>OX291556.1:26421746-29018493 GCA_946406115.1 Apoda limacodes
TAAATGACGACATCAGTGCTATTTAACCATTTATTGCCTCGTTTATTTCTCGAATAAAATGCTACTAGTTTAACGAAGATAGATAAATTGAACATTGATAATCTGGAACGGAAAAGTATTGTGTTGGATACTCGGGAGAAGCGTTAATGATATCTACCTGCGACTTAATTTTCTTAACTTAAGGTTAATTTTCTTATTAAACCTTTTTAAAAACAACAACAAAAATTACGTCGATATCTTATCTGACGTCGTTCGTGATATTCATGTCTCTATTATAAGCTATGACATTGTCAACAAACACCATGCCAAATGTCTCTGGAGCAATAAAAGTGGAAACGCTTACGGCTCTCTCTCTCTCTCTAACGAGTGAACGACTCTTTATCACTGGCCATGACATCATCAGAAAAAAATAATTATGGAGACTATGACCATTTAGTGCCACCGTTCTATTTTGTTATATACTCGAGAGTTTATAAATAACCATCTTTTTTCCTGGCACAATTCTATTCGTCACTTTCCTGGCGTCGTAAAACAAACATTGAGTTTACGCGCAATCAAACCGCACCGACCATTGCATTTCCTGGCCGTTCCGAGGTTATGCTTCAATTTCGCAACTTCGTTTCGGGAAATCCAGAGCTGCGAGCAATTTAGCGGTTCTGACGCGTAAAATGGCACTCGAAAGGTAGTAAAAGCGTTCTTTGCGGAATTGAAGAGGTCAATGAAACTTGGCAGTTTTGTGTGGGTTCGGTGGAATCAGTCGCTCATAGTCGGAGGGCGTATCGGAGCGTGCACGATAAATTTCACGAGACTATTTTATTAGTTAGTGTACAAACGTACCGCGCCTCTCATACCTTTTCGACTGACAACTTACCCACTACTACCACCTACCTATAAAACTTTGTCACAAAACATTGTCGTTCTTTGCACATGTATATTGTCTTGTTATAATGTACATAAATTGATGACTGTAAATTCGACAGTTGTTTCTGGCAGTGATGTGCGATCGCACTGCTATTTAGTGAAGTCGGCTCTCGGCGTGCACCAGCAAAGCTCGCCTGATACTTACTAACACAATCATCCGCACGTAAGAGAGATACTCAACTAATATATATATTGTCCCAAACGTAATTTGTATATAAACTCAACATACACACCTTTATTATTAACAAATATCGATAGGTACGTTATAAATTTTACCTTATAATACCTACACACACTGCGCGTTTGAACACGGCGGAAAAAATGTATAACACTAGCGCGTAATATTTATGTCATACTAAAATACGCAGAAACTTGGATCCGATCGTTGTATGATTGCGATGGGATCATATAATAGACAAGTGTCGATGTTCATGATAACCGCATTAGACATTTAACCTTGCACGAATCGATCAAACACAAGTATCAAGTGGGCAGTACATATATGTAGGTAATCAATCGGGTTGGCTTGAGCACAAACGTTGAGTAATTATTGTGCAGTTGCACTCGCCGCCGACACCGCCGACGCGGCCGCCGCGCGCCGCCTGCGCTACGTGGAAGTTTACCCGACATTATATATATTTTTAGTTCACAATCAACACTACTATTGGGAGTGCATTCCACATTATGGGCGCTTGCGGAACAATTCATCTAGTTGCGATAAGAAAATTCACATTATCTAGTAGAGTTGTGTAAGTCGGACTGCCTTGTCTTCCGGTAGGGACAACCAAAATTGTTTCAACTCTAGTTTTTGTCCGGTACGGCAAAAGGCTAATTATATTATCCATCGCGTTTGTAGAGCGCAATACCATCGGTGGAGCGGGGATGTTATGAGCACACTTGACTGTTTGCTGCAATATTTGACGTTGAATAAGTCTCGGGAAGGTAATAACGTCTCTACGACCGCTATCGCCGAATCGCACATCGAATTTATTCAACAAGCGGAATATTGAAAATTATTAGTCCAGCAATTCTTTTCAAAGGACTTTGCATCCGTCCATATTTTTCTAAAACAGGATTGGACTTCCATTAAAACTGTACGGCAGGCATGTCTAAATTTTAATACAACTTATCCGATTAACAAAAACCGGTCACATTAGCTATAAACGTGATTGTAACTGCGCGTTATCGCGCTATGGGCGTTATGGGTGTGAGCAGGAAAATAGCGTCCGGCTTATCGCATCGCTACTCACTGCTGATGGCGAATTCATTTACTCCAAGTCAACGATTGGACGCGACGGAAATATACATTACATGTATCATGCATTACGGAAACATACGATATCATTGTCATTATAATACAACAAACATATTATGTCATTTGACTGTTTGGAGGCTCAGGTGCATCGTTGGCAGTGGCCCTGGGTGGTGAAATTGTGGGGCGCACGTTCGATCCTTGCGCAGGACAAACATTTATGTGATGAACATCAGGTCTCATGTGCTTTGTATGTGTGTACGTACTTATAAAAAAAATATCAGCATTAATACTTTCGTTCATAGGCTTAAATTAAGAGGGTATTCTACTTTAATAAAAAAAATATTTTTGGCAAAGGTTCTTTGAGATCCACTGAGCAGATCAGACTAAATTTCAATTCTTCGGGATATCGTTCAAACCCTGAAAAACGTGAAAACACAATAATTGAACTTTAGTTTGATAGAAAAAAAAAACACAAACTGACCCCTGTCCCCTGTTTTGGCAAAGAAATTTTCAAAGTTCTATGTGCTATTAGTTTACAACTTTAGTAAAGTGTAGCCACGATAGTGCTTTAAACCGTAAGAAGAAGCATTTTTTGATATCAATGATGTATAAAACTATAAATTCATTTCATGCATTTCAATGAAAATCTCAGTGAGATGAGCTGTAGCTGCACTACTCACGCACGCACAGTTACATATCGCGTCATCCTTGTTTTTACTCAAGTTTTCTGTCACGTAGTGTAGTACTGCCTCTTAATGCCGATTACTAATACTCTGCGATATGATATCATCGGACATTCTGCGGAAAATTTGAAAATTTTATCAAATTATCCTAAGTAGGTGGAATATTGTTATTTATCTAACATCGCTAGCGATAGACTCATGATATCGAAACAGTTTTACAATTTAAGTTCACGGCGATGATAGCGAGCATGTAAAAAAAGATACAAGGCAAAGTAGCGGGCTGAGGACTGAGCACGGTGTTTCTAGCAAAGGAAACGGATCACAATTTGTCCACAAACAGCTACTGTCAACCACTTACGACTATCTGTACGGATCACACTTTTTTTACAAACTGCTACAGTCAGTCAACCACTTTCGACTATCTGTTGGGATCACAATTTGTCTACAAACAGCTACTGTCAACCACTTACGACTATCTGTACGGATCACCCTTTATCTACAAACCGCTACAGTTAGTCAAACACTAACCGAATATCTGTACGGATCACAATTTGCCTACAAACCGCTAGTCAGTCAACTACTTACGACTATCTGTACGGATCAAAACTACAGTCAGTCAACCACTTACAGACTATCTGTACGGATCGAATTTGTCACCAACCGCTACAGTCAGTCAACCAACCACTTGCGACTATCTGTACGGATCACATTTTATCTGCAAATCGCTATAATCAGTCAACCACTTAGCGACTAGCTGTACGGATCACATACTATCTAGAAACCGCTACAGTCAGTCAACCAACCACTTGCGATTATCTGTACGGATCACATTTTATCTACAAACTGCTACAGTCAGTCAAACACTAACCGAATATCTGTACGGATCACAATTTGTCTACAAACCGCTACAGTCAGTCAACCAAACACTTAGGACTATCTGTACGGATCACATTTTATCTACAAACCTCTACAGTCAGTCAACCAACCACTTGCAATTATTTGTACGGATCACATTTTATCTACAAACTGCTACAGTCAGTCAAACACTAACCGACTATCTGTACGGATCACAATTTGTCTACAAACCGCTACAGACAGTCAACCAACCACTTGCGATTATCTGTACGGATCACATTTTATCTACAAACTGCTACAGTCAGTCAAACACTAACCGAATATCTTTACGGATCACAATTTGTCTACAAACCGCTACAGTCAGTCAACCAACCACTTGCAATTATTTGTACGGATCACATTTTATCTACAAACTGCTACAGTCAGTCAAACACTAACCGACTATCTGTACGGATCACAATTTGTCTACAAACCGCTACAGACAGTCTACCAACCACTTGTGATTATCTGTACGGATCACATTTTATCTACCAACTGCTACAGTCAGTCAAACACTTACTGACTATATGTACAGATCACAAATTGTCTACAAACCGCTATTCAGTCAGTCAACCAATTGCTTTATTTGTGTCACAATATGCAACAAAAATAACCGTATTTTGGGCAATTTTTTTTATTGCGTTGACTTAGAACCTTAATTTTTTTACAGCTTCAAGGCCTTAGACCTTGGTATTTGATATTAATTTCAACTTGATACCTTCACGTGTTTCTGAGAAAAAGGGCTTTGACAGACAGACAGACAGAGAGACAGACGGACAACATAGTGATCCTATAAGGGTTCCTGTTTTTCCTTTTGAGGTACGGAACCCTAAAACTTTTCAATCTTCAATAACATTCGAGTCATTGTAGTCAAATACAAACTAACACTTTGCAAATTCTAATAATTATGATTGTCTTCTTGTAGTTTAGTTATTAAAAAGAGCGTAAGAAAAAGCTAGGAAGCAAATAAGCTAGGCCCGATCGCGTTACATTTAGTTATCCTACAGCGTAAGTCTAGTTATTGTATCAAACCGCACTCGATACAACCTACTTACCGTATTTATAAAGCTAATATTATACCATATTCTACATTGTTTGAGATATACGTTGTTTATGCAGCCGCAAAGTAAACCTACGTCGTTATCACCAAACGACGGTTTTCCTTTAATGGGTTTTAAATTGTGGTTTTGTTTTAGAACTTATTTAATAGACGTGTGTAACTTAGTTATTTAACACAAACATTTCCGTAACCAATAACACTGTAAATAAACTGGATAATATATCAGATTTAAAAATATATTATTTTTATATTATTTGGTCAATTTTGAAAAGCTTGGCTGAAGTAAATTTGAACCTTTAACTATATATTTAAAATACAAATGAAGTCCTAATTATTTTTTTCGTAAAATGTTGCTTTTTAGCCCTCAATTACCCATCACCCTGCCAAGTGTTCTTTAACCATTTAAAACTGTATAATTAGTTGAAATACTGTATATAAACACGTCCTACATTGAAGCAGCGTGATATTTGTTAGACGTACCCACGCACAGTGCGCCAGACGATACCCAGGTTTAACACTATTTACATCAAGGTTTACACAAATTTATGTAACTATGCGAAAATATGGATTTAGACAGTTTTAATAACAAACTTTAAATTAAATAAAAGAAATATATAGCAGTAAAAAGAAATTGTAACTTTGTAATTGGACAGATTCCAACTCGCACAAGCATATGGAAGGCATTTAAAAGTAACATAAAATATGTGTATGAAATTATACAATTGTTTTTATATTAATTATTTGAATAACGTAAACAAATTGTGATCAGTCATTATGTATATGTATCGGGTAATGATAGAAGAATGCTAAAAGATTGTGTATACTCAGGTTTACCCGGGCTTACTTAAAATCATCCGAAGATTTTGGATAATGTAACAAAAATAACTGAAATTGAAATTACCTGTAACATATATACAAGCTACTAATTTGTATCCCCGCTATATTGACTGACACAGTAAAACACATCATTACTAAAAACTACTAAAAAAACCGGCCAAGTGCGAGTTGGATTCACGCACCGAGGGTTCCATACCTACCACCATTTACGTACTTTACAAACACAATTAAAAAGTAGTTTTTTATTTTATTTTTATATTTGAGTTGATTGAATGAGAGGTAAATTGCGGTTTACGATTTATGGCGTATTACAAAAAAAACCGGCCAAGTGTGAGTTGGACTCGCGCACCGAGGGTTCCGTACCTACCGCCATTTATGTTATCTACAAACACAAACAAAAATATTTTTATATTTGAGTTGATTGAATGAAAGGCTTGCGCTTTACGTTTTATGACGTATTAAAAAAAAACTACTTACTAGATCTCGTTCAAACCAATTTTCTGTGGAAGTTTGCATGGTAATGTACATCATATAATGAGATGATATGAAATGGATATGAGAAACCTCAATATCATTTTTGAAGACCTATCGAAGGATATCTATCCCACACGTATGGGTTTGATATAAAAAAAAATTTTTAGTTTTAGTTTTAAGTATGGGGAACACCAAAAATTTACTTTTTTTTTTCTATTTTTGTGTGAAAATCTTAATGCGGTTCACAGAATACATCTACTTACCAAGTTTCAACAGTATAGTTCTTATAGTTTCGGAAAAAAGTGGCTGTGACATACGGACGGACAGGCAGACAGACATGACGAATCTATAAGGGTTCCGTTTTTTGCCATTTGGCTACGGAACCCTAAAAAGGAGTTAAGTTTTTGCCAGCGGCCCCACCCGCCCTGAATTTGGTTATCGGCGTGCGATTCTTCGTGAAGTCCTTAATTATACTAACGAAGTTTGCTATAGCAATCTATAGCCATAGTTCGTTTAAGCTAGATTATAGTAATGCCCACGGGAACTTTTCAATTTTTCGGGTTGAAAGTGGTTGGATGCGAAAAGTGGAGGACCGGGTGTGGTGGCGTCGTTGGGTAAGGCCTGTGTCCAACAATGGACTGTTACAGGCTTATTGATCGAAATAGATATATGCAGTATAAATACTTTTACTACGAAACATAAAGACGCTATAGGCCTGCAGCCTCGCTTGATTGGAATTTGAATTTTAAAATTATATTTATATTTACATTTTCTCAACACATGATGGCGATTAGGCATAGCCTTAACTCTACCATCTTTGTTTAAGTTACTTTGCCAAATTTTCATTTAATGTATTCAATGAAGAAAACAATCAAATAGAGGTTTTCGAAGGACGCGTCTAAACTTTTCAAAAGTTTCAAGTTGCTGTCGAATTTATAACTTTTCGTTATTTAGCTAAAATGGTCAAAGGCATTTGTCGAAACAAACAAAATGGCTAGAAGTATTTACGTTAAACGCTTTCGTGTTTTCTTTGTGAGCCGGTAAAACTAGTTGTTTGTGTTCGCGTTTGGTCAGGTACGGAATGAGTTATGGCCGGTATTTGGAGCACGGAGCACGGGTTCATAACGTTACGCACAGGTGTTCTTATCAACAATGTAAGACGCCTACACCGATAAAACACACCGATTACACTCGACTAATGACAACCTTAATCTTGCATACTATTTTTACTTTATCAACAGTTTTCACAAGATTTTAGTGTTTTTTATATAATACCTACCTTAATAATATTTTCTCTTTGAAGTGAGCTTCATTGGGCGCGCTGAAGATAGAAATCCTCGACTGAGTCATGATCACTCGCAATAAAGATGGAGGATCTGTAGATAATTGGGAGTCGAAAGAGCGATTCTTCCACGTGCAGGGTTAAGTTTTAATATTAAGTAACAAAACGTTGCTATAAAGGTTTCGTAACAGAATTATATTTTTATAATGTATTAGATCAATAAACGACGTCTTACAGTCACAGTCGGTTTTATCATTATAACGCGTTTTTTTAATTGACATCCGCGATTTACATATCTCGGTATCAATATTTGCCAATGAAGAAAACAAAAAGTAGCTTCGAATGTGCTGCGCTTAATCAAAACAAACTAATCTTACCTTCATACCCCTAATAACTTAAGAGACAAAATCATTAGTATTTAAAGTATTTTTAGGGGATCAAGGGTTAAAGCTTGGCATAAAATAAATTCTACTACACAAGACACCTTTTCATGACGTAGACCCTCATACTGCTATAAATAGTTGTAAGCGGAACGGTTTTAGTGTTGTTTTGTTGAGTCAGTGGTAGGTAGGTACTCACCGTCCGCATCGACTTCGTTGATCATGTCTTGTAGCTCCGCCTCGGTGGGGTTCTGTCCCAGCGACCTCATCACGGTGCCGAGCTCTTTGGTGGTGATGGTGCCGTCACCGTCCTTGTCGAACAGTGAGAACGCCTCCTTGAACTCCGCGATCTGTTCCTCTGTTAGCTGATCGGCCTGGAACATTCAAACCCCTATCTCAGTCTCACTTGCGTTACCAACAACATTTACATATAACTAGCTGTTATCCCTCCTCATTCGATGACGTCACTAGCCCTGGGCCCTCTGGCTTTCTAGTTCCTCTGTCAATTTACTTATGTCCAAATAGTTCAGTAGGTACTTTACTGTAATCGTCAACACATAACCGACGTACAATTGTATTAAGGCATAATATTACGTATTAATATTAAACTATCAAATCAAAGTTATGTAGGTATATATGTTGCATGTATATGTAATTGTCTGCTCTTTTTATTTAAGCTACTATTTTCACTACCGCACTTATTTATTATTTCCTCTACACAAAGGTTTGCCTGGTAGAGATCGCTCTTTAGTGGTAAAGCCGCCTATTTGTACCTCATTTGTTAACTTATTTTTCTTGTTTTTGTTATTTTTATGTGCAATAAAGTATATTCATATTCAAAAGTTTGAGACATCAAGCAACTACTTAGTAAACATTAGTAACGTAATGTTATGTAATGAGGTCTTCATAAAGATAGCTAAATTCACAAAACCAAGGTTTTAATGTTGACATAATGAGGGCTAATTAATACTAAGTACCCTACTTTCATTACTGTAAAATGTATGTAGGTAGGTAGGTATCTATTTAAAAGATAATACTGTACACTAGCTCTGAAAATTAGCATTTATATATATTCAAACCCAGTCAGTATAATTCCAACACTTTAATTTCCTCAACAAATAACTGTAAAATAACATTGTTCAAATAGTTTAACATAAAATATTATCCTGTTATTCAATACAAGTAAACGATAAGTACACCATTATGAATAACAAAAGCAACCAATATGGCGGACTATAAAAGGAAATATAAAAAATTATGGTACGTACACCGGTGACAACCATCGTGGCGGAGTGTCAAACACAGAAAGAGCCGAGAGTCGCCGTTAGTGATATCACCAGTGATATAGTAGTAATAAGCCAATGATAAGATACGTGACAGATTACAGTCTGTTATTACCGCGGCCTGGCCTTGCCACGTCACACTGCAGCATTTGCGACGCGACGCCATAATACCGCATTACAATAAAACTTATCACCATTTGGAAATAATACCTAGTGTATAACAATAGTCGGAACACAGTCCTCGTCTAGCTGATAGTGATACTCAATCGCTATCATTTTAACAAATATATTACAAGCCTATATTTTTAGTGCTTTATGGTGTCAGCAGATGAATGTGGTTTCAAAATCGAGATACATGGATATATTTTATTACAAAAGGAATAATTCTATAATCAGAAAAACGATAAAAAAAATGTATAATAATACTTATTATATATACCGAAAAGTAAAAGTTTTTTTACAGAAAAATATAATACAGACAAACAAATTTTTATTAGAAATTTAATATAATACTTCCATCTGCCAAGATATATTGTAGTTATTTATGTAAAATGCAAGCAGAAAAAGGCACATTTACGATTTTATAAAACCTTGCAGTAGTATTGTTTATAATATCCTTTTATCTGCATGCGCAAATGGACCACCGGCATTGGCTAGCGGAATTGGAGCGAAACCAGTGAATGTAACTGAAAATTTCATTATTCAACTTTTTATCGTTTAAGGTGATGGCACACCACACACATACCCAAACGAGTTAATTTTGTAAGAATTTGATCAATTTTATTACAGGCCTGAGTACACTTTTAGACGTGAAAAAAATATATGTTATAGATCAAAACTTAATTAAGTAGATTTGCTAATATAATAATAATTTGGCTATTAAAACAGTAAGAAAAAAAAATCTGTCACTATTTTTAGGCTTTAATTCAAATTGTTTAAAAAACTGAGAGTGAGATTCTCTTCATTCTTATTTTATAAACTATATATTAATATGGCCAAGTGAATTTTCTAATTTCATAGTTCTAAATAAATATTTAAATTCTCAGACAAAAAGTCGAGATTTTAATCGTGCGGTCACGTGCTAGTCGCCAATCGTACGTGGAACTGAGTATCTATGTATGCTTCAATAGTGTCATATGTCTTAAACTGTACTAAATACACTGGTCAAAACGGCACGTTTTTGCTTAGAGTATGGCATAGCCTGAAATGAAAGAAACAGAAAACACGGTGTCGCAGAAATACCAAGATTAAAATATTTTAAAAGAGTACTAAAATTTAATGACCTCAAGTTCTCTTTCACATTAAAGTTTGTATTTGCATCTGTGGTAAAGTTTGTATTTGCATCTGTGGTAAAGTTTGTATTTGCATCTGTGGTAAAGTTTGTATTTGCATCTGTGGTAAAGTTTGTATTTGCATCTGTGGTAAAGTTTGTATTTGCATCTGTGGTAAAGTTTGTATTTGCATCTGTGGTAAAGTTTGTATTTGCATCTGTGGTAAAGTTTGTATTTGCATCTGTGGTAAAGTTTGTATTTGCATCTGTGGTAAAGTTTGTATTTGCATCTGTGGTAAAGTTTGTATTTGCATCTGTGGTAAAGTTTGTATTTGCATCTGTGGTAAAGTTTGTATTTGCATCTGTGGTAAAGTTTGTATTTGCATCTGTGGTAAAGTTTGTATTTGCATCTGTGGTAAAGTTTGTATTTGCATCTGTGGTAAAGTTTGTATTTGCATCTGTGGTAAAGTTTGTATTTGCATCTGTGGTAAAGTTTGTATTTGCATCTGTGGTAAAGTTTGTATTTGCATCTGTGGTAAAGTTTGTATTTGCATCTGTGGTAAAGTTTGTATTTGCATCTGTGGTAAAGTTTGTATTTGCATCTGTGGTAAACTGCAAAAATATAAAAAAAAAGCTCTAGTTACTATTATCTAGCATTAAATAACATTTTGTTATTAACACAGAACGAAGGTATCATCACATACAAAAATTATATGCAAGTGTTGATAGTTGTCACGAATGTACCTATATGCTTCAAGGTCTTGTTCAAGGAGATAGTGAATCATCTTATTTTAACTTATCCAGTGTGGCTAGCCGCTAGCATGAGGGAAACCTAACCGGGCCAAATCGATACCGACAATTTATAATAATTGGATTGTGACAGCGTGGCTGCTTATTGAACATGAACGTAAGCCTATTATTGGGATGCATATTATATAGGTACGTTTTCAGATAAAAAATTTAATAAGGAAATCAACACACTCTCTCTGAATATACACCATTATCAATGCATTCATTAAAAGTAAGAGCAAGATATGGAAAAACAACTGAATTGACTGACTTAATTAACTTAACAGGCATCCCCAACAAATCTTCAGTAGGTTTCTAATTAAGTCACCAAATGTTATCATAAATTATTTGGGGATCCACATGTTTAAATTTAAAGTTCATCACACTCAGTAACACTGTCTTTTAAACTGATTCTGCGGCCTTGCAAGATGAAGTTAGATTTAGTTATTATTTATGGTAGGTATATTTCACAAAAAAAAAATTCAAATACTTGGGGAAATTTTTTGCATCATCAATTAAACCAGAAGTATATATTATGTATGTGTGTGTAGTATGTTTTAATAGTAAGGTAAACAGTATTGATGACATTAGATGTTTATATTTTTCCGTGTGATTCAAGCGATTTAAGGAGGTCCACAATCCGCACTGGGCCCGCGTGTGGACTATGGCCCGAATTGCCCTCGATGAGGGGAGGCCGTTCCCCAACAGTGGGGACGTATGCGGCTGATAAAGAAGTGATTAGATTATTGCAACATAAACTGATTTAACATTTTTGAGTATTTTTTGATATGTTCATTAAGCCATGGATCACGCATTAGCGATTTTAGTAAGTGTAATTCATAAAGTCTATCTGATTTTTTTTAATCCTTTTGTAGCCCAATCGCTGAGTCTGTTACTGCATCTTTTAGTTTTAAAAATTTTATTGAGAATTCTGGACACAGACTAAAGTTTTTATCCTCAGGGTTCAGGAGAGGGTATGGTAGGTTTTAATTATAATACAAAACTATCTATCCGTGGAACAGTAATCGGCCTACATATAATCTCCGTGTCTACTTTTGAAGAAGTAATGGCAAAGCTGGTACTTTGACCACATTGATCTGATTTCAGACAACTTACCTACAATGTTCTTTCTTAATAGGTATTCACAATTAAAGAATCAGTTAACTAAACCACAGACTATATAATACTAAACTAGTACAGATGCCTAATCCCTTACAAAGAAACGGGGCCGCTATAACTCGGGCTATTTTGTCTCTATAGCTATTAGATGCCGCTAGTAGCGACTCTTTGCTGTTTTGGGCTATCGGCATTTACAAGTAAAATTAAATAGATGGCGTTTATCGCCGCGGTCTATATTTCCCATAGCCGGGCAAAACTGCACATTTAGGGCGCGTTCGTTCTGAGATTTAGAGTTCCCACGAATGATACTTTTCACACTTTTGATAACGACAGTTTTGCCACCGACACCTACCGTTCGTTTAGCTTTGAAACGTTACTAACAAAATTTTTGGTTACAAAACCTGCAAAACGAACGCTTGACGTACACACACTACGATAAAACACACACACACTACCATAAACAATGAATATGTATAGGCAGTTTGACAGATTAACACAAAAACCCCACCTCCAGACATGGGTCTAAAGTTTCATTTTTCGGTGGCAAAAGTGACAAAAATAACAAAAATATCGTAAACGAACGCATGACAGTTTGTCACAGATGATACTAAAATTTTGATACTTTTGATGCCAATGCTAAACGAACGGATGACAGGTGGCAAAAGTAATGAAAATAATGATTCTGCATCCCAGAACGAACGCGCTCTAAGAAAGCTAACAGAACCTCTTTTTTTAAAATAGATTAAAAATAATTATTTGTTACACGAGTAAAAGCGTTTTTTGGTAGAAGTGCCGACTTTAAATCCTGAGCATAGCGAGGGATTTAAAGGCACGAGACCGAAAAAATTTGCTCACGCGTCCAACATACAACTTTTCATCTCTACCAGCGAGAAAAATATTTTCACGTGACTTTTTTGGTAAAAAGTTAAGATCGGCATTAGAGACTTGTTGTCTTAATTCTTCTGGTGTCAGAAAAATATTTTCGTAGCTTGTATCGCTCATTTTTCAAACAAAACAGAATTTAGAGCAAAATTCGATTTTGCTCACTGAATTTGGACGTGCTGGTGAGGTGAAAAATATTTTATGTTACACCACTTACACTTTACTATGTTACTCTACAAAGCTATACTAGGCATGCCTTTTAAGTACCGTCGTTTCCATAATTCCCGGCAATTTTGAATTTGGAACTGTTCTATATTCGAATGTGTTTAAATTTTGAATCTCAAAACAGTTGAAAGTATTAGGATTAATGCTATTGTTTAGTCACAGCGTCGATTGGAATCTGTCAGGTTACGTACGAAAATGAATCTTTCTAAGGAAAATGTTCGTGCAATAATTTTCTACAACTTTAGAAGAGGCCTGACACGGCTTCAGTGTTTTGAAGTGCTAACATCTGAGTTCCATGTTTGCGGACTGTCGAACGCCGGTATTTAGAATTCCAGCGTGGACATACTAGTGTCAGTGACAAATCTCGCGAAGAACGCCCAGAATCCGCATTCACTGAAGATAACATCATTGCTGTGAGACAATTAATTCTCGAAGATCGTCATGTGACGTATCGAGAGATAGAGGCTGTATTAGGCATCTCAGGGACAACCATTCAGAAGATCTTGCATGAAGCGCTTGGTGTAAGAAAGCTAGTTTGCCGTTGGATACCGCATCTGCTTTCCGACGATCACAAGGCGGCCCACGTCAGATGGTGTAAGAAAACTCTGCCAAAGGTTCAACCGAGGAGAGTCAAATTACGTCTACGACATCATCAGTGGTGACGCATCTTGGATCTATGCCTACGATCTTGATTCCAAACAACAATCTACAATCTGGGTCAAGACGAGCCAAAGCCGACTAAAGTTATTCGTTCTCGAAGCACTTCAAAAAAGATGGTAGCCACGTTGGTTGAAAAAACCGGCCATGTTGCGACTATTGCACTTGAAGATCGTAGAACGGTTAACGCAGAGTGGTATACCACAGACCACAGTTATCGCCGAACTTCTAACTTAAAGCGACGCATCATCCTGCACCACGACAACGCAAGCTCACACAGCGCTCGTCAAACAATTGAGTATTTGAAGCAGGGAAAAGTAGAAATTCTTGACCTTCCTCCATACAGTCCTGATCTAAGCCCTAAAGATTTCTTTACATTTCCTAAAATTAAGAAAAGTCTTCGTGGTCAAAGGTTCAGTCAGCCATTATGAACGGGGTGTTTCTTTAGAGTGGAATAAACATTATAATTACTGGTTTGAGCGAATGGAAAAGTGTATTAAGCTACGTGGTGAATACTCTGAAAAACAATTAAAAGTACTACAAGGTTCTAGTTGTTTTTTTTCTTCAAACGACAAAACTTAAAAGGCATGCCTCGTAAATACTCACGTCAGTCCAAATGGTACCTAGGCATAATACCTCTGCTATTTTTATACCATGCACAAAATAAAACGTATGCAAAGTCATCTATCAATACGTAGTAAAAACTTACTGGCTAATTCCAGTCGTTATATTAATGCGTAACGTTAGTACAAATCTTCGCCGCCAGAAGTTTGACGTTTTTTTTGTAAAATTAGTAAATTTGATTTATTAGTCTATTATCTCATTTTTCAAGGTTAGAGCATTATAATGAGTGAGAACGTACATTTTTCAGTATCTATTTTTTAATTAACATCAATCTAAGGAAAAAATAGATACACATAATGCCATCTATTGTAATCTTTTTGAAGGTCATATTTCTGTCTTCGGAATGAGACTCCGTGACTAAACATATTGCAATTGTTGTTTGAGAAAGATTTTATCCAGTGTTCTGTTATACATAAATATCTGTATTGAATTTTTCCATAAATAATTACACCTGTAATTCTTTACCGAGGAAGCCTTGAATACTTTGGTGAGAAAATATAAGTTAATTATGCTTGAAGACAGTTTAAATCACATCAATCATTGAGTCACCTCACTGTCACTTCCAAGTCTAAATCACATTACCTTCATCTTACCTGAAGGGGTTTGTCAGGCAGTACCATGCATCAAATTAATTGTGTAAAATACCTCGGTTTCCACCTGGACCAACAGCTTACATGGAGACCACATAAACAAAGAATGAGATGAAATCAACCTTCAATTTAGGAATTTGCTCTGACACTTAGGAAAACAGTCTGCATTGTCCAACAAACTCCTAATCTACAACTGTAACATAAACCTACCTATGGACCTATGGAATCCAAATGTGGTCCACTGCAAGCAAATCTAATGTTGAGCATCTCAGAGAACCCAGAACAATATCTTAAGAGTGATTGCAAAAGTGCCTTGGTATGCCCCGCACAAGTAAACCATTCTTATCTCAACCCAAAATGTTGCTTCAGTCCAACATTAAAAGACAAATGTGTTGCCAAAATAGTGAATATAAAGGGGACTGGCCCTATACGACTTGTCCAACAAACTCCTAATCTACAACTGTAACATAAACCTACCTATGGACCTATGGAATCCAAATGTGGTCCACTGCAAGCAAATCTAATGTTGAGCATCTCAGAGAACCCAGAACAATATCTTAAGAGTGATTGCAAAAGTGCCTTGGTATGCCCCGCACAAGTAAACCATTCTTATCTCAACCCAAAATGTTGCTTCAGTCCAACATTAAAAGACAAATGTGTTGCCAAAATAGTGAATATAAAGGGGACTGGCCCTATACTTCTATAACGCCAACTGTACCAAAACTCATTTGATTATAGCATTTGACTAATGGCAAACGTAGAAACGGAAAAAAAACCTTGCTGTTATCACCAGCACTACTAACAGTTCTTAACTAAGCACATACCAATGAGCTAGCAACAAAACTGAAGGAAGTGTAAGCACACCAGACTTAGAGGACACAGTACCTACTCACTAATAAGCAGATTTGACTTATTTCAGAGAGGATACAAATGGAACTTTCTTCCTAACAATCCAAAAACTATCAGTACTGTCATGTTGTAGATTCCAAACAGAAAAAAAAGTAGCATGAATTAAATTTACTTTTTAGTTCTATACGAATACAATTTTGACCTACAATTCACTACTGTTATAATTCAGTTTTAAATTTACTCAGAGGGTAAAATTTCAAAAACTCAAGTTTTTAAGGACCAAATAAGCTCTTCTCCTAATATTATTGAAATTCTATTTTATACAAATACGTTGGTTGCTCAAAAACTGTTTAAACTATAGAGCTGAAATTTGGCATAACCTTCCATATAGTTTGTGTAGATATCCATACTAGTATATACATATATGCTACTCCTATGTTTTTCATTTTAGGGATATGAACGATTATCAAAATTTATTATAAATAAATACTATATATAAGACTTTTACGACAGGGACAATTTAAGGGAATAAAAAGGTAGTTGCAAGTTTAAATATAAGTTCTATGTTTGTAATGGGTATGAAATTAGTAAAATCAAAGATTATTATGACACAGAAAACAAAGTATGGGGGGGCCAAATGTAATTGAAAGTTTGCCTGAACATTATATGTTTTTAATGGTATGGGCATGAAATTGTATAAACAAATTATATTATAAGACTTTTGCCACAGGGATGGATTAAGGGGGCTTGCGGTTTTGCAGTTTAAGTGCAACTATGTTTTTCATGTTGTCACAAGAAAATTTATTAGTGTACGGGCTCTAGTACAAAATGTATGCATGGAGTGTGCATATGGCACGCTCGTGAATTTTTCTACTGGAAATTTATCATAATGTTCGCTTAAATAGGCCTAGGCTAGGCCTCTATGGATCAAAGTAATGGGATTATGTTATTATGATGATGAAGAGTTTTTGATGACTTTATGATTTTTTGTCATTTATAGGAGATTCTGAAAATGCTATAAATATATATATACATATATATATAAAAATAAGTTTTACCAACTATTATATTTGCTGGGTATTGAGTAATATGAAATTGTTAAATAGCACTTTCTTTATAAAATAACTTCTGTTATCAATTACTGTAGACGACACGCGATCACTCACACATATATACCTACTCTTAATTTTATATATACTGAATGTATGTACCTATATCTATCATGTAAAATAGTATGTAATCTTTTTGGTTATTAAAAAGACTTGAAGGTAGCTCAAGTGCGTGGCAAGATACAAGGCACAGCAGACATTAGATGCGATCCACGCGTCAGTCGTCTTTCGATAGCCTCACCGGAGCTACTCGTGCGTTCGCCTTTGACCTACAGTCAATTCATTTAACAGATTTTCGGTGTTTTACTCAAATTTATCCTTCGCCAGTGCCATTTATTCATCTTTATTCATACAGTCCTCAACAATTACTTTTCTAAAAGAATCCACTTTTACATTTGACAGCTGTCCAAAAGTAGTGCAAATTCAGTAGTAATATTTTGTAGTACAATCACTTACAGTAAACATTAGATTTTGCTACCAAAGATAATGAAACACGAGCCGCTAACAATTCTGCTACTTAGTATTTAAAGTTAGATTACATCATTTTACATTCTTACAAAAAAATATTTCAACAATCCAATATTCCTAACTTTAATAATATCATATCAATCATAATAACTAAAATATATAGTTTTATAAGGATGTGGTGGTCGTGATGTTTTGTTAATATAGTTTGTAACTACTTCCAACTATTACGTTGAAGTTTACGTTGAACTGCAGGCATATCAAAATAATGGTAACAATCACATAGCAATAAAAGTAAGAGGCACCATCAAACTCCATGTGTGCCATTAGTGCATTTACCATGTTTTTTTTATTGTTATATCTTTGAATATAAAAAAAAATCAAACAATTAACAACCAACTGCTATATAAAACCATTTTCTTTTAGGTTGCGTTTATTCTGGAATTAAGAGTTCCCACGAAAGATACTTTTACACTTTAGATAACACCTACCGTTTATTTAGCTTTGAAACGTTACTAACAAAATTTTTGGTTACAAAACTTACAAAATGAACAGTTGGCGTACACACACTACGATAAAAAACACAAACACTACCATAAACTATGAATATGTATACAGTTTGACAAATTAACACAAAAACCCCAACTCCAGACATTCGGTGGCAAAAGTGATAAAAATATTGTAAACGATCGCATGACAGTTTGTCACAGATAATATTAAAATTTTGATATTTTTCAAAGGATAGGTGGCAAAAGTAATGAAAATAATGATTCTGCATCCCAGAACGAATGCAGGGCATCGTTGAAGGTGCATACTAAGAATTTAAAATATCAATGATCTGAACTTCTGTATTTTTTAAAAATAGTCTTTTTGTCTTTGCTTAAGGTTGTGTTCTGTAATGCAATGTTGATTTTGAAGTGGTTTTAGTATGCCCAGCCCAGCAACAGTAATTATAACTGTAGTTGGATTATTTACACTCCCATAGATTCGCTGGAAAATGACTAGTCAGTGGAAACATTAGAAAGTGGGTGAAAAATCAAATTTACCAGGCGTTTATCACACACTAGAGAAAAGTGAATTAAAACATAGCCTAAATGAAGATTAACAAGAGT
The DNA here is from genome assembly GCA_946406115.1 of Apoda limacodes. Taxonomy (NCBI): domain Eukaryota; kingdom Metazoa; phylum Arthropoda; class Insecta; order Lepidoptera; family Limacodidae; genus Apoda; species Apoda limacodes. The sequence goes on from OX291556.1 coordinate 26,440,507, forward strand.
TTTTGACTACAACTGTAAGAATCAAATGGACATCAAAATATTTTTAGGCAAAGTAAGACCCTGTTAAGACAGCACTGGGCTTCTAAACAGTATTTTATTTACTCAAAACAACTACACCAGTGTACAGTAAACAAACTGAATAGTCAAGCTATCAATTAGAATGTTTATATGGGGTGAATTACTGCACTTGTATGAAAGGTGCAATCTAGGTAATAGTAAACCCATGGAAGTGCTTGTCGCCAAGGGCAACATCATTTAAAACAATATAGTTAGTAATAGGCATGTATCATAATTTTAAATACTATATCTAAACTATTATCCGAAGGCATTGTCTGTGATTAGCCAGCGAGACTAACGAGAACCAACGTAACGGAACCACTTCAGCACAGATTTGCGTATGAAACAAGGTTACCATCAAGCAAGCGATGAGTCAACGACAGTTTGACAACGGAGCCGGCCGATCGATTCGGCGTCAACAGGGCGCGACACAGCTTGTCTCAGAAGACAGACTTATATAAAAACCACTTGTTATGGGATACAACGGAGCGCCATTTTAAATGGTCACTAGCGGCCGGCTTTAGCCAGTTAAACGTCAGTTCACCGGCACTACCTACGGTTTTAAATAAGGTGATCGACGTTTCCCAAGACTCAAAATATTATCTTACATTCACTACCATAGGATACGATATCGCACACTACAGCTTTACTTTATCCAAGAATTCTTCAGTTTCATCTTAAAACGATAATAACGACGATCTGCAATGCGGTAAAAAACGGCCATCATAATAATGGAGGCCGTCATCACAACACCGAATACAACACATCTCCGAAATATACGCTGGAGCCGACGGGAAATGGTCCCCAAAAATCACAACAAACACCTTTCTTTGAAAATAACACTCACCATTATGGATTAACTTGGATTATCTGGAGCTACACTAAAAATCACAGAGTTCGCCGCAAAAGCGACCGCACTAAACGACGATTCAAACTATACTGCCGCCCTCTACCGCGCAAACGGCGCAGCGAGAAACTCGAGGTCACGATTCGCTCGGAGCTTGCCGCGAATCGTTCCGAAACGTCTATTCGAATCGGTAACTTCTCATCACAGTTTTTCAATTAGAGTTTAGTTCCACTTCACTACACTTTAAACGAATCGCGGTTTAGTCACACAGCTCTCGGAAGTCCAAGTCCATGTCTTGAGGACGCACAGCACAGGATAGATTTAATTTACAAAGGATAGTCGTTTTTATATCAGACGGGTGCGGCGGCAGCGTGAAATAGCAGACGGCGCGCGCCGATTGGACGTCGCGCACCTGCAATGCGTCACTGCGGGGCGCTAGCGGCGGCCGCGGATAACCGTCAAACGGTACGGGACGCGCCTGCTCGTCCGGAGCCCCTAGCGTAGCAGCGATGACGGAGACAGCTCGGTCTGCTTCCGAGGTGCCCTAGTTTGCGGCTGGTGGCAAAGCGAGGGCGAGCCGCAGTGGCCGTCCGTGCTAACGAGATAACGAGGAGTGAGAAAAGGCTTCACGCGCCGTCGCGGGCTACCTCTGATTTGACGCTAAACTACTTTTTTATAACATTTAGTCGTAAAAAAGATAAAACACACATTTACTTTAAATAATAATATACCTAACATAACGATGCTGATCCTTTAAAGAATGATTAGTCAGAGATATTTAGGCTCAAATAAGAAAGGTGATTAGGTAAAATATATTTCAGTCTATCTGTTTTGATTCAATTGTGCTTTTCATCTTTTTCATTATTCAACCCTAAATTCTCAGATCAAATAAAAAGTTTAGCCAAAATCATAGTTTTACCAGTAAGAAAAAGTAGGTTATCTGTAAGTAACTAGTAATATTATAAAGTGGCAAAATTTGTTTGTGTCGGTGTTGGTCGGTGGTCATCTCTGCAACCACTGAACCATAGATATGCAAGTTCAGTACTATCTGAACCTATTGTAAAAAACTTGTTTTGTCAATTATGTATGACAGGTACTATTAAACTCTAAATTAAAGGAACAAGTTTACTTACCTCAATTGTACTCTTGTGCATACGTACCTATATGTCATATTTGTTCAACCTGAACTTCACTTTTTTTGGCACATTTTTTACACCTTTTATTGACACTTTTCCAATCCAAGTAACATTTGATATTGTTTTTAACTAGTCTTACTACTGGGTTGGCAAACACAAAAACATAATACTATTTCTGAGTAGGTTTTAGGTTAAATTAGTTTTCTTTGTAATTAATAGTTTTGTTTACACGTTTTATACTTCGTTTTTAAATATTTGTGTAAGTTATTAAATACCTACTTATTAAATTTATTTGTTTTTTCATATAAAATGGCCACACCTAGAACTGTTTTGGCTGGAGGCTTGCGTTGATTAGCAAAGTTGTGGTTAAGCTCACCACAGATTTAGGTTATTAAGGTTCCACAGATTCGTCAGGCTGAGGCTAAGACCGTAGCCACTAAAGAGGAATGTGCAAACTCTGTCACCACACCGCCACTCAGGAGATTCCTTAATCTTTGCCTTATTTGGATCTGCCAAAATTTTATGGCGAATTAGCAGTGTGGCGGTCCTTCATAAATAGGTTTAACAGTTTGGTTCACAATCGGTCAGATATTACTGATTCACAAAAATCTCCTATTTGCTGGGCTCAACCGCTGCAGAGCCTTATGACATGATTAGGCATTTTTCTAAGGATGATGCCGGTTACAAAACTGCCCAGGATTTATTGTTTAGGATTTATTGTTTGTTTATTCAATATTAGACCAATTGCTCATTCTTTTGTCAGCGCGTTATTGCAATTACCTAACAATACAGAGGTGGCAAACCTGCAGCGAGAGCTGCTTAATCCTATGTTGGTTGCAGTTAATGGACTAAAGGGATTAGGGCTTCAAGTAGATAAGGGTTGGTCCTCCACCGTCTTACACCGGAATTAAGGAGCTGTTTTGAGTTTGTTTGTGGCGATATGGATTGTCTCCGATATGGCAAAATTTCTTGAGGATGAGTGCTGGAGAGCTGAGAGCCTTCCCTCCGTTCCTCTCCCCGCCTTCCTTTCTCAGCCGCCTTCACGCAAGCTTCACATGCACCACGGCCACTGCCTCAAAGTGCCCCTGCAGCCCGCCCTTCTATTTCGAGGGTTATTGGGACAGCAGCCACGCAAACACCACCACAGCCAACCAGCTTTTCCAGTCGTGGGTCGAAACACCTTTTGGCTTCGTGCCCTGCATTTTTAAAGGCATCGGTTCTCGAGCGAAAAAGAAGGGTGATTTATAAGCAACGCTGTATGGTGTGTTTGAAGTCGGGGCATATGCTGCCTGATTGTGAGGATCGTTACCACCGGTTATTGTGCAGATTAACCACGGGTAGTTTGCACGCCCTGAGCTTATCCGGGGAAACAGCGGCACAAAGTGGAAGGATCACAACTGGTGCTTTCGCGTGTTAGGGACAGTGGCTCTCCCCCCTCTTCACCTCGCTCTCCCCCTCGTGCGACGTCACCCTCGAATTGAAGCGCCTTTGATCCCTCCTAAATTGCTTACAGTTAACCCCATCCCCTCCTAGTATGCGAAAAGTAAGTTTTGCAGGAAGCGCACACCGGATACAGGAGGTATTGCCGCGTACCCGAGGTTGGGGTATTACCGGCTTCAGTTTATTAGCTCGAGACCCCTTCAGGCTCCTTATCTGGCCCCTACTTCGTTGCTTATGAAGCGTCCGCCGTATGTTGCTAGTTACTATTAGGTTTACCGCTTACTAATCCATCATAGCGATGGCTAGCTGTAGCGAGTACAGCTTTCTCGTTCGATACCAAATTAGCACCGCTGACCGTTACTCTCCGCAGTGCACAGATTCGAGCCTTCTTGTCTTGTGCCTCCTTTGTGTGAGTATGAGCATTACTTGATTCGGGTTCTCAGGGTTGCTTGGTATCGACCTCTTTGGTAAGGAAGCTAAAGTTACAGTTGTCTCTGGCTGCGGATTCTATTCGAGGCATTGGTTGCCTTAAGGTCTCGAGGTTTAGAGGTCAGGTTTACCTTTTTTATTTCTCCTCTTCATAATTGTCTTATTCGTTGAACTATTTTAGCCATGGTGATGGATGATATCTTGGGTCATCATCCCCAAGTTTTGCTTACGCCAGAAACTAAGTTGACCACGGGTCTGGCGTTGGCTGATCCTGATTATCATCTTCCCAGTTCGGTGAATCTACTCCTCGGTGCCGATTATCTGGGTCAATGCAACTCGGGACCGACTAAGCTTTATCAAGCCGGTGGTGTGGTGGCACTTCCCACAGATTTTTGTCATACCATAATGGGCCCAGCACTTCAAATTTGTGCCCCTCCTCAGACTGACCCTGTCTGGCTCCTCGGTATGTCCGTTGCTGATGCAGTTCAGGGTTTTTGGGAAGTAGCCTCCTGCAACTCCTAGGCCTGACCCGGCTAATGAAGAGTGTGAGGCCCTTTTTGTGAATAATACCGGTCGATTTTGGCAACCAAGGTAATTGGAAAACAGTTTAAGCAGCTTTGGCACGCATCCAATCTGACCGAGCTTCAGCAACTGTACTTCATTGTCGACTTGATCACAAGCTTTCTGAAAGTCTAGGTAAATTACGTCAACCTGGTTTCCTGCATCGACTTCAAAAGATAGCATGTCGACCATGGTAACTAAATATGTCGCTACCGATCATTTTGACAAAAAAGCATGCTGTGTGCTGGTGACGTAAGGCAGACATTGATGTAATAGTTGATCGTTCAGAACCATCTCAAACACTTTGGCCAAGTCTGAGAGGTCGCTAGTTTTCTACTTTACTTTTAGGTCCAGATTTTGGGATGGGTGTCAATCGCGATACCTTCCATATCGCTGGATATTCACCAGTAGAAACAATTAAATTAAATATGTGTAATATTGGATTAATCAACTCAATGATACACCCTTTGATAACATACGCAGGGATTTCGTCTGGTCCTTGTGAAGTATTTGGTTTGAGTTTTTTGACCGCGCGTCTAACGTCGTCACTATTAAAATATTTCAAATCGACTCGTCGGTTATCGGCAGAAGTGTTCGAGCTGGTTGCTCCTGGATCCGAAATAGGTTCATCTGGCAGAAACACTGACTGAAAGTGAGTAGCAAATGCACCTGCTGCTGCAGCTCCCCGAAATTCGTCATTACCTCTCGTGACCACAGTTTCTACCCTTCCCCGGCTACGAAGTGCCTGTATGTACTGCCAGAAGAGTGAGGGCTTCTTACATAAGTGCAATGAAACATTTGAAGCATAGCTTTTGTGAGCATCGCGGTAGTAACTTTTAACTTTTAACCGCAAACGTCTAAATTCAGTCAGAGCATCGACATCGCCTGTCTGTTTCCACTCAACGTCGCGGATAATGGATCTCGTATAAAAGACTGGATAAGTACCATTACACGATTGCTTCCGTATTTTCTTTGGAATGCACTGGTCAAATATAGAGTAAAGATAATTATTGAAACAATTAACTGCAGTGTTTACATCATTGTGGAAATAAAGAAAATCCCAGTTTGTATCGCGAATTCCAATCCTTAGATTTATCGATATTGGAAGGTTCGGTCCTGGTTGGTTGTTTGGAATAGCAGTAGCTCATGGTAACCAAGAGAGGTGGATCATGAGCATCAATATTCACTAACTCATCACGAGATTCTACCGGTAGCAAGCTCGCGTGGGCACTCAGCTCCGTGCTCGTCAGCACCACATCAAGCATTCTATCATTCATATTTTTCACACTATTATATACTGAATAAAATTACACAATGTAAGAAAACAATTAAAATAGTTTACAACATGCTGACTTGCACTATATAAATTTAAGTCACCGAAAACTAGTATTTTGTCGCTAGAATGTTTAACGCAAATACATTCTATACTGTTGAACCAATTTATGTAAGCTTGTTCCGTAGATTTAGGCGGTATATAAACGACACATACATAAATGTAGTGATTATCCACTAAAAACTTAGCCTATAGGTCTACGCTGCCTGATGTCTCAAATTGCTGAACACGATCGAGGTTGATCGGCGGGCGCGCTGACAGCAGCACGCCGCCACCGGCACGTCCGTCAGCGCGGTCTCAGCGCAGTACGCTCCACTCGCCGCAGCAAAGTTCAGCGTCGTTTACAGATCAGTCTAAGTTAGTCTCAGTTAGTCTCAGTGGTCGCTATAATGTGTAGACTTTCTGATAACAATATATTATTCCACTAAAGTAGTTTTGTTTTCAACCATCTTACGTTTTGGTAATAAAAGCTTAATTTTAAAAGAATTATAAGACTTCGCAATCTCAATTTTTTCCCTCCGTTTGTCTGCAAAAGGAATTGTGCCATGGTTTGACACAACCACTCTCAGGCCACTTGTCGACAGAGTAGACAGATTCATATAAATTAAATGGTACTCCTATTTTAAACGACACATAGTTTCCGCGCGAATTTAACGCTTCGGCAGTACACGAGTCGCAGTTGGAAATAGCTTTTAAATGCTCCACTTTTTGTTGAGTCGTGGTACCCACTTTAACGTAGTATAGATGCAAGTGCCACCATCTATCTGCCGCCTCCAAAGTAGTAATTCCAGGTGCTGCTCTATCGCGTAGTACATTTGTTGGGGGACCCCTTCTGCGTTTACGCTGAACTTCAGTCCGCGACTCGGTTGATGCTTGGTTCACATTTGCCAATTCTGTTTCTATTTATGCGGTATTGGACCGGATATACACCGTCGCACTCGTGTTGCTTTCGTCATCATTCCGCGTCTTCAAAGTGATGTCGTTCGTAGTAGCAACAGGTGTCCTTGCGTCAACAGGTGATGCGCTCGGGGAACCGGTTGCAGCAACTGATTTCTTGCGGTCGCCGGCGTCACCAACACGAGAGATAGCCGAAGATGCCCGAACTCGTGCGCTCCAAACTGGTAGTCGCCGCTGTTGCAGCGACGGCCGCGTTGAAACGTTTTCGGTAGCGGTGTGGGTAGCTTTGTTATCGGCCATCGTTTGTAACAGTTAAGATATAGTGTCACTTTGTAACTTTATGGTTGCCGCCTGCTCTTTCACTACTTTTTCTAAAGAATCAACTTTCTTCACTGGACTTTGTATCTTTTGTAACTCTTGCACTTCTTTTTCGGCTTTAACTTACGACATATCTGCAGATTCTATTTAAAAATAACACGAACTAGCAAGTGCAACCGTACAGTCGGGCGTCACATGTTAGTTTAGTGAGTTTTATAAATCTAAAAAAAGTCACAATTATAGAACTTCATAAATAGGTTTACAATTTTTTCAGATAGTAAATACCTATCTAATAGTAATTTTCAGATTTTAATTATTAGGTCCTTACGTATGAAATTGATGTTTTATATGGAAAAAGCACAACTAATTTTTTTTTACATATATTTTATATAATCAATCAAAAAAGTGGTAATCGGTTGAAGCAAGGTCCGGGGAGTATGGTGGGTTACATTCCAATCCTAGCTCCTTTAGTTTCGCCAACGTCTGTTGCAAGCTCCAAAATCCGGCTTTTTCACGGTATTTGTCATAGTTGCCAGATTAAACTCAACGCGGCGCGGTTTCGACGGAGTTGGCGGCCATACAAGATTAAAACAATGTTTCCGAATTAAGTAAATTGTGTTTTTAACAGGTTTTGTATTTTAACATTTTCTATGACTTTTTTATGTACCTACGGATTGTTTTTAACTTATTTAATTTTCACACAACAAGAAAACTTAAACAATTAAACAAAAGGATTTTATTTAGTGTTTACTACTCAAGTATTGGATACTTTTATAATTTACCGTCGAACGACACGATACCTACGATTTTGCCGTGGACACTATGCACTAATAGCGCGCGGCTCGCTTGTCTTTGCCGTGAAAATCTGTTATATGATACAACTACAAGTAGTAAACAATAAGAATATAGAAAGATAAATTCAGTGAGTTTGTTTTAATTACGACAATCTTATAGAATCGATCGGGTCTAGTACCCGGGTCTTCTATCGAAGTTCCCATCATACGGAGTGCCCGGGGGTTTGTGCAAATGGGTGGCTAACTTTTTGTCTGGCAGACGCATACGAGCCGTAGTTGGCGGTAGTTGCTTTGATAGCATGGACATTAATGCTGGTGTCCCGCAATGGTCTGTGCTGTCTCCTACGCTGTTTCTACTGCATATCAATGACATATTGGACTGGAGACGCTTATTACACGGGTCGTACAAGCATCTTTCGTTCCGTTGTGGAGGAAAAGCGTGGAGAACTTGTGTCTTAAATCGAGACCACTCTGTCCAAAGTCTCTGACCAAACCCCACTCTGGTCCTACAATTCCAGATCTTTGGTGTTATATCTCCAGCGATGTTCAGTTATTGTGAGATTATTTGCAAGACAAGGTGAAGCTGGCTTTTAAAATACTTGGTGTACTCAACAGAGCGAGGCAGTACTTCACGACGGGGCAAAGGTTGCTGCTTTAGAAGTCGCAAGTTCGGCCCCATATGGATTACTGTTGCCATCTCTGGGCGTGTGCACCTGGATACCAGATTGGCCCTTTTGAATCGGTTCAACGACGGGCTGTAGGGGAGAACACTGTCGACGATCCCAAACTCACTTGCCGTATCGAGCCCTTAAGTCTGAGGAGAGACTTTGCCTCTCTTGCAGGGCTGTAGCTAGAGTTGAATCTAAGGTAGGGCAGCGGTGGTTTCATGTAGGGCGCAAGTAATTTTTCTATCTTTAACCTGCTTGTGAGCATGAGTAATTAAGGTAGTAGGTAATTGGGTGGGAGCGCGGGAAAACAAAAGCAAAATGGTAACATACACAGTATAAATGCCACCATATTGCAACCATTTTGTATTTAATCTATAGGCTTCTGCCAGAATTATATAAATATATAAAACTCAAAGTCCTGATTCATTCATCACTGACTCATCAACGCCCAGCCCAAACCCTAGACCCTAGAAAGCTGAAATTTTGCACAGGGGTTCCTTTTATGATGTTTACGTGAGATAAAAGGATTTTTTAAAATGTAAATGTAAGGTGTAACTTCGTTTGAAAATCCGTCATTTTTGAAGTTAAATGGATGAACATTTGTATATGGCCTTTCTGTTAAAAACTAAGAATGACGTGTTTCACTTTTTTTGGAAAACCACCCCCCCCCCCATTTTTTTTTTCGTTGCTTTCAGTCGAAAATGTGCAGTGCTATAGGCTTGTTGTGATATTATAAGGTTGAAGGGAGAGGCGGGATATGAGTTGTGTTGTTGGGCATTATAATATATAAAAATAATAATGGAAGATAGTTAAAATGATAATATGTAGTAATAGAAGGTATATAGAAAATAAAGTAAAGTAATGTAATAAGTAATAAGTAATGTATAAATATAATTATAAGGAGATATTATAATTAACATATTGTATACTGAAAGGGTTATTTTAGTTTATCACTTTTTTGTTTTTTTTTCTCTTATTTCTTTCTTTTTGTCTTAGGTTAAGTAGGGCGAAGGATAATACTTATGCAGCTGTTTTTCTTTTTGTTTTATGTAGATTATTTATTTTGTATTTAAAATTACAGTAAGTGTAGTCAGTGTTGTGACCATTTGGTCACAGCGTAATGCTGAGTGAGAAACCTATTTGGCGCACAACTCAAATTAAGTACCTAAATAGTGTTAACATTTAGTTTTTTTTGTTTCTGTTATTTATAAGTTGTGTTGTCCAAATAAAATGATTTTCTTCTTTCTTCTTTCCCTAAAGGGATAAATAGGGGTTGTAAATTGAAGAAACTGACTGACTGACTTTTCAACGCACAGCCCAAACCGCTGGGTCTAGAGATTCCAAATTTTGCATTATCAGGTTCAGTATCAGGTATAGGGGTGCACTAAGAAAGGATTTTTCAAAATTGGTGAAACGGGGGCCCAAAAATTGTATGAAAATCCGTCATTTTTACAAAATACGGGTTGTAAATTTGTATGAAAAAATTCAAACAATGAATCCGATTTGGCTAAAATTTGGAACACAGGTAGCTTATATCTTAACATAACACATAGGCTACATTTTAGTCCGGAAAACACAAAAGTTCCTACGGGAATCCTTATACCTTAATATGACTTTTGTTACTCTTTCACGTAGCACCACTGCATCGGTTTCAGATGAGGCATAGAGATATTTGAAAGAACGAAAAAGGATAAGGCTTTCCCGATTGAGAGGTCCCATAGGAATGAAATCCTAACGCGATAATCAAACTTAGCGCGGGAAAACACGATTTAATTGGGCGGTAATTTTGTCACAGGGATAGTTGAAGATATGGAAAAGGATTGAAATATCTTTTTATCCCGATTCGGAAGTTCCCGTGGGAATAAAACCATGGTAAAATATTATGCAACTCAGCTGATATTTGGCAGGAGGACCGGAATAGGATATGAACAACATTTAATACTGATCAAGAGTTGCTGTGGGAATAAAACTTATCGCAACATTTGTATGACATGTTTGTTGTAAAGTGTTGCATAGTGTTGTATGGTGTTGCATAGTGTTGTATGGTGTTGTGTGTTTTTTATTTCTTTGGCGCGTTAGTTACTTATCACCTCATAAGTTAAGGAAAGATATTAGGGTTTAGGGTACTAAGAAATCATTTTTCTAAATTAAATTAATATTAATGGCTTGAAATGGGGCCCAAAGTTTATATGAAAATCCATTATTTTTTAACACTCTTTTTCTTCTCAGCCAGGGGACGTCTACTGCTAAATATAGGCCTCCCTCCATATGTTTCTACAGATCGGTCAAATGCCGCCCGCGCCCAACTACTACCGACAGCTTTAACCGGATCATCTTTCCATTCAAACCAGATGGGTATTTAGTATTTTTCAACCTACCTACTTCCTATCGATAAATGAGTAAACAAGAGTTTAAGGATTTTTGACATTTTGTGACCAAGTCTGAAAATCAAAATTAGGTATTGTATGGTTTTTGGGGTCGCTGATTACGAAAACGCGTCGGAAGTGAAATTCATTGTTGGACTGTCATTGGGTTCAAATGTCAAAAGAATAATATATAAATATATATTATAATTATTATAAATAGGTATATTATAAAGAGGAAAGATTTGATTGTTTGTATTGAATAGGCGGCTCCGAAACTACTGGACCAAATTGAAAAATTCTTTTACCATCAGATGCCGACATTATCCCTGATGAACATAGACTACTTTTTATCGCGGGAAAATGCTTCGTTCCTACGGGAAAACGGGTAATTGGACAACGGGTAGTAAGAGTCATCCTTCCGTACTTATCTTTTTCACATAACTTCCAAACGGCTTGACCGATTGGTTGAAATTTTGTATTCGTATTTCCATTGTTTAACATAAACGAATGTATTTTGTCATTGAAGAGGAAAGATTTGAATGTTTGATTTTTTTTTTCTATAATTGAGGAGTTGCCATAAGACCCTACGCCGATAACGAAATTTAGGGCGGGCGAAGCCGCTGGCACAAGCTTCATACATAAATACATCCAGACTCAAGACAAACACAAATGTTTATATTATGACATAAATGTTTGTCCAGTGCGGGAATCGAACCCACTCACCACCCACACCCTTTGCACAGCAGCTGGCCAGGCCAACTGGTTGCGAGTGAGTCTAATTTTAATTTTTTACTTTTTCTCTCAGCTTAATACATGGTGACGTAACTTCCGTAGTTGATATTTTTTTAAATTCTGCTGGATTTTGAATTATACATAGTGTTTTGCGCCGGCAAGGTCCCGATTTTCTAAATTTTAAATTAATACAAATTTAACGCGAGCGAAGCCACGGGCAAAAGCTAGTATAATAATAATAATAATAAGTTTTTTCCGCGGAAGTTGGGGGGTCGAGGCTATTTAAATGACAAGAACCTCCATAACCGTCAGGTGTGCAATCTTGGGGATTATTGTCTTAACAACGAGTGCGGGATACATTGTGATGTTGTGACAGTTGACAGGGGCCTGACACCGCTCTCCTTGGCGAATGAGAAATGGCACAAACCCGCGGTACTGAGCACCGAGGAACGCAGGGATGTATGGAAGAACAAGGAGCTGCACGGGAGGTTCAATCGCGCCTTAACAAGGCCTGATGTGGACCTACTTGCTTTAGTGAACTGGCTACGTTTCGGAGACCTCTTTGGGGAAACTGAGGGTTTTGCTTATGCAATTGCAGATGAGGTAATGATGACGAACAATTATCGGAAATATATCCTGAAGGACGGTACGGTTGACATTTGTCGAGCATGCGGCCGCCCCGGAGAGTCACTCAGCCATATCATTTCTGGTTGTTCTCATCTTGCTAACGGCGAGTATTTGCATAGGCACAACCAAGTGGCCAGGATCATTCACCAGCAACTTGCGCTTCAGTATGGACTTGTCGAATCTGAGGTGCCGTACTATCAGTACACGCCAGTGCCAATTCTCGAAAATGGTCGTGCATTGCTCTACTGGGATCGCTCTATCATCACGGACAGGACTATTGTTAGCAATAAGCCTGATATAGTGTTGGTCAACCGATCCCAGCGCAAGGCGATGCTCGTCGATATCACAATACCACATGACAAGAACCTCATGAAGGCGGAAAAGGAAAAGCTCAGCAAGTACCTTGATCTGGTTCACGAGGTAACCGCCATGTGGGATGTTGATTCGACGATCATTGTCCCGATGGTCGTTTCGGCAAACGGCTTGATAGCGAAGAGCCTCGACCAACATCTCAAGAAGCTCTCGCTGGAAAGTTGGCTCAAGGGTAGGATGTAGAAAGCAGTGATCTTGGACACGGCACGTATTGTCAGGAGGTTCCTTAATCTGCAGCCCTGACCACCGGTAGTTTGGGCCTTGCCTCGCTGCCGGCGGCACTCTAGTTTTTAAGTTTTTTACAATATATGTTTGTTTTTTTTTATACTTTATTGTAAAAAAACTTTAAAATTAAGAATCAAAATGAATAAAGAGATAATAATTATAATATACTTTATTGCATCAACATAATAATTTTACAAAAAAACATATTTACAAATAGAGAAAAGCAAAAGGCTGTCTTATCGCTTTAAAGCGATCTCTTTCAGACAACCTTTGGGTAGAGGAAATAATAAAGTTAAACAAAGTATAGTAGGTGTGTTTCGATACAGTTACTAAGAAGTAAATATATATAAGATTTTTAAATATTGCCTTCGATTTTTCTCTTTTTATTTCTAAAGGTTTACTTTTAGCAATAAAATAAATAAACTAATAAACGCTTTAGCGTTCCAAAATCTAACAGCCAATCTAACAGTGAAAGAATCATTATTCAATTGTGAGGAATGCAAAGGAATTTTTAGCATCCAGCGTGTAGTCTCTCGAAGAGAAGTATTTCCGATAAAATTAAAACGTTTCTTTAAGTATACTGGTGTGTTTGGATTGAACAGGACGTTATACAGAAGAAACAGAACATGAGCATCCCGGCGAATTCGAATGGGAGCCACTTGAGCTGTGATCTGAATTATGAAATATGGTCGTACTTACGTAGACCAAATATGAGTCTAATGCAGAAGTTTTGAAATAGCTCAAGTTTATTAAGCTGCTCCTCGGTAAGGTCAAAATAACTAGCATCTGCATAATCGAGAATAGGCAGAAGAAGAGATTTCGCAACAGCAATTTTAGTGGGAATTGGTAGAAAACGCCTATCTATAATCTGCCTAAAGATTTAGCTGAAGCAAATATTTTCTTACTAACTTCCTTTATTTGCGAACCCCAAGATAGTGTTCGATCGATAAATATACCTAGGTTTTTAACTGTATCTTTGTAAGGGATAGGAACTCCGTTTACAGTTACTGATGGGAGTTCGTTCCAGTCAATAAGTTGGATATAAGTCTAGAACTGCCTACGATGATTGCTTGTGTATTCGTAGGATTAACAATGAGGCCATAGGATTCACTCCATTTCATAATAGCAAGCAGGAGAGGAGACAAAACGCCACCTTACGGAACACCAGCGGCTGTATTGCACCAGTCAGATAGAGTATCATCGACTATTATGCGCTGCCGGCGTCCACGCAAGTAACTATGAAACCATTCGATAACGATTGGAGAAATGTTAAGAGAACTAAGAATGAGTAGCAGAATTTCCAGATCCACGGTGTTAAAGGCGTTGCTAAAATCTAAAAGTGTCAGAACCGTGACCTCTTTATTTTCCATGCCAAAACGTATATCGTCAGTTATTTTGACAAGTGCAGTAGTCGTACTATGACCGGGTCGGAAACCAGATTGTGAGGGATTTAAAAGGTTGTTTCTTGTAAGAAAATGGGATATACAAGCCGTTCCAAAACTTTTGACAAGAAAGGAAGAATGGATATAGGACGAAAATCAGAGAAGGAGGATGAATTATATTTCTTGGGTAAGGGAATTACATAAGCATCCTTCCAGGATTCAGGAAAACACCTGTGGAAATGGAATGATTTAGGATATTGGTAATGACAGGAGTTATAATATCAAGGATGGGAACGATCATATTACGACTAATGCAATCTTCTTGGAATTGGATGAAATGGCGAGTATGTTCTCCTTAACATCAAAATCAGAAAATCGATTAAGAAAAAATGGAGGAAAGTCAGGAGTTGGCAATGAAGAAAGTGAGTATAATGTTTTATTTTTTTTGTTACTGTCAAAGTCAACGTTAGAAATAAAGTGTTGATTAAGGAGATTGATATCAGTATTATTTGAAACAGAAGGAAGTTTCGTTTTCCCAACTCCTAACGACTTCAGAAATTTCCAGACTTTTGCTGAATCACCGTTTTCAACGGATTTGTGAATATGGCGTCTTTGTGCATCTCTACACATCCTATTGCAGCGATTCCTCAAGAGTGTGTTTTTTGTACGATTACTGTCGCTAGGATTAACCTTGTATTTGGCCTTGGCACGATTTCGTTTCGTCATCAAAGATTTTATTTCGTCCGTAAGCCATGGTTCTGGAACATGTTTGATTTTAACGGTATGTATAGGAGCATGAATGTTATACAAATCGAAAATAAATGAGTTAAATAACCTTATTTTTTCATCAACAGTAGGCGCATTAATGACCATATACCAATCGATGTTGCAAGCATCATCAGACAAGCGTTTAATATCCATCCCACTAAACTTACGTTGCTGAAGCATTCTCGATTTGGATTTGGGAGGACAAATCTTGTATGATAAGTAAACCCATGGTATGAAAAAGCGTCAGCAGCGCACTGACCATGCTTAAAAACGTGTGTGGGAGAAGAAACTATCATGAAACCCAGTAAAGAAGGAGTGCTATTGGGAAAAAAGTGTGTAGCAGTGAGAGGTAATATGTACAAGTTACATCCATCCACAACTGTCTAAAGTTGATGAGCACGGGTGTTAGTTTTTAACAAACAAGTGTTAAAGTCACCCATAATAATAGTGTGGTTGTATTGAGGTGTTAGGGTTTCTAGGATATTTTAAAAATTAGAGAAGTAGTTACTATGAAGATTAGGACTGTAGTGTACGCCGAGTAGAATTTTCGTATAAGAAATAACTATTTCAATAAAAAGGTACTCGGCAGTATTCAAAGAGGAAACTTGAGGTGAAATATCAATAATAGAATATGGAAGATGGGAACGGAGATAAATAGCTACCCCATCACCACCTCTGTCTTTTCTATCGTTACGTATTAACTGAAAAACAGGTAAGGAATAAGAAGTAGAAGGTAGACAGGCTTTCAGCTACGATTCTGACACAAGGATGGCATTAATATCTTTGTTATTAAAGGATGCTAGCATATCAGAGTAATGAGCTGGGATACTCTGGGCGTTGAAGTGAACGACATTAAAATTTTTCAGTGAATCTGAGAAGGTTGAAGTCAAGGTTGCGCTGAGAGAAGCAGTAAAACTTTGGAAACTAATGTCACTGTTCAATCCGTCTGAAGAACAGGACAATAAATCATCACTATTATAATCATCATCAACACCTATGTTATACATTCATACATATATAAATAATATTATATAAATACTAAATACACAATATACTTAACCAACAATAAGATATATAAACAAGGCGTATAACTAAATACTCTACCTGCCAGCTGTCTAAAGGAAGAAAATTATTAGAAGTACCTACACTCATTCTTACAAAAAATAAAAGTTACAAAAACATATATACTGAATAGTGTGTGTGCTATGATTGTGAAAAACCGCGGTTGATTCAGACTTAATTTGATAGATGTCGCTAGTAGTAAACAATAATATATTTTTTTATTAATTTATATTATGGGAAAACAATTCATTTATATATATATATATACCTAAGTTTATAGTATTTTTAAGGTAGGGCATTAGTATTTCAAGGTAGGGCATTGCCCCACAGTGCCCCTCCCTTAGCTACGGCCCTGCTCCCTTTGTGTGTTCTACCGCTTGTACAATGGGATGTGTTCTGAGGAATTGTTCAAAATGATGCTTACGGTTACTTTATACCATCGCATCGCTCGCCATTGGCGGGAAAATTATTCTCACACTTAGGAACCGAAATGGTCGCGTACAGTGCGGCTTCAGAGAAACTATCTCCCGCGAACGCGTGGGTTGTGGAATGACCTTCCTGCCAAGGTATTCATTCTCTAAGGACTACAGTATGGGGTTCCTTAAGAAAGCAGTCATTAGATTTTTAAAGGGTCGGCAAGGCACGAGTGATATCACTGGTGTTACAAGCGTCCATAGGCCACGGTGATCGCTTACCATCAGGCGGACTGTGAACTTGTTTGGCACCTTAGTGGTATAAAAAAAAATTAAATTAAAGCCAGCAGCGTGAAGTTAGAAACCCAAACGTAGGACCCTAGAAATAAAATACAATACAATACAATACAAATATCCTTTATTGCACAAAACAAAAACACAAACTTATTGAAAAATATAATATTAAAAATCATGTACAACAGGCGATCTTATCGCCGAATGGCGATTTCTACCAGATAACCTATGTTGGTATTGATATACAAATTTAAAAGATTGGAATGGTACGTTGTGCAAAATTGTACAAAAACTGAAATAAAGATATAAGTAACATAGAATAAGAATAGTTTAAATTACCAAATAAATAAATAACTACAAAATACATAAATTCCCTTATACATAAAATATAAAATACATAAATTCCTTACATAAAAATACATAAACTACACATAAATAAAACAATCATAACTTAAATATTGAAGTTTCTACATCAGAACAACAGAGGGAGCAAAACAACAAGGTTATGAGAGATTTAAAAAATACTTTTTCACTTGTGCTTTGAAGGTTGTAATTGATTGTGCTTTTCGGATATCTACTGGGAGAGAGTTCCACTATCGCACTGCGTGTACGGTGAAGGAATCATCGTTAAATTTTGAGTTGTGACTCGGTGTATTAAGTAATAAATTAGAGGAGGAACGCAAAGAGGCATAGTAACCAAAACGCTCTTTGAGATAAGAAGGGTAGCTAGGATTGAACAGCACACAGTAAAGAAGTGAAAGAATATGAGCATTCCGGCGAAAGCGAATTGGGAGCCACTTGAGCTTCACGCGGAAATTGGAAATATGGTCATATTTGCGTAATCCAAATATAAACCGAATACAGAGATTTTGAAGTCGCTCAAATTTGTTTAATTCATCGGCGTAATCGAGTATGGGAAGCAAAAGAGACTATGCAAGAACAATTTTAGTGTCCGTGGGTAGGAAATTTTGCAGCCTTCTTAGGGAACCTACAGCGGAAAACATTTTCCTACTGACCTCGGCTATCTGTGAAGTCCAAGACATACTACTATCTATAATAATACCTAGATTCATAACCTGGTCATTATAAGGTATAAGTACATTGTCTACACAAACTTTTAGGAGACTAACCCAGTTTATTCTAGACATAAACTTTGGACTGCCTAGTTTTATGGCCTGGGTTTTTGCTGGGTTTATTTTTATGCCAAAGGTTTTGCTCCATTCTGAAATTCTGAGGAGATCAGAGTTTATCAAACCTATCGTTTAAAATAAATCATCAAAAGTTGTTTTATAATTTTAAAATACTACCTTAATATAAATTTTTGAAGGTCCAGGGGACCGAAAATAGTAGTTGCGAGTCAACTATGAGCTCCGAGAACTAAGGTAAATGTACGTAAAACTTATTTAGTATTTGATCTTTATCTCCGAAAGACATTTTTTATAGTGCCAAGGCTTTAGCAACCTATAGTAGCTATAGCTGTAGTTGTTCTAGTTCTGTTATAGTTATTCCCGAAAAAGTTTTTGAATATTTCGAGACAAAAACTCCTTCCCCGGGACTCATACTATCTCCGTACCAAATTTTATCTAAATCGGTTTAGCGGTTTAAGCGTGAAGAGGTTACAGACAGAGAGAGTATATTCGCAATTATAATATTAGTAGGTATAGTATGGAAGTATGGATATATGGCTGGCAAGGACGTTTGGTATTGTAAATATACAACACACCTACCGATTGTGCTCAAAACAACTTAAATTGGAAGTATACAAATATTTAAAGTATCTACTTCTTTCTATTATTATAATGCTTTTCAGTTCAAACACAAACTGTACTGTGTACTGGGTAAAAATAAAAACACAAATTGTAGCTACTGGGTAAAAATAAAAACACAAACTGTAGCTACTGGGTAAAATTAAAACACAAATTGAAGCTACTGGGTAAAAAACTGGTTGCCTGTAAAGTCGGTATACGGGCGAAAGTTTTACGTTACAACTTGTGCCTTTCACTTTTTATGTCTGTCTCTCTCGCTCTTAGGCGGGCTAACCATGCCGCGTGCCTCTCACTCGCTCTCATTGTGAGCGCATAACGTGAGCGGAGCGTAACGCAGTTTCTTGAAGTGTCACCCGGCAAACCAATTTATAAGACGTTGTCACGTCAAAAATACTAACACAAACTGTAGCTTCTGGGTAAAAATACAAACAGAAACTGTAGCTACTGGGTCAAAAGTTTCAAATTAAAATTAAATTTGCATGCTGTGTTTAGCAGATTAAGAGATATTTATATTATTTAACACCTACTTTATTGTAGATACCTACATAAACTTTATCAAATAAAGATTTGATTTGATTTGATGGTGTTCTATTGCGCTGGTTCGAATCTTATCTTATACCCAGAAGCCAAGCAGTAAAAGTAGAAAATTGTCAGAACCGGTTTACCCTTATTCCATCTGAAGTGCCACAAGGATCCCACATAGATCCCCTTATTTTTAATATTTACCTCTGACTTTCCCTCCTGTTTCAAGTACGCCAGCTTCTAGATGTACGCCGATGATGCTAAAATCTACTATTCGATAAAACATCATACGGATAGCTAAATTAGAAGGTCTAATTAGGCTAAATGAGTATTGTATCCGCAACAAACTCAATCTAAACGTGAATAAGTGCTAGGTAATCAGTTTTACGTGGAACAGAAAAATAATCAGTATCGCGTGCGAACTTGATAAAGTCCCAATAGAACGAGTGTCTTTGGTTAAGGACCTAGGCGTGATGCTGGCATCAAAACTCCTATATAGTTTCCATTACGAGTACATCACACATCGAGCTCTTAAGATTTTAGGTTTTGTTTATCGTGCGACTGGAGTTTTCCGTACAGCAGTTCCATTCCAGCAGCTATTTGACGCATACGTGCGCAGTATACTGGAGTATGCATCTCCGATCTAGTCTCTGTCATACGTAACATATATTAATTCTATAGAAAACGTACAAATCAAATTCATCAAAAAACTACGTTTTCGGGACAACAATATAAACGTTACTAAGTTTCTGACTCTGAGAGATAGGAGGCTGGTTACAGACCTTAAGTATTTGCACGATATATCAAGTGGAGCGATTGATAGTCCAGATCTTTTGTTAATGTGTGGCTCCGTGCTACATCAATTAACTTAAGGAACCCACACCTATCCTTTCACTCACCTGTCCGCTCTTATTACGCCCCGAGTTCGGTATTAAATCGCTTTATAGATTTCCACGAACGGTATCTCAGAGATGTTGACATATTTTTCCCATCTTGTAATCAGTACACTATTCAAATACATAAATGTTTGCGGGATCAGAGTAGACCTTCGAATCAAACGATCCTTCGCCAACAAACAAAACAATAACGAATCGTAACACAATACTTTCACACACTTTATTTTTCATTTTAATTTTTTTTTATTATTCGTTCTTGCTCCTTTTTAACGACGGCACGCGAGCATGCGTTTAGGATGAAAGATTTTTGTTTCTTTGTTCGTTTGTGCAAACCAATGTTGCCATTTATCTCCAAAACTGCTTGTTTGATTTCCAGTAATGGGTTCGTGGTTGATTGGTGATGGTTCTTACGGTCTTAAAGTGGTAACTTATTAGGGGGCGCTGCTGTAAACATTTTGCCTTCGTAAAAACGAGTTCTTGTTTGTTTTTGCCGAGTTGGATCGTCCTGTCAGTTTTAAACTTTAATTTTATGCGGTTTACATGTCAATAATATAAATTGGCAACTTTAAGCTGATCTGATGAGGAAGCGAAGAGGTGGATACTGGAAATCTTCAATGGCTACTAGCAAACCCTTCGTGTTTGGGCTCGTTAGATTGGTTTTTACGAGCCTGTTTCATTACACATGGTTGCGAAGGTCTGGAGCCAAAAGGAATATAGTGGAACTCTTTAATGGTTACTAGTAAAACCATCGAGTTTAGGCTCATTTGATTTGAAATTAGGCCGTCCATTAGCCAGGACGCTTTTATATGATAGGTCGGGGAAAAAGTCTTTTCGCATATAGTATGTATAAATTTGTAATAAAATCTCTTTGGCTGTACTATTTGTATCTGGCTGATTTTGATTTCAAAAAAAGAACAAATTAGTAAAATGTTATTTCCCGCTTTTTTTATATATTTTACTTTCTGTCAATTAGTGAATCTAATAAAGAAATTCGATATATTTTAAAAATTTCTTACAAAAAAGGAAAAAATGTAACGCAAGCCGCGAAAAAAGTTTGTGGCTTTTATGGACCTAGTG
Source organism: Apoda limacodes (assembly GCA_946406115.1). Taxonomy (NCBI): domain Eukaryota; kingdom Metazoa; phylum Arthropoda; class Insecta; order Lepidoptera; family Limacodidae; genus Apoda; species Apoda limacodes. The sequence goes on from OX291556.1 coordinate 26,461,489, forward strand.
CAGTGTGAGTAAGAGTAGCACAAAGTTGGTTTAAGTGTTTTCAATCCGGAAATTTTGATGTCTAAGATGCACCTCGCTATTAAGCTCTCTTAAGTTTTCATTTAAAATGCGAAGAAACTTTTTCCCCGACCTTTAACTATTAGTTACTAAATATTAAATAAACTCGATTGAAAAGGATAGGTAAGTATTTCTGTAGAGTAATGACGTAGGAACTCTAAAATTACTAACTTATGTGATAAGATAAATCACACTTGCGATAAATTTTTTAGCGATCTTGCCTACAATTTTTTCAATCTGTTACCAAGCCGTTTGTTTAGGTGGGAAACTGAAACAGACAGACTAGACGTATTGGTATTATTCATTTTATTTCTTTAATTGAATATTGTCTTCTCTACTGTTATCTGTATATTATTGAGCTGCAGCTGAATGTTTTGAACATCATATCAACTTATCTTTTTCATTCTACGTAATGATATCGAGTTACAACTAATACCCAGAAAAGTTTAATTGTACATATGTATATATAATAAATTATCACTATGAAATAAACTATAGAGATATGTACATAATACGTACATGCTCTCTAAAAAGTCTGAAATAAAAAGCAAAATTTAAAAGTTTTGAAAGACCCACAACGGTTAAAACATAATTTTAAAAAGGATAAAATAAATCGAAAAAATCGCGCAAGTGCGAGTTGGACTCGCGCACGAAGGTTTCCGTACCATTATCTAGAAAAACGGCAAAAAAATCACATTTGTTGTATGGGAGCCCCCTAAATTATTTGTTTTATTTTAATTAAATTATTTATTTTTAAAGTGAATATATAACTACATATTCTGTAAATATTTCAAGCCTCTACCTGTTGCCGTTATGAATATCCAGCAGAAACGAGCCCCCTTAAATATTTATTTAATTCTGTTTTTTAAAGCGGAAACAGAAATACATTATCTATGAAAATTTCAACTGCCTACCTTTCACGGTTTATGAGATACAATCTGGTGACAGACGGACGGATGGATGGACGGACAGATGGACGGACAGACTGACGGATGAACTCTAAAAAGCAAAATTATAAATTTAGAAAAAATCCTCGACGGTTAATACTTAATCGAAAAAAGATTAAATTATTTAAAAACCCCTGACTAAGCAAAAAGCTTTTTAAAATAGAGTTGATTTCTTGCAATTTAAATCAACTCTGTTGTTTGTTGATTGTGCTGTGCTGTGCTGTGCTGTGAAACATCAATAAATGAATTGTATTGTATTGTATTAACATGCCGAAAACTATAAAATAAGTCATCTTTGTATAAAATATAGTAAAAGCGTCCACAAGTAATGCCACTACCCACTCAGCAAGCCAAACTTGCAATAACATTGCTAAACATTACATTTGGGAACTTGTAAGTATCAAATGCAAGGTTGCTACATTCTATCGGCCGCACCAGAAGTATCCCATGTAACTTGCCATGTCCTGATTACTGAAATTTATCATAAAATGTAATGTTTTCATTGATATGATAATTGTAGCATTTGAGTAAGTTACTAAGAAAGGTACATTTCAATGAAACATTGACACAACTTTAAATTTGTAAAGTAAAAGAAAGTATGGTGCGAATGTTAACAAAATTTTATTAAATTATTGCAAAAAGATTTCATCAGAATTTATATTTATATTGCTGAATGGTTTGTTCTAGGCACTTTCAATTTGTTTACTGCATTTATCTTACAAATGCAAATTAAGTAAAAACTTGTATTCACTTATTGCTGCAAATTCTAATTTGAAAGGTGTTATATATAACTACCTACTTGCTTATCAACAATATACCATTCTATAATAATAAATAACAGACAGGAATTTAGAAAAAAAAATTGTGATCAATGACGAAAATTCTGGGTTTTGAACCTGTGACCTCGTATGCGGCAGCTTGCCACTCTACAAACGATTCAAGAAGCTCTTCGAAATAAATATAATGATAGTTATCTTCCCGAAAGCTGAACAATACCGAGGTTGGCCGAAGTATTTCGTTGGGCTTCATCGGAGATTATTATTTTGAATATTTCAAAATGCTTCGAATAATATTTATATAACCATTACGAAAATGTTTTAAAATATTTAAAACAAGAGAAAAGAAAAATAAATAAAAAAAAATAAAAAAAGAAATGAGAGGAAAAAGTTTCCTGTATGGCAGCCGACTGAGTTACGGAACCCATATCTATATCTATTACTGTGCCATATATACTAGCTTTAGGAATCCTTGGCAATTTGACTACAATTCAAATACTTTAATATAAATATCCCGCAATATAATAAAATTCATAATAACCTTTCTAAAAAGCACATAAGGTTGCTGTAAATATTTTTTAACCCAATAAGTTAACAAAGTGAAAACATTAGTAACGTTGTAGAGAAGTTAAAATAATTATATTGCTAAAACCAAGTTGAGGTTATTTTTGTATAAAACATTACAATATCCTTTGTAAGCAATGATTGTTTAAAATACACATTGCTTCATATATTGCGCTCCTAACATCACATTTACTATATTGTAACAATGTTAAATAGTAACATCTTTATAAGTTTGTGAGTTATACTACCTACTACTACCTTATACTACGTATAATTTACCGTTTTATTATTTTTAAATTAATAACAATATCAGTCAAAATTGCGAACACATAACACACAGTATCTTGTGAAGCGATATGTGCTTACAATAATAGCAATTGTCGCAAGGCGAGAATGCGAATTTGTAAATAAAATATTTGAGATGAAATACAATAGTCTGTAGGCGGGGGGCGGCGTGAGGGCGCGCCCGGGGGCTCCAACACGGTACACTCTAACTCTGTCGGTCACAGAGCACCCCATATTGGAATTCCTGCTTCCCACACAGACAATATTAAGTCAGCCAGCATTCCGGACAAAACGTGCCGCGTCCTCCAGCCGAGTGCAAAGACACTGTAACGTCACCGACCTGTGATATGGAAATAATATTTTTTTGCAAGAATCCTGGTTACCTGATGGTGTTGCGATGTAAAAGTAAAAAAAGCTATGTTTTGTCGTTAGCTACCCCTAACTATTTTGTTTTATTATTCATAACATAATGTCGATCGTCTAGAATCATCATTGCCAGCCTTCATACGTCCCCACTGCTGGGGCACGGCCTACCCTCAACGAGGGTGATTTGGGCCATAGTCCACACGCGGGCCCAGTGCGGATTGTGGACTTCACATACGTCTTTTTTTTGTCTTGACGTATGCAGGTTTCCTCACGATGTTTTCCTTCACCGAAAAGCCAGTGGTGTGAATAAATACATCAGTGTACTTAAGAAATTAAGAAAATACTCATTGGTGCACGCCGAACCCAGGGTTCGAACCTCCGCCACTTGGGACGTGCAGCGAAATTTAAACCCCTCGACCACCACCGATTCGTCTAGAATACGAACGTACTAATTTCAGATCTAGCAATTATTCAGGACAGTCTTAGTTAATTTGAGTTTGAAAGCTGAAACTCAAAAGTGTATAAATGTAGAGTGTATATTATAGTTAATATAAATTTAGTTAAGTATTATCTTTGTAATCATTGATCATAAATAAAATATAGTGAAAAAAACAGTTTTTAAAAAAGCGTCACTAAAGTGATTTGTAAAAGATTACTTATAATTATTGTGTATTGTCTATTAATTGCAATAATTTGAAGGATATCATAAAAAATAACTATTAATGTTTTTAGGGTTCCGTACCTATGGTCAAATCAATGCAATAAAAAAATATGCCAAAAATACCGACATTTTTGTCGCATATTGTGACACAAATAAATCAAATCCAAATGGGGTGCTCCTGGTGGATCTAGAATCATGAAATTTGGCAAGAAGGAAGATGTTGATTTATGATGATCATTGATTTACATCACAAATATAGGAAAAAATAAAAAAAAACTGATAATAATTAGTTATAAACATGTGAGACTTGATTTCATGATGAAAGAACGGTCTACATATAATAAGTTCATACGGAACCCTTTGTGCGCAAGCCAGACGTTCACTACCTAGGTCGGTTTTTTTTTATTTTAACCAACTTAAACATTTTTTATAATTAAAAAATTTAAAAACAAAAACTAAAATGAAATGAATTCTTAAGCTCTAATTAGTTACGAGATCAGTGGTTTATTGTAATATTTATTTAACTCGGCCATTTTGTCATTGGTTCTTGTTGTCAGTAACATCAGATTCTGAACATTCGTTTATTATGTCTTCATCATCAGCATAGTAAGTAGAATCACTCCTCGTCACACCCATCCCATTACACATAAAACTCCTGTCTATAATTTATATAAGCGAGCAATATTAAGGTCACTCTCTAAATATTTTTTTCTCGAGGCTTTTCTGCAGTAGTGAGACTCGATTCTGATAAACTTGTTTATGTGTTGTTTTACATAATTTTTGACCCCTTCAGTAGTTTTGTTGCCAGGAATACGATCATCAGCCATGTAGGAAACGCAATTCTGCCCCAAATATTTTGTACAAGTATCAATCACTCTTGTACTGATATTTAAAGTATTTAAAAAAAAAAAATGGCAAACGCGTTATTAAAATCTCGTAGCACATATAGTTCTGTGACAAGGGAAGTATTGTCTCGAAAAAGCACGATTTTGTTAGCTAATAATATCTTTCGTTGAATATTTGCGTGTTTGCGTAATGTAAATTTTTTGGTGGTTACTTTCTCCGAGCTCCAAAAAATTGCGACAGAAGCCTTCTCTACCAGTTTTATGAAAATTTTGATTACACTTGTATGTACACTTGCTGCACTCTGTTAGAACACAATTCATCCTTTCTGTGCCATCTAGAGCAATATAATTCAAACTGTTTTTTTATCGTACTCTTTAAGACTATTATCACTTAATACAATTGAGAACCGAATCTTGCTGAATGCCAAAAATATACTTATTGTAAATATACTTATATGTTTCGTGTATCGCGATGCACACGAGTAAATTACTTAAGCATCATTTAACGCGTTTTGATATTTTTACCATGGAAATTAACTGTCATTAACTTGTATGAGTTCCAGTGGATGTCACTTGTTACAAAATGTACTTACACTTACAATATAGGCTTAAAGAGATGGAATTGTGTTATTGCTCATTAAGTAAATTTGGAATTTAAATGCAAAATAAATTAAAAGCAAAAAAAAACCTTTTATTTAAATAATTTAAAAAGAAGAAAATAAAATATTCCTTTAAAATTTTAACTTTCAACTTATAACCTCATTATACATAATTTATATGATCATAAAAGCTTGTCGCGAGGTTTGCGTAAGTACCTACCTATAAGTATTTCATTAAATTGAAATTTAGTTGATAGTTCAAATTTTAAAGGAATATTTTATTTTCTTCTTTTTAGATTATTTAAATAAATGTTTTTCTAAAAAAAGGTTTTATTGCTTTTAATTTATTTTTTACTTTTTAGTTATTTGCTAATTATTCTCGGCGAGCTCTTTCATTTGATACCCATATTGCAGAAGTGCATAAAAAATAACTATTCCGCCATCTTGGATGTTCCGCCATTTTGGATTTAGAATGACGTTACATTATTTTTCGAGTTACTCTCAACAAGCCCTTTCATTTGATACCCATATTGTAGAAATGCACTAAAAATAAATATTCCGCCATCTTAGATGATCCGCCGTATTGTATTTAGAATGACGTCACAGCTTATCGTGTATTGTCATCCAAACTAAACGTGTATACAATATTTCAGCTCAATCGGTTCAAAATATCTGCTTCAAAATTGAGTAGCAAGATTCCACCCGAACAAACATATAAACCTACATTGCAAGTTAAATCAAAGCTTTTAAAAATCAAAATTTTGCACTTAGTACGTTTGTCTTCTAGACCATAGATGTATGCGGTTACATTTCTGTAAAAAAATATTAGTTTCTATCCAAAGACAGCAAAATTATAAGGCCGTGCGTGACATTTATATACGGGTGGACGGACATGATGAATTTACAAGAGTTCCTTTTTTTCGTTCCTTTTAAAGTTTGGTATAGCAAGAAAATTGCTGTAACTTCAGTTAGTCCACGTGAAATTCCGTTTTAGTTATTGCTACGGAAACTTTTTCGGGTTACAAAGTAGCCTATGTCTCTCTATCCTATGTCTCTCTGTCCTGCTTCACAGAGACAAAGATCGGGGACGGCTCAACAATGTCTATGCCAAAAACAGCTCGAGGGGTTGCTCTGTGGCGAAGTTAAGCAACAACAAACAAACACTTTCACAAATGTGTATTAAGATTCCACTAAAAAAACTCTAACAATTGATTGATTTATTTACATTTGTATAATTTACTGATATATGGCGAACTTTTAATAATGTTCTTAAACTAGTATGTATAATAGTTATTTATAATACAATGGCAGAAATAGGTTATTACGACTAGCTGCGCTCGTGTTTTTGATGGCACGGATACAGAACCTTTCACGCTTACGTATTGTAACAACGATTTTAATGCATTCTGCAAGAAAATAAAAGAAAGCTAAATTAAAACCATTTAAAAGTCAAGAGCTGCCAAGACGAGACCATAATATGGCTCGCACTGTTAATAGTTATCAGATCTCATGTAAGCCAAGCTTCTGACTCTAGACGCCCTAAATCTACAAGTTCTAACTTTATATACTCTACAACGGCGTTTCTCAACCAGTGGGGCGCGCACCCCTTGGGGGGCGCGACGAGCTATCAAGGGGGGCGCGAAGCATTTGATAATAAAAAAAATACCTATAGCTTCATATAAAAGTTCTAGAAGAATTCTTTTTTCCAAAGAGTAGTAATGGTTTTTAGTAAATTAACTAAATTTTAGTAAGGGAGGCGTGAAGATTTTCGCAAGTCGTGAGGGAGGCGCGACTTCAAAAAGGTTGAGAAACCCTGCTCTACAACGTAGTAAAAATATGTGGCTTGGCCTTTTCACTACCGTCATAATGGCGTTAGGTAAAAAATGTATTCACTGTTCGTTATTTTTCTGTTACACAATAGTTCTTGTAGTAATGAAACGGCCAAAACACATATTTTGACTAAGGTGCAGAGTTTGTGAAATTAGGGCTCGTAAAGTTAGGGCGTGTAGAGTTAGGAGCTTCCCAACAAACATTTTAGCGATTTAATTTAGAGTCAAAAGAGGTGCATTAAAGCACTAATAAGATTTTCATTAGTGTATGAGGATTAAAATTAGGCGATATAGTGTGCTATAACTCCGATATATACCTGGATTGGGCATAACTTTCTTACAGTCTTAGTTTCTTCGAAACGATATAATATATTGTCTTAATGATGTATTAATGAGCTACTTAGTAGTAAACAGTTTGGCTTTATGAAAGGCCGTTCCACAACCGATGCAGGAGTGGCACTATTAAAAAATATATATAACGCCTGGGAGGATTCGCATGACGCCCTTGGAGTGTTTTGTGATTTATCTAAGGCATTTGACTGTGTTCAACATGAAAATCTCATCAGGAAGCTACATCACTATGGTATTAGAGGCAAAGCTCTCGACCTTTTGACATCCTATATGAGTAGGAGAGTACAGAAAATAGATGTCAACGGTGAAAGATCTCCGGGATCCGCAGTCACTATGGGAGTCTCTCAGGGCTCAATTTTAGGTCCTTTTCTATTTCTTATTTACATTAATGATCTCCCATATCATGTAAAAAACCATGACATTGTCTTATTTGCTGATGACACCTCTTTGCTTTTTAAAGTTAAAAGACGACAGACATATTATAATGAATTAAATAATGCCCTTTCTAAAATTGTAAATTGTTTTAACGCTAATAATTTGTTACTTAATGAAAAAAAAACCAAATGTGTTAAATTTACATTAACAAATGTTAGTCAGAGACAGACATGTATTAATATTAATGGCGAGCAATTAGAACTTGTTAATTCAACAGTCTTTCTTGGTATAACGCTGGACTCCAGACTTCAATGGGGTCCTCATATTCATAACCTAGCCAAAAACTTAGCTCTGCTGTGTTTGCGATCAAGAAAATAAGAAAATTGACCGATGTCGACACTGCAAAAATAGTATATTTTAGCTATTTCCATAGTTTAATGACATATGGTATCCTATTGTGGGGTAGCGCTGCTGATGTAAATACAATATTTTTGTTACAAAAAAGGGCAATTCGTGCTATTTATAAATTAGGATCTAGGATATCTCTGAGGGATAGGTTTAGGGAAGTAAAAATTTTAACTTTAGTGTGTCGCAGTACATATATGAAAATCTTTTATATGTACATAAAAATATCAATAGTTTCAGCAAGAAAAGTGACGTTCACAAAGTAAATACTAGAAGTAAAAATAAGCTGTTGGTGCATGATACACGTCTACACAAAATAAGTAACTCTTTTATGGGGCAATGTATACACTTTTACAACAAAGTTCCCAATAAAATTCAAAATCTATCAATAAGTAAATTTTAATCTTTTATCAAGCAGGTACTTTGTAAAAAGGCATACTACAATATTTCAGACTATGTAAATGATAAAAATCCTTGGGATTGATGATGCTCAATTACAGGATGCATAGGTAAACCAAATTAAAATGGAAATAACATAAAATTGTATGGCTAAATTTTTTTTATTTAAAACATTAATTGTATTTTCAGTTTATTTGTATTATTGATAGTGTTTTAAAAGAGTAACTATCGAGTTTCTTGCCGGATTCTTCTCGGTAGAAATCAACAACATTGTGAACCGGCGGGAAGGTGGGAGGCTTCAAAAAATAATATTTTATAACTTTGACGATTCAAAAGTGATTGTAAAATTGACTTTATAGCGATTAATCAAAGCGGTATAAAAGAGCTAGGAGAACGCTACAGTAGCTATAACAACCTCTTATAGCAATACAAGCGTTTGTACTATAGACGTTCAAACTTTTCGGGTCTTAATACCTACCGACAAGCGCTAATATTATCTCTTCCGGTGACATCACAGTTCTAGAATAGGTAAAATAAATATCTACAGCCATTTAGCCAACTGATTCAGGGGAGATAATAACTCCTCGTGACAATTTTTAGATATTCCAAAGTTAGCATCCTTCATTATTATTTATGTCCCGCAAGCAAAGATTGTAAAAAAATTCTAACGAAAATTTGCTGTTGTTTTTTCATTTTAATAAAGTAATACGCAATTATTATCATTGGTAAGATAAATGTACTATCAATGTATACATTACATGTTTATATCAAAAAATAAAAGCACCCTCTGAATACATCGATATATGTCTGAATATTGTCTTTAACAAATTCTAACATGATACTATAGGGGTGATCTTTTATGGATTTTGAGAAAATCAGTCATTACTGGAATCACCTACTTTTGAGAAAATCAGTCATTACCGGAATCACCTACTTTTTACACTATGAATTTGTAGGGTTTAAAAGAAAAAAGAAATCCTTATAGGATCACTTTGTTGTCTGTCTGTCAGTTCTCAGAAAATAAAATCCAGGCGAAATTGGTATCAAATACTAAGGTCTCTTAAAGCTGTAAAGAAAATCAAGCTTCGAAGTCAACGTAAAATTATTTTTTTTTTTTTTTTAAGTTTGCTTTTCTTAAAACATTAGAATCATATAAAAAATTAATCTAACAGAAAATGGTATTAAAAAGTAAAAAAAATTGCTTGCTTTTCTTGCAGTCGTTGGTGGATATAAAACTTTTTTTTATTCATTACAAAAAAAATATTTTTTACTTTTTAGTACAATTTCCTGTAAGATTGATTTTTTATATTATTCTAATGTTTTAAGAAAAGCAAGCTAAAAAAAATTTTTTTACTTTTTTTTATTTTATACTTTTTAGTGATAGTTTAGTTGAATTTTTACAGTTTATTGCCCGAATTTCATAAGTTGGGTAATGAGAACTTGGAGAACGATATTAATATGTTCAATATAAATTAGTAATTAAATGTTCACTTAATTTTTCACAATCCACTCTAATGTCTACCTTCAGGTGCACTTCCTGCTATTGGATACTCATTTTGAGGATTTTTCAATTTTTCAGCTTCACCTATTGGTTGTACCCGTTGTTGGTCAAAGTAACTGTTTAATATTGTGAGTTAAATAAAAGCAAGTAAAAATACTGCCATTTTTGTCGCATATTGTGACATTCACAAATAAATTAAAACCTATTTAACACTCACCAAGGTCTTAGATCACAAATATAGGGAAAAATCCGAAAATCGGTAATTTGAAGTATAACACATTAAAAACAAAAAGTTTTTCAGTCTTTCTGTCAAGACCCTTTTACTCAAGAACCCGTGAAGGCATCAAGTTGAAATTAATTTCAAATACTAAAGACTACAGTAATTTAAAGTCGTAAAAAATTAAGCTTCTAAGTCAATGTAATAAAAAATATAAAAAAAAACGGTTATTTTTGACGCAGATTGTGACACAAATAAATCAAAACCTTGGGGGTACTATTATGAATGAACTAGAATCATAAAATTTGGGAAGAAGCAAGATGTTAAATCACAAATATAGTAAAAAATCCAAAAACTGATCTTAAACCTGTAAGACTTGATCTCACGATGGAAAAACTATCTACATTTAATAAGTTTGTACGGAACCCTCGGTGCGCGAGCCAGACTCTCAAATATTTCGTTTGTACTTTGGCGTCACAAGAGACATTGGAATATCTTTTTTTTTTTTTTTTTTTTTTTTTATACCACTAAGGTGGCAAACAAGCCTACGGTCCGCCTGATGGTAAGCGGTCACCGTAGCCTATGGACGCTTGCAACACCAGGGGCATCACTCGCGCGTTGCCGACCCTTCAGAAATCTAATAACTTCTTTTTTGAAGAACCCCATACTAGTCCTTAGAGAAAACCTTGGCAGGGAACTCATTCCACAACCCAAGCGTTCGCGGGAGGAAGTTTCTCTGAAACCGCACTGTACGCGACCATTTCGGTTCCCAAGTGTGAGAATGAATTCCCTGTCGATGGCGAGCGGTGCGATGGTAGAAAGTAGCCGTGGGCATCATTTCGAACAATTCCTCAGAACACAATCCATTGTACAAGCGGTAGAACACACACAGGGAGGCAAAGTCTCTCCTCAGACTTAAGGGCTCGATACCGCAAGTGAGTTTGGGATCGTCGACAATTTCCACAGCCCGTCGTTGAACCGAGTCAAAAGGGCCAAGCTGGTATCCGGGTGCACCCGCCCAGAGATGGCAGCAGTACTCCATATGGGGCCGAACTTGCGACTTGTAAAGTAGCAACCTTTGCCCCGACGTGAAGTAGGGATAGGTTTTATTAGCACCATTGCGAATCTAAATAAATAACAGGTATTTATTTGAAGATACAATAGTAGTTAATATCACCTTAGGATCTATAAGACTCTCACTTATTCTCACTGTACTTTTTTGGATGATACATTAGAGTTTGGTAAGTCTTTAAACATCTTGTGTTACAAGAGGTTTCTTTAGCGCTTTTAAATACCTTATACATTTAATAGTCGCTGCTCTAGGAGGAGCTTCAGTGTTCTAGGACTGTTCATTAACCTCATTTTAGAGCTTTAGGAGTTTATAATAGTTGACTATTTCCTGTAAAGACTTAATCGTTGTAGGCATTACTAAAAGCTATAAGACTAGTGGCATTGCCTGCATCGTATGTAGAGTAATATACTACACTACATATTTAAACTATTAATTTATTATCCTGACTTTCCTATAGACCTATTATATCGTGTTAAGCTTAAAGAAATTTTATCAACTGTTCTACATCATCAGAAGACTTAAACGCAGCGGTTGGCGTCTTAATATGCCTTTAGGTTCTAAATTAAGTTATATATTCGCCAAAATGTTTGTTATGTTGACTCTACAAGAGATCTGATAAATTTTTGACAGTGCGAGCTATATTATGCTCTCGTCTTATTCTATTTATGTTTATGTATGTTTGAAAGCGGAATGACAGAATTTCTTTTATTTTTGTTACTTAGTTTCAGAGGTTCACACGCACGTTGTCTCAGTAAAAGCTTTTATAAATAATAGCTAGAATATCTATAAATCGATGTATGATAAGAATATGAGTAAATATCTTACATGTTTTTACTCTACTATGACAAGGCATATTACTAACTTCAAATTTCCAACTCCTGTGCTTTTATGCTTATCCATCGGTGTGTTATCTGTCAGTCAGTTAGTGTACGAGTTTTATGAAGTATAGCCAGCTAATATAGCGCAAAAATATTTAAATCTAAAAGAAGTAAAAACATTTGTATGGCTTTCAAATAACAAACTAAAAAGCAATGATGTAAATTAGAGTAGTATTATTAATCTACATATAAGTTACTAAAAACAACATTACCAAACTCGTTTAGTAATTGCTTTTTCGGTTGTCACGAACCAGTGAAACGGTAAAACTTTGAAAACATAAATAATCTTATTAACTTAGACATCTTATATATTCTAAAGAATATTTTATCAAACTTATTAAAGTCAGGTATCGAATTGCAACTGAAAATACATGAAGATAACGATCAAGAAAAATCGGTAGTTCCCACATACAATTTGGTCTGTCGTTTAGATTCAACCTATCGGTATTTAATGTTTACATAATAATTTAAAGAGACATTACATATAAAGAAAGGATGTACATAGGTAAGCTTATCTCTATTCAGAGATTTCTTCCAGCAGACCTTTAAAGGGGAAGAGAGACTAATCTATTCGGGGGCACACCGGCGTAAACAGTATATGTTTTTAATTTTAGTTAATTTACGAAAAAAAAAACCTATTTAATGTAAATTAAGAATATAAGAATAATATTATATGTAAGTATTACAGCAACATTTTTCAATATATAAAAGAGTGTCTATAATATAAATATATACATACATGAATGTATATGTTAAATACATAAAATATTTAAATAAATATACATATATAATAAAATAAAATAAAGGGCTTAAGTCATTCTACTGTAGTAGCAATAAAGTATAGAAGAGAGATGCGAAGAAAGAGAGATAAAAAAAAATTTTTTGTTGTAGGCTTGGATAATTGCAAGTAATGTTTTTTTAAACTAGTTTTAGAAGCAGTTAGACTTGGGCTATCTCGTGTTTTATGTGGCAGAGCGTTTCATAATTTACTAGCATTAACAGTAAAAGAATTACCAAAAGTTGTTGTGTTTGGTTGGGGTGTTTTCAGTTAAAGTGCCGTCGGGGGGCGAATAGATTATCCCCTTGGAAAATAAGTTCAAAACTTGTTGCACGCGAGTGGGCCGGCACCGGCCTTGGCGGCCATCTCACACGCGCTTGCAGTGATGACGTTGTATTATATTGCGCTCCCTGTTAGATGCCAGACCAGGCATGCACGCACACGCATCGGTCAGTGCGGCACGTTCGCACGCACGGCAAGTTGTATTTATTTACGAAAGTAATACAGTTTACGAGTGTTTTTTTTTCAATAAACTCATAGAAATAGTTTGCAAATATGAGTGCCTCTACAACACCAAACATGAAGAGAACAAAAATAAAAATTATAAGTTATTATGACGGTCAAATGGTTTCAACTTCAATATGGCAGCACGCATGCGGAAGTTACCTGCGTGACGTGTGACTTTTGCCGGTGTGATAGGGCTTGCACGCGCGTGCGCACGTCACGTCACGCATCTGCTCTGGCCTAAATTGGTTACGCTGTAGTAACAGTAACAAAAGTCAACCAAAAAATTTAAATACCTACTGCAGAGAAAGAGAAGGAGTCAAGGCGCTCCGAGCGACGTATTCTCTGCGGAAGGAAGCTAAATCAAACAGCACCGAGAGAAAGTCCGACCACGATTTATCACCCTCGCAGTTCGCTAACTTCAACACTGTAATAATTTGCTCTACTGCAGTGAAGCTATCGTTAAAATTTGTATACATTGCGTTACTCTCTTAACAGTGTTTGCTACACTTGGTGTCTAACAAGTAATGAATAGACATACCGAAAAGATGCTGAATTTTATGTGTAGCGGGACCTCAGAGAGTAAAAAGAAAAACGGAAAGGTTTCAGTAAAAATAATATAATAAAAAAGAAAGAATGCTTGAAGTGTGACATTTGCAGATGGAAAAATAAGTAGTAAATAGGTATACCTACTTACGCAGTTATGTTTTTGTTTGTTTAGTTGTAAGTATGTAGTGTTAGTAGGTAAGGGTGGCTTGGGTTAGTAAGGTCAGAGAACAACCTTAGAAAAAAGTATGCTAGTTTTATACAATCCATATTTGGTTTCACAATTATTAACTAATCTACTGTGCTTAAAAATCTATTCATTAACTAAAGTGTAGTTATTTGCCCTTATCAGAGATCACAATGAGCCATTACCTTAAGAGGTCAGTTTCTGATGGAAATTATAATTAAGCATGCACGGGTTCCTTTCCACCATTTACAATATTTGCAAACACATACCAAAAAAGTGTGTCGCCAAGCAGTCACCCACCCAGTGACTGAACAAGTCCGATTTTGCCTAAATTTGAATATATGTTCTAACAAACAAATGTGTAACTTTTTCTCTTAATAATCTAGACTATTTTTGGTAAAGGGCGTTGATACGGTATTTAAAGATCGTATTGGCACGGCCGCGTTTCACAATTTGCCGGTTTTTATTATTTGTTGTTTTACTTTAAATTTTTCGATACAGCATAGTAGCATCACGACACATATTTTGTGAAACATTCAGGTTTCTACTTACTTCAGTTTAAAATATAGAGCCCTTTATGGTCGGAGAGACAGACAGCGTGGCCCTAGTAATAGCACAATAGGGTTGGCACCTATACTTACGGTAGGTACTGTAACAGGTCAGGGATACCTGATAGGTATTTAGGGGAAGTGGAAGAGATACAATCTTATTATTATTAATCTATCACGTATATATGGTTAGGTCACTTTTATAAGGAAAAAGGAGTGTTTTTCAAACCAAACAATTGGAAGAAAAACAAATAATAAAAATATAATGAATTTTTACTCGTTAATATGTAGGAAAGTCCGTGAGAAAAACATATTGATTTTTATGTAATTATATTAATAATTAAATTTACGACGAAGATGACTCCTTCATCCTTAAGTATAAAAATGTGATGTAGTAATGATAATACAACGATGTCTGATGTCCAGAGAGGTAACAGATAAAAGTTATGTATAGAATAAGATATTAAGATTGATAGTAAAACATTGTCAGCGTTGTAGTAAAGTAGAAGAGATAAATAAAAAATATGAGTTACACCCCTAATCGTATTTGATTCCAACATCCTGACAAGATCCTCGAAACTTACTGCGTTAAGAGTAGTTGTAAGCCCAGTACCTCTTAGAAAACAAATAAACTGCCAGCGAGTTGCGACGTGGAAGTTACAGTACCTACTTATAGAAACTAAGTTATTGACGATTATTGATTTTATTATAGTTAGGGAGTTTCATATTTTCAGATTCGCGATATCATACAAATATTGTAAAGACGTTTTCCACTTTAGTGGTTTTTGTTTGTTTGTCTATTCTAGCCTAGAGCTGAAGAAAAGCTGGATTGAGTTTAAACTTGTATCTAGTTCTCACTAGGTTTATACTTTTTAGATTCATTTGTTTGTAATAAAATAATTTTCTATACCTATCTAAGTGAAAGCTGCGTTCAATTAGATAAATAGGAACGTTCGAACTACCTACATAGTTACTGATCAATGTTTAATGATTTAAAGTTTTTGTTTGCCGATTTAATCTAAAATCAAATATACATGAGGTTGTTTGTTCTATTCATTAAAGGCCAAAAAGAAGGCTTTAGTATGTGTATGGCTGTTGCAGGGCTAAGGCCTCCGATGACCGACTACGATTACAATTTACAGGCGTTATATGCTAGTTCGATCACGAAATCTTTCTAGAGGTAGACGGAGTTATTGTTTTGTTATCTACTTTAGTAAGAAGTTAGGTGGACGTTGTATACATTAGGTTCGGCATCTGAATTTACCAAGAGTTTTGCGTTCAGATCTATTACTTAAATTTTAAAATCACTTTTAAGCCAATCCCATTTCTAGTTAATCTGTCGACAAGTTTAAACCAATTAGTGATAGGTTTAGAATTGGGATTGCAGTGTTGTGATTATTTACAATAATTAGAGAAAGTGCTATCTAATGAAAGAAAAAGATACATATTTATTAACATCTAGATTCCATAATAAGTAGGATTTTACAATTAAAATTTGATTTATAAACTAGCCAGCGCTGTTTGAGCAGACTTGGCCCTCGGTCGCTGCCAAGCTGATATCGTTTGGTAACGGGACCCTTGGCACGATCTCCGGACGTGAGTGTTGGGAAGTAATAATACAACCAGCATTTCCCTTTGTGAATTGAAGACACTTACGGACAACAATAAAAAAAACACCCACTTGCTCTAGTTGGTGTTTATTCTAGTGCAATGTGTGGCTCTGCCTGAACTTCATACTGCTTTAAGTGCTAAGCGATTTGTTCGCCAGAGCAGTTGACCGGAGCGGCAGAACGATGTACTGCAACTTAAGACTGAAACCGTGGCGTGGGAGGCCGCTTTGATATATACGGCTCCATTCCAAAGAATTTAATATAATGTCCATAGGTACATCTGTCAACCGTCCATACTGTATGACAAGAAGTCAGAAGGGCCATGGGCTGGTGAAAAAGTTTTATATATCGTCATATATACAGCCGCATGCGCGGCGTAACCGCTCCGGCGAACCGCATAGCCCTGTCACTAGCCTAATGTCAGCAGCGACGAGTCACAATGAGCCTAGGCTGGCAACCTGTCTATGTCCTAAATAAATAACACTAATCCAGACCAAAACGCGGTTTTAACAAGTACCGCTATGTACGGTGATAGGTTAAACACAATAAAAGCTTAAGGTTACTGCCTATTCGTAATTAAAGATTTATGTATATCTTGACTTTAGATCAGGTATTATACAACTGTCTACCACGTCCTACTTGTAGTTAAATTACGAGGTATTCTTAACGTAACGCTATGTAACAGAAATTGCATTAATCAAAATTCATAAGCCAGGAAAAGTAGGGTCACAACATGTGTGTGTATGTGAAGGATCCTCGGCTTTTCCTGGACAATACACATTTCCATTATAATGTTATTTCCTTATTCATTACGGTTAGAAAAACGACATTTACTGTATTCAGGACAAGACAAACATAAGTTAAAGTGGAATTGGAGCCACGGTCTATGGTAGCATATTTTCTGTATGGGTTTTGTATTATACTTAGATAGTTCTCCTCGTGCCCACTGTAATGTCACTTTATTATGAAGAAGTAAGAAGTGGATAAAAAAGTCGTTAAGTATTCAGCGAGTAGTTACCGAGGGGAGAGGTGGGAGGGATAAAGTAGGGAATGTTGCCATTCGTAAATAATAATAATAAACGGATACCTGTAACACTGACTATATAATACTATACCAGTACGTATAATTACTTCCCTCTGTTGTTGTTATTAAGAACTACGTAAAATACTTTTTAAATTAATTCACCCACATACTATTTCCTCGCATTGTAAAGAATTTGGTCAGGTGTATCATATTTTTAAGATCAAGGTTTATTTGATACAGATTAAAATGTTGCCTGGTAGTCGTCCTGAGGCGCGAAGGTTCGAGTTCGGCGTGTACCATAGAGTACACACTTAATTTGTCAAGTAAGAACATTGATTACTCACACAACTACTGGATTTTCGGGCACATAGTGTAAACCTGCATACGTCAAAAAAAGGACGTGTCTGAAGTTCACAATCCGCACTGGGCCCGCGTGCAGATCTATGGTCTTTTTATACCACATGTGGCAAACAAGCTTATAGTTCGCCTGATGGTAAGCGGGGACCAAAGCCTTCGGACGCTAGTAACACCAGGGGTATCAATCACGCGTTGCCGACCCTTCAAAAATCCAATAACTTCTTTCTTGAAGAACCCCATACTGTATACCTTGGAGAAAACCTTGGCAAGGAGCTCATTCCACAACCCAAGCATTCGCGGGAGGAAGTTTCTCTGAAACAGCACTATACGCGACTATTTCGCTTCTAAAGTGTGAAAATGGCGAGCGGTGCGCCCTAGGTGGAGGTAGGCCATGCCCCAACAGTGGGGAGGTATGACACTGGTAAAGAAAAAAAATAAAAAATTTACCAGCTGGGCGACTGAGCTTTCCGCGGAATGGCAAAACATTAGCTTAATACAAACTATCATCCAAATTGTTGGAATAAAAAAAAATATAATCTGGGTACATAGAAGGTACATATGAAACTCACGGAAAAAAAAGAGTTTCCAAGTTCTCTCCAACCAAAATAATTTTCATTCAGTCAAGAAATCCAACCGTTTTGGAAATATTTAGTTTACAGAAGGCAATATTATTTCTTAGATTAAATTTTATTTTATCAATCGAAATTGCTGAACTTCTTTTCTCATCAATTTTTTTAACCAAATAAATGTCACGTTTTAGATCAATGGAACATAAATTAATTACCCTAAGGCAGTTAATGTTCTTGTATGGAAGAAATACATTTTATGTGCAACATACTATTTTTCTTCGTTTGAAATAAAAATAATTTTGCTTTGATATAATTTTTGGTTTTGGTTTCTTAAATCTGCGACTTCACTTATTAAAAACCATTACTTTCGTTTAAAATAATTATATCTTAAATCAAAGCCAATCAAATGTTCAGTTAGGATAATATTGTTTTGAATTAGAGAAAATAGTAATTTTAACAGAATTTGTTGGATTCTTGACTTAAAATCTGATATTTTAAGCTGAAACTGTTGTTTTAGTTGAAAAAATACCTGCTTTAAAACATTAATCATTTTCGTTGAAATTAATCAGCTAGTATCGCATTGAACAAATTTTGTTTTGGTTTTAGTAAATACTTGCATTTTTAAAACTTAATGAACCTCATTAATGTCCTTCATAGGATTTCGTGTTGGGCTTTTATTTATTGTAAGGTTTAGTGCGTCAAATTAGTGTCAGTTTATGCAAGAATCCTAGAGTTACGTGAGAATTGAAAAGCTCGTGACCCAGTCGCATTCGTCTATCTAAAACGATTAGCGAAGTTAAGCAACGTCGAGCGTGGTCAGTACTTGGATGGGTCCAGACTTTTCTTTCTTCCGTGTTTAAGGATGCAAGTTAAATAGTCGTAACTGTTATAATAAAACATAACACTTTATAATCAAATAAAAGCGATAATAGCAACACGCTCGACAGACGTCTGCCAATTTACACTAAGGCTAGAAAGAGGCCTGTGCCCCTGCAGTAGGGCTTCTTACAACTGCTAATAAAAAAAACATTATTTAACAATGCTTATTTATTTATTTATTGATGCTTAGTTGTACAGTTTTGCACAAAAGGCAAGCTTAATGCCTCAGGCATTATCTCCCAGCCAACCTTTAGGTAATACAGAGAAGCAAAGTGGGTGCATCATAATGATTACACAAAGAAAATTATATCAACTAAAATTCTACTTATACACATACAAAAAAAAAAAAAATATAAAAACATATACATATATAAATATGAATATATATACATACATATATATACAAACATACAAACATTAACAAATAAAAAAATCAAAATACATAGATACGATGTATTCAAGATCATGAAATTATTACCATAGTTGATAACAATTTTATCTACATTAAGTTTTGTCTAAATAATATTGATAAAGTTTCTTTTTAAATATGAAGCGGTTTGGAAATTTTCTGAATTCATCAGGAAGATTATTCCAGAGTAGTGCAGCCCGAATCTGCTGAGTTTCTTGCCGGTTCTTCTCAGGACAAGGTCACCCGCCCTGTAGACTTACGAACCGATGGCGTAGTGACATTCATAAGTGCTCAATTATTGTAGCCTAAACTGAATAAATTATATTGAATTTGAATTTGAATCTGAAGAGTTATAAAGGGAACCCGAGCGCTTAAAAGGGATATGCAGTTTTCGACTGCCACAACAGGCACGAAGGGTTCTGTAATAACAGGTATGGATACGTAAAATGACTTTAATTAGCTAGACGTAAGAGGTTTTTAAAAATGGAAAAGAGAGCTGAGAGTATTCTGTAGTTTTTACGTTGGCGTATTGAAAGCCATTTTAACTGGCGGCGAAAAGAAGAAATATAGTCAAATTTAATGATCTTAAATTGGACACAATTTTACGAATGATGTTAGCTATTTGAACAGTCCAGCTAAGAGTTTTGTCAATATGCACACCTACATTTTTTACAGAATCATCAAATGGTACAATTAAACAGGAAGTATTAATTTTACCCAATTGTATAGACTACCTATTAAAATAGATTGGCATTTGGTCGGGTTTACAGATATGCCAAACTTAAATGACCAATTTTAATTGTAATTTTGGACCGAAACATTTTTTGTTTTAAACAATATATAATGTTATTAACATTTAAAAGTTGCAGTAGTAAACTTAAAAGGACTATTCTTTGTGTAAAATACAAATTTCTTCCATCCAAATAACACACGCCCAAGAAAACAAAGTGATTCAAATAAAGAACCATATTTCTCTCCAATGAATTCAATATGTATTGTCTCAAACTGATACGGTTCAATTTACTGGTTCAAAGAAATTTCATCTTGTGTTAACTTCATATTATTTTAAATATTTAAGAGGAGTAATATATTAGATGAAGCACATATTCGTTGGTGCATATATGAAACGATATTCTCTTGGCTCAACTAAGTCTTTTTAACCGTGCAGAGAATAGTAATTATACTAAAACCAAAAGATGCCCTCTTGCGAGCTAAAATGGTAAGTTTGAAAACTAAAATCATCTATTGATACGGCGATTAACTAGCTTTATATGTGTGCGTGTGTGTATATGTATATGCACACCTACATTTATAAAATTTGACTTAGCTATTGGCATATAGGTTTAAACTTCAACTTCGACTTCAATATCTGAAAAGTGTTTTTTAGTGAGTTGAGTCTTTTCTGCTAAACTACGTCTCATAATTTTGATTAATGACGGTTTTATTTCACGATAACTAGTTTCAAAAAGGCTTGGAATCCATACTTACATTGACGTAAAAAAATAGGTACGTAATGATATTGAAATCCATATTATCCATATCTAAAGAAAAACTTGGCAAGGAGCTGTTCCACAACTAAAGCGTACAATTTTTGGCCTTAGAGTTCTCTTGGTCTCGGTAAACAACTTACAATTTTTGTCTGTAGTAGTTCTGTTCCAGCGATAAGGTATGCGTTTAACACCGTTAAGGCTTCAATCCGACCCGAGATGTATTTCCGCGGAGTCGTTTCTCACACACGGTTGGGACTTTTGTTACCTATATACCATATCCAATTGCAATAAATTAAAATATTTTTGAACATTACCCACATCACCGTCTGGTCCTAAACTGAGCAGACTTTGTACTGAGGATACCATACGTGTGCGTACGTGAGTGTTCAGAATTGGGGATCAGACATTGGTGCGCGTGTCTACGTGCGTACGTGTTAATGTCTTTAGTAAAATTAAATAATGCAACAGTACGTGAGAAATTTAATTTCAAGACTTCATTATACAATATCCAAAGTCTGTTAAATTGAAGGTCACATAATAAATACATAAATATCGGCTATGGCACGAGCATGCTGAAATTACAAGCCGTAAGAAGCCACTATATCACTTTGCACGAAGTGAAATGCGGAACTTTATAACTATAATATACCACTGAATTATAATAATTTATCTCATTTACAGCGGTGCCTCTGCCAAACAGTAATTTACGGGACGCAGTCGTCTAAAATGATACATTTTCAGACATTTTCTTACCTAACTCTGGTTTCTTTTGGCCAATTCTTACCCATTTAATATATCACAAACAAAAAAAAACGTTCAGTTGAATTTTATTGAGAATCTCCTCCTTTTTTTGAAATCGGTTAATAACCTTGAACTCCGGAGTTTTAGGGTTTACTCATCACGAATATGATGCCCGCACATTTTCCGCACAAACCCTCGGGCACTCCGTAACATGGCAACTTCGATAGAAGACCCCAGTGCTAGACCCAAACGAACACCTTCGCTATGTCTAGGCCACATGCCAATGCCTCCCCCTGACTTTCAATGGCTAGTGCCCATCGGTGTGTAAGATACACTAGAAGGTCACCAGGCGAGCGTCTGTGGCAAGCTGAGCCATTTTGACGGTCACTGACCAGTTTATGTTTTTTTAAGTATCTTAGAAGCTTTGTGTTGTTCACATGCTCCACCACCTCGGTGGAGGTAATAGCGATAGGCCTATAATTCAATGGATCTGATTTATCGCCCTTTTTGGGCACCGGGTGCACATTCGCAGTCTTCTATGAAGACGGAAATTGCCTAGTGTAGTAGGAAAGCGCGAAGAGGCGCGTGAGTACAGGACATAACTCAGGAGCACACTGTTTAAGCACCACTGCTGGTATACCATGTGGCCCACTCCACTTATGAACGTCGTCTAGTGGTGGTAACGACGACTGGCAAAAGTTCCCTTCGGCAGCTTTAGCAAGTGACCAGAAAGTCGCAAGTTACCCACCTATTTTTCCGATGAATTGGAATTTAGTTCCGGCAGTTGCTTTCTTACTAAACCTCGAGGCAACATTTAATTTGCGGTTTAACTCAAAAATATTCGAATCCTTATTTTTTTGTTTTTAATTTTTTTGTAAAAATTACTTTATTTTATTTTTTATTTTATTTAAATGCGTACGTATGACAACAAAAAGAAATGTGTAGAAAAACTTTAATAATGACTTTTTGAGTCGAATCCACCGGTTTGATTAGATCCCTCACCAGTCCAAATCGAAATCCCAGACCGTAAGTGGAATGCTTTGTGTCCTTATCTAGTAAACATGTATAAGAAACTTCTACTGTTTACAACAGCCACACGATATCTAATGCAGATAAGCGCGGTTTTATTAACCGACTTTAAAAAAGGAGGAGGTTCTCAATTCGGATGTTAATATATTTTTATGTTCGGGCAGAACTCCGTTTATATACAGACGGATTTGTAAAATTATTTTTTATTTCAAAGGGGCACTTCCGAGGTAGTCCCATATTAATGTGGTTAATTTAAAACTTAAACTAATGGTAAATAAAAATTGGTGTTAATTAGGAACTGGTGAAACGCCTTTTATGTTAATGATATAAAATTTTGTTACATGTATGGATGTTTTTGGTGTACGAAAAAAGCAATTCGTCAGTCAAAAGTAAAAAATGAAAACCCTTTTTAACAAAAAAAAAACAACCGTCTTGAAAAACATGCAATAAAAAGGTAAAAATAATTACTTATTTCCAAAAATCTGATCTGAATTAAATTTTGAAGCTGCAGTGGCATCTATGTACCTGACAGTTTATAACACACTTCACTTGCACTTTAAACTGTAATTCAGATCAGTTTTTTGAAAATAAGTAATATTTTTATCCTTTTATTGCACCTTTTTGAAGTCGGTGGTTTTTTTGTTAAAGAGTTTTTATAATTAAAAAGTTTAGGTTTAAGTCAGTGTCTATCGTTTGCTTATTGGATGGCATTGTCCGTTAAGGCTAAACCT
Organism: Apoda limacodes; assembly: GCA_946406115.1. NCBI lineage: Eukaryota > Metazoa > Arthropoda > Insecta > Lepidoptera > Limacodidae > Apoda > Apoda limacodes. The sequence goes on from OX291556.1 coordinate 26,485,018, forward strand.
GAGTGACGTTCACGCTCACACAGCCTCCCCGCTCGCCAACAGCCCACAGTTAATTGCCGGCCTCGAGCTCGCACGTTACTTCATTTGGCAGACTCGACCGTTTTAAACAACTCTTAATAAAGATGTCTGCATCCGTGAAATATGTCGCTGCATGTGTTTTACATATAGCGCATATTAATATACTGGGACAGTGGAATCCTGTCAATTTATACCAGTTTCCGTGCACTCCTTGTCCAGCTCGGCGTGAGCTTGGCAGTCTCGGGAACGGCCTTCAACATCAATATCAACGTTCAAACTGACTTCGCGCAAGTCCTGTGGATAAGATTCAGGTTTTTATAAAACAAGCAGTGGATCGATAATTTTCCACATTTGTGGTTCTTTACAAAAATGAATTTACAGAAACGGTATCTGCGGGAGATACATAAATATTAGCTACCGAAATTTTAGACGCATCAAAAGTTATGTAATCTGTCGGATTAATGCGAGCCGACCCTCATCTTCAAACCTAATTCAATTGAACTATGATGTGTTATTTTAAAGGCGTCAACAATACAAGGCTGCCTCGATATATTATCAGATACGTCGCTTACTGTTCTTAAACCTTATTGAGAATTACTCTGAAGCTATTCGGACTCTGGAATTCGAGACAAAAATGTATGCAAACACATTTACGGGTTACGAGGAGACGAATAGCTCGAGACTGTTCCCATACGCCCATAGGGACTTTACCTATAAGTAGGGTTGCCATCAGTATTAGCCTCTTGTTAGTAATTTTCTCCTACCTTTTATTTCTCCACCGCCTTTAATGTACTATTAAATTAAAACACTTGGCTTTCAACATAATTTTAATTAAACTGTGGTTATTTGTACATCACCGACTCTACTGATGCCACTTTAAAAATAAAGTGTTCCCGTGTTTCTCAAATGTATTACAGTAGTTTTCAGTAATAGTTTATTGGACGACAATTGGAAGAAGGGAAATTTCATGCGAGGACCTAAGTTGAGTCCCAACAACAGAAACAAAGGATTCTATAGTTGAGACCTGAGCGAGTGGTTCGATGGGGAGGGAGGTTTGTTTTATTTTATGTTTCACGAGAGATGCACTCAATTTCTTACCATTGTAAATAAGAAAATGACTTACCTTATTTGACACGTACTGTTAGACGAATCAGTAGGTTACAATATTGTAAACGCTACATATTTTGTTTTTACTACACAATGTTACGCTAGATAATATAATACCATCAGGTGGACCGTAGGCTTGTTTGCCACCTTAGTGGTATAAAAAAATATTTAATATAATATGCATGTAATATAATTTTATATAATAGTGGCTGCAAGTATGCCCTTCACCTCATCTGGGTACGCTACTCGATAGTGAAACGCTGCGCATTGCTTTCTGCCTCAGATTCGGTCGGCGAATTTGCGAACAGGATACATGTGTATGCGGAAAGTTTGTGGAAGAACTGGGACATGACGGTCTATCCTGTTCCAGGAGTGCCAGTAGGAAGTACCATTTGAAGTCCATTATGAACCAAATCATTTGTCGATCCCTTGCTTCTGTGCATATTCCATCGCGCTTGAAGCCTCCTGGCTTATTTCGCGACGATGGGAAAAGGCCGGACGGCATTACTTTAGTAGTATAGAAGCAAGGTTGGGCTTTAGTTTGGGACGCGACATGTGTGGACACTCTAGCCCCCAGTCATTTCGTAGGCTCTTATCGGGCAGCCGGTCACGCTGCAGCCAAGGCGGAAAAACACTACAAACACAGCGTTCTTAAAAACTGTTACGAGTTCTGCGCGTTCGCCGTAGAGACTCTGGAAGACTCTGGGAGACTCTGGGAGTATGAAGCTCGGACGCTAAATGTTTCGGTAAGCATATTGGCAAGATGCTCATTGATGAGCCCGGTGACCTACTTGCTTCTAGCTTCTTCAAGCAAAAGATCAGCCTGTCCATTCAGCGGGGAAACGATGCTTTTAAAGTGGGAACAATGCCGGTCGTTTTCATACATAAATTGTGATTGGTGCTATTGGAATTATTGCCAAAAATATTAGAAGACACTGTGAAAAACTAACCGCTAAAATAGATATAGGAATATTACAAAAACAAGCAGCAGTACACACGTCTAATATACTTACTAAAATTTTAGGAGATTCAATATTTGTTACAAATATTAGAGAGGAAGATGTTTAATGGATAATTTAATGAATTGAATAGATATCTCTCTTCCTGAGAGTTTTAGGACGAGATATCTATAGAGACCAACTGATAATGAGAGTAAAAGAAATAATATAATATAATATAATATAATATAATATAATATAATATAATATAATATAATATAATATAATATAATATAATATAATATAATATAATATAATATAATATAATATAATATAATGCAATGCAATACAATGCAATGCAATACAATACAATACAATACAATACAATACAATATAATATAATATAATACAATATAATACAATATAATATAATATAATACAATATAATACAATATAATACAATATAATACAATATAATACAATATAATATAATATAATACAATATAATACAATATAATACAATATAATACAATATAATATAATATAATACAATATAATACAATATAATACAATATAATACAATATAATATAATATAATACAATATAATACAATATAATACAATATAATACAATATAATATAATATAATACAATATAATACAATATAATACAATATAATACAATATAATATAATATAATACAATATAATACAATATAATACAATATAATATAATATAATACAATATAATACAATATAATATAATATAATACAATATAATACAATATAATACAATATAATACAATATAATATAATATAATACAATATAATACAATATAATACAATATAATATAATATAATACAATATAATATAATATAATACAATATAATACAATATAATACAATATAATACAATATAATACAATATAATACAATATAATATAATATAATACAATATAATACAATATAATACAATATAATACAATATAATACAATATAATACAATATAATACAATATAATATAATATAATACAATATAATATAATATAATACAATATAATACAATATAATACAATATAATACAATATAATACAATATAATATAATATAATACAATATAATATAATATAATACAATATAATACAATATAATACAATATAATACAATATAATACAATATAATACAATATAATATAATATAATACAATATAATACAATATAATATAATATAATATAATATAATATAATATAATATAATATAATATAATATAATATAATATAATACAATATAATACAATATAATATAATATAATATAATATAATATAATATAATATAATATAATATAATATAATACAATATAATACAATATAATATAATATAATATAATATAATATAATATAATATAATATAATATAATATAATATAATATAATATAATATAATATAATATAATATAATATAATATAATATAATATAATATAATATAATATAATACAATATAATACAATATAATACAATATAATACAATATAATATAATATAATATAATATAATATAATATAATATAATATAATATAATATAATATAATATAATATAATATAATATAATATAATATAATATAATATAATATAATATAATATAATATAATATAATATAATATAATATAATATAATATAATATAATATAATATAATATAATATAATATAATACAATACAATACAATACAATACAATATAATATAATATAATACAATACAATACAATACAATACAATACAATACAATACAATACAATATAATATAATACAATACAATACAATACAATACAATATAATATAATACAATATAATATAATATAATATAATATAATATAATATAATATAATATAATATAATATAATATAATATAATATAATATAATATAATATAATATAATATAATATAATATAATATAATATAATATAATATAATATAATATAATATAATATAATATAATATAATATAATATAATATAATATAATATAATATAATATAATATAATATAATATAATATAATATAATATAATATATATAGGCACAATATGGTATGAGGTTCTTCAAAAAAGAAGTTATTAGATTTTTGAAGAGTCGGAAACCGCTTACCATCAGGCTGGCCGCATGATTGTTTGATACATTAGTGGTATAAAAAAACCAGACAAGCCATGCAAAATTATATAAAAAAATGTATTATCTCTTATATTTACATAATTTATAATAATAATAATAACAAAAAAAACTATAGTAATACATCACAATCATCAATATTTTTATGTTTATTTAGAGATAAGGAATTCTTTTAGTGCTAAAAGCATCACATTTACAAACTATTTTAAAATAATTCACAAGCTATTTTAAGTCTATGTTAAAAAATATTTATATTAAGTTGTCTTATGTCTTTGCGTATTTATTGTAAATAATTATATCTATTCACGAGCGTATTTTAATTATAAATCTTTTTTTAAAAATAATAAGTACAAACAACGACAACCATTTTTAACTTTTTTCCCAAGACATTTACTCTTTGCTGATACGCCCGGTACCAGTTTTTCAAGTGACAGTGGTAAAAATAGTTCATTACCATCGATCTCTGAACGATCATGTATGCATATCTGTTTAGCGGTTGTATGTTCCGCAGTGCGGTACCGGTCGTCGGTGCTGCTGCAGCGCCAGGTCGAGGTTACTGTAGCTCTGTCTGATCACCACACTCACTCACGCACATACACCTCATGACTTTACAATAGTTCTTTGGTATGCAAGGCTGCAAAGTTTTTTTTTGACGTGAGTGCTTCTGAAAAATACCGAGCAAGTGAAGTATTTTAAGGCACGGGACGTAAATAATTTAGCAAACGTGTTGAAACACAATTTTTCACCTTACTTCTACGAGGAAAAAATAATTCTTTATCATTATAATAGACTAGACTTTTCCAGCGGCTCCACCCGCCCTAAATTCGGTTATCGGCGAGAAACTCCTTAATTAGGCATACTAATTTGACAGCGGCTCCGCCTGCCCTTAATTCGGTTATCGGCGACTGTGATTTACTCCTTAATTACACTAATGAAGTTTACTATATCAAGCTGTAGCTATAGCTATAGTTCGTTTAGGCTCGGTTATAGTTATTCCCGCGGGAATTTCGGAATAAAAAGCCTATATGCTATTCCAGGACCTAACCTATATGTATACCAAGTTGTATCCCGAACCGTCCAGTGGTTGAAGTGTGATTCAGTAACAAACATCCATCCAAACAAACTTTCACATTTATTATATTAGTAGGATTAATTACCGTTTAATTGTTTATAGCATTCAGCCTACGGAACATCATACAGGAATACTCACTTGTTTTGGATAGTTTAATATTATACTTAGTCTCTGATAACTTTACGCGCCTTTTGAGAGTCTGCCTGTGTGTAGGAATGTCTGCCTGTGTGTAGGAAAACTCAGTTCGTCATTTTATACCGTTTCCAGTATCTCTATAGATATCAAATTCATATCTTCGCTTCTGGAATCACTCATACTTTTTGATTACCTTATTACAAAACAAACCAATTTTATGTAATAGACATTCCAATTTCAAATTCTTAGAACAAAAACTATACTTTAAATTAATGTGTTCTTGTTGTATTTTTATAATTGTACGAACTACAATACAAAATCTATGAGATAAAACTAAAACCGAATACTATTTTTATTTCACGAAATTCATGAAAGAGATCCAACTGATCTCTAAGGTATTCAGTTTTAAGGGCAATTCGCGTTCGTAAACGATTCATTAAGTTTTTTATAAGTGGAATAAGAAAAACCTTTAGCGCTCTTGGCCGCAAAATAACTCGGCGGTTTGCCACGATAAAGAAAACCTTTCCGAGCGAGTGAGATAAAAAAGTAATTGTATAATCCAGGAGAAAAAAGTTAAATTGGGGCAGGTGCACACTACATACTGAACTTTCTTTAGTTTTTTATAAAATACAATGTTCTTGGTCACGTTTTTTTTATGAAATACAAAAAAAAATGTTGAAGATGAAATAATACACGATTTACTCAGCTGTACGATTTAACCCATCCCGTTTTAGATCGTATTTCGGATATCATTAGTCCTGAAATATTTTTCTCAAATTATAAAGAATTAAAGATAGTAACTAGTAACTTATAGTTTATTGACTTAAAAAAACGTGGTATGCTTTATCCTATTTTTTGAGAAATAAAGCATTTGAATTTGATTTAAACTTATAAAGCTTAAGGTAAACCTATTTTCAATATTAGGGGCTCCAAAGCTCTTTGGAATAGATGTATAAATTTTCAATAAAATTATGAACTATTTCAGGAGTGTTCAGCAGCAAGCTCACTTCAGTAACGAGATCACTTCAGCAACAAGCTCACTTCAGAGGTTTTTTTTTGGAAAATATTTATATTTTGATAAAAAAAAAGTTGAAGTTATCTTGAAAGTTAAACAATTTCGTCATTTACGACAGGATATGTTTTTGTACTATGATATTTTTATTGGTGATGAAGTAGAATAATCATTACATTAGCACATAACATGCACATTGCTTTGACACATAAGATGACGGTGGTCGGGGCTGGCACTGACGTAGTCCCCCGTTGCCAAGTTTGCTAACGTTAGAGCTGTTCGAGGGGATAGGATGTTGGCAGACCTGAAGAGCAGTCAGGGTACGCTATACTGTTTAAAAAGAAAACAATATTTATTTGTACATAATTACGCAAAATATTAATGTTTTAATAATATATTAAAAATAATTATATTAATAATAATAATGACTGCAACAAGCAATACTGTTTCGTACTGCACGAATAGTAAGGAGGTTCCTTAGTTTGTGATCTCAGTGGTTGGTAGCTTGGACCACTACCTGCTCGTATAAATTTGTAATCTCAGTGGTTGGTAGCTTGGATCACTACCTGCTCGTATCAGTTTGTGATCTCAGTGATTGGTAGCTTGGACCATATCCTGCTTGTATAAGTTTGTGATCTCAGTGGTAGCTTGGACCACTACCTGCTCGTATAAGTTTGAGATCTCAGTGGTTGGTAGCTTGGACCACTACCTGCTCGTATCAGTTTGTGATCTCAGTGGTTGGTAGCTTTGACCACTACCTGCTCGTATAAGTTTGTGAGAAAAAGTGCCTACTTACTCAATCGTACGGACTTGTTATTTTGAGCTCCGTAACTATTTTTTGTTTTAAGTTAGTTTCAAGTATGGGAATATGCGTAAAAATAGTATCAAAATATTCCTAAAAGTGCAGTGAAAATTTATTGTAAGCAGAAGTGAAAAAAAACCTCAGGAAATCAGTAATAATCATTTAAAATCATTTCCACAATCAATTAAGTATTAACTGTGAACTGTGAACAGCGATGACTCATTTCTGCATTGACTGACATTCTGATAAGTAAATTTGTTCGCCAGTAAGTCCAGGCGTGGCGCAGTGGTTTATGTGCAGGGCTAGCGGTGTCCGCTCTGCGCTGAGTGTACAGGGTTCAAGACCAGAGAATTCGGTGACACTTTTTTATTATATATTTTTGTTTATTATTCATCTTACTACATTTGCGATGGATATACTTCAACTGAAAATGTGACCCGCAGATGTAAACAAAAGACATTCTTAAACATTTCTTACAGAAGTTTATCTTATGAGCGGCTTAGTAAAGCTAGTAATATGTTAAACTCCACATTATTAAATGAATCAAGTAATATCGAACCCAATTTAACGAAACTCAAACAACGATAAATTAAAAATCCTAAAAGAGGAGATAGAAACTCTAAAATCTGAATAACAAATGGCACATCAAGAAATTGAAAACATGGCAGCAGAAAACTATTCGTTGCGACAAAGCATATCTAACCAGGGAGATCACACTAAGCGATACAAAAAACTTTATGTTGCAGCTTTGAGCAGTATCTCACGTTGATCACGTTTCACGTTTGAAACTATCAAAAGATAATAAAAAAATATGGAAATAAGGGAGTAAAAATATTAAATATGAACTTATCTTTAAATGACACATTGTTGACAAATACAGACGAAGGAAAAAAGGAAGTTACGAGTAGCAGCCAAATAAATGAAGAAGCTAATAAAAGTTTAACTCAAAGTAATGTGATGAAAACAGTCAATGAAAATTCTGCGTTAATAAATGCAAAAAGAACTAACAATATGACAAATGAAAATGATTGTCTAAGAAATAAAACAATGAAAAAATTGACACATGAACACAAACATAAACTTTTAATATTAGGCGATGAACAGGTAATATTATAATAAATAATATAATAAATATTGCACCCTAATTTCGTCAGGCAATTGGAGAATTCTTTGAAATACTTACAATAACAGAACCGGGGGCCACTACGTATGACATAATGAAGAATCTAAATAACAAACAAAAAATTTACAAATTCCTGTTATAAAAACCATTATAGTAGTTTTGTATAGAATCCCTACTTGGAAAGTGTTCCAAGCTACCAACCTTCTCATTTTAGTCCCGCTAACGACCCATTACTGTTTTAATATGTTTTTATATTTTGGGATGTATATTTTTAAAATAATATAAGTTTAATTATAAAAGGATAAAAGGATGTACCCTTTCTGTAGGTAATCGCATAATCTACAAAATTTTCATTAACTACTTTCCGATAAAACTTGGGTATGGATAAAGAGAAGAGAAATAATAAAAAACCGGTTTTTTACTCGTATCTGTGACCTTAAATTATTTTTTTAAAAGATGTAGAATCCAAGGGGACTTTTGATATTTCGTTTCCCTTGTGTATTTAAGATCTTTATCAATTTTAAGCTCTATGCGAAGTAATTATGTGTATTTAGTTTAACAAGGCTGACCCTGCTGCGCCGGCAGCAACGGGACTGAGCTTACATAATGTGAACACAACTTTAAGATCATATCTAAAGTTAATTTACCCCACAATTAATTTTATATTCGTTGTGTATCGACTCCCTGCCAAGGTTTTCTATAGTGTTGCAAGCGTCTACAGGTCACCGTGATTGCTTAACATGACGCAGACTGTAAACTTGTTTGCAACCTTGGCAGTATAAAAAATGTTTATAATGTTGTCTAACGAAATTAAGTATTAAGTTTGAAACTTTGTATACGTTGCATATGAGACATTCAGGAGAATACCATTTGCTACGAGGCTTCGTAGAGTTCCGTAGCACCGCTACAACGCGGACTCTTTACAGTGCGGCGCGTAGCGTCAACTTATTGCTCTTTATTTTTTTACTATGTCACATCATCACAGTTGTGTGAAAAACTTTTTAAGATTCGAGTATCCAGAAAATATAAAGCAGTGAGTGTATTACCAAGTGTTACGTTACGTTCGCCACGGGGGACATAACTGGTTTTAATTAAAACTAGCTGACCTGGCACACGTCACTCTGTCGTTTTCGTTGCTATCCCCCCCCCCCGTCATCGCTATCTCACGTTATAACTTCATTTTCGCTGAAGAACTTTCAATCACTTTTGAATCGTCAAAGTTATAAAATATTATTTTTTGAACCCTCTCACCTTCCCGCCGGTTCACAATGTTGTTGATTTCTATCGAGAAGAATCCGGCAAGTAACTCGATAGTTACTCTTTTAAAAACACTATCAATAATACAAATAAACTAAAAATACAATTAATGTTTTAAATAAAATAATTTTAGCCGTACAATTTTATGTTATTTCCATTTTAATTTGGTTTACCTATGCATCCTGTAATTGAGCATCATCAGTCCCAAGGATTTTTATCATTTACCTAGTATGAAATATTGTAGTATGCCTTTTTACAAAGTACCTGCTTGATAAAATATTTAAATTTACTTATTGATAGATTTTGAATTTTATTGGGAACTTTGTTGTAAACGTGTATACATTGCCCCATAAAAGAGTTACTTATTTTGTGTAGACGTGTATCATGCACCAACAGCTTATTTTTACTTCTAGTATTTACTTTGTAAACGTCACTTTATTTGCTGAAACTGTTGATATTTTTATGTATATATAAGAGATTTTCATATATGTACTGCGACACTAAACTTAAAATTTTTACTTTCCTAAACCTATCCCTCAGAGATATCCTAGATCCTAATTTATAAATAGCACGAATTGCCCTTTTTTGTAACAAAAATATTGTATTTATATCAGCAGCGCTACCCCACAATAGGATACCATATGTCATTAAACTATGGAAATACATGTCTGTCTCTGACTAACATTTGGTAATGTAAATTTAACACATTTGGTTTTTTTTTCATTAAGTAACAAATTATTAGCTTTAAACCAATTTACAATTTTAGAAAGGGCATTATTTAATTCATTATAATATGTCTGTCGTCTCTTACCTTTAAAAAGCAAAGAAGTGTCATCAGCAAATAAGACAATGAAACTAGCTTAGCTAAACTTAGCTCTTAAGAGTTGTAGCGTGATGTTAAACGACCTATAGCTTTCCTTAAAATTAAGCTATCAAATGCAGAAAGATTTTTTCAAATCCGATTGGCTGCTTCAGAGATTAGCGCCGACAAACAAAAAAACCAGTCAAGTGCGAGTTGGACTCGCGCACTAGGGTTCCGTACCTATCACGATTTATGTAATTTACAAATACAAATAAAAAAAAGTGTGCCGCTAAGCGGTCACCTATCCAAGTACTGATGAGTTACTGTTTCTCTTAATGATAAGCTAGATGGCGCTGTACTGGTAATTCAAAATAGTAATGGCTTGAGCCGGTTTTTATAATTTGTTGTTATACTTTACAGTTCACAATATTTTTCACTGCAAGTTTTAGTTTGTATATCTTTCTGTTTTTACGATCAAGAAAAAACCACGAAAATATGTTCCTTGTATGTTGTGGGGATCCCCCTTAAATTTTAACTTTTTTTTATTTGTTAGACATTCCCCATTATAACACAAATTCTGTGAAAAATTCAGGCTTCTACCTATTTCGGTCTAAAAGATAGAGTCTTTTCATGGTCGGACGGGCAGAGAGATAGCGTAGCCTTACTAATAGGGCTCTGGTGGCACCCTCTGGGTACGAAACCCTTAAAGAGCAAAATATAAACAAACTTTTTAGTTTTGTTATATTAGTATAGATTGTCTAAAAACACACACACCCACGCAAACACACACAGAAACACACACACTCTGCCGTTTCGTTCTTAATTGTTACTCGAGAACTTTCAGCGAACGTTATTTAAAGGCGAGGCGCTAATTGTAACGCAAACGCTATTTTCGTTGCTTCATATATGTTCGTTGTTGTCTAAGCTGACAGGTAAAGCGAAACCCAGCTATAGTAAAAAACTTCAAGACGATTACTTACCTCAAATTGGTACTGTTGTTATACCTACATGGCTCACGTCTGTCTGTCTTAAAGTCCCCTAAGGGAGCCCTAAATTACAACTAATTTAATAAATCTGAGGGGACATAAAAATAGGGACAAGATCTAAAACTTGATTAAAATATAAACAAAAGTATATAAGCTAAGTATTTTTCTTTGGTCCAAAAATGTGTGTGTCACACGCACTTCACGTACAAACCTTTTTGTACGCAAAAACAAGTTATTTTTACTAGTGTAGTTACGCAATAATTAATAAATAAGCGTGCAATTCAAATTTTAATCTTAGAAAAAACTTAGTGGGACGGAACCCCTCAGTTATGTTAATAAACTTCCCAATGCTAATAAACCAATGTAACAATTAATTAATATTCACTCTAAAAAATAATTAACATTTTCAATAGGTTAATTCTTTTATTCATCATAGACTACATGACAACCACAAAGTCTCTTAGGGTGCGGTCCGATTGACGCTTTGTGCGTAAGGCGTGGTCCGGACGGCAACGGTATCTATGTATTTAAACTTAACATTTCGTTACCCAATTGCACTTGCATAATTAAAATAGGGTTGTCATGGGAATCCCGGTTAGAATTATTTTTTTGTGGCCGGTGGCTCCTGTTGACGTGAGCAACATCGTCCCACGTGCAGGGTTATGGCAAGTAGCTCCTGCAGACGTGAGTAACATCGTCCCACGTGCAGGGTTTGTGGCAGATAGCTCCTGCAGACGTGAGTAACATCGTCCCACGTGCAGATTTGTGGCAGGTAGCTCCTGCAGACGTGAGTAATATTGTCCCACATGCAGGTTTGTGGCAGGTAGTTCCTACGAACGTCAGTAACATCGTCCCATGTGCAGGTTTGTGACATGCAACTCCTGCAGACATGAGTAACATAGTCCCTCGTATAGGTTTTTGTGGCAGGTAGAACCTGCAGACGTGAGTAACATCGTCCCACGTGCAGGTTTGTGGCATGCAACTCCTGCAGACGTGAGTAACATCGTCCCACGTACAGGTTTTTATGGCAGGTAGCTCCTGCAGACTTAAGTAACATTGACGATTAACATTTAAATTTATTTATTTTTTCTGATTTGTGAAATCATAATTTGAGCGATTATGCTTAGCAATGCCATACAATCCAATAAAACATTAAATATAACAAATATATGAAAGACACTTAAAGGCAGAGTAAATAAATCTGAAAGGAATATTAAAATACATTATGGAGTACATAAAGCAAAAAGCAAAGAGTAATTCTGCGCTCTCAGCGGTAGTAAGGAACAATTTATGCTTTCCGCTCTCTTACTGCGTAATTAATTAGGTTCGGTGATCGCAGTGCTACGCCGTAGCAATGCTACGCCGCTGAGCGTCTCTGAGCTTATTTAAGGGAATACGATTCGCGGCGCCTCGCAGCGGGCTTCATACAAACGAATTTCTCATTTGTTTTTTACATTTACTGATCAATTACTGTGAAATTTCTCAGTTATAATCCCAAGCCGAATACCTACGTCTGTGGTTTTCCAAAATCTTGTAAAATGTTTTTATTAACTAGAAATCTTTTTTGAAACCATTTGTATGAAAAACTAGAATCCTGTTTAACTTTTGAACTATAAAATTTAATAGTGAATTGGCATACTACAGATCTAGATATTTATTACAAGAACATGTTTTCAAAATTTAGTGGTGTTTAATCAGCAAGTGTCAAAAATAAGTGAGAAATTCATTTGTATGAAGCATGCTGACAGGCGCTCCGAATCGTATTATTTTAAGAGACCAGCAGTTAGAGACTACGGTTCTGTACCGGAAGTCATAATTGAATAAAAAACAGACACGAAGTGAAAGATGGACAACATTATTTGTTATTTTCAGCATCATCTGAACGTACGATGTCCAATGCTGTGAAATGACGAATCTCGGCTAAAGTTAGTTCAGTAGGTAAGCAATGACACAATCATGTATATAAAATTCCTTTAAATCTTTTCATTTTTGTCAGGGGAAATCAGAAGACCAATTTTATTGAAATAGATGGGATTAAATGAAATACAAAAGTTCCTAATGCAATCGAAGTTATTTTAGTAAAAGTTTTCTCGGAAACACGTAGCTGTCGTAAGCACTTCCGTCCCAGTGAGGATTAGGAACACAATTAGCTTTTAATAGTTTGAAAACTAATAAATAAATGTTGCTTTCAAACTGATATAATAATCCGCAAAATTTTATTTATATATAGCTAACCTGGCAGACGTTGTTCTTCCCTTTCCGTTCCCGTTATCCCCGTTGGAACCCCTTTCCGTTCCCGTTATTATCGACGACAGAACCCCTGCTAGCAATGGAAAGGGTCTGCCAGGCCAGCTAGTTATTATATACAGGTACATAAATATAATTTAAAAATCTCAATATACTAGTTAATTATGTACCTAGGTACAAATAATTTGAATATCCATTCTTTGAGCTGTTAAAATTATTATACAACTTGTCTACGTAGCCAAATATTTCAGTCAAATCTAAATGTTACGTGGGCAAATTTAAGACGTTTAAATGAACGAAATAATAAATCAAGATTACATGACAATTTGTCATAATATTTTTTTCAAACTTGTCAGTTAAATTTTTTCTCTGGCAAAAATAAAAAGTACGATATTAGCTCGTAACAACAACCGCACAGTGGGCAATAAACTCCGCATCAAATTATTTTTATCGCGTACGGCGTTGTAACTAATGCTTTTTATGTTTTACTGGCTTTACTGTATTAGCAAAATGCACTGGGAAGTTAAGTAATAAGTTATGAACACTCTATATTTTTATTAAGCCATTGCTGGTTTTATCTTGTAGTAACACATAACACACAATTTTAAAGTAGAAATGGATAGTGTGTAAAGTAAAAATATCTATCATGTAATGCTCTTGGCTTAAGGCGACCAACGCTACACGTGGCTGCAAGACTCTAATCGATAGTTACGTGCGACAAACTGTTGCGTCAAATCTTCTCTCCCTTTTCCTCCTATTACACAATTGTGTAACTAAACGAGATAGTTTTAAGGAGTTTCCTAGAAAGTCGTTGCGCAAAACGCACGCAACATTTATTCCCTTTCACTCATACAAACGAAAGGAGATATTTGTTAAACAGGGAGAGAAAATGCGGCATTGCATGTTCCTAAAACGTCAGAAAGGAGGTCGGGCGATGAATAACAATGCGGACTGCGGAATGATGTCCTTACAACACGACACGCGTATGTACGTGTATTAGTGATGGCGCTACCGTATACGTAATTTTTTTTTGCGAGAGAATTTTATCAACAAACTCTGCAGGCTTGTTAGTACAATTGTTTCCCACAGTTAAGTTAAAGCTAGGATAAAAGTTACGTCGCGTCGCTTGATGCAGATAAGACACACGCTCACACTTAAGCAGCAATTACTTAACGATTCGTTTATAATTTCGATACTGAAATAAATAATATAATTACAGTAAAATTTTTATTTTTAGTTAAGCAACAAAAAAGTTACTGAAGATATCAAAGGCATGAGGAACCTTAATGGACATAGTTCAAAATGACGCACACATCTACTTTCTACCACTACACCACACGCCATCGGCAGGGAATTCACCCTCATACATTATTAGAACCTTAATGGTCACGTACAGTGCTGTTTCAATGAAACTTTCTCCCGCGAACGCTTGTGTTGTGGAATAAGCTCCCTGCCAAGGTTTTTTCTAAGGACTCTAAAGTATGGGGTTCCTCCAGAAATAAGTTATTAGATTCTTAAAAATTTGGCAACGCTCGTGCGATGTACCTGGGACCTTATTGCAAACAGTTTCGAGCTATTCGGTCTCTGGAATTTAAGAAAATAATCTATGCATGTAAATTACCCTGGGCAAGAACTGGGTCAGGGACCTCTAAACTCTGCCATCAGCAGCAGCAGCAGCTTTGGCCTATTGAAGTATGCGGTGTCCGCCCCCGTGACTAGGACACGTTGGACAGGAATTACCCATGTCAGGAATAGAGGAGAGGGCTCTATTTCCGCATGGGCCGGGTAATTGAGCGTGTATCTGTGCTGCCATTTCCTCAAATAGGAAACGAAAAGGTAATTTATTTATTTTTAAGTCACTGGCCTCATGTGGTGTCTTCCAATAATGGACAATTTCACGTGTAGTTGCTATTTACAAAGCAGACGACATAACACTAATCAGTAATTATATACCCATCCCGATCCCATCAATTTTTCTAAAAATTCTGGAGACTAAAATATGCCCCTATATACAAAATCACAGCAAACAAAACATGACTTATTGACATGGTTTTCTTAAATATCGATCAAATAGCACAAATCTAATCAATCAGACCAGTACAATATAACATCAGAAATCCCGCAAGGGTTCCACTCGGGGCCGGTACTTTAATATTTTCGTAAATGAAAAACCCTAAGAACCTACATCATTGCACTCCTTTTATGTATGCCGGCGATCTAAAATTATCAAAAGTTATTAGTACTAAGCAAGATATAGGATTGCTACAAGAAGATCTAAACAATCTTTTTAAAACATGTAAGAATAACAACTTGAAACTAAACTTAGACAAATTTTACCACATCACTTTTTGAGGAAACTTAACAACATAATATTTAAATATCACATAGACATAGATAAATATGAATAGTTACCTCAAAGAAGTAGATTGCATAAGAGATCTAGGAGTTTTATTTGATAAAAAACTAAAATTTAAAGTAACACACATCGATCTGAAGATTAAAAAGGGCTTCGTCGATGCTTGGATTTGTAATAAGAACTTGTAAAGTTTTCCGCCAACCCATAACTTAAATTATAATTTATAATAGTCTTGAGCGTAGTACCATTGGAGTGTCATATGGAGGCCACATTATTCTGTGCATGTTTTGCGATTGGAAAGATTGCAAAAGAGGTTTCTCTGGCATCTTGATCAGTCAAAGAAAATACCTATACGCATAGGCCTGAAAAATTTTGAATGGCATTCCTAACCAAGAGAAGGAATATGCTTGACCTAATGTTGTTGCACAAAATCATTAGACACGAAATAGGCCCACAAATTTTTCACAAATTCAATTTTAAAATTTAACTATCCAAGGAAGCCTCTGACTTTATACTCGCAAAGTTCGATGTAGAAGGTCTCTTGGCGCAAATTCACTCGTCGCAAGACTAAGCAACATTTATAACCAGAACAGCGATGAGTTAGATCTTAATCATGGGACAACAGCAGAATTTCGTAGAGCTGTAAATAGTATTTTTAATTCCCATTTTTGCATAAATGACTTCTAGTTTTCAATTTAAAGATTGTATTATTTTTCTTCGTATATTTAATATTTTATTTATTATCTATTTCAATAATGAAGTTTGTAATTTGTTTTTTCTTTTACAACTTAAAATGCCAAACTTAATTTTTAATTTTTAGTTGTACAGTTCGTTTTCTATTTGTGTCTGTGTATATAACCATTATTATATTATGTTACTACTGTTAGTAAATCAATAAATAAATAACTAAAATATTATTCAATAATTTTGCAGGTTACAACACTACAATGTAAACGTAAACATTGTAAAAAAAATACTTAATTTGTTTCAAATACGATGGATTTATCATTCTATGGCATTTCGGTTGATTAAGTAGGTAAACAGTAAACTGCATAAGCTCGGGGATCGCTCATCACCGATGGCTTTCGCTGCACCAGAGTCGTGTCAGCACATAAAGATAACAACGACTCACTGAGACAACACTCGGTAGCTCGAGGTCTGCGCTGCATAATAATTTACGAGGACTGCTCCCTTACGTCGATGGCCGACCTAATTATGGTTTATACATGACCCAGTTTTGGGGCAACAACTGTACTTTCCAGTCTGTATCATTACTCAACATGTACTAATTACTGCTTAAAGTTATTTAAGTATATTTAAGCTAAATGTTACAAAGATCAGAGCATATTTAAAATAAATCTCCGCTTTTTCTTATATTATTAGAAACTAATGCAAAACATATATCTAGCACGTAGTTTATTTACTTAGCTTACTTCTACTGAGGACACAGGACTTAGATCTGGACTCAACAGCAACCGGCTCGTGACAAATGGAAATATCGAGCAACTTAACCGCTATGCACTGTGACGTCAGAGAAGTGGTTGGATATGTAAGATCTTATACACTGAGAACGTATATAAGTTCTAAATGAATTTATTTATAACGGTTAGAAGTAATTGCGCACAGCACCTCATATCTCTATTTGTTACTAAGTGATAACGAACGGCACCCTAGTCTCTATTTTCCGCATCGCACCTCATGTTTCTATTTGTTACAAAGTGTCTCTACTTCACCGCATGTCTCTATTAATTACAAAGTGATGATTTGTAACAAACTAGATCCGCAGAGTATCTCATGTCTCTTTTAATAACAAGGTGATTCCGCACTGAACCTTATGTCTCTATTTGTTACTAAGTGATTGCGCACCGCACCTCATGTCTCTCTTGGTTACTAAGTTATTCCGAACGACACCTTGGACCTCATTGGGAACAGTCTCGAGCTATTCGAACTCTGGAATTCGAGACATAAATGTATGGAAGTCTGACTTACCTCTTGAAACCCGTGAATGTACTTGCATACATTTTCTCTGGAATTCCAGAGTCCGAATAGCTCGAGACTGTTCCCAATAAGGCATAGACATAGACATAGACAGTTCTTTATTTGGCATCACAACACAGACAATAACAAGACAAGCATCTACAAAACATTAGCGGATACACACTAAACAAAACACAAAACAGACACAAATAGGCAATATAATATAGGAGTAGCGGTACATATTGTCGTACGATGCGATGACAAAAAAGGACCCCGTCTCAGCATCAACTGGGGCAGCGGTGAGGCTACCACAGCGCTGATTTTCAGCGAGGCCCCAAGACAGACACGAATCCAGTGAGGTGACCGGCAAGGTGAAATCTAAACTTTAACATAATATAATAAGAGATATAATATCCATTGATATTATGTGTATGGCTAAAATAACATTTAACATTACTTAATTTTGAATTAATTTATTATTATTATTTTAACTAATAATTATTGAAGAGAGGAAAACAAATTAAAAAATACCATATCATTATTAAATAAATATACATTAAATTAGTCAATAATTAAAATAAAATAAAAAAAGAAGAAATAAGGGACATCAGGCAAAAACAAATTTTAAGACTAATTTGAGTAGATTCGATCGGATCAGTTAATTGTTTTTGAATCCGTTTTAAATTTGAAAACAGGAACTGAATTTAGGATACGGATAGGTGGAGGAATATCGTTCCAACATTTCGTTGCCGCGAATAGAAAACAACCTCTAAATCCTGTGGTTCTATGTCGTGGCACCTTCATACGATAACTGGCTGCTCTAGTGTTGTATGGATTGTCATCGCGACACCACTTAAACTTTTCGAAAAGGTACGCTGGATTAACAACTCCAAATAATAATGTGGCCAAATGTAAGTGTCTACGGTTATTCATTTTTAACATGTTTGCTGAATTAAGGTAAGGTGTCACATGAGTGCGAAGTGGTATCTTAAAACAAAAGCGTGCACATGCATTTTGTATCCTCTGCACTACACGTTCAGTTCTAGCTAGCAACCGTGGTCCATAGACAATATCAGCATAATTCAATCTTGACAAAACAAGTGACTCGCATACATTGATTCTTAGCTCTTCACTAAGAAAGTCACGCATCCGATATAAAACCCGCAATCTATAAAAAGAATTGCGAGATATATCCAGTACATGGTTTTCAAAGCGAAGCTCATCGTCCATCAATAGTCCTAAATTACGAACCTCATTTACTCGCTCCATTTGTTCTCCATATATAGTGACAAGTTGGTGGTGTTGAAGGAAGCGTTCTTTTTGCCTATTTGTTCCCAAAATCATATATTTAGATTTGCTGGGGTTTAATGCTAATGCGTTTGCTTTAGACCACTTAGATATAATCTCTAAATCCTCATTTATTTTTGCAAAGGCACTGGTAGTCTGTTCAGGTTTAAAAGAAATGTATATTTGTAAATCATCTGCGTAAATATGAAACTTACAGTTTTTAATTGTGTTAGCAATATCAGCACTATACAGTATAAAGAGTATAGGTCCTAGGATTGAGCCCTGCGGCATTCCTCGTTTAACTGGATATGGATTAGAAAGCTTTTTCAACCCAGTATTATCAGAAATCTCTACGATCTGTGACCTCTCACTCAGATAACTATCGAACCATGTAATAGTCGGTACGTCAAATCCATTAAATATCATCTTAGACAGCAATAGTGAAGTATTTAGCGTTTCGAAAGCGCGAGAGAAATCAAGAAGAGCGAGAGTGGATCCACGTCCATCTTCCTGTGAGGTAAGCACATTGTCTATAACGTCAGATATCCCTGGACTTTCTAAATCCTGATTGCAATTCTGGAAGGATATTATTGTTTTCTAAATATGGTACAACTTGCGAACTAATTATTCGTTCCAATATCTTAGACAAAGGGGGAAGGATATTTATAGGTCGAAGATCTTTCATAGCCATTGGATTGTTGACTTTCGCAAGTGGTCGAACGAGTGAAACTTTCCAGGCTTTTGGATATACACCACTCTCTATTGACTTATTCATGATGGCCGTGATAACTTTTGAAGTACGAGGTAGTGTAAGCAGCAACATGTCCAACGAAATACCATCATTGCCTAATGCATTTGATTTTAAAGAAGTTACTATTCTCAGCACTTTCTCTTCATCTACGAACTTTAGTTGAAAACGGGAGGTGCTGTGTCGGTGATGTACGACAAGGGGACTTCATTCGTTCCTGGTAAATCTATAAAATGTTTGTTTATTGCCTCAGGGTCATCAAAATGAGGAGGCAAGAGGTCATTTTGCGTTTTGCTTACATTAGGGATAGTTTTTTTTATATTTTTCCATAATACTTTAGAGTCAGAGCGGTGGGCGTTTATTTCACAATTAAAGTAAGCACGTTTTTCGTTAAATATTGCTGTGTTTACGCAGCTTTTGAGCTGTTTGTAATACTGGAGATGTTCTTCCAATTTAGTTAAGCGATACCTATGTGCTGTGTTTCGCAATTTTATCATCTCTTTAATGGTAAAAGTAACCCAGGGATAAGAGTTATTTTCTTTAAGGAGCATTCTTTTTTGTGGGCAAAACTTATCGAACAACAACAGTGTAAGACTATTGAAAGTATCTATCATATTGTTTACATCATTTAAAGGCAAAATAAGATTTTCCCAGTCTATTTGTTAAAGGCATTTATTAAATTGGCCATTATTAAGGTCCATTATGTCTCTATTTGTTACTAAGTGATTCTACAGCACACCTCTTGGTTATATTAGTTACAAAGTGATTCGGCATGGCACCTCATATCTCTCTTTGTTACAAAGTGATTCCGCACCGCACCTCATTTCTCTATTTGTTACTGAGTGATTATTTGTAACAAAGTGATTTCGCACCATATCTCATGTCTCTATTTGTTACAAAGTGATTCCGCACTGTACTTTAAGCTCTGTTCAAAAACATGCCGCAAATGTTCTTAAACTTTGTTTAGATTTTTAATTTTATTTTTCGTGCATGGTTTCATCACGTTTCAGAGATAATATTTGTATCTTAAAAATATCACACAAAGGGATAGAAATATAGGTATAATTCAAAAGCTACTCTAACCTATAAATGGTCATTCGAAAGAGCTTGAAACCAACTTCAATAATCTTTCAATTACAATTCCAAATAGGGACGGTTCCATATCTTTCAGATCTTCGCTGGTACTCGTTCGGGCAGCCAAAGAGCAAAAGAGCAATAGAGTTGAGCGGGACCTGTTGTATTATTCATGAAGAACTCTGCTCTGCGTCGATCGGTGCCGAAAATGTGTCCCATACTCCTCGTGACCTAATTCTCTGAGGTCAACGTTTGCTGATCAGTTGAAAACAACATTAACAATGCATTGCTATATTGTTTATCTTGTCTATATCAATATCATGAAGAGGTAAAATTTGTCCGTTGTTATATATAGGGGGTAATCTCTGCAACCACTGAAACGATTCTGAAAATTGTCATAAATGTTTTGATTACAATAAGTTTCATTTAGTTAATAATTTTAGTTCGAAATATTAGTGTTTGTAACTCAAGTCGTAAGAAAAAAAGGGACTATTCCTTTACGTTGCAACGAAGCAATTTTTCAAATTCGAATGCTTGATTTCTCAAAAATTAGATATTATATCACTTTAACTATAAGTTACTTGTTACTACCGTTTCGAATTAAAATGGTGTTCTGGTGAGAAGAAACATCGAAAGAAACCCTTCAGCAGTTGCTCTTTTAATTTTGATACAAATTATCAAGTAAATTATGTGTACTAAGATGCATTAGATATGGATTTAAGTTTTAGATCATTGGTATACAAATGGTTAGTTCGTAATAAATCATGGTAATACAGCTGTGCTATAGCCGTGTGTATGTATTGTATGTCCAATAATACGTGGGTATACTGAAACAAACTATTCTGACCCGGTGGCCGAACATGAAAACTACAATCGACTAAATAAAATAAAATATAAATGCTGTCACGACATATATAAACTTAGGGTCAGCTCATACCGAGTCTCGTGTCACTACGAGCAACGAGACGCGTTATGAGCTAACCATTACGCGACATTAGCGACAGTCATTGCGTTATAAAAGTTTGTTACCTGTACAGTACAGTCAGAACTGTGATAAGTAAGAGATGGAATTCGGACAATTAATAGATAGAAAGATAGATGTATACTTTATTGCACAAAAATATACAGAAAAGGTAGGTGATACATAACTTAATCAATATCTATTAACATCTACATAGAACATAATATAGATAATATATTGAACTGTAAATGGAAGTTAAGTAAAATAAATACCATTAGTAGTAAAGGCATTACAGATAAGGGCGGAATATTATTTCTTGTGTTAATAATACAAATAAATCAAAATATCTTTCACCTTTATTTCAAAGCTGCTGACCGGCAAACATTCTTTTGTCCTTAGTTGATGTGGCTGCTGACTGAAACCTCTTTTAGGGCGGGGCCTTTGTTTTTGCAAAAACTATCGTAAAATGTAAACTTCTTGTCATAACAATGAATAAATTAATTAATGAATAAATTAATTAATGAATATTCTTTATTGTATAATTAAATAAAATATAAAACGCATAACAAGTAGGCGTAGGTGATACACACAGGAACAAAATAATATAATTATTTGTGAAAAATAGTAATAAATGTTGTACAAAAGGTAATTTTTACCCAGACATGAATTTTCCCTGACGATGAAATAAGCAAATTTATTTTGAGGCAGATTAAAATCAATTATTATAAGTATATCGTTTTGTCATAATTTACCAATTTGCTTGCGCTGTTCCTATTCTTTTTATAGAGTGGAGGTTTTTTTTGACTCATCCTCACCAGCTTCGCATCTTAAATTTTTCTGTCTAAGCCCATGTTTAGAGTCTCCATCGGAATAAGTCAAATATTTTATTTAAGTGTTTAAATAAGATGCAAACCTTCAGCCCACGCAATCTGTGTGCAATGTAATGTAGTCTCTTACAATGTAATTCCTTTTTAAACAGCTAGAGCAGCTAGAGCAGAGACAAAAATGACATTACAATTAACTTTACTTGTGGATTCTCCTTACTCTCATATTAATGTTTACTTCGTACAACCTGGCCCCACCTTGAGCGACTTCCGAACTTTTTCACGTTGCTGTGCCCTAGTTAAATGGGCGGAGTCTCCAGAGTAGTATATTCCTTGGCTGGTGTTGCAAGTTCAAAGCTACTCAAAAGATTACTCTTCTTACTTTGTTATGCAGAACTGCTCAAAATGGCTGTATCAGATAATATTGAAATTCATGTTCTTGATCATGAGCTTGGCGAACAAAACACTAATCAAACTCAAGTCTTGCAATAAACTTGCGAAGCTGATTTAGAAGAGACGACCATTAATACCAGCAGTAGTTACAACACTTCCTTCATAAATAAGACTTTGTTTATGGGGCGAGCGCACCCGACGTGATGTAAAGTGCCTGGCTAAACGGGGACACCACGGCACTAATTATTAACCAGCCTATAGCAGTCCACTGTTGGTCATAGACCTACACACTGGGTCCTTTGCCTGCCCAACTGACTAGACTTTGCCAGCGGCTGCGCCCGCCCTAAATTTGGTTATCGGCGTGGAACTCCTTAAGTAACTCATTAATTATTGTACTATGACGTTTGCTACAGCAAGCTGTAGTTATAGCTATAGTTCGTTTAAGCTCGGCTATAGTTATTCCCGCGGAAACTTTTTTGGGATAAAAAGTAGCTTATATGCTATTTCATGACCTAACCTATATGTATGCCAAGTTTTATCCCGATCCGTCCAGTGGTTGAAGCGTGAAAGAGTAACAATCATCCATTAATCCAAACAAACTTTCACATTTATTATATTTTTATTATATTAGTAGGATAACTGTGGAGCAATCAAATGGTAGCCAAGAGGTTAGGTTATATTATTTATTAAATTATATTATATGTAATTTGAAATTCGCTGATTTCCTGCGGAACTACTTCTAGCTTATATTACTTAATTTAAATTGGATTTTCTAAATTTATATATTCATGAAAACTGGCCCACGAAAACGACGTTGCGTTTGTACCATAGGCTAGTCTCTTTAACACAAGGTAACAAAAGATTTTTTAAATATTGCCCAACGCAACGCAACGCAACGCAACGCTTCGAAACAAAAAGTAATTCTATTGTTTGGAACATAAAAGACAACAAAGAAGTTTCAGCCTAATTTCCTATTCATACTGCATTACGGAAGTTTTATAGGTCAATGGGAAGTTATAGTCATTTTCCGTTTACAAAGTTATCTACGAGCCCATTATCAAAGTTTGCGGTATCGTATATTCAGTGGGGTTGGTACCGACTGTGGGTGCTCCGCGTTTGCGTGACCCTTGTCTCGAGCGGGAAACAATTCATTACCGAAGTGATGAGCTTCCTCCTCCATTAGATCTTCTGATAACAATGGCTTATGAATTTTCGTAATTTTCAAATGAATTTTATCAGGTAAGCAATATTCAATAAATATTAGTTAATTTGTAAGTATAGGCTTTTGAGAATTACATTTTTGAATTACTCTCAAAAAATAAAATTGCCTTCTATTGTTTAAACCATACAAATATTATAATACAGATGTAACCCATACTAGTATTATAATACAGATGTAAACCATACCAATATTATAATACAGGTGTAAACCTTACTAATATTATAAAACAGGTATAAACCATATTAATATTATAAATCCGAAAGTGTGTTTGTTTGTTTCTCCTTTGTTCACGTTCGTCAAAGCATCTAATTAAGCTGAATTTTGGCACAAGTCACACTGCCACAAGTAGCAGTATAGAAATAAAATGAAATAAGTACCATTTTACTATATCTGAATCTATATCGTATTAACTACACGGAAAAACATTAATTAATTAGTCCAATCCATTCCAACACAAATTCCATGTACAGTTTGTTGTTCCAGCCAACTAGTTTAACTTTTTTTGCAAATGCTTTTTACTTTGCACTTACTTTTTTGACCTTATTTTCTTCCGTATTTTCTATCTTTCAGGCGACTTTCACACCAGGATGAATCAATTCTACCAAATACGATTACATGGATCTAGAGACCTCTTGCAGTTGGAACCAGGATAACATAGACGGTGTATGCAAAACTACAAAATCAGCTAGGTAAGTACCATAAGTGCATGTCCTACAAAGAGCTGTGCGGTCGAGAGAGAGAGAGGCATGATCACGCTGCATTGTTCATGAGGTTTTCTTCTTTATTTCAATTGCTATAAATTCGTATATTTTATATATGATCTAATTACTTACCGTGGCAGGTATTACTATTTCCTGTATATAGCTTTATGTTTATTACTTGATAAGATTGCTGCAGTGTCCATGAGTTACTATTCGTGTGGATCCGAGTCTGGTCCGTGGCTCTTTTGCTAAGTAATGACTGGCCGCCGCCAATTCGGGAGGCGCAGGTTCCATCCCCGCACGGGACCAACATTAAATGTGATAAAAATTTGAATTTTTCTTGTGACCGGGTAATTTCTATGTATTATATGTAAGTGTTAACAAAAACAGTGCTTACATGGGTATATAGTATATTTTATATACATTGTCAGGTGTCCATGATACAAGCATTGCTTAGTTTTGGACCAGATGGCGCCTTGTGAAATGTCCAAAAAACATTTATTTATAATATACGTTTACAAAAAACAATTATGTATTTGATAGAAAGATTAATATAATATGTAATAAACTATAATTAATATATATATGTTTTTATACAATACATAGGTATGCAGGAGTTTTATTAAACAGAATGCTGTACAGAAGAGTAAGGATATATATTCCGGCGAATACGGATTGAAGGCTACTTGAGCTCTTGGCGAAAATAGGAAACACGGGCATATTTGTGAAGTCCAAATATGAAACGTACACAAAGATTTTGTAGACACTCAAGTTGTTTAGTTTATATAGCATTTTCTACCAGCTAACCATAGGGCTAAACAGAGAAACTGTTGGCGATGTAAATATTTAATTTAAATGTGTTTTTAATAACAAAATAAAAATAACATATACATATATACATAATATGTTTAATAATCATAAAATTAATAATATATTTAAATATAATACAACACAATAATATATAAGTAGGTATATATATATATATATATATATATATATATATATTTATATACATAATCATATATGTCACATAACTAACATCTTAACTGTGAATGGTTGGAGAGTCAGTTTTCATCTGAAATCTGTTTAAGATAGAATTCTTTGACTACTAAAGCGCTTCACTCTCCCCCTTCTCTGCGTTCTAGTAGCCATCTTCAACGCTGCTATCGAAAATTGCACCTTCAGGGTCTCGCCCCAAAAGCCCGGTGGAGCAGTAATGGCTTCATCAGCCAACTGCATAGTTAGTTCAGAATTAGTCGTAATATGATCACTCCTTTTCTTGACATAATTGCTCCTGTCATTACCCATATCCTTAATCCGACCATTCTGTCTGGTAAATTCCCTAATTGTGGAAACAGGCTTAAATAATTCCTTTACCAAAAAAGTTCAATCCTAATTTATTCTCCGATTACTGACCCATCTCCATATTACTTTTCATATCGTTAAGGAACGATTTGTTCACGAGCAGCTTAATAAATAATAACGAAAAATGGCCTCCTGAGTCCTTTCCAATCTGATTTCCGCCCTGGTCATAGTACGTCTGCGCTTACGAAGACTATTGATGATATATCATTGGGAATGGATCGCACTGAACTTACACTTCTAGCACTTTTAGATTTCAGCAACGCTTTTAACACCATTGACTTCGATATATTACGTGGAAGATTACGCTCTAATAATATTCCTCAGGCAGCAATCGAATGGTGGAACCATGTCCATTGGCATGGCCGCCAGTAACGGATCCAGGTTGAGGACACTTTCTCTTCTTGGTGTAACATACGTGCTGGTGTGCCTAAAGGTTGCGAATTGTCTCCACTTCTTTTCGCTACATTTATAAATGTATTATCTTATGGAATTTCTGCTCCTTATCACCTTTATGCAGATGATTTATAAATTTACACTCAAGCAACTCTAATTAATCTTCATAAGGCCATCGAAGCTATGAATAATGACCAAAAGTACACAGTGGAGTAAACTTCATGGTCTTATAATAATTACTAATAAAACCCAAGTTATAATAATCGGTAGTTCAAAATTAATACCAAGAATTAATTTTTCTCAGCTTAACCCAGTACGGTATTCACCAACTGGCACAGGTCTTGAGCACTCGCTAACGGTGGCGGTCAGGTAGCTAGTGAGTGAGTCAATAGCCACGTTTATATCGTTCGCGGAAGAAATATTACTGGGAACGCGATCTAAATGTGGCGAGCTGCGGATCGGCTGGTGGCCGGTCATCGCTAAGCGTTGATGGGGGAGCAATGCAGGGACCGTTTGTAATAGATGAAAGTGCCTCCGAGACGGGAGGCAGATCTATCATCACGGACGGTGCAATAGTTCGCAATCGAAGGGGAACGTTTTCTGGATGAGGAAGACGTCCGGTTTATGGGACGAGAGGAATTCTGCTAATTCCTCCTCTTGGTTACGGAGACCGTTGGCGTTATAATAGCCGATGAAGACGGAGCGGGGTTTTTCGCGCGCGGTTCTGCATCCATTTTGGTTTTATTGTTAGGGAATCGCCCTACGGAGAGCGTTAAAGAACGGGCGATGCTCAGACACGAATCTGATTATCTGTTGGGAAATGGTGACCTGGTCGTATTTATCGTACACCGCCTCTATGTAGTCGGGCTCGAAGGCCCAGGATAGCTAACAGAGGTGATCGAGATGTTGCTCGATCGGCTGAGTGGCTTAACGGGATAGCGAAAGGATGGGACGCGGGGGGGGGGGGCAAGGTGCGTGTACGCAACAAGTGCGGCAGCAGGGCGCGGGGACGAACATGATGGGGACGAATTCCCGTAACTGAGACGGGTCCAGGGAGTGCAGACAGAAGTTTTTCTGTTTGTTTTTCCTGCGTCAACTAGAGCTGCACGTCGGCTCCAGGCGTTGCCAGCATGGGCGGCAGGCACGAGGGGTGCCTGTTGGCGGGAAGGGCAACGGGGCGGGATTTACCCTTTTTGGGTTACCGCACGTTCTGTTTAGGAGCTTTCGGGCACCCGCGGTAGTTTGCAGGGTGGCCTTTGCTCCCACAGCGTACGCAAGCGACCATGCTTTTTCGCGGACGCGATCACAGTCTGCAGTGGCGTGATCGCGCAGGCATTTCACGCAGCACGGTCTTCGTAGGGGAGGACCGCTTATGCGGGGTTTTGACCCGGACACCCTTGACGCTACACACATCTTTTATGTTTGGGCGGAGTTTTTCCCTTTCGTACCGTAGAGGGACGGTCGGCCTGCTAAGAGGTGGCGGGGGTTGTGTCAATGGTGGCTGGCTCTTGGCGAGAGCCGCCGAGGAGGACGGGGAAGCGCTGAGCGCTTCGAGACGTTTGGCCCTGGAGTCTGAAGGAGGATGAGACTCCGCCGACGTCTTCTGGGGCTTGCAGTCTACTGCACTAGATGCAATTGACTGTATGCCCTTCTTATCATCACAGACAGCAAACGGATGATGATTAGGATTTGGGATCCTTGAAAGATTAGTTAGAGTTTGGCTTTTCTTACTACCTTCAATATTGGCACACGCAGATTAAGGGAGGGAGGAGAAGTGCTGATTAAGGAGGTTAATGAGTTATTGGAGGTGTCTTAGAACGGGTTTTCCCAACTCAATGATTTCAGAAATTTCCAGACTCTAGCTGTGTCCTCATTTTCAATTGATTTATGGATGTGACGTCTTTGTGCATTTCTACACACCTTATTGCTGTATTTTCGAAGGATTTTGTATCTTTGTAAATATTCCTCTGTGAGGTTTAAGTTTTAGTTTTGCCTTATATTTTTTGCCTGGAAAAACCTTATTTCCTTAGTGAGCCATGGGGCCGGAAAATGTTTGATTTTGAATAGGTGCGTGTAGGTTGAAAAAACTCATTAAAATTGTATTAAACATTTGGACCTTCTTGTAAACCGTTTGCGCTTCACTGATAAGTGACCAGTCTGTATAAGAAGCATCATTTTGTAAATTCTCAATATTCATACCACTAAAATTGCTCTGTAGATGAATTCTATTTCTAAAGACGGATTTTGTATGAGAGGTAAATAAGATCATGGTATTAGAACGCATCAACAGCGCATTGCCCGTGTTTATACACATGATCTGGAGATGAAACCGTGATGAGATCCAGAAGAGACGAAGCACAATTCGGAAAGTTATGGGTAGCAATAAGAGGCATAATTTGCATGTTACAAGCGTTGACTATAGAATGGAGTGAAAGCGAGCGATTGTCATTTTTTCTGAGACAAGTGTTAAAATCACCCATGACGATAGTGTGAGGATACAAATGGGTTTAAATTTCTAAGAGCTTTTCAAAAGTAGCAAAGTATTTTATTTGAAGGGAAGGGCTATAGAATAGGTATGTATTTTTGTCTGGTACTCATAGTACAGGCTTTGCTTAGTTTAGATAGCGATGTGTAAAGAAATACTTCTAATCATCCCCGTAAGACATTTGCGGACATAAGCCAGTATAATGTTAACAACATAGCTACGGGGAACAGAAAACCGCAGTAAATAATATTCAATACAAAATGCTCTAGCTTAATGTTATTTACGACGCAAAAAGTTTGTATCTCGTTAGAAAAGAAACAACAAGGAACTTTTCTTGTTTATTTTTATACTTTTTTATTCATTTTTGACGTCATGGAATGCAATAACCATTATTTTTACACAGGTATCTTTCCCTTTCTTTTAGCAGAAGACAGGTGATACCTAAGTTCGCCAAAAGACATTATCTCTGCATTCTCGTCACATGCCTACGTAAAATGGAAATAAGATGTGATTGTATAACTTTCGGAGTTTGTCATATCAAAATGTAGGGCTAAAATTCTATGTAAGTATTATTCAATTAAAATAAGTGGTTTGCTGAGATTATTGTTATAAAAAAATAAACGCATATCAAAAACTTTCACGCAGAAGCTCCTAAAATATCCGAACAGCGGCAAATATAATCCATGACTATACAGTAAATGAAGAATTAAAGTTACCATTCCTACCTATATCTAACAACAATAACTCGTAGACACTTAGGGCACAGCTAAGAACTATGACATACCCTTAAAAAAGCGTGCCGTCCTACTGTCACAAGTGTACAAAGAGAGACAGTTCTACGTCCGATTGGCAATAGCACGTGACCGAGCTTGTTACATTTTTGGTTCTTTTCTATTTGAAACTCAAATTTGTTTTTTTATATACCAATAAGGTGGCAAACAAGCTCACGAACCGCCTGATGGTAAGCGGTCACCCTAGCCTATGGACGCTTGCAACACCCGAGGCATCACTCGCGCGTTGACAACTTATAGTTGTAATTAAAACTGTAAAATAAGCAAATCCGATTTGATACATTAGTATCTGTTTTATGAAGAAAGAATCACAATAATATCAATCGACCTAATTAAGGTTTGAACTTAAACATA
The DNA here is from genome assembly GCA_946406115.1 of Apoda limacodes. Lineage (NCBI taxonomy): Eukaryota > Metazoa > Arthropoda > Insecta > Lepidoptera > Limacodidae > Apoda > Apoda limacodes. The sequence goes on from OX291556.1 coordinate 26,515,603, forward strand.
CATACAAATTTATTCACGACAAAAAATGCACTCAGTGCTCACTTGCTTGGGTATGCCATACCCCACAGCACCTCACGCGTATCGCACGCGATGCACACATTATTACACATTTAGCGTGCGTACAGCTCACTAAGCACGATACATTAGGGGCCCGACTCTCGTGGCGATAGAGATATGCTCGAATTCAAGATAATTGATTTAATTTTTTAATTGATTTACTCAAATCTTGCTTGTTAATTGCGGTTACTGATTTAGACGATAGATCGACTAGTTTGAACTAGATATGTCGAAAAATCATTTCATAATTGTTTTTCGTATTCTTAGAATCTCTCTATAGGTATATGTCGTACGGTGACGGTCGACATGCATCGAGTGATCAGTAGCAGTAGAAATGGGATGTCCCATCGATTATCAAAATGGGAAGTTATAGGGACGGTCGACATAACTATGTCTATAAAGAGATTCCGAGAATTCGAAAAACTATTTGCAAACGATATCCGCCATGTTTTATCGACATACCTAGTTCAAAGTAGTCGATCTATCGACTAAAACAGTTACCGCGATACAAGCCATGAGTTGATTAATGAAACATATCTCGAATTCAAAATTATCTCTATCAGCACGAGAATCAGGCTCCAGGTTATTTCGGCTTATTTTGTATAGAGCGCTCGCGTAGTTCCGAGTGCTACCGAGTGGTATGGCCGGTTCGTGAATTAGGTATGGAGTGTGTTAGCTGTGTGTTTATAAAGCTGTGATAAGGAGGCTGATCGTAGTAGTTGTTTATTTTTAATAGAGTTTTCTACGTAGCTGGCTACAACGGTATTCTGCTTTATCTGGTTAAAAACCCGTTATTTTGCCGCGAATCTAAGGAATATTACCCTACAGTTGCACCTGCAAATACTTTCTTGTCCAACCCTACGTCCCCTCGGTTCCTTCAGCTATCCCTGTGCTAAGAATCAGGTCAATTAATTGCTTCGTTACGACGCGACGGGACGAGAAGAAATAGCAACCAACAAACCTTCGAGTCAATACATTATTTAGGATTGAGTTTGCTCGTATCTAAAGAAAAGACTCCTGCCGCTGCAAACGTGATATATATTTTTCGTGATGCCTTTCGTAACATTAACGATCACAAACTTCAGAAGTACGTACGTTACGTTACGCCAGTCCTAACTTTAGCCTCATTATGGGTTTAGGAAACCATGTTAGGTATAAAGTTACGATCGAAAGTTTAGTAAGGGACATGTTACGAATTTGAAATATCTAAGGTGGTTTTACGAAATAGCGTGCCTATGAAATGTATGAGTTTCGAAACTAATACATATATGTGGAGATCTGTTTGTTTGTTAGTTTGTTATTGCTCAACGTCGCTACGGAACTATGCAGTATACAATTAAGCTGAAAATGATATAGAGATAGTATAAGAGACGTGAGTATACAGTTTTTTAATACATAAATAAATAATAAGTAAAATGCAAATAAAAATACACGTTGGAGTTCAGGTCTAAATACTTGAAAGTTTTGATGCCCTGTAAATGAGAATGAAATTGTCATATTTTGCTGTCAAAAATATCTTCAAGAGTTGAATGATGGTTTGGACCAACCAGGGGCCAACGCGTGTTTGTCAGGGGGGACGGACGTTGTGGAATCCGTTTATGTTCAGAATATTTTAGAGTAGTTCATTAGTATGAGAACAAAACGGGTAGCATTTCGCAACGTTTTTCAGTATTTTATAAAACGAAACATAACCCATACCAACTTTATCAGGGGCGGATCCAGCGGGGGGCGATCGGGGCTCCCCCTAAGGACGGCCGAGGAAGAAATGAATTGTAAGATTTTTTAAATATAACTATAAAAATATAACTTTTAGTACCACCTATTGTTGAAGTTTATTATTATAATAAAGTTTGAAAAGATCTCGTATTCTAGTTGCTTAGGTTGTAGTTCTATTATTATTATTATTCTATTATTCTAATATTGTGATTATACGATAGTGCCATTGCTTGAAATTTCTACGTTACGAAATTCCTTAATACGTTCACCACTGACGCCATCGCGGCCGCAACTTGGCGACCTTTGCCTTGCATACCATCTGAGTTCCCGCCGCGACGCCATAAGCTAACAGGTAGGCAACTGAAATTTTCATAAACTGTGTGACCATAGCAAATATCCTGAACAAAGAATAAAAATTTAAGGGCTAAATTTAGAGGACCGAGTGGCGCAGTACAATGTAACGTCATATGTCCCGGGTTTGGTTCCCAGTAAGCAAAAGTGGTCTGAACTCTGGTTTATGCCCAATGTCCTTATTGCAATTTTCCCCAACGAGGACATGTTCTTATTGCGATTTTTATATATATTGTAGATATAAGTAAATAGTAGTAGAACTAGTTAAATTATTTTTTAGTTAAACTAATAAATCACCAGGTTATATCGGGTACGGTCCGTAACAAATCAAATAATAAATATTTTACTAAACAAGTAGTTTACAGCCCGCTTAACTGAATTATAAATGTCAGCCAGGTTAACGTGTTCATCTTCGGACACCACCCTGTCTGTCTCCTCCCCCCCCCCCCCCACCCTTACAGACGCGCTACATTATTCATCGAATATTAAAGCCGGTGACAGCAGACGCTTTGTTTTTTGTACGTTTTCTTATTTATATTGCTCTGACAATTTTTTGTTTAATTTTTACTATTAGCAATCGTGCTAGAAAAAAGAGGTAGCAACAAAACAAATAATTCAAATTCAAAACATTTTTAGGATACTAAGGCTAAAATTAGGGTCTTATATAAGGTAGGTACTTTCGACTTAGGACCCTTACAGGTACTGCGATACAGGCGTTATTCATAATTATAAATTAAAGTGTCTAAGTACAAGTATATATTATATATTACTTTATATGCAATGTAAAAACCTTTTCCTCAAATATCGTCTTATTATATACGTTATAAAAACTTAAACATGAAATAAATAATTTGTAGTATTTTTTAATTATTTATTTTATAATTTTGTAATTATTTGAATTAATTAATCATAATAAATGTTCAAAAGTGTTAAGTAATAAATATTTTGCAATTTAATTTAGGTTTTAATTTAATTTATAGTTATATCTATTTTATGTATAATTTTTATTATTCATTAGTTATCTATTTGATTAATGTGTAAAAATTTAATTGTATATGAGTCGAAGAAAGAAAAAATAATTTTAACTTAATTTAATTTGATTATTTTTATGTATGGTTTTTGACTTTTGAACCGTCAATACCATCTATAATGTTTATTTCAGGCGAAAAGAGTCGACAAGAAACTCAACTATTTAAAGAAGTAGGTAATACATCTGTATTGAAACACATACTATTATAAATAGTTAGTAAGCTATTTAAAACAAAGTTGTGATACACTTGTCATTTATTTTTTTGTTTTCATGTAGCATATTGTGACGCTTCACAATATCATGTAGCGCCCTTGCTACATGTGAAGCGTCAAGTATTGTCAATCGTGTAAAGGAATTCAGATATTTAAGAGTATTCCGATATTTAATAGTATTATGTAGTAGTAATAGTACTAGTAGGATTATTACTATTATAATTAATTATATTCTTTCAGAATCATATGTTTACACATAACTTTCATTTCGTTAAAAAACCTAAGGGAAGAAGAGGTGACAAGAAACTTCCCATGTGTATACCTGTTTACCATCAATCACTCAGGAACCAATCCACCAAATACACAAAATCTAGTCTAAGCATGCACATATATATATATATATATATATATACTAGCTTTTGCCAGCGGTTTCGCCCGCCCTACATTTGGTTATCAGCGTAGGATTCTTACGGCAACTCCTCAATTATAGAAAAAAAAACTGACAAGGTAAAAATATTTTTAATTAATAGGTACCGCTCTTCCCTCTCATGACTGTCCGCCAGCCTTGCACATCATAAATGCGCGCGCAGTACTTGATCATTATTTGCTGACATTTTATTTTAAAACTGCGATATCTCCTAAGATATTCATTGAAATCAAATGATGTAAAGGCAAATTTCGTTTTTAATTAAAGATTTTTGATGAATAACGTATTTATTTGGATAAGGATTAATATCATATTTAAAGAAACACCTTCGCAAATAATGCATTATTTTAGAACAAATTTGGTTAGCATAAAATAGGAGCCAACCTTAAAAGAATTGTTAAATTGTTGAATTTGAATTGCTGTCGCGGAATTTTTAAAGAACTTTAAAAGAGGAACAATTCTGTCATACACGTTTTTTTGCGTAACTTTAACCGTTTACGCAGCGTACGGAGCGGAAGCTATCAAAAGAAAAAAAAAAATCCCGATTTTGAAACATTCTTCATTGGTACTCCGCTCCTATTGGTCTTAGCGTGATAATATATAGCCTATAGCCTTCCTCGATAAATGGGATATCTAACACTGAAATTTTTTTTTAAATCGGACCAGTAGTTTCTGAGATTAGCGCGTTCAAACAAACAAACTCTTCAGCTTTATATATTAGTATAGAAGTATAGATATAAATATAGCCGAGTTGAAAATCTGTAATTTTTTTGACATCCACAGACAAAAATTCGCCTCAGTCCACTAGGATCCCCTGCTGAAATCCCCTAGGGGATTCTTTGTAATTTTTTTTGATTCATGCTTACACAATGGTTACTAACTAGCAGGTGTTCCCGGTGGTTGTGTTTGTGTTACTTAGCATGTACCTAAGTACTGATTTTGACAATGCAGATGTAAATACCCAGGCAGTAACTCTTAGATATAAAAACACGTGTGATAAAAGTATTTTAATGTGATGATACAACTTCTTTCTTTCTCTCTTTCGTTTTTCTTTGTAGCTTTAAGATATAACTGAAACTTTAATTTATTACCTATGATGTCGCAAAGCTTTGTTTCTCGAACCGGATGTTTAATATTTCGTGACGATATTCCATTCCGCCAGAATTGAGCATCACTTTGAGACCTTACAGTATATTTAATATATTTATTACTTCTTGTTTATGAAAAACAGAAATCGCAAGTGATGTGATAATTTTGCACTTGATAAAGTTTATAATGTTTTCTCATATACATATATACAAATTTATTAAAATACAGTCTTCCATCTGTACCTATTGATTTAACTATTTCGCGTGATCGCGTAAAAAAGTCAAACAAATCGTAATCAGACTCGAGAAATCAGGGCTCCGTACTAAAACAACACAAAGTGGTCGCGATAGGCCAGAAGAGGCAATTAATTGTAAGAGTATGACTAATTTTATTAAAACCATTTTTCCAGTTTAACGATTGGCCAGTTCCTCTTCTATTTTGAAACGGAACTTATGGAATGAATAATGATTCCCTTGTAGCTTCGTTGATAGTGGCTGCTGTGCAGAGGGTGCGGGTTCGATTCACGTACTGGACAATCATTTTTGTGACAAACATTCGTGTTTGTTTTGAGGATGGGCGTAATTATGTATTATATGTATCTAGTTTCAAAAAAGTAATTTAATATATATATATATATTTATATATTTGTATCCGTTGTCTGGTATCCATAACACAAGCTTTTCTTACTTTGGAGCCAGGCGGCGCTGTGTGTAATGTCCAAAAATAATTAACAATAAAAAAAAGTAAAAAAAGGATTTTTTAAAATCTTGCTTTTCTTAAAACATTAGAATCATATAAAATTTCAATTTAACCAAAAATTTTACTAAAAAGTAAAAAATAAATTTTTGGAAATGAATCTATTATTTTTTATTTGCACGTACGAAAGCAAGAAAAGCAAGGCGCGCGCACAACGCGAATATTTGACGTGCTAGAGTTTTAGTAGATATTAATTGAGAGTTTATCAAGTGATTGTATGTAATTTAATGTAATATATATAATTAATATATAAATAATAATTAAAGAAGAATTAGAGAAAAAGTCATCGTTTAAAAGGTACCAAAAAAGGATGAATCCATCCAAAACCTTAGATTATTACTTTGAAACATAAAAACAAAATAGACTTCAGTGATAGAAATCAGCTGATCAGAACTGCTACGGAATTTTATAAGCAGCATACGACAGCGATGAAACAATAACTGTACACGGAGACAGCGCTGTGTGAAACTATTCCACTATTCTTGGAGATCGAAATTAGAAACGCCATTCAAAAATTAAAATCCGAAAAATGTGTGGGGGATGATGAAATAACTAACGATATTCTTTAAGTAATAATTGACCACCTCACACCAGTCTTAACCCACCTATTTAACGACATAATGAAAAAACCACAAATTGCCAAGGGAATGGGGAATCCATTATAACTCTACTATATAAGAAAAGAGATCCGTTGGACCTAGAAAACTACAGGCCGATCAGTTTACAACAGACCGTATACAAAGTTTTTGCAATAACAATGTTACATAGAATCCTAGGCCAACTAGACAGTAACTAACCTAGAGGACGCGCCTGCTTCCGACGAAACTACTCCACCATCGACCACCTCTTCACACTAACTCAAGTTATTGAAAAAAATACCGAATATAAGAAGGAACTCTACATAGCTTTCGTACAGCATTTGATTCCATATGACATGAACCGTTGTGCCTAGTGCTGAGGAAGCATGGAGTACAAGACAAAAACATAGACATACTTCAGGTAATATATAGAAACAGCAAAGCTGCCGTCAAGCTAGAGCGCAAAGGTAAGCCATTTGACCAAAAAAGGTGTCAAACAAGGTTATCCCATCTCACCCAATCTTTTGACTGCACTTTTAAAACACGTCTTTAGGAAATTAAACTGGAGTAAAATAGGTATAAATGTAAATGGCGATAATACCTCAATAAATTGCGCTTCGCAGATGATATTGTGCTATTAGCTGAGAGACACGAGGATTTTGAATACATGCTAAACAAGCTAGACAAAGAAAGCAGAAATTGTTACATATAGTGTATAATCTATGGGTGCTACACAACTAGAGGGCGCGGCCGCCCCCGGCAACGGTGGTGCGACGTGATTGTTGAGGTAGCCGCATCGACGTGGACACACCTAGCCAAAGGGAGAAAACAGTGGAAGGGATTAAAGGAGGCCCAAAAATGGGTACCTCATTGAAAATAATTATTAAAATTAAAGTTAACATTATTGGTGCTTACAGAAAAATATTATTATTGTTGTAAATAAACAAAAAAAAAATTGATTCAATTTTATTATGTATGTAAATAGCTCCAATTATTGCAATTTAATTATTTATTCAAAATCAAAACCAAATCTTTTTATTCAAATGGGTTACTAAGAACACTTTCGTATCGTCAAGTAAATTAACTACAACTAGGTTTAGAAACTAATTACAATACTGTTTTATTGCGTGCGTCCAACAGGTAGGTACTCTTTGTAAAATCACAAACGAAACATAATATTATAGTGTATCAACTAATAAATACATGTTTTGTATTGAAACACTTAATAAACAAGATTTTTTTTAAGCTTGATTAAAAAAAAACAATTAAATTTTATGTAATATTTCAATAGCCTATTGTTTTTAGATTGCATATGGGGGGCACCATGTGTTACGTCAAAAGTCTTGAATTATTCTGTGACGGTATTTAAAGAAACTCCCGAGCAAAATATATTCATAAAACATATAATAATCAAATCAGACGTAAATAAACATACATACATACATACATATATATATAATATATACGGGTGCCGCCTGCCGAGGCTGGTCTGCTCGTGCAAACTTCTTTGTATTCTTAGAATATATATATATATATATATATTCTAAGAATACAAAGAAGTTTGCACGAGCAGACCAGCCTCGGCAGGCGGCACCCGTTCACAAGTATGACACATGAATCAGCCATCGCTTCACTCAACATGTTTTCATGCCCTGCACATATTCACATATAGATATAAGATATAAAAAAAAATTATAGGTCCTATCTTCAATAAAATTTCTGTCTGTTACCAATCAGTCATGCAGGAACCAAGCCATCAAGTACACAATATCTATCCAAATATGTATATACACACATACACGTACATTCTCGTGCGCCACACCCCCACACATCCAAACCAGGCAACCAAAGAGCGGCTTGCACATGGTGCATCCCCTGGTAGCTCGCCACTAACCACTATAAAGTTAACAACACAGACATAACATCGCTACTAAGCTTGGTCTTTAGAGTGCTCCTTTAACTTATCAATCGTAAATTATTAAAGTTTGAATAAAAAACCTAACATTAATTTTGTGTGATACTAGGTCATACAATTTTGTCATTCAAATATTCATCTACATTATAATATGCTTTCTTACATAGCAGATGTTTCATATAAAATTTAAACTGTTTGTCACCTAAGTTAAGAATTTCTACAGGTAACTTATTATAAAATGTTACACGGTTTCCCATATATGATTTGTTGGCTTTAAGTCTAAAATTTGGCATAGCAAGTTTATTTTTATTTCTCTTATTTAAGTGCTTATCATTGTTCCTCTGAAATTGGCTTATATTTTTCGGACAAACATAATATTTTAATAGATATATTGACACGGTACCGTTAGAATATTTATTTCTGTAAAAACATCCCTGAGAGAATCTCGGCTACCTAGCTCATAAATGCTTCGTACAGCCCTTTTTTGTAATATAAATATGATTTCAATATCATCAGCAGAACCCCATAGCAAAATACCATAAGACATGACACTGTGGAAATAAGCAAAGTAAACAAGTCTTGCTTTGGTTATGTCAGTCAATTGCCTGATTTTTCTCACCGCAAAAGCAGCAGAACTAAGTTTACCTGTTAGAACTGTAATTTGTACACCCCTCTGCATTTTTGAGTCAATAGTTATACCTAAAAAGACCGTTTCATCAACTAATTCTAATTTTTCATTATTTAATACCAGATTTCTATTCATTTGGTTTATATTAGGTAGTGAAAACTTAATGCATTTTGTTTTATTTGCATTAAGTACAAGATTATTATTCAATTTATTTTTGTTAAAATTTGCAAGTTAATTTTAATGTTAAAAATTATGCTGAATGTTATGCTGTTAATCTACACGTGTTATACCAAAACAATGTACATATTTGTGTTATATGAGGAAATAAAGGTTTTATTATTATTATTATATTAATCTATGTTGGTGGGTTCCGCAGAATTGAGGTAATAATTCTTTTAACCCATGAGTATTTTATATATTTTAGTAATGAGATACGTACATATACTTTTACGATCTGAGGATGCGCACGCTTCGTGCTTGTCGAGAGACTAGTGTCACGCGACACACGCGGTGTTGTTATATCTACGACATCTACCTGACACATAAATATAGTGATTTTCCGGAAAATGTATTCCGTGCGAGCGCGTCGCGTGTCGGCGTGTCGGCGTGTCAGCGTGTGGCGCTGACATGGGTAATCAGGTTATAATGTTGTGGGTAAACTTAATCATCATACTAATATACTCAATAAATACGAAAGTTTATGAGTTAGTCCTAAAATAACGAATAAGAATTTGGTAAATATACATAAGAGTGTTAAATGGTGGTTGTATTTTTGTATGTAATATAAAATAAAAAGTTAAATTTAGTATTTGGCCTGTAGGTTAAAATAATAAGTTTAGGGTGTTCCACCGTTTTTGAAAAATTATCCCCTAAGGGGATAAATAGTGGTTAAAAACTGTACGAGAACTGTCATATTTTATTTTTGTTTCTAGAGATTTGAAATTATGCACAAATGTTTCAGTTTCAACGTTAGCATGAACTGAGAAAGGATGCTGAAATAGAGTTTAGATGGTTGGTTTGGATGGAAACTCGTCATTTTTGAAGCTTAGTGCATAAAAATTGGTATTTGGCCGTTACGTTACGTTACAGGCAACAAGATTAAAAGTTTGTTTGAAAATCCGTCATAAAGCAGAATGCATCAAAATTGGTATATGGCCATTAATCAAGATTGACATATTTCATGACATGTTTTTGCATATTCATCTCTAAGAGACGGACAATCGGGGTTAAACACTACGAGAAATATGCCTCATCTGATAGTCTTCTGGTAGGGAGACGTGCATTTTTTGTTCAATATTTTTTTATGATTAGAACAAAGCGCAAGTTTGTGAAGTGTTCAATTGTCCACTAGTACCTCGAACACCCAATATTCAAATTTAAATTCAAATTCAATATAATTTATTCAGTTTAGGCTACAATAATTGAGCACTTATGAATGTCACTACGCCATCGGTTCGTAAGTCTACAGGGCGGGAGACCTTGTACTGAGAAGAACCGGCAAGAAACTCAGCAAGGGCATTTCTTTTCTCCCTTTCTCTTACAGCGTCCAATTCAAATATTGGAAAATGCCCTCCCTATCATAAAATGACACTTTCCATTACAAACATAAAAAAAACATGAAATATAAAGCACAAGCACAACATAAAAAAGTATCTAATATAAACAAAAGACAGTTTATGTATTCATCACTAAGAAATAATCAATGTCTTACAGTATTAATAAACAAAACAAAAAAGTAAGACTAAATACTAAGAATACAAAAAAGTTTGCAAGAGCAGACCAGCCTCCACAGGCGGCACCCGTTCACGAGTATGACACATGAATCAGCCATCGTTTCGCTCAACCATGTTTTAGGAAACGTAACGACCCGACACACACGCCACCACCGCAGAGACACTTTGAGAGAGCATGACATACACAAACGAACACACATACACAAACATACACGCATATCCTTATGAGTAGCACAAACGAGCAAAGAAATGGAAGTCGAGTTGAAACTTTTCTACGTAAAGTAAATTGTTTTATTTATCAAAAATCCTTCGGTTTGGTTTTATCTTAATAACTGTTTTATCTTTATATCATACAAAAATTACTTTATGGTCGGGGAACACAGCTTTAATTTTTTTTAAATATCACATTGGTTAACTATGTCGTAGCAAGATTTAATTGCTACGCCGTAGTCCGTGCTACGCAGTCTGTACCACATTGGTTACCTACGACGTAGCCTGTGCTACCTTATAACCTTAACTGTACCAACCACTAAATATTTTTACAATAAAAACGGTGTTTAGTTCATATGGTAACGTGCATTGTTAAATAAAAATTTTAGTTGTTAAAGCTAACAAGTAATTAAAATTTAAACAATTAAAAGTGTTTGTCTCTCATCTAATATAATATCAGTGTGTGGACCTTGTTTGTTTTTTTGTATTTTGCTATAATGTAAACAAGTGGAATTTTTATTACAACACTAAAAAAAGCAAAGTGTTTGCGCCAGCACACGTTTATAATCAAGTAGCTGACCTGGCTGACGTTGTTCTGCCCTGTTCTGTAGAGCCTTCCCCTATTTTGTAGTCCTTTTCCCTGTCGCACCGCTCGCGCGAGCTATTTTTCTTTTTGTTTGGTTCCTAAGAGTCTTAGCGTGATGAAAAAAAAGAATAAACTGTTCTTATGAATTGGGCTATCTAATGCAAAAACTGACTGTTAGTTCAGAAACTAAGCGCGTTCAAACAAAAAAATAAACTCTTTAGCTTTATTATATTAGTATAAATTTAACGTGTGTATGTGTGTGTGTGTATGTTCTACAACGAGAAATATGTGTAATTTAGTTAAGTGTGTGACCGTTGTGAGATAGTAGTGTGAAGATTAATTAGCCCATAACTTAATTATACTTAATGATGTCAGTTCTAAATTTAAGTGCGAGGTGAACAGGTATCGAAATGTGACGCTTGTACGGAGTCAATTGTCCTGAAAATGATCAAACTCATGCGACAGTAACCCGTCTATCGCAACGCCGCCGCGCACCGCCGCCTTACTAAACCGCCGTCGAACCAGCAAAGGGTTGTTGAAAGAGTGTATATTGGAATTCTCATTTTCTCACAGTCTTGTCTCAAGATTATGTAAGAAGTTATTTACATTTACATTATAATGAAAAGACGGCAACTAGCAATCTGAAGTAACGTTACATTATCTACGAGCTAGCAACTACCAAACTATAGTAACATATTATTAAGGCGCAAGTTTGTGAGTGTGTGACTGTGTGAGCGTGTATGTTTGTTACTTCTTCACGCTTCAACCACTGGCCGAATCGGAATGAAACTTGGAATACATATAGGTTAGCTCCTGGAATAGCATATAAGCTACTTTTTATCCCGAAATTCCCGCGGGAATAACTATAACCGAGCTTAAACGAACTATAGCTACAACTTTATATAGCAAACTTCATTAGTGTAATTAAGGAGTAAATCACAGTCGCCGATAACCGAATTTAGCGCGGGGTAATCAAGGAGTAAATCACAGTATCAATACTGAGATTAAATATAGGAGTCCCACGCCGATAACTAAATTTAGGGCAGGGCGGCCGCTAGCTAAATCCAGCTATCCCATTAATATTATAAATGCGAAATTTTGGGTGTTTGGTTGTTTTTCACGTTTCAACCACTGGATGGTTCGGGAACCGCTCAACTGATTCAGATGAAATTTGTCTGAGTCCTGGGGCAGGACATAGGCTATTTTACATCTCGGAAAATTCAAAAGTTCCAACGGGAATAACTATTAAGTTTGTTACTTAATCCTACTGCACTGGGAGCATTTAAATGAACTGAAATTTTGCACACAGAGATAGTTACAGATACGAAAAAGGACAAAGGCTACTTTTTATCCCGGGAAATTCAAAGGTTCCCGCGGGAGTAACTATAACCGAATTCAACGAATGAACCATAGCTGCAGCTATAGCTTGCTATATCAAACTTCTTTGGTATAATCAAGTAGTTGCCGTAAGAATCCTACGCCGTTTACTAAATTTAGGGCAGGCGGAGCCGCGGGCAAAGTCTAGTGTTATAATAACTATGAGCTACCAAATAGCCAAGTAACGTTAGTTGCTCTGATAGCATGGACGTTAGTGCTGGTGTCCCGCAAGGCTCTATGCTGTCTCCTATATCAATGACAGGTTGGACATCAACAACATACATTGCTGTGCATATGACAGTAGTGAAGACGCTTATTACACGGGCCGTGCAAACATTCCTTGTTCCGTTGTCGAGGAAAAGCGCGGAGTCTCTGACTGGGGACGGGAAAACTTGGTTCGATTCAGTCCTACGTAGACACAAGTCTGCGCGTTCCCCGCTAAGAAAATCCCATTTATTGAGGTCCCACCACCCCAGAACATTCCCCTCACCATCTCCAAGAGCATTGGGATTCTTGGAGTTGACATCGCCAGAGATGTTCAGTTCCGAGATCATTTGCAAGAAAAGGTGAAGCTGAAGTCTAAAAAACTTGGACTACTAAACAGAGCAAAGCAGTACTTCACCTCGGAGCAAAGTCGCTAGTCCGGCCCCATGTGGAGTATCTCTGGGCTGGTGCTCCTGGATTCCAGCTTGGCACTTTTGACTCGTTTCAACGAAAGTCTGTGAGGCTCGTGGATGATCCTAAACTCAAATGATGTATTGAACCTTTAAGTCCGAGGAGAGTGTTGTAGTTGTTGGCTGATGAGTAGGTAGACCAAGAGTTAAGTTTAAGTTTAAGAGAGGTAGGGCACTGCAAGTACTCGCTCGAATAAGCCACCCGAACAACTAAGCAGGGCATAGCGAGTACTTGCTCGAATGAGCGGCCCGAACTGGGGAAGTACCTCCACCTTACAGAAAACCGCGGCCATAATAACACTAACATTGAGTAGTGTTGTGTTCCTGGCGGTGAGTAAGGTTGCCAGAGCTCTTTGAGGATTCGCTGCACGGACAGCGGAGGACCGGCGGTGCTTGTTGCTGTCATACTCGGCATAGACGCGGCGTGCTGGTTCGGCGGTCAGGGAGACCTGATGAAACGGCTGACCGCTGGCCGCCCGCAGGTTGAACGGGATCCCGAACCCAGGGATCACTTAATCTCCGCCCTGGGAGGCTGATTCGCCAGCCTGTGTAAAGTATCTGAAGTGGTAGTCGTGCCGGAGAAGGAGACCGGAGTGGACCCGGCTACTACAACAGAGGGGGATCAGGGGCCCTTCCGCCCGCCGTGCCAGCAACCGTATCATCTGTGGCGAGCTTCGGCAGTCTTAGAACCGCACCCTTTGCCCTCTATGCTGTCTGTGCAGTGAATCCTCATCCTTAGTCTTAGTAACTTTTTTTTATATATATTATGGCCAGAAGACAGAAAAAGAAAAGAGTTTGCACAGCGGCTACTCCATCCACATATAATGTGGATTTTTGCAACATCAGGGGTATTCACGCAAATCTTAACGCAGTCCACCACCATCTCGAAACTGCGCAGCCGACCATTCTTTTTCTAACGGAGACGCAGATATCCTGCCCGGCCGACACATCATACCTTCATTATCCCGGCTACAAACTCGAACACAATTTTATGAGTCGTGCCGGTGTATGTATGTTCGTCCGGGAGGATATCTGCTGTCGCCGCCTTCATAGCCTTGAAGACAGGGACCTGTCGATATTGTGGGTGCGCGTAGATTACGGCGGCCACACTCGTATCTATGCGTGCCTATACAGGTCTCATAGCGGTGACACGGACGTAACTCGACTCTTCACGCACCTGAGTTTGACGACTGACAAAGTTCTAGAGCAATATCCCACAGCAGAACTAGTTATTTTGGGAGACTTTAACGCCCACCATCGCGAGTGGCTCAGTTCTCGAACCAATAACTATGCTGGGATATCTGCTCATGAATTTGCTCTGACCTATGGATTCTCTCAGCTGGTACTTTCTCCAACGAGAATACCAGATATAGAGGAACATACGAGCTCCTTACTGGACCTTCTGCTGACTACTCGTCCGGACGGGTACTCCGTCTCAGTGGATGCGCCTCTTGGCTCCTCGGACCACTGTCTCGTTCGGACTCAAGTGTCATGCACACAACCTGATCCTTCTGGGCCAACTAACTGGCGTCGTGTGTGGCACTATAAGTCGGCAGACTGGGATGGATTGCGTGAATTTTACGCATCGTACCCGTGGAGGCAGATCTGCTTTAACTCAGAAGATCCTGACGTCTGCGCAGCCGCAGTCACTGAGACAATCCTTGCTGGTATGGAATGCTATATTCCTAACCCGCGAGTAGCTGCCGGCGTCAAAAAACGACCGTGGTTTAATAGGTCTTGCAGAAAAGCTAAAATTCTTAAGCAAAATGCATATGAGGCTTGGACCACGGCTCGTTATAATAAGGATCCGAATATTTCTGAGTTAAAACGCAAATTAAATGCTGCCTCGAGGTTCAGTAAGAAAGCAACTGCCAGAGCAAAATTCCAATTCATCGGCAAAATAGGTGGGCGACTTGCGAGCTATCCTTCTGGGAGTCGTGCTTTCTGGTCGCTTGCTAAAGCTGCCGAGGGGAACTTCTGCCAGTCGTCGTTACCACCACTGCGAAAGACCGATGGTGACTTGGCCCATAGTGCTAAAGAGAAAGCCGATCTACTGGGCAGTCTCTTTGCCTCGAACTCGAATATGAACGATGAAGGCGCAGTACCACCTACTATACCGTGGTGCGGTAAGTCCATGCCGGAAATCTCCATAACGCAGCGGGAGGTCAGGCGGGCGTTGCTTTCTCTAGACGTTCATAAGTCGAGTGGGCCAGACGGTATACCAGCAGTGGTGCTTAAGCAGTGTGCTCCTGAGTTATGTCCTGTACTCACGCGCCTCTTCGCGCTTTCCTACCACACTAGGCAATTTCCGTCTACATGGAAGACTGCGAATGTGCACCCGGTGCCCAAAAAGGGCGATAGATCAGATCCATCGAATTACAGGCCTATCGCTATTACCTCTCTCCTCTCTAAGGTGATGGAGCGTGTGATCAACACACAGCTTCTAAGATACCTAGAAGCACACGATCTGGTCAGTGACCGTCAATATGGCTTTCGCCACGGTCGCTCGACTGGTGACCTTCTAGTGTATCTCACACACCGATGGGCACTAGCCATTGAGAGTCAGGGGGAGGCATTGGCATGTAGCCTGGACATAGCGAAGGCGTTCGATCGGGTCTGGCACCGCGGTCTTCTATCGAAGTTGCCATCTTACGGAGTGCCCGAGGGTTTGTGCAAATGGGTGGCTAGCTTTTTGTCCGGCAGACGCATACGAACTGTAGTTGACGGTAGTTGCTCTGATAGCATGGACATTAATGCTGGTGTCCCGCAAGGCTCTGTGCTGTCTCCTACGCTGTTTCTACTGCATATCAATGACATGTTGGACATCAACAACATACATTGCTATGCAGATGACAGTACTGGAGACACTTTTTACACGGGTCGTGCAAACATCCCTCGTTCCCTTGTGGAGGAAAACCGCGGAGAACTTGTGTCTCAAATCGAGACCACACTGGTCTCTGACTGGGGACGGGTAAACTTGGTCCGATTCAACCCTACAAAGACACAAGTGTGCGCGTTCACCGCTAAGAAAACTCCATTCACTGTGGTCCCACAATTCCAGAACACTCCCCTCTCCATCTCCAAGAGCATTGGGATCCTTGGTGTCGACATCTCCAGCGATGTTCAGTTCCGAGATCATTTACAAGATAAGGTAAAGCTGGCGTCCAAAAAACTTGGTGTACTCAACAGAGCGAAGCAGTACTTCACGTCGGGGCAAAGGTTGTTACTTTACAAGTCGCAAGTTCGGCCCCATATGGAGTACTGCTGCCATCTCTGGGCAGGTGCACCCGGATACCAGCTTGACCCTTTTGACTCGGTTCAACGACGGGCTGTGAGAATTGTCGACGATCCCAAACTCACTTGCGGTATCGAGCCCTTAAGTCTGAGGAGAGACTTTGCCTCACTGTGTGTGTTCTACCGCTTGTACAATGGGTTGTGTTCTGAGGAATTGTTCGAAATGATGCCCACGGCTACTTTCTACCATCGCACCGCTCGCCATCGGCAGGGAATTCATTCTCACACTTTAGAACCTAAATGGTCGCGTACAGTGCGGTTTCAGAGAAACTTCCTCCCGCGAACGCTTAAGTTGTGGAATGAGCTCCCTGCCAAGGTTTTCTGCAAGGACTACAGTATGGAGTTCTTCAAGAAAGAAGTTATTAGATTTCTGAAGGGTCGGCAACGCGCAAGTGATACCCCTGGTGTTGCAAGCGTCCATAGGCTACGGTGACCGCTTACCATCAGGCGGGCCGTAAGCTTGTTTGCCACCTTCGTGGTATAAAAAAAAAAAAAAAAAAAAAAAAAAAAAAAAAAAAAAAAAAAAAAAAAAAAAAAAAAAAAAAAAAAAAAAAAAGACCAAGACCACTTGCTTTTTAAAAAGCCAACATAGATGTAGGCATGAGGGTATTACGAAGGAAGAAGCGGTTAATATAATTGAAAAGGTGAAACATAAAAACAAGAAAAACTTAGAAGTAAAAGGATGCAAGTACTGGAGTTTTAACCATCCATATGGAAGGTGCATATGACATCTAAGATCCTAATATGTGCAAAATGAAAAAAAAGAAGAAATGAAATTTATATTACTCCGAGAGTTGCATTAAATGATGTACCTAATGATAATAATATGAGTGAACCAACTTGTTCTAGTGATCCTCAAATTACAAGGTCGGGTAGAATTGTACAAAAATCAGAAAGATATGAGTTTTCGGATAAGGACTATTATTAATAGATGGTGATTGTGGTTGATGTCTAGTTTATGGTGGTTTCAATATTTACAAAACATTATTTATTTTGTTACTTATTAAAAAAAATTGTTGTTTTAATTGTTAAAAAATAATTTAGTTGTAAAGTGATTATTGTCGTGTTGAGTTTTTGGTCAAAAATTTGTTCATAATGATGGCCTTGTGTGAAGGCGCATTAAATCCATGAATTTTCTTTTCACAAATCTGGCCTTTTTGTTGAAGTGACTTTGAATTTTGATCGACTTTTGCGTGGTTTTTTCGGTTTCAGTTCAAATGGAAGGCGCCACGCCAAAGCTTGTTGACTAGTTTGCTGTCAAACTTATAAACCCACGACTCGTCATTTCTAACAATGCGCGTCATGAATGGCGGAATTGACTCGTTATAGCATGTCCGCAGCGACTCTTATGCGATTGAGTTTTTGGACAAAACTCAGGTCTTTAATTTAAACTTTAATTAGGATTTTCAGTCACTATTTCCTTCACTTTTGCGATATTAACTTCAGTTGAAGATGTTTATGGTTTACCAGATCGAGGCAAATCTTTCCTCACATCTCTGTCACTTTTGAAAGTTTTGTAGCACGCATAAACACGTTTTTTAATAAAGTTGATTCACCGTAAGCCTTCTGTAACATTTTCAGTAACTCCGAACACGAAATTCCATTGGCGATGCAAAATTTAAGACAAACTCTTTGTTCGATGTTTTTGTCCAAAATTCGCAATACACACTAGATACTCGTTTGATCTTACTAAAAACAGAACTGTATTTAATCTAAATAACAGATGCAACTCAAATTCCACGCCAAAATCGTAAACATTGTGCCAATCTAAGAACAAAAAAAACAAAAAAATGAATTTGGAACTATAAACATATCATTCATTCCCGATACTTTTTTGACTGAATGAATGAATGTATATAGGAGTATATAAGCCATTGAATATTCATAGTTCTAAATTCTAATTTTGACTTGAACCGACCTGAACTAGGTCGGTATTTCCGTTTCAATTTATTAAACTGATCGATAAATAATTAATTAAGCAAATAGTTTGGGCGAGTTACTGCGTGCGTTAAGTTAATTAGTGTTACGGTCGTCGGTCGGTGTAACGATAACGCTTTGTACTAACTACTTCAACGTTTTTACATACATTTACATCACTCAGTTATTTTGAAATATTTGTGACAGTGTTATTGTTGATTTGTCCGTCTATAAGTTCTATAAAAACTCTAAAATGTAATTATTTCAATGTCCTACAACATAATATATTGGAATTTATATCATAGTAGATGTGCCCACAGAAAAACCTATTACGTGGGTATTTTCGAATGTTAAACGAAAGGGATGTTTGTATACTGGGACTGTTTTATCTGTAGGAGCGCAGAGTCAATGCAACTCTGATTGCTCTAAATCATAAAGTTTCCAGATATGTCGTCTGAAAACTTTTATAATCTGAGGTTTCGGCCAATTGCTGCTGTTCTTTTTTAATTAGATTATGCTGATAGAACAAAGCACAAAGGAAATACGATGCGCCATGACCTAGACCTGCGACCTGCGACCCGACACACTGACCTCCAGGATCGCCGCAGCGCGTCCGCTCGGGACTAAACGAACTGCATCCGACTCGTGTTTCAGCAAACGCCCTTCTTTTACTTTTGTTGTAACTAGCTTTTATAGTTTGTTGAAAGTATATTTTTTTATGGATTTCGAGATATTTACTTTAATAAATAGGTAGACGACTTAAAATAAGACTGCGACGTGTGGCCGCGATCAAGATATATGTAAGTTGCATCATAAGTGTAAATATTTATTTCTAATTTTATTGAATATGAGAATAGACTCAGATATATTTTTTCATTGCTCCTTATTATATTACATTTATGACGAAGAAATTTACGAATGTAAAATTGTAATAACTTGCTAACCCTCGAATAAATTATCTTAACTATGATTAATTGAGTACTTCTTTTGTTTTCATACGACTATTTTCCACATTTTTCGAACGGCTGACAAACAGATAGTGGGTCAATGTACTGTGACAGACAAGCAGATAGCAGCTCTATGCACTGTGACAAACAAGCAGATAGCGGGTCTATGTATTGTGACAGGCAAGCAAGCAGATGACAGCTCTATGCACTGTGACAAACAAGCAGATAGCGGGTCTATGTATTGTGACAGGCAAGCAAGCAGATGACAGCTCTATGCACTGTGACAAACAAGCAGATAGCAGCTCTATGCACTGTGACAAACAAGCAGATAGCGGGTCTATGTATTGTGACAGGCAAGCAAGCAGATGGCAGCTCTATGCACTGTGACTGACAAGCAGATAGCAGCTCTATGTACTGTGACATACAAGCAGATAGTGGGTCAATGTATTGTGACAGGCAAGCAGATAGCAGCTCTATGCACTGTGACAAACAAGCAGATAGCAGCTCTATGCACTGTGACATACAAGCAGATAGTGGGTCAATGTATTGTGACAGACAAATAGATAGTGGGTCTATGTACTGTGACAGACAAGCAGATAGCAGGTCTATGCACTGTGACAGACAAGCAGATAGTAGGTAAATGTACTGTGACAGGCAAGCAGATAGCAGGTCTTGTACTGTGACCGACAAGCAAATTGTGGGTAATTGTACTGTGACAGACAAGCAGATAACAATTCTATATACTGTGACAGACCAGCAGATAACAGTATAAAATAGCACCCTAAAATACCCGGCCCACATGCTATCTATATATTGAAGTATATGAAAGTTCTAAGGGTGGTTTACACACTCTCAGACTTGTTATGTCTAACCCAGACGACTACTGATAAGATCAGTACCTAGTCGTCTAATTTTCAAAGGTCACACGGTAGTGTTTTTGTATTAGAGTCGTGGACATAACCGAAGGTACGCTACCTAGATACTGCGCGCGAGCTTAGAGGAATTGTAATGAAGGGTAACAACGTTATGTTTTTTGCACATAAACTGTCTTTTGTTTATATTAGATACTTATTTATGTTGTGCTTGTGCTTTATATTTCATTTTTTTTTATGTTTGTAATGGAAAGTGTCCTTTTATGATAGGGAGGGCATTTTCCAATATTTTAATTGGACGCTGTAAGAGAAAGGGAGAAAAGAAATGCCCTTGCTGAGTTTCTTGCCGGTTCTTCTCAGTACAAGGTCTCCCGCCCTGTAGACTTACGAACCGATGGCGTAGTGACATTCATAAGTGCTCAATTATTGTAGCCTAAACTGAATAAATGAAATTGAATTTGAATTTGAATTCGAATTTGCACGCCTCATAAGCGGAGCGGTGAGGTAGTGCTCTACTCTCGACATGTCAAAAAACCCAGTCTTTCGAAACTTAAATGACGTTTTTTTTTAATATAACACTTACAGGATAATATGAGTGCACTAATATGAAGTTAAATAATCTGTCTAGCACATATGGTACATTTTATAAACAATTAATTTGTTTAATATAATAATATCATTAAAACTAATCATTCTTCGACGTCCGTGAGTCTGTGTTTATGTGATCATGTATGTGGCAGAGAAATTGGTCGAAAAATTCATCTTACCGGAATACTTTTGTTTTTAATATATAAAGTATTACACTGTGCTGATTCCTAGTTAATATTAGCGTTCTAAGTACTGTCGTTTAATTATAATTTATAAAAAACTAATATACCACTGTATACTGTATATCTATATATATTTTTTATTTTTATTTTATAGTATATTTTTTCCTCACCTTATTTGTTATTTTATTTTAAAAAACTTGAGTTTTTGTTTAAGAATTTTTTTTTTAAATGTGAATGACCGCTATGAGGCGTGCACTTTTGGATTTTCCAAATTTTTAAGCTTTGTGTCAAAAAAGTATGTACATTTATTTTAAAATAGCTGCTGGGTTTTCGACTCCTGAGACTTCATATCTCAATCGTTGTAGCGAGTGAATTATTTTAATTTGTAATTTTTTGTGTGTAAATAGTTTTAGATTACCTTTTGCGTGAGTAATTCAAAAATTTCTATATCCATAGAGGCATGACATGCCAAACTTATTTACTTCGACGGACTTTTAAATCAGCGGGTCGATTCCGAAAAAGATTGCTATCCTTTTTAGAAAGAAATAAGATATACATTGCGGTTTCATGACAATCGATGAATTTCATACGTCATTTGAAATGCGCAATGTATATCTTATTTCTATGGATTTCATACGAGAATTGTTAGCTGTCATTTTACGGGATCGAGCCGCTGATATTCAAAAGAGCGACAGATAGAAAGGATTCGAAGTCAGTTTTTTGAAGATTATCTGAGAGATAGATGTTTTAACAAAAATTGAATTTTTACCAAAAATTAATAGGAATAAATCTTTTGACTGTGAATCAATTTCTGCGAGAAACAGGAATTATGGACATTTAATTTAAGCACGAGAATTAACAAGAGAAGTTTTCATTTCCTCGATAATATATATTAATAGGTTGTGGGTTCTACCATAAACCTTCACAACAGGTACACAATTGCAATTATTTGTATAGGTGATTACTGCTAAATTGATTTTGCGGATTGACCATTTTCGCCATATTGATTCTTAATTTCTTAATCTACAAAATTAGTAATGACATAGATTGCTATAGCTTGGTGAATATTACATAATTTTAAAAATAATAAAACGGGATTAAACGCGTCATTTGGAACTGTATATCGGAAGCACACACACACACACACACACACACACACACACACGGACAGATACCTGAACGCCTCCGCGCATCATCACCCACGTCACCTACAATCAGTTGTGAGGTATTTGACTAACCGAGCTCATGGCCTTTGTGACCCTGAACATTTAGATACCGAGCTGGCACACGTTCAGGAGGCACTTAAGAAAAACGGTTACAAAACGAGTAGAAGAAGTTCAGGTCGCCGTTACACACGTACGAAGAATCCAGAGGTGAGCAGACAGCCAGCGTTCATGCCCAATATCAAAGGAGTAACGGGTAAAATTGGATCGCTTTTAAATAAATTCTCCATTAAGACGGTATATGTTCCATACTCCAAAATTTAACAGCAGGTGTGCACGCCAAATGACGTAATCCCGTACTAAACACCAGGTGTCTACAAAATTGACTGTAGCTGCGGCAGTTCTTGCATTGGCCAGACCAAACGCACAATTGCGGACAGGGTCAAAGAACATATAGCTGCTGCAAAGAATTGCCAGACGACAAAATCAGCTATAGCAGAACATTTAATTAACTCAAATTCCAACCACTGGATTGAGCTCCACCAGCCTAAGGTTTTATCTACCGATCGCCAATATTGCCGCAGATTGGTACGCGAAGCGATTGAAATAAAAAAGCATAAGAATTTCAATCGTGAGGATGGATACAAACTGTCACCTGCATGGAATCCAGTCATAGGAAAATACAGCTCTCGAGTTTTACCAACGAACGCACGATTTTGACAATTATAAAGCCAAGGTGAGTGTAGTTCAACAGGACGCCTCCACTCGAAGACGACGACGCCGCCACGCCAGTCTACCCGTGACCAAGGCTGGTGTAACCCAGCCGAAACGTCGGGAAAGGTATTTTGCCAAATGACGCGTTTAATCCCGTTTTATTATTACTACCCTATTACTAAGTCTTTGCTGTCCGTCCGTCCGTCCGTCCATCCGTCTGTCACCAGGCTGTATCTCATGAACCGTTATAGTTAGACAGTTAAAATTTTCATAGAAGGTGTATTGCTGTTGCCGCTATAACAACAAATACTAAAAAACGAAAAAAAAAAAATATTTAAGGAGGCTCCCATACAACAAACGTGATTTTTTTGCTCGTTTTTGTAGATAATGGTACGGAGCCCTTCGTGCGCGAGTCCGACTCGCACTTGGCCGATTTTTTATTTCTCGAGGCACGAGAATTCTCGCCGCCCCAGGAGCACATAAGATACCTAAAATCAATAAGCGCCAGAAACTCGCTGCCCTCTTAATAGTCATTAATCTTTGCGGTATGATAGCGATAAGATACTCTAGACTCGTCACGGTTATATGCGTGTTTTTTTTTTATGAAATTGAGGTTTTTTCCCCCTCTCGACTAAAGGCAAATTTCTCGAGAATGCTCAAAGCATAAACCCTAATTCTTACATACCCAACCCTAATAAAATACTTATTGCTGATTTAAGTATACATATATATATATATATATTTATATATAATGTATATTAGATGATTTTGATTGTGGCTTCACTTGCCATGACAAGATCATTTGAATGTTTTATACTTATTAATGACTTAACTAAACTTGTTGCGTTACAAGAAATGACAATTTAATTAATTGTATGAATGTTAATTAAAATTATTTCTACAGCTTGTAGTACAATGGCGGAAATATTTTTATTTTAGCTGAAGTTGCATCAGTGTGACACATATTTTCGATTAAGCGACAATATTCGCAAGGTCGATAGAGATCTGAAGCACATATCTACGAGTATGGCTGACTGCATCCGATCGAGAGTGGAGCTCAAAGCGTTACGTCGAGGGGCGATCGGCCAGGAGTGGACAATGAGGGCCCTCGACTATAGGATAGGTAGTGCTGCAGCCACTACGGAAGCGGAACTATACATTTAGCTATGTACTGGTGTCAGGAATGTCGGCTCACAGGTATTCATTAAGTCTACCTGACTAGTGTCCCCAAGATATATTCTTCATTTCCTCCTTATAAAAAACACGTTTCAAAAATGTTACAAACCAATTATTTAGAACCAGTTATAAGCTATTTTTAGAACGTAATGTATTAAATCTAGAATATGCCAGCCAGTTGTAGATATTTCTGATTAAAACGGCCACTTTTAGCAGTGCTATCTACAACTCGCAATTTTATCCTAGAAACAATACAAAACCTTCTTAAAATAGCTTGTAACTAGTTATATATATCAGTAGAAGCACATTTTTAAAATTAGCTTTGTGTATCGAGGAAAATAAAAATATTCATATGGCGGCGCTAACGGGATGTCGGGAACCCTCATAAGGAGTTTAAATAATGTAATACTAACAATCACAATTTTTTAATATTAATTTTAAAATTATTGCTACATGTTTTTTCATTACGTCTCCAAACAACACAAAGGACTAGACTATCAAATATATAAAATCGAATCCTGTGTCGCCGTCTCTTAGCAGTAAAACATTAGTATAATTTAAACTCTCTTTGGTAGTTTAATAACAGGAAGAGAATCTACCTGCTTACCAAACATGTGTGTATAAAGCTATTATTTATATATGGAACAAGGGGCGCCACCGTAAAAATAAACTAATAATTATTCGACAGCAAATGGCGGCGTCACTTAAAATTAATTACATAGGTACTAACATTAGTTTAGCAACTTAGTTATACCCAAAACAAAAAGTATTTATTTTATGTTCCCTTTTCAGTTTCTTTCTCCGTCGGTTTAGATCTTGTTAAAATGTTTTAACTTAATTTAGTAAGATTTATTATTTATTTTTTTATTTTGTAAGATGACTGCTGTTGTAGCGAGTGGCAACACAATATAACAGTTGTCAAATAAGTAGTCTACTATTTCACACACTAAAAACAAAAGAATAACTTAAAGAATAATAAAAGTTTAGCTATTCGAAATTTACTTAGTAATAACCAAACTTTTGTCATAATTAAACAACTGATTCGCTGCACATAATTTATATTTAATCTACTATTTGCGATTTAGTTTAGTAGTCACCAAATAATATAGATAAAATTTGTGTTTTTGTTAGCTTATCTTTTTTTTTTAGTGCAATAAGCGTAGAAGAAGGCGAATTTCATGGGAAGACCTGAGTTGAATGCCAACAGTAGCGACGGACTCTATATATAGGGTTTTAAGAGTGAGAGTAGAATCCGTAGCGTCAGGAAGAATCCATAAAAACAAACATGATCAATAATTGTATTTTGTCAAAAAAATACATTTTAACTTATGAAGATGAAATAACTAGCAAGTAAACGACTTAGGTACCTTTACTTAGGACTTAGGTTCGTTATATTTAGACGATACTCTGTCCCGATGAGAACAATCTATAAACTTATATAAGTTTTATATTTTAAAGTTGTAAAGATTTAATGTAGCAATTATTTTATTATAAAATTCATCGTAGTGATTTTTACGTAATGCATTAACATGCACAATTAATGGACTAAAAAACAACCACCATTTTCACAACAAAATGTTTGGATGTTGGATGTTAAGGAGTTGACGTAGAAATGTCGCGTCGATAACCGTATATAGTGCGGTCGGAGCCGCTGCTGGCAACATCTAGTATTTACAATAATAAAAAAGTAAAGTTGAGCAGCAATAACTCACGCTAAGAATGAATCAGGGTGCGGCTAATATAAATTTAACTGTGTAAACCAATGCCTAAATTCTCACGCAGCAGCGAAACTTTATTACAAGGTCGCTTTGGGCCGCGAAATAAATTGCCGATTTGTTCAATTCGGAAATTTTATTGCACCGTCGTAACAAAGCTTAGTTATAAAATTGTATGTTTGTTTATTCTTACTGGAAACAAGTTGAAAGTTAAGGGTTTTTAAGATAGGATACTATTTAGCATATAAGATAGTATCCTAACTTAAAACCCTTAACTTTCAACTCGTTTCCAGAAAGAATAATCAAACATACTATTTTATAACTAAAAATAGGCTTAAAAAAATAACCAGCATGACACTTATCGAAGGGGTGGTCCTAAGAATCTCTAAAGATTACAGACGTTTAGTTACGGCGAACTGTCGAATGTTCGTGAATATGCATCGATATCACCTATGATATTTCCGTCCCAATGTCGAAATTCACCTTTCCCTACACACAAATTATTGCTCCCCATACTGGGAATGGAACCCAGGGCCTTCGACTTAGCAGTCCAACGTACTACCACTGTTCCACTCAATCAAGTTTAACGCAGTCTAACATAAAAACAGATTCCAACTGAGTAGTATCAAAAGTAAATTTAGCTTAAGCCATAGTCCGTAGCCGTAGCCGTACCTCCAACCGACCGGCGACCCCGAAACTGTATCCAGGTTACATAACTTTATAATATAATCCGCTCGCTTCGGGCCGCTTCTGTTATGGAGTTTAGGAATTTCTATTTTTTTTATTTCACCGCACAACGCTTTTACTGCAAACAGTAATAATTTTTCTTTTTGTCATAAAATGCTTTTACAGCGAAACAGTATACATAAAAGGTTTAGAAGTCTTTATTTTATTTTTCCAGCTGTAAAGACTTTAATTTTTCTATTTTCAAAAAGCTAATTTAATTTAAATATAATAAGGCTATTTTAAACAAAGAGAAATTAAATACTGGCCAAGTGCGTGTTACACACACATTAAGTAAGGTTTTGTAGAATGAGATCACTTGCGAATATCTCAACAACTTATCAACTAATTTAGTTGAAACCAATTTTTGTTGGAAGTATTTATGACGTCCTATTATCGTGCATTTTTTTTTAGGTTTTTATTAAACGTGATATAAAAGTTGGGACGACAGGTTTTCAACTTTCAAAGTAAATTAAAAAGAAAAAGATTTTTAGTAATATCAAATGCGTTTTGGAGCTCTAGCTAATGATATCCCTCGTGATGCAGTACGTGAAAAGTTGAACAGTTTGTTTCATCCCTCTGTTAAATCTATGGTGGGTAGGGTGTAACGTTTGGCAGTTCACAAAATACACGCCTGTAAAAAATTAGAATCTACTAAAAGACGTCGGAATTATATAGTTGTAACACACGAAATGATGGACATAATGAATCTATAATGGTTCTGTTTTTGCCATTTGGTTACGGTACCCTAAAAACGACTTAAGTACTTCAGGGTTTTAATTTTTTTCTTTATAATTTTTTTGTTAAGTTAGTGTTAGGTAGTGTTAGTGGACTACTCCCGGACAAACCCTGAAAAGTTATGATTTTGATGAAAACAGTATTACTAATCATTTTCAAATCAAAAATAATTTTATGTTTGTGTCACCTAGAATTTACTATATTTAATGTCTGTTAGTACTGCCTACTAGCCATATATGTAGATTTCTGTTGAAAACCTATTTCTTTAAGGATTTGGTCTGTAAACTACTAACTAATTGTTTCATAAGATTCATAATAAGTCATTGTATGTTTTTTTTTGTACTCTTAAAGTCAAGATCTTGCCCGTATCACTTTTGATTTTGTCATTCAGGCACGCAATAACTGCTCGGGACACGGCACGTGGAGTTCAGGAAAAAATTCCATACAATTTCACTATCTTACGAGCAGCAGGCTTTATGAATAGTTCCAACGAAAACTAGTTTTTACAAATTTTTGTAGATAGACATTTAATTTACCATTACCATATCTTTTTTCCTTACCAGGGGTTTACTTAATAATATAATAGTTTTGCAGTCTAAATTAGAATGATTTTTTCTACTGATCGTTCTTTATAAAAATAATTATTTTGCAATTTTCCAACAGTTTTTAGTCGAATCAAATTAGAAAATGGAAAAGCATTGATTGGTAGAGTTTTAAATTTTTATGTACATGTTCATTACAACTTCCTAAAAGACAACATCGATACCTTTGCGCTCGCGCCGCCATCTTGGAAAATAGGTACCCTTTTTTAGTTTTTAGGGTTCCGTACCCAAAGGGTAATTAGCAGAACCTTATTACTAAGACTTCGCTGTCCGTCCGTCTGTCACCAGGCTGTATCTCATGAACCGTGATAGTAAGACAGTTGAAATGTTTACAAAAGATGTATTTCTGTTGCCGCTATAACAACAAATACTAAAAAACAGAATAAAATAAATATTTAACAACGTGATTTTTTTACTTGTCTTTGCTCGATATTGATAACGGCAACAGTTAGACGCTTAAAATAGTCACAGAATATTAAGTTTCATATTCACTTTAAAAATAATAAATAAAATAAAATATAACAAACTTTAAGGGGGTCTCTTCTTCTTCTTTTTTATAGATAACTAGCTTCTGCCAGCGGCTTCGCCCGCCCTAAATTTTGTTATCGGCGTAGGTTCTTACTAATGGCATAATACATTTGTGTCTGTGAAATACACATAAATACACATACAAAATTTTAACCCAATCGGTCAAGCTGTTAAGTAGTTGACATACCGACAGCAGCGTACCGGGTCCAATCGTATTTTTAAATCTTCCAGGGAATCATCGAAATACCCATATAAAATGTCAACCCAATCGGTTCAGCCGTTTAGAAGTTATGCGAAAAAGATAAGTACGGAAGGATGACTCTTACTACCCGTTGTCCTATTACCCGTTTTCCCGTAGGAATGAAGCATTTTACCGCGGTAAAAAGTAGCCTATGTTCATCAGGGATAATATCGGCTTCTAATGGTAAAAGAATTTTTCAAATCGGTCCAGTCGTTTCGAAGCCTACATAAAATAAAGAAAAAATACGGTGTCTGCCTAAAACGTCAATTTACTCAAAAAAGTCCCCTTACATTATTACGTACATAATAATTAAAAAACATCTACGTTTCATGATCTTTCAAATGAGGTATTAAAATCGGTTAAGAAACAACAAAGATATGATCAATGGAAAAAACCCGGGTAGAGCCCGAGAACGAAGGGCTCGGACGCAGGAGTCGAGCGTCTATAGCTTTAACTCTCCCTGCTCAGTCCGCTCTTACGGTTAACTGTTATTCGGATGTGCTATCTTAGCTAACTTGCTCTCAGATTGGATTTTTCTAATGACTTAGCTTTCTCCTAAACTTTTGTGATTGATTTTTTTCCGACGACCCTGGACTGTGCCCTGTTTTCCGTGATTCCTTACGATTTGGCTGCTGTGTCACTGATTGTCAGGTTAATCTGCCTAACAATAGCTGATAGAGAAAGAAGAATACCGTTAAGTATCGATATCCTTTTTTATTAAGGAGCTGTCAAAGGGAACGCTGAATAAGCTCGTCGTGAATATATCGAAATATTTCCAAATCATCGACTGCCTGATGAACATTCCGTCGGGTACGAGGGCGTGGAAACGTCCAAAGATACCAAGGTAAGAAAAAGTTATTATTGTTATTATTTTACTTGGTCCATAAGATGATTGAACCCCTTTTCCTACCGGAGAACCTTAATCGAGAAGCATATGAAGATTTTCTAAAAAATATCTTACATGAATTAAATCGGTAAAGATCGGTAAAGTTGGTCCAATACCATGGCCGGCACGTAGTCCCGACATTACACTTATCGACTTCTTTGTGTGGAGTCGAATGAAAAGTCTTGTGTACGCTGCTGAGGTTCCTGTACCTAAAATTGAAGACTTGCGCATTAGAATTATAAACGCAGCGTAGGAAATGCAAAGGGAGATCAAAAATTCGAGGGTTGTGAAAACTGGTGTGATAAGAAGGGGACGAGCTTGCATTAGAAATAGGGGCGGGAATTTTGAAAATTAACTGTCAAACTTGTTGTTTCAATTAATAAGATCAATGATTTTAATTGCTTTTTCCTTTCATTTTATTATGAGTTATATCTTCATGGTTTCTTAACCGATTTTGGATTTTAATACCTCATTTGAAAGGTAATAAAACGTAGGTGTTTTTTAATTATTATTTACGTAAAATTTAAGTGGACTTTTTTGGGTTAATGACATTTTATAGGCAGTCAACGTTTTCTTTCATTCAATGTTTTTGTTTAACGATTTTCGCGTAAGATACCGACAACTACGACGATTTAACTTTTAATATTTCTTATTTAGAATATATTTGATGCAAAATGAAATAAGTCAGAAAGACCAATTGTTAGGATTTATAGCTATTTTAAAATTTAAAGTTGGATTTTTTGTAAAATTCTTTAAGTAGGAATATCTTGGAAAGGTTTATTTTTAGGACAGTAGGTCTCATAGTAATATCAACTGGAATAGCCCCATACTATCACCTCTTAACGGCTCCGCTACTAGTTTCCAGGTCACCCTGTACACATTAACATACAAAGTCACGTAATTTAGAATAGGTTGCCTTAGTCTGCATGGGAAGTGAGGCATGCTGACGAGACGATGATTAGCTGATGGCTGTTCATGGCTTTTCGGTATTGATAGCCGGTCGTGGCTACTTAGTGGTACTTATACCCACCAATTGGCCGCAAACCACGTTCGGAGCCAGCCATACACATCATGGCACATAATGCATTTGCCTCTTCCCTCCTCTTCCCTTTTTCTTTCTTTCTAACCCTCTTATCTCTTTTTCTCTTTTGGTAGTTTCACAAAATGTCTTACAAAATTTATGAAGAATTTTGGAGTAAACAGAAAACAAACAGCAAGAAAACAATTTCCCTCTTTAACGCCGGATTACAGCTAAAAACTAGAGATACATCCTACTAATATTATAAATGTGAAAGTTTGTATGTCTTGATGGATGTTTGTCACTCAATTACGCTTCGACCACGGGACGGATCGGGATAAAACTTGGCATACATATAGGTTAGGTCCTGGAATAGCATATAGGCTACTTTTAATTCCTAAAAAAATAAAAATTTCCCGCGGGAATAACTATAACAGAGTTAAACAAACTATTGGTGCACCTATAGCATGCAATAGCAATTCATTAGTATAACTAATCAATTAATTAATTGAAGTGAATTAATAATAATGAATTATTAATTCCACGCCAATAACCGAATTTAGGGCGGGCGGAGCCGCTGGCAAAGTCTATTAATAATATGTTTTAACTTTTTTGTAGGATATTTAATAAGCTGTCGTTTTCACATACCCCTTTTTTCGCAAGATGGTGGCGCGAGCGCAACAGCTATCGACGGGGACTTTTAGTATGTTTCAAAGGGAGGTTTTAAAAACTCTATCAACAAATATTTTTTAACATATAAATGTTTCTAATTTGACTCTACAATTAAACCGTAAATAAAGGTACGATGCAGTTTATTTATACAGGTAGTGCAGATATTGCATCAGCCAGGGTCACAGCTGCACGGCCCGACGCGCTGCACAAGGTCACTCCTGCACCGATCGATCGTCGCTGGGAACTGTCCGCCCCGGCCGGGCCCCGGCACACCTGCCGAGTGCCGGCTGCATCAAGAGCAGGTTACCTACTGACTGTTTGTTTGTAATGTAAATCTACATGGATGTTGTATCTACTTATATATAGATCGTCACATATTTATACACCCACATTTAAATGTGTTGGACAGCTTCTGTCCACCATCTATTTTAGTCCTCCCTGTCAGGGTCAGGGGATGACCCTATCGCTGCAACACTCGTTAATTACTAGCTTTGAATAATAATAATAAATGTTTGTTTCAGACCGTGGTCCATAATGTGTTATTAAAAATACAATTAAAAACTATGTTGGTTGTACAAATAAAATAACATAAAACCACTTAAATTATAAACAATTAAATTTTTATTATTATATTATGTGAGAGCAATAAGTGTTCACGTACGTCGACTTATATGAACATTAAAACACTATTGCAAAATGGGGCAATTAATTATTTTGACTAAGAGACTGTTGGGGCTGCCAGACTGCCACATTCACGGCGGGAGCAGCAAGGCCGTTCTGTTACGCATGATAGCATAAAAAACGGTGGTGCGGTGGTGCGACCTTCTGCAAACATTGCGGATGCGCTACAGTCGCACGGTAGCCCCATCAGAATCCTGAATGCATTATTATATTGAACTCAAAATCAAAATCTTTTTATTCAAATGGGTTACTAAGAACACTTTCGAATCGTCACGTAAATTAACTACAACTAGCTTTACAAACTAATTACAATAATGTTTTATTGCGTGCGTCCTATAGGTAATCTTTGTAAAATCATAAACGAAACATTAAATTATATTGTATTAACTAATAAATACATGTTTTATATTGAAACATTAAATAAATAAGATTTACAATGTAAATAGTTTGATTTAAAAAAAAAAACAATCAATATTTATGTAATATTTCAATTGCCTATTGTTTTTCAGATTGCATAGGGAGGGGGGGGGCACCATGTGATACGTTAAAAGTTTACAATTATTCTGTGACGGGATTAAAAGCAACTCCCGAGAAAAATATATTCATATAACATATAATATTACATAGCAGACGTACATATATATATATAATAAGAATACAAAGAAGTTTTCAAGAGCTGACCAGCCTCCACAGGCGGCACCCGTTCACAAGTATGACACATGAATCAGCCATCGCTTCGCTCAACCATGTTTTAGGGAACGTAACGACCCGACACACACGCCACCATCGCAGAGACACTTTGAGAGAGCATG
Source organism: Apoda limacodes (assembly GCA_946406115.1). Taxonomy (NCBI): domain Eukaryota; kingdom Metazoa; phylum Arthropoda; class Insecta; order Lepidoptera; family Limacodidae; genus Apoda; species Apoda limacodes. Next base: position 26,548,411 of record OX291556.1, read on the forward strand.
ACACACTCAAGCAACTCCAATAAAACTTCGATTGTAGTATATTCATATAACATATAATATTACACAGCAGACGTACATATTCACATATATATATATATACACATACATACATATTTACATTTTACAAAAATGCAAATAAATAAATAAATAGGTATTCATAACATATTAAGGATAATATAAGATACACATACATGCACATATTCATATATACACATACAGACAAATATTAATACATATATATAAATATACAATATATATAAAAGATAGAAAATAAAACTATACGTAAAAGAACTTATAGGTCCTATCTGATTCAATCCTCGTTCGGCCGCCCGATAGCGGCAGGGCTCCGAACACGAGCGGGTGCTACACACAAACACGCACATATACATAAATGCACACACATATTCAAACAGACGTTGCACACCCGAAAGTGGCCCAGCCCCTACACAACAGCCCGGCAACAAATGCACATAATTTAAACTACCATCACTTCGGAAACTAGCCTAAAGGGAGAAGAAGTGACAAGAAACTCCTGGATGTACACCTGATTACCAATCAGTCATGCAGGAACCAAGCCATCAAGTACACAATATCTATCCAAACATGTATATACACACATACACGTACGTACTCGTGCGCCACACCCCTACACATTGAAAGCCCCACCAAAACCAGGCAACCAAAGGCGGATTTCACATGGTGCATCCCCTGGTAGTAGCCACCAACCACTATAAAATAAAAAAAAGGAACAAAACATCGTTCCTCAGTTTGATCTTTAGAGTGCTCCTTTAACTTATCAAACCTAAATTATTTAAGTTTGAATAGAAATCCTAACATTAATTTTGTGTGATACTAGGCCATACAATTTTGTCATTCAAATATTCATCTACATTATAATATGCTTTCTTACATAGCAGATGTTTAATATAAAATTTAAACTGTTTGTCACCTAAGTTAAGAATTTCTACAGTTAATTTATTATAAAATTTTACACCGCTTCCCATAAATGATTTGTTGGCTTTAGTAAGCCTAAACTTTGGCATAGCAAGTTTATTTTTATTTCTCGTATTTAAGTTGTGCTTATCACTGTTCCTTGGAAATTTGGATCTCATAAATGCTTCGTACTGCCCTTTTTTGTAATATAAATATGGTTTGAATATCAGCAGCAGAACCCCATAGCAAAATACCATATGACATGACACTGTGGAAATAAGCAAAGTAAACAAGTCTTGCTGTGGTTATGTCAGTCAATTGCCTGATTTTCCTCACCGCAAAAGCAGCAGAACTAAGTTTACCTGCTAGTACTGTAATTTGTGGACCTCACTGCACTTTTGAATCAATAGTTATACCTAAGAAGACAGTCTTATCAACTAATTCTAATTTTTCATTGTTTAATACCAGATTTCTATTAATTTCGATTACATTAGGTAGTGAAAACTTAATGCATTTTGTTTTATTAGCATTAAGTACAAGATTATTAACAGTAAACCAGTTTGAAATTTTATAAAAAAAAATTTATGTCGTTCGAATTCTCGTGTTTCCTGTTCACTTTAAACAACAATGAAGTGTCATCTGCAAATAATAATATCTCTGTAAATTTTTGCACCATAAAGGGTAAGTCATTTATATATACTAAAAACAGGAAAGGCCCTAATATTGACCCTTGTGGTACACCTAGTTTCACTAGAGATCCCTGAGATTTTGCACCATTTATAACCACTTTTCAATTCTATTGCTTAAGTATGATTCTACAAATTCAAGGGATTTATTTCTAACACCATAATATTTTAGTTTAGCTAACAACGTATGATGATCGACACAATCAAACGCCTTCGATAAGTCGCAAAAAACGCAAACTACATCCTGGGAACTCTCCCATGCCGCGAGAATGTGCTTCATAAGCAAGGCTCCAGCATCAGTAGTTGAGCGTCCCCTGGTAAAACCGAATTGCCGATCATGTAAAAGGCCCTGTATACAAAAATGTGGAAGCAATTGATTTAGCAAGTTTTTTTCAAATATTTTACTAAAGACAGGTATAACAGATATTGGTCTTAAATTTGAGGGATCTTCTTTGTCACCAGATTTAAAAAGCGGTATCAATTGACTGCATTTCATAAGGTCTAGAAATACACCATTATCAATGCATACATTAAATATATCCGCAAGATAGGGAGCAACAACTGAAATGATTGAGCTAATTAACTTAACAGACATCCCCCACAAATCTTTAGTATTTTTCAGATTATGTGTTTTAAATGTTGTGATAATTATTTTTTGGGGATCCACATGTTTAAATTTAAAGTTAACATTACACTCAGTAACACTGTCCTTTAGAATAGATTCAGCAGCTTGGCAAGATGAAGATAAGGATTCAGTTATTTTTGATGGTATTTCACCAAAAAAATTTTCAAATATTTGGGCAACTTTTTCGTCATTATCAATTAAACAGACAAAACAGACTCTGTTTTGATATTAATTTTTTTACTTTTATATAATTTTTAATTTTACTGCTTATGTGATTAGATTTTGCTACATGACATACTGATTTAAAAAAATTTGAATACTTTTTGTCATGTTCATTAAGGCTTGGATCGCGCATAAGCAATTTTAGTGAATATAATTCATAAAGTCTATCTCTGCTTATTTTAATTCCTTTTGTAGCCCAATCGTTAAATTGAGGCCTGTTTTTGCATCTTATTGTTTTAGTTTTAAAAATGTTGTTGAAAGTTTTTTTCACTGACTGGAAAAAGTTTTTATATAAATTGTTAACATCTTTTTTAGGCTCAAGAGCGGGCAAGATAGTATTTTTTCTAAATAACTATTTATCCGACGAACAGTGATTGGCCTACATATAATCTCCTTGTTTAATTCCGAACAAGTTATGGCAAAGCTAGCACTTTGACCACAATGATCCGATTTCAGACTACTTATAATGTTTTTATCTAAATATTCACAGTTACAGAATATGTTATCTAAACATGTTGCAGTTGTTTCAGTTATTCTTGTAGGCCTTAGAAAGAGATTTTCCAAGTTAAATGACTTAAATAGACTAATTAAGCGAGTACTTAATGAGGAGTTTATAAGTAAATCTACGTTAAGATCACCACATATTATAACCTTTTTTTTTTGCTTCTAGTGACTAGCTTTAGAACATTCTCCATTACTTTTTCAAACTCAGAGAAATTTGTAGAAGGTGGCCTATAGACACAGACAATTATATATTTTTCAAGTTCTACACTAGATAATTCAATTAATTTTTCAACTGAAAGTGCAACAACATCTCTACGTTCTTTTATTTTGAATTTACTATTTACTAGAATTAATGAACCTCCTCGAATATGGTTTTGTCTGTTGTAACAACTTGAACATTTTTAATATATAACAACATCTCATGTGATTTTAACCAGTGTTCTGTTATACATAAGATTTTTTTTTTTTTTTTTTTTATACCACTAAGGTGGCAAACAAGCCTACGGTCCGCCTGATGGTAAGCGGTCACCGTAGCCTATGGACGCTTGCAACACTAGGGGCATCACTCGCGCGTTGCCGACCCTTCAGAAATCTAATAACTTCTTTTTTGAAGAACCCCATACTGTAGTCCTTAGAGAAAACCTTGGCAGGGAGCTCATTCCACAACCCAAGGGTTCGCGGGAGGAAGTTTCTCTGAAACCGCACTGTACGCGACCATTTTGGTTCCAAAGTGTGAGAATGAATTCCCTGTCGATGGCGAGCGGTGCGATGGTAGAAAGTAGCCGTGGGCATCATTTCGAACAATTCCTCAGAACACAATCCATTGTACAAGCGGTAGAACACACACAGGGAGGCAAAGTCTCTCCTCAGACTTAAGGGCTCGATACCGCAAGTGAGTTTGGGATCGTCGACAATTCTCACAGCCCGTCGTTGAACCGAGTCAAAAGGGTCAAGCTGGTAAGATGTCTATATTGAATTCAATTTTTAATTCTTTGCCAAGGAAGCCTTGAATATTTTGATAAAATAATTTAAGTACATTATGCTTCCTCTTTGTCACTGAAGTCAGTTTAAAGCATTAAGAGCCACCTCACTGTTAGTAACACTACTAACAGTATCAGTGTTGTCCAAGTAGATATCTACAAAAGAGTTAAAAATATTATATGCTAACAAAGTAGCCAGTCGTTGCTTACAATACTTAGATAGATACAATGTACCTTTAGTCAATATAAAACTGAAAATAAACTTATTTATGTCAAACAAATAAAAATTATCATTTTTACATGTCAAATTGTACAAGACATTATTTAATTTATGGATATGTTAGTTTTGTTTATGTGACAGTTTTTTTGAAAAAGGAAAAGTGCAAATAACAATTTTTTTGACTCCTAAATTTGAGAGTAGATCATAAGATTTAATTAAGTCTCTCTTTGTAACTCCAAAACTATTGCCTAAAAATAATATAATAGTACAAGTCTTTATCATATTTTCTGCCAGCTATTGAGTTCACAATTCGCCTGTATGTAGTATCGGGGGTACATATGTTAAGAACAGTATGGTTCAATTTATTATTCAAAATATGACCTAACCCTATACCTAATCTATCGGAGAACATTATAGTTTTTTTATACACAATATTTATGTATTTTATTTACATTATTAATACATTTTGCACTATAAACTTAACTAAAAATTACAAAATTTAAATTAAATCAACAGCTGATATGTTGACATTTTCAGTGTTGCCAGTCTATCACTATAGTTACTCGCAGAACACTATAGTTTTAGTAATAAGCGGTTACATAAGTTACATAAAGTCCTCACGAACTATAAGAAGTAAGTCTGAAGTAAGAAGGAATGTCCTATGCATATAGGACGTGCAGGTGTCCATAGTTTTTTGCCATTCAGGGTTCAAGTTAAAATGCCTTTATTTCACTAGTCTTAGCTCCTGTGCCGTGAGCGATGCTTCTATGTATATGTATCCAGTTCGCACTATCTTAGTTTTACGACGGTTTTTCTTTATCTACGTAATGACTTTTATAAAGGATAAACGGACCCAACATCAACGGGCCCTATCTACTTTAGGTTCCGCGACCTATGTAATAGATGTACTTGATCTCTTACTTCCTTAATTAATAGGTGTACCAATAAATAACGAGGGGAGGGTACTTCGAAACTGTAAGTGAAGTGAATAATGTGAATTGTCGTATTTAAATTTAAAACTATAATTAGTGTAAGTTCTTTAGTAAAATAACAAATAATAAACCCTGTCATGTGCAAATCGCGCTCGTGCATTATCTAAAGGCACGGAACCCTCGATGCGCGAATCCGAATCGCACTTAGCCGGTTTTATTGTGTCATTATATCAATTAATGTACTGTTATCTACAACATTTACAAGTAAATATTTATGAATTATAAAATAACACTATCAACTAAACGCGTATCCCCGAGCTATTATATAATAATGAATGGAACGCGAAATATGCAAATTATAAAAAATCAGTAACAGAAAAATAAATATTTTTTTAAATAATTTTATAGAACACCTAGGAACTATATCAAATACAAACGAGCAAACCCTGTTCGTTGCGCAAGTGAGTTGGTGGTATGGGGCGAATCCTTCCCCAACCGCTCCGTGTCAGAAGGTGCCCCGACATTGACCCCTTTTATACTGCCCCGCCCCAGCCCTGCCCGGGCCTGCACAACTGTTATTAAATTCAATAATAAACAATAACAGAGATCATTACTTTTTATCGTTAATGGACTCCGGATAACATCTTTATTGGAAATTAGCTCAGATAATATAATTTTAATTTGATTACTACGTCTCGTATTCACATATTGTTTCTGCATGTCTGTCCGTTCATCCGTTTGAAGTAGGGCTTGTAATATTCGTAAAATTTTACTATTCGAATAAAATGAATACCATATTTGCTAAATATTCGAATAATTTTTTGGATAGTGAATAAATTAAGTCACCCAAAGCGAATCTTAATTTTTATTTAGTTAACATTTTTAGGGGAACAAAAAGCACAGAAATACAAATTAGAAATGAGATAATTAACTTAAGGTTCAAGAAGTTCCAGTGATAGTAACAGTCTATCATATACATTACAATGTTTACAAGCCATAGATAACTAACTAATTCATGAAGTTAATTAGGTAGATACAGTTAAGTAAAAATATAGAACTTTAGGTATCGGTGTTGCATTCGTTCCTAAAAGCTTATATCTGATTCCGTCGTCACTTACCGCTTTGTGGTTCTTTAACTGTTTCAATTTCAATTTTTGACTTGTTCAATCTAACTGGTACAATATCTTAAACAAAACTAATTAACAATGCCAAACATTTAAAGATGAATCTAAGAAAACAGATATCTAATTACTTATACTTAATAAATAAAAAAGAAATAATTTTCTTAATATAAGAAATTTTTAATAAAAGTTGATTTTCACACAAAAATCTGTAGTTTCAATTTGATTTTATAACATAGTTTCAAAGATATGGTAATCCCGCATATCAATCCCACGGGATTGAATGAGTTGCGGGATTGCAATCCCTAATCCCTAGCTAAATAAAAAAAACAGATTCCTTTATACTTTCGTTAACTTGTCCGTCCTTCTGTTTGATTATTTTTGGGTTCCGTAGCCAACTGATTCTAAGTTACTCTTAGTTTAACTAATTTGACTTATGTGTTCTACTAAAATGTGTTTTAGTTCACGTAGCTACTTCATCAAACAATACAAATTCATCAGCCTCTAACCCTTCGGCATTGCCCACCCACGTTACGATGTAGCTAGCGGCTAAATCCCTTGCTGCTTTATAGTTGGACAATCACATAACGTCCTTTTCAATTATTAGCCAAACTGCTGTAATGCCCGACAATTGACCCTATACCGCCCCAGGGGCCTGATTCTCGTGCTGATATAGATTATTTCGAATTCGAGATATGTTTAATTTATTTACTAATTGCTTGTTAATCGCGGTAACTCTTTTAGTCGTTTATCGTTTGCAAATAGATTTTTGTATTTTTAGAATCTCTCTTTAGGCATATGTCGTACGCTAGCGGTCAAAATCAAAACTCTTTAGCCATCAACTTATATCACTAAAACAGTCACCGCGATTAAAAGCAATTAAACATGTCTCGAATCAGCACGGGAATCAGGCCCCAGATCCGCGGGTCTTACCGGTTCGAGTCCACCGTTCTGTATGTAATTCTACATTTTCTTCATTCTTTCTTATACAATTGACAGCACAACAATATGTGGTCTCTGGTTTCCTCACATTCTCCTCAAAAACCGTCCAGTCTCTCGACGTATCTTCAGTCGTAGCCGTTCGTGGAATGAAAAAGCGTTCGAATCTATGGCGTTGTTACGGTCTCACATTGACTGTCGGTATATCTAAGTGCTGAAGTGTTTTTATTACGGAGCCACCATGTCGGTTCGGGACACAAATCAATCTTACTGCAGAGAGAAGTGAGACAGGGAGACGTTATTCGTCCCAAAACTGTTGACCAATAATGTGTTAGTGTACCGAAGTAGTATTTAAGTATCTGTAATTGAAAGGATAAGGCATCTACATAAATAACGAGTGCACAACTTATCTTTGATTTGCCAACGACATAGTAGTCACAGGTCATAGCAAAATCGCTGATGCTTTAAAATTGAATCTCAAAATGATTTATTGTGTAACTCCAATAAGAAATCTACTTTTCTTGTTACGACTTCATTGTGCTGTGTTGTGTTGTGTTGAGTGTGCTAAAAATACGACCCGCTAAAAGAAAACGACGCATCATACCATAACGTTTGTTACGAGCACCCCTAACTGTCTACGTTTTATTTTCCATCGAAAAGGCAATCCCATAAAATCGAAGACTATATTGATGTAATAAAAACGTCTTATCTTCTAATAAAAATGGCACCAAAATTCATGTGAGGAGACAATTCGCTCTGTTTAATTTGACCTGCAGAAAAAACACGTAACAATAACAAAAATAAACAATATTATTAGAGAGATTACTATGAAATCCCCTTATTAACTGAAATAAAAGGAATTCTTCTAGCTATCTCTGTGCCAGAAATTGAGTCACCCCGTTGAAACGTTGCGAAATGAAGGAAAAGTAATTGGTGAGATAGTAGGTAGGTAGGTGAGTGGCGCCCTGCGGTTTTGCCCGCAGTAAAACTATTCCTGTGGGAGCCTTGGGTCGAAAAAAAAAGTAATCCGTATTCTTCTCCTTCTTCTAACGGGAAGAAATCAATGATTTATTCCGTGATATGGTTTTTAGGAATAGCGATTTCTTAATATGCCAAAATCAAGTCACCCCAATTGCTCTGTTGCTCTTGTGACACGTATGCACGTAAAGGAATAGTAGTTGGTACGGCTGTGTCATCCGTGTGGCATCACCCGTGTGGTGTCACCCATATGGTGTCACCCAGGTGAAAAGTCATTTTTTTGGGAACTCTCGATCAGGTTCAATATAAAAAAATAATTAAATAAATAAATCATTTATTTCGAAATTAATTATTCCATCGCTAAGACATTATTTTGAATGCTCCCTTTAACGACCTCAGTGCTAAAAATCAGCACGATTGATTGCTTAGTCGTGAGGACGTTAAGAAATCACAAAAGGACTCGCATTTGTACATATATTAGGACTATATTACACGTTGAAGGTTGGTTTAGTTTTTAAAAAAAGTATTCTTTAATTCTTATTAATTTAATTAGAAATTAAATATAGAAAGTTCAAAGAAGTGGCACGAGTAGAGGATCGGACTGGACTGACTTACTGGAGAGGTAGATGGAAAGCTTAAAATGCTGACTACACAGCCAACACCGGGTTCAGGTAGCGAAACTAGTATGGAGATTAGAGGTATAACAGTACGAGCTCTGGAAGCCTTAGCCAAGCGTGCATGGACACAAAGAAGTTGTCGAATAAACAATTGTTATCTGTTATGCAAGGCTGGAAAGTTGCTTTTTAACGTGAGTGCCTTTGTTGAATACCGAGCAATCGAAGGATTCAAAGATTGAACCTACGTACTGTTGTATGCAAGAGAATAAAATAGAATAACCGTTGATATAGGCTTAAATTACCTAAAAATTACACTATGTAAATAATAGTGACATCGATTAATAAATGAAGAAGTTGTCAAACAATTGTGTTCCATATCTATGAGAGCAACCATAGACACAGTATACTACATTCTCCCCTGCTTTATTTTCCTGTAATAAAATCTTGTAAATAACCAGGTATACGACTATCTCTACAGGACCGGCGGAGTTCTTGTTCAACTTCAGTTGATTGTTCAATCAGCTGTATCTCCGGCAAGGAATCTGTAGCAGTTGATGGTGTCCTTATTTCTGTATCACAATCGTTATCAGATAGGTTTGGAGAGAATGTTGAGGTTTCTGTTATAAGAACATGTTCCCATTGCTTGATTGACTTATCCGAATTACGTAGAGCAAGTTGTACCGTTTTCCAAATTATTCCATTATATCTCTCCGTCTGTCCATTGCCTTGCGGGTTGTAAGGTGTCGTATAACTAGTAGCTATACCCATGCTATGAAGAAAGTCTTTTATTTCTAAAGATAGGAAAGTCGATCCTCTATCAGAATGCACAAAGTTTGGCATACCAAAAATTGAAAAAAGTTCACTTAATTTCTTTTTTAAAATCCCCGCAGTTAAATTAGCACAAGGGAATGCGAAAGGAAATCTGGAAAATTCATCTACGACAGTAAGTATATAGGGATTCTCCGAGTTACTGGGCAATGGGCCTTTATAGTCCATAGATATTCGCTCAAAAGGAAGTGTCGCCTTAATAAGTGTGCCTTTTGTTTGTAGGAATCTGGGTTTTATTTCTGCACAAACAGAACAAGCTGCAGTCATACGCTTAATCTCCCCTACTGAATATGGCAAATTCTTCGATCTTACCCAGTGTATCATGCGAGGTATTCCAGGGTGACAAAGAGTTCTATGTAGTTCTAGCAGGTTACTGTAAGACTGTGTTGCAGCTCCAATATTAACTCTAGATAATGCATCAGCTACAATGTTTTCTTTACCTGGTCGATATACAATATCAAAGCTATAGACTGATAGCTCTAATCGCCACCTTTGTATCTTTTCATTTTTGTCTTTTGACACATGTTTTTGGTTAAACATGAAAGAGATAGATCTTTGATCAGTAATTAGTTTAAATGTTTTTCCTATGAGGAACTGTCGCCATTTCTTTAAACTTTCTACAATTTTATCGATAGCCGAATGATTTTTTTCATTACTCGACAGTGATCTTGAAAAAAATGCCACTGGTCTTCCTTCTTGGGACATCTGTTTCGACTACTAATTGAACTTTATCGTCTATGCTATTAATAGCCGCATCAGCTATTTCTTTCTTAAGGCATTCAAACGCGTTTTTCGCTTCAGTCGAAATTGGAAAAGTGTTTTGACTGACAAGAATGTGAATCTTTTTTGAAAAATTGTGGATCCATCTTGAATAGTGAGAAAACATCCCTAAAGCTCTTCGAAGAGAAGATTAATCTGTTGGAACTGGCAACTCCAAAAAAGGACGAAGTCGTTCAGGATCTGGTTTAGTTAGGCCATTGCGTATGTTGTAACCCAGAATGTTTATCTCCGTTTTAGAGGACTCACTTTTCTCTAAATTCAAAGTTAAATTATATAAATTGGCTACTTCACAAAATTTGTGCAGTTTTTCGTCGTGATCTAACTGATCTGTTCCACATATGGTGATATCATCTAGATAAGAATATACTCCTTCAAGACCCTCTTTATTTATGATGCTATTAAGGTAAGAAGGTTTGATTCCACCAAAATTAATTTCTTAGCCTTGGTGTTGTTGAAGTATGTCATGTCCAAGAATTAAGTCTGCACACAGATCTTCCATAACCATACATTTTATGTAGAGGTGCTGTTTCTGTATTTCAATTTGCAAAACACAGGCGCTATTTATGTCAGCAATGTGATTTGTAGAGGCCATTTTAATTTTCTGTGTACAATGAATTTCTTTAAGCCCATAGTGAACGACAAGACGGCGATCAATGAAACTTGAAGTGCTACCTGGGACAATAAGCGCCCTGGCCAATATTTTATTGTTAATTATTACAGGAACAGTGGCTTTTGTAAGATTTGCGGCAGATATCAAGCATGACAGAGTAGCTGTTTCAGTTACAGCGTTGTTAGAGCTTTCAAGCACAGCAGCTGACATATTTGAAACCGATTTGCTTTTGCAAACAGAAGAAAAATTACCCTTCTTTCCACAGTTATGACAACGCGTATTGAAAGCTGTACAATTACTTCACAGATGCCTGCGATTACCACAAAAGTAAAATAAATCTTTTTTGTTTGTGATGTTGCGAGATGTCGAAGCAGCAGAATACGATGTTTAGTTGAAATTTGCATTAACTCTTTGATATTCTTTATTGTGAATTTGTGCAAGCTCCAGTGATTGAGCTTTTTAGTAAGCATCTTCTAGTGTTAAGGTTTGATTCTCTAATAATCTTTGTCGAATGTCAGACGATGCTAATCTAGAAATAAAAGCATCCCTGACATATTCGTTTTCATATTGTTCTGCAGTAACGGATTTGAAGTTACATTCTTTTGACATTAATTTCATAACTTGCAAGTACTGATCAATAGACTCTCCTGGTTGTTGAGTTCTTTTGGTTAGTTTGTGCCTTGTAAAAACTTCGTTGATGGGTTTCAGAAAGAGAGCATGTAAAGTTTTGATAGCGGTCTCGTAATCTTTGTAGGACTTTACGTAGGTATAAAGTATCGGCGACATATGATTAACCAGTAGTTGATATTTAGTATCTTTACTCACAGTTTCTTCTGAAGTTTGTATGGATTTTACAAAATTTTCAAACGTCTGTTTCCAATGTGTCCATAAAGATGATTGATCGGTACTAACGGAAGGATCCGCATGAAACCTCTCTTCTCGTAGATATTTATCCATTTTATTTAGGTAATGAAATTTTTGTATGCATGAGAATAAAATAGAACAACCGTTGAATAGGCTTTAATTACCTAAAAATTACACTATGTAAATAATATTTTAAATATATGAAGTTGTCAAACAATTTTGTTCCATATCTATGAGAGCAACCATAGACACAGTATACTACACGTACAAAGCTAGTTTTTTAAAAATTGTATCCTGAGCAAAGCGAGGGATTCTATGGTACGAAACTCAAAAAAATTCCAGCCGTGCGAAACACAACTTTTCATCTCACTACAGCGAGAGAAATATATATAAGATTTTTTTTTATACCACTAAGGTGGGAACAAGCTTACGAGCCGCCTTATGGTAAGCGGTCATCGTAGCCTATGGACGCTTTCAACACCACTCTCGCGTTGCCAAGCCTTTAAAAATCGAATAACTTCTTTCTAGAGGAACCCCATGCTGTAGTCCTTAGAGAAAACCTTGGCAGGGAGCTCATTTCACAACCCAAGCGTTCGCAGGAGGAAGATTCTCTCAAACCACACTATGCGCGACCATTTCGGTTCTAAAGTGTGAGAATAAATTCCCTGCCGAAGGTGAGCGGTACTATGGGCATCATTTTGAACAATTCCTCAGAACACATCCCATTGTACAAGCGTTAGAACACGCACAGGGAGGCAAAGTCTCTTCTGAGACTTAAGGGGTCAATTAGGCAAGTGAGTTTGGGACCGTCGACAATTCTCACAGCCCGTCGTTAAACCGAGTCAAAAGGGCCAAGCTGGTATCAGGGTACCGGATGCACCCAGAGATGGCAGCAGTACTTACTCCATTTGGGGCCGAACTTGCGACTTGTAAAGCAGAAACCTTTGCCCCGACGGCAAGTACTATAATATAGATACAAAAAAAAAACAATAATTAATGTTTAATTACTTATGAATGGAACAAGTTATATTTAATAAAGTATTGATAACATGATAACAAAATTATAAGTCTCTGAAATAGGTTGAGCGCTTTTTATTTGTCTGCAATATATTTCGCGGGTAAACTTAGATATTTTACGTCACTGGTGGAGTTACCTACTCATGTTTATTTATAGTAAAATATGTTTATAGTAAAAACAACCAAAATATATATTGATAACACCAGAACACCTACTACCTACGTAATTCTAAGTAAATGTTTCTTGTTATACTTAAAACTTATTTATTCTTGTTGTATTTAATACATTAACAAACTACAATAAACTATTAATTGAATAAAATTAAACAAAATATTATCTTTAATGCAATAGTATCAAAAATTAAGCAAAAGTCTTATTAAAGGATCACTTATGTATGAAGTAGTATGGACGAACCACATTTGGGACGGTTTCATTATGTTTGTTTTTGTAAAATTTAAAATAAAACTTTTTCGCGGAATGGAATCTTCACGCATCCAAATATCAAGGAAAGAGCTATAATAGCAAGTAACGATTGCTCCACTAAAGTACGGGTAATTTATAGTAAATATTTAACAAAAGGCAGGAATCTAGCAATGTGCCGAAATCATTATTCTAGTATAATGTTTTATCTTTTTATATAAAAATTACGTGTCACGTTGTTTGTCCGCGATGGACTTCTAAACTACTGAACCGATTTTGATCAAACTTTGTAACTATCTGTTATTTGATCCAACTTAAAAGATAGGGTAGTTTTTATCTCGATCTGTTAAGTGCGAGCCAGACTCTGACACTTTAGGTAAAAACCAACTTTCGCCGGGTTACAGATCTAATTGACCAATTTTCTAAATCAATATATTTTTCTTAGTAGGTATGTAATTATGTTCTCAGCCGTAGATAATATCTTGTTTGCTGCACGAAGTTGGTATTTTAAAACTCGCTTTAGGCACTCAAATTGAAATTATCCTTATTTCGTAACAGTTGCATAACAGCTAATGCGTCAAGTACTTACTTACTATAAAAGTTTTCTGCAGATTTGTAGTTGTGGCAATATTCTCGAAAAGTATTTATACCATACACGTAAATAATTTAAACTTCTGAGCTCCCATCTCATACACCACATGTATTTTATAATTGTATAGGTACTAATAATTGTGACATCAATTATTATTTCCAGGTACTATCTAGCAAACGCAGTTGACTTAGTCTGTTAGGTTTATAAGTATACTAACTGTGTCCACGACTAATTCCGCGGATTGACATATGTCAATATAATGTATATGTAAATGTAAAAATAAAGCTGTTTCTCGCAGATTTTAATCGCGAATATAATAAAAATAAACATTTTCTAACGAATAAATAATTTTGGTAGTTGATTGCAAATCTGATTTTTTTTTGGAATATTATGACCTGCTATCTAAAATCTTCATATCATTTCAAAACCAAAATACAGCTTTTCGAGAAAGAATTATTAAAAAAATTGTCTTAACATAACTTAAACAATATTTATGGAACTTCTCTGTATGGAAAACAGTTTTGCTCTTATCAGTGAAAACGAAGACAGAGCCAGAGGCGAGGTGGTGAGACGAGAGCACAGATAACTTCCAATAGATTCCGAAAGTAAAAAACTTTGTTTGATACTGAACTCACCGAAAAAGGTATACGGTGTCGACGTGGTCGATATGAACTATCATTGGATTTTAAGGACATCAAATTTCACGAGCAAGTACAAAGTGTTTATCATTATTAGCACATCCTTGTTTAAATTTTTATTACACGTCATAATTAAAGGTGTTCCAAATTCTGTGTCTTGTTAAGAAAACTTGTAACGGTAAAAACTATAATTATAAACTATACAATAGTATACAATATAGGTACTTTATTAGTGTAATCAGTGTTGTCGACCGAAGCTTCGGCTACACACTGTATTTTGTAATTCAGATTTAATACCAGAATAAATTACTATTATCTTTAGTCTTACATGAGTAGACACTTTCATAGATTATAAGAAGGAAATGTAAACGGTGTGCTAACCCTGATATGATCGGAAATATTTAGTGACCTTTCTGTAGTTTTGACACTTACCTTGACGTAAGCCGTTTGCTTTGACGATTAGCGTGCTGTAAGCCCCATATCACTAGTCAGAGACTTTTCCTTTACCTATTACCTGTGTACATCTTCAAGTACCATCGTTTGGAGGGAACAATAGGCCAGCTCGTAGATAAAATTATGTAGGTACCTACTTGTTTCGGCCCGGCTTTGTTAACTAGAACGCGCCTTATAAATGATAATTTACCTATTAAAAATGTAAAATATATATATATATATATATTATATAAAATATATGTATATATATATATATATATATCTATATATATTATACTATGTTATAGTGTAACGCGTTAATTGATATATATAAAAAGTGCTTGAAGTGTGCCTGTATGTGTTAAGTGAGGATCACACGTACTTTACGTTGTTTTGTTGTTTTTTTTATATTTTAATTTTAAGTTGTAGATCTAGTCCCTTTTTTATGTCCCCTTCGATTCGATTTGTAATTTAGGGCTCCCTTAGGGACCTTAGAGGCAAGGGCGGATCCTGAATAAAAGTTTAGCAAAACATAAGTCCCGAAGTTATTTTTTGAACTTTGAATCTGCAAATGAAGGTTACCCAATCGACCCAGCTCGTGCAGTTTTTGAATAACTAAATATACAATAACCCAAGTAACCCCAAGTATATTTTATATATAATTGATATGTTATAAAAGTTATATATTTAAAAAAATCTTACAATTAATTTTCCTTAGGGGGGGGGGGGCGATCGGGGCGATGGATCCGCCCCTGCTTAGAGGACAAGAGGACATAAGGTCAGCCAGACATGGTCCATGTAGGTACAACAACAGTACCAACTTCAAGTACAGGTCTCTAACCGGGGACGCGAAAACTTGGTCCGATTCAACCCTACAAAGACACAAGTCTGCGCGTTCACCGCTAAGAAAACCCCACTCATTGCAGTCCAACAATTCCAGAACACTCTCCTCTCCATCTCCAAGAGCATTGGGATCCTTGGTATCGACATCTTCCGCGATGTTCAATTCCGAGATCATTTGCGAGACAAGGTGAAGCTGGCGTTCAGAAAAACTAGGTGTACTCAACAGAGCGAGGCAGTACTTCACGTCGGGGCAGAGGTTGCTGCTTTACAAGTACCGCTAGTTTGGCCCCACATGGAGTCCTGCTGCCATTTCTGGGCGAGTGCATCCGCATACCAGCTTGGCCCTTTTGACTCGGGTCAATGACGGGCTGTGAGAATTGTCGACGATCCCAAACTCACTTGCCGTATCGAACCTTAAGTCTGAGGAGAGACTTTGCCTCCCTGTGTGTGTTCTACCGCTTGTACAACGGGATGTGTTCTGAGAAATTGTTCGAAATGATGCCCATCGGCAGGGAATTCATTCTCACACTTTAGAACCGAAATGGTTGCGTACAGAGCGTGGTTACCGACCTACATATTGTTTGACTTTGTACTTTTGCTTTACCTACCTACATTTTAAATTTGTTCTAACCAGAACTTTCACTGATTTTGGCACTTTTCCAACTCAGAGACCCCACATATTTTAATATTGTTTTTGACTTGTCTTGCTACTGGGTTGGCTTTTATAAAAACACACTTTTTTTCATGTGTAGGATTTTAGGGTAAAATAATTTTTTTTTTCTTGAATTTAATAGTATTTTCTTTTATTGTTCACTAGCTTTTGCCCGCGGCTCCGCCCGCCCTAAATTTGGTTAACGGCGTAGGATTCTTACGGCAACTCCTTGATTATACTTAAGAAGTTTGTTATAGCAAGCTATAGCTGCAGCTATGGTTTGTTCGTGGAATTCGGTTTTAATTACTCTCGCGGGAACTTTTGAATTATTTAATCTCATCTCCTTAATGACCCCGCGCTAAATTCGATTATCGGCGACTGTGATTTACTCCTTAATTACACTAATGAAGAAGCTATAGCTATAGCAATAGTTCGTTTAAGCTCGGTTATAGTTATTCCCGCGGGAATTTCGGGATAAAAAGTCTATATGCTATTCCAGGACCTAACCTATATGTATGCCAAGTTTCATGCCGATCCGTCCAGTGGTTTAAGCGTGAAGAAGTAACAAACATACACACTCACACACTCACACAGTCACACACTCACAAACTTTCGCCTTTATAATATTAATGGGATTCTCTGTTTAAATATTTTTGTTAAAGTGTAGTTTGGTTAAATAGTAATTTTTTTTAGTTAATTTAAATAAAATGGCTGCACCTTGAACTATTTTGCCTAGAGGCTTGCATTGGTTAGCAACAATAACGATGCCTTACTTCATCGAAATGAGCAGCTTGATAATAGGTGAACGCCATTCGTGATCCATACGAGTAAGCCATTATAGGCTTGCACGAGGAAGATGTGGCCAAGTTTACCGCAGGTTTGGACCAGGCTGAGAACTTTTCTAAACAAACTGTGATCAGGGTTGCACAGATTCGTCGGGCTGAGGCTAAGACCGTTGCCCCTAGGGACGAATGTGAGAACTCTGCAATGGCCACTCATTCGTTGCCAAATTTAGACCTGCCTCAATTTTATGGCGATTTAGCAGAGTGGCGCTCCTTTATACAGTTTTAATAGTTTAGTTCATAATCGGTCCGCTCTTACCAATTCTCAAAAGTTTTTCTATTTGCTGGGATCCACCGCTAGAGTGCCTTATGACATGATTAGGCATGTGTTTAAGGATGTTGCTGATTATAAAAGCCCGTTACTTATTATACGAACGCTATGAAAAATTGCTCATACGTATGTCAGTGCGTTATTACAGTTGCCTATCGTTTCAGAGGTGGCAAACCTGTGGCGGGAGCTTCTCAACTCTATGTTGGTTGTATTTAATGGATTAAAGGAATGAGGGCTACCGGCAGATAAGGATTGGTTCTTTCTACTTGTCCACTCGGCCCTCTACCGTCTTACACCGGAACTACGGAGGCGCTTTGAATTTGTTTATGGCGGTGAATCGGTCACCATTGTCCCTACCTTCTCGGATATGGAGAAATTTCTTAAGAACGAGTGTCGAAGTGCTGAGATCCTACCTTCTGTTCTCCCGCCCGCTGCTTTCACTCAGCCACCTCCACGCAGAGCATCACAAGCACCACGGCAACTGCCCTAAAGAGCTCCTGCACCCCGCCCTAAAATTTCAAGGATTATTGAAACGACGGCCAGTCAAACACCACCACAGTCAACCTGCTTTTACTATCGCGGGCTGAACCATCTTTTGCGTTAATGCCCTGAATTTTTGAAGCGAAAGCAAAGGGTGACTTAAAGCACCGCTGTATGGTATGTTTGGAGTCGGGGCATATGATGCCTGATTGTGGTGCAACTGGATGCGCAGATTGTGGGGATCGCCACTATTGTATTGGGCTAGCAGACAAGTGAAACGACCAATTACGAATCCAAGACTGTTTATTGCTTACTTCATATTATAACTAACAACTAGGTAGCTACACACTTATGATATTTGCAAGTACCTACATGACATTCTTCCTGCCATAACTTACAAGTAAACATTTAAATGCATATGAACTTAAATATTTAAGGCAAAACAATTTATTACCTCCTACCAACACGACTAGGAGGCCGTCTAGTCCACTGACATCTGGTAGCTATCATTCCAGGACTTACGTTTGCCTCTTGAAATGGTAAAACTACCACCGACTTAACCCTTTGTCAGTATGCGTGGAAGACATAACGTTACCTCTCAATGTTATACCTTCTCCTTCTCCGGCATCAATATATGGAACTAAACCATCATCAGTATTTGTGTTTGGTATTCTATATATTTGGTCACTGTGGCGCCTAAGTACTTCATCGTTACATTGTATTCCATGCATATCATTACTTATTATATATACAATTTCACTTTTCTCCCATATTCCTATATACCAGAGTCGCCTACTGCAACGCAACGTTCAGTACCTCCAAAATTTTTCTTTTGTTTGTTTTTATTTTTAGTTACAATTACTTTTGTATCCGGAATTATAAAATCCTTGCAATTTCTTAATTAATGCCCGATAAGCATTTCACTAGGCGACTTCTGAGTGGTGCTATAAATTTGATTTCACTAGGCGACTTCTGAGTTGTGCTATGAATATGTTTTCACTACGTGACTTCTGAGTTGTGCTATGAATATGATTTCTGTAATATAGAAAAAATCAACGTAAAGCAATGTCAATAGCGGTTCCTTCTTGTAATGTTTTTTTTTAAACACCGTTTAACTTGACCGACGGCATTTTCTGCTGCACCATTGCTACGCGCGTGTCTTGGGATGAAAATTTGTGATTTATGCCGTTTTTGAAAGTAATTTTTTATTTATTTTAACGAATATCTCTCTAAGTTGTCGTATAGTTCTCCACTCGTTGAACTGAGACGACTCACTTCAATCCACTTTTTATGCGAGTCAATCAAAAGAAGATAATAATTATTAAGAAATGGACCTAAAGAATTGATATGTAATCTGCACCACGGAGTACATGGCTGAGACCACTTTAATAGGTCGCTCTTGCTTAGATTGGCTTGCTCTTTCAAATAAACCTCACAGGCATTACACATTAATTCTATAATCTTATCCATATTTACTCAGAGAACGTATAAGAGCGCCACTGACTTTATTTTGACCCCACGTGTATGACGGGCGGGTAATTGTTTCAGTACGTTACTTTGTAAGGTTTTCGGTATTATTACCCTATTTCCAAACATCAAGCAACCATGTTGCACTGTAATAAAATTTTTACGACTATAAAAACTTTTATGTTCGTCTACTTATTCTGTATAAGGTGGCTATGAATTACAAAGCTAAACATTTCATTACATTTTTTTTTTTTCACGTGCAAATTCTTTAAAAAAAAAATTGACTAAGTGCGAGTCGGACTCGCTCACGAAGGATTCCGTACAATCCTACTAATATTAAAACTGTGAAAGTTTGTAAGAATGGATAGATGTTTGTTACTCAATAAAGTTTCATCCACTGGACGGATCGGAATGAAACTTGGCACACCTATAGATTAGGTCCTGGAATAACACATAGTCTATTTTTATGCCAAAAAAAACAAAAGTCCCCGCGGGAATAACTATAACTTAGCTTAAACGATAGCTATAGCTTCACGGTAAAAAAGAATTAGTTGAGCCAAGAGAATATCGTTTCATATATGCACCAACGAATATTTGCTTCATCCAAGATATTATTTCTCTTAAATAATTCTTTGAACCAGTAAATAAAACTCTATCAGTTTGAAACAATATTTAATTCATTGAAGAAAAATATGCTTCTTTATTTGAAAGACTTAGTTTTCTTCGGCGTAGAACTTCGTGTGTTATTGCACGGAAGAAATTTCTAGTTCACACAAGAAAATAGTACTCTTAACTTGACTACGGCAGCTCTTAAATTAGTAACATTATATTTTAGTTTAAAACAAAAAACTTTTCGATCCAAAATTACATAGTTATCCATCAAGATTAAATAAAAGTTTTTTAAAGAGCCCTACGCCTCCTTTCTGGAGTCTTGGGCCATATAGAGTCAGTCTACCGCACTGCCTTTCTATGACTTGGCGGAACGTTTGTCGAGCTTAGTAGCTATTCTCGCTTTTAGCTAATTATACAGTGTTGTCCTTCCCTACATATCTGGCTGTTATTAGGTTGAGCGAAAGTGAGCACCGTTCGCCGTCTCGTACCCGAGCTACTTGACCTTGCTGTTGATTATCTTCTTCTCAGTCGGACACTCTTGGCAGAGTGGTCGTGGTTACGGAAGGTGTTAACTCTTGAGTGGCGGCTCTAGCAATGCATCTCCATTTGTTTCTATTGCAAGCATTGCAACAGCATTCAGTCATGGTGGATTGTGTGGTGGACTTTATGAGGTCTGACCACCTGGTCGGGTAACGTGTCCGAAGAATTTAAGGATTCGTATCTGGACAAATACGATCCCACCACCTCCCTTGGCCTTACCCATCCGAAGATGATGAAGGCCGAATCAAGATACAAGTTATTTTTCGCATTGCCTATACTATTTAGCGCAACCACAGCCTTAGCTCCGTCGTATCTGGACAGTCGACGATAGTCTTTCCTTTATCTTAAGTTATTCTAAAATCGATACGTTGGTCCGGTGAGCTGTCCACGGGATCCTTAACAGCCGCCTCCAGCACCGCATTTCTAGTGCATCAATTTTCCTCTGCTCCTTCAGCCTCAACGTCCACGTCTCAGCTCCGTATAGAAAGATCGGGAAGACGAGACTTTTCATAAGCCGGGTCTTAGTGGCTTTGGTTATCCTACGGTCTTTCCAGATCTTTATAAGCTTCTCAACAGCCGAACGAGACACAGCACAGCGTCTTCGAATCTCATCTTCACAGCCTCCGGTATTCGTAATGTTGGAGCTTAAGTAGATATAGTTTTGAACAACACAGCTCGCTATGTATTTGACATCCGGTTGGTTATTCTGCGACCGGTCTACTGTCATCATTTTAGTCTTTTCACGATTAATAGCGAGACCCAACCTTAAACTGTTCGATTCTAGGCGCTGTAGGATACTTTCCATATCTTCTCTAGATGATGTAAGAAGAGTGGTGTCATCAGTATATCTTAAATTAGTCACCTTCCGACCTCCAATTGAAACCCCTTTGTCCCAGTCCTCGAGCACTATCCTCATGATATATTCGGTGTAAATATTGAAGAGCAAAGGAGAAAGTATACATCCCTGCCTAACACCAGCCTCTGTTTTGAACTCCTTAGAGTCTATGCCATCTACCCGGATCGCCGCAGTGCCACCCTCGTACAGCCTTCGTATGAGAAATGTTAAATGATTTGGTACTCCCATTTCTGTAAGTACCTTCCAAATCTCCCTCCACTGGACAGTGTCAAAGGCTTTTCTGAAGTCTACGAAATATATGAAGAGAGGGTTGTTAAATTCTCTGGCTTTTTCTACAATTTGTCGTAGGATAAGAATTTGTTCTCTCGTTCCCCTCTCCTTCACAAAGCCTGCCTGCTCGGGTGCGATCTCGCGAGACAGAAATGAACGTAAGCCGCACTCAGAATCTATTTGCAATTTGTGTAAACAAAAATGACCTTGACGCGCGTCTTTCGCTTTGTTAGTCTATGCAACATATACGTAAATGTGTATAATATTTCTCATCGTAAATTTGAAATTTTTGTTGATTAAAGACCGCTATTTGAGAAACTTTCATGCGGGATTCAGCGGTCTTTTCGCCATAATCCAACAAGATTTTTAGATTGTCTCGGCTCAAAGGGTTATAAGGAGTGTGTTCTTTAAGTGCGTACCTTGTTTTAGGCTCAAGGCAACTTTGACTCAGCCACAAATGGTCGATATGCCTCCCGATCGAGTAAGCCCCGCTCGCGTCTTTTATAATGTTGGAACTGATTTTGCGGGTCCCTTTAACATTAAGACTTCTACCTTGTGCAACGCCAGGGTGGTAAAGGCATACTTGTGCGTATTTTTATGTCTTGTTACTAAGGCTGTCCACCTTGAGGTAGTCTCTTCTCTCTCCACTGAGACTTTTATTGCTTCTATTCCTTGCTTCGATAGCCGCCGTGGATTGCCAAATATCATCTGCACCAACTATATGGGTGCTGATCGGTATTTACGAGAAGTCCACCGATAGGAAATTTCAATTCCTTTCCCGCAAGGGACTAAGGTGGATTTTCGATACCCCAGCAAAGACACATTTCCACGCACTGCTGAAGTTCTAGTAGGCGACTCGAATCTTACGAGGGCTGTTGCTAATCTGTCGCTATCGCCGATTTCTTAGGGTATACAGTGTCTCAGTTAGACCCGATCTGCCTGGGTGGGGGCTTGTTACAGCTCGGCTTGTTAATTCAAATTCAAAATTTAGTTATTTTAGGTAAAATAAGACCCATATTCAAGGTAACATAAATGACGTAAAAACTACAAATTTGAAAATTAACAAAAGTAAGTAATTCAATTAGTGGTCATATTACATATAATATACTAGTTTTGCATCACCATCATCATTAAAATTTCTTATTTAGCAATTTGGAATTTATAATATCATTGTTTTAAACAGCATAAAACATTAATAAATTAAAATATTAAAAAATGACAAATCATTTAAACATCAAAATAATATACCAAAAATAAAAAAAAACAAATAAAATTTCAACACAAATTAAATAAATAAAAGTCAGGTTTTAATTAACACCTAATCATGTGAAGACTTAGTACCGTGTTTATGGCCTCAGCACCGCAACGTGTCTGTCACTACAATGCTTAGAGGACATTAGGTCAGACAGACGTGGTCCATGTTGGTACAACAACAGTACCAATTTTAGGTAATTAATCGTCTTGCAGTTTTTATTCCGTGCTGATGGCGGCCGGTGCAGTGGTAGAAAGTAGCCGTGGGCATCATTTTGAACAATTCCTTAGAACACATCCCATTATACAAGCGGTAGAACACGCACACGAAGGCAAATTCCCTCCTCAGACTTTAGGGTTTGATACGGCAAGTGAGTTTGGGATCGTCGACAATTCTCACAATCCGTCGTTGAATCGAGTAAAAAGGGCCAAGCTGGTAGCTTCAATTTTTGACTAAGGTGTAGAGTTTGTCAAGTTAGGGCTTGTAGGGTAGAAGCTTGGCTATACCTGAGATCTGATAACATTTTGACAGTGCGAGCCATGTGGTCTCGTCTTGGCAACATTTTACTATTTATTTTATTATTTATAACAAGGAGTAGTTAATATCCCTATATTAATTATCAGACCTCGAGCATCAAAATTTGCGGAAGTCTCAAACTTCCATCCCCTAGTTTAAGGGGTGGGAGGATAAAGAATTTTATTGTTGTTTGTGTACTAATACTAGCTATCATACCAAATTTCAGCTTTCTAGGACTTCAAGAAGTACCTACCCTATAAGAATTTGTGTGAACACCAGTGTGAGTCAGTTACGGAATCGGGGTTTTTTAGATATCAATAAAATCTTAAGTATAAGAGCTATGGAATTGAAACTTTACATATTTAATAAGTCCACTATTTACATAATATCCCGAGAATTAAAGAAAGTAATAGTAGAAACTACTAGTAGAAATCTAAACCCAAGTTACGAGGGTCCAAAAAAACGACGAAGTGCTTCGAGGAGTGCCCTTGCGCTTCGCTTGGCTCGTCTTAGCGGAGGCACTACCGTGCCCCAAGATAACGTGCCTTTACATTTACGTACTTTGTTTATGTTTGTGTATATCATCTCAATGTTCGACATGACTTCGGTAGTTTGCAATTAAATGCGGGCAACGGGCAACCGCGTTCGTTTGATTTGAAGGTACTGCACTGCTTAGCTTGTAACAAAGTGGGCCTACTCTTCTGCTCACCGACCGACGCAACCTGACCTTGCCAACACAAGGAGTGTCACCTGGATAATTCGCAGCTTACCTCCGTGCCGCCCGGGGACATCTCATTGCTGTCACCCCGCCACGATACGGTCGGTGTATATGTCGCAGCCATCTGGTTAAATTACCTAGTTAATTTTTCACTTAAGTTAGCCAGTTCACACATAGTGCGTTTGAAGAGTTTTTTATACGTATCCTTTTTTATATGAAGCCGAAAAAATATAACCCACAGAAAATTAAATATTTGGATATAATTGTTTTTAAGTAAAAATAAAATAGTATTCTTTATTTGCCTGCCCCAGATTAACACTACTCCCAATTGACGTACTCACGTTTTAGCCATCAAACGCCCCACTACAGGGGCACAAGTTTCTCCTTGGAGAAGGAGACTTAGGCCATAGTCCATCGCACTGACCCAGTGACTAGACGTACTTTTCAAGTCATAAGGCCTCTGACTTGACCTAACGACTGCTGTTATACTCACAACAGCCAGAACCGACGGTTTAACGTCTGACTGAAGCACTTTCCCTCTATAGCACGGAGGAATAGACGAAATACGTCTTCCGATGACTGAGTAGTGTGTATTGAATTTCATTGAATTAGATATAACAAGTGATTATAAAGTTCATTAGAAAAATAAACAAGCATTACTAAAAAAATAACATATTCGAACACATTATGTATTTCAGTATGTTTCAACATTTTATTACGTGTTTACTACATATTTTTAGCATCGATATTGACAGAAAAATGCTGCTGAGTGACTCATGACGACATAACGTGACCATCCCAGAAACCATACAATAGACGTGATATGGGAGCATGAACCGAAGTTACATACGTCTGCCGCTTTTGCATGAACAGTAATAATGTTCCAGAGCCTCCAATCGCCGTTGGTCTGAGTTTATTAAAATGTATGTATAATATATGTGACTTCTTGTGTGTCTAGATTGTATTCTTCCTCTTAGCATGTCATTATCGTTCAAAGTATTGTTTAAATCATTAGTATCTCCGTAAACTTTAATGGTGTAAACACCGATTCGATCATGTTCAGCGTAAATCTAATTTAGGAAGTCGTAAACATCCTGTATGGTTTAGTAAGGACCTACTTCGACTGCTACGAGAAAAAAACAAATACCGTAAACTTTATTCAAAATTTAAAAACCCTCTAGACAATATTTCATATACTATCCTTAAAAACAGATGTAAAAAATTGATAAACACTAACTACAAAAGCTATATTACTTCGATAGAGTCATCAATAACGACGAATCCAAAGCTTTTTTGGTCTTTCTTAAAGCATAAACGCGAGTGTGTTAGTACATATCCATCAAGATTGCACTACAATGACAAAACTACATCCAATGGAATCGATGTTTGTAACCTCTTTGCTTCTTGTTTCTCATCAGTGTTTGACAAGGAAACTCATGCCTCACCACTTGTTAACTACAAGTATAATATACCAGATAACTCTTGCGCGCAAAATTTAAACCATTTGTCAATCACAACTAAAATGGTTGTACAGGCTATAAAGAGACTGGATCCACATAAAGGAGCTGGTTTTGACGGTATACCCTCTATATTCGTCATAAAATGTTGTGATGTTATAGCAGTGCCACTTACTATAATTTTTAATAAATCTCTTACAACTGGTTGTTTCCCACAAGCATGGAAAAAGGCACTTGTTATACCCTTACACAAGTCTGGAGACAAATCACTCGTAAGCAACTATAGACCAATATCGATATTGTCTATCTTCTGCAAAGTTTTTGAAGCAATAATACACCCCATTATATCCTGGCATGTTAGACATATTTTAGTACCTGAACAACATGGTTTTGTTAAAGGCCGGGCTACTGCTACTAATCTTACGAGTTTTGTATCAGACGTAGCAGACGCTGTAGATCACGGGACGCCTGTTGACGTCGTATATACAGACTTCAGCAAGGCCTTTGACAAGGTTGACCACAAAATTCTAATTAGGAAACTAGCTCACTGTGGGATCGCCGGGAACCTACTAAACTGGTGCGCATCCTACCTGGTCGGACGCTCATCGTGCGTTGTAGTTAAGGGCTTTATATCAGACGAGTTTAAATCATCATCAGGTGGACAGGGTTCTCACTTAGGACCGTTATTCTTTAATATTTTTATCAATGATGTTACATCGAATTTTCAACACTGTCAAACATATCTATACGCGGATGATCTAAAAATTGTCAAACGCTTAGAGAAACATGACGACTTTCACTTAGTTCAAGCTGATTTAGACCGATTTGCTGCTTGGTGTAAGACAAATAGCATGAACCTCAATGTTAGTAAATGCAGCTTCATACACTTTTCTAGAAAAAGGGGTCCCTACTTCGATTCTTACACTATCGGAAATGCTGAAATTCAAGAAACAGATGTAGTGCGCGATCTTGGTGTCTATATAGACAATAAACTTCGCTTTCACACGCACGTTGACAAAGTAGCTAAAAGAAGTTTTAAAGTACTTGGTTTTATTTTACGTAACTGCAGGGGTTTTAAACTAGCTTCAAGCAAAATTGCCATTTTCAACGCTTTAGTTAGGTCTGGCTTAGAATACTGCAGCACAGTTTGGACTCCCTACTATGAAGTTCATAAAAAACGTCTAGAATTGATCCAAAAACGGTTTCTCTGGCATTTGACATACCAGTATGGCTTGACGAAAAGTTTACTCTCTTACAACTCGCGTCTAAAACACTTTAAGCTCATTAGTCTAGAAAGTCGCAGAAAGATCCTTGACCACTTATTTTTATACAAAATAGTAAATAGCTATATCGATTGTCCGCACCTATTGAGCCAAATAAAGTTAAACGTTCCTCTGAAATTGTGTCGGCCCTCCAGATACCTGCCTTTTCATGCTAAAAGGTCTAGAACCAATTTAGGGCATTTTTCCACCATCAACAGGATACAATTACAATATAGTCAATTATCACGCTCATCTACAAATAAAATTGATATGTTCTGCACACTGCGCCAATTCAGAGCCGCAGTGCTCGATCTCTTTTCACCTAAACAACTATAATTTTTCTGCTTTTTCCCTTATATACCTAACTATCTGTATTCCTATAGGAAAAAATAAAATAAAATAATAATGCTATTAACTTATTGTCTTCTTTTTTGTGTTTTTGCATGTTTTGTATTTTTTGCGTTTTGTGTTTTTCTTTGCGTTTTTTGATTTTTTGTATTTATTGTGTCTAAGTATATTAAGTCTTCGTTTTGCATTTTTTACTATGAATGTCGTGGCAGCCTGTAATTAAAGTAGCATTAAGTAATTTAGTCCTGAACCAATGTAATTGCTATGTAATTTATGTATACTTTGTTGGTTGTCCTGAAATAAATAAATAAATAAATAAATAGCTTCAGGCTAGTTTTATTTGATACGTCCCCAATGAGAACATAATCAAGTCATCCTCTGTGAAACAGGGAAAATCTTGAAGCTCTGGGACTCAAAATTTCCAAAATATGTCTTATTTTGGAAACGCACTCGTCTACTGTTGAGGTTCTGGCCAATTACATATTCCGCTAACAAGTTTTCAACATTCACGCTGGTATTCAATTTCTCAACAATTTCATGGGCATTGGAACAATTGGGTCGTGGAAAGCATTAATGATGGCCGCAGCAATCCGAAAATCATCCTGCATATGCAGTAGAGCTTTGTGAAATAAATCTTGTCTAAGGTCTAATTTTAAAAAATCACTGAAGAACCAGCACCCTGTTTCTGCGTTCAGCATGCCACTTAATATAGTCGCGTCTGGTGTTATTGCTGCATAAGGTCCTGTGACATCATAAATATGGGCATCACAACAGACAATCAGAAATGGGTTTAATAGATTCTGAATCTTATGGTGACTATATGTCATTCTTTAAAACAAAAAGTTTGCACTCTTTTGAATACATGTATATATGTATACACACAAATAATTATTGCTTTCATCACTTCTCCAGAACTCTCGCCGAAACGCGTTAAGATCAGCTCACACCAAAACGAGACAAGACGTGACGGGATGTGCAGCAGCTTTAAGACGCGTCGCGCAGTGCGGCGTCTCGTGTTACCACGAGTAACAAGACGCGTCACGTCGCGTCACGTCGCGTCACGTCGCGTCACGTCGCGTCACGTCGCGTCACGTCGCGTCACGTCGCGTCTCTGTATGAGCACACCCTTAGATATAAAAAAAATCCACAACTTGCTCTCTAGTAATGTGATTCCGTTCTAAATGAAGTGGCATAAAGTCTTAAGATCAGCAGTATCTCGCTGTTGTCTTTTCAGCGATCTTCGATTCATATAAAATGTTACGGACGGCCAGCTGACAGCTGAACTCCGCGCTATACATACCTAGATGTATATTTAGATAGCTGCTTATCGCTTATGTGTTGTAAATGAGATAATAAAGTTTACCCTTTTTTTCCGCATAGATAGTTAGATATAGATAAGATCTCTATATCGAATAGTTTTGTAAGTGAATGTTTGTTTGTTGTAATTAAATAAAGTTAATACCCCGACTTTTCTCATAATAGTTAAGTATTAGGTAGGTAAACAAATGTAAAAATAGTTAGGTTCACTTTTACGACCTATTGTTTACCTTTATATAAGTAAAACTTATACTGTGGGTTTTCCTGTAATGAGAAATATGTAAATGTTTATGCCGCGGTTTCACCCGCAAAGATTAGCGTAGATATTTTTGTAAAACTTATGTTATGTAGTAATTACGTAATTAAATAATTAATTTATTAATGTAAAAGGTAGATACAAACACTGCACTGTAGGTTTGTCTGAGTAATTGTTCATATGCATGTACCTATGTGATAGCAAGTAGGTCTGTCTCAAGCATGCACAAACGTGTCAGTAGGTAAATAGCGAACACATGAACACTGGCAAGCGCATAATATTGTAAGACAGAGATAGGTGCAGAAATGTGATAGGGATGCAAATACGATCGCGACCAAAATAAAACGAGATGTGATTGGTCGCCGAAAATAAACTCGATTGTGATTGGTCAGCGGGTCCGCCGGGTTGGGTATATAAGCGAGCGCGAAACACGCTGCAAGCATTCTCGCCCCCACTCAATCGCAACCGTACCCGCGTAACGGGGAACTCCCCTCCTGACGGTGACTCACCTTCGGGTTCAAGACTCACGCCGGTCGAAGGGACGCCCCCGAGAGCGACAACCCAAGCCGAGGCTTCCCCCGCGGGGAGCCCTTGAGCATTGGGCGCTATATGGGCTGAGGCTCCTTCAGAGTCTCGCCCCAAAAGCCCGGTGAAGCAGTAATGGCTGCAACAGCCAACTGCATAGACAGTTCAGAAAAAAAAAATGCAAGCATTCCCGTCGCCTCGGGGATCAAGAAAGCCTCCTGAACAGGAGCAGAAGATGAAGAAGAAAACTGTAAGAAAGAAGAAGTTTTATTTATAAGTGCAGTGTAAATAAATTGTAAATAGTAGTGTAAGAAGATTTGTGAAAATTAGGGGCCACAATAAAGGTGGTTGCAGTGTTACATGACCGGGCGTTTTATTGTTTCTTTCTCAAACGTCACACTGGCTCTTCTCGAGGCCCTTTCAATCGTAACGTCGGCCTTTTTCGGGGCTAATGTGCACGCGCCTATACAGTCCGCTGCTCGGTCTGTAACATAAAACATAGATATATATACAAACATCGTTATATGTGCCAGTCTTCTGTCAGTTTTAGGTCTCTTACATGTTCGTATTAAAATGATATTTGTTCTAAAATAGCGTTAAATAGCTCTATTGTTCTGTCAGTTAAGAAATAGACTTTATTAAAATCTATATTTATTATAATATATTTATAATAAGTTTTCGATTCCTCCAGTAACTTTACAACAGACTTTAAAATATTCATTGTATGTATTTGATCCTCATTGATTTCATGACTAAATAAAAATTTTAATCCCCCAGCCCAGCTAGCTAAATAATATATATAAATATAATAATATATTAGCCCAGGGGCAGCTAAATAACAAAATACCATTTTATTTTTACTACGTTAAGTAAGTCCAAGACTATTTCTTCTTTTCAATTTATGAGACCGTTTTTCAGCAAATTAAATACAAAGTGCACTCGCCCTTTATGTCACGCCTGATGTGCGTTGCCCCCGGCCACAAGACTAAATAACCAACAGACCGATAGCTTAGAACAACGTTTCAAGAATCATACCTAAACTGGTAGGGTTGTAAACTGACACATTTCGTAAATCGATAGATAGCTGATATCGATTTTTCTTATCTTTATATATATAATACTAGTTCGTTATATAATATTATTGAATTAACGTTCGATCAACATAATTATAATATTCGTAAATCATGCATCAAGTAGGTATTTAGACGATTATATGTTTTAAATGTAAAATTAGTCTTAGTTTAAGAATATGTGTATAGTATTTGTAGAATTTAGACTTAATAAAAAATGTTACATTTTTGGAATTTAAATAAAAAAATGTAATTATAAAATTAGGCACAATATAATTGAATAAGTTGTTGGCTGTTTTAATATACAAACATTATAAACATGTTAAAAATAAGTCTTATTACTATTATTATTATTATTAGAATAACAGGCTTTACTAACAGAAAAAAAACATAGGAGACAATAATAGTTCAAAAACTTTAAATAAACCATGATTTTTTTTTGATCTTATATAGGTTCCGTTTCTTACTTTTGAGGTACGGAACGGAACCCTAAAAACTACAAATAAATGTATCTTTAGCTCCAATAGGCTCAAGAAACCTGGCCGGAAGTTCTTGCCTTGTACAAATATAAAAAATAACTCAAGTCAGTTACGAGTGCCCGACTTGCACTTGATTAACTTCTTTCTCTGATTTTATTTGTATTCAGTAGGGAGGTACCAATAATATAATTTTTAATATAAAAAAATATTTATTTATGTGTATACATGTTTATACGTATCATGGTTGGGGTGTACAAAAGGGGGCGCTGAAACATTTTTCTTCCCTTGCGCCCCCTTTTAGATACTCTGACCGGTTGGGGTGTACAAAAGGGGGCGCTGAGATTTTTTTTTCTCTTGCGCCCCCTTTTAGTTACTCTGACCTGTATCATTGTTGTTGTTGGTACCAACATTTTTTAAGATTAACCTGCCTATTACAATTATTCAACCAACTAAGGATATTTTTTTTACAACAATTGTTCTTACTCACAGTACATGTATTTGTATTTGGCATTTCTAAAAGGCTTTGCACTAATCGATAGCAAACACTAAAAAAACTATTATTTTAATCGCTCGCACTCGCACACGAAGCCCTGAGGTGCGCACGCTCACTGATCCAGTTGAAACCGGTTTATACTCTAGCGGGCGCCGGTCCTCGCCCCGCGCGCCGTGTCAGTGACAGGTCCCGCACACATACCCGTGCTTCTATTAGTGCTCTCGCTAGCGCCGGTTGTTTGAAGCTATCAATCTGTTGGTTATTTAATCTTGTGCCCCGGCCCCTCTCAGCTACGCCTAGGGTTGCCAACCGTACTATAATGTATAGTATTGTACTGTATTTCGGGTCTGAGTACTATATACTATTGAAGAAACATATAATACGCAAAAATACTATATTTTCAACGCCGAAATCTAACAAATAAA
Source organism: Apoda limacodes (assembly GCA_946406115.1). Taxonomy (NCBI): domain Eukaryota; kingdom Metazoa; phylum Arthropoda; class Insecta; order Lepidoptera; family Limacodidae; genus Apoda; species Apoda limacodes. Next base: position 26,580,301 of record OX291556.1, read on the forward strand.
TCTATTATTTATAAAAAAAATTATGTCCGTGCATTTTCATTAACTTTAGACTGATGGAATAGTGTGTAGTGTAGCGTATCTGAATGTATCTATCTTACTTTCTGTGAAGACTGTATGTCTCTATGACAAACTCTTTGCTCTAATGATTGAGCATAGACAAGTTTGACATCTGACACTGAACGTTAGGTTTCCTAGCAACGTGTTGTTATATATTGTTTCGTTTAGATATTTTACAATTGTAATCATTTACCAATTATTGTAATGTTATTTTACTAGCTACAAATAAAACAGCAGTTCAGTTTATAACGATTATTCTTGTAGTGTTTTGTTTCGTGGTAAATAATAAATCTACCACTCACACTTCCACATCAATTATACGAAAAATTTAAACTTTCCGAACTTGTCAATGTCAAATTGATAAAGTCAAACGATTGTTTGATCATTGGTCAATTTAATGTATTGTTCAACTTCAAACATTAATAAAGATGAGAATTACTTGTGACTATCGTATGAATGTAACCATAGCGTGATCTAAATTATTAGTGGCGCCATCTCTTGACAAACATTGTAAGCAAACTCTATCAATACAATTTGGACATTCCGCTCACCAAGAACTAGTTCTTTAACTAACATTATAAACAGCAAGAGTTACAAACAAAATATACAAATTACAAGAACTAGACGACCGCCCACCGTATTAAACAATTTTAAATTAATTTACAATATCAATATTACAATCCTTTTTTTTTTATTACTTTAGGCAAAAAATATAATTTGTTACAGGCTCTCTTTGTGATACCATTTTTAGTTTTGAGTGTAACAACTCGAGTGATTTTGTCACTTCCCGGGTGCTTTTCCATAATCTTACCAAGCTGCCATTTGGCCGGGGGTAAATTTTGATCGTGTTCAATGACAACATCACCAATCTGCGGTTCATCTTTTTTTGAAATCCATTTCAACCTTTGATTGAGCGTTACTAAATACTCATTCGACCATCGCTTCCAAAAGTTATTTAACATTTTTTGAAGAAATTTCCATCGATGAAGGCTTGAGATATTTTTATGAGAAAAATCTTCATCACGAATGACAATCAAAGGTTCACCGACGAGAAAGTGCCCAGGCGTGAGAGGCAACAGGTCGTCGGGACTATCACTTAATTGGCATAGTGGTCTGGAGTTTAAGCAGGCCTCTATTTGCTTCAACACAGTAGAAAGCTCCTCATAAGTTAACGTGCTGTCTCCTAAAACTCGTTTAAGATGACCTTTTGTACATCGGACGCCAGCCTATGCCACGTAGTACCTTCGTTAGCCAATAATGCACTAATCTCTTTAGGAAAATCAGAAACTGCCCTATTAAACATCTCCCTCAGTCCTTTATCAGCGCCAACGAAGTTGGTACCATTGTCGCTATATAAATCCTTGCAGTATCCTCTTTTTATAAAACCAGTGAAGTCTACTCCAGTAGATTTGAATGCTCTTTCCAGCCTTAGTCTTACTGATGGGAGTTGACCCATGAACGGGTTCCTTCTTTGCCGTGAATATCTGATGCAAATAACACACTCTCTGTAACATTTCTTAACATAGTCCCTTGCTCTTAAAATCCAGAATTTAGATCTTAAATAGTTAAGCATTACCATGGGACCTCCATGTAAGGTTTCCATGTGAGCATCTAAAACAACTAATTTTCTGAGATGACTTGCACCAGGCAATATCATAGAATGTTTTTTGTCAAAACATTCTTGGGATTGTTGAATGCGACCACTGACCACACACCATTTTCATCAAAAACGGGGCAAAGTGTGTAGAGTTTGCTTGATTTAGGTACTGAACCATTAGATTTCAACTGTTTAGTGTCATCCTTAAAGTATAAATTTTGAATTTTTTTTACACACAGTGTTAAAACTTCTTCCATCTCTTTTGACGTTATACTTTCTTGAATATCTCTCACTTCTTTTGGTTTCTTTCACTGTAGACCTCCTCTGCAATATGAAAGTACTCGCAATAATTTCGATAATTTAGAAAATCTCTTCCATATAAATGTTTCTTCGACTTAAATAACAGCTGTCATAGCCTTAACGGATCTTTGCTCTTCGTTAGTTAAAAATTCTAAGTGATTACCAAACTCATAATTGTCAATTTTTTAAGCCACGTTGGACCTTGCCACCACAGGTTATAATCTCTTAATTCTTCCAAGAAAATACCCCTAGAAGCACAATCAGCAGGATTTAATTTCGTTTTTACGTGGTTCCACTGATTTTTATCTAGCAGAGTCAATATCTCAGACACTCTTTTGCTGACGAACGTCGTCCAACGACTTGGCTCACTACGAATCCATGCCAATACTACTCTTGAGTCTGACCATGCATATAGGCTCTCTTTCGGTATATTCAAGACTATGGATACTTCGTGTATTAATTGAACCGCTAGTAGTGGTGCACATAGCTCCAACCGTGGAATCGAAACTTCCTTCTCAACTGGCGCAACTATTGTTCTGGCTGTAACTAAATGCAGTTTAACACAGTTGGTTTCAGTCTTAGCCTTAATGTATACAGTTGCAGCATATGCTGCTCGTGAAGTATCTGCGAATACGTGCAGTTCAACGCGATCGTTATTTTTGACTTCAATCCATCTTGGAATTGCTATATCCCTAACATTGACCAAATCCTTCTTAAACTTAAGACATTCCTTTAATAGATCTGGCGAAATATTATCATCCCAAGATAATCCCGATTTCCACAATGTGTCTAAGATCTTGTTGTAGTTTAGGTCCTATTATAAAACAATCATTAAGTGAAACATTATTAGATCCCCTACAAGATGCATCAAATACACATCGCACCTTGGTTGTTTCCTTGTCCTATCTTACAACGGCATGGTGTGGGAGATAAACTACACGATCATTTGGTTTCACATAACTCACTTTGACCATGTGACCTTGCTGAATATAATCTGACATTACCTTTTTGTACTCTTCATATAGTTCAGGATATTTTCTCAATTTCTTCTCTAGTAATTTAAATCTGCGCAGTGACATTTCCTTCCTTTAAAACACTGTGGATTTTCTTCTTTAAACGGCAATTTTACAACATATCGCCCGTTTTCATCTCTAGTTATCGTTTTTTAAAAAAAATCTTCACATAACCTCTCTTCATGCGTCATTTTCCTTTCAATTCTCTCTGGACCTCTCTCTATCTCCCAAAATTTACTTAATAATTGATATTCCTTTACTTTCAAATGAAGATTGATTATTATAGGATTTAATTGATTGTCTTTACTTAATCTTCCTGATAAAATCCAGTCCAAGTGCGTATTTTGCGCAATTGGACCACTCTCTAATGGATGTTTCTTAAGGCCCTCTTAAATGATTTCACTTAGTATGTCAATGCCCAGGATAATATCAACTTTGCTTGGTACTCAAAATTGTGGATCAGCCAGTGATAACGTTTCAATTTCTGGCCAACCTGTGATTAAAATTGTATTTTTTGGTAGAAAATATGTAAGTGTGCTCAACACATACTGGTATTGAAACTGCATTATAACGTGACTTTAATATGAATGACACCATACTTTGAGTACGTGTTTCTCCTTCACCGACTCCAGATACACTACCATTTACTGAAGTATGTTTGAGACCCAAAGCTTGTACTGTCGCTTCATTAATAAATGATGCTTCTGAGCCTTGATCAATAAGTGCGCATACAATTTGAGAATAGCCAGTATCGGATTTGATCTTGACTACAGCAGTAGCCAATAACACTTTACTTTGTGTCTCCCTTGCATGATTAGCTGATATATTGATATCTTTCTTATTAGTTACTTGCTCAGTGCACTCCTTGGACTTAGTAGGAGTTGATTCTACTTTACGTTCAAGATGAAACAAGGAGTGATGTCGTTTGCCGCAACGTCGACAGCAAGTTGATTGGTGGCAAAACTTTACAGAATAATTATGTGCCAAAGAATTGAAACACAGTCTCTTTGATTTAACATACTCTGTTCTCTCCTCGGGAGACTGGTTACTGAACTTTTTGCACTGAAATAGCATATGCGATCCAGAACACAGGTAATATTTCGTGCATTATCTTCACCTTCCTCTCCGTCTTCCGTCTGTATGTATGCATGCATGGATTTACTTCAAATTTGGCACGAATATTATTAAGAAGTCAGGTCAACATATAGGCTACATATTATCACGCTATCACCTCCGGGGAACGAGCAGTGAACCTTTATTTCTTCAACGCTTTCTGTAACAACGTGTAATCTAAGGACGCATATTTGACTTGCTTCTTAATTATTAATTATTCTACTCACACATAGCAATTTATTTTTATATAAATCTTGTAAAGACATAACTTGTGTTGTGTTATAATTTTTCACCATATAAAAATGTTTCCTATTTGCTAACTAGATGGCGTTGGCGTCGAATTAGATCGCGCTATGGTTTCGTTCACAAAAAGTGATGTTATAGTATTGCGTTCACGCAGACGACGTCGCGGGCAGCAGCTAGTATAAACTAAAACCATTCCAAGTTAGTTCAACTACTACATACTATTTGAATCGCGCACGTGTTTTGTTACATAGAATTATTGATCTTAAGCTAAGTGCCACCATTGTGTATCATCTCCCGATCGACCCCGGCACGGAAAAACAATTGTTAGGCCCCCCTCATACGACGCCGACATCCCCTGGCCCGTCGGCGAACGTACGGACCTACCTCATATACGAGGTATCAAAGAGTGCTGGGGCGCTTCTCGCCCACACTCAATCGGAACCGCGTAATGGGGAACTCCCCTCCTGGTTCGAGGCTCACGCCTATTAAAGGGATGACCCCGAGAGCGACAACACAAGCCGAGGCCCTTAAGCGTTTGGCGCTATATGTGCTGAGACTCCTTCAGAGTCTTGCACCAAAAGCCCGGTGAAGCAGTATTGGCTGCAACAGCAGAACAGAGAGAAGAAGCCTTTAGACTTTACATGACAATTTTAAACAAAAATAAAATCATTTTGACTAATGAATAGAAGTTGATTACTCCGTTTGTCTTTAAGTCTGTTTCTACGTTCTGTAATAATCTGACTAGCCTTACAAAATATTCTCTCAAATGGTGCAGGTGTAGCACTGATACAAAGGACACCACATTTCAACTACTTCCTTAAGCCGACTATTGGAACTCTTCCATTATTGGAATGGAGTTTGTTGTTTGTTACATTGTTTTATATCAATTATAGAATGACTTAATGGTGTAGAAATTTATAGCTCATCTAAGAATTATATATTTCCTTGGATTTCGAAGGACCTGGATTTGCTCCAAAAGTTGTCGAAAAGTCGTTGGATGTTCAGCAAAATGGCATCAGCATGACGAGTGACAGTGTTACATAGGATTCAGCAGATATTTTTGTTTAAGCTAAATCAAAAGGTTCCAGAATCTTGATTACTACTTAAATTGTCAAGTAATCGTTGGCATTTAAACCAGGTGGAGTCCGTTCACATTTGTTTCAGGCAAGAGTCAATTCCGGTTTCATAACGCAAATACGCTGGAGCATATGATACGCACTATTCCAGCGCGTGGGAACCTCCGGGATCAATTTAAGCTCAACTTTATATAATTGACGTTGTATCGCAGATAACTCTATCCAAGCTAAACTGGGTACTCATTTTGAAGAAAGTTACAATAGTTTTACATTATTTAAGATTTTTTAAAAACTGTCTACAGAAAATGTATCAGTTACCGTTAAGCTGAGGGTATGTGCGAAGCATGGAATATGACGAATTTGAAGTTAATTTACAGCATTAATCATATTTCGTGCAATGTCAGTAGTTATTGCCTCGCAAAAGTTTTGTTATAGTTCTTCATAGTATTATGGTAACAATTTATTTTTTTAAATAGTGGTATCAGGAATTTCGTATCTATTAGTCTCTATTAGCTTTCACGTATTCACGAAACCCTTGGTGTTCTGCTTTTAGCAAGGGTTCCATATCTACAGCAATCATGCGTATATTCATTCTGCCTAAATTTTTCTTAATTTTAGAATCACTGTAACAGAATTTTGCACTTGGTCATTATTTGTACTTGTTTGACAAGTAGGAACTGGTATAGAAGACCACATATCATTATGTTTCCTTTTTATATGATCTTCTAAATTAGTCGTATTTACGCTTAATTTAAACTCCCTTTTACTCCTCCTTCAGAGTCTCGCTCCAAAAGCCCGGTGAAGCAGTAATGGCTGCATCAGCCAATTTTATCAGTCAGTTTAGAAAAAAAAACCATTGTGTATCATAACCGGCAGTACCACCATTCTTCGAGTGCTTTTACATTGTGGAACATACTGTAAGCCCTGGTTAAGTCAATCTGCCCGGTTACTCTGTACGCGACCATACTGTTAATAAAAGTTCTTCGAATCACTTTGCGACTTTAATCATCGTCCCTACTCGTCAGCTCCCCCCCCCTCCCTTTTCTACAGCCTTTTACTTACATTAATTTAAAAACTGAATGTGATAAAGCATATGACCCATTTATTTTAGCCAAAAAATTGTTAAAAAATGCAAGAAGTGCAAATAAATAAAGTTTTTGTAAAAATAAATAAGCAACAAATATATATTCGTCTACTTTTTGCGTTTTTTTAAGTGTACTTTATTTTTTTATAGTTTAGTCTGAAAAGTTAATAGCAAGGTAGGTAGGTAGGCACATATTTTGTTTTTTCTATAGTTGTATGTCAGCTGTCAATCTCAAATTTCCAATTGATCTAATACGGTAAAACCACAAAATAATAAACCAACTTAACCTTTCTTGTGATCGTCCAAGTAATGATTGATAAATAACTATAGTGTGCATTGTTCCCGGTTATTCGAGCTACAGTTTCTACAGGAGAAAAATAAGAATCTGTCTTTCTCTTGGTAAGTCGAAGTAGTTATTTTAAGAAGTCAAATTGTAAATGACGTGTTCAATTCTATTTCGATTTTATAGGGGGAGGGGGGGCACATTGATGCACAAAAATTCAACCTCTTTTTTAATGGACAAAAAGCATCATATTTGGATATTTATTTTGACGTGTGCATTGGCCAATATGTCAGTTTACATTTTGGTTACGAAATAGCCACTAAAAGTAATTAGGTATAGAGATATACTGATATTAATATAAAAACGTTTTTGCATCAATGTACCCCACCAGAGGGGTACTTTGATACATAAGTGTGAGGCTATTTGATGCTTATTTAAAATCCATGAAAACTGCAATATATACCATAACCTAAATTGTTTAATTACTTAAAATTAACAAATAAACCATATTATTAATTGAGATCATAAAATACTTTATTAAGGGTGTAAACATTACTTACAATCAGTCTCTTACGTTTCTTAAAGAAAATAAAGAAGAAAACAATATTGGCATCATCTAACTAGACTTTATTACTATCTTAATTATCAAACTAGTTATATACCTAACTACTCAGTAATCAGACATTAAACTTGAACATGGTTAATGCAAATATATTATAACGTAATAAAACCTCCTATCAATAATACGTATCATTGTACCCCGCACCTTACTGAGTCAAAGTGCCCCAATGGACTTTTTCCACAAACAACTAATTTTTAAAATTATTTATTAATATTGTACTCAAAAAAATATTTAAAAACACTTTTAAATATATTTACTTGCCTTTGGCAACATAAAACAAAAAAAAAACTAAGTGCTGAGACACGATCACAAATCGGCTGAAATTTTAGTTGGCAGCAGCATAAACACGCTTGTGACCGCTGAAGGCCAATGACGAACTAGTGGCGACCGGCGTCACAACTGTCATTCTTGCGCATGTACTTGAACGTTCTAGTGACGTGCCAGACTGTGTAGTGTTTTTCAGTTTTTAAATATAGGTATATGTATAAATGTGCCCCGTGCATCAATGTGCCCCCCCTCCCCCTAAGTGTATTTATTTATTTGTAGGATATTGCTGTTAAACTTAGACCAGGGTTTATATTTTTACTGAAAAGTCTGCACAGTGGCAATAGCAATAGTAGAAACGTCAATACCCGAGTACGCGACCATAAATAAGATTTTTATGGTAATCTTACCAATCAATCTGCATCTTACGTATTTATGACTTATCTTTGCTACAAACATTTTCACTAATCCTTATGTTAGGTAAAAGGGTAAAAAGCAACTATTGGGGTAAAATAAAATATTTTGTAGGGGTAACCCTGCCTGCCATATGCTGCTGGTACATGGCACAAATTATAAAGTCAAAGAGAATATAATCTACTTGGGTATATGTGTGTTGCTGTCAAAATTGGCCTTCAAGAGTGTGTTCCAAAACGCAACGAAGAAGTTAAAAAAGTGGTTTTGTGACGCCCGGGGTAGAGTAATTTTCCAACTCAAGTTGAATTCTTTACAGTGCCATAGAAAAGGTTGAAAATCACTCCTGTCAGTGTGAAAATTACTTGTCAAACGCCTGTTCCAGAACGGGTTGCTTTTTCAACTTTACCGGGCGATAATTACTCGGAGTGATTTGGAACATAGCCCAAGTGTTGTAGGTATTGTAGGTACTAAAATGCATTTTTATCAGCAATTTTGTAATGTCTAAAATAGTGAGATAAAAAAAATCAATGGTTTGGAACTTCTGCCTACATTAAAATGACATCAAGAAGCAAAAATGCTGTGCGAAGCTATGAGACCGAAATTGAAAAAAGCCGAGAGGAATCCAATTGGAAGAAGGCTGTGGAGCTAGCATTACAACTAAAAGCTAGATCACCTCAACATGGTTAGTTGTAGTTGATTTTGTTATCTACCTGCAACCCTAAGAATTTGTCTCAGTGCTCTACTAATTGAGCCATCTAGGTAAAATTACGGCTGGTTAAATCTCAACTATACCCTTTGAGAATATGCTCATTACAAATGTTACACACAGCTAGGGCTGCCATCCGTCCGGGTTTCCCCGGATTTCTCCTAGTTTGGAGGGCGTCCGGGGAGCTTTTGGGCTGGGTTTTAATTGCAGTCCAGGTTTAATCAAAAGATCATGTTTGTGAAGATGAGTTCATGGTTTGATGTGGTCTCTTCTTCAAGAAGTTTCGTTGTGATTCTGTCATTTTTTAAATCAATATATTGAATTACGAAAGGAAATAATTTTGTGTTTCCATGGTTTCTTGCATCAGTAGCTGCTCTCTTAAATAGTATGTTTTGTAAATCATTTTTTTTAGTCCGGCAAGCAACAAAGGGCTTAAAATTCCTGTAGCTTTGGTATGATTACACAACAGTTTTTTTCGGTATTTAACCTTACCTTAGAATGTTTCGGGATTGAGAGTGCAACAGTCTGGAGAATTAAAGGCCATGTATTGGTTGACTGTGTGATAAACAAGGGTGCCATCAGCTGCGCGAATTTGGATTTTGATTGCAATATAAAGAAATGAACATATACAACTGATAATAATTAATTAAAGAAATAAAAATGCAAGACTGCTAATATTTCCTTGGTAAAAGTTATACATAATATTTTTCTATTTTCAGGATTAAAGAATTTTGCAAAAAGAATAAAACAACAATTAAGACTTTTATTTTATTTCACTAACTGGGTACTTGATAATTATTTATGTTAATTGAAGGTTAAAAATAAGCTAAAAAGGCACAAACATCTATTATTTTATTAAAATGAATTTATTACTCGTGAACCCCTATAATGAGGAAAACACAATATTTTATCTGAAAGAAGCCCTAAATCTCATGTTTTAGGGTTTCTTACCTAGTGGGTAATTAGCGGAACCCTATTACTAAGACTTTGCTGTCGGTCCGTCGGTCCACCTGTCCGTTTGTCACCAGGCTGTATCTCATGAACCATAATAGTTGGAGAGTTGAAATTTTCAAAGAAGATGTATATCTGTTAATAAAATCAGAATAAAATAAATATTTAAGGGGGCTCCCATACAACAAACGTGATTTTTTTGCTCGATTTTGCTTGATATTGATAATGGCAACAGGTAGACGCTTAAAATATCCACAGAATATTTAGTTATATAGTTACTTTTAAAATAATAATTAAATCCCCTCCCATACAACAAACATGATTTTTTGCCATTTTTATAGATAATGGTAAGGAACCCCTGTGCACGATTCCGACTCGCACTTGGCGGATTCTTCCGTTAGGGAGCATAATATTTTTTTTAAACCAAGCTAAAAGTGAATAAAAAAATATTCAAATGTCTGGGGTCAAGGCTCCAAATTCCGGGGTTTTTACACTTCCGGTCCTGGGCGGTTTTAGAGATGGGAGCCCTACACACAGCACAGTGTGTAATTTGACCTTAGTTTTGGCCATTTCTTATTTTATGTGTTTTCTGGAAAGATAACATTCATACTGGCTTTATTTTCAATAGTTTTAAAGATATTTAGAAAATGAAGAAAAATAGAACCCATAAAAACCATAAAAACACATTATGTCCTTTCTGGACATTTTTTTTTGTGAAATAAATATGTCATGGTATAATTGGAAATACTCTAAAATCACTAATAAATTTAATTTAAAACTTTAATTTTTACTCCCTTCTAGAAATAAAATAATTAAACCTAAGATTTTGAATATCTTTTTTCTGGTGAATCTCTACATGGTCGCATTTTATGTTAATGTGTATTTGGGTCAATCAACTTTTAAGTATTTATCAATGATAAATTTTAATTTTTTAATTTTATTTAAAAAAGTTATATTTTTATATATATTTTAAGAATTCACATAGAGCAGAACGATTTATTTAAATAAAAAGTAAATTTGACTCCAAAATCTACATGACTCTAGTTAAAATAGTCCCATGGACAACTAACTAAATAGACTTCTGAACTATTTGAAATTCAGTCAAATTGTTAACCGTCACTTTATTCTCACTTAATATAGGATGGATTCAATTTATCTTCCATAAATTAATGAAGCTACTTTTAATTTATAAATAAGTTATTCCCAATAATATTGTCTCCTGGACAACGACATACTTTAAATGTAACGAACTTTTCATTTAAATTGTAAAATAATAATTAAAACATGATATTTCACACTCTTTATGAATTCACTTTTAATTGTTACATTCATATTTGAAAATTTTGTAAACCTTACTGTTTTTTTTAAAAGTAAAAATGACGATAATTTGTCTTTAGGAGACAGGGACAAAATGGTTGTCCAATGGACATATACGGTTGTCCATAGGACATATACGGTTGTCCATAGGACATACTTGAGAGTCCAAAAGAGATACTAGGATAGAAATTGCCTGTATTTGTTCATTTTATGTAAAAAAAAACACTATATGACAATAATTATTTGTTTTATTATAAGTTTTTACGAAAGAATCAACATTACAATAAATGATTAAATAATGAAAAGACCTATAAACGTGACAACTCTTACTAATTAACTTAGAAACATTAACAGCCTCTTTAATCAGCTTGAACATTTTTTGACTCTAACTTTGCTGTCTCAATAAATGACTAATACCTCTGTGTATATTATGTTAATAAGGGTTCAGTACAAAACTTAAAAATTAATTTACAAAACAAAATTTCTTAATCATAGCAGAGATAAACACACACTAAACTAAATGAACTATTTTCTAAAAACATTAATATATCATGAAAACTTATAATATTCAGTGCCTCTTTTGCGTTCAATTTCCGGGGTTATAAGTTTTTTAATTATATCTTTGAATGCTATATAGGATTTATCTTTCTCATTCAATACAAATAGTTTTCCATTTTTCACACATTTTAGGCATGTAACTCTGATTTCACCATCTTCATCGATATCGGTTTCGGCAATGCACGCATATGTATCGTATGATTCACCTTTGGTGGTGTAAACTTTGACTAACAAAAAGTCACCTACACCAAGTAATCAATTGTTTTGTCCTGGCGTAGATGGCTGTGGTTCCTCTGTAATGTAATTTTCATTGTCAGAGCTATCAGACGATCTGTATACACTATTGTATGTGCTCTTGCGTAAACCTTCGTGTAGTTCAGCGAATGTCTTTATTCGAAGACAGCAAATTACTCAAAGGTACGTCGTCAACATCGCTGAATGTGTCATTGCAAATATTTGCCAGCGGTGGCAATGGCATATCTTGAGGTATGTCTTTGTCAGGGTCGACAGAGATTGGAATATATGACTATATACATAACTCGGGACGCAAGCATTCGCATTCGCAATTTCTGGACATTAGTTGGCCGTGGCTCCTTGAAAATATTTGGTGCACCTCTTTTGTACCGGTAGTATTTCTAAATACAGCATCTCTTAAGAAAAACCTATAAATTTTTTTGTCAGCTCTGTATATGTTACGCGTGTTAATACTTGTTCTGAGTCTTTCTTGTAAGCCCAAACAGTCTTTAACTATTTTATGCTTTTGCGCACCAAGTTTCGCGAAAATGTTTTTCAGCATTTTTTTGCCATTTCTGGCATATATTTTTCTGTAATTATATAGCGTTTGTTAATATGCCGTACTTCTGATTTTCTTCAATATTTTCTTCCTGTTTTTCTTTTAATTTAATTAATTCTTTTTCTCTCCAATGAGCTCTCTTTTTATATTTTTCAAACTTTTTCTTTCACTTCTTGCTTTCAGATTGCAATTTTACATTATCTCTTTATAATTTAGATCTACATCGTCGAATTTTTTTCTGCCTCTAATCTACTCATTTTTTGAAGACACGGCAGGAATAGGTGTCGTCGGTTGAAGTTGATCTTCGGGATTTATTTCTTAATGGACGGAGAGCTTGGAGGCGTATTCTCAATTATATTACTAACAGCTTTTTGGCGATTTCTCTGAGACTGTTTTCGCAGCTTTCATATAATTCTGCAGTTTTCTTATCTGCTGGCGGCATACTTGAAATTAGTTTTTTATTGTTATGGTAGCTTTCCCTTTTTTTTTCTCTTTCGGTCAGCTAATTTCTTCGGGTCTGCTTTAAGTCTTTTTCTTTAGCGCCTTGATTTTTTTTCCGTCAAACCCATTATCTAAAACTATCAACAAAAATAATTTAGAATAGAGAACTATTAGATATAGCAAAAATGTGTTAAGTAAGCTAGCTAAGTGGTAATTTGAGCGTTTGTCTCAAGGTCTGAAGGTCCCTGGTTCGATTCTCGGGAAAGGAACACATAAAGTTAATATTTGTCAATTTATCACTTTGTAAGATTGTGCCCAGTTTGGTTAGGAAATAGCAAGCTAAACCACTAGATTGTCCATAACAAAGATAGTTCCGTGCTTCGGAGGCCATGTTAGGTCGTTGGTCCTGGTTGCTATAATTACTTAGATGGCAGCCGTTACACAACCATGTCAGAGGCCTACCTTCTATCATCATTGTCCTACGGACAACCAAAATGTCCCACAGACAACGGTTTTGGTTGTCCAAGCGACTGGTTGTCCGAGTGACATTTAACAGTCTTTGCGCTTCCTGTTAATGAAATAATGATATTTTGAATTAGGTCTTACGCGCAGTGAAAAATATAGATTAAATAGAATATATTTCACTTTAATTTACTATGATATATCAAATACTTACGTTTTTGTGCTGGTTGACCGGTAGACATACAAAAAAGCCACGGACTTTCTTAAAACTCACTTGGCCGACTGACGCCGCGGCAATGATGAAATCTAAATGGCAGCTGGATGAGTGTTGTCACCAAATCAATCGACTTGATCTCAACGCACTGATAACGCCATCTATGTTTTAGTTTCAGAACTTTTTTACCGTTGTCCGGTGGAAGTCAGGATAATAAAATATAATAGGGACCAAAATGAACATGCAAAAAACTTGTTAAAATTATGAAGCAAACAAAAATCTATATGCTAGCATAATTTGAGACATTGTAAAGAATAGTTATGTACAAGCGTAATTAATTGCCACATAGTATTTTTTTGTATAAAGTAATGATTCATTGTACTAAGCTACTGGGGGACAAACAAAAAAACACTACATCAGATGTTTTGTTACCTGGACAACCATTAAAATTCCAGTTTAATAGTGATTTATTTAAAATAATTTACTCGTATGTTAGCTTAATAATAAGATAAATGCGACAGATGCAAACAAACCACTTATTTTTCTTTAGATCTGCGATTATTGGTCACGGACAAAACATAGTACTTACAGGACAAATAAAAGTTGATTGACCCATTTGTTAACCAAAGCCATAATAACCAACCCAAAAAAACCAGACTACAAACAGAGGATTTAGGAAATATTAAAATTATTCTTTTTTAATAAGGGTTGTCTATCACTGGTGCACAAATGTCATTTTTTCCCTTGCGCCTGTTTAGTTACTCTGACCCACAAATGGTGGTCTACAAATAAGTGCCTTCATGTTCACAACATGTAATATTTTATATGTAAACATTATTCATAATGACTTAGCATGCCTATACATAACTAATTTCAATGGCTGTAACTGCTTACAAAATGTAGTCATAATTGATAAACACAAAAATAATAATAAAGGGCTTGAAAGATATGACATTTTATTGTATGACAGTAAATCCGTAAATTAGGTAGTGTGGAAAAAAGTTATTAGGGGTTTAATTCTATTGTTATTAAGGGTGTTCTTCTGTTCTGTCAGATAAGTGTCAGCTTAATCAAGTAATGGCAGAATTAAAGACTGGCCAAGCATATTTCTATTCCTGACCGAGGCATAGATTTTTTGGGTAATTTCCTTGATTCTGGCTACCTATAATTATGGTTTGATACTTGAGAAGATTAAGCCAAATTCCATATTACTCTCACCATTCAACTGTTTTATTTGAGCTCAGAATTAATAGATTGAATTGTTGTAACCATATTTTCTATTATACCATGAGCATGATGGTAGAGAGAATATAGTTTTTGAATGATATCATTAATAAAAACTGCAAATAGTAGTGGAGACAACATGCCAATTTGAGGTACGCTGGCAGTTAGAGAAAGATTCCTTTACCCCAAACCACTGTGATTGTGTAACACAACATCTGACAAATGCCCGCCTTGGCTTTGTGGGCAAACTTTCCCCTTTTTATGGAGTTTTCGATGACATTTTTACAGAATTTTGGTTGAATTTTGTTAATAACTTGATGAATTTCAGTTTTGAGCTCAGGAATTGTCTGTGGATTACTTGCATACACTTTTCCCTTCAGAAAACCACAAAGAAAAAGTCTAGAGGTGTCAGATCACATGATCTTGGTGGCCAATTTAACTTCTCCTCCCTGCAAGATAACTCTGTTAACTTTGTTCTGGAGTAACAGCATTTTGGTGGTTGATTTTTACAATTTCTATGCGTTGCTTGATTGTAAAACGCTGCATAACTTAATTTCAAACATTTCTGATGACAACTACAAAATTTTCGCATTCCATTTCCACACAACGAATATTGTTTGAAATTCAAAATTCAAGTAGGTTTTGAGACACCCATTGTTTTGAGTTAGAAAAAGGTTTAATTGTTGATTAACAACAAGCTATTCAAGGATTTTAGACAGGAATGGTGATGAAATTGGTCGATAATTGGATAAGGAAGTTGGTTTGGACTTTTTAGGCAATATGATGTAAGCATCTTTCCAAGCTTCAGGAAATATTCCAGAGGCGATGGGTGAATTAAGAATGTGAGTAATGAGTCACACCAATGTGTAAGAATTTAACAATAAACCTTATGTAATTAAACTATATTTATACAAATGATTCTTTTCATCGTAATTTATATATGTATAGATGATTGATAGAAGTTATTACGTTGTGAAGTATTGCTTGTATAAAAAATTTTCGCAACCTGAGCGTTTCGTTATTTACCAATGCTTAGTAAACTAGTAGTAATAAGTGAGTTGAAACAAGATAATGGCAACAGCTTTTGAAAAAGGTCATTATAATAATCTGCCTTAAGTGAAAATTCTTATGGTTAAGCACATTACTTTTCTGAAAATAATTATTTTGTAGCATCTGTAATGTGTGGAATGAAACTCAAAAGGTAGGTTAGAATGACTAAGTAAGCCACAAATTATAAGAAAAGACAGCTTTAGATTAGTTATATGTATTTACCTAGTGTTTTTTGTAATTTGTTAAAGTTTTAAGAGTACAAAGTTTAACGGATGATAACTGAACAATATAATTATTTTTAAATAAACTGAGTGTTTATGGCACATAAGACCTAAAATACCATGTTCAACTACCTATTGTGGTTTAGAAATGCAGTGGTGGCCAACGTTTGATAGTTTTATTAGTATAAAGTTTGATGAATAATGTACTAACCATTGAATAAACTGGTGTTTGTGGCACATAAGACCTACAATACTATTGTTGATTAGATTTCCGGTCGTGTAGATTTTTAATGTGAAACATCTATTGGCGCGGGTAATCAGGATTGTTAGCGTGGCGACGCCTGCCGTGGCGACGCGTCGCCACGCTATATATACAGTCTATTTGTAGTAAATTATCGATTTACGTTTATTAATGAGCTGATTATTAACTAGATAAGTGTGTTATCTTTTCGATTTTATTAATTTTAGTGATAAACAATAACTACCTTTTATTATGAATTATTATATTTATATATATTATTATAAATATATGATATGTTTTCAATGTTTCACATTGTAATCAGGATTGTTAGCGTGGCGATGCCTGTCGTGGCGACGCGTCGCCATGCTATATATACAGTCTATATGTAGTAAATTATCGTTTTACGTTTATTAATTAGCTAATTATTGACTAGATAAGTGTGTTATCTTTTCAATTTTATTAATTTTAGTGATAAACAATAACTACCTTTTATTATGAATTATTATATTTATATATATTATAATTTTTATTATAATTGTATGATATGTTATGTTTTGAATGTTTCACATTTGCCAGGCGTCCCGTGAGGGGCTTTTTTTCTATTCAAATGTTAAACCCCGTTTTACTCTCACGTGTTGAATCTATTCAAATGTTAAACCCCGTTTTACTCTCACGTGTTGAATCTATTCAAATGTTAAACCCCGTTTTACTCTCACGTGTTGAATCTATTCAAATGTTAAACCCCGTTTTACTCTCACGTGTTGAATCTAAAAAATCTATTATTTTAATTTTTTTTAAAAAATGTAATTCTCTTCTACAAATTGTATAACAGAATCACATTTTTGTCAAATATAACTAGACCTCTGCCTGTGGCTTTGCTCGCATGGATTTTGGACTTTACTATTCAAACTTGTTCACGCCTATGTTGTATAAAGACTCTTCGTGCAGAATTTCAAGTCCCTATCACTGTGTGTTGATATAGATCTCAGTCCATCATGTAAAGGTGATTTAAGATGATCAATGGTTTGGTGAAACGGTCACACTTGGCTGGTTTATATTGTTGTTATAGTTAAGAGCTGAGACACACTTATGATCACTGCAAGATTGAAGCTGAAATATGATAGAGCAACTAGATTATTAAGTTTATACCCTGTGCCGCTAAGGGCCGCGCTCGAATTAGAACATAAATATTGTTAATAATTTAGTAAGTAGTAGTATTTAGAATGTTATAATTTAATTTTTTTGTAATGTTACATGGTTCGAAAACTTATATAAATACCAGTTTCAGACAAGTACCAACTTCATCTAAGTACCTTTTAATAGAATTTATACGAAATTTTTACTTCTCCGACTACATCTTTTAAGTGGACTATTACTCATTAAGTTGTAAAGCCTACTTAGTTATGATACAGCTATGATACATCTAACAAAAATTTTTACTTAAAAGCTTAATATTTCGCAAATGCATCACTGAATCGAAAAATGGTACCCAACACTATAGGGTTGATGAGAAAAAAAACTTCATCCCCACTTTACGTGTAGGGCAGGTACCCTAAAAGAATATATTTTTCTATTTTATTTTACCACTGTTGGCCTAATAAATATGTATACCCATGCCAAATTATAGCTTTCTAGTATTAATGGTCTCTGAGCTAAGACAAAGAGACGGACATGGCGAATCTATAAGGGTTCCTTGTTGACTGCAGAACTGTAAAAACAACGTAGCTAGGGACATATGACTGACCAGTGACATTTATTTGCTAAGTAGTTACTTTTATTACTCTTATTTTAATTCAGGGAGAGAAGGGTATGGTGATGATGTTATTGGGTATGTACAGATAGAAAGGGATGACCTTTAGCCTTTTGCAGAACACCAAATAACAGCTTGTCAGGTGTTTTCACACTTAAACATGTAAACTTTTAACCAAACTTTACACCTCGGCCACGAATAGGTTTGTATTGAAGCGGTCCTGCGTAATCAAATCCAGTATTATATAATGGTTTTTCAACCTGGTGGACGCGCTGGCTAGGTAGGTCAGCCATTAGCGGAAAAAGAGAGCGCGGTTTAAGTTTAAAACAAACACTACATTTATGGATTCTATTACGAATCAATCGCCTAGCTGCGAAAATCCAATATTTACGCCTAAGCAACGACATCACTAGTTCCGGTCCAGCATGTAGGTATTTTTTATGATAGTCGTCCACCAATAATTCAACGACGTGATTATAACGCGGTAGTATGCAGGGATATTTATAGCTGAAATCTTCGGCTGAATTAGTAAGGCGACCACCGACGCGAATCAAACAGTTTTCGTCCAAAAATGGCCTAAGTTTCATAATTGATGACGTAAAAGATTTATTGTGCTTAATATTTTCTATAGTATCGGCGAAATATGATTTCTGTATGGCACATAGTAATTTACCCTCCGCAAACTCTATATCTGCCGTCGTAACAGTCGCTTGACAAAGCGATAAACGTACACTGTAATGCGTAGCAACTTGGACCAACTTTACTTTTGCTTGCTTACTTTGGTGCTGTGTTTAATGTCCAAAATTTTTTTATTTATCTATTTTTATTGAAGAACTTGTAGCCCAGTGACATTTGTCTATGAAAAATGATATGCGAAGTTAAGCGTGGTTACTACCTGGTTGGGTTATGGATGGGTCTAGTGGTTTATTTTTCTGAGGTCCTCCGTGTTTCGTAAAATTGTGGGTATTGGCTGTTAGGCATGACGGCTCTTGTTAAGCCAGGTCAGAGGGGGCCTTATGGGCGGCTTTGAAACTCAGACAGTCGAGTGGCCACTAGCTTCAAACATCCGCCTAAGCCTCGTACTTTAAGGTGAGGCATATAACGGCTAAGACAATGACGAGAATTGCTAGCAGACAAACCATTTTTTTAAACCAACTTCAAAAAAGAAGGAGGTTATTAATTCCAATGTTTGTATTTTTTCTTTTTTTTTTTCATATATAGACGGATTTTCAAAATTCTTATTGTATAAAAACCCTATGTACCTTAAGTTTATAAAACACTTCACTTTCATGACACCAACTTCAAACTGTAATTCAGATCAGATTTTTGGAAATAAGTTTTTATTTTTACCTTTTTAGTAAATCTTTTTGAAGTCAGTGGCGAAGTGTAAGTTTTTGCGTGTTTGTAACTCTACTATCGCGTTTACGTATTCATGAAAAGTCCTATGAGAAAAAATCGTCTCAAAACGCGTCCGCTAGAGGCGCTCCTTCGTTTCCTTATATGTATTTCGTTGACGCGAACGCGATAGTAGCGTTAAAAATTCACAATAGGCACACAGTTTTTTTCAATACTTATTTTAAATTTACACGTACTTGTTTTAAAGGCAATTTTGGTAATTTTACAAGAGACCATATTTTGAAAGTTAAACGTAATATATCACAAAAAAAAATTTAAACATTTTGTCATAGTTTATTCTGTGTTTAAAATAAATTATCTGGCTAACTGCACCCGATTAGTATAAAGCGTTATTGCTAGTTTAAAAAAAAACAGTTGTAAGCGTAACCTCTTATTATTATATATTAATATTGACTATTATAATTTACTAAATATTCTCTAATTTTTCAGAAAGCCTCGCACACTTCCTCATTGGGGAAGGCAAACTCGAAGCGTATCTAAACGAATATCCTCCTACAAAGGACAACATCGAGCGAGCTCAGAGGGAGCTCTCCGAAGCTCGCGGCTACCTGACGCTGGCCACCGATGAGGCTGGCAGGAAGGCCGGAGTGGCGTTAGATGCTCATCTCTTATTGGGGAAGTTGAATTATGCTTGCGGGGCCTACGATGAAGCCTTGAAGCATTACAAGTTGGCAGAGTTAAACACTCTAACAGAGAAGGAATTGCCCGTGTAAGTTTTTTTGTATAAGCTAAAAAAAATTCCATGTAGATTCAGGAAAGCACTGTTAGGTTACTAAAGCATGCTCTTGATTCATTGGTCTAAAAAGTAGATATTCTTTGTTATTCTTTGTCCCTCCAGCTATCCTTGTGTTAAAAATTAACCGCTGTGACGCCGATTTAATAGTGCCCCGCGGTTTCAACTGTGGAAAAAATCTTTTCCCAGAAATCTTTTAATTAAGATAGAGGTAGGTATCTGCTTGTATTCTCCATTCTATTTCCATCCTTGCAGCCTAGTTGGTAGTGTGGCCAGCTGCTGTACAGAGGGTGTAGGTTCGATTCCCGCACTGGACAAACATTTATGTGATGAACACTGTGTCTTGATTCTGGGTTAATTTATATATCATTTGAATGTATTTACAAAAAAAAAAAATTATATATATGTATTTGTATCCATTGTCTGGGTATCCAAAACACAAGCTTTACTTACTTTGGGGCAGGAGGGCGATGTGTGTAATGTCCAAAAATATTTATTTATTTATCATAGCTATCCCTGTGGGTTTAGGTTTAGGTTACTTGGGAAGCTATTTCGATTGACCATTATAGTATTGATTGTTATCTTTTTTAATATGTTTGTAAACTTAATCATTTAATGTAGAATAAAATTGCCCTTTACTGCCTATCATTCTAATGAATACCTAAGATTTAGAAGATATCTCAAATTTTATATTACACGCAACAAAAAAATAAATGGTTACCTTGACGGAACCTACTACGCTTTTTTGACTGGATATTAATATAATGGGTATGGGTATTGGATAAAGGTTACAAATTGTTGTATGCATTATTTTTCGCAACTAGGTGGTGGCATAGATATTTGTTTTCTTTTTGAGTGTTGCCTGTGGTGCCTAATTAGGTAGTATAGTGCAACAATTTTTTCTGACCCGGTGGTCAAACATCAAAACTACAGTCGCCATATTAAAATGCTGTGAAGTAACGCGACACTAGCGACAGACACTGAGTTGGAACATCTGTTGCACTGTACTTAGGTAGTCAAATTTTTTTATTTTTGCTTGCGTTGCATTATTCTGATTTCTTACATGCAGTGGATCATTTTTAAGGTTTAAGGTCAAATTTTTGTCTTTGTGTCGTCTTTAAGGTGCTTATTATAGAAGATGATTGAGTATTAGCGTTGCCAACCATTCTGTATTTCAAGAAACTTCCCATATTTGAGGCAGTACTTCTTCGCTCGTTTTTTTTAGTAACGCCATATATTGTCAAGTAGCTTTATCGTTGCTGTTTCGGTAAAAATAATAGTATTACTACTCGCTAATAGATGTCAGAAAGAGTCATATTTTTCAGTTTATCATTGTGTTTATATATATATACATATATACAAGAATTGCTCGTTTAAAGGTATATGACACATTTTTATGTTACGCCGGGACAGGTCATGTCCCGTATTTTACAAAAACCAACCAACGGAAAGGGGGAACGACCGCAACCATGTTCAACTACAATTTTGATATTCCTTCTTGCAACCGTGCGAAGCCGGGCCGGGTCCTAGTGGTTTTTAAAATAAACTGGATCTATGATTACTGATGTGAGGAGATATTTTATCATATAGGTACATACTTAATATCTGTATCAATAATTGTGATATATAGTAGATACACTCTATACTGCTTCGCTTTTATATTTTATATTTTTTATTTATTTTATAAAATAGTCTTAATAAACCGATCTGGCATTATAAATTAATAACTAATTTGCCTCGATTCAATTAAAAAAATAAAATACCTTCCTACTATTTTGTTTTACAAAAAGTTTTTAATTTAATAATTAATGATGGCGTATTCTTTTAAAAACGACATATGTTTTAGCTATTATCAAAATTATTGAGGTATTGCGATGATTGCCATGTCGCCATACATACTAAATGTATGGAAGCTGAAAATATCACATTTTCGAAAAGATCCAGTTTATTTTTAGAAACCATTATTGATACCATTAGATAGAGTTCGTGAAGAACTTTCAGGATCAGTAACCAGAATTTTGATATCGTGTTTGGTTGAGAAATAATAGAGTTAGATAACTTAGCGTGTCCATCATGTATATGTATAACTTTGTAGATTCTAATTGAATACCCTTTTTAACTTCGTTGACTATTTTATAATTACTACGGACTTGCCCAACTGTCGCGTGACGACCTCTCCATATCCATCCACAGAGCTTTAATACTTTCATGTGAACTAAATGTCTAGTCTCTTAGGAAAACATCACAATGTCTGTAAACCACTACATATTTTTTTTTTATTCCATGTACACAATTATAAGACACTTACAACATAGAAAATACAATAATAACAATGTAATAGGTCAAGCTTTTCTCTAGTTCAGATATCATACAGCTGACCCAAGAAAGTAAAATCTATTATTCCCATTTAAGGTTTGAAACTTAATATGTTTAGATAAAAGAAGAAAGGCAGACTGACTGGGTTACAAAACTCGCATGTGGGTTCTATAATACGATACGTTAGGATCCACTAAGAAAGAGTTATGCAACATTCATCCCCTAAATGATTAAATTAGGCGTTGGAAAATTTATTTTTAAAATTAAATCGATGAAAATTGGTATTTGGTTTTTTGTTTACAAATTTAGGATTGCAATGTATTACATTTTACACATGTTTTGGTACATTGTATACACTAGTTATGCGACCAAGCTTTGCTCACAATAAACTTGGACAGAAAAGCGTTATCTAAATACAGAATTTCATTGAGAAGGTGATCTCTGTCACCAAATTAGTAACCAAACTGCTTTGTGCGTTAAAATAACAATGAGAGCTGACTAGATCGAGTCAATTTCATCGAAAAAATTGCAGTCGTTTTCGAAAATGCGATAACAAACTAACAAATATACACATATTACTAGTGTAACAGTAGATATAGGATATTACGGTACATTATACATAGTTATATTCTGATAAACAACTTACGTGGCACTAAGTTGCCTTGAACCTGCCACGTCAGATGTGTTCGATTTGGTCTAGTTAAGTAACGTTGGGTTGGAATGATGTACTTGTCAAAATGTGATTTTGCAAATGTCTTAGTGTTGTCAGTGATGACTGTGTACAGAAAGGCTAACTGTTGGCCTCTCAAATAACAGTCGTTCAGCGACTAACTGCTGGCCTCTCAAATATAGGTTGTTCAGCGACTAACTGCTGGCCTCTCAAATATCAGTTGTTCAGCGACTAACTGCTGGCCTCTCAAATATCAGTTGTTCAGCGAGCTATGATGAGTGAACATACGGAATGAAACACTACCTCTCCCCATAACTCGAGCAAAGAAATTTGCCGAATAACCAAAGTCACCGACATGGCTCAAACAGTTAGCAAGCTAAAGTAGCAATGGAGCAGGGTAATTGCTTATCGAATCGATAATCGATGGGTACTGAAGGTCCTCTAGTAGCGACCACCGGTCAAAAGACGCAGCGTGGGACGGCCACCTACCACCTGTGCAGACGATTTAGTTAAGAGCCGCACTCAAAGCAGGCACATCTTGCCGTTGTGGAGACATAAGTGGGGAGTTCAACGTTCTTTAGTAAAAGTCTTTCAGCTGAGACGATGACGACAAATGTTTTAATGTTAGCCATGGCTGTGGATACTTAGAATATGTCTAACTTCTACCAAGAGGAAATGTATCATAGTAATGTAATCACTTTTATTTATGAAGTAAAAGAATATACAATTACGCGCATTATTGTATCTATTCAACCCGATTTCATATGTTACAAACTTGTTGGAGAAGAAACAATTCACATGGATTTGAGAAGTTTCAACATGAAATTGGTGTAAATAAATAAACAGTAGGTGTGAGTCAGCCTGATGTGATGTCGTAATGCTTGCTAACTACTAATTATTAATGACTCGGTGATTGTATTGATGACTGTTCCTTTGAGGAATGTTTACGAGTTGCCAGTTGGAAACGTCAGATAAAAAAAAAAGTTATTTAAAATAAATTAAACCGACTTCAAAATTGTAACTTACTTATTTAATTAATAACTAAAAAGAGAGAAATAAAAGTTTTATCTTTTAATTTTTTTTTATATTAACACGATTTAAATCGTTTTTAAGTTCATATTTATTCCCAATGCAGTTGTACGTTTTTTATGTAAATAATTTATGTGGAAAGAGCCTGTTTAGAGCATTTGTTCATAAGTAAGCGCGCTCTATAAGTAATTACTCTATAATAAACAGTATAGTCATAATTTAAATCGATTCTTGAATATCTTAATTAAAAATACGTATTTTTTTGTTTCCGCAAATACAAATATATTGCACATTATTTGCCTCGTGAACAAAAAAGATCCTGTATGAACGCGCGCCTCTGCAAAAAAAAACGTTGTATGATACGGCTCTATGTCTGTTTTCAGCATGTGTATCATAAATAATTGTTTTAGCACTCAACAAGATTGGTTCTTGATATCAAACTATTATTACATCCGGGTACATTCTGACGGCTTTGGCTTTCGCTGTACATCCTTTTAACTCTTAGTATTTATTGAAGCGGCACTAACAAAAATGACGCTCAATGGTATTTATTGAAGCGGCTCTAACAAAACTGTCGCTCAATGGTATTTACTGAATTGGCTTTAGTACAAAATATCGCTCAATGGTTTTCCTGAATCGTTTTTAGCACAAAATGTCGCTCAATGGTATTTACTAAAGCGGCTCGGGCACAAAATTTCACTCAATGGTACTTACTGAAGTGGCTTTAGCACAAAGTTTCGCTCAATGGTTTTTACTGAAGTGGTTTGTGCACAAAATGTCGCTCAATGGTACTTACTGAAGCGGCTCGGGCACAAAGCTAGTGAGCATCTATTTATTAAATATTCTATAATAAATAAATATTTTTGAACATTACACACAGCGCAAAAGTAAGGAAAGCTTGTGCTATGAATACCAGATAACGGATACAGATACATACATATCACTTTTTTTTTGTAAATACAGACATATTATACATAAATACACCAGAGTCAAGAGTAACACAAATGCTTTTCATCACATAAATCTTTGTCTTTGAACCGAACCCACACCATCTACGCAGCAGTCGGCCACACTACCAACTAGGGTGCTTGCTGAACTGGAGTCTTAGCTAGTTAATGGCCTACTGTGTTGACAGTTAGATTTAATTTCACCCGTCACTTAGCGTCTGAATTGTTTTCTTAGGAAATGCTGACCAACTTTAAGAAATGCACTTGCTACATTTTAAGGTTGTTGGCTTTATAACAATTTATATACGAGTTCATAAATATCTTGACGTCTTTGTAGATATCTAACTTTTTGGCTTAGCACAATTAACATTCCTTACTTTTATGAAGCACAAGTTGTAACATTTGATTGAACTTCCAGCCGCAGTCTAAGGATAGTGGCGGAGTCGTACGCCATCAAAGGGCTTTGCCTGGAGGAGAACGCGGTGCCGACCTCCACCAGCCGGTACAAGCAGGCGGAGAAGGATACTGAAATGGTAAGTCCCTGACGTTACTTATCTACATTGTTTATTTTATTTCTACACTATGCTGATTAATATAAACTTACTTTATCATACTCCTCCTTCATGTAGTCTCTGTGCCCCTCGTTTGTGTGGTCGCACATCATGTAGACCCTGTGCCCCTCGCGTGTGGGGTCGCACATCCTGTAGACCCTGTGCCCCTCGTGTGTGGGGTAGCACATCATGTAGACCCTGTGCCCCTCGTGTGTGGGGTCGCACATCCTGTAGACAATGTGCCTCTCGTGTGTGTGGTCGCACATCATGTAGACCCTGTGCCCCTCGTTGTGTGGGGTCGCACACCATGTAGACCTTGTGCCCCTCGTGTGTGGGGTCGCACATCATGTAGACCCTGTGCCCCTCGTGTGTGGGATATTGTGTTATGGTATATCACAATAATATTAAAAAAGCGAAAGTTTGTGAGGTTCGGAATGATTTTACTACTGAGACACAGCTTACACAGCTCTAGATAATGAATCCAGCACAAACCAGTTTGTATTTGGAATATTGTTATCACCCTGGTGATGATTCTGTCCCATATTTCATTCTAGGATTTTTCTAAGATTACATTTTGGAAAGCACTTAGTTACTGTTTCCGGTCTACCCTTAAGAGATGGTTATTGCGTTGAGATCCGCAGCTTGGAAGTGGCGTCGTCGCTGACGCTGTTGTACCTGCAGCGTGCGGGGGGCGGTGCGGGGGGCGTCACGCTCGAGACTTTGCTGCAGCGAGTGCCGCTGCTGCACATCCGCGCGGGACGACTGCAGAGCGCTATCGATAGGTATTTAACTGATCAAACTACGATACAGACATACGTCCTTGAATTGAGCGTCATTGAATTGAGCCACAGGACCTGATAAAGGTGTGTTAAATAATTAGTGGACAAAAGTGATTTTAAGATTCGTTCCTAGAAATAAATCAACCGTGGTTCTTGTCTTTGAAGGTGTGTTATTAATTAAACTTTCGATAATACTCGTGTGTTAAAGGAATGCGATTTGTACACATTTTTAATTAATAATATACTCACTATAATATTATGCATTTGTTTGTCTGATCAACATATTCTACCGCCATTTATAAGCAGTGACTATATTATTAATAAAAAATGTTAATACTCTGTCATGTACCGACACTCTTTTTGAATAGTTGGTGTTAGAGCACCAGGGTAAGTTGCAGAAATGAGACATACTCCAGAGCAATACCAGGTATTTAGGTGAGTTACCGTTTGGATATGTGTTTGTAGATACCGCGAGATGCTGTCTGCGGTGGAGTCTGCGGCGACGCAGGCGCTGCGACTGACCCTCGCGAGACAGCTCGCCGAGGTGCTGATGAGGGGGGTCACCGGACAGGTAATGTTACCTCATCACAGATACGCTGCACGGACAGGGATCACCCTCGACATTTACATATTTAGTACATAGATTAACTATGAGGTAAATAGTGATCGCAGACCATTGTTTTAGTTTTGAGGTATAATTACCCGTATATTATCTACTCCTCCCAACTTCATTCACGTAATGGCGCCGAGAGCTTTTTACTGTCACGCGTGTTGAACACTTTAGTTATTAACCTTTGGTACCTTATATTGTATAAATTGTTATTTTAATGTTAATATTTTTTATCCAAATTACACAGCGCCGTCTGCTCACAGACATTATACCAGAAAACGGATTCAAATACTTGTATATCTTTTTTTTACAAAAATAGGCCCTAAGCAAGTAGTTATACTCTTTTCACACAGCATGGTGCGAACGTCGCGAGAGTTCTACCGGTGACCTCAGTGAAGTGTGTCAATTTGTAGTTTTGCACGATATTATAATATTTCAAAATTACACTATGCTATGCGCCATGCTCTGTGAATTAGAAGCAATTTAGACATTGAACGAGGTTCCAAGATATACAAAGATACTCAATAGTTTTTTTGATAAATAAAGCTGTAGTATCTCATAAATAGTCAACACGGACATGTTTAGATTAAAATCAAAAGTAAAACGTATGCATTGTTTTTAGGGTTACGTACCCAAAGAGTACAAAACGGGACCCTATTACTAAGACTTTGCTGTCCGTCTGTTCATCTGTCACCAGGCTGGATCTCATGAACCGTGATAGTGAGACAGTTGAAATTATCACAGATGATGTATTTCAGTTGCCGCTATAACAACAAATACTAAAAAACAGAATAAAATAAATATTTAAGGGGACTCTCTGCAACAAACGTGATATTTTGCCGTTTTTATTGATAATGGTACAGAACCCTTCGTGCGCGAGTCCGACTCGCACTTGGCCGGTTTTTTTTATAGTGAAGGTTATTTTGTTAGGTATACAAGGCACCGGAGAAGGCCCCGTTGCCCGCACAGCCAGCGACCGGCACGCTGACACGCCGCCGCGAGGACCACGTGTCCGAGGGACCGTGGAAGCCCAAGAAATACGCCAGCATCAACCAGGTATGTTTACTTGTTTATTTTATTTACATTTATTAGAGACTAGTGCGTGTGTGCGTGTGACTAGGTTCGTGCGTGAGTAACGTATAATGATTTCTAGTACAAAATACATCTTTATCATTACTATTACAAAATTAGGTTTTTTTTATCAATATTCATCTACGCCTTTCAAAGAGAGGTAGGGCACTGCAAGTACTCGCTCGAATAAGCCACCCGAACAACTAAAGCAGGGCATAGCGAGTACTTGCTCGAATGAGCGGCCTGAACTGGGGCAGTACCTCCACCTTACAGAAAACCGCGGCCATAATAACACTAACATTGAGTAGTGTTGTGTTCCTGGCGGTGAGTAAGGTTGCCAGAGCTCTTTGAGGATTCGCTGTGCGGACAGCGGAGGACCGGAGGTGTTCGTTGCTGTCATTGCTCGGCGTAGACGCGGCGTGCTGGTTCGGCGGTCAGGGAGACATGATGAAACGGCTGACCGCTGGCTGCCCGCAGGTTGAACGGGATCCCGAACCCAGGGATCACTTAAAACGAACTTGGAGGCTGATCCGCCAGCCTGTGTAAAGTATCTAAAGTGGTAGTCGTGCCGGAGAAGGAGACCGGAGTGGACCCGGCTACTACAACAGAGGGGGATCAGGGGCACTTCCGCCCGCCGTGCCAGTAACCGTATCATCTGTGGCGAGCTTCGGCAGTCTTAGAACCGCACCTTTTGTCCTCTAAGCCGTCTGTGCAGTGAATCCTCATCCTAAGTCATAGTAACTTTTTTTATATATTATGGATTCTCTCAGCTGGTACTTTCTCCAACGAGAATACAAGATATAGAGGAACATACGAGCTCCTTACTGGACCTTCTGCTGACTACTCGTCTGGACGGATACTCCGTCTCAGTGGATGCGCCTCTTGGCTCCTCGGACCACTGTCTTGTTCGGACTCAACTAATTGGCGTCGTGTGTGGCACTGTAAGTCGGCAGACTGGGATGGATTGCGAGAATTTTACGCATCGTACCCATGGAGGCAGATCTGCTTTAATTCAGAAGATCCTGACGTCTGCGCAGCCGCAGTCACTGAGACAATCCTTGCTGGTATGGAATGCTATATTCCTAACCCGCGAGTAGCTGCCGGCGTCAAAAAACGACCGTGGTTTTATAGGTCTTGCAGAAAAGCTAAATTCTTAAGCAAAATGCATATGAGGCTTGGACCACGGCTCGTAATAATAAGGATCCGAATATTACTGAGTTAAAACGCAAATTAAATGCTGCCTCGAGGTTCAGTAAGAAAGCAACTGCCAGAGCTAAATTCCAATTCATCGGCAAAATAGGTGGGCGACTTGCGAGCTATCCTTCTGGGAGTCGTGCTTTATGGTCGCTTGCCAAAGCTGCCGAAGGGAACTTTTGCCAGTCGTCGTTACCACCACTGCGAAAGACCGATGGTGACTTGGCCCATAGTGCTAAAGAGAAAGCCGATCTACTGGGCAGTCTTTTTGCCTCGAACTCGAACATGAACGATGAAGGCGCTGTACCACCTACTATACCGTGGTACGGTAAGACCATGCCGGAAATCTCCATAACGCAGCGGGAGGTCCGGCGGGCGTTGCTTTATCTAGACGTTCATAAGTCGAGTGGGCCAGACGGTATACCAGCAGTGGTGCTTAAGCAGTGTGCTCCTGAGTTATGTCCTGTATTCACGCGCCTCTTCGCGCTTTCCTACCACATAAGGGAATTTCCGTCTTCATGGAAGGCAGCGATAAAAGGGCGATAGATCTGATTCATCGAATTACAGGCCTATCGCTATTACCTCTCTCCTCTCTAAGGTGATGGAGCGTGTGATCAACACACAGCTTCTAAGATACCTAGAAGTACACTATCTGGTCAGTGACCGTCAATATGGCTTTAGCCACGGTCGCTCGACTGGTGACCTTCTAGTGTATCTCACACACCGATGGGCCATTGAGAGTCAGGGGGAGGCATTGGCATATAGCCTAGACGTAGCGAAGGCGTTCGATCGGGTCCGGCACCGGGGTCTTCTATCGAAGTTGCCATCTTACGGAGTGCCCGAGGGTTTGTGCAAATGGGTGGCTAGCTTTTTGTCCGGCAGACGTATACGAACCGTAGTTGACGGTAGTTGCTCTGATAGGATGGACATTAATGCTGGTGTCCCGCAAGGCTCTGTGCTGTCTCCTACGCTGTTTCTACTGCATCTCAATGATATGTTGGACACCAACAACATACATTGCTATGCAGATGACAGTACTGGAGACGCTTTTTACACGGGTCGTGCAAACATCCCTCGTTCCGTTGTGGAGGAAAACCGCGGAGAACTTATGTCTCAAATCGAGACCACACTGTCCCAGGTCTCTGACTGGGGACGGGTAAACTTGGTCCGATTCAACCCTACAAAGACACAAGTTTTCGCGTTCACCGCTAAGAAAACTCCATTCACTGTAGTCCCACAATTCCAGAACACTCCCCTCTCCATCTCCAAGAGCATTGGGATCCTTGGTGTCGACATCTCCAGCGATGTGCAGTTCCAAGATCATTTACAAGATAAGGTGAAGCTGGCGTCCAAAAAACTTGGTGTACTCAACAGAGCGAAGCAGTACTTCACGTTGGGGCAAAGGTTGTTACTTTACAAGTCGCAAGTTCGGCCCCATATGGAGTACTGCTACCATCTCTGGGCAGGTGCACCCGGATACCAGCTTGAACCTTTTGACTCGGTTCAACGAAGGGCTGTGAGAATTGTCGACGATTCCAAACTCACTTGCGGTATCGAGCCCTTAAGTCTGAGGAGAGACTTTGCCTCCCTGTGTGTGTTCTACCGCTTGTACAATGGGTTGTGTTCTGAGGAATTGTTCGAAATGATACCCACGGCTACTTTATACCATCGCACCGCTCGCCATCGGCAGGGAATTCATTCTCACACTTTAGAACCTAAATGGTCGCGTACAGTGCGGTTTCAGAGAAACTTCCTCCCGCGAACGCTTAAGTTGTGGAATGAGCTCCCTGCCAAGGTTTTCTCCAAGGAACACAGTATGGAGTTCTTCAAGAAAAAAGTTATTAGATATCTGAAGGGTCGGCAACGCGCAAGTGATACCCCTGGTGTTGCAAGCGTCCATAGGCTATGGTGACCGCTTACCTTCAGGCGGACCGTAAGCTTGTTTGCCACCTTAGCGGTATATAAAAAAAAAATCTATATATACATATACTAATATGTATTTTGCTAAACGCGAATAAAGTTAAAATGACAAATTAAAAATACAAATCGACAATTTTGTTTGTTATATGACTAGTACCTATTGGCAAGTCAGTGTTTATATACGTATGTGTATAAATATCATATCGTACCGCTACAATCTAGGCTGACGTCACTCGTCCTACATCGCGCTATCAAAGTAGTAGCGTATATCGCTATCGAAGCGCAAGTGAACAGGCACAACACCTCGCTTGGCGGGAGATCTCCCCTTTTCCGCCGCTCCACAGGTATAAAGGGGGGCACTAGCGTCGGTAATTTGAGTATGTGCACAATGTGCTCGCGGTGCGCTTTTATGGAAGTGGCTATAATGAATTATTTATTTTCTTGTAGTTGGTTCCCCGTAACAATTTGTTTGTGTTATGTAACGAGGTTTACGTGACAAGGGGTTTCTTTGATTAAATTCATCCCCCGTAACAGATAATTTTACTGTTAAATATATTAATGTATAGTAAGTTAATAATTAAATGTACAGTTCGTTCCCCGTAACGAGTATGAGGAGGTATTATTACTGCTGCTGGTTGGCGAGGCGATGGCAGTGCGCGACGCGGTGCTCTCCCAAAGTCCAGAGTTCGAGTCCGCGCGCGCGCACGCTCTCAACAACGCGGTCGCAGTCGTCGACCTACTAGCGCTCGCCGCCGCGCGGTGGGGACAACTAACGCTAGTCACTGAGGTAGATACCCAGCTTTGTACTATTTGTCTCCTCGACTTCTTGAAATATCAATACATTTAAGTCCCTTTTTTTTCTACTGGACATGATCTACTTAATTACTGGCTGTTCCCCGCGGCTTTGCCCACGCAGAATTTAGTTGTTGCCGTAGGATTTTTGATATACTACAGCCTATGTACACCCTGATAATCCATTCTAAGTATTACTGAGTAGTTTGTACTGAGTAGTTTCGGAGATCGCCTCCTACATCCAAACATACAAACTTTGTCTCTTTTTATATTAGCGTAGATAAAATTATATACATTTGAAGTAAAAAATCGAACGATTTCGTATTCTATAGTATGTTGTATAGTAGTGCATATATAAGCCACAGTGTGAGTAAATCGAAGTGGCATCCAAATGATGATATTGTACCGGAGTGCCCGGAGCTACTCTTAGATGTATGTATATCACATAGTATATCACTGATAAATAGTTTTCGTTTAGTATCATGTACTGTTGAGCCAGTCACCATTTAAAAAAAATTAAAATCATACCAACAGGATAACTTGATGGTGTTGTGTTTGTGTGTAGTCTCTGGAGCGCACGATGAAGTTCTCGTTCGGTTGCGCGCACGTGTGGCGCCAGCGAGCGCTCGCTGCCGCAGCAGCAGCGCCCGCGCCGCCGAGGCCCGCCGCGCCGCTGCACCTAACTCCAGGTAACAACTCGACACACAATACAAGCGAATAGTTAATATACCTGCGATAGGCACACTGCTGCTGGAAATAGGCCTTTTCAAAGGAACACCACCAGACCCGATCTTCAGCCGTTCTCACTCAGCCACTTCCGGCTATTTTCTTCGGGTCATCGGTCCACATGGTCGGAGGGCAACCCACGCTGCGCTTACCGATTCATGGTTTTCACCCGATAACACGTCTGCACTAACAGCCAATAGTTCGGCGACAGGTATGACCTGGTCACCGCCAGTTCAGCTTGCTTATTATGTAAACTATATCGGTTACTTTAACTGGTAACTTTCTGTCTTCTACTAATGTACAATATAATAAGTTGTACCTCACAAACAAGGCAGAATTAAAGCGTAAAGAAACCGAGTGTAATGTCCAATGCTTACGAGTATCATACGACATTTTTCGTAACTCTAAGGGAAACAGTAATACAACACATTATATTAAGACCATAGACTTGGATTTCTGTAATCTGTCCTAAGGATTGCGCAATACCTTCACATAGTCTACCATCCTTTGGTCTCTTTTCTCTTTCTATCAACGTCCGCCATTTTGCTTGTTGATGTTTATTAAAACAAGTTAGAAAGAAACAAAATACCTCAATCTCGCTTCGGCTCTTGTAGAAACGTCTTTTTTATGGTTTTATAATAATAATAATAATAATAATATATATATACTTTATTGCATCAACATAATAATTTTACAAAAAAAAATATTGACAAATAGAGAAAAACAAAAGGCGGTCTTATCGCTTTAAAGCGATCTCTTCCAGACAACCTTTGGGTAGAGGAAATAGTAAAGTTAAACAAAGTATAGTAGGTGTGTTTCGATACAGTTATTAAGAAGTATATATATCATACAATAATGCATAAAAAATAAATAAGTACACATAAATAACATATATGAATAATGTATATATAAATATACATAAATAGATGTACATATATAAATACACATGTATAATATATATTACGTAAAAGTAAATATATATATACAAATATAGGTAGTGATGTTATTTTAGTTCTTCAAGTAATGAGCAATAATAAGATTTTTAAATATTGCCTTCGATTTTGCTCTTTTTATTTCTAAAGGTAAAGCGTTCCATAATCTAACAGCCTTTACAGTGAAAGAATCATTATACAATTGTGAGGAATGCAAAGGAATTTTTAGCATCCAGCGTGTAGTCTCTCGAAGAGAAGTATTTCCGATAAAATTAAAATGTTTCTTTAAGTATACTGGTGTGTTTTGAGTGAACAGGTCGTTATACAGAAGAAAGAGAACATGAGCATCCCGGCGAAGTCGAATTGGGAGCCACTTGAGCTTTGATCTGAATTCGGAAATATGGTCGTACACGTAGACCAAATATGAGTCTAATGCAGAAGTTTTGAAGTCGCTCAAGTTTATTAAGCTGCTCCTCTGTAAGGTCAATATAACTAGCATCAGCATAATCGAGAATAGGCAGAAGAAGAGATTTCGCAAGAGCAATTTTAGTGGGAATTGGTAGAAAATTGCGAAATCTGCCTACAGATTTAGCTAAAGCAAATATTTTTTACTTATCTCCTTTATTTTCGAACCCCAAGATAGTGTTCTATCTATAAATATACCCAGGTTTTTAACTGTATCTTTTTAAGGGATAGAAACTCCGTTAACAGTTACTAATGGGAGTTCGTTCCAGTCAATCTTGGATATAAGTCTAGAACTGCCTACGATGATTGCTTGTGTTTTCGTAGGATTAACAATGAGGCCATAGGATTTACTCCATTTCACAATTTGATCAAGGTCTCGATTAATTATTGAGATAGCGTTTGTCAGTTCACAAATCGGAGTTTGTGTGTAA
Source organism: Apoda limacodes (assembly GCA_946406115.1). Taxonomy (NCBI): domain Eukaryota; kingdom Metazoa; phylum Arthropoda; class Insecta; order Lepidoptera; family Limacodidae; genus Apoda; species Apoda limacodes. The sequence goes on from OX291556.1 coordinate 26,614,880, forward strand.
ATCTTAAGATCGTCTGCATAGAGATGTTAGAGAGAAGATAATTGAGATGTTATAGAATTAATGAAAATAGCAAACAGGAGAGGAGACAAAACGCCACCTTGCGGAACACCTGGGACTGTGTTGCACCAGTCAGATAGAGTATCATCGACTTTTATGCGCTGCCGGCGTCCACGCAAGTAACTATGGAACCAATCGATAACGATTGGAGAAATGTTAAGAGAACTAAGAATGAGTAGCAGAATGTTCAGATCCACAGTGTTAGAAGCGTTGCTAAAATCTAAGAGTGTCAGAACCGTCACCTCTCTATTTTCCATGCCAAAACGTATATCGTCAGTTATTTTGACAAGTGCAGTAGTCGTACTATGACCAGGACGGAAACCAGATTGTAAGGGATTTAAAAGGTTGTTTCTTGTAAGAAAATGGGACAACTGTTGATATACAAGTCGTTCCAAAACTTTTGACAAGAAAGGAAGAATGGATATAGGACGAAAATCAAAAAAGGAGGATGGATAATATTTCTTACATTAGCATCCTTCCAGGATTCAGGAAAAACACCTGTGGAAATGGAATGATTCAGGATATTGGTAATGACAGGAGTTATAATATCAAAGATGGGAACGATCATATTACGACTAATGCAATCTTCACCGACAGCATTGGATGAAATGGAGCGTATATTCTTCTTAACATCGCAATCAGAAAATCGATTGAGAAAAAATGGAGGAAAGAAAGTTGATATCAGTATTATTTGAAATAGAAGGAAGTTTCGTTTTCCCAACTCCTAACGACTTAAGAAATTTCCAGACTTTTGCTGGATCACCGTTTTCAACGGATTTGTGAATATGGCGTCTTTGTGCATATCTACACATCCTATTGCAGCCATTTCCTCAAGAGTGTGTATTTTGTACGATTACTGTCGCTAGGATTAACCTTGTATTTGGCCTTGGCACGATTTCGTTTCGTCATCAAAGATTTTATTTCGTCCGTAAGCCAGGGCGCCGGAACATGTTTGATTTTAACGGTATGTATAGGAGCATGACTTTTATACAAATCGATAATAAATGAGTTAAATAATCTTATTTTTTCAACAGTAGGCGCATTAATGACCGTAGACCAATCGATGTTGCAAGTATCATCAGACAAGCGTTTAATATCCATCCCACTAAAATTGAGTTGCTGAAGCATTCTCGATTTGGATTTGGGAGGACGAATCTTGTATGATAAGTAAACCAAGTCATGGTATGAAAAAGCGCCAGCAGCGCAGACCATGCTTACAAACGTGTGTGGGAGAAGAAACTATCATTAAGTCCAGTAAAGAAGGAGTGCTATTGGGAAAAAAGTGTGTAGCAGTGAGAGGTAATATGTGCAAGTTACATCCATCCACAACTGTCTTAAGTTGATGAGCACGGCTGTTATTTTTTAACAGACAAGTGTTAAAGTCACCCATAATAATAGTGTGGTTGTATTGAGGTGTTAGGGTTTCTAGGATATTTTCAAAATTAGAGAAGTAGTTACTATGAAGATTAGGACTGTAGTGTACGCCGAGTAGAATTTTCGTATTAGAAATAACTATTTCGATAAAAAGGTACTTGGCAGTATTCAAAGAGGAAACTTGAGGAGACATATCAATAATAGAATATGGAATATAGGAACGGAGATCAATAGCTACCCCACCACCACCTCTGTCTTTTCTATCGTTACGTATTAACTGAAAACCAGGTAAGGAATAAGAAGTAGAAGGTAGACAGGGTTTCAGCTACGATTCTGACACAAGGATGGCATGAATATTTTTGTTATCAAAGGATGCTAGCATATCAGAGTAATGAGCTGGGATACTCTGGGCGTTGAAGTGAACGACATTAAAATTTTTCAGTGAGAAGGTTGAAGTCAAGGTTGCGCTGAGAGAAGCAGTAAAACTTTGGAAACTAATGTCACTGTTCAATCCGTCTGAAGAACAGGACAAAAAATCATCACTATTATAATCATCATCAACACCTATTTTATACATTCATACATATATATATATATATATATATAAATATAAATAATATTATATAAATACTAAATACATAATATAATTAACCTAAAATAATATATATAAGCAAGGCGTATAATTAAATATTCTACCTGCCAGCTGTCTAAAGAAAGAAAATTATTAGAAGTACCTACACTCATTCTTACAAAAAATAAAAGTAACAAAAACATACGGCTGAATAGTGTGTATCCAGACCGCAAAAAAAAGAAAATAAAAAAAGAAATGTCAATAAAAAAAAAAGATAACAAAACAGAAAATAACCTTACTGTCATAAAACATTTTTAAAACGAAGGTAATGTTACATTAAAAGTGATAAGTTCGTTTAGTGGAAATTGAATGGCGTGCGACTAGTTATTTGCCAACGTCATTGCAATGAGTTTCGTGACTTGCACTTGTTATTAATACGTTGTGTATACCCTCAGGCAGTGCGCTGTGGAACGCGGGCGTGCGCGCTGCGGCGGTGTCGCGCCGCGCCGCTCCGCTCGCTCCGCGCGACGCTCCGCTGCGTCTTGTCGCCGCCAACACTGCCTACAACATGGGCTGGGTGAGGAACACCTAACATTTTTTACTACTTCTGCTCAAAAAAGCAAATTTTTTTCACCGATTAGCGTGGATAAATACACCTCTTTTTCAACAAGGGTTGTAATAAAATTAATATTTGGAATCAGCAGAAAACAATAATTCGGTTGAATTCCAAGTTATATTTAAAGTAAGTTAAAATGTTAATGAATTTAACATAAAAATATAAATACATGAATTTATTTGATAGATAAAGTATGTATGTAAAACTTTAACAAAACTAAGGAGGAATATTCTGATTTCTAAATAGCGAAACTATTCATATGGCGTAGCTACTAAACAAGAACCATGACCCGTGCGTTTTCAAATAATATGTGTCTAATAAACGGAATGTTGTGTAGATAGAAGAAGGTATAGAGCTGGCGGAGGCGGCGCTGTCGATAGAAGAGCAAGACAAGGGGCCGATGTTGGCGCGGTGCTGCCTCTACTGCGGTATCGGACACCAGATGAAGGCGCAGGTCTCTGTCTTACATATACTCATTCAGTGTGAAACTTTGTCTAGTTTTGCTCGTTCTAGGTTCATTTCGCTGTACATTTTTTTTAAAATTTGTATTATTTATTCGACAACATTCCTTTTGTTTGTCTCGATAACAGAAAACGAACTCTCGAATGGAGAAGACCGCTGAGAACGACAAGTCGCTGAGGTTGCTGGTGCGGGCGGTGCAGCTGGACGACAACGACCACCTCGCGTTCTACTACCTCGCACTGCAGTACATGCACCTCGGGATGTTGAACGAGGCTATGGTGAGAAACATAAATAAATAATTTTACACGTCACATTTTTTCTACTCTTGCCAATCCAAGATATTACCCTTTCACTCTATTTATTCGGATCAGCCCATCTCCTTTTTAATTGGTACGTCTGCCACCCCCGTCTGTTGCCTTTTCCTAACATGCTTCTCTCTATTGCATGGTGAAAGACTGAAATATTCTCGTAAGCGCACGGGATCCCCTGTACGACATGCCATGAGCTCTTTTATTTGTGAACATATTTGGTTTTTAGTTTAATAAAAAGTTTTATTATTTTTACCAAGAGTCCATTGGTTCCTAATTTTTGTTTTAAAGTATGGTGTATTTTTGGGAGTTTTCGTTGAAATAAAATCATCCCAACTTTATGGTTCATGGTTATTTCCTTTTTTTTAAAAATAACGAGATTATGTTCAAAAGCAAAGTTGACATAAATCCCATGGCTACGTCTCAAACTCAAACTCGTATAGAGTATCAATCTGGTTAGTATTAAAGTCTCCCGTACAATTCGGTTTTGAGTGAGTGACTTTGGGATCTTCGACAATTCTTTCAGCCGGATATCCGGGTGCACCCACCCAGAGATGGCAGCAGTACTCCATATGGGGCCGAACTGGCGACTTGTAAAGTAACAACCTTTGCCCCGACGTGAAGTTTTGCCTCGCTCTGTTTAGTACACCTAGTTTTTTGAACGCCAGCTTTACCTTGTCATGCAAATGATCTCGTAACTGAACATCGCTGGAGATGTCAACACCAAGGATCCCAATGCTCTTGAAGATGGAGAGGGTACTGTTCTGGAATTGTGGGACTACACTGAATGGGGTTTTCTTAGCGGTGAACGCGCGTACTTGTGTCTTTGTAGGGTTGAATCGGACCAAGTTTACCTGTCCCCAGTCAGAGACCTTTGACAGTGTGGTCTCGATTTGAGACACAAGTTCTCCGCGGTCTTCCTCCACAACGGAACGAGGGATGTTTGCACGACCCGTGTCATAAGCATCGCCAGTACTGTCATCTGCTTAGCAATGCATGTTGTTGATGTCCAACATGTCATTGATATGCAGTAGAAACAGCGTAGGAGACAGCACAGAGCCTTGCGGGACACCAGCATTAATGTACATGCTACCAGAGTAACTACCGTTAACTACGGTTCATATGCGTCTGTCGGAAAAAAGCTAGCCACCCTTTTGCACAAACCCTCGGGCAGTCCGTATGATGGCGACTTCGATAGAAGACCCCGGTGCCACACCCAATCGAACGCCATCGCTGTGTCAAGGCTACATGCCAATGCCTCCCCCTGAGACTCAATGGCTAGTGCCATTGCCAGTTCCCGTTCACTAACTCGGAATGACTTACACGGCGAACGCACCGTATCGTTCCATAAGCTGGTAAATATTCTCGGGCGATCGCACTAATCACACTGTCAAATAGGAGGGTGAAAGTCGCACTTTGACAGCTAACGAGAATTATTTTTTAGATTCAATATTACTAAAGCGACTATAGTTGATAAAGAGTACTTTTTGTTGACTGACTAATGAGGAAAGATGATAAGAGGAGACAATAACGCAATACGTGATAAATAGAATCTTTTTATGACCTCAATTTATATTGACTGTTTTGCAAGCTAGCGGTAATTTTCAAACCCCTGCTGTTATCAAAGCCGTTCAGTTTCAAAAGTCACGTAAATTGGACCAAAGACCGGCGATCGCCGGGCGAAGGAAATACGGCGATAATCACACCCAAAGTAACCGTAGCCCTGTATATCTCAAACAATAGATCCCTCTCAACATTTTTCAGTCTGAAACTTTTCTATGTAAGAATTCCCCGTCGTCCAATGTTTTATTTTCTTTTGGCTTCGCTCAGACACATTATATTCCAGATTAAGTTGGCGAATGAGTTTTCATTCTTATCGGATTTTCCTCTTTGCTTCATTTTTGAAGTTGGAAGGTTCTGTTAAATTACCCCATGATGGTTGTATAACTCATGTGACTGGAAGTATGGTTAGTGTAACCTGTCGATGTGTGTGTGCAGGACGCGACTCGGTCTTGCCTGTCGGCGCGCGCGGAGTGCAGCGGCGGCCTGCGTCTGGCGACGGCACTGTGGTCTTGCGCGTGCGCAGGCTCCCGGGGTGCGCGCGCGCTGGACGCCGCACGCCTCGCGCACCACCACTACCCGCACGCGGAGTGGCCCCTCTGGGCGCTCGCCGCGCTACAACTCACATGGGACACCGGGGAGGTAAACAACGGTCTTTTTACGGTTTTTTTTTTATTTGTCGTTAGATACGTGTCATATCTTTAGTATTGGTAAGAGGGGTCAGGTATCGTTATACAGGTCGTTATATGATATCGCAGAACGGTCTATAACTAAATGGCGGCTAAACATCGTTCTGTCATTAAATTCTGGCTTCTCCATTTGAAACCTTAAAAGTTAATACAATTGGGCACCAAATATAACTTTATTTTAAGTAACATTTTTGTTCCAAATATGGTAGATAGAACATGCAAATAAAGATGCTATATGGACCGTTTTATTTTAAAATGGTAAATGTTTCGACCAGATCGGTAATCTTTGTCTAGTCCTCAAATATATAATGATTTAGTCATAAGCGTTTGCAATACTTTTGTTAATGTCCACAGGCGGCTTTAGCGACGGGCAAGGAGCTGCTGACTCTGCTGAACAGTGCGGGGAGCGATGGGGAGGAGGGCGGGGGGTATGTGGAGCTGGACGCGCTCTCGGACTCGCAGCACACTGACACGCACAGCAACAAGGATGTTGGTCAGTCGCAACAAGCAGCAAATTTTATCTTAAAATTTTCACTTATAAAGCTCACATTCACGATGAGTGATTTAATTTTGACTTGACTATTTTAACTTGTGTTTCAAACATATGTTGGGGAAGTAGGTAAGTAACATTTACAAAAATGATTCAAATTTGTCTTCGTTGTTAACAAAGAGAAGCGTCGCAACACGTAATGATACATTCGTAGCATTTCTATTGTTATGAAGTTGAACGCGACTGTTATCCTCTCTTCCATATCTTCCCTAGCTTCGACGCCCCTTCTTTACACCGTAAAAGTATTATGTGACAGTCACAGCACAGCCGCAGTGACACAAAGACACACAGAATCATCTCGTGGTTTTTGCTATTGAATAATTCACCTATTCTATTAAAAATACAACTTACAGTGCGGCCGGTTAAAGAATGCGTTCCTGACACCTGTATGATAGTTGTAGGTCTATTCCCATATAAGAACACAGGACTATGTGAAGTGTACAGAGACAAATCAATTTATTAAATGGAGAAGAGTGTGTGAGTAACTCTAAGTGTTTCTTTCGAAAGTAGTTAATGGGACTGTAAGGTCACAACCCTTTGATGATAACGCTTCGTCAACAGACCTAGGGATGTCGCGGTTAAAGTAAGATCTCTCCATTTTAATATCAGTATTAGAATAGGAATGAGTAGTAAGTAATAAGTAGAATAGAGCAGGTATTCGTGTGACGGCGAAGTTCGAGTACTACAGTGCGGCCGGTCAAAGAATGCGTTCCTGACACCTGTCAATTCGTCATGACTAGTGATGTACAATAAATAACATTAATAATATTTAGTAACGTTATTTATTGCATTCATTATGCATATTTATTCAATTTAATTTATGTTTTGTTATTTTTATAGGAATTATATTTCAATATATTCAATAAATATTCACAATGTAAATAAATGTTTAATGAATCAATTAATTGAATTGAATCGTAATTTCCGAATGTAACGAAGGGAAAAAAATTAAAATGCTTTATTTATTGAAAAATGTATATTATGAAATACATAGTTTTAAGCCTTTAAACAATTAAGACTATGACAAACAATTTAATCTTCCGATTCGCTTGAGGAGTCGCTATCATCTTCACTAACGTGTATAATCATATTATTGTCAATCATAGTATCTATACGGATATCGCGGTCAAATTCATCAAATATAATCTTTTGAGTTTTTTCAACCACCTTCATCCAGTCATCTCTTGTGACTTTTTCGCATGCTTCTTTTAAAAGCATCTTCATCTTTTTTATGCCATACGGTGGAGAAGTATTATGACGGGCTGCATAACCTCTAATTTGAGCCCAAATTAGCTTAATGGCATTGTACTGACAGTGGTACGGGGGAATTCGGAGAACGCGATGACCGTACTCCAGAGCCAACTCATCTATTTCATATCGAACATTTGTCGGCTTATGGTCATTGACTAATTTCATCAGCTCTGCGTTTAGCATTAATATATTTGCATCAATGCCACTTTTTTGCAGCCAAGACACCAGTTCCTCTTTTCTATTTTGCACTGAATGATAAGGGGCGTTATCCATTAATATAAATAATTGAAGGCTCTGGCAGGCCTGGTAGCAACACGTCCTGGAACCACTCCTTAAATGAAGCCGCATTCATTTCTTCGTGGTAGTCAGTAGTGGTTTTTGACTCAAATGCCATTTTCTTAAGTTTTGTTTGGGCGTACCTTTATTAAATTATTAACTGTATTAAATACTAAGTACATTATATATTATAAGATTATATTTTTTTTATATTATACCGACAGATTATATTAAGATTACAAAAATATTCGATTACAATTTCCTCATTATTTTGTCACATCACTGTTAAAACAAACAGTTGACATAACCTTGAAACAGCGCCGTTTGACGTGGATTTTTTTACGTCCATGTTTAAAAGCTATTGTTTTTATATATTTGTTAATTAAGTAATTGTAATAATTTTAGCCCAAAACTAATACATTTATTGTAAGTTGGCATAATTATTCGAATTTAATGTTATCACTCGTTAATAAGGTAAATAAAAGATATTTAAAATTTTGCCGTAAATTGTACGCCAGTTCAAAGTTACATCGCCCAGTCGATCACGATCTCTCAGGAACGCATTCTTTGAGCGGCCGCACTGTAATTAACGAATTTTACTCATATTTCATTCAAGCAAAACAATGGCGTCGCGTGCCGTCGGCTTTTGACTGAATATTTTGATCGATAGATAAATTGAATGTAGGTAGTATGTAGGTACAGAACCTATTGTACTATTACGTTTTTAACTACAGAGTTCTTTTTGTATCATCTGTAGATTACAATAGAATTAGTATTATCCTGATGTGCTTTAATACAGATTGTATACTACTTGTTAGTCGATTAACAAAGTATTGTATAATTACTTTTAATAGTTAATTATCCCTAGATATGTTATTGAAAGTAGGTATGGTTTTTTTTGTGAACCCTTTAAAATGAATAATTATTTAGTGGGCGGGTCTGTAAAGATTTTCGCTAAAAAAATATTTCTTCATTTTTGTGGTTTCTTTTTAAATATATAAATAAATCTCGCAAAACTTATAACTTTACATAACAAAATGTTTAAAATCAAAAGTTCAAATAATTTTCTCTACTGTGTTTTCACTAACAATTTTTTTTAAACTGCTGTTATTTGAAATGATAAATATTATTATCACTATTATTAAATTGTAGATACTGAAGCTTAACGCTTTATTACTATTTAATCTCCTTTTTTTGGTTATTAAAACAGTCTACTTTATTTAAACTTAACAAAATCAAAATATTGTTTAAGGCGATCAAGAACATTTTACGATGTATAAATTATTTGTAAATAATTTTCTTGTCATTTCAATAATAAATTAAAAAAAAAAAATTAAAGGAATAAGCAAAAGGTCTTTAACTATTTATATTTTTTCATTAAATAAGCCTCACAAAGACATCACTTGTAGGTAAAAATAGAAAAAATTATAAGATATTTGATCAGAAATTTTGTTAAAACGACCGGTTATCGACCCCCACACAGCTGAGTTTAAGGAGGAGATCTCTTCAAGCTTCCACCAAATTTCTGAAAGCTGCGGATGTCTCAGGTAAATGATTTCACCCTTGAGACCATTACTAAATGCTTGTGTACCGGACACCCTATAACCCCTGAGTCAGGGCTTCAGGGGTCAGGGGCCCTGACGTCTATTGGCAAGTAGTAATACTATTTTTTTTACCGACACAGCAACACTAAAGCTACTTGACAATAGAGGGCATTGTTAAAAAAAAAACGAGCAAAGCTCGGTCTTTCAGGTACTGGATATTTAGTAGCGAAGTGGCCGTTAAATGTTTTGTTTGTTCGCAGCATCGATCCGCGCGGAGTCTACGGGCGTGTACCGCATCGAGCGCGCGCTCTCGGAGGGCGCGTCCTCGACGTCGGCGGTGCGCCCTCGCGTGCCCCTCGCCTCGCACCGCGCTCACGCCTGGCTTCTGCTCGCTGATCTCTGTCTTAGGTAACAATAGACGAAGGGTGTAGACGTGAACATACATACATACGAGTACATTGAACTCTTGTGTAACTGTAACTCATAATTTCCCCCCGTTTTGGTACGTGGTCGTCATTCTGGAATCCCTCAAATTACGTGTTTTCTACATTGAACCCTTTCTTATAAACTTTTTTCTGAAGCTACATTTTTACAATTATTGATTTATACCGGCACGCCTTCAGACTGGGTCGCGTGAACGCGGCGGCGGGATGCGTCTCGGAGGCGGCCGCGCTCACACCATACAGCCATCTCGTGTTATACATGGTAAGATAATTTTTATTTAAAAATATTTTTTTGAATTGTCGAACAATATCCAGAGATCCATATTAATTAGAGATGGGCCGACTATGGTTTTTGCCGACAAGCTGACTCGCCGACTATTCGGTTTTCAAATTGACGACTAGTCGGGAATGCCGATCATTCCAATACCCGTGTTTCAGAGGTGTTAGGGCTATTTCGTAACCAGTCGGATCACTGCGTACTACGTACTGCGTTGTTTACATTTCCGTTTTACACCTATAGACAATACTGATAACTCCGAAATGACTGTTCATTTGTTTCAACTTTTGGGAGGTAAAATGTCTATATCCTAAAATGTCTCGTATGGCCAAAGTTATACCTTTGTTGTCTCACAAGCACTGTCTATAGCGAGCGTCTCTTTTCGGAAAGCGTCTCTTTTTTTCTTTCTTTCCTGCATCACAACTTAACCGTGATTAAAAAGAAAAAAGATGACTTTTGTTGATCACTAGCACTAAACATCCTAATTCAAATAATAAAAAAAAATAAAGAATTTAAGCTTAAAGGTATTAAACTCTATATAGTGATACTTTTAAAAAGACATGGGCCATATTTCTATGATTTATGATGATAACTGTTAACTGAGGTACTGACTGATTCCTAAGTTCCTAGGTATTATGTTACCTTATTGATTTTTGTAAACGTTTTAACAGTTTAGTCTAATACTTTACTAACTAAAGTACACTTAAATACTTTTTAGAAATTATGGAACAAGCATAAATTGTTGGTTTAATATCATTTACTATGCGCCTATTTATGTTATCTAATTCGTATTATAATTGGCATATTTTGCCGAATAATGAGCATATTTTGCCGAATAGTCAGCGACTAGTCGCATTTCTAATATTAATAAACAGTCACATATAAGCCTGAGCGGTAATGCTCAGGTTTAGCTTTTTAGTACAAATTATTTCGATCGTATAGTCGATTGAGTGGCGTTAGTAGTATGTTGCACTACCATGTCGAAGGTTCCAAATTCGATATCCGGTATGGGCAACCAATACTGTTACAATTGGTGAATATGCTCGTAAACTTGCCTCAAGTCTGGTTTCTGCTAGGTACGGCGGGAGGATCACCACCATGCCTCTGCGGGTCGAACTATCAACATTGAAATGTGGATTGTTGACTGTTCTTGTAATATGTCGAACTGGGACGATCGGTTCGAGCAAAAATGTCGCGGTATATTATATATTATTTCTTACTAATTCGTGGTCGGTATAAAATCGAATTATGTATATTATGTTATGTTATTATATATTGTTTGTCAGCGCGGGCTGGTGCACGCGGCCAATAACGAGTGGGAGGAGGCGCGGCAGAGCTTCCAGAATGCGATCGCGCTGCATCCGACACATCTAGACAGCCTCGTGCAGCTGGGTACGATCATCTTAGGATTCGCCAGCTTAAAATTTACGTGTATATGTGTGCGTGGTATAGGGATAGTGGGACGACTCGAGAGTGGTCATATTGCATCAAGAACTAGAACCTGATAGCAAATAAGTAAATAAAATTTTATTGTAAGCAACACTGGGGATTATTGGATAAAAACGTCTAAATTCTTTTATTATTTGATAAAAAATCATTATAATATATTTGTAAGATATGCACTTTTAAAATAAAGAGTCAATATCATTAATTATATTTTATAATAAATTATATTTAATAAAATTATTTTATTAACAAAAACAAAATTACACCGCCTTCAAAAACCGACTAAAAAGATAAAAGATATGCTTTGGGTAAATGGAATGAGTAATTTTGAAAAAAACTTAGTTGATATTTGTATATACATGTTAGTAGAGCATCACCTTAATCCTTAATTAATTAAAAAGTTTAGGGGTGAGGTGAGGGTAAGTGAGGATTAGTGTTTTAAAGTGCCGTGAGTTATGTCCCTGACGTTGCAAACGTCCATAGGGCTACGGTGACTACCTAACATTTGGGGGACCGTGTGCTTGTTTGTGCCACCTTAGTGGTACCTATATCAACAATCGGCTCAAAGATAATCAGCACGCAATAAGCTCCGAATTAGAATTTTTTTTGCCCTCCTAGAGGTGACCTATTTTTACTTTGTTATGTTAAGTTCCATTACGAACACTCACAAAAGCTCCAAGTCATTCTCAAGTGCCTCGTAGTCCCCTGTGAGACAGCTCATAATTATCTTAAGAAATGAACCTAGAATAATATAGACTTACATTGAAAATCAATACAATTCAGTGTGTTAGTACACTCAGCGCAATGAGCGTGATTCGTCCCGTCACCTTAGGTCCGTCACCTTAGGTCCGTCACCTTAGGTCCGTCACCTTAGGTCCGTCACCTTAGGTCCGTCACCTTAGGTCCGTCACCTTAGGTCCGTCACCTTAGGTCCGTCACCTTAGGTCCGTCACCTTAGGTCCGTCACCTTAGGCCCGTCACCTTAGGCCCGTCACCTTAGGTCCTCGCCAAAAATATACAAAAAAGTTTTATCATTGTATGTCTTATACAATGATAAAAATACTCATTGAGCCGTGAAAACTTTATGTACACGATACTTAATAAAATGAACTGCATTTTAATATAAAGCTAATTTCTATAATATATATCGTATATAATGTACAGGTGCTGCGTACTACCAGTTGGGATGGCTGAGGTTAGCCGAGAAGGTGCTGCGTGAGGCCGCACAGCTGGAGCCGTCCCGCGCGGACACGTGGCGCCGCCTCGCGCTCGTGCTGGCCGCGCTCGGGGAGCCCGACGCAGCCGCCGACTGCGCCTCCGCCGCGCTCGCGCTGCAGCCACACTCCCCCGCACTCAAACTACCCCTCCCCTACCCACCCTGCTAGCCAAACTGTCAGGGATATTATCATATTCATTAACCTTCAAATGGCCATCATCTAATACATACATTGCAACATGAAGTTATTCCCGCCCAGTTCCTACAAGTTGTTACAAATGTAGGCGACAATACCTATACCGGTGGTTCTCATATACGGCAAATGAGAGTCGTTTGCATCTCTAGCACGCTGCTTGTCGCAAAGTAATATATTATAATTGCGAAGCGTTACAGGAAACTTCTCTTGAATAGGTAAAATTGACCATGACCCTGACTGTACGTAGCAGCGTTACCATTCTCCGTGACCTCACTGCACCTACATAACCATTCCCGTTGCGTACCTAGTATCCACCAACCTTTTAGTTGCGTTACCATTCCCGTTGCGTACCTAGTATCCCCCAACCTTTTAGTTGCGTTACCAACGGAGCAGCAGCGTTACCATTCTCCCCAAACTTTTACCCTACCTTCACCTAGTACCTAGTAGCATTACTATTCCCCCTAACCTTCTAGTTTCGCCTAAATTACCTACCCGTGCGGTTCCCCCAGTATGTAGTAGCGTTACCTCTGTCTCCCAACCTTTCATTCGTCACATTTTTAGTGGTTTAATTTCATCACTATCATTTTATTTTTATAATTTAATCTTGAAATTATTCTACATGGAAATTATCATATCAACAATCATATAATCATAGTACACATAGTTACCGATCGATACTGTTACCTACGTTTTTATTGATTTTTTCGTACTTAATTATATTGTTATATAGATGGCGTAAAATGTAAAATTTTGATATATTATAAATTTCTTTTCAAATAGAAATATAGCTTTAAAATTATCGCCAGTAAGTGAGTATACATAAATGTGTCGCTGTGGCAGTGACTGTGAAGTAAGACCATTTGTGTTCTAACGAAGTCTAATTAATGATGGCGGACTTCAGCTATAAAATTACTAAAATTCTCCGTATACATTTACTGAAATACGTTTTATTGTAAAAAGTAAACAGTTACTAAGTTTTTTTTAGTAAATTCCATGTTTTGATGTGACTGTACAGAAACCATTCAGTTGAAAGAAACATATTTTACTTATTTTTTAACACCACCGCAACCGGTCCAACGATGCACGTTATAAATAAATAGAAGATAAATTAAAAAAAAATAATTTAAAAACATATAATTTAATATAAAATGTATAAAAAAAAAATCGCCTAAAATGTGTTTTATTATAAAGTGAATATAAGACATCTTTAAACAGTGTTTCTGTGTTTTTTTACATAGATAGAATGTTGAATGTCGTGAACTTATAATTAATATACATGTATGAACTATCCACGTATCCACACTAGACTGAATCTGCAACTTTGTACTTGCCTTGGAATTGACTTAGACTTTTGATTTCTCTCTATTAATATAAACAATTAGCAGACATACAGTAACGTGTTCACCTTTATATCTTCATATCTCTTATACATTCCGATGTCTACTAAATTGAGACCATTACTGTTAGTTGTAGTTCACCAAGTTTATATAAGTAATAATAAATATATAGTAGTTTGTGCGAGGGTCATTTCTTTTTAACTTGTACGTTTGAAAATATAATTATACTAGCCAGAGGTGCGTTACGATTGTTGGTTAGATCAGAAAAAACATATAATTACCACGTATCAAGGATTAGTCACCTTTTGGGGTCAACGACAAAGTTGCACTGGGGGGGGGCTACTCAGTATAAATCAGTTATAAAATGTTTTAGTGATAAATTTAATAGTTTACGATTTTCATAATTATTTGAGAAGGTATCTAAATGCTGTTTAGCAGTAGAAGTACTACGAATGGTTTAACTTGTTACTGTAAAAAGTCTCAACAAAAAACCTTCGCGTTACACAGCCCGGTCAAATAGTATTTTAATTTATATAGATCCCTCGAACACAATACGTTGTCGTTGTCCATTGCTGAACGTAGGCCTCGCCTATATGTCCCCTTTTCGTTGACGCAGACAAACTTATTAGTCACACAACTTATGTTGTGTGTATGAAACGGCGCGCGACCACGGCGTCGGATACGTAAATATAATAATAACACATATTTTTTTATAAATATTTGAATTATTCCATATACTTGCAAAGTAGAACGGAGCGGGGAGGAAAATAAACCGTGTTACCACTAGATGAAATGGGATATACCGGTTTTTCGCCACTTCTAGCAAAAATGACGATCAAAACTTCAGTGACTCGTTTTACAAACAATACAAAACATTCTAAAGACAGCTTTTAACTAACTTTTTCATACATACAACTATATCCACTAGCGGCGCTAGTTGTCACTGTTAGCAGTACTACAGACTGTAGTGCACACTTTAGTTACACGCATTATAACATGTGAATACAAAAATATACCAAGTTCCGATTGTAACTAGTAAGCTAGTCGTTACAATACTTAAAAAATATTTGAGTTAGGGGAATAAAGATAAATTAGCAAATTTCAATAAAAGTAATAATACAATCATATTCATATATCATATACCGCGTTGTATGCAGAATGTGTCTGGCTTTATCCTCCTTAAAATTATTAAAGTGTGTCGCCATTTAGTTAATTTTAGATGTTGTTTAGAAAGTGGTGCTTACTTTTAAGAATCTTAATTAAAAAAAAATTTACTTGGTGATTGCTTTTGTTAAATTTATTGTTATTTTAATGGTGATTGTTTATAAAGATATGGCTATGAACAAAATGGATGTTAATTGGTAATATTAACATATTTGCGGTCGGAGATTCAATAAGGTTAATAACTATAGCAATAATAAGTGCTATGTTAAAAACTATATGTATTGTCAAACTGAAGGTACTTCCATAAAATATATAATGAAATAATGTTATTTGGTGTTGTTTATATAATATTTAAACTATTATATCGAGATATGTATCTGTTGATTGTTTTTGGACTAAGATGTGCCAAAAATGTTCATGAAATCACGGAATATTGGTTTTTATTAGTAAAACTGTTTTGTAAAACGCAAAAGTATATTTCATGTGAACCATCTATCGTTGAGATATTAATATGAATTGTTCCTTGTACACTGTCGCAAATTGAATATTCAATAGACTTTTAAATAATATTTGTAAAAGAAATTTGTTCATATGACGTGTATATTTAAAACTTATATAAAAATATAAAGACGAGTTTGATGTACTTTACACAGAAATATACATATATAAACATTAATACCCGTGGTTATATTACTCGTATGTACTTAATACAGTTTTATTATGTATGTATTTTTGTGTATGTGTGGAATAAGCTATAAAATACTGCAGACAACATTTTAAGTATTATATTTAAGTAATCTTAACTATTACTTAGATGTTTATCTGCAATAATTTTACTGTTAACACATATGTATATAATTATGTATATATGGACGTCCACGTATATGTGTATACGTATATAAATGTACACATATATATAAGAATCTTATGTATTGACCAATATAAAATAGAAAGATTTTATCTGCCATTAAAATCCTTATTGTGGTCCTGGAGTCCTCAGAACTCTCCGGGTTGTGAGAGAGCGTAGTTGTGATTTTGATGCATTTCCGCCTTAATTCTGTCCATTTCGTGGCGCCACTTTCGCGTACACGTGGTTAAGTCAAACGAATGCTCCCGCTTACCGTCTACTTACCAGTGTGCACCATTTCTTTTCGTCATTGCGTCTCACCACGTAGGCCTTAATAGGCTCGGAGAGGACTCCAGGACCACAATAAGGATTTTAATGGTAGGTAAAATCTTTCTATTGTGGCCCCTACGTCCTCTTCGGGTTGTGAGACGTGTCTGTTATCACCTGGTGAGTGGTTCGGGTCTGCTTATAAATAAGTGCTTTATTAATGCAAACAAAAAGAATAAGGATTTGTTGATTAAATACCTTTGCAACAAAACAAAAAGAACGTAATCCATCATTAATATACACAAAAAAAAAATTAGGATTTATTGATTAGATACCTTAGTCAAAAACTTATTAAATAATACATCTTAGTCAAACTGGTTGAAAATCGTAGACGAAACTAAACTACATTTAATACCTTGATCTTTTTAAATTATTTTATTATATTTCTTTTGAATTACATATTTTAATCCTTTTTAATATTTTTTTGAAAATTCCAAAATATGTTAAATAAGGAATTCAAATAAAGACATTCATTGCCACAAAAACAAAATAAAACATAAATAGTGATAATATATGTAGCCTAGTAGTTTTCTAAAGTGCTAGACTGTGAGCTCAGTGCGTAGACTACGGGCTACAGTGCATGAATACGTTTTAAAATCTCTTCTATGAGTTTGGCAGACGATTGAACGGTATGTTGCTTACAGTCTACGCTACAGAGGGTCAAATTAACATTAATAAAAGCAATAGAAAGTATTTGGATGTTCCAAATATCCAATTGAAACTTATGTAACAAATCTGGCTGTGCCGCCTGTTAATGTCGGCATCCTGTAGTATTTTACATTACATTTTTCATACCAACGATACAACGTGTTCAGTTAGTAAATAATGCCAAATTTGACTTCATATCATCAGATGCAAGGGAATTTATACGTAACCAAAACACAATACTCAATTTCATTATCTCTAGCTAATTATTGTCGGTGGGAGGTGATTTCCGTGTAAGCATTAAAAAAAAAAAACATGGAGTGAATGTAATAAAGAAACCTTGACCGAAAATATTTCCAGAAGTTAACACTAATGGAAAAATCGCTCCAATGCAAAAATAAATTGTGCCCAGGTGGAACGTCCCATCTTCTCCGGCACTAACCGTATGTTGATTGGCACGACCAATTCACAAAATATGGTCTCCATACAGGGGACTCCCTCCTGGGTGAGTGCAGGTTCTGATCACTCGTCAAATTGAGCCTTTCTAGGAGGAAGTTTACCCTACTGGAAGAAGGCAAGGCCAGATTACAAATACTGTAAATTTCAGTCTCTGATCACTCATCAAATTGAACCTTTCTAGAAGGGACTTTACCCTCCTGAAAGACTGCACGGCCAGAATACAAATGCTGTAAAATTCTGACTTCCTAGGAGGGACTTTACCCTCCTGGAAGAGTGCAAGCTCTGATCACTCGTCAAATTGAGCCTTCCTAGGAGACTCTTTACCCTCCTAGAAGAATGCACGGCCAGAATACAAATACTGTAAAGTTCAGACTTCCTAGGCCCTGGACTTTACCCTCCTGGAAGAGTGCAAGCTCTGATCATTCGTCAAATTGAGCGTTCCTAGGAGGGACTTTACCCTCCTAGAAGAATGCACGGCCAGAATACAAAACCTGTTAAATTCAGTCTCCCTAGAAGGGACTTAGGGTCTTGGACGGACGAGCGGCTAGAGATCACATAACTTCCTATAGTTAATAATCCCAGGAGGGACTTTATATGATTATTAAAAAAAAAGAACACTCGGGGATTGTAAACACGGGTTCCTAGCACCTTATAGGTAAATTCATTATAATTATGCAATTTTGGACGTAAGTAAGTACCTACTCGGTTGAGGGTAGTTTATTTTTCTTGCATAATTGAAACCAATTTTACCAAAAAATACTTGTAAGTATTTATCGATAGCTAGCGTGGCCAGCCCGCATTTGAGGGATTCGCACTTGCTTCATTGTGGTCTTTGAACACGACATTACACGGGACTCCGCGGATCTCCAGAGAATAGTCTATTGCGAAAGCGACGCCAAAAGGCTTAACTATTGTCACAGAATCACGGTTACTTAAAGTAACACTTTATTCTAAGCTAATATCAATATTTTAATTCCGTAACCGATTTTAATTTGCGAGGCGGTACCGATGCCGACAAAATCCAACGACGCAATGACGAAAAGAAATGGTGAACACTGGTAAGTAGACGGTGAGCGGGAGCATTCGTTTGACTTAACTGAGTGTACGTGACAGTGGCGCCACGAAATGGACAGAATTGAGGCGGAAATGCATCAAATTCACAACCACGCTCTCTCACAACCCGGAGAGGACGTAGGGGCCACAATAATAATGTTTGTCCAAAAATGTATCGTCTTCATTGTTGTACACTCAAGTCAATATTGTTCGTCTAAAAATTAAGTTAAAAATTCAACACACTAATATTAGAATTTCTCACAGCCAAACTAATTAATTAAGACATATATACAACATGTGAAATCTAGCCATTGAAACTTAAGTAATTATTGAGAGATAAACTGACTGCCCGATGGCTCAGTTTAGTGTTACCTGGTGAACCGCTGGGCGCAGGCTCGATTCCCACACAGGAAAAACATTTATGTGATGAGAAATTGAGCATATTTGTTTATCTTGAGTCTGGGTGTCTTCTATGTGTAATGTGTATTAACAAAAAAAGTATATTACTATTTGTATCAGATGTCTTAGCATAAGCCTTGATTGATGACGGTATGTAGCGACTAGTAATAAAACTAGCTTGTTCCCGCGACTTCGTCCGCTTGGACTTTAGAAAAAAAGGAAACTTGTAACTGTTTATGATTTTTCCTACAAAAATATGGGAATTTTTATATAAATATTACAAATTGTCACCCTTCTATGTCTTCCCCTCTAGATAAATCTATAAATATAAATCACATCAATCCTAATTCTTAACCTAAAGGCTATTTAATTTTTTTTTATGCATTTAGCTTTACAGTAGTTTGAGCTGTGCGTTGATATAGTTAGTCAGTCAGTTTACTCTATTATTTATAAGGAATTTTTATTACTACGTTAGGTTAGGACGGTTGTCAACGTGCGGACTTCGCGCGTGCGGCATCGAACTTTTGTCCGTTGTGGTTGAGTTGTTTTTAAGATTTTTGTTTAACAAACACGGGCTTATTAATCGACGCACGTCGCTCACGTCTCATAGCGAAGTCATATATGTTGACAACCGTTCTAACCTGTAAGCCCGCTTAGATGAAGTCATTTCGATGTTCTTATCGTAGTTCGAATTTGATATAAATAATATTTTTATTTATTAAGGTTTTAATTTATAAAAAGGTTTATTTTTTGTATATACTTAATAAAAAATTAATAATTACTTTGGCTGTGAAAAACTTTACTTTATATTAAACTTGTATATTTGTACATTCTAAAATATACTTATTGTGATGTTAAAAAGTCAAATCTTGTGTATATACCTATACTATATAATGTACATACATATGTTCTTGGACTTATATTTATGGATATATGTGTTGTGTTGTACAGTAGATATGTAACCGCACCCGTTGTGCCCGGCGCAGCTCGCAGCCCTCCTGTATACCTACCTATCTATATATCTATCTATCTAGGTGTTGTTTGTATATAAAGAGTTAAGCATATGGAAATTATAATTACTTATGTTACATACTTATGTGTTTTATTTATTGGGAGATTTATTTATAGTCGGGGGCGAGTCCCAGTTTCAAATCCGAATTGTTTATTTCGTAGACCCGTACCTACTAAAACTTTTTACAAATCCAAAACCTCTAGATGGAGATCTTCGAAGTGTGGCCACTGTGGTATTGAACTGAAAACCGTTGTTTCGAAGCTGCTCGCGATTGGTACTAGTTATAGTAAGAACGCGTCGCGCGGCAGTCGGAAACTAAGTGAATTAGGCTGTCTACGGTACAACGGTATGTTGGTAGGCGCGCAAGTTCAAAAAGGACAAGCCTGTTGTCAGCAAGGTGAAGTGGCAGTGGACGGGCCAATTTGTTGCAGGACCAACGGGAACGGGGAGAGGCCACGCCTGGTGCGGACTGAAAACCGCAGGTTGGAATGCTCATAACGTTATACCTACGACGTCCTCTGGTTTTACCAGAAAGGTTCAAATTGCTAATTGTTTTGTGGTACCAACCCTTGCAACACTAGGGGCATAACTCGCGCGTGACCGACCCTAAACAATCTAATTATTTCTTTATAAACCCCTTACTGTAGTCCTTAAAGAAAACTTTGGCAGGGAGCTCATTCCACAACCTAAGCTTTTGTGGGAAGAAAGTTTATCTGAAACCGCACTGTACGAGACCACATTGGTTCTAACATGTGAGGATGAATGACGAACGGTGTCAGTGGTAGTAAGTAGCCTTGGGCATCATTTCGAACAATTCCTCGAATACATCGCATGTAAGCGGTAGGATACACAAAAAGTTTCTCCTGAGAAAAGGGTTCGATACGGCTAGTGAGATGGTATCGTCGACGAATCTCTCAGCATGTCGCTGAATCGAGTCAAAAAGCCAAGCTGGTTTCTGACTGTGACCGCCCAGAAATGGCAGTATACTCTATGTGGGACACACCAAATTATTTTGGAACTGAACATCGCTGGACATGTCAACACTAAGGCTCCCAATGCTCTTGAAGCTGGTAAGGGTTGTGGTCTGGAATTGTAGGACCTCAGTGAATAGGAAAGTTCGATAGAGTGATGCATGATCGCCTTATTAAGATCCTGATTGACATCGGGCTGGATGAAAAAGACATCCGCATTATCAAAAACTTGTACTGGAACTAGCGCGCAATTGTCCGAGTTGACGGAGAGGAAACTCATGAAGTGGTGATCAAAAGGGGGGTCAGTCAGGGCTGCGTTCTGTCCCCAACACTGTTCAACTTATTGTTAATTAATATTCTTATTATTTGTTGTTATACTTAAGAGTTCACACTAATTTTTACTGCAAGTTTGAAGTTATTGTATGTATTACTGTTTTTACGATAAAACAAAACCAACGAAAATGTGTTTCTTGTATGAGGACTCTCCAAAAAAATGTGTTACTGTGTCGCTTTATACTATTGCTAGATGGGGTTGTACCGGTTATTTAAAATGGCAATGGCTTCGGCCCGTCTTACACATGGCCGATTTTTATTATTTATTGTTATACTTTAGAGTCCACACTTTTTTTCATTGCAAGTTTGAAGTTTGTATGTATTACTGTTTTTACGATAGAACAAAAGCAACGAAAGTGTGTATTAATATATATTAATAAAATTCTTGTCAGTTATTTTTGCAACGTAAAAATGCTATAATGTCTGATAGAGCAACCCTAGACGTTGCCGATTGATTACTCGCTGAACAGTGTTGCCCGTTGATAACGATATTGTATTTAGGGTGTTGGTATCTCAATGGATACAGATTTCAATAGTGATTACCGTCTTCATATTGATAAATGTATATTAACCTTTGATATAGATACGAGAGCCTACCTGTTACAGGAGCGCCTTCTGTCTCCCTCCCTCCTGGGAGTTGATATACAGACGAGAGCCCAGGCGTGGTCGCAGCCTTAGATTTTGAGGGGGATCACCTAAGCCCAAGAAGCGTTTCAAGGGCAAACTTCACTAGTTAAACATGCATGACATCACGCTTGTTTTCCGGAAGGGTAGTCAGTTACGACAGACTTCCACTTGCTACGATCCTTGCACACTTCTTCTACTTCATTTAATTAAGCTAGTGTTCTTAAATCGTTTGTCGATTGTAACGTACTCTTAACCTCACCTTTTCTAAGAACACACCACTATATAGAGGAATGTTCAAGGAGGTCATTATCGACCCTTTCATAAATTTGTTTCGTAAATCTTTATCAATCCATTATTTCTACACACCTATTACGCCTAAACATAAATTCCTAATCTATGACATCTTTTTTACTCTGCAGAACTCTTATATCACTCTGCATCTTATCCTATCATTTGAAGTAGCGCACCTGCATAAACTTGTCAATGCTTTCATTTCTACAGCATTAATTCTCTCCCTATCTTCTTCCCATACATCAATGATAGAACTAACACACCCTATAAAATATGAATACCTGAATGTGCAATATCAAATATAATCTGACTGTCTAAGGTATGCAACGCCCATTTCACAAGATTTAATAGGACCTCCATAACTTTTCATACTGTGACAGTTTTATTCCTTTCGAAAACATTGAATGAATGTAAAGATGAAACTTACTTTTATTCATTTTCTTTTTCCTTACACAATTGTTACTATTCCTTGACTATTAACCGCTGTCGTTGCAATGATCACCTAGTTATCGACATAGAGGATGTACTTGAACAGTTATTTATTTTTCCTCAAACCAGATTCCCCCTGTTTCAATTCCAGGAACTTCGTAATCAGATATCTGGGCAAAAGCTGAAATAATCTAAGGATAACAGTTCCAATTACACACGGCAAGGTGTAAATAACATGGAACGAAGATCCAAGTTCTAAGCTGAAGCGCCACTTCATGAAGGACGACGACCAAAGCCAGATAAGTTGACTCTGGATCATCTTAGAACAACAAACTCCTGGCGACGACAGCATTACGACGACTGAGCTTCTTGAAGTTTGTGGAGTTCCAATTGCTTCAAAGGTTAGCTAAGCTCTTTAATGTCGTCACCTGTAAATGCAGTATCACTGGAAAGTGATATTTCTCGAAACCAACCGATATCACTCCTAGAATCGGCCGGAAGAAACGTTAAGAAGAAAGCCGTAGGAGGATCCAGCTAGTCAAGGCGTTTGGCAAGCTTTGTCTTCTCGTCCCCTGCATCAGAGTTTGAAGACTGTTTTGACCAGCGCAGGGCTAGTCCACATGCTCAAAGTTACTGAGTCGGATCTGAAATTACGACTTTCGGAACGGACCTAAAGTTATCGACATAGGTTGCAGAATTAGCGAGCTGAAGTGGCAGTAGTAGGTTAAAGTAGCTATATGCATGGAAAGGAACTGGCGCGCCATAAAGGACACTAATATTCAGCATTTGAATGAATATCAACAGATATGATGATGAAGGAATAGGTGGTGGGTGATGCTACGCGTTGCCGTTTAATGCCTTTTTCAATGTAACACCATTCTATGTGTGGGAAAACCATAGACTTCGAGTTCGGTAATCTGTACTATGGACTGCGCAATAGGCTCATAAACACTTTAGAAAGAGACAAAGTTAACCTGTGGTTCTTATAGACAATACCAACCTTTCATTTTGATTTTTGTAGACTTAATTCACCTGCTTAATTCACCTAGGTGCATTAAGTCAACCAAATAGTATATCTTATGCTCCCAGGTGAATTAAATCTACCGAATAGTACCTTTTCCTTTTCACCTGGTTGCATTAAGGCTACCAAACACCATTCTTTATTTACACAGGTGCACTAAGTCCATTTTTTTATTCACCTGTGTTTGATTTACCTGAGAAACTGGTGTCAAACGTAGTAGAATAGTGTTAAGTGCCCTGGGGTGCAAGGGGATCCTAGTGGAATCAGAGAAAATAAACTTCATAATATTTTTAAATTATCTTTATTAACACTGATAATAAACAGATTTCTTTAACGCAACATTTCTAAAAATGTCCTACTGTAATGTGTTTATCCAATAAACTTAACTGAGCCTCTTGCATGATTTCATTGTTAATCTGACTAGTCTTCCTGCATTTTCTAGGATTGCATATCATATTTGCATCTCTTTTGAAAGCATTTAGTACTTGAAGTAAATTTTGATTGTTTCGTCTAAAGCGGTTATTTAACGAAAGGTGCCACTCCTCAATACAATTATTTGTTCGGTGTCGTTGACCAATGACACACCACTTCTTTACAAAGTCAGATTTCATCCAGTAGGTCTGAAAATAATTGAGAAACGATTGTACTTCCTTATGATTTGTGTGTTGTACAAATATAGTTCCATTCTTCCATAATTTGTTGTTCTGGTAGTAATGCCAAGTTAGAGCACAAGTAAATACATGGGCGATTATTTTTAGATTTATCTATATTCAATCATGTTCATCTTTACCTTTTCGTCTCAAGCTTTCACGAAAGTGATAATAACAGCCCTTCATGATACAATCGGGAAACAATGATGAAATAGTTTTCATTGTACTATATTCATAGTCGCCATTAAATTGCATGGGTTTCCAATCTTAAGAAATTTGCAACTTTATCATTTTGAACATAATATTGTAGGAGTTGTAATGTTTATGAGATATCAATGCATAAATAAGAGGTTCAATATTGGTATTCTTAATGTCACTGCCACCATCCCCGTGTATTGAATAAATCTGGCAGAAAATAAGTGCATTCCATTCTCCTGGGTGAATAAAGAATACTATTTGGTAGATTTAATTCACCTGGGTGCATTAGGTATACTATTTGGTGGACTTAATGCATCAAGGTGAATTAAGCAGGTGTATTAAGTCTACGAAAGGTCATTTTGTCCCTGTCACAAATTGGCGACCCTTTTTTAACTACATATGGCTAGATAATGCGCTGTTCTCCATGTCAATGGAGGCCACACAGTAAACTAAAGCATTTATATACAATGGTTATTTTACATTAAAATAGGAAGGTAAACATTAGCTACAAGCTAAACCAATGTTTTCGTCAGCGTTTTAAAATAAAAAGAAATGATGTTCGAAACGTCTGGGATTTATGTTAGCCCAGGTCCAAAGGCGGACTAGGCGGCGGTCTAGGGCGCTTGTTTCTGGTATACAAAGTGAAATAAAAAGATTTTTCAATAAAACTTCTGTGATATGCAAATTTGTAAAAAGTTTGATAATAACCAAATTACTGACTATACAACGTACCTACAGATAGAAGATTTTATATTGGATTGTCACGTGAACTTAGGGCGCTCGTACATGCAAAGACAAAGAGAACTGGACACAGAGTTTCCTAGCCAGATGTGAAAAAAAAAATTGACGCAAAAGTGTGACAGAGACGAAGCGAATCCCGGCTTCTCGTCCCTCTCTCTCACTAACTTGTTTTTTTTTAAAAAATAAACAAAATGCTGGACGGTGATAGAAAGACAAAAAGATCACAATTTTGCTTTGTCTCTTTTAAAGTATGGTGAATTTTGTGAGGCTATTGCGCAGTCCGCAGGACAGACAGAAATCGATGTCATGTTAAAGTAACAAACAATAGGTATTATATTATCCAACATGTCCACGAATTCAGCTGTCGTTTAAATATACTTTAACTATCATCAAATCTTCTTTGTGACGTTTCAACACGTGGCAGGCGTCTGTCTACTTCACCTTCACCCCGTGTTGACTTGTACCTTCTTGTTATAAAAAAAACCGGTCAAGTGCGAGTCGAACTCGCGCAAAGAGGGTTCCGTAGCTACCACCATTTATGTTATTTACAATCACAAACAAAGTGTGCCGCTAAGCGTTTAACAACTAACAAATGTGTTACTATTTTACTAATTAATAACTAGATGGCGCCGTAACGGTGATTTAAGATTGTAAATGCCTCGGGCTCATCTCACACTTGGCCGGTTTTATTATTTGTTGTTATACTTTAGAGCTCACACACTATACCTAATCCCTGCAAGATTATATGTGTTACTGTTTTTATGATAGAGAAACTAGATCATAAGTTTGTACCCTGTCCCGCCAAGCGCTGCCCCTGAATCCGAACGTAAACATTGTTATTAATTTAGTAAGTATGTATTATATTTAGTATGTTATAATTTTATTTGTCTGTAATGTTACATGGTTTATAAACAACTATTTAATACCTGTTTTACACAACTACCAACTTCATCTATGTACCTTTTGATGGATCCGACTACATTTTTAAGTTGGTCGACTACCGTTAAATTCTCTTACTTGACCTACCTAACCCTACTTTACCCAAACTGTTTATTTGATTTTTATTAATAAGGTACCGTAAAATGCTCTAAATTTAGAGGTGTTTGTGATTTTTCTGGACACAAGTAGAATACCATATTAAAAATTCAAACGGTCTAAGCAAAGTAGGGCTAGGTTGGTCAAGTAAGAGCATTTTACGGTATTACTGGTTAAGTTGTAAAGCCTACTTAGCTCTGCTAGTTTTCCTTTTAATTTTGTTTTATATACCATATTTTCATTTTTTTTTCCACACACCCAAAAATAGCCATTTACCTGGTAGTTACACTGGGCTCTAACAAAAATTTGCACTTAAAAGCTTAATATTTCGCAAACGCATCGCTGAATCGAAAAATGGTTTTAGTACACCCTTAGTATTTTTAAACGAGCTATCGAGCGACATTATGGGGTAGACGAGAAAAAAAAATCATCCCCAATTTACGTGTAGGGGGATGTGTAGGAACCCATTTTTTTTTCTCCCTAAATTTATTCTACCACTGTCGGCCTAATTAATATGTATGTTTACCGATACCAATAAATTATATTTTTCTAATACTAATGGTCTGTAAGTTAAGCCGCGGACAGACATGGCGAAACTATAAGAGTTACTTGTTGACTACGGAACCCTAAAAACAGCAAGATTAAAATAACCACTTTAGAACAATATATCTTATTATTACTTTTTGAATATAGCAGGTAATACGCCTTTTGCGCTACAATTATACGACAAAGGCCTGTATGAATTAATTTATCATCGCTTGGCTGAGTCTTTACATTATTGACGAAGCGAAGTAAATTCTTGAAATATTTACAAAAAAGAAGTTTGTCACAATGGATGTGACGCTCGATTAAACGTTTATTACTGATTGCATAAACTGACTGACTGAAATTACTATTTTTTTTTCAGTGCGGCTGCTAGGGGGCGCCACAATTACTTCCGCTGTCTTCACTTGACCACTGGCAGGAACAGGCTTTCCCGCGGCAGGTGACGTGGGACCCATACGATGTAATTGTTTGAGACATATAAACTTTGTATATAGCCATTGTCAGTCGGCCATCGAAGTCACCTATACAGGGTAATCGTGAAGGGGCAAACAGGGTGCGTTTACGTAAAATAGCCGATGTCGTCACATATTGCCGCGGCGGCATGACTGTCTTGACGTCGTCGGATTTATCAAAGGCGATGACTTGTTGTGGTGCTACATTTTGCATTTATCCGCAGTCTCTGAGTTCTTTAATCTTGCCCTCCGCCCGTTTTTTTGTCAGGGTCAAACCTTTACCTGTACATTTTTGACTAAGAAGTTGGTTATATTTGGATTCACGCGACAACGTTAACGTTCTTTATGTAAGTTGTTGCACATAAAGAATACTTAAGACATAAAAAAGTTAACTTTGTTTAACTTCTTAAAGTCATATTTACATATCACAAACAATCGCAAGTTCGGTCCCATATGGAGCACTGCTGCCATCTCTGGGTGGGTGCACCCGGATACCATCTTGGCTTATTTGACTCGGTTCAATGACGAGCTGAAATAATTGTCGACGATCCCAAACTCATAAGCCATAAAAAACCCCCTTGAGTGAAAGGAGATACTTT
Organism: Apoda limacodes; assembly: GCA_946406115.1. NCBI lineage: Eukaryota > Metazoa > Arthropoda > Insecta > Lepidoptera > Limacodidae > Apoda > Apoda limacodes. The sequence continues at coordinate 26,642,852 of OX291556.1, forward strand.
CCCTCCGTGTGTGTGTTCTACTGCTTGTTAAATGCGATGTGTTATGAGGAATTGTTCGAAATGATGCCCACGGCTACTTTTTACCATTGCACCGCTCACCATCGGCAGAAAAAGTACGCTGCGGTTTCAGAGAAACTTCCTCCCGCGAACGCTTAGGTTTCTCTGAGTACTACAGCATGGAGTTCTTCAAGAAAGAATTATTAATTTTTAGAAGGGTCGGCAACATGAGAATGATGCTCTTGGCATTGCAAGCGTCAATACGCTATGGTGACCGCTTACTATCAAGCGGACCGTTAGCTTGTTTGTCACCTTTGTGGTATTAGAAAAATAAATCCAGTGACAGACAGAGGAGGGTGTCACGAAATGTGATTCCATAAATGTTCCGATTTTCAATTGTTGGTTCAGAAGACCAAGCGTTAACCTCTGTGAAACAAATAAGAGGCTTATATCTACGGCAGAGGAACACTGAGGTGAATATCCGTTCGTCCGTCTGTAATGATCTAAATTATGATTAATCTTGTCCAAAATAACCAAATTTATTAAAGAAAAAATCAATTCAAACTAGTTTTATGTTGAGTCAGACCTGTTGTCAATTGTCACCGACTTTATTATTTATGTTTCGTTGTACGATTGTTTTTGAATACCGAAGTTTATAGAATAACTCATTAATTATTATACTTATGACGTTTGCTATAGCAAGTTGTAGCTATAGCTATAGTTCGTTAAGGCTCGGTTATAGTTATTCCCGCGGGAACTTATGAATTTTTCGGGATAAAAAGTAGCCTATGTGCTATTCCAGGACTTAATCTATAGGTGTGCCAAAAATCATCCCGATCCATCTAGTGGTTGAAGCCCGCCCTTAATTCGGTTATCGGCGAGGAACTCCTTAATTACGCATACTTACTTGCCAGCGGCTCCGCCTGCCTTAAATTCAGTTATCGGCGACTGTGATTTACTCCTTATTTACACTAATAAAGTTTGCTATATCAAGCTGTAGCTATAGCTATAGTTCGTTTAAGCTCGGTTATAATTATTCCCGCGAGAATTTCGGGATAAAAAGTAGCCTATATGCTATTCCAGGACCTAAAATATATGTATGCCAAGTTTTATCCCGATCCGTCCAGTGGTTGAAGCGTGAAAGAGTAACAAACAAACAAACAAACAAACTTTTACATTTATAATATTAGTAGGATAGTAAAAAAAATTTATCCAATAAGGGTGCGTTTACATATTCGTGGGTTTGCTCCTCGTGTGCGGAACCAGTCTGAGGGAGCCGCCCGCGTTTTGCATGCGAAATGTATCAAAAGGCGCCACGCACCCGTGGGCGTAAAAAAATTTATCAATAAACACTTTCGGAGCAGGTAGTGGTCAAAAACACTCGAGTTTACTTCTCAAAGCCTACAAACAATTTCATTAGCTTGAACACGTGCGTAAGTGTCGAAGATAAGTGAGATGATAAGGTACGGCGAGAACGAATTCACATTATTCGTTTGTCGGTCGAGGCGCGCGCTCTACGCTGCTATGACTAGTCATCAGTGACCAATCACCAAGTGACCAGTGAGTAACGACTTTGTGCAAGATGCCTAAGGAGCAGCAGGTGGACCTGGACTCGGTGCTAGGCGAGCTGGGTTCGTTCGGACGGTACCAGCTCCGGACCTACGCAATCATCCTGCTTCCTATCGTCTTCAGCGCTGTCTACACCAGCCAGTACGTGTTCAACGCTGGGGACCTCAACTACAGGTGAATTTTATATATGGAGATAGAATTTTTCAGACATTTAATTTTCGTTGATGTTGTTCAATCTCCGGATAAAACATAAGACATGGCAGTTAGTTGCTGTTTAATTTGCTCCATTTTGGTCGCTTATGAACTAAACGTTAGAAACTATGTATGTAAGCAAGTAAATAATTAAGTAACTAAATAAGTAAATACTACCATACGATACCTACCTATTTGTATTATTTATTTATGTTACTGCTCACTAATAATTTGTTGTATTTTATTTGTTACATACATACATATATGTATCTAATTTATTTGTTACAAACAGACATATATGTATCTAATTTATTTGTTATATACATACATATATGTATCTTATTTATTTATTATATACATACATATATGTATCTAATTAATTGAGAACAGCGCAACAAATATCAATGAAAATTATAGTATAAAAAGTTAAAATCTACAATAACATTATTTTAATTAATCTAGAATACGTAAACTAAAAAACAAATAACGTTTTATAATATTTAAACAACAAACATATAAAAATTGCTATGCAAAAAAACTTACGTAACTGGTATTGTGGGGGCCGCGCGGACCCCAACTCGAGCATACCTGGGTCCCAGTAAGTGATACAGCGCCGAACGTCCGGCACCCGCCGCGAATAGCGATGTCATGAGAATACTTTTTTATTAGAAAACGAAGAAAACGTCATCGCGGCCCCCACGATACTAGTTAAGGGTTAATTAAAGAAAATAAAAAAAAAAACTAATCACTTAAGCGAACGGTTAGTTAAACGGAGTTTCTATCCCTTACAAAGATACAGTTAAAAACCTGGGTATATTTATCGATCGAACACTATCTTGGGGTTCGCAAATAAAGGAGGTTAGTAAGAAAATATTTGCTTTAGCTAAATCTTTAGGCAGATTTCGCAATTTTCTTACAATTCCCACTAAAATTGCTCTTGCGAAATCTCTTCTTCTGCCTATTCTCGATTATGCTGATGCTAGTTATATTGACCTTACAGAGGAGCAGCTTAATAAGCTTGAGCGACTTCAAAACTTCTGCATTAGATTCATATTTAGTCTACGTAAGTACGACCATATTTCCGAATTCAGATCAAAGCTCAAGTGGCTCCCAATTCGACTTCGCCGGGATGCTTATGTTCTCTTTCTTCTGTATAACGTCCTGTTCAATCAAAACACACCGGTATACTTAAAGAAACGTTTTAATTTTATCGAAATTACTTTTCTTCGAGAGACTACACGCTGGATGCTAAAAATTCCTTTGCATTACTCACAATTGTATAATGATTCTTTTACTGTAAAGGCTGTTAGATTATGGAACGCTTTACCTTTAGAAATAAAAAGAGCAAAATTGAAGGCAATATTTAAAAATCTTATTATTGCTCATTACTTGAAGAACTAAAATCACATCACTACCTATATTTGTTTATATATATTTACTTATACGTATGTATTTATTATACATATGTATTTATATATTTACATCTATTTATGTATATTTATATATACATTATTCATATATGTTATTTACTTCTTAATAACTGTATCGAAACACTCCTACTACACTTTGTTTAACTTTACTATTTCCTCTACCCAAAGGTTGTCTGGAAGAGATCGCTTTAAAGCGATTAGACCGCCTTTTGTTTTGCTCTATTTTTCTATATTATATTTTATTCTATTTTTTCTGTAAAATTATTATGTTGATGCAATAAAGTATATTATTATTATTATTATAAGCGAACATAACCAGGTATTTTTATTAAAATAAAGATTGCTAAGACCATTTTTGTCAAACACCAGAAAGTGACAACAGCGACCCAAGTTTCATTGCAAAAGAATTTATACCAAATAATTAGGTATCGATAAATTCTTAAAAAATAGATATAATATGTAAAGTTCTCAATCCACACTGGTCCCGAGTGTGAAGTTTGGCCTAAATCACAGTAAGGGTAGGCCGTGCCGCGACGGTGGAAACGCATGAGGCTGATAAGGAGTAAGATGAGTTTAAAGGGATAAGAAAGGGGATAACGCTTAAAAGTAAATGTGAATATTTTATTTGCAAGCATGCTACTTTGATTTTAAATAAAAGAGAAAAAAAAATATACTAACAGAAGAGCCAGGGCTAAATCGTATCGAATCGCCCGATAAATCTATTATAATAAAAATCAATTGCCGCATAAAAAAAATAAAAATTGTGATCTAAGAATAAATACTCCCGGGCGACGCCGGGCAAGAACAGCTAGTATTCTATATATCTGTACCGAAACCTTGAATGTTTGAGAAATGTACGGTTTTCATTTTATGAACAACAAAATTCCAAGGAAACTGCTTAAAATTTAGAAAGTGTTAAGAAAATTGGGATCTTAGAATAATTTATTACACTTAGTTTACTTATTAAATGTGACAGAATTCAATTCATTCCGCCGACTCTATAATTTTTAAAAACAAAAAAGAGTATGTACATCTCCGGCTGATAGAAAGTACCTAGTAGGTATACTCATAAAAAATATGCTCGAGTGTTTAGGTTGTTAAGGGGTTTGTTTAATTATAGCGTACTACCTATTTACACTATTTAGTTTTCTACTACGCAAAACATGTACCTGTACTTTTTAATAGGATTTGTATTTTAGGCAAGATGTTAAAACACTTAAAAGCCAATAAGTTACGGTAACTTTGTTGGTTGCTTGGGTATAAATTTAAAATTCACATTTACTTACTTAAATTTGTTTTTATTTCTAAAAATATTTTACGATTTTTTTTTTTTTATAATTGTTTGAAGTTTCTATTTAAACTGTATAGTTAAAGTTTTGTTAAAAATACGGTGTAAACTCTTTATAACGTCATTCTTTATAACGATAAACTCTCTATAACGTAGAAAAGAACACAATTTGGTTGGTTTACCTTAAATCCCACACATTGATACACTCTTTATAGCGCAGCAGCCTTTCCCTATTACGAAGAAATATGTTCATATTTCGACACAGAAAATATTCATTATCGGTATTATTTTCTGTTATTTTAACAGGTTACAAAAGACGCCGACTAAACCTTTGAGGCCCCGAAACTTCTGAGGTCGTAAACAGCCGCCTTGCTTTTGTTATTATTAATTGCCTTAAACAAACACGTGCATCATTATGGTTGGTTTAGTTGAAAATGATGGTCTTGAACTAAGCACACACCTAGTACCTAGGTACCTATCGTATTATCAGTCGTAAACAAACTTTGAATCAGTTAACTTGGCCAGTAAAAGTAAAGCGTTATGTGTTGACGAAAAAGTTTGTTTGATCCGTGCGATTAAAAATGAGAAAAGGAAAGTGACGTTGTAAGTCGTTTTGAACTAAGTCAATCTACTGTTGCTTTTCTGGTTTGGTTGTTTTTCTTTCTTTACTCCATATAACGATAACTCTCTATAACGATGAAAAATGCCTGGTCCCTTGAGTTTCGTTATAAAGAGTTTACAATGTATGTGATATTTGTTGCCTTTGATTTGCAACTCACACTTTTGAAGAATTATAAAATAATAAAGAGGTAAATCGTCAGTATGTTTGTCACCTCTCACCTCCGTAACGTGTACGTGAGGACAAGTATGTTTGTCAAGTCTCGCCTCCGTAACGTGCACGTGAATACAAGTATGTTTGTCACCTCTCACCTCCGTAACGTGTACGTGAGTACAAGTATGTTTGTCACTTCTCACCTCTGTGACGTCTACGTAAGTACAAGTATGTTTCTCAACTCCTACCTCCGTAATGTCTACGTAGGATTTAGATAAGACCAATCAATCAAATTGCATTATAAGGATTAAAGATAAATATTTTTTCGGATTAACATAGTTATAGGAAATTTTATCAGTCATAGTTGTGACAAGTTAATCGATTATAATGCACATTCGCCTCCCTATGTCAAAACCCCATTTTATATTATTATCAATCAGACGTCGTTACGTCATCTCGAGCCGAATATTTGTACCTGTGTTTTTTAAACCCTTTAAACATGTTTTAATTATCTTGAAATCTTATATTTAAGAGACCATTTGTATAAAATAATCACTAGAATCTTACATAACTTTTAACTTCAATTAAATAGAAAACTAAGAATAAAATAAAAATATTTATTCCTATATAGATCATGTCTTCAAAATTTTGTGTTGTTTATTGTTTGTGTTGATTAGTAGGTAAGTGTCAAAAATAAGTTAAGAATTCTTTTGTATGAAGCTATCTAATGAACTACCTGCTAGAAAAATTCAACTAATTATAAAATTATATTTGTCAGTCATTGTGATTTGCGAGTTATTTGAGGTTTGATCTTCCTTATTACTATATACAAATAGATACTAAGTGTATCATCTATAATATTTGATTTTACATTTATTTTGTGAACTCTAAAGTAATAAACAGCAGTTACCACTGCTGGTTACGTACTGGCTGACCATAATTAAGTCCACTTTAGGTTTATCCACGTTTGGTGTAGGCACGGAAAGTGCGTTCTTTGTGAGCATTGATAGTGGCTCAATTGATCAAATGAAAAAAATAAAAAAAACCTCACTCGTGGGTTCAATCTTGCAATCCTTTGCCTGCTCGGTATTCAGTGTAGGTCACTGTGGACACTCGTGCCAAATAACAACTTTGCGACCTTGCATAACGTATTACTATTTATATTTAACAATAAATAAAAGGTCAATATTACATATTTAAATGCTGTTACACTGTAGAAATTAATATTGAACATATATCATCTTCTTATCGCATGCAAAATTATTCGTAAATAAATTATAGCCACGGTTATGCACACTGATACTTATGCTGCGCGTCTGCTTTACATTAACTGTTTTAATATTATATAACTCACTATGTTTATTTGTTTATACGTACGTATATGAAAGAGGTAGGGCGAGGTGGGGCATAATGTTACGCCGGGTAACAAATCACTGTTACCCACTGTCACTGTATCATTGTATTATTAGCCTAGTTGGTAGTGTGACCGGCTGCTGTGCAGAGGGTGTGGGTTCGATTCCCGCACTCGACAAACATTAATGTAATAAACATCTGTGTTTGTATTGAGTCTGGGTGTATTCATGTATGATATGTATGTATTAACAAAAAAAGTAATATATATGTATTTGTATCCGTTGTCTGGTATCCATAACACAAGTTTTGCTTACTTTGGGACCAGACGGCGCTGTGCGTAATGTCCATAAATATTTATTACTATTTATTATTATTTCAGTATAGTGTCCCAACATAGTTTCGACCAGCACATAGCCGTCATTTTGAAACAGTCGCCATTGGGTAAGGATAAAAAAAACATCAATGTTTTGACTTTGATCAATCCTATTCCGCACTTTTCCCAGACCAATTTGTGTTTTCTGAAACATTGTGCCCCAACTTTTCTACTTTCTGTAACTACTGAACTGATTCCAAAAACTCTTTTATTTATACGAATCTGTATTATTTATGAAGAACATAGGATAGCCTTTGTATTTAGTTTTGATTACAATACGTTTTTAGTTTTAAATATGTGTAAATATCTGAAAACATAATAATATATATATATATATAACAAAATAAAAACATTGCAACAAGTAAACGGGTACTTTTTCACAACGTGTGACCTTATTTTTGGTGCAGGGATAGTTGTAAAGACTAAAACGATTTACAAGGCACCAACTGAGATGGTGCTGATGTATGTAAATTTTAAACAATTCTATTTCTACAAAGATACCGCAGGAAGAACTGATTATTCTACATTTCCACAGATAAGTACTCAGAGTGCTTAACCAAGGATCTTCTGTTGATGTAGATAGTAGTAGTAGTAGTAGTGCATGTTTCAGTAGCAACAAAATATTGCGATAATGGCTTTGCAAAGGCAGCTATTTAAAACCTCAACTATCTAGTCATTAGTGTGGATGCGAAAATGCAGCTACTAGTTACCCTCTTCTGGGGAACAAACTCTTAAACATAGTTCGTTCTGCGCATTTTAGACCTATATTGGACATATTTTAATAAATTAAAGTCCATTATTAGAAAAGACACGATGGTCAAGAGTACCTAAACTGTCGAAACATTTATGAAATCGTTGATGATAGTGAAAAAAGCTATAGAAGTGTCTTAGGATTGTAGTTGGTGAAATTTTTTGGTCTTTACCTACTCTTAAAGAAAACCGGCGTTATGTTATGTATGTGTGTATGTTATACACTACTTAGGGTTGCGTACATAAAACGTAGAAAATGGAACCTTTATTTGTCAGTCAAGGGTCGGTTTGCCCTAAAAAGTTTTAAGCCTACCTTAGCTTTAGCTAGACTTTGTTAAAAATGACCAGATCTTTCAGACGTCGCAAGGGTTTTATCTTATAATTTGCTTACCAGTCTGCGTACGTTCCCAGTGCTGGGGCGCCATCGGTTTACCCTCACCTTGGGCGAGGGTGATTTGGGCAATAGTCAATAGTCATACCCTGTGACAATTGTAAACTTCACATGTTTTTTTTGACGTAAGCATGCAGATTTCTTTATAATTCTTCAGCAAGGAGCCAGTCCTGTGAATGCCGAATGAATTTGTCGTAATCTTAATATAGTATAAAATCGTGATGTGATTGACCAACGCGAACCCACCGAGTTTGGGCTCGTTTGATTTGTCGTGACAAGCACTGTGGTCTGAGATGATATCCAGGATTGAATGATGAAGTCTGACAGTCTTGTACTGCCACCTTTAGTACTATATTATCGACCAATTTGTTTTTAATTACCACTATACCACACTATAATGTTATAACTGTTAACGTTCACTATACCACACTATATAATTACTGTTCACGTTCACTATACCACACTATAATATAATTACTGTTAACGTTCACTATACCACACTATATAGCTACTGTTAAAGTTGACTATACCACACTATATAATTACTGTTCACGTTCACTATACCACACTATAATATAATTACTGTTAACGTTCACTATACCACACTATATAGCTACTGTTAAAGTTGACTATACCACACTATATAATTACCGTTCACGTTCACTATACCACTACTTGCCAGCTTTCATACGTCCCCACTACTGGGGCACGGCCTACCCCCTTAAGCGAGGGTGATTTGGGCCATAGTCCACACGCTTGCCCAGTGCGGATTGTGGACTTCACATACGTCATTTTTTTTTTCTTGGCATATGCAGGTTTCCTCACGATGTTTTCCTTCACCGAAAAGCCAGTGGTGTGAAGAAATACATCAGTGTACTTGAGAAATTAAGAAAAGACTTATTGGTACACACCGACCGGGGTTCGAACCTCCGCCACTTGGAACGTGAAGTGAAATTTAAACCCCTCGGCCACCACCGACTATACCACACTTTAATATAATTACTGTTATCGTTCACTATACCACACTATAATATAATTACTGTTACCGTTCACTATACCACACTATATAGTTACTGTTCACGTTCACTATACCATACTATAATATAATTACTGTTAACGTTCACTATATCACAATATAATATAATTACTGTTAACGTTCACTTTACCACACTATGTAATTACTGTTCACGTTCTCTTTACCACACTATATAATTACTATTCACGTTCACTATACCACACTATATGATTACTGTTCACGTTCACTATACCACACTATTTTATTACTGTTCACGTTCACTATACCACACTATATTATTACTGTTCACATTCACTATACCACACTATATGATTACTGTTCACGTTCACTATACCACACTATATAATTGCAGTTAACATTCACTATACCAAACTATAGAATTACTGTTAACATTCACTATACCAAACTATAGAATTACTGTTAACGTTCACTTTACCACACTATATGATTTACCTACCACCATAACTACTACTACGTGACGTTTAATAATTTCAGTTGACCGTAATACTGCCTAATGTATAACAGTTGTTAACATTTAAACCCTTTAAGATGTTTTTACCTCAACTATGCTTCTGTAGATTTTACTTCAGGTTAGCAAGGTGTCGAGAATACATTAGGAAGGCAAGCAACGAATATTCAGAACTAGATACAAAATGATTGTTTTATCAAGAGACTCTACTCAGCTGCATGTAGACAACCTTGAGTCCGTAACTAAGTCCCTTAAATAGGTGGGAAATAAATAGCTTACAGTAAACGAGCTCCTTCCCTTTTCCGCGAACTCATTGTTCACAACCGGCCGGGCAGTTTTAAATAACTCCATTGGTGAACGTTTTCATCTACATAAGAGCTCTTGTTTACGGTAAGAATTTTGCCGGAATTGCATCCGGAATTAATTTTACGGCTTATTCCCCGATACTATTTTAAACGGATGTAACTGCGGCGGAGAAGTAAAGGCCATAGAGGATCTGTTCTAATGGTAAACGGACGTGTTTTATTAGTGTATTATGAAAATTTAGGAAACTTGTGATTGCATGATATTGGTACAAGAAGCTGTAAAAGAAAGTAGAGACAATTTTGGTCATTGTCATACACTTTACATTGGCTTGCAAAAAGAAAAAAATTATTCAAAATACTTTCATTTGAAACTTTTGAAAATTTTAAGACTTTTTTACTGCTAATTTTATTCTACAAATATTTCTTTCCATTCCTCAAAAGTAAGGCGTTTATCTTTATACCCGTCTCTGTTTTATCCCACGGACCTTGATTTTACCAAAGAAAATTTTTTTTTTTTTTTTTTTATGCCACTAAGGTGGCAAACAGGCACACGGTCCACCTGATGATAAGCGGTCACCGTGGCCTATGGACGTTTGCAACACCGTAGTATCACCCTTCAAAAATCCAATAACATCTTTCTTGAAGAACCCCATACGGGACTACATCCTTAAAGAAAACCTTGGCTCAGCTCATTCCACAACCCAAGCGTTCGCGGGAGGAAGTTTCTCTGAAACCGCAATGTACGCGACCATTTTGGTTCTAATGCGTGATAATGAATTCCCTGCCAATGGCGAGCGGTAAGATGGTAGAAAGTAGCCGTGGGCATCATTTCGAACAATTTCTCAGAACACATCCCATTGTACAAGCAGTAGAACACACACAGGGAGGCAAAGTCTCTCCGCGGACTTAAGGGTTCGATACGGCAAGTGAGTTTGGGATCGTCGACTATTCTCACAGGCCGTCGTTGAACCGAGTCAAAAGGTCCAAGCTGGTATCCGGGTGCACCCACCCAGAGAGTAATATGCAAGTAATTAGTTGGCAAAGTCTATAATGTTATTTTAATACTATTATTTTTTAGTCAGGCACTATTCCGACAAAAGTTTCTTGCTCGCTTGGTCGCTTGCTAAAGCTGCCGAAATAGTGCTATAGTCTCTTTTCCTCAAACTTGAAAATGAACGATGAAGTGGTGCGGTAAGACCATTCCGGAAATCCGGGAGGTCCGGCGGGCGTTGCTTTCTTAAGACGTTCATAAGTCGAGTGGGCCAGACGGTATACCAGCAGTGGTGCTTAAGCAGTGAGCTTCTGAATTATGTCCTGTACTCACGCGTCTCTTCGTGCTTTCTTACCACCCTAGGCAATTTCCGTCTTCATGGAAGGCTGCAAATGTGAACCCGCTGCCCGAAGAAGGCGATAGATCAGATCCATCGTATTATAGGCCTATCGGTATTACCACCCTTCTCTCCAAGGTTATGGAGCGTGTGATCAACATACAGCTTTTAAGATAGCTAGAAGAACACGACCTGGTCAGTGACCGTCAATATGGCTTTCACCACGGTCGCTCGACTGGTGACCTTCTAGTGTATCTCACACACCGATGGGCACTAGCCTTTAAGAGTCAGGGGGAGGCATTGGCATGTAGCTTGGATATAGCAAAGGCGTTCGATCGGGTCTGGCACCGGGGTCTTCTATCGAAGATTGCCATCTTACGGAGTGCCCGAAGGCTTGCGCAAATGGACGGCTAGCTTTTTGTCCGGCAGACGCATACGAGTTGTAGTTGACGGCAGTTGCTCTTATAGCATGGACATTAATGCTGGTGTCCCGCAAGGCTCTGTGCTGTCTCCTACGCTGTTTCTACTGTATATTAATGACATGTTGGACATCAACAACATGCATTGCTAAGCAGATGACAGTACTGGAGACGCTTATTACACGGGTCGCGCAAACATCCCTCGTTTCGTTGTGGAGGAATCGAGACCACACTGTCCAAGGTCTCTGACTGGGGATGGGAAAACTTGGTACGAGTTAACCTGACAAAGACACAAGTCTGCGCGTTTACCGGTAAGAAAACCCCATTCACTGTGGTCCCACAATTCTATAACACTTCCTTGTCCATCTCCAAGAGCATTGGGATCATTGGTGTTGAAATCTCTAGCGATGTTCAGTTCCGAGATCATTTGCAAGACAAGGTAAATCTGGCGTCCAAAAAACTTGGTGTACTCAACAGAGCGAGGCAGTACTTCACGCCGGGGTAGAGGTTGCTGCTTTGCAAGGCGCAAGTACGGCCCAGTTGAAATTAGAGCACCAGTAATCCCAGGAGGCCTACCTGTTACTATGTATTTTTGTGTGCTACCACTACGAATGTATTTTGGAGCAAAATCAATCAATTTGTAAATAATGGCAGAATGAAATTTTATAAAACTAAAAACGGCGAGCTCTTGATTTGTTGTTCTTTTTTTTGAACTTAAAATCAAACGTAAAGTTGTATGAACTTCCGAGATTATGGCAAAAAATTGTATGGAAACTCTGTTCGGCAAATCACCTTAAGATGGTAAATGGCTCGGGCTCGTCTCACACTTGGCCAGTTTTTATTTTTTATTTTTACTTTAGAGTTCATACAATTTTTAGTGCAAGATTGAAGTTAGTATGAATTAACGAAAATGTGATTCTTGTGGATATGGGGACTACCTTGAATTTATACTTCTTTAACTTATTTGTTAGAAAATTCCCCATTATAACACGTATTCAGTCAAAATTTCAGATTATTTCATATTTTGGTTTTAAAAGATAGAGCCCTTCAATGGTCGGACGGAAAAACAGACAGAGTAGGCATAACAATATTATAATATAATAACAATAAGGCTCCGTTAGCACCCTATGGGTACGAAACCCTAAAAACAAACCAAAGAATGAGTTTGAATAGTTGTAAAAGTACATCAAACAAACTCAGTGGTGTTAGGTAGTGTAAATAGATATTGTGTACCTACCTATATGTAACGAGCACCGCCGCGCGTTGTCCGCGGACCCGCTCGCAGCGGCCGACGGACGACGAGACGCCATTGTGTGTCCATTACGGAATAATTCAATAAGCCTCGTTATCTAATCGAATAATTTAATCATAGACTTGAGGATAATAAAATACGTTCGAATTAATCTGTAACTGGGTAGGTAAACGTTAGGTGAGTGCTAACCATCGATTTGAAAATAGTGCTAACGGAAATATCATTCGCTTACGCAGAGGTGTAATCAGTAAATACACTAAAAAACAAAATTCTTAAATCAAAATCTTTTCATTCGAATTTTCCAAGAACATTTTCGAATCGTCAAGGAAATTAACTACAACTAGCTTTACAAACTAATTACAATACTGTTTTATTGCGTGCGTCCAGCAGGTAGGTACTCTTTGTAAAATCACAAACGAAACATTATTATAGTTAATCAACTAATAAATAGATGTTGTTTTTAAAACACTTAATAAACAAGATTTACAATGTAAATTCAGGTAATATTTCAATTGCCTATTTTTTCTCACATTGCATAGGGGAAGGGTGGGCACCATGTGATACGTTAAAAGTTTTAAATTAGAATAATAGGGATTTAAAGTAACTCCGCAGAAAAAAATATATCATATATTATTATTATTACTTACACAGCAGACGTACATATTTATATACACAGATATATCAATACATATATATCAATATACAAATAAATATATAAAATAAAACTATACGTAAATTAACTTAGATAGGTCCTATCTGATGCAATCCTCGGCTACGAACGCGAGCGGGTGCATCACACAAACACGCACATATACACAATGTATATGCATACACAAATTCAAACAGACATCGCACACCCGAAAGTGGCCAAGGTCCCACTCGACAGCCTGGCAACAAATGCACATCATTTAAACTGCCATCACTTCGGAAACTAGCCTAAGGGGAAAATAAGTGACAGAAATCTCCCGGATGTACACCTGTTACCAATCAGCCATGCAGGAACTAAGTCCTCGAGTACACAACATCAAACCAAATCTGTATATACACACACACACACACACACACACACACACATACAACGTGCTCGTTCGCCACACGCTACTATTACTGAATTTAAATTATTTAAAGAAACATATAAGAAGAACATCATTAAATGACGGGCCATAAAACCAGACACATTATGCAGACAACACCGAATATAAACGCAGTATGGTTGAAAAATAATAAATATTAATAACTCGTATATTATCATTTGTATTAAAAAATTTACCAATAATAGCCCTTGTTTCTGGATATAGTGATATCTTAATGACCGTACCGTTAAAATAATAAATCAAAAAACCGGCCAAGTGCGAGTCGGACTCGCACACCGAGGGTTCCGTAGCTACCACCATTTACGTAATTTACAAACAAAAACAAAAATGGTCCGCAAAGTTGTAATCCATCTTATTACTGACCAAGCCCGACGTTGCCTAACTTTGAATATCGTTTTCAACAAACAAATATGTTACTGTATCGTTTAATATTAACTAGATAGTGCTGTAACGGTCATTTAAATTGGTAAATGGCTCGGGCCCGTCTCACACTTGGCCGGTTTTTATTATTTGTTGTAATACTTTAGATCTTACGCACACTATGATCACTGCAACATTATGTGTGTTACTGTTTTTACGATAGAGCAACTAGATTATAGGTATGTATGTTCCCTGTACCGCTAAGTGCCGCGCCTGAATTCGAACGTAAATATTGTTATTCATTTAGTAAGTGTTAGTTTTCAGAATGTTGCAGTTAGCTATGATAGTTTTCCTTTTAATTTTGTTATATATGCTATTACCATGATTTTTTTTTACAACGACGTCCCACACTATGGGGTAGACGAGAAAATAAATATTTATCTTCACTTGAACTGTACCTATTTTTTAGGGAGGTACCCTAAAAAATTTTTTTTTAATTTAATTTTACCACTTTGTCAGCCTAATTACAGTTTTCTAGTACTAATGGTGGTTTACACATAAATATTCTTGTATATCCATATGTACGTCTTGTATAACCATATGTACAAAGTCTTGGTTGGTAAATAAATTTATTAATATAATTTTTCCTTTTAAAAATTTTGTGAGTGACAAACAACAATACTTCAGTCGCCGTATAAATATAAACTTCTACGACGATAGTCGCAGATATCTAACACACCATCCCAGTGATTTTTTTCCTTCCAAAGGTAAACCAAATGGTCGAAAAATGTAGGTGATCACCGCTGAGTGACAGAGGCCGCGAGACTTGGTAACGCGCAAATAGCGACTATCGTCTTTGTGACTTCCTCTGAGATTTTGTAAGATTCCGTCTATGTAACAAATTTATAGTAAGCCTTAGCGCGCTTCGTAGTAGCCTTTCTGTACCTACTTATTTTGCGGTTGTAGACCCCGCGCCCGCACTTCGACAGTTTTCCTTCCGCCGACCCCGGACGTGATCGCGGAATCTATCGTCCATCGCGAACCTCATCAAGAACACTATCCATAAATAAACTCGAGACTCGTTAACTAAACTATAAGAATACCTTCATAATGTCTGTTAAGGTTGTCACACTTTGTTTGTACAGACTCCGTCTGCGTCTGCGTCCGCAGTTCGACAACGTTCGAGTAGTTAAGCCTCGGAAAAGAATGATATATTATTATTTAGTTTTTAGGGTTCCCTAGACAAATGGGAAAAATGAACCTTTATAATTTAGTCATGTCCGCCATCAAATTTTACAGGACGATATCTTATGTTAACCGCTTTATGGTTTTGTAATAAAATTTTCAAGAAAATAAGGTGTTGCTCTGCACAAATTAAACCGAGGGCTTGCTTCTACATTTTGTATGAACTCGTTCACATACTCGTAGTTTTATGTTACTGACCGGTACCTAGATGTGACCTGAACCTAAACAGTGTCCCAAGACACTATTATCTGGAGAAAAAACCAATTTTTCGGGATTTTGGGACTTTGGTCGGAAGAAACAAAAATGAAATCAAAGTAAATATACTAAAAAACAACAAAATTTTACATTATTGTTACATCGTTCGCTGCCGATAGAAATGTCTTCATAAATGAATACTAATAAAACAAACATAATATTGTTTTCTTATTAAGTACATATATTATCATAAAGCATAGACGTGTACATGTATGTGTTTACACATATTTGTATACATTTTGTGTATTTGGTGGCCTCGTTCCTGCATGATTGATGGTAACAGGTGGACACCTGGGAAGTTTCTTGTCACTTCTTCTACCCTTAGGATTGTTTCCGAAGTGACAGAACGTTAAATTGTGTGAATTTGTTGACGGACTGTCGTGTGGGAGCTGGGCTACTACGTGATATAGTTGCAATAGCAAGCTCTACCTGTGGCTATACTCGTAGTTCATGGATGTGGAATCCTGTCATTCCTGCATTAACTTCTATTTTTACGAAATAAAAGTCTGGCCTACGTCTTACTCCGTTTCTTCAATTATCCCAGTGCGATTTTTTAAGCTTGATTGGATGCTCCGTTGTGAAGTAATGCAGGGACAAACACAGAGACACACTCTCGCATTTATCATATACTAGCTTCTGCCCGCGGTTCCACCTGCCTTAAATTCGGTCATAAGTGTAGGATTTCGACGGCAACTCCTCAATAATGGAAAAGAAAACCGCCTTATACTTGATGTTTTCAAGTAGCCTGTGTCCTCGGGACTCAAACTATCTCCATGCCAAATTTCATCGTGATCGGTACAGCGGTTTGAGCGTGAAAAATAAGACAGTTACTTTTGCATTTATAATATTTATTATATTCATGGGTAGTATGTTTAGTTTTAAGTATATGCATAAATATGATTGTACAAGAATATTAGTCGCTTTTGCCACTAGAACTATTAAATATCGCTGACCACTTACTCGCAAATATCTGAATTCCTTTAAACGATTGACGATATTTGACGCTTCACACGGTGTGCCCTTTGCTACATAAAAATTAAAAAAAATATAATAAAAAAATCCCGACCATTTGGCAACCCTAGTTCCGGAGCATGCTCTGAGATACGCATTCTTTGTCAAATTTAATTTTTGATGCCCCTGAGACGAATGCGGGATAAGCTATTTTTTAAAATTTACAAAATGAATAGAATATTAAAAAAAAAATATGGAAAAGACACCACGATGTGTGCGGCCCGGAGCTTGGAAAGCCCTGACCAGGACATGTGTCGATAGCGCTTTTTTGGAGATTATGTAATAAAGCGATAATTATTTTGGAATAAATGAAAATTCAGTATAGTAATAATGGGGTAATTTATTTTACCCTTGGTACTATCAAGAAATTATTTAATTTTCTCTTGTAAAAATTAAAATCCAATATACTAACTTATGACTACATATTTAAGAAATACTGTAAAGTACCTACTACTTACAACATCAAGCGGTTTCCACTTTTAAAAATTAAAATCTGTTATTCTTACTTATTGCTTTTATATACATACTTACTAGCGGCCCGCCCCGGCTTCGCACGAAGGGACTTTTATTTTTTAAACATTTTGGGATCAACGTAGAGTAAATATATCTTTATGCATAAATAGTTTCTTTTTTCAAATTACAATTTTTATTTTTATCCATAAACCTATTTTTATGCTCAAAGTTTTTTTCCTTGAAAAAAGTCAAAATCAATGTCGGTTGTATCACGTCCAGAACGTGACATCTTTAGATCAACTTAATGGCTGCAATACATATAACATATATTTTATGTTATTTTCGTGACGACGATCGTCCTTGGTCCTCACGACTTCCTTATACTACTTAATCTTATGAAAATATAAATTTCCTTTAACAAGCCTCAACAAGAAATCTAAATTTGTTGGTGAAAACATGCAAAAAAATGATTTGGTTTCTGGCGTCACAACTCTTTGGTAATAGTTTGTTCGTAACGTCAAAACTCTTAATGGTTTCACAACTTACGTTATTTTTATCTAATCGAGTGTGTAACAGCTTATTACCAATAAGTTCATTAAGTTTCGTCAGGTTTTTATGCAATTTTTTCACCCTCGGTTGGGTGGAAGTGGAAAAAATAAATAAATATAAAAAATAAAAAAATAAAAACAAACCGGATCAGTTGATATAGCACTCTTTAAAATAACATTTTCCCTGGCATCACATATACCTACTTGCTTCAGGTGCGAAGTGCCAGAATGTGAATCTTCATCCCCCGAGTTTGAGACGGGGGGATGGGGGTCGTGGGCGCTGCCGGACAGCGGGGGGCGCTGCGAGCGGCTAACGCCCATCGCGGAGGGGTGCAGCGCCGATGCCTTCCACCCGACCGACACTCAGGGCTGCCAGTCCTGGGTCTACGAGACTAACAACACTATAGTCGCCGAGGTACTTATCCTCTTTCTTCTATCCCTACGTTGATGCTCAAAGAAGAAGCTACGGTGCATATATACCGAATTAACGTGCCGTATTGTATATGCCTCTGCTGTTACAAGCGACAATAGGCTACGGTAACCGCTTAGTATGAAGCGAGCCGTAAACTTATTTGCCACGCAAAACTCAAACCGTTGTGTTATAGGTATAATATATCGCTAGAAAACACATTACCATTCTATACACCCTCGCTTACGCACGAGTTAATAATATCTGATAAAGAATCTTTTAAGTATTTGAAAATTAAAGGTTTTAAAAGTTCTTCGACATGGTGATATACAGACTACAGCGTCAGGGATCATATCGCAATAACTCTATTACATAACTGATACCGCTGCATAATTCTTTTTTTAATTACTTCGAAAATATTGCAAATGGATTCAGTAAATATGTAAGGACAAAGGACTTGTGTCAACTATTTTATTTGAAGTGCATGACCCAACGAACTGCCTGACCGACTGAAGCTAATTACTTAAAATTAGTATAAGATAATTATAATATAATGCAATGCAATGCTATGCAATTCTATGCAATGTAAAAAACAATTTTAATGAAAATATATTACAATATGGATAAAAGTAAATAGATATATAACAGCATATACTGATTTGTACAATTAGGTATAGCTTTATTACAAATACCCAACAAAAGCATTGGTATTATCTATATAGTACAATTAGGTGTGGCTTCATTACGAATAACCAACAAAAGCGTCATTATTATCTATATAGTACAATTAGTTGTGGCTTCATTACGAATACCCAACAAAAGCATTATTATTATCTATATAGTGCAATTAAGTATGGTTTCATTACAAATACCCAAAAAAAGCATTATTATTATTTTTATAGTACAATTATCAGTGGCTTATTTACGAATACCCAACAAAAGCGTTATTATTATCTATATACCTAGTGCAATTAAGTGTGGCTTCATTACGAATATCCAACAAAAGTGGTATTAATATCTATATAGCGCAATTAAGTGTGGCTTCATTACGAATATCCAATAAAAGCGGTATTATTATCTATATAGTGCAATTAAGTGTGGCTTCATTACGAATACCCAAAAAAAGCATTATTATTATTTTTATAGTACAATTATCTGTGGCTTCTTTACGAATACCCACCAAAAGCGTTTTTATTATATATACCAGGTCACGCAGAAAGTTTTGCGAAAAAAAAATTTTATTACTGGCCACTTGTAAGTATTTTGAAAAATTTGGTATTCGAATTTCGAATTTCCCTTTACTTTTTTTTGAGATTCAAATTAAATTATCGTTCATTTAAAAATGGATCTGCATCCAGAAAAGACAAAGCCCGTGGGAGTAATTAAGGTCTTAGCATCCGCTTTACCTGCACGTAAGTTTTTTGCAAGTAAGTGTAATAAAAAAATAATAACATGAATCTCTTATGAAATAACGGGTTAAAATAATTTTATATTTTATCTTAATTTTAATCAAAAGGTCAAATATCAATAACCTGAAAAATTGGTCTTGATTTGGCCTTTTGATTTGTTTCGGCGGTAAATAATTATCAAACCCACTAAGACTAGAATATTACACTTCGGCAAGTACTGGATTTTATACGTTTTTTTTTTATTTTTATTTAACCCCTACAGGTAAAGTAGGGTTGTATTTTTCATATCGATGTTTTGTATTAAAAAAAAGTTTACAAAGTAGCTGTGGTCGTTGCTTTAAAGTTTCTAAGCTAAAGTACTCGTAAATTGATCATAGCATATTTGTAGTTTATTATTAGTTCTCAGCAAGTAAATTGTTAAATTCTAATGGATCTGAAATGAAAATCTTTAACCATACATTATAAGGGATCAGTATACAAAAATCCATGTTCCCTTTATTATATCTATTAGTAAAATTTCCTTTTATTAAAGAATATTAGCTAAAAAAAGTATCTCACTTAAAATGATAAATCTCATTTTTTTTGTCTGTTGTTTTCACAGTTCGACCTCGCGTGCGCGGAGTGGAAGCGCACCCTGGTGGGCACCATCCACAACGTGGGGCTGTTCGCGGCGCTGCCTCTCACCGGATACGTCTCTGATACGTCAGTTTATTTCTTTTCTCCTCCAAGCTTGTTTACTCCCACTCTAGCTTTCAATTAAAAAAATTAGGAAGTTACATTTATTACTTTCTCCACCCTCACAAAGTTACATCAAATCTATTACTTTCACAACCCTCTCAAAGTTACCTCAAATCTCTTACTTTTAATAACCCTCACAAAAATACATCAAATCTCTTGTTAAGGCACCCTCAAAAAGTTACATCAAATTTCTTGTTGTAACCCCTTCACAAAGGTGCATCATATCTCTTGCTTTAGCCACCCTCACAAAGTTACATCAAATCTATTACTTTCTCCACCCTCACAAAGTTACATCAAATCTATTACTTTCATAACCCTCACAAAGTTACATCAAATCTCTTGTTAAGGCACCCTCAAAAAGTTACATCAAATTTCTTGTTGTAACCCCTTCACAAAGTTGCATCATATCTCTTGCTTTAGCCACCCTCACAAAGTTACATCAAATCTATTACTTTCTCCACCCTCACAAAGTTACATCAAATCTATTACTTTCATAACCCTCACAAACTTACATCAAATCTCTTGTTAAGGCACCCTCAATAAGTTACATCAAATTTCTTGTTGTAACCCCTTCACAAAGTTGCATCATATCTCTTGCTTTAGCCACCCTCACAAAGTTACATCAAATCTATTACTTTCTCCACCCTCACAAAGTTACATCAAATCTATTACTTTCATAACCCTCACAAAGTTACATCAAATCTCTTGTTAAGGCACCCTCAAAAAGTTACATCAAATTTCTTGTTGTAACCCCTTCACAAAGTTGCATCATATCTCTTGCTTTAGCCACCCTCACAAAGTTACATCAAATCTATTACTTTCTCCACCCTCACAAAGTTACATCAAATCTATTACTTTCATAACCCTCACAAACTTACATCAAATCTCTTGTTAAGGCACCCTCAATAAGTTACATCAAATTTCTTGTTGTAACCCCTTCACAAAGTTGCATCATATCTCTTGCTTTAGCCACCCTTACAATGTTACATGAAACCTTTATTTTCGCTACTCTCAAAAAGTTACATCCAATCTATTACTTTCGCCACTCTTACAAAGTTACATCAAACGACTTACTTTCGCCACTCTAACAAAGTTACATCACATCTCTTAATTCTACCGCCCTGACAAAATTACATCAAATCTCATACTTTAGCCACCCTCACAAAGTTACATCAAATCCCTTACTTTCACCACTCCCACAAAATTACATCAAATCTCTTGCTTTAACCACAGTCACAAAGTTACATCAAATATTTTACTTTTACCGCCCTCACAAAGTTACATCAAATCTCTTGCTTTCACCACCCTCACAAAGTTTCATCAAATCTCTTGCTTTAGCCACCCTCACAAAGTAATGTTAAATTTCATACTACAGCCACCCTCACAAAGTTACATCAAATCTCTTATTTTCACTGCCCTCACAAAGTCGCATCAAATCTCTTGCTTTATCTACCCACCAAAGTTATATCAAATCTCACAACCAACCTCACAAAGCCCTTTATCTATACATTCACAAACAAAGATGGGTCCTGAATGATTCAGCACCGCTAAGGCCTTAGCCACTGACTGGAGCTACAAATGTAAAACTTGGAATAAATAATCCTTTCATGACGTCAGACTTTAGCAAGAAAGGCTTTTCTAAAATTATCATGTGAAAAAGTAAAATACGGAACTTCGAATGAAAATCCATAGTTGTTTCATCTGAAGTTTCGCTTTTTGGTTGAAAATTAAATAAACGACAAGTTTTTGAATAAAGGCGTAAAATAAAATAAGGAAATAAATTAAGGCGTAAAATAGGAAATGGAATTTTGTATGATGATAAAGAAAGAATGACATGTTAACTTTTCGGGAAATCCTACCCTGAGGGGGTAAAATAGGGGAAGAAAGTTTGTTTGCAATTTTCTACAGCTTAACTTGATTTGACGGATAGGAAACATTAAATTAAGCATTAAAACGGGTAACACCGCGGTGAAATAGCTAGTACGAGTACGTAGTTAGTAGTTTTGTGAACGAAACTGCTTACTTTAGTTTCAACTGTAGATTGCAACTGTTACAGATGACTGCAATCTGAAATGACAACACATGCAACACAGTGTGACAACGTGTGGTGATAATTTTGTATCTTCTTTATGTACTTTTGTCGACGATAGTAACGACACAAACGTGCCCGGAGCGCAGTTAGTCATCGGTAGTCAGTACAATGATTTAGTTGATTGATATATTATATGCGACAAAACAACGACAATACCGGACCAAAACTCATAAATAACACTGAGTTAGTTGATACAGACTGTTTTTGTTGCATCGTTAAAGCGTTAAACAATTATGTTAAAACATAATGTGTGACTAAGGTTTACGAATATAGAAAATAATAAGTATATACGGACTTACTAGGAATCAGAACATAAAATAAAAACTACTTGAATGATGCCTTACTAGATTACGGTGCACGCTTAGCCCACTGTAGCTTCGCGTTCTGTTTTAGTGTCTCAGTATAGTTTCTCGGTTTGTTTTCAAGGTGCACACTTAGCCTATTATCATGTCGCCTTCTGTCAGTGTCTGAGTAAAGTTCCTCAGTTTGTTTTTAAGGTGAAAACTTAGCCTATTGTCATTTCGCCTTCTGTCTGATTATCTGAGTATAGATACCTTTTTTTTTTCAAAGTGCACTCTTAGTCATGTCGTATTCCTGAGTATAGTTTATCAGTGTGTTTTCAAGGTGCACAGAAAGCTCATTGACGAATTGCCTCCTGTCTGAGTTTCTGAGTATAGTTAATCTGCTTGTGTTTTAGGTGCACACTTAGCTTATTAACGCATATTCTACTGTCTCAGTTTAGTTCAATGGTTTGTTACCTAGGCTATTGTAATATCACCTTCTGTCTAAGTATTTAACTCAAGTTTATCGGTTTGTTTTTCAGTTTTGGTCGTCGCGTGGCATTCATCGTGACGTCAGTGTCGGCTGCCGGCGTGGGGTTGGCGAGATCCTTCGCTAACTCATATACGCTTTACCTGATATTGGAGTTCCTCGAGGCTACTGTCGGCTCCGGGGTTTATAGCACCGGCTTCATTCTAGGTACCACCGCTGTCCATTTCCCCACCAAGTATTAAGACTTGCAAGTAAAACCGCTATCTTCTTGCTTGCTAACAAGAGACCAGCTAACCTGTCAAATCCAAGCAGAGTCCAAACTCGTGTTTATATAGTTTTTAAAATCATGCCACGAGGGGTGTTAGAATCAGTATCAGAAATATTTTATTTGCAAGAAATATGGTAGTTAAAGTATAAATGTTATTATAGGCTAAGCATATTTCGGCTAAAAACCATGCTAACATTACTTTTATTGCACTATATTTTGTTGGAATAAAATAATTTATTTCTATTATTTACAAAATTATAGAATTTACTCACTTAAATAATAAATTAAATAGTGGATAGTAAAAGTTATAAAAATAACCGGTGTGAAGTTAGCGGCCAAAAAGTTCGTGGCTGTATTACGCGACCAAATTAGGAAGGTCGAAAGGCAATCATTTGTAGAACTTGCTTTTCTTTTCGGTTTAGGTGTTCTATGTTAAATTTATTTAATTATTACGAAAATAAAAGAAACAAAGATTTTAAGAAAAAAAAGATGAATAAGAACTGCGGTACAAAAGGATGTATTGACTACTTGGAAGGCTCTACTCTACTCTAGCCGTACACAACAAAATATTATTATACAAACAAGTCCTAACGCCAGTACGGTAGTGGTATACAGCTGTGGGGCTTTACCAAAAAAAAAAATAACATTCTAATCATCCAAAGATTTCAACATAAGCTACTCAGTGGAATACATAATTCACCTGGTACATAAAAAGCGATGATCTCCAACGGGACCTTAACCTATATTTTGTCGACATAATTATCAAAAAGTATGCTAAAGTTCACGAGCTGACTTCATCATCATGTGGACGTCAAGGCAATCCAGCTCCTCGACAACACGGACATAGTGAGAAGGCTCAAAAGAACTAAACCTTTTGAGTTAGTATGCGTGTTATCAAGCGTAATATAGTGTATAACAGGACAGGTTATAGTAGTAGTGCCCTGCTGTTACCGAATGCACCGGCTAGGTGCTCAGGAGTAAAACTTAGGTAGAGAGAGTTCAGAGGTCTAAAAGAAACACTTTTTAAGAGTAAGGCAGGTTATCTTAGTATACTCTTTCACTTTTCATCACATACAACACATACATACAACATACTTTAAAGAACAATAAATCCTAATCACTTAGGGTGATTCTTATCCATTAAAATATCTACACAGCAGCTACCTATTTTACAATCATATAAGACTACGTAAATAAGAAGAAAGACAGAAAACGCAAGCCTGCCTACACAGAGTTTTAAAGTGTGTAGTTTTCAAATCTTTATTAGGGATGTAATATAATTGTGGATTCTTCGGCCTAGAGCCCGAACCGAAGTCTTGCTCGTTAAAGACACCCCTCAGGTAAACGCCGCTGCACCAAGTAGACGCGGACGGGACTAAATTTAAGTGACCTATCAACGTGTGTTGAGTAGTGAAATATGCCGCCCGTGGCAGGCACAAGGAAAGGCCGCACGTGGCTGGCACAGTGCAAGATTGCACGTGAACGCAGTTCGCCTCGGTGTGTAGCGGTGTTCGAGACAGCACCACTACCGCACAGGCCGAGGATTTGGAGTATAGTAGACTCCAGGCAGGCCGAGGATTTGGAGTCTTAAGGACCCCTGGCCTCCCTCAGCGTAAGCGCAGCAAAGCAGCTGCAACGCGCCGGCCTTCGCCGTAGACGTGAAGAATGGGGATTGTATCCGAAGGCGGATGATGGGAATCCCTAGCAAAAAAAAACCGTCGTGCTAGATGTAAATAAGAATGAATTTAGTACGTAGGTACCTTTTTTACACACTATCACGACACAGTAACAAGATGACAAAGATGTGAACTACCTAATCGCAGTCCGGTTTTGCCAACAGTAGAATATTAAGACGTCGTCACAGTATTTATTTCCAATTAATAGAAATTTTTGATGTCCGTATAGACAGTCGACGCAAAGAAGAATGTTGACATTTCCCTTGCCAACGGATATCCAGACTCTTTTGATTTCTAAGTTTGAAATCACGGCTCCGGTAATGCCTGGAAACTTCCACTCTTTCTTACATCATCCGGTCCTTTACCGGAGATGGACCACCGGAAACGGTCGTTCCGTTATAAGTGAAAAATTAGTACTACCAATATAGAACACAAGAACAAATATATATGTATACTTCCCAAAGGTGGTCCAATATTAATGTACTTAACTTAAAACTGAAACTTTTGGTAAAAAAAAATAATTGGTGTTAATTTGGAACTGGTGAAACGCCTTTTATGTTGATGATTGTATAAAACTTTGTTACGAGCATGGATATTTTTAATGTGCGAGAAGAAAAAGGCATTTGTCCCTCAAAACGCTTCAAAAAGATACACTAAAAAGTAAAAAAAAATTACCTATTTTCAAAAATCTGATCTGATCATGGCATCGTATTGAAGCCGGTTATATTATTTGTTAAAAATTTTATGCTTGTGACGTTTATACGTACCGATTTTAGTTCATTCAAATTTTTTTTCCATCTCATTGTCAAGTCATGTATTTTATTGACCGCTTCTTGGAGCTTCTTAGCTGCTTCCGTGAGAGTTCCCAACCGCCATGATTGCAGTGTCATCGAGGTAGGTATCGATTGTGTTGTTCTCTAATTTAGGGATGTCACTGATGTACAAAAGGTACAGGACCGTACCTAATACACTTCCTTGTGGCACCCCAGATCTAATAGATTTAATTTCAGTATACATCTTCTTGCCTTATTCTAAAAACTCGATTCTAGAACGAACGAAAAAGAAAAAATGACGAACAACGAACAAAAACAAAAAGTGTGCCGCTAAGCGGTCACCCATCCAATTACTGATCAAGCCCGACGTTACTTAACTTTAAATATTGTATCCAACAAAAAAAATGTGTAACTGTTTATAACTCTTAATAACATAGTTGCTTTATCGTGAGAACAGTAACACGTACTAGCTTCAATCTTACAGCTATAGTGTGTGTGAGCTCTAAAGTATAACAACAAATAATAACGTTATAGCGCCATTTAGCTTATTATTAATAGAAACAGTAACACATTTCTATTCACATTGGTAACGATATTCAAAGTTAAGTAACATCGAGCTTGGTGGGTAGGAAGCTTAGCGGTACACTTTTTACTTGCTTTTAAAAAAAAGTGTTGTGAGTTAAATTCACAACACTTTTTTTTCCTTCCATCTTGTGGTGGAATCTTGCAAGCTTAATTAAACACATTTCGTGTTAACACCCTTCGATGAAATTTTGCATAGTTACTAAGCTCGGATGAAAATACAATATTCCACAGCTCCTTTGACCAACAACCCCCTCCCAGGGGTACAACCTAGGTGAAAACTTGAAAAATCTTCAAATTGGGTATCCGGGAGTTTTCAGGGGCGCTGATCACGAATTTGATGTTTATTTTGATGTTATCACCTCTTGGCATATTATAAAATAACAATTCACACAAATAAATAAATTAAGCAACAATAAAAATAAAAATTATGTTTGAATTTAGGTTAGTTATATAATAACATTTAACAGTTCGCTCACAATATTATTATAACTATAGATATATACATATACACATATTTATAAAGATTAAGCAGCAATAAATAATGAGGATCAGGTCAGTCACATTAAAAAAAAAAGTTATAAAAAAACAAAAATTAAAGTCCTAGTAAAAAATGTTGACAACGTCGAGAAGTCATAGCGCCACACCAAAATATATGGCTACCTGAATAGACCCAACTAGCCATATCTGACGACATTGTAGTAGTCGGGTTCGCACCTCAGTACTGAGGCTACATTTCGACCCGCCGTTGGCTCGATGGTGTAAATAGTGTAGGTGGCTGCGCTAGTGGCGCGCTTGAGACGATGACGCGCCCTTCCTGTTCAAATGCAGCTCTATAGTTGCTTGAATCATGTTGCTCGTTCTATTTATTCCTTGTGAGTTTTTAACGAGTTCATGCATTTAAGATGTCTCCAAACAAAAAAGAATCCCTTTTCCTATCTTTGAAGGGCTCTGCAAGCGACTTATCGATTAACGGAACGATGACCGATCGGCAAGTATCTGTCTCCACATATTCGGCAATTTTTTAGCAGAGCAGTCATGGCGTTTACCAAGGCCGAAAGGCCCTGCCCAGTTGGTTTTGTTTGGTCAGCAACCTTTTGTCTCTTTGCTTGCAATTGCTACTAACATGGTACCAATCTCCGGGTTCAGAGTGAGACCCGTGGCCAGAGGCTCATTTTTCGTAAAAATATATTTCTTCAATAGCTCATCTTTTGTTTGCTTTTTGAGACCATTAAGTAACATTTTTTGAAATCGGGAAGCAATATTCGCTTGCACGTCATCACCATATTTTAGCACGTCATTTTCAATATCGCCCGATGTTGTAACAGTTCTGGATTAAAAGTATCGGTAAATATTTCGCTTATCGAATTTCGTTGATCTGGTGATTCCGTCTGGCTTGTATCGACTGCCAAGTTGGCGACCTGACGACGCAATTGGCTATAAAATCTTGAGAATAGGGCGTTGCATACCGTTGATAGTCAGATATAATTTGGTGTGTTGGATTCATCACTGATTTATGGGAAGAAAATGAGAGCAGAATTAATGCTGTGGAAATAAGAGTATTCAGAAGTGCATGTGGGCGCGTTACTCTAAATGACAGGATGAGATGCAGAACTATGCAAGAGCGCTTTGGAGTCAATAAGATGTATTAAGAAATTAAGGCATAAGGCTTGTAGAAATGGTGAATTAAAAGAGATGTACGAAACCAATTTCTAAAAAAAAACTGAAATCGATAATGACCTCCTCGTACATACTTCAATATAGTAGAGTGTTCTCAGAAAAGGTGAGGTGAAGAGTACGTTACAATCCACAAACGTTTTAAAAACACTGGCGGAATTATATATATATTATATATTATAAATGAAGTAGAAGAAGTGTGCAAGGATCGTAGCAAGTAGAAGTCTGTCGTAACTGACAACCCTTCCGGAAAACAAGCGTGATGTCATGTATGTTTAACTAGTAAAGTTTGCCCATTGAACGCTACTTGAGCTTAGATAACCCCCCCGAAATCTAAGATTACGATCGCTCCTGCAAAAACAAGGGCAAATGTCTAAAGAAACAAAGTCTGTGGCGACTAATTACGCGAATGGGCGTTACAGTGCACACACGGTACAACCTAGAAGCACTACAAAATGCACCTACAATGGCTTTATTGTTAAATTTATATTTCGGCTCTATATTTCGATTAGAACTCCAGTGGCTCCCAATTCACCTTCACCGGAATACTAATATTGTATTTCTTCTCTACAACGTACTGTTCAATCCGTCTGCCCCGTTACACTTGAAGAACGTTTCAATTTTATAGGGTTTACTGTTCTTCGCGGTACAACAAACTTGATGATAAAAACTCCAACACACTATTCTCAAACATATGATGACTCGTTCACCGTCACTGCCATAATACTATGGAACGCTTTACCTTTCGACGACAAACAAGCAAAAACTCTAAGAATATTTAAAAACCTGGTAATTAATCAATACTTAAAGAGTTAAGCTGTCTCATAAGTACACTGATTATTCATCTATATTAATTAAGATCTGTTAAGTTGGCTTTGAGCTTACCGTCTCATCATGAACTTGGTTGGTTAGTTGTATTTCTTGCTCTTTCCCTCTTGTACTTCTTGCACTCCCGCACTTGTGTAGTGTGGTTAGCGCGTGGCAGGACTGCTGCATGGTAGGGATGGGTCTCGACGACGAAGACGGGACAATTGTTAGCTGAATAACAAAGTAATGTATTATTACTTTAAATATAACTTCTTGTCAGCTCTTTTCGCAAAAAAAAATGTTTACATTGTACTGATGATTCCAAAGTGTTCTAAGAATCGTACTTGAATAAATGTTGTTTGTTTTGATTTGATTTGGACCGACTAATTGGCTTCGCGAATAGCTTTATAAATCAGCAGAGCATTTGATTATCCGGTATCCTCTATTGAAATTGCTAATCTGCCCTAAGGTATGCAAATAAATTTTTAGCTTTCTGTCTTCAAATGCATAACAGCCTTAGCTAATACTCTTTGCCATCTTGGTGATATGAAAGGTATTTGTTTTGTACTAAAACTAAGAACTAAAAGAACTAATACAGAAAATAATTATTACCTAATTTAGTATATATTCGAAGTTCAGAGAAAGTTAATAAGTCATATCAGTCGAACGAAAGGTATTCTGTCTGTATACACAAAACTGGTAGTACCTAGTAGAATCGGTGGTGGCCTAGGGGTTTCGAATTCACCTTGCGTCCTGAGCGGCGGAGGTTCAAGCCCCGGGTGTACCAATCAGTCTTTTTCTTTATTTTTTATTAATTAAATTTAAATCTGACTAAAAATTTACCACCGTTTCGGAAAAGCAAAGGTTACGAAGGGAAGAAACGGCAAGAAACTCTTCAGCCCTAGGCAATAATAATTATTAAATCTAACTAGTCCATGCGCCCAGGTATATTAGTGAACCAAGTATACCTGATATATCGCGCTTGAGTTATCCGTCTAGTGCTCCGCCGGCGGCCACGTATACTGTATGAATTTGTGTAATCTGTATGCGCGGGCGCGGGCGCGGAAGGCGCTTGAGCTGTGAGCCTAGTGGTGATATCATCGTCTGGATCGATTATGACGTGCCTAGGGTATGTTAAGGGTCCTAAGAGCCGCCTATTGGGAGCTTAATCGCATGCGAACCTAATAAGGGAATATGGTTGGAGGGCTGCCCTCTCAAAGTATAGCGTTTAGACACGTCTTTGATGATGGTCGGTAGCTCGAAATTATTGTGGAGATCGATATTACGGTTATAGTATGGAGCGCCGACTGCGCCTCGTATTAAGCGATTTTGTATGACTTGTATGGGAGTAGTATCTAACGCTACGCTCGCATATGTGACTATGGGCCGTATACAAGTTTTGTAAAGCGTCACTATTTCTAAGAGACATTTTACTTTTCATATTTAACATCGACTCTCCCCAAATGTGAAAGTGACTTGGTTAGTTTCGCGACGGAGCATTTAATTGAGCTTAAATTTGGCACAGGCATTGTTGAAGACAAATACATAAACTTTTATCTCCGAAAATTTTAAAGTTCTCACAGGTATAACTGTAACCGAATTTTATCTAAACGAACTATAGCTACCGCCTACCAAGCACGAAATTTATTTATTATCTATAAAAACAGGGCTGTCTGAAAGAAATCGCGATAAGACCACCTAAACTGTTACCTAGTTTAAATATTTACTTTGTTAATTACTTTTAAATAAAGAGTTATATATATATAGCTTGCTATATGAAACTTTTATCTATGACCAGAGTATAGGAAATAATACGCAGGGGATGGCGTAGAAATCCGACGCCGATAACCAAACTTAACGCAAGTAGAGGCAAAAAGCTAGTTTAAAATAAATCCCTTGTGACCAGCGATATACTCATCCATATAACGGTATGATGAAATCCTGTAGGTAAACTGTTGCGTCTGCGTATGGTGGTTATGCGTTTTTGGCAGATCACAGGAATAGTTATCGTTGGTAATATCTCTTACATGTCTTGGAATAAATGTCTCAGTGATATGTTATCAACACGTTTATTATTCATGTTTACAAATGCATTTTATTTTTCACAGCCCTTGAAATGGTGAGTTTGAAACGAAGAGTTTTGGGTGGAAACATCTTGTCCTGTGCGTTCGCGGTTGGTCAAGTGGTGATAGCCTTGTGTGCGTGGGCCGTACCGTACTGGAGAAACCTCACCAGGATCATCTATGTCCCTTCTTTCCTTTTCATACTTTACTATTTTATCGTGGAAGAAAGCGTCAGATGGCTAATGAGTAAGGGTCGGAAGAAAGAGGCCGCTCACATTGTGTTCAAAGCTGCTAAGATGAACAGAAAGGAGCTCTCTCCAGAAGCTTTCAAATTTTTATCAGAAGAGCCTGCTTCGAATGAAAAATTGTCACAAGCAGAAGATAAAGAAGGAAAACAACCACTCAAGCCAAAGGGACGTTCTCTGGCGATGCAAGTGCTCAAGTCAAAAGTACTGATGTCCAGACTGTGCATATGTTCGTTTTGGTGGATAACAGTGACGTTTATCTACTACGGGCTGTCAATAAATTCAGTATCACTAGCAGGAAACTCCTATGTTAATTTCATATTAACCTCCTTAGTAGAAATCCCTGGATATGCTTTAAGTGTATTGACACTGGATAGGTTTGGAAGAAAGAGGTGTATTATGGTAGCATTCTTCGTTTGTGGAATGTCTTTACTCAGTTTGCCTTTCATCCCTGAAAGTAAGTATTCTAAGTCTTTTTATTTCACTTTACCTACTACATCATCTACAAGAACAAAATACCATATCTATAAGTTTATATATTACAATAATTGTGACTGGCCGATGCTTGTACATAGGAGATATTTCAAGAAATTAGTAAAAGGGGTCTTTATAAGAGCAATAGAAGCCAAATATAAATATCTCTTTTTAGAGTTTTGTTTTTCTGTCTGTCTGTATGTTTGTATGCGCATTACACAAAAATTACTTCACAAAACTGTAACATAAACAGTTGTATTGTCGGAGATCCAATATCTTGCGCAGGTTGTATCTTGGTACTTCGGTACGCTGGTACGTTGGTATGGTGGTACGTTGGTACTTCGGTACGTCGGTACGTTGGTACGTTGGTACGTCGGTACCAACCGTTTATTACCAAATTTATTATAAGTAATAGGATCGTTAATTGATTATGAATTTGTAAAATATATTTAAAGTGTTAATATATTATGACATTTAAAATATTTAACAAAAACTGACTGAGGGCGAAGAGTAACAAAAAAAAAACCAATAATTTTTTTGTCTGTCTGTTTGTTTTTTTTTTATTTCATTTAAATCGGTTCACAGCGCGAAAAGTGGTCGAATTTTCCAAGCAAGCATTTGTGAGATGAGAATTTTTGCAGCTCTAGAACATCATGCTACAACTTGCGCTATAGAAACTCGAAGAAGCTCTGATCGATACCACCACGCAATTTCTCACTCCTCCCAAACCTTTACAAAAAGTTAATTCCAGCTAAATTCTCATCGTAAACGCCATAAATCGTCCTTCGCAGATAAAGTGTTACCACCGAAAATATAGTGGTGGCCGAGAGGGGATTATGGGGGTCACGACCCCCATAAAATCATCTACACAAACTTAACCAGATACCGGCGCCGAAGGCTGAGGAAATACCCTACCCCAAAATGTTTCCAATGACTTTTCTAATATTTTAGAGTTGTTAAAAATTAAAAATAGTGTATATATCTATAAAGTAGCAGTTTTCAAGAGATCTGAGTTTTACCTCGTTACCAACCTGTAGTTATTTGTGTTCTGAATTAGGTGTCGTTGAGAATTTTTGCAAAAAAAAATCTAATAGGAAATGCTTTCTAAGCTGAAAGATGCGGACAAAGTGACAAAAAAATAGAGGCAAAAGTAGTAGCTGGACAACAATACACTTGCAAAGGTGCACGATGTACAAACGAGTAACTAAAAATTTTTTGTTTCATCTTAAACGGTTCCCCGAGAGCTTATTGTGACCATAAAAAAAGCGCAAGAAAAGTTCATGCACGCGTCGATCAAAGAATTAGTTACTTTACATATGGCCAGCTCTACGTGACTCTTTTACAGGTCACTTTATATCCTTAATCGTTTTACATATTTGATGTTTAGTACAAAGCAGCTTAAATTCAAAATAGTGGTAGTAGTAGTAAGCATTGGTAGAAATAGTAACTACGATATCTTCCAGCGCTGTTGTGGCTGCAGACGACGCTCACGATGCTGGGCAAGCTGTGCATCAGCATGGTGTTCAGCAGCATTTACATCTACACGTCGGAGCTGTACCCCACTGGGTACCGGCACCGGCTGCTTGGAATCTGCTCCATGGTCGGCAGGATAGGGTCCATCACCGCGCCCCAAACACCACTGCTGGTAAATATTTTGTATCAGTAAAAATTGCTCGTCTCTTATTTTAAACTGTCAGTTCTTAAAATTGCATCGGTCTACTGACTATTGTTTTTTTTTATTTATACCACTAAGGTGGCAAACAAGCTAAGTATTATAGCTATTATAGCTCCATGGTATGCCTAATTCCTGGCAACGATGACGGAATCACGGTAGTTGGTTGTATTGCCACACAGAAATGACAATCATTTAGGCCGACGGCGGGTAACGATTCGTTTAATTTTCAATAAAAACGTCTTCTCAAATATCTTGACGAAATTTTTAATATAGGGCCACATTTGCGAATCGTTACAGCAAAGCGTTTGCACAACGAATTAACGTTCTTCCGAGCTATAACACATAATTTTTGTTAATGACTGTTATTTGTTATTTCAACAAGTAACTACTTATCAAAATGGCTGAGTCAACAATTGTCAGTCGAAAATGACACGCTCTATTTCCAATTCCAGTTTATTGACTTAGACCCACAAAACTGGATGTTACATAATTGAAATTATCAAATTAAAAATTTCATTATTTATATATTATATATAACCATTTTGGTTCTAAAGTCTGAGTATGAATTTCCTGCCGATGGCGAGCGGTACGATGGTCGAAAGTAGCCGTGGGCATCATTTCAAACAATTCCTCAGAACACATCCCAATGTAGAAGCGGAAGAACACACACAGTGAGGCAAAGTTGCTCCTCAGACGTAAGGGCTCGATACGGCAAGTGAGTTTGGGATCACAGAAATAACATCCTTTATCGAAATTCCTCACATAAATAACCATTTCTTCCAAAAGGAGCGAAACACTCGACGGAAAAATTTCTGCCATGTCGGACCTTGCACATACATTTTTGACGGGACTTTCGCCAAAAATCTCAGACTTTGTTCGTTTACGCGACCCACCTAACCTCAACGACGCGATAAATCTCGCAAACTCTGAAGAGAAATTCCGAAACACAACGACATCTAACCCCTCGACCACAACGCGACCTTCACGTCCTAGCCCAAACTTTGAATTACAACCATACAAACCTAATTACACGCAACCCCGTACTCAAAACCTACTCGAAGTTTAAAGATACTGCAAAAATCTCGGGCAATCGATTGAGAATTGCCGCAAAAGTGAATAGAATAATAGCCGATTTGCAACATTACGAAACAGAAATGACCAATCAACGTCACAAGCGCATCAATTCCCTACTCAACGCCAACTGCCCATCCAAAGACGTGTTAGTTTCATAGACCAAAACCCTGAAAATAATGATCACCAAAAACCACAACCTTTTCTTGCTATTGAACAACCCCAATACGACGAAAATTTAAACGCTTAAGGCTTCCTGTTGGGTATCGCACAGGAGAGCCAGGCCATCCAATCGATACCATTCGTAAATATACGACTTCAAGAGAAACCGAGAACAATATCCAATTAGAGAAACCTCCCACTGTATCCACTGCATCTTCAATTTCTACCATATCCACTGTGTCCACTGCATCTTAAATTTCTACTACATCCACTGCACCCATTACATCCACGACGTCCACCGTATCCACTGTTTCCTCAGCATCAACTGTACCTGCTACACCCACCGTGTCCACCACGCCTACGATTAACCAACCCCGTGCTGAAAACACTTCTTTCACTGAATCCAAAACAAAACCCCACCGGTTGGGTGGCCTATCTCAAAGTCAAAAGTCAAAGTCAAAATGGTTTATTCAAATAAGGATTTTACAATCACTTTTGAATCGTCAAAGTTATAAAATATTATTTTTTGAACCCTCCCACCTTCCCGCCGGTTCACAATGTTGTTGATTTCTACCGAGAAGAATCCGGCAAGAAACTCGATAGTTACTCTTTTAAAAACACTATCAATAATACATGTTTTATATAAAAAAAATTTAAGTCGTACAATTTTATGTTTTTCCATTTTAATTTGGTTTACCTATGCATCCTGTAATTGAGCATCATCAGTCCCAAGGATTTTTATCATTTACATAGTCTGAAATATTGTAGTATGCCTTTTTACAAAGTACCTGCTTGATAAAAGATTTAAATTTACTTATTGATAGATTTTGAATTTTATTGGGAACTTTGTTGTAAAAGTGTATACATTGCCCCATAAAAGAGTTACTTATTTTGTGTAGACGTGTATCATGCACCAACAGCTTATTTTTACTTCTAGTATTTACTTTGTGAACGTCACTTTTCTTGCTGAAACTATTGATATTTTTATGTACATATAAAAGATTTTCATATATGTACTGCGACACTAAAGTTAAATTTTTTACTTCCCTAAACCTATCCCTCAGAGATATCCTAGATCCTAATTTATAAAAAGCACGAATTGCCTTTTTTTGTAACAAAAATATTGTATTTACATCAGCAGCGCTACCCCACAATAGGATACCATATGTCATTAAACTATGGAAATAGCTAAAATATACTATTTTTGCAGTGTCGACATCGGTCAATTGTCTTATTTTCTTGATCGCATACACAGCAGAGCTAAGTTTTTTGGCTAGGTTATGAATATGAGGACCCCATTGAAGTTTGGAGTCCAGCGTTATGCCAAGAAAGACTGTTGAATTAACAAGTTCTAATTGCTCGCCATTAATATTAATACATGTCTGTCTCTGACTAACATTTGGTAATGTAAATTTAACACATTTGGTTTTTTTTTCATTAAGTAATAAATTATTAGCGTTAAACCAATTTACAATTTTAGAAAGGGCATTATTTAATTCATTATAACAACTGTCGTTTCTTAACTTTTTTTTAACTTTAAAAAGCAAAAAGGTGTCATCAGCAAATAAGACAATGTAACGACAACACCGTATCCTATGCTAGAGATCAAATTCGAAACACCAGACTTGCCTTACCTGAAGACGAGAAATACAACTGACCTGAAAAACAAAAAAGAGATATCAAAATCTACGAAGTAAACTAAAACCCTAACAGACTGTTACCTCACGTCTCAATCCACACACCTGTCTACGCAATTCCATGAACGCTTCTAGTTGATTCGGGTGGTTCCTCCATTAGTTTGCTAAAACAAAGTTCTATAAGGACGGCCCCGAACATTATAGAAGAACCTATATATATAAAAGGCATCGACCCCGTTCAAGAATCAAGCCCTACAATAGGGCACTTTCAATTCAAAGAATAGGGCACTTTCAATTCAAACTCTTCGTAAACGACAAAGTTCCTAACAATTTTATGTCTCACAGCTTCCACGTAATTCAAGAAATAAACCTCCCATACAATGGAATAATTGGCAATGATTTCTTTTTGGCACATAACTGCAAAATAGATTATTCGGACAATATCCTTGTCGTCGATAAGGCAAAATTAACCTTAAAATTTAACAAGCCTGTTTATACTATGCCTCCGCGAACTGAAACAGTAATTGAATGCTCAGTGATAAACCTCGAAATTTACGAAGGGCTTATCCTTGACCAAATAAAAACTTATTGTTAAGGTTAAACCAAACTCTAGGGTCAATATTTCTGTCGTAAATATTTCCGAATCGCCATTACGAGTTAATTCAAACATGAAACTCGAATTATTATCATTAGATAAAACCCAATCGTATGAAATCTTCCACACTCAAATACCCGCTTACTCCAAAGATGACATGAACTACGCAATGACCCGAGATGAAGAAACTTTAAAACTACTAAGAGTCTCCCATCTAAACATAGAAGAGAAGGACGCTTTATACAATCTTTGTTCCGCTTACTCCGACATTTTCCATTTGCCCAATGACAAACTTACTTGCACCGAAGCCGTATAACACGAAATACCGACTTCATCCTCTGTTCCAATAAACACTTAATCCTACAGATTTCCCGAAATACATAAAAAAGAAGTAAACGCCCAAATCAATAAAATGTTAGACCAATTTGGATTGTCCCTAAAAAGGCAGACGCATCCAGCCAACGCAAATGGCGTGTTGTTATAGATTACCGATTACTGTTATAGATTCCTACCCAATTCCCAACATTAACGAAATTCTCGACCAGTTAGGAAAATGTCGATACTTCAGTAAACTTGATCTCACTTCTGGTTTTCATCAAATCAAGATGGGAAAGGACGCCCCCAAGACAGGGTTCTCCGTTCCACAGGGGAATTTTGAGCTCACGCGCATGCCTTTTGGGCTCAAGAACCTTGTCAGATCTACAAGGTATACAATGCTTTGTATACCTTGACGATATCGCAATTTACTGTTTTGACCTCGAAAAACATATCCAAAACCTTTCCAATGTTTTCGATAGACTCCGCTCTTTCAACCTTAAACTCCAGCCCGATAATTGTAAATTTCTTCGCAAGGAAGTTTCCAACTTAGGGCACACTATCACAGATGAAGGCGTTAAGCCAAATCTCGAAAAAACTAAAGCCGGCCGTGAATTTCCGCGTCCCAATAGCCCTTATCCTTCATGAGCCAAGTATCATATTATGGAAGATTTATTCCAGACCTGTCCAAACTAGCCAAACCTTTCACAAGCTTACTAAAAAAGGATAAATTAGAAGTTTCGAAAGATTCAGTTATAG
Source organism: Apoda limacodes (assembly GCA_946406115.1). Taxonomy (NCBI): domain Eukaryota; kingdom Metazoa; phylum Arthropoda; class Insecta; order Lepidoptera; family Limacodidae; genus Apoda; species Apoda limacodes. Next base: position 26,680,940 of record OX291556.1, read on the forward strand.
AAATACCTGAAGTCCAACCGCGTCTGCGTTTTGAATAATTTCTGAAAACTCATCCCGTAAGTTTTCATCTTAAGAAGGGGGGTGTTATATATACATATACGCTAGTAACTAGCAATACTTATTGCTTAGACAAACGCAATGTCAGCAGTCCTGTAATACTGGTGGGCTGAAGAGCCATCGGGACCAGTCAGTCGTATCTTGTCCGGTCAGAAAGCTACACACTTGCCACTCGCCCCTTCTATTTCCAAAAATCAATTTTGTATTCTATTTTCTACTTCTTTTATTCAAGTGATTAACTTTAAAGTGTAAAATTTATTTTTTAAAAACCTATTTCGGATCTCCCCTGTAACAGAACGCCTTCGCTATGTCCAGGCTACATGCCAATGCCTCTCCCTGACTCTTAATGGCTAGTGCCCATCGATGTGTGCGATATACTAGATCTAGAAGGTCACCATTCGAGCGAATGTGACGAAAGCCATATTGACGGTCTATTTCTAGGTATTGCAGAAGCTGTGTGTTGATCACACGCTCCATCTCCTTGGAGAGGAGAGATGTAATAGCGATAGGCCTGTAATTCGGTGGATCTGATCTATCGCCCTTTTTGGGCACTGAGTGCACATTTGTAGTCTTTCATGAAGACGGAAATTGCCTAGTATACTAGAAAAGCTCGAAGACGCGCGTGAGTACAGGACATAACTCAGGAGCTCACTGTTTAAGCACTACTGCTGGTATACCGTCTGGCCCACTCGACTTATGAACGTCTAGAGAAAGCAACGCCCACCAGACCTCCCGCTGTATTATGGAGATTTCCGGCATGGCCTTACCGCACAACGGTATAGAAGGTAGGTAGGTTCGTCGTTCAAATTCGTTTCTCTTTCGCACTATAGGCCAAGTTACCGTTAGACAAGTTTTTTTAAATCGACAAACCTCAAGAAAGTAATTTCATTTTCATTTCAATCGAATAATTATGTATAAAAAGAAAATAAATACTAAATAATAAAAGATGTAAAAATTACCAAAACTAAGTAACAATTTAATTAAATCTTTTTTTGCTAGTTATTGCTGAGACAATCAACGGAATCGTTTATGAAGTGAATATGATGTGTGTTTTTACCAGATGGCGTATATGGAGTCGCTGCCGTACATAGTGTTCGGAGTAATGGCCGGAATGTCGGGTATTCTGACGCTGCTCACACCGGAGACCCTCAACACGCGGCTGCCGGACACCGTGGAACAGGCGGAGAACATCGCTACGGCGCGGGGCCAGTCCCGGTCAGATCACGTCGTTGAATCTACGTAGTGCGAGCTGAGACTCACCAGAAGATAAGCCCGGTGCAACCGACAGTGTAGTGTTAGCTTTAAGGTTGATTGATGCACGCTTATCGCCCCGGCACCAGATCAGCATCGCCTCGCCTCGATATAAGTGTGCCTTAACCGTGTCTTTGCGATAAATGTGTGTTGATGTGCTTTTGTCTATATGGAAACGCGTGAGTATGTTATTCTTTATTTGGGTACTCTATACTGTTACGAATTTATTTATCGTACAGATTAGAATAGGCGAGGCGTTGAAAACTTTTGAACCACGTACCACAAAGTCAACCATCTGTAATACAGTATGTTATTCATCGATTGTGAAACATAAACATAAAAGAAATTATTCGAAGCAATTAATCGCTTGGGGGCTAGATGGTTTTCGAAGGAGTATCGGATAAGCGGACATCGCACACCATAAAGTTAGTTTTGCTACGGTGCTGAAATAAGTCTCCACGAAACGTACGCACAGTGCACTCCCGACCACGACATGGTGTCGACTAAATAATTTCGAACGGTCAACTTTCGAGAACTCAACCTCACCTCTGTCGAGCTCCGCTGCTCGCCAATTTTTAAATGATTCAAATTCAAAAAGTTAGTTGAGTCACCCTGTACTTACAGATTGATCCGCATCACCCCTAAGTGAGACTGTAATTAATGTACTGTAGTAGAGAGTGACAACGTACCTGAAGAAAATAGTCGTTTAGTTCAGTCGAGTCTAAGTATTCAGTAAATAGTAAATAGTAAGCAAGCGTAATTTATTTTTGGATTAAAGATGACGTAAATGTATATTTATTTACTTTTATTTGTAAGTATAAAGGTGCAAGGTTTATTTGATTGCATCTTATTTCTGTCTCACAAGTGACAAGTGGCTCTTTTGTCACTGAGTGGCAAATACATTTGCAAGTGACGTAACTTCTTCGTTACGACATAAATGTGCATTTTGGTGATCGTAGAAACTAGATTATTTGGTGTTTTACGATCGTTATTGTTGTGGTGCACGTTTGACTATAGGGAGTCGTGAGACTGATCAATCAAAAATCACATCGATACTTTGGTACATCCAACTTATCATGTATGTAAGTTACAAGAGATCGGAAAAGCGAGATCTCTGGCTTAATGCATTTTATTTGAAACTCCAAAGTGTCGCGTATTTTAAGAACTTTGTCATTATGTCCACGTTCAAATAATATCTTCTGACAACTCTGTGTACATAGAATTAAATACAAGATAGTTATGTAAAACGTACATTTTTTTTAATATGTGATGTTAAATAGTGTAATATGTTATTAAAACGTTGAATATTATGTATAACGTAACCAATGTGCATTACGAATCATTAATAAAATAACATTAGATCAATTAAATAGTGACAGACGTTTTTTATTATTACTTTACCTACTGTTTGAGTTCCTCGAAGAGTCTAGAGGATCTTAATATATAGTCTAGATTACAACCTAAAACTTCAATTAATCTCATTCTTTATACTGCTAGTAGTTATTCAAAAACTTTAAATACTATTGGTCGTGTATTTAGTCTAGTCAGCTGTTTATGTAGGGGTTATGTAGTCACCCTCGCAAACCTGTCCCAGCGCATGACTTTAAAAATAGATAATATTTTCAGACTTTTTTTAAATGTACATCAAAAAACTATCACCAGTCAATTTATTTACATCAATTAAATATTGTTTAGAATAAATATTTTTTTCATATCAACGTAATACTTACACCTATAACAAAATAGCTATGTTTGCAACATGGTTTTATGAAGCATCTCAAAACTCGCTTAACATATATGTTTTAAAATTTAAGAAAACACGCTCAGCAAATTGAATAATCACTATTACAAAGTATTGCTATTTATATAGCATTATTTTAAAGGTTGATCTAATACACTAACTACTAACTAATATCGCACTGTAAGTCGGGATTCTCGACTAGGGTTTTTTAAAAAAAGATTATTTATAGTTATAAACACTTATTTATTCGGTAAAATATTATAATATACGATTTTATTAAAATTGGTGTGTACCGGGTGGAGGCTAGTGTTGAACTAGAGGAGCTTTACTTGAGAAGTTCGTAACGGATTAAAATAATGCTGACTAGGCTAGGAAAAGGGGTGACTAGACTATATACTATAGGGTGCATATAATATTTATAACAGCCCCCCGCTTTGGACTGAACTTACACCCTTAAGTGAAGTTCACGTCTAAAAGCTTCTTATTCTGGGTTCAGGAATTGGACGGTCTGAAGCAATATCTTCAAGGGAGGTTGCTATGTTAAAATGTCTTGTTTTACTTTTTTGTTAAGGATTGGAATAGGTATTTTTCGGTAGACACCAGTTTTATCACATATTTTATAGATAATGTATACAATTAAAATTATTACTAAAAATAGGGTTACAAAGGAATAGTAATTACCATACAAAACAATATGAAATTTAGTTTCTGAGTTATTTGTTTTAATACGGAGTTATACTTAGATAAGGAATCAAAGTTAGTAGAGTTTAAGTTTAATAACGGAAGTTTAACCTGTGATTCTTTAAATGCAATAAAGTTACAACAAGAATCGTTTATCAGTACAAAGTTGGATATAACGGGTTGAAGTTCTATTTTTAAATTTTATTTAAATTACAATATCCAATACAACCACTAGGTATGTTTTAAATACCAGATCCTAGGATATTAATTTCGGTGGTGTTACTCATTTTAGGACAGCCTATAGAGACTTTTGAATTTTTAGACATAATGTATATCCACGAATTATTGTTAAGTGGTTGCCAAGCTTCGATATATCCGTGGAAGAATTTAGTTTCACATTGGTTAGGCACTGAAGTTAGCAATTTTGTAATAATGTCAGTTTCACAAATAGGGGTTACAGTTATAGAATACACATTGGTTATTACACATATAAACATCTGGTTAGATATAGTTTTACAGTGTCTCATGTCATTTAACTTACAGTAGTGAGACTTATCTCTACTTATGCTTACATATTTAGTAGAAGGTATTATGACGGAGTATGACTCCGGGTTTTTGGTCTGATGTGCTACAGGAAATGGAATGTTTTGATATAAATTGTACTCGGTGGGGTTAGTTGACGGGATTTTAGGCACAAAGACAATTTTGTAATCTGAGTAATAACTCGCCACTTCCGAGATATTCATTAGAATATGGATGTTATCTAATATTAAGGGTCGGTACTGGTAGTTCATTAGAGCTAGGGAGAAATCTATAGTTATTTACAAGTTCTAAAAATAATTGTTTCGGGGTAATAATAGATGAGTGTAGAGTGTTTGATTTACTAAATAAAAGACCACTAATAATGTCTTCTACGCGAAACGAAAGCGTTAACAAACTATTTTCTAGGATGTTCATTAATTCTAACATTTTGGATTTAAACCATAGTTGGTCTGATAATACACTAAAGAAAGGTTTTCAACAGCGTTGTCTAAACTTTGTTGAATAGAGTTGATTTTATTTATAGTTTCTTTAAACGAGGAAAGAGTTAATGTGGTAATGAGAATATTCTGTTTCATTAAGTTAGCAAATTCCTTTTGGTCATTTTCTATAGTTTGGATAGCGTTGTTATATTTAATAGCATCGTCTTGGTCTATTGTGCCAAATAAATGTTTAGATATGGTGCCAATTATGCCGAACCACGGGGATCGTTGATAACGTTGTTTACCGGTCAGGTGAGAAATTGACTCGTAGTCTCTTAGTATGTCATAATAACGAGAAGGCTGAATCAAGTTGTGACACTCAGTTTCGTCGAATGTAAGACTCTGTTTACAAACGTATCGAGAGGTGCCTATCACACCGTTTATGTTTTTGAGGTGTGGATCAATAAAAGAAATATCTATCGGAACAACTACACTAAGGTGGTCGTTTACAATCTTTAATGATCCGACGGGATTAAAATAGATTCCAGGGTTGTTCGAAACGGGGTGCACATACTTTCCTTGAGTTATGGTACTGTAATAAAATAAAAGAAAACTATGAAATACAAATTACTATTCTAAGATATAATAAGATAAAGTAATAGTTATAGCTAGGTCGTAAAACGTTAGTAAAGATATAAAATGTATGTAAAAATTAAGTATGTAAAGAAAGATTATTATGGCTATGGGTATAAAACTTATTTACTAGGTGTATATATTTTAAGTGTCACGTCTACGTGCCAATATGACTTCATTGTAATGATGAGAAACATGTCGCCTGTTAATTAAGAGCGTAATGTATTTCTACCATTTATTTTAACTATTTTGTAAGGTCCCTTCCATATGGGGGACAAGGCTTTGCGGAGCCTTAGATGGTTTTTAAGGAACACGTAATGGCCTACTTCGTATTTAACGGGACGACTATGGTTGTCATAATAAGATTTCGAATTTTCCTTTGATTTCGTTAAATGCTCTTTATATATATTATATGGACTTTAAGTACTCTTTGAGTGTTGAGTGACTTCTTTTCAGGGCGCCTTGAGTTTGTGGGTTATATGGTGATGACCAAAGTTGTTTTATTTTGAGAAATTGACAAGTATTTTTAAATAAGTCTGCTGTAAAATTGGTTCCTTGATCGGTGAGGATGGTTTTTGGGATGCCAAAGAGAGAAATAAAGTGGATGAGACAGTCCATGGTTTCTTCAGGTGTGGTACTGCGTATGGGATAAGAAGCAGAATATTTCATTAAGTCATCTTACAAGGAGAGTATATATTTAAGTTTAGCGGTGCCCGATTCTGGTAATGGACCTACTATATCTACAGAAAGTCGTTCAAAGGGAGTTGTAGAAGGCGTTGTAATTTGCATTGGTGCTCTATTGATTTTTCTAAGTGCTTTATTTTTTTTATTTCGATATCGCTACACATTCATTTCCAGTAAAATTGTTCGCGGATTCTATTAAACATACGGGCGGAGTCTAAATGACCAGCGATGGGTATGTCATGATTACTTTTTAGGATTTTTGGGATTTCACTAAGGGAAGGATGTATAATGTTGTTGTGATAAATGTTTATAGTTATATTGGTATCGTGGAAAAGGTAAGTTAACATATTATATATTTTTATAAAAGAAAGGTTATCAAAGGGATTTTTGAAATCGCTGATGGCGATTTCCGTTGCACTTGTGTTTGTGGTTATTTCGTTACGAAAGGCTTTGAGGCAATCAAATATGTCTTTATACGAAGACTTATCAAAGTGATGGACTTTGGTGAAGAGTAGGTAGTAGGTTTTAACGAATAACAACGAATTTAATTCCTTTTCGCATGAAATAACTTTATTAGGGTCATCTATATTTTCTAGGATTTCTTGTATATAGGGATTGCATTCGTCTAGGTCAATGGATGTGGGAATTAAAATAATATTGCATGAGCTTTTTGTTAGGTTTTCATTGTGTTGTTTTACATTTGTGTTAAAGTTAATATTTTTATTTAGGGTTGTTTTCAGAAATGTGGTGTACTCATTACTATTAGAATTAGAAAACGGTACATTAGGTACTTGGTCACTTAGAGTCAAAGGATTAGTTGGTGTTAAGGTTTGTTCCAGGTTTGTGTCAGGTAAGTTTTCAGGTATTGGGTGTGGCTCATAAGGTAAGTTTTCAGGTAATGGAGATAGCTGGTCAGGTAAGTTTTCAGGTAGTCAGTACGGTTGATTTGAAAACATCGAGTCTTGTCTACTAGTAGACGGTTGTGGATTTTGAAAAGCATCTGGGATCTCTGGAGTCGGTAAGTTCAAAGGACTAACACCCGGATTTTGATCGTCAAATCGACTTATGTCTAAAGGATCAAGATCGGTTAGATCTTCATTTACCTCTTCTCTTTTTTTTCTATTGACAGGATATCTAGTCAGCGGCTCCGTTTGGTTTGCCTTTTCGGTATATAATTTCGTACTCATACTCTTCGAGTTTGAGTCTCCATCTTTGTAATTTAGAACTTGGATCTTTATGGTTAAATAAACATTTAAGTGGACGGTGATCGGTAACAATTTGAAATTTATAGCCGTAGATGTAAGGACGAAAGATTTTGCAACTGAAAATTACAGCTAATAGGTCTTTTTTCGTTGTGTTGACATTGGATTCACTCTTATTTAAAGTGCGTGAAGCAAATGCGACTGGTCTGTCTTGTCCGACAAGACCTTGAGAAAGAACTGCACCGATGGCATGATTAGAGGCGTCACATGTCAGGACGAAGGGTTTTGTGAAGTCTGGGTATATGTGAACAGGTGCAGTGACGAGTTTTTGTTTGAAAGAGTCAACCGCAATTTGTTGTAGATTACGCCAATCAAAAGCTACATATTTTTTAAGCAGAGAGGTTAGTGGTTTAGCCAGCTTAGAGAAGTCTGGGATGAATCTACGATAGTATGACACATGTCCGAGAAAGGACTTGATATCTTTGGGGCACTTTGGAACAGGATATTGGGAAACAGCTTTTATCTTATAAGGATCTGGTTTGACACCTTGGTCAGTTATAACATGTCCAAGATATGCTACTTCTTTCCTTAAAAACTCGCATTTACTTGGCTGTAGTTTAAGGTTGAGTTTGCGTAGCCTTTCAAAGACGGAAGTGAGGTTTTTTACATGTGTTTGTAAGTCATAGGAGTATATGACGATATCATCAAGATAAACGAAGCATTTTAGACCTTGGAGACCAGTTAGAACACAATTCATGAGGCGCTGAAATGTTGCAGGCGCGTTTTTCAGGCCAAACGGCATACGGGAGAACTCAAAATGACCCTGCGGAACATTGAAAGCTGTCTTAGGACAATCTGTTTCATTGACGCAGATTTGGTGAAAACCAGAAGTAAGATCTAATGTCGAGAAATATTTTGAATTTCCGAGTTGGTCTAAGATTTCTGTTATCTGTGGTATGGGGTACACGTCTCCAATAGTGACTTCATTTAGCTTTCTGTAGTCTATGACTACACGCCATATCTTTTCACCGGTTGCGTCGAGTTTCTTTGGCACGACCCAGATTGAAGAGGACCATGGAGAAGGATGTTAAATAATTCCTTCATCTAACATTTTATCTATTTGTTTTGTCACCTCTTTCTTGTGACATTCAGGAAAGCGATAGGATTTTGTGTTAATAGGGACATCGGATGTGGTTCTAATTTCATGTTTTAAGAAATTAGTGAAAGTTAACTTGTCTCCAGGAAGATGGAAGATATCGGAGTGGTCGGAACAGGCTTGATAGAGGGTAGAAGACTTCTTCATTATTTAAATGGGCTACGCGCATTGAGTTCAGGACTTCTTGTGTTCTTTGTAGAGAGTTTTTGTCATCGTTTGTACTAGGTTTGGATACAGGGTAGGCATCATAGTCGATTGGACATAGAGTAAGATTAAGGTTAGAATCGATTTGGACTGGATTTTCAGAGACGTTAACAACGGTTATGTTTACACGATCGTTATTTTTTACTTTTACTACACAATAAGATACGAACAAGGAGTCGGATATGTGTTGGTCCATGATCAGACCTTCTTTAATCTTTGGGTTAGATACAGTGCATTCAATTACAACTTCTGATCGAGCAGGAATGGAGTAAACGGGATGACAAAAGTTCAATTTAAATTTAAGGTCCCCTATTGTGACGGCGTTATCTAAATAGCTTATGTTGCATTTCAGGCCTCTGAGAAGATGCTGCCTATTATTGCATCATATTTTAGGTTTATCTTATCAACAACGTGAAAAGTGGTCGAATTTTGTTTTTTTTTTAATTTAGGAAACAACTTTAGTTTGTAGTACAGTACAGTAGGGATAAACTCCCGGTTATTATCGATTCCTTTCAATTTGATTTTCTCTTTATTTAGAATGGGCATTTTCTCAATAGATTTGCTTTTTATCAGATTCACAGATGCTCCAGAATCAATGAGAAATGCTAAGGGTCTTTCGGAAAGGTTTGTAAATAAAATAATATGAGGTAGGGATCTGTTTTTAATGTTAGATGTGACTTCATGTAATTTCATAGATTCAGAGTGTGTTTGTGGAATTAGGTCATTAAATCTTTTCAGGTTCACAAATCGGTTCAGTAGCCGAGTTCGTAGTTTTTGAGTCTTTAGGTGCAGAAGTTAGGATATTGGAGTTCTTGGATATGAAGGGTTGGACATTTGATTCCTTGGAAACAGAGGTTTGGACATTTGAGTCCTTGGATGCAGAGGTCCTTGGAGTATGGGTGTCGTTGGGCTCGCGTGGTTTAGATTGTGACTCGGGCTTCACGGGACACCTACGTAAGCCCTTTACTCGTTAAAAGATTCGTTTGTATTTTCAGGGTGTTCATGTGAATCTTGCTCATTAGGTTGCAGGGGGAAAACATTATTGGTTTGTGTTTCAGGAAAGTAGTGGTCACCCTCTTTATAGAATACGTGAGGTTGCTGAGGACTCAAAAATCTAGTATATTGAGGTGAGTTCGTGGTTGTAGGTAGATGAAGTTGTGGTGAAAAAGGAGAATGAGGTGTCTTGAGGCGGTTGTTATTATATTCTCGTTTTTTACAGGATTCAATGGTGTGACCTTGGTATTTGCAGTATTTACAAAAGAGTATATTGGAGTTTCGTGGGGTTTGTCAAGGTTGAGTAATCGCTGGGGCTGGTTTTGCGTAATTATTATGCACTGTAGGTTTAAATGTGTAGTCAGGTCTTCGAGTGGGTGTTAGATTATAAAAACGATCTTGGGAGGTTTCGTCTATGCATCATAAGTTGGATTTTGTCTTCGGAAATAGCCATCTTAATGGCGTCGTTAAGGTTATTAGGGTCTTTGCAATGGACAATGCTGGATATTCTAGGAGATATTTCGACTAAAAATGTGTGTAGGGCTAAATCTTCCATAGCTGAGATTCTGCCGGGAAGTTCCTTTTTATTTGAGTTGGATAATGTGATTTCGGTTAGTAGTTTTGAAAGATTTGTTTCCATTCGTAATGCGGATTGATTAATTGGTTCGTTAGTAGTTTGTTGGCATTCTTGTAAGTCTGTAAAGAGGTGTGCGTAATGCTTCCTCTCACCGAATTGGGTTTGCAATAATTCTTTTAACTGTGCCCAACTTGTGAGTTCCTTTATTGAACACACCGCTTCAGCTTTTTCTTCTAATTGGCTTAAAATATATTGGAATATAATTGGTTTCTGAGAACTTGTAGCAATATTGTAAGCATTGTCGCAATTTGTGATAAATGCATTTAATTTATCTCGGGTACCATCAAAACTCCTAATAAATTTGAATAAGGCGGTGATTGGAAAGTTGTCTTTAGAGGTTTTTGAATCCTTTGTAGACATTTTAGCAAAATTAAATTAGTAAAAGCAAAATTTAAAACAATGAAATCGGTTCGGTGTAACAGGCGGTCACTGGATCACGGGAATGTATATGTTACTGAATGACGGCGTCGTGGTCTTTACGAGCTATGTTTTGATTACGCTTTCTACGATAAGGATTGGATCATTAAAATGCTAATATATTTGTTACAGACAATAATTATTAAGGAATAAGTTTAGTAATAATGAGTATAAAATTTATGACAGAACAATTAAAACGAGAATGTTAATTTCAAATAACATTTAAAATTCACTAAATTTTCACTTAGATCGGAGATTAGATTCACTTTTTTCAGGAATTCACTTTCACTTAAAATAGTTAATAATTTGAGACTTACAGGATTTGGAACTGGAGTAGTAGTATTACTTTGTATTTCTGGAACCTGGATGTCATTCTTGTTACAGCTGTGATCTCGTTGGCAGAACCCGGAGTATTTCTTTTGGTTTTGCTGGTTTTGCAGGTGTGACCCCGCAGTTGACAGCTGGTACAGCTGCGAGCTCTTCTAAAGAACTTGAAGTATATGTAGATGTGACCCCACGGTGGATTACACACAGTAGGTCGGACAAGGATACGGAGATGAGTTCAACGTTGCACTTTGATTCTGGCACACACACACTTGTAAATATATAAATAGTTTGTATAACTTGAAATAAAAGTCACTTTTATTCACGGATATAGAAGGATTCAGAGAAGTATACGGAGACGATTCCGGGATACTATTTTTTGTATCCGTCAGCGCTGCCACCAGTTAGTTAGTCGGGATTCTCGACTAGGGTTTTTAAAAAAAGATTATTTATAGTTATTAACACTTATTTATTCGGTAAAATATTATAATATACGATTTTATTAAAATTGGTGTGTACCGGGTGGAGGCTAGTGTTGAACTAAAGGAGCTTTACTTGAGAAGTTCGTAATGGATCATAATAATGCTGACTAGGCTAGGAAAAGGGGTGACTAGACTATATACTATAGGGTGCATATAATGTTTATAACAGCACGCTTTCTATCACTTTGCCGCTGAGTAGGTGCCTACCTCTAGCGATACCTCAGAATTCGGTAGATTTTTCAAACAACATTGGAACAGTTTGCATTGACAATTCACGCTTAGAAAGTAGAAAGTAGGAGCTATGTTATATTGTTGATATACCCATATTATCTCAATGTGTTATATCAACGTATGACAGCTCCCTGGTTGATCCTGCTACTAAGTTATACGCATAGATATAGAATGTACAAGATCAACCATGCCAAATGAAAAACGAAACAGAAAAAAAATTGCAAATGTGTGAGTGGAATAGTGTTGTCAAACAACACTATCGATAATTTTACCTGCACAAAATTATTGCAAACTAGCGCGCTGGTGAAATTAAATATTACCTATGTCGCGTTTACACTCGCGCCACACAGCCTCGGAACAAAGCAAACTGTTTACACGCTTGTGCTCGTACATGTGCCCAATAACATAGCGTTGAATGCAAGAGTGTAAACATACCATGAGAACCTAAACTATTAGGACTATAATCACGTCTCATAGGAAATTTAAAAATCTAATCACTTTCTTCTTAAAGAACCCCATGTCTTAGTCTCTCGAGAAAACCTCAGCAGGGAGCTTATTCCACAACTTAAGCGTTCGCGGGAGTAAGTTCCTCACAAATCGCACTGTTTGTGACCATTCAGGTTACGAAGAGTGAGAATGAATTTACTGTCGATGGCGAGCGGAGCGATGGTAGAAAGTAGCTGTGGAAATTATTTTAAACAATTCCTCAAAACACAGAACATATTATACAAGCGGCAGAACACACACAGGGAGGCAAAATCTTTCCTCGGACTTAAAGGTTCGATACGACTTGTGAGTTTGGGATCGTCGACGATTCTTACTGCTCGTCGTTGAACCGAATTAAAAGGGCTAAGCTGGTATCTAGGTGCACCCGCCTAGAGATGGCAGCAGGCCGGACTTGTGATTTGTAAGTTTACCCGTCCCCAGTCAGAGACCTGGGACAGTGTGGTCTCGATTTGAGACACAAGTTCTCCGCGGTTTTCCTCCACAACGGAACGAGGGATGTTTGCACGACCCGTGTAAAAAGCGTCACCAGTACTGTCATCTGCATAGCAATGTATGTTGTTGATGTCCAACATGTCATTGATATGCAGTAGAAACAGCGTAGGAGACAGCACAGAGCCTTGCGGGACACCAGCATTAATGTCCATGCTATCAGAGCAACTACCGTCAACTACGGTTCGTATGCGTCTGCCGGACAAAAAGCTAGCCACCCATTTGCACAAACCCTCGGGCACTCCGTAAGATGGCAACTTCGATAGAAGACCGCGGTGCCAGACCCGATCGAACGCCTTCGCTATGTCCAGGCTACATGCCAATGCCTCCCCCTGACTCTCAATGGCTAGTGCCCATCGGTGTGTGAGATACACTAGAAGGTCACCAGTCGAGCGACCGTGGCGAAAGCCATATTGACGGTCACTGACCAGATCGTGTACTTCTAGGTATCTTAGAAGCTGTGTGTTGATCACACGCTCCATCACCTTAGAGAGGAGAGAGGTTATAGCGATAGGCCTGTAATTCGATGGATCTGATCTATCGCCCTTTTTGGGCACCGGGTGCACATTCGCAGTCTTCCATGTAGACGGAAATTGCCTAGTGTGGTAGGAAAGCGCGAAGAGGCGCGTGAGTACAGGACATAACTCAGGAGCACACTGCTTAAGCACCACTGCTGGTATACCGTCTGGCCCACTCGACTTATGAACGTCTAGAGAAAGCAACGCCCGCCTGACCTCCCGCTGCGTTATGGAGATTTCCGGCATGGACTTACCGCACCACGGTATAGTAGGTGGTACAGCGCCTTCATCGCTCATATTCGAGTTCGAGGCAATGAGACTGCCCAGTAAATAGGTTTTCTCTCTAGCACTACGGGAGAATCGGTTTTTCGCTGTGTTGTTCACTGACAAAAGTTTCCCTTGGCAGCATAACAAGCGACCAGAAAGCACGACTCCCAGAGGGATAGCTTGCAAGTCGCCCACCTATTTTACCGATGAATTGGAACTTAGCTCTGGCGGTTACTTTCTTACTCGAGGCAGCATTTAATTTGCGATTTAACTCAGACGTATTCAGATCCTTATTGATCGAACCGTTGTCTAAGCAGTTGGCTTGAGAATTTGAGCTTCTTTACAAGACCTATTAAACTACGGTCTTTTTTTTGATGTCGGCAGCTACTCGAGGGTTAGAAATGTAACATTTCATGCCAGCGAAGATTGTCTCAGTGACTGCGGTTGCGCAGATGTCAGGATCTTCTGAGCTGAAGCAGAGCTGCCTCCACGGGTAAGATGCATAAAAATCCCGCAATTCATCACGGTAGTGCAGAGAAAACGGTTAGTGTGCATGACACTTGATACCGGGCGAGAGAGTGGTCAACGGAGCCAATAGGCGCATCCACTGAGACGGAATATCAGTTCGGACGTGTAGTTAGCACTCCTAGCCTCTATATCAGGTATGCTCGTTGGAGAAAGTACCAGTTGAGAGAATATTTGTAAAGAATAAAATCCAAATTTAATTGATACGTCTCAATTTTTTTATTGAAAGTATCTAAATTTAACAAATTTAACATTATTTAGTAATAATACTAAAACTATAAGAACATTAAATATAGAAACTATTTGTAATTAGACTTCTGGTGAACAAAACACCGTCATAAAAAACAAGTATTCTATATTATTTTTCATCATGCAACCTCTTACAATTCACCCCACCGTGCGCGTAATACATATTGCATTTCATACCAATTCTTTAAATGTGGCTCGAACGGCGCGTACGATGCGGACAAATGTGCGATCACCTTTGGATGGCTATGAATAATTATCTTATTAATATTCTATACATGTATAATTACATATATCGATACTGATGCCGTCGGTCGCCACCTTGCCAAGCTTTATGGTAACTAAATGTCTACTTATTGTACGCAAAATACTCTCCAAATCCTTATTTAACAACGAAATAATGGTACTCAGTAAATCTAGACAAAAAAAAGGAAGCTATGATTTAAATTGTTTTTTATTTCGTAAAATTCTCAACTAAAACTGATAAAACATATGACAGCAATGCAGTTAAAATTATCATAATTTATCTGTGAAATGTGTACTTATTCGAATTATTATCTGTTGTGACTTCACATTTACTCACAGCACAAGACACCATAGTTACCTACAAAATTAATAGTTTGTATGTTAATCCAGAATTATTAAAAAAAAATCCATTTGCCTTAAGAGAAACGCTATGTCCTCTTGTGGTCATATAATTTTACACTTTTTTTATCATAATTTTAATGAACGTGTTTCTATTTATGCCGCAGTTAGAGCTTCACATAGACTTTATTATATATAAGCATGACGTCAGCGATATGTCAATCTCTATCGTAACTAAATGATTATATATTTTACACAAAATATCCTCCAAATCTTGATTTAGCAACGAAATATGGTATCAAGTCTATAGAAAAACATGTAAACTACGATTCAAATAGTTTTTTGTTGATTTTTCAGCTGTATTAGATAAAATATTCAATCAACAATGCAGTAATTCTGATTATTCCGTCTTGTCAATAAACATTGGCTCACACTAGAAGACAGCTTTTGTATCTAAAAAATATTTTAAATATTAATGACGGATTAGAGAAAGAAAATTCCAGTCACAGTAAACAAATGACGACCTTACCGGATCTTATCGCGGGAGACATTGACATAGGCACCTATTTTCTTCTGTCTTATTTTGTCTCGGGCTCTATGCACTTAATTTGGATTTCTCGCTCCCACGCTGTATTGGTCTTTTGAACGTAGTAAAAAAATCCTATGTCTATGGTTATACGCTTGTCTGAAAGATTAAGCCATGCATGTCTGAGTGCAAGCAGCGATACCGCGAATGGCTTAATATATCTATTTTAGTTCCTTAGATCTTACTCAGTTATAGTGAAATTTAGTAATTTAGAAAGTTATAGTGAAAGAGAGATTATTATGATTAGATAAAATAGTGTTTCACTGAAATAAATTGCCTTATGCGTAAATAGAAGCTATGTTTTAACAAAAATGTATAACAAAGTTTATTGTTCGCTAGTCATTATTAGATATGTGTTTATAAAAGATTCACTTTTCGATCAATAGTGATGCGTCACGAACTCAAATTGTTGCCAAAATAAGTATATTTTGAGGTAGCTATTTCACTTTGCAATCAGTATTTTTGATTAGGATTGGGATTTTTTTGGTATATAAAATAAAGATTTTGATTTACAGTTAAATAATATTCCCATATTAAAAGATGTTCACGTTAATCTATGTTCACGTTAATCTATGTTCACGTGATCCGCAGTGCTGTTTGCACGCCGTTTGACCTTTAAGCTTTTTTTGGTCTTTTGCACCCGATGTATGTCGACAACATGGGACTAGTACTATAGATGCTATTTATCGTTCTGTATCTTGATTCCTAATTGAAGCATTGCGATGTATTCTGATTATAAAATTACCTGTATTGTTTAAATATCGTAACCAAAGAAAACATATATATTTTTTATATAGCTTAGTAATTTGCTATCCACGTGAACCTTATGTATTCATATGATACCCCACTTGCCAAAGTGACCCAAATTTCAGATTTCAAAATCCCACTTCAGATCTCATCACCAAAATTTTTATAACATAATTTTTAAATAAATTTTAAGTCGAAGGCATTTGAAGTCGCTGGGAAAAACAACTGTGAAAACAGAATCACCGAAGTCTCACCACGAGGATTCCTTTTTACCTTTTTCTAAAAAAAAAAATTGTTTTGTGTTATCCCGGTCAAATATTTATATCGTGTAAATTATCATTTACAATCCTCGAAAAACCTTCTTGACCGATATCTGCCGACCTGAACCGGTTACAATAATGGTAAGCACCTATAATATTTTCTTTTTACTACTTGATACGGACAGTTTTTATCAGTGGTCCTGCGTCAAAGCTAAAGATTAACAAAGAAAAGATTACGATAAACACTTGTACATTATAATTGTGTACTTATGCTTCGTATCAACTCTGATTAATGAAAATGACAAATTGTTAATGATTATTATAATACAATGAATATTATTAATAGTAGGCAATACAATATGATATGAGCTGCGTGACTAAATTGATGTCCATCACCAAGTTACTAACTCCGTATAGCCCCGTGCACCTCGCAAGTAATAATAATAATAATTAATAATAAACATTTTGAACATTACACACAACACTGTCTGGCACCAAAGTAAGCAAAGCTTGCGTTATGGGTACCAGACAACGGATACAATTACATAAATATTACTTTTTTTTGTAAATACATAAATATCATATATAAATACACTCAGACTCAAGACAAACACAAATGTTTATAATATGACATAAATGTTTGCCCAGTGTGGGAATCGAACCTACACCCACTGCACAGTAGCTGGCCACACTACCAACTAGGCTGCGAGGGATCCACTTATAGCCCCGTGTGTCGTGTAAGTATCCATTTACAAGAGAATCAAGGTCACTCTATAAAAGAATGCCCGAAGAAGGAAGAGGATCAAAAATGCGCTACCTGCTTGCATTTCAAAAAAACCGAACAATCATAACATTTTAGCTGCTGACTGTCCCGCGAAAATAATGGCCGAAAAAGGTATATAACCTCTATATAGATTATAAAGGC
The DNA here is from genome assembly GCA_946406115.1 of Apoda limacodes. Taxonomy (NCBI): domain Eukaryota; kingdom Metazoa; phylum Arthropoda; class Insecta; order Lepidoptera; family Limacodidae; genus Apoda; species Apoda limacodes. The sequence goes on from OX291556.1 coordinate 26,698,250, forward strand.
GCCTAAAAGGCGTTAATTTGTATAAACCCGGAAAATTTTTTCTTCCTCTTTTTTTAGATTTTAATTTTATTTTTATGATAAACTTAATCAATGACTTAGATAACTTCAATGTATCGGAGTCTAAGGCTAGTGAAGTTGAAAATTGCAAAAAATATCTGTTTTCTTACAGCAATCCATTAACCATATTAACATAAGAAAATTAAATAATTTGTTAGTAGGATAACGGGAAAAAAAAATTGCCCGACTTACCTTAACTTGCAAATTATAATACCTAAACCAGACAACGCTCACACAGTCTCTAAATTAAATATAAATAAACTCAGTGAGCATTTACGTAACATCGACTTTGCTCCAGATTTTATAATTTTGCTGACCAACAGTTTTGTGTGTTGTACCGTTGTACCTAATAGAAAATGTTCAACATGCGATTCAAATCAACACAATTAATATTTGTTTGGGCATTAAAATTATAATATAAAACCATGGATCTCACTAGCAGGTCTAATTCGTTATAAATGCGCAGGTTACTGATATAATGTGGGGAGCACTAAGAACCAATTTTGCGAAATTCATCCCCTAAAAGTGTGTAATGGGGATCTAGAGATTTGAAATTTTGCACAGTGGTTTCTGTTATAAGGCAATAGAGCACAAAAAAAAGGATTTTGAAGAATTTATCCCTTACGATGGGATGAAAATTTGTATGAGTAATCCGATAGTTTTGTAAGGAAAGTCATATAAATCCATGAGGAATTGTTCGCAATGATGCCCACGGTTACTTTTTACCATCACACCGCTGGCCATCGGCAGGGAATTCATTCTCACCCCTTAGAACCGAAATGGTCGCGTACAGTGCGTTTTCAGAGAAATTTCTTCCCGCAAACGCTCGGGGAATGAGCTCCCTGCCAAGGTTTTCTCTAAGGACTACAGTATAGGGTTCTTTAAGAAAGAAGTTATTTTTAAGGGTCGACAACGCGCGGTTATCCCCTTGGTGTTGCAAGCGTCCATAGGCTACGGTGACCGCTTGCCATCAGGCGGACCGTAAACTTGTTTGCCAGGTTAGTGGTAAAAAAAAAAAAACAGTTAGTAGCTTTTCTCAAAAGTCCTAGCAATTGTTTTACCATTTTTGAAAAACCATTTCCTAAAGGGCAAAATAGGGGATGAAATATGTATGATAATTCGATATTTTTGCGTCTAGAGACTTAAAATTTTGCAACGAGGATCTAGTTATAATCTAGGCGAGCACTTAAAAAGATTTTTATAACAGTATCCTACAATCGCCAACAAGAAGGTAAAATAGGGGTTAAAGGTTTGTATGGCAATCCGTCATTTTAAAATTAGGTTCACGTGTCTTCTTTTTTTTAGAAAATCAATCCCTAAGGGGTAAAATAGAAAATAAAAAAAATTGTATGAGAGAATTTATTTTATGTCTAGAGACTGATATTTTGCAAAGAAGTTTCCTTTATAACGTAATGAGCACTAACAAATTTTGCACAATTCATTCCTAAAGACAAGTAAATGGGGGTTGAAGTTTTTTATCGAAATCTATAAATTTTGAAGCTGAATGCATAAAAATTGGCGTCTGTCCTGTAAGTTAAAAAATTAAGATTTAAATGTTTACCATTTCTGAAAAATTATAGGGGGCACCAAGCGATGACAATTTGTATGACACTTCCAAAAATTTTGTGCCTAGAGACTTTAAATTTTGCACAGTGGTTTCTGTTAAAAGGTAGATAAGTAAGCAAAAAAAAAACTTTTGCAAAATTCATCCCTTAAGAGGGTTGAATAGGGGATGGAACGCAGTATGACAATTCCGATAGTTTCATCTCCAGAGACTTGAAATTTTGCACAGTGGTTCATGTTATAATTTAAGCTAGCAACAAAAATTCATCCCCTTAGGGAATAAAATGGGCGTTAGAGATTCGTAAAAAATTCGTCATTTCTGAACTTAAATGCATATAAAAAATGTTATTTGGTGTTAGGTTGAAAATGATTAATTTTCACCGATTTTATTTAAAAATATCCCCTAGGATGAAAATTTGTATAAGAATTCCAACATTAATGTGAATAGAGACTTAAAATGTTGCACAGACGATGCTTTTATTGCATACGCGAGCATTAGAAAATAATTTTGCAAATTTTATCATCTATGGGGGGTTAAATGGGACTTGGCAGTTTGTATGGAAATCTGTCATTTTTGAAGCTAAATGCATAAAACCTGTTATTTGGCCTTTAGGTTAAAAATTAAGATTGACGTGTTTCACCATTTACGGAACCCTAGATGGCAAGATACGGGATTAAAAAAAATTTGTTTGTAATTGTGCCTTTTGGATTTTGATGATGAGGTAGAGAGTTCCACAGACGCACTGCTTGAACGGTGAACGAATCACTGTATTGTGTGTTGTGCTGTGGTGTTTTGACCAGTAAATTAGAAGAGGAACGCCAAGAAGCATGTTATTCAAAACGTTCTTTAAGGTATTGAGGATAGCTAGGATTGAACAGCACACAGTAAAGAAGTGAAAGAATGTTGGCATTCCGGAGAAAACGAAGCCACTTGAGCTTCACACGAAAGATAGATAAATGGTCATACTTGCGCACTGCAAATATGAACCGAATGCAGAGATTTTGAAGTCGCTCAAGTTTGTTTAGTGGTCTTCAGTTAGATCAGAATAGCTGGCATCTGCGTAATCCGGTATGGGAAACAAGAGAGAGTGTGCAAGAGCAATTTTAGTGTTTGTAGGAAAAAAGAAAGGGTATGGCTACAAAATTTCACGGATGCCAACTTTAACTTGTCGTCCAAATGTGATCTCAGAATCGGATGTCCCTAAAGATGTCTCGATCCCAATGCTCTTGTTGTTGGTAAAAGATGTGTTTTGGAATTTTAGAACCACTGTGAAAAGGGTTATCCTTGCGGTGAACGCAGAATTTGATCTTAGTTGGTTTATGATCGAAAAAAAACCACACCGGGAGAAGGGGTGGTTTGCACGGCCCGTGTAATAGATGTCGCCGGGACTAGGGCATCGTTCAATTTTGTCACAATCAAAGGTTGTACGTGACTGTCGTTTTTTGTTTATCTCCGGACGAAGGTTCTATTCACAAAAACGCTTTGCTTTATTTATTTCGTCGTACTGAGATACTCTGGATAGTGTAATGAAATGCATGCCTTTGTTATATGAGGCGGGTGAAACCACGGGGCGCAGCTAATTGTAGTAATATAAAGGTAACTTCTTGCTAACAGCGAAATATAAAGTGCGTCCTTACAGGTGTATCGCAGACATCTTATCAAGGAATTCTTAAGATACGATAAACATTTAATATTACGAGAAGTAATAAGACAGCAGTAGGATTATGGTATGATAAAGTGACGTTCGAAGCCCAAAGCCCAATCCACTTCAACTACTTACGTTGGATTGACTCGTTGGTATGTTGTCCGCTAAACGTAGGTATCTTGTCCGCTAAACACCTTACTATTGTGTCTCATCATACATAGCTTTGTGTAAATAACGATTTCATTATGATTATAGATGCAGCTATAGTTCGTTCCTTCAAAATGTCTATATCAAAAATCAGTTAAATGAGTTAAAACACACACACAAATAAACAAACTAAAAGATTACCTACTTCACAAATATAATATTAGTAAAGATATCTTTGCAGAGAAAACATATTAAATAAAAAACAGAAAATTTAAATATATGCAAGAAGCTGATATATGGATGTGACATCTATATATAAGCTTCTTGAATATCTATCTATATATATATATCTTAATATATATAAATCTCGTGTCACAATGTTTGTCCTCAATGGACTCCTAAACTACTGAACCGATTTTGATCAAACTTCGTAAATATCTGTTATTTGATCCAACTTAAAAGATAGGATAGTTTTTATCTCGATATGTCAAGTGCGAGCCGGACTCGGGCACTATAGGTAAAAACCAACTTTCGCCGGGTACAGAGGGACGGCAGCGGAACAACGTTCGCCGGGACAGCTAGTATATATATATATAAATTACGTGTCACGTTGTTTGTCCGCGACGGACTCCTAAACTACTGAACCGATTTTGATAAAACTTCGTAACTATCTGTTATTTGATCCAACTTAAAAGATAGGATAGCTTACATCTCAATTTATATTCGCAATATTATTTTATTGCAAATTATTTGTCTATTATCTGTTAGCTCCAAACGATTCTTCAATACATGGCGCTATGTTAAAAATACAAATGTTTCATATAAGCTTCCATTTAATAGTATAACCACTACGTTCACAATTATCTGTTAGCTCCAAACGATTCTAACAGATGACGATATCTCTTAACTGCATTGATAGATAGATGGTGCTATGTCAAAAATAATATATATATAAACGACTGCACCGAAATGGATAATTTAAGTTGTGTTTATTATTTTCAGGGCAAGGTTTATATGAAATAAAAAAGTGTCAAGTGGGAGTCGTACCTACTGATTAATCTGTTGTAATGAAATTTTGGTAAATAGTTGTGCACACCGCCGGGGAACGTTTTTGAGAAATAAGAATTTGGACAAGCATACGCTGGGGTTTCTGAATTAGTACAAACCTTTCAAAATAGGTGGCGAGCTAGATAAGATAAAAGATAGGATAGTTTTTATCACGATCTCTCAAGTGCGAGCTGAACTCGGGCACTTTAGGTAAAAATCAAAGTTCGCCGGGTTACAGAGGGACGGCAGCGAAACAACATTCGCCGGGACCGCTAGTATGACTAAATTTTATAGTTGTCATCAGTCGAAATATTATGATGTCAAAGCTACTAGTGCTGCCACTAGTTATGTAACTGCTTACTAACCTATATAAATAATCTCTGATTGATTATAACTAATATATGTGTGTGTGTTTAATAGTCTCTCGTCCCTAAGAGATAAAGAGCTGTTCAAACGAAAAAAATATATACGATTACTACTTGAAGAAAACCATTGCACCGCTCGCCATCGGCAGGTAATTCATCCCCAAATTTACACACAATGCGGTTTCAAAGGGAGTTTCTTCGGCTGTGGAATGAGTTTCCTGCCAATATTTTGTCTTGGGACTACAGTCTCTTCAAGAAGGCTGTGATTAGATTTTTAAAGGTGGGCGACGCGCGTTTAATATAATGCGCTTGGTGTTGCAAATGTCCATATAGGCTACGGTGACCGTTTAACGTGAGGCGGGCTGTACGCTTGTTTGATATCTCAATAATAAAGATATAAATTGGAATGAACTAATTATTATCTTTCATTTGATGCTAGGGTTTCTGATTTCTCGAACTATTTTCGTTCTCGAGGCACGGGAAAGCATTTCAGCCGAAAGACCTCCACTGCTGAACGTAAGCCTCCCCCATATGTTTCCACAACGGCCGGTCCTGAGCCCCCCGCGCCGATCCGCTTCCTGCGGCTCTGACCAGATCGTCTAACCACCTGGTAGGAGGCCGACCCACACTGCGTCTTCCAAACCGTGGTCGCCACTCTAGAACCTTACTCTCCCATCGGTTAACGGTTCGACGAGCGATGTGGCCTGCCCATTGCCACTTCAGCTTGCTAACGAATTAAGCTTTGTCGATAACCTTAGTTCTTCGGCGAATTTCCTCGTCAATCAAGCTATTGCTCTTCTAATAATATAATATTGGTATTTATTAGCTCTAACTATTAAATCATTCAAAACAAATATAAAAATCTTCTTACAGAAACATCAAAATAATAAAATCTTAAATAACTTATGTAACAGATAACTAAGGGTGGTACGGCACCACAACAACCCTAAGAGTTTCTATTAAAAATTTGCGTTAATCTACATATGATAAGTATCTTCTAGAAATAACAAGAAAAACTTTCTGAAGAAAATGATTAGGCTCTACTAATTTGTATTAGGTAACAGTATTAAGTAACTAACAGAAATTCTTTAATCAGTCTGGCATTTCGCAGCTTTATCTTTGATCGATATCAAAACATAGAAAGCTCCTTAAATAACCATTACAATAATTAAATCCTAAAAAAACTAATAGTAACAGATCACTAAGAGTTTGAACCTGATTCTTTCTGTAACATATTCAATATCAGTCGTTTAAAATTATTTTAATGGCTTTAGCACTGATTTAGATCATTAGTTTCTGTGTATGTGAGAGTGAAACAACTTGCTCGCAATAGTCGCAGTGAGCGCGGACAATTATACGCGGAAAAACCTTCCTCGAATACTTCGAATTAGTGCCTCGAGAATTCTCGAGGCGCGGGTTGTTTTTTCTCGTCTCGAACTAAGACGGATTTCTCGAGTCTTCTCGAGTTCGAGAATTCTCGAGCAGAAACCCGATTTGATACCGTACCAATGCATTTTCCTATTGTTTTTATTTTTCTCAAATTTTTCAGGATTTTAACAGTTTATGGCCGCCATATTTACTTTTTGCTGTCTTTATCTTTAAATTTTACATATTTTTAATGTGCTGAATTTTTTTCACATTATTGACACTGATTGATTAAAATGAAACTTCTCTACCTGCGCTGAGGATAAAAGCCTGCGTCACGACTGCGTCACGACTACGTCACGACTACGTCACGACTACACACCACTCATTTTAAAGATGAGTATGTACTCAGAGAACAGAGATTTTCAAATAAAGTTGCAGTTTTCTTTTTATTAACTTGCACCTGCCACTTTTTTGATTGTATAGATAAATGATTGTTTTTGTAAGTTAATAGCAGATATACTACTAATTGTTTTTTGCTTGAATTAACAGGGCTTATAATATCTGTTTTACGTACAGCCCAATTTCTGTCATACACTACGAGTGCAGAACAGGACAGGCAAACACTGAAATGATTTTTACGGCGTTCCAGTTTGATATTTTCGGTTCCAACTGCATGTTGTCATAAACATGTCCGGATTGGTTAAGTATGTAATAGAAATCCGCGCGGGTCCAGCCGTGGGTAATAACTACCCTTTGTTGTAACAGATGGCGCTACAGGGCCATCGACTTTAAAGGCAGAACAACGTCTGCCAGGCTAGCTAGTTACAGATATAAACTTCTTTTTTACTAAATAAATGGTTTTGTTAGTCTTTTACCCACGGCTTTGCCCGCGAAAAATTTCATTTTTTTCATTGGATTTCTACGATATCTTTTAGTTATTCCTTTACTATAAATCAAGTAGCTCCACCGCAAGCAGCACCGTGCACCGTTGCAGTGTAAATGATTAGTGCCCTTCAGTTCCTTACAATACATATCTCTATTACCGTAGCAACTCTTGCTCAAGATAATATTCCATGTGCTTCTTTGTTCTTCTAGCAAACTAGGAATGTGTTAAAATAATTTTACCCTGTTGCAACGTAAAGGAAAATTGTCCCATGGTACACAGGCATGGATTTTAAACGGCCGCTCAACTACAACAAACTTTGCGTTCTTCTCTGACTTCGTGTTTCGCGAAATGGAGCAGTCTGGTCAAGTTGATGTGATCTTTCAAAAAGCTTTTGACCGTGTGAATGTCTTGATCTTAATAGCAAAACTTAAGGCACTAGGGATACATAGAGAACTTTTGGAATTGGGTCACGATGAGTTCGCTATTAAACGATTGAATCAAGTCCTTGACCTGGGCACTTAAATAATAAATTTTCACCGACGGATCATGTTAAAACTATCGCTCATAAAACTTTTAGAAACTTGGGTTTTGTTCTTCTGACCTGTAAACATTTAATGATTTATCATGTACTAAAAGTCTTTTTTTTTCCTACGTTCGTAGCAATTTAGACTACAGTAGTAGTATATTGTCACCAATGTATAAAACATACTCTGACCAAATTGAGCGAATACAAAGTATGTTTTTACGTCACACAACTATGGAGACAAAAATACAAAGCTACATCGTACCAAGAATCATGTAATCATAATAATTTGCTTTATTTGTATAAGTTTTGCGTAAGCACAGTTGTTGAAACGTGACCGTCTACACATTTTTGTTGCTTAAATATTGCCTGAGGAGGTAGTGTTGCTTTCTGCTGCATATATGCCTCCAGAAAGTAAGAAAATGTGGTGGGTTCAAAACTACCTCTTAAACAGAAGTTATGTATTTGATGTTCGATTCGTGGGTATGTTTCTAAACATGCGCAACACACGTTTACACTTGCCAACGTCTGTTGCCAAACTATATCGCCTTGCTCTCGAACCAGAGTGGGGAGCACGGAAACACGTATCTGCAGCAATGTTTCATAATCTTTATTTCGCGACGGTTAATCAAGTTCAATATATTTTTATTATAATAAGTTTCCAAGAACACTTTTGAATCGTATTACAAAATACATTACTTAAGTAGAAATACATTAATATAATAACTATACATTTAATAGAAGCTGCAAAAAAATATCAATACACTTTTATTAACCTACCGTCTTTTTTAAAATAGTTCTGAACACGCAGTAAGTAACGAATACCTACGTTGTAATAGACACGTGTTTTCACTAATAACATTAAACCGTTATCTCAATAACGCGCTCACAGATACAAAATAATCACTTCGATTGAGTTAACATCAGTGAAAACACACAGTTACCAAACAAATTACGATATTATTGATAAATTACTATCTGATAATTTATAATCTTTTAATTCTATGATTAGATTGCAGAAAAAAATATTAAATTATATAATTTTCATAATACTGTCACGGAACAGTGGTAGGGCACATAGGGACGCTGAAGTGGGCAGCGTTTGTCGCAAAGCATTACGAAAGTGACAACGAAAGATGTCTGACAGCCGGAAAGTCAGCATCACCGAGGCACCAACAGAAGCTGCGTCGGAGCCATCTCGTCCGAGTGTTCACAACAGTAGAAAAGGGAGCCAGGCAGATGGAAGGAAACCCAGCGTCGCAGAATCTTCGAGCAGAAAGGCCAGTAAAGCTAGGAAAGCCAGTCGACTGAGTGTCGTGGAAAAACCGATTGACCTAGATGACATCTTGGTCAATGAGTTGGGCCAATTTGGTTGGTTTCAGCTTAAAAACATCCTACTGGTAGCCGTGCCGATTATAATGTCTGCTTTTATGAGTGAATACATATTTTCAGCAGCCGCGCTGCCACACAGGTATTGTGACTATTTTATGTGCTTTATTTTATTCCTAGGATGCTAGGTTTGGGGTGTTTTATTTTATTCGTAGGGTGCTAGGTTTGGGGTGTTACGTTCGGGGTGCTAGGTTTGGGGTGCTAACTTTACCCTGGTATCGCTGAAACATTATTTTATGATGTTTCGAATTGTATTTTTGTCCCCTTAATTACTTATAGGCTACACTTGTAGATTGCTAAGCAGAGAAGTAAATATTTACCATAATAATATACAAATATTAAATCTATGATAAAATCCTTAAATATAGTCAGTCGTGTTAGTTTCAAAGATAATTTAAATCTATTTGCTAGTATTTAAGATTTTATATTTTAGTTGAATGACTTCAACATAACATAACATAGCATAACATAACATACAAGTATAACATTTTCAAATTAAAGCATAATTTTGAAAATATATTTGAGAAATCTTACATTGAATCCTGTTTAGCAATAAGTGATAATAAAGGGCCGAGAGCGTGTTCGGCGGAATTATTAGGCTGTCAAATACGGACTGAATGAATTTGTTAGAGTACTGTTTTTGAAATTTGGCTACGGAACCCTAAACAGACACATAAACTATAATGACCTTGACTAATTTTTAGGATTCCAAAGCACAATGGCAAAAACAAAGCCGTTATAATTTCGTCATGTCCCCACGTCCCACCGTCCGAACGCCCGTATGTCACCATCTTATTTATTATTTCACCATCTTCAACATAGATTTTGCAATGACGTTGAAAAAAAAAAAAGAACGGTAGCTCTCCGTAGCTCTCCGTACATTGAACCGAGGTATCATTTTTTAACGCAACTTAGCTTTACCTCCACGTCTTCTAAAAATTTGAAACAAATCACAATAATAAACCTTTACAAATATATAAATCAATTTCGAACCAAATAGATTATTAGATATCTAAGTCTATCTTTCTACATATAAGCTCAAATAATTAGATTAGTACAAATTAAGTCAACTAAACTAACATAAAACTAAACTTATCTGAATTAAATATATTAAAAAAGTTATTCTCCATGTGCTAAAGAAGCAAAAACGCTGGCTACATTTCTGCTTTGAATCACAATACTTATCTTTTGAGAGAGAAATGAGCAGCTCAGCTCTCTTGTCACACGCAGCGGCGACTATATATCTTTTATATATATCTTCTATTCTTTCTTTTATCTTTTTATTCCATTATTGTCGTTTTATTTTGTCTACCAACCGGTTCCAGGTGACGTACGAAGGGTAACAAAAATATATATTTATGTCTGTTTGTACGGGATATATTAACTTCGAAATTAGTTGCGAAGCCAGAGTTACTTCTAAAAACATAATAATAAATCTTTTGGAATTAGTTCGAGGAATAGAACTTCGTTGGGCTGCGTTTGGGAAACAGCCGAACATATTTCATCCAAAATGCCCCTGTCTTTAATAACCGAAGTCTGCTCGTTCTTTTCCGTAAATTTTCATCTTATAGAATCAATAAAAAGACAGCGGACTTGTAAGGCTTTTATGCACAGATGGACAAACGGACGGGACAATAATACTAAGCCTTTGGCTATTATGTCAAAAATATATATATCCATTATCAAACGTAAAACAGTTATCGGTGTAATAATTTTTTAGATGCCAAATTCCTGAATGTGGAGAAGACAGCAAAGATGCCGTTTTTGATCAAGACTGGATACCAAATGCTATTCCAGAAACAGGCTCAGGATTTTCAAGTTGCGAGCGCTACGTGCCCGTCGGGAATAATGGCAGCATAGATTTTTGTCCCCAAGATCTGTTCGACCAGTCCGGCACCGTAGAGTGTGACGGCTTTGTGTACGGCAGGGATAACTCAGTTGTCTACGATGTAAGAGTATTATTTATTCAAGCTTTCACAGATGATTAATGATTTTAAAATTGTACAAAAATGTGATCAATAAAAAGAACCGGTAACTAAGAGTATCCCATCTAATAAGTTAGTTATAACTTTAGCACAATGGTACGTCAGATCCTAGAGGGTGGAGTAGGTTGGTGGTCGAGTCACTTATAATTTTAGTACAATGATACTTCAGATCCTACAGGGTGGAGTAAGCAGTGGGTCAGTCAGTTATAATTTTAGCACTATGATACGTTGGATGCTAGAGCGTGGAGTAGGTAGTGGCCCAGTCAGTTTTAATTTTAGCACAATGATACGTTTGATCCTAGAGGGTGGTCTAGGGAGAAAGGCAATCAGTTATAATTTTAGCACAATGATACATTAAATCCAAGAGGGTGGTGTAGGTAGTAGGCCAGTCAGTTATAATTTTAGTAAAATGATACGTCAGATCCTACATGTTTGTATTGTTTTTAGTTCGACCTCGGCTGTCAAGATTGGTTAAGAGCGCTTTCTGGAACCCTCGCCAGTGTCGGCACTCTGCTGGTTCTCCCGATCACGGGGTTCGTGTCCGACAGATGGGGCAGGAGAGTGGCTTTAGTCATTAGCGTTTTCAATCTTGCGCTTATTGGACTGATTCGGGCCTTCTCCGTCAACTATCCCATGTACCTAGTACTTCAGCTCTTGCAAACTACCCTCGGTGCTGGGACATACAGTTCAGCTTACATCTTTGGTTAGTTATACATTTTATAACACAAAATAAAAGTACCAGTATTCCATAGTGTTCACTACAAAAAAACTTTTAGTTTTTTTAATAACTTAAAGATCATTATAAGACGTATAAAAAATTTCCTGATCTAAGCTTTAATGAAAAAAATAATTGTTACTAGGTTTAGTATAGTAATACTAGCTTTTTTCGACGATTTCATTCGCGTGATTTGAAGCCCATAAGAACAATTTGGAAAGTGAAAGCTGATATACTGCTAGGTTAAAGGTAATACTCAATACGTTTAGCGGTTCTTGAGTTAAAAACAAAAAGCGAACAAACTTACATAACCTTTCTATATTAGTATGAACATCAAAGTACCTAAAGATTTTTCTTTTTATTTTAGCGACAGAATTAGTTGGACCAAAATATCGAGTGGTTACAAGTGCAACTTGTTCTTCCATGTTCGCCGTCGGACAAGTTGTCCTCGGTGGAGTGGCGTGGGTGGTGCAGCCGTGGCGGTACATGATCATGACCCTGCATATTCCCTGTTTCATTATTATTTCGTACTACTGGTTCTTATCCGAGAGCGTCAGATGGCTGCTATCGAAAAAGAAGTTCGAAGAAGCAAAGGAGGTTTTAGAAAAAGTAGCTAAAACAAACAAAAAACAGATCAGTGAGAAGTCCTTGCACGCAATCCTGAATCCCCCAGCGCCAGTAGTAGTAGAGGTATGTAGCTCAGTAGTAGTAGTAGTAGTAGTAGAGGTATGTAGCGTTACAACTTCTTAACAATTGTGTACATACATATGAAACCGTCACGGTATTCACTTCGAAGGTGTTAACATGCAGCTGGACAGACAGACACTCATATTATGTGGGGGGCAGACTCGTTTCATCAACCACTTTAGTTCTGCGCGACAGGTGGTGCTGCTGGTGAGCCCACCACCGCAACACTGCATCTGATACCGTGAGTCTTTACTTTATATGTGTACCATGTTGTTAATCTTTAGCTTTTAAAATAATAAGTGGTAAAGTGTGAGTCCCGGGACAGAATAACAAGCCCCCTTGCCAGACCTTGGTGAGCTACAAGAAGTACGAGTACTCCGTCAAAGGGGGAAACTTGGGCCACTTTTAAAGTTTAATGACATGTCAAATACAGGGGAATGGCTATTTCGCATATATTAATTTTTCTTTATTTCAGTGAGTTATCGGTAGTTTCATGTTCATGTCTGATTTGGGACATAGTCCGCGTTTTAGTATTTTTTTTATTTTTATATTATGGTGTCCCAAGTTACCGTACAGGTGGGGTGACTTGGAACACCTTTGTTTCTGCCGCTATATCTTAAGTTATATAAGTAATAAAGTAAGTTGGGATGCAATTTTTGTTTTAAAAAAGTGTTTTTTATGTAAGGAAACACATCAAATACCATTGGAGTGAATTTTTTTATTTAAAATAATCAAAAACAAAATTACGAAACAAAAATCTTCTTACTAATTATTAAAATGAACAAATTCTAGGATATATTTTGTTTACTACGCTTTGTAGCGTACTTAGTTGGTAAAAACTTCTATAGAAATATAAACTTTGCTAATTAAATACAGGAACAAATACATAATTAAAAAAATTTCAAGTTATGAGATAAAGCTAACATACTACTATGATGGCACTATGTCATTAAAAATGTAAAGGAAATTGGAATCTACTTTTTGGTTAATATCCGAAAAAAAGGACGGTAGTTTATGCTTAATAATTAAAATTAATTACATTTATATTGTCTTATAGATGTTGGAAAAAGGTGCCTCCCTCTCGACACCGATATTGGAACAACTTTTTTCGCTACCTGTCAAGGAGATATCAACTTCAATCTTTCGCATATGGAAAAATATAAATATCTTCAACCTTATTTGACTTTCTCATTACTTTTGCAAATACATGGCTCTCACTTAAGTCAATTACTTGAGACATAAATTTTTTTTCTGTTTGTTTATTTGTACCTTCATTGTACAGGAAATTTACTACAATAAAGCTACCTTTGCTTAAAGATGTTTCATCTTCCTTAAATTTATCAGTCTGAGGCAAAATAGGATCTATTTCTTCAATAATAGGATTTTTTTACAGGAAATTCACGTAATGTCGATGCAGCAAATAACAGAGGATCTATTTCTACCAAAATCGACACCTTTTCATCGAAATATATCCCATCGTTGCTATCAATTTCAATGAAGTCGATGTCGTCATCCGAATCATGAATAGAAACAGTAGCATCCATGTCAGTTTCAGATGGGCAATCATTCTTTATTACCTTCTTCTTTGTCGCCTTTATCTTTAACGTTTTTCTTTGTTTTCAGGTCTTTTGTTTTCTTTGTTGTCATCTTCAAAAAGATCTTCGTTGGTATCATTAGATAACACCCCAATTAACCAATTAACACTTTTGTTTTTTCTTTATTAAATTCTTTGAAATAGGGCAGAAATATTGTTTTTTTTTTTTTTTTTTTTTTTTTTTTCTTTTCTTCATACCACTAAGGTGGCAAACAAGCTTACGGTCCGCCTGATGGTAAGCGGTCACCGTAGCCTATGGACGCTTGCAACACCAGGGGTATCACTTGCGCGTTGCCGACCCTTCAGAAATCTAATAACTTCTTTCTTGAAGAACTCCATACTGTAGTCCTTGCAGAAAACCTTGGCAGGGAGCTCATTCCATAACTCGCAGGAGGAAGTTTCTCTGAAACTGCACTGTACGCTACAATTTAGGTTCTAAAGTGTGAGAATGAATTCCCTGCCGATGGCGAGCGGTGCGATGGTAGAAAGTAGCCGTGGGCATCATTTAGAACAATTCCTCAGAACACAACCCATTGTAAAAGCGGCAGAACACACACAGGGAGGCAAAGTCTCTCCTCAGACTTAAGGGCTCGATACCGCAAGTGAGTTTGGAATCGTAGACAATTCTAACAGCCCGTCGTTGAACCGAGTCAAAAGGGCCAAGCTGGTATCCGGGTGCACCCGCCCAGAGATGGCAGCAGTACTCCATATGGGGCCGAACTTGCGACTTGTAAAGTGACAACCTTTGCCCCGACGTGAAGTTCTGCTTCGCTCTGATGAGCGATCTGATGATCGGACCAAGTTTACCCATCCCCAGTCAGAGACATTGGACATTGTGGTCTCGATTTGAGACTCAAGTTCTCCGCGGTTTTTCTCCACAACAGAATGAGGGATGTTTGCACGACCCGTGTAAAAAGCGTCTCCAGTACTGTCATCTGCATAGCAATGTATGTTGTTGATGTCCAACATGTCATTGATATGCTGTAGAAACAGCGTAGGAGACAGCACAGAGCCTTGCAGGACACCAGCATTAATGTCCATGCTATCAGAGCAACTACCGTCAACTACGGTTCGTATGCGTCTGCCGGACAAAAAGCTAGCAACCCATTTGCACAAACCCTCGGGCACTCCGTAAGATGGCAACTTCGATAGAAGACCCCGGTACCAGACCCGATCGAACGCCTTCGCTATGTCCAGGCTACATGCCAATGCCTCCTCCTGACTCTCAATGGCTAGTGCCCATCGGTGTGTGGGATACACTGGAAGGTCACCAGTCGAGCGACCGTGGCGAAAGCCATATTGACGGTCACTGATCAGGTCGTGTACTTCTAGGTATCTTAGAAGTTGTGTGTTGATCACCTTGGAGAGGAGAGAGGTAATAGCGATAGGGCTGTAATTCGATGGATCTGATCTATCGCCCTTTTTGGGCACCGGGTGCACATTCGCAGACTTCCATGAAGAAGGAAATTGCCTAGTGTGGTAGGAAAGCGCGAAGAGGCGCGTGAGTACAGGACATAACTCAGGAGCACACTGCTTAAGCACCACTGCTGGTTTACCGTCGGGCCCACTCGACTTATGAACGTCTAGAGAAAGCAACGCCCGCCGGACCTCCCGCTGCGTTATGGAGATTTCCGGCATGGTATTACCGCACCCGGTGTGTATCGGTGGTACAGCGCCTTATCTTTCATGTTCGAGTTCGAGGCAAAGAGACTGCCCAGTAGATCGTTTTTCTCTTTAGCACTATGGGCCAAGTCACCATCGGTCTTTCGCAGTGGTGGTAACGACGACTGTTTAAAGTTCCCTTTAGCAGCTTTGGCAAGCGACCAGAAAGCACGACTCCCAGAATGATAGCTCGCAAGTCGGGCACCTATTTTGCCGATGAATTGGAATTTTGCTCTGGCAGTTGCTTTCTTATTAAACCTTGAGGCAGCATTTAATTTGCGTTTTAACTCAGAAATATTCGGATCCTTATTATTACGAGCCGTGGTCCAAGCCTCATATCTAGTTTGCTTAAGAATTGTAGCTTTTCTGCAAGACCTATTAAACCACGGTCGTTTTCTGACGCCGGCAGCTACTCGCGGGTTAGGAATATAGCATTCCATACCAGCAAGGATTGTCTTAGAGACTGCGGCTGCGCAAACGTCAGGATCTTCTGAGTTAAAGCAGATCTGCATCCCAGTCTGCCGACTTATAGTGCCACACACGACGCCAATTAGTTCGCCCAGATGGATCGGGTTGTGAGCATGACATTTGAGTCCGAACGAGACGCTGGTCCGAGGAGCCAAGAGGCGCATCCACTGAGACGGAGTATCCGTCCGGACGAGTAGTCAGCGGAAGGTCCAGTAAGGAGCTCGTATGTTCCTCTATATCTGGTATTCTCGTTGGAGAAAGTACCAGCTGAGAGAATCCAGAGGTCAGAGCAAATTCATAAGCAGATATCCCAGCATAGTTATTGGTTCGAGAACTGAGCCACTCACGATGGTGGACGTTAAAGTTTCCCAAAGTAACTAGTTCTGCTGCGGGATATTGCTCTAGAACTTTGTCAGTCGTCAAACTCAGGTGCGTGAAGAGTCGAGTTACGTCCGTGTCACCGCTATGAGACCTGTATAGGCTACGCATAGATACGAGTGTGGCCGCCGTAACCTACGCGCACCCACAATATCGACGGGTCCCTGTCTTCAAGGCTATGAAGGCGACGACAGCAGATATCCTCCCGGACGAATATAAATACACCGGCACGACTCATAAAATTGTGTTCGAGTTTGTAGCCGCGATAGTGAAGGTATGATGTATCGGCGTCTCCGTTAGAAAAAGAATGGTCGGCTGCGCAGTCTCGAGATGGTGGTGGACTGCGTTAAGATTTGCGTGAATACCCCTGATGTTGCAAAAATCCACATTATATGTGGATGGAGTAGCCGCTGTACAAACTCTTTTCTTTTTCGTTCTAATCGCCATTATATATAAAAAAAGTTACTAAGACTAAGGATGAGGATTCACTGCACAGACAGCTTAGAGGACCAAAGGTGCGGTTCTAAGACTGCCGAAGCTTGCCACAGATGATAAGGTCGCTGGCACGGCGGGCGGCAGGGCCCCTGATCCCCCTCTGTTGTAGTAGCCGGGTCCACTCCGGTCTCCTTCTCCGGCACGACTACTACTTCAGAGACTTTACACAGGTTGGTGGATCAGCCTCCCAGGGCGGAGATTAAGTGATCCCTGGGTTCGGAAACCCGTTCAACCTGCGGGCGGCCAGCGGTCAGCCGTTTCATCATGTCTCCCTGACCGCCGAACCAGCACGCCGCGTCTACGCCGAGCATGACAGCAACAAGCACCGCGGGTCCTCCGCTGTCCGCGCAGCTAATCCTCAAAGAGCTCTGGCAACCTTAATCACCGCCAGCAACACAACACTACTCAATGTTAGTGTTATTATGGCCGCGGTTTTCTATAAGGTGGAGGTACTTCCCCAGTTCGGGCCGCTCATTCGAGCAAGTACTTGCTATGCCCTGCTTTAGTTGTTTGGGTGGCTTATTCGAGTGAGTACTTGCAGTGCCCTACCTCTCTTTAAACCAGTCTTCAAAAATATCCAATGTAAACCAGCCACTTTTGGTTCCCTGTGTCCATGTTGAGTACAGTTGTTCCGCTTTATGATTAATATAGGGTGGTAGAAGATATCCATTTCCTGCAACATTTAACATTACAGATGTACTTGATTTCGAATTGTCTATATTTTTTTCAGGATGTCGACAGCCCCTTCTTACTACGACCTGTTGTCTCTTCGGGTCATCGGTTATGTTTGTCTTATCATAATTGACTACGAAAGCAGGTTCTACATCCTTTAATGTAGTTTCGAGTTCATCAAAATATAAATTAATCTAGTCCTCATCGATAGCAGCCCTAGAGCGTTTTATGTTTTGCGCAAGTCTAGTAGTTAGGCTGTCTCTATGTCTCATTAAACATTCTTGAATCCAGTCACGCCCAGGAAAATTGTTCTTAAACCTTTTCTCTACTCTTCCCTTTATGTCCAAATGTGCCTTGATTAAATAACAAATGTCATATTTCGAAAATGGGAATCCCCAGTCTCCTGCCGTACGTATGCATTGCATAATAACTGCTTCTTCCTCTGCGCAAAATACTGGAGGACGACCATATTTGTCAGTATTTTTATTATTTTTATGTCGTGATAGAGTAGATCTTGCAACTCCGTACTTTTCTGCAGCCTGTCGTTAAGTTGCTCCATTAATAAAGGCTATTAATGCTTTTTTCAGTTGATCTTTCGTGTAATTGGCGTATGGTTTTTCACCTATTGCGCGGATGTAATTTTCGCGGCATAATTATCTGTAAAAAAAATTAATATAAATAATTGTTCCAACTTGGGACACGTAGAATTACATTCGCAATATTTTGGCAACATTATTTCAAAATTCATAAAATTAAATCCGCCATAGACTAAGGTTATGAAACCAAACACTCCCAAACCCGAAAATAGCACAAATCCGGCATTTGCCTAAAGCGAAGGGTTGACTTTATGAAGTTTTTATAAAATTCGTTGAAGGATTAACAACTTTTTACTCACATTTTCTGATTACTAAACGTTGACACACCATCTGACTCTAAAATCACCGGGCTACTATGTGTTTGTATTGCTAGAGCAAGAAATGAAATTTTCGCATGATAATGTCCCAAATAAGGCATTAGTCCCAAATTCCCCATTTTTATCTGTTATCGGGCCACACCTGGTCTTTGCAACAACATGCAGACTAACTTTGTGAAAAGTCGAATTGGATTGCACAAGGGTATCCTGGACACAAACGTAGGCTTGGGCAACCGCTCTTGAAACTAAAACTAACTAAATTTACCGCCGTTCTGGAAAGAAGAAACTGCAAGACTCCTTCAGCCGTCGCCTTTAGTTATTATTAAAATCTAACTAGTCAAAGAGCCCAGGTGTATTTGTAAATCTAGTATACCTGGTGTATCACTTGAGTGACCTATCTAAAGCTCCATTGCCGCCGACAGCGACGTATTTGTATGTATTTGTGTAAGCTGTGTTCGCGGGTGCGGCCGTGAAAGGCGCTTGTGCTGTGCATAAGAGAATGCGATTCACAGCGTGCTTCATACCAACGAATTTCCCACTTATTTTTGACTTTTAAAGACATGTTCTTGGAATAAATATCTAGATCGGCCAGTTTTATATTAAATTGTATTGTTCTACAATAAAAGTTTAACAGGATTCAAGCTTTTTAACAAATGGTCTCAAATAAGAGATCTCAGATAAGTTTATTATAAAATTTTCTAGGCTTTTGAGAAAGCTAGATATAAGATATATTCGTCTTGAGATTATGTCCACAAATTAAAGATCATTCATTCGTTTTTATGGAGCTCGCTGCGAGGCGCCACCGCGAATCGCATTATCTTAAATGATGTGATATTCCGTTGTTCTTTCTGGCTTATTTCTTGTAGCTCATATCTGCCAAAAAAAGAAATGTTATTCTGTCCCGAGACTCACATTTTACCAATCATTATTCTTAAAGCTGGAATTAACGAAGTGGGACACATATTTCCCCGCACTATAAATAAAATTTTAACCCATTTTCTTACCTTTACTATTTACATTAAGAATACTATTAAAAAAATATTAGAATAAATTGACGATATATTATATTAAAGAAGTGGCTGTATGGCTCAAAATTTAAAATGAAAAAAAAAAAACTTTATAATTTACTATTTTGTGATGCACCATTTCTTTTAGGTAGTCGAGGGTCCAAGCTTGATAAAGACTATAATTAGATCTCCGGTGCTGTTGAGGCGTGTCTGTACGACCCCTATCTGGTGGATCACAACGACCTTCGTGTACTATGGCCTCTCCATCAACTCGACAAGCTTGTCCGACACGATGTACCTCAACTTCATTCTGACCTGTCTCATTGAGATCCCCGGCTTCTACCTCGCCGTGCTTGTTCTGGACAGGGTCGGCAGGAGGACCACTCTATTTTGTGGCTACTCGTTCAGCGCAGCATGCAACATCGCGTTTGCTTTTATACCTAGCGGTAAGGCATCATATTGCTTCCTTAAAATAAAAACATTTTCAGTATCTATTAATATCTGTTGATAAAAATTTAAATAGGTACATATAAAAACTAACCTTGATAAAGGAAATACGATAGTATAGGTAATTATGATAATCTAATGTTTATACCTAATATGTACAGGAAGATGTTTTAAACACCTACGGGCAGTATCGATTAAATTGGGTGATAGGAAGATAAAAATCGATTACTTAATAAAATGGGCAAGTGTTAAACGAATTTGTAATACCAATATCAGCACACATTTTAAAAGGTATAAGGAATTGTTACAAGTACAGAGAATGAAAACGAAACTCTTTTGTATCACAGACTGCGGATGATGTAGACGAAAATCAACATTATAAGTAATTCAAGAAAATGCACAGACCCTAAAAATACCTTAAAAGTTAAAAATAAAATAAACCTAAATAATAAATAAATACGCATACAACATACGAGATTGAGCTCTAAGTGTTTTTTTTTGTTCCATTGTATAGTTCTACAATAAAAGTTATACAGGATTCAAGTTTTTTAACAAATGGTCATAAATAAGATTAAAAGTTTATTATAACATTTTCTAGGCTTTTGGGAAAGCTAGATATAAGATATGTTCGTCTTGATTGTTCATTCATTCGTTTTTATGGAGCTCGCTGCGAGGCGCCGCTGCGAATCGCATTCTCTTAAATGTTGTGATATTCCGCTGTTCTTTTCTGGCTTACTTCTTGTAAATAAAATAATAAATAAATACGCATACAGCATACGGGATCGATTGTTTTTTTAGTGTTTTTTTTTGTTCCATCGTTTGTGCAAAGTTTTAGCATTTCGTTCTCATGACGTCATTATTCATAAAATTCATTGTCAATGAGATCATTTTTGACATCTCAAGTATCTTGACCAAATTAAGCTAGAATTAAGTATAATATAATACAAGTATGTATAATATGAGTAAAAATCTCTGGACTACAGATAGCTGGGGGCAGGCATAGAAAAAGATTGCGAAGTGTGGGCACGCATTAGAAGCGAGCCCTCGTTGTGTGTTTTTTTTGGTTCCCGAATGCCACACACAATAATTTACCAACGCACGTTGTACTACGAATATCATAATTTGGTGAATAATAAAATTTGTAATCACTTTTAATCATCATCAATTTGTTTCAAACGAATCCTGTGTGTATTATATAAATATGTTGCATGATTTTTTTAGATCTTTCAATACTGCGGCTGATTTTATTCTTGTTGGGCAAGTTTGGAATCTCAGTAGTGTTCACCTCTCTGTACCTGTTCACCTCCGAGCTGTACCCCACCGAGTACAGACACAGCTTGCTCGCCTTCTCTTCTATGATCGGTCGTATCGGGTCTATCACTGCACCGCTCACACCAGTGTTGGTACGTACAACTGCAATATACTATATGATCCTTTAAATATCTTTGTAAGGTTTGGTATCAAATTCTCCATGTCCCAAGAAATGAATTATTTATTAATAAAAAAAATGTTGATTTTATAAATACAAAAGTCTGTCTGTCTGTTACCTTTCGCGGCTGATCGATCCGCTGAAACAATTGCGATACAATTTAGCAAGGGATACTTACACCTTAGGGATAGGCTATACTTGAAAACTTCAAGTGTGAGTCAAATTAGCACAGAGAGGGTTAAAAGAAATTGGGTTGAACTGCTAAGATGATTTTAATGAAAGAAGTTCATAGCTACTTAAAAAAAATTACTAATGTGAGTCGATTTAGGGTAGACGGGGCTGATAAATAAGAATTACGTTGCACCGCTTTTGATGAAATTTTAAATGGGGATAACCTTAGGGAAGGACTCTTATCGCATAAGGGTATCGTACTTAGTAAAACATTCTTATTATTTTTAACCGCGTATAAAAAAGATAGAAGTTTAGCAGAACCGCTCAGCAGGTTTTGATAAAATTCGGTATAGGGGATAACTAATTGGAGAAGGATTTTAGAAAAATAATAACTTCTATTTTAAGAACCCTATACTGTAGTCCCTAGAGAAAACCTTGGCAGGGGGCTCATTCCACAACCTAAGTGTTTGCGAGAGAGAGAAGTTATACAACCCATTATACAAGCGGTAGAACACACATAGGGAGGCTTCGATACGACTTGTGACTTTGGGGTCGTCGACGATTATTTTTCTCTCAGCTCTTCGTTGAGTCAAAACTGCTAAGCTGGTATTCGGGTGCACTTGCCCAGAGTTGGTAGCAGTACTCCAAGTGGGTCAAGGTTTATTACAAATTTTATATGTATAGCTTATGCCAGCAATTTCCCTTGCGCTAAAGCGGTTATCGACATGAGATTCCTGCGGCTGCTCCTTGGTTGTAATAAGGCAAGACTCACAATTATTGATAGCCTTTTTATGAAGCCTATGTCCTTTACCAAGGTGCAACTTACCAAACTTTATCGAGATCGGTTCAGCCGTGAAAACCAACAGACTCTGTAAAACATTTATAATATAATATGGATATTTTTATGAATTATATTGAGTATGCCAGAGCCTGCAGAGCTCATTATTTAGTACGCCAGAGCCTGTAGAGTTTACTATTAAGTGTGCCAAAGCCTAAAAAGTTTATTATTAAGTGTGCCAGAGCCTGCAGATTTATATATTAAATGTGTGTTAACTGTGTGTACAAAGTTATTATTAGGTGTGCCAGTGCCTACAGAGTTTATTTTATATATAGGGAATATAAATTTAATTTAGCTTTTTCGTAGTCATACATAACATAAACGTGAAATTTGACTTGGCTTTCACATATACCCACAGACATATTATATCATTCTCATTTTGTAAAATAAATAATAGTAGATATTTTAGTCTCTTATCTAGTTAGTTGCAAATTTTGAGAGTCCACAGCCAAGAGTATTAGGTACAACATTTTTAATAACATCACAATTCATGTCAAAAAATAATACCAACATTTAATTAAAATATTTCCAGATGGAGTACTGGGAAGGTATACCGTCAGTTATGTTTGGCGCTATGGGATTCCTGGCTGCCGGACTGGTCCTCACGCAGCCGGAGACATTAGGGACGAAGCTCCCAGACACGTTAGCTGAGGCTGAAGCGCTAGGATCACCAGAGTCGAGGATAAAACCTCAAAATACGGATTCCAGTTGATTGTGACAATTTATTTCTAGTAAAATTTAACTTATTTATATTTGTTTTCTGTAGATACGTAAATGTGATATGATATTATACAAATAAGTATGCGTAATTTTTAATAAGTAAATTGAAGTGAAAATAATAAGGTATTGCCTATTACAAAAACAATTGTGTAATTTGTTTTATTGATACCCACAATAGCTTTTTCTTTTACACAACTAAAGTGACAAACAAGGTAACGGTCCGCCTGATGGCAAGCGGTCACCGTAGCCTATGAACGCTTGCAACACCAGGAATATCACTCGCGCGTTGCCAATGCGATGATAGAAAATAGGCGTTGGTATAATTTTGAACAATTTCTCAGCACATCCCATTGTACAAAAGGTAGAACACACATAGGGAGGTAAAGTCTCTCCTCAGACTTAAGGGCTCAATACGGCAACTTAGTTTGCGATGATTGACAATTCTCACAGCCCGTCGTTGAATCGAATCAAAAGGGTCCAGCTAGTATCCTAGTGTATCCGCCCAGAGATGGCAGCAGTCCTCCATATGGGGCCAAACTTGCGACTTGTAAAGCAGCAACCTTTGCCCTGACGCAAAGAACTGCTTCGCTCTGTTGAGTACACCAAGTTTTTTGGATCGCTGGTGATGTCAACACCAATGATCCCAATGCTCTTGGAGATTGGAATATTGAAATATTTTCAATGCTGAGACAGGAAAATTTGACCCAACGAACCTTTTTGTGTGAATGAACCTTTGGTACTATTTTTAGGTCAGAAATACAGATTGCCTCATTATTTGATAATTACTTTTTGAATATTCCAGTCTCTGCTACTAAGTCGATGAACTCTTCTCAATTATTGGCAGAACCACTATTGAAAGACAATGTAAAAGATGTAAAGGAAGGAAAAAGATATATAACAACATGACATTATGAATGAAACAGTTGAATTCTTTAATAACATAATGATGTTAGTAAAGAATTCAACTGTTTCATTCATAATGTCATCTGTTTTCCTAGTTCAAACTATAATTTTAGTTATTGCTCCCCAACTAGCTTTGATATTTAATAAATGTATTAAATGTGGTGTATTTCCTGATCTCATGGTACGTGAAAGCTAAACCTATATCTAAATCAGGTAGTACTACTAACCTGTCTAACTTTTTTTATACTACTTGTTTACAGTAAAATTTTTGAACAAATCATCTTCAATCAATTGAGTATTTCTTTATTTCACTGCTAACTTGTAAATGGGGACAGGGTATCGAAGAGAAATTATCGATACTGTACTCATGAGAAGTATCGAAAAAAAGTATCGTACTCATAAAAGTATCAAACTCTCAAACTGAAACTCAAATCAAACTTTATTCAAGTAGGTTTCTAAGAACACTTTTGAACAATACAATGTAAACAATGTTAATTTCTGCCAAAAAGAGCTGGCAAGAAGTTCCATTTAAAGTAGTTATACAATACTTTGATAATTAGCTAAATACAATATGTACCATAGTATACAATATGTACCAATACAATAGGTAATAAAAAATAAGTAAGTAAGCTACTAAAAACAAAGTCGAACATGTCAATTATTTTTTTTGTTTTTATGTAGCATAGGGGGCGCACCATGTGAAGCGTCAAGTATCGTTAATCGAGTGAAGGAATTTAGATATTAAAAAGAATTCCGACATTTAATAGTACTAGTGGCATTAGCGCCACCATAATTATATTTTTGCACAATCATATGTACATACATATATTTAAATATACTTAAAATTATCCATACTATCCATGAATATAATATAATTATAAATGCGAAAGTAAATCTCTCTCTTACCTTTTTACGGTGAAACCACTGTACCGATCAAGACAAAATTTGGCATGCAGATAGTTTTGAGTCCCGGAAAAGGACATAAGCTACTTGAAAACGTCAAGTATTATTAGTTTAGTAATTGAGGAGTTGCCGTTGAAATCCTACACCGATGACCGAATACTAAGAATACAAAGAAGTTTGCAAGAGCAGACCAGCCTCCACATCGGCACCCGTTCACAAGTATGACACATGAATCAGCCATCGCTTCGCTTAACCATGTTTTAGGGAACGTAACGACCCGACGCACATGCCACCACCGCAATCGGAACAAAAGTATCGATTCTTCAAAATATCGAGTACTTTCTTAGGGCCTTATGCCGTAAATCCGTAATGCGTATACGTCAGGGTTGTCAGGACGTCAAAACCAGTCAGTAACACAGTGAGTACTTTAAGATTAAACTTTAATATATCAAATAATAACTAAGCACAATAATGATTAATGAAGCAGAAAAAGAAATCGCGAAGCAAACATGAAGAATGCTGAATGCAGTGTTACCAACTCCTAAAAATAAATACCCTTAAGATCAAGATAAAATATCCCTAAATAACCCTAAATGCAACATTCAAAAGCCCCAAAAAGAACCTTGTATTGTGTTGTGTTTTCAAACCTATTCAAGAGTTATTTTTAAATAAGTTTTCAGTTTTATTAAGGTGAAAAAATAAAACTTATTTTTAATATTTATTATAATTACCAGCGGTCCCGGCGAACGTTGTTCCGCTGCCATCCCTCTGTAACCCGGCGAAAGTTTGTATTTACTTAAAGTGCCCGAGTCCAGTTCGCACTTAACAGATCGAGATAAAAACTATCCTATCTTCTAAGTTGGATCAAATAACAGATAGTTACGAAGTTTGATCAAAATTGGTTTAGTAGTTTAGGAGTCCATCGCGGACAAACAACGTGACACGTAATTTTTATATATATATATAGATTTGATTAATAAATCGTTTAACTCCCAGCTTGGCATTTCATTAAAGCTTTCAATCATAAAGATTTTGCTTTTTTTTACTCGTTTGGGTCAGTAAAATTAGTGACGCATGAAATATTTTTTATACCCCTAAAAATAGCCCTAATTTTTTTGGGCCTATAAAAAGCCCAAAATACTTATTTCCGCCCTAAAGTTAAAGTTAGGGCTAAAAGCCCTAAGTTGGAAAGCCTGGCGAATGAAACAATATTAGAACAACGGCGAACGAGCGGAACGAGTGATTAATTGATTAGCGAAGTGAATGAAGGAAAGAATAGGAACTGTGAACGGAGAAACGATTTTGAGCTCAATGTAATGTTTTAGAACGTTAAGTACGGTGGAACTAGATATGAGCTGTAAAGTCAGGTTTGAAATGGGTAATTTCTAAGATTATTCGATACGATACCTGTCAAAAAGTACTTATTGAGTAAAAGTATTGAACATAAAGTATGGAGTACAAAAGTATCGGTATCGAAAGAAAAAGTACTCGATACCACAAAGTATCCATACCTTTTACGTGTCCCTACTTGTAAACAGTTTGGATTAACAACCGATCGCTCAACAACCGATGCTGGAGTTGATCTTATCCAGCACATATTTGATGCTTGGGACGACTCGATGGATGCCTTTGGTGTTCTCTGTGATCTATCTAAGGCATTTTATTGCGTCCAACATAAAAGTCTGAACAGAAAATTACAACACTATGGTATTAAGAGTACTGCACAGAAACGAAGTAGCTCGTATCTAGACAGTAAAATTCAGACGCTTGACATAAATGGGAAGCGCTCCCCTGGAGAAAACAGTAAAATTGATGTTCCACAGGGTTCCATTCTTGGGCCATTCCTATTTCTTATTTGCATTAATAATCTGCCTATGGTTGTAAAAGCTAGTCATGATATAGTGTTGTTGCTAGACGTTTACTTCTTAATAGCAAGAAAATCAAATGTATTAAAATTTTAACACCAAACGTCAGTCAAGTAAGAACCAGTGTATTTATAAACGGGGAGCAGTTAGATATTGTAGATAATACAGTATTTTTAGGTATTACCCTAGACACAAAGCTTCTGTGTGGCCCAAATATATGTATAGCTATAGCTAGATTGGCGAATAGCCTTAGTTGTGCAGCATTCGCGGTAAAAATATTCGTCAACTTACGGACGAAGCTACTGCCCGGATAGTATACTTCAGCTACTTTCATAGCGTGATGTCCTACGGTATTTAACTATCGGGACACGCGAAGTTGCCCACATATTTTGCCGATGAATTGGAATTTTGCTCTGGCAGTTGCTTTCTTACTGAACCTCGAAGCAGCATTTAATTTGCGTTTTAACTCAGTAATATTCGGATCATTATTATTACGAGCCGTGGTCCAAGCCTCACGCAGTTTGCTTAAGAATTTTAGCTTCTCTATAAGACCGATTTAACCATGGCCTTTTTTTGACACCGGCAGCTACTCGCGGGTTAGGAATATAGCATTCCATACCAGCGAGGATTGTCTCAGTGACTGCGGCTGCGCAGACGTCAGGTTCTTCTGAGCTATAGCTGAGCTGCTTCCACGGTTACGATGTATAAAATTCTCGCAATCGCCACTTAGCTGGCTCAGATGTATTGGGTTGTATGCATGACACTTGAGTCCGAACGAGACAGAAGTTCGAGGATCCAAGAGGCGCATCCACTGAGACGGAATATCCGTCCGAAAGTGTAGTCAGCAGAAGGTCCAGTAAGGAGCTCGTATAGTACTCTATACCTGGTATTCTCGTTGGAGAAAGTACCAGCTGACAGAATCCTAGATCTGAGCAAATTCATGAGCAGATATCCCTGCGTAGTTATTGGTTCGAGAACTGAGCCACTCACGAAGGTGGGTGTTAATGACTTTAACACCAAAATAACTAGTTCTTCTGTGTGGGATATTTCTATAAAACTTTGTCAGTCGTTAAACTCGTAAGGACGTTGCTAGCCCTAGTGGCGTACGGACGCACCCCATGCCTCATTGTTCCCCAATTTGTTCTTGTCTTGTAGCGAGGTACAGGCAGGGGGGGGGGGGCAGCTGCCGCCCCCTAGGTGCCTATAACCTGAAGGAATTTGCTCAAAATGAACATGTTCACTATATTAAAATGACATTTTCTATTTTTCTATTAGGTCTGCCCCCCCCCTAGACAAGCCTGCCCCCCCCAAATCCAAAAGCTGGCTATGCCCATGCGTCTATTTATAAATTTTTGACGGACAAAACGTCTGACTTTATTAAAAAATACGTAGAGGTACACCTTCAAATAAAAACTCATTTTCTCAACTTTCAACTCTGTGTAATAGTAGAATTAGGCTTGCCACTATTCTGACATTTGCTAAACGACACACAGCAAAATCATAAAACTGTTGGCACAAAAATGTTGACGTTCCGCGCTCGGCGCTTCCCGATGTTCAACAGATGTTTAAATGTTTTGTTGCATCTCAATGGCTCGGACAGGAAAGTTTGCTACGCAAGTACCTACATATATGAAGGGTAATGTTAGAAAGACAATGCAATTCTGTTTTTATTTTATTAGAATTGAGCTTCGATTCTGTTGCAAGCTGCAACAGAGCAAGAAACATTTATAAAAACAATAGCTACCGATTGTCGAAATAGGTACTAAGACGATCCCCTGCAGCGATCGCTGTGTAGTATTTAAGTAGCAATAAGTTTTACAAATAGAAAATCACGATTAAGAGGCGGCAGTAAAAACTTGCATATTTTGACGTTCTAAACCAGTTTTAAAAATCTAAGCGTTAAATCGGAAGGTGTTCGAGCATTCTTTGGTTTGATTGTCTACACAATATCTAGAGAAAAATGATTGTATTTCCATTTTAGATGTCTAGGGCTCGCGTGGGAAAACTTTATATTGCTTAATTTTGGGTTTTTCTTTGTATTACAACTTTTTAGAAAAATCTATTCTAACATTACTTTACTTAAGATATTGATCTTTTTAAATTTGAATTTTTGCTGGACCGTACCATTTTTTATTGACATTAACTTGTACTCGTCGGTTAAAGGGGTTGGGTTTTTGAAGATACTGAAAATAAATATAAATAAAAATATAAATATTTCAATAACATTCTAACTTGCCTAAATAATTCTAAATATTATGGACCTAATATTTTCAACATTAAAAATAATTAAAATTTACAAATTTTACAATTTTTATTTGTTTTATAGCAGCAATGTATAAAATGGGCAAACAAGTTTTTGGCTAGGAATATTAATTTTTTAAAAATCCAAAAATGCAGTTTTAGTTTTCATCAAAATCGGGCCGGAGACTCCTTTGAGTACTTTAGGAAAATTACGAAAAGAAGCAAATTGAGTAAAGTGTGCATATTTCAGAGATTCCAAAACTTAAAAAATATAAATAGATACATAATATATAATACTTTAAAATTCTAAATATAAATAATAATGAATCGCAGAAACGTATTTAAGCGCATAACTTCTGAATGACTGCACCGAATTGGATAATTTTTTTTTTTTGTGTTTGTCATTATTCAGACTACTGCTCTAGCTTGCTATACCAAACTATAACAACTGCTCTCGCTTGCAATGTATAATGTATAATCAATAAAGTATAGCCTTTAAAATAGTGTAGCGTTCTCTTAGTGAAATATTTTTGAAGAATGGGTTCAGTAATTTGTTTTTTGGTTTTGTTTATATACAAACAAACAAACAAATTTTACCCTTTTTATATAATTTTATTCTATACAACTCTAAAATATTTTGAGTTGCGTTACAATTAAATCAGTACCTAATACTTTCGTGAGATAACAAACGAGTCACAGTATAGGTAGGAACATCGTTATTCTGTAAGCTACATGTTTTTTAGTGTCCTATAATAATTCTATACTAGATGACCCGGCGAACATTGTTTCTCTTTTTTAAAACAACTAGTGCGCCATCTATTCTAAAAGAGCTGTACTAATTCAGAAACCTTTCCGGGCGTATGCACAACAACTTCATTACAATCGGTTTACCCTTGGTGCGCGGGTCTGACTCGCACTTGGGCCTTTTTTCGAAAAAACGAATTGTCCAATTTGATGCAGTCTATTGGAAGCTACGGGGTTAATGAGAAAGAAAAAAACAGCTGATGTTGCTCAGACGATTAACACTAAATATGCCTTTGTTTGCAGACAAAACTGAAACTAATTCGAAAATAATGAGAAAAGCAGTTGTGAAATCAATAGAATATTATATTGATTTCACAATTGCTTTCATCATGATAATAAAGTTTCCGATAAGCCCAAAAGCATCTGCATTTTTCTTCTATATGACGATATAATTAATTCACTATTTGGCTTGCTTTTTTAATACCACTAAGGCGGCAAACAAGCTTATGGTTCGCTTGATGGTAAGCGGTCACTGTAGCCTATGGACACTTGCAACACCAGGGGTATCATGTGTTGCCGACCTTTCAAAAATCTAATAACTTCTTTCTTGAAAAAGCCTATGTCTTTAGAGTAAACCTTGGCAGGGAGCTCATTCCACACCCAAGCGTTCGCGAGAGGAAGTTTCTCTGAAACCGCACTGTACGCGACCATTTCGGTTGTAGAGTGTGAGAATGAATTCGTGATGCGATGGTAGAAAGTAGCCGTGTGTAACAAAACATAAGTGATAACTCTGGTGTTATAGACGTTCATAGGCATCTTATCAAAATCAAGAGAGATTTGAAACGCCTCTGAGCGTGCTTCATACAAACGAATTTCTAACTTATTTTTGGCACTTGCTGATCAAACACCACATAATTTTTAAGACATGATCTAGTAATAAATATCTAGGTTTGGAGTGTGCAAGTTTTCTATTAAATTTAACAGTTCAAAAGTTTTACAGAATTCTAGTTTTTCATACAAATAGTTTTAAGGAAGTTTTCTAATTAATTAAAACATTTTACAAGATTTTGGAAAACCACAGACATAGGTATTCGGTCTCGTATTATGACTACAAAAATTCACAGTGATTGATCTGTAAATTTAAAAAACAAATGAGAAATTCGTTTGTATGAAGCCCGCTGCGAGGCGCCGCGAATCGTATCCTCTTAATATATGTATCAATAATTATGATAGACAGTAGATTTTTAGAATAACACTCTAATTCGCTATTATAAAAGAGTATCTAAATTAACCGATCTGGCTGTATGAATGTAATTTTTGGCCTCGATTTAATTAAAAAAATTACAAGAGAATGGTGCCAAAAAATACCCACTATTTTGTTTGTACAACAAAGATTTTCGTTTTTATTTAGTAGATAATGACGGCGTATTTTAATGTTGAAAAAAGAAACATGTTAAAACTCATCGATATGAAAATCATATGTCAACCGCGTATAGTATCAACATATTGACCTAGCTGTAAAAAGCAGGTTTATTAATATTATATTTTATTCATTAGTTAACTTTCAATCCGGTTTTTAGATAATCTATGGTCTACTTTCATAGCATGAGATTAAAAATAGGTTTAAGATCTCAAATATCAATATTTATATTTAAATGAAGTCAGAAGAAAAAAGCCGGCCAAGTGCGTCGGCTCGCGCACCGAGGATTCCGTACAAATTTTATAATTTCAATGTCAATTTATTTTATTTAATCAGACAACATTCAGTACACATTTTACCTTAATACTACACACAATACTCAATAACATCAAAATAATTACTAACATTGCGTATACAAAATTAGATAATTATATACTAAAAATAATAAAGAAAATAATTTTATTGATGGTTTGGTAGATTGCCAGGCCACACCCATTATATGTAGCTTGGTGTACCTGCCAAAAACTGCGCTGTCCGGTCTTTCTGCGAACACTCTCAGTAGACTATTTGAGCTTTCTCGTCACCTGAACCAAAGACTACAATTATATACCTGAAATAGACGGGTATCTCGACCATTTAATTTGCTAACAGTTTAACGCCATCTATCCGTGATGTGGCGAAACTTTTTCTACTATATATACCTACATACATACATATATAATCTCCAAATTATAACTAAATCATGAACTTTTGCGAGAAATGTGAAGGTTTACTAGCAATGGTTAATTATATAGGAAGGCCACTTTCACGACAATACCTTGTAAAGAGTGCAAAAAATAGTTTTCCTATACATTTAATATTGCCGGTACACCTTCACATTCCTCGTAAAAGTTCATCGCTAAGCTTTCATAAAGCGTATTTTTCAAATGTCACATGACACGAATAAAACTTCATTTTTTTAACGCCGAATATAACTGGTTTACCAGTTTACCGTTGTTCAGAACACAAATCATTATGTGGTATACATACAAATAAAGTACCTTATCAAGTTTTATTCGTATTATGTCATGAATGAAAAAAAAGTGGGTAAATGAAATAATTATAAACTCCAAGTTAGAATACTTTTATTTAAGTACATTTTAAAAGCAGCATTTTCTTCATAGCCTTTTGATCATAACAGAATCATACATTGCTTGCACATTATAGCAAAGAAATCATCTGTGCGGCCCTCCGCAAACATTCCTGAGGCACTGCAATGACGGGGAAGCCCAAACAGTGCCCGGAACGCATGATTATATTGAAAACGAAGGGCATCGTACGCTTTTTTAGAGTAGTTGGTCCACAGGCTACTTGTATAAAATGTCTGGCAAAAAGCTTTAAACAAGGATATTTTTACCTCATCGGAGCATTTAGTAAACCTGCGCGCGACCATATTACTCCTTACAGCCAAAGCCCTGCGTTCCCTTTCGATGTCACAGTCATCCTTGAGATCCTCGGTCACTACATGGCTCAGATACTTAAACTGCTTTACCCTATTCAGAGTTTCACCATTCAATTTCAGTGGAGGTACATAGTTGGGATTTTTGTTTTTTTCTCTGAAAACCAACAATTCACTCTTTTTAGTATTATACCTAAGGCCATGTATACCTCTCCCAACTCCCACCGCATTCCTATCCCAAATATAGTGGCTATTACCTTCTAAGACCACAAATTGATGGACTCAGCAGCACCATGTCATCCGCATAACTGATGTTATTAAGATTTATGTCGTCGATGCGACATCCAGCGTACGTGCTGCTGAGTTCATCAATCAACTGGTTTACATAAATATTGAAAAGCGTTAGGGAGCTTAGACCACCCTGCCTTACTCCGCAGTCTAGCTTATAAGGGTCAGAAAGAGTGTTCGCCCATTTCACAAAGTTTATTTGGTTATCACACCAATATGAAAATATAGTTATAAGCTCAGCAGGGAACCCCACATCCCTAAGCTTTCCCCATAGTTTGCTGTTGGAGACCATGTCGAACGCCTAAGATAGTCCAGAAAACACATATAGACCGGTGTTTTGCGATCAGTGTAGTACTTGACTGTGTGCTTTAATGTTAATATTGCGGTCTCAGTGGATAATCCCTGTCGGAAACCAAACTGTGCATCATGAGTTTTTATATATTTTGCAAGATATGAGTTAAGCACACTGTCAAATACTTTGGCCACTATAGTGGCTAACGATATGGACCTGTAGTTACACTTATCCGATATGTCTCCTGTCTTATTCTTAACAATGAGTATGACTAAAGTCTTCATCAGATCCTATGGTAGATAGGCATGTCCCACACATAAGTTAAACCACATAGTCAACACTCTGGGTAGATCGCACCAGCGTATTGCAGGTGCTCAATGCTGAGACTGTCATGTCCCGAAGATTTCTCTCTCTTCATACTTTTTATAATTGTTTTAATCTCGCTACATTTAAATAACAAGGGCTCACCTGATCTAAGATACTCAGCATTGCCCACCTGCGACACAGATTTAATATGTGGATCCACTTCAAATTGTGCACTAAACAACTGGTCACTAAGTCCGTCGACACTCACAGGCAGGCTAGGCTAACTATTTAACCTATTTGTGGCCTTCCAAAACTTACAAGACCTTTTTTGTGAGTGATTTGCTGCTAAGTTATCCATACTTATCAATTCTTGGTGGCTAAGACACCATCGGAGCCTTGACTTAAATATTTTGCGGCTAGTTTTCATCTCCTCATAAACAGATCTTTGACTTGGCTGTCCATACATAGCCCACATTTTGAATTTAGGTTTAGCCTGGTTGTGAGCATCTTTTACATACCTATTCCAACCCTTGATACACTGTTTATTATTTACCTTATTTATAAACACAGTTTTCTTTGATTTTTGGGATGCTTCGCAGAGTGCATTAATTATTTTAGAATACATGTCATCTAACCTAGACCTATGAGAGACATCAGTACAGTAACTATCAGCACAATAAGTAAATTCATTAGGAAAATCAAGACATTTTAATTTAGTGTGACATAACTTGGTATAACTACTAATTTTATCTGAATCTCTTTCCCCCCATATGATATTGTTTGCTAAAACCTTTTTAACACTATTCTTGATACTATATATATAATATGTTGGTCTTTTCTTTCATAAGATCAAGTTGCCTAGGTCAACGGAGAGTACCCCGTGGGTTTTAATTTGTGTCAGAATATGCGATAAAAATGATCTTATTTTGGGCATATTTTTTTAGAAGCTTAATAAATTTTTTTACAGCCTCAAGGGACTATAGCCCTTAGTACCTTGGTATTTGACACTAGTTTCAAAGTGATAACTTTACGCGTCCTTTAGAAAATGGGTCTTGACAGACAGACAGACATACGGACGGACGAACGGACTGACAGACAGACGGACAGACGGACAGACTTACAGACAAACAGACCGACGGATAGACAGAGAGACGGACGAGCAGGCGGACGGACAGACAGATAGACAGACAGACAGACCTATATAAGTGATCCCATAAGGGTTCATTTTTTCCTTTCGAGGTACGAAACTGTCAAGTGTTAAAAAAAGGTACAAAATTAGACATTTTCTAAATCTGCGCTGGCATTTGTCTTTGCTGCAAGGAGTTAGGTATCTAAAACCATATGGCACAAACGCGATAGCTCGCAAATTGATGCTGAATGATTATGATGTAATAGTTGAAAGTAGAATTTTAATATATCTTTGTGTTCTTTACAAAATTTGCAATATTTTACAAGGATATGGATAAGGATGTAAATTTAAAAAAAAGATTTTAGTAAAGGTGGCTTAGAATTAAATTTTCTATGCGAAAACACTTATCTTTAACTTTTTTTATTTTACCCTTAAAGTGGAAAAACTGATCATATACCACGTGTTACGAAATGGGGATACTGAGCGGGTATGTCCAAAAAATGTAATGAGCATTTAGCAAAGACAAAAAGATCTAGATATAACTTTTTCTAGTCAGATGTGAAAAAATATGGTCGCAAAAATGTAAGAGAGACGAAGCGAAACTTGGGTCTCTTGTCTTTTTCTAACTTGTTTCAATAACCAGAAGCTTTCTGGTGATATCAGCTTTGGCTTGCTTCCCTTATTCTGTTACTACAGACTTTTTTATATAAAAATCACAAATTGTGTTAAAAATAATTGGTTAAATGTCAAGAATGATGATTAGTCTATACATAGTATAAAACAAAGTCGCTTCCCGCCGCCTGTAGCGATGCACATTATGTTTAATGCGCCTGTAGCGATGCACATGATGTTTAATGCGCCTGTAGCGATGCACATGATGTTTAATGCGCCTGTAGCGATGCACATGATGTTTAATGCGGGAACGGATTTTAATGCGGTTTTCATCAATAGATAGGTGATTCAAGAGGATGATTTATACATACGTATCGTTTGATAGTTTTGTGATAATTTGTTGAAATACGACGATAATTGTTCAAGATGTCGGAAAATCATCACAATCAATCACTAAAAGTTTTACATGCCGTGCGCGTGCGCGTGCGCAGGTTAAACCTTGAGATATACATCAAAATAATACCCCTAATATTATAGATGTGAAAGTTTGTTTGGATGGATGTTTGTTACTCTTTTATGCTTCAACCACTGGACGTATCGGGATAAAACTTGGCATTCATATAGGTTAGGTCCTGGAATAGCATATAGGCTACTTTTTATCCCGAAATTCCCGCAGGAATAACTATTACCGAGCTTAAACGAATTACTTATAGCTATAGCTACAGCTTGATATAGCAAACTTCATTAGTGTAATTAAGGAGTAAATCACAGTCGCCGATAACCGAATTTAGGGCGGGCTATAATTAAGGAGTAAATCAGAGTATTAAGACTGAGATCAAATAAAAGAGTTCCACGCCGATAACCGAATTTAGGGCGGGCAGAGCCACTGGCAAAGTCTATTGTACTATATAAAAATGTCTTGATTAGGCCTAAAAAAATCAGCGATGGCATATGTGTATCTCCTGAGTTTTACCAATAATTTTTTTATCAAACCAAACCGTTTTTATC
Organism: Apoda limacodes; assembly: GCA_946406115.1. Lineage (NCBI taxonomy): Eukaryota > Metazoa > Arthropoda > Insecta > Lepidoptera > Limacodidae > Apoda > Apoda limacodes. Next base: position 26,734,571 of record OX291556.1, read on the forward strand.
TTTTTAAAAGAGTAGGTAAATAAAAGTTAAGGTAACTTGGTAACTTGGGAAACTGTTTTGATCATTATAGTAATGATCATTATCTTCTTAAGTATATAAGTTACCTGAATCGTTTATTGTAGAATAAAATTGCTCTTTACTGAATATCATTCCAATGAACAATTTAGGAGATTTCACAAATGTAATATTTCACGCAACAAAAAAATGGTTTCCTTGCCAAGACCTACGACCACTGAGATATAATATATCATTGCCTACGAAACTTTTTTTAATCCAAAGACCGGAGCGTATTTAAAAAACACATGATATGCAAATATGCAAGATAAATAGCTAAAATATGCACGAGAATCCAAAAGAGGGCCCAAATAAGTAGCAATAACAAAAAAGGCGTATTTTCAAATGGTTTTTACTTTAGAAAGCTATTATAACGAAACGACAACAATCGTATTTCCGGAAATATCAATAACAGATTTATTTAACAATAAATAATAAATAAACGCAGTCGCGAACAGTGATAACAATGACGATTTCTACAATAACATCGTGTAGAAAGTATTCTCAAAAAAAGGGTTGATAAAAAAACACTTTTACTGCTTGCAATTACTAGGTACCTTATTAGCGAGACGGTGTACGCACACGCGCAATTGAGGGTGTCTAAAATTATAGGGCGAGTGTAATTTGCATTGTTTGTGTAATATTCTGAGACGTCAATCAGTTATATAAGTTATTCAATTACAACGCTAGACTTATTAGGTCTTTAGAAACAAATATAGTGTACTTATTATGATTTTTGTTTGATTTTCTTTTAGAAAACTAATAAAATGTTATACTAAAATCTTTCAGGAGCCGTAGTTCCGGTGATAATTAAATGATACTGTAACTTACAAAACACTCACGACTATGAAATTAATAACAAATGTTAATTGAGCAAATTGTACACATTTAAACATAAATAAAGCGTTGTGTTTGTTGACATTTGGCGAACAAAACGATTTCAATGGTTCTGTGGTGCGATGCGCAATCGACAAAATATAGCTATAATTGTCACATGGCGCGAGCTATGCATAACGTACACGGCGCGCACGGATGCATTGGTAGAGAAGGATAGACCCATCTATATTTTAGAACTACAGTATACAATTTTTATTTTGTTTTCAAATCTGAAAATTTGAGCATGAAATAAGAAAATGGTTGAGTCACAGAGTTGTAACAAAAAACGTCACCTCGAAATATTCGAGCGTAATTTTTATTTTTTTTTATTTTGGAGGATATGGTTTTAGAATAACGAAAAACATATAATTTGACGATTTTCATCGGGCGATGTAGCTAAAACCATCAATAAAGGATGAAGCGTACAGATGCTGAGAATTATGTATTTCCTATAGTATTATATAGTCTGTGGTATTTCCCACTTCGCGCTTCTCTTTCTTTCTCACTTTTTCTCTATGTCTTACTCTCTCGCACCGTCTCCACACTACTGTCTCAGCTGATCGTTATAATTATGTTAGCCAGCATGGAACATATTGAAGTATAGGTAAAAATCTGGATTGATCTCGGAGTAGGTAATGCACGCCGATATATCGACATTTCTGCTCTTTCTTCATTAGATCTTCTTGTTTCAGAAGCACTACCAGCTCTGCTTGCGCTAACGGGATGTGATTACATTACAACCCAGCTTTTACAGACGAGGCAAAAAAAGGCGTTTAGAGATTTTAATCTGAAACTTTTCAAAAAGTATTTGCAAACTTGGGATCTGAAGCTTATGTCAACAAAGGAAAACTTTGGCAAATTATATAATACCAACATAAATAATGATAATATTAAGCAATCTATGTCTTCTGAAGTTTTATGCAAACAGGAACAAAGAAATAAACTTTGTCATAATAAAAATAATATTCCATTGAACCAGCATTAGAATATAAAAGGATCATAAATAACTAGAAATTGAATTGTTCATTAATTGCCAAAAGATTGACATTTTATGTATCACTGAACATTGGCTACGCACCCATCAGTTTATGTTCAATTTCACTAATCACCAGGTGGGAAGTTTGTTCAGCCGAGTAAATAAAATCCATAGTGGCTCTTTCATTTTAGTTTATAAACAGCTAAAGTTAAAGGAACGTAAAGACATTGTTTCAGAACCTAATCTTCACATCCAATAGGTTCCCATGACGCTTTAGTGACTGCAAATTTAGCATCTCACGCTCCCCTACTAGTCAATTCTAATTCAATATAATGTGTCACCACAGGGGTTCATCGTAAGTGAAAATAAATTAAAGTAAGACCTCCCTAATTTGGATTGAACACTTTAACACTTTTACTTTGATTTTCCTTTAAAAATTTCTACGACTAAGTCAAAGATGACTTATACGTCTAGATACCGTGTCCGAAACAACATCAAACGGAGAATTGCGAGCCATTTTGCTATCAATGTGTGTGTAAATCAGCTAATACGACTATCTTTATTACACTTGTGTGCGTAGTTTCGGTGTTAACAATCTTACAGTGATTACCCCAAATTTGGGAGTTCTTTATTGGGTACTACAATTTATGTGCACTTGATGACTTGATTTTATTGCTATTTATATCTAACTGTTATGCTTTTATTTATTTAAACATTGCAGAGGGTCCGGGGTAAAGTTTTACAATGTGTTAAAGAGGTGATCAATACATAAATACTTTATCAACCTGAAATAATGTAATGTATATAAGTGGTATTAAATGAGAAAAAAAATATGCATTGTCGTTTCAGTGTTTGCTCGCCTTACTAAACTTGGAAAATGAAGGTACCTACAGACTTGTACTTGTTTACACCGATAGGTCCTGATGTAGCTTATAATAAGTGTTTCCACCGATAGGTCCTGATGTAGCTTATAATAAGTGTTTACACCGATAGGTCCTGATGTAGCTTATAGTCAAAGTCAAAGTCAAAATGGTTTATTCAAATAAGGATTTTACAATCACTTTTGAATCGTCAAAGTTATAAAATATTATTTTTTAAAAACCCTCCCACCTTCCCGCCGGTTCACAATGTTGTTGATTTCTACCGAGAAGAATCCGGCAAGAAACTCGATAGTTACTCTTTTAAAAACACTATCAATAATACAAACAAACTAAAAATACAATTAATGTTTTAAATAAAAAAAATTTTAGCCGTACAATTTTATGTTATTTTCATTTTAATTTGGTTTACCTATGCATCCTGTAATTGAGCATCATCAGTCCCAAGGATTTTTATCATTTACATAGTCTGAAATATTGTAGTATGCCTTTTTACAAAGTACCTGCTTGATAAAAGATTTAAATTTACTTATTGATAGATTTTGAATTTTATTGGGAACTTTGTTGTAAAAGTGTATACATTGCCCCATAAAAGAGTTACTTATTTTGTGTAGACGTGTATCATGCACCAACAGCTTATTTTTACTTCTTGTATTTACTTTGTGAACGTCACTTTTCTTGCTGAAACTATTGATATTTTTATGTACATATAAAAGATTTTCATATATGTACTGCGACACTAAAGTTAAAATTTTTACTTCCCTAAACCTATCCCTCAGAGATATCCTAGATCCTAATTTATAAATAGCACGAATTGCCCTTTTTTGTAACATATTGTAAATATTGTATTTACATCAGCAGCGCTACCCCACAATTAGATACTATGGTATGACATATGTGTCATTAAACTATGGAAATAGCTAAAATATACTATTTTTGCAGTGTCGACATCGGTCAATTGTCTTATTTTCTTGATCGCATACACAGCAGAGCTAAGTTTTTTAGCTAGGTTATGAATATGAGGACCCCATTGAAGTTTGGAGTCCAGCGTTATGCCAAGAAAGACTGTTGAATTAACAAGTTCTAATTGCTCGCCATTAATATTAATACATGTCTGTCTCTGACTAACATTTGGTAATGTAAATTTAACACATTTGGTTTTTTTTTCATTAAGTAATAAATTATTAGCGTTAAACCAATTTACAATTTTAGAAAGGGCATTATTTAATTCATTATAACATGTCTGTCGTCTCTTAACTTTAAAAAGCAAAGAGGTGTCATCAGCAAATAAGACAATGTCATGGTTTTTTACATGATATGGGAGATCATTAATGTAAATAAGAAATAGAAAAGGACCTAAAATTGAGCCCTGAGGGACTCCCATAGTGACTGCTGATCCCGGAGATCTTTTACCGTTGACATCTATTTTCTGTACTCTCCTACTCATATAGGATGTCAAAAGGTCGAGAGCTTTGCCTCTAATACCATAGTGATGTAGCTTCCTGATGAGATTTTCATGTTGAACACAGTCAAATGCCTTAGATAAATCACAAAACACTCCAAGGGCGTCATGCGAATCCTCCCAGGCGTTATATATATTTTTTAATAGTGCCACTCCTGTATCGGTTGTGGAACGGCCTTTCATAAAGCCAAACTGTTTACTACTAAGTAGCTCATTAATACAGAAATGGCTTAACATTTGACAAAGTATGATTTTTTCAAAAACTTTACTGAGTATAGGTAGTATTGAAATAGGCCGAAAATTATTAGGATCTGTTGAACTACCTGATTTAAAAAGAGGTATAACTTTGCTAAGTTTCATCTCATCAGGAAACACACCACTATCAACACAATTATTCAAAATTATGGCTAAGGGTTGTGCTATAACATAAATTATTGAATTTATAGTTTTTACAGAAAGTCCCCAAAGGTCTGTGGTGTTTTTAATTTCTAATGTTTTAAATGTATTAATGATATCCGTAGGACTAATGTTTTTAAATACAAAGGGAACGTTACATTCAGGAACACTAGTTTTTAATAATTTTGCTGCTAAGATTGGACTTGAGTTTAGATATTCAGTTGTTTTGAATGGAATATTCCTAAAAAACTGTTTAAAGGCAACTGCTACCTCAGAATTTGTTTTAAAACTAGCATCATCTACAATCAACTCAAAGTCCTGACAAAAATTCCTAGCTTTACCAGTTTCATTATTTATTATGTTCCATGTAGTTTTTATTTTATTTGTTGAATTTTTTACTTTATGTCTGAGGTGAATTGCTTTTGCAACAAGACAGACCTTTTTAAAGGTTTTTGAGTATTTTTTTAAATATTCCCTAAATATTTGGCTATTATTTTATGTTTTTTCTTTATATAATTCATACAGTTTACGCCTACTTTTATGAATACCTGGGGTAGCCCATTCACTAAAACTAAAGCGACTGGAAATAAGTTTCTTTTTTGCAGTAAATATTTTATTATACTCTGTAGTAATAGTGTCAAGAACAATATTGTACATATCATTTGGGTCGTCATTATAAAGCAAATCTGAAAGTTTATGCATTAAGTTAGATTTAAATGATTCAACCCGTTTAGTTGTTATTGGTATAAATTTAATTTCCTTTTTAGTAATACTATTCTTTCTTTCTAAAACCACTAACTGTCCACAATGATCTGACTCTAGATTGCTTATAATTGATTTTTGAATTGGTTTTATGTCAGTAAATATATTGTCGATGCAAGTGGCACTGGATACAGCAATTCTAGTTGGTTCACAAAACAAATTATTTAAATTAAAAGACTGAAATAAGGCAAGCAATCTGGTGCTTAATGAGCTATTTTCCAAGATGTTTATATTAAAGTCTCCACAAACAATAATTAGTTTATTGGAATTGCTGATTTTATTCAGCACTTCTTCCATAACTAATTCAAAATTATCATAAATTGCACAAGGCGGCTTGTATACACTCACAACTCAACTTCTATACAGGACAGCTCGGCAGTTCGCTCAACTGAGAGGCTCACAATGTCTTTACGTTCCTTAAAATTTAGCTGTTTATTAACTAAAATTAAAGAGCCACCATGGATAGCATTTACTCGGCTGAACGAACTTCCCACCTGGTGATTAGTGAAATTGAACATAAACTGATGGCTGCGTAGCCAATGTTCAGTGATACATAAAATGTCAATCTTTTGGCAGTTTATGAACAATTCAATTTCTAGTTCTTTCTGAGACATTCCTTGTATATTCTGATGCACCAGGTTCAATGGAATATTATTTTTAGTATGACAAAGTTTATTTTTTTGTTTTTGTTTGCATAAAACTTGAGTAGACATAGATTGTTTAATATAATCATTTTTAATGTTGGAATTATATAATATGCCAAAGTGGTCCTTTGTTGTCTGAAAATTTAATTTAAATTATTACATGTCAAATTATTATACTGCTCAATAGAAGCAGGTTGTTTAGCTAAATGATAGCTGAAATGTCAATTACACTATTATAATTGCACTGCTCAATAGAAGCAGGTTGTTTAGCCAAATACTTGGCTAAAATGTCAATTACACTACTATAATTACACTGCTCAATAAAAGCAGATTGTTTAGCCAAATTATTGGCTGTAGTATTAATATAAAATGATAGCGACAAGGCTAACACTCTGGTACAATGGTGTATGAGATAATATTTATGTCTTGTCCTGATATAATTATGTCTAAAAATACTGTTAGTATCTATCACATGAAAGTTATTGTTATTGCTAGACATAGTATGCAAAGCTAAATTTAACTCACGTCTAAGGTTGTTTTCCTCCTGTGGCAAACCCTTACAATAGGGAAATGTAAACATTACAATTTTTTTTACTTGAAGTGCGCTTATACTATTATAATATTGTCTTAATTCACTTTTATTTACATTACCCCTGTTACCTGATTTTGTCAGACTTAATAAGTGTTTACACCGATAGGTCCTGATGTAGCTTATAATAAGTGTTTACACCGATAGGTCCTGATGTAGCTTATAATAAGTGTTTACACCGATAGGTCCTGATGTAGCTTATTATAAGTGTTTACACCGATAGGTCCTGATGAGCCTCTGTGATGCGAAGCTTACGGTTAACCACTGGTTCGTGTTACTAAATTTTTTTTTTCTAAAATACGTGATTTTTTTGAGAAATATGTGTCCTAAAGCAGCCAAACTGCTAGAATCCATCAAACTCTTTATATTAAAGTTAATTCTAGACGGAATACGATTAATTTTAATTTTGGTGGAAATGGCACTTATGGAACCCACTGATTAAAAAGAAAAAAACCATTAGATGTTCCTGTCATTTGCATTACAGCTCACTCATTTTAAGTGCAAAAGACTTTTAACAGTGCTCATTTTAAAGCTTATTTCAAGAACTACAAAACTCTATTTCATTGGAATGCATAAAATGTATCTGCTCGCCGCTAGATGGCATTGAATACATCAATTAAATTTTATGACAAAAAAAAACGGCTGATCTGTAATATCTAGCTTAATATTGCATTTAGAACACTTTATAAAAAACTGTTTTGTTCAGTTTTTTACCTGTTACAATTTTGTTTATTATAAAATTTTCATTAAAATGCATATTATGAAAATCATGAAAAAATTCCAATTTTCAATTGCCAACTTGAAAAGTATTGGGTTTTTTGACAAACTTTATAGAACATTATTTTTTTAAAATTAGGCCTTCTATCGATATCCAAGGTTATTTTGAAAAAAAACCACCTACTACCCTTAAACTACAGCCAAAAAATTCATCTCATCTTAAACACTGTCTTGTTGGGGATCAATTCTTCACAAGTCAGTCAGGACAAGTATTTGATACTCAGAAGACTTGTGTAGATTAGGAAAACATTCCTTAAACAGTTTAATAAGTTATTTTTTGTAACAACAATGCAACATGTTTATAAGTATTGCTGACGTTTTTAGGACTTGATATTGATGCGGGTAAGTAATAATTGACTAATTTCTACGACTGAGCCTGTCCACTGTCCAGTTCAGTATTTACGCAGCTCTGGAGATATAAGCTATACAATAAGTAGCCAGTGGTACACGGTACACGGTACGCGATATACGGTACGCGGTACACCATCCTGACACATACTTTACCGACTGTACGATAAGTTACTGCAAATTCTAGGTTTATTGCGTTTAAGATAAGAGTTTGTTATTTATAAGAACGTTGACTTTTATTATATTCAGAGTTATATTTTGTACTTAGTGTCGAAGGTTACTGTCGAGACTCGAAAATAGGACAGGGGCCTTAGACAAGTTACAATCGAAAACTCGTGAAGTATCGCTATAGAAAGAGCGTATTCGAAACGATCTTGGTAGACTTCATCATGTATCGAAAACGCTGTTTCGTGGGTGTCGGCTGGAAAGCTCTACATTATCTGTGCCAATTTTCGAAAATTGCTTATTTTTTTTAAAGTACTAATAAGATAATAATAATAATAATAAATTTTTTATTAACACAGTAAAACAATTTTGTTGGCCAGTCCAAGAATACATTGTTATGTTTTTTACAAAATACAAGAACGGAAAAACAAAATATTATCATTTTGGAAAGATCATTAACAGCCGTGCTAGGTATAACCTGTGTTACAACTGTTAATGTCTCCCTCCGTGCTGCGATCAATTACATATCTAGCTTATTTAGTGAATAATAACATAATCACATAATAAATTGTTATTCACCAGTGTGTCTAAGTCGTTTAAAAATGACAATCAATTTTTTGACCCTCCCAGTCAGTACTTTGATATGCTCCTGCCAATTGAGTTGCTGATCTAAAATTATACCAAGATATTTTATCGAAGATACTTGTTTTAATGAGGTGGATATACATTGCGAGTTAGGCGATAAAATGTGAGCTTTTTTTTTGTAAATTATGGGGTGGACGGTCAGCAGGTGTTTTGGAGAACGTTAGATATTTTGATTTACTTACGTTTAAAGTAAGTAGGTTCAGACGCAGCCATGATATCACCTAATTGAGTCCAGTTTCAGCTGATTGGATGACTTCCTTCCATGTTGGTGCAGCAAATGGCAGCGCAGTATCGTCAGCAAAGACTACCGTCTTGCTACCCACAGTGTTTAGTTTGCATAAATCGTTAACGTAAATTAGAAAGAGGGTTGGGCTCAAAATACTACCCTGGGGTACACCGTAGAAGTTACTTCGCTCAACAAGTTATCAATCTTAGCCATTTGTTTCCTATTCGATAGATAATCTGACAATAGCTCCAGAGCCGTACCTCTAATGCCCACCTTCTCCATTTTCTTCAGTAGGATAGGAACAGAAAAAGTATCAAACGCTTTAGCAAGGTCCAGAAATATGCCAATACATTTGTCTTTTTTGTCTACATGGCGAATGATATATTCTGTTAGCTCAGTAATTGCACGTTCAGTTACCTGGGATAAATCCAAATTGATTTTCGGATATGATTTTGATTTTCGTTAGATATGATACTAGCCTAGTAGTAGTGGTAGTAGCTGTAAGGATTGAGATTGGGCGATAATTGTTTATACTGTTTCTGTCACCTCCTTTGTATATAGGTTTGATAATGGCAGTTTTGAATAATGCAGGAAAAATACCTTTTGTAAAGCATAAGTTACAGATATAGGTAATATGTGGGGTTTTCTAGTATATTTTAATACGAGCGTTGGTATACCATCAAAACCTGTTGAGCTACTCGATTTAAGATTAGCAATAGTTGTCTCGACCTCAGAGACATCATTAAGGTAAAGTGCAAAAGACTAAGTAGTTTTGTTGGTTGACGATGGGGATAATAGGGGTTTGTTGCTCTCATTTTGAGATAATTTAATTTCTTTAGCTAGGTTTTTACGAATATTGGCAAAATAGTTATTTATATAATTTATCGAAGAGGTAGGTGAGTTTCTTACTAAAAGGAGATCACGATCTCGAGTGTCAGTGTTAGTTTTCTTACCGTTAATTTTTGCAACACTCCAAGTCTTCTTACTATCATTTACAGCAAGATTTACTTGTTTTTTGTCATATTCCTTTTTTACTTTTTTCAGAATTAGTCCACAATGGTTTCTATACCTCTTAAATGTCAATTTAAGGTTTAAGTTATCCGGGTCTTTTTTAGAATCACTGTGAACTTTGTCACGATGCTTTATGCAACGCAGTAGTCCAGGAGTAAGCCAAGGTTTATTTAGACGTTTACGCCAGGGGATGACTCTATTTGTTGTATTTTTATCAGTTGCACACTTTAATTCTAAAACTAAAACCGACGTGGCCTTATCAACGTCTTCAGTTTCAAAGATTGTATTCAACGCAATCAGGTCAAGATCGGAGATAACTTTTTCATAATTTATTACTTTTTGTACCTTATGCGAATTTTTAGGGTAAGTATGATTATTGAGAACAAGAGCTGTTGTGTAGTGATCGGTAATTGTTGTAGAGATAACTAAGGTCGTAGCTTTTAAGTCAGATTTAAGAAAAATATGATCTAGACAACTGGATTTTCTAGTTGGAAATAAATGAACTGGAAGAAGGTCATGTTGAGCCATTAATTCTAGATATTCATTGAAACTATGAGTATTATCGGAAGGTGCAATATTTATATTTATGTCGCCGGTGAATATGATATTTTTATATGTTTTTAGAGAATTGAAAATGAAGTCGATTAATGGCAACGAGAGCTGTTTCACTGCCAATTTTAAAAATAACAGTTAGTGTCAAAAACTGGTGGTTCTACAACTGTAGCAAATATGTCATTCCGACACCTTCATTTTGGTTTTTATTGTGCTTCGATGGGAATGCTGTATAGTTGTTAAGAACAGGAATATAATCTAATTTATTAAGGCAACATTCAGTAAGCACTACAATATCTACATCAAATTTTAATTGTTTAAGTAAAACTTCCATTTCACATATGTTCTTATCGATACTGCGGATATTTTGGCAAGGTGTTCTTTTTTATTTAAATCTAATATGCTATTATTACTTTTATTTTCATACAACTTACTCACTGTTAGTTTTTAAATTAAAAATCTTTATAGGTATGTATTGTATATAATTGCATATAATACTAAAATGTTTTAATGTTTTACGTAGGTACCTAAGTTAAATATATTATAAAAAAAATATTACGAAAATTCATTCTTGAACCGGGAATTTGTCACATTTACTTAGAATCGGTTAAATTAGAAAAAGGACAAATACCTACAACACAGATTTTAAATAACATGACATTTAATTACTTAACTAAGAAAATGTTGCTTATGGTGTGCAGTTATAACAATAATTAAACATTCAATATTAAGGTATACTGAATGTTTAATAAAATTATTGTTATTAAGCATCTTTAGGTAGGTATATTTCTTCATATCAGAGACAAAAAGGTTCCAATAACACAGACATTGAATACAAACATCACACTAAATAAATACCAACCCAATTTAAAAATAATACAACAGGATTATATAAGTCGTTGTTTGGCAAAATACATTTTTCCCGACGTTTCAGCTGAGTTACACCAGCCCTTGTCACGGGTAGAGTGGCGATGGCGGTGCGCGGCTTCGAGTGGAGGCGTCCTGTTGAACTACCCTCACTTCGTCTTTATACTTGTTATAATCACTACACACAACACTGTGTCCTCGGGTGCGTTCGTTGGTGAAACTCGAGAGCAGTATTTTCCTATGCTTATGATTCCATGCAGGAAATAAATGACGCGTATAATCCCGTTGTATTATTTTTAAATTAGTAATGGAATGCGTAAATTTAAAAAATTATAATACCTACCTAATTAACAAAATAGTTAAAATCTTTAAAAACATATACCTAACTATTTGTAAACAATGTATTCCGTAATATAAATATCCATAATAGATTTCAAGCCAACATTTCTTTCGTTTCGACGCTACACAGTGGCTTGGCGATGATACCGATAGCATAGAAAAGCAACAAATCAAATTTTTTTTTCGATCGATAGCAAGTGGCGTCATAAACTTTATGTTCATACCTTTTATTCGATTCCATTCTTGTTTTCGTGATGCTAATTTGAGAAGTCTAAGCCCCAGGACTGTTTTTGTTATTGTACATTCTAGACAAAGCAATGCAATGACAATGAACTAACAAAACAACTGCATTCATGTGCTTAGCACGTACCGCGTATCACTTGTTGGTTTGTGCAAGTCGGACACAACAGTTTGTTTGGGAGGTTGAATGCAACTGTTTGTTTTTGTAGGTCGGATGCAACCGTTTGTTTCGTAGGTCGAAACAACTGTTGGTTTGGGTAGGTAGGATACAACTGATTTTTCATCAATATGGGATTTATTTGTTTTACAGAGGTATTCGGGCTGGCACTAGATCTTTGTATAAATAGTTTAGTACTTGTTTGAAGAATTTGACGCTTGTTTTTGAACACGACAGCATAAACGTGCTTTACAAACATTTACAGTCCATATAAGGACAACATTATGGTTTATTGCCTGTTAATTTTTCCAATACAATACAATATGCATACGCAAATTTTTATAATGTTTCAAAATGTGCCCTAATTTAATTTTTTTTACTTTCGATTACAAGCTATTTCCTGCGGCATGCGGCACAGTCTCGGGCTAAATTTTCTCCGATTGATTAGGTATATCGGCGTAGGATTATTACGGAAACGCCTCGATTATAAAAAGACATTTGCTACAACCAGCTACATGTAACGCCCAACGTCTTTGTGGAATTTGGTAATCGTTATTCCTGTAGAAATATTTAAATTTTCCAGATAAATGTAGCCTATGTCCTTCACCGTCTTTCCAACAACCTCTGTACTAAAAATCAGCTACTTAGTTGCTCCGTATCGTTACGCTATTGCTTAAGCAACAAAAAACAAACTTTCACAAATATAATGTTAGTTAGGATTAGGATAAAGATAGTCGAGTGACTAGCCAATATCTATACATTATAATTCCCACGCGACAGAAGATACGAGGAACAATTGCTATTTAGCATAGGACTTTTAAAACCTATTTAAATGACAGAAACTGGTTTAAAACTATAATACTATAATGATACCGTTGTGCGTTGACTCAACAACACTCCAGTGCCGGTAGCCCCGCGGCCCAGCTGTGCGCTTCGTTCTACGAATTGTTTGCTTATTCATATTTGTACATGAGTATATTACGTTCCTAAGAAGATCAATAAATTATAAGTGTGTTGATTTAATGGAATTCATAATCAGTTTCTCAGTTTCGTGACTGTAAGGTGTTTTGTAAGGTTTGAATACATTGCAGTTGATTCGTAGTTTGTGACAAATATTGGGGCAATGCCTGAAGCCGTTGATATAACATTGTCATCGAGATCATCAATGAAATTGTCTCGAGAAGAAGGCGACAAACAACCTGACACTGATAATAAAGATGAAGTAGTAGCAAGTACTAATAAAATAGATAAATCAATTAATCTGGATGATATTTTGGTCAACGAACTTGGTCAATTTGGTCGTTTTCAAATTAATAATATTCTGCTTGTTGCTGTGGTTATTATCTCGACAGGTTCTTTTGGCGATTTTCTGTTCACAGCAGCTGATGTTCCTCACAGGTATGTTATTATTTATGAAAATAAGGCCAAACCTAAGTAAGCACCGATACGAATTAAATTGCCCCACGAAAAAATGTGTTTCTATGGAGAATCTTGATCTAGATAAAGAGATCCTATATCCATCTCAGTCCCACCAACTAACCTCGCCCCAAAATTAAGGTCTCTCCGTCGCTTTATATCAATGTAAATAAGTAGTATCTTTCTTCTACCGACTTCAACAGAAAATATTATAGTAAAAAATAGCATTTGGTGGATTTTATAGAATTAATTCAGTTGGTACAGAGATTACCTCTGGTACATATAAATAAATAGGTACAAAGATTACCTCTGGTAAACATAAACAAATAGGTACAGAGATTACCTCTGGTACATATAAACAAATAGGTACAGAGATTACCTCTGGAACATAAAAACAAATAGGTACAAAGATTACCTCTGGTACATAAAAACAAATAGGTACATAGATTACCTCTGGTACATACAAACAAATAGGTACAGAAATTACCTCTGGTAAACATAAACAAATAGGTACAGAGATTACCTCTGGTACATACAAACAAATAGGTACAGAGATTACCTCTGGAACATAAAAACAAATAGGTACAAAGATTACCTCTGGTACATACAAACAAATAGGTACATAGATTACCTCTGGTACATACAAACAAATAGGTACAGAAATTACCTCTGGTAAACATAAACAAATGGGTACAGAGATTACCTCTGGTACATATAAACAAATAGGTACAGAGTTTACCTCTGATACATATAAACAAATAGGTACAAAGATTACCTCTCGTACATACAAACAAATAGGTACAGAGATTACCTCTGGTATAAACAAACAAATAGGTACAGAAGTACCTCTGGAACATACAAACAAATAGGTACAGTGATTACTTCTAGAACATACAAACAAATAGGTACAGAGATTACTTTTGGTACATACAAACAAATAGGTACAGAGATTACCTCTGGATCATACAAACAAATCAAAGTACTAATGGCTAAGCGTGACCGTGCTAGAGCCAAATTTAAACTGAACTCAACTGACTGCAACCTGGACCTCTATAAAAGTTTAAGAAATCTGTGTAATAGAGTGTGCAGAGATTCGAAACGACCTTATATTCACCGTTCTATTAATAATTGTGATTCCTCTAATTTATGGAGATTCATCAAGTCTTTGGGCATCGGCAAATCTCCAGACCATTCTTCTATTAATTATAATCTCAACTCGCTTAATAAACATGATATTTATGATCCTTCCCTTAAATTATGTACTCCTTCCTCACATTACCAATCTTCTAAATCTTTCTCTTCTTACTAACAGTTTTCCTCATAGCTGGAAGAAAGCTTTCATTATCCCTCTACCCAAAATTCCTAATCCTTCTACTCTTTTTCACTATCGTCCTATATGTATACTACCTTTAGTTTCTAAAGTGCTTGCGATTAGTGCATGAACAGCTGAGTCAATTTCTTCTCTCAAATAACCTTCTCAGCCCTTTTCAATCAGGTTTTCGCCCAGGTCACAGCACTGTCAGCACTTTGTAGAAAATTACAGATGATATGAGGCATAACATGGAAAATCAGCGTGTTACCGTGTTAACTCTGCTCGACTTCAGCAATGCTTTCAATACTGTTGACTTTGATATACTACTCTTCGTATTACGTTCCCTTAAGGCTAGGGTTATAGGCTAGACCGCCAAAATACGCCGTTTTTTGTGCAAATTTTGTAGCTAAACTATAGCATCTAAAGCATTGAAAAAAATATATGTTATAAAACTTGCTTTTGTGTAGTGCATTACCTTACTGAATGATTTTCATTTATTGTATTTAATGCAATAAAAAATCTGGAAGTGACCGTTGCTTCAACACTTGTGCAAATTTTTAAAGCGTGTTTTGCATTTGCTTGTAACGAAAGTAGTAGTAGTAGTAGTAAATAATAAGAATAGCTTGTTATCTAGTGCATAGACTCTAAGTTGTAGCGAAAAGTCAAAAAATGTGACTACAAAACGGTAATAACGTTAAATTCCATACAAAAAATTAAAGTTTCAAAGGCGTCATTACGGTATAAATTACTTAAGAAGTATATAACATATATATCTAATAGTAATGTATATGACATTATCTAATGATTTATAGACTCTACCTACATAAATTTAATTTAATAAGCTTTCGGAAACTCCCTAAGGTTGGCTGGAAAAAATCGCATTATGCGATAAGTCCGCCTTAGTGCATACAATTTTATAGGTTAATACAATATTGTAATAGTTTTTACATGTGCTATAAGTGTTAAAAAAATAAATAAATAAATAAATATGTACGGTCATTTGTAATAGTCCATACATAGCGTAAAGGTTAAAATTGCGTGGAGCCATTCTGTAAATCTCGCACTACGACATTAACATTATCAGAACGTTTAATATTAACCTTAAATCGACAAAATTAGGTTTAGTTTTCCTTAGACTAACCAGTTTATTTAAACCGTTTTTATATCTTTTGGTTTCTTAACCTAACAAATTAATAAAGTGTAAACTGCAGTGTTGTTCTACATACGTATTGTTTATTTCGCATTAAATGTTGTCTGCCCCGTGGTGTGATCAATAGGCGCTGCAACTTAAATCGTCAAGCATATGGTTCAAATCACGCTATTTTCGTATTGACTATTTTTGTTAGGAATTACTTTTTTTTATGTTTTGTCATCTAGTTCTCTCTGAAAAGGACCAGTTGGTATGATAACTTTTTGTTTTGTTTGCAAGAATTAAAACACATGCAATGAAATAAAAATCGATTTTATTATAATTTTATAAATCATAAATAATGTTTTTGATAAATGTCTCTTTTTTCTATATATAAATTTCCTATGGTTATAGCTTAAGTAATCGTTTTCGTAATGAAAAGAAAATTGAAACTTAACCATAAGAATAAAAAAAAATACAAGTCACCATTCATTCGGTAACACTGCTATATTTTGAAAAACAACAAAGTGAAAAAAATATGTTATGTCTTAGATATATTGGAATGTAAAAAAATATCTGTAAGAGAAATACTACTTTATTGTTAGGGTTCCGTATAAATATCTCTTTTTTCTATATATATATATATATATATACATATATATATATATATATCTTTCCTATGGTTATAGCTTAAGTATTCGGTTTCGTAATGAAAAGAAACTTAACCATAAGAAAAAAAATAATTCAAGTCACCATTCATTCGGTAACGCTGCTATTATATATAGTAAGAAAAATAGTACTTTATTTTTAGGGTTCCGTACCCAAAGGGTAATTAGCGGAACCCTATTACTAACACTCCGGCTGTATCTCATGAACCGCGATAGTTAGACAGTTGAAATTTTCACAGAAGATATATTTCTGTTGCCACTATAACAACAAATACTAAAAAATAGGATTTGGAAAAAGTGATTTTTTTGCTCGAATTTGCTCAATATTGATAACGGCAACAGGTAAACGCTTAAAATATTAACAGAATATGTAGTTATATAGGTACTTAATAAATAATTAAATTAAAATAAAACAAAATTTTAAGGGGGGCTTCGATACAAGATCTGTTCCTCTAATATTGTCCTAAATTTCTACACAGTGAGCCCTAATGACTCTGTAGTTCTTTCATTTTGCATGTCCCATCTTTGCACCATCAAACCCCATAGGTTTTCTATGGACCAGCCGCAGTCATATTAAGTGATATCCGTCCAGATTCCATATTTGGGACAACATTTTGTTCTGCAAAACGGGTTCCATTTCTGCGCCACAAATAAAGCCTCCCGTTTTCAGATGATACAAACGACTTCGTATCGGTGAATGAGGTGTGCTCCCAGTCAAAATCTAAATACTACCTTGCAAATCTATTTTGTTTATGGGTATTAGTTAAAAAGGGTTTTCTAGCTGGCTTTCTATGATGCAATCCTTCAATCTGCAGAGCTCGACGAACAGTGTGTATTAAACATGTTCCCAAACACAGCAGTCGGTTTGAAACCATTGTTCCACCATAAATCTACTTCGAGTTGCATCAATGCGCCACGGACGTCCACTTCGAGGTCGAGCTGATAAATTCCCCTCCTCTTGGCTGCGTGAGATCCAACGCTTTTTGGTAATCCACTAAAAACCTAATAGTCAGATCGAAATAAACATTTTTCAAACTACAAAATTATATTTTAATTTTTTTTTTTAGATTATATTATTTCGATATAAGAATTATGATATAACATTAACATCAAATAAAATATTTACGGTAAAACCAGTCTCATTTCAAATTTGAGAAATATTGTAACCCATATTATATAGTTCTATAATACGCATCCTCTCTTGAATATTAATATTGGCCTGCATATTATTTTCAGCAAAAAAAAATTATAAAAACACCAAACAACCTTATCAACACAAACAGTAACATCCACAACGACACGACAAAAATAATATGTCTACCCACGTAGACATACTACCGCTACTAACTTAATAGCTATTAGAAAATTGGTCTAAGCTGTTTAAGTGAACAAGTTATTCATAATTCGTAAAATGTAACAAAAACAAAAATAAAGCCATAAGGTGAGATTCGAATCCACAACCTGCATTGCACTAAGTACACGTTTTAAGATCTGATACGTCTATCCACTAGGCTACGGAAAATTATCGTAATTTTCTTAGTGAAATTATTATATACAATATTAAATGAAATTAATATTACTCAGGTTCTACAAGACATATTACCTTATTTCTTTAAGTGTTAGAGTGACTACGCCTTGCCATTCTATTTTGTTTTGAAACTCTATATGCAGTTTTGCAACTAACCGTACATACGCCTGCGCATAGTAAGCATTTTTGAAATATTTTACTGAAGTTGTTTCGTTCGTCCATCCGGGACGTAACCGGTGTGAAGTTAGCGGCCAAAAAGTTAGTGGCCATATTACGCGACTAAATTAGGAAGGTCGAAAGGCAATCATTTGTAGAACCCTCTCTTTTTTGTTTTAGGTGTTATATGTTAAATTCATTTAATTTTTACGAAAATTACAGAGTTCTTTTTCCAAATTAAGATTTTTCAAAAATTATTCAACTAGTGACAATTCACCACGTGAAAAACCTTTTTTTTTCTGTTATTTTATTCTATAAGCCTAAAAGGTTTCAAAAGTACAGAAAATCAAAATACCAAGCCTTTAAAATTTAGAGATGAATAGAGAAAAATAGGCCGATTATATATAATATAATATAAATGAAATAATATAAATATGCGAATAATAAAAAATAAAACCAACAATTTAGGATTGTTTTATAATTTATAAAAAGTATTCAAGAGTATTTTAATTAACAGTTTTATATATTCGCTTGATTGCCTTGACCGCCGCGTGAAATAACTCCCTGGAACTGGTTACATTTCACGTTTGCCGGTTCACCTTTAATCATCGCAGAAGGTCCACACTTGCGATTTCTTTTTGACATTTCGTGACGCGCGCCGCGGCGGTAACGTAGCAAAGAAAAAACACACAGTAAATTTGTTTTTGTTATTCCTTGTTTACAATATTTAAACATTGTACTGTAACTAACCCCCCCCTAATGAACATATACAACCTACCCCCTAACGTACACCAACAAAACAGTATGGACATAGAAGATTATAAGACAATATGAACACGAAACTTGAAAATTTAAGTATAAAGTTTAGAAGGTTTGGTTATAAGATCGTCTAAGTGGTAGTTCTCCCGCGAACGCTTGGGTTGTGGAATCAGCTCCCTGCCAAGTTTTTTCCCTAAGGACTACAGTATGGGGTTCTTCAAGAAAGAAGTTATTGGACTTTTGAAGGGTCGGCAACGCGCGAGTGATGCCCCTGGTGGTGCTTGTTTTATCACCTTAGTGGTATAAAAAAATGGACCTGATTGTGTAACATAGACCGCAGGTTCTTTAAGAGAAAGACTGAAACACCGTTCTAGTAATGAAAATAGTATCCTCTACTCCTATGCGCTTTTTATTTTTCTAAAAAAATAAAAAGGCGGGAAGCTCCACCCAGCGCTTCCCACGGTACGTGTCCATCGAACCACCATCGAATCCATACCGAGGCTAACTTAGCGCACATCCCCCGTAGGAGTAGAGGTGTGAAATCATAAATGGTATAACCATTAAATTATCGTTGCAGCCGAAGCTGAAGACCGAAGTCTAA
Organism: Apoda limacodes; assembly: GCA_946406115.1. Lineage (NCBI taxonomy): Eukaryota > Metazoa > Arthropoda > Insecta > Lepidoptera > Limacodidae > Apoda > Apoda limacodes. The sequence goes on from OX291556.1 coordinate 26,754,104, forward strand.
ATACGTAGTTTCAGGAACAAATCCTTGTGCGTGCATAGCACAAACACTCAGCCTTAGGCCAAAGAGTGTGACATCCGTTCGCACAGACACAGCCATGACATTGTCAAGAGAGCACGCCTCGTGTTTAGCACACTCCGAAGAGCAGGACGCAATAAACCCCACTGAACCATTTGTGTAGGTACTAATTATTATGTACCAATGGAACAGCCATGGAATTCACCAAGAGGGCACGGTATATATATAAATGATATAAGAATATACAGTGTATGTAAAATCGGCAATAGGGAATCTAGTTTCCTTGAACCTTTGCTGAATTTTTGAATTTAATAGGAATTTTTTTGATTCATATCCTCACACTTCATTTTTAGGGTTCCGTACCCGAAGGGTAATTAGGAACTCTATTACTAAGGCTCCACTGTCCGTCCGTCCGTCCGTCCGTCTGTCACCAGGCTGTATCTCATGAACTGTAATAGTTAGATAGTTAAAATTTTCACAGAAGATGTATTTCTGTTGCCGCTATAACAACAAACAATAAAAAATAGAATAAAATAAATATTTAAGGGGGCTTCCATATTCCATAAGAGGGATTCCAGAATATTTAGTTATATAGTCACTTTAAAAATCAATAATTAAATTAAAATAAAACAAATATTTAAGGGGGGCCCATAAAACAAACGTGATTTTTTTGCCATTTTTATAGATAATACTACGGAACCCTTCGTGCGCGAGTCCGACTCGCACTTGGCCGATTTTTTTCACTGTGAGAGACGGTCCGTCAGTGATTTTCACTATTGTTTTCGTAAATGGTATTAGAATGAGCAATCTGTGTAAAATCGGCAACTGGGAATCTAGTTTCCTTGACACTCTGCTGAATTTTTGAAAATAATAGTGTTTTTGTCGGTTCATATCCTTGCACTTTTTTACTTGCTTTTATTTAACTCACCCTTCGATGAAATTTTGCATACCTACTTACTAAGCTCGGATGACAATACAATATTCCACAGTTACTTTGACCAGGGGTACAACCTACAGGTGGAGGTGAAACATTTAAAAATCTTCAAAATGGGTATCCGGGAGTTTTGAGGGTCGGAGATCACGAATTTGATGTTCATTTTGATGTTATCACCTCTTGGCATATGCAGGAAGTGCACCTGAAGGTGGACATTAGGGTGGAACGTGAAAAATTTTATTACTAATTTATATTGAAGATAATATCGTTCTCCAAGTTCTCATCACCCAACTAATGAAACTTGGGCAATAAACTATAAAAATTCAATTAAATTATCACTAAAAAGTATAAAATAAAAAAAATTATATAACAATTCAATCTAACCAAAATCTAGTTTCCTTGACTCTCTGCTGAATTAATGAAAATAATAGTGTTTTTTTCGGTTCATATCCTCACACTTTTTTTTTTCAGTATGAGAGACGGTCCGTCAGTGATTTTCATTATTGTTTTCGTAAATGGTATTAGAATGTACAATCTGTGTAAAATCCGCAACAGGGAATCTAGTTTCCTGGACACTCTGCTGATTTTTTGTCGGTTTATATCCTCTCATTTAAATTTTTTTCACTATGAGAGATGGTCCGTCATTGATTTTCACTATTGTTTTCGTAAATGGTACAGTCTATGTAAAATCGGCAATAGGGAATCTAGTTTCCTTGAACCTTTGCTGAATTTTTTAATTTAATAGGATTTTTTTTGATTCATATCCTCAAAATTTTTTTTTTTTCACTGTGAGTGACGGTCCGTCAGTGATTGTCGGCAATAGGGAATCTAGTTTCCTTGACATTTTTCTGAATTTTTGTATTTAATAGGTTTTTTTTTATTCATATCCTCACACTTCATTTTTTTTCACCGTGAGAGACGGTCCGTCAGTGATTTTCACTATTGTTTTCGTGAATGGTATTAGAATATACAATCTATGTAAAATCGTCAACAGGAAATCTAGTTTCCTTGACACTTTGCTGAATTTTAAGATTTTGTCTTCTTGATTCTATCTTACGTTAATTTTCTACTGTATGTGAGACGATCTGTAAACTATTGACGGATTCTTGTAACTTATGGTTTTTGATTATTCGTGTATTTTTACCATGTTTTTACACCTACTCGGAGCTTAATTCTTATTTTTTGATATTATTTATCGTTTATTTGCCCTTAAGTAAAGTTTTAATTAATAATAATATAATTTTGATATATTTTCCGCTTGGTTTTATTATTTTCTGTAATTTTGAAATGCGTTTAAGCTTATTGCACGTGGTCAAGTGGTTGAATATTTTTTAAAATTTCCGAATTTGGAAAAAAAAAAATTTTTGGGTCTTAAATTTTCGTAAAAATTTATTGAATTCAATATCAAACACCTTAAACTGAAATAAGAACAAATTCTACAAATGATTTGCCGGTATTTTAATTACTCAAGATTTCGACTTCCTAATTTGGTTGCGTAATACGGCCACTAACTTTTTGGCCGCTAACTTTACACCGGTGGTAAAAAGCAAGTGGGTCACATTGCCAGTCCCGAACGAGTAGGAACGACTACCGTAACATGTTGTAACGCTGCGGGATCCTTCTTACCGCCTTTCATGATTTTTTTCAAGAAAAAGGATGACGCCTCACCTTCTGGACGGAGCGCCGCCGGGTACACAGGCAACTGTCAGTGATAATGGGTGGACCAATGGCACTGTATTTTAAGAGTATATTAGTACAGTCTGCCCGACGACAGAAAATTAAGTAGTACATGTGATGGATAATCACGAGTCACATAAGTACTTACAAGCTTGAGAATTCTGAGAATAATCATGTGATATTTGTATCACTAGTACCTCATACACCACACCGGATGCAGCCATTAGATTAGGCCGTTAAGGACATAATTTGATCGAAGTGTAGCTGCATTCCAAAAGACTGACGTAGGTAGAATAATCAACCAAAAAGATATGGCTGGTTTAATTGGAACTGCTTATTTGCGAGCTGCAACAGCCCAAAATGCTGTCTGTGGTTTCGAAAAAACAGGCTTGTGACCTACGAATAGGTTTATATTGGATGATGCTGATTTTCTACCTGCAACGACCATAAAAATCCACCTGGTATTGAAAACCCAACACAACCAATGTAGTAATCAACAGCAACAACCATGATTGTCAGTCGATGACGATCGCACCAGAACACCATCTCATTCGCTTATTGGTCAGTTATCAACAGACATAAATTACTCTCATGTATTATCTTCTTCGGTTATCGAACAATTTGATAATGAGCAATCTATGTAGCCCACTAGTTGGCTCCACCACCTGAAAGAGAGGCTGCAGTTATTGTTGATAATCCGTTACTCAATATGGTCAGAGCAATTACGCCGAATGATCTATGTGATACTGCTATGAAAGCAGAGGAACCATTAACACCATTAATAACGAGACCATTTACAAAATCCATCCAAGAAAATACTGATCCAAGCTCAAATGTGTGCCGCATCAGCCCTTTCACTCTTAAACCATTGCCGAAAATGACACTAAATATTACTTCCCGATGAAGGGAAGCTCAGCGTGCATAAATTTGAACAAGCACTCCAATCAAAGAAGAGCAAAGGGCTATGATGAGTAACAAAAAACTAAGGCAGACGTTAAAAAAGAAAAAAAGACTGATAAAGAACTTAAAAGGAAATGCAAATGGCAGGTTCATCTGTAATGCAAAAAAGGGTAAAACTCATGCGAATTCTAAGAAAAAAACGTATGGGCCTGAAAAAAAAAGTACTAGGCAGCGCAGGACGAATACCACAAACCAACGTTATGTTTGCCTATTTGTATGGAGCCGTTCGTAGATCCACCTATAGAGGATTGGATAACTGTCAAGAAATCGGATCTAATTCAAAATCGTTCTTCAACTCGAATCAGATCAGATTTTAACGTAGGTAGAAGATAAGTGATTGATTATTCTATATTTTAATTCAAAAAATTTTTAAATTCATTTAATTTTTATTAAATATGTAACAACATTAAAAACAAATTATAAAAAAAATTGTGTGTGTCAGCTCCGACGCACGACTGGAGTTTACTCCTTAAGTTCGATAGTCTAACCAGACGCAAAAAGAGTTTATTTAACTTAAAAAAGATTGATACTGCATGAAAGGGTAAATTAACAAATTAATGAAAATAATATACATATATAAATATATATTTATTCATTTCATATACATTTATTATAACTAATCGACGAAATATTTTACATTAAACTTTTTACAATAGTCAATTTCAGATGTGCATAAATATATCATTAAGAATGTTGATAAATTATGTAATTATACTAAACATATAGGTATAGTCGCTTTGCAGTATACCCTATGCACATGTCCCTATACCCTACACTCACAACCAAATTAGAAAGTTGCGCGACATAGGATGCGCACCAAAAACGTAACGAGGTCATTCATCGATAGATTTTACTCCTCACATTTTTCTCATACCGGGCTCCTTATATATGCAAATCGATTCTTAAGGAGTAAACTCCAATAACCTAATGAAACCTAAGTAAAAGTTCCTAAAAGTATGATGACTCAATTTTAAATCAATTAAATACTTAAGAGGAATTTCCAGTATAGGTAAGACAAAACTGACTAAAGAAAAAATTAATCATTTTCAAAAACCAAATATTATATAACATTGTTGGTTGATATTATTTAGTTAGAGTGTGTTTAAGTTTCGATTATAATTTTATATAAAGAATGATAATGTAAGTAAAGACCCGGTCGACACAAATTTGTTTTTTGACTAAATATGTTTAAATAAATTTTAATTTCATCAAGCACGATATATATCAACAATAAATAGACACTGTCCTGTGAACTTTTGGACTGGCCACTTTGCCCTTACCCCCAAGGCCGCTTTGAGCAGCCACTCAGGCAAAGCGGTTTTTTCACAAGTTGTCGCAACTTACAAATTATGTGATCATTTTCAAACTTGGTCGAATTTTAATAATACAGAACTAAAATTTAATAGAACACACACCTATAAAATTGAAATTCCCTACGAAAGTCAATAGTTTTACTGTTTTTTTTTAATTTATAGTTAAGTTGGCCGCTTTGAGCTGACGTCCTCTAAATGATGTTTATTATAACCCAATACTAATTATTTATGTATAAGCGAAAATCACAAGAAACATAACATATTTTTAGAAGGATTTATTTAGGTTATTTTTTGCAGTCTAATGACAACCAAGAAAAGTGTTGCTAATACAAAACAGGTTGCGTTCAGAACCTAGGCGCGGCCTCGATAGCTACGGTACAAAACACCCTTACTGTAGTACTAAGATAAAACCTTGGCAGGGAGCTCATTCCACAACATAAGCGTTCGCGGGAGGGAGTTTCTATGTAACCACACTGTACGTGACCATTTAGGTGTTAAGGTGTCAGAATGAATTTTCTGTCGATGGCGAGCGGTGTGTGAATAGTAGAAAGTAGCTGTAAGAATCATTTCGAATAATTCCTCAGAACACATCTCATCATGAAAGCGGTAGAACACACTCAGGGAGGAAAACTCTCGCCTCAGATTTAAGGGTTCAATACGGCTTGTGAGTTTGGGATCTTCAACGATACTCTCAGCCCGTCGTTGAACCGAGTCAAAAGGGCCAGGCTTTATTAATTTTTTTTTTCATTTTCTTAGGTGTAGAATACCAGAGTGCGGCGAAGCAAGTAAGAACGAAACGTTCACACCGGAATGGTTGCACCTTGCTGTTCCTAAAACCAGTGGTAGTTTCTCTAGTTGCGAGCGGTATGCTCCTGTCCCCAACAGCGACAATGACAACACTACTAGGGACTACTGTTCCGCCGGTCGCTTCGACAACACCAGCGTCGTGCCTTGTGATAGTTTCGTGTATGAACGATACGATACTTTGGTTTATGAGGTAAGTGTTTAAACAGACATATTTGTTTCCATACCAGAAATAATTATGGTAAGGTGTGATTACAAAGACATTTGGCATGTAGTTAAACTGTCTTTAAACAGGTTTGGTTTTAATTCACTAAGTACCTACAGTATATTCGTTTATTGTTTTTAAAACTATATGTATCTGTATTACATAAGATACCTTTGTGTAAGTTTAATCATAATTAATAGAAATATTGCAGATATTTCTGGAACTATCTAGACAGTTAAATAAACTTCCAATGATGTTGCATGCCTCGTCAACGTGAAACATGTCTTGTGCCTATGTATCTACAATGTAACGTTGTAACCATGTTACTTGCGAATAAATATTATGTTATCTATCTTATCCATTTCAGTTCGATCTCGGGTGTCGAGACTGGTTGCGCGTGATGTTCGGAACTGTCCTCAACGCCGGCATGTTCATCGCGTTCCCCGTCGCAGGGATCATATCTGATCGGTTCGGGAGACGTTTCCTACTAGTCATCAACTGCTTCAGCACTGCACTCTTGGGCATCACCAGGATCTTTGCCATCAACTACCCCATGCTCCTGGTTTTGCAGTTCTTGTTGGCGGTGCTAGGAGCCTCGTCGTATGGAGCAGCTTACATTTTTGGCATGATATTTTTTTGATTGTTTGAATTTCCATAAATTGTACATACATACATAAATTAATTACTTCTCCCGTAGGAATAGTCAGAAAATAGAAAACTAAAATTTCTACTTTACCCACTGGTGTCAATGCTTTAATAAATGCTGGTCGGTTTGAGGTACCTCTTGACCTCGCCTTTTCTTATAACGACTTCAAAGAGGCAATTCAGCTCACACGACTTATAACAATAATGTTTCTCTGTCATTAAATTTTTTCTTCTTCTATAACTTTTACAAATGCGGGAACTCTCAAATCGTTGTAGAACAAAAGTTATCGGTAAATGACGGTACAACGCAGCGCGAGTTAAAACGTTACTACATAGGTTTACGTTTATGCGAAAGTATCGACACGACGCTGTGGTTTTGGTGATGTTTTGATTAACAGGATATATATAACAAGAGTGTTTCTGTTAAAGTTTACTTTAGGGAGTATGTGGTTAAAGTAAAAAGAAATTGACAACACCCATGTAATACTTTTAGGATTATGTCGGTTCAAGCGTCCATACGCTACCCTAAGTAGCACAAAGTATGCTGTAAAAAGCTGAATATCTGGGTTCCTCTTTTTTAAGGTGCTAAAAAACTAGTATTTATTTAGAAACGTTTCAACTAATTTTTAAAAGCTAGCCCCAAATTAGCCTCTAGGGTAAATGCTGATTTAAGGCCGTCTACCTACAACACTCATGTTGTAAAATACTGCACATACTTAGTATTAAGAAAAGCTGTATTACTGAATTAAAATACTTTTGGATTGTAACAATATTTTAATGGCACACTTTTAACTTCCTTGGCCCGCGGCGCATAGCTGGAAGTGCATAATACGTGGAGTGTTAATTAATTGTACATTGTGTATTAAGAGTGGTAAGAAGAAAATTACTAGATATACTTTAGTATTTACTATTACTATCTAGTAGCCTAAGGCCGAAGTTCTTAATGACTCGAGTTTATAATTTCCATACCGCCCGTGTTAGACATATTGTTTTTTATTACATTTGCGATTAAAAATATAAGGTAAATAAATATATAAACCCACAGAAATACAATTAAAATGGCGGGAATAGAAATAAAGAAACCAAAAGTCACCACCATATGGCACTAGATATCTAGAGAATATATGAATTAAAAAGATTTGGCTAAAGTTAAAACTTGTAAGTGCTTCTTGTAGTGTGCGCGTTGTTCATATTTTGAACAGACAGCTTTTATACATAGACGTGATAGAATAGGCACGTTATTACCGCCCGTGGGTCTACGGTCGTACTGTTATAGGAGTCCACGTAAATGTCTTTTTAAAAAAGAAACTTTGTACACGAAAAATAGGCTTTTATTAATAAGTTTTTTTTTTTTTTTTTTTTATACCACTAAGGTGGCAAACAAGCTTACGGCCCGCCTGATGGTAAGCGGTCACCGTCGCCTATGGACGCTTGCAACACCAGGGGTATCGCTTGCGCGTTGCCGACCCTTCAGAAATCTAATAACTTCTTTCTTGAAGAACTCCATACTGTAGTCCTTGCAGAAAACCTTGGCAGGGAGCTCATTCCACAACTTAAGCGTTCGCGGGAGGAAGTTTCTCTGAAACCGCACTGTACGCGCCCATTTAGGTTCTAAAGTGTGAGAATGAATTCCCTGCCGATGGCGAGCGGTGCGATGGTAGAAAGTAGCCGTGGGCATCATTTCGAACAATTCCTCAGAACACAACCCATTGTACAAGCGGCAGAACACCACAGTGAGGCAAAGTCTCTCCTCAGACTTAAGGGCTCGATACCGCAAGTGAGTTTGGAATCGTCGACAATTCTCACAGCCCGTCGTTAAACCGAGTCAAAAGGGCGAAGCTGGTATCCGGGTGCACCTGCCCAGAGATGGCTGCAGTACTCCATATGGGGCCGAACTTGCGACTTGTAAAGTAACAACCTTTGCCCCGACGTGAAGTACTGCTTCGCTCTGTTGAGTACACCAAGTTTTTTGGACGCAAGCTTCACCTTATCTTGTAAATGATCTCGGAACTGAACATCGCTGGAGATGTCGACACCAAGGATCCCAATGCTCTTGGAGATGGAGAGGGGAGTGTTCTGGAATTGTGAGACTACAGTGTATGGAGTTTTCTTAGCGGTGAACGCGCACACTTGTGTCTTTCTAGGGTTGAATCGGACCAAGTTTACCCGTCCCCAGTCAGAGACCTTGGACAGTGTGGTCTCGATTTGAGACACAAGTTCTCCGCGGTTTTCCTCCACAACGGAACGAGGGATGTTTGCACGACCCGTGTAAAAAGCGTCTCCAGTACTGTCATCTGCATAGCAATGTATGTTGTTGATGTCCAACATGTCATTGATATGCAGTAGAAACAGCGTAGGAGACAGCACAGAGCCTTGCGGGACACCAGCATTAATGTCCATGCTATCAGAGCAACTACCGTCAACTACGGCTCGTATGCTTCTGCCGGACAAAAAGCTAGCCACCCATTTGCACAAACCCTCGGGCACTCCGTAAGATGGCAACTTCGATAGAAGACCGCGGTGCCAAACCCGATCGAACGCCTTCGCTATGTCCAGGCTACATGCCAATGCCTCCCCCTGACTCTCAATGGCTAGTGCCCATCGGTGTGTGAGATACACTAGAAGGTCACCAGTCGAGTGACCGTGGCGAAAGCCATATTGACGGTCACTGACCAGATCGTGTACTTCTAGGTATCTTAGAAGCTGTGTGTTGATCACACGCTCCATCACCTTAGAGAGGAGAGAGGTAATAGCAATAGGCCTGTAATTCGATGGATCTGATCTATCGCCCTTTTTGGGCACCGGGTGCACATTCGCAGTCTTCCATGAAGACGGAAATTGCTAGTGTGGTAGGAAAGCGCGAAGAGGCGCGTGAGTACAGGACATAACTCAGGAGCACACTGCTTAAGCACCACTGCTGGTATACCGTCTGGCCCACTCGACTTATGAACGTCTAAAGAGATCAACGCCCGCCTGACCTCCCGCTGCGTTATGGAGATTTCCGGCATGGTCTTACCGCACCACGGTATAGTAGGTGGTACAGCGCCTTCATCGTTCATATTCGAGTTCGAGGCAAAGAGACTGCCCAGTAGATCGGCTTTCTCTTTAGCACTATGGGCCAAGTCACCATCGGTCTTTCGCAGTGGTGGTAACGACGACTGGCAGAATTAAAGATTAAATATGAATTAGAAAATTGGCAATTGTCGAATATTGAATTCGGAAACGATACGTATCGACCGAGAGATGAAACTGTACTGACTCACCGGTACTAGTCTCTGGGTAGCGTCGTCACGGAAAAGCTAACTCAGCATTTAAAAGTTAGAGTTCAGCATTCTCTTGCTAAACGGATATATAACAGTACGTTTTGCTTTGAGATATGTAAAAGTTACAAAGAAAAAGCCCACCAGAGCTATTAAGGTGACACTGTTTTCGAGTAAGGCCCAGAACACATGGTGAAACGCAAAAGAGACGAAACTTCAACTCCTAGTTACTTTTGAGTTTCATTTAAGTTTATGCCATGGACTCCTTTGAGAGACCACACATGACGCAACCAGGTTGAAACCGGTTTCAAACGCATTGCAAATCAGTCGCATTGAAACCGGCGTGCAGGAAACTCGTGTTTGCGTTTCATCGTTTCGCGGTTTCTTTCGATGCAACAAATAGGCTGATGACGAAAATAAATCATTCAATTTGTCTTGGAAGTTGAGAAGTATCCTTGCTTGTACAATACAACACTATCAAGCTACTCAAGCTGATCTGACACTGATAAAGCATGGGCAGAAATTGGAAAAGCAATAAAGATACAAATACATAACCACAACATCTTCATCAGTTGAGCTTGACATTTGACACACGTCTGTTCTCAAAGATACTGAAATAATTGTGATAATTTCATCAATTTAGGTTGCGCCGTGTGTGGATAACGTCTGAAACTAGTTTCAAACCAAGAATTTCAAAAAGGTTACGTTGCAGTTGCGTTTCACCGTCTGTTCTGGGTCTAAGTGGGATAAAAATATAATAAAATGGTCGATTGATACTGGAACATCTATAAGCAAATTCTTATCCTACTTATGTGTGAAAATGCTCGCGAACATCAGTTGCCGTGTATGAATATGTAATATATTTTTTTTTTCGCGACTAACAAATAATGAATTTATTAAATGATAAGCTGAAAAAATTATGTGCAAAAGTATTTTCCATATTCCTTTTCTACAATTTTTTTATTGTGAAATACATTTTATCTTAAATGGTTCAGTAATAATATTTTTTTCAAGATCAAGTCAACAAAACGGCTATTGAAAAAGGCAAAAATGCCTTATAAATATATTCAATGTAATATATTGACGGTAGCCTGGATGAGTGTTTTGTTAAACTAACAGTTTTCTCTAATAAACAGCGAGTTTTTTTAAATAACTTTAACTCTAGTACTCAGTTCTCATTAAAGAAGAACTGAGCCCTAAAAATATTAAAATCGATGGAAAATTGCAAAATTGTAAGGCTGTGAGTACTGAAATTTGGTCTGGTGGACATGACCGAACTATATGGATTATGCAATTTTATTCAGCTATGGAACCTTAAAAACACTATTAACAATTATCGTTTGACCCGTATCATTGATACTTATGTATAATATGTATGTATTTACAGAAAAAAAAAGTTATATATATATGTATTTATATCCGTTGTCTAGTACCCATAACACAAGGTTTGCTTACTTTGAGGCTAGACGGCGATGTGTGTAATGGCCTAAAATATTAATTTATTTTATTTTAGCACTTTTCTTTTGACTCCGCATGTCCTTTATTTTTTCCACGTTTTTGCAAACTTCAAAATTCGCCTATTACTTAACAGGCTGTGTAAATTATTCGATCTGATGTTTTTCAGCTTTTGGAGTATAAAAACGTTTATAACATCACACCTGTCAAAACGACTCGACGCCGATATCCGCAGATAAGGGCATGGAACCGGTTTTACCCGGTTCAAAAAATATAAAAAAAAGGATACATGGTATAGGAACCGGTTCTTCCTCTTCTTTAGTTCCGTACTTTTGGTTATTTTTTTGTTTTTTTACAATATACTTATATAGTATGCCCTGTTGACTGCGGCAGAGTAGTATTCGACCACTTTTCACTTTCTTAGGAAGTCGACAAAGAGTAAAAAAGACCCTTATATTCCGACCTAAACTAACTGATGTCGGACACCAGCTTTTAGTTTTTGGCTGCAAGTCCTGATGTTTAGCCTAAAATTAGATGTTCCGCGCATAAAAAAAAACCGTTTTTCGCAGGATTAATTATTATAAAAAAATATTTTAAAAAACGATGGAAACTAAAACAAACGATTTAATTTTGAGTTTTGAGCTCTGTTTATAGTGTCAAGCCTCTAGCTCATCGGAAAGTTAGTTAAAAACAAAATTTGTACCGGATAGACAAACAAGAAAGCGAGTTATTAAATTTGTACCGGAACGACAAACAAGAAAGCGAGTTATTAAATTTGTACCGGAACGACAAACAAGAAAGCGAGTTATTAAATTTGTACCGGACAGACAAACAAAAAAGCGAGGTATCAAATACTTGGTAAATAAACAATTTTTAAATCTATTATCAATTTTTAACTTACTATTATTTGTCTGTTATTGTCTTTGCGTTTTTTTCTCATTGTTTTATCTCCCAACTGCAGGAACATAGGCGTCGCTTTCGAGAAAGCAGGCTATAATGTAAGCAGATTAAAAAATGTGGTTCTAAGATTTAATTTTAGACACGCTGGATGACCAAGTTTTGCTCGAGCCTCGGCCAGCCTTGACGGCCTTGAAAATTTAAATGTTATATACACATAAAATTTCATTTAAATCGTTAAAACAAAAAAACATTGCAAGATATGACTCATTTTTCTTTTGAATTTGCTCACTCTGTCTTTGCAGACCTACGCTCTAACCACAAGGATATTAAGGTGATCTCTGTGGCAAAACTGCCAATCATATTGCGCGGGCAAATTAAGTTTGTTGCTATGTACAAGTACCAATTAAAAATAAAAATAAAAGAACAACTCACTTCAAAATCTTATTAAAAAGGAAAACCTATTGAATTTATACTATAGATATTTTTGTAACGTTTTTAATGTTTTGTGATTTCAGCGACAGAGTTAGTGGGGCCAAAATATAGAGTGGTTACTAGTGCTATATGCTCATCTCTTTTTGCCCTGGGAGAGGTGGTAATGGGAGGAATTGCATGGATGGTGCAGCCGTGGCGTTATTTGATGCTGGTTCTCTATTTACCTAGCTTCCTCTTCATCAGCTACCATTGGCTTCTGTCTGAGAGCATCCGCTGGCTCCTCGCCAAGCACAAGTATATCGAAGCTAAAGAGATGCTAGATAAAGTGGCTAGAGTCAACGGAAAACAAATGTCCGAAAAGTCGCTAAAGACTCTAACAAATCATCCAATTAAAAAGACGAAGGTACTATTAAACTTTAGTTTGAAAATTAAATGTATAACAATGTAAGACCAATCAAAGTCTGAATAACAATATACAAATAATCTTACTAGTAATTAAGAAAAGGATTCCAAGTCAAACTGAGTTAGTCTTTCGTCTCCATAATACCTTACACTTTAGTTAGTCGTCCGTCTCCGTAATTGATCACATTGTAGATGTACCAAAAAATTAATATATATTATTGGTTTAACTGTCGAACATCACACTGAAAGGAGTATCTTCATATCTGTTAATAAAGTTATAAACCTCTCAATTAATTTTCCACTTTTTATACTGGAGACTAGTTTCCAAAACACTTTTACGAGTGGTGCCTCGCCGCTATTTAGAAGAAGTGTCTAGATTTTTTTTTTCTAGAAATGCGATAAGGTAGGATCGCACACAATGTCCCTCTTTGTACAAAAATATTTAAACTTATTTTCAGTTATGCATTTCGATAATGATCAACGTTTTTCTAGGTGATAAAAAACTCATCTGAGATAGGGTTAGTAAGGAGAATCATCAACAGTCCAGTACTGCTACGGCGCGTGTGCACGACCCCGGTCTGGTGGGTGACCTCGACCTTCGTGTACTACGGGCTATCCATTAACTCCGTCGGCCTCTCGGAGACAATCTACCTCAACTATATCCTCACATGTCTAGTGGAGATTCCCGGTTTCTTAACAGCTGCTTACCTACTTCTTAAAATTGGCAGACGGTGTACTCTGTTTTGCGGATTTGTTTTGGCAGCTATATGTAATTTTGCGTTCGCTTTTCTGTCTAAAGGTTAGTTGAAAAGAAGAATAAAATATTATAATATAAATAGAAACTAACATGCATTTAGCATGTTATGAAACAACTTGCATTTAGTAGTTTATGTTTAAAAATAATGTAGTGAATTTAAAACTTAAACTTTTGGTCAAAATAAATAAATGATGTTAATTTGGAGCTGGTGAACCGCTTTTTATGTTGCTGATTGTATAAAATTTTGTTACGAGTATCGATGTGTAGGAGAAAAAAAATATTTATTACTCAAAAGTAAAATCTTTTAAACAAAAAAACTGGCTTCAATAAGATGCACTAAAAAAAATTCCTTATTACCAAATATCTGATCTTATTTACAGTTTGAAGTTGATGTCATGCAAGTGAAGTGTGTTATTATCTGTGAGGTACATTTTTGGATTGAATTAGATTTTCGGAAATAATTAAACAAAAATTATTTTTGAAGCCGGTTGTTTTTGTAATTATTTTTTTATAGAGACAGGCACACATCAGAAGCGTAAATACACAATGAGAGTAACAATTTAAAACTTAAGTTTGGGTGCACGTGCAATGTTGGAGTTTGAGTGCTCGTGCAATGTTAGAGTCAAACTGCAAACTTTAGAATTCTCAGAGGCCGTACAGACTCACGCAGAGAATTCTCGCTGTTCGGCGAGACTAAAGAGAAATAGGTGCACTGTTCAGTGCTCACACTCACGGTGAGTTCTCAGTCCGGTTCTACCCGTTCTCCGGAATGGACGACTTTGCTAGTGCAGGCGCTTTGGTATTGTGTGTACTAACACACTATAACCTTGTGACTAAAAAAATCCAAAAAATGAAAGTGTGAAATGAAATGTTTATGAATTTTAATTCCAATTCGTTAGTCCACATTTTTTCAGAATTACTTTTATAAAAAGTGCATTTTAGAGGTAAATTTTAACACTGCGCGCTACACACACCTACGTCTATCATTGGTTAGGCTCACGACGCACTGAACTTAACCGAGAATGTGATGGTGTTCTCTTTCTCGCCCGTGAAATCCCTTTGAAGCGGGATTAAAAACGCAAACAAACGGAGAACACACGAACCCGAGAACGAGAAGGCGAGTAACATATCACATTTACGTGTCTCGGGTGTTCTCGGGGCTTCTCGGCGTGAGTCGGTACGGCCTATCATAATGCAGAAATAAGAGAAGATTACATCGGCTAGTATTGGAACTTGGATTGCGGAAAACCTTTGTTGTTATTGACAGTTCTACAAACCGAGGGAATGACGAGTATTATAAAATTTCTGTTTCAGAACTGTACACGGTGCGTTTAGTCCTGTTTCTGCTGGGAAAGTTCAGTATATCAGGAGTTTTTACCTCTGTGTACCTGTTCACATCGGAGCTCTACCCGACGGAGTATAGACACAGTTTGCTGGCATTCTCCTCGACTATCGGCCGCTTGGGGTCCTTGGCCGCGCCTCTCACTCCTCTGCTGGTAACTAAATAAGTAAATTAATATTCCTGGACACAGTACGCAGCGCCATCTGCAGGGTGATTGTGTAACTCCAATAGAAATCGTTTTCAAATCCAGTACCATTTACGCGCGCCTATACCTCGGGTATTGCGTTCTAATCAATACGAGCGGCGCCAATGGTACTCGCATAATCATAACTCAAGGTCTGCGTATTATTGCTTATATGTACTTATGGTAATAGTAATGGACTTGAAAACGATAACCTATATAGCCTAACTATAACCTATATACTGTTAAGAGAATACTATTTGCGGCGCCTTGCAGCGTGCTTCATACAAACGAATTTTCAATTTATTTTTGACGTGACAACGTCTTATAAATTGGTTTGCCGGGTGACACTTCAAGAAACTGCGTTACGCTCCGCTCACGTTATGCGCTCACAATGAGAGCGAGTGAGAGGCACGCGCCCGCCTAAGAGCGAGAGAGACAGACATAAAATCATTGTCACGTAAAACTTTCGCCCGTATACCGACTTTACAGGCAACCAGTTTTTTTACATTTACTGATTGAAAACTGTAAAATTTTGTAGACATGATCTCAAGTCGAATATATGAAGTCTATGGTTTTTCAAAATCCTGAAAAATGTTTTTACTATCTTAATATTTTAATTGAGACCACACTTAAAAAAGGATAACTAAACTAGTTTAGCTATTCAAAATTTACTTATAAATAACCAAACTTTTGTTATAATTAAACAACTGATTCGCTGCACATAACTAATATTTAATCTACTATTAGCTATTTAGTTTTGTAGTTACCATATTATGTTACCAGTAGATAAAATTTGTGTTATTGTTAGCTAATTTTTTTTTTCAGTGCATTTGTATGAAAAATTAGAATCCTTTATAACTATTAACGTATACAATTTAAGAGGAAACTGGGACACTGCAGACCTAGATATTTATTCCTAGAACATGTTTTCAAAATTTCATAATGTTTTATAAGTAAGTGTCAAAAATAAGTGGAAAATTCTTTTGTATGAAGGACGCTGCGAGGCGCAGCTAATTGTATTCGACATCAGATAAGTACAAATAATTATACACTTTTTTAAAAGTTTATTAAATATCTATTATGTTTACGAAAGCCTCGTCTTTGTAGGTTGGTAAATCCTTTAATAAAACGTTTTTATGTCATGTGTTTATTTTCGTATTGCCGTTTTTTGTAAACGCATTGAATTCATTTGTAGATTATCAAAATTCGTTCATTAGGTGGAGCTTGTTTGCCATCTTAGTGTAATCAATGTAATAAAAGCTAATAAAATTTGTTCATGTAACTAAATACACAGTCCTAATATTTTTTTCACAGATTAAGTACTGGGAAAGCTTGCCAGCAGTCCTGTTCGGCAGTTTCGGCTTGATAGCTGGTGTGTTGGTGCTGACGCAGCCCGAGACCTTGGGCACGAAACTGCCGGATACTCTTGCCGAGGCCGAAGCGCTGAGAAGTCCAGCGGCTAAGCTAAGAGTTGATCAAACTGTTAAAATAAGTTAAAGAAAGAAAAAAAATAAAAACTTATTATTATTAAGGTAGACATAAAACCGCATCGTGTTATAAAAAAAGTAAAAAATATAGTAGTATATCAGTAACTAGTTGTATTAAGACAACTTTTCCGAATGCTGAACCAATAGGCGTAGGTTCGATTCCTGCACAAGACAAACATATATTTTTTATGTTTGTCTTGAGACTGGGTGAATTCTATGTATAATATGTATGTATTTACAAAATAAAGTATGTACATGTATTTATATCGGTTGTTTGTTATCCACAGCACGCGGTTTCGCGAGTGTCAAAATATGCGACTTGATTGATCGTAGTTTTGATTGCGGTTACAGTTTTGGAGAAACACATAGATCAATTCTCAAGATCAAGTTATTGTATTGTTTTGTATTATCTAAAAAGTGACAAGGCGAAGGGTCACTGGTTCCTAAAATACAGGTTTTCCTAGTTTAGGTTCCAGGTCACCAAATATCTGCCTTGTAATTGATAGTATGCACAATAAACTCATTTTCATTTTCAATGGACGAACGGACACAACGATCTTTTTGTACTATACCTAAAAACAAATTTAAACTAATACGGCCCGTTTGATATTAAAGTGATGGCATACCCAAACGAGTTAAGTTTGCAAGATTTTTTTTTGCAGTTCTGAGTACACTATTTGGCTTGAAAAAAAATATAAGTTATTGTTTAAACCTCAATTAGGTGGAATTGCTAATATCATAATTATTTGGCTATTAAAACAGATAGAAAAAAAAATATCTCTCACTATATTTTTGGGCTTTAATTCAAATTGTTTAGAAAACTATATTATATTGATGCTCATTTTGCTTTTTTCATAAGATATATATTAATATGACCAGGCGAAATTGCTAATTTCATAATTCTAAATAAATATTTGTATTTTATACTGACAAACTATCGTACGTGGAACTCTGTCTCTTTGTATTATTCAATAGTGTAATATGTCTATGTACACTTGTTGAAACGGAACGTTTTTGCTAGAGTATGCCATAGCCCTATGTTGTAAGCAGGACAAATGTATTACTTATGATGCCGACTCTTAAAAAATTTAATCTCTGAAATCTAAAAATTAAATCTTTAGGGGCTTAACAGGGCTTCTATTCCATTACCTAAGCATTCACGGGAGACAGTTCCTCCGAAACTGCACTGTACTTGACCATTTCAGGTTCTAGTGCGTGAGGATGGGGAGTGCAGTGTCGAGCGGTGCGATGGTAGAAACTCATCGTGGGCATAATTTCAAACCATTACTTAAAGCACGACATATTTTACAAGCAGTAGAAAAGCATAGTGTCTTGTTATAAGTGAAGGAACTTCAAGTATTTTTACAGCTCGTGTTTAAACTAAGTAAAGATGGGAGAAGTACTTCATGCATGTGAGGCCGAATTTGCGAGTTGTAAAGTTTGCCTTGCTTTTGACTTTATATCTTTGCCCCCTATTGCTTAGCTCTGTTGAGAAAGTACACCTAGTTTCTTGGGCGTCAACTTGACTTTGCCCTTCTGAATGATTTCGGAAATATACTTCACTAGAGACCTCAATACCAAGGATCCCAATGCTCTTCGAGATATAAAGAGGTGTGTTCTCGAATAATAGTGGAAGAATAGAAGTGGAAAGAAGTACAGTGAATGAGGCATGATCTTTGACAATTTTTTGAGTATTTTTTGTTAAACCAACCATATTTTTTTCTTGTATTTACCCAGCTCTATGTATGATAATTATTGCTGCTCTATAAAATAATTTTATAAAATAAAAAAAATTGAATAGATAGTTCATTGACAGAAAATAAAACATGGTATCAAATTGTTTTGATTTTTTATTTTTATTTAAAAAAATAACATTTGTTTCATTAATTTTGTGATTTGTTATAAGACACATTTACTTTTCCATATAACAATCTGGTTCGTGGAATATGTAGTTGTAAAGGTAACTATTATACTTATTTTAAAAACAATATTTAATAAATAACAAACCTAATCTGATATATTAAAAACCCTGCAGTTCTATAGTATCCCGTCCCTAAAGTTTAAACTCTCTTATTTATAAATATCTAAATTCATTGTTTTTAACTGATTTCTGCATAATATTGTGTAAACCTTCTCGTGTCTCTTACTTAATAAAAATCTTCAGTCCGGAACTATTTTTACAATTATAAAATTGACTTAGATAAGAGCTAATTATGCAAAGATGGTGATCAACAGAAATATCATCAGCTGGATCGGTTTCCACCTAAGTGCTTAGTATGAGACTCGGGGGTTCCTAGAGCTTCGGCTTCAGCTAAGGTGTCTGGAAGCTTGGTGCCAAGGGTCTCTGGCTGGGTGAGAACCGAAACTGCTGCTAATAAGCCCATGACGCCGAACATTACCGAAGGAATACCTTCCCAATAATCCATCTGAAAGTTGCCAAATTTTATTAGTTTGCTTTTTGGGCCTTGAAATAGATTTATTATATAAACAATCTTACAATTATAAAAAGTGTTGTTATGGTTCCTAACTTCCTAGCAGCTTTGTATATTTGTTTCAGGAAAACAATCATTTATTTAATTCAAAAAGAATGCAAATAATTGTATTCCTTATACCTAACTCAGATTCAAGAAAAACAAATAATGTTTATAACACTTATTTTTGTTCTGTGCAAAAATCAAACCCACGCTCTCCGGTTTTGCAGATGGAATCACTCCCAGATTACCGATGCAATGGAAATAAACTTGATAAATAAAATACTTTGTAGACGTATAATGTAACCGAGCAATGACCTTCCTCGTCAGCAACAAACCATGAAAACTTCTATTACGCAATGTAATATTCGAACACAATGTTCATCAAATAGCACAAATAAAGTTTTAATCAATTCGTATTCAAAGTGGAAAAAAAAAGAACAAGCACAAATGAAGATGACGTCACAATCGTGACGAATTTCAGCAAACCGTCAACAGAGTGTGCTGCCAGCTAAGTGAAATAAATTACTTTCTATTCAATGTAATACCGATTTTTCTTGCTACCTTTTTAAAAACATAAAGCCTTTAAAAAACTAGTGACTACATAAGAATGATTTATTTAGATGAACTAGGCAGGGTAAATTCTTTTAGGTACGGTGCAAAAAGAATAAAAAAAGGGCATTAAAATGCCACACATAGAAGAACGTTCAAATTCAAATTCCCTGGTTTTCTTCGACGCCTTCATTGTAGTCTCTTATAGCAATGACCCGCTTAAAACAGGGTTTTATTGACCTTTTGATATGCCTAAACAATATATTCGTTCACACCAACACTGATGTCAATGGTGCAGTGATAAACCCGATGCGACCGATCATAGAGTAAAAGGCGAACAAGCTGTGTCGGTACTCTGTGGGGTACAGCTCGGAGGTGAACAGGTACAGAGAGGTGAACTCTACCGAGATTCCAAACTTTCCCAGTAAAAACAGTACTAAGCGGAGGACATTGAAGTCTGTAAATATAAATTTATTAAGTACAGCATTTATTGCTTTAAAGTTAAAAAAAATAATTTTGAATTCTCTGATGAAAAATGTCTAATTCTTGTTTTAGTTATATTTTTTTAATTTCTTAATATTCATATAAGTTAAGACCCTCATTCCAAGCACTTTTATTTAATTTGTACCTACACTTTGTAAAACCTTTTTGGGTTGTAGGTAATAAAATAATTGTAGTAAAATAAATCAAATTTAAAGAACTTTATTTTTATATATTGCATATTGGAATCAAAAGCAAACGCAATATTGCAGACGGCACTAAATGCGTAGCCGCAGAAAAGTGTTGGTTTCCTGCCTACCCTGTCCAGCACAAAAACCGAAAGATAAAATCCTGGAATTTCGATAGCACAAACTACTACACAAACTACAAACTAATATATAATTCAAATAGATAGTGTCTGAGAGACTCGAGGAGTTGATAGAAAGGCCGTAGTATACGAAAGTAGTAGTGATCCACCAGACAGGACACGTCGACACAAACACGTCTCAATAGTACGCGAGACCCTAAAATTGGATTAATAATCCCGGATTTTCCTCCTGTAAAATAATAAATGGTTTTCATTTTTATTGAAATATTTAATAAAACATCAAAATTTTAAATAAGAATACATACATTTTCAGGATTAACTTTTGTCTCTGGAAGATTCAGCAATGCGTGCTTCGACTTTTGACTTATTTTTCTTTATTGTTTTTTATTCGTATTTGCTACTTTTTATAAGACTACTCTTGCTTCATTTTCGAAAGTAGCCAACGCACACTTTCACATAATAACCAGTAATAAGTAACTATAACAAAACATGGTAGGTGAAGAACCATGATCATGTAACGCCAGGGTTGCACCAACCAAGCAACGGTTCCGAGTATCACTTGGCCAAAAGCAAACATGTACGTACTAGTAGCGCTAGTTAGAACACAATATTTTGGACCAACCATTTCAGCCGCTGAAATAACAACTAAAAATACTTAAGTCGCTCAAATTACAATGAATAATATTTAAGTCGCTGAAATAACTATTAATAAAATTTCAGCCTCTGAAATAACTATTAATAACATTTCAGCCTCCGAAATAACTATTAATAACATTTCAGCTGCTTAAATAACTATTTATCTGGTTAAGTAATTAAGTAAAATGTAAAGCAATCACTTATTTTGTTGTGATAATGTATAACAGTTTATTCATATTATTACTTACCAAAAACATAAGCTGCACTGAAATTTCCAGCACCAAGAGTTGTTTGCAAGATTTGAAGTACGAGATACATAGGATAGTTGACGGAAAAAGCTTTGATCAGGCCGATAAAAGTAAAGTTAAACATGTTGACGATGAGAGCGACTCTTTTTCCAAATCTATCAGATATGTAGCCGGTAATTGGAAGCACCAGCAAAGTCCCAACGCTTGACAAAGTTCCTGCCAGAGCACGAAGCCATTCTTGGCAACCTAGATCAAACTAAAAAAGAAGACAGTGCCTGAGGTTTTAAAGAATTTTTTAAAGGTCATTTTATGTCTAATTAGATTAAACAAAATTTGTATGACGTTAAAACATTGAAACTTTTATTTTATTGTTTATATTTTATCTAATGTGTTTTGCTTCACGTTAGTGTTACGCTGCGAGGCGACAGATGTCGGCACTACGCGTACTTACCAGTCACTTATAAACTAAGCATAAACGTGTGTGATCAGTCGCTTAGTTACCCCCTTGTAGGAAATAGAACTGTGAAGATGTACATCCATACATATATCAATTAGTTGAAAAAATGTTTTTTAACTTAATTAGGATTTTTTAATTGTTAATTGATGTGTGAATACTTGCATCATATACAACTGAGTTGTTTCTCCCATACACAAAGGTGTCACACTCGACACTAGATGATCTATCGAAGATGTACGCTGGACAGTACTCCATCGAACCGTTTACTATAGACTCGAAACGCTGACAGCTTGAGAAGCCGCTGCACGTCTCAGGAACCGCGTACATCAACCACTCAGGCTCGAAAACTGAGTCTTTACCATCTTCTCCACATTCAGTTATTTTACATCTGAATTAAAAATATGATATTCAATAAGTTTGAGAGTAACGACTGAATCTTCTTTTTGTCATGACATATGACTTAAGTACGCAATTTTAAAGATAGAACAATCGTCAGGAAAAATCTCCTATAGGTACTAATATTATAAATGCAATAGTAAGTTTGTTGAGCTGACATTTGACATTTGAAGAAACGGAGAAGGACTTTTCATCCCAGAAAATACAAAAGATCCTGTAGGAATAACGATAACCGAATTCGAGGTAGACGAACTATATCTACAGCTAGAGCTTGCAATAGCAAACTTTCTTACTATAAATCAAGGGGTTGCCGTAGAAATACTATGCCGATACCCGAATTAACCGCGAGGGGAGCTGCTGGCAAAGATCTTTTAAAGACGACACCGAACACTGGACGAATAATGAACGGGCCACACGTGGTGTGTGCTGTATAAGTAACAATGACCTTGTACAGTGAGCGTTGTATTTTTAGATAGTGACAGATCTCATTAACAATAAAATATTTACCTACTATAGATCATTAGTAACAGACCTCTAAAACAACTAATTTTCATCAGTTTTCATGTACTCACATACTCATTCACTGACAGGACCACTACTAATACAGCTAGCAGTATGTTGGATAATAGCGTAAGCTGAGTTAATACTTAGAAACTCTAAATATAATCATTTAGGCAAACACTGTGAGTTGGATAAGTTATTACTAATTTACAGACATAGTGAGTTGGATCATTCGTTATTGGTTCACAAACATAGTGAGTTGAATTAGTCGTTACTGGTTTACAAACAAAGTGAGTTGGATAAGTCATGGCTGATTCACAAACATAGTGAGTAGGATTAGTCGTTACTGGTTTACAAACATAGTAAGTTGGATCATCAGTCGTTACTCGTTCACAAACATAGTAAGTTGGATCAGTCGTCATTGTTTCACAAACATAGTGGGTTGGATCAGTCGTTACTGGTTCACAAGCATAATGAGTTGGATCAGTCGTTTCTGTTTTACAAACATAGTGTGTTGGATCAGTCGTTACTAGTTCACAAACATAGTGAGTTGGATCGGTCGTCATTGTTTCACAAACATAGTGAGTTGGATCAGTCGTTACTGGTTCACAAATACAGTAAGTTCGATCAGTCGTTACTGGTTCACAAACTTATTAGTTAAAAGTTTGTGCACTTATCAGTAGGCTGTCGTTGTCGATGGTCTTTAAAAAAGGGTTTTCATAGTTTTAATGACTTTTTCTCTCAGATGTGTTTTGCGAGGAATTCGTTTCCAAAATTGTTATCTTGCTACCGGGTGTGATCTTGGAAAGACGGAATAGGGCTCCGTTGGAACCCTTTGGATACATAACCCTAACAATAACGACAGCAAAATAATACAGAGTAGGTACCAGTGTACTCGAACTAACCTGTGTCGTATTGCCGCAGCAGAGAATATGTACTCGCTCATAAATGCGGACATGGCGATGAATACCGCCACCAGCAGGATGTTCTGCAGCTGGAACCGTCCGAACTGTCCCACTTCGTTCACCAGGATATCGACCAGGTCAAGGGGTCTAGCGAAATTTTTTGCTTCACTTTTGCCATTTCCTGATGGCATACCGTTAGGTATATCTTCTTCTCTGCTGTAGGAGCCATTTGTCATTTTATTTTTTCTAAGGAAGTCCTTAGACTTATAGATATCTGAATATTTTAATATTACTATATTACAAAATAGTTACAAAATCTATTATTCATGCAACAAGTGGAACGGCCATTATCGCGGGATCTATTGTTAAATTATTTTACATCAAAATAGTTTTAATAGATTAATATGTTACAAGTGTAATCATATCATACAATGTCATTAAACTAACGTTGGATTTTTCGTCTCAGTAATAATTACCTGTGGATTTCAATCGATTTTTCTTTGATCTTTCGGTATCATAAACTAAAAGGTTTACTATTTCTATTTGGCAACTATTATATTAATGAAACGGTATGACAACTCAAACGATCTTAATTGTAATAGGAGTAACTTTTTGTATTCCGATTCCTTGTATTAACACTGTGGAGGTCACTATTTTTAGCAAATAAGTGACAATTTTGGCGTACATACATTATACAAGCAAAGATATATTGGCAAGGAACAGTTAAAATATTAATTTCTCTAAATAGTTCCCTAAGAGAAATTCGAGGTCCTAATTTATAAATTGACCATACTGCTCTCTTTTGTAAAATAAAGACTATCAATATCAGCTGCCTTACCCCAAAGCAAAACGTCATAAGACATGACGGAATGGAAATAGCTAAAGTAGACCAAGCGAGCAGTGTCAACATCTGTAAGCTGCCTAAAATTTTTAAATGATTAGTTAAATATTTTGGCAATTCTTTTTCTCTCGTTAGCAAAGAACCTTTCAAGGTGGGGATGCTGTTAAAGTCATTTTTTTTCTCCCGCACATTTAAATATTTTATGCTAATTTGTGTTTGGAAACACGAGTTCATCAAGAGCGGATTCCACACGGAAATTAAAATTTTACCGCCACGGTCCGCGCTATGTTTCGTGTGCACCTTTACATGTGAACCATATTTTACCGCCACGGTCTGCGCTGTGTTACATGTGAACTATATTTTACCGCCACGGTCCGCGCTGTGTTACATGTGAACTATATTTTACCGCCACGGTCCGCGCTGTGTTTCGTGTGCACCTTTACATGTGAACTATATTTTACCGCCACGGTCTGCGCTGTGTTACATGTGAACTATATTTTACCGCCACGGTCCGCGCTGTGTTACATATGAACTATATTTTTTTTATAACGACAATTCCGAACAACTAGATACCACGCGGTGTGCGCTCCTACAATTAAAATTAATATTGTGTAGACTAATTAATTATATATCGACATTTTTATATCGTGGATTGTGTTATTCTTATTTGAAATTAAAGAACTGTACCAACTTGGATTACGACTAAGAAAGATCTTGGGATCACGCTTTATAATAAGTTACACTTCGACTATCATATCGAAAACATAATAAACAAGGTGTTTAAAATGTACGGTTCTGTTATGCGCGCAACGTATGAATTTACCAAAGCATTCACATTCAGATACCTCTTTAATTTGTTGATTCGACCACAATTGAATACGCTGTAACTATATGGAATCCGTATAATCGTTATAATAACGAAGTAAATACACTGACAACTTAGAAATTATACAAAAAAAGTTTTTACGTTCCGTTAACTTTAGATGTCAAAATAACACGTTGTCAAACCCTCAGCGCCTAAAAAAGTATAATTAGCTAAGCTTGAAATCCAGAAGAATTCTTTTAGATGCAATGATTCTATTTAACATATGCCATAGCAAGTACGACTTTATCGAGTTAAACAATAAAATATGCTACCGAGTACCTTCGAGAGCCCGCAGCAACGCCCGTCACGACTACATAAGCTGTTCGCCACTGTTTGCTGACGTACCAATGCTGGAATTCGCTCTCCTATACACCGCTTAGTATAATCATATAATATTAATTTTAACACCTTAGACTTATTTTCATTGTCCAACCATGCATTTAAAAAGTCTGTTAAAGAAAGAATAAAAGACATAAAATGAAAGGCAACTTGACAACTTCCTGGAAATTATATGAATATAAATATGTAGGTATTAATGAGTTACTTATTTTTATTTATTTTCATCATTAGTATAAATATTTTTTGATTTGTTGTATGCAATTAACCACTTTTTACTACCTAACCTGTAAATTTATTGTAGAATTTGTATTTTATCACCCCGTTTACTTAAAAACGTTCGCATAAAATAATAAGATTTTTGGCGATGCATTAATGATTACTTATAGAATATTTTTAATTTATTGTAAAATTAAATTTATTACTTTGTTAACCTAAATAAATGAAATACAAATAAAATCCGACAGCGAAAATCTTAGTTTATCAACTTTTGTGATTAAGGCTAAGGATAACTACGCAGGATATATAAGGTATAATATGTAAAACATAGTTTTCTTTCCTTTAGCAAACTGTAAGTTATAATTTTTTTACATAACAGTACAGAACCTTAAACATGAAAGGCAGTTTTAAAAATCTATTGGGGATTCTTCATTGACCGACACAATACCGACACGACACAACACGACACGGACACCGGCACCGACTGTACTTGACGACACCGGCACGAACGGCCAGTTACGGCTGACGTGGACAGGAACGATACGATCTACGGCGGCGTTATACAAATTGTATTTTTATATTAGAGTGTTATGAAATGGTTTTGGGTACGTCCGAATAAAAAAATTAGATACTTATATGGTGTGCACTACAATTTATTTCTAAAACTAGCTGATGACCCGGACAAGTTGTTTATTTATTTCCGTATGCAATCAGAGACACTTTTGATTTTTTACTAATGCTCAGGCGGGTCACCGATCACGCAACTCACACGCCCCATACTTGCCCACCAGCTTGCGTGTGTACATAACACGTCCATAAAAATGTAAGTCCGACACCAGTGGGAGACTTGCTGCCGTCGGCGTGCCGGCGCGCGCACCGACAATAAGACAGCGTTTAGCACAATTTCATAGTATACGGCCAATTATGTCGGTGTCGCCCTGGGTCAGTAAGACAGCGTACAGCACAATTTCATAGTAGACGACCAATGATGTCGGTGTCGGTGTCGGGCCGGGTCAGTAAGACAGCGTACAGGACAATTTCGCAGTATACGTCCAATGATGTCGGTGTCGGGCCGGGGCAATAAGACAGCGTACAGCACAATTTCATAGTATACGTCCAATGATGTCGGTGACAGGCCGGGTCAGTAAGACAGCGTACAGCACAATTTCGTAGTAGACGTCCAATAATGTCGGTGTCGGTGCCGGGCCGGGTCAGTAAGACAGCGTACAGGACAATTTCATAGTATACGTCCAATGATCTCGGTGTCGGGCCGGGTCAGTATGACAGCGTAAAGCAC
The DNA here is from genome assembly GCA_946406115.1 of Apoda limacodes. Lineage (NCBI taxonomy): Eukaryota > Metazoa > Arthropoda > Insecta > Lepidoptera > Limacodidae > Apoda > Apoda limacodes. Next base: position 26,781,408 of record OX291556.1, read on the forward strand.
AATTTCACAGTATACGTCCAATTATGTCGGTGTCGGTGTCGGGCCGGGTCAGTCAGACAGCGTACAGCACAATTTCATAGTAGACGTCCAATGATGTCGGTGTCGGTGCCGGGCCGGGTGAGTAAGACAGCTTACAGGACAATTTCATAGTATACATCCAATTATGTCGGTGTCAGGCCGGGTCAGTAAGACAGCGTACAGCACAATTTCGTAGTATACGTCCAATAATGTCGGTGTCGGTGCCGGGCCGGGTCAATAAGACAGCGTACAGCACAATTTCATAGTATACGTCCAATGATGTCGGTGTCAGTGCCGGGCCGGGTCAGTAAGACAGCGTACAGCACAATTTCATAGTATACGTCCAATGATGTCGGTGTCGGTGCCGGGCCGGCACCGTGTCGTGTCGTGTCGGCTACTGAAGAATCGCCTATTCCTTACTTTTGTTTCAGTTTATGATGATAACCGTATTAGGTATGTGATGTCCTTCGAGTATATTAGAAATGCTGTTTATATGCCACAATTCCCCAAAAATTCATCAACAACATTCATAGGCAACCTGACAGATGGTTGGACTTGACATCTTAAGCTAATATATGTGTGGCGATAACCTAATATATGTGTGGCGATAACCTAATATATGTGTGGCGATAACCTAATATAAGTGTGGCGATAACCTAATATATGTGTGGCGATAACCTAATATATGTGTGGCGATAACCTAATATTTGTGTGGCGATAACCTAATATTTGTGTGGCGATAACCTAATATATGTGTGGCGATAACCTAATATATGTGTGGCGATAACCTAATATTTGTGTGGCGATAACCTAATATTTGTGTGGCGATAACCTAATATATGTGTGGCGATAACCTAATATTTGTGTGGCGATAACCTAATATATGTGTGGCGATAACCTAATATATGTGTGGCGATAACCTAATATATGTGTGGCGATAACCTAATATTTGTGTGGCGATAACCTAATATATGTGTGGCGATAACCTAATATATGTGTGGCGATAACCTAATATTTGTGTGGCGATAACCTAATATATGTGTGGCGATAACCTAATATATGTGTGGCGATAACCTAATATATGTGTGGCGATAACCTAATATTTGTGTGGCGATAACCTAATATATGTGTGGCGATAACCTAATATATGTGTGGCGATAACCTAATATTTGTGTGGCGATAACCTAATATATGTGTGGCGATAACCTAATATTTGTGTGGCGATAACCTAATATTTGTGTGGCGATAACCTAATATATGTGTGGCGATAACCTAATATTTGTGTGGCGATAACCTAATATATGTGTGGCGATAACCTAATATATGTGTGGCGATAACCTAATATATGTGTGGCGATAACCTAATATTTGTGTGGCGATAACCTAATATATGTGTGGCGATAACCTAATATATGTGTGGCGATAACCTAATATTTGTGTGGCGATAACCTAATATATGTGTGGCGATAACCTAATATATGTGTGGCGATAACCTAATATATGTGTGGCGATAACCTAATATATGTGTGGCGATAACCTACAGATGTTTAATTTTATTGCATACGTATAAGGGGCAGAAGCCTTGTTGAATTAGGCTGGATATATTTTTAGCTGTTTCCAATATTTAGTTGTTTAAAATATTAAAGTTGAAAATCAACAACCAGTGTGTGTTACCATTCATGACGTATGCTAGTTATGTACTTGGTCTTGAAATCTTGGGCACATTCAAATGAATTAAAATGGCAATGGGTAGGCCAAATCGCTCTTCAAACCGATGGAAAGCAAGTTCTCAAATGGCAATCATGGATAGGGAAGCAGGGTACAGCCTTCTACTATGTGAATAAAATGCCTTAGGGTGACAGGTGGCTTAAGACTGGCAGTATGCAGTATTGTGTGGACATGGAAACGTCTATCTTCAATGTTGAACGATGTATCTATATGCTGGGGTTATGATGCCATGTTAAAAACTTTACTCTAATTGCAGACCAAATAAACATTTAGTGGATTTTGCATAACGCATCGCCATTTCGGTGCCATTTTAGATCATAACTTTTAGCATAGTCTATTTTTCTTTTAGACTTTTACTTTCTTATTATGATTTTTTAATCGAATAACTTTCATTAATTGCTTTCATTTTTTTGCCAGTGTATAAATTGTGTTTCGCAAGGTGCCATTCAAAGAATCAAGACCACTACAGATATATAGTCCATTGAAATGTTACAATTTAACGATCGAATATTGCATTTGTTAGAGGACGCAATTTTATTTTTGGGACATGGGTGGGGGGTCAATAGAAGCTTAAGCTCAAGTTTGAGGGGTCGCAACCCGACAAGGGCCACCATCTTGGAAAAAGGGGTGAGAACACTTTTTTCGTGATATCTCGGAAACTTTGCGTCTTACAAAAAATTCGTAAAGACATAATTTGTATAGCAAATTATTTTGCCTACAATTATGTTTGTGTAACTTTTTGCCATAAATTAAAAAATAAAGAAGTTATAACCAAAAAAGTGAGCAATTTTTTTTTAAATTCGTGAGTTTGTTAAATTCGTACAACTTTACTTATTCATACCTAATTCTTTTCCCCGCCACCTATGAGGTAGAGTCTGTAGGCGTGTATACAACATATCTTGTATATATTGTTCGTGACCACATTTCAAGTATGGCTAACAGTTCTTAGGTATCTTACAAAAGCACATTTGAACTTAGGTGATGTTAGAAAATTACTAATATTATACACTTAGGGTGTGTTCCAAAACACAACGTAAAAGTTGAAAAAGTAGTTTTGGTACGCCTGACTCATAAATTATTCAGCTGTTCAAATAAATTCTTTACTTGGTTGACACTCCGGACAGTGTAAACATTGTGTGTCAAGACACATTAAAAATGGTTTGAAAATTAACTTTACGATTGTTTTCCAATAGGGTTGAACGGTGTTCTAGTAATGACTTGTTAATTATGTTTTATTCTGTTCATTTGGTCTCGGTGCGTTTGTACGTACTGTTGTAAAATCTCAGTTAATTAAATCTAAGGAGTGTCTAGGGTCAAAATGACCGGTTATGACGTCAATAGGATTACATTTAGTGTAACTATGACCATAACTATTATACGCTATTAATGCATAATGCATTATGTTTATTACGGGTTTGTCTTTTTGTTAAAATTGTAAAACTCAAAGGTGTTCCAGGATTGTCGAATGGAATTTTCTATAATACCGTTTTCGTTTGGTGTATGAGCAAAGGTTCTATGGTGAATTATTCCGTGTAAGTATGTATCATCCGCGAATATTTGATTCGTAAATTCAGTTCCGTTGTCCGTTACTATAGTCAAAATTGTAATAATCCTTGTGATATACTAATCGTTGTGCCATCTCTGAGATGAAAAGTTTAATCGTACTTGGAAAAAACATCTACAAAGGTTAAAAAAATCTCGTTTTGTGCTGAAAAAGATCCATGTGAATAATTTCGAAAGGCTACTTGTCGGGGGCAACAATATTAAACTGTTGTTTTATATGATTGCGATCATACTTGGCTTGACCACATATAGTGCACTTGTTTATGTACTTAGTTATGTGATCTTTTAACTTAGGCCAGTAATATTTTTGTGCGAGTGCTAAGTAGCACTCATTGATATTACGGTGATTGTTTTACGTTCTTGATATAAAAATAATTATTTCCTGTTGTTTTAAATAATCTTTGACATTTTCTAGTTCGGTTCTGGCCAATATAATATTCATCGATGAACTCTTAAATTTCTCTTGAATAATAGGTATAATAGAATACATAGCCAGGGGTAGAGAAATAAGAAGGGCGGTCTTTATTTTAGGGTTAACGTATTCCTTGATAGCATTCTACGTCGCATAGCAACTACGACAGATTCTTAATGCGATTCTGAGTGTTGTACAGGAGTGCGTATGTGCGTGTCAAATGGTTTGCATGCGGTTGGTTTCTTTTTTATGTCACCTACTAAGGTCAATCATAACTGTCTATGAAATGTATTGAGGGGCTTGTCAGTGATTGGGACTTCTAAAATTGGGTTTTCGTTACTTGTTTGTGCATTCAATGTTTCAGAATCTGAGTAAGCGGTAAGATTTTCTGATAGAATTGCTACTATTGAACTTATTTCTTCGTTGTGAATTTCTACGCGTGAAAGAGCGTCTGCGTTTGTGTTACTTATTCCCTTTGTGTAAATGACTGTAAAGTCGTATTCACTGAGCTTCAAGCGCCATCTAGTGAGTCGGAAATTCTGTTCTTTAATATACATAATCCACTGAAGTGGCTTATGATCTGTAATAATTTTGAACTTTCGTCGATAAAGGTATTGGCGAAAGTATTTCGTAGCCTAAACTATGGCTAAAACTTCTTTTTCTATCGTACTGTAATTAATTTCGCTCTCGTTAAGAGTGCGAGAAGCATATCAGATAGACTTGAAGACAGGGACCTGTCGATATTGTGGGTGCGCGTAGATTACGGCGGCCACACTCGTATCTATGCGTACCTATAAAGGTCTCATAGCGGTGACAAGGACGTAACTCGACTCTTCACGCACTGAGTTTGACGACTGACAAAGTTCTAGCGCAATATTTAACATCAGAACTAGTTATTTTGGCATACTTTAATGCCCACCAACGTGAGTGGCTCAGTTCTCGAACCAATAACTATGCTGGGATATCTGCTCATGATTTTGCTCTGACCTATGGATTCTCTCAGCTGGTACTTTCTCCTATGAGAATACCAGATATAGAGGACCATACAAGCTCCTTACTGGACCTTCTACTGACTACACGTCCGGACGGATATTCCGTCTCAGTGGATGCGCCTTTAGGCTCCTCGGACCACTGTCTCGTTCGGACTCAAGTGTCACGCACACAACCCGATCCATCTGGGTCAACTAATTGGCGTCGTGTGTGGCATTATAAGTCGGCAGACTGGGATGGATGGCGAGAATTTTATGCATCGTACCCGTGGAGGCAGATATGCTTTAGCTCAGAAAATATTGACGTCTGTGCAGCCGCAGTCACTGAGTCAATCCTCGTTGGTATGGAATGTTATATTCCTAACCCGCGAGTAGCTGCCGGCGTCAAAAAACAATCGTGGTTTAAGAGGTCTTGCAGAGAAGCTAAAATTCTTAAGCAAACTGCATATGAGGCTTAGACCACGGCTCGTACTAATAAGGATCCGAATATTTCTGTGGTAAAACCCAAATTAAATGCAAGGTTCAGTAAGAAAGCAACTGCCAGAGCAAAATTCCAATTCATCGGCAAATTAGGTGGGCGACTTCCAAACTATCTTTCTGGTCGCTTGCCAAAGCTGCCGAACGGAACGTTTGCCAGTCGTCGTTACCACCACTGCGAAAGACCGATGATGACTTTTTTTTCAAGCCTACGGTCCGCCTGATGGTAAGCGGTCACCGTAGCCTTTGGACGCTTGCAACACCAGGGGCATCACTCGCGCGTTGCCGACCCTTCAGAAATCTAATAACTTCTTTTTTGAAGAACCCCATACTGTAGTCCTTAGAGAAAACCTTGGCAGGGAGCTCATTCCACAACCCATGGGTTCGCGGGAGGAAGTTTCTCTGAAACCGCACTGTACGCGACCATTTTGGTTCCAAAGTGTGAGAATGAATTCCCTGTCGATGGCGAGCGGTGCGATGGTAGAAAGTAGCCGTGGGCATCATTTCGAACAATTCCTCAGAACACAATCCATTGTACAAGCGGTAGAACACACACAGGGAGGCAAAGTCTCTCCTGAGACTTAGGGGCTCGATACTGCAAGTGAGTTTGGGATCGTCGACAATTCTCACAGCCCGTCGTTGAACCGAGTTAAAAGGGCCAAGCTGGTATCCGGGTGCACCCGCCCAGAGAACGCGGTTTTTGAGATACCCTTGGGGCCATCTGCACCGCATAAAAACCATTGGCTAAATCAAGGGTGCTGAAATATTGACATTTTCCTAGGGTCTAATTTTTCCTCGTTCAAGCATTTTTGGAGTTTGGTCCCTATCTTCCTGGCGATGTACAAAGGGATAAAGATAGTTTTATGTGTAGATAGGTACTTTATCTGTTGCTTTTATATGGTGTTTAATTTTACTAGTGAATGTAGATGGTTTACCTTCTATATAGAAAACGTCAGCATAACGCGAACATAGGCGAACTAAGTTAACTCTTTCTTCCTCGTTTAAGTGATCCGTACGCAGGTTTTTTGTTACTTTATCTACACGACTGGTATCGTGTTCGGTGCGCGTGCACTTGATATTAAAGGTTACAGCTTGAGCAGGGTGATCTAAAGAAAATATGAAATCGTTGTGGGACGGGCTTTCAACTTCGATTATTCCGCGGTTATTTAATACTGTGATTATACATTCGTGAATTATACAGTTTAATTTGTTGTTTAACTTAAACTTCTCCATCGTAGGCGTTAATAGGAATTCTGACTAATTTTGATGAATTTGCTGGTATTATATCTTCGTACAAGTTTACATTCCGCAAATTAAACATCTGGATAGGTTTGGTGGTTGTTCTTGTCACTTAAATATGATCTTAACTTAATAATTATTTGCTGGTGGATTACCAAATTTTTGCCAATCGTGACCTTCTAGTGGCATGGGCTTGGAAAAAAAATGACTTACTTCAATTATAGGAATAAGGGTTGAATTCTGTGGGGGTGAGTTTCTATGTGAAATCCTAAATACATTACTATGAGGGTTGTAATAAGGCGAAGGGGCTCGGAACATCTGTTGAGTACGAGTTGGAATATTGGCGTTTCGTTTATTTCGTTTTGAAATTTCCACCCTCGTTGTGGTGGGAGCGGCGCTTGCCAGTTACAGGGTGGTAAAAAGTTTGGTGCCTGAAAACCTATAGGGGGCTGAAGCGTATGTACCTACGTGCGGTGAAACCGTGATTGTTTAAGGTCACTGCAGTCAGTCAATGTTTTGACGTGAAAGGTGTTCTTACTGTTATACCTTAATCTACATATAGACTATTTGGCAACGCGGCATAAATTACGAATTCGCGTGTGTGGTTAATTGTGCTGATGGCAAATTTTATTGGAAATCCTCCTGTTTTCGATTACAAAACACAAGATTGGCAAATTTTTAATACTAGATTGCAAAACTTTTTAAAACTGAATGTCGTTAAAACGGAACAATAAACGGGGTTAATTTTAACACATTTGTCAGATGAGTCGTTTCGATTGGCACGTACCCTAGTACATCCGAAGGACTTGGAAGCAGTAGAATATGAAAAGCTAATTCGCGTTCTGGATAGAAATTTTATTCCAAGATATCCACGTTCGTAGACAAGTCACGTTTTTTCAATGCGTGTAAGGAGGACCTAAATAGTGTGGATGAATGGGCTGCAAGATAAAGAGGACTCGCAGTGTACTGTAACTTGGAAACTGAGCTCGACACGCTTCTATGAGACCTATTCGTATTCGGTTTGAGTGAAGGTCCAGAACGAGATCGCCTTTTTGAACAGGATGCCAGTAAGCTGACCTTGAGTAAGGCAATAGAGGTCGCGCAACAAGCAGCATGTGCACGAAAAGCAAAGAATACGGGTGTGTCGGTAAAAGAAGAACCGTAAGTTGTACCGAGCAGGTATGAGCGGCGGAGGTAGTGCGAGGCCCTGGCGGGGCCAAGGTCACGTACAGTCGCAGCAGAGGGGTTGGCGGTGAACAGTGTGTAGCGTTGCAAGTTATTTGCATTTAATGTCGTTTTAAAAATTACTATTGTCATGAGTGCGGTTGACAAGATCATATAAAAAATATGTGTGTGTCGTGAGTTCATAACATTGGCACAAACCAGGAGGAGGACGAGAAAGACCAATGTGAGGACTGTAAGGAATAAGATAGATTAGGACAAATGTCATAGTAAAAAGATTTTACTTGCATTTTTTTTTATTTAATTTTATAGAATAGAATAGAATATCTTCATTTCAAATTATGGTACAATACAGATACAGATGTTAAGTATATTTTAAGTCCTACATAATTTATCAATAAGTGATATGCAAAATCTTGAGACAAAGAATTCTCAAACTGTTAGCATTAACACTGCATAACATTCAAAACTTTGTTACAATAAAAAACACTTTAAGCAACGGTAAAAGCACATTAAGTAAGTAACAAGTAGTTAGTAATAGGTGCGACAAACTAGTCAATATAATCGGCTAACAAATAATAATATCATAAACAGAATAAAAACATCTGTCTCTTAGCATACAAAATAATTTCCTTTTAAATATTGTCAGAGATAATGATTTTATGTCATTTGGTAATTTAATAAATACTTTTACTGCCATAGCGTGACAATTGTTGTCTGTTAATTTCGTTTAAACCGTTTTTTTAAATTAAAGATAAACTAGTATTTTTTTAAATTTAAATATTTAATCCCGTTAGTTGCACAATCACTATTTTTGAGCTGCATAATTGTTATTTTTAGTCCTAAAAATGTTATTGATTGTGCTTTTTGTTACTGAATTCAGTTTAAACCTAAGTTTAAAAGCACCTGACTATACATAATAACACAACTAATACCACAATCTTCAGAGCAAATGCCAGTCAGTGCGTAGAATGGAGTCTATATTAATTTAAAACACGTTTGGTACTGGCCAAATGTAATAATCTTGGCAAAAATCTACAATGTAAGGACCGACCCATCAGTGTCAACTTTGACTTTGCATGATTTATGATTCCACCGAAAAGAATATATTCACTGCGTGACTGGATTCCACTGTGGTTCCTAATGGCTTACTTACATTTGTATAACTGAAATAAAACTAATTGTAGCAAATAATAAAATTAAAGATTGAAATAGGAAATTCAAAATTATTGTGATTTTTCTTTGAACCTATTTTTAAAGATGTCGGGCAAGATGTTTTTTTTTTTTTACACCACTAAGATGGTAAACAAGCTTACGGTCTCCCTGATGGTAAGCGGTCACCGTAGCCTATGGACGCTTGCAACACCAGGGGTATCACTTGCGCGTTGCCGACCCTTCAGAAATCTAATAAAGAAGTTATTATCTATCTTGAACAAATCCAAACTGTAGTCCTAGCAGAAAACCTTGGCAGGGAGCTCATTCAACAACTTAAGCGTTCGCGGGAAGAAGCACTGTACGCGACCATTTAGGTTCTAAAGTGTGAGAATGAATTCCCTGCCGATGGCGAGCAGTGGAACAATTCCTCAGAATACAACCTATTGTACAAGCGGTAGAACACACACAGAGAGGCAAAGTCTCTCCTAAGACTTAAGGACTCGATACCGCAAGTGAGTTTAAAAATCGTTGACAATTCTCACAACCCGTCGTTGAACCGAGTCAAAAGGGCCAAGCTGGTATCCGGGTGCACCCGCCCAGAGATGGCAGCAGTACTCCATATGGGGCCGAACTTGCGACTTGTAAAGTAACAACCTTTGCCCCGACTAAAAGAATTAAAAGAAAACTCTTAAACAATCTTAAATAAGTATTATAATTTGTACCTAGATGCTATTACATAATACTTATAGTCTGAAATTATTTTCAAAAAAGTGGTTTAATACATAGTTGTAAAATGCTTTGTGAGATATAGCCGACCAAGTTGCTTATTTGTGTTTATTTTTTGATAACGGATTAGATACTTTAAACTTAGCATAGCTCAAAGTGGTCTTCACATGGTTTTAACTGTAAGGAATATCCGTAGATATAACTGAAAGACTGGCTTGTTACCTTGGTTAACAAAGGCAACCAATCTTGGCCTGGGTCACAAATTTTGCACCAACATAGAAGGACAAAAAAAATTTTAGGAAATTTGTGAAAATATTTTATAACATTTCTACACTGACCAAAATATATTATAACATTTTCACACTGACCAAAATATCTGCTATTGTAACCTTAGTTTAGAATATTGTCAACATTAAAAACAATGTAACATTTAATTTGCGTTAGATAAGTAAGAATATCGGAATAGCTGCGAGTTTATCTCTGCACTTAATGATTGTCAATGACACAGAAACATTACAAAAGATACAAAGATAAGATACTCGTGTCTCGATAGACACATCACTGTAACATCATCATTGTGCCAGTTACAGATGCTCAGACACAGACAACGTATTAACTGTCTGGTGGACGCGACATGGAGATAAAAAAGGGGTTGACTGATGATGTTGATGATGAAGAAACATTGGTGATGATACCGATTGATTTGGACGACATATTAGTAAACGAAGTTGGTCAATTTGGTTGGTTCCAGTTGAAGAATATTCTGCTTGCGGTATTGCCGATCATGTCCTCGGCTATTTTCAGTGACTTTATTTTTGTGGCAGCCGCCATACCTTACAGGTGTGTGGTTATAATTGCATATATTATAGAAGAAGCTTTGTTGTAGTAATTCCTTTTTTTATATTTTAATTTTCTGGGATAAGCCTATGTCCTTTAAGTCTTTTCAGATTTCTCTGTGTCAAATTTTAGCTCAATTAGATGCTCCGTAGTGACGATAAGCAATAACAAACAAACAAACTTTCACAAATATATAATAGTTTGAAGTTTGGATGTCTTAAATCTGATAGAAATATAGTTTAATAGTTTTGCAGATAATTATTTAATAACAAAGGTGTTTAGATTTTTTAGAGATATCTGCCTGATAATTTTAAGTTTTCATAGGCATTATAAAAAAATATAATGAAAATATCTCAGATGCAAAATTCCGGAATGTGAAAAAAATGGCGATGCCATATTTATGACAAGTTGGATTTCAAACGCCATTCCTTACACCGACGACGGTTTCTCTAAATGTGAACGTTTTGGTTCTAACGCCATAAGCGGAGCCCCGGGAGACTGCCCAGGAGACTGCTGCTGCCCGGCGACGCTCTTTAACCGGTCTGACGTTTTCACGTGTAAACACTTTGTGTATGAAACAGACACGACGCTCGTTTCTGACGTGAGTCACTTTTATATTCAAGTATTTCTTTTCTGTCAACAGCTATGTTTCTATATTTTAATTGTTGAGTGTTTATTACTATATGTATGTATACACAATGTTACGCCTGTTTCCCAAAGGGGTAGACAGAGACTAGGTACCACTAACTGCTCTATTAGTAACACGGTACAATTTTCATATCCCATATTACTACTGGCCATTATCATTGAAACATACTTTATTGGATCAAGCTATTTGATATTACCATGAGGTATACCTTTACTAATTTTAAAATTAAACGCGTAGTTATTTCGTAGTTTCCCGACGTTTCGGATGGGTACACCTCTCTATTACTAAAGGTTAGCTTTTTCGGTCTTCAGATTGTAAATCAAGATGGACGAGTTTCACCAATTTCGCTAGATTTTCCAATCCCTTGCTTAAGGGCAGCTAAGGGCATAACACTGGATGACAATTTGACTGATATACCAACATACAGCTGAAACTACTGGCTCAAGAGACTTGAAATTTTTCACACAGGTTTCTGTTATAACGTAGGCGAGCATTAAAAACGATTTTGCAAAATATATCCCCTAAATATATTCGAAGTAGTTTTTTTTATCTAATTCATAATATGCAATAAATAGACTTGTGGGTCACAGCGTTTTATATTCTTTTTAATAATACATTTTTAATTTGGACCTTCTTAATTTTTTAGCTTAGGGGTTTTTATTTAAATAACCTTTTATTTTGTGGTTATAGTTGCACGGAAATAAAATAGTTGTGAATATCTAAAAGTTATGAAAAAAAACCTTGTGTGATTCTAGTTATGATGTTTCAGTGTTACTTTCGTATTTAATTTAAAAGAATGACAGTTGTACACGTATAGTCGAACAAAAGTGGATTTTCCTACGTAGTTTGATGTATTATTATTTAATTTTTCAGTTTAATCTTGGGTGCCAGGAGTGGCTGCGCGTGATGGCTGGCAGCGTGCTGAGTCTAGGAGGTCTTTTCTCTCTGCCAATCGCTGGCTACATCTCCGACCGATTCGGAAGACGCGTCATCCTGGCAGTCAGCTTGTTCAACTTTTCACTTATTGGTGTGATTAGAGCCGCCTCCGTTAACTACTCAATGTTTCTTTTTCTTCAGTTTCTATGGGAATTGCTAGCAAATGGGACTTATAGTTCGGCTTATGTGTTTGGTAAGAAAGTTAAAAATAGACTAAATTAATAATAGAAAATCGTTCTTGAAATACCTTTCTATCTGAACTATTGACTAAGGAATAATTTAAATAATTTAATAGACAATAAGAATAAGAAAATTATTTACAAAATGTTTTGGGACTAGCCACTTTACGAAGCTGAGGACAGCTGACGAAGCTGAGGACATCTGACGAGAACCTTCTCCTCTAAGCCTGGGATATTTGCGGAGGTCGTAGAGAATCTTACTCTTTACAAACACCAAAGCCCGCGACACAACAAAAAGACGATAGTCACGCACTCCTGGCCCGCCACATAGGAAATTCCGGATATCGACATTGGCAAGATGATGGCACCCTATGGAGAGGCTTGCAACACCAGGGGCATCACAAGCGTGTTACCGACCCTCAAAATTCTAATAACTTCTTTCTAGAAAAACCGCATACTACAGTCCTTAGAGAAAACCTTGGCAGGGTGCTCATTTCTCTGAAACCACACTGTACATGACCATTTAGGTACTAAGGTGTCAGGATGAATTCCCTGTGGACGGCGAGTGGTGCCATGTTAGAAAGTAGCCGTGGGCATCATTTCGAACGATTCCTCAGAACACACCCCATTATACAAGCGGAAGAACACACACAGGGAGGCAAAGTCTCTCCTCAGATTTAGGGGCGATGATTCTCACAGTCAGTCGTTGAACCGAGCCAAGCTGGTATCCGGGTGCACGGGTTTATTCTAAAACTAGAATCGTTTAAATAATCCTCAAAACTAAATTAATAGATTTATATTGATTTGATTGCAGCTACTGAGTTAGTTGGCCCCAAGCGCCGCGTGGTCGTTAGTTCCGTTTGTTCCTCGATGTATGCCTTGGGCCACGTGATGCTCAGCTGCATAGCTTGGCTGGTGAGACCATGGCGGTATTTGATATTGGTTTTATGCTTACCCTGCTTTCTACTAGTGTCTTACTATTGGGTATTGCCAGAAACTGTGCGCTGGCTTATCTCTAAGCATAAATTTAAAGAAGCTAAAATCGTGCTGGAGAAAGCAGCAAAAACTAACGGAAATAAAATAAGTGATAAATCAATACAAGCCCTAATCAAACAGTCAGAATTAAGGAACACTTCCAAAAACGTAAGTAAAAACGAATATCTTGAAACTTTTATATCCATATTATAATTCAATACATTATGATATAAAAGCATTATCTCTTCAATGATGTTGGGAGTAAATTCATCAGCCGTAACATGATCCTTCCTATACTTGACATTATTATTCCTATTATTACAATTATTCTCAATCACTCTATTGCTTCTGGAGAGTTTTCAGAATTCTGGAAAGATTCATTTAATATTCATTTGCCGACAATAGCAAATTCTGTCCGTTATTCCGATTATGGCTCTATATCCACCTTACCATTCCTGTTTAAAGTTTTTGAAACGTCTTGTTCATGAACAGTTGTCTAATTTGCTCACTAAAATTAACATTTCAATAACTTCAATCTGGTTTTCTTTCCGGACATGGTACGGTTTCTGCACTTGTCAAAATCGCTGATGACATTTTTCTCGGTATAGAAAACAGAAACAGAACCTGCGGAAAAACAACTAGATTGTAGCAACTTTAACACTGTTGAATTTGATATATTTATTTTACTTTTAAGTTTTCTTTACATATTTCCAACAGTAATCGACTGGTTTTACAGTTAATTGCTTACTATTCTTTCTCTTCTTTATGTACATTGATGCTGGCTTTCCGCAAGGTGGCGTGTTGTATCCACGTCTTCTTGCAAATTCCATTCATAACATAATGTCTCATTTTTCTTCTCTCTACCATCTCTCTCTGAAATCTTTAAATATATCACGATACCTGCCGCACCAGAGCGCAGTGCCGCGCTGCGCATCGCTTTACGATACCTACCGCACTAGAGCGCAGTGCCGCGCTGCGCATCGCTTCACGATATCTACCGCACTAGAGCGCAGTGCCGCGCTGTGCATCGCTTCACGATATCTACCGCCCTAGAGCACAGTGCCGCGCTGCGCATCGCTTCACGATATCTACCGCACTAGAGCGCAGTGCCGCGCTGTGCATCGCTTCACGATACCTACCGCACTAGAGCGCAGTGCCGCGCTGTGCATCGCTTCACGATATCTACCGCACTAGAGCACAGTGCCGCGCTGCGCATCGCTTCACGATATCTACCGCACTAGAGCGCAGTGCCGCGCTGTGCATCGCTTCACGATACCTACCGCACTAGAGCGCAGTGCCGCGCTGCGCATCGCTTCACGATGCCTATCGCACTAGAGCGGCAGGACGCGTCGTTTTTACCCGATTGCAGCGAAGCCCAAAAGGAGGGTTATGTGTTTGAAATTTTATGTATGTATGCCCGTTCCTATGTCCGTTCCTAACTACTAAACGGCTAAACCGATTTTGATAGATGATACGTTATTAAATTCGTCTTGATAACGCGAGTGACACTGAGTGACACACACAAAACATGCTTATAAAGCAATCTCAATGTTCAAAATTTTTAATGCGCTTTAATATGTGGCCTAAAAAATATTGTGTTATTTCTTGATTATTTTTTAATGTATTCTTTAAGTATGTTCAATCAAGTTTATTAATATTAATATACTAGCTTTTGCCCGCGGTTTTATCCGCCCTAAATTCGGTTATCGGGGTAGGATTAGAACGGCCACTGCACAATAATAAAAAAAAACCCCCTCACACTCGAAGTTTTCAAGTATCCTATGTCATTCTTCGGGACTCAAAATATTTCCATGCAAAATTTTCCCGCGGTTCCACTCGCCTTAAATTTGGTTATCGGTGTAGGATTTCAACGGCAACTTCTCAATTATAGAACAAATAAAGCCGACGCACACTTGGCGTTTCTTTTCTCGGGAATACGCTGAAAATATTCATACCACTGGCGTTTCGGTGAAGGAAAACATCGTAAGGAAATCTGCATACGTCAAATAAAAGGGAAAATTACACAATTTACTAATTAGGTTATAGTCCCACGTTTGGACTATGGATATCGCCTTAAAGTGGGGACGTAAGGGGGCTGATAAGGTTAATTATTAAATTTCTTTGGTTTTAGGGTAACAAACAAGATTCAGCATTAATACTTAACATCTTCAGGTCTCCTGTGTTACTGCGCCGGATACTCATTACCCCGATCTGGTGGTTAGTAACTACTTTAGTTGGTTACAGCCTTTCAATTAACTCCGCCAGTCTATCCGGTTCCATGTATCTTAACTTTATCTTTGTCAATTTGATGGAAATTGGAGGATCGTTCTCGTCAATATTCCTACTCGACAGAATTGGACGGAGGACCACTTTGTTTTGCGGTTTCATTATGAGCTCCATTTGTAACTTTGCGTTTGCCTTCATTAAAAAAGGTAAGGATCAATATCAGAATTTTAAATCCAATTAGTTTATAATAGTAGATTGTTAACCAAGGGAGTAAAAAGACTCATTACATACGAAATGTTTAGCCTCACGAGCGAGAGCGAGGGGTGCTATAGAATCGAGTTTAAATGGGTTTTAATCCCGAGGTATATATACTGCTCTTTACTTCGAGTTTGAGAAAATAAAATAAATAGGTAAAACAAAAAGAAAAAAAAATTAGTGTCGGACAACCGTCCGGAATCGTGACAACTTGTGCCTTTCACTTTTTATGTCTGTCTCTCTCGCTCTTAGGCGGGCTAACCATGCCGCGTGCCTCTCACTCGCTCTCATTGTGAGCGCATAACGTGAGCGGAGCGTAACGCAGTTTCTTGAAGTGTCACCCGGCAAACCAATTTATAAGACGTTGTCACGTCAAAAACGTATATTTTATAAAAAAATAGTAAGAAAAATTTTGAATATTTAGCTTTATCCGTTTTTTAATATTTATATAGTAGTAAGACCTTTATTATCACTTGGTGACATTCTCAAATAAATTGTCTCGTTCATCTTAATGGTAATTTGTATCACTACGATATATAAAATACTGACTGAACTGAACTTACATATCTATGATTTGTATTACAGTCAAAATGTTAGAAATTTTGCTAGACCAATTTTTTTTTTTTTTTTTTATTAACAAAGAGCTTGACGCAGCAAGCAGTAGGTAGGTCGCTGTCAGGCTTATTTGATCTTTCTAATTGAAGTGCATTCAAATGAAAAAAATAATGTTTAATTTTTAAAAGATTTTTTAGAAATTATTCGAAACAAGATTTTTTCGCTTATCGGCTGATTTCTACGACTAGTCTTTGATTATATTTTGTTAAAAGTTTGCTAAAGCAAGCTTTACGCTATCTTAAGTTAGTCCACGTAAAATTTGTTCACTAGATATAATTATTTCTGCAGGAACTTTGCAGAAGTAGCCTACATCATTCTCCGTCCTCTCAATAAGCTGTGTCTCAAAAATCAGCTAATAAGTTGTTCTGTAGAGACACGCGACGTAAGGAAATAACAAACAGACAGACTTTCACAAATGTAATATATTATAGTTAAAGAGCTAGTGGATGGCAGACAACACATAATGAAAGTTAAAGAGCTAGTGGACGGCAGACAACACATAATGAAAGTTAAAGAGCTAGTGGACGGCAGACAACACATAATTATAGTTAAAGATCTAGTAGACGGCAGACTATACATAATTATAGTTAAAGAGCTAGTGGACGGCAGACAACACATAATTATAGTTAAAGAGCTAGTGGACGGCAAACGACACATAATTAAGGAAAGCCTTAAATTTGCTCAGTTAATCTGTCGTATCGGCAGGTTCAGCGTCAGTCAAGTGTGACCGGTGTGATTATTTATATGACCAACAAAACAAAACAAAAGCTGCCGTTTTCATGTCCAAATATACAATTATAGCTATTTAAAATGTTATGGCAGACGACTGCCGCGGGTGTAACGTGACCACGAAGCTTTGAAATTTAAAAAAAGACGAGACTACAGAATAATTTATTTACCAAATACACTTTACACGATAAATAGTATCCTGCGGTCCCACACTAGGCATAGCCTGTATCGTGGTGGCCCTGGCTAGTTCTTCCTTAATGG
Organism: Apoda limacodes; assembly: GCA_946406115.1. NCBI lineage: Eukaryota > Metazoa > Arthropoda > Insecta > Lepidoptera > Limacodidae > Apoda > Apoda limacodes. The sequence continues at coordinate 26,798,558 of OX291556.1, forward strand.
TTTGGCTAAGACGCGCGCAATACACTTAGTTATTCTATATTTATACATAATATTAAAGCTAACAATACGATATACAAATTTTATATAGTGTGTGTGTGTGTGTGTGTGTGTGTGTGTGTGTGTGTGTGTGGGTGTGTGTGTGGTTTTTAAAATGTGTTCTGTTTCAGAGTATCCAAGCGTGCTTAACCATGTAGCTACTGTGTTCTTAGCTTCCTTTGTGGATAAGTGCTTGATATTACACTTTTTGCTAACCGCGTTATAGACAGATAAATGGAGGAAGGGACGAAACCGTTTAGCAAATGACGTTTTAGCTTGGTGTGCCGGTGTCCTGAATACTTGTTTCTTTAGAAGCTCGTTATATTCAGTTAAGTTTGTTGTAGCCGAATGGACTGAATTTGTAATTTTGAGTATCGCAAGCTGTCGCCCGCTCAGGACACCAGCTTCTTTATACTTAATACACCGGACCAGAAAAGTTTGTTGCACTGTACCTTATTATTGATTACAGAAATGTCGGTGGTGCGTCTGATTTTCTATCTACTGGGTAAGTTAGGTATATCAGCGGTGTTCTCCTCGATGTACCTGTACACCGCCGAGCTGTACCCGACACAGTACCGACACACGCTGCTCGCCCTGTCGTCGACTGTCGGCACTATCGGGTACATCACTGCACCTCTCACACCACTACTTGTTAGTAACTATATACACTTTTTATGATTTTCATCTTCAATAATAACTTCTATCTCTATCCTATAATGCAAAATATAGAAAAAATTGATGTAAATAATTGTTAAATTGATAGAATCATGAAACTAGCAACAACAACAATAACAAAAAATACCGTTTTGTTAGGTTTTGTTATCGGTACTGTAACGTAACGTAATGTAATGTAATGCAAGTACTTGTGTTACCAATGTAGGGAGAGCACAAGAATAAAGCGTCTTTCCTTTGACTTAAGAAAGTTTAGAAAAGAGCCATTATAAGTCCAAGACAAATTACTCAATAGCCTACTTGTTTTAATTCTAGTGATATATTTCTTTTAGTTTTGAGTTATGTTTCAGATTAATTACTGGGAAGGTTTGCCGTCAGTGCTGTTTGGTGGGATTAGTCTCATAGCTGCTGTGTTGGTCCTCACACAACCCGAGACCCTGGGCTCAAAGCTGCCCGATACACTCGCAGAAGCTGAAGCTCTAGGAAAGTCACAGATACCGGTGACCATTCCTGAAGAGTTTAAACTAACCAGAAGTCAACAAGAAATCTAAAAACAATACAGACTAGGGTGTACTTCGATAAAAAAAATAGTGAACTACAAATTGAAGACAACAAGTTTGGAGATCAAGAAATAAACAATAAATGGAACATATAGATGGAAGTCATGCAGCGCCGCCATGAGAAACCAAGCTAAGCTAGACTTGCACCAATCCTATCAAGTACGAATTTGAAAAAATAATTTATACTTTCCAGAAAAACGGAAGCTATTTATATAATTTTTATTTTGAATTAAAAAAAAAAACAATTATTAAATTGATGACTAGGGATATTCAAAAATTATTGGTTATTTTATTTTTGAAAAATCACTAATCAAAAAAAAACATACTGTATTATAACACCATTCGATAGTCTTCGGTAGACTTCGTCCGCGTGAACTTTTGAAAAAACTTCGGCTGTTTACGGTTTTCCTTACCATTATTTAAACATTTTCACATTTACAGATTCACAGAATAGATACCCATTTTCATCCCCTATGTTGCTAACGAAAACGGTGAAACACGTCAATCTTTTTAAACGAAAAGCCAAATAAATTTCAAACCAAAAAAAAAGATGCTAAATGTTTATATACAAATCCTATCTTAGTGCATCCTTACGTTATTTAAGGGTCGTTTGTGCAAAATTTTATGATTCTAGAGTCAGCGGTAACAGCTAGGCGTTAGTCCGTCAGCCAGTGAATCAGCCAGTCAGTTTCTTCTTCATTTTATATTACCTAAACTGAAAACTCACTGACTGACATCCTAGTCAAAATCGACCACCGTTGAAAGAAAATCAAAATGGCGGAAAACAACATGGATGCCATACAAATCGTCATTATGATATCTCGAATACGATTTGGTATAGGATTATATGGTATAGGATATTTAGTACATGTGCTAGGAGTAATACTAGGTATTGAGGAGCAACTGCCTGGCAGTAGTTTGACCTGTATGTTTGTATGTATATACGTTTGTCCGCAATTATCTCGCGTTTGGCTTAACCGATTTCGATGCGGTTTTCAGAAAAGTATTTGTTACATACTGGAAAAGGTTTTGGTATTCATCAAATGGATACCCAAGGTCCTATGCTCAGCCCAGGAAACATTCCGAGGAATCCTGAAGAAATTAAACGAAATCTTGAAATTTTTAACCGACTTCAAAAAAGAGGAGGTTCTCAGTTTAACCTGTATGTTTGTATGTTACGATTAGGAAAAAGTAACCGTGGTACCACTGGGTGTACCACTGGGTGTACTACTGGGTGTACCACGGTTAACAAACGATACTAAACAGGTAAGGTTTATCTTCGCAGTTTTGAATAAGCTTGCGACATACGAGGCATATAATATATTTTTTATATGCTTTGCGAGCGTTGCATATCTATATTTATTGCATCTGCGAGGTACCACATACGGGCATATGCGACCTATGTGATAGTAAATGACAATAAAAAAAAACCAAACATTCTGTTATGCAGGGCCTTATTAGCTTGGCTTAGCAATGGGAAAATTATGATTTACGACAAAAGTAATAAAAACTATTTCAAATGCGAAAGTTTGTGAGTATTTGTTACTTCACATCAAAACAACTAGTCCGATTAAGATGAAATTTAGAATAGAAATAGCTTATTTCTTGAATAAGCATTATAGTTTAAAATTATAATACTCGTAAGTATAACTATAACCAAATCCCTATAGCTACAGCTATAGCTTGCTAAACTTCCACACTATAATCAATGTTCCAAATGTGTCCTTAAATATTGCAGTTTTACGTGTGTGCTTCCACAGTAAAAACCTTAGAAATTATATGACAAAGGCAATAAACACTTAAGAAATAGAAACCTTGCTATAGCAAGCTTTCTATCTATAAGCAAGGATTTGCTATAGAAATCCCACGCTGATAATTGAATATAATGCGAGTGGAGCCGCGGACAAACTATTAAATAAAAATTATAATTCGTAGTAATAAAAAATTGCCAAACAAAAATGTTCTATAAATTGACTTTAATGTATCAAAAAAATTAAACCGAGTATAAATAGTTAACTATTGATGAAAGAAACAGTTCACTGTCGCCGAAGAACACTGTGGTAATAGTCATAACGACAGAACTGGTTTTAACGCTGACTCATTATGCTTAAACCCGAATACTATTATTGTCGATTTTTGAAAGAGAGGGATTAGATTTAGACATTATTTAATGGTTTTTAAGTTAAATTCATTATAAAAAAAAATTACAAGAATAATGACGCATTATTCTATTACCATATCATCACAGTGGAAATTTTAGACTAAGCTGCTATTACCATACTGTTCGAGTAAAAAATGTTTGAATCGATTCCTGGAAGCATCAATACTATACGGTTCAGATAATTGTTCAACGTATTATTTATCGCAAGATACAACACTGTGCCCCACCTCCAGCACGTGCCAAGTGGTCGGTGTTGATTGTCGGTGGAAGGATCCCAATTCTCTTAGAGATGGTGAAGGGTGTGTTATGGAACTGGGATCAGTGAATAGGGTTCTCTTGGTCACTGACCAGGTCGTGTTTTTCTAGGTACAAGGTATGTGTGTTGATCAAACGCTCCATCACCTTGGAGAGCAGGAAAGTAATCGTAGGTCTTTCATTCGATGGATCTGATCTATCGCCCTTTTTGGGCACCTGATGCACATTCGCAGTCTTCCATAAATTGCCTAGTATGGTGGAAAAGCGCGAAGAGGCGCGTGATTACTGGACATAACATAGGAGCGCACTGTTTAAGCACCACTGCTGGTATACCGTCTGGCCCACTCGACTTATGACCGTCTAGCGAAAGTAACGCCCGCTGGACCTCCCGCTGTGTTATGGAGATTTCTGACATGGTCTTACCGCACCACAATATAGTAGGTTGTACAGCGCCTTCGTAGTTCATAATTGAGTTAGGGGCTGCGCAATAGATCGGTTTTCTCCTTAGCACTAAGGGCCAAGTCACCATCTGTCTTCCACAGTGGCGGTAACGGCGACTGGCAAAAGTTCTCTTCGGCTTCTTCTCTAAAGCTGTTTAGCAAGCGACCAGAAAGCAAGACTATAGCTCACAAGTCGCCCACCTATTTTGCCGATGAATTGGAATTTGGCTTCGGCAGTAACTTTCCTACTAAACCTTGAAGCAGCATTTAATTTGCTTTTAACTCAGAAATATTCGGGTCCTTATTATAACGGGCATGGTCCAAGCCTCATACGCAGTACAATGCATAAAATTCTCGCTATGCATCCCAGTCTGCTGACCAATAATGCCACACATGACGCAAATTAGTTGGCCCCGGTGGATCGGGTGGTGTACATGACACTTGAGTCCAGCAAGACAATGGTCCGAAGAGCCGGAATATACTGAGACGGAATATCCGTCCGGACGTGTAGTGAGCAAAGGGTCCAGTAAGGAGCTCGTATGGTCCTCTATATTTGGTATTCTCCATTCGCCAGTGGTCAGCCATTTCATTAGGTCTCCCTAAGCCGTGTCTACGTCGAGCAATGACAGCAACAAACACGGCCGGTCCTCCGCTATCCACGCAGCGAATCCTCAAGAGCTCTGGCAACCTTACTCACCGCCAGGAACACAATACTACTCAATGTTAGCGTTATTATGGCCCCGGTTTTCTGTAAGGCGGAGGTACTTCCCCAGTTCAGGCTGCTCATTCAAGAAAGTACTCACTATGCCCCGCTTTAATTGTTCAGGCGGCTTATCCGAGCGAGTACTCGCTGTGCCCTACCTCTCTTGAAGTAACTCGGTCTGTATCTCTGTCTGACTGTCTGTCTGTCACCTCTTCACGCTTAAACTGCTGTGCCGATTAAGATGAAATTAAAGAAGGAAAGGAAATAGGCTACATGAAAACGTTAAGTGTTACGGTAGAACCTAAATAACCACGTAGAAACGGTAACTCTTGGTCCATTTCAACCTTACGAAGACACAAGTCTGCGCGTTCACTGCTAAGAAAACCCCATTTAATTAGCCCGGCCCTATATATGGAGTACTGCTGCCATCTCTGGGCGGGTGCACCCGGATACGAGCTTGGCCCGTTTGACTTAGTTCAACGACGGACTGTGAGAATCGTTGACGATCCCAAACTCGCAAGCCGTATCGAACCCTTAACTCTGAGGAGAGACTTTGTCTCCCTGTGACTTTGTATCGAACCCTTAACTCTGAGGAGAGACTTTGTCTCCCTGTGACTTTGTATCGAACCCTTAAGTCTGAGAAAAGACTTTGTCTCCTTGTGTACAATGTACAATGGTGTGTGTGTCTACCACTTGCACAATGGTGTGTGTTCTAAAGAAATCTCCACGACTACTTTCTACCATCACAGCGCTCGCCATCGGCAGTGAATTCATTCTCACACCTTAGAACCTAAATTGTCACGTACAGTGCCGTTTCAGAAAAACTTTCTCCCGCTAATGCTTATGAGCTCCCGTCAAGGTTTTTTCTAAGTTTTGGGTTTGTTTACCATCATGCGGACCCAAAGCTTGTTTGCCATCTTAGTGGTATATAAAAAAAATATGTTGGAAAACTAAAGCATCTGAAGGTCTTGTGCATTACCTTAGTGAGTGATTTTCTTTTATAAAAGTCAGTTAAATCATTACAATACCTACGTTGCGATCTAGTGTATTGGCTATATTTATTACTTAGCTAAAAAACAAAATATGTGACTACAAGACAGTAAAAACATTAAATTCCATACAAAAAATTAAAAGTTAAATTTTTTTTTTTAAATTATTAATTAAATTACTTACGAAGTATATAACGAATAATTCTTATAGTAATGTATAAGATGTTGTTTAATGATTTTAGTAAATTTACATGCACATCGTTAGTATTACAGAAATTATCCTTCTGGGGTATAGCGTCCTCTTAACTAACTTGACAGCAGACATATGACTTATCCTACACGATCATTAAAAGTTATATTTTTTCCTTTTGAGCTACAGAACTCAAAAAATATAATGAAACTTGCTGTTGCCCCCGGCTCTGCAAATTCCATTATCGGTGGCGCCAAGCTATAGCTGTCTTTAGTTCATTCCCGTGAAATTTTGAAATAGTTATTCATGTGTGAATATTTGAAATTTATATAAAAGTTCTCATCAACCTTTGGTACCAAACATAAGCTCAATTGCTGCGACATTAAGCGATCATAAACAGACTCACAAATATAATAAAGTACTGCATGTCCACCCCACACCCACTTAAGAGTCGTCGTTGAGTTTTTTGTTTGTTTGAACACTTTTTGTATTAGTACTAACGAACTCCTAAAGCACGGGTCGATCTTGATTTGGGGTTTTTGTCCTTTATCGATAAGCCAATTGAATTATTATAATGGTAATCTTTATTTGCATAGAATCTGTAAATTTCAATTTAGAACCGGTTTTTATTTAATTGCTTAATTCATTGTGATCGTCTTGTTCAGGTTCCGAAACCGACATAAAACACGAGTGACGCTTCTTTAATTTGTAAAACTCATCAATTACAATACGTCAACGATGTTGTTGTTTGTGCACAAGTTTTGTGCATGTCTTGTGTCTTTTGTGCAGTTGAGTCGCACACAGAACAGAAACACAAGGGATCTCGTTAACAAATCTTATGAATTAACATAATTAAGTTACGTTTAATATTATCGTGGAGTTTATACAAAGTGTTACGTTGTCAAACCAGTGAAGAAACGAGTTTTGCTAGGACATCATTATTTATTTACATATGTTTTAGTAACAGTCGACAAATCGCTATGAGCTCAAACGTTTTAAATCAACATCCAGACGACATTACAAATAACCTAGCAATGAATAACAAATTTACGGTTAATCATAAAGGCTTTGTTGTGCCATCTGTTCATAGTAAAGTAAGTAGTGAAAATGGAAGTACTGTAATAGAAGTACCAGGCGTTCAGGGGGCGCAGGAGGTCACTTATCCCAGTGTGACGGAGAAGCCGATAGACTTGGACGATATACTCGTGAACGAGTTGGGACAGTTCGGCAAGTTCCAGTTGAAAAACCTTCTTCTAGTCACATTAGTATCCGGTTTTATTAGTGACTATATTTTCATCGCAGCTCCGTTGTCACACAGGTAATACACATTATATATTTTATGAATAATTTCTGTACTCAGTCTTAATTTGAGATGTGAACACAATGACAATCTAGTCTATGTACGTGAAGTCGGAGACACGTTTCTATGTAGCTAGAGACACGTTTCTATGTAGCTAGAGACTCGTTTCTAAGTATCACTTTCACTAAAAGACCATTCATTTTTAACGACGCTGTATCTTTTTTTACATTATTTGTTTTGTTAGCTGTACAGAAAAAAAAGCCTTTTTACTTTAGCATTTTTTAACCTTCCAAATAATATTTAAATTCCGACTTACACGATACACGTATTTACGAGGGTTACACCACGTCGTGGTTACGGCCGAACAAAATACCTGATAATACCAGTAAATACCCAAACCAAATTATCTCAATAATTAATTGATTTATGTAATTAATAGCATATTACAATAATAAGGTATCTAACAGTTTAGGTCTATAACAATACAATTAACATAATAATATAGCCTACTTGCTTACAACTCAGTTAAATTATTTATTTGTACCAATAATCAAATTGATTTTATAGATATATCGTTACGTCATAATTAGTATGATTAGAAACCGATACAGGTGAGTCACAATGGTTGACGTTATCTCTCCCACGGTGGTGCTAAATAGGTACTAGTTTTTGGACATTACGCACAACGCTGTCTGGTACCAAACTAAGCAAATCTTGTGCTATGGATAGAATAATACCAGACTACGGATACAAATAAATATTAACATACATACATAAATATATATATATATATATATATTACCTTTTTTTTAAAAATATACATACACATGATATATAGAAAACACATAGTATCATTCATGACAAATACAAATAATAAATGTTTGTGTTGTGCAGAAATCGAACCCACGCCTCTCGATTTAGCAGTCGGGTCATATCCCACTGAGCCACGGAGACGACGAAATAACTTATTTATAAACTATCCGTGATACTATTTTGTACTATTTACTACTTTGTCGCTATCTTATCTTTAGTATTTACTCAAATTGTTTCTTTGTGACGTTTCCTCGATATGTTCCATGACAAGATCAGGTCTTTTGTGTAAATAGTACGTTTATCGTAGGTACTATCCACTTTAGCTTTGATACATACATAATAGTAGAAGATACTTTGTAGTAGATACATGTGTGAAAAAAAATGGCTAGTTCTAAATGTGTAAGTAGTTGCGAGTAGTTGCGAGTAGATACAAGTTGTTTCCGTCATATTACAATAATGACGAAAACAACTTACCAACTCGTACGAAATACACTGAACGATAACGTCCGTGAAAAGAAAATACATTATAATGATATACTCAAGACGTCACAGTTTATTAAAATAGATCGCCATTTGTGAAGTATCAGAAATAATAAGATTTGTAAGAATATAACTAGAAATTATTTCTGTATCAATATAAATTGGCTTGTCACAACTATTTCCAGTCCCAAATGGAGTACTACTGCCATTTCTGTGCGGGTGCACCCGGATGCCATATGGAGTACTGCTGCCATCTCTGTGCGGGTGCACCCGGATGCCATATGGAGTACTGCTGCCATCTCTGTGCGGGTGCACCTGGATACAATGTAGAGTACTGCTGCCATCGATGTGCTGGTGCACCTGGATACCATATGGAGTGCTGCTGTCATCTGATTGCGGGTGCACCCGAATACCATTCTGGGGCTTTAAGAATCGTCGACGATCCCAAATTCACAAGCCGTAGGTATCAACCACTTAAATCTGAGAAGAGAATTGCTTCCCTGAGGTGTTCCACCGCTTGTAAAATGGGATGTGTTCTGAAGAATTGTTCAAAATACTATACTATATGTGCCGTAAGCATCCACGGCTATTTCTTCCATCGCACCGCTGGCAATCGGCAGGAAATTCATCCTCACACCTTAGAACTTAAATGGGCACGTACAGTGGAATAAGCTCCCTGCAAAGGTTTTCTCTATAAGACCTACAGTATGGAGCTCTTTAAGTTATTAGAATTTTAATCCTAAATTACTGAACTATCGTAAAAATTACGACGGCAAAATCACTATTCCCAGAGTAATCAAAGGTCGCGTTTTGCGTTCCTTGCTTCATAGTACCTTCCTAATTTTTTCTGTCTTTCGTTCCTTATTCGTTCTCACGTGCTGTCATTGTGGTCTAGAGTAAATTGTACCTATCATGTATAGCAAGGATGTCGTAAAATATATGAAAATTAGGTGTTTGCGTAACTTTTATTTAATTACGGCTGATAGCTGTTCCTGAGGCAGCAACTATCTAAGAACCAAATTTTCGAAAACAATGTGCCTTGTTGAAGCCTAAACTGTGTGCCTTGTTAAAGCTAAAACTATGTGCCTTGTTAAAGCTAAAACTATGTGCCTTGTAAAGCAAGTCAAGGAACTATTAACCGATTTTGTCCAAAACAATTTTCACTGGCAGCAAGTATTTTATAGAAATAACTATAATAGGTATTGTTATTTATTTCACTATCATAGGGGTTGATTTGGGGGTGAAATGAAAAATGCATAAATTACATTATTTTCCTACCCTAATTTACGCCACATTCAAAGTATATATAACTACATATTTGTGAAAGTGTGTTTTTTTTTTGCTACCTCACTACGGAACTACCAATTGAGCCGATTTTTAGCACAGAGATTATGAAGGGACGGAGAAGTACATAGGTTTCTCTAATTCTAAAAAAGATCCCACGGGAATAACTATAGTCGAATTCAAGTGGACTAACTATCGCTTCAGCTACCTATCCTACGCCGGTAGCCGTATCTGGTTCAGGCAGAGCCGCGGGCAAAAGCTAGTCTTCTATTTACTTTTGTTTCTTTCGACAACAGGTGTATGATCTCAGAGTGCGGAGAGCAAAGTAAAGATACAACTTTTAAACCAGACTGGATTCCTAATTCGGTTCCTAAAAGTGGATCTGGATTGTCAAGCTGCCAACGTTTCGCACCCGTCGCGGACAACGGAACCCTCACCCACTGTCCAGCAACTCTCTTTAACCAGACTGTATTGATACCGTGTGAAAAATATGTGTATGAAAGCACAAATTCTATGGTCTATGATGTGAGTATAAATTAAAAAAATAATTTTAAGATTTTTTTTAGACTCTTACATGTTAGTCAGAGATAGTCAATACATGAAAGAACCAACCCCAGTTGCGTTGAAATATTCTAGGAACCTTGTTTGATAGCATTAATTCTGAGTGGGACGTCAATCGTCGTTATCAGCTCTAACGATAGCTATCATCAGCTCTATCGGTAGCCACCATCAGCTCTACCGGGAGCGGTCATCTGTTCTATCGGTAGCCGTCATCAGCGCTATCGTTAGTCATCATCAGCTCTACCGGTAGCCGTCATCAGCTCAGCCGGTAGACGTCCAGGGTTGAACTGCTGCTTTTTGTTTCCTTCTAAAGATTTGTTAATTTTGTGAAGCTATTATTGCGGAGTACATATGATAGATGACAGAACTCGGAGTCTATGGTTTGTACCTACATAATTGCTCAATAAAAACTATAATACTTTCATGACCATACACGCGTAGGTCCCAGACTTCGCTGAGAACACATCGACAACTATTATTATTGAAAGCAACCCTGATGCTTTGTTCGCAAAGAAAGTATATTCTTTATAAGATCAAATAGAACATTCTATTTGATCTGGTTATCTTATACGATGTAGGCTAGATCGCGTGAATACAGCGTTGTACAGAGTAACTAAAGATTAAAAAAAATATATGTCATAAAACTTGCTTTTGTCTAGTGCATTACCTTACTTTGAGATTTTTATTTAATGCAATACTAAATAAATATGGAAGTGACTATTGTTTCAAAACTTGTGATTTTTTTTAAGCCCGTATCGCATTTGCTTATAATTAAAGTCGGTAAAATAATTAGAATTGTTTGAAATTCTACATAAAGAAATAAAAGTTTCAAGGCATTATCACAGTATAAATTACTTAAGACAGTTTAATATTATAGAAATTACTGTGCTGTTTTCTGGCCTACATGGTTCTCTTAAGGTGAATCTGGACTTACCACACGGAAACCTTAAACGTTTTGCAAAAAACCTTGACAGCTTATGAAAGAGATTAGTACATTATTTGACTTCGACTGACCAGTTCGTGAAATCATTACACCAGTTCATTTTAAGCCGACCGATAAGTTGCAATGCCTTCGTTCAATCCCGCATACAAAAACAATCCGTATCATAATAGATTATCGCTACAAGTAACAATTCCTTCGTTCAATCCCCCATACAAAAAACAATCCGTATCATAATAGATTATCGCTACAAGTAACAATGCCTTCGTTCAATCCTCCATACAAAAAACAATCCATATCATAATAGATAATCGCTACAAGTAACAACGCCTTCGTTCAATCCCCCATATAAAAAACAATCCGTATCATAATAAATTATCGCTACAAGTAACAATGCCTCCGTTCAATCCCCCATAAAAAAAAAAATCCGTATCATAATAGATAATCGCTACAAGTAACAATGCCTTTGTTCAATCCCCCATACAAAAAACAATCCGTATCATAAAGTATTATCGCTACAAGTAACAATGCCTTCGTTCAATCCCCCATACAAAAAACATTCCATATCATAAAAGATTATCGCTACAAGTAACAATGCCTTCGTTCCATTCCCCATACAAAAAACAATCCATATCATAATAGATAATCGCTACAAGTAACAATGCCTTCGTTCAATCCCCCATACAAAAAACAATGCGGGCCCGTGGTGGGGGAGTCGGGTTTTCTTCTTCGTCATGGTAAGGCTCCTGCGTCCGTTGAACAAATGTGGATACGCGTGACAGTTAACAGTAACAAACTAGCGATAGGTACAGCTTACCGTCCACCGTGGTTGGAGGTAGATATATTTATAGATGCATTAACAAACACTCTAAGTACCTTAGCTGACTATGACTATATTATATTGATCGGAGATTGTAACATCAATTGTTTACATGAGTCCAGCCTTAATTATAAGAAACTACGGAATTTCTTAAATGTATTTCAGCTGACGCAGCACGTTCGCCAACCAACCCATTTTACTGCAAACAGTGAAACATTAATAGATATAATATGTACTGATGCTCCAGTAAAAGACATTTACGTTGATCACATCCATGAGCTGAGTAACCATGCCTTTATTACCTGTACTTTAAATATAAAGAAAAATAAATTTGTTGCTAAAATCATAACTTATCGACCTATAAAAGATATTACTGTGGAAGACTTCAATAGGGACTTAAATCGAATAAAATGGAATGAAATTAAACATCTTAATAACGTGAATGATATGGTTGCCACATTTAATAAATACGTCTTAACATTATCAAATCTGTTTGCATTAAAGCCAAAATGTATCCATGGATTATACCAACCATAAAATTAATGATTAGATTAAGAGATGCAGCGTACCGCAGACAGCGAAAAACTAAATTAAATACACACAAGGAATATTACAAGGAACTTAAACGTACTGTTAACTCTGCGATATTTAATGAAAAGCGTGCTTACTTTAACCAAAATATTAATGAAAACATCAAAAACTCATCTAAAATGTGGAAAAACCTGAAAAAGACAGTAAATTTCAAAAATAAACATGTTGAGTTACCAGTGCACTTAAAAGATCCAGAAATCATAAATTCACAATTTCTTGCATTACCCACTGAAAAAGATATAAGCATTTCTGACTTAACTTTCTTTGAATTCCGTCGATATAATACGCAAAAATTTCTATTGGAGCCTGTCAGCGAATCTGTGATTGCAAAAATTATACTTGGTTTTAAATCTAATGCTAAGGGATCAGACAATATCTCTTTAGATATGATTTACATGACAGTACCGCAAACCTTGGATATCATAACTTTTATAGTTAATTTCTCAATAAAAACCAATACTTTCCCGGATCTTTGGAAAATTGGACTAGTCAAACCAATCCCAAAAAAGGATAATGCTGTTGAAATTAAAGACCTTAGACCTATTACTATTCCCTCTTGTATGTCAAAAATTTTAGAGAAAGTTGTTAGTATTCATCTCACTAAGTACGTTGAATCAAATAATATATTACCAGTAAAACAATCAGGTTTTAGACAGGGCTATAGCACAACTACTGCCTTGATAGACGTAGTAGATGATATGCTTTCAGCTCAGGATATCGAAAATGGTTCTATTTTGGCTTTACTAGATTTTTCCAGAGCATTTGATTGCATAAATAGAACTTTATTGTTGTCAAAGCTTTCTTTTTTTGGAATGGAGGCGTCAACAGTTAAATGGTTCCATAGCTATTTGAGTGATAGATTTCAGTTTGTCGAGCTTTGTGGATCAGATGGATCAATTGAGAGGTCAACATTACGTTCAGTGCAGAGAGGAGTTCCCCAGGGATCTATTCTTGGGCCTCTTTTTATTAATAATTTATAGTGCCGATATCACAAAATGTATAACTAACAGTAAATATCACATGTATGCCGATGATATACAGTTATACATTTCTTTCAAAGCACAAGATACTGAAACAGCTGAAAGCAAGCTTAATGATGATCTGATCCGTATTGTCAAATGGTCCTCGTCCAATTCATTAGTGCTTAATCCCGAAAAGTACTTGATTTGCGGGTCTAAAGCACAAGTACAAAACATTGAAAAACACAAATTTGCCATAAATATCACAAATATACCAATAGAAAAAGTAAGTGAAGCTCGTAATTTGGGCATTTTAATAGATAGTAACCTAAGATTTGAAGATCACGTTAGTGAAACTACAAGGAATTGTTTTTATAGGTTGAAAGTCTTATACAGATTGAGGAGCTTTTTAAGTGTAGAACTTCGTGTTCGGCTGTGCGAGGCAATCGTTTTGTCTAAATTTAATTATGCAGACGCAGTTTACGGGGAACGCCTTCTTGCACATTCGAATAGAATGGTTCAACGTGTACAAAATGCTTGTGCTCGTTTTTGCTTAGATATTTCATTTCGTTCACATGTCACACCTTACCTAAATCAGTCGAGGATATTAAAGATGAATGCTCGTAGACAGCTTCATCTAGCTGCTTTAATCTTTGGCTTAACGAAATCACAAAAGCCCTCGTACTTATACGAGAAACTGAAGTGGTCACGCGATCGACATGGTTATCTGACTAGAGCTTCCTCCTATCTTATTCAATGTCCTCGTACTCACACAGCTGCTTTTCGAGGTAGTTTTAAGTTTGCGGCTTCTAGGTGCTGGAACGACTTACCACCGCCATTTCACAATATACAAAGTCTAAGCAACTTTAAAAAGAAACTTACAGACTATTTATTTAATTTACAAAAGGAAACGTAAACTGTATTTTACGGAATCCAAAATAAATATATATATATATATAATTTATAATATATACTAGGTAGTAAGTACAGCTATTATAAAATAATATTTATATCGTATTTTCTCTATATTAATCTATGTAATCCATATTTAAGTTAAATTAATTTCATTATTACATTAATATTAAGTGTTAAGATACCTATTACGAATCACCTGTTGCGTTTTTATCTTCGTCCGTGCATTACTAACCGGTTACCCTGAAAACCAGCGCTGTGATTTCTCACAGCATATGCTGAGCGGAAACCGATTTGACGTCACACTACAACACTAAGGTATACTAGTTTTATATTATGTGTTCGCATTTTGTTAATAAGGTGTTGTTTTGTGACTCAAATAAATTTTATTCTATTCTATTCTATTCTATTCTATTCTATTCTATTCTATTCTATTCTATTCTATTCTATTCTATAATCGCTGCAAGTAACAATGCCTTCGTTCAGTCCCCCATACAAAAAACAATCCATATCATAAAAGATTATCGCTACAAGTAACAATGCCGTCGTTCAATCCCCCATACAAAAAACCATCCATATCATAATAGATAATCGCTACAAGTAACAATGCCTTCGTTCAATCCCCCATATAAAAAACAATCCGTATCATAATAAATTATCGCTACAAGTAACAATGCCTTCGTTCAATCCCCCATACAAAAAATAATCCGTATCATAATAGATAATCGCTACAAGTCACAATGCCTTCGTTCAATCCCCCATACAAAAAAAACCATATCATAAAAGATTATCGCTACAACTAACAATGCCTTCGTTCAATCCCCCATACAAAAAACAATCCATATCATAATAGATTTTCGCTACAAGGCCACCGCCTATAACAACATACTCGTACCAAAAAAATTCAAGGTCTTTATAATCATAAGTATCCAAAATGTTTATGGACAAACAAACACATTTAAAAACGACCCAAATTGTCCATGATCTTATGCCTATTTACATATACATACATATATACTGCCGTGCATCTACAAGGATCAATCGATAGAGATAGAGAAATCGGGATTTAGAAAAAGCTTCTCTACTATCGATCACATACATTCTTTAGAACTTATAATAGGGAAACATCAGGAGATGCGGAGATCACTGTATATCGTTTTTATAGATTACCAAAAAGCTTTTGATACATTATCACATGACAGCATATGCGGAGCTATAACAACTCAAAACGTAGAGGATAAGTATTTAAAAGCAATCCAAAATTATATACACCAGCAAGAGTAGAGTACAACTTGAAACAACTGGCCCTTGGTTTGCCGACGAAGGAGGCATGAGACAAGAGGATCCGTTATCCCCGAAATTATTTATAGCGACACTAGAACTGGTTATCAAACAATTAGTCTGAAAAACAAAAGGCATATCCATCAACGCAACGGAACTTATTTAAGCCACCTACGATTCGCGGATGACCTAGTACTGCTATCTGAATCTAAAAACCAGTTACAAGCGATGATTCAGGCACTAAACGAAACTAGCAAACGGGTAGGGTTAGAAATGAACTTAAATAAAACAAAAATAATGACAAATAGCGCTAAAAGGACAATATCGGTCGACCACAAACCTCTTACATACACAGATAAATACATTTAACTTAAAAAACAAATACGTTTCGACCGAAAAACAACGAGCTAGAGATATCTATCTCTAGCAGAACACAACTAACTTGGAATAAATTCTGGAGCCAAAAATAAATATTCAAAAGTAGCCTACCGATTAAGTTAAAAACAAAAATATTCAACTCTTGCCTCCTACTTTGCTTAACGTATGCGTAAGCAAACCCGGAAGCTTAACAACAATATTAAAAATAAAATAAGTACCTGTCAACGAGGCATGAATCGCATTATGTGAAATATACGTGAAATTCAAAAAAATACGTAACACAAAAATACGCAAGCATACAAAAACAAAGGATGCCCTGGCATACGCTAAATCCTTGCAGTGAAAATGGGCGGGACATGTGAAGACTGGCAAGCCTTGGAGGAGGCCTTCACCTGTAGAGGGGTTTTAGAAAATCAAAAATAACTTTAAATATGTAAATACTAATCAAAAATGAACCTAGCTAGAACTTTAAGTGTATAGCATAAACAATATTTTTTTAGTATTTAATTATCTACTCTGAAAACTTTTGCAACTGTTTTCTTTTTTACAAGAAATATAAAGTTTTTTTTTATTTTATTTATTTATTTAATGCCTATTTTCACTCAAAATGATAAATCCAATGATTGGTTACTCGAACCTCCTTTTGTACTGCCATTATCTAGTAGCGGTCTTGTCAGTGGACACACGTAGGTGAAACCAACAACCTATTACAGATTTGCATAAATACCGCCGCACCGCTACAACAATACAACACTGCAACCGATACAACAAACAATAACACATTATTCATACTTAGACACTTATTACCGATTGAACAGTGAACCATTTACTAATTGCTTTACAGTCCGTGTAATTAAATCCTTCTCACACACACACATCCATACAGACACACACACATACTCACACACACACACCACTACCGCAGATTAACCATAATAAAAAACACTTGACTTATTTGCATAAGAGGTACAACCTAATCCTAACTAATATAATTTTTTATTGCTAACGTCGTGTTTATTTGCTATTGTTAACGTTGTGTTTATTTGTTATTGTTTACGTTGTGTTTATTTGTTATTGCTTACGTCGTCGTTATTAAGGAAACTACTAGCGCTGTTTTTGTTACAGACATTATTGAAGGAACGGAGAAGGTTTATACCGCAAAATTTTAATATACCTGCAGTAAACTTTCTTTCTATAATTAAGAAGTTACCAATAACCAAATTTTGACAAAAACTTGTAATTAATAATAAGGTAATTAGCATCATCTACTTTAATATTGACAGGCGTTGACAATATGCATACCCGGTGTCCGGCAAGGGCGTCGCCAGCTTTTGGGCTAGGGGGGGAGACTAGGTATAAAATGTTATTTACATACGGCAAAAAATGGCATTGTATGCACTTTACTTCATTATTATTCATATGGTAAAACTCCATAGGCGTGAAGCGACTTCTGCTCTTCATCCCCCCGACCGACCTCAACACGGTCGAAAAACTATTGTTAGGCGGCCTCGGCACGTACTAACGGCCCCTAACGACTATCCGGATAGCGAGATTAGTTTCAACGACCTCCCCTAATAGGGCATCCCCCCTAACAGGACGCCGACGTCCCAAGGTTCGTCAGCGCCCGAACGGATACACGAGATATCAAAGAGTGCCGGAGGGCTTCTCGCCCCCACTCTCTCGCAACCGCGTAACGGGGAACTCCCCTCCTGGCTCTGACTCACCTTCGGGTTCGAGGCTCATTTCAACGGCATCTTCTTAATTATAGAAAAAATCAGACTCACGCTTGACGTTTTCAAGGAACCTATGTCCTTCCCATGGACTCAAACTATCTCCATGCCAAATTTTCCCGCGGTTTTACTCGCCCTAAATTCGTTTATCGGTGTAGGATTTACACGACAACTCCTCAATTATAGAAAAAAAAACGACTCACACTTGACGTTTTAAAGTAGCCTATGTGTGAGAAAAATAGATAGACAGCATTTATGATATTAGTATGGACTACTTTTCCCAAAAAGAGCAGGTAAGAGCACTTTGTATTGATGATGTAAAGACGTGACGAAGCTTCCTAAATCCTGCCCAACCTAAATGGACCCTCCTTATCAGCTTCTTTTTCGAAATGATTTTTACCCAACTGCACTATCCATTGCCATAATCCATTTTTTTTTCGTTGCTTTCAGTCAAAAATGTTCAGTGCTATAGGCTTGTTATTTTATTATAAGGTTTGAAGGAGAGGCGGGATATGAGTTGTGTTGTTGGGCATTATAATATATAAATATAAAAATGAGAGAAAGTTAAAATAATAATAGGTAGTAATAGAAGGTAGGTATATAAAAAATAAAGTAATGTAATAAATGTAATTATAAGGAGATATTATGATTATTATATTGTATACTGAAAGGGTTAATTTTAGTTTATCATTTTTTTGTTTTTTTTCTCTTATTTCTTTCTTTTTGTCTTAGGTTAAGTAGGGCGAAGGATAATACTTATGCAGCTGTTTTATGTAGATTATTTATTTTGTATTTAAAATTATAGTAAGTGTAGTTAGTTAAATGTAATTATATTAATAATAAAGCATCTTTTTATTTGCTATTGTCAAACGAGTCGCAAACGAAAGGTTCTCACTGAAAATCAGTGTTGTGACCGTTTGGTCACAGCGTAATGCTGAGTGAGAAACCTATTTGGCGCACAACTCAAATTAAGTTTATAGTGTTAACATTTCGTTTTTTATGTTCCTGTTATTTATAGGTTGTGTTGTCCAAATAAAATGTTTTTCTTTCTTTTTTTTTTACTATAATATCATCGCCAGAAAATTGTAGGTGTGAGATTTACTCGCTGTTTACATTTACTTATGCCTTGTCCTTTCCAGTTATCAAGACTTAAAGACATCAGTGCGATTCTAAACAGTTAAGCCCGTTCCTGGCTACGTCCATGGTGTCCGGTGACTGTCAATTATTTGCATTAATTAACAACAAATACTTCAAAAACAATATAGTGCAACAGAATAGGCATTCTTCATATATTATGTATAACAATATAACTTTTAGTGTGTTTCGATGAGTAAATTTAAGCAATGTTTTACGAAGCGTGTTAAGAATTGTGCAGCGAATACTGCATTTATGAATAGTCATATATAAAGAAATAAGCAAGACGTAACGCGCAATTTCTGAAGGATCCACACCAAATCTCCCGCCCTAGCTTGGGACATCAAAACGAGGACGCGTGTCCTGACGATACTATACAGACAAAGTTCTAGACAAGATAAATTAACATTGACCCTGACAAATGTATGACGGTCTACAGAAACATGACGGTCTACAAAGATCGTGCGAGCCCATTATAATATTAAAAATAAAACAATGCAATGTTGCTGGTAACCCTATAAATAAAATTATAAAGGAAATATTTAAGAGGATATATTTTTATTATTCATTGCTTATATGTAATTTTGTAGACGAAAACATTAAGCAAAGGGAAGATGCAAAAGATTATTCAGTTATGAAAGATACTACATTTTCAGTTCGACCTCGGTTGTCACGATTGGCTGCGAGGCCTGATCGGGACGATGGGCAGCTTGGGCATGCTGTGCGCGCTGCCGGTTGCGGGCATCATCTCGGACCACTTCGGACGGCGCACCATCCTAGTCATCAGCGCGTTCAACTCCGGAGCCTTGGGCGTGCTCAAGGCGTTCTCCATCAACTACCCCATGTCTATAGTGCTTCAGTTTTTGTGGACTGGATTGGGCGTCGGGACTTACAATGCTGCCTACATTTTTGGTAAATATCTCTTTTTAATATTCAAAGGTAGGTAGTTCTACGAGCACATCCAATCAGAATTGATCAAAAATCTTTACGATATCATTTATCTTCAGTAATTAATATGTTTTAAACACACTGTACACTATTTAACTTTTAATAATAATACCGTTTTAATGCCCCTAAAGCAGACAAACTGACAGAACATTAAGCTACAGTTTCTTTTTGCCTAAATGTCGGCTAACTATCTGCTTTAGGATCTTTTTTTTGTGGATGCGTGGTTTTTAATTAAATATAGTTTATTTATTTATTAATTCTTAATTTTCTTCTATTTTACAAATTTTAGTTGGTGGTCTAGGGCAATAATTGAAGAAAATAAGAACTTTTTAACATTTTTATCCGAAACCCTAAATTGTTAAAGCGGGCGAATGGATAGGAAAGCAAGACAGGATTCCCTGCGCGGACAGCGGAGGACCGGCGGTGCTTGTTGCTGTCATGCTCGGCGTAGACGCGGCGTGCTGGTTCGGCGGTCAGGGAGCAGGTTGAACAGGATCCTGAAACCAGGGATCACTTAATCTCCGCCCTGGGAGGCTGATCCGCCAGCCTGTGTAAAGTATCTGAAGTGTTAGTCGTGCCAGAGAAGGAGACCGGAGTGGACAGAGGGGGATCAGGGGCCCTTCCGCCCACCGTGCCAGCAACCGTATCATCTGTGTCAAGCTTCGGCCTTAGAACCGCACCTTTTGTCCTCTAAGCTGTCTGTGCAGTGAATCCTTACTCTAAGAAACTTTTTTTATATATTATGGCCATGAGAACGAAAAAGAAAAGAGTTTGTACAGCGGCTACTCCATCCACATATAATGTGGATTTTTGCAACATCAGGGGTATTAACGCAAATCTTAACGCAGTCCACTACCATCTCGAGACTGCGCAGCCGACCATTCTTTTTCTGACGGAGACGCAGATATCCTGCCCGGCCGACACATCATACCTTCACTATCTCGGCTAGAGTCGTGCCGGTGTATGTATGTTCGTCCGGGAGGATATCTGCTGTCGCCGCCTTCATAGCCTTGAAGACAGGGACCTGTCGATATTCTGGGTGCGCGTAGATTACGTCGGCCGCACTCGTATCTATGCGTGCCTATACAGGTCTCATAGCCGTGACACGGACGTAACTCGACTCTTCACGCATCTGAGTTTGACGACTGACAAAGTTCTAGAGCAATATCCCACAGCAGAACTAGTTATTTTGGGAGACTTTAACGCCCACCATCGTTAGTGGCTCAGTTTTCGAACCAATAACTATGCTGGGATCTCTGCTCATGAATTTGCTCTGACCTATGGATTCTCTCAGCTGGTACTTTCTCCAACGAGAATACCAGATACAGAGGAACATACGAGCTCCTTACTGGATCTTCTGCTGACTACTCGTCTAGACGGATACTCCGTCTCAGTGGATGCGCCTCTTGGCTCCTCGGACCACTGTCTCGTCCGGACTCAAATGTCATGCACACAACCTGATCCTTCTGGGCCAACTAATTGGCGTCGTGTGTGGCTCTATAAGTCGGTAGACTGGGATAGATTGCGAGAATTTCACGCATCGTACCCGTTGAGGCAGATCTGTTTTAATTCAGAAGTTCCTGACGTCTGCGCAGCCGCAGTCACTGAGACAATCTTTGTTGGTATGGAATGCTATATTCCTAACCCGCGAGTAGCTGCCGGCGTCAAAAAACGACCGTGGTTTAATAGGTCTTGCAGAAAAGCTAAAATTCTTAAGCAAACTGCATATGAGGGTTGGACCACGGCTCGTAATAATAAGGATCCGAATATTTCTGAGTTAAAACGCAAATTAAATACTGCCTCGAGGTTCAGTAAGAAAGCAACTGCCAGAGCAAAATTCCAACTCATAGGCAAAATAGGTGGGCGACTTGCGAGCTAGCCTTCTGGGAGTCGTGCTTTCTGGTCGCTTGCCAAAGCTGCCGAAGGTAACTTTTGCCAGTCGTCGTTACCACCACTGCGAAAGACCGATGGTGACTTGGCCCATACTGCTAAAGAGAAAGCCGATCTACTGGGCAGTCTCTTTGCCTCGAACTCGAACATGAACGATGAAGGCGCTGAACCACCTACTGTACCGTGGTGCGGTTAGACCATGCCGGAAATCTCCATAACGCAGCGGGAGGTCCGGCGGATGTTGCTTTCTCTAGACGTTCATAAGTCGAGTGGGCCAGACGGTATACCAGCAGTGGTGCTTAAGCAGTGTGCTCCTGAGTTATGTCCTGTACTCACGCGCCTCTTCGCGCTTTCCTACCACACTAGGCAATTTCCGTCTACATGGAAGACTGCGAATGTGCACCCGGTGCCCAAAAAGGGCGAAAGATCTGATCCATTGAATTACAGGCCTATCGCTATTACCTCTCTCCTCTCCAAGGTGATGGAGCGTGTGATCAACACACAGCTTCTAAGATACCTAGAAGTACACGATCTGGTCAGTGACCGTCAATATGGGTTTCGCCACGGTCGCTCCAATGGTGACCTTTTAGTGTATCTCACACACCGATGGGCACTAGCCATTGAGAGTCAGGGGGAGGCATTGGCATGTAGCCTGGACATAGCGAAGGCGTTCGATCGGGTCTGGCACCGGGGTCTTCTATCGAAGTTGCCATCTTACGGAGTGCCCGAGGGCTTGTGCGAATGGGTGGCTAGCTGTTTGTCCGACAGACGCATACGAACCGTAGTTGACGGTAGTTGCTCTGATGGCATGGACATTAATGCTGGTGTCCCGCAATGCTTTGTGCTGTCTCCTACGCTGTTTCTACTGCATATAAATGACATGTTGGACGTCAACAACATACATTGCTATGCAGATGACAGTACTGGAGACGCTTTTTACACGGGTCGTGCAAACATCCCTCGTTCCGTTGTGGAGGAAAACCGCGGAGAACTTGTGTCTCAAATCGAGACCACACTGTCCAAGGTCTCTGACTGGGGACGGGTAAACTTGGTCCGATTCAACCCTACAAAGACACAAGTGTGCGCGTTCACCGCTAAGAAAACTCCATTCACTGTAGTCCCACAATTCCAGAACACTCCCCTCTCCATCTCCAACAGCATTGGGATCCTTGGTGTCGACATCTCCAGCGATGTTCAGTTCCGAGATCATTTACAAGATAACATGCAGCTGGCGTCCAAAAAACTTGGTGTACTCAACAGAGCGAAGCAGTACTTCACGTCGGGGCAAAGGTTGTTACTTTACAAGTCGCAATTTCGGCCCCATATGGAGTACTGCAGCCATCTCTGGGCAGGTGCACCCGGATACCAGCTTGGACCTTTTGACTCGGTTCAACGACGGGCTGTGATAATTGTCGACGATCCCAAACTCACTTGCGGTATCGAGCCCTTAAGTATGAGGAGAGACTTTACCTCCCTGTGTGTGTTCTACCGCTTGTACAATGGGTTGTGTTCTGAGGAATTGTTCGAAATTATGCCTACGGCTACTTTCTACCATCGCACCGCTCGCCATCGGCAGGGAATTCATACTCACACTTTAGAACCTAAATGGTCGCGTACAGTGCGGTTTCAGAGAAACTTCCTCCCGCGAATGCTTAAGTTGTGGAATGAGCTCTCTGCCAAGGTTTTCTGCAAGGACTACAGTATGGAGTTCTTCAAGAAAGAAGTTATTAGATTTCTGAAGGGTCGGAAACGCGCAAGTGATACCCCTGGTGTTGCAAGCGTCCATAGGATACGGTGACCGCTTACCATCAGGCGGACCGTAAGCTTGTTTGCCACCTTAGTGGTATAAAAAAAAAAAAAAAAAGAAAAGCAAGGATAGGAAATTACAAGAGTTCGGTTTTTATCACATACCTACGGAACTGTAAACACAAATATTAAAAATACATGAACTATAAGCATTCAAATTACTTTTTCTACTTATTTGGCTTCATCGGTCCAAGGGCTGATAAATAACTGGCCGAAACGACGAACTTAAAAAGAAGATACGCAAAAAAAAATTACATCAAATTTTGATTTTGATTCAAAATGATGAGAAGACCTTAAACTTTCTCCTTCGCGAATATACTTAACAATGGGAAAAAAAACGAAATTCGTGCGGTGATAAAGTTTTAAGAGAGAAAACAGCAACCCAGATTAAACCCAGGCTGGACAGTGTTTTAGGTGATTCTGCTCCTTCATTGAGTATGATTTACACCTGGGTAACTGATTTTAAATGTGGAAGACTGGGCTGCGAAGACGCCCACAGGTCCGGCCGTCCTCTTCCTTTAGTGCGGCGGCCATGCCTTATATATTACTAGCGTAAGGACCCGGTTAACGCGCACGACCAGTGGCACTAGCGCACTGGCCCCAAAATATCAGTTTGGGGCCAGCGCGGGCTCAGTCGTCGGCGAAGCTCGATCGGTGCAGTGTGTTGTTGTATATTGTTTTTTTACAAAAATGTCTAGTAGTTGCGTTGTGAAAGGCTGCAAAAATTACCATACAAAGGTGACCAAGAAACATGGGATATCATATCATCGGTAAGTAATCTCGGATTATATTTTTTGCCTATGTAACGATTAAATAAACGCATTTTAAAATTCGTAATTTTTTACTGTTATCCATGGCAGCTGTCAAGTGACGTTTTGCTTCGCAAGCGAAGTAACCTTGTACGGACGTTACTTTTATTTGTGCATTACTTAAGAGTTTTTTATGAATATGCATATCAATATTTCTGACTACAGATTACTCCATTTCTTAATCGTTTTCAATTGTTATGACTTCTTAAGCGTATGCAGCGCTATTGATTCCTTCCTACCTCTGATAAATATTTTATATAATGTACGATAACTTTAAAAGCACACACTTTGAACAATGTTATGCTTAATTTTTTTAGAGTATGCAGGTTTGTAGTTTGATAAGAAATCTACTAGATAGCATAATAAACTTATTTTGCGAAATTTATTTAATATTTCTTTCTGCTTATCCTTCATATATAATATAACGAATTACGATGCGTACAGTTTTTAAATTACAGTTTTCCTTATAATCCAGTGCGTAAAGAAAATTGGAGTAGCATTATTCGAAAACAAAGAAAGGAACCTTATTTCAAGCCTAATAAAAGCACAACAGTATGTTCTGCTCATTTTTGTGACAAAGATGTTAGTATCTCAAAAGCTGGATCACGGAGGCTAAAAGAATCGGCTATACCGCGACTTGGGATTGAGGTACTCATCTCATTCATAAGCAAAATTAAATTACTTATTGTACTTTTCCTTCGTATCTACTTTAATTTAATTATTATTACAGGTTTGTAAGAACAAAGAACTCCGGGCTTCAACTCCAGCCCAAAACTCGCAAGTAGAGGAGATTGATGTTGATATTAGCGATCTCAATTCAATATTTGACACGCCAAGAAAAATAAAACTAAAGAAAAGGATTGCGAAACTAGAAAAACGTCAAAATGCTGCAGCCAAAAAAAGAAAAAAAATTACAGAAACAGAACGCTAGACTAGATAAAAGATAGAGACTGCTAGATATTATCACAAATTTAAAAAAAAGAAAAAAAAGATCCCGCACGAACTGAGAACCTCCTCCTTTTTTGAAGTCGGTTAAGAAGCGAAAAACAAGGTCTAATATTGGAAAATGTATTGCAGGTAGGGACAAACTGGCTGGATTATTTTTTTACAAGCATGGAAACAAAATGTTTATTTGTAATCCAAACACTGTCCCGCCTGCAATACATTTTCGAACAATTTTTTTTTAAAAGATTAAAATAATATTGCGTATGGCACAATAGAGACAAATCTAAGGACACCTCATAAGTTCAATTCCGTCAAAAGGTTAAGGCTGTAGAACGTTGAAAATAATTAGACATACATACTGTATGTATGTAACATACATATGCTCGTTAAACATTTGGCAGTTGGGTAAAAACCACAAATATTAATTATTTTTAGCTATAAGATTGTTTTAAATGATTAGGTATGTTGTATATTTTATGATTTTGTGGTTGTTCTGATATTAAAATCGACTTACAATTTCTCGTGTTTTATTTGAATACTTTGTAATTCTTTATTTTCGACTGTACCAAACCAACATAATTTTTTTAACAAAAAACAAATTTTACGCACGTACAAGGTTACATGTAGACCTTATACGTAATTTAGTCAACGCGAAACTCACGAAGCTCGTAAGAGTTATGATAGATGGCGCTACGTTTTGATTATATGAGGAAGATGGGTGTAAAATATTTAGACGGGCGTATCCTTCCTTTTTAAATCATTGGCGGCGGCAGTGTACACACGTATTTTGTTTTTTATTTAATTTTTTAAGCCAGTATAATATTGTAATTAAATTTAACGTCCCTTACTTTTGCCCCGCGAGTCTTATTGGTGTGAATTAGTTTGAGGTCAGGTTGTTTTAAAGCCGAACGATGCAACGCACTCCGCTAACCACTCTCGCAGGCGATCCAAATGCGTCAGACTCTGATATATCCTCAAAGAGCGACTCAATTAATGTTGGTGTTGCCGCCGGTCAGCCTAGTATAATCCGGCAAAAACGTCGCAGAGTTACAGATGATAACTTAAGCCACTCGTGAAGTACCATGAAAAAGGAATTAATAGAACTTATTGATAGCAAGTTTGACAAGTTAGATCAAACCATGAAAAACATAAAAGTACAGAATGGTGAAGTAACTAAGGCCCTCGAATTCGTGTCTTCCAAATATGAAGAATTTTATTTGAAATTAGGAAAAATTTAACATGAGAGGAATGAAGACAAGATTTCTATTAAAGAACTCGAAACTAAATTAGAAGCTATAGAAATAAGCAACCGGTCTTCAACTGTTGAATTGGGAAATATTCTGCGAAAGCCCACTGAGACCAAATCGTATCTTTCCAAACTTGCCCTAAGTTTGGGGAAAGCGATAAACCTGGATATCTCAAAGTCCAAAACTAATGATGTGTACAGAGTGAACAAAAATTCATCAATACTTCCAAAACTACGTACTGTAATCCGTAAAGAAGATTGTGTAAGAGCCTTCAAAAAATACAATTAGGATCACTCCAGTCAACTTAGTACCACACAACTAAAATAAGGCTTGCCAGCTGCTCCAATTTATGTCTCTGAACACATGACATCCAAAACGAGAAGATTTTTTTTTCTTACAAGAGACTTTGCGAAATCGAACGATTACAAGTTTTGTTGGTGCTCCCTTGGACGAATATTTCTGCAGAAAAAAGAGGGTGCTCCTCCACTGTTTATCAAAGAGGATAATCATATCAACTGGATGATCTTAAGAGACGGGAAGATCGGACCACCGCTTCCAGTGAACCACTGAGCGCATTGCTTTGTTGTTAACTCAAGTAAAATAATTACTATTTTGTGCCAAAACATACGAAGTATAGATCGGAACTTAACCCAAATGGGAATTTAGCTAAACCAACTAAATATTGACGTAGATATTTTAGTACTCACCGAATGCTGTCTAAATAAGCTAGATTACGTTGCCTCACTTAAAAACTATAAAGCATACACAACAACGCACAATAAAACTCAAAACGAAGGTGTAGATATCTTTATTAGAAATGATATATCATTATTAAGATCAAAGGTGAATCAGCCATTGTTGCTATCTACCGTGCATCTTCCTACCGATGCTTAAATAATTTCCTAGTAACATGTAACAATATTCTAGACTCCTCAAAAACTTTTCTAAACGTCATTTTTATTGGTGATATCAACATAAATATTGCGTCTCCTACTAACACTGAAAACTGCGATGATTACCTGGACTTAATGACAGCACGAACTTCTATCGGCTCACATGTTACCTACAAGAGAAAACAGTTGTCTGGACCATATTTTTTTTAAAACAAAGTTTAAAGCTACGACACTAGTAATAACCACTACATTAACAGATCATCACTCTGTAGTACTAGTTCTTGAAAATATTCGATGCCTCAGAAATATTCACAACCTGATAACTAAAATAAATTTTGATAATATCGCTTTTGACCTTGACATAATTAAATTAAATACTATCTTCGAAATGAAAGACGTTAATAAAGCTATCGATATTTTTGTTTTTGAGTTAAGACGTGCAATCGATCAAAACACATCAATGAATAAAGTTTCCTGTGGTAAAAGGATCAAAGAACCCTGGCTTGCTCCGGAATTATTGAGGTGTATAAGGTATCACGATAAACTTCATAAGGCTTTAAAAATTGACCCCGAAAACGAATGTCTTAAGATAACATACAAAAGATACAGAAACTACTACGTAGAAATATTAAGAAAAATTAAAAAAGAGCATGAGAAAAAGAAATAAGTAATGCTGATGGTGACATCAAAACAAAACTGGCAAGTAATTAAAACATTGCTAAATTTAACCCAAAAAACACAACTACGATGTCGACAATCTCTTAAACCTAAAGAGCAATGATATCGAATCAATAAACTATATAAATAATTAATTTGCCAACGTTGGTCAAGTTTTAGCTAACAAGATCACACCATTGACTGACATCGATAAACCTTCACTCACGCTAACTGAGAATTCAATTCAATCATTTGTACTTTTTCCCACTGATACATTAGAAATTGAATCAACCATTGCTAGTCTTAAATTCAGTACAGCGACTGGACATGATGGTATTCCGACCTTGGCACTGAATTGTCCCCCATATAATTTACATTTGCAACCTCAGTTTCACACGTGGAATATTCCCAAACTCACTTAAGGCAGCACTTCTAAAACCGATTTATAAAAGAAGCAGTAGTAATAATTATCGTCCAATTTCTATTCTTTCAGCCCTGTCAAACATTTTAAAAGGTTTACTAAACAAACGGCTCGTTTCATACTTCACAAAATTTAATATTATATCTGAAAATCAATTTTCTTTAAGGGCAGGAAGATGTACAGAACATCCCGTATAATTTTATAACTTACAAACTACATTGTACAAAACAACTAGTAACAAAAATAAATACATTGGTATATTCTAGACCTCACTAAAGCATTTGATACTGTCTGTATCCCTATCCTCCTCAATAAAATGGCGAAGCTGGTATAAGGGATATTGCTTTGAAGCTTATTGCAGACTACCTCTCGAAAAGAACTTAAAAGGTCAAAATTGGTAACCTGCAAAGTTCCCTCTTCTACTTCATACGGTTCCTCAAGGCAGTATACTGGGGCCCACACTATTTCTTTTTAACGTCAACGAGCTCTGTAATATAAATATATCGGGCAAGACAGTAGCTTTTGCTGATGACACTGCGCTAATATTTGCAGCGCCTACCTGGGATAAAGTTACGCAAGACGCTGAATCAGGTCTAAGAGAGGTGATGACCTGGCTTCGAAATAATCTACTCACTCTCAAAATAGGTAAAACCAACTACATACGATTTTCCAAAATCTTTGCTGACTAACCTAATACAAATTTAGAAAATATAAGAGTCCACAACTGTTGTAATGAAACGAGTACAAATTGCGAGTGCCCCTCTATAGAACGAGTATCAGTAACCAAATATCTCTGCGTACTTGTTCACCATCAGCTCAATTTGCGGGAGCATACCAAAGCATTTGCTAGTAGGATAAAATAATTGATTGTAGTTTTTAAAGTTGGGGACGTGACCTTTTTAAAAGAAAACTATTATGCATTATGCCACTCTATTTTAGCTAACAATATTACAATGGGGAGGAGGGGACTTTTAAAACGTACCTCTTACGCGTAGAAAGATCCCAAAGAGCGATTTTGAAGACAATGCTCTCAAAACTATTTCGGTACCCTACAAAAGAACTGTACTCTGAAGGTAAAATACTGACTGTTCGACAGGTTTTTATCTTAAAATCAGTTCTTAAGACCTACTCGAGCTCTACTTTTGACTTGGCGAAATTTCAAAAGATGCAAAGATAGACTAGTGCTACCTACCGCTTTGTCTTCAGCATTTGCTCAAAAAAGAAAAACAATAAATGGAGAGTACTACGCAAGCTTGCTGCAAGATTTAAGTGAAGAAATCCGGAAGAAACGACCTTATTGGGCGAAGAAAAAAGTTTTGATCCATCATGACAACGCAATTGTACACACGTATATGGTAGCAATCGCCAAACTTCCGTACTTAAATACTTCGAATTAATTGAGAATGTCATTACGTAGGAATCTACACCTAGCTGCGCCGATATTCGGGGTCCTGAACACTAATTGACCAGAATACTTATTCGCAAAATTTAAATAGCGAAGAGTTGACAGCACCCGGGATATGAGGATGCTTAACACTACTTTGGAAATACCCCAGCACCGTACAATAGCATTCCGTGGACGTTTTAGGTATGTGGCCACCAAATGTTGGAATAACTCACCCCCACCCATTCGCGCACTCAATACAGTAAGCACTTTCAAATTACAATTGAAGAAACTTTTTTTACAATATCAAAAGACACACGAGAACAGTGCCAGGTGGCCAAGATATTCTCAACATGCTATAATTCAATAGGGATAGATAAATAGTAATATGAAATACCAAACTAATTTATTTATATGTAATGTATTAGCTTCATTAGTATATTATCTTAGTATATGTACGTACCTACACATAAATACATTATTAAGGGTATAATTTCACTGACTGAAATCGTTTTAAATTATATTTACCAGCGACACTACGACCGTGTTCCTTGCGCAGGTGTAAATGTCAACCTTCGGCTCCGCTACAAATCAGCGCTTTCGCTCTCGAATTTTTTCGTGTCGCGGCACAAGCTGAGCTGGTGCCCATTTCATCATCACAGCGCTTACAATATACTTACAGCACAGATCCTTTCTTTTATGTCTTCTTCTTTTGTTATTTTTATTTTGTGTTATTTTTATTTTGTGTTATTTTTATGTTGTTGACTTTGTGAGCGAAATGATGCACTGAGAAAAATGGCAATTTCGATTCATGCTAAAACATCGTTAAGATGTTAAATTGCATCGGTATCGTAATAAATTATAGGTCTTACAGCCGATTTTTTAGTAATAGTAATAGTTTATCATATTCTTGAATATTATCTAGTTTGTAATAAAGGGTTTTGATGCCTTTAAAGTTTAAATATTATGGGTAAACTTTTATGATAACGTCTTGACAATTCACTATTACGTTCTGATATTTCAACTCGTTATCCCATATAATTTTAATGAAGGCTAAAAATAATAGACAGTATGTCTTCTACGGATGAAATTTGGTGACAAACCATGAGTAAAACATGAATATCGTGTTTATTTGACTTTTTTTTTTTTATACCACTAAGGTGGCAAACCAGCACACGGTCCGCTTGATGGTAAGCGGTCACCGTGGCCTATGGACACTTGCAACACCAGGGGTATCACTCGCGCGTTGCCGACCCTTCAAAAATCCAATAGCTTCTTTCTTGAAGAACCATATACTGTAGTCCTTGGAGAAAACCTTGGCAGGGAGCTCATTCCACAACCCAAGCGTTCGCGGGAGAAAGTTTCTCTGAAACCGCACTGTACGCAACCATTTCGGTTCTAAAGTGTGAGAATGAATTCCCTGCCGATGGCGAGCGGTGCGATGGTAAAAAGTAGCCGTGGGCATAATTACAAACAATTCCTCAGAACACATCCCGTTGTACAAGCGGTAGAACACACACAGGGAGGCAAAACCTCTCCTCATACTTAAGGGTTCGATACGGCAAGTGAGTTTGGGATCGTCGACAATTATCACAGCCCGTCCTTGAACCGATTCAAAAGGTCCAAGCTGGTATCCGGGTTCACCCGCCCAGAGATGGCAGCAATACTCCATATGGGGCCGAACCTGCGACTTGTAAAGCAGCAACCTCTGCCCCGACGTGAAGTACTGCCTCGCTCTGTTGAGTACACCTAGTTTTTTGGACGCCAGCTTCAGCTTATCTTGTAAATGATCTCGGAACTGAACATCGCTGGAAATGTCGACACCAAGGATCCCAATGCTCTTGGAGATGGAGAGGGGAGTGTTCTGGAATTCTGGGACTACAGTGAATGGGGTTTTCTTATCTGTGAACGCGCAGACTTGTGTCTTTGTAGGGTTGAATCGGACCAAGTTTACCCGTCCCCAGTCAGAGACCCTGGACAGTGTGGTCTCGATTTGAGACACAAGTTCTTTGCGGTTTTCCTCCACAACGGAACGAGGGATGTTTGCACGACCCGTGTAATAAGTGTCTCCAGTACTGTCATCTGCATAGCAATGTATGTTGTTGATGTCCAACATGTCATTGATATGCAGTAGAAACAGCGTAGGAGACAGCATAGAGCCTTGCGGGACACCAGCATTAATGTCCATGCTATCAGAGCAACTACCGTCAACTACTAGATAATGTAGTTACAAAGTTACATGATGCGATGTTAACAAGAAGTTTCCTTAAAAAATATGGTGCCGTGTCGTAATGTTGTACGTTCTTAAGAATTATACGTTAGACACCCCTCCATTTTATATATCCTGTCCTTAAGAATTATCAGGAACAGTTGTGATGAAGTGATCATATTATTTTTAATCTATACCTTAATTTTCGGCAACTTACTATTCAACTGGCTGGCTCAGGAGTTAAATATGGTAATGCAAACATCTCATATGTATGGTATATGGTAATGGCAATGAGGATGATGATCGTAATGACTATAGCAATGGTAAAATGGCAATGACGATGGTAATTGTAGTGACAATGGCATTGGTAATGTAAATGGTAGTGGTAGTGGTAATGATAATTATCACTATCGTTTCCTGATATAAGAAAAGTACATGTTCGCATTAACAACACGACTTCTTGTTATTTTTTAGGTATGCCTCTACTATAAAACATTATTTCCTGATAATTCTTCAGTTCATGCATGATACAATTACATGCAATATGCTTTAGCGGTATCCGTACAGTACTTAACTATCATCATTTACTTTACATGACAGTATATCAGTTTCCTGTTAATATATTTGTTTGGATGCTGAGGTATTTTTATGAGGTATTCCTGATGATTTGTTGAGAATCCCTCATAAAACGAAGGGTACATTTTTCTCAGTGTGGTGAATAAATGATTGTCTATGTCTAAGTTTTTCTTTTTCGTTTCGGAAACTTATCAATCAGCCCTCGTACCTGGGAAGACCGACAGATATGACGAAACTGACTAACGGCTACTGTTGACTAAAATATCCCTAAAATTGACAAATGGAAGGAATGGAACGGATGGACATGACGGAATTCATTTATGCCGCTTGACTACCCTAATATGTAAGAA
Source organism: Apoda limacodes (assembly GCA_946406115.1). Lineage (NCBI taxonomy): Eukaryota > Metazoa > Arthropoda > Insecta > Lepidoptera > Limacodidae > Apoda > Apoda limacodes. The sequence goes on from OX291556.1 coordinate 26,831,882, forward strand.
ACAGAAGGACACTCGACGAAGTATATGTAGTAGAATAGATGTACTCAACATGAGATTCGGTTTTGGTTACGAAATCATAAAAATAAACGTTAATATTAGCTTTTTTCTTCCGTTGTCCGTCAAAATGTATAATGTCAAAATAGTTATTGGATTTGTTAGGGTTACCGTGCACTTCGGTGAAATTCCGTGCGTTTTTCCTCAAAATTTGTAAAGTTTTAACGACACAATGATTTCTGTTTTCCGCACGGAATTTTTACACTTTATGGAACTAAGGTATATAAAGCCCTACGCAATACGGAAAACAATAAGGTTGAGTTAATGAAGTAACGCGTTTTTGAGAGATAAAGGTTGTTTTTATTTTTACTGATAACCTCCAACTCGTATGCTTTTAAAAAATCCTAACAAATGTTTTTCAATTTAAATCGAAGCGCGTACCACATTTGATGCGTTAGGATTTTGAATACTTACGCGCCACACCGCAGTGCGCCCAGCTTTAGAGCGTTGAGTTGTCAACTAGAGTGCACGTTATAGTGGTGTTTTGTTGACCGACATAATGTACATAATGCGGTTATCCTACCAAAGAGAATGAACCAAAATTTGTACTGTGTTATACAGAATATATAACTTTTTAACTTGGCAGGATTATGACATTGAACGCATTGAAGCAGTCAACAAAACGCACCTCCCATAAGTTTGCACGAATTAAGATGCGGTGCGATAACTCTGTCATCAATTATTTTGTTAACATCATTGACAGTGATGCCTCTGCCACGCAGAAATATCTTGGCCGGTCTAGACGTAGAGACCGGTAGAAGGTCGTCGAGATAACCAAAGTCTAAAATTTCATTAACTAAGGTATTTTCTGACCTAATTCTAGTTTTCTTGGACTTATCCTTACTGAACAGAAACGGGACCAATCTGTGTGTTGACTCTTCCATATGTAAAAAAAATCCAAATCAGTCTATAAACGCCGGAGTTTTGAGGTAACAAAAATAAACAAAACATACAACCGAATTGAGAACTTCCTCCTTTTTTGAAGTTGGTTAATAAAAAATAGTATTTGGGTGCTTTGTGTGTCAAAGTGGTCGAACCCTATCTTCCGAAGTTCCGTGCTTTTGTTCATTGTCAACTTGTACTTAGTCCATATTTTCACTTTGTTTTATCTACGACAACAAAACAAATGACTGTATCTCATGTTCATTTTAACGGAACGTCTAAATAATACTGTAGTATTTCTGTAGCTGAAAAATAAATTCAATTGTAAACCGTTATTATTAATCAATCTAGTACAAATATAAGAACTGACTTAATTTATGTTCTATTATTTTAATTTCAGCCGCTGAATTTGTGGGTCCTGAATATCGTGTCCTGATGAGTGCCACATGCTCCTCGATATTCGCCGTGGGTGAGGTGATCATGGCGTGCGTCGCGTGGCAGGTCCAGTCCTGGAGGTACCTCATCCTAGCTCTCAACATACCCTGTTTCTTGTTGATCGCTAACTATTGGCTCCTGCCCGAGAGTGTGAGATGGTTGCTATCCAAAAAAAAGTTTGAGGAAGCCAAACAAGTTTTGGAAAAAGTGGCAAAAGTCAACGGAAAGAACATCAGTGACAAGTCTATGGAAGCTTTGATCAATTCTGCTTTGGTCGGTAACGAAAAGGTGAGATTTAATGATGCTTTTGTTTAAGTTAAGCTTGCTCATTTTTTAAGAAAAAAAAGTAAAGGGTTGATTACAAAATCGCGAAAACTCTTCAACGATCCAAGATAGATTCTTGAACAATAAATATATTATTTGTATAAAAATGGTTATGGAAGGTGTTCTTCTAAAACAGAAATATAGTAGATACGTTTGAGTCTTATTGTGTTAATCAATCAAATATTCTTTTTTGTGCACCAATAATTTTACAAACTACAGACATTTTAAACATAGTGTTTGTTACAAGTCATGATAAAGTTTCGCCAAATGTTATTATCAACACAAGTCAACAACAAAGATCTTTTTTTTGTGTTTGTTATTTAATGACTATTGTCTGATTTTGTACATTGAAAAACAACGAAAAACTCAATTAATAAAAATAAAGTTTGCTTTTGTCCTTTATGCGATTATGAATAAAATTACACGCTTTTGCCAATTACCATTCTTAATAAAATTTTATGAGATACAAATATTATTTCTTTTAAAAATAGGGTATAAAAAATCAAAATTCGTTTTGACTTGTGTAATTAGATAATGCTATCCTAGGCAGGGCACTGCAAGTACTAGCTCGGATAAGCTGCCCCAACAAATAAAGTGGGGCATAGCGAGTACTTGCTCACAGTGTGGACATCTTCTTTTACCCCTGTCGGGTAAAAAGAGGTACGGGTGTCGGGGTAAGGACTGACGTTTTACCCCATGACCCGGGCGAGTCTCGAGGGTGAGCGCACCCTCGGTGATTGTTTAAAGAGGGCCTACTTTTCAGGCCCTCTGTAAGCATATTAGTGGCCACTTTGTGAAAATGGCGAGGAGGAAATGAAACAAAAACAAAAACAAAAAACTGAGATAAAGCGAAAAAACGAAAGTGGAGAATAAAGATAACAATAACAAAGGTGATTATAAACGAAAAAACTAGTTGACATAAGACATATAAGACATATAAGCCCGGCTAGTTTTTAGGCGGGATTAGCTCCCTAGGGAGAGGTCGGCCTTCAGGTGGGCGGGCGTGCAAAGGCGATATGCCCCTTAGGTGTAGGTGGGTGCTATTGTCCGCCGCGTCAAACAACCGGGCGGCCAGTCTGGCGATAAACTCACCTATTGGCTCTGCCTTTGTGTCCCTAGCAATTGTGTCATTGCGAACGTAGCGCGGAGCACCCGTTAATATCCTCAGCGATTTATTTTGTACTACTTGAATCTTTTTCTTTTTAGTGGCGGATAGCAAGGCGTACCAAGCCGGCGCGGCGTACGTTAAACGGGACCTAACGTAGAGCTTGTATAGCCGGATTTTGGTTTTAAGTGGCAGGTCAGACGAAAATAATGGCCGTAGGGCCGCCCTGGCGCCAACCGCCCTGGCCGCTGCATGTTCAACCATTTTGGACATGCGCAGTCTGCGGTCGATAAAGCAGCCAAGGTATTTTACGCTGCTCTGCCACTCAATTACCTGCCCGCGGAATACAAGCGCTTTAGGTAATAGCCTCTGTTGGCCGGTTAAGATGGCTGCCGTTTTTGAGGCGTTTACTGCTATCCTCCACTTGTCAAGCCAGCACGGGAGAATGTCCAATAATCGCTGCATTTTAGCGGCAGCTAAGTGGGACTTACGGGACGAGCTCATGTACGCGCTGCCGTCGGCATATAATGCTAGGGTGACGTCCTGCGTGCCTGGCGATAGACCGCTATCGCTAAGCGTGGGAATGTCATTAGTGAAAGTCGCATACAACAGTGGGGAAAGGTAGCTACCTTGTGGGACCCCCGCTGAAATGGTCTTGGTAGGGGAGTTTTTATTGTCAACCGAAACATAGAAACTCCGCCCCTCCAGAAAAGAGGCTATTATCCGCCCGTACATAGGGGGTAAGTCGGTCTCAGAAAGCTTAAACAAAAGGCCGGCGTGCCAAACACGATCAAAGGCCTTCTCGATGTCGAGAAAGACCCCGACCGTGTACCTGCCTTTGTTCATCTCAAAGGCCATATGGTGTAAAACACGAGTAAGCTGAAGAGTGGTGCTATGATTACTTCTAAAGCCAAACTGTTCTGGCCTAAGATTGATAGAGGGTGCTACCCTTTTCAATAAAAGACGTTCGAACAGTTTGGCTATGTTAGAAAGTAACGTGATCGGCCGATAATGCTCTGGTTTCTGGCGGCTCTTACCAGGCTTCGGTATGACAATAATTTTGCCTGTCTTCCAGGTCGTGGGAAAGAAACCTGTGCGGAGGATCCCATTAAAAATACGGGTTAAGGCCACAAGACCTTTTCTGGGAAACATCAAAAGGGCCGTGTTAGGAATGCCGTCAGGGCCGGGAGATTTCTTTTTGTTTAAAAAAGATATACATTTTTTAACCTCCTTAGGGGAGATAAAATCGTCACCTCTAAGTGGGATGGTGGGGGTAGAAAGGAACTGTTGTATGCGCTCCTCAACCAATGTTGTGTGGGCGTGGTCGAGAGTACTTGCTCGAATGAGCGGCCCGAACTGGGGAAGTAAGGTGGAGGACCTTACAGAAAACCGCGGCCACAATAACACTAACATTGAGTAGTGCTGTGTTCCTGGCGGTAAGTAAGGTTGCCAGAGCTCTCTTTGAGGATTCGCTGCGGGGACAGCGGAGGACCGGCGGTGCTTATCGCTGTCATTGCTCGGCGTAGACGCGGCGTGCTGGTTCGGCGGTCACGGAGACCTGATGAAACGGCTGATCGGTTTTCTCTAAGGACTACAGTATGGGGTTCTTCAAAAAAGAAGTTATTAGATTTCTGAAGGGTTGGCAACGCGCGAGTGATGCCCTTGGTGTTGCAAGCGTCCATAGGCTACGGTGACCGCTTACCATCAGGCGGACCGTATGCTTGTTTGCCACCTTACTGGTATTAAAAAAATAAAAAACAAACTTATATAATAGAGGGGCGGCAAACTTTTGTAAAAGATGCGCGGCAAACTTATCATAAAAAATCAAACGCCACTTAAAACTTTTACTTATAACATAAATTTACGAAGTGTAACACAAATACCAATAACATCTTAATATATATTTGTTCAGTAAAATTTATCTATAAATTATTTTTTTGGGTACCAAAGGGTAATTAGCGGAACTCTATAACTAAGACTTTGATGTCCGTCCGTCCGTCTGTCACCAGGCTGTATCTCATGAACCTTGATAGTTAGACAGTTGAAATTTTCAGAGAAGATGAAGATGTTCTGCTGCCGCTATAACAAAACAGTATAAAATAAATATTTAAGGGGCTCCCATAAAATTAACGTAATTTTTTTACCATTTCTATAGATAATGGTACGGAAACCTTCGTGAGCGAGTCCGACTTGCACTTGGCCGATTTTCAGATCTTTTTTATGTCCACAGGAATGTAACAATAGGAATTTAGTTTTTAATTTAGGAACTTACATATAATGTAACATAATCAAGTTTTTAATTAAGGAACATACAGAGAATGTAACAATAGGAATTTAGTTTTTGATTTAGGTATTTACAAAGAATGTAACAATAAGAATTTAGTTTTTAATTTAGGAACTTACATTGGATGTAATTATTAGAATTTAGTTTTAAATTTAGGAAGTTAGAATCATGCACGGCATGGCTACTCCGACCATTCTACACGTTCTGTTCAAGTAAAAGAGCCGTGCGCTCGATCTGAGTCGCTTTGTAAGAGCTGGCACGAATACAGACGAAAAAAGTCCTATGACATCGAGGGCATTTTTTGAAATTTCCCCAGAAAGTATTAAATGTCGAGAACTTTGTTATAAATTAATTACAGTACCTGGAAGACCGAGCTCTGTACGGTTTTTTAACAACGCCATCTATTGTCAAGTAGCTTTAGTGTTGCTGTGTCGGTAAAAGTAATAGTATTACTACTCGCCAAAAGATGCCAGGAAGAGTCATATTTTCAGTTTATCATTGCCTGAAAACACGGTTTCAACGAAATGAAACCTAGCTAGATCGATTTATCGTTCCCGAAACCCCCTGCATACTAAATTTCATAAAAATCGTTGGAGCCATTTCCAAGATTCAGATTATAAATAGATTATATATAAATATATATTTTATCATAAATATATAAAGGAATTATTGTATATATATACATATATACAATAATTCTTCGTTTAAAGGCATTATAATATATTATTAGATTTCTTAAATAATAACTATTTGTGAATCTATCATAGCAATACAGTTTTATTTATCCATACTAATATTATAGATGCGACAGTAACTCGGCCTATCTGTATGTTTCCTCTTTACACTCAAATCGCTGTACCGATTAAGATGAAATTTGGCATGGAGATAGTTTGAGGTCCGAGAAAGGACATTTATTACTTGGAAACGTCAAGTGTGAGTCGGTTTTGTTTTTCTATAATTGAGGAGTTGCCGTTGCAATCCTATAAAGATAACCAAATTTAGGGCGGGCAGGTACCCCGCTGCGACTTTATAGCGCCATTTGAACGAGCAATCCCTATCGTGCCACCCATCAATCACTATAATTAATATATATAAAAGTATTACTCAATCGAATTTGATGGCTCAACGATACGTATTATTTTTGACTTTTCAAATGTTTGCTTTTCTTTTTGACGTAGGTGGATTTTTAAATTTTTAAATTAAATTAGGTTATTTATGTTATTTATATATATTTTGCCTAAATTTCATATTGGTTACATACAATTACTTGCAACAATTAAGGATTTGCCAATTATTATATATTATTTTTTAATATTTAGGAAAAAGCCAGAAGCGAACAGTAAAATATGTGTGTGTGCCACCTTTAATACTGGTCAAAGAGTGTTGCTTAGGAGGTTTTTTTATATCAGGTCCTAAAATTAAACAATATTTTCATTTTAATTACTGATCAAAAATATAACTTTTCATGGACTGTATTTCTTTCTTCAGCATTTCTTCATTATAAAGCATGATTCTTGTCTAGAGACAGTTAAAAGATTGTTCATTCCAGACGCTCTTTCCGAAGAATAGCGAAGTAATGTTGACAGTTTGCCAACCGTTTTCAATTTGTTAGTTTAAGTACTTTGTAAGAGTAAGATGCACAATGTAAGAGGATATTTTATTACATTATTATAGAAAATGACCAAAGATACTTTGCTGATTAACAGATTCACAAAACTGGACCAGGATTAGTGAAAAGTGTAATACGATCTCCAATTCTTTTGAGGCGCGTGTGTACGACCCCGGTGTGCTGGGTGGCGACTACCTTCGTGTACTACGGGCTCTCAGTGAACTCCACCAGTCTCTCGGACACTGTCTACCTTAACTTCATCCTTACCAGCATCGTCGAGATACCTGGATATTACAGCTCCATGATTTTCCTGGACAGATTTGGGAGGAAGAAGACCTTGTTTGCCACATTCGCCTTAAGTTCCGCGTGCAATTTTGTGTTCTTGTTTGTATCTTCTGGTAAGTCTTAACATACTAATATGAAAAGTAAAGTTTTGTTACTTTGTCGGTTTATAACTCAAGAACAACTGAACGTATTAATTTAAAACTTCCAACTTTAACTTAGAAACTATAAATTACGTTACGCGGATATAATTGTGGGTAAGAGTTAGTCTTGTCATTAAATTTTCTGGCTGTATAAGTATGTACTGTGTAGGTATGTACTCAGGGTTTAGCTAAGGGGGGGCATTGTGGGGCAATGGCCTACCTTAAATGTACCTATAAACTAAGGTATAATTTATATAAATTGTTTTCCCGTACTATAAATTAATACCATTTTGCTCTTGTTTTCCCGCGATCCCATACAATTACCTTTTACCCTAATTACTCACGCTCACAAGCAGGTAAAATAATGAAAGATAGAAAAATTACTTGCGCCGCACCCGTGCATGAAACCACCGCTGCCCTACCTTAGATTCAACTCTAGATACAGCCCTGTATGTACTGGGTGTATGTACTGGGTGTATGTACTGGGTGTATGTACTGGGTGTATGTACTAAGATTTGGGTCTAGTAAAGTTTCTGCAAGATTGATACCGAAGCTCCTTTCAATCGAACAGAAATGCAACCGATTCACAATTTCACGCGATTTTTGAATTGTTTAAACTGTTTAAAGCCAACCCGCAAGACTTAAGAGAGACTTGTACTACTGATAAACTTGGCTCCATCACTTTATTTCTGAGTCTAAACAACAATCAACCAATTAATCCAAACGGATTTTGTCCCTAAACATTCTTCTTTTTTTATTCAATTTTCTGGGACTTGAAAGGAATCATAATGACCGATTTACTTAACCGACAGGAACTGTCGTAAGCTCCACATATTGTTGTAGGTTTAAACGTCAGTTGTGTGATGAAAATGAATTTAAACGCCAGTTGTGTGATGAAAATGAATTTAAACGTCAGTTGTGTGATGAAAATGAATTTAAACGTCAGTTGTGTGATGAAAATGCATTTAAACGTCAGTTGTGTTATGAAAATGAAAAAAAAAACGCCCACAAATGTTTATCACCAAAAAAGTTTCGTTTCTGCAAGACAACGCGCGCCCGGACATTCTGCAAGACATCAGCTGACATCCATAATTGTGGATTGTAATTACTTCCACATACAAGACGAAAATTTTAATTAAACGAAGAGGTCGATAGTTGTCTAGGCAACAATTAATTGCAACTTCGAGACAATCAATGCGGGTGTCATTGAGTTATGTGATGATTAAATCGAAAAACAAAAATAGTTAGCAAAATTTTTGTTTTCGTGTTCAGGACCAGAACTTACCAATCCCAATCCCAATCCAACCTCATACGAGTATGTCTTTTTAGTTATTTGGACGAATGTTTATATTTTTTATAATTATATATTTATAGACTTTGTAAAATTATTATAAAAACTCAATTTTATAGTTCATAGCTACTAAAAATAAAATAATGTAGATGTCGTTAATATAATACACTTGCTTGTGTTCACTTATCCACCCTTAAAATCTTTTTTTTTTTGTTTTGTTATACCACTAAGGTGGCAAACAAGCTTACGGTCCGCCTGATGGTAAGCGGTCACCGTAGCCTATGGACGCTTGCTACACCAGGGTATCACTTGCGCGTTGCCAACCCTTCAGAAATCTAATAACTTCTTTCTTGAAGAACTCCATACTGTAGTCCTTGCAGAAAACCTTGGCAGGAAGCTCATTCCACAACTTAAGCGTTCGCGGGAGGAAGTTTCTCTGAAACCGCACTGTACGCGACCATTTAGGTGCTAAAGTGTGAGAATGAATTCCCTGCCGATGGCGAGCGGTGCGATGGTAGAAAGTAGCCGTGAGCATCATTTCGAACAATTCCTCAGAACACAACCCATTGTACAAGCGGTAGAACACACACAGGGAGGCAAAGTCTCTCCTCAGACTTAGGGGCGCAAGTGAGTTTGGGAATGTTGACAATTCTCAGCCCGTCGTTGAACCGAGTCAAAAGGGCCAAGCTGGTATCCGGGTGCACCCGCCCAGAGATGGCAGCAGTACTCCATATGGGGCTGAACTTGCGACTTGTAAAGTAACAACCTTTGCCCCGACGTGAAGTACTGCTTCGCTCTGTTGAGTACACCAAGTTTTTTGGACGCCAGCTTCACCTTATCTTGTAAATGATCTCGGAACTGAACATCGCTGAAAATGTCGACACCAAGGATTCCAATTCTCTTGGAGATGGAGAGGGGAGTGTTCTGGAATGTGGGACTACATTGAATGGAGTTTTCTAAGCGGTGAACGTGCACACTTGTGTTTTTGTAGGGTTGAATCGGACCAAGTTTACCCGTCCCCAGTCAGAGACCTTGGACAGTGTGGTCTCGATTTGAGACACAGGTGACTTACCGGTTTTCCTCCTCAACAGAACGAGGGTTATTTGTACGACCCGTGTAATAAGCGTCTCCAGTACTGTCATCTGTGTAGAAACAGCGTAGGAGACAGCACAGAGCCTTGCCGTCAACTAAGGATACTATATAGGCGTAGGGTATCAACGGCAAGTGTTTGATTAGTAAGAATACTTAATACTCAATACTTAATGTCTTTTCTTAATGAGTACATACAAAAGATGGTTATTATATAAAAGTCAGATCATACATTAAGAGCCCTAATATAGGCGCTGCAATGGGAGAAAGGCTTTTAATTTTTTATTCAAGCATATTTAAATTATAATTGAATTAAATTAAATAAAATAGCTCTAAATCAGATTTGCATTAAAATTAAAAATTTGTCATTTAAATATTCGTAAATTGCGAAGTAAGATTTGTCAATGAATAATTATTATTTTTAGTTTTTGGAAATGTAGCTTGCATGTGTCTATTGTTTTAATGTTTTCTATATTTCTTATTAGTTTTTTTGTGCTGTGAAAAGGCAGTCCGCTTCGGTACTATTTCCCCACAATACAACCACGCATTAGCCACGCATAGGCAAAGGCATAATATACATTAATTGTTGTTTGTTTGTCCGTACTTTTTTTAAGAGCGTAAGCGAATCTTGAAATTTTTGATCTTGTATTAGCAACATGTTTCCAGTTTATAATGGTGTCTATTGTTAATCCAAGTACGTTAAAATGATTTGCGACTTCTAATTGTGTTTTTCTGTAGGTATAGTTTATAATTAAGGGGGATTTTTGATAAGGGTGAAAAGTTATAAGGTTCGTTTTTGAAGGGTTGATTTCTAAATTATGGTCAATCATTCAGTTTTCTATTTTCATTCAGATGCTATCAAGTTTGTTATTTATGTTGAAATTATTTTCGCACGAAAAAAGTATGGAAATATCATCAGCAAACAATATACAGTTTCATCTAGAATTTTAGGAAGGTCGTTAATATAGATAAGAAATAAGAGGCATCCGAGGACGTTACCCTGAAGGATAGAAGCTTAAGTTATTGTAGGGGAAGAGCGAATGCGGTTTATTGTATTGTGTGTACAGTTGAAATGCTCTATCTCTACCGATTGTTCTCTATTATCCAAATATGAAACAAACCACTTATAAGCTTCTCCACGAACCCCTACTCCATATTATTTATTTAATAATATTTTATTTTGTACTTTATCATATGCTTTTGTCATGTCTAACATAAAGCCCACTCCGTATTTTTTGTTATTCATCATATTAAGAGCTTCTTGAATTAATTTATTGATGGTTGATATTGTCGATCGATTTTTTCGAAAACCGTTTTGAGAATTATGAAATATTTTATATTTTTCAAAAACCTTGGATGCTGTTGGTTATAGAGCGATTGGACGGTAAATATTTGAGTTAGCTTTGTCATTATTTTTATGGATCAGCTTTATTTTGGCTTTTTTTAGTAAATCAGGGAAGGTACCGACTAAAGTCAAAATCAAAAGACTGATTTACTAACATACAGAGAGTCGATGTTAACTCATTTGCACAGTGCTTAAACAATGCGGGAGGGATTTCGTATATTCCAAAGTTATTTTTTATTTTTCAAATTTCTTAAAATCAACATCGACATGGCGCAAAATATAGAGTTTTCAGTAGGGTTGAGTTAGAGAAAGTTGGCTAGTTATATCTGCGGCTAAAGTTTATCCCCGATTTTGACTAGGTCATGATGCAGCCCTTGCAGCTGATGCAGCCATTACTGCTCCACCGGATTTTTGGGGCGAGACTCTGAAGGAGACCGCTTGCCGACGAACCCGGGATAGTCAGCGTCATGTGAGAGGGAGGGGGGGCTACTAGGGGAGGTCGTCGAGACTAGTCGCGCTATCCCGATAGAATCATCATCATTGTGTCAGGGGTATTCATTTCCGAATACACGGGAACGCGACCCCGGCCTTCCGAGCTACTACTAATTCTCCCAAATTTCTTCCAATAGTAGTATCCCCCCCACTTTCGACGTATCCCACTCAATATACAATTTTCATTAAGAAATCATCACATCCCAACCCTACTCCTTGTTCCCTTTTACTATCCGATAGGGGATGTCGGGTAGCAGCGACCCCCTATAACACTAGTGAGCTCGCCAACCCGCTTGCCAGGCGTGGCGAGTATGGCAAACCCACCGACAGAAAATGAACGGCACAAAAAACAAACGGCCCCTAGTCCCCGGCAGCCCTGCTAGTCCAGGCTACGGTAGCGGCCTTGGGAACGGCGGGGCAGAGGGTGTGAAGAATCCCCGGCAGAGATCCGGATACCAACACCGACGACTAGACCTGGCAACCTACACTGCACGTGCGCTGAGGGCCGACGAGAAAATAGTAGAATGGAAGAAGCTACAAGCAAATTACGCTGGGACATTATAGGGCTATCGGAAGTCCGAAGACAGGGACAGGACACGATAGTTCTCAACTCAGGTAACTTGCTGTACTACCGGGGGGGTGACCAGCTATCCCAAGGTGGTGTCGGGTTTATCGTCCGCAAGTCCCTCGTCAACAATAACATCAAAGTTGACAGTGTGTCGACCAGGGTAGCGTACCTGATACTCAAAATATCAAAACGATATTCGTTGAAGGTCATACAGGTTTACGCGCCGACTTCGACACACCCAGACGACGTAGTAGAGGAGATGTTTGAGGATATTTCTAAAGCCATACACTCCTCCAAAACACACTATAACGTCGTGATGGGGGACTTCAACGCGAAACTAGGCAAACGAAATGGTAATGAGCTGAGAGTGGGGCAATTTGGATATGGACAACGGAACTCCAGTGGGCAGATGGTGGCTGACTTCATGGAAAAGAAAGGCTTCTTTATAATGAATTCCTTTTTCAAGAAGCGCCCCCACAGGAAGTGGACCTGGATGAGTCCGGATGGTTGCACGAAGTATGAGATTGACTTTATCATGTCAACGGAAAAGCAAGTGTTCAATGATGTCTCTGTGATCCACACGGACAAAACCGGGAGTGATCACCGTATGGTAAGGGCAAATTGAACCTCAACATAAGACTTGATAGGTCTCCAGTTTAATACTTTGCGTATTGAAGAGGCAACAGAACGGAACAAAGGTTCCAAAGTGTTCGCGAGAGATCTGGCTATTGGGCGAAGCCGTCTGGCAAGGCTAAAGACGGAGGACGGCAGCAATGTTTCGTCTGGACCAGAGGTCTTGGAGGAGATCGAGAAATTCTATGGACAGTCCAACCCTAGAGCTAGACTGACTCGACACTATACCGAGGACATCCCGAACGTCTGCTTGTACGAGATGAGTATGGCTCTCAAACAGCTTAAGAACAATAAGGCACCGGGTGATGGTGGGGTTACGACTGAGCTTCTGAAAGCGGGTGGAAAACCGGTACTAAAAGTCCTTCAGAAGCTCTTTAACACCGTAATACTCACGCATAACTTCGCCACAAGCATGGCACAGGGGCGTGGTAGTGCTTTCCTTCAAAAAAGGTGACAATACCCTTCTTAAGAATTACAGACCCATCACGCTTCTGAGCCATGTTTATAAGCTGTTTTCAAGATTAATTACGAACTGTCTCGCTCGCAAGTTCGTCGACTTTCAGCCTCCCGAACAAGCCGGTTTCCGAAGAGGCTATAGTACCGTAGACCACATACATACACTACGGCAGATTATACAGAAGTCAGAAGAGTATAATCAGCCCCTTTGCTTAGTGTTTGTGGACTATGAGAAAGCCTTCGATTCGGTGGAAACATGGGCAGTTCTACAGGCTCTACAGAGATGCCGTATTGATCATCGGTATATCGAGGTGCTTAAATCCTTGTACGATAACGCCACTATGTCAGTCCGTCTCCAGGATCAGAACTCGAAACCGATCCAACTGCAGAGAGATGTGAGACAGGGAGATGTCATATCTCCGAAACTGTTCACAAATACGTTGGAAGATGTCTTTAAGCTTTTGGACTGGGACGGTTTTGGCATCAATGTTAATGGCGAGTACATTACCCACCTTCGGTTTGCCGACAATATTGTGGTCATGGTAGAATCGATGGAGGACCTTAGCACAATGCTCGAAAGCCTTAGTAGAGATGCCCAACGAGTGGGCCTCAAGATGAACATGGACAAGATGAAAATCATGTCGAATGATGAATGATGAAGCCATGTAGCACCCACTCCAATAACTGTTGGGAACTCTACACTCGAAGTTGTTGACGAATACATTTACCTTTACCTAGGACAAACTGTTCGATTAGGTAGGTCAAATTTCGAGAATTTCGCCGAATCCAACTCGGTTGGGCAGCGTTCGGAAAACTGCGTACTGTTTTCTCGTCCCAAATACCCCAGTGCTTGAAGACAAAAGTCTTCAACCAGTGTGTGTTGCCAGTGATGACGAACGGTACTGAGACGTGGCCGCTAACTATACGAAAGCTCAAGGTCGCTCACCGGGCGATGGAAAGAGCTATGCTCGGAATTTCCCTACGTGATCGAATCAGGAATAAGGAAATCCGTAGGAGAACTAAAGTCGCCGGCATAGCTCACCGAAGCGCAAAGCTGAAGTGGCAAAGGGCAGGGCACATAGCTCGAAGAACCGATGGCCGAGAAGAAGGTTCTCGAGTGGCGGCCACGAACCGGAAAGCGCAGCGTGGGACGGCCCCCCGCTAGATTGGTTACCGGCGGCACAGAGTCGCACGCTGTGGAGAAAGTTAGGTGAGGCCTATGTCCAGCAGTGGACGTCAATGGGCTGATATGATGAAGGCTCCTCTAATGATTTCTTACGTCATCCCTCCTGATAAAACGTATTTAGTGTTTTGTAGGTCAGGGTGTACAAATAACTTTCTATATTCTTTATGTATAGTGGATGGTCACTTGAACCTTTTTATAGTATTTATAACCCTCGGGTTTTGTATTATAAAAATCACCGGGTAACCTTAACGAGGTTAATTCTGCTGCGCTGACACCTGTGTCGCTTCTCAGCGTTGCTCGTAAGCCTAACAATACTGTAGGTAATTCATTTATCCCGTAGCTACCTTCCAATTTGGCCATTAATGCTGCTTTTAGGGTTCTGTGGGGTCGCTCGTTAATCCCGTTTGCTTTTGGGTTCCAGGCTGTACACCTGTTTCTTTCTACCCCTAAGAACTTCATCAGTTGTGCGAATAGTCCACTTTCGAACTGTCTTTCTTGGTCTGTCGTCATACGGTCTGCCAAATCATACTATACAATTTTCGTATTAGTTTTTGGCTACTTTGCAAGCCATGATGTCCTTCACTAGAACCGCTTCTAGCCACCCAATTGATCTATCAACTATTGTGAGTAGGTATCTATATTCATCCTTAGAAGTGGGTAGTGGGCCTACTATGTCAGTATGTATCTGTTCCCATCTATAACATGCTGGAAACTTTCCTAGCGGCGTTTTATTATTCCTGTATATTTTATTTTTTTGGTACGGAATACGGGTTTTGGTCCATTTCCCTATGTCTGTATTCATGCGTGGCCAAAAGTATCTATTACTGACTAGCTTGTATATTGTGTATACTTTGGAATGCTTTGTTTCTAAATTCCTGTGGTAGGTATGTTTTGGCAACTGAAGTTGATGTTTCGCACATTACCGGTATATCTGTACCTGGTATTACGAGCTTTTTTAATTTTACCACTTTATTTTGCGAAGTGAGTAACTCATGTCTTTCTGTGTCTTATCGAGCTTTTCATAGTCTATTGTCACAGTAGACCAGGGTCGATTATTGAAACCAAAAAAAATAACAGTAGGATGAAACCCATTAGAAAAGGAGGAGAATATGATAAAAATGAAAGGAAAAATAAATTACGGGCGATCCGAGTTCGGGAAGTGGGAGGGGGGGGGGCTTTAGTGTAAAAAAATGGTTTATCTCGATTTCCAGCAAAACTACAAGTCCTATGGAAAAACGTTAAATTTCAAAATTGTAGATAATAAAAAATATACAACTTTTGTATTTTCAATTTTTTCACATAGCCTCAAAATTTATGTGGAAAATTCAAATAACCAAGTTTTTGGTTTTTTTTTATTATCTTTTTCAAAAAAAATCTTTTTTCTACGAAAAAAAACAGCTTTGAATCGTTTAGTGGCGACTTGCAAGAAAAGAGTCGATTGTCGAAATACAAAAAAATTTAAACTTTAACATCAGCTTTTATTCATCGAACTTGTCAAATTCATTATAATGATGAGACTGCAATATCTACATTCTGTAGTTCAAGACATAGGAAATCAAAGGAAGGAAAAGAAATAAATAAAGACGCTCTTACATTTAATTTTCAATCTCATTGCTTTCTGTGCGATGGGTTTTTCGGTAATATTTCAAAAAAATAATTCTTAAACCATAAAAATTAAATTTTTAAACCATAAAAAATAATTTCATCTGCTCAAAGTAACGATACAAGAGATAATATATTACAGTATATTCAAAAACAAAACACATTAAATGATTTCCATAAAAATATTTCAGCATTTTAATGCTTTTAGCTCATTACCACACTGTTTGTATGGCGAATTTTTAATTTAACTACGTTACAGGTAGCAGCTAATATTATACAATGGAATCGTTCTTCAATAAGCACTGTATCCGCGGACCATCCCTTCTATGATTTACTTAGTCGTTTCCCTGATATAACAAAGCCCGTGTGCTATAAGGAACCGTCGCGTCATTCGGTAGTATATCACATAGTAGCCGTTGGAGCACCCGTTTGTGCGAAAGCCAGACTACTGCCACCGGAAAGGTATAAAGCAGTAAAAAAGGAATTTTAAATATTGCAAGAAATGAGAATTTGTAGGCCATCCAAAGGGGAATGGGCTAGTCCCTTGCATGTAGTAGTAAAAAAGGACAGAAAATTGCGACCTTGCGGTGATTATATGGCGCTCAACAAGATCACAAAGCCGGATAGAAAAATAAATTACGGGCGATCCGAGTTCAAGTAAGTTAAAGTAAGTTAAACACGCGTCGTAAGTTTAAATTTTAGTATTAAAGTTTTTGTACCGTATGTACGAATTTCGGTACCATTCGCTGCGTAAAGTTTTCCGTGCGGGTATGGCCTTCTTTTTTTACTCACCAATTTGTCTGCTGGGATTACCGATATATTGGCTACGGTGTCTATCAAAAATCTTAGTCCATTCCTATCCCATCCTATCTTGTATCATAAGGCAGTTGTTGCTTATCGTAGAACAGTTGTCCGCCGTCGACTGCACCTGTCCTAGATTTCCTCTTGCTCTTGCTTCGGTTTCGCGTTCCAGCTGCATGGCTGCTCGCACTTGTACGATTTCTTGCCGTTTTTTCTGTGAAAGAAACATCTGCCGTTCTTGTATCTTGACGCTGATCTTCCTCTATTTCTTGAGCGAGTATTAGGTTGATATCCGTGTTGTTTACGGAATGTTGCTCTTATTCTTCTAATCTGGCAACTTCTGCCAGAATTAAGGCTAAGGGTGACGCTTGTATGCTGACGCTATTTGGCTTTTGTTGTGAAATTTGAGCTATTAGCTTTAGTTTTGTAAATTTGCATATTCTATCCATTATTTCTGCCATTTTGTCAGGATTCCTTGTTTCTGTTCCACACTCTGGTATCCTAGATGTCAAAGATATTGCTGCTAGGTTGTCTTCGCTGCTGCCGCTCCTCGCTGCTTGTCTTACCGAAAATTTCTGTAAAGGCTGCAGTATACTTCTATTCAGGTACCAATGTAATGATTGTTTTTGTAGGTCTTCCTGTGATTTTTCAGAAGTTTCAGCGTTTTAATTTCGCTCCTTATTTCCTGTCGGAATTGCGAAGTTTGTAGGTTGCGCTTTGTTCCTTGTCGGGGTCACCAATGAAACGACACTTGTCGTTATCTTCTTATAGTAGGTTTGTACGAAATTATACTCAACTGTCCTATATATACTATTTTAATATATTTGTATAAATAATTACAATAATATATGTATCTTATAACGTTACAGGAGAATAGTTACGGAATACTGGAAACTTAATGTATTACTAAATTATAATTAAACTGTTGCTTAAATACATAGATATTAGAACGTGTACTACGTGGTTATATTTGTTTACGTAGTAAATTACAATGCTGCAGTATGCTGCCTTATTGCATACACGTGACAATTAAAACTAACAAATACTTACAAAGGGTTACGGATGGCGGGTTTAAAGAATGTTTCCTGGATAAGGAAGACTTTTGGTTACGGAGACTGTTGGCATTATAATAGCCAATAAAGACGGAGCGGGGTTTTAGCACGCGGTGAAACGGGCCCACGGAGTGTAGGCAGAAGTTTGTCTTTCTGGTTTGTTTTTCCTGCGTCAACTAGCGCAGGAGGTCGGCTCTAGGCGTTGACCGCAGGGAAGGGAGCAGGCACAAGGGGTGCCCGTTGGCGAGGAGCGGGGGGGGGGGGCGCGATTTAATCTTATTGGGTTTCTTACTTTGACGCGGAGCTTTCGGACCCGCGGTAGTTTGCGGGATGGCCTTCGCTCGGAAATAGAACGCAAGCGACCAGGTCTGTTGTTGCGTTTATGCGGACGCGATCACAATCCGCAGTGGCGTGATTGCGCAGGAATTTCACACAGCGCAAACTGCGTGTGCAGATGCGTTGTGCGTGGCCATATAGTTGGCATCTGTGGCATTGCCCGGGGGAGGACCGCTTATGCCGGGTTTCAACCCGGACACCTTTTTATGTTAAAGATTTTGTTTACCGAGACCGAGTTATGGTCAAACCTGATCCCGGAGTGGAAAGGCCAGTGGATACGAAGACCCAAAGAGTCCGGGGAGCAAGGCGCGGGTCGTGGCAGAGGGAGCGCGTGCGGGGAGAGCTTAGGTGGACATGTGATGCCGATGTCGCTTAACCCCAAAGCATTGGTAATGCAGGCTTGGATCTGCAAAGGCTCCCAGCTGGCTTGGGGTCAAACTGTTGAGTAACTCGGCAATTACGAGGTGGCCGAGGTGTAGGTTTTGAGTACCTAGTGACTCCCCGTCATTTTTGACGGAGAGCAAGCGTACCTAAGTGTACCCAAACGCTCCATAGGGCTACAGATTGTTTAGGTGAGTATCTAAACAGTTTGTCCACGTGAAATTTTTGTTATTTATGCGGGAACTTTTTCAGGATAAAAAGTAAAGTTTCCGTCGCCACAACAGCCTCTTTGCCAAATATCAGCTTAATTTGTTGCTCAAAAGCGAAGCTAAGCAAATAACAAACAAACAGACCACATATATACATTAGTTTGGATCTTGATTTGGTTAACATTTAGTAATTGTTCACAGATCTGAAGACGGTGCGTCTCCTATTGTTCTTGATGGGCAAGTTTTCGATATCGGTTGTGTTCGCGTCGCTGTACCTCTACACAGCTGAGCTCTACCCCACGGAGTACCGACACTCTTTGTTGAACTTCTCCTCCATGATTGGACGTATTGGCTCTATCACTGCCCCTCTCACGCCGGTCTTGGTAAGTTCACATACGTATTGGCTCTATCACTGCCCCTCTCACGCCGGTCTTGGTAAGTTCACATTGTTTTAGTGTTGGTGATTCAATAATTGAAGATGTTCATTTGTCTATAATGATTTCGGCCAGAACGGTCTCATTTTATCAGAAGATTGCTACAGCCCAAATAAGAGGCGGGTGGGAATGCGTTTGGACCCACGCGTACAAAATATAGGTTGCTTTTATTAACACATATAAATTTTACATTCAGGTACTAACTTGTAACAGAACGCATAGTACGAGATAACAATATTGTGATTTCTGTTACAGAACACATACTGGCAAGGTCTGCCGTCAGTTATGTTTGGAGTGATGGGTCTGATAGCGGCATTGCTCGTCCTTACGCAGCCAGAAACCTTGGGTACCAAGCTGCCGGATACTTTGGCTGAGGCTGAAGCTTTGGGAAAACCAGAATCTAAATTAAAGCCTACGAAAATCCTTTGATTTTGAAAACATTTAGTAAAGAAATGTTTCTTCCGTCTGTAAGGTAATGGGAAATGACAATCCTGCAAACCATTCTATAGTCAGTGAGTGCAAGAGTGTGCCAAGGACTTAGGATTTAGGATACCGTTGGCAATTAGCTAAAATAATATAAAATAATATAATATAATAATATAAATATTAAATAGAAATGAACATGTCAGACATGGTCACATGCTTGTATTGCTGTGCGACCCTATGAATTTTAGAGGCTCGCGGCGGTCAATTTAATTTGATATTTTGGCATACCGGTTTTTGACAAGACGCCATCTCTCGTTTAACATAGCCGTAGTCCCGAGCAACAATCAAACCCGTATCCTATTCTGAAGAACGATAACCAAGGCGACGTATAATTACAACAGCCGTCCAACCAACCACTGGCGCCCTCACCTTATAACAGCAATCAACTATCATATGATATGATATATGTGTGAGCTATTATAGTGAAGCATAACGTATTTCAAATAGCTCTGAGTTTTATTTAAAATATTTGTGTTAAAAGTTATTGATTCAAAATTTATAACAGCTTGTAAAGTTTTGTATATATGATGTGAAATAACCACGGAAAATGAAAAAAAAGTAAAAAATTTCAACACACTTCATAACATACGTGGTGGCTCAGAGTGCAAAGGTGCAGCTTTGCATTACATACAGCGAAGTACTGATATTTAAAGTCCTGCGTTTGAGAACCTTTCTTTTTTTTCCTTTTTTCTTTTCCATTATTTTCTTATAAAATGGATAGTCATATAAC
The DNA here is from genome assembly GCA_946406115.1 of Apoda limacodes. Lineage (NCBI taxonomy): Eukaryota > Metazoa > Arthropoda > Insecta > Lepidoptera > Limacodidae > Apoda > Apoda limacodes. The sequence goes on from OX291556.1 coordinate 26,852,091, forward strand.
AGTAAGGAAACCTCTAAGAAGGAATCAAATCTATCGCAGATTTCTCAGGAAGACTCCATACTCAATTCTACATTATTGGATATTACTAACAAAGGCAAACCAATTTCTCCCTCGCTGCCTAGTTGGTAGTGTGACCGGCTGCTGTGCAGAGGGTGTGGGTTCGATTCCCGCACTGGACAAACATTTGTGTTTGTCTTCCAAAGTAGCAATGACTAGCCTTAAAAAGGAATTGTAGATATCTTGAAGATAAATTATCGAATCCGGGCTTTTGTCTTGGCTAATACTATTATGTCCCTTAGGATTTCCTCTAGATACACTCTAAGACAATGTGAAGTAAAAATGGGCACAGATTTAAAGAGAAAATTAGGAGTCACTTCATACTACTATGTAGATAAACTTCAGTCGCACTTAGGAGAGACTAGTATTAACAAATTCTTAAGACTGACTTCAAGATATCCTGAAGGTTGATTTCATCCATAGCAACAGTTTTCAAGATATCTACAATACTTAGTTAAGGCTTAGAAAGGGAATTAGTCCAGATTCAAAGCAGGCTTACAAAATTAAATTTAATACTTGTTTGCTTTTATGTAGTTATTGTTAAGAAAAATAATGATGAACTTAGTACATATTTGATTCCATAAAAGATTATCACTAATGTGGCGAACAAATATGTAACTAATTTATTGTTATCAAAAACGGGATGAATTATGTTGTTTGACTGTAGATTTAAACCGCACGCTTGATTCTCGTTTAAAATTGCCAGATAATGTTACAAAACAGACGGGCCCTATAAATACCGCAAAATAAATATAAATAACCAATTAAAACACCCTGAAATTTAAAGTTGTAAATATTAAATTTGCTATTTAATAAATTGAAACTACTTTATTTTTATTTTTTATGTTATTAATGTAATTTAAAAGTCTATTATTATAATTTTATTACCAGTCAAAGCAATTTTGTTGATTTTAAAAATTGGCATAATATTTATATCAGTATCATAAATGATGTAAAATGGCGTTAAATGATATTTCTTCTTACGAAGTAAGACTTCAGACAATATAGATTTTTTAAGGTTAGTTCAGAAAAAGTTAAAGCAAACAAGAATTTATGTATGATTATTTAAAACAAGATATACTAAAGTTTACCTTAAAATAGATTTGATCTATTACTACTGAAGACAATTTAGGTTGTATACACTCTTTTTTTATTTACTTAATACTAAATTGCCGTAAATTTTATTATAATTGTATTGTTTGTGCCAAAAAGATATGTACCTATTTTTTTTAACCTGCGTATAGGTAAATCATTTTATGAAAGAACTTGGCAAGTAAATATGTAGGTAGGTATTGTGTTGTGTCTGTCTTTCTCTTAAAACTTAAGCATATTATCACATCAGAATGGGGACATATATATTAAATAGGACATTAATTGGCGAAGGTACCTGACCGATTTTACACCTCCTTTTATTTGACAGGAAAATAAAATATTTTTTTACGGCGAGGGTGCAGTATTTAATGGGATGTTAATAACAGTACCTAAAATATTATTTTTACAACTTTATATGTTATGTAAGTAAATATAAAGAAAAAATATATTTAGGTACCTATCTGTATCTGTTTGAAAATAGAAGAGCTCCAATAGTTACGGAAATAAAGCCCTTTTTAAGTTTGACAGCTGTCATCAGTAATCAAGATATTGATGAGATCTACCAATTCCACAAGTAAACTACTAGTCTACGACCAATAGTTACAAAGTTCTGACCCTTTCTAGTCTGACAACTATCGTCCTAAATAAAGAACTTGATAAGATCTATTAATCTTTAGTCTATTAAATAAACTACTACAGTCAACTATCTACAGTCAATAGTTTTAGAGAAGCTTCTTTTTTTAAAGTAGGTTCAAAAGTTTTTATTTAAGTATCTGTCATTGGTCAATGTGCGACAGAAGGTTTTTTTTTACTTTCACGGTTTACTTGGGCGAGTTTACTACTATCATTTTTCTGTTTGTATAATCTGGCCCGCTATATTTGGTCCAATTTACCACTAACAATTTAAAATGTGTAAATTAGTCCGTGGACCACGGGCGAGTTACCCTCTAACTCGCCAAATTTGAGTATCTGCGTAGGATTTCTATAACAACTTCTTAATTATACTAATAAGCTTTTCTATAGTTATTCTACGTGTAATTCGATTATATTTATTCCTGCGGGAGCTTGTGAATTTTCAAGGACAAAAAGGGATACCCTACCTCCTTCTCCATCTCTAACTATCTCTATGTCTTTCAGCTCAACTGGCACCATTTAAAAACTTACTTTTACATGTATAATATTCGTGGATGGACATGGATGATGTTATAAAAACTTAAACATTTCCATACTTACTCTTTATGAAAGCTCTTGCCGGAGAATCACATATAAATGACCTAAGTTTCACTTTAATTTTAAAATTATTAATTTCAATACCATTTTGTAGAATTTCTTTAATTCCAGTTACAAAAGGTTTTAAAATTGAATTAACTTCAGGTTTTCCTACACCGCAGTAAATTCCTATAACCATTACGGGAACTGTAGTTCTTTCGTGAATATTAAATAAAATATGCCAAAATTCGACTTTTGAGCTTTTGTACGTGGACAGCCCATCTATATTCACATTTATGACTATATATATATTTCATTTAAGTCTCCAAAATATTGTATAATATTTTTCTTGAATCCATTGTGCCGGTTTTCTCCATTCCCACAACTGTTAACCTGTAATAATGTTGCCGTGTTCAGAAGTGTTCCAGCATCTTTTGGTACAAGATTTGGTTTAAATTTGTTTATAATTTTTAATAAGGCATTAAAAAAGAATCTGGCGTATTATAAACGATCGCCCAATTTCTTAATTCAGCCCTAAAGTTATAAGCATAAGCCTCAGCTTTCGATTCAGATGCCAAATCAAAATCGGAGTCAGTGCTCTCAATTTCTACATTTCCTGAACTATCTAATATTTCTTGCGGTAGTGTATCTGTCTGGTTTGAACATGGCCCTTGAAAATTTTGGTCATTACTTTTTATTGCATTACTACCACTAACAGCATTTTCTCGTGAACTTTTTCTGCTAAACGCATTGCTAGACGTTATATTTTTGTACTTTTTTACACGCCGACGAAAGTTACCAGATCTTTTTTAATTTTTTAACTTTATCCATTATTTGTAGACAGCTTGACAAATTTTGAATAAAATCGTCCCGTAAATACTATTTAGCATGAAAACTAAATTATCCAAGCAATCAATCACTTAAATTTACTTGAAAAAGAAAATGAACAGTACATAGTTTTATTTTTGACTTGAGATTATTTGAAAACCTTAAATAATGAATTTTTGCTTAAGTTGAACTGGAAAAGTTTTTGTTTATTCAATTATACCTTATCTTGAAATAATCTTACTTAAGTCAAAAGAGAATTTTGAGGTATGCGTTGTAGATATACTTTAGGGGAAAAGGTTTTTAATTTACTTAACTAGGTTTAAATAATACACAACTCACTGAAGAAGCAGTAGTCAAAAGCTATTAGGACTTTAAAAAAAATAAGATTTAATAAAATCAATTTTCTCCTAAAAAAATCTTACTTCAGTCTCAGTACAGACATATTAGATTTATTACTTATCCACAATTGCTACTTGGGTTGAGTCTGGGTGTATAAATACATGTATAATATGTATGTATTAACATAAAAAAGTAGAATATATGTATTTGTGTCCGTTGTCTGTTACCAATAACACAAGCTTTGCTTACTTTGGGACCAGACGGCGCTGTGTGTAATGTTCAAAAATATTTATTATTTCTCACATGAATGACTCGTATAGAATAGAATTAAAACGACCAATAAAAGAATTACAGAATAAACTTCTCACAGCTCACAACGAGTTGACAAATCTTAGTGCAGAAATCTACACTTTGAAGAATACATTGGAGGAGAGAAACAAAGCGATTAAATTTCTTAAGAAAGTTTGTCGCGACGTCAACTGTCAACCAGTCTCCTATCACAAATCAAGAGCACAAATTTAGCCCTAATTTTTGAAGTAGGTCTCATTATTTGAAAATAAAGATCTCACTTTACAAATACAAAAAACACAGATCAAGTTTAATTCTTAAAATTGTTCTTACTGGGTACTTTTAATTTTATGAAATATATGGGTTTATTATTTTTATCTATTTATTTTATTTTCTGCACTCGAAGTAAAAAGCGGTGCGTATACCTTGGAACTAAAACTCATTCATACTTGATGCTATAGCATCCCTACCATTCTATAGCAACCATCTCGTATGTAAAGGGTCGTTTTAGTCCCTTGTTGAACAATATACTATTATACACACAATAAGCGTAGGTACTATGGAAATGTGCCTTGTGTGATGTCTTGTTCCCGTTCGTCCGCCCACTGACTGCAACCTATAATTTTAATCTGATATTAGAAATAACTCTACTTATGTTGACGTAGAATAAATAAATAACACAGTCAATATTAATATTATTGCTCCAAGACTTTCAAGACTCACATATACAAGTATCTTTTTGGCTTGGGGTTATAAAAAAACCGGTGAAGTGCGAGTTGGAATCGTGCAACGAGGGTTCCGTACCTACCATTTACGTAATTTACAAACACAAACAAACAAAAAAGAGGGACATTTAGCGGTCACCCATCCAAGTACTGACCAGCTTTGAATATAGTCTCCAACAAACAAATGTGTTACTGTTTCTCTTAATGATAAGCTAGATGGCGCTGTTGATGGGTTTTTATTATTCGTTATTATATTTTAGAGTTCACACTATTTTTCACTGCAAGTTTGAAGTATGTATGTCTTTCTTTTTTAACCGACTTCAAAAAAAGGTGAAGGTTCTCAATTCGACTGTATATTTTTTTTTTTTATGGGTGTTCAGCCATAACTTTTTTGTTTATGAACCGATTTACGTGATTTTTTATTCGACAGGATATACTTGCGAGTTGGTCCCATAGAAATTTTATCGAAATAGATTCAGTAGTTTAGTTTTTAGACAATTCCAAATAACTTTTTCTTGAAAAAAGCACTTCGTCACTCAAAAGTAAAAAATAAAAACTTTTTATAAAAAAAAAACAACCGGTTTCAAAAAGATGCACTAAAAAGGTAAAAATAATTACTTATTTCTAAAAAATCTGATCTGAATTACAGTTTTAAGTTGGTTTCTATTTAATTTACCTAACAGTTAATAACACGATTCACTTGCATGAAACCAACTTCAAACTGTAATTCAGATCAGATTTTTTAAAAATAAGTAATTATTTTTACCTTTTTAGTGCATCTTTTTTTTTTTAAAGTTTTTTTAACGATACAGCACAAACAAAAAAAATTTGTTTCTTGTATGAGGACCCCAGCTTCAATTTTAACTTTTTTCATTTATTATATAATCCCCCATTATAACACATATTCTGTAAAAAATTTAGGCTTCTACCGATTTCGGTCAAAAAGATAGAGCCTTTTGATGGTCGGACAGACAGACAGACAGGCAGCGTAGGCTAAGTAATAAGTCTCCGTTGGCACCCTCTGGGTACGGAAACCTAAAAATGAATACGCGTTAGATCCTGGGTTCTGAAGTTTATTTTTCTAATGAAAAAATGACCTGATGCGAGTCAGTTAGGCTTAGTAATAGGGTCCCGTTTACACTCTTTGGATAACGAAACACGAAAAAATTGGAACCAGTGAATAAATAAGATTAGTAGTACTTTTTCTCGCATCTTAGATGTCATCTGACACTACTCCCCAAACTAAAACGCCCAGCAATGTTATATTCTATTTGAAAAAATAATTAGCTATAATACCACACAAAATCCAAAGCTCTATAAATTGCACGCGTTTCATTGCTTTTACAACCCCTCTCACCTCCACCGCTGAATAGCTGCCAGGTGCCTGGATCAATTAATAATGACAATATGGCACAGTAACTAGAGCAATGTTGATATTCTATTAATTGCAACCGTATTTCCGTAGCTAGCTACCAACCTATCTTCCTTTTTAGGATTCCATTCCCAAAGGGCGCCAATGGAGTCCTATTACTAAGACTGCGCTGCACGCGCTGTCTGTCTGTCTGTCCGACCATTAAAAGGCTCTATCTTTTAGACCGAAATAGGTAGAAGCCTGAATGTTTACAGAATATGTGTTATAATGGGGTATTTAATAACAAATAATAGAAAGTAAAATTTAAAGGGGTCCCCATACAAGAAACACATTTTTATTGTTTTTACTCTATCGTTAAAACAGTAATTCATACTAAGTTCAAACTTGCAGTTAAAAAATAGTGTGAACTCTAAAGTATAACAACAAATAATCAAATCGGCCAAGTGTGAGACGGGCCGAATTGCCCACGGTTCCACCCGCCCTAAATTCGGTTATCGGTGAAGGATTTCATCGGAAACTTGTCAATTATAGAAGAAAACGACTAACACTTGACGTTCTCGAGTAGCCTATGATGTCCTTCTTCGAGAATTAAACTATCTCTATGCCAAATTTCATCTTAATCGGTACAGAGGTAACAGACAGACACAGTTACAATCGCATTTATAATATAGCGGACCCGGCAGACGTTATCGTGCCCAGAAAAGAAGCGCCGCATTACATGTTATATTTTAAATATAACTTTTACGTTTTTAAATTTTGCGAATCCTATAGTTATTTCGATATATGCTTCTAACGAATCTACTGTTGAGTCATCATTTATGAATATTTCACTGTTTACTATGGCCTCAATGTGTAACTTATTTAATTCTTAAATTCTTCCAAATCTTTTATAGAGGAAGTATTAGCGGGAATCCTTTCTATAAATCCTTTTGATTTTAAGCTAGCCCTTTCGATGCGGTTTTTACGTTCTATCATTAAAATCTCTCTTGCCGTTTAGTAGAAGATCAGTAGCACACCAACTGCAGCGCCACCTACCAGGTCCATCTGTGAATTCAAACCTTGCAGGGACGTAAATTAAAGTAAGATTTAAATTATCAATTAAATCATCCCTGCCAAGCAAAAGATCAGTGACACACCGACTGCAGTGCCATCTAACGGATCCATTTGAAAATTTAAACTTTGCAGAGACCTACTTGATCTTACACAAAAAATATTATTAAAATCGTACCTGCTGTTTAGGAGAAGATCAGTTACTCACCGACTGCAGCGCCATCTACCGGGTCCAATTGTGTTTTCAAATCTTGCAGGGTTCCACTCGAACGTACTCAAAAAATATAACTAAAATCGTCCCTGCTGTTTAGGAGAAGATCAGTGGCAAACCAACTGCAGCGCCAACTATCGGGTCCAATTGTGTTTTTAAACAATCTAGAAAATATTGAAATATTAAGACAAAATTTTACCCAAATCGATCCAGCCGTTTAGGAGGAGCTAAGTGACAAAGACACGTAGAACAATTATACGTAGATAAAAACCGACTCACACTTGACGTTTTCAAGAAGCTTATGTCCTTTCCCGAGACTAGCGGTCTAGCGTAAACCGCGTGATCGTAAGCGTGAAGAGATAACAGCCAGACAGAGTTATTTTCGCATTCATAATATTAATATGGATATTGTCAATTTTAAAAACATATGTCTTAACTGAAATTCCGTTTAAATAATACTCAATAAAAAATTAGGTTTCGGAATGTTAGCAAGGGTAGGTTTATGTAGTACGTACCTAGCACATTTGATGAACTACAGTTATATTTAAAAACAACTTAGGGCTTAATTCACACAAATTGTGTAAAAATCGGGCAAGTGCGAGTCGGACTCGCGCACGAAGGGTTCCGTACCATTATCTATAAAAATGGCAAAAAAACTACGTTTGTTTTATGGGAGCCCCCCTTAAATATTTGTTTTATTTTAATTTAATTATTGATTTTTAAAGTGACTATATAACTAAATATTCTGTGCATATTTGAACCCCTCGCACGCGCAACGTCACATTACGGGGTTAAGGCGTATGCAGCACCTCATTAACTAAGTAACCGGACGCGCGAAACGTCTGTCTATCTGTTGCCGATATCAATATCGAGCAAAATCAAGCAAAAAAATTATTATAATTATTATTAAAATTAATTATTATAAATTGTTGTATGAGCCCCTTAAATATTTATTTTATTTTATTTTTTATTATTTGTTGTTATAGCGGCAACAGAAATACATCTTCTGTGAAAATTTCAACTGTCTAACTATCACGGTTCATGAGATACAGCCTGGTGACAGACGGACGGACGGACGGACGGACAGTGGAGCCATAGTAATAGGGTTCTTTATTACCCTTCGGGTACGGAACCCTAAAAACGACATTGATAAAAAAAATCTATGATTTTGCCTACAAAATCAAAATAGCAATAAGTATACACATGCATTGCTATTAAAATTCTGCAAATGAAATAATAATCGATCGTTATTAAATATCTCTATACTCTATTCTCTAATCATAAAACCTAGTAGCTTTTCGCGTTTGTTCGTCGCAACGCCTTATGCTGCGGTTTCATTATCATTTAGAGATATTCTTCTGAAAAGTTTGTATGTATGTATAAAACACCGTTATAAAATTTATAGATAGAAGAGAAAAATCAAAAAAGTTGGATTTTCGGGCGTCACCATAGTACTAATATGCGCTGGCCTAACCTTAAGATATACATCAAAATAATGTACCTGCCAAGGAATTGTAGGTCATATACATATTAATAATTAGTAGCCAATTAAAGGGAACCATAATTACATGTACGAATTATACGGCCGGTCAATATTGGTGTTGACTAAAAACGTAAAAGCAATAACTCGAGGCAATATTTGCGACCAGTGGATTATTGGTCGTGCAATCTTTAATTTTTGTCGTTGTTGTACATTACTGTTTCCCGCCCTGTACGGACTGTAAACACAGTGTTTCAAGTTCTCATAACTTAAATGACGTTGGTTATAAATCTCAATTCAGAAGTGTTCGTAACAGGACAGAATTTCACGGATAACCATATATTATTTCGAACACAGAAAGAAATTTTCCATTCCAAAATTATGAGCACAGAACAGTGTAATGTCAAGACAAAGATAAAGATAAATTTATTTCAAAGCAATATAACTAGATTACATTTAAAGAATATTTACAGAAGGTACATATGTAAAATTTGGTTATATAAACTTGAGAGGTGTGACAAGTATAGTTGTGATGCTCTGTTACCCACATTTTGATTGACCCTTGGTCGTGGATGTCAGTGCTCTCTCTCCGTTGCACAAATAATCGTTTTTTTATTTAGTATAGGTACAAAATATTTCAAAAAATCGAGACAGTTACTATTACCATCTCGAGTTTATGCGTGTCTGTGTGCCTGTGTGTGTGTGTGTGTGTGTGTGTGTGTGTGTGTGTGTGTGTGTGTATGTGTGTGTGTGTGTGTGTGTGTGTGAGGGTGTGTGTGTGTGGTAGCGCGAAAAGATGTGAGGATCCTTTTTAAGTAACAATTTCCAGTAATATTTCAGTGCTACTTATGTATATGTTTTGTTACAAAAATACGGGCTCGAAGGAAGCACAGGCAGACAAACAGAAGTGTAGGCTGAATATGGTAGGCTGTTTGCTTCCATCGAGTACGGAACCCTAGAAATGTGTTTTGTATAAGTGCACTTTTTGCAATATGTATTGATTAAAGTATGTAGGTAATAGTTATTACAGTTGTAAATTATTAAGATAAGGGGTCATGCACATAATGCAATTCATTGCACAGTCTATTTACATTCTGATCTTTTGTCTTTCTGTGTGATTATCCTCGTCTACATCGTCCTCGTCGTTGTCTTAGCTGGGAGACATCTACTGCTGTACAAAGGACTCCTACATTTGTTACCATAATCTACAATGGCTGGTGTTGAGTCGCCCGCGCCCACCTAGTTAGATAGCGTCCGTCTTTGCATTTAGAGTTTTTTTTTATCCCCTTCGGTTATATCCACTTATATGAGCCGGCAAAACCCCCCGCCTTGGGGTCAATTATTTTTCACCTCACCAGCACGAAAAGGATAGTTTTGCAGTGCTTACTAGTGAGGCAAAGTAATTCACTGTTCGAACATTGACTTTTGGAATTAACCCGATGATGAAAGAAAAACAATACAATGACTGGTCAGAAACAAATTTCGGGACAAATACTTAACCTTTTTCATTTTAATTAAGAATATAACTACATAGCATTTTTTCTTTTTTGTTTTGTTTTGATAGCAATGGCAGAGGTTGTAGTAGGTACAATTCCGAACGCAAAAAAACAAAGTAAAATGGCAGCAAGCTAGAACATAAGATTGTTTATTTAATTAATAATTCTGTTTTGTTTGAAAAATGAGCGATACAAGCTACGAAGATATTTCTCTGACACCAGAATAATTATAAGGCAACAAGTCTCCAATGCCGAACTTAACTTTTTACCAGTAAAGTCAAGTGAAAATATTTTCTCGCCGGTAGAGGTGAAAAGTTGTATGTTGGACGCGTGACCAAATTTTTTCGGTCTCATGCCTTTAAATCCCTCGCTATGCTCAGTAGTCTTTATTTCACTCGCCTAGCTCAGGATTTCAAGTCGGCACCTCTACCAAGCTAGCGTACTAGTATCATTAGTATCTGGAACTGCCCGAGGGCTCGTGGCAATGGGTAGCTAGATTTTAGTTTAGCAGACGCAGACAGATCGCATAGTCGATGGCAGTTGCTCTAAAAGCATTAATGCTGGTGTCCCGCAAGGCTCTGTGCTGTTTTTACTGCATATCAATGACATGTTGTCCATCAACAACATACATTCCTGTGCAGATAACAGTACTGAAGATGCCTATTACACGGGCCATGAAAAAATCTCTCGTTCAGTTGTAGAGGAAAACCGCAGAACCACTCTGTGCAAGGTCGTTGACTGGGGAAGGGCAAAAATAGTCCGATTCAACCCTACGCAGACACAAGACACAAAGCCCCACTAACTAAAGTGCCACAATTCCGGAACATATACCACACCATCCCCATAACATTAGAATCTTTGGTGTTGACTCCAGTAATGTTCAGTTCCGAGATAATTTGCAAGGTGAAGCTAGCGTTCAAAAAACAAAGTACTCATCGGAATGAAGTAGAAATTCACCTCGGGGCAAAGGTTGCTGCTTTTCAGGTCGCAAGTCTGGCCCCATATCTAGTACTGCTGCGGAGAGGGTTCTCTGGGCGGATGCACCCGTGATGGCTATGGAGCACGGCAGAAGAATACAATATAAAGATTTATTACAGGGCTTTATTTTATATTATATTTATCACAAACAATATATTTAAATTAAATGTTTGTTTACATAAATTCGTATTTTATTTTATTTGACAACCCTTTACTGACATATATAGATGTCGGAACTTTGTTGTAGTCATAGACTATAGATGGATAGACATTAGATCTCAACAACCCGGATACCAGCTTAACCCTCTTGACTCGATTCAACAACGAAAGTAATTCATCCTCACACCTTAGAATCTAAATGATAACTAACCGTGAGGTTTTAGAAGAACTTGCTTCTGCGAACGCTTAGATTGTGGAATGAGCTCCCTGCAAAGGTTTTCTGTAAGGAATACAGTATGGGGTTCTTAAAAAAAGAAGTAATTAGAATTTTGAAAGGTTAGCTTGTTTGTCACTTTAATGGTGCATAAAGAAAAAGAATATTCTGTAAAAAAGTTATAATAAAAAACAAAAGTAAGAAAAAAATTTGGCGGGTGAAATCTAACTGTGATTAAATATTTTTTATTGTAAAACTCCGAGTTGAGTTAATTACAAATTTAAGAAAATCTATCGATGCAACCATTCCCTGTATGGAAAAAAGAATTAAAAGAATAAATTTAAGTTTAAGTACATTTTATTACATTAAAATTTACTGAATGGCATTTTTGTATACATTTTCTTTCCTTTTTTTCATGTGACGCACTGTTATATTTAAATGAGTGTTCTTCATTTGGGAACACGCAGTATAAAAACATGTTTGTAAGATATTTTAGGATTTGCTTATAATTATTACTGTACATCACCGTTTGTGCTCTTTTTGTCATTTAAAAAAATAAAATTGGGAACAGAAATGGCGAAAGCAATATTTTTAGATTTGTAATTACATTATTGAGGACAGCAATCGACTGACTTAATGAAGATGGATGGACTATTATAGTATATGGACCTACATAAGCGCTGACCTATTGACCCAAATGAGATTGACTTTGTTCATACTACCGTAGTGCAAATATTGATAGGGTGAAATTTGGTAGTTATTACCAAGAAGAGCACAAAAAAGGCAGACAACCTGGTCAGAGGAAGAAAGTCGTCCAAAAACGAGCTGTTGTGACAAATGGTAGATGTGGAAGTGGACATTTTCTTACCAAGACGACGAGAAGTTGTATTTTGTTACTTGATACGTTACTAGATAGGCGATAAATCCAAGATCACTAAGAAACAAAAATAGGTCTGAAATCGCGCCTTGACATATAAGTGTTCATAGGTCAAGTAATAATCTATCCAACTCGCAGGAAATTTGCAAATACTAACAGAATTTTCGAGGATTTTGTTAAAATCGGGACGAGGAAGGAAGAATCATTTTATGACTTATGCTGATGCTGATAACTATAACAATTGTGGTTTTGACCTGTAAATTTTCCAGCCCATAAAAAGTTGATATACTTAGGTAGTTACGATACATTGTTTCCAACTTGTGCTATGCAGTAATAGCACTTTTCATACAGCATTAAAATTGCGATCCGCCGAACAGTCTGAAAAGGCCTTAATTTCCCGAGCGTAAGCACTCGCGCGCGGCCACCGAGTGGGCAGTCGGCGCGTTCGCACCGCGACCCGCGCCGCGCCCGAGAACATCTCGATCGTCCAAACATCCGGAACGTTTTGTATACATTTCTTCTTTTCTTCAACACTTAAATTGGTAGCGTACTTTGTTGTTAATCGACTTACTCGTGACATAGTGATTTGGTTGCGATATTCTTAAATCTTGGTGAGTTCATAAAGAAATTCCTTTTTACTTAAAATAAATTTCGTTTGTAGGGTACGATGGGTTGTGTAAATATATATAGGCAATACCGTACCTTTATTAAAGCACCGCCTAATCCGGTCTTACTTTATCAAGAAGTAGTGGTATAATATAATGACCCTGATTCTTCATTTTACCACGTTTTGCTCTTAAAGTTGGTGATTTACGACATATGGAGTTTTGGACGTAAAATATAATATAAAATATAAGAAATTGGCTATGGACAATAAATTACTTACTTTCTTAGTCCTTTAAGATTTTAGTTGTGCTTTTAACTCAGTGGATTTTGACATTTTATTAGGTATTTTACAATCTTTAAACTTATCTCCGCCGGTGGTCTTTTGGTTTGATTCCTATGTGAGATGACGATCACAGTGTGTTCGAGCAAATGAAAAATTATCTGATTGGTGCGACTTAACTGCCGGTGTTCCTCAAGGTGGCGTTCTCTCTCCTCTTTTGTTTTCTGTATTTATTAATGCAATTACTCCTATTATAAACTCAAACTACCATTTGTATGCAGATGATTTGCAGATATATCATCATTTTGTAGTAAAAGATATCAACGCTGCTGTAGACATTCTTAATAGTGACTTGAGAAAATTTCTTAGTGGGCTAAATCTTTTGGACTAGTGGTTAATCCAGTAAAGTCGCAGGAAATTATTATTGGTAGTAGGTACATGTGTAATGTAATCTCTCACTATATTATATCACAAATAGTTTATGATAATGTACCTATTATTTATACAAATGTAGTAAAAAATCTAGGGATGACCTTTGATAGCCACTTATCCTGGTCTAACCATATCAACGACATAAGTCGAAAGGTACATTTTAGTTTTCATTCCCTCAAACGCTTACATAATTTTCTTCCATTTGAAACCAAAGTTACTCTTGCCCAATCCTTATTACTCACTATTTAAGACTACGCTGACACTTGTTACCTAAATGCCAATGAAGAACATTTAGACAAATTGGAACGTCTACAAAACTTTTGTATTCGATTTATCTTTGGCCTTCGTAAATTTGATCACGTTTCCTGTTTTAGGTCTAAGCTAAAATGGCTTCCTATCCGACTTCGGCGTAATATGCACATACTTTGCTGTGTTTATAATATCCTTAACACTTCCTCCTCTCCTCTGTATCTTCGAGATCGCTTTAATTTTCTATTTCCTAGAGACAGACCTCTTAGATCATATACTACCTCACTTATTGAAATACCAGCACATACATAACACTCAGTTTTATCGTGACTCTTTTGTTGTTTGTGGAGCAAAACTTTGGAACTCGCTTCCCGGTTTGATACGTGACAGCACATCAGTGATTATTTTTAAACATAGATTAAAAGAGCATTATTTATCTCTAAGAATTGGATATATGTATATATATTTTAAATCCCGGCGGATGTTGTATCACTACTTTCTCTATTCTAATGATATCACTTATTTATTAGAAACACTTCGTACAGTACTTATCCTGAAGTGATTGTACTAAATTCAAAGCTATTCCCGTACATTGTATAGTAAGTAACTAAGTAAATTCTAATTGGATTAATGTTTTAGAAAACCACAAGTAACATTCATTTTCTATTAGGGTTTCTTTACCCTAAGGGTCCAAATAGAGCGCTATTGTTGTCTCTCACGTGTCCGCCTGTCCGTCTGTCCGTCGTATGTTAAATGTTTTAAGGGGGCTTCTATATATATCGCTAAATGGGGGGGGGGGGGGGGTTGACCTACCCTATCGAGTGTGGATCGGGTATCGTTGTTGTTGTTGTTATATTCTACGTTTGGAACGAAAACCTAAGCGTGCGAAGTCCGACAAGGTCCCACACAGGACGAACATTTATATGATGAACATTTGAGTTCGTCTTGAGTCTGGGTGTTTTCTATATCAGTAATAAGTATGTATGTATTTACAACGGTTACGCTTTCCTTATCAGAGTAATTCTTTCAATCGGAAAAGTTCAACATAAAGGGTAACTTTCCCTTTCAAATAGATGAGCTTATCATAAAGGGTGACTTCCCTTCCAAAGGGAAAAGTCCATCATAAAGTGTGACTTTGCCTATTAAAGGCAAGAGTTTATAATACAGGCTTTTTTTATAAATTATATTATGCCCTAATAAACTTCAAAATTTTGTGTTTTTGGATCTCCTGTTTAACCGACTTTAAAAGAGAAGGAGGGCATTCAGTTTAATGTTGTTTTTTCGGTTTTTGTTACTTCATATATGTGTGAAGTGTTAACCCATGTTTAGCCCAGCCACGAAATTTCTGCGTGGGCACAAATGTAAATGAGATTAACAAAATAATATACGGTAGAATTATCACCAGTGTTTCTTTTAGGCAAAATTCTCCAGAGGGGCAATCAAGAGATTCGGGGGGGGGGGGGGGGGGGGCGGGGTAAATAAATGAAACAAAGTAATAGTTATAATTAATTCCAGTTATTATTAATATTTAAATTAAAGATGCTATCAGGCTACACAATAACGAAAAGATACAATTAAACTGAATTCAAATTGTCAAAGTCACATATTTTTCTTTACAAAAATCTTTTTCTTCGTGTCTTTTTTCTTGCATACGAATCACCAACTTTTGAAGTTTCTGGTCCCTCGATGCTAATCATCATACGATGCATCAAAATTTCAGGTAGCATTCTGTTTCTTGCCTTATTCAGTATTCTATTCATCGTGCGAAACGATCTTTCGACGAAGGCAGAGGTTACGGGAATGACAAGAAGGATTTCACAAAGTTTTTGTAACTCGCAGTATCCTACGTATGCTTCTAAGATTTTTGCGATTAGATTTTAACCTCTCTCTTCGTACATTCCGCTTTCTAACATGGACTTGCTGTAAAATTTAAATAATTGAGCGTCTGCTATTACTATTTCCGCATTAAGCGTGAGAAATTTGTCACAAAAATTACTTATTTCTGTCTTGTAAAGCTATTAATGATTGAAAGGTCTCAAAATTACTTAAAAATATCATGTTATGAATTGATTTGTTATTGAATTTGTCTTCTATTTCATTATTTACGCTTTCAAAATACATCTTCATCCCTTAAATGTTTCAGTTGCATTTTCATCAGCAACCAGGTGCACTTCAGATTCGAATTTCTCTATTTCAAGCTGAACTTTTTTTTGCAAAGGGCTATTGACATCTTGGCACTGTTTTTTAATATCTTGCAAGTGTAATTTGTGATGGTATTTATAGGAATTACTTTGGCGAGACACAAGACTTTCTTTTGCAAAGAATTGCTGAGGTAAGAAAGTACACTGAGGACTTCATTCATTACGTTACAGGAGACAATGAAACTCTCATTCCTTATTTCCAGTAAGATGCCCCCTGCCAGTGATGCAAGGTCTGCGCCTTCTTTGTGGATATGTTCACAAGCCATTGAAATTGACGTAAGGGTCCTTAAAACAGCATTTACTATCCTGTGGTGTGATAACCATCTCACTTCAATACATTCTGGAATCATAAGATCGTTAATTACTGCTTAAATTTCATGTAGATGATTTTATTTTTTAGGGGACTTGCTAAACAGCTTGTATATGTCTTTTTAAACATGAAAAAACCTTTTGATTTTTTTATTTTGATTTCTACAGGAAGCCAATATATGTGATTTACAGTGTATGTAAGAACTTCTTTGTTTGCCTTTTCTGATAGCCCTTTTCTCATACCACCAACATTTTCAGCCATATTCAATGCGCCATCAAATCAAAAAGCGATAATATTGTTATAATCTAATTGAAGAGCAGTGAGTTCCATATCAATAGCATTTGCAATAGGTTCTGAGTTTTCATCGGAGATTTTGACAATTTTCAAGAATTTTTCCACATTGACTTTATCTTCCATTACTCTAAAATTATACTAAGCTCCATTTCGTTTCTTAAAGAAGTACTTCCATCAGCTAAAACTGAGAACTTTTTGTTTTTTAATGTTTCCTTCAACTCATCGCTCAAAACTTCAACCACACATTCTAGTAGTTCAGTAGCTGTTTCCTTACTACTATAATTAGACCGCTCACTTAGCGCATGTCTCCATGTTTTAAATTCGCCACTCGTTTTGACAAGAATACTTTCAATCAAACTCTCGTATTGAATTGAAGTGTGAGCTATTTCTTCCTTTATTAAAAAGTACAAACCTCTTAAAATTATTTTTAAGCCCCTCCTATTTACATATTTTTACTATCACTCTGTTAAATAATTTGAGCATGAATGGGTTTTGTTCATGGCCTGCCTCCTGAGATTTTCCATTACTGTACTTATAGTATGAGCTGATGAATGCTCATGCTTCTGTTATTTTGCGTCCTTTCCTTAAGCCGTTTTGAATGATTTGAATGAAACTGTAATGAACACCCCACCTGTCTTCCGAAGAACTTTTGGCTCATTTTCCATAAAAATTTGGCATAGTATACAAAATGCACCTTCACTTTCTTTATCGTAAACTAGCCAACTATATTTCTGTTCCCATTGTGTATTATATTGCCGTTCTTCTTAAACAGATGTTTTCAGCATAGACGACTCAGCACATGTATTTAGCACATGTGATTAATTAGGCTAAATTGATGGGTCAGCTTTACTTCCTTCTTTTTTAGTAGGTGCCGCCGCCGTGACTCAATAACACAGACAGCTAGTCTATTGTTTTCTTCATTCTAGAAAATAGTTAAAAAACTTGGCGTTGCCAGCTAAGTTCATTTACTACACTACATAAAACTATTGAACAAAACTTATGATGATGAATGCTACACTATTTAGCATACATTTATCTGGTGATATTATTACGATAAAACGGAACGTCACGACACGAAACGGATACTGTACACATACAACACTATTTAGAACTTCACTTTCGACCTTTCGATTACTATTTCCGAACTGTAACTATTCACTGTACTGCTATACTGCTATTCTGATGCGACTCACCACTCAGTAGTTTCGTTCGAGACTAAAGCATGCGATGTTTGCGTGCGTGCATTGAATGAGCAAGGTAGGGCGGTGCGGGGTGTATTGAGTGGGGGCACGGGGTGATCATCGAGCCCACCACGAGTATTTTATATAACTAGTTATTTAACTAGCCATCATTTCATTGACTAACGCACATGAAGTCATAAGTTGAATAATAAGGCACGTGAGGCGGCAAGCAAGAGAGCGGTAACCTACTGCTATTCAGTCCTAAGCACCTATATAAGCTAAGTTTATTTGATTTATATTATTTTTATATATTTTATATATTATTTGTAGGTTCGATTCCCGCACTGGGCAAATATTTATGTGATAAAAAATTGTGTTTGTCTTGAGTCTGATTGTATTTATGTGTGATGAGTATGTATTTACAGAAAGGTTTATAAGTATGTGTATTCATTGTCTGTTTTTCATAATACAAGCTTTTTGCTTATTTTGGGACCAGATGGTGCTGGGTGATATGTCCAATATTATTATTATTATTATTGTAGGTAGTGATAAGTGTAAGTTTACAACAATCTGAACGACATATTTTTACATTTTAATAATTACCACAAAAATACACAAGGCTCTGCGTATTCTTGTAATATGGTAATATAGGGTATTCATTACTTATTTGCATTTGTTCCAAGATCTATGTATTTAGTTAAGAGTTGTCTTGTTAATTGTTTTGGTAACGGTTCTGAGTACCGATAGAAAAGAAGGCTAAGTGTTGTGTTTAGCTAATGTGAATCAGTACCGTTCAAGTGTAAGTACAATGAATCATTGTACGTAACGGAAAACAGCTGCGTAAACTGTTTTACCAGTTTTAGACAAAAGAACTTGCGTTTCTGTAGAGGATGTTTATTATTTATATAGCTGCTGTGTGATGTGTATAGGTGCGAGGTAGGAGCGGTGATGTGGTGTTGTTAAGGTAAGTCAAATATTTCTACTATTAAAAGGTGTGATTGAAGTGACATGAACATTAAAGTGACTATAAACATTAAAGTTACTATAAACATTGAAGTGACTATAAACATAAAAATCACTATAAAAATTAAAGTGTCTATAAACATTAAAGTGACTATGAACATCAAAGTGACTATGGACATTAAAGTGACTATAAAAATTGAGGTGGCTATGAACAATAAAGTAACTTTAAATATTGAAGTGACTAGGAACATTAAAATTGAATTAAATATGCTATTAGACTTCCCTGAATGCAAAATATTTATTTTTAGGGTTCTGTAGCCAACAAGGAAGCCAGTTTCGCCATATCCATCCGTCTGTCTGTCTGTCTCTCCGCGGCTTACCTTAGGGACTCTTAGTGCTAGAAAGCTGTAATTTGGAATTGATACACATTACTAATCACGACGACGAAATATATTCTATTTTTCGTGTCTATCTTTTTGTGTTTGACTTTGAATAGGTGGTTTAAAAACATTGCTGTTAGGAAACTATTTTCGATTCAGGAACTCATTTCCGAAATAAAAAGCTTCAATGTGTTAATTTTTGTAGAGACAAGTGCCTCCTTGTGACTGAAATGTACTTGTGACGAGCGACTACGGAACGCTACACTGCGCGTGGCCCGTCATGTTTTAGCGATGGGCCCGACACGCATTTGGCCGGTTTTATATTTAAATTTCGTAATCAATATTAATTGTTAACCTACTCCTTTTTTTGAAATCGGTTAAAACAAGTCACTTTAATATACGGGCATCATCCAAGGGTAGTAGAGTTTTAGAGGTGTGATGGTGTACTCACTATTCTATTTTCAATTTTGCAGTATGTTTAAAATCTAGATTTCAATATCTTAGTTCTTCACACGATCGCTTTTTTCGTTCTTTCGACAGCCTTCTCGTTTCAACGTCTTGTCACGGCTCTGGGTTTGTTTTTAATTTTGTTACGGTCCATGCTATAGGGCTATAGTACGCACTATGTACAGATATCCGCAGTGCTCAATCTAAACGGCTCCATTATTTATTATCTCGAGTCTTTCTGTTCAGTGTAGCTAGTAGCTTTCTGTAAATAAGTTTTATAATCCATTCAGTAGTTACAGATTCTATTTTAAGAAAATATTGAAAGATTCTGAATATACTTTCTGTCGGTCTAGAGCCGTTTTTTCGTGATCTTTACATAATTAATAAATTTGTAACTGGTCGATGTACAGTAGGCGACACATAAACCTAACTTTAATGGACTTTGAACTCAAGGTTCAACGTAGCGAAAAAATCGTGTTAATCGTAATTTATTATTTTGTCTCACACTGGCTGCTCTCCTACGTAGTTTCCTTACTGCATTGCGTCGCAACCGTAAATTATGAATGAATATATAAGTGTGCGTGCGTAATTATTATTGGGTTCAAATTTTTCGAACCTAATTCTTAATAAATTACTTATTTTTTTTCTTATTTTATAACAATCTTTTAGAAAATTCCACTCGCTCATTTATTAATCTAAACTAATATTATAAACAGGAAAGATATGATTGTTTGTTTGTTTTTTTGTATTGAATAGGTTCCGAAACTAATAAACAGATTTGAAAAATTCTTTTACCATTAGAAGCCGACATTATCCCTGATGGACAAAGGCTACTTTTTACCGGGGGAAAATTCTTCATTCTTACGGGAAAACTTATCCTTCCCTACTTATCTTTTCACATAACTTCTAAACGGCTTAACCGATTGGGTAGAAATTTTATATGGGTATTTCGAAGGTTTCCTGAATGATTTATAAATACAATTGGATCCGATAGGTGGCGCTGCTGTCGGTATGTTAACTACTAATGGCTTGATCGATTGGGTTGATATTTTGTATGTGTATTTCTATAGTTTTACAGACGACTGTATTATGCGATTAAAGAAGAAAGATGTGTTTGTTCGTTTTTCTTCTATAATTGAGGAGTTGCCGTAAGAACCTACGCCGATAACGAAATTTAAGGCGGGCGAAGCCGCTGGCAGAAGCTAGTTTAATATATAATGTTTTTATTTTATACTTAAACAAATTAAGAATTATCTAATAAATAAATTAATTATAATATTAACCTAAAATTATATAAGAAACTATGTAGTGAGAGGTTGTAAAAAGAATACCGATTCTAAAATATTATCCTGCGACATTGTTCCTTCCCATCACGCTGGTAGCATTACCTCTCTGAATTGCCAAGCTAATAATTTGTAAGAGATAAGCTCCAGCTCTCATGTCTCCTGAAACGCAGATCAGTTTTTTTGACAGCTCTTTAATGAAGACATTGGAACTATTACACCACTGTCCCATGGTTACAACTGCAAGCGCGACAAAATCATAATTTGCTGTCAGAATTGAGTATTTTCGGCGCTTGTGAATTTCAGCCATTTCAGCTGCTGCACTAGTTTTTGAAGACGTGACTGATGTATAAGATGGAGGCAACGTGTCAACGCGAGTCACATCCCATACCAGCATACGTCCTCATGATGATGATAATATTTCATGAAATTTATTTAATTAAGAATCTATTATTGGCTAAGTACCGTGTTCAAATATTGGAGCGCCAAGTATTTACAAATCTCTTTTGCATTTTACGGAAATATTTGGTATTATTAAGTTAATTTTTTCAAGAATTTTTCAACATTCATGATATTTTCCGAAATGTAAATTTCACATTTGTCAAAATTGAAAAATAAACCAATTTTTCAAATTCGGCAATTAGTTTCGTCAAGTCTTCAAGTAATGTTTCTGCATTTCCAGCTAGGATCTGCCATTTAGATACCATAAATTGAAATTAGATGCTAATTCTGATGTACAGCGAAGCTGAAAATTGCTGGTCCAAGTGAATCACCTTGTTGGCATCCAATGCTAGATTGAATTTCATTTAGACCGAAAAGTAATTAAGTGGGTTTGCCGTAACATTGGTAAAGATAATCAAAAATTCAGGAATATGTTTTTCGAATTTCACTTAGAATAGTTCTGCGATCAACTTGTAGCGGATCATATCGTACCGCTACAAGCAAGGCTGACGTCACGCGGCCTACATCGCGCTATCGAAGTTTCCTTCGCAGTTACGTATATAAAGCAACCGAAGTGCAAGTTAAGTGGCAAAACCTTAGAACCAAAATGGATTGCACAACCGCGCGAGAAAAACCCCGGTCCGTCTCCATAGGCTATTTTAACGCCAACGGTCTCCGCAACCAAAGAGAGGAATTATCGCAATTCCTCTCTTCCCAAAAACCAGACGTCTTCCTCATCCAGGAAACGTTCCTAAAGCCCGCTGTCCGTACCCCTTCGATCGCGAACTATCGCACCGTCCGTAATGATAGAACTGTCTCCAATCTCGGAGGCACTCTCATCTATTACAGGCGCTCCCTGCATTGCTCCCCTATCGATCCTCCACCGCTTACGAATTTAGAAGCATCCGTCTGCCGCCTAGCGATGACCGGCCATCAGCCGATCATCATTGCATCGGTTTATCTCTCTCCCCTAAAAGACTTGCTCGAGAGCGACCTTCAGTCGCTCTTAAGTTTAGGCGACGCCGTCATTCTTGCCGGCGACCTAAATTGCAAGCATCGCCGCTGGAACTCTTCTGTAACTTCACGGAGAGGCAGACTCCTTGACGATTTAGTTGACAGACTAAACTTTGACATTATCGCTCCCATGACACCCACTTTCTTTCCCCACTATACTAGGAACAACCCCGACGTACTGGACATAGCACTTCTAAAGAATGTAAGGCTAAGCTTTCGTTCTATAGAGGTGCGTGACGAACTTGACTCGGACCACCGCCCTGTCATCCTCCGATTAGGTTCCCCTTCGGACTCTCCTCCCGACACTAGAACCGTGACGGACTGGGATAAATTTGGGCAATTGCTCGCAAATCCCAGCTCGCCACATCTAGACCGCGTTCCCAACGTAATCTCTTCCGCGACCGATCTTAACGTAGCTATCGACTCACTCACTAGCCACCTGACCGCCACCGTTGGCGAGTGCTCACGACAGGTGCCGGTTGGTGATTATCACCACCTAATCCTGCCTCAGCACATCAGGTCGCTAATGACTGAGCGTAACGCGGCCCGCCGCGCTCGCGATCGCGCTCCCACTATCGATAATAAAGCTCGCTTCAACGACTTACACCGCCGTGTAAGAACCGCTGTAGCTGAGCTCCGCGCCCAACGTTTCGGTGATCTTATGGAGAACATTTCTCCCTCTCACCAAGCTTATTGGCACTTAGCCAGAGCTCTAAAATCCGAAACCGCGAACTCTCTCCCCCCGTTATCTCGTCCCAACAACGTTCCCGCGTTCAACGACGACGAAAAAGCGGATTGCCTAGCGTCTAGCCTCCAAGCCCAATGTGCCTTAAGCACACAGCCCTTCAATCCCGACCACGTGCGCGAGGTAGACGGCGAAGTGGAGCGCAGAACTTCTCTGCCTCCACAAGACCCCCTGCCCCCTGTCACTGTCGACGAAGTCGTACAGGTCATCAAAGACCAACGCCCCCGTAAGTCCCCCGGTGCGGACGGTATCTCTAACGATATCCTAAAGCGCCTCACTCTGCCCCTTGTCTGCCTCCTAGTAGCGATTTTTAACGCTGCTATGGAACATTGCATCTTTCCATCTCAATGGAAATGAACCGAGCCGTCCTCCTATCGCCCCATAAGTTTACTAAAGGCCCTTGGTAAACTCTATGAACGCCTCCTTCTCGCCCGCCTACGGAACGCTATAGTCTCCAGAGGCATTTTAATAGACGAGCAGTTCGGCTTCCGTGCCAAACACTCATGCGTCCATCAAGTCCTCCGCATAACGGAACATATTCTCACTGGCTTTCAGCCAGCGTTAGGTAAGACCCGTCACACGGGCGCTGTCTTCTTCGATGTAGCGAAAGCTTTCGACAAAGTCTGGCACAACGGTTTAATTTTTAAACTGTACAACTTTCAGTTGCCAGATCGTCTCGTGCTCATCATACGAGACTATTTGTCGAATCGTAGCTTTCGCTACAAAATCGAAGGCACTCTCTCTTCCCCCCGTCCCATAGAAGCAGGAGTCCCGCAAGGCTCCGTGCTCGCCCCCATCTTGTACCTTCTGTACACTAACGATATCCCTAAAACGATAGGTACAAATCTAGCCCTCTTTGCGGACGATACCGCTCTCTATACCACAGATAGGCAAGTGAGTCGAATCACTGAGAGACTCCAACCCGCTATCACCGCCCTAGGCGAGTGGTTTCGGAAATGGAGAATCGAGGTGAATCCCGACAAAAGCTCTGCCGTCCTTTTTACCTTAGGCCGCCCTCCGCGGCCTACTCCCCTTTCTCTTTTCGGTCGTGCCATTCCCTGGCAAAATAAGACCAAATATCTCGGTGTGACCATGGATAGTCGTTTGAACTTCCAAGCTCACACCAAAATAGTCAGAGACCGAGCCGCTTTTGTGCTCGGCCGTCTCTATCCCATGATAGGCAAGTATAGTAAGATGTCGCTTAGAAATAAGCTAAATCTTTACACAACTTGTATCCGCCCCATACTAGCTTATGCTAGCGTAGTCTTTGCGCTGTCCAAGCGCAATCTTCACAAACTCCAGACCCTCCAAAACCGCTTTCTCAGAGCGGCCACTGGAGCCTCTTGGTACGTTCGCAATGCGGACCTACACAGAGACTTCGAACTTCCCACGATTCCCCAATATTTTAAAGACTTGGCAGTCCGCTTTTTCGAGCGTACGCAAAATCACCCGAATCGTTTAATTGTGCAATCCACAACGTATCGTCCCCCCGATCGACCCGGTCACGGTCGTAAAACTATTGTTAGGCGGCCTCGGCACGTACTAACGTCCCCAGATGACGATCTCGCTGTCCGAATAGCGAGATTAGTCTCTACGACCTCCCCGAATAGGGCCTCCCTCCAAACACGACGCCGACGTCCCCGGGTTCGTCGGCGCCCACAAGGATACACTAGGTATCAAAGAGTGCCGGGGCGCTTCTCGCCCCCACTCAATCGAAACCGCACCCGCGTAACGGGGAACTCCCCTCCTGGCGGTGACTCACCTTCGGGTTCGAGACTCACGCCGGTCGAAGGGACGCCCCCGAGAGCGACAACCCAAGCCGAGGCTTCCCCCGCGGGGAGCCCTTGAGCGTTGGGCGCTATATGGGCTGAGGCTCCTTCAGAGTCTCGCCCCAAAAGTCCGGTAAAGCAGTAATGGCTGCAACAGCCAACTGCATAGTCAGCTCAGAAAAAAAAAAAAAAAAAAAAAAAAAGTTAAGTGGACCACGGCGGTCCCCAGGCATAACAGCTCGCCTGGCAGGAGATCTCCCCTTTCCCGCCGCTCCCCATTGGTTACCCCGAGCTGAACATTGACGCACCTTCCGCAGCAGCATCTTACTCCTTCCTACCAGGTACACGGACCAGTTTTCAACCGTACGCTTCGCATCTCAGAGCCTTCATCAGGACCTATCGCCTGGCAGGAGATCTCCTCTTTGCCGCCGCTCCACAAACTGAATTGAATGTATTTTTAACACGATAAGTGCGAAACAAGGCTTGAAACACCCTGTCCGTATCTCGTCTTTATAGCGGTGAGAAAAAACTTAAGTTTCTCTGTCGTGCGGGAGGCATAACTATATATCTGAGGTGTGCTATTGATTCCTAGTTCTATGGTTTACCCACCTTAATGCCGGGTTTTTAGACCTCATGCCGCACTGAGCAAATAAAATTCTAACACTGTTCACCTCGTACCGCACCCTACGCTAGCTTCACACGGTTAGTGTTGTGCAACGCATTCAAGATGAAATCGAAACAAAAAAAACAATTGACTACAGTGACCAAATATCTTCGTATCATACAACATCAAAGAAAGGAATTAAGTGGTGGAGAAAAGTAATAATGGAGCTAATATTTGGCACTAATTACGTAATTCAATTAATGGTGATAGAAATAAAATTCCAAAGAGACTATTTTTGGAACAACTTATTGAAGCTTTTACAGAGATTGGATGTGGATACCGGTAATTTTCAAACATAGTAACTACTCGTTAAATCGTTAATAGAAACGTGAATGTGACATGTTGAGTAACTTTCTTTAAATAGGCTGATGATCATGATAAATATTAGTGTGTTTGTTAATTGAATTAACTGCGGACCTGGCAAACGGTGTCTTGCTCATCAAAATTTAGTTTTTTTGCCCAATTCTACCCAACTCTTCCCAACTCTAACCAACTTTACCCAACTCTTCTCTACTCTATCCAACTCTACCCGACTCTAACTTACTCTTACCCAAATCTACTCAGCTCGACCCTACTTTTCAGAACCCACTGCAAACAAAGCAAAATCATCTCAAAAAGGGATTAAAGAAGAGGAGATGTGTAGGATGTTACAAAAAACTCCGCACCTTCTTAACAAGTCGTGAGGCTGACAAAAAAGTGAAGAAAATTCTCACAGAATGCACTGGTTGCAAAAAATGTTATTGTTTGACCTGTTTTAATGAAAAACATCCATAAGTTTGATAAATAAATACAATTAAATAAAATCGATATTATTTTCCCATCACTAAATAATATGAAAAACTGCTATTTTTCAGTGCGGTACGGGGTACATCAGACCTCACATTTTATTTTACCTATAGAATCTAAACTAACTAATCTAACCTCGGTCGGCGTCAGGTTTAGGTTAATCGACTCATTGTTAATAATAATCGCGACAAAAGCCGTACACTTTGTCTTATTTGGCGCCAAAAAAAGGATTTTGGTCTCCTACGGGCGGTGGGGTTTAATATGCCTCGTGCCGCCACAATCTCTTGTTTAGGAAAAGGTTTAAAACGACCCGTAACGCAGTAATGGAAAGTACAGATAAATCTGTACCGCTGGGAACGTGTTAATGTCTATTTTCACAAAAACTTCATAATTTTGAGAGAACAAGAAAGACCTTGCTGCATGGACTGCGGCTTAGCAAACACTTTTTGTGCCGAAACTTATTCGTCGACTTCCAAGTAAGCCTGTGGCGATATTCTCGACAGCATAGTTTCGGCGTTAATCGCCGAAATGTGCTATCTACGGCAATTGGACGTATGGATGGCGACAGGATGGTAATAAGCTGATATCAGTGGTATTTAGTTTACAAGCAGTTCCTAAACCTTGAAAGCTGCTCCTTACATGCTGCTCTCGGGCAGATTGTAAAACTGCAGCATGCATTAGTCGTAGAGAAGTCAAGCACGTTGCGCACCCGGCTGTTATTATAAAGAGATATGCTAATGGTAAAAATACAAAAAGGCTATTCATATTTCATTCATATTTTAACGATCACTTTACAAAACACTATAGTAGCTTCAAATCTGTTAATGTTATATAAAAACTATGATTTTGTATAGTAAAAGGTTTTGAAAGTTGATACAATTATTACTTAAACAAATAATATATCATATTATAAATAATAATCAATAAATAAATTCTGTTATTGTGTCAAAAATAAAAAAACAAATATTGACGCATTCTGTGCCATAGGTAATTAAACATATTTTTATAGTATGTTTGATATGAAACATTGCTATATAACCTTATAAAAGTTCAAAATGTAAAACACTCAACTATAAACACTTAAACATTAAAGTATTAAAATAGTTATTATAATAGGTCCGTTTACGTTTTGAGACCTAGGGAATCGTTTTCCATCATACGAGAGTAATTTCTGCAGTGGCGGTCCGAGAGGGGGGTCGTGGAGGTCATCAAACCCCCCCCCCCCCAAACATCATCTACACAAACTTGACCAGATACCGGCGCCGATGGCTGAGTACATACCCTACCTTTAAATGTTTCCAATGAAATGTTTATAATATTATAGAGTTATTAAAAAATTGTAGATAGTTTATATGTATGTGTATATTTGTCTATAAAGTAGCAGATTTGAAGAGTTCTGGGTTTTACCTAATTACTAATCTGTGGTTATTTTTTAGAAAGAGCAATTAAAATTGCACCATATAGAATAGGGATAATTTCGTCTGCTACGTTTCCACTTAACATGAGATTTAATAACAAAATAAGTTCTTTTATAAGAGCTGTACCTGTTTCTCCCAACAATGGTCAGGTAAGATCTTTGAGATGCTGTGGTGTAATACCATCTAAACCTCCTGCCGAACCATTTGGGAAAGACAGAATACTGTTCAATAAAGCCGCGCTTGCTTTCATTAATGTTTGTAGTATACATATATCTATTGATATGTTCGCAGACGCAGCTATGTCGAGTAGTCTCTTTCATACGATTTATCTATAGCGAAACGTTTTATTTACAGGTATATTTTCGTGTGTAGCTTGATGTGTTGCCTAGTGTACAGTCAGCGTCAGAGAAAAGTATCCCCCTAGTTTTAGAACTGTAACCAATGCAAACAACTTGAGGTTCAATACTCTGCCAGCGAGCAGCCGTACAACCCAAATAATCAAAAAAGCCCATTGCATCTTATTCCATACAAATATTTAACATTTATTCCTCTTGAAAGTCGGGGATCGATCCTCGATCTTGCCTAGGTCATCCGAGTCACTTAATCTAATCTAATCGATTTGTAGCCATTGAGGTAGGGCACTGCAAGTACTCGCTCGAATAAGCCACCCGAACAACTAAGCAGGGCATAGCGAGTACTTGCTCGAATGAGCGGCCCGAACTGGGGAAGTACCTCCACCTTACAGAAAACCGCGGCCATAATAACACTAACATTGAGTAGTGTTGTGTTCCTGGCGGTGAGTAAGGTTGCCAGAGCTCTTTGAGGATTCGCTGCACGGACAGCGGAGGACCGGCGGTGCTTGTTGCTGTCATACTCGGCATAGACGCGGCGTGCTGGTTCGGCGGTCAGGGAGACCTGATGAAACGGCTGACCGCTGGCCGCCCGCAGGTTGAACGGGATCCCGAACCCAGGGATCACTTAATCTCCGCCCTGGGAGGCTGATTCGCCAGCCTGTGTAAAGTATCTGAAGTGGTAGTCGTGCCGGAGAAGGAGACCGGAGTGGACCCGGCTACTACAACAGAGGGGGATCAGGGGCCCTTCCGCCCGCCGTGCCAGCAACCGTATCATCTGTGGCGAGCTTCGGCAGTCTTAGAACCGCACCCTTTGCCCTCTATACTGTCTGTGCAGTGAATCCTCATCCTTAGTCTTAGTAACTTTTTTTTATATATATTATGGCCAGAAGACAGAAAAAGAAAAGAGTTTGCACAGCGGCTACTCCATCCACATATAATGTGGATTTTTGCAACATCAGGGGTATTCACGCAAATCTTAACGCAGTCCACCACCATCTCGAAACTGCGCAGCCGACCATTCTTTTTCTAACGGAGACGCAGATATCCTGCCCGACACATCATACCTTCATTATCCCGGCTACAAACTCGAACACAATTTTATGAGTCGTGCCGGTGTATGTATGTTCGTCCGGGAGGATATCTGCTGTCGCCGCCTTCATAGCCTTGAAGACAGGGACCTGTCGATATTGTGGGTGCGCGTAGATTACGGCGGCCACACTCGTATCTATGCGTGCCTATACAGGTCTCATAGCGGTGACACGGACGTAACTCGACTCTTCACGCACCTGAGTTTGACGACTGACAAAGTTCTAGAGCAATATCCCACAGCAGAACTAGTTATTTTGGGAGACTTTAACGCCCACCATCGCGAGTGGCTCAGTTCTCGAACCAATAACTATGCTGGGATATCTGCTCATGAATTTGCTCTGACCTATGGATTCTCTCAGCTGGTACTTTCTCCAACGAGAATACCAGATATAGAGGAACATACGAGCTCCTTACTGGACCTTCTGCTGACTACTCGTCCGGACGGGTACTCCGTCTCAGTGGATGCGCCTCTTGGCTCCTCGGACCACTGTCTCGTTCGGACTCAAGTGTCATGCACACAACCTGATCCTTCTGGGCCAACTAACTGGCGTCGTGTGTGGCACTATAAGTCGGCAGACTGGGATGGATTGCGTGAATTTTACGCATCGTACCCGTGGAGGCAGATCTGCTTTAACTCAGAAGATCCTGACGTCTGCGCAGCCGCAGTCACTGAGACAATCCTTGCTGGTATGGAATGCTATATTCCTAACCCGCGAGTAGCTGCCGGCGTCAAAAAACGACCGTGGTTTAATAGGTCTTGCAGAAAAGCTAAAATTCTTAAGCAAAATGCATATGAGGCTTGGACCACGGCTCGTTATAATAAGGATCCGAATATTTCTGAGTTAAAACGCAAATTAAATGCTGCCTCGAGGTTCAGTAAGAAAGCAACTGCCAGAGCAAAATTCCAATTCATCGGCAAAATAGGTGGGCGACTTGCGAGCTATCCTTCTGGGAGTCGTGCTTTCTGGTCGCTTGCCAAAGCTGCCGAAGGGAACTTCTGCTAGTCGTCGTTACCACCACTGCGAAAGACCGATGGTGACTTGGCCCATAGTGCTAAAGAGAAAGCCGATCTACTGGGCAGTCTCTTTGCCTCGAACTCGAATATGAACGATGAAGGCGCTGTACCACCTACTATACCGTGGTGCGGTAAGTCCATGCCGGAAATCTCCATAACGCAGCGGGAGGTCAGGCGGGCGTTGCTTTCTCTAGACGTTCATAAGTCGAGTGGGCCAGACGGTATACCAGCAGTGGTGCTTAAGCAGTGTGCTCCTGAGTTATGTCCTGTACTCACGCGCCTCTTCGCGCTTTCCTACCACACTAGGCAATTTCCGTCTACATGGAAGACTGCGAATGTGCACCCGGTGCCCAAAAAGGGCGATAGATCAGATCCATCGAATTACAGGCCTATCGCTATTACCTCTCTCCTCTCTAAGGTGATGGAGCGTGTGATCAACACACAGCTTCTAAGATACCTAGAAGTACACGATCTGGTCAGTGACCGTCAATATGGCTTTCGCCACGGTCGCTCGACTGGTGACCTTCTAGTGTATCTCACACACCGATGGGCACTAGCCATTGAGAGTCAGGGGGAGGCATTGGCATGTAGCCTGGACATAGCGAAGGCGTTCGATCGGGTCTGGCACCGCGGTCTTCTATCGAAGTTGCCATCTTACGGAGTGCCCGAGGGTTTGTGCAAATGGGTGGCTAGCTTTTTGTCCGGCAGACGCATACGAACCGTAGTTGACGGTAGTTGCTCTGATAGCATGGACATTAATGCTGGTGTCCCGCAAGGCTCTGTGCTGTCTCCTACGCTGTTTCTACTGCATATCAATGACATGTTGGACATCAACAACATACATTGCTATGCAGATGACAGTACTGGAGACACTTTTTACACGGGTCGTGCAAACATCCCTCGTTCCCTTGTGGAGGAAAACCGCGGAGAACTTGTGTCTCAAATCGAGACCACACTGTCCCAGGTCTCTGACTGGGGACGGGTAAACTTGGTCCGATTCAACCCTACAAATACACAAGTGTGCGCGTTCACCGCTAAGAAAACTCCATTCACTGTGGTCCCACAATTCCAGAACACTCCCCTCTCCATCTCCAAGAGCATTGGGATCCTTGGTGTCGACATCTCCAGCGATGTTCAGTTCCGAGATCATTTACAAGATAAGGTAAAGCTGGCGCCCAAAAAACTTGGTGTACTCAACAGAGCGAAGCAGTACTTCACGTCGGGGCAAAGGTTGTTTCTTTACAAGTCGCAAGTTCGGCCCCATATGGAGTACTGCTGCCATCTCTGGGCAGGTGCACCCGGATACCAGATTGACCCTTTTGACTCGGTTCAACGACGGGCTGTGAGAATTGTCGACGATCCCAAACTCACTTGCGGTATCGAGCCCTTAAGTCTGAGGAGAGACTTTGCCTCACTGTGTGTGTTCTACCGCTTGTACAATGGGTTGTGTTCTGAGGAATTGTTCGAAATGATGCCCACGGCTACTTTCTACCATCGCACCGCTCGCCATCGGCAGGGAATTCATTCTCACATTTTAGAACCTAAATGGTCGCGTACAGTGCGGTTTCAGAGAAACTTCCTCCCGCGAACGCTTCAGTTGTGGAATGAGCTCCCTGCCAAGGTTTTCTGCAAGGACTATAGTATGGAGTTCTTCAAGAAAGATGTTATTAGATTTCTGAAGGGTCGGCAACGCGCAAGTGATACCCCTGGTGTTGCAAGCGTCCATAGGCTACGGTGACCGCTTACCATCAGGCGGGCCGTAACCTTAGTGGTATAAAAAAAAAAAAAAAAAAGTCTTTGTAGTGGATTTTTGTACTTAATTTGTAAACTGTTTCGTAGTTCCGACGACAAACACCAGGTCCTCACTGAAAATCAGTGCTGTGTCTTACTGCTGCAGCTTTATACTGAGTGAGGTCCTTTTTGGCTTGGCGCAACAAAAGAGTATCTCTTTAGTATTAGTACAGTAGTATTGTATTTAATATGTACTTGTGTTGCGCTTACTGCTGAAAAAATTATTTCTTTTCTTTTCTTCATTTCTTTTCTAATAATCTTCTTTAAATTATGCATTCGCTGTTTTAAAAGGTCATGCTTTCGCTCTCTGCTTCCTTGTCTAACTAATAAATATGGATTAGAGTTCTGCCTTCCGTGGCCTTTTTCAATGAAACTTGCTAGCGCTGAGTAAGGTCGACATTGCAATTATTTTACCTTCGCGAAAACAATCAAATTCTGCTTTGTTTTTGTAAATAATGTTTAGGGGTAGCTCATTAGCTTTATAATGAGTTAGTAAACCACGTGTTGTTGTACTGTGTGCGATTATCTTCACCACTTCATACTAGGCGTTTATTCTTAAACTTCTTTTTGAAAGTTCTTATCATGGTTCGATTAACAGTTTAAAATTAAGGAAAAAAATTAGTGTCGGACAACCGTCCGGAATCGTGACAACTTGTGCCTTTCACTTTTTATGTCTGTCTCTCTCGCTCTTAGGCGGGCTAACCATGCCGCGTGCCTCTCACTCGCTCTCATTGTGAGCGCATAACGTGAGCGGAGCGTAACGAAGTTCTTGAAGTGTCACCCGGCAAACCAATTTATAAGACGTTGTCACGTCAATAATTGTTCTCTGTGAACAGAATCAGAGCATTAAAAAAAATGCACGAGAGATGAATATAACGGTAAGTGAGATAATGTAACAAGCAACACATTTCAAATATATTTCATATTATATTTAAGTATATAACAACAAAATGAAAGGGGCATTTTGTTAACAAGCATTATCCGCATTAAATGCGCTCAATGCAACATAACATAGGAGTTAATGCAAAACAGCAGCGCACGTTCGAACATGGTCCTGCACATGGAAAGCCGGCTCCAACAAATTATAGATAATGATATTCACCCTATGCGCTATGAATGTTAGTGGAGCAACATCTGAACCCACAGTTTATATTGTATTTGTTTGATTTTTTAGTCTTTTGTATTATTTATAATTTTGAGAAATGACTAGAGATGTAAATACTTAGTAGTTGAACATGTTTGTTATCTATCAAATATAAAAAAAGGTTTACAACTTGACATAAGTAAATACTGCGATACTGTAATATATCTTAGAAATATAATACCTATAATCTTTCTTTCCATACCGATTTTGTGCAAATTATCTTCATTTTGTCGTTGTCCTGAAATTAATTTTTAATTTATTACCAAATTCAATTTCAAAAGTCAGTTTTCAATAATATTGTTATTTTCTCTTGATTAGCGTGTATGAATAAAATGTATAGAATATCATAATAGTTTTACAAACTTATAAATATTGTATTACTAGGAATATAATTTAAGAATATAAAACTTATACATAAATAAATAAACGAATATTGCTAAAACAACTTGCCTATTTTTTCTTGTATAACTAACGATTCACATAATTTTAAGATATTCAAGTTCATCATATAAATGGTCCTTTTGACAGGTTTTTTTTGTTTTTAAAAAGATGGTTTTGTTACAGTAGTGGATGGTTAACTAAGAAAGTTACAACAATTAAAAATCAATGTAATTTAATAAATCCTTTTCTTAATCCTAACTCATAAACTTATATAAGTAAATGCCTGGCTGTTTGTGATGCCTTGACATCTGCTTGAATTGACATACTGAAAAGACCGAGAAGGACATTTGATTTATTTCAATCTGATTGAGAGTTCCTACGGGTACACTGCTGCCTTACGTCATAGCAAAGCAATGGAGGGACTTCATTTGGGTATAGCAAAATACCTGATGGGAAAGGATCGGTGTGATTCCTAAATTTTCTTTTAATAGTAAAAATATTTACCTAGTAGGTAATCTTTGACTGAGTTTAGTCTTAGGCTGGGCTGCACCAACTAACTTTGGGAGATTGTATGAATATATGGATATGAAGCTATTTTAAATTTATTTCGTCAAAGTTCAGCAAAACACTAGCTGGTTAACTTTTAAAATAGCTGATAATAGATTTTACGATACAACTCGTTAACATCAAAGTTAGTTGGTGCAACCCGGCTTTAATGTGAGATGGTGATTATTAAACAGTTTTATTCCTATTAAGTCTCATAGCTATTATTAGTCATGTCCCTCAACAGACTCATTACGAGAACGGATCTGGAACTGGTTTCCTAAAACTAAATATACATACGACGATTCCGTACATTCAGTAAAACTTCTTCGTGTGTGTTCATTCATCATTTACCGGTGTTTGGTTGAAACAATACACTAAAAGAAAAAAAACCGGTCTTTCACCAGCAAACTTGGTCGTTGAATACATACGCCTGTTATGATTCATAGAATTTCGGACATTCACAGTAACATACATACATAACTCTACCTACCACAAATTTTATACGATCAGTATAGGTTTGATTTAGCGAGTACTTACTCGAATGACCAGCCTGAAGTGGGAAGTACCTCCACCTTACTACACCACACTTACAGCGGCCATAATAACACTAACATTGATTAGTGTTGTGTTCCTGGTGGTGAGTAAGGTTGCCATAGCTCCTGAGGATTTGCTGCGTGGACAGCGGAGGATCGGCGATGCTTGTTGCTGTAATTGCTTGGCTTAGACGCGGCTGGTACGGCGGTCCGGTAGAACTGATGAAACGGCTGACCGCTGGCCGCACGCAGGTTGAACGGGTTCCCGAACCCAGGGATCACTTAATCTCCACCCTGTGAGGCTGATCCGCCAACCTGTGTAAAGTTTCTGAAGTGGTAGTCGTGCCGGAGAAGGAGACCGGAGTGGACCCGGCTACTAAAACAGAGGGGGATCAGGGGCCCTTCCGCCTGTCGTGCCAGCAACCGTAATATCTGTGCCGAGCTTTGGCATTTCTAGTACAGCACCTTTTGTTCTCTAAGCTGTCTGTGCAGTGAATCCTCATATTTAGTCTTAGTAACTTTATTTAAGAAATTTAGGCTTTGAGCCCTAAAGTCTGAGGAGAGACTTTGCCTCCCGTGTGTGTTTTACCGCTTGTACAATTGAATGTGTTCTGAGGAATTGTTCGAAATGATGCCCACGGCTACTTTCTACCATTGTACCGCTCGCCATCGGCAGGGAATTCAGTGTCACATTTTAGAACCAAAAAAACTTTTTGAAAGGATTATACATAATGAAATAGACCCCATTTTACACCATAAATTAATTGGTCAACAGCATGGTTTTGTCAAAAATAGATCTACAGTGACAAATTTTTTAGTTTATACCATTATATTGAAAATGATATCCGAAGTAATTTGTGAAGGTGGTTCAAGTCATATGTAACAAATCGCACACAAAGAGTAGTTTTAAATGGTATTTCATCTGAGTATGTACATATCACATCCGGAGTAGGTACCTCAAGGATCAATTTTGGGCCCCTTGCTTTTTTTGATTTTCATTAATGATATTAGTAAATGTTTTAACCATTTCAAATATCTATTATACGCCGACGATTTCAAAATATATCGCATAATTCAGTCTGTTCTAAATCTACAATCAGATCTTGATCGTTTAAGTGAATATTTTTTGTGTAATAAATTAAGCTTAAGTATAAATTAATGTAAAACTAACACATTTTCTAAGAAAACCAATACTGTAAAATCAGATTATAAACTCCTTAACAATTCTTTAACAAAAGAAGATGCTATCAGAGATCTTGGTGTAACATGTCTGAAATAACTAGTTTTATAAAAACATTTGATTGTATTGAATTAAATAACAGCTTTTGTTATAGTGTGCTCACTCGTAGTTGTCCTCAACGTGTTTTATTTTATTTTATTTTATTTTATTTTTAGACAAATTGTTGATCATATAACTGCTTTTTACTCTAGTTTTTTATTAAGCTTAATACCAGCACGCCGTATCTACGCCGAGCAATGACAGCAACGAGAACCGCCGGGCCTCTGGCAACCTTACTCACGTGTTATTATGGCCGCGGTTTTCTGTAAGGTGGAGGTACTTCCCCAGTTCGGGCCGCTCATTCGAGCAAGTACTCGCTATACCTGCTTTTATTGTTCGGGTGGCTTATTCGAGCGAGTACTCGCAGTGCCCTACCTCACAAACCTATTAAACCTTAATTGAGTAATTGTTCGAAAAGTTAGCCATTGTTCTCAATAAATAGCTGGATTCGACGTCTCAAGAATTGTAGTACATTCAGCATCACAATATTATTGATTTCGTTTTGATTATTTCCAAAGATCGTTTCAAGTCTTCTATTGCATTATACGTGTTTTTGTAGATTTCGTATTTACATACCCCCAGAGAAAATAATCTAATAAAGGGGTAAAATCCGGTGACCTCGCTGGCCACGACACAGCGCCATCTAACTATTACTAAGCAAAACACTAACACATTTGTTTGTTGAAAATGATATACAAAGTTAAGCAACTGGGCTAGGCCAGCAACTGGATGGGTGACCGCGTAGCGGCACACTTTTTGTTTTTGTTTGTGTTTATAAATTATGTCAATGGTGGTAGGTACGGAACCCTCAGTGCGCATGTCCGACTCGAACTTGGCCGGTTTTTTTCTTTTACTGAGACCTTTAACTGCTAAGAGGTAATAAAAAAAATTAAATAAGCACAAAATGTTGTAAATTTAGAGCATCATTTCGAACAAGGAGCAGGAAATGTAGGTATGATATGTATACCTATGACCAGGACGGAAACCAGATTAAAAAGGAAATTAACAAAATATTTTTTGTTAGAAAAAAAGACAACTGTTGTTGAACAAGACGTTCAAAACCCTTTGATAGGAAGGGTAGGATTAATAAAATGGATTTTTTTCTCAAAGGAATGATAATAGCCTTTTCCAAGATTCAGGAAAGATACATGCAGATATGGTGTGATATATGATCGTGATTTAAGATATGTGTCAATACAGGAACAACGGTATCTAGGATCGGGATGACCATTTTGTAAAATTTTACTCTTGTCAAAACGATGTTCAAACATTATTTTTTGATAAATGTCATTTCAACAAATAAAGTTTCATTATCAAAAAGTGATCAATAATTCTTGTTGTTTTTCTCGATGCGTCATTTTGCATAATAGCTTTTGAAAGGTAATAAGTAACTTGATATGGCATTTTAGACTTAGTGAAAAAAGTGTGATATAGAATCTAATTTCAAAACTGGTAAACATTTTCTGACCGCGACCGTATATCTGAATTCATCATATTATATTTTGGATTATACCTACGTCCTCGATATATGCTAGTTGAAACATAAATGTTAACCAGTTATCAGATTAAATGTTCTGATAATTATTTGGGGATCCACA
Organism: Apoda limacodes; assembly: GCA_946406115.1. Lineage (NCBI taxonomy): Eukaryota > Metazoa > Arthropoda > Insecta > Lepidoptera > Limacodidae > Apoda > Apoda limacodes. The sequence goes on from OX291556.1 coordinate 26,889,658, forward strand.
TGTTTAAATTTAAAATTAATATTACACTTTTTCAGTAATATTACAATCAGTAACACTGTCTTTAAGAATAGATTTAGCAGCTTGGCAAGATGAAGTTAAGGATTCAGTTATTTTTGATGGTATTTCACCAAAGAAATTTTCAAATATTTGGGCAAATTTTTCTGCATCATCAATTAAACGTGGTAAAAAATCCTATGTCTATAATAAAACCAGAGTCTGTTTTGATATTAAAGTTTTGTTCACGGGCCTTTGATCTACCAGTTTCATTTTTGATCACATTCTAAACAGTTTTAATCACATTATCAGATGATTTTATTTTTCTGCTTATGTGATTAGACTTTGCAACATGACCGACTGATTTAAAAAAATTTGAATACTTTTTGACATGTTCATTAAGGCTTGGATAAAATTCATAAAGTCTATCTCTGCTTATTTTAATTCCTTTTGTAGCCCAATCGCTAAATTTAAGCCTCAAACTGCATCTAATTGTTTTAGTTTTGAAAATGTTAGTGCAAGCTTTATTCACTGACTGAAAAAGTTATGGCAAAGCTAGCACTTTGACCCCAATGATCCGATTTCAGACAACATACATATATAAAGTGTTGTCCTGACTGACTCATTGATCCGTCATCTGCTGCTTGAAATTTTTTTTTTTTTTTTTTTTTTTTAATACCACTAAGGTGGCAAACAAGCCTACGGTCCGCCTGATGGTAAGCGGTCACCGTAGCCTATGGACGCTTGCAACACTAGGGGCATCACTCGCGCATTGCCGACCCTTCAGAAATCTAATAACTTCTTTTTTGAAGAACCCCACACTGTAGTCCTTAGAGAAAACCTTGGCAGGGAGCTCATTCCACAACCCAAGGGTTCGCGGGAGGAAGTTTCTCTGAAACCGCACTGTACGCGACCATTTTGGTTCCAAAGTGTGAGAATGAATTCCCTGTCGATGGCGAGCGGTGCGATGGTAGAAAGTAGCCGTGGGCATCATTTCGAACAATTCCTCAGAACACAATCCATTGTACAAGCGGTAGAACACACACAGGGAGGCAAAGTCTCTCCTCAGACTTAAGGGCTCGATACCGCAAGTGAGTTTGGGATCGTCGACAATTCTCACAGCCCGTCGTTAAACCGAGTCAAAAGGGTCAAGCTGGTATCCGGGTGCACCCGCCCATAGATGGCAGCAGTACTCCATATGGGGTCGGACTTGCGACTTGTGAAGTAGCAACCTTTGCCCCGACGTGAAGTACTGCTTCGCTCTGTTGAGTACACCAAGTTTTTTGGACGCCAGCTTTACCTTGTCTAGCAAATGATCTCGGAACTGAACATCGCTGGAGATGTCAACGCCAAGGATCCCAATGCTCTTGGAGATGGAGAGGGGAGTGTTCTGGAATTGTGGGACTACAGTGAATGGGGTTTTCTTAGCGGTGAACGCGCAGACTCGTGTCTTTGAAGGGTTGAATCGGACCAAGTTTTCCCGCCCCCAGTCAGAGACCTTGGACAGACCGATCTCGATTTGAGACACAAGTTCTTCACGCTTTTCCTCCACAACGGAACGTGGGATGCTTGCACGGCCCGTGTAATAAGCGTCTCCAGTACTGTCATCTGCATAGCAATGTATGTTGTTGATGTCCAACATATCATTGATGTGCAGTAGAAACAGCGTAGGAGACAGCACAGAGCCTTGCGGGACACCAGCATTAATGTCCATGCTATCAGAGCAACTACCGTCAACTACGGCTCGTATGCTTCTGCCGGACAAAAAGCTAGCCACCCATTTGCACAAACCCTCGGGCACTCCGTAAGAAGGCAACTTCGATAGTTTAGGTTCCTTCTATGCAGTAAGGCTCCACCAAGTAAGCAATATTTTGCGGATTTTTTTCCCTAGGGGGTTTCCTATGCAGTAAGGCTCCACCAAGTAAGCAATATTTTGCGGATTTTAATCCCTAGGGAAAATAAAGTCATGGAAATTCGTATATAAATTAACACCACCGCGGGGAACCAGCTAGTTTTTAAATGAAAACAAACCTGATTTTATTAAAAAAAACATGTGTCAAATAGAAGTTTTTTTAATAAATAAATTATATTTTTTGTAATTATTAATTTGTTTTTTTATTTTTAATGCCTGTATGCAAATTGAATAATAAACTGAGAATTGAATAATAAACTAACTGATAAACTAAATTCTGATTCCTGGATGTTCTTGGCACAACGCTGGTCTTCAAACTTCAATGGGGTCCTTATATTCATAATCTAGACAAAAAAACTTAGCTCTGCTGTGTATGCGATCAAGAATATAAGACAATTGACCAATGACGACACTTCAAAAATAGTATATTTTGACTATTTCCATAGTTTAATGACATATGGTTTCTTATTGTGGGGTAGCGCTGTTAATATAAATATAATAATATTTGTGTGACAAAAACGGTTAATAAAAACGTGCTATTTACTAATAAGGGTCTAGGATATCTCTGAGGGATAGGTTTAGGGGGGTAAATATTTAAACTTTAACTTCGCAGTACATATATGATTTTTTTCATATGTTCATAAAAATATAATTTCAGCAAAAAAGTGACGTTCACAAAGTAAATTCTGGAAGTAAAAATAAGCTGTTCGTGCATGATACACGTCTATACAAAATTAGTTACTCTTTTATGGGGCAATGTATTAACACTTTTACAACAAAGTTCCTAATAAAGTTTAACAGCTATCAATAGTATATTTAATTTCTTCTTCTGCAGATGCAAGAGCACGATCTTACCTCACCCAAAGACTTAGTTTGGCTGAGTACTTGCAGTGAGGTAATGCGGCAAGCGTTTTGGGCACTATGCTACTAGGCACAAATTTAGATAAAGTTTTCTTTTTATAAATAATTTTGTTAGATTTTAGTTATTTTATTTCGATTTAAAAGTATATTTAGTTCTATTGTTAATTAGGTTTTAATTTTAATTTATATATAGATTTTAATCAACTGCATAAAGACACGTCGAATAAAAAACACATATTTACTTACAATTTTAAGGTATGTCATTTACATTTTTATTTATTGTTTTTAGTTAGATCTTTTCCCTATCTTCCTGTCCCCTCAGATTTATTTAATCATTGTGATTCAGGGCTTCTTTAGGTCTCCTTAGAAGAAATAAGGATAGGCAGACGTAGTTCATATAGGTACGTACAATAATTGAAGTAAGATAACTTGTTCGTTTAATTTAGGGTTTAATTGTACCTGTCATCAGTGACAAAACAAGTTTGGTAGCAGAGCGTGGTTAACGACCTACATTTCACTTACCTCTACAATTGTGTATCTACCTATATTTCGTAGCACTTTTTGTTAGCACTTTTCCAAACCAGACTACCATTTTGATATTGCTTTTAGGATTCCGTTGCCAAAAAACGGAACACTTATGTCCGTCCGTCCGTATGTCACAGCCACTTTTTTCCGAAACTATATGAACTATACTGGTGAAACTTGGTAAGTAGATGTATTCTGTGAACCGCATTAAGATTTTCATAAAAAAATAGAAAAAAAACATTAAATTTTGGGGGTTTCCCATATTTAACACTAAAATCCAATTTTTTTAATTCATCAAACCCATACGCGTAGGATATTTATGGATAGGTCTTCAAAAATGATATTGAGGTTTCTAATATCATTTTTTTCTAAACTGAATAGTTTGCGCGAGAGAAATGTGTGTCCCCCCTCCCTGTAACTTCTAAAATAAGAGAATTATAAAACTAAAAAAAATTTATATGATGTACATTACCATGCAAACTTCCACCGAAAATTGGTTTGTACGAGATGTAGTAAGTAATTTTTTTAATACGTCATAAATAATAAACCGCAATTTACCTTTATTCAATCAACTCAAGTATAAAAATAAAAAAAAACATTAAATTTACAGAACCCATCGTGCGAGAGTCCGACTCGCACTTGGCCAATTTTTAATTAGTCTTGCTATTGGGTTGATATACATAGGCAAATAACATTATTTCTTGAGTAGATTTTAGGTAAAATAAGTTTTCTTTGTAATTAAGTACGTTTTCTTTTCACTGTTTATACTTTATTTTGAAATATTTTTGTTTAAGTTAGTTTAGTTCAAACAATCTAAAAAAAAAGTTCATTTATTTTTTGTTTATTTATATAAAATGGCCACACCTAAAACTGTTTTGGCTGGAGGCTTGCGTTGGTTAGCAACGGCTGCAACCTTGATTACAAGGCCGGACAAAAGTGATGCCCTGATTCAGCAGTTTGAGCAGCTTGATGATAGGATGAACGCCATTCGAGATGCATATGAGCAAGACATTGTAGGAAAAATGTGGCCAAGCTTACCGCAGACTTGCACCAGGCTGGGACCTTTGTGATCAGATTGTCATGAGTTACATAGATTCGTCGAGTTGAGGCTAAGACCGTTGCCCCTAGGGACGAATGTGATAACTCTGTCGTGGCCACTCAGGGAGTTCCTTCTTCTTTGCCTAATTAGGACCAGCCTACATTTTATAGGGATTTAGTTAAGTTAAGTTAAATTAAGTGACGTTCCTTCATTAATAGATTTAATAGTTTAGTTGACAATCATTCTGTTCTATTTGTTGGGATCAACCGCTTGAGCCATATGATATGATCCGGCTTTTGTCTCAAGACGAGCGCTGTTATAAAACTGCTCGGGAATTATTGATTAGCCGGTATGACAATATGAGGCAAATTGCTCATACATTTGTAAGCGCGTTATTGCAGTTGTCTATCATTTCAGAGATCGCAAACCTGCGGAAAGAGCTTCTTAATCCTATTTTGACGGCAGGTAATGGACTAAAGAAATTAGGGCTTCAGGTACACAAGGATTGTTCCTTTCTACTTATCCATTTGGCCCTCTACCGTCTCACATCGGAATTAATCGGTAACTATTATCCCGACCTTCTCCGATATAGGGAAATTTCTTGAGGATGAGTGCCGGAGAGCTAAGAGTTTTCCTTCTGTTCCTCTCCCCGCTGCTCTTCTTCAGCCGCTTCAACCAGAGTTTGTGCAGGCACGCTTCAGGGCAACTGCCCTACAGGGCCCCTGCACCGCTGTTTGGTGTATTTGGAGTCGGGGTATATGATGCCTGATTGTGGTGCACCTGGATGCGCCAATTGTGAGGATCGTCACCACAGGTTACTATGCAGATTAACCATGGGTGATTTGTACCCCCTGAGCTCATCCGGGGAAACAGCGGCTGAAAGTGGGAAATTTAGAACTGGGGCCCTTTCGCGGGTTACGGACAGTGGCTCTCCCCTCTTTTGTCCACCTCGCTCTTCCCCCTCTTCACCTCGTTTTCCCCCTCTTTACCGCCTGACCTCGAAAACAAGCGCCTTTGACTCCTCTTAAGTTGCCTACGGGTGGGGTTCCTTCATCCCCCTCCCCTCCTAGAATGCGAAAAGCAAGTTTTGCGCCCCGCACTGACTCTCAAGGGTCCTTATCGTTTGGGCAGAAAGCATACACCGGATACAGGAGGTATTCGCTGCCTGTTTCCGAGTACCTGAGGTTGAGGTATTATCCGCCTCAATCTAATAGGTCGAGACCCCTTCAGGCCCCTGATCGGGCTGCTTCTTCGGCGCTTATGAATCGTCCGCCGTATGTTGCCTGTTGGCAGCCCGAAACATTGTGGGGTCTTCCACCGCCAGAATGGGGTTAACCACCTACTAGTTCATCACAGCGATGACTAGCTGTAGCGAGTACAGCTTCCTCCTTCAATACCAAATTAGCACCACTGACAATTGTCCTCCCAACTGCCATAAGTTCGATCCTTCTTGTCTGGTTCCTCCTTTGTGGTGGTAAGAAAATTACTTGATTCGGGTTTTCAGCGTTGCTTGGTGTTGACCTTTAATGTAAGGAAGCTGAAGTTACAGTCGTCTCCGGCTGCGGATTCTATTTGAAGCATTAGTCTCGACGCTTGGAGGTCAGGTTTCCATTGTTATTTCTCCCCTCCATAATTATGTTATTCGTTGGACTATTTCAGCCATGGTGATGGATGATATTTTGAATGATCATCCTCAAGTTTTGCTTACGCTTGAAATTACTAAATTGACAACGGGTCTGGCATTGGCTTATCATTTTCCTAGTTCGGTGGTGCCGACATTCTAGGTCAATGCAACTTAGGAACGGCTAAGCTTCTACAGACCGGTGGGTTGGTGGGACTTCCCACAGATTTTGGTCATGCCATAATGGGCCTAGCACTACCAATTTGCGTCCCTCTTCAGACTGACCCTACCTGGCTCCTCGGTATGTCTCTTGCTAATGCAGTTCAGCGCTTGTGAGAAGAAGAAGAGCTTCCTGCTACGTACGTTACGGTGAAATTTTTAAGGTAGTGTTTTAATTTGTAAAATATATTCCTACCCTACATATAGTACTTTCCTTGTTATTTTCTAGTGTTATATTTTGTTTACGTTTAGATCTGACAGGGATGGAAGAAAAAAATCAAAGTTACGTGATTTCTATAAATTTGATATAAGTTGGATTACAAAAGAAGGAAAACGAAAAGTGATGAGGTAAGCAGCTGATCACTGCCATCAATCAGGATTTCGTGCAGGACATAGTACTGTTACGGCTCTAGTTAAAATCATGGGTGACATTCGCATGGGAATGGACAATAACAGCTCACAGTATTAGCGTTACTTGATTTTAGTAATGCATTTAATACTGTCGATTTTGATGTGTTGTTGGAGTTATTGCGTTCTCTTAACATATCTCCAACGGTGGTTGCATGGTTTCAGAGCTACTTGCGTGGACGTAGGCAAAGTATCAAATTAGAAAACATTTTTTCAGATTGGTGCCACATAGTTGCCGGTGTGCCGCAAGGTGGCGTTTTATCTCCTCTCTTATTTGCGATTTTTATTAATACAGTTACTCAGCAACTTTCTTCTCTCCACCACATGTATGCAGACGATTTCCAGGTCTATAATCAAACAACTTTTGATGATTTATTTCAAACGATAGGTTTGATAAACTCTGATCTCCTCAGAATTTCAGAATGGAGCAAAGCCTTTGGCATAAAAATGACAAACAAAAACCCAGGCCATAATACTAGGCAATCCAAAGTTTATGTCTAGAATAAACTGGGTTAGTCTCCCAAAAGTTTGTGTAGACAATGTACTTATACCTTATAATGATCAGGTTAAGGATCTAGGTATTATTATAGATAGTAGTATGTCTTGGACTTTACAGATAGCCGAGGTCAGTAGGAAAATATTTTTACTACTGCCCTAAGAAGGCTGCAAAATTTCCTACCCACGGACACTAAAATTGTTCTTACACACTCTCTTTTGCTTCCCATACTCGATTACGCCGATCCTGATTTAACTGAAGACCAATTAAACAAACTTGAGCGACTTCAAAATCTCTGTATTCGGTTTATATTTGGATTACGCAAATATGACCATATTTCCAATTTCCGCGTGAAGCTCAAGTGGCTCCCAATTCGCTTTCGCCGGAATGCTCATATTCTTTCACTTCTTTACTGTGTGCTGTTCAATCCTAGCTACTATTCTTATCTCAAAGAGCGTTTTGGTTCCTATGCCTCTTTGCGTTCCTCCTCTAATTTATTACTTAATACACCGAGTCACAATTAAAATTTTTACGATGATTCCTTCACCGTACACGCAGTGCGATTGTGGAACTCTCTCCCAGTAGATATCCGAAAAGCACAATCACTTACAACCTTCAAAGCACAAGTGAAAAAGCTTGTTCTGATGTAGACATTTAAATATTTAAGTGATTGTTTTATTCATGTGTAGTTTATGTATTTTTATGTAAGGAATTTATGTATTTTATATTTTATGTATAAGGGTATTTATGTATTTTGTAGTTATTAATTTATTTGGTAATTTATACGTAGTTTAGTTATATGTAGTTTTTAGTTCGTATTCTATGTTACTTATATCTTTATTTCAGTTTTTGTATTAATTTTGCACATCCTACCATTCCAATCTTTTAATTTTTTATATCAATACCAACATAGCTTATCTGGTAGAAATCGCCATCGCCAGCGATAAGATGCGCCTGTTGTACATGTTTTTTAATATTATTTTTCAATAAGTTTGTGCAATAAAGGATATTTGTATTGTATTGTATATATACATTTATATGACATCTTGTTGGCAGGTTATGGTAAAAAAAGAAGACGACATATGCCAGAAAGCTAAAATTTTTGTAGTAGGTACAAGGTAACGATGTGCATGTAAAAGTATTAAAAATTATTACACAATATACATTACTAAAATGTATATTTGTTATATGCTTCTTGAATAATTTATACCATAACACCGCCTCGAAACTCAAATTTTAATTTTTTGTATGGAATTTAAAGTTTTTACCGTTTTCTAGTCCTATTTTTCGATTCTTTGCTACAACTTAGGCCCGGTTCAATAGTCGTTGCTAAGTAATGTCCTAATCAATACTTCTGAAAGCCTTACTTGGAGAATTGTATACAATACTTACTACTGCTTTTAGTCATATTTACCGGAATTTCATAAACAGAAAGCCATTATGATAGCCATAGAGCAAAACTTAATTTCGGTGGTTATCATAAATGGCTTTCTTTTTTTTTGTACCTAAAATTCTATACATTTTTCATGTCAATTCATTGAAAACAGTTTTTTTTATCTACAACGCTGTGTGGCTTGTAACCTTTACCTCCGTGCATTAAATGCCACAAAGAGCAAAAACCCGGTCGAGTGCGAGTTTTAACATGCACACCGACGACGCGGTGATGGTACCGTAGGCACTAATGTAATAGAATTAGTTCCCCACCTCCTCGCACCTCTCCCATTTGCCTATGGCACCCTTACATAAGACGACGTAAGAAGCTATTAAAATATAATTCATGGATATTTGAGCATTTAAACTCCATGTTTCATTATTATTGCTTCGACTGTCCTGAGGAAGGATTTTCGTTACTTAGGCTTAGCTAAGAATAAGAGAGAGTGTGAGTGTCCAAGCAGTGTTTATTATATATATTACATTATGTGAACTAAGCCTCTGTCTTAGCGAGAAGTAATAATTTGTCTAAGCGACGATTATTATAACGGGCCTAAGTTATGTTCTTTGTTGCATTTAATTACATTACGCTTACTAAGCATCTGTCTTAATGTCTAAATGTTACTTTGTCTAAGCCACGGCTATTAATCCGGACCTTAGACTCGATGCACTAGATAACAAACAATTTTAATTATTAACCGATTTCCATTACAAGCCAATGTAATACACGCTTTTTAAATTTTGTAATTTGCACAAAAATAGCGTATTTACGCAATATAGACTATAACGTAGTCTGAAAAATGGCGTATTTACACGATCTCGCCTATGTCGTAGTCTTAATAATGGCGTTTTTATACGATTTAGCATATATTGTAGTATTAAAAGAATTGAAATTAAAAGTTTATTCTGTAACAAAACCAAGCAATCCAAAAACGAATACTTAAGGTTGTCGCAGAACTATTCTACTGAGAAGCCAACAAACAAACTTCCGCATTCGTTCTCCTTAGGCCTTCTATTCTCGCCAGGCTCTACAAGTCAACCATTTCTCTCAAGTTCCACATGAAGGAATAGTGCCTTCGGTAAAAACTATTCCCGTGGAAGCTCTTAATCAAAATAAAGTATTCTATATCTTTTTCATCCTCTCAGCTATATCTGTGCCAAAAACTTAGGCTACCTAAATGGTGCTTTGTTACGGCGGTAAGGAACAAAATATTCAAATTATGCGTAAAAAATGTAAAAAAAAATGGATCCTAGATCGGGTTAATATTGGGGCCTTTAAACTATCTCTGTGCAAAAAACCTCGTCGATTCGTGGCTCCGTTGCTGAGATATGGAAGGACAATCCAATAAACTAAGAAACACACTTATGCATTTATGATATTCTATTGTCATATTTAAGCTAATTAGCAATGTGCAACAAGGAAGGAACTAATACATCGATTTTTGGTAATACACATATTATCGCAAACATCCTCACTATGTTTTAAGGTGCATTATTATACTTTTGTTGCACTTTTTTCTTTGCAGTTTCAGATAAAGTCACAGAATTACATAAGTAAAAGTCTGCGTTTCTTAGATGGAACTCCGGTAATATTTTATCCGCTAACGCCTTTTTTAGCTGCAAAATAGTTGTTGTTCTAGTTCATTGCAGTTCCGGGAAGTCTTGCTGAATTACAATGATCTAAATAGTTGTTGTTCTACTTCATTGCAGTTCCGGGAAGTCTTGCTGAATTACAATGATCTAAATAGTTGTTGTTCTAGTTAATTGTAGTTCCGGGAAGTCTTGCTGAATTACAATGATCTAAATAGTTGTTGTTCTAGATCATTGCAGTTCCGGGAAGTCCTGCTGAATTACAATGATCTAAATAGTTGCTGTTCTAATTAATTGTAGTTCCGGGAAGTCTTGCTGAGCTCCAAAGATCTAAATAGTTGTTGTTGTTTGCAGTTTCGGGAAATCGGGCTTAGCTACAAAAATCTAAATGCGTTCAGTGTTATTGTTATTGATGCTATTTGTTAGTTTTAATGTCATTATGAGGTTATTGACATTTTTCTGTAGTTCTTTTTCCTCAAGTTGTGTTTTAATGGGTCAAAACAAATCTTTACAGAATTTCTTATAAGGCGTATATATTTTCTTCAGTATTATTTTAATACAAATAACTAACCCCGGTGCTATCCAAGGCTTGATCTAGATTTTGCTTATTTATTTATTAAACTCTCATAGTACATTATAATTTTAGTGTAAAAGTAACAAAATTATACTTATGGACTATGGTGGACTTATCGCATAATGCGATTTCTTGTAACTAAACTTAATGTATTTCCGAAAAAAGGTTAATTTAAATTTAAGTAGGCAGAGTCAAAAGGAAAACAAAAAAAAACCATAGATAAACTAATTCCAAGTATATGCACATACATACATATAAACAACATAATTACATATACATAGAATTAGAATTAGAATTAGAATTGTCTTTATTTGCCAGAAATATGGTACATTACAGATGTTAAATACAGATTGTCCAAACATATTTCGCCAAAACATTGGCATGCAAATTGTTACATATATGAACATATTTTAACATATTCAGTGGCGTATTAATAAAATCTAATAAATTTTTCAGTTTAATTCCAATGCCACATCATTTTAATTCGAGTCAAATCATATTATATTATAAACCAAATGTCAACTAAGCATTATTTTATTATAATTACATTTTATGTCAATATTTCAATATGTCATCACAATTACTACTAAAAACTAATAGAACTTTTACAAATTTCAGATTTAACCTTAACTATAGAACAAAATATCAAATGTACAATTAATATTATAAAACAACCTTCCTGTCAAAAATTGAAATAAAAAAAAAAAAAAAAATAAAAAAATACCAAGTTAAACAAATATAATATTATTAATCGTTGGAACATTTAAAAAAGTCGTGCAAAGTATAAAAACTTTTCTCAATAAGTATTTTCTTTAAATCTATTTGAAATTTTTTAACTGTTAATTCTCTTAAAAATTTCGGAAGGCTGTTGTATACTTTTATACTCATTACTGCGCAGTTTTTCTGGTATAGGGTTATGTTACATCGAGGATATTTTAATTTCGTAGGATCTCGACATGTGAAATTCCGAATTCGGTCATCTGCTACCTTAACAAATAAATGAGGATGTTTTTTTACAAAAATACTTATTTCATACACATACAGAGATGTCAATGTCATTACATTTAATTTTTTAAACAATAATCTGCAAGATTCATAAGGGATCAATGCCAGTAATTGCTCTGATACATTTTTTTTGGGCAACAAACACTTTATTTATGTCTGTAGAATTACCCCAGAGTAAAATGCCATACCTTAGCAGTGAGGCTACGTAGCCATGGTAAGCAGTGAGAGCTGCTTTTTCGCCCACTGTTTTTCTTAAAGTCCTAAGAGCAAATACAAATTTATTAAGCTTTTTACATAAATTGTCAGTGTGACTCTTCCAATTACAATTTTGATCTGAAGTTAATCCTAAAAATTTTACTGCTTGAGCTTTTTCTACCTTCCGCCCATCACTTGTTATATTCAAAACTGGGTTTTCTCTTTTATAATTTGAAAATTGAATATACTTTGTTTTGGTTAAATTAACTTGTAAGTTGTTACTTTCAAGCCATTCTAAAATGTCGTGAACGGTAGAATTTATAACATGTTCATATAAAATGTTGCTAGCATTGTTTGGTATAACTATTGAGATGTCATCTGCAAAAAGAATGCATTGGTGATTTGTTACAGACGGCAAATCGTTTATATATAATACGAACAACAACGGGCCGAGAATGCTTCCCTGTGGTACACCTAGATTATTATATATGTAAGGTGATTTATATAGAGTGAGATCGAAATTATCATCAATCCTCGGTATTTCTACGCACTGTTTTCTATTCGTCAAGTAGCTTTTTAACCACATAAGAGCAGGACCACGTATACCATATTTTTCACACTTTTGGATAAGCAATTCATGTTTTACAAAATCAAATGCCCTGGTCATGTCGAAGAACAACCCAGTCACTGCACACCTTTTATTTATTATTTCAGTAACGCTACGTAGTAACATAAAGCTAGCTAATGTAGTTGATCTATTTTTTTGAAACCCGTTCTGTTCTGGTTTGATAATACTATGTTTTGTCAAAAAATTTGTTATTCGTACATGCATTGCTTTTTCAAAAATCTTTGAAAAAATTGATATTAATGTTATTGGTCTATAATTATTTATATCCTTTTTACAATTTTTCTTGTAAAGTGGTTTTACTATAGACTGTTTCAAGAGTTCTGGAAATTCACCCTGGCTAAAAGAAAGATTAATTAAATAAGTGAGAACAGTTGCTAACTCTTTTGTACATAATTTTAATATGTGTGTTGAGACAGAATCAAAGCCTACGGATTTAGTTTCTTTTAAGGATAAAATTGTCTTCAAACTTTAGGTACAGGTTCAATTCACGAAGCCCTAACCTAGGGAAGGGTAACTTATAAATTTCCATAATGTTAGAAACTAACAACTCTTATTTGCTAACAAATAGGTATCGAGTTTAAAATTCATTACAAATAAATCAGTAAAATAATACATTTTATGATTTATGAGTAAGAATAACAAAAAAAATATACTATATATTCTTCAGTTTCCGTAGGCGTGTGTGTATGTATGTGTAAAACACATTTTTCAGAGAATAGATTATGTTTGTTTATTGTTATACGGTTATGAAAGTATAGTAAGTGAAACGTTATAGCGAAATCGAAATCTAATGCAATAATGAAAAAGTATATACTTACCTAATGAATGTTTAATTTTTGAGTAAAATTATATTAAAAATAATAGTCTAAGCTTTCATACAAGTATGTATACCATCAACATGATGTGGGTATGTTCCCAACGCCTGGTATTAAAGCCCTTGGCATTACATATACCATTAACATACTGGTATGATGGAAAGATACTTTGAAATAGGTACCTACTAATAAATATGAATCTTTGTTCTAAAGTATTTAAATGTTAAACAAAGATGTGGCATTTTACAAATTTTGTAAGTATTGTTGGTTGAGAGGAAATAAAAGCATTTTACTGACGGCGGCAAAAGGTATTGTAAAAATATATATACGTCAAAATGTTAAGCACAAAGGGACCCAATAACATGAAATATCTGACCGTTACGCTTATTGTTTGACGTTTGCTTGCAAGCTGTCGACAGTAACCATCTTACTTATTCTTAACAATTACTGAGAAACTTTCTAAGATAAAAATAAAGCAAAGCTTGTTTTCATGACAAATAGGTTTTGTTATCGTATTTCGAGGTATTCAGCCGCTGATTTAGAATAATAGAGTGTAGAATGAATACAATAGGGTTAAATATCCATACCTTACTATAGATACGATTATATAATAGGTATATAAAGTGAGGTACACTTTTAGACTCTCCTAGCAAGTACGCATACGAATACCTACCTTTATATGAGAAATATATCTCACAGATCGACTATAGGTACGATTATATAATAGGAATATGACGTGAGGTACACTTTTAGACTCTCCTAGCAAGTACGCATACGAATACCTACCTTTGTATGAGGAATATATCTCACAGATCGCCTATAGGTACGATTACATAATTGGCGGGCGATAAGCTAAAAAACTAATGCAAACCGCATGACGAGAGTACAGTTTTATGAAATATTTTCTACATACATATAAGTAGTAGGTGTCTTAGTTTTCTGTATATATTGAACATTTAAACGACTGAGCATAAAGTTTTAATTTGATATTTATGAAAGCTTTAAACATATCATTTCGCTAGAGACGCTTACAACCCAGGTAAAAATGTTGGTGGTGTAGAAAACAGATGCGGACAGTTAACAGCGACCCTTGGCGGATGGGTGATAAATTCGGTTTGCACACGTAATGAATACGGTTAATTTTGTAGGTATACGTCAGGAATTGGTGTAGATAGTAGACAGCGATACACCGATTTCATTTTATTATTGTGGGGTTATTCCTCGTTAGCATCAGTTTTTGGTGTACATAACGTTACAAAACGCCTGATTTAATTCATATAACATACAAGAAAATACAATGCAAACCACGATCTATTGCAATTGAATATTAAAAAAAATCCTTATGTCCTTATGTAGATTGAAATATCTCTTATGTTTGAATAATATAGAATATCCGTAAGTAGTTTGTGCTATTGATTTGACTAAACGTATCTAACTGCGTAGATAATATTTTTAACTGGGTATAGGTATAAATCTTTCTTTTAAATAATTATATGGGAAAAATTATCGTTTCTAAGTATAAAATGCGACCGCACGTTATTCTAGGTTGGATTATACAGCTGTAATTTACTGAACCCTTACACAGCATACGTACATACGTATAGTCACTCATTCATTCCAAAATATAGTATTTCATAACTTTGACGATTTAGGGGTGTTTGTGGAAGCCTAATTTGTGTAAAAAAAAAAAAAATTGACATTGACTTTGTACCTATATCGTCACAGATTAGTACCTAGCAATAATACATTTTCTTTGTCTAAGTAAGCATTGGTCGTACTTGCGAAAATCAAAACCAGATATTATAAGTACGAGTATCGGAAAATACCTGGGCTAAAAACCACTCTTTGAAGGAGTAAAAAGTACTTTTCCTCACACAGTTTTTTTTACTCAAATCTACTACTACTTCCAGTTAAAGTCCTTATAGCCCATTTCGAGTGTGATCCCGCGCTTAACGTAACAAGGACTCTTCTTAATTTACCAGGCTTTGATAGACAAGCTAATAATCATAGATTACAACTGTCAGCTGCTGAGAATGCATTGGGTACTCACTCTATTAATAGAAGTATAGGCAGGTATTTGAAGGTATAAATATTTTGAGTATCTATATTATTACATATTGTAGGGCCTAACGTGTTTCTGTTAGTCTGTCTGTGTTTTTTTAAGGAGGGGACACTTGCCCGATTCAACATGGGGTTTCTTAAATCCATATTTGTACTACTGGCCACGTTGTAGGATGTAGTTACATAAGGTAATCTGCGTAATGACGAAAGAAAGAAAATGCTTAAAGGGCGATACAGCGTCTGCCGGGCTAGATAGTTATGTATAATATGGTTCCAAATATGCCAGCATAGTTGAAAAAATTCAATTTTTTTTATATAGGTGATTATTAAGTACAATGTTCGTATTTATCGGACCATTTACATTTTCACCTTCTTTCGCCATTGGATTTTCTTGATGTTCTCTTCGTGGAGGGCGAGTTTCTGAAGTCCAGATGTCGCAAAAGTGGAACTGGTCATAGGCTATTATTGGAAGGTTTTATATAGTTTCTAAGTAATGTCTGTGGCTAAAAGTGGCCGTTTTTGGCAGAATTGCTAGCTGCATCTCACGGATGTTGCTTGGAAGC
Organism: Apoda limacodes; assembly: GCA_946406115.1. Lineage (NCBI taxonomy): Eukaryota > Metazoa > Arthropoda > Insecta > Lepidoptera > Limacodidae > Apoda > Apoda limacodes. The sequence continues at coordinate 26,905,595 of OX291556.1, forward strand.
TGTATGGAACCTTCTAGAAGCGGCTTGTGACTAGTTTTGTATTTGCGACATTTGTATTTTAGGAGTTCGTTTTCTGCGAGGGGAAGATTAGGGATTTTTAATGGCGGCGCTAGTTAGCTGCTATATGCGCCTTAATGATTAAATTTATTAACATTAAAGTTATAGGTACCTATTACATATCACGATATGCAATAAAATAAAATCGAGGTGGCTTGCGGTGTCTGTGTGATGTGATATAATATAACTTATTTAATTACACGTAAATCATCGTTAGCAGACGGCAAACAAATAGTACCTATAGTGAATGACCCATATATCAGCCCTTTTATAACCTTTTTGTGAATTTCGTGGGATTTGTACGTGAACCTCTGATTTAACAGAGTTATAAGTATTCCATGTTAGTCTTTTTGCCTTCTACCCTTTACCGAAAATCAAGTTGACCCCTGCATCATCGACATATATAAAGCCTCCTAAGTCCAGTTATATTTTGCTTTACAAAGAGTGTTGCGGTGATAGACTCACCCCCTGTCATGTAGGACTAAAAGAGTTGGTGAAAATAAACAATCTAAATAATGAGTGGGTGAGACAAAATAATAAAAAATACTCATGGTTATGATTGTACTCCACAATTAATTTGTTATTATTTTAGTTAATGAATGACGATATAATCATATGAAAGCTAAGGAAGCTAGTAAGTAAAACTATAGCAGAAAGACATATTTTACCATGTAATAAAAAGTACAATCGCAAACAAAAATGGATATTTTAGTAAAAAAATATAAGTGGTGGCTGATATTTGGAACACTTCCTGTACCAAAGTTCAGCCACCCCGGTTGATATATGGCACTCCATAGAAACAAATGGACCAAACGTCAGCCCTCTATTAAATTCTAAATCCAGGGGAAATTGACTTAATTTTTTTTTTTTTTTTTTTTTTTTTATACCACTAAGGTGGCAAACAAGCCTACGGTCCGCCTGATGGTAAGCGGTCACCGTAGCCTATGGACGCTTGCAACACCAGGGGCATCACTCGCGCGTTGCCGACCCTTCAGCAATCTAATAACTTCTTTTTTGAAGAACCCCATACTGTAGTCCTTAGAGAAAACCTTGGCAGGGAGCTCATTCCACAACCCAAGGGTTCGCGGGAGGAAGTTTCTCTGAAACCGCACTGTTCGCGACCATTTTGGTTCCAAAGTGTGAGAATGAATTCCCTGTCGATGGCGAGCGGTGCGATGGTAGAAAGTAGCCGTGGGCATCATTTCGAACAATTCCTCAGAACACAATCCATTGTACAAGCGGTAGAACACACACAGGGAGGCAAAGTCTCTCCTCAGACTTAAGGGTTCGATACCGCAAGTGAGTTTGGGATCGTCGACAATTCTCACAGCCCGTCGTTGAACCGAGTCAAAAGGGCCAAGCTGGTATCCGGGTGCACCCGCCCAGAGATGGCAGCAGTACTCCATATGGGGCCGGACTTGCGACTTGTAAAGTAGCAACCTTTGCCCCGACGTGAAGTACTGCTTCGCTCTGTTGAGTACACCAAGTTTTTTGGACGCCAGCTTTACCTTGCCTAGCAAATGATCTCGGAACTGAACATCGCTGGAGATGTCAACGCCAAGGATCCCAATGCTCTTGGAGATGGAGAGGGGAGTGTTCTGGAATTGTGGGACTACAGTGAATGGGGTTTTCTTAGCGGTGAACGCGCAGACTTGTGTCTTTGAAGGGTTGAATCGGACCAAGTTTTCCCGCCCCCAGTCAGAGACCTTGGACAGACCGATCTCGATTTGAGACACAAGTTCTTCACGCTTTTCCTCCACAACGGAACGTGGGATGCTTGCACGGCCCGTGTAATAAGCGTCTCCAGTACTGTCATCTGCATAGCAATGTATGTTGTTGATGTCCAACATATCATTGATGTGCAGTAGAAACAGCGTAGGAGACAGCACAGAGCCTTGCGGGACACCAGCATTAATGTCCATGCTATCAGAGCAACTACCGTCAACTACGGCTCGTATGCTTCTGCCGGACAAAAAGCTAGCCACCCATTTGCACAAACCCTCGGGCACTCCGTAAGAAGGCAACTTCGATAGAAGACCCCGGTGCCAGACCCGATCGAACGCCTTCGCTATGTCTAGGCTACATGCCAATGCCTCCCCCTGACTCTCAATGGCTAGTGCCCATCGGTGTGTGAGATACACTAGAAGGTCACCAGTTGAGCGACCGTGGCGAAAGCCATATTGACGGTCACTGATCAGGTCGTGTTTTTCTAGGTATCTCAAAAGCTGTGTGTTGATCACACGCTCCATCACCTTGGAGAGGAGAGAGGTTATAGCGATAGGCCTGTAATTCGATGGATCTGATCTATCGCCCTTTTTGGGCACCGGGTGCACATTTGCAGTCTTCCATGAAGACGGAAATTGCCTAGTGTGGTAGGAAAGCGTGAAGAGGCGCGTGAGTACAGGACATAACTCAGGAGCACACTGCTTAAGCACCACTGCTGGTATGCCGTCTGGCCCACTCGACTTATGAACGTCTAGGGAAAGCAACGCCCGCCGGACCTCGCGCTGTGTTATAGTGATTTCCGGCATGGTCTTACCGCACCACGGTAAAGTAGGTGGTACAGCGCCTTCGTCGTTCACATTCGAGTTAGAGGCAAAGAGACTGCCCAATAGATCGGCTTTCTCTTTTGCACTGTGGGCCAAGTCACCATCGGTCTTTCGCAGTGGTGGTAATGACGACTGGCAGAAGTTCCCCTCGGCAGCTTTAGCAAGCGACCAGAAAGCACGACTCCCAGAAGGATAGCTCGCAAGTCGCCCACCTATTTTGCCGATGAATTGGAATTTTGCTCTGGCAGTTGCTTTCTTACTGAACCTCGAGGCAGCATTTAATTTGCGTTTTAACTCAGAAATATTCGGATCCTTATTATTACGAGCCGTGGTCCAAGCCTCATACGCAGTTTGCTTAAGAATTTTAGCTTCTCTGCAAGGCCTATTAAACCACGGTCGTTTTTTGACGCCGGCAGCTACTCGCAGGTTAGGAATGAAACATTCCATACCAGCGAGGATTGTCTCAGTGACTGCGGCTGCGCAGACGTCAGGATCTTCTGAGCTATAGCAGATCTGCCTCCACGGGTACGATGCATAAAATTCTCGCAATCCATCCCAGTCTGCCGACTTATAATGCCACACACGACGCCAATTAGTTGGCCCAGAAGGATCGGGTTGTGTGCATGACAATCGAGTCCGGATGAGACAGTGGTCCGAGGAGCCAAGAGGCGCATCCACTGAGACGGAGTATCCATCCGGACGTGTAGTCAGCAGAAGGTCCAGTAAGGAGCTTGTATGGTCCTCTATATCTGGTATTCTCGTTGGAGAAAGTACCAGCTGAGAGAATCCATAGGTCAGAGCAAATTCATGAGCAGATATCCCTGCATAGTTATTGGTTCGAGAACTGAGCCACTCACGATGGTGGGCGTTAAAGTCTCCCAAAATAACTACTTCTGCTGTAGGATATTGCTCTAGAACTTTGTCAGTCGTCAAACTCAGGTGCGTGAAGAGTCGAGTTACGTCCGTGTCACCGCTATGAGACCTGTATAGGCACGCATAGATACGAGTGTGGCCCCCATGATCTACGCGCACCCACAATATCGACAGGTCCCTGTCTTCAAGGCTATGAAGTCGGCGACAGCAGATATCCTCCCGGACGAACATACATACACCGGCACGACTCAAAAAATTGTGCTCGAGTTTGTAGCCGGGATAACGAAGGTATGATGTGTCGGCCGGGCAGGATATCTGCGTCTCCGTTAGAAAAAGAATGGTTGGCTGCGCAGTCTCGAGATGGTGATGGACTGCGTTAAGATTTGCGTGAATACCCCTTATGTTGCAAAAATCTACATTATATGTGGATGGAGTAACCGCTGTCAAAACTCTTTTCTTTTTTCTGTTCCTGGCCATTTTGTTTGAAGTAACTTAGACTACGGATGAGGATTCACTGCACAGACAGCTTAGAAGACAAAAAGTTGCGGTACTAAGACTGCCGAAGCTCAACACAGATGATGCGGTTGCTGGCACGGCGGGCGGAAGGGCCCCTGATCCCCCTCTGTTGTAGTAGCCGGGTCCACTCCGGTCTCCTTCTCCGGCACGACTACTACTTCAGAGACTTTACACAGGTTGGCGGATCAGCCTCCCAGGGCGGAGATTAAGTGATCCCTGGGTTCGGGAACCCGTTCAACCTGCGGGCGGCCAGCGGTCAGCCGTTTCATCAGGTCTCCCTGACCGCCGAACCAGCACGCCGCGTCTACGCCGAGCAATGACAGCAACAAGCACCGTCGGTCCTCCGCTGTCCGCGCAGCGAATCCTCAAAGAGAGAGCTCTGGCAACCTTACTCACCGCCAGGAACACAACACTACTCAATGTTAGTGTTATTGTGGCCGCGGTTTTCTGTAAGGTGGAGGTACTTCCCCAGTTCGGGCCGCTCATTCGAGCAAGTACTCGCTATGCCCCGCTTTATTTGTTCGGGCAGCTTATTCGAGCGAATACTTGCAGTGCCCTACCTCTCTTAATTATTCTTACTAATGTGTGAAATATTTAAACTTGTTCCCTTAAATTATAAAAACATATCTTTGCATCAAAGTTAGTGAAATATTGCTTACTAAGTGTCTAGTAAAATCACGCGTATATACGAAGTCTATAACTAAAACTCTAAAAATGAGTACGTGTAAATCAAACGCCTCAAAAATCGATAACTTATTTCATTGAGGTGTTTCACAATGTTAATGTAATGTCATGTAGGTACCTAGTTGCTTGGTTTAAACAATTTTAAACTGACAGCTTTAGCTGAACATACTGTGCCTAGGAAAGCGATTAATATTTTTTAATAAATTTAAATATTTTTTAATAAGTGTTATTTATTGGACATTGTTGCCGGTCATGTAAGGTAATTAGTGTAACTACAGAGCATTGCAAGACGAGATAGAAGTGCTATATTTCGCCAATAGTACCCAGAACGTCCAGAATCGATGTCGCCGCGCCGCACTACATTCGAAATTTTGAATGAGCAATGACTGAACTAATCTTGATCAAGAAGGGCGGGGGCCAGTTTGAAAAGTATTAGGGTGGAGCTGTGTCGATAAATTCATATCGATGGATTTGGTGAATGAAGATCTGTCTTGTGGTTCAATTTGCAAACTATAAAATTCTGAATATTTTTTTTTATCACATAAGTGACTTTAAAATATAAGTTAACCTATGAACCAACGTTACAAACCATACATTGCCATTGCATTACCACGCAGGCACTACTACATTAAAGCTGTTATGTGAACTGTAAAAGACTTGTACCGAATTAGTATGGAGCTGGGTAATTTATTTCCAAGTAAGTCTAACCAGCGTCAAGTTTTGTAGTTAGGAAAAGAACCTAACGAAATAATAAAACTGAACATTGAGACCTAAATTAAAAATTAAAATTGATTTTCATAAATGTATGATTATTCATAGTCAATTATCAACAAAGACTAATAATAATAATAATATTATGTACATTAGGTAAAATTTAATAACGATTTTCTGTGAATTGCAGGACCAAAAAAAAAAAAAATTGTTTTTATTATAGAATTTCTAGATTTTAAGTGCTCTTTAAATTAAATCTACTCATAAGCTGGTTAGTTTTTAAACTTATTTTAGTACCAAAATGGAACAACTATCATAAGCAACGATAAGACTGACGAATATGTAAGTAGGTACTAAACAGATAGACAGCGACAAGATATCCACACTATTTAACATAACGAGTTTTTTATATCTGAATTAAATGATATATATGTACATAAACATGTAAATGAAAGCAATACTAGTTAGGGGATCGCAACACTACCAGAAAGACACGCGGTGATCATACGACTCTGTCGTCTACAGCATTATACAATACATTGCTATCTAGAAACGGTAAAGACACGCTCATAGTTTCAACTGCGGGGAGTACTGTGAGTAATGTATATTTTTTTTATATTTAAATATATTAAGACGTTGTGTTTCGACTACACTTTTGATTTTACGTATTTTATGCTTTAAAATCATATAAATACGTATTCTTGTACCTATCGGTGAGATATATCCCTCTTTTTGAGCTATTTAACACCTAGCTTTTTTACTTTAAGTCTTTTTTACGGAGCTACACCAAGCGATAAAAGCTGCGAGTAACTAAATAACACATTCGCGAGCTTTGAGGTAAGTATAAAGAAGGTTTTTATGGTAATTAAGGCCGGTTATTGAACGGGAGGATCCTGGAATCAATTTATAAAAAAAGGAAAAAAAAATACTTTGTTGTCAAACTCCAGAACCAAAGAACAAAACAGCGTGTTCAGTGTAAAAAAATGACCCTAAAAGGAATTGTAAAAAAAGATTCTAAAAACTAAACAAAAAAAAAAAGAATCGACATAATAGGTGTACAGAATAGAGGATACTCCCATTTTTCATGCTATGGGTACTTGAATAATGCATTTTAAAAAAATCAGAAGACAGATAAACACTCAAAAGTTGCCGAAGAAAAAACTATCACAGCAAAAAATAGTATATATACTGACCAACTGGCCCAATCGGAACCAAAGACCACCAATAAATTAAAAAACACAATGACTTTGAATAGGTACTGCACCGGAATATACCAACTACTGCATCAAAATCTACCGTTGATCAGAATACAATTAATTACGAAACTCTTTACCACCAATGATAAACCAATTAAAAATGGGAGAACTAAATGACTATTATTTTTATTTATTATCTACTTAGGTACGCCTAAAAAAAAGATGCATATGTACCGTACCTCATGACGGCTACGTTCTCATAGGCAAAAGCCCAATTACCCAACAAGCGCCGAAATAACCCCACAAAAGGATGATATCAACTTATGGTTGTTTTTATTTATGATCCACTTAAGTACACCTGAAAAAGGTTACTGAAGCTATGATAACAGGAGAAGAAATCAGTTAATAAAGAATAAAAAGAAATGTAAGTAAGTCTACTATAAGATAAATAAATTCCATCAACCTACCTTTTGACACCTACTTAAATACGCCTAAAAAAGTAACTGAAGTCATGGATATTAAACCCGAACAATGCCAACAAATAATCAAAAGTGCTGGAATATTCACACGAAAGCCCGAGCATAATTTATTAATTATATCCATTTGTTACCCACTTGATCAAGTACGCCTGAAAAAAGTCACAAAAAACTAAAACGTAATCGTTGGGACTCAGCTACAACAGAATAAATCTACTTTATGAGTATTGATTTCTACTTATTATTTAATTAGGTACGCCTGAAGATAGTGACTGAAACTATGGGAATTGAGAGCCGTAATAAAGAATACTGCCATATAAAGAAACAAAAAACGCAAAGGTTTGACGTTTGCTTCAGATGATTATAATCTATTTAGGTATCCATATCCATTTATAATCTATTTAGATACGCCTGAAAACAGTAACTAAAGCTATGCAAAAAAGGACACAGAAACTAAACACCGTCAATAAAGAAACAGAAGCGTCAACGTCAACGTCAACACTCCCTTAAAACAACGAAATTATTTTATTGGTTACATACATTTATGATTTAAAAAAAAAACCGGAATATTGGGATTCACCTACAGAAAAATGAAACTACTGCATTAATATCTCCATTCATCATTAAACTGAAGTATATTAACTAACTAAAACTCTAAGGAATAGGGAGCTCAAACAGAATACTGCCAACAAAGAAACAAAAAACGCAAGAGTTCGACGTTCTCTTCACAAGTATTAAGTTACAGTTATTTTCATTTAAAATCTACTTAGTGGTACCTAAGTCCTAAGCCCTAAAACAGTAACTGAAGACACGCAAAAAGAACACTGAAATTTAAAGCTGTCAATAAAGAAGCAAAAACTTAAATGTATTAAATACTCGTACTTCCTTAAGACATCGAAATTATGTTATTGGTTAAATTTATCTATGACTTACTTAAAAATGCAATTGTTGGGAATCTGTCTACTACAGTTAGCTACAATGGAATGTCACTACTCTATGACTGCTTCAATTTATCATTTAATACGCCTGCAAATAGTTACTGAGCTATGGGAATAGGAAGCTGAAACTGAACACAAAGAAACGAAAAACTCAATGGTTGGAATACTTCCGTAAAAACAAAAAAATCTTGGTTATATTAATATAATTATATTAATTTATATTTTTAACTAGGTATGCTTAAAAAAGTAACTTAAGCTACGGGAAATAAGATAACGAAACTGAAAATTACAGATAAACAAACAAAAACGCATGTGTTGGATACCTCCTTAAAAGATCGACGTTACACTTCTCTAACTAACTCCATTTATGATACACTTTGATAGGTACACCTAAAAAAGGAACTGAAGCTACGATAAAAGGACAAAGAAACTGAAAAATGTCAATAAATAATTATAAAAAATACAGCAATTAAAATTGTGCTACAATGTAATTCAGCTACGCCATTAAATATTTTTATTTTTTAATCTTATCAAGTACGAACAATAATAAATGAAGCTTTGTCAAAAGGAAACCAAAACTGAAAACTGCTATAATAAACTGAAACGTAAGTGTTGAAAGACCGCTGCGAGAACGAATAAACAATGATAACATCCATTTATAATTTACTTAAAAATAAGGTACGCCTTAAAAGGTAACTGAGATTATGGGAACAGGATGAGAAAAACGAAAAACTGTCAATTAAGAAATAAAAAACCCAAACGATGGAATTCTGCTACAAAAGATGAAACTACTACCGAATTTTAGGTACTGCTTAGACACACCAGTTAAGCTATGGAAACAGAACACTGAAACTAAACAGTGCTAAAAGTATAAAAAAATACGCTAAATTAAGCCATCCGAGCAGCGACGTGTCACCGCCGACGAGCCCTTCACCCCGAGGACAGAAAAGCCAATCCCGCCCATCTACCGCTACTGCAACCACCTACAATCTCCTACGAGCTTCCGACACTTTTGTGGAGTCAATTTAATATTTACGGCTATAGACACTTTTCGGAGACAACCCAACTAAAAATGGAATCTACAAACTGCAAATAAATAATAAAAAAAAACGCATCTCTGCTGAACTAAAGAAAACAAAAGAAGGAAATCTTTTTTTGCGCATTGGCTATGCCCATTCACGAACTAGGAGTACTATGGTAGGTATATCTAAGAATAGTAACTGAAGCTCAGGAAACCAGACACTGAATATAAAAGCTGCCACTAAGGAAAAATAAAACACAAGTGTTGGAACAGAACACTGCTACAGAAAAACATTCATTCATTGAATATCTAAATCTATGCTTAACGTACCGATAACAGAAACTAATCGAAAATACGCCAGTCAAGCAACAAAAAAACCCGGAGGTGTAATGCTAATTGGAAACTACTAAAAGCTACACGGATATAAACTGAAGAAGCTGGTGCAAATGAATACCATCAAAGAAGAATTAGAACACAGAAGAGTCTAGAAGCCAGCACGCAGACCACAAACGGCAAAGCAGTCATTTTTCCCTTCTTGTATATATTAACACTTGTATATATTTATCATCCTGCTGGCTAAAGGGTGCTGGTACCGGTCGGCTCTATCCTTCCCACTCCACATCCTAGACTGCGAAGTCCTACACTACCTGCCCTATCTACTCCGTCTTACTGGTGTCTTGGGCAGAGATAATAGGCACACATAGGAATGCCATGAGATGGACGGGACACTTCTAGAATCACTCACAAATGCGGACTGGAAGCGCCGCATACCTTCCAGTGGTTGAGGACCCTCCGTTTCTTCAATTACCACCTTTTTGAAAGTTTGCGCTGTTCCAGCCCGCAGTTTTGAGCACTCTACAGAACCCTCTCATTGACAGTTCTTTTCCTATGTGACCCGTTCCTTGAGTCCTTGCAGTGGAACGCTGGCTGGTAAGACGCTGGAACGGAACGGAACGGATTCAATGAGTATGTGTCATCAAATTTGCAATGATTGAAGAAAGAAGTTCAGGTTAGTTTTAAGAATTAGACCTTGCCAACAGAATGTTGAATGGTAAATTGTTCCACAGTACATCTAGATCAAGCCTTTTTTACTTTTTTGCTTTTACTATGTACTATGTTTTTCGAGATTAGGTAACAACTAACAACAACGAAATTAACAACTTTTGGCAGAGTATGCATCGTTCGAAATCATTCTATATTTAAAATTCCATTCTTTCAATATCAGCTCTATTTGCATCGTAATTTATTTTATTAGTTAGGTTTATTTTTTTCATTACTGTGTTTTATTTAGATTATTACCTTGATATAGCGGCTGAATGATTCTTTTAGTAAATACTGAAATACAATGGCTAATCAATTAAGTTACGTAGTTTAAAAGATCTAAGCATACAGAGGGACAGACGGACGGCGGAAATGGTTTTGTATTATATTAATTTAATAATATATATCTAAATTATCGTTTGTTGTCTATGCGTGTGTCTCGTTTGTGTTTGTATGTGACAGTCATCGTTCTTTATCTACTCGATTAAATAAACAATATCAATAAATGTAAAGTGTTTATTTACTAAGGAACGTTTACGATTGAGAAATCTTTTATTTTAAACGTTTACCTCTATTACAATTCTTACACAAAAGTCGGTGGTGGAAGGTGGTAGGTGGTAGATGGTGGGTGGTAGTCGCAGTGTGTATTACAAACGAGATATTGACATTTTGAATGATGTCGATGACCTGGTATCTCTTGACAATATTGATTTCTGCTGTTAGCAGAACCAGGTGAACAGCAGATGAGAGAGAGTTTAACGTCTTTGTTTACATTTAAGATTATTTCAAATAGTTTCATTTTTTTTATAAATACACTTGACTTAATGTAACTACGAGTAACTAAGGGGCCATTCATTTATTACGTAAGACAATTTAGGGGGGAGGGGAGTCCACCATGTCTTATTTTTTCTTACAAGGGGGTGGGAGGGAGTCTCGATAGTTCTTACGTAAGATCACAAAAATGCGCAGTGAAAATAATACTTTGAAAAAAATTATACTTGGTTTGTGCGAAAATTATTGAACATGGATTTGAATGAATTTCTGAGTTCTTTGTTAGTAAAAAATAGCAATAAACACTGCCGCGAACTCAGAAATCTTGTTAGGGCACCCCAAAACAGCCGGGCTAGGTTAGAAGGTTAAGGCAGGAGCGAGCAAGCTCCTGCCTTAGCCTTCGTGGTTATTTTTTTTATTTCTACCCAGAAATCTTGTTTTGGGCACCCCCAAAATAGCTATTTATCGAAAAAAAAATATAATTGTTTTTCGACCCTATTTTATATGATTACCCTTGTATGATTTATTTTACCAAAAAAAAATTCCCCCCATTTTTGACGAAAGTGCCTAAAGTACAACTTTACCCTTGTATGATTTTTTTCACCAAGTTAACCATGCATAAATGCTGCATCCACAATTTGGCAGTTGGACCATTTTTGTCTACCTTCTGAACTGGGATTTCATTTTTTCGCTGATTTCTTGAATCACTGAATCTTCACCAATGGTTTTAACAGTGGATGGATCTCTATCACTAGCGAATTCATTTAATATATTTTTGACGGCATCACGTTCTTCGATGTTTAGTTTCAGAATATTGATGTAATTACTTACCTACAATTCATTTCATGTTTTTTTTTTATTTTGTGTCATTTTTGTTTTGTAGCATGTCTTTTCCCAATTTAGTAATTTTTTTTGATTTTGGATAATTGCAGCGCTAAATAAAAACGTCGTTCATAAAACTGAACAGTTAATGGCTTCTAGCGCTTAAGCAAAAATCAGTAGGTACTTAACTACAGTGATTTAGTGTTTTACAATATACATGTGCGTAAGGTAGAGCGGTACGTGACCGGCAGGCAAGCATATCCCAAGATTACGCTGTTTTCACACAGGCTTCACCAAACTGGCTTTCTCAAACGTGAAAGCGAAGGGAGGCCAAGATCTCGAAGAGGATCCTACTACCAGTAGCCGCCGCGATGGTTTAGTCCTTGAAGTCAACCACTGAAGAGTATGCGAGACTGTCGACAGTGATGGACAGACGAAAGAATTGGTGCATAGTGATTGTGAATAGTGACTGAGGATACTGTGCTTTTGTGATCATCATGAATATCGACGTGAGTGGACAGAGACGTAAGCCTGTAAGTTAATATTAGTTTTAATACCTTAATAATATTAAAGTTTCATTTTCACGCGCCCGTGCGCGGATACGCTAAAGTACTAGGCTCTCATAGATACCGAAGAGATTTTTATACCATAGCGCGTAAGTCTTATTTGATTAAAGTTAGGGTTGTGCAAAAAATAAAGTGAGGAAAACATTTATTTAGTTTGTATGGAAATTAGTCAATTTACACAATTAAAAATTTCCACCTTCTGACATCGACATTGTATTTAAATGATACATGGTGCACACTTACGTAACGGGAGTATACACCTTTTACCTTACACCTTGTATAGCTGTTGTTGAAAAAAAAATATTTTGAATATTTAATGATTTTGAACGATGCAAAATCCTCCAAAACTTGTGAATGTCTTTTTAAACCTAATCTCAAAAAAAGTTTATTGCTCATACGAGTATCTAAATCAAGCCTCGGATATCTAGACCGGATAACACCGGCCTTACTTATTTGTATTAAATAAGTCCTGAAGACAAATTATACGCGTCATAATTATATTAGTTATTTGAGACAAAAGGCCTAAAATACGTCCACTTAATTTTTATAAATTTATTTTGTATATGTACTCAAACGGGGTGGTAATAAATTCGAAAGTTATAACCCCTTGAGTTGGGTAAAAAATCTCACAAGGAATTCAGTACTACGATGGGTGCAGTGATTTTTTAATAGGTTTTGCAGCCCGCTGACGCTCCGATCTTTGAGGCCTGCTGACGCTCCGATCTTTGAGGCTTGCTGATGCTCCGATCTTTGCGGCCTGCTGACGCTCCGATCTTTATCTATTTGGCCCACAAACGACATTCAGTTTTACAAGCCTGTTTAATTGTATGTCACAAACCGATGACATTCTGTATCAGAAAGAATCATTCCCATGTAGCCTAGACAAAGCGAAGGCGTTAGATCGGCCTGGCTTCGTGGTGTTCTATCGGGTCTGGCTCCGTGGTGTTCTATCGAAGTTGCATTCTCACATTCTACCCGAGGGGTTTGAGGTATTGGGTGGCTAGCTTTCTGTTCGGAGACGCAAACGAACTGAAGTTTTCGCGTCCCGCGAGCTCTGTGCTGTCTCCTATGCTATTTTTACTGGATATCAATGATATGTTGTCCATTTATAATCATCTTCATTATAAAATTCTTTTATCATTTATTTATAATCTAACCATCTATTTTTTTACCAAAATACCGCCAATAAATTTAGGCCATGTTGGTTTGTTTTTAAATGATACCCCACTCACTTGACGGGGTATTAAACAACTCCTCCATACTCAGGAGTAGTTTTATAGCAAAGCTGCCCGCTTCTGTCCCATTAGCGTAGTTTTATCAGTTTTGAGATTCAATTTTGAAAGAGTACTCAGATTGTAATGTAGTATAGAATGTAGTAACGTAATGACAATGATCGATAGTTTACAACAGGAGTAAAACATGTCCGATGAATGGCCGCGGCCGGTCGCGTCGCGTCGCGTTGTCGCCACAATGATGTTTTGTAAACACTGCGATAATTCTTTACACGAGGGAACGCACGCTCTTCTATCGCTAATCACCTCAATACTAAATTTAATTATTAAGCTTATCTAATATTACATTACACAACTAAAAGTACCTACATACTTTATAAAATTACATCCAAATCTAACTGGTATAAAACACTCATTGCAATGACTTTTTATGTAAAGTACCTGTGTACCAAACACCTTTCCTCTACATCAATTTGCGTTTTTCGGGCAAAATTGGAATTGTACACCGACCACTTCAAGACTGGGTCTTTTGTCGTGCGTGATAAAAGCGTTGCTCCTGTTTGTAAACTCCTTTACCTGTAAATATTCCTGAATTATTCTACTTTAATATAGAGTTCCTACAGTTAAATGAAATCAAAACCCACACAAATTCTGCGTATTATGTCTTATACTGTCGTTATATAAAATTGAAACAAAATAATAGATGATCAAACGAACCTCGATAAAGTTCGATCATCATTATATGAGTCGCTTCATTCGAAGATATAGTATAATAACAGTGTAGTATCCTTTAGTAAACAGGCAACTTCGCACATTTTTAGAGATATTTCATTCGATTAAAATATTGACTTTAATCTGTATTCCCATCACTAGTCTATCAAACGTCATCCTTTTTGGAGCTTGGTAATAAACCTTCCCATTAAGGGCTTAAAACGCAGTTTTTTGCGTTTTATTATGGGTGGGTTTTAGGGAAGTAACTATATCTTCGAATGAAGTGACTCATATAATAATGATCGAACTTCACAGAGGTTCGTTTGATCATCTATTATAATTCGTCGCTTCATTCTTCAGATATAGTATAATAACAGTGTAGATATTTAGAGATAAGGAAGGTTTCTTAGGTTTTTTTTTTACATTAATACAAATTTATTTGTAGAATATTTTTTAATTTTTATAATTATATTGCATATTGCAGAAAAATAAAACGGAAATAAAAGCGAGAATAAGCAGTAAAAACGGAATGAAATAAGGAAAGTAGGTGAGTAGGTAGGAGGGTGAATAAATAAACTTATTCACCCACAGGAATAAGCTCTCGGGGGAGAGCCCTGCCTTCCGGCGGACGGGCGTGTAAGGGCGCTATGCCCCTGAGGTGTGTATGGTGGCTGTTATCAGCGCGGGTTAATAGTCGTTTCGACAAACCAGATATGAACTCTGCGAGTGGCTCGGTTTTGGTGTCTCTAGCGATGGTGGAGTTGCGGACGTAGCGTCCCGCGCCGGTAATTAATCTCAGCGACTTATTTTGGCAAACCTGGAGCTTACGTTTGCTGGTAGGAGATAGAAGACCGTACCAAGCAGGGGCTGCATAGGTCAGTCTCAACCGTATGTACAACTTGTACAGGCGAATTTTGGTTCTGAGTGGCAAGTCAGAGGAAAATACCGGTCTAAGGCACGCCCGTAACGCGACCGCGCCTGCTGACACATGGTCTAGCATTTTGCGCATGCGCAAGGAGCGGTCTATAATACAACCAATGTACTTTAAGCTGGGTTGCCACTCAATAACTTGACCTCGAAACACAAGTTTCGGTGGGAGAAACTTTTGCAGGCCGGTCAGTATTGCTGATGTCTTGCTGGCATTAACGGCTATTCTCCACTTATCCAGCCAGCCAGGCAAAGTGTCCAATAGTCGCTGCATTATTTTGGCTGCTAAACTAGCTTTGCGGAAAGAGGACACATAGGCGCTGTCGTCCGCGTAAAGGGCTAGGAAGACGTCTTCAACACCTTCAGCTAGACCGGAGTCACTGAGAGTGGGGATGTCGTTGGTGAATAACGCGTAGAGCAGTGGCGATAGGCAGCTGCCTTGAGGTACCCCTGCTCTAATGGGTTTACATGCTGACTGGTTGTTCTCGACCGAGACATAGAAGCTCCGTTTGTGCAGAAACGAGGCTATTACTCGCCCGAGCATCGGTGGGATGTCCGTCTCTAACAGCTTGTGTAATAAGCCCTCGTGCCAAACTCGATCGAAAGCCTTCTCCATATCGAGAAAGACTCCGACTGTGCGCCTGCCCTTGTTGAGCTCGAAGGCCATGTGATGGAGCACTCGTACGAGCTGAAGAGTGGTACTGTGGCTGTCTCTGAAACCAAACTGTTCAGGCCTAAGCTGGATATGCGGGGATATCCTAAATAAAAGTAGGCGTTCGAACAACTTGGCTAAATTGGACAGCAGTGTAATCGGTCGGTAATGTTCTGGACGATGACGATCTTTCCCTGGTTTCGGGAGAACAATAATTTTGCCATTCTCCACGAAGATAGGAAATGTCCAGTGCGCAGTATCCCATTAAAGATACGGGTGAGTGCCACCAGACTCTTCCAAGGCAGCATAGTAATCGCTGTGTTTGGAATCTCGTCGGGACCGGGTGGTTTGCGCTTATTAAGCTTAGAGGCCTCCTTCCTAACCTCTTTAGGCGAGATAAAATAATCACCTTTGAGTGGTGGGGCTGGGGCCGCGAGAAACTGCTCTACGCGTTCTGTAACTCCTAACGTGTGGTCAGGGTCGATAATGGGGTTCGGCTTAAATTGGTCCTCAAAGTGGTCCGCAAAAAGTTCCGCGCGTTCCACTGCGTGATAATGGCGAATACCAGCGGGGTCGATGAGTGGACAGATAGGGGCAGGTTTTTTTTTTATACCACTAAGGTAACTAAACAAGCCTACGGTCCACCTGATGGTAAGCGGTCACCGTAGCCTATTGACGCTTGCAACACCAGGGGCATCACTCGCGCGTTGCCGATCCTTCAGAAATCTAATAACTTCTTTTTTGAAGAACCCCATACTGTAATCCTTAAAGAAAACCTTGGCTCATTCCACAAGCGTTCGCGGGAGGAAATTTTTTTGAAACCGCACTGTACGCGACCATTTCGGTTCCAAAGTGTGAGAATGAATTTCCTGTCGATGGCGGGCGGTGCGATGGTAGAAAGTAGCCGTGGGCATCATTTCGAACAATTCCTCAGAACACAATCCATTGTACAAGCGGTAGAACACACACAGGGAGGCAAAGTCTCTCCTCAGACTTAAGGGCTCGACACCGCAAGTGAGTTTGGGATCGTCGAAAATTCTCACAGCCCGTCGTTGAACCGAGTCAAAAGGGCCAAGCTGGTATCTGGGTGCACCCGCCCAGAGATGGCAGCAGTACTCCATATGGGGCCGGACTTGCGACTTGTAAAGTAGCAACCTTTTCCCCGACGTGAAGTACTGCTTCGCTCTGTTGAGTACACCAAGTTTTTTGGACGCCAGCTTTACCTTGTCTAGCAAATGATTTCGGAACTGAACATCCCTGGAGATGTCAACGCCAAGGATCCCAATGCTCTTGGAGATGGAGAGGGGAGTGTTCTGGAATTGTGGGACTACAGTGAATGGGGTTTTCTTAGCGGTAAACGCGCAGATTTGTGTCTTTGTAGGGTTGAATCGGACCAAGTTTTCCCGCCCCCAGTCAGAGACCTTGGACAGACCGATCTCGATTTGAGACACAAGTTCTTCACGCTTTTCCTCCACAACGGAACGTGGGGTGCTTTCACGGCCCGTGTAATAAGCGTCTCCAGTACTGTCATCTGCATAGAAATGTATGTTGTTGATGTCCAACATATCATTGATGTGCAGTAGAAACAGCGTAGGAGACAGCACAGAGCCTTGCGGGACACCAGCATTAATGTCCATGCTATGAGAGCAACAACCGTCAACTACGGCTCGTATGCGTCTGCCGGACAAAAAGCTAGCCACCCATTTGCACAAACCCTCGGGCACTCCGTAAGATGGCAAGTTCGATAGAAGACCCCGGTGCCAGACCCTAGGCTACATGCCAATGCCTCCCCCTGACTCTCAATGGCTAGTGCCCATCGGTGTGTGAGATACACTAGAAGGTCACCAGTTGAGCGACCGTGGCGAAAGCCTTATTGACGGTCACTGATCAGGTCGTGTTTTTCTAGGTATCTCAAAAGCTGTGTGTTGATCACACGCTCCATCACCTTGGAGAGGAGAGAGGTTATAGCGATAGGCCTGTAATTCGATGGATCTGATCTATCGCCCTTTTTGGGCACCGGGTGCACATTCGCAGTCTTCCATGAAAACGAATATAGCCTAGTGTGGTAGGAAAGCGTGAAAAGGCGCGTGAGTACAGGACATAACTCAGGAGCACACTGCTTAAGCACCACTGCTGGTATGCCGTCTGGCCCACTCGACTTATGAACGTCTAGGGAAAGCAACGCCCGCCGGACCTCGCGCTGTGTTATAGAGATTTCTGGCATCGTCTTACCGCACCACGGTAAAGTAGGTGGTACAGTGCCTTCGTCGTTCATATTCGAGTTAGAGGCAAAGAGACTGCCCAATAGATCGCCTTTCACTTTTGCACTGGGGGCCAAGTCATCATCGGTCTGTCGCAGTGGTGGTAACGACGACTGGCAGAAGTTCCCCTCGGCAGCTTTAGCAAGCGACCAGAAAGCACGACTCCCAGAAGGATAGCTCGCAAGTCGCCCACCTATTTTGCCGATGAATTGGAATTTTGCTCTGGCAGTTGCTTTCTTACTGAACCTCGAGGCAGCATTTAATTTGCGTTTTAACTCAGAAATATTCGGATCCTTATTATTACGAGCCGTGGTCCAAGCCTCATACGCAGTTTGCTTAAGAATTTTAGCTTCCCTGCAAGACCTATTAAACCACGGTCGTTTTTTGACGCCGGCAGCTACTCGCAGGTTAGGAATGAAACATTCCATACCAGCAAGGATTGTCTCAGTGACTGCGGCTGCGCTGACGTCAGGATCTTCTGAGCTATAGCAGATCTGCCTCCACGGGTACGATGCATAAAATTCTCGCAATCCATCCCAGTCTGCCGACTTATAACGCCACACACGACGCCAATTAGTTGGCCCAGAAGGATCGGGTTGTGTGCATGACATTTGAGTCCGGACGAGACAGTGGTCCGAGGAGCCAAGAGGCGCATCCACTGAGACGGAGTATCCATCCGGATGTGTAGTCAGCAGAAGGTCCAGTAAGGAGCTCGTATGGTCCTCTATATCTGGTATTCTCGTTGGAGAAAGTACCAGCTGAGAGAATCCATAGGTCAGAGCAAATTCATGAGCAGATATCCCTGCATAGTTATTGGTTCGAGAACTGAGCCACTCACGATGGTGGGCGTTAAAGTCTCCCAAAATAACTAATTCTGCTGTGGGATATTGCTCTAGAACTTTGTCAGTCGTCAAACTCAGGTGCGTGAAGAGTCGAGTTACGTCCGTGTCACCGCTATGAGACCTGTATAGGCACGCATAGATACGAGTGTGGCCGCCATGATTTACGCGCACCCACAATATCGACAGGTCCCTGTCTTCAAGGCTATGAAGTCGGCGACAGCAGATATCCTCCCGGACGAACATACATACACCGGCACGACTCAAAAAATTGTGCTCGAGTTTGTAGCCGGAATAACGAAGGTATGATGTGTCGGCCGGGCAGGATATCTGCGTCTCCGTTAGAAAAAGAATGGTTGGCTTCGCAGTCTCGAGAGGGTGATGGACTGCGTTAAGATTTGCGTGAATACCCCTTATGTTGCAAAATTCCACATTATATGCGGATGGAGTAGCCGCTGTAAAAACTCTTTTCTTTTTCCTATTTCTGGCCATTTAGTATGAAGTTACTTAGACTAAGGATGAGGATTCACTGCACAGACAGCTTAGAAGACAAAAAGTTTCGGTACTAAGACTGCCAAAGCTCAACACAGAATTGCTGGCAGAAGGGATGATCCCCCTATGTTGTAGTAGCCGGGTCCACTCCGGTCTCCTTCTCCGGCACGACTACTACTTCAGAGACTTTACACAGGTTGGCGGATCAGCCTCCCAGGGCGGAGATTAAGTGATCCCTGGGTTCGGGAACCCGTTCAACCTGCGGGCGGCCAGCGGTCAGCCGTTTCATCAGGTCTCCCTGAACCAGCACGCCGCGTCTACGCCGAGCAATGACAGCAACAAGCACCGTCGGTCCTCCGCTGTCCGCGCAGCGAATCCTCAAAGAGAGCTCTGGCAACCTTACTCACCGCCAGGAACACAACACTACTCAATGTTAGTGTTATTGTGGCCGAGGTTTTCTGTAAGGTGGAGGTACTTCCCCAGTTCGGGCCGCTCATTCGAGCAAGTACTCGCTATGCCCCGCTTTATTTGTTCGGGCAGCTTATTCGAGCGAGTACTTGCAGTGCCCTACCTCTCTTGTTTTTGAGATTTGACGGGCCAGGCGATAGAGAGCCGTGTCGTTCTCGCTGGCTTTAAATATTACCTGGTCCCATGAGTGTTTCCTAAAACTAGCAATTTTACATGATAGTTCCGCGCTAATCTTATTAAGGTCTCTCTTCACCACTGGGCAACGGGTGCTGCACCAGAGTTTTCGGAGATCCCTATTAGTTTTAAGTTTAGCGCGGAGATGCGCCGGTAACAAAAGCTTACCAGCTGTGGCTAAGACACTGGTGGACTCCCTTAGAGCCTGTGCAATGGCAGTTGTGAAGGTATCAACTGCCTCTTCGACTTCTAACGGAGTAGAAATACCACCAGCCGGGAGTTGATAGCTCAACATGGCGTGGTGAAAAATGGCCAAGTCTGTTGTTCTGCGGGGATTGGGGAGCGGTTTACCAGTTGCAGACACTCCAAGAACCAATAAGATTGGCAGATGCTGAGTGTGTGTTTGGAATTAAGGTCACCTAAAATAAGTGTGGGGGTGGCATCGCAAAAGATATTGTCGATGTCACTTGAATTGAAGGGGGTTGATGGTGTCTTATATGCGGCGAAGACTTTAAGCTCCGAATTGCCGTCCTTTAGTTTTACACCTATGTAAATTGGGTAAGGGGAAGGAATTCGTGAATAAGGTCACGTCTAATTAATACAGCCGTACCCCTGAAGGCCATTTTAGCGGGAGAAATTTCGTCTCGCCTATAGGTGAAGAAATTTGGAATGCGGAGCTCATTCTCACCTCGGAGTTTCGTTTCGCCCAGTAACACAATGTGAACATCGTGTTCCTGGACTAACGTTCTGAGGGCGGCTGTCTTGCCGTTTATGCCCCCAGGGTTCCAGTACACAATTCTTAATTTAAGGCCCCGATGAGGCCCCATTAAATTCCCACGTGAGAATTGTGATGAGTTGTGCCAAGCCGTTAAAAAGGGCTGGCAGGGGATTTTGACCGGCAGCTATGGCCTCTATGGCCGCGTTTAACGCCGCTATTGCGGCTTTGGCTACATTTAGTGCACCAGCTTGCATGCGGGGTGGGCCCTGTGTGTATTGAGTGCCACTGCCACTGGGTTGATACTGCTGAGCAGCGACAGTGCGCGATTTCGATTTTGGTGGTTGGTTGGTGGTGGGTGGTTGAGACGTATTGGGGGGTTGCGGGGGGTCGGCGAACTGGGGGGGTGGCAAATAAATGTTGGGCACAAATGAATAAGTGTCCAGTACTACCGGGATAGTAGCCGAAACGGTTGTTGTAGACTTAGGTGCGGATTTTTCCGTCGTGGCCTCCTTTTTCTCCCGAGAGCTTAGGATCTATCGGTGGGGGGGTTAGCGGGGGGCATTAAATTTGCGCCCGAAGAGAGGTCATACTCCTGCGGCTGCAATTGTTGCAGGGGAGTGGGCGACGGCGGGGGCAAAGTTGTAGCCCGTTGGGCTTTGTTACCCCCCTACGTCTCGCCTCACGCCTGAATACAGGACACGAGCGGCTGTTGGCCGTGTGCGCTTGCAGTTGACGCATTTGACTGCGACCGTTTGCCGATCGCAGTTGGACGCCGGGTGCTCGCCGCCGCAGCGCACACATTTGATTGGTCGGTGGCAGTTAGAGGAGGCGTGGCCAAATGCCTGGCATTTATGGCATTGCGCCGGGCCGGGGCGTGCACGCCAAGCTTCAATAGTTATGCCAGGCATGCTGAGCAGCTCGTTTACTGCTTACAGCTGTTGCAGCTCGGCAAGAGTATGCCTGTGCTGTAACTGGGCATAATAAATGCAGTTAGGTCTACCCCTAACTGCAGGAATCTGCCGCACATGCGACACTGGGAAGCCGGCGAAGGTGAGGTCCTCAGCTATCTCGTTGAGCGAGGTGTCTTGAGGGAGTCCTTTGAGTGCGATTTTTTGTGGCCGCTCGCTGTCTAAGCTGTAGCAGTACCAAGATACTGCTGGGTCCAGCTTAGACAGCTCGTCAATGTAGGCCACAACCGTACGATACTCCAAAGGAGACTTTGGGAAGAATCGAACCCCTTTGCCGAACGGGCGGGCTTTGGCGGCGTGGCCTAGTATGGAATGCAGTTTCTTTAGGTGTGTCGACCATTGGGGAAGGGACTCGACAACTATAGGGGGGTGACTATTGTTTTCCTGTGGCGGCTGAGCTTTTTCGGTCTGCGAAGTGGTTTGAGGCGCACTAATTGCCTGTGCGTAGGAACGACCGTTCGGTGGCGCTGACGTTGAAGGCGCAGAGGGCGCAGCAAGTTGGAGGGAGGAAATCTCAGAGACTTCCATCCCCTCAGGTGGGGGGGGGGGCTCTTGGGTGGTCAATGATTTTTGCCGATCGGCGATGGCCTCTCTTGCCTCAAGGCGTGCTCGCTCGGCAGGATCCTTCGTAGGGCTAAGAGAGAAAGGTCTCGGCCTAACGTCCCTGTTGCGAACCCTTGGGTCTCTGCGCGGCAGTGGGATTGATGGCAGGTTAGTAATCGATGGGGCCGAGATTAGGGGAGTTACCTGGCTGGTCTGGCTGGTGCGACTGCCCTTATTTGAGGTGGATGCGTTCGGGTCTGGCTGGGGCGGGGTGTCCGTTTTCTAAAGTTTCAGAGAGCGTTTTTCGTAGTTTACTACGAATCCTAAATTATTTAGTAGTTCTAAGGCAGAATATACGTTGTTTGAACATTCGTCGAAATTGTCACCTTTGCACAAGATGTCATCTAGATAAATTACAGACTTGTGACCTTGTCTCCGTAAGTAGGTTATAACCTCCTTCACTATTTTGGTGAATACCCTCGGTGCAACAAACATGCCGTATGGCATCGATCTGAACTAATATTCGAACCTTAAGTATTTTCTGTCTGTTAAATTAATAGGGACTGAAAGATTGGCTTCTTTTCAATCAATAGTAGCTAAAAAACCATCCCGTGGGATTAGTTTAGCCGCTGTCCTATAAACTTCCATT
Organism: Apoda limacodes; assembly: GCA_946406115.1. Lineage (NCBI taxonomy): Eukaryota > Metazoa > Arthropoda > Insecta > Lepidoptera > Limacodidae > Apoda > Apoda limacodes. The sequence goes on from OX291556.1 coordinate 26,928,450, forward strand.
TTAAAATGCGTATTTACAATTAATTGGTTAAAAGATATTAGGTTAAGTATGAATATTTTGCCACTGTTTGGTTTAGGGGCCAAAAATACTCTAGAAATATACTGATCGTGACATGGGGTGCAAGGGGGTACAGCTCCTAAATCAATTAACTTTTGAATAACGATAGACATTTCTTGACTGTCGTCAGGACTGAGGACAGAACGAGGGACCACAGATTGAGTCACGTTTTTACAAAGAGGTATTATGTACCCTTGTTCAATCCATGTCAACACTACGTATTATTAGTTATATTCAACCAACAGTTATAGTTAAAGTTTAGTTTGTCTGCGTGTAATACCTGCCTTAATGCTGTATGCTGGTACGAGGTTTGGGCTGATTGTTTTTCGAAATCGGTTGAATCATTGCTGTGGAGAAGGGCCAGCGAGCTGGCACTGGCTTCCGTGGACCTCCACACACCCCACACCCCCTGGACGATGGGTAACGAGGAGGTCCTGTTCCCTGGTAGGCTAGACGGACGGCCGACGTCTGAGTAGTAAGAGTAGGCGTCTTCTGCGTAATCGATTTTCGGATTTGTAGTTCTTGTTTTTCGATAGCCTTGCTTGCTTTTATTTTTTCCCCCAAAGTATTACCAAACAGTGTTTCATCTCGTTTGGTGTCCTGAACTACGTGTAGGAAACTTTTTTCCAAGCATGGCAATATTAACTTTTTTCTATCGGCAGAAAATGAAAAGTGTAGGTCACTTGAGGCGACATCCATCGCTGAGGGATTTCAGAGCTCGGAATTTTTCTGTGGTTTTTAACATAGAGTCCATGCCCTGGTTTATCGCAGAGATACCGGAGCCTAAAGCTTGTTGAAAGTTTTCGAGTTTTTTTATCTCGGCCTCTAACATATTCCGCCACTGCGACTGATATTTCTGGATTGAGTTAAGGCGCTTGTATTAATTTACAATTGGATAGGATCAGGTATTCTTTCATAATATTGCCCTTTTCTTCCTTGGGTAACCCCTTTTTTAACAGTGGAAGGCATAAGTTGGCCAGATTATTATGAACTGGCCAAATTCTGGAGTGCTGCTAATAGTTCAGGATTTTTCATTTAGTTATATAGTCACTTTAAATATAAATAATTTAATTAAAATAAAACAAATCTTTAAGCTCCCGTACAGCAAAAGCTTTTTTTTGACGTTTTTATAGATAATGATACGGAACCCTTCGTGCGCGAGTCTGACTCGCACTTGGCCGATTTTTTTATTTTGATGAGTTGCAGAGAGCAATTGCAGTTATCTGCTCTCGATTACGATTTAGCTAGTTATTGCTTTCCTGGAACACGTCGTGGTTCACTATTTTTCGTGTGGAAGTCTGAATTTACTTGCAAACATTTTCTCTGGAATCCCAGAATCTGAAAAGCTCCAGACTGTTCCCAATAAGGTCTCAGTACAGCCTTTTGCGCCCATATAAGTTAAAGTTGAAATCTTTGTATGCTTGAAATGGATAAGAATTATAAAAAAAACCGTTTTATCGAAACATTCTTCGTTAATAACATCTGGTTCGACTACTTCATCTACTGTAGTTTTGCTAGTTGGTAGGATATAGTACAACGGATGCAACTCAACAGGTATAATTCCTTTAGTACATAGACTTATCACGTCCTTCTTGGCCTCGAAAATAGCAAGACAATACAGCGAGGGTCCGCGGGCGGTTCTTTCTCTAGACGTCGAGTGGGCCAGATGGTATACCTGCAGTAGTGCTTAAACAGTGTTCTCCTGACTTGTATGCTCTTTTTTACGCTTTCCTACCACACTAGGCAATTTCTGTCTTCATGGAAGACTGCGAATTTGCACCTGGTGCCGAAAACGGCGATAGATCAGACTCATCGAATCCAAGTGCTCCAAGATGAATGTGATAAACAAACACACAGCTTCTAAGATACCTAGAAAAACACGACCTGGTCATCGACCGTCAATATAGCTTTCGCCACGGTCGCTTGACTGGTGGCACACACCGATAGGCACAAGGAATTGAGAGTCAGGGAGAGGCATTAGCATGTAGCCTGGAATCCCAGCGAAGGCGTTCGATAGTGTCTGGCACCAGAATCTTCTATCGAAGTTGCCATCCTACGGAAGTCAAAATAAGGTGCAAAAATAAATATTTTAAATTAAATAAATTACAGTCTACTTGGGACATAATAAGGTAAGTTTTCACCAAATTTCTTAAAAGGCCTAAAATATACGAAAAATTAGTCGACGTTGTTGAGAAGTCGAAAATGGCATTTATGACATATTATCTACATTTCACGCATTTTCAATTTGAGGCCACCTGGTAAGGTCTCCGAACATCGTTCATTGTCTACCGATAATTTTTTGTCATGCACGACCACGATGTCGTCTACAAATCAAAACTGAGTGACGTACTTAGTATTTTTGTTAATGCCAAATCATTTCCACTCCAGAAGCTTGTTGAAGGTATTGGAGAAGTAAGTCTTGTGGTCTCAAACTTTTCCGCAGTCGTATTGTATTTGTTTCTTTCTTTAATTTAGATAAACAGACTTCAAGCTTCGATGCATGGTTAGTCCATAAACTTCGAGTTCTGTAAACTTTTCTATGAAGTGTGCAATACAAAATTGACCATCCTTTACAAAGAGACAAAGCAAACATGTGGTCTCTTTTCTCTTTCTTTTTTTTATGTTTATGTTTATTAACACAAGTTAAAAAGAAACAAGACCCCGTCAGCCTCGCTTCGTCTTTGTCACACTTTTGCGACCATTTTTTTAAAATCTGGCTATGAAATGCACTCTCCCGTTTTCTGTCTGAGCAAATTCGTATATACAGCGTGCTTCATACAAATTCAAAATTCAAATGCTTTATTTCTCAAAAATAGGATATGATATCATATCTTATTTCACAGTTTTTGAAGTCCATAAACTATAATCTACTAGTTACTACCATTTCGAAGTCAAAGTGGCGTTCTAGTGAGAAGAAGCGGTGAAAGAAACTCTCCAGCAGTCGCTCTTTTTTTATTTTAATTAATCAATAAAAATTATCAAGTAATTATGTTAACAAAAAACTATTTAATCCCACGCATTTTTATTATCAAGGTTGTCTTGAATTGTGTAATAAGCTTGTTCGATAATTTTCTGATTTACAACATTTTTGAACTTTTTAAAGTTTAATTGACATAATTTTGCAGGGATTTTATTGCAAAAACGGATACATTGTCCTTTGAATGATTTATCTATTTTCTTAAGCCTTGTGTGGATCAGAGCAAGTTTGTGTCTATTTCGAGTATTACGATTATGAATATCACTATTATTTTAAAAGCAATCAATATTTTATCTAATATATACTGAGATGGTAAGGTTAAGACCTTGATTTCCTTAAATTTATCTCTCAAAGAGTGTCTATGGGATTGATTGTTAATTGATCGAACAGCCCTCTTCTGCAGCACAAAGATTGTTTAAATATTAGCTGCGTGCCCCCATAGTAAAATACCGTAGGACATCATGCTATGAAAGTAGCTGAAGTATACTATCCGGGCAGTAGCTTCGTCCGTAAGTTGACGAATTTTTTTACCGCGAATGCTGCAGAACTAAGGCTATTCGCCAATCTAGCTTTCGCTATACATATATGTGAGCCACACTGAAGCTGTGTGTCTAGAGTAAAACCTAAGAATACTGTATTATCTACAATATCTAACTTTCCCCGTTTATAAATACACTGGTTCTTACTTGACTGCAATCAACACTATCTCATGACTATCTTTAACAACCACAGGCAGATCATTAATATATATAAGAAAAAGGAATGGCCCAATAATGAAACCCACCAATTTTAACCTTTGTGTTAGAGAAGCGCTTCCCATTTAAGTCAACTGTCCGAATTCTACTGTCCAGATATTAGCTAATTAGTTTATGTGCAGTACTTTTAATACCATAGTGTTGTAATTTCCTGATCAGCGTTTCATATTGGACGCAGTCGAATGAATTAGATAGATCACAAAAAACACCCAAGGCATCCCATCGAGTCTTCCCAGTCATCAAATATGTGCTGGATAAGTTCAACTCCAGCATCGGTTGCTAAGCGGCCCCTTGTAAATCCAAACTGTTTACAAGTTAGCAGTGAACTAAAGTGAAAACTCAATCGATTTAAGATCAGTTTTTCAAAAATTTTCTAAAACAGGTAGTATAGAAATTGGTCTAAAGTTAGACAGCTCAGTAGTACTTAATAAAATAAAAAATAAAAACAAAATAGCTTTGATTCCGTACATTGCTCACCTATAATTAATATTACTAACAATTAAATATTATTAATATAATCATTATAATAATATAACAATTCTCATAAGCATTCATATTTATAGTTTATTATTACTATGGTATGTTAGAAATAACTATTAGCAATTGACATTAATATACAATATATTTTATTCATTCATGCAAAATAAGATTATAATCATGCAAATTTATTATTATTTTAATATTAAGAATACTGGATATTATTTATTTTAGAACATACATATATGAATATTATTTTAACATTATTAATTATTTAAATATAAGGACCTCCTGTAGCGGTAAAAGCCTCCTGCATTATTTTCCAAGTTGATCTATCTCTGGCCAACCTGCTCCATATTTTTCCTGCTACGTTATCTATATCGTCGTTCCACCGTCTGTATGGTCTACCTTCGTCGCTTTTTATTTATTGGGTACCAATTCGAGGTTACTTTTGTCCATCTTTTCTCATTCATTCTTTGAATGTGACCTGCCCGTTTCCATTTTAGCTTAAGAGCTTGTTTGACTACGTCCTTTTGTCTTCTCTCTGATTAATGTGTTTTTAACTTTATTCCTTAGTTTTATTCCCATATAGCTTATTTTTATAGCTCTTTGATAAACTCTTAACCTTTGTAGTGATTCTTTTGTTAATGTCCATGTTTGGCACGCATATGTAAGGCAAGGCATTAAGCATGTTTTCATAGCTTTCGTTTTTATGAAACAGCAAAATATATGTTTTATTTATAATAAAGTGATACATTATAGGCTTAATAAGAACTTTAAATATATATATATATATATATATATATATATATTTAACATAGCGCCATCTATTGAATACTTACGCAATACAGTTAACAGATATCGCCATCTATTAGAATTGTTTGGAGCTAACAGATAATTGTGACACGTGGTGGTTATATGAAACGTTTGTATTTTTAACATAGTGCCATCTATTAAGAATCGTTTGGAGCTAACAGATAATAGACGAATTATTTACAATAAAATAATATTGCGACTATAAATTTGAGATATAAGCTATATCCTATCTTTTAAGTTGGATCAAATAACAGATAGTTTTGAAGTTTGATCAAAATCGCTTCAGTAGTTTAGGAGTCCATCGCGGACAAACAACGTGACATGTAATTTTTATATATAAAGTTAGAACTGGCCACTTTGATCTCAAAAAGCCGGCATTTGGTTAAGAATTTCAAATCTAAATTTATTTCAATTTTAAGCTTGTCTATTTGTCTTTCGAATGTAACAATTCATTTGTTTTCGCGTCATTAAATTTTGCTTTGAAATCGATCTGTGCTCAATATGAAAAACTAAAAATATCGCATTACTTTCGAATACGAATTCCATCGTGGCACTAGCCCTGCAAAAACAGCTCTAAGAATTAAGATGTATACGGAGAAGCCACTGTACAAAAACACAGTATGTTTTTGGTTCCAACGCTTTCGTTCTGGAAATTTTGACCTCCAGAACAAACTTCGTGGACGGCCGGAGACCCTAGTTATCAATGAGGAATTAAAAGTTATCGCGGAATCGGATCCATCTCAAACTGTGTCAGAGTTAGCTACAGACTTCGATGTGAGTGATAAAACCATTTTGAATCATTTGAAACAAATTGAAAAAGTGAAAAAGCTTGAAAAATAGGTACGGGCATGAACTAAGCGGAGAAAACCAATAAACACGCCTTAACTGCTGCGTCACGTTACTCAACCGTCACAATAGCTTGTGATGTGTATCCTATACCATAATCGGAAACGCTCATCACAGTGGTTAAATGCAAGAGCGAAAGTTGACTCAAAAAAGGTACTGGTCAGTGTCTGGTGGACCAGCGTTGGTGTCATCCATTACAGCTTCCTAAGAACTGGTCAGACGATTACAGCAGATCTTTATTGCCGAAAATTGGAAACCATGATGGGAAAGCTAGCCGTTAAACAGTCGAGATTAGTCAACCGCTCTATCGGAACCATTCTAATTGGAAAAAAATCAATTCAGATGAGGATGAGGGTTGAGGCTCCCGCAATTTTTTCAGCAAATGTATCATTGTACTGCCTATAAAAAAAATAAAAAAAAAATGGCAAAAGTGTATATATCACAATAATACTTTGATTGATTAAATAAAAAAAATAGTAAGTTTTGCTTTTTCCATATAAAACATCAATTTCATATGTAAAGACCTTATAAATGGTGGTGCAACATTGGAAAGGTCGATTCATAAAATACAATAAAATTATATAATAAACAATTTACATAAAAACATATAAGTATACATTTACACATATTTTCACATAAATGCATTTTTTTTTTGTTTTATACCACTAAGGTGGCAAACAAGCTTACGGTCCGCCTGATGGTAAGCGGTCACCGTAGCCTATGGACGCTTGCCACACCAGGGGTATCACTTGCGCGTTAGCGGCCCTTCAGAAATCTAATAACTTCTTTCTTGAAGAACTCCATACTGTAGTCCTTGCAGAAAACCTTGGCAGGGAGCTCATTCCACAATTTAAGCGTTCGCGGGAGGAAGTTTCTCTGAAACCGCACTGTACGCGACCATTTAGGTTCTAAAGTGTGAGAATGAATTCCCTGCCGATGGCGAGCGGTGCGATGGTAGAAAGTAGCCGTGGGCATCATTTCGAACAATCCCTCAGAACACCACCCATTGTACAAGCGGTAGAACACACACAGGGAGGCAAAGTCTCTCCTCAGACTTAAAGGCTCGATACCGCAAGTGAGTTTGGAATCGTCGACAATTCTCACAGCCCGTCGTTGAACCGAGTCAAAAGGGCCAAGCTGGTATCCGGGTGCACCTGCCCAGAGATGGCTGCAGTACTCCATATGGGGCCGAACTTGCGACTTGTAAAGTAACAACCTTTGCCCCGACGTGAAGTACTGCTTCGCTCTGATGAGTACACCAAGTTTTTTGGACGCCAGCTGCACCTTATCTTGTAAATGATCTCGGAACTGAACATCGCTGGAGATGTCGACACCAAGGATCCCAATGCTCTTGGAGATGGAGAGGGGAGTGTTCTGGAATTGTGGGACTACAGTGAATGGAGTTTCCTTAGCGGTGAACGCGCACACTTGTGACTTTGTAGGGTTGAATCGGACCAAGTTTACCCGTCCCAAGTCAGAGACCTTGGACAGTGTGGTCTCGATTTGAGAAACAAGTTCTCCGCGGTTTTCCTCCACAACGGAAAGAGGGATGTTTGCACGACCCGTGTAAAAAGTGTCTTCAGTACTGTCATCATTGATATGCAGTAGAAACAGCGTAGGAGACAGCACAGAGCCTTGCGGGACACCAGCATTAATGTCCGATCGACCCGATCGAACGCCTTCGCTATGTCCAGGCTACATGCCAATGCCTCCCCCTGACTCTCAATGGCTAGTGCCCATCGGTGTGTGAGATACACTAGAAGGTCACCAGTCGAGCGACCGTGGCGAAAGCCATATTGACGGTCACTGACCAGATCGTGTACTTCTAGGTATCTTAGAAGCTGTGTGTTGATCACACGCTCCATCACCTTAGAGAGGAGAGAGGTAATAGCGATAGGCCTGTAATTCGATGGATCTGATCTATCGCCCTTTTTGGGCACCGGGTGCACATTCGCAGTCTTCCATGAAGACGGAAATTGCCTAGTGTGGTAGGAAAGCGCGAAGAGGCGCGTGAGTACAGGACATAACTCAGGAGCACACTGCTTAAGCACCACTGCTGGTATACCGTCTGGCCCACTCGACTTATGAACGTCTAGAGAAAGTAACGCCCGCCTGACCTCCCGCTGCGTTATGGAGATTCCCGGCATGGTCTTACCGCACCACGGTATAGTAGGTGGTACAGCGCCTTCATCGTTCATATTCGAGTTCGAGGCAAAGAGACTGCCCAGTAGATCGGCTTTCTCTTTAACACTATGGGCCAAGTCACCATCGGTCTTTCGCAGTGGTGGTAACGACCACTGGCAGAAGTTCCCTTCGGCAGCTTTGGCAAGCGACCAGAAAGCACGACTCCCAGAAGGATAGCTCGCAAGTCGCCCACCTATTTTGCCGATGAATTGGAATTTTGCTCTGGCAGTTGCTTTCTTACTGAACCTCGAGGCAGCATTTAATTTGCGTTTTAACTCAGAAATATTCGAATCCTTATTAAAACGAGCCGTGGTCCAAGCCTGATATGCATTTTGCTTAAGCATTTTAGCTTTTCTGCAAGACCTATTAAACCACGGTCGTTTTTTGACGCCGGCAGCTACTCGCGGGTAAGGAATATAGCATTGCATGTGTGCATGACACTTGAGTCCGATCGAGACAGTGGTCCGAGGAGCCAAGAGGCGCATCCACTGAGACGGAGTATCCGTCCGGACGAGTAGTCAGCAGAAGGTCCAGTAAGGAGCTCGTATGTTCCTCTATATCTGGTATTCTCGTTGGAGAAAGTACCAGCTGAGAGAATCCATAGGTCAGAGCAAATTCATGAGCAGATATCCCTGCACAGTTATTGGTTCGAGAACTGAGCCAGTCGCGATGGTGGGCATTAAAGTCTCCCAAAATAACTAGTTCTGCTTTGGGATATTGCTCTAGAACTTTGTCAGTCGTCAAACTCAGGTGCGTGAAGAGTCGAGTTACGTCCGTGTCACCGCTATGAGACCTGTATAGGCACGCATAGATACGAGTGTGGCCGCCGTAATCTACGCGCACCCACAATATCGACAGGTCCCTGTCTTCAAGGCTATGAAGGCGGCGACAGCAGATATCCTCCCGGACGAACATACATACACCGGCACGACTCACAAAATTGTGCACAAGTTTGTAACCGGGATAATGAAGGTATGATGTATCGGCCGGGCAGGATATCTGCGTCTCCGTTAGAAAAAGAATGGTCGGCTGCGCAGTCTCCAGATGGAGGTGGACTGCGTTAAGATTTGCGTGAATACCTCTAATGTTGCAAAAGTCCACATTAAATGTGGATGGAGCGGCCGCTGAATAAACTCTTTTTCTTTTATTTCTTGCCATATTTTTTTTTTTTTTGAAAGGGTTATTTAGAATAAAGATGAGGATTCACTGCACTGAGAGCTTAGAGGACAAAAGGTGCGGTACTAGAACTGCCCAAGGCTGGCGAATCAGCCTCCCAGGGCGGAGATTAAGTGATCCCTGGGTTCGGGATCCCGTTCAACCTGCGGGCGGCCAGCGGTCAGCCGTTTCATCAGGTCTCCCTGACCGCCGAACCAGCACGCCGCGTCTACGCCGAGCATGACAGCAACAAGATCCGCCGGTCCTCCGCTGTCCGCGCAGCGAATCCTCAAAGAGCTCTGGCAACCTTACTCACCGCCAGGAACACAACACTACTCAATGTTAGTGTTATTATGGCCGCGGTTTTCTGTAAGGTGGAGGTACTTCCCCAGTTCGGGCCGCTCATTCGAGCAAGTACTCGCTATGCCCTGCTTTAGTTGTTCGGGTGGCTTATTCGAGCGAGTACTTGCAGTGCCCTACCTCATGTCACAAGACATGTCTTTGACATTGTCAGGAAATAATAATGTTTGTTTATTTACTTTTTTGACGTAGTATATTTGACATCGCAATCTGTAATAGAATTAAAATTCCATATCCAACCTCCCTGTACTACACATAATCGCGAATACTGAAAATAAAAATTATAATAGGCGTGGCATATCGGTTTGCGTATTTTACAAAGACATAGATGCACTTGTTCAATTTCCATATTTTAAACACTTTATATACACTAATTTTACGAATACACAGCAGTATGGCCACTACACAGAGTTTATAATTTTTTACCCATACCAAAAAAAGTGCACAACGTCGCTAAAGAAGTTTTCACTTCAATAAAATACTTAAATAATTTAGAACACTCTATGTTGGTGCCACAGGATACATTTTCAAATGCTAAGACTTGGTATGAAGTAATAAAGAGATATGAAACGACACGAGGGTAAAACGACAGACATACATGCTATACCATATAAATAAACAAAACATGTCTATTTAAGTTTAATTATCTAGAACCGATTGTTTCATAAATGGTTTCATTTATTAGCCAAAGGAATGTGAAAGCAAATTTCAATAACGTCCTTGCAGATTGTAGGTCTTGTAATTAGTAAGTAGTGTGTGTAGCTATCACATCTAGCAAAAAAACGTAGATAATCTTAAGTTAACTTTACTTCTTAATCACGTATGCCGCTGTATAGATGTTGCAGGTTTCTTGTTGCGCCTGGTTCTAGTTCTAGTCACTTTCCCTGGTGTATGTACTGAGTCACTCGGAGATTCTTTCGGGGTGTCACCGTTGTCTTCAATAAGATTCTCCAGATCCTGTGTCATGAAAATACGTTGTCGAGTACCATTTGACATCTTAACAGTTATGGTCCCATTTAAAGTCCATGCGTTTCCACCCCGAAGTGTTTACATGCAGATATGCATAGAGCTTGTCGGTGGCGTGTTAAAAAATCTGACATAACATAATGACTCTTAAGTTTAGCTTTTCTCTCCCACACACTTGCCTTTGCTAAAATATATTCACAATTTTTTACAATACAGGTCGAATACTGTCTTGTTTACTGCTGCTCAACTTGTGACAGTTTAAAGTTAAGTTCGAGATTTGTATTGCAGAGTTTAACTCAAGTAACATTTCGTTGGTACTTTCTGGTATGCCACCCAGCAGGATACACTTTCTACGATGATGCATTTCAATGTTGTCCACTGATTTCTGTAACTCACCCATTTGTTGACGCAAAAGACTTAAAATATTCCATACTAAATCCTTGAATGAGGTGAATTCCTTGCGAAGACTGCGTATTCTTGTTGTTTTGCCATTCTATGACATTTTTGTACGCTAATACATATTTTTTTGGTAGTAAACTATCCATAACGTTAAGGGCTTCCACATCTTATATCGGGCGGTGTACAACATAAATCATTTTCTTCATAACTAGTACTTGTAGACATCTTAATTAATAAATAACTATAATTTAAACAGTGAAAATGAGTTGTGAAAAATTTTCGCAATGGCGGGAGAAATTAATCAGTTTTCCTATGCGCGCGCATGGCGATCAACCATAGACTAAATAATGAGGTTTTTGGCTTTTCGCAGATAGCGTTTTAGACACGTAAAAAATGGGAAATTTAAAGTTTCCTTTATTACAAAGAAAATAAAAGTTATATTTAAGTACACGTAGAAGTTGAAATTATCAATTTAAAAACGAAGTTATATGAAATGAGCAAACAATAGGTACATTAAAATTTGTACTATTGAACACGATCTTTTTTGTATCGAAAATTTTAAGAACAAAGGAACTGAACAGGTGTCATTATGTGCCTAATTGCGGTGAAATTAGAGCCACTTTATGGGCAAGTGTGTTGAAAATTACTATTATTCACTTAAAAAATTTCAAAATAATTGCTGTGAAACCATAGACTAACTACAGTTTTTATACAGTACCATCTATTTATCAATTGTCTACCGTCTATGGCTATACATGGCTATGCGACAATAAGCCTGATGAGATTTTAAAGATAAGAGACCATTAAAAAAGATGGGTTATTAGGTATAGTAGCCAAAACTTACGGTTTGCTAGTAGAATTTAATCCAGACAGATAAAGTAACTACATATAAAACGTTCAAACAAATAAATACATAGCACCCATAACCATAACAAAAACAACGGTGTTAAAAGCGTCGCTAACCGTATATATCCTCAGCTATGGACATTTAATGTACATTAATGTGTATATGACTTATATGTATAAGCTAGCTGACCCGGCGAACGTTGTTTCTTTTTTTAAAACAACTGCTGCACCAAACTATTGTGAAAGAGTTGGGCGTGAGCATAACAGCTTACCAAAATTTCATTACAATCGGTTTAACCTTATTGCGCGACTCAGACTCGCACTTGACCCTTTAGGAAAATCCTTTCTTATCGGATGCCTACGTCATACAAAAAGTACACCTTCCAAGTTTAAGTGTGTCGATTACGTAAAGTTGTTGCTAACAATTCTCGATAGAAATAAGATATAAATTGCGGTTTCGCGACAATCGATGAATTTCATACGTAATTTCAAATGCGCATTGTATATCTTATTTCTACGAATTTCAAATGACAATTGTTAGCAACAACTTTACGTAATCCACACACTGGTCTCTACGATCAGCGATTTAGGCTGTGCATTGATCCGTCAGTCATTCAGGACAAAGCTTCTTATATCTATATAGGTAGAAAAAACAAACTATAAGTATTGTTATACACAAAAAACACCTTAAAAGTGCATAACCTCTTTAACCTAAGAAATCTTCAAATGAGGTACTAATATTGTGCGGTGACTTTCGAGACAAAGAATGTTAAAATTTTAAAGAGTATTTTCTTATGTTTTTAAGTGAGTTTAACCTTTTTTGAATAAAACCGGATTGCGTTTTCAAACATGTGTCAAAATAAAATGTAATTTAAATCAAATGTACTAAAGAGTATTGATATCAACTTCGAAGCAATTTACCGCCAAAATAACTTTCTACCCCTTTAAACCTCGTTAGGGGAAGAATTTCAATAAAATACGAAACACCGCTTCCACCAATTCTGTTAAAAATGGATTATGCAATATTTGAAGTAGATTGAACCAAGGAATCACGTTATCCAATATAAATTTTGCCCCTCTTTTTCACCCCCTTAGGGGTAGAATTTCGGAAAATCCTTTGTTATCGGATGCCTACGTCATACAAAGTACACACCCTCCAAGTTTCAGGTCTCTACGATCAGCGGTTGGGGCTGTGCGTTGATCCGTCAGTTATTCAGGACAAAGCATTTTATATGTATAGATGTATTTACATTCCATGAATATATGAATTAACATTGTATGTGGATACTATTCGAATATAAATTAAAATTTAAGTGTAGTTTAATATATTTCATTACCTATTAATATTTATTTTTGGTTCAGGTTCACCTACCTCTGATCTCTTGTTCCTTTGTTATTATATCCTCTACCCCAATTGTCTAATAGAACTCTTATAAGTTAAAAACCGCCTAATTGTATACTTTTGTTTGTTTATGTGTTTAATGAGTAAAATTGAAGACTTCAATCTAACCACATTTTAGGTTATCCTTTTAAAACGCTTAAGGGCAAAGGAGGGAAATAAGTATGAACGTAGGACTATAAGTATCAGTGTTATGAGTCAGTGGAACAATAGTTATCCTTTACTGCTCACATGTTGTAGAACGCTACAATAATTAAATATAGTTTCTTATGTTCATTTAGTTACAAGTAAATGTTTTTTTTATTACAAGTGATCAATAAATGTTGTGAAGCTTTAAGTGATACGTTACGTACGTGTACGTTAGTTCATAAACAAATCATTATGACGAAAACATTTCTACACGTGGAAACAATAAGGGCGTTACGTGAAGTTTGCGTAACACATGTTTCTTTTACAGTAACTGTTTTTGGTTAGTGTTTCTAATTGACGTCGTTTTTAGGGTTCCTTACCCGAATTAGGAACCCTATTACTAAGGCTCCGCTGTTCGTCCGTCCGTCCGTCCGTCCGTCTGTCACTAGGCTGTATCTCATGAACCGTGATAGTTAGACAGTTGAAATTTTCACAGAAGATGTATTTCTGTCGCCGCTATTACAACAAATAATAAAAAATAGAATAAAATAAATATTAAAGGGGGCTCCCATACAACAATTTATAATAATTAATTTTAATAATAATTATAATAATTTTTTGCTCGATTTTGCTCGATTTTGCTCGATACTGATATCGGCAACAGGTAGACGATTGGCGCGTCCGGTTACTTAGTTAATGGGGTGCTTCATACGCCTTAACCCCGTAATGGGACGTTGCGCGTGCGAGGGGTTTAAATATGCACAGAATATTTAGTTTTATAGTCACTTTAAAAATCAATAATTAAATTAAAATAAAACAAATATTTAAGGGGGACTCCCATAAAACAAACGTGATTTTTTTGCCATTTTTATAGATAATGGTACGGAACCCTTCGTGCGCGAGTCCGACTCGCACTTGGCCGATTTTATGTTGGACATTAAAATATAGTTCATTTTATAAATTACTATAAACAAAAATATAATAGTTAAAAATATACAAGCCAAACGTTAATTATCTTACAAATAACTTTTAAAAATTGTAGGGACTGAAACCAACCCAGAATCTTAGAAATAACTTTACATAATTGTAGGGACTAAAACCAACTCAGACTTACAAATAAATTTATAAAATAGGAGGGACTTAAACCAACTCAGAATCTTAGAAATAATTTTACACAATTGTAGGGACTAAAAATAACCCAGTCTTACAAATAATTTAATATAATAATTGTAGGGACTAAAACCAACTCAGTCTTAAAAATAAATTAATGTAATAGGAAGAACTCAAACCAACTCTAATTCTAAAAAAATAACTTTATATAATTGTAGGAACTAAAACCAACTCAGAGTCTTAGAAATAACTTGATACAATTGCAGAGAGTAAAACCTTCTCAGAGCGTTAAAAGTAGTTTTATTTAATTGCAGGGACTAATACTAACTCAACCTAAAAATAAACTAATATAATAAGAGGGACTAAAACCAACTCTGAATCTTAGAAATAACTTTAAGTATTTTTTTTTTTATACCACTAAGGTGGCAAACAAGCTTACGGTCCGCCTGATGGTAAGCGGTCACCGTAGCCTATGGACGCTTGCAACACCAGGGGTATCACTTGCGCGTTGCCGACCGTTCAGAAATATAAAAACTTCTTTCTTGAAGAACTCCATACTGTAGTCCTTCCAGAAAATCTTGGCAGGGAGCTCATTCCACAACTTAAGCGTTCGCGGGAGGAAGTTTCTCTGAAACCGCACTGTACACGAACATTTAGGTTCTAAAGTGTGAGAATGAATTACCTGCCGATGGCGAGTGGTGCGATGGTAGAAAGTAGCCGTGTGCATTATTTCTAACAATTCCTCAGAACACAACCCATTGTACAAACGGTAGAACACACACAGAGAGGCAAAGTCTCTCCTCAGACTTAAGTGCTCGATACCGCAAGTGAGTTTGGAATCGTCGACAATTCTCACAGCCCGTCGTTGAACCGTGTCAAAAGGGCCAAGCTGTTATATGGGTGCACCCGCCTAGAGATGGCAGCAGTACTCCATATGGGGCCGAACTTGCGACTTGTAAAGTAACAACCTTTGCCCCGACGTGAAGTACTGCTTCGCTCTGTTGAGTACACCAAGTTTTTTGGACGCCAGCTTCACCTTATCTTGTAAATGATCTCGGAACTGAACATCGCTGGAGATGTCGACACCAAGGATCCCAATGCTCTTGGAGATGGAGAGGGGAGTGTTCTGGAATTGTGAAAATGTAGCGACCAAAACCAAAGAATCTTACAAATAACTAAATGTAATTGTAGGGACTAAAAAAAACTCAGAGTCTCAGAAATAATTAAACTAATGTAAAAAAGAGTCTATGGTGGCCGGGGGTTTTAAATTTCACTTCACGTCCCAAGTGGCGGAGGTTCGAACCCCGGGGTCGGCGTGTACCAAAGATCTTTTCTTAATTTTTCATGTACACCCAATATATGAATGTAAATGTATATATGTTCTCCAACGGGTATCATGTTAATTTCATAAATAACACAAAGTAGGTTTTTGCTTTGCCAGCTGACGGAGCAAAAAGAGGCCTACATCCAGCAGTAGCAAATAGGTTGAGACAATATTATTTAATTTCTTCGCTGCACCTCTAAAGTAACTCTTACCTGCATCTAAAGTAACTCTTACCTGCATCTAAAGTAACTCTTACCTGCATCTAAAGTAACTCTTACCTGCATCTAAAGTAACTCTTACCTGCATCTAACGCCAACTTTCCACTTTGAAAATCACTGAAGATGATTAAATTATTTTGAATATTTATCTAAGATCCAAAGAACCTTATTCAGCACGACCTTCTCTTTATATCTTAAGTTTGCATTTACCTTTTATACGTACATTATAATATTTTATATTTTCTTCCCTCGGTCCTCTGCCTTCCGCATCCATCCTTAGCCGGCCACCCTTTTTATTGTGTCGGTCCACCAGGCTGAAGGTCGTCCAAAGCATGTACTTACAAGATTATTTTTTACTTAAAAAGTGGTAAATAATGTTTCTTCAATTAAAGTTGTCATCCTGTGTCCGATGTTTAGTTACATTTAGTAAGATAATTGAGATTTAGACCTAGGGTCATAGATAGGCTTGAGTGTTTGTTGAAAAAAGTGTCACTTAGGATAACACTTAGGATAACACTTAGGATCGGGAAAGTTGTTTAAATCGTTACTCATGTTTGTCATAAAGAGACAACACCTAACAGGCAAGTTGTAAACAAACTAAGTGTTTTCTAGATAAACAGGGGGCTGACTCTTGACGATAATACCAATACCAATCACACGGCGTTCTTAAATGATCTCGTATAAAAGCCAAATAATAACATTGAATTATATTATATATTAGAATGATATTATATTTAAATGAACAGTGGTTCATTTGATGACAAATTTACAGCAGAATTAAAATTGAGCGTCGAGAGTTATTCCGCTAGTGAGTAGAGAAAATTGACTGAAAAGCGTTTTATAGAATGGTTAGAATAGATCTAAAAATCGATTTACAAATAAATAGCAATAAAATTTAGTTTGAGGATTGTTGAATGTGATGAATGTGACTTGTGCTTACAATAGTCGTGGAATTGTATGATGAGTAACTTGTCATTGTGACACAGCGCGGTCGGCGCATGGCGAGGTGTCACACCGCGCACCACGCACCGCACGTCACTACTATACATATAAACCAAACAATTGTTAATTAATATCAGTCGAACAAACTATTAGCAATCTTTCAGATATTAGTTTACGCAGTTTTTAAATTTACCAAAATTAATAAGTAAATGTGCAGTAACCGTAAGTAAAGTTTTATTGTTTTTGTGCGTGTTCAGTGCTAACGTATCGTTTTTGAATGTTTCTTACAGAACGTTGTTAAATTTTTGTTTGAAAAATAGTCGTTATTAAAAAACGATTCAAAAATAACAATATTAAAATACTTTTACTCCTACAGGCAGCTCCCTGGTTTAGTGGCTAATGACCTGCCCGCTGAACTGAGGGGTGCGGGTTCGATTCACGAACAGGACAAACATTTATGATACGAAACTTTGTGTGTGTCTTGAATCTGGGTGTTTTTTTAAGCATAATATGTATGTATTTACTAAAAAAAGTATATTCATATATGTATTTATTGGAAGAAAAGTAAAACATAATTTTCTATAGAGTTTTAACTGTTTCGAGTGTGTATTTTAACTTTGTAATTATCAAGTAAAAGTGTCAAGTGTCAAGTGGCAACGTCAAGTGTCACACAGAAAGCGTTTAGTACTGACTTTATTAGTGGATTGTTATTAGTGAACTGATAATTAATTGGTGCTTGGGCACACGATGTGGCTCTGGTAGAAAGGATGTCTCTGACACTCACGTGTATTTATTATCCTACTTCCTACTAATATTATAAATGTGAAAGTTTGTATCTCTGGATGGATGTTTGTTACTCAATCACGCTTCAACCACTGGACGGATCGGGATGAAACTTGGCATACATATAGGTATGGTCCTGGAATAGGACATAGACTACGATAACATAATTTTAATCCCGAAAAATTCAAAATTTCTCACGGGAGTAACTATAATACAAGAACAATAGTCACACCTATAGCAAACTTCATTAGTACCATTAAGAAGTTCCACGACGATAAAAATCAAAATCAAAATCATTTATTCAATTCAGGCTACAATAATTGATCACTTATGAATGTCACTACGGCATCGGCTAACCGTATTTAGGGCGGACGGAGCCGCTGTCAAAATCCAGTTGTTAAAAATTAATAGAATCATTTTAGCGAGAATTTCCGGGAAATCTGACTTTAGTCGGGAAGAAAAAAAAAGTGTCGAGAACTTGAGAAAACGAGAAATCATGACTTGTTAGTTCTTTTACCTTTGTACTTATATTATTTAAACAGCTAAAATTTGTTTGGTTGTTTGTATGAAGGGAGTTATCTCCGCAGCATTTGAATCTATTCTAAAGTCTTTTACCAACATCGGTAAACTATCCCTAAATAACAGTTAATATTTTTTTTCTAATGGAATAAGGTTTTTGGCTAGAAATATCAATATTTGTAAAAAAAAAGGCACCATTTGTTTTTGTTGCAACGATCTTATTTTCGGCCTTATAGTGATAACTGGATGAAGATTTCTAAGTAGAATATTTGTTTTTTACTTCGACAATAACGATGAGGACAATGTTTAATTATAAGTCATGCAAACCTCATCTAAAGTAAGTCATTATATCCCTCGGGATATTATAATATAATGAATCATTAAATCCCTAGAGATTTAATGTGACTTCAATTAAGATCTCAATATAACAACAACAATTGTTTATGAAAACTTTCATCTCTCAGAACAACTTATTTGAGAATCG
Organism: Apoda limacodes; assembly: GCA_946406115.1. Classification (NCBI taxonomy): domain Eukaryota; kingdom Metazoa; phylum Arthropoda; class Insecta; order Lepidoptera; family Limacodidae; genus Apoda; species Apoda limacodes. Next base: position 26,947,196 of record OX291556.1, read on the forward strand.
AACTGATATCACGACTACTAAAAATATTCGAACTGCTATGTACATTGCAAACTATTACTACAATGATTACCACAAATACAAAATTACAAAAGGCGTCAAGTTTTCATGAAAAATATTTTTGCGGTACTTTTGCTTTTTATTTATTTGCTTGTTCGGGTGTCACATAACTCTAGAACAATGCGTTATGTTCGGGACCCAATTTAGAACTCGTGACAGACACTGTTTTATCCCTTGGGTGAAGAAAATGCGGGTGAAACCGTCTATTTATGAGGGGAAATTTTTATTTCACATTTTATTTACAAATTTATAATTTTATTCACGTTTTAGAAAAATTCCGGTAACCCGAGAATTCGCGGGAGTTCTCTATTGAATCCCGAGAAAAAAAGGGATTAATTAGAAATTCTTCTTGTACGGGTAGCTGGAATTCGTCAAACCTGCATATGAGACGATCCGTTTTAACCCTGGGAGTAAAGCTAACAGCTTATAAAGATCGCTTAGAAAAGAGATGGATGTAGTGTAGAATGTATTGAGATATCTTTTATTGATGAAAATGGGTATTTATTCTACTTTACGCATCTGACGTGGTACAGAATTAAAGGAATTTTAAGTTAAGAAACGGTTCTTACCCATTTTCAGAAGTTCTGATGTGATTCCTTGCTCACCCTTTGCCCTAATTTCTTTACATCAATATTAATATCAATGTTTTCAAAGATTATTGAGTGGTTACCTTACTCGAAGCCTATTTCTACAATCACACCGGTTAGTGTACGGAAACGAACCTTCTTTGAGTTTGAGTTTGAGTTCGGTTCCGTACACTTACCGTCGCGTCAAGACCCGATCATTATCTAAAATGAGTAAAAACCGTGGAAATTTAAAATTAACTGTAAACTAACAGACGTACAACAAACTGACCAGAGGTAAGACAAACCTTAGAGTTGCTACTGGGGTCCTGGGTAAGCTCTCCGAAACCTGCATCTTCAGCCCTCTGTTGTGTGAGAGAGTCTGATTGGAGGCCACGTAAGTAAGGATGATCTCTATTTATTCAAGTAATATTAAAATTACTTTTAGTTTAAATTACTTTTAGTTTAAATTGGTGCCAAATTGAGGTCTTAAATAAAAAGTATTTTACCTAGCCCTAGTAAAGCGCAAAATATTTTTATCAATAAATATTTTTATATAATGTAAATGCAGTTCTGATTAAAAAGAAGACTTTTGTTTATTTTCAGATTTCAATTATTTCAAATGACATTCCTTAATCTTCATTTCTGCAAATATTAAAAACAAAACAGTCAAAATGATCTCAAAGGATACTATAGTTAAGGTAATTTGTATGATTATAATTAAAATAAAAAAAATATATGTGAAATTTATTTAAAAAAAATATGTATTTAATACAATCGATTCTAATATTATATGGTTTGACGGTTGATTTTTTTATCTGCTATTTTTGAAATTTTCTAGTTGTTACTTTTGTTTGTTTAATATTTTCATTGATACCACAACTACGTGATATCAAATTAATCACTTTATTATATTTAAGGTGCCATTAGAAATAAGTGGCATTGGTAATGAAGGACACTTTAATCTCGACGGTATCCTGACCGAGCTGGGGAGTTTCGGAAAATACCAGTTGATTCTGCTTTTACTACTCGCCTTTAGAGACACCTTCCTGGCCATGTGCAATTTTAACTACGTCTTTATCGCAGCAGAAGTTTCACAAAGGTATTTTATTTTTAAACCTTAAGAACCCTGTTCCTAACACGTAGATTTAAGATTATCAATAAACACCGAGACAGTAAGTTAGTGTCAAATAAACTACAACAACGCCACAGGTGAAGTTTCTAGTTCTTAACACTGATAGATTTCAATAGGTTTCATTGCCATAAAACGCCTTGATGTGTTACCCTATTCAGATTTGATTTTTTTTTGTAGTTCCTTCAAAGAATGACAGAGTTTATGTTTCCACGTACATACGTTGACGTATTCAGTTACATGTTTCTTGTTGCTGGCTTAGAGTTTCAACACGTGGACGTGTCAAAATTGTAGTAAGAAAAACCGTCAAAGAATTGATTCTTTAATATCACTTAACCTATTTAAATACGAACAATAAGAATTCATTATATATAAAATAAAATAAATCTATAACACATTTTGGCTAAGGCACTATTCTTTCGAGTTTTAACAAAGCAACCGGTTGGCCTTTTTTAGCGCAGGAATAGTTGAAGGGACTTAAAAAAACATAGAATACTTTTTATCTTGATAATACTATTACTATTACTATGCGGGACACATATAGATAACAATAAAAAACATATACAATGACCGAGTCTTGAAATATGTAACACCATTAAATAGAATATTAATTCAAGCTATAAGGCCTGTGCCCACGATACCTGTGTGTGTGTATGTACTATTAAATCAAGCAATAACATTCAAGTCGTAACAACATTTAGCTTTCATTCGGAAATGATCGCTTTAAGAGTAAAACATAACCCGAAATGAAAAATGATATTATTTTAGTTGCATTTTTAATCTTAATTTCAGGTGTTACGTTCCAGAATGTGAGCAGTATGAGGACAGATACTTAAACAACGGCTCCTGGAGACAGTTCGCGTTGTCGAACGATACACAAGCGTGCAGAAGGGCGTTGCCCTTAGAGCGTTTATCAAACACATCACTAGGAGATATGAACAGTACCTGTTCTCCCGAAGCGTTTCATCGACACAACACTACGCCGTGTCACAAAATTGTTTACGAGGATTACAACAGCATCGTTGCAGAGGTGAGAGATAAAAGTTTTGTTCGTTGCTTTTAAATTATTGATTATTTTTATCGCAAGACAATGCTCCTCCCCTTAAACTAGTTTGTCGTAATCTGTTATAATATTAATATAACCTATTTCAGTAATAAGGATCACAATGTTAGTAACTTTTATTTTAAGTATTTCATAATATCTAAGTTATTTTAATGGTGTTATCAAATATAAGAAGCTTGTAATATTTACTTTACTACATTTCGTGACATTTTAGATAATTCCGCTATCTGTTATTCAATCAATTCCTTGTTTTTTACAAAAAAAGACGAAAGTAAAGTCAGCTCAGAAGTATGACTTTAGAACTATCACGTTACTCCCAACATATAGTTGCTATGAGAGTTCAAACTAGAACATGTTTAAAAGAACTGAAATAAAACTGCCAGCTCATTGTACATATGAAGATAATGGAGTGATGAGCCGCTGGTAATGGTGACGAAGTGTATCGTTCAAGTTCAGGGATTATGATTGTCCGCGTAAATTACTGTGTAGACAGTAACAAATGACAGTGTTCCACCGACAGTTAAAGTACTGAGTTCGTAACTGTAGTCGACTCGCTGGGTACGAGACTACAAGTGCAGCGCCAACAGTAGAATTATAAACAAATAAGGCATTATCATTGATTGGGTAATGTTAGTGATTTACTGGCGAATAGAAATAGTTTTGTTTATAACGATGTTTTATAACATATAAATTGAAGATATGAAATCTTTTGCAAAGCAGAGATAAAATATCACTTTATTTCACAATATTCATTCCTATTTTATTAACATACCTGCTGTGATATCGCTTTAATGATACGCTCGATTTTATAATTTGTTTTTGGGTCTTGCAGTCTTCTTTGATCGTCTTTATATTGTTTCTTTTTACCTGATATATACATCAGGTACCTACAGAGAAACTTTGTTATTTAATAATCACAGTCTGCCATATATAATATAATGTACAAGTACTTCTATTTTAAAAATTATCCCTTACGTTCCATTACTTGATACAACGGGAAAAGTTAAATCGCGCGGGTAACAAGCAAGCTAGTTTAAGAGTTGTAAAATAGTTATTTATGGCTCAGGGTTGATTGATCTACAGTTGAAGATAAAAAGTCAACAACTGAATTCCTGATATATTACATTATATCACATTCAATTAGACGATACAGTCCGCACGAGTTCTGTATTGAATACTGTACGACAAAAAAATACCTAACGTATACCTATTATTACACTTATAAGCTTTCGCTAGCTTAAACCTAAAGATCAAGTCATCGCCGGCTAATAGAACTAATCGTAAACAGGAGTATTCGAACCAAAACTGTCATTTTTATCATAAAATACTGTTATATAGACATCGGGCAGCTCGGAGCCTGTTAGCAAGTAATCAAGTTAATTATCTAATCGTTTAAATACCTTTATTTTAGTTATATAATTCTCTAATGAAAGAATTTCATTTTATAATATGTATATAATGACTCTTTCGGGGAACATGCACCCAAACAGTTGAATTTAGGCTGTCAATTCTCTCGTTAAAAGAAATATATTTTAAATTTTTTTAAGGTTTTGAATTAAAACCTTAGTTGACGTGTGTTAAGTGCTTACACACTCATAAGGCATAACACTTTCTGGGGATTCCGGTTATCACCTCTAATTTGTTACACTCATATTTTTTTATTTTTTTCTGAACTGATATTGCAGTTGGCTGTTGCAGCCATTACTGCTTCACCGGACTTTTTTGGGCGAGTCTCTGAAGGAGCCTCAGCCAGTATAGCACCCAACGCTCAAGGGCTCCCCCCGGGGGGAGCCTCAGCTTGGGTTGTCGCTCTCGGGGGCGTCCCTTAGACCGGCGTGAGTCTCAAACCCGAAGGTGAGTCACCGCCAGGAGGGGAGTTCCCCGTTACGCGGGTGCGGTTGCGATTGAGTGGGGGCGAGAAGCGCCCCGGCACTCTTTGATACCTCGTGTATCCGTTCGGGCGCCGACGAACCCGGGGACGTCAGCGTCGTGTTTGGAGGGAGACCCTATTGTGGGAGGTCGTTGAGACTAATCTCGCTATCCGGACAGCGAGATCGTCATCTGAGGCCGTTAGTACGTGCCGAGGCCGCCTAACTATAGTGTTACGACCATGCCGAGGTCGATCGGGGGGATGGGAAAATCATACCGGATACCCATACGTATGAGGCTGGTAATGAAGGAAAGGCTAAGGCAGCTCTGAGAAGTAAAGCAGTAACTTAACGCTAATATAAGCCAACCTTGCTTAATTAACTAACAACCTAAAGCAAAAGATTTTTTAAACTTTAAGAGATTTTTCATAGAGATTAGTTAATTAAAACATTCAATCCTAACCTTCATTTACTTTACACGAAATTTACTTCAAAAATGGAAACAAAACCACTTGTTTATTTGTCTAATTTGTTGTTAAATATAACTGTCAACATATTATGTATTGTTATATGGGTAAATTGATCACAGTTCGACATGGGTTGCCAGCCTTGGAAGAGGACGCTGGTGGGAACAGCCCATAACTTCGGTCTCGTTGTGTCCTTCCTGCTCTCCGGTATAATATCTGACAGGTAAGAACAGATTTTTAGAAGTTAAGCTTGCTACATTTAGTAAGATTATTTCCTGTTCCTAGTTCTTAATGCGATTTACAATTTACCTCATCATCATCATCATCATCGTAACAGCTCATCTGGACTTTGAAATTTTAGGCTGCTGGTGTAAGTTTCAACGTGTTGGCAGCGTAAGTCATGATAGATAGGGCGCACTGGTCAAACAATTTTACTCTTCTGACTCTACGGTATAGGCGACGTGAAGGCTTCACAAAGCTCGTTTCTAGCTAGATCCTTCTATCTGCTCCCTTCTCAAAGTTCCTCCGGCTCAGTTTGATTTTCTGTCTAAGGTACACATAATCCTGGACTACTTTGAGTAGAATACCAGCAACGTATACTGACATTGGTACGACGTGTTGGTTGAACCTGACTTTTGTCTTGTCCAAATTCATGTCAACATCCACTTGTTGAGATAATTCATGTAGGGAGTGCAACATTTTGCTCAGTTCTTCGAGTGACTCTGCCATAATAACGATGTCGTCAGCAAACCTAAGGTGTGTAATTTAGTCGACGTTTACGTTTACGCCCAGCCCAGTCCAAGGTTTTGAAGACACCTTCTAACACGTTGATGAACATTTTCGGAGATATGACTTTATATAAACAAATATAATATCACTAAGACATACAACTCATCAACTTTCGCCATGACGTGGAATATCGTTGGATAGATCCTTAGAATAAATTTAAGGCACACAATATTAGTAATAGGACTAATGTACAGAAATCTCACTCCCGTCACTTCCCTTACAAAACGTGAAAATATCTACAAGTCTAGTCAAAATAATACTATTTGTCCCTTATACCCTTAAGATAACTGCTAAAATACACTGAACTGCTCGGGTCAGTAGTATCACGCGGTAGGCAGGCAGGGTTGGCTGTGGTAGCACCTCGTGCAGCCCAAGCGATCGCTTAGAAACAATGCGCCCTATCTCGACGATCGCGTTTCACGTTCCACGCACGGAATTTTGGTCCCACCGACCGGCAGGAGGTCGTATAGGTCTGTATGCGTTCATACCTAAACGTTGCAGTTTGCCACACTTGTTTAAGGTTCTCAAGATACTTTTTCTGCCATGCGCATACTTTGCACATCTAAAAGTTTTGAAAAAATTTGGAAAAAGTCACTCTGAAAACTTTATGTTATGTGCAACAAAAAATATCTAAAGAAAATGGATTCTTAAGTTTTTTAGTTATCTGCAAAAATTCTCACTGTACAGACTACTCCATAAAACTTCTAAACAGGGATTGTATATTGGTACAGCTGAAACTTTAATTTTATTCATGCAGTCAGTAACTTGATAAATACGACAATTCGAGACAGTCATAGCGCCGTGGATAGGTAATAATGTATGACTGTCCAGTGTCAAGGACAGGACCCGACTAGCAATATGTGACGGCAAAGGCTATTTTGAAGGACATAGCCTTTAACGTTATAATAATAATGTCAATTTCAATAATTCTGAAGAGGTGATTTGGAATGAAATCATGTTTCTGGGTCAATCAAGTACCCTTTTTCAATGCCTCTTAACAAGCTTGTATAGAAATATGCCGCCCAGCATGTGCCTTCGATTCAACAGTGTTTATGTCGCAGCCATCTGGTTAAATTAGCCAGCTTTTTGGGTGCCTAGGCAGATCGTTAAGTGTTGAAAATAAATTATTATATAACTGAACAGATTATTATATGAAACTTGGCTACGTTTACAAAAGAGAAACTGAACCTAACCCAACATACATGACTTATACAGAGCGATTTTTGTTCCTTTCTTTTCCATACTCGACGACCTGCCTAGGCGTCCTATCAACTGGCTTATTTAAACAAATGGTTACGACATATACATTTATACTACACTACAATACACAGAGATTGTTGAATTTCCTAAATTTGTAACAATATTTAAGTTATTTCCCCTTACGTGTTTATACCAAAGATACCATTTCATCTACTGTCTCACAATGCTTAAGTTCTTCTTCCCATGCAACTATTTTAATTTTTATATAGTTCTCGTTTTAGCTTTAACTGCTGCAAATTTCGTCTGGTACCAGAATTTTGTTGCATACAAAGCTTAAAGTGAAGTACGAAGGCAGTTATAGGAGATCAATAGTCAACCATAGAGCAATATCTGAATTCAAATCACACTCCTCAACGTTGCTCAACACGAGGCCCAGTAATTTTCAGACGAAAATAGTCTAGATTAATAAGAGAAACAGTAACACAATTGTTTAAAGGAACGTCATTCAAAGTCAAGCAACGTCGGGCTTGGTCATTCATTCGATGGGTGACCGCTTAGTGGCACACTTATTGTTTTTGTTTGTGATCGCGAATTATGTAAATGGTGGTACGGAACCCATGGTGCGCCCTTCCGCGTCATAGGCCTCATCCTTATTTAAAAGGTTGTCCATACTTAAATTATAATTATCAGAAATTTTAAATTTGCTTTATTATATTTTATCTTCCATTATATGGTTGCTTTAAAATTCGATGTTACTCGTACATACCTGCTAGTAATCTTAAATGCTTAATAAAGTATTTTAATCAACTGGAACTTTACACTCATTGGTTAGTGGTATATATGAATAACTAATAATTTTTATGCATGGTTATATGTCATACTGCGAGTGGTTTAATGTGTGAATAAAAGTTATCACAGGTGTTTCTTTGTATGATTCATATATTTTGAGCAATTATGTACTTGTCGCTCTTATCAATAATTTTGCCTGAGCGCTTAGTAACTAAAAGTTGTAGTAAGGTTTGTATCATACAAACACATGACACATATTTTTTTTATTAGATGCTATTGATATTCTAACTTGGTCCAATCTTCAGTTGGTTTTTAGTATTAACTGAAATTATGTCTGTTTGTCGCAAGAATTCGTTTTTATTGAGAAGCTTGCTGTATACCGTTTAACTCGTGTACATAAACCGTACTGCGCGTATTTTGATCTGTCCCTATGACTATTACCACTATCCGGAATTAATAGTGATGATGTACTGAGGATAAGTGATACTATGACATAAACATCATAACCTATTGCCCAAACTTGCGATCGCCAAAAGAGGTTTTAAGTATTTTTTTCCAACAAGCACGACACTCATTTTCTACGCGCAGGTTTTATGCCATGCCATGCCATGCCATGCTAGGCCATGCAATTCGCAAGTGCCACAGAATAAGTAATAATTCTATCTAACATAAGACTCGTGCTCGTGCAAATTGCGAGAAATGTCCGATAGAAAAATTGTCGGGCAAGCCGGGCCGACCCCGCACACTGGTCCGGTCGGCGATTCGGCGTATAGTGCAGTCATTGAAGCGAAAAATAGGGTCTTACCTCCGATTTTTTTACTGTGAACCGATTTGCATGAAGTTTTGGAATAAGGTTCATCTTTCCCTTAACTTCAAAAGTGAAAATGATCTAAGCTTCGCCTAATATTTTTAAGGGGTGTAAACAACCCGTTAATGGAAAAATTGACATTGAGCCAATGCCGCTCCATCCTATTCTGAAAGGGTTGCACTAATTCAGAAACCTTTCCCGGCATGTGCATATCAATTTACCAAAATTTCATTAAAATCGGTTTACCATTATTGCGCGAGTCCGACTCACACTTGACCCTGTCGAACTCGTACTTGACCCTTTTTTTTCTTTCTCAAAAACCTTCCCCGGCGTGTGCATAACAGCTTACCAAAATTTCATTAAAAACGGTTTACCCTTAGTGCGCGAGTCCGACTCGCACTTGACCGTTTTTTCTTTCATAACAACCTTGCCCTAACACTAACAAACGCAACAAAAAAAAATTACCCGAATTGGTCCAGCCGTCTTCGAGTTTTCCTTAGTGCACGAGTCCGACTCGCACTCGACAGTTTTTTTTTATAAAAACCTTCTCCTGACAATAACAAACAGAACAGAAAAAGAATTAGCGAAATTGGTCTAGCCGTTCACGCGTGATGGCGTGACCAAGGGAAATAGGGATTCATTTGTAAATATACCTATATAATATATATAGATAACACATTTAAAAATAATTTAATTATAAAGTAATATTAATAATAATACTACTTAGACCCATTAATTTATTGCAATTATTCATAACGATTTATTTAAAATTTATGTGGTTACTTAAAGTCAATTTGAATTTTTTTAATTAAATTGTATGAATTATAGTATATTAAAATCTTGGTAGAATATAAACGAGTTCCACTTCTTAAATATTATTAATGTAGGGCACAACTAATTAGTAATAAATATTTATGTAAAAAATTTGTTATATATACATATATGAACGTTGGTATGTATTCATGCCTACGTTTCCAAAATATATGTCCATAATATATATATATGGGTGGTTCCACAAAATTTGGTTAACTCTTGGGCTTTTTTTGAACGGAGATATTTTTAGATGATAACAGTTAATTTTTTATTCCATAATGTGGGAATAACATCTACTTTGTTGTATCTAAAAGGGCCAGTCATTTTTCTCAGTATTTTAGGAGAAATTTACGTTTTTTATAAATTAGTGTTCTAGGGACTGACGAGACATGCTAGGGACTGACGCCAAATACGGTTGTTATGTTTAATCACATTTTTATTGCAAAATTAACCAAAACAAAATCAAATACCTCTCATATTATAACTTATTATTATTATAAGCAGTCCAATTATACGTACGTATCCACAATCTTAAATCTATAATCAGTCCAAGTCTTATCCAAAATACTCAATTATATTGAGGTAGGAAATCCAGTAAATATCTTCTTTGTTTTTTTATTTTTCTGAGAGTAATGCATTCTTTTTTTCCTGCCGCACAACGACTATTGTTGTCATCTTCATAAAACCTGTGAATTATTTCTTCAAGTCTCTTTCTGTTGCACTTAGCTTTATATTTTGTACGATTAAATCCCATCCTTTTGTTTGTAATAGCTTTCTTTCCAAATCTCCTTATCTTATATTTATGTGCCATTGGACTGAACAAAATCGTTTCTAAGCAGGCTTTTTTCTGGTGTGTTTCAATTTTTTTTTTTAATTTACTCCTGAATAATCTCGCCAAACAATGCTTTTCTTACCAATCCTTTTTTTTGATTAGGGTGTTTTGCCATTTCTTCAATTTTACTTTTTGGTGTGAGTGCTTTCTTTACTTTTATCATCCTACGTTTCAGTCTTCTGTTTCTTTGTTGTTCTATTGCAAGTTTTTTCCTTAAATCATCAATGACTAAATTTTTCCTCTTCATTATTCTATTTTTAGGTTTCTAGGTTCTATTTTAGGGGACTGTCTGTCTGTCCGGACGTATGTCACAGCGTATTTTTTCCAAAACTATAAGAGCTATACTGTTGAAACTTGGTATGTAGATGTATTCTGTGAACCGAATTAAGATTTTCACACAAAAATAAAAAAAAACAATAAATTTTTGGGGTTCCCCATACTTTTTTTTTTTCATCAAACCCATACGTGTAGGGTATCTGTGGATAGGTCTTCACAAATGATATTGAGGTATCAAATATAATTTTTTTCTAAACTGAATAGTTTGCGCGAGAGACACTTCCAAAGTGGTAAAATGTGTGCCCCCCCTGTAACTTCTAAAATAAGAGAATGATAAAACTAAAAAAAATATAAGGAATACATAACCATACAAACTTCCACCGAAAATTGATTTGAACAAGATCTAGTAAGTATTTTTTTTTTAATTCGTCATAAATCGTAAACCGCAATTTACCTTTCAATCAATCAACTCAAATATAAAAATATTTTTGCTTGTGTTTGTAGATTATATGAATGGTGGTAGGTACATGGCCGGTTTTTTTTTCTTCCGTTGAGCAATACTCCTTCTTCTCTCTTCAGCTCTTCTTTCCTAATTTATTACAGGAATGGATGTCAGAAATACTTTCCTCGTCCGATGACGGCGGCGTATTTTGCTGCATGTATTTATCAGTATTTCTACAAACCTTTTGTTTTTTTCTATACTCTGATGAGTAGACTGTCCATTTTTTTCGTGCTTTTCTGTGTTAACGTGGAGTCATGTCCTTTACAAATTTCCTTTGACCTTTTTCTTTTTTTTTTTTAGATATCTCAGTCGTTCATTTTCTTTGTACTCTGCCAGTAAAAAAGGGTCATTTTTAATTTTTTCCAACCGTCTCTTTGCAAGTTCTAACTTTTTTTTTGCGATTTCTTCTTCAGACAATATTTTTTTCTTTCTAGGCGCTATATTCTACAACAAATACGGCTTTTTAATTTAAAACCATAGATCACACAATATGACCGTCAGTCCCTAGCTGTTGCGTCAGGCCTTAGGCACTTTTATGACGAGGGCCTGACAAAACAAAACTAAATCAAATGTAACTTATTATATTAAATAATCATCAAAACAAACAGGTGATCATAATCACAAGGCAGAGAAAGCTCAAAAATACAATTAATAATGAGAACAATTATTAATTAACTATCTTTAAAACGGCCTGAGAGTTTGACTGGCACAGCACGTGTTTCCGCGGCAAAGTCGGCGACCGCACTAACAACCAAAATGGCCGACGCACCATAGTTCGTTTTTACAGCAAACTTCACATCGTTGCTTTCGTATGAGCAATATGTGGAAACCGCTTTATGCACAGATGCCGCGTATTTTTAAATTTCATAAGTGGCTAGGGCCTGATATTATTTACACTTTTTGACTTGAAATAATGTAGTGTAAAATATTGATATTTCAAATTAAATCGTAATGATAAAGTTAGTGATGTAATAGTAAATGTGTTCACGCTGAATTGAGTCCAATAACTATAATAGAATTAAAATTACGGTGGAACTTTAACTTAATGTCGGAAATTTTACATGTCTAGGGCCTGATATTTAAGGTGCGAAATGTCGATTTTTGGGAATAAAAAATATTGTGATATATATCAAAGTGAGTGTCCAAATTAAATGAACTTTATAATATCGCTTAGTAATTACAAATAATAAATAAGATTAATATAATTGTAAATATAGATGCAAACACCAAGTTAACCAAATTTTGTGGAACCACCCTTATATATATATATACATAAGACAATAGTTTTGGGTCTCTATTACTGTGTACTTTCACTTAGCTCCAAATATTCACACTCCGAAATTTTCAGTTTACTAAGTAGAAGAGAATACGATTAGTTTTTGGACCATAACTCCGTCAATTTTGATGCTATCACAACTTATAAAAACCATTTTAAAGGTAAGTAAAAGACATACAACTTTTTTTTTTTGCAATATATAGCGAAAAACCTTTTATTTTAAAACGGTGAAGGGTCAAAGGGCTCGAGAGAGACTATGATTGCGATGTCGCGCGCTCCTTAAACAATCATATCTCCGTAAATTTTTGTGTGACAGAAAAAAAAAACAAATTTTTTGTTAGAACAAGACCTACACTTTTTATCACTATACTTTTATACGTATCTTTCATCATTTTTGAGATATTATGAAAAGAAGGTGGTTTTTGTAAAAATTCGAAATTTATTTTTTCTTAAAATCGTGATTTTTTCGAAAAATATGTCTCCTAAAGCAGCCAAACTGCTAGAATCTATCAAACTCTTTATATGAAAGTTATTTTTAGACGGAATGCGATTAATTTTAATTTTGGTGGAAATGGCACTTATGAAACCCATTGATTTAATAGAAAAAACCATTAGATGTTCCTCTTTTTTGCATTACAGCTCACTCTTTTTACGTGCAAAAGACTTTTAATAGTGCTCATTTTAAAGCTTATTTCAAGCACTACAAAACCCAATTTCATTAGAATGCATAAAATGTATCTGCTCGCCGCTAGATGGCATTGAATACATCAATTAAATTTCAGACAAAATAAAAAACTTTTGATCTTTAATATCTAGCTTAATATTGCACTTAGAACACTTTATAAATAACCCATTTTTTAAATTTTTAATCTGCTATAATTTTGTTCATCATAAAATTTACGTTAAAATGCATATTTTTGGAGATATTTGAAAAAAACCGATGAAAACCGTGAAAAAATTCCGAATTTTTAATTGCCAATAACTTGAAAAGTATTAGTAGAGAAACCAGGCCGTCAAGATCGAATTCCCGTCGGACCGAAGAGTCCTCTACCGACAACTGGTATCATTGGGTTCAGCATGATGTTTTGGATAAGAATAGACCGGTTGTCGCGTTCTAAAGTGGTGGAGGGGGGCGGGAGAGGAGGGGAATGATGCGGAAACCAGCTATCGGGGTTTGGTTAATTTTTCAATAGCCACTTATCCGATTTTAACAAATAAGGTGTCATATGATAGGTGATAAAATGCCTAACATAACATGTCTTACAATGGATTCTGTATATATCATACTTTATAAAATATTTAGAAAAAAAGCGAATTTTTAACAAAACATTTTTTAATTTTATTGAATTGAAGCAGTAAATTACATTAAATTAAAAAGTAATGTATTACTAAGAATTAGGTGATTGACACAGCTATATAAAAGTTTTTAATTTTTTAAATTCGGTTGAGAAATGATAAAAACTGAATTTATACATTATGGTAACGTGACTAGTAGTTATTATTTCAATAACTACTAGTAACAAGACTTATTTCATATAAGTAATATAATTTATTTCTATAATCATTATATAAATATATAAAATATTAAGTATAAAATATAAGGAAAAAAATAAGTCATTTTATTATTTACAGTTTTAAAAAAAAATTTGGGGTAACGAAACTCTGTAGTTTATTTATTATATTTTTTCAAATTCATTTCACAAATAAAACAATACAGCCTTACACTAGATAATAACATATTAAATAATGTTTTAATTCAAAAAAAAATGTCATAAATGCCTCCCAATTAATTAAGTTCTAATTCTTCCAAACATTTTTATCATCAATTTTTAAAAGCTTTTTTTCATTAAACTATCTGTGTCATATACTTTTATTTTAATTTATTTATTTGGAGCTAAATTAATCACATGTTTTGGAATTTTATTGCAAAAATATAAACTTTGAATTGCAAAAAAAACTACTTATGTACTTTCTGAAGACGACATTTTGGAATACCAATTTATCCTTATTCCTAGTATTAACACTGTGTAGGTCACTATTTTATGCAAATAAATGCCAATTTTTGCGTATATACATTATACAAGTGAGAATATATTGGCAAGTTAAAATATCAATTCCCCTAAATAGTTCCCTAAAAGAATGTCCCAATTAACAGATTGACAGTAATAGGTAGGTGCTCTCCTACTTCTAAAGTACAACTGAAATAATTAACCAGAAATATGTACAACATATTTGTCTAAATTTAAAATATCATGGGATGTATTTGATGTAAAATTTAAAAAAATTCTGAACCCATATGGAAAACATGATGACACATCAGCTGCAAATCTTTGAGAGATATTGGCACAGCGTCGCCATACGTACTGATTTGTCCGTACACGTACGAAATTGTGAACAATTTCTCAGAACACATCCCATTATACAAGGTGTAGAACACACACAGGGAGGCAAAATCTCTGTAGGGTTGGAAATGGCTTGTGAGTTTTGGATCGTTGACGATTCTCACAGCCCGTCGTTGAACCAAGTTAAAAAGGCCACGCTGGTATTCAAGTACACCCGCCCAGAGATGGAAGCAGTACTCCATATGGGGCCGGATTTGCGACTTGTAAAGCAGCAACCTTAGCCCCGAAGTAAAGTACTGCTTCCCTCTGTTGAGTACACCAAGTTTTTTGGACGCCAGCTTCACCTTGTCTAGCAAATGAGCTCAGAACTGAACATCGCAAGAGATGTCATCACCAAGGATCCCAATGCTCTTGGAGATGGAGAGGGGAGTGTTCTGGAATCGTGGGAGCACAGTAAATGGGATTTTCTCAGCGGTGAACGCGGAGACTTGTGTCTTGTTATGGTAGAATCGGACCAAGTTTTCCCGTCCCCAGTCAGAGACCTTGGTCTGAGTGGTCTCGATTTGAGACACAAGTTTTTTGCGGTTTTTCTCCACATCGGAATGAGAGATGTTCGCACGGCCCGTGTAATAAGTGTCTCCAGTGCTGTCATCTGTATAGTATTGTTGATGTCTAACATTTCATTGATACGCAGTATAAACAGAGCCTTGTGGGACACCAGCATTATTGTCCATGCTATCAGAGCAACTACCGTCAACTAACTACAACTACTACGTATTAGTCTGCCGGACAAAAAGCTAGCCACCCATTTGCACAAACCCTCAACTCCGTAAGATGGTAACTTCGATAGAAGACCCCAGTGCCAGGCCCGATCGAACGCCTTTACTGTCCAAGCTCTCTCTGATTCTCAATGGCTAGTGTCCATCGGTGTGTGAGATACACTAGAATGTCACCAGTCGAGCGACCGAGGCGAATGCCATATTGACGGTCGCGGACCAGGTCTTATTTTTCTAGGTATCTTAGCAGCTGCGTATTGATTATACGCTTCATCACCTTGGAGAGGAGAGAGGTAATAGTGATTGGGCTGTTATGCGGTGAATTATATCTATTTGACGCATTCCCAGTATATACCAGGAACACACATCTGAATGATGATGGATCTGATCTATCGCTCTTTTTGGGCACCTGGTGCACATTCGCAGTCTTCCATAAAGACGGAAATTGCCTAGTGTGGTAGGAGAGCTCGAAGAGGCGCGTGAGTACAGAACACAACTCAGGAGCACACTGTTTAAGCCCCACTGCTGGTATACCGTCTGGCCCACTCGACTCATGAATATTTAGAGAAAGCAATGACTGCCGGACCTCCTGTTGTGTTATGGAGATTTCCGGCATGGTCTTATCGCACCACGGTATAGTAGTCTGTACAGCGCCTTCGTCGTTCATATTCGAGTTTGAGGCACAGAGACTACCAAGTAGATCGGCTTTCTCTTTAGCACTATGGGTCAAGTCACCACCGGTCTTTCTACAATCTATACCATGAAGAACATATCATGTGTCAGCTTCCTCATGATAGGATTGCAAGTAGTCAATATTTCGATGGGGTTTCGTGCTCACGACTTTGGCTTCAGGAAAACCTCCAGAAGTCAGTAGTTTGTAATTGGCGTCAAGCTTTAAGGCTTGTTTAGTAATTGCTATGGACATAAACACTGCAAGGCTTGCTTTATTTGCAAGCCAGTGAATGAAACGATCCCACTTCCTGGTCAATGGAATATACTGAATGCCCTCGTTTTTAAAATGTTCTAGATGTGATAGATGCCTTGTTATACTTATCAAATAGGACAAAAAAACTTCGACTTTCCATTTTATTGGAATCCTCAGTTAAATGCTTGTAAGAAAACGTCAGTGAAATCACCAAAATCTTTGTACTTTTTTGTATTAAAACAAATCCATGTAAAGTTTACACACGGCAAACGCCTCCTTGAATCGCTGGATACCATTTTCTGTTGCTTTTCTGACATTTGCGCTATCTTCAGACTGGCAATTAAAGCAAAGATTCCAGTTTATTTCGGCCTTTTCTTTTCGCTTAGGTAAACTAACCGACCCGACAGCACCTAACTCCATGTTTACTTGCTAACTGTTATATACATAGGTATGTAACTTAAAGTGTAGGATAAGTATGTATTATTTATTAAGTTTCTAACACAGCCAAATAAAATTGATTAGGTACATACACAGCCAGTACGGTGCACAAACAGAGCGAGAGACTGACGTGCGTGAGATGTCGTCGTTGAGCTGGCCATTCGGCCAATCTCCGTCTCGGTCGTCGCGAGCTCGCCCGGGATATCGATGATAACTTTGTTATTTTCTAACCGAATTTCAAAATTGAAATTTCAAAAAAACCACTAGGTAATAAATGTCACAATTTGATGTAGTACTTGGTTTTTAACCTGTCTATGTCATTTACTGCTTCAATTCAACAAACTAAAAATATTTTTGTTTGAAATTGTTTTTTTTTATGAATATTAAATAAACTACGGTATATACAGAAATTATTGTAAGACATGATATGTAAAGCATTTTATCACCTATGATATGACACCTCATTTGTTGAAATTGGATAAGTGGTTATTGAGATAATTTCTCCAAACCCTGATACCCGGCTTCCGCGTATTTTCTCTCCCTCCCTCCCCCCACCATCACTTTAGAACGCGACAACCGGTTTATTCTTGTTGAGAAGATCATGCTGAACACAACGATACCAGTTGTCGGTAGAGGACTCTTGAGTCCGACGGGAATCGCTATTTGAAAGCCTTTCTTAAAAGCGGCTTCTCTACAATATTGGGTTTTATGAAAAACTTTAAAGAACATTTTTTTCTTAAAATTAGGCCTTCTATCGCGATATACGAGGTTATTTTGAACAAAAAAATGACACCACCGAGAAGGGGTGGCAACCACCCCCAAGGTGGGTGCGGAGTTCAGATCATTTTCACTTTTGACGTTACGGGCAAGATGAGCCTAATTCCAAAATTTCATGCAAATCGGTTCACAGTAAAAAAATTCGGAGCAATAACGCTTGAATGAATGATCTGGAGTTGTTGTCTCCTTGTCATGTTTTGGTGGGTGGGCCCTTGACGGCCTATGCCTTATATGATACTCCACTCAACCGCTTGGCACGTTTTAAACTGCTGCAACAGATGTATCAGAGCTTTTGGAAAAGGTTTTCTCTTGAGTATCTTCATTTGCAGCAAGAGCGTTATTCGGATAAGATTGAACCCCGAAAGTGGGTGATCTTGGCCTGGTCAAGGAGATGAATATGCCACCTCTTCTTTGGAGGCGTGGTCGCATCCTTCGACTCTTCTCCGGCTCGGATGGCATTCTTCGCGCTGCTGAAGTTTTAGTAGGCGACTCGCTTCTTACGATAGCTGTTGGTACTTTGTCGCGATTGCCGATTTCTTAGAGTATATAGTGGCTTAGTCAGACCCAATCTGCCTGCGGTGGGGGATTTTTTTTTATCGCGCCTTGGTTCCGAACGCAACCTGTTTTGGTTCTTTTTTTAGATGTCATTAGTCTGTAGAATTAAAATAACCTATTTGCTCCAAAAAGTGTTTTGTTTTTTTAATTTTCCTTTAATTTAGGGTTTATTGGACCTTTCATCATTGACAAACAGTAAAACATATAACCTTCAAACTTGCAGTGATTAAAATGTTAGCTCTAAAGTGTAACAACAAATACAAAAACCGGTCAAGTGCGAGACGGGCTTAAGCTTTGGCTCAAGACATTACCTACCATCTTAAATTACCGTATTAGCGCCATGTATCGTAAATATTCTAGATTCTTAGGAAAAACAGTGAAGTTACAATTTTCTCTATTGAAAACAATTTTTAAAATTAAACAAAGTCGTGCTGGGTCAGTAATTGCATGGGTATCAGCTTAGCGGTACACTTTTTGTTTTTTTTTGTGTTTGCAAATTACGTAAATGTTGATACGGAACCCACGTTGCGCGAGTCCGACTCGCACTTGAACTTGCACACACACTTTTTCCTGGTTTAAATCAGCACTAATGATTGTTACGATCTTTTAGATACGGCCGTAAGGTGATAATCGTGATTACCCCCCTAATGGTGGGGATAGTGGGACTGATCAAGTCATTTTCCTTCAATTACTGGATGTTAATCGTGCTAGAGTTTCTGGAAGCAGCCCTGGGCTACGGAAATGCATCACTAGTATTATGTAAGTATATTAATTAATAATGAAAATAAGAAAGATCTTGTTTGCTAGGTATGAGTGGATCCATATTTTTTATTCCTATGATAAATAGTAAAGGTATATCTGTTAATTTCGGCCCTAGACAGTCGAACTACCTAAATTTGTTTGATACGTTTGGTGGTTGTGGCTGGGAAATGACAGTATCTATGATTGTCCCAGTCGAAAGTTTTCGCGGACGTCATTTGGTCAATGATATATAGATTAATATATAGTATTGTATAAAATAATAAAACACCAAACCTAAATTAATTTCCTAATGTAGTTCGGCGAAAGACCATAATAAGCTATCCGCTTGTGGGTCTAATTTTAATTCAATTGAAATACTACGCAATCTTTCAAAAACCGGCCACGTGCCGCAGTGTGGGGTATCGTAGTTGCCCGTTACAATATGGAGGCTTAGCTAGGGACTTTTGTTCATTATTATGTGGATATTTATTTAGTGTTATGGTTTTATTTTACGTTTTTGCATTTTTAACACAACTAATCACTTCATTTAAGTAATTCTCAACAACACAGTAAGAAAGCACAGAAAAACTAAGCCCCTTACGTTTGTTTAGGGTTACCAATTAATAGGTAGTGTAATTTAGTAAATGTACAGTTCTTTCAATAAAGATCACAAGAAAGAAGTGTCCTCTCCTTAAGAGTGTGCTAATGCATGACTTAAGAAGCAAGATTAATAAATACAGAATCAAGCGCACAAGAAAGGAACGTGTCCAGTTCCTATTACCAAGAGAAAGCGAGAAAAAAGTGATTTTTGGCATATACGCCTACTTAACTAGAGACATTAAGAAGAGCGCCATTGGACACATTCTGAAATGTTAAATAATATTTTATCAAACTAAGTTAAAGATAAATTACTCCTTGGTTAAATTGTAATAATATTATGGTACAATATTTTAGTTTTAAACTAGGTATATAAAATCAGTGGACATGAACGGACAATAATTGCAATAAATCAATAATTGTTTTTCATTTCAGCTTTAGAAGCAGTGAGCCAGTCTAATCGTGTAATATACTCTTGCATATCTGACATTCTGGCCAATTTCGGGACAGCATTCTTTGGTCTGATCGCATGGCAGATCCCCTATTGGCGATACTTGATCCGAGCCATTTACGCACCTCTATTGATCGTAGTATTTTACATTTTCCTCGTTGACGAAGGTGTCAGATGGCTGTTGGCTCACAACAAAAAGGACGAAGCTGTCAGAGTCATACAGAAAGTAGCCAAAATGAACAATATAACGTTTTCTGACACGGCCAAAAAGATGATAACTACTATTAGTGACGAGAAGAGTAAAGCTGAACAGGTAGGCTAATAAATTCAACAAAAAAAAACGATGTCCCTAAAACTAAGAAATACTGACAGTAAACAATATTGACAGTCAGGTGTTTTTAGGTAATATTCAATTCTTGCTTTTTGATTTAGCATTTCAAGTTCTTGACTTTGATACATATTCCATTGTTTTTTGGTAAATACATAGTAGTAAATAGTTGCAGGTTAAAGATAAATCAAACGATATGTCCTTTGTAGCAATCGATGCAGCCATTTCGCAAAAGCACATTAAAAACTAAGTTATTTAAGATAGATTGTATATAGGTATTATTACAAAAAAACAATTATATGAGAATATATAAAAATAGAACATGGAAATATGCTTTCAGATGAAAAATGCCCCAAAACACGATGTGCCACGACTTTGGTGCGTTTTACAATCTAGAGTCATCTTAGTTCGTGTCGCCGTCATGTCAGCCTGTTTTCTCTGCAGCACGTTCGTTTTCAATGGCGTCATCATCAACGCCGTCAGTATCTCGGGCAACAAGTACCTCAACTTCGCTGCCATGCTTCTTGTCATGATCCCAACTCGCTTCATCACAGCTGTTACTCTGACCAGATTCGGCAGGAAAATGCCGATATGCGTGGCGTACTGCTTATGTACTGTATTTTTCATTGCTTCTGCGTTCGTTCCAAAAAGTAAGTTGGCTTTTAATAGTATATTTTTTTGGTAATTGGCAATTTTTTTTTTCATATTAGTATGTAGGGTGGGTTCTTTTATTTTAAAATACGAAATAAAATTGGGCATGAAACATTCTACGTAAAGTAACAGTTTTCTATACTTTTTCATATTTTTATAGCAAAAATAACTATTTATAACTAGTTAGACAAACAGTAATAATCGAAAATAAAAATAAATTATATTTCAGATATTTGGTGGTTGTCCATCGTCTTTTACCTGTCTGGGAAAATGTGCAGTGCTTACGGCATGTTCTCGCTTATGGTATTTGCCCTGGAACTGTTCCCCACTACTTCAAGAAACTCTCTGACCAACATCGCTCACACTGTTGGACGACTGGGTTCCGTAGTAGCGCCACAAGCTCCACTATTGGTAATCAACTATATTTCTCATTCTTTTTTTTACCTTACTTTTTTATTGCCTCTGCTAATTGGCACCGCCTATTAATATTTTTGGTCTCCTCTTTGTGTACAAAGTGAATTTTGAAAATGTGTTTCTACAGAAATATATACACACCGGCACAATTAGCGGAACAGAAAAAAAAGTGAGACTATGAGATAATAACGCATATATTTGACGAAAATGTAATTAGACACAAAATAACAAATTGATTAACATCTTTTAACAACGACTTTGAAAAGTCTTCGTTATTTTTTATTGAAAAATAAAGAAATTTGAAATAAGTGAAATTTTTAGATGATTATGAATCATCACAAAAAATAAAAAAAAGTAAGCATTAAATGATTTAACAATAAAATTAAAGCAAAATTAATAACGAGTGTTTCACCCTCTTGCTCTGATTACAGTTTCCATTCGTCTGGGCATACTACGGATTATGTTATCGATGATTTCTTGAGGCAACCGCTCCCACTCCTCAAGTAATGCGTTTCCAAGTTCATTCAGATTGTTGGGGGGGGGGATTTCTGGAAATAACCCTTCTTTTTAGCAAGTCCCAGACATGCTCTATCGGACTCATATCGGGGGAATTTGCTGGCCACTGCATCACCGGTATACCTACGTGGCTCAGATATGCCTGAACCGATTGTGCACTATGAGCACGAGCATTATCTTGCATTAGAATAAAGTCGTCACCAATAAATGGGGCAAGTGGTACAACATGTTCTTCTAAAATGTCTCTGATGTATCGATCTGCTGTCATGGTCCCTCCTGTGACTATCACTAACTCCGTGCGAGCTCCCAAACATATCCCTCCCCAAACCATAATCGAGCCGCCACCATAAGCCACTGTGTGTTCAAAATTAGACTGTATGTGGCGTTCTCCTGTTTTAAAAGAACTCTGCACTCATCAGTAAAGAGAACCTGCTGCCATTCGTTCAAATCCTTTTTTTGTGTTCCGCTAATTGTGCCGGTGTGTATATAATGGCTGGTTTTTATTATTTATTGTTTAACTTTAAAGCTCACACTATATTCAATCACTGCAAGTTTAAATCTTTACGATAAAAAGAAATCAAAAACGCGTCACTTGTATTCTTCCATACGTAATCCATCTTAAATTTTAACTTTTTATTTTTTTCATTATTTGTTAGATAATTAACCATAATAACGAATATTCTGTGAAAATTTCAGCCATTTTCTTGTTTCGATTCAAAATATAAAGCTCTCTAAACACGTAATAGGGTCAAGTTGGAAACCTTTTTGGTAGGGAACCCTAAACATGCCGGTGGGCGCTAGTTAGTAGGGCGATAGTTGACTCTGGAACTCTCTTAAAAAAAAGTATGACACAAAATTTACATAATTTATCCACAGGCTGCGGTGACCGCTTACTATCAGGCGGGCCGTTAGCTGGTTTGGTACATTGTTGTTATAAAATATAAATAATAATAATATATAAATAAAATCCATTTATTATTTTTATATGAAACACTATTCTACTCATATAATCCAGAACTATTATCGTCACAGAATTGGTACTGCCAAACCTAGGTTATATAGAGTAAGTTATAGCTATGGTTCATCGACGTTTATGAATTCAGTTTTAGTTATTCCCGCGGGTCGATTCCGTAAAATGACAGCTAACAATTCTCGTTTGAAATCCATAGAAATAAGATATACATTGCGCATTTGAAATTACGTATGAAATTCAGCGATTGTCGCGAAACCGCAATGTATATCTTATTTCTTTCAAAAAGGTTAGCAATCTTTTTACGGAATCGACCCGCTTCTGGAGTATTTGAATTTTTTGAAATAAAAAAAAAGCGTATTTTACAACTGTACGTTAGGAAGGATGTTACAAAATTAAAAATATTCTGTTTATTACACACATAGCATAATAATGTCCGTGTTTATTCCGAGGTCCGTGTATCTTAAAACTACTTCTTTATGTTTAATTAGTTTGACAAACCTTGTTGACTGTGTGACTGTCCGTATGTACTGTCGTCAGTAGGGGCATAGCTTGTACAGAGGGAATTCATTTTAAGGGTATTAAGCAGAAGGGAAATAAGAGAAATTAATAATAAACTGTTGTCAGTCGTAGACACCGTGACTTCGTCGCCAGCCGCCGTTGCTGTGTAGTACCATAATTCGGATCCAGCCAGTCCTCCAAACTTCTGATGTTTGGTTGAAAGCCCGACGGGCAGAAAGGCGTGCACCTGATGCCCTTCCTATCACTTCACACCGATGTCTAATGTATGTCCCCGTGAACAAACTGTGATCACTAAACTATGCGTCGTATTACGAATGTCGCTTCGTAATATCGGCGTAAAACCTGTTTGGCTAAGCCCGAGTTACCAACTTACCAACGCACGAACACATGTAGATTGCAGACTACTTCTGTTATTTCATAGTAATTTTCAGCAAAAATTATTCACACTCAATGGACTTTTGAAGTTGTACCATTTTATTTTAGGAACAATATATGACAGGACTACCGAGCCTCGTGTTTGGGGTAGCGGCCCTGGGCCCTGCCGTGTTAGTGTTGCTCCTACCTGACACCGGTTGCTTCGCCCTGCCAGAGGACGTCAGTGATGCTGAGAGGATAGACCAGGCCGCAGAAACACCAACAAACTTAACGCCTCCGACACATTTCCGACACCCAGTGCAACTGACACCACCTAAAATAGAGTCTGAACATGTACGAGTATGATAGCTACTGAAGAGACACGCTGACAGTGTGATGAGTTTAAAATTAATCAAAGTTCTAAAATTGAGGTTAGAAATGTGTGTTAGATTGAAGCAGTAGTTGTTAAATTATTAACATAACGTTCATTTGAGGTAACGTGAAATGTCAGGATTTGACTTTTGATCAGTGATACAAAATACCAGGATTTGAATGTTGATCAGTTTTACAAAATGTCAGGATTTGACTGTTGATCAGTGATACAAAAAATCAGGATTTGACTGTTGATCAGTGATACAAAAAATTAGGATTTGACTGTTGATCAGTAATACAAAAAATCAGGATTTGACTGTTGATCAATGATACAAAAAATTAGGATTTGACTGTTGATCAGTGATACAAAAACTATTCGTAAGTTGATTAAGTATTTATTACAATAAAAAGAGTAATGATTCTGAATATCATCAAATAATCAAACGGTTAAGTTGAGAAGTCGTATAAAGAAATGATTGGTGCTCAGAGTAATGTGTTTAGTACTTAGTGCATCCTGTGATTTTATACGTTCGTACATATCTCGAAGTTTTTGCAATGGTAGTCTTATAATTGTAAATATTTTATTGGACATAGTCATGTAAGCATATGACATATTCTAATTTAATTCTAAATACATAACATTTTGACAATAATTGATGATGTAGGTGATGTAGGTAAATATTGTATGTAATATTTGGCATAAGGTATTTAATTGTAGAAATATATAAAATATGAACAGAAACCTACATTGTTGTCAACGTAACACTTTAACTAATGCAATGTGTTTGTTTATTTATTGTAACAGCAATTAATTTTGCCGTAAGAGCTATATTTTGAAACTTGCGCTATAATTATTTACTAATTTTTGAAAACTTTAAATTATAGAAAAGGTTGTTATTAATGTTTTTTTTTTTTTTTATACCAAACAAGCCCACGGTCCGCCCGATGGCAAGCGGTCACCGTAGCCTATGGACGCTTGCAACACCAGGGGCATCACTCGCGCGTTGCCGACCCTTCAGAAATCTAATAACTTCTTTTTTGAAGAACCCCATACTGTAGTCCTTAGAGAAAACCTTGGCAGGGAGCTCATTCCACAACCCAAGGGTTCGCGGGAGGAAGTTTCTCTGAAACCGCACTGTACGCGACCATATTGGTTCCAAAGTGTGAGAATGAATTCCCTGTCGATGGCGAGCGGTGCGATGGTAGAAAGTAGCCGTGGGCATCATTTCGAACAATTCCTCAGAACACAATCCATTGTACAAGCGGTAGAACACACACAGGGAGGCAAAGTCTCTCCTCAGACTTAAGGGCTCGATACCGCAAGTGAGTTTGGGATCGTCGACAATTCTCACAGCCCGTCGTTGAACCGAATCAAAAGGGCCAAGCTGGTATCCGGGTGCACCCGCTCAGAGATAGCAGCAGTACTCCATATGGGGCCGGACTTGCGACTTGTAAAGCAGCAACCTTTGCCCCGACGTGAAGTACTGTTTCGCTCTGTTGAAAACACCAAGTTTTTTGGACGCCAGCTTTACCTTGTCTAGCAAATGATCTCGGAACTGAACATCGCTGGAGATGTCAACGCCAAGGATCCCAATGCTCTTGGAGATGGAGAGGGGAGTGTTCTGGAATTGTGGGACCACAGTGAATGGGGTTTTCTTAGCGGTGAACGCGCAGACTTGTGTCTTTGAAGGGTTGAATCGGACCAAGTTTTCCCGCCCCCAGTCAGAGACCTTGGACAGACCGATCTCGATTTGAGACACAAGTTCTTCACGCTTTTCCTCCACAACGGAACGTGGGATGCTTGCACGGCCCGTGTAATAAGCGTCTCCAGTACTGTCATCTGCATAGCAATGTATGTTGTTGATGTCCAACATATCATTAATGTGCAGTAGAAACAGCGTAGGAGACAGCACAGAGCCTTGCGGGACACCAGCATTAATGTCCATGCTATCAGAGCAACTACCGTCAACTACGGCTCGTATGCTTCTGCCGGACAAAAAGCTAGCCACCCATTTGCACAAACCCTCGGGCACTCCGTAAGATGGCAACTTCGATAGAAGACCCCGGTGCCAGACCCGATCGAACGCCTTCGCTATATCTAGGCTACATGCCAATGCCTCCCCCTAACTCTCAATGGCTAGTGCCCATCGGTGTGTGAGATACACTAGAAGGTCACCAGTTGAGCGACCGTGGCGAAAGCCATATTGACGGTCACTGATCAGGTCGTGTTTTTCTAGGTATCTCTAAAGCTGTGTGTTGATCACACGCTCCATCACCTTGGAGAGGAGAGAGGTTATAGCGATAGGCCTGTAATTCGATGGATTCTTTTTGGGCACCGGGTGCACATTCGCAGTCTTCCATGAAGACGGAAATTGCCTAGTGTGGTAGGAAAGCGTGAAGAGGCGCGTGAGTACAGGACATAACTCAGGAGCACACTGCTTAAGCACCACTGCTGGTATGCCGTCTGGCCCACTCGACTTATGAACGTCTAGGGAAAGCAACGCCCGCCGCACCTCGCGCTGTGTTATAGAGATTTCCGGCATGGTCTTACCGCACCACGGTAAAGAAGGTGGTACAGCGCCTTCGTCGTTCACATTCGAGTTAGAGGCAAAGAGACTGCCCAATAGATCGGCTTTCTTTTTTGCACTGTGGGCCAAGTCACCATCGGTCTTACGTAGCGGTGGTAATGACGACTGGCAGAAGTTCCCCTTGGCAGCTTTAGCAAGCGACCAGAAAGCACGACTCTCAGAAGGATAGCTCGCAAGTCGCCCACCTATTTTGCCGATGAATTGGAATTTTGCTCTGGCAGTTGCTTTCTTACTGAACCTCGAGGCAGCATTTAATTTGCGTTTTAACTCAGAAAT
Source organism: Apoda limacodes (assembly GCA_946406115.1). Taxonomy (NCBI): domain Eukaryota; kingdom Metazoa; phylum Arthropoda; class Insecta; order Lepidoptera; family Limacodidae; genus Apoda; species Apoda limacodes. The sequence continues at coordinate 26,974,224 of OX291556.1, forward strand.
ATTCAGATCCTTATTATTACGAGCCGTGGTCCAAGCCTCATACGCAGTTTGCTTAAGAATTTTAGCTTCTCTGCAAGACCTATTAAACCACGGTCGTTTTTTGACGCCGGCAGCTACTCGCAGGTTAGAAATGAAACATTCCATACCAGCGAGGATTGTCTCAGTGACTGCGGCTGCGCAGACGTCAGGATCTTCTGAGCTATAGCAGATCTGCCTCCACGGGTACGATGCATAAAATTCTCGCAATCTATCCCAGTCTGCCGACTTATAATGCCACACACGACGCCAATTAGTTGGCCCAGAAGGATCAGGTTGTGTGCATGACATTTGAGTCCGGACGAGACAGTGGTCCGAGGAGCCAAGAGGCGCATCCACTGAGACGGAGTATCCATCCGGACGTGTAGTCAGCAGAAGGTCCAGTAAGGAGCTCGTATGGTCCTGTATATCTGGTATTCTCGTTGGAGAAAGTACCAGCTGAGAGAATCCATAGGTCAGAGCAAATTCATGAGCAGATATCCCTGCATAGTTATTGGTTCGAGAACTGAGCCACTCACGATGGTGGGCGTTAAAGTCTCCCAAAATAACTAATTCTGCTGTAGGATATTGCTCTAGAACTTTGTCAGTCGTCAAACTCAGGTGCGTGAAGAGTCGAGTTACGTCCATGTCACCGCTATGAGACCTGTATAGGCACGCATAGATACGAGTGTGGCCGCCATGATCTACGCGCACCCACAATATCGACAGGTCCCTGTCTTCAAGGCTATGAAGTCGGCGACAGCAGATATCCTCCCGGACGAACATACATACACCGGCACGACTCAAAAAATTGTGCTCGAGTTTGTAGCCGGGATAACGAAGGTATGATGTGTCGGCCGGGCAGGATATCTGCGTCTCCGTTAGAAAAAGAATGGTTGGCTGCGCAGTCTCGAGATGGTGATGGACTGCGTTAAGATTTGCGTGAATACCCCCTATGTTGCAAAATTCCACATTATATGCGGATGCAGTAGCCGCTGTAAAAACTCTTTTCTTTTTCCTATTTCTGGCCATTTTGTATGAAGTTACTTAGACTAAGGATGAGGATTCACTGCACAGACAGCTTAGAAGACAAAAAGTTTCGGTACTAAGACTGCCGAAGCTCAACACAAAATTGCTGGCACGGCGGGCGGAAGGGCCCCTGATCCCCCTCTGTTGTAGTAGCCGGGTCCACTCCGGTCTCCTTCTCCGGCACGACTACTACTTCAGAGACTTTACACTGGTTGGCGGACCAGCCTCCCAGGGCGGAGATTAAGTGATCCCTGGGTTCGGGAACCTGTTCAAACTGCGGGCGGCCAGCGGTCAGCCGTTTCATCAGCGGGCAACCTTACTCACCGCCAGGAACACAACACTACTCAATGTTAGTGTTATTGTGGTCGCGGTTTTCTGTAAGGTGGAGGTACTTCCCCAGTTCGGGGCGCTCATTCGAGCAAGTACTCGCTATGCCCCGCTTTATTTGTTCGGGCAGCTTATTCGAGCGAGTACTTGCAGTGCCCTACCTCTCGTAAAAGTAAATAAATTAATGTGTATTATAAATATAAAATTTATCATGAAAATTGTAATAATTATCATTATTGGATTAAACTTTAATAGTATAAAACACGGCTGCAACTCTGTTTTTGACAACACAGTGAAAGTTGTAAAATATGTCTTCTAGCATTAGATTTTGATAAAAAGAAATACATTGATAATAAACATGAAAATATTAATTTGTTTAATAATAATTATGACTAGAATTTGTTAATAATTAACTAGTATGTTTAGAAATTTATACTGTTGCATAATTAAGAGAAATTGTTAATTTTTAGGATTCCGTACCCAAAGGATAATTAACGGAACCCTATTACTAAGACTTCGCTGTCCGTCCGTCCGTCTGTCACCAGGCTGTATCTCATAAACCGTGATAGTTAGACAGTTGAAATGTTTACAGAAGATGTATTTCTGTTGCCGCTATAACAACAAATACTAGAAACAGAATAAAATATATATTTAAGGGGACTCTCATACAACAAACGTGATTTGTTTGCTCGATATTGATAACGCTTAAAATATTCACAGAATATTTAGTTATATAGTCACTTTAAAAATAAACAAATAAATTAAAATAATACAAATATTAAGGGGTCGTCCATACAACAAACGTGATTTTTTTTGCCATTTTTATATATATTGGTACGGAACCGTTCGTGCGCGAGTCCGACTCGCACTTGGCCGATTTTATTTATCAGTTTGGGATTCGAACCCAAGCCTCGGCTAGCTATCACTTAGTCAGCATGACTCAACCCCATGGCCGTCAAATTTGAATATAGAAATGAGATAATAGTGGGTTCGATTCTCGCCTATATTAAAGTTGCTAATATTTTGTAACCGACACTTTATAAAACAATTTTTAGGTAAAGTAATAATTATTTTATGTTTCCCTAATAACAAATTTATCTTAAATATAATTCTATTATACGACCTAGATTAAGTTAACACTTTACAATTGTTTATTAACTTGTTTTTGTATTCACTGTATACCTATTGGCACTGTAACTTTTTTATATGGCACTCACTGTATATTGGAGCTTTAAGTCAGCCTAGGTTAGACTGATATCACGTTGGGACGAATCGGAGAATTGTCACCAAGGCTACGTAGATGTCAGAGCCCATGGTCATGGCTACCATAGCCAGCTGATAAGGGTTGCGCCTGAAACTCGAGGTCGTTTTCTTCCACCGCCAGCTGTATTGGTTAGGTACGAAGTATGGGGTCACTGTTCTGTACGGCCAGCTGATCCATCTAAGATTTTTGTCCTCTGATTTTTCATTTGGGCAGAGTGAGGCCACTTTCTACTATTTGAAGTTTCCTGGTAGACGATTTCAAAAATTCTGCGCTGGCGCTGAGCCTGCGATGGTTTTTATGAGGGCTCGCTTCTATGTGTGTGTCAGTCACTACTTCCGCCATGCGATGCGTATTTGGTTTCCTTTATTTGGTCTTTTTATTTTATGAATTTGTTATGTTAACCAATTAGAATTGCTGTATCTAGTGCCACTTGCATGGACAATATATTTACTGACATAAAGCCAATTCAAAAAACAATTCTAAGCAATATATTCAGATCATTGTAGACAGTTAGTGGTTAAATCATTTAAATCTTACTTATTGCATAAACTTCCAGATTTACTTTATGATGGCAACCTAAATTATATGTACAATACTGTTCTTTACACGATTACTACAGATTATAATAAAATATTTACTGTAAAAAAGAAACTTATTTCCAGTCGCTTTAGTTTTAGTGAATGGGCTACCCCAGGTATTTATAAAAGTAGGCGTAAACTGTATGAATTATATAAAGAAAGAACATATTATAATAGCCTAGTATTTAGGAAATACGTAAAAAAATACTTTCAAACTTCTTAAACAGCCTGTCTTGTTGCATAACCAATTTACCTCAGAAGCAAAGTATAATATAACAGGACAGGTAGAGTAGGAGAGTATCCTGTTAACAAATGCGCCGGCTAGGTGCTCAGGAGATAAAGAATTAGATAGAGTAGGTTCAGAGGAAAATAAAGAAAATACTTTTCAAGGGTAAGGCAGGTTATAATGTATACTCTTTCATGTTTAAATCACAATATTTGATGGACAGACTTAATCACTTAAGGTGATTCTTATCCCTTAATAAATATAAATCATACCTATCTATTTTACAATAGTAGAGAACTACCTATCAGAAAGATACAAAAACCGCAAGCCTGCCTTCACAGATTTCTAAGTTTGCGGTTTTCAAGAATATATTTAAGAAAGAAATACAAATAGTTTCTTCGACCTAGAGCCCCATATGCAATCTTCCACGTCGATTCCAACCCGCAGGTCTCCGCCGCCAAAGTAGGTAGACGCGAACGGGATTGATTTTAGGTGACCTAACGACGAATAGTGAGTAGTGAACGCTAAATCTAGTAAACCTAGTGGCTGAGCAAGAGAGCAGTGGCTAAACGATGCTGAGCAGCACGTGGCAGAAGTTCGCCCCGTAGTTATGGTGACTAGCGGTGCTCAGGCTGAAGTACTGCTACCGTGCAGGCCGAGGATATGGAGTTTAGAGCACTCCAGACCTGCTTTCGGTGCGGTGGTCGCTAGCAGGCTGACGCGCACCGGCTTTCGTAGTAGTAGAGAGTAGCAGCCTTATCTCAGCCCTCAGTAACGGCACAGAGCCGACAGAGAGACTTATAGTAAGAACTATAAACCGTTGTGCTACATATAAATAAAATACACGTTAGTATTGACCTAATTTACTTTAGAACACAATACTATAAGAAGAATGCAGACTAAAAAACATACCTAATAGAAACACACAATGGTTTATGTAAGTAGGACGATTAAAACATTTATATTCAAATCAGTTTCAAATATTTAAGTGCAGATTTTTATGCATCTACGTTAAGACACGACGTAAAGCAGAATGTTGTCATTTTAGAGTTGTAAAAGATTCTAAGATCTTTATTTGAACTCTATTACACGTTTATGGACCTAGTAGTGGATGTCTGAAAACTTCCATCGTTTCCTGCTTCATCCGGTCCTTTATAACTTATATATTAATAACTTCATTGCACTCAGTCCAACGACTAAAAGACCTTTTGCTGGCAGTCTATACTGTTCCCTCTCCTTGATTACGCGGACGTATGCTATCTTGACCTCACAGCGGAGCGACATTACAAACGGGTAGTGCAAACGCCGCAAAGACCTTCGCAACAATCGTCATCACCGCGTGATGGTTGTTCCATTGCTGACTTATTTAGTTAAATACACACATACGAAGTGCATAAAGAGGTCCCGAATCAGTCACCGGACGACAATCGTCGTGTCGACATTGTAGTGATTAACTGCGGCCTAAATACAGGACTCGTCATCGATCTTACAGTTTACTTTGAGACAAATGATGGAAAATGATCGACCAATACAAGAAAAGCCGTACAGCCAATAGGTATATTCTTAATAAAAAAATTCAAAAAAAAAAAAAATTCGGCTGGATATTTTAAAAATTCAATATCAATTGTAATGAACCATTTTTATTCTACGTCAATTTATCAGGATTATTACTTTAATATTTATAAAAAACTGTATTATAAGATGTCAAATATGACAAAAAGGTAAACTGTGTCGTAAGACAAGGGGATAACACTCGTCCAGTTCGTCGCATTGCATGTTTCTCAATTTTTATGAACTTGGCCAAAAATGGCGGATTAGTTTCGCAAGATAGGTACTCATATCGCATTTGTTATAATAAAAACATGGTTGAGCGTAGCGATGGCTGATTCATGTGTCATACTCGTGAACGGGTGCCGCCTGTGAAGGCTGGTCTGCTCTTGCATACTTCTTTGTATTCTAAGTATTTAGTCTTACTTTTTTGTTTTGTTTATCAATACTGTAAGACATTGATTATTTCTTAGTGATGAATACATAAGCTGTCTTTTGTTTATATTAGATACTTTTTTTTGTTGTGCTTGTGCTTTATATTTCATGTTTTTTTATGTTTGTAATGGAAAGTGTCCTTTTATGATAGTGAGGGCATTTTCCAATATTTTAATTGGACGCTGTAAGAGAAAGGGAGAAAAGAAATGCCCTTGCTGAGTTTCTTGCCGGTTCTTCTCAGTACAAGGTCTCCCGCCCTGTAGACTTACGAACCGATGGCGTAGTGACATTCATAAGTGCTCAATTATTGTAGCCTAAACTGAATAAATTAAATCGAATTTGAATTTGAATATTTGCAAAAAATAACGGAATTGTCATAGAAATTTTCATACTTTTTTTGCCCTTCAAAAGATGATTTTTTAAAAACAGTGAAACATCAATGTTAATTTTTTATACATTTTAGTTCAATAATTACGGTTTCCCATAAAAAGGTTCCAACCCCCTATTTAATCCATTATTCTTAGGAAATAAATGTTGCAAAATCTTATTTCAGTTATAACAGAAACTTTTGTGTAAAATTTCAAGTCTCTGGTCACAAAAATTTCGGAGTTCTCATACAATTTCCATTTCTTATTCGGCGCTGTAGGAAATGATTTTTATAAAAGGGTGAAATACTTGCCTGGATTTTTGAGAAATTTAGCTTTTTACTGTGTGAACCTTTACATTTTTTTAAGAGAGGTAGGGCACTGCAAGTACTCGCTCGAATAAGCCACCCGAACAACTAAGCAGGGCATAGCGAGTACTTGCTCGAATGAGCGGCCCGAACTGGGGAAGTACCTCCACCTTACAGAAAACCGCGGCCATAATAACACTAACATTGAGTAGTGTTGTGTTCCTGGCGGTGAGTAAGGTTGCCAGAGCTCTTTGAGGATTCGCTGCACGGACAGCGGAGGACCGGCGGTGCTTGTTGCTGTCATACTCGGCATAGACGCGGCGTGCTGGTTCGGCGGTCAGGGAGACCTGATGAAACGGCTGACCGCTGGCCGCCCGCAGGTTGAACGGGATCCCGAACCCAGGGATCACTTAATCTCCGCCCTGGGAGGCTGATTCGCCAGCCTGTGTAAAGTATCTGAAGTGGTAGTCGTGCCGGAGAAGGAGACCGGAGTGGACCCGGCTACTACAACAGAGGGGGATCAGGGGCCCTTCCGCCCGCCGTGCCAGCAACCGTATCATCTGTGGCGAGCTTCGGCAGTCTTAGAACCGCACCCTTTGCCCTCTATGCTGTCTGTGCAGTGAATCCTCATCCTTAGTCTTAGTAACTTTTTTTTATATATATTATGGCCAGAAGACAGAAAAAGAAAAGAGTTTGCACAGCGGCTACTCCATCCACATATAATGTGGATTTTTGCAACATCAGGGGTATTCACGCAAATCTTAACGCAGTCCACCACCATCTCGAAACTGCGCAGCCGACCATTCTTTTTCTAACGGAGACGCAGATATCCTGCCCGGCCGACACATCATACCTTCATTATCCCGGCTACAAACTCGAACACAATTTTATGAGTCGTGCCGGTGTATGTATGTTCGTCCGGGAGGATATCTGCTGTCGCCGCCTTCATAGCCTTGAAGACAGGGACCTGTCGATATTGTGGGTGCGCGTAGATTACGGCGGCCACACTCGTATCTATGCGTGCCTATACAGGTCTCATAGCGGTGACACGGACGTAACTCGACTCTTCACGCACCTGAGTTTGACGACTGACAAAGTTCTAGAGCAATATCCCACAGCAGAACTAGTTATTTTGGGAGACTTTAACGCCCACCATCGCGAGTGGCTCAGTTCTCGAACCAATAACTATGCTGGGATATCTGCTCATGAATTTGCTCTGACCTATGGATTCTCTCAGCTGGTACTTTCTCCAACGAGAATACCAGATATAGAGGAACATACGAGCTCCTTACTGGACCTTCTGCTGACTACTCGTCCGGACGGGTACTCCGTCTCAGTGGATGCGCCTCTTGGCTCCTCGGACCACTGTCTCGTTCGGACTCAAGTGTCATGCACACAACCTGATCCTTCTGGGCCAACTAACTGGCGTCGTGTGTGGCACTATAAGTCGGCAGACTGGGATGGATTGCGTGAATTTTACGCATCGTACCCGTGGAGGCAGATCTGCTTTAACTCAGAAGATCCTGACGTCTGCGCAGCCGCAGTCACTGAGACAATCCTTGCTGGTATGGAATGCTATATTCCTAACCCGCGAGTAGCTGCCGGCGTCAAAAAACGACCGTGGTTTAATAGGTCTTGCAGAAAAGCTAAAATTCTTAAGCAAAATGCATATGAGGCTTGGACCACGGCTCGTTATAATAAGGATCCGAATATTTCTGAGTTAAAACGCAAATTAAATGCTGCCTCGAGGTTCAGTAAGAAAGCAACTGCCAGAGCAAAATTCCAATTCATCGGCAAAATAGGTGGGCGACTTGCGAGCTATCCTTCTGGGAGTCGTGCTTTCTGGTCGCTTGCCAAAGCTGCCGAAGGGAACTTCTGCCAGTCGTCGTTACCACCACTGCGAAAGACCGATGGTGACTTGGCCCATAGTGCTAAAGAGAAAGCCGATCTACTGGGCAGTCTCTTTGCCTCGAACTCGAATATGAACGATGAAGGCGCTGTACCACCTACTATACCGTGGTGCGGTAAGTCCATGCCGGAAATCTCCATAACGCAGCGGGAGGTCAGGCGGGCGTTGCTTTCTCTAGACGTTCATAAGTCGAGTGGGCCAGACGGTATACCAGCAGTGGTGCTTAAGCAGTGTGCTCCTGAGTTATGTCCTGTACTCACGCGCCTCTTCGCGCTTTCCTACCACACTAGGCAATTTCCGTCTACATGGAAGACTGCGAATGTGCACCCGGTGCCCAAAAAGGGCGATAGATCAGATCCATCGAATTACAGGCCTATCGCTATTACCTCTCTCCTCTCTAAGGTGATGGAGCGTGTGATCAACACACAGCTTCTAAGATACCTAGAAGCACACGATCTGGTCAGTGACCGTCAATATGGCTTTCGCCACGGTCGCTCGACTGGTGACCTTCTAGTGTATCTCACACACCGATGGGCACTAGCCATTGAGAGTCAGGGGGAGGCATTGGCATGTAGCCTGGACATAGCGAAGGCGTTCGATCGGGTCTGGCACCGCGGTCTTCTATCGAAGTTGCCATCTTACGGAGTGCCCGAGGGTTTGTGCAAATGGGTGGCTAGCTTTTTGTCCGGCAGACGCATACGAACTGTACTTGACGGTAGTTGCTCTGATAGCATGGACATTAATGCTGGTGTCCCGCAAGGCTCTGTGCTGTCTCCTACGCTGTTTCTACTGCATATCAATGACATGTTGGACATCAACAACATACATTGCTATGCAGATGACAGTACTGGAGACACTTTTTACACGGGTCGTGCAAACATCCCTCGTTCCCTTGTGGAGGAAAACCGCGGAGAACTTGTGTCTCAAATCGAGACCACACTGTCCCAGGTCTCTGACTGGGGACGGGTAAACTTGGTCCGATTCAACCCTACAAAGACACAAGTGTGCGCGTTCACCGCTAAGAAAACTCCATTCACTGTGGTCCCACAATTCCAGAACACTCCCCTCTCCATCTCCAAGAGCATTGGGATCCTTGGTGTCGACATCTCCAGCGATGTTCAGTTCCGAGATCATTTACAAGATAAGGTAAAGCTGGCGTCCAAAAAACTTGGTGTACTCAACAGAGCGAAGCAGTACTTCACGTCGGGGCAAAGGTTGTTACTTTACAAGTCGCAAGTTCGGCCCCATATGGAGTACTGCTGCCATCTCTGGGCAGGTGCACCCGGATACCAGCTTGACCCTTTTGACTCGGTTCAACGACGGGCTGTGAGAATTGTCGACGATCCCAAACTCACTTGCGGTATCGAGCCCTTAAGTCTGAGGAGAGACTTTGCCTCACTGTGTGTGTTCTACCGCTTGTACAATGGGTTGTGTTCTGAGGAATTGTTCGAAATGATGCCCACGGCTACTTTCTACCATCGCACCGCTCGCCATCGGCAGGGAATTCATTCTCACACTTTAGAACCTAAATGGTCGCGTACAGTGCGGTTTCAGAGAAACTTCCTCCCGCGAACGCTTAAGTTGTGGAATGAGCTCCCTGCCAAGGTTTTCTGCAAGGACTACAGTATGGAGTTCTTCAAGAAAGAAGTTATTAGATTTCTGAAGGGTCGGCAACGCGCAAGTGATACCCCTGGTGTTGCAAGCGTCCATAGGCTACGGTGACCGCTTACCATCAGGCGGGCCGTAAGCTTGTTTGCCACCTTAGTGGTATAAAAAAAAAAAAAAAAAAACATACAAAAGTATCGGAATTCTCATACAATTTTTATCACCTATTTTAACCTCCAGGGGATAATTTTTTAAAACTATGAAAAACTTTAATCTTAAAGAAATACCAATATTTATGCATTTACCTTCAAATACGACAGATTTCTATACAAATTTTCAACAGCTACTTAACCCCTTTAGGGGACGAATTCTGCAAAATCCTAATTTATTCCCACGTAGGTGGGGAATAAAAGCAGAAACCTCGGTGCTAAATTTCAAGTCTCTAGACCAAAAATATCTAAATTATCATACAAATTTTCATCCCCCATTTTGCGTTTTAAGGGATGATTTCGCAAAAACAAAGAACACACAAAACTTAATACCAAGTTTTATTCATTTAACCAACTTCTATTCTACCCCCTTAGGGGATGATTTTTGCAAAATCTTTTCTTAGTGTTAGCCTATGTAATAACAGATACATAAATGCAAAAAATATCAAGTCTCTAGACCAGGTAGTTTGGGCATATATCAGCCAGCCTGTCAGTTTACACTTTTATATAATTTATATAGACTGTACTGGAAAAGATAAATAATAAAAACTTTATTAGCAAAAACAAGAACCGACTTCAAAAAGATGCACAAAAAAGGTAAAAAAAACTAAACTTTGATAGACAAGGTAAAGCTGGCGTCCAAAAACTTGGTGTACTCAACAGAGCGAAGCAGTACTTTACGTCGGGGCAAAGGTTGCTGCTTTACAAGTCGCAAGTCCGGCCTCATATGGAGTACTGCTGCTATCTCTGGGCGGGTGCACCCGGATACCAGCTTGGCCCTTTTGACTCGGTTCAACGACAGGCTGTGAGAATTGTCGGCGATCTCAAACTCACTTGCGGTATCGAGCCCCTAAGTCTGAGGAGAGACTTTGCCTCCCTGTGTGTGTTCTACCGCTTGTACAATGGGTTGTGTTCTGAGGAATTGTTCGAAATGATGCCCACGGCTACTTTCTACCATCGCACCGCTCGCCATCGGCAGGGAATTCATTCTCACACTTTAGAACCGAAATGGTCGCGTACAGTGCGGTTTCAGAGAAACTTCCTTCCGCGAACGCTTAGGTTGTGGAATGAGCTCCCAGCCAAGGTTTTCTCTAAGGACTACAGTATGGGGTTCTTCAAAAAAGAAGTTATTACATTTCTGAAGGGTCGGCAACGCGCGAGTGATGCCCTTGATGTTGCAAGCGTCCATAGGCTACGGTGACCGCTTACCATCAGGCGGACCGTAGGCTTGCTTGCCAACTTAGTGGTTTGAAAAAAAAAAAAAAAAAGGTTGTGGAATAAGCTCCTTGCCGAGGTTTTCTCTGAGGACTATAGTATGGGGTTCTGCAAGAAAGAAGTTATTAGATTTTTGAAGGGTCGGCAACGCGCGAGTGTTACCCAAGATGTTGCAAGCGTCCATAGGCTGCGGCGACCGCTTACCATCAGGTGGACCGCATGCTTATATGCCACTGAGGTGATGGTTTAAAAAAATACACAAATCGCTTTAAGTGCGGGTATAAAAACTTTATGAGTTTCCTTGATTTCTCCAGGATCCCATCAATATATCCTGACCTGATGACCATGGGACAATGGCTATCCATTTGTTGTATACTAAAAACTCCTCCAGAATGTAACAAATACTTTTCTGAAAACCGCATCAAAATCGGTTTAGCCGAACGCGAGATAATCAGAGACAAACATACTACATACATAAATATATACGTACATAAACATCAAATTGAGAACCTCTTTTTTTGGCAGTCGGTTAATAAACATTTTCTACCCAGTTTGTCCTCTTCTAGCTTTATACTTACGCCCATTATGACGTCATTTTATTCAAGACAGATTACTCATTTACAATTTATATTATTATGTTAAATTAAATTAAAAGGATACATAAAACGAGCTGTCAAGTGTCAAGTCAAGTTGAAAATTTTCACATTATTTATTTTCATAATTCTTAATAAGATTCACAACCAGTCTCTACCTAGCCCCGTATGTCCCGATGGAAAGATGTACCGTAGTGTAAGGGGCCTAAATATACATCTCTGTCGGATACATCGTCCTATGGTCCTGCCAGCTGCTTCATCACCGCCAACCTCATTTACATAATAAAAAAATGTAAATCAAACATACCGATTATAAGAAGAATACCCCGAGGAGATAGATGTGCAGTTTATGTGCATCCAAATTAAAAGATTTTTTACAATCATGTATTAATTCTAATACTGTTGACACTAACAGGAATTACTACTCTTTCCATTTACCATTCTGCATGTTTCGTTAATAACATACAAAAAAGGCACTACTTTGACAAATAAAATTAAAAAAATGTATCTATGATAAGCCGAATAAAGAAAATAGAGTCTAAAGTTGCCGATGGAGACTTACGCGGTGCAGTACGGCTACTAGGTTCTGAAGACGCTATGGCAGAAGATTGTCCTAAAACTTTTATTTCGCTTAAATCAAACATCCTTCAGCTCCAAACCCGATCCCCTTTGACTTTCTTGACGAAGACAACGGTTCCTTGATAGCTACAAATGAGGACGTTCTGCTCGCTTTGCTATCTTTCCCAAATAGCTCGGCAGGAGGATTTGACGGATTACGTCCCCAACATCTAAAGGATCTCTTAAATCAATCAAACGGTGATGTATCTTAAGCCCTTCTTGATGTACTGACACAATTATGTAATTTAATGTTATCCCGAAAAGTAATAAAGGAACTAACGCCATACATATATGGAGCGAGCTTATGTGCTTTTAGAAAGAGAGATGGCGGTTTAAGATCGATTGCATCTGGATCCACTGTCAGGCGTATCGTTTCAAAATAATGCGTAAAAAAATTATACGCCAACATAAGTACATATCTTCAACCAGTTCAATTGGGTTTTGGAACGAAATGTGGCTGTGAAGCGATAGTCCATGCGACTCGTACCTTTATTGCAAAGAGTGGAAACCAAGCTGATATCCTCATCAAAATCGACGTCAAGAATGTTTTTAATTCTTTAGAGCGCTCAACTATGTTGAAAAAAGTAAAAGAACATACTCCCACCATATACCCTTATGTTAGTGTTATTCATCCTCATCTTATCTGATCTACAACGAACATGAGCCAATTCTTTCTTCCACTGGCGCCTCTCACCGTGCTTCATATTACTTATTTTTGACACTTGTAGATAAAACACCACGAAATTATGAAAACATGTTCTAGTAATAAATATCTAAGTCTGCAGTGTGACATTTTTCTGTTGAATACAAATATATATACATACATATAATGTATATACATATATTATATATATACATATAATATATATACATATATTTGTATTCAACATAATAGTTTTACATATAAATAGTTTAAAAAAAGATTTCTAGTTATTAAAAACATTTTACAAGATTTTGGAAAACCACAGATATAGGTATTCGGCTTGGAATTATGACTAAGAAATTTCACATTGATTGATCAGTAAAGGTCAAAAACAAATGAGATTTTTTTTTATGAAACACGCTGCGAGGCGTCGCGAATCGTATCCTCGTAAGTATATCAATCAAGATATTAACTTCGGTGATTTCGTAAACTAAGAATCGATGCAGAACGAAGTCTTTTTCTGATCGGTGCATAAGAATTTCTGCTAAAACTCTTTGAAATATATTGATAGACCCTGATAATGACGAAAACACAATGTTTTGCATAGCAGTTGCCCTTGACGGTTACGTTTTGTTGTATGCTTTCTAAAGTTAATTTAATTTATTATAAACAGCAGACAGTGTTATTAAGAATTTCGGATTCGCAGCGCGCTCCATTCTACAGAATTTTTCTCTTATGACGCATATTAATCCCTCAATGATTTTTTTAACAAGACCAGAAAACTAATAAAAATAAAATGTAAAATATAATACAATACTAAAAAATCAACGTCTATGGTTTTTTAATTTTACTTTAAGTTATGTATTTCTTAAATTATTAGAGTACAATTGAAATATTACCTAAATATTGATTGTTTTTTTTTAAATCAAACTATTTACATTGTAAATCTTGTTTATTTAGTGTTTCAATACAAAACATGTATAAGAGAGGTAGGGCACTGCAAGTACTCGCTCGAATAAGCCACCCGAACAACTAAAGCAGGGCATAGCGAGTACTTGCTCGAATGAGCGGCCCGAACTGGGGAAGTACCTCCACCTTACAGAAAACCGCGGCCATAATAACACTAACATTGAGTAGTGTTGTGTTCCTGGCGGTGAGTAAGGTTGCCAGAGCTCTTTGAGGATTCGCTGCGCAGACAGCGGAGGACCGGCGGTGCTTGTTGCTGTCATGCTCGGCGTAGACGCGGCGTGCTGGTTCGGCGGTCAGGGAGACTTGATGAAACGACTGACCGCTGGCCGCCCGCAGGTTGAACGGGATCCCGAACCCAGGGATCACTTAATCTCCGCCCGGGAAGGCTGATCCGCCAGCTTGTGTAAAGTATCTGAAGTGGTAGTCGTGCCGGAGTAGGAGACCGGAGTGGACCCGGCTACTACAACAGAGGGGGATCAGGGGCCCTTCCGCCCGCCGTGCCAGCAACCGTATCATCTGTGGCGAGCTTCGGCAGTCTTAGAACCGCACCTTTTGTCCTCTAAGCTGTCTGTGCAGTGAATCCTCATCCTTAGTCTTAGTAACTTTTTTATATATTATGGCCATGAGAACGAAAAAGAAAAGAGTTTGTACAGCGGCTACTCCATCCACATATAATGTGGATTTTTGCAACATAAAGGGTATTCACGCAAATCTTAACGCAGTCCACCACCATCTCGAAACTGCGCAGCCGACCATTCTTTTTCTAACGGAGACGCAGATATCCTGCCCGGCCGACACATCATAACTTCACTATCCCGGCTACAAGCTCGAACACAATTTTATGAGTCGTGCCGGTGTATGTTCGTCCGGGAGGATATCTGCTGTCGCCGCCTTCATAGCCTTGAAGACAGGGACCTGTCGATATTGTGGGTGCGCGTAGATTACGGCGGCCACACTCGTATCTATGCGTGCCTATACAGGTCTCATAGCGGTGACACGGACGTAACTCGACTCTTCACGCACCTGAGTTTGACGACTGACAAAGTTCTAGAGCAATATCCCACAGCAGAACTAGTTATTTTGGGAGACTTTAACGCCCACCATCGCGAGTGGCTCAGTTCTCGAACCAATAACTATGCTGGGATATCTGCTCATGAATTTGCTCTGACCTATGGATTCTCTCAGCTGGTAAATACCAGATATAGAGGAACATACGAGCTCCTTACTGGACCTTCTGCTGACTACTCGTCCGGACGGATACTCCGTCTCAGTGGATGCGCCTCTTGGCTCCTCGGACCACTGTCTCGTTCGGACTCAAGTATCATGCACACAACCCGATCCTTCTGGGCCAACTAATTGGCGTCGTGTATGGCACTATAAGTCGGCAGACTGGGATGGATTGCGAGAATTTTACGCATCGTACCCGTGGAGGCAGATCTGCTTTAACTCAGGAGATCCTGACGTCTGCGCAACCGCAGTCACTGAGACAATCCTTGCTGGTATGGAATGCTATATTCCTAACCCGCTAGTAGCTGCCGGCGTCAAAAAACGACCGTGGTTTAATAGGTCTTGCAAAAAAGCTAAAATTCTTAAGCAAAATGCATATGAAGCTTGGACCACGGCTCATTATAATAAGGATCCGAATATTTCTGAGTTAAAACGCAAATTAAATGCTGCCTCGAGGTTCAGTAAGAAAGCAACTGCCAGAGCAAATTCCAATTCATCGGCAAAATAGGTGGGCGACTTGCGAGCTATCCTTCTGGGAGTCGTGCTTTCTGGTCGCTTGCCAAAGCTGCCGAAGGGAACTTTTGCCAGTCGTCGTTACCACCACTGCGAAAGACCGATGGTGACTTGGCCCATAGTGCTAAAGAGAAAGCCGATCTACTGGGCAGTCTCTTTGCCTCGAACTCGAATATTAACGATGAAGGCGCTGTACCACCTACTATACTGTGGTGCGGTAAGACCATGCCGGAAATCTCCATAACGCAGCGGGAGGTCAGGCCAGACGGTATACCAGCAGTGGTGCTTAAGCAGTGTTCTCCTGAGTTATTTCCTGTACTCACGCGCCTCTTCGCGCTTTCCTACCACACTAGGCAATTTCCGTCTTCTTGGAAGACTGCGAATGTGCACCCGGTGCCCAAAAAGGGCGATAGATCAGATCCATCGAATTACAGGCCTATCGCTATTACCTCTCTCCTCTCTAAGGTGATGGAGCGTGTGATCAACACACAGCTTCTAAGATACCTAGAAGTACACGATCTGGTCAGTGACCGTCAATATGGCTTTCGCCACGGTCGCTCGACTGGTGACCTTCTAGTGTGTCTCACACACCGATGGGCACTAGCCATTGAGAGTCAGGGGGAGGCATTGGCATGTAGCCTGGACATAGCGAAGGCGTTCGATCGGGTCTGGCACCGGGGTCTTCTATCGAAATTGTCATCTTACGGAGTGCCCGAGGGTTTGTGCAAATGGGTGGCTAGCTTTTTGTCCGGCAGACGCATACGAACCGTAGTTGACGGTAGTTGCTCTGATAGCATGGACATTAATGCTGGTGTCCCGCAAGGCTCTGTGCTGTCTCCTACGCTGTTTCTACTGCATATCAATGACATGTTGGACATCAACAACATACATTGCTATGCAGATGACAGTACTGGAGACGCTTTTTACACGGGTCGTGCAAACATCCCTCGTTCCGTTGTGGAGGAAAACCGCGGAGAACTTGTGTCTCAAATCGAGACCACACTGTCCCAGGTCTCTGACTGGGGACGGGTAAACTTGGTCCGATTCAACCCTACAAAGACACAAGTGTGCGCGTTCACCGCTAATAAAACTCCATTCACTGTAGTCCCACAATTCCAGAACACTCCCCTCTCCATCTCCAAGAGCATTGGGATCCTTGGTGTCGACATCTCCAGCGATGTTCAGTTCCGAGATCATTTACAAGATAAGGTGAAGCTTGCGTCCAAAAAACTTGGTGTACTCAACAGAGCGAAGCAGTACTTCACGTCGGGGCAAAGGTTGTTACTTTACAAGTCGCAAGTTCGGCCCCATATGGAGTACTGCAGCCATCTCTGGGCAGGTGCACCCGGATACCAGCTTGGCCCTTTTGACTCGGTTCAACGACGGGCTGTGAGAATTGTCGACGATTCCAAACTCACTTGCGGTATCGAGCCCTTAAGTCTGAGGAGAGACTTTGCCTCACTGTGTGTGTTCTACCGCTTGTACAATGGGTTGTGTTCTAAGGAATTGTTCGAAATGATGCCCACGGCTACTTTCTACCATCGCACCGCTCGCCATCGGCAGGGAATTCATTGTCACACTTTAGAACCTAAGTGGACACGTACAGTGCGGTTTCAGAGAAACTTCCTCCCGCGAACGCTTAAGTTGTGGAATGAGCTCCCTGCCAAGGTTTTCTGCAAGGACTACAGTATGGAGTTCTTCAAGAAAGAAGTTATTAGATTTCTGAAGGGTCGGCAACGCGCAAGTGATACCCCTGGTGTTGCAAGCGTCCATAGGCTACGGTGACCGCTTACCATCAGGCGGACCGTAAGCTTGTTTGCCACCTTAGTGGTATAAAAAAAAAAAAAAAAATTATTAGTTGATACACTATAATTTTATGTTTCGTTTGTGATTTTACAAAGATTACCTATTGGACGCACGCAATTAGTATTGTAATTAGTTCCTAAAGATAGTTGTAGTTAATTTACTTGACGATTCGAAAGTGTTCTTAGTAACCCATTTGAATAAAAAAAAATTTATTTTGATTTTAACTAAATGCAATTTTTTCTAAAGAGTAGATCATTAGTTGGGTAGGTATTTTTTTGTTCATTGCATTGTATATTATTAGCGAGATTCATCATATCTATCTATGCCATGTTGGTACCCATAGGATAAAAAAATTATTAATATATTACAACCTAACAAATTAAAACCTAATATGTGTGGTTTTTATTACTTTGATGAATATATAAAATTAATAAATTTTAAATGATTTTAATTTTTTTTCTTAAGAAACGTATTTTTTTACGCAATCAAAATATTTTTTAAATATATCAAAATAATACTTACGTACTTAGGTATAGGTAAACAAACGAACAGTAAACTATCAACATTTCAAAGAGACAACATCTGCCAATCCGGAATCGTTACTTAAGTCAAAGAAATCGGTTGCTTATCTTAGGGCCGGTATTTCAATCGCCTCTTATCCTAGCTTAATCTAGGATCGATGATAAGTAGCACTTAATTGTATTTCATTCTCATCATAACTATTATCTCAGCGTAAAGTCCTTCATAAACTGCCCTAAGATAAGCAACGGATTTCTTTGACTTAAGTAACGATCCCGGATTGGCAGATGTTGTGTCATTGAAATATTGATAGAACAGAGTTCGTTTGTTATAAGTACGTAAGAATTATTTTGCTATATTAAAAAAAATATGATTGCGTGGAAAAAATTTTAACAGTTTACATCATTATTTAATGCTGAACAGGGATTTAAAAAAATTTGTTACTAGCAAAGTTTGGTTCCAAGAAAATTAAAACTATGACATAAGGGTTTCGCTACTTAGGAAATAAAAATTAAAAGCATTTAAATTTTATTAGTTTTATACATTTATCAAAATTATAATAACCACACGTATTACTTTTTATTTTGTTAGTGGTACATTAATAGTGCTTTTTATCTTATGGGTACCTTCATGGCATAGATAGCTGATAACATCAATTTTGATTAAATAAATAATAATATCTAGCTAACTACTGATCTACTCTTAAGAAAAAAGCTGCGTTCAGTTCAAAGAGCACGATGATTCGAATGGCAAAAAGCAGGTAGTAAAAAGCGATTCTGTAACAGTGTGCTTTAGCAACCCTTACAGTGGTCATAAAATTGAACGGACAATTCTGAATGTATTGTTTTGCCATGTTGCACATCATGTTCACCCTTCCAAAATCTTAGATTAAGTTAAGTTGTAGCTGAGTTACATTGAAATACACATTCGGTCCTCAAATATTCGACTTATCTTTAACTTACATCCTAACTTAAGCAAAAGAATTAGTAGTGATTGAAATACCGGCCCTTTGGGCAGTTTATGAAGGAAGGACTTTAAGCTGAGATAAAAGTTATGTTGAGAATGAACTTAACCTAAGTGGTACTTGTCATCGATCCTAGATTCGGTTAGGATAGGAGGCGATTTAGCTTTAGCTGCAAATCGCAAAAAACAAGAATCAACCTCCGAAAACATAAACATAACCACTCCCACCCTTTATCAACCCCATATGTTCCCACTGTTAGGGCACGGCCTAAGATGATTTGGTCCGTGGACTTCACGAAGGTCTTTTTTTTTCTTTGACGTAAACAGGTTTCCTCACGATGTTTTCCTTCACTACCGCTTGGTGTGAATAATCAATGTACTTACTTGAAAATTAAGAAAAAAACTCATTGCTACACCGCAGGGCTCGTACCTCCGCCATTCAGTACGCAAAATGAAATCGAAACCCCTAGGCCACCACCTAGTCAACATATTATTCTAGTCAATATATATTAATCTATTGACTACTACCTACCGACTCTATATGTCATTAATATTCTGTTCACATTAATTACTGTTATACGTATCTAGCTTTATCCCGCGGTTTCACCCTCCCTAAATTCGGTAATAGGTGTAGGATTTCAACAGCAGGATTTTTCAAGTAGTCTTTGCTCTTCCCCGGCACTCAACTATCTCTATGCCAAATTTCATCTTAATTTGTACAACGGCTTAAGCGTGAAGATGTAACAGTCAGATAGACTTACTGTTGCATTTATAATAAAGCGGACCTGGCAGACATTGTTTTGCCCGGAAAAGCAGCGCATTAAATATGATATTTTAAAGAAAAAGGGCATAGTAAATTTTATTTGAGTAAAAATCAAAGATCTAAAATACTTACATTAATTCATTGTCATTTCCTGAGTATTGTTTGTTAAAGAATGTAAGATCGAGGAAGCCCGGAATAATAGATATTAAGCTCAGTAGTTTTATAGGCCATTTCGCAATTCTCACCAATAAAACCGCGTTCCATCTCACTACTTCGTAAAAGAATTATTAGCGGTTCGAATTTCATTAGCTTTTGGTAGCAAAATCATAGCAAAGTCTAATATTGACTTTTAGCGTTCCCTTTAAGCGGTTGTGCTACGAAATATCACTACCAAATACCCACGTAGGCAAATGGGTGTTCTGCGCTACTTTTTGGCAGCTGTCAAATATAAATGCTTAAACGGAACGGTGATGCTAAGGTGAGGTTAATTTTTTTCTTTTTTGTTAACCAAATTTTTATCGTAAACAAGGCAAATCAAAACAACAAACACGGCGCGATCACAATATAGGTATTCTCAAAATACAAATACAAAAACATTTATTTGTGAATATGGGTACATAAAAGATGTTAACATTAAGCATATAAGGAATCACAATATCATAGAAGGCGTACAAATACAATTTACAATATAATGAAATAACTAATTATATAATGAATTAACTAATTATATATTATTATGTTCACACATTTTTCTACAAATTATCGTTCAAGTACTCTCTGATTGTGTAGTAAGTTTTCTCTACTAGGAAATTTCGCAATCTACTTTTAAACTCTTTAACATTACTTACGTCACGAATACTTTTTGGCAGCTTATTATAGATCATTGGAGCCATATAAACAACACTGTTTTGTAAAAAACTAGTTGTAGCCTGTGGTAATTTCAATTTACCCGGAAATCTATTATTTGTACCAGACTTGAATAGATGCGGATTCGTTTCTACAAATACAGAAATTTCAAAAATATATAGTGATGAAAGAGTTAGTATACCGAGTTCTTTAAAATGTGGTTTGCAACTTTCAGTTTGCTTAATACCGCAGATTGCTCGTACACATCGTTTTTGAGATTTAAATACTAATTCTTTGTCTGTAGAATTTCCCCAAAATATAACACCATACCTGAGACTAGAGGCTACATATGCATAATATGCTGTAATAACTACCGATTTATCTACAACTTTACTAAGCATATACAAAGCATAACAGAATTTATTTACTTTTTTACACACAGAATCCACATACTGTTTCCACGTAAGTTTGTTATCATTTGCATTAGTTGTGTAACTTTTGCAATAGAATATTATGATCTACAAATTCAAAAGCCCTGGTGAGATCCATAAATAATGCAGCCACAGGTAATTTGGCATCTAAGTTTGTTAGCACCAATTGAATTAAGTTAAATACAGCCATATCTATTGTTTTGTTTTTCCTAAATCCAAATTGTTCTTTAGCAAAAATGTGATTTTTTTCAAAAAAATTATAAAAATTGTTGTAAATCACCTTTTCCAATATCTTTGAAAAGATTGGTGGCAACGCAACTCCTCTATAGTTTGTTAAACTTTCTACATCACCGTTTTTATGAATTGGTTTTATAATCGATGTCTTAAGTTTTAAGGGGTAAGTTCCATATTCAATGCATAAATTAAAAATATGGCATAGAATTGGGGCAATTATTCTAGAAACGTATTTAACAACATTAGTAGAGATTTTATCGATACCTGTGCTTGAAGAATTTTTTAAGGAGATTATAATTTTTAATATATCATCTGGTGTGCAAGGTTGCATAAATATAGAATTATTTTAATTTATGGCACTATTTCTCCTTTTCTTTGTATTATTTGAATATTTTTTACATTCTGGTAGATCTGTGAAATAATCATTAAAGGCATTACAAATATCCTTTGGTTTTTCATAAAACTTGTCTTTATAACTAACTTTACTAATATTTTCCTTAGGGTATTGTGATTTAGAATTGCTTATGACTTTCCAGACGGCCTTAGATTTGTTTTTGGACTGTTGAATAAAGTAGTTGTTTTGTGCTTTTTGTGTTAGTTTGATAATCCGATTATATTTTTTAGAGTACGACTTTAGCGTATTTTTGTTTTCATGATTTGGTAATTTTCTATATCTCCAGAGTAATTATACCCTTTTAGTTTTAAACCCTTTGTTAACTACGTTGGCTTCATTCTAGTAGTTATTTTATGTTTTCTATAGGGAAAACAAAGGTAATATAATAGTTTAAAGTCTTCATAAAAAGAATTGTACGCTTTTTCCGGATCATAGTCATTAAAACTGAGTGCTCCGATGCAATCTCTGAATTTGTTAAAGTTTTCCATGCAAAAGTCACGTCTCTTAATCTTCCAATAGTCAATTGAACAGGTTTTTTTAACTGGAAATTTTATTATTTGCGCAGTGTGGTCTGAAAGTGCAAGGTCAAGGACTTCAGTTTTACATATTGTGCCGATATTAAATGCTATATTATCGATACAAGTACCACTTATTAATCTGGTAGGTTGTCTAATGCTTAACTTAAGATTATGTCTGAGTAAAAGTTGTTCTAACATTGATGACATTGTTGATTTTTTTAAAACATCGATATTGAAATCACCACAAACCAAAATTTTCCTATTGTTTTTGTAACTAAACATAGATAGCATTAAGTCTAACTTGTTAAAAAATATGTCAGCTGACTGAGAGTCTGATCTGGGAACTCTGTATATACACATTACAACAATCGAATGTTCAGTGAGTTCTATCGCACTACATTCAAGTATATTGGAGACCTAGAGAGGTATTACTTGAGACAGTACTTTGTACTTAAGATTATTTCTTATTAAAATACAAGAACCCCCGTTTCTGTTTTCCCTTGAAAAGTATGAAGCTTATTTAAAATCTGGTATTTTTAATTGATTTGTGTCACTTGAGATCATGTTATTTTCAGTTATACATATTACATCAATTCTTTTTCCTTTATTTAATAATTCATCTATATTTACGTATAGCATATCTGACTTATGTAACAATCCATTAATATTTTGATGTAATACATGGATATATTTATACACGAAAAAAACTACTATTACACTTTTTGTCAACAGAATGTTTAATACTACTTCTATCTGACACAGATTCGGTTTCAACTTGTATAGTAGTAGCACTGTTATTAAAAATATGAAAGTTATTTGGTTCAGTTTGAGTAAATTTATTTAACAAATTTTTTTTAGGTTTATTTAATGCCAGTATTTGCTGACGGTACTTATACATTTTAAACTTATAGTCAATGTGCAAAATTTCCCTCAAAAGTAACCTACTCAAATTAACAATAAAATAATGTTTTTCTGGAATAAAGGTGCTATAATTTAAATCTAAGAAAGTTGCATTTTCATACTTATCACAAATATATTTCAGTTCATAATTAAACTTTGTTTCGTGTAAGCATCTAATAAATGGAATTTCACATGCTATAACATTTGTGTGTGTAACAGAATTAAACCACATCAATAAATTCGACTTAAATTCATAAGGATTAGTATCATTAGAACCACCTATGAATATACAATAATCACTCATAGACAGATTTGATATTTCGTCTTTTGCTGATTTCATCACTTCCTTAACTAGCACTATGTTTCCAAAAACTCTTCACTATATAATCTTCACCTAATAATTTTGTAGCGATTGGCGGACACTACGCCCGCCTTCATCGGCAATTATAACGACTTTCTTTTTTTGTTTTAAAAAATCCTGACTTATTTGCTCCTTTTGGCAATCAATAGGAATATTACATTCACATGTCGAAGCCATTCTTTCAGGTGTGTTTTCTATACTTACAGTTTCCATTTGTTCTATACTAAAAGTTTCGATTAAATGAGTTTTATTTTTCTGGAGTATTTTCACCTATTCTTCTGTCTGAATCTGTGTAGAATGTTCATGTTGAATACCTTTTTGAGAGATAGTGTAACAGATTTTTTCTGCTACAGAGTTTATTTCGCAAAACGAGTGTATGGTTGTACTATATACTTAAAATATTTACTTCAATTTTAACCAAAGTACAAAACTTTGTACTTATTAAAATAAACACTTCCCAGTTACTTGAACAGACAGCACTCTCATTGTACCCTTTGTTTTAAAAAAATTGAGGCGGGAGTGTTTATTTCTCATTGTTCCCAGAGGTACGAAGTGTACACGAACTTATGTTTATATTCAGATTGGTGTCCTCGTGTGGGATTTGTTCCTGTTCTATTTCACACTTGCATAACGCTTATATGACAAAATGGTGTGAATCATACGCTACGCTAGCACACATAGTAATGAATTTACCATGTTATAGCTATGTCTTTTCTACAAATTCAAACCTTATATAAATAGAGTTGTTTTTATGTGCGGTGGTGTTGACCATGTCAGTGGTAAATATTGTTTATATTTGGAGGAACGGAGGAAAGAAGGGTACAAGGGTGTATTAAGCTAAGCGGCAGCTTAAAACAAGGCCTTATTGTTCTCAAAATATTTCCTTTGTTTGTAGACGAGTTAGGGGAGAGAAGGGGGTGAGGCGTATAACAGCGGATAGACCAATTTATACTGGCTGTTAATTGGGAACGTTGGAATTACCACACGTATATGTCTTCTGTTTCAAATGTGTTGGATTGTAATGTTGTGATTGTAAGGACTACATTTGCTTACGTTTTCATGGTGACATGATTTTCTGGCGGACTTTTATATAAACAAAAATCGCAGCCAGAATTTAATATTGAACTCCAAAACAAAGAATTTACTTGTATAATGTTCAGTATTTTTCCATGGCATTACAGTGGGGATTGACTCCAAAGGCTTTGTGGAAGATTGAGAAGAGAACGAGAGAGATTGTCAGACTATCGTTGAGTTTGGACGTCTAGTATAATACGGAAAATTGTCGAGCTATCGCAAAGCTGGCACGTTGTGCGATTCGAGAAATCAGCCTGTCCGTCAAGGCTTGAAAAGTGACTTAATTTTTTATTATTTTAAAACAGTGAAAACTTAACAAATTGTGTAAGTTACATAGATTCTAAAAGGGTTTAATTTATTTATTTGTTTTCCAGAGGTAGAAATTTTTTTTTAGATTTAGATTTACAAGAGCTCTAAAATCCCCGTTTTTCCGGATAATTTTCTGAAACACAAGGATTTCGTCTTTCTTTGTCTAATTCTTCAGACAAGAAAGAATTTAGCTGTTTTTCTTTAATTTTGTTGTCTAATAGATTGTTAGGAGAACTAGGTAACCTAGACTTTCTAAGTCTGGCTATTATTTTTTCAGCCGGGTTTTATTTTTATGGGAAAACTTCGTAGAACAAAGGTGATAGGGCAATATTTCTCGATTTTCTTTTATGTTAAGGAGAGTGTGTGAATTTTGTAAAATGTTTGAGTTTTGTGTGTTTTTAAAAAATATTTATTGTTACACTTTATTTTCAAAATTAACGTAACTGAAAGCCTACAAAAATGAACTAGATTTTAATAAGCTAAATAATACTTTTAGCAATTTTGACTGAGTTGTTACACAAACAATTAAATTTACAGCTCAGCCTATTTTTTTAATTATACCTTGTCTTCAACTATCTCTATGAGAGTAGAATTTTGATCGGAGTTAAATTTATAATCGTCACTGAAAATTACATTAAACTTAATTTTTCTTTTTTTTTAATTCTATTACATTAAATTTCTTAAAACTACACTTCACAACACTAATTTACACGCCAAAATCTGTGTGTTCAATGGAGTTTGAGTCGGAAGGGAGATCTAGACCAGATCTTCGCTAACGATCCTTCGCTACAGATTCACGGCATACTATATCTTGACTTAGTCTAGATAAATACATATCAAACATTTAGGATACATTCTGGAAATGGTTCTTGGTATTTTTGGACCTGTAGTTTATTTAGCATCGACTACTTAAACGATGAGGTCTAATTATATAGAGGCAACCTAATTTCTAGAACTCACAAACAATTTGATCTACAGCTCAGCCTATTTTTCTTTAAGATTCTACCTTGTCTTCATCAACTATCTTTGTAAGAGTTGAATTTGAACTGAGTTAAATTTAAAATTGTCACTGAAAATCTACGAGTTCCACAACTACATATCTAAACTACGAGATATCTAAATTACTACTCAATTTTATACTACGGACGGGTGACAATTTATTTTCAGTTTCAAATAAACGAAAGAATCTAAATCAAAGACAAAGGTATTATAAAAGCCATTTATGAGCTCTGCGATAATGACATTTTGTCCAATGCGGATAGATTTTTATTTGTCCTAGAAAATTGCTAAAGTACTAAATTAAAACTACACTTCACAACATCAATTTCACACGCCAAAATCTGTGTGTTCAATGGAGTTTGAGTCGGAAGGGAGATCTAGACCAGATCTTCGCTAACGGTCCTTCGCTACAGATTCACGGCATACTATATCTGGACTAAGTCTAGATAAACACATATCAAACATTGAGGAAACACTCTGGAAATGGTTCTTGGTATTTTGGACCTGTAGTTTATTTATCGTCGACTACTTAAACGAGAAGGTCTAATTATATCGAAGCAACCTAATTTCTAGAACACACTTAATCTACAACCAAAAATTATAGATTACCTAAAATAAATCTTAAAACTATGATTCATGCAGGATTGATTGGTTGTAAGAAAGTTGATTTGAGACTAGTATGTGCCTAAGGAAAAGTAAATGAGAGATTTGGACGCTTAGACTTATTTCCAGTATGGAGGGATGGTTTGGTTGTCTAGATTTTTTAATGCTGCTAGCTGGTTCTGATGGGGAAGTCTTGTCTTCTGACTTCCGAAAGGGTTTGGTAATATGGAGTGCTGGTGTGACCAAACAAGTTCGGTTAGGGTAAAAACTTCTATATCTAGTTATAACTAGATATATCTTTGGTATATGAATCGCTTAGATCTTATTTTATGTCTAAAATCAGAGGAGCACAAGATGGTTTTGGCGTTCGCCGGTTCCTGTTTCGACGTGTTGACTTCGTATTATGTTAAATATCCTTAATTTTAAAATATTTATATATGTCAAATATAACAATTCTTTCCCTAAACTATACAGGTACCTTTAATTATTTTTTTTAACGCGTCGCGAGTGTTATAATTCACTTTTAAAGTGAAAGTGACAAAAGACATAAAATAGTGTGAGAGCTACAGTGTCATTCAGGATCTCGAGAGTTGTCTATTCCTGCCAGTATCCGAGGTCCCTGCTGAAGTAGGACAGTCAGTTCTTTAGAGGGAGGTAACAACCACATCGAGTCTCAGTAAGTGGATACTACTTAGTCATGCAAGAATAAATTTAAGTTTATTTATTAAGTTTAATTTTGATGTTTTAATTTCAGAATAAGTTTTTTTTTTTTTTGTGTATGTGTTCCTTTTTTTCTAATAGTTAATAGCAAATTATTTTGACGAGAAACTATAAATAACCTTAACGCACGTAAGCATCAAAACAACTTTATATAAAAATAACTTTTACAATAGGTGAGTCCATAGGAGAAATGTTGGATGTAGAAGTAAAAATTAATTCTTTTGGTTCAATGTTGTGTTGAAGTTTTAAAGTTTTTATTTTCTTTCTTTTCCTTTTTGATAATGGAGTCATAAAGTCATCATTTGTCGTTACACGTTTATACATCTCTATTACCTTATGGCATTTTTCTAAATTATGTTTGTATTTATAGTTTTCAGAAAGTAAATTTTCGACTTCTTGGTTGGCGGACTGCAGTTCTAAACTTAATCTTTCTATTTGTTCAAGGAGACTTTCAATATCTACGTTTGTACTAATGTTTGGTAAAGAATAATTGAGGAAGAATCCAATAAAGAAGTCAGGTAAATGTCGCTTAAAGACTGGGTTTGTTTTGTCTTACGTAAGGTTATATTATTATGTAGTTCCATTTCTAAGTTTCAGCTATTATATTTAGATACGAATATAGATGCACTTTGTACTTACCAAAAGTTGTCCAAGAGCTATGTTACTTAGTGGATGTAAACTTATCGTATTGTTGTAGGTAGTTGTCACGACAATTTCACCGTTGTAAAGGTACCTATTCTTCACCAGCGCACACAACCCTTACTGACCACAAATAAATAATTATATTCTAATCAAAAAACCAGTACACAACACAATATTTTTATAACAAACAAAAGGTTACCTTATACTTCAAATCAGCAACACATATCATTATATTTTATGTCACTTAAAATAATTACGTAAACATTCTAATTGACTATGACTCATCACAAAAAAAACACACTTAACGGATATTCAGAAATGTATATTCCTGTATTTCCGTTACTTTATTCACAAGATCAATCAAAAACAAATGGTTGTGTTAACAAAATTAGTTTTTCGAGTAATTACACTTCCATTTAGATCATATTGTGATGTACACAAAAAACAACCAAGCGACGGGTTGCGCGCGCGCGACCTTTCACTCAGAATAACAGCTGACGACTTGACAGGACTCAGGAACATATAAGACTCGGAATGCCGTATTTTGTAGGACACAGATTCAGCTGTATGGCTTGATTTCTTTGCCTTTTTTGCGGCTGGTGAATCCAACAACAAATATTCACTGTTGACGAACTTTTATTACTATTGTTGTATTTTTATTTTGATTGTAGATTACTACAAAGTATTTGTTTTATATTATTTTATGAAATCGCATAGTTTAGCCATATCGTAGTTTTTGACAAGATTGCTTTGGCATACATAGCTATGGTATCGCATAGGGCTTGAAATTGTTTTATATACCAAATGGGAAACGCCCAATCTCCCAAACATGTGTAGCCAAGGCTTTGAAAGCGCAAAGGAGGTGCCACCAGAATCTACAAATAGTGCATTTCTTTTTAGTCAATAGAACGATATATAAATAGCTTTTGAAAATGGTTTCATTATTCAAATGTAAACAAACGATGTACGATATACCTACTACAGTACTATTCGCACCAGAAATGTCAATATATTTCGCATAGAGCGCATTCATTTTTGATCAACAGAACTCTCGCTAGATGGCTCGCATAATGTAGAACATAATAATATAATGTGAAGTAACCGTGGCTATTATGTATCAAGTAAAAAGGTTTACTTGAACTATTTGTATATTTTCTATAGTTCTATTCATAGTTTCGATATAAATCTATCAATAGTCTAGGTAAAGCTAACGATAGATATTTTTTTTAACAATCCTGTATAATCTTTGATTTGACCTAAGGGTCTTAGATGTCATAAATTAAAAAATAAAAAACTATGATGAAACAATTAAGGTCTGACCACACTAGAGCAGCGCTGCGCGACGCTCCACGATACCTATCTTCATCTACATGTTTTTGCAGTGTAGTTTTTATTTATTTATTCAATTATTGCTCATTCGTCTGCGAGCCGCACAGGGATATGGGTAACATTGATGAGGATTTAATAAACACATCTTTGTTATGTACGAAAAAATAACGAATTATGAAACAAAAAAAATACCAAGATCAAATTTTAAAATAATATCACTTCATTTATCTCCATTTCTGTGTCGCATAGAGCGATACGGACGTATAAGTCATCTTTGGCGACACGTGTAATTTCAACAAGCGCAGCGCGCAGACCGCAGACATAGAGGAAACAAATACTGCGTAAGAAGAGACGGAACTCCCATACTAGAGATTTAACGACGTTTGTAAGGACGTCTTGCCAACATAAAACAAAAACCTATGCTGCCAACCACACGCGAACAATCTGTCAACACTAGTGATGCCAGCAAGATTTTTTGTTGATATCGACTTTTTTCATCGATATCGATAATTACAGAAACGTAGATATGCATTCAGCCATAATGAAATTATAATATTTTGGTAGTTAGGGGAAAATAAAAATAACCACTTCTATACTAAACAGAGTTTATTTGTTTAATCAGTAAGAAAAAAAATAAAAAACACTTTTAGTATTGGTTTATTACATACAATAATAAGAAACAGATTATTATTTAGTATCTTAACGCAAACATTTATTGTTTCGAAAATAAATAATACTGTTAAGGCTCGTTATACTGCTTACAAGCGCCCCCACTAGGTATTTGCTTCGTTTTCTGCTTTTTGCCGTGAGATCCTTTATGTATCAACCTGCTTAAATATCAACCTTCCCAAACATATTATTTATTATACCAATATTCTCTTTCTCACGTAGGGTTGAAAGATTTGCTATTGGTAACAGACTTGTTGAAGGCTTTCCAGCAGTAGCAGCAACTGAAAAACATGACAGATATAAATTTAAAATTTTAAAACGATATATTTCTGTGCAACTAATTATCCTGTATTCTGATCATTACAATAAAATTGTACTAGTCTTTTTGTGTCTCAAATTTTATGTTAATCCGTTCAGCTGTTATAACGTGATTGTGTGGCAAACACTTTCACATTACTACATTAACTAGTTAACTTGGTATTTGCTCTGCTCACAATGTCACCTTTGGCTTA
The DNA here is from genome assembly GCA_946406115.1 of Apoda limacodes. Taxonomy (NCBI): domain Eukaryota; kingdom Metazoa; phylum Arthropoda; class Insecta; order Lepidoptera; family Limacodidae; genus Apoda; species Apoda limacodes. Next base: position 27,004,412 of record OX291556.1, read on the forward strand.
GACCAATCGATTTACAATCGAACAACATACAAAGAAATACACATACAAACGAATTAAGAGCCTCTACCTTTTTGAGGGCAATAAAAAATTTAATACATACCTATAAAAAAGGTAATTATTGAAAAATGAAATACCCGCCTGCTAAAGAACAAAAAAAAGTCCTAAAATCTAGAATTATATTCAGCAATACTAAATACACCATGTGAATTGTTTTCTAGATCGATACCTACGTAAACGAACAATAAATATTAATGCAAACATAGCGACTATAACAGTCAGAGCCCATTATTAAGAAGACAAGAGTGGGGTCACGTAGAAGTTCGAGTGTAGTCAGTTAGATGAACAGGATCAAGTCAGTCTAGGCAAAATGTTAGAACTGATTTTAACCATGCATTTATGTATTTACATATTAAAAGGCACAATATTAAAAAAAAACTTCGGCATCTCACACAGCAAAAATTTATATATATTTTAAATACCATAAAAAGTTAGTGGTTCATCAGGCCAGATTTATTTTTTGAGAATTGGTTCAGAAAGAAAATAAGAAATAAAGAAAAGGTGTTTTAAAAGTAACTTGATTCTATGGCGAATACTAATAAATGGAGCCCTACATTTTAATTTCTATGCTAATTTCTACATACCATTCATTGACAGTTCACTGAGAATGATTCTGTGTTCTACATTTGATGTGGCTTGCTGACTTGTTGATGGCTTCAGCTCAGGTCCTAAAATGATTATATGCCTTTTTTATATTGATTTTTATATGACCTTTATTACAGATTCCATACAAAGATTCAATCCTTATAAAAACAGAATCAAACGGAACAAATAAGCTTTGGAAAAATCTCTTATTACAAAATACATTGGAACTTGTTTTGCAAATTCTGAAATTTCTAGTCCTCTTACCACAATAGGTCCAATACAGACTTTTGATCCTTATAAGAAACTAGATTGAATGACATAAGAAAAAAGTTTTGTAAAAATTGCCTATTATTTTGCTAACTATTATCTCAAGTTTATTGACCCCTTAGAACCCTATATTTGCAAAACAAGCCAAGCTGTAGAAAAAGATATTGAAAGCCTTTTTGTCTTTAAGAAGATCATTTAAGAAACACAAAAAGTATATGTTTTCAAAAACATCTATATTTCCTATAGGTATCACCTGTTTACTTGAAATAATCAATAAAAGCAAAATAAATACTTTGAAAAAAATTTTGAATTTTGATAAATTTAAAAGAAGGACTTGTTTATAATTTAAAGACTGGAAACCCTTACACATTATGCTTGCACTACACTATACCTTAAACATATTTTACTCTAAATATTTATAAACTCTGCTCTACCCAAAGTTTGTCTGGAAGAGATCGCTTATTAGCGATAAGGTCGCAAGTTGTATTCTTTTTTGTAATTTTGTACTGTTCCTTAATGTGCAAATAAAGTTTATTATTATTATAATTGGAAATAATTATAATTAGAGATATAAGCAAAACTAATTGTCACCTACAAAATGTTTTTTTTGTTCTTATTCCCACTCATACACACAAAACAAAAATTGAATATATTTTTTACATCCACCTCAAACCACCGCTGCACTACCTTAAATTTAACTATAGCACTGAGTATGTATTACCTTGTCTGCTTGACCACAATGGTAAAGGAAATTGTAACAGTTCATCATCAGATAGTGGTTTAGACATCAAATTCAATGTTGGGAAAGCATGACTCTTCAATCAATTTCCTTTTTTATTATAATCATTTTTATGGAAATGATTTCCACATATATTTTGAGTTTCATGTAGTTTTTTTATCAGTATGTGTACAAGGTCTTCGTTTCCGGTGACTCGAACTCATTCTCTTCAACTGAAAATTAAATATTAATTCTACAATGGTGTGAAGTTAAGACACTATGATCAATGACAGTTCTTGCCCCAAATAAATTTAATGTTTTCATCCATTTATACACATTTCAGCTCCTTGGTACCATATTATTGCATCATTGTTAAAGTTGTATATAGGTTTGCTATATTTCAGCGCAAACAAATGCCGGCACGTGCTTTAAAAATAGATTACAAATTTTGAAAAGGAATTCATGTACGAACAAAGTACAAAATCTTAATAAGTAGTATACCTATTATACAGTTAAAATTTTAATAATAATAATAATAATAAATAAAATGATTTATTTACAGGTATTAACCCAGGTTTTACATGATTTTTAAGTCTAAATTAAATCCAATTAAATCAAACAAATCAAATCAATCAAATTTAATTAAATTATTCCTATACTATAATATATATAGTCACACATGTATTTATAATATGCCTATGGCAAAGAACTGTTTATCTGTGCCTATAGTAAAGAACTTATCCGCATGTGTGACAACCATAATAGAACCACCACAGAATATATCTATATTGTGCATGCGCTGCCTGTAGCTGCGTATGTTTTAGACTAGCTGTTTAACACCATCAACACCAACCTCAAGCAGAATTCATAAAGTTATGACATCACATATGTCTAAGAGATTTTTGCTTGTAAGGAATGACAGTTCTAACACCAGTTATCATTAGTATATTCTCTGGTTGGCATAGCTACACCGAGTGTAGTTAACACAAAGATTTCTAACGCAACTCTGGGCAAAAATTCTCCACAGATAGTAAAATTATTTGAAATACCTAATTAGATAATACTCGGTGGAACAATTTTACATTATTATCAGTAACAGTGAGAAAAGTTATACCTACCTAATCCAGGGCTGCTTTCAGAAGCTTTGGACGAACGCTTTAAAGTCATTCAGAACCTCGAGTGAAATGCACCGATAGCATGGAGTTCTCACTTTCTAGACTTCAGAACCCCATGAAGTTTAAAAAACCTGTTCAATACATTTGAGTGTGTAAGTGAAAAAACAAATTGCGCTCGGATGCAGGTTCTGAACACACCGCTGGATAGATTTTGAAAGATGTGTGATGTTTAGAACCAAATGTAACTCACCGATTGACATTCAAGGGAAACTTCGAAAAATGTAAGGAGTCGTTGCCGCTTCGCTCCTTCAATTCACAAATTTCACATGTTCTCCAGCTAGACCTGCCCATTGTTTTTAAGGCAAATTGGAGTTGACTGGACCGTACGAATTTATACAAGTCAGTTTACAAAATGTGTTAAGGCTAAAAAGTCACTGTCTTACGATATAAATTACAAATATCTACTAACAAAAGAAAGAGTCTCTATCTCGAAATTGTACACTATATTAGGAAATATATATATAGAAAATGCTTAAATATTTATACAATAACTAGAAAAAATGATTTTAACAAAAATTCAAAATAAATAGTTCAAAAACTCAGTTATTGAGGTTAGGCTTACGAACGTCAATGTGTTGCTATATTCAAATTTATTTTCTGCTATAATGTGAAAAGTTTTTTGTTTAAGAAATGTTTCTCGAATGCAAATTGGTGTTAGTATCTTAATATTACTACTTATGATGTTTGTGAAGTGGAATATCAAGAATAAATGAAAAAATCTTAAGGAATAAGAAAATTATCAAATAAGAAACGTCGAATATTTTATACTACATTAGTTGACCCGTTTTTTTATAGCAACACTGAAACAAGTGTCGCTAGAACCTTACAAACCCATACATTTGTGTCTTTGTAAGAAGTTTCCAGACACTGACCGCAGAGTGACCCGCGTCGCAGTGCGTCTCACGTCGCCGCACTTCATAATATTCTTTTGGAGGCAACTTTGACGCAACGCACAGGCAGCGAAGCGCCGCGCCGCGCCGCTTAAGTGCGGTATGTATTATGCCAAATGCTCAAAACAATATATTGACGCGACTCGTACAGCGCTGCTCTAGTGCCGTTTGGCCTTTAGAATCAATAGTGTATGTAATAAAAGTATTTTTTATTATATGTGTTTTTTATATGTGTTTGATTTTGGCAAAATCTACATAATTATTTAAATGCATTCTGTAAGATTATATTTTAGGATGCTCAAAAATATCTCAAGTAAAATTTCGAATTTGTTCTTTAACATTTACATTTTTTAAATTTTGCGATTCCATAATTGTTACTTCTAACGAATCTACAGTTGATTCATCATTTGTGATATCTCACTGTTTACAATGGCGTGTTTTCTTTAAATCCTTTTGATTTTAGGCTAGCCCTTTCGATGAGTTTTTTATGTAATGTGTCGTTTCCAAACCACAATAATTGAAGTTGTGGTATATGATAATAATGGAGTTGCATTCACTGCAGCGAATATTGAAATCATTACTAATACTATCGCATTAATAATTTTACAATGGACATGGATTAAACCACTGCCTTCAATAACGGTTTTATAGAACGGCATATCCATGTTTTTAACATCAGGAAACAAGTTCAAAAATAGTTGTGCCTCCTCCGATCACAAATCACACCTTGTCTTGTCAAAATTTTTACAGTGTTACATACCTGCCTTGTCACTCGGATAAGTTTGACAATGACCAGTTTCGCGCAACTTCTATGTATTGAATTTTTATATGAAAATCATGGGAGTCACGATACCAACACTACAAAATATAGCATTATATTGGGAAACACTGTATATATTTGCAACACTCCGCTACTTTGCCAAGTTAACCAACATACAGATTAAAAATTAATGGATGCCTGTTGTTGTTGTTGTTGTTATTAACATTTTTTTCAAAACTTTTAACTTATTTTCACATTATTGAACGTGTTTAACGTGAGAAACAGACTCATTTTATTAGTGTAGAGACAAGAAAGTGTGTTTTTGAGAAAAATACTCCAATAGATACTTATTTTGTGTATGTTTGTGTTTTCTTATAAAATTTTCTATTAAAACTTTTTAATAAGTTCCTTATATTAGAGAAAGAGACTCACTGTATTAGTGTAAAGACGAGGAAGTGCATTGTTGAGCAAGAGACTCCAAGGGATACTGATTATGTGTTTGTGTTGTCTTTTTTTTGTACCTCCCTAAATATTTAATTTAAAATGAGCCGAAAATCTCAAAAGTGTGAAATATGTGGTGATAAAGAGTATGGGACATATAAGGCTGAAATGTTCTTCTCATGTTTTGGGCCAGAGTAACTAAAAGGGGGCGCAAGGGAAAAGCGTTTTCCCTTGAACCAAGATAGGTGAGTAACAGTTTTTAAATACTATGTTGTTTGAGGAATAGTTGGTAGACAGTAAAAGTCGTCTTTGACGGTCAATGGTTTTTTTTATATAGCTAAAGATATTTTATTAATTGCATGAATGAAGTTTCAAAATAATAAACTATGTTAAATAAATAAATCAATTGTTGCAGTTGCCGGGAGTAGCTTTTTTTCTGCCAATTGAAAAACTTAACAAAAATAGATACATATGTAAAGAGCATATTGAAAAAGTCTTTTAACAAAAAAGGAACTCGACTGAGGAAAACTGCAGTCTTAAAACTCAATTTGAAATCTGCTCCACTTACGGATGAACATCTTCGAGAATTTCCCCAGCATCTGTGGAATTATAAAAAAGGTACCTAAATCTATAGTGTGCTAGGTTTGGACTACTGACAATTTTAGCAATTGTTCTTTTTATTATATTAAAAAACTTGCATCTATGTAAAAATTAATATACTAAAAAGAATTTCTGGTAAAATTTGAATAACAGAAAGTATATTGCAGAGTTCATTTTGTTGCTTCTTATTTCAATTAATAATTTTATTTTAGCAGAAATGAATGAGAGTAAGTTCAGATCATGTTCAAGCAAGACTTTACCACATCCCACACCGGAAGTGCAACATTGTCAGCACGAGGCAGGTGAGATTATCTTAAGTTCAGATCATGTTCAAGCAAGGCTTTACCACATCCCACACCGGAAGTGCAACATTGTCAGCACGAGGCAGGTGAGATTATCTTAAGTTCAGATCATGTTCAAGCAAGGCATTACCACATCCCACACCGGAAGTGCAACATTGTCAGCACGAGGCAGGTGAGATTATCTTAAGTTCAGATCATGTTCAAGCAAGGCTTTACCACATCCCACACCGGAAGTGCAACATTGTCAGCACGAGGCAGGTGAGATTATCTTAAGTTTGTTTACCGTCCAGCTACATAAATTGTACCCTTTGTCACTAGTTAATAATGTATTAAAACTTTAATTTTGATTTTAGTGGATAAAAAGCTAGATGAGCCTGTGCCATCCACCAGCAAAGCTATGCTGTATGTGAACACTAAATTGGAACATTTTAATGCCGAGATAGATGAGAATACAATATTTTGGTTTGTTTTAAAGGTATATAGAAACCCAACTGTTAAAACACTAAAAAGTAAAAAAAAAGTCCTTAAATTGAAGATTCCCTGTGAAGTTGTTTCTTAATCAATACCTACTTAAACTAATAATATAATTCATGCTAATATAAACATAATTTTTATTTATTTTGAAGGTTTGCAGGACATGCTGCACCTGGCAATGAGGTAGATATATCTTTTACAAAGAAGGCAAGATTAGAAGAACTTGCAGGTATGTACAGCATTTTATAAAGCTATATTACTAGCTAAGAGAGAACAACAGAGAAGGAAACGGGAAGAGAAGATGGCCGCCGCGGCGGTGACAAGAGAGGCAGCAGAAACCTTTCAAGATCTGTATCTTTTAAATATTACCAAGTAGATGGCTTAATTTTTACACAATATGTTTTATATAAGCGGATTACCCAACAAATTAAAAAAAATCAAAATGAAAAGATTTAAGGTATTATTAAGGTAGGATTCCATACATGAAACACATTTTCGTTGTTTTTACTTTGTAGTAAAAACTGTAATACATAAAAACTTCAAATAGTAATTATAGTGGAAGCTCTACAGTAAAGCAAAAAATTATAAAAACTGGCAAAGTGTGAGATAGCCTCGAGATATTTTATATATATAAATTACCATATTATTTTAAATGCTATCTAGTAAAAACAGTCCAGATTATACATATTATTAAAAGATACATACTTGTGGCAAAGTATTTTAAGCGCACCCCGCCCAGACTTATGGCTCAGCTTGCTAATTAAAAGCGATATGTTAAATTAAGCAACGTTGAGCGTGGTCGGTAATTGGATGGGTGACCGCCTAGCACACTTTTTTTTTTGTTGGTAAATTATTTGTTAGTAAGTACGGAACCCACGACGTGCGCGTCTGACACGCACTTGACCAATTTTTTTTCGCTCGTTACCCAAACTGAGAACCATGTGCGCGCCTCTGACCTCATAAAGCCGGGTTTGCATATTCCAACTCATGCACCAGTATGGTAACTTCAATTTCAATTTTCTTTTTCAGTTACTCCTAGAAAAAAGAAGCTGATGGAGCAGCTGAAAAATACAAAATGTACTTTGACTTCACTAAGAAAAAGCGCAAATCTTGTGAAAAAAATTTAATCTCCTGTCTGAAAAGACTTGGTTAAGTCAGCTTACAAATTTATATATTATTATTATTATATAGGCAATAAAATTTAATTTGTAGTGCAGCAAACCTTTCTGTGCCGGTAGCGGTCGCTAGTAGTCCGTATTTTATAATGGTGACTGTAGTTTTGATTTTTAACTGCCGGCACAGAAAAGGTTGCTGCGCTGTAAGCTCACCTTGATCCATATGTTTTTCCTGTATATACATATGTAAAATAGGTTTTAAACAGTTTCAACCAGTGAGTTTTTTTATTTTTTGACTAAAACCATTATGGGTAGTATAAAATGGTTGAAACCATAGTTTTCTAAAACAGAGCCCAGTTTTAACTAAGAAATTGAATTATGCATACCACAAGGCAGCAAGAAATGTGCTGTCGAGAGTTTTTTATCGTTAATGTAAGCTTTATGCAAATATAAACTTCACTGTAGTATTTTTTCCTGGCCCGCCATTGTGTAGTGTGTCGTTGGATAGATAGGTAGTAAAATGCATTAAGCTTTCTAATGCACGACCACCAACGACCCCAGCTGCTAAAGTTATATAATTTTTAAGGGTCCCCTAACATTTTTTTCACCAACATTTAGGTGACACTTAAAAGAAAGAAGGGGGTCCCAGGCGAGCCCTTATATAAGTAACAGACTAATTCTTGTTCTCATCAACTGTATTTTATTTTTACACCCTCAATTGGATAATTTATTTTGTCCGAAAATTTAGAATCGAAAATTTGTAATTGTTCTTTTATATATAAGTGACACATGTATTCACGATAAAAAGTTTTTTCCTATCAAAATATGTAAGTAATGTATTTCTTATTTGGCCACAGATTGTATTTCTTCTGTATTTTTTTTATTGTATGAATAAATGAATGACAAGAAAATAAATTATCTTAAAAATATTTTTGTCTTATTATTATACCTATTCTATTATTAAATAAATATATCCATAAATGTCCTACGCTGCATTTTTTTCTCAGTAATATCGACAATAAGAATGTCAATAAATTACAACACTATTATATCGACTTACTCCATCACTATAAGGCCATTTGCAAAATAGGCAACGTAAAGAAAATAAATAAATTTTGTCAGTGTTGGCAGTAGTGACTCTCAAAAACTTTTTTTTTGTCTCTTAAAAACGTAGTGATTATATTCTCTTTGACAATGACAATGAGACCCCGCCCCCCCCCCTCCTGCCCGCGCCATGTGGAATGAGCATTGGCTTGGTAGGAACCCGGGTTTATTTAACTTTTACTTAAGATATTAGGAAAATATATGATGGATAGGGATAATGCATAGTGCGTACCATTTATACTATAATTGTATATTTTTGAACCCAAAAATAAAAAATGTGTTTAATGTTTTATTCCTCCTTTATTTAAGTCTTTTTGGCTGTCTTTTTACCAGAGTTTTTCAACCTGTCCTTTGTGGGTAAATAGAATACTAAATCCCACAATTTTCAATGAAAAGTGAATTTACCTACTACACAGAATTCGAAAAGGATACGGTTTGGCTTTTTGGGTGTGGAACTCTAAAAAACTTCGTTGTGCCAGTGTCGTGCCGTCAAACTTTTACCGTTTAACAGATAAAAAATTCAATTAGTTAACCTGTGGACGTTGCCGAGAGAGCGGCACTAGTCGTCGTCCACATGCATATTTGCATTAATTTGAAATTATAGTGTATTAAAAAAAAGTTGTGCTAATATTTATTTTAAATTTTTTAGTATTTTTCATATTATGTACAACATACCTAATAACCTAAGTAAGAATTTAATCAAAGAATTTTATTTTATAGTAAAGTGAAGTGTGTTAAGGAAAGTTTATTTATAGGTACTGTTTTGTCATTTGCAATTGCTGTTAATACCAGTTTAGGTGTTTACGTGTGATGATATAGATAGAATATTTAATAATTAGTTGTTGAAATAGATTTGCACACGACACATTAAAAGTAATTAAGACTTGCTAACAAAGTCAGGAATTTCAGTAAGTAGTCATTAAGTACTGACCATGTTTTGCACAATGGTTACAGTTGCAGTCAAAGTATGTGGGTATCTGTCGCCTTTATTTATGGATACCTTAACAAAGTATGTGGGTATCTGTCGCTTTTATTTATGGATACCTTAACAAAGTATGTGGGTATCTGTCGCCTTTATTTATGGATACCTTAACGAAGAATGTGGGTATCTGTCGCCTTTATTTATGGATACATTAAAAAATCGGTGGCTATCCGTCGCCTTTATTTATGGATACCCTAACAAAGTATGTAATAAGTAAACGGTTCTGTGCACAATTGGCCGTGGAGGCTGTTCATGAGGCTCGCGCGCGAAGCGTACTTTGTCACAAGTTTGTTGTTATTATTTACACAATATTACATTGATTTTAGCAGTTAACAGCGAAGTGAAGTGTATGTAAAGTAAAACTATGTATTATATGCTCAGTGAATTATTAGAGTAAAATAAGTGAAGTAAAAAGTGTGCGGAGTGCCTAAGTCCTAAAAAATCAATTTCGAACTATTTAAATTTCATTTTTTGCTCAGAATTCTACTCTTGCATCCTTCTTTATTGGGATTCGACTCAAGAGGATACGATTCGAAAGACACGTATTTCTCATTTATTTTTGACATTTACTGATGAATCACTGTGAAATTTCTAAGTTATAATTCGAAGCCGAATAACTATGTCTGTGGTTTTCCAAAATATTGTAAAATGTTTTTATGAACTAGAATTTTTTTTTAAAACCATTTGTATGAAAAACTAGAATTCTGTATAACTTTTGAACTAAAAAATTTAATTTAAAACTGGCATATTGTAGTCTTAGATATTTATTACTAGTACATGTCTTCAAAATCCATAGTGTTTGACCAGCAACTGCCAAAAATAAGTGAGAAATTCGTTTGTATGAACCATGCTGAGAGGCGTTTCGAATTGAATTCTCTTAAGACCTCGCATGAAATTTGGCTTTTTTTTATATGTTATGCAATCAACTGTCTTAGTGCAGAATCATAAATAATAATTTATTGCTTTAATCCTACGACATAGAGGTCATGTTATATCACGTACTATTTTAAATAAAAAGGGAATTAAATAAACATATATTTTATAACGTTGTAGGCTAAGCTCCAACATTTGAGTTAACAATAGGTCGATGGTGTCAAGTATGGTGCCAATAGATTTGTGATTAAGAGGTAACTTATTACTATTAGGTATGGAATACTTGCATTTCCTTTACCAACTACAATTTTAATGCAAACTTTTCTAACGCATGCTTGAGGAGAGTAAGTACCTATCTAAGCTTAGAAACTTCGACTTTCACATTTAGAACTTGAAGTTGCAGATCAGAGAGATATTTTAATTATTTGTGTATAGTCCTATTAGCAATCGTCTCTTGAACGATAAAATATTTTAAACTAGTTTCAATAAAACTTTCTTCAATAAATCGGCTATCTAAAGCAAAAACAACTTTTTAAATCGGGCAGGCAGTTCTCGAGATGAACTCGAACTTACATACAAACTAACCAATTTAAACATAAAATTAGATAAAGATAAAATATATTAAAGAAGCGGTTCAGTGAGTATTACACAAAACTGTATCCAAAAGTACATTGTACCGGTACCTACTTAGATATTAGTGAGTCGTTCACAAACGAACCGGTTCAAAAAAACTTGTCCAGCTCGAACATTACCTTCATAATGTCGTTGAATATACTAATAAATAAAACTAATAATTATATAAATATAGGTATATCTTTTTCTGGTTATTATTCGCTCATAGTATAATGAGATATTTTGTCGAGTTTTCCGCTTTGTATCATCGAAGTTGGTATTTTGTCACTTTCTTACATTTAAAAAAATCGGCCAACTACGAGTCGGACTGGTGCACGAAGAGTTCCGTACCGTTATCTATAAAAACGGCAAGAAATCACGTTTGTTGTATGGGAGCCCCCCTTAAATATTTGTTTTATTTTAATTTGATTATAATTTAAAGTGTATATATAACTCAATCTTTTGTGAATATTTCAAGCGTCACGGTTCATCAGATACAGCCTGGTGACCGACGGACGGACGGACGGACGGACAACGGAGTCTCAGTAATAGGGTCCCAATTTTTACCCTTTGGGTACGGAACCCTAAAAATCATATTCCGGAGGCACACTTATATTAATTCCTCAAAATTTTGTTTACTGTTTTGTTATACATTACAATGTATAATTTATAATGTTTTTATTCGTTTATTAGTATGTACGTCAATATGCCTACTACATTTTTTTATTTCATCATTTCATGTTTTCACCAAATGCTGTTATGTGTTTTATATATAACCAGTTAACATATTTTTTCCATCACCGGCTCAGAAAGGCTCACTTTTTTAAATCTGCGTGGAAAAACCTACTTTATCCGCTTGCGCCCAAAAGGATTTTTTTAAATTCTACAAAAACAAACATAATGAAACCGTCCGAAATGCGGTTCGTCCTAACTACTTTATGTATACATTAGTGATCCGTTAGTAACACCTTAGTTTCATTTTTGATACTATTGCATTAAAGATAATGTTTTGTTTAGTGTTATTTAATAGATAATTCATTGTAGTTTGTTAAATCATTAAATACAACAAGAATATTTATTAAAATAATTTTAAGTATGATTTTTGTTTTGCAAATTTTATAATTGGAATGGTAAAAATTCAGAACGCACCTTGAAAAAAGGAAAAAGGTACATCATTTTGGTTATTTTAACTAAAAACATATTACTTTTAATTAATAAACTTGAAGTTAATAATAAAAAAACATGATTAACTGGACCATTGTAGTAAACACTACTAATTGTCTTAATTGTATCTTGTATATATTTTCCTCGCTGTACTGAGATGAAAGATGGGAGGACGCTGTAGTGCCGTTATTTACTTCGGCTCCTTAGTTATTGTGTTTTTAAATTTATAATTAGTGAGTGAAACAACACAAAAGTGAAAAAATAATCAATTATATTGTGGGAAATGTCCATCGTGTAGTGAAAACTATAAACTATACTATACTATAAACTATACTATACTATAGTATTTAACAGTAAGAGTTTTTCGAGAAACACAACATTTGAATATAAAGTATCTTAATTTGACATGATTTTATTCCACCTTATATGACATATTTTATTTTAACTGATTATATTCAATTTAATTCCATTTATTGATAATGTTAGAATTAATTTAATGTATTTATGACTATGAACTTAATTATTATTTGACATGTAATGGTTTAATTTATGAACTAATGAATATGATTATGAATATAAACTATACTATACTATAAACTATACTATACTATAAACAGTGTAAAAAAAAATCATCTCTGAAAGTACTGGTCGTGTCGTGCGTTTTACAAACATCTTGCATACAACAACAGATAGCGACTCCGAAATTGATAACTTTTACACGACAACAAACAAGACAAAAAAATTGGCATATAAAGACAACACATTGATGGGCTTTTTAAATGGATATGAACTTAGAAACAAGGGAGGACAAAGATTTATCGATTTCGCTTCTGAAAACAGGCTGTTTATTTTGAATACCATTTTCAAAAAAATAAAAAATGAATGGACATGTAAAGACAGAGACATATAAAAACGAAATCGACTTTGTATTATTAAACAGACCTCTTATATGTCAAAACGTAGAAGTATTGAATATTAACTACCCTTCGGACTATAGGCCAGTAAGAGCTTTAATAAATATAATATAAGTCAGAACGCACACTAAAACTTTTGACGAGAAGACAAGAACTGCAAAAAAGAGGAAACAAACTAGAGCTATAAAAAACGAAATGTCAGCCCCTTACAAGCTTGCTAGCAAATATATTAAAAAGGACTACAGTTACTAAGCCTTAAACGGGGTGAAATAACCAAAAACAATCGCAGTGACGTCATCAGAATAGCAACAGAGTTCTACAAGCAATTCAAAACAGCGCAAAGAAGCCAAAATACACAAGCAATGAAATCCAAGATACCACCACGAAGAGCAGCAAAGGAAATAGAGCAAATATTGAAGTATACGTCATCGCGGCATTAAAGAAACCAAAACCAGACAAAAGCCCGGGTTCGGACAACATAACAAACAAAATTTTAAGAGTAGCGGCCTCCATACTAGCCACACCCCTTACAAATCTATTCAATTCCGTCCTCGAAACTGGAGAGACGCCCGCCCAATGGTCCAAATCGAACAACCTTTTACTATACAAAAAAGGTGACACAAAAGACACAGGAAATTACTGACCAATAAGTCTACTACCGAGCACATTTAAGTTTTTTTCTACAATCCTTAACAAAAAAAAAATTCACGAAAGGTTTTTCGACGATCGACCATATCCACACAATAGAGCTTCACATCGAGAAGTACCAGGAGAAAACCAGGCCGCTATACTTGGCATACATAGATTACAAAAAATCATTTGAATCAGTGTCACATAACTATATTTCGGAAACTCTATCATCACAGAATGTTAAACAAGAATATATTCAGGTAATAAAAAAAACAACAGCAAAAGTAGAGTTAAACTAGAAACAGCTGGTCCCTGGTTACCCGTATATATAGGGTAAGACAGGGTGACCCTGTGTTATCTTTGCTATTTATAGCCTCATTGGAGTCAATAATAATAAGCTTGACTGAAAAAACTGCGGACTTAAAAAAAAGGATACTTGCCCCACCTGTGCTTCGCCGACGATCTGGTGCTGATATCAGAGAAAGGCACAGAAGTACAAACAATACAGGGTAGTCATTAAATACCGCTAGCAAGCTCGCTGGCTACAAAATTAACCTCTCCAAGATGTAATAATAAACACTGCTTAGACACACACACCTTGCTAAGCATGCTCTTATTCTTAGCTAAGCCTGAGTACCGCATTTCCTTTACTTAGGACGGCCGAAGTACAAAATAATAATAAAACATGGATTTAATTGCTCAAATATCCATGAAATATTTTTTCCTAGCTGCTTACGTCGACTTATGTAAGGGTACTATAGGCAAATGGGTGAGGTGCGAGTGGGTGAGGAAATAATTCTATTACAGAAGAACCTACCTACGGTACCGTCATCGTCGCCGTCGGTGCGCAAGTTGAGACTCGCACTCGACCGGTTTTTTGCCCTTTATGGCATTTGTTGAACGCAGGTAAAGGTTCTCGATAAACAAAACCACTGTTTACAATGAATTGACATGAAATAAGTATAGAATTTTAGGTACAAAATGCGAGACGGCGCATCATACAAACGTGTACACATACCCATATGCATACACATACTCACCGACGTTGTATATCATGAAGTAGCCCAGCTCCCACGCGACAGTCCGGCAACAAATTCATACCATTTAACGTACTGTCACTTCGGAAACAAGCCGTTTATGATAACCACCGTAATTAATTTTCTTTTATGGCTAATATAAATGGCTCTCTGTTTTTAAAAATCTGGTAAATATGAGTAATAGCAGTTTTAAGTATTGTATAGAATTCTCCAAGTAAGATTTTCAGAAGTATTACTTAGGTCATTACTTAGGAACGTATATTAATCCAGGCTTAAGTCTTAGCAATAAGTAATACTCTGTCTTAGCAACGACTATTATAACGGGCCTCAGTTATATGTTTGTTGTTGTATTTATGTAATTACATTACGCTTACTAAGCTTCTGTCTTAGAATGTTACTTTGTCTAAGCCACGACTATTAATCCGGGCCTTACAGTATAGGTATAAATATTTATCGATATACTCCATTTTAGTCGTTAACAAATAATTTTGATGTTTCTTGTACAATCTAAATTAAGTTTTTACAATAAATTTTCAATCAAAAAACCATTAGCTCCTTTTGGGTAAAAAACTAGTATCTATTTAATATTATTAATACTTTCATTTGTGAGAATTGATGTTTCTAATTGGACTAGCTAAAAATCTATAAGTGACGACGAGTAGGTGTGTTAGTGCAGTATGCACAAACCTATGTTAGTGCAGTGAGCACAAACTACTGCTAGTGCAGTGAGCACAAACCACTATGTTTGGTTTGTAAAAACAAAAAACTTGCATTCTGTGTTTTTTGTAGGTTGTATACACACATATTTGCATAGATTTTGTGTATTTGATGGCCTGGTTACTGCGTGACTGATGGTAACAAGGGTACACCTGAGACGTCTTGTTCTTCCCTTAGGCTTGTTTCCGAAGTGACAGTACGTTAAATGGTATGCATTTGTAGCCGGACTGTCGTGTGGGAGCTGGGCTACTTCATGATATACAACCTTTGTTAGTAAGTGTATTTTCAATACATATTGTATACTTGTTAGCTGATTATCAAAGTATTGTACTATTACTTTAAATAAAACATCTTGCCAGCTCTTTTTGGCAGAAATTAACATTATTTATATTGTATCGACGATTCAAAAGTGTTCTCAGCACAGATATAATCTATACTATTCTCAGAAACCTATTTGAAGAAATATTGTTTGATTTGACTTGTTTTATACGAGACTACAAGAATTACCTTTTAATTGGAGTTAGAAACTAAAACGCAATTCCTGCGAAATGTTGATAATATTTATAATTAAAACTTTTAAACTAATTAATTTTGTTTAATAGTGTCTATTATTTCTGTAACTTTGGAAATTATTCCAAAATTTCTTTCAAAAGCTATACTATATTTGTGGTATAGTATATTATAGGCATATCTTGTTATGATAAAACAACGTTTCAAGACATTAACGTTTTAAAAACTAATCGAAGAATACAGCACCATTTCACGTTGCAACGACGCTGCGGGGTAAATCGGGGTAAAGCGGTGTAACCTGAGCCTGAGTCCCGTGATTTTAGGCGCAGGGATAGCTGGAGGGACTAAAAAGGATATCGAATACTTTTTCTTCTAATCAAAAGTATCCACGGGAATATTTTTCTATAAGGCACCATACGTCACTTTATGCGGTGCATACAATTCATTTTATTTACGGCATAGTTTATTTAGACTAAGAGTTCCCACGAAAATAGATTTTACTGCAGATTAAGCTACGGGAAACATCTAGTTTTAAATACAGTGATTAGGATTGTGGTAAAAACCTGATTTTGTTTATTTGCAGAAAATTGAAAATCCGCAAGAAAGGACATTGTCTTATTCCCTATTCTTATAAAAGTCGAAACACGAAACTAGCAAAATGACTTCAAAAACTACCAAAGCTAAGGCAATTTCTTTTATATTAATTATACTTTATTAAAAATATAATTAGTTTTATTTTTCGTATTTCTACATAATTCAAACCTAAGATGAAAATATCTGTTTTCGTTATATTCTTTAGCTACAACAATTTTTGTTAAATATTTTGTAAAGATGAAGAATAGTTTAAATAATAAATTGGTGACAACTTTCACAGGTGCCAGAAGAATTGAACCACGTTGCTGATGATAAACATATTAAGATCGACGGCATCCTGGGCGAGTTGGGGAGTTTCGGAAAATACCAATTGATTCTGCTTTTACTGCTGGCATTTAGAGACGCCTTCCTTAACATGTGCAATTATAACTATGTTTTTGTCGCTGCAGAGGTATTACAAAGGTATTTCTTAAAACCCTTGCATAAGCTCCAGCTATTTAGTTTTAGAACCTTTTGTCGGTAGTTTGTTACTTCTGCATACTCTCATTTCGTAAAACCGGTTAAAAACTGTCAAGGCGGAATTTTTCTTTTGTATGTGTTTTTACAAAAAAATAATATTTTTTAAATTTTTTTTTTTAGATTTACTGATAGTACCTATGTATTAAAAACACCCCTTTGTGTGCTGCCCTCGCTTCGCTCGGAGAAAGAAAATAACCATAAGGGTCTAATAGATACTTCTAACTAATATTTCAGTATAGACTTTTCTATTTTTTTTTTTTTCCGAAAACTATTTTATTCTGCCGGCTTTTTTTTTTCATTTGTGTATTAAGGGGTCATTATTTATTATTATCTATCAATTAAGGTTATTTTTTCGCAAAAATGACAAGGTGCAAAGAAGTAAATATTTATCCTTTGGCAATTCAACAAAAGTACCTACCACACCTAGATATATATTTTGCATGCAGGTCCTAATATAAATTTTGACTCCTCGTTCCAACCGCTATCAGAGTTGCACAATTCATTTACTCGCCTCTTTGTTTAACAAAGTTTAAATGCCCAGTAATCGGACTTGAAGTTTTAAATAATGTTGTGACTGTGGTGCAATTTTGATGACTCATCTAAAAAAATATAACGTATAGTGCTGTGCAGGCGACAATCCAAGTAAACTACGTAAGTTTTACAGTTTAATTTATTTGGTGGGTATTTCGATATACGAAAGCTTGAATTATAGCGCGAAAATAAACTTTCTTTTGAAAAATACAAAGGTTATTATTATTTTTTCTTAAATGATCCACTTTCACATTTGACAGCTGACAAAAGGTAGTGCAAAATATCCACTTTCGGACATAGATTTTTGGTACTAATATTTCGTAGCATAAAAGATTAAAGGAAACACTAAAAGTCAATATTAAATTTTGCTATGATTTTGCTGCTTAGTGCGTAGTTAGGTGGAATGACACCATCATCGTTTTGATAATCTCATACTGAGTTAGAAAAGCTGTAAGTGACTTATAGTTAAATTAGATAAAACTATTCATAAAACAGTTTTCAAACTATCAACAAACAATATCTTGTTTAATTCGAAGCTAAACAGAATAAACTTTTATTTAATACCATCAAGGCACACGGCCTATTGCTGAAGCTCGCAATACCAATAATATTATCATATTACGAATCAGGAATACTATCTTTTTAAAATTTTAAATTCTGATCACGTGCTGCTCACTTATTTGAAAATCCACATGCTGTACTCCTCAGGGAAAACCTCGAAGGAGTGCGGAGTTTTCATAAGAATTTCTTTTGGAAATATGGTGTACCAAACCATTCAGGTTCATAAATGTAAGCATAGACTGCTTGCCCGTAAAACGGCCATGGTTCTCACAATTTCTCATAACATAACTCAATTCTCATATACAGAGATGAAAAGACTTTGCACGTAATTAATATCTCCATACCGTTTACAACTTCAGGATCGTCACAACTTGTCTTTGAAATTTAGTAAAATTGACTCAGAGAAGGTAGCAGTGTGCGGTATATTAATGGAAGTAAACTTGCGTCTTATAAACCGGTGACTTTTTGCTTTTTTGAATAAATTAATATTAAATACCTAATTTTTTAACTGATTTCGGAATCATACATCACACGGCTACTTTCTACCATCGCAACGCTCGCCATCTGCAGGGAATTCATTCTCACACTTAAGAACCTAAATGGTCGCGTACAGTGCGGTTTCAGAGAAACTTCCTCCCGCGAACGCTTAAGTTGTGGAATGAGCTCCCTGCCAAGGTTTTCTGTATGAAGTATGAACCTTAGTGGTATAAAAAAAAAAAAAAAAATATTGACACCAAGGATTTTAATGGTATTGCAGATGATAAGGCGCGTACAATGGCAATAAAGTATTTTATAAATAGCGAACAATCTAAATGGTGGCAAATGTATAATATATAAATTTGTGTCTTGATTGGGTTAAATCGAAGTGTTGAAAATAGGCGGTATAAGACTTAGACAAAATCTGAAAAAAATACTGCATAAAATTCTACGCAGGTTTCTTAAACAAAATATAATATTTTGTGAACATTGTTTTAGATATTTACAATTTTCAGTTATTGGTAGCAACAAAAAACTGTATTATTTTTAGAATCCATAATTTTAACAAATAACTTCTACCAATAATGTATATAAAGTCAAATATTCCTTTATTTATAATTTTCAAATATTGTGTCAGATGCTACGTTCCGGAATGTGAGCAGTATGAGGAGAGATACTTAAACAACGGCTCCTGGAGACAGTTCGCGTTGTCAAACGATACACAAGCGTGCAGAAGGGCGTTGCCCTTAGAGCGTTTATCAAACACATCACTAGGAGATATGAACTATACCTGTTCTCCCGAAGCGTTTCATCGACACATCACTACGCCGTGTCACAAAATTGTTTACGAGGATTACAACAGCATCGTTGCAGAGGTGAGAGATCGTCACATAATAGATAATTATTACTTTAGAATGTTATTACTTTATCGCATGACAATATCAATGTACAGATTTGCGTCGAATCTTGTTTTTGTTTAGGGATTATGATTGTTTGCGCAAGCAAATTATATCTGAGAGGACGGGACCGTCAGGTGACAGGCGTTTGAGAAGCACCAAATGTTTGTCCTGTGTACATATAACAAGCACTTTTCGGTTACTGAGCCGCATAGTTTGGTTTAAATGTGTTTTTATCACAGATTGACACAAAAACAATTTCGTGTTTGCGCGTTTTATATTGTAGCGTATATTCGCTACAATTCCAAAATTTCCCCACAAACAGAACGCAACTCAATTTTTAATATCTTAAACTTAGAAATTCGTGCAATTTTTACCTCTACTGAACACAAAATTCGCAAGCTACAAAATAATCGTTATATAGCAAAATTTTTACCACGCCAAGTACAATTAATTACCAATAAGGGTTAACTTATAATATCGGCTAATATACGAATATGACGCATGAACACCGGCCAACTCTTTTGAAACGCATAATAAATGCGAGTTGCCTGTCACCTGGACATACACTTATAGTGCCCGTATGTTAAGGCAACCAAAAATTTTCCGAATAAAACAAAACCTACATCAATCTTAACATCGCTTTCAAATGGTGGAAATATTGTTAAAAATTAGCCCAGTACTTCTAGAAATCATCCCATACATATATACATATATACAAAGCAACAAAACCCACTATCTTTTTATAATATTAGTATTTATATGTATCGTTGGGTTTTTTTCTGGCGTCGCTATTCCGTTTAATCATCCATCTGCTCGATTTATAACTAACAAATGAGTCTTCACATTGCCTGATATTACATTTAGTGCGTGGTCTAACTTACATATGGCCGGTAACTTACATATGGCCGGTAACTTACATATGGCCGGTAACTTATATTCATGGACCAAAAAATAGGTCCTTGTCATCGATAAGTGTTCTATATTGACACCGTTTATATTAATTACAGTTCGACTTGGGTTGTCAGCCCTGGAAGAGGACTCTGCTGGGGACGGTACACAACCTCGGTTTAGTTGTATCTTATGTGGTCTGCGGAATTATATCCGACAGGTAAGATTTTTTTTAAGAAGTTGCTTTCGTTTTACACTACTAAAACTAAAGGGCAATCGCTGGGAACGTAATATTTTTATTCGCTTTACAAAAGGATGTTCCAAATTCGTCTGTATTTTTTTTTATTTTATCACTTCGAAACATCAGACAGTTACATTAATTGCTTATTTAACCTAAATCCATATTATTGTAGTTCAAAAAGTATAACCAAAAACCAAAATCGTGTTGTGATAGTAAATGCAACTAATATCTGGGAATTATTGATATTTATTAACTTTTGATACTCATTTAAATTGGAAGTCAAACATTAGCAAAATAAATAAAAAAATATCTAGCTATTACTACGTTCTATCAGATTTGACTGAAATTGCTAATAAAACTGTTTTAAGAAATGCATATTTTGGTCACGTATGTCCTTCATTAACCTATGGAATAATATTTTAGATAAAATTCTGTAGATATTGAGACCATGGTTGTCCAACAAAGGAGATATATAAAAATAGTTTGTAAACTTTAGAATCGTGATTTCCTAAGAAACACATATAAGCAAAAAAAAAGGCACTTGTATGGTCATTGTCATTACCAAAGGTCGGGCAGAAAATAGGTTAAAGTGCAAAAGTAGGAAACTGTAATAAACTGAAGAAGCTTGGACCACTAGAGTTTCGTAAACTAACGGAGGAAACAGAATATTTTTAACATAACCATTCGTCAATCTGTTTGACAAATCAGTGTTTACGCAAATGAAAACGGTTTTAGTAGTTCAAGTTAACAGTAACTAAAAATTAAGTAATTGTTTGAATTAATCGTTAGTTTCGTTGAAATTAGGTACATATGCTAGACGCGGGGGAGGGGGGGGGGCAGATATAATTCTAATTTCAGAAGTGTTCTACGAAAGTAAAAAGTAAAACCCGACTTTGGAAAGAATCGCGGTCTGAAAAGTACGAAACAAGTTAATATTAGGAATTTTTATCTTCCAACTACTCAATTATTTATCACATAAGTAAACGAGCTTTACAATATCGATATAAAGTAGATATAAAGTCGATATAAAGTCGTTATAACACAGATTTAGTGATGTTTAGAAGATACCCGTTGTCGCACGCCATCTAACACTTGCGGTGTCATGTAGGAATATTAATTGCGATAATAAGTATCCTATATCCTTGTGTGCTTTTTCAGCCAAGTCTCTTGTCTTTAGTCTCTGGCAAAAAGCAAGTAAGTAAAGAAATTTTTTTCTTGTAGTAACTCTTTGCTGCGATAACAAGTTTTCTATTTTCTTCTTCTCTTATTCTAGTTCCTGCAGTTATTGAAGTTGACCCGCGTCGCTTTGTTGCAGCGTAAAGGATTAAAGCTACAAAATATAGTAGTAGTAGCTCTTAATGGGGATAAATAGTTATCTATGTTAGTACTTTTAACTATGCCGGTGCCAAAAATAAAGTTGGATGCTCTGTTATAGTTTTTAGAAATAGTGCTCTTAAAAATTCTATTGCTGTCTTATGTCCATAAACGATCGACGTGCAACTATCACAACGATTGGGTGCTCCGTTGTTGCTGAATTAAAAAAAGAACACACTAATAAATACATTTTATATTTATAATATAACATAAGTTTGGATTTCAGATATGGCCGCAAAGTCATCATAGTGGTCACTCCCTTGATAGTCGGGATATTTGGTCTGCTTAAGTCATTTTCCTACAACTATTGGATGTTGATAGTGCTCGAGTTTCTGGAAGCGGCCCTGGGCTACGGAAATGCATCACTGATATTAAGTATGTACAAACATAACTTATTATAATCTTAATTTTTATATATAATTATTCTTTATGTTAGAAGATACCAACTATCCCAACCGAGTCAAACGGCTATACCAACCGGCTCAAACGGGTATACCAACAGTATAGTATAGCGCCAGACCACATATGAGTAAGGTGCTCTCGTGGAGAGCACACTATGAAAGTTAACGGCTGAAACAACACATCTGCTTATAGTCCTAGAACTGATTGCCGATACAGTACTAAAACAAAAAAAAAAAAGTTAGAACATGGGGAACAAGTTGATGGATGAGAAGAAAAAGAGACATTATATACTTGTAGTAAAAATTGTAGCACTGATTGGTCACATGTTTATTATTTCAGCTCTAGAAGTAGTCAGCCAATCAAACCGAGTCATATTCTCGTGCATAGCTGATATCCTGACCAATTTCGAGTCAGCATTCTTTGGACTAATAGCGTGGCAGATCCCTTACTGGCGATACTTGATCCGAGTCATTTATGCACCTCTACTGATCATAGTATTTTATATCTTCTTCGTCGACGAAGGCGTCAGATGGCTGTTGGCTCACAATAAAAAAAAAGAAGCTGTAAAGGTTATTCAGAGGGTAGCCAAAATAAACAATATATCTTTGTCTGATGAAGCGCAGAAGATAATAACTGTTATAAGTGGCGAGAAGAGTCAAACCGATCAGGTACATATGTCAAAAATGTTTATTTTTTTTAATCTGTTTTTGAAAATCGAAAGAAGTAATATAAACAATTATTTCAGATGCAAAATGGGAAGTACAAAAAGCCACGGTTTTGGAGTGTGCTACAATCTAGAACTATTTTATTACGTGTGGTAATCACGTCGGCTGCTTCTTTCTGCAGCACGTTTGTTGACACCGGGGTCATCATCAACTCCGTCAGTATCTCGGGCAACAAGTTCCTCAACTTCGCTGCCATGCTCCTCGTCATGATCCCGACTCGCTTCATCACAGCCGTTACTCTGACCAGGTTCGGCAGGAAAGTGCCGATATGCGTTGCGTACTGTTTATGTGCTGTATTTTTCGTTGCTTCTGCTTTTGCTCCCACAAGTGAGTTATTTTGTTTTACATTTTAAATAAAAAATTATATTTAGACTAATGTTAAGTCAATAATATAAATTGAATTGTATTATTAATTGCCTACGTGTATTCAGTACATGTCATGTGTTCATTCAGTCTTTGCGTTAGTTTCATTGAAACTATGACCTGTGACTATGACTTTTTATTTACGAAAGTAAAGCCACGTAAACAATAAAAGCATATATATATGTTAAGGAGTAAGTTCACACTTACCCTCACTGATTGTAAAATAAATTTTATTTTATTTTAGATATTTGGTGGTTATCTTTAATGTTTTACCTGATTGGAAAAATGTGCTTTTCTTACGGGAGTTTTTCCCTGGTGATGTTTACCATGGAGTTGTTCCCTACAACTTCAAGAAATTTTCTCACAAACATTGCTCAAACTATTGGACGCTTGGGTTCCGTGGTAGCACCTCAAGCTCCATTATTGGTAAACCTTTTAAATATGTTACTGTCAAATATTTATTTCTAAAGTACGTGTAATGGGACAGCAATAAGTATACTTTATACTGAAACTAGCTTTTGCCAGCTCCTCTGGCAATTTAATTTGGTTACCGGCGAGAGATTCTTCCAGCAACTCTTTTATTATACAAAAGAAGTTTGTTATAGCAAGCTGTATCTGCAGCTAAGGTTCGTTTGTAGAATTCAGTTATAGTTGCTCCCTTTTTTATATTTTCCGGGATAAAAAGTGGCCTTGGTGGTAGTTTCAACTGTGTCTGTTTAAAATTTCAGCTCAATTGAATGCTCCATTGTGGCAGGATTGATTAACAAAAGTTATAGTTATGCCCGCGGGAACTCTTAAAATTTCCGGGATGATAATTAGCCAATGTCCTTCTCTGGGACTTTAAGTATCTCCGTACCAATTTTCATCTAAATCGGTTTAGCGGTTTCCGATTCATCCAGTGGGTGCTGAAGCGTGATTGAATAACAAACAACCGAACATCCGAACTTTCGTATCTATAAAATTAATGGGATAGCTGGTAATTAATGAATTTTGCCATCTGCAGCATCTGTCCTAAATTTGGTGTCGGCTCGGAACTTCTTAATTAACTTTTAATTATACTAATAAAGTTTGCTATAGCAAGCTTTAGTTCGTTTAAGCTCGGTTATGGTTATTCCTGCGGAAACTTTTGAATTTTTCAGGATCAAAACTAGCCTATGTCCTTCCCCGGGACTTAAGCTATTTTCATATCAAATTTCATTTAAATTGGTTCAGCGGTTTAAGCGTGAAGAGGTAACAGAGGATATTGAAAAAGGCATGCAAGGTTTTAATCCAAGTTTAGTAATGACGTAATGTTTTATATAAATTTCTGTATTTATTACACTACCTTATCTTATATCTCTTTATTTTATCAAATTAGTATAATTTAGTTGTACTATTTTATTTCAGGGACAATATATGCCAGGACTGCCGAGTGTTGTGTTTGGGGTGGCGGCCCTGGGCCCGGCTCTGTTAGTGTTGATCCTACCTGAAACCAGCTCCTCCGCTCTGCCAGAAGACCTTAACGATGCCAAAAAAATAGATCAACCATCAGAGGCAGCAACAAATGAACGTGCAATCCCTTTAGCGCAAATTCAGCATCAGTCGTAGGTGACAGTTGGCTGGTCACACCTCTTGCGCCTGTTGTGTGACCATTTGTAAATATATCAAAGTACCTAGCAAATAGTAGTTAAGATATAGTATAAAAACGTATGATGTAAGAACACGTATCTATGTTGTTTCATTCTCCATTTTTCGGACTAACGTGCTAAATACTTCTTGCCATTTAGTTTTCAACCACAGAGCAAGGAATACCGGGCGCTGGCGCTACTCGGCTGCGCGCGCCCCGATAGAGGAGACAGTAATAATAATATTCGTGCAGTCGTGCCCGTGCCCGTGCCGTGCTCTCGGCTACCAGTGCCAATTTGACCACCGTGGAGTGAATTTGTCCAAAAAATTGTGAAACTGCCCCATTGTCCTATAATTAGGTTTAAAAATCAAAGCAAAAAGGTAAATAAAGCTAATGCTGGTGTAACATATCAGTAACACAAATAAGTATTTAATTATGACAAAATACAGATATTTACAAAATAATATTGAGGTTTTGTGTTTCAAAGGCATCTTGGCACAAAAAGAGTAAAAAAGTAATTTAGTAATCTAATTTAAGTTTAAATCTAAAGTAGGGAAGCTTCTATGACGTATTTTATTTGTTTTAGATGTTAATAAATATATTTAGTAGCATTTTCTGGTTCTATGAGTATAGGCAATAAGTTGTGTCTTGTAGGCGTATAAAATGTTTAACTATTTTTACAAATATAAGCTAATAACGATTTTTTTTTTATTTTGTCTATCCGTCTGCCTTTGACAATTATATACATTTTATGTCTCTTTAGATTTTCGATTCGCTAACAGTACAAGTTCAGGAAGCTTGAAGCATTTTACATAGATACGCGCTATCCCGCGCACATACATAGATACGCGCTATCCCGCGCACATACATAGATACGCGCTATCCCGCGCACCTTACATATGGCAAAAACTGTCTGCCTGACACAATTCCAGAAGCTTCGAGGGGCTAGCCATGCTACAATTCACGTACGCCAAAAACTAGAAAACAGAAGAAGGGAGCAAACAACCAATTATAATCGAACAAGTGTAATCAGACCAAACCTCAACACCCCGCAAACCGCACGTGACGCACGTCGCCCGCCCCCACTTTTTCGACGCACCGTCTCATTGTAAAAAAATTAGTGTCGGACAACCGTCTGGAATCGTGACAACTTGTGCCTTTCACTTTTTATGTCTGTCTCTCTCGCTCTTAGGCGGGCTAACCATGCCGCTTGCCTCTCACTCGCTCTCATTGTGAGCGCATAACGTGAGCGGAGCGTAACGCAGTTTCTTGAAGTGTCACCCGGCAAACCAATTTATAAGACGTTGTCACGTCAATATAACTAAATGTGAACCATATTGTGTGTGTAAGATTAAGATAACACCCAAATTTGTTTTTATGAAATTAAATGTATAAGTTTAACACATACCTAATAGTCTACTTTTCGTAAACCTATTTTTCAGTACAAACTGTTAGCAAAGCATTGGGAAGTCACGCGCCGGAACACATTCCCACGCCCACCTCGAGATCAATGAGTTCCGAGGTATAGACTTCCGAAACTGACACCAAAGAGGTCTGTCCATTTGTAGGTGGCTAGCCCACGCCGGGGCCGTGGTAGAGTCTAAGTTTTAATTGTAGATCTGACACTCTGAGTAATTTAAATGAGAACCTGCCGCAAGATGGCAGCAGCAATAAAAAAGATCTACCTGAAATTATAGGAAACTCAACAAATACAAAAATACACAATAACGTGTATGGAATCGTGGGGAGCTCGAAGTTCCTATGTAGGTCAGCTCCGGAGGCCGCTCTAAGGGAACGGTTTTGGAGGGTCTGGAGTCTTTGGAGGTTGCGTTTAGACAACACATAGACGACACAAGCGTATGCTAGTATGGGGCGGATGCAAGTTGTGTAAAGAGTCAGCTTATTTCTTAACGAAATCTTACTGGACTTGCCTATTATGAGATATAGTCGACCGAGGATAAAAGCGGCTCGGTCTCTTAACTATTTTGGTGTGATCGCGGAAGTTCAAACACCTATCTAGGGTCACACCGAGATCGCACGACCGAAGAGTAAGAGGGAAGACAAAGGTGGTGCCAATGATCATAATTATATAGACTTGGAGTTCCATTTACACTATTATGTTAAAAAACTTAAGCATACAAATATTTTATAACAGAGTTTTAAATGTTATAAAAACGGCAAAATTCTTGTTTATATTTCATTTTTCTAAAATTTATTTTGTCAGGTGAAAGTGTAAGGTTTAAGAATATTTATACAAAAATCATTCGCCATAGTACGAGGCCTAGAAATTGCCAAACAAAAGCATGCCAATGCATAATAATTTATTTTTGTTTAGATTTTTCATCGTTTGTTAGACTATTACATCTTATCAAAAACATTTTCATGTAAAATGTTGCCAAGATGAAACCATATGGCTTGCACTATCAAAAAGTTATCAGAACTCATGTAGCGCCAAGCTTCTTTTATAAATAATAAGAGCGACCTCCGTGAAATACTTGTAATAGCAATAATTATATCTATATACAAATTAAATTGTGTTTTAATGTAAACAACATCTTTTCATATTTTTCAGTAGTCTTGACACAACTGACGTGTATGTTATATTTTGAATATCGAGTGCACAGATCACCTATATATTTACAACACTCCCCTCACTCACGAGGATTCAACAAATTTCAAGACCTATCAAATCAATTCTTCTTTAAAAATAACAGCCTTGGTCAATACATCAACCTTCATGTTTTTACTATCTTTATATTTCATTTCAATTTTCTTTTCTTT
Organism: Apoda limacodes; assembly: GCA_946406115.1. Classification (NCBI taxonomy): domain Eukaryota; kingdom Metazoa; phylum Arthropoda; class Insecta; order Lepidoptera; family Limacodidae; genus Apoda; species Apoda limacodes. The sequence goes on from OX291556.1 coordinate 27,032,300, forward strand.
TATACAGTCTCTAATGAAATGTTCCTTTATGTCAATATGTTTTGATCTGCTGCTCACAAGTCGATTGTTAGCTTATACTTTGTTGTATTCCCATATCCTGTAGCAATTGCTTTAAATGAATGGCTTCTTTTGCACAATCAGTTAGAGCCATATATTCGGCTTCTGCCGTTGATAACGCTACAGTGCGTTGTTTTCTTGAATAAAAACTAACAAGGCCTCCTGCATATTTAAAAATAAATCCGGTATATGATCTTCGATCTATTTTACAAGCAGCCCAATCTGCCTCTGCCATCCCTATAAGTGGTGTATTATTCGACGAATACTTCAATTTTGTTTTTGTACCTTTTAAATATCGAAGCACTCTCTTTGCTGCTTGCCAGTGATTTTCTCCATAACAGTTATTAAACTGACTTAAATAACTTACCGCAAACAGAATATCTGGTCTGGTTGCGATTGCTAAGTATATAAGAGAGCCGATTAAATTTTGATAGGGATATTTCTTTAAGTCTTCTTTATTTTCTGAGTTCAGAAGTTTTATGTTTAGTTCTATAGGGGTGGAAACTGAATTACAATCATTCATCGTGAATTTTGTCAATACATTTTCAATATATTGCTCTTGGTCAGTAGTCACTTCTCCCCCTACCCCTGGTAGCACAGTGTCGTCATAAGGACGTCATTTTTAATGCAAGTCGATGACGAGCCGGATGTCATTAAGACTTCCGTAATGACTTCTTTGGTACGTCCATAGGACTAGATAAGTCAGGCGATAATGACGTCACGGTAATGACGTCTAAAGGACGTGATGGTAATGTCGTCTAAAGAACGTGATAGTGATGACGTCTAAAAGACATGATAATGATGACGTCTGTATGACGTGATAGTGATGTCATCTAATGGACGAGATGGCAATGACGTCTTAAGTACGTGGTGGTAATGTCGACTAACGGACGTGATGGTGATGATGTTCAAAAGACATGATAGTGATGATATCTGTAGGACGTCATTTATACATCCATAATAACCTCTTTGGAACGTCCATAGTTGTGGGTAGTGGGGTAGACAGGCCACCGGGAGGGAGTTTGAATGAGTTTGAATGAGTTCAGTAATTCTTGATATTTTGTCCAGTCCGTGAAGTTTTTCATTGGTGGTAAAGGTTTATCCCTAATAGAAACTCCGAGGACCAGTAAAATGGGAAGGTGTTGCGAATCGATATTATGGAGGGTTTCTAAAGAGATGGGCAAATTGATAGTACGGGCTAGTGCTATGTCTAGTACGTCTGGTTGAAATGAGTCCTGAGAGGGATAATGAGTGGGGTAGCCGGGACCAATTACAACGTAATTGTGCGCCGCGGCATCGATTTTCAAATCTCTACCTTCATTGGATGAAATTCTTGAACCCCATTGTCGGTGTTTGGCGTTGAAGTCGCCGAGTATAAGTGTGGGCGTGTCGTCGGACATAATATTTTTTATATCGCCGGAAATGAAAGGCACCTTAGGTGGTTTGTAGGCGGCGAAAACCTTAAGTTCGGTGTTACCGACTTTTAGTTTAATGCCTATCGCTCGGGTTGAAACAAAGCTTGGCAGGGGTAATTGAAACGTTCTTTCAAATATAACGGAGTAGACGGATTGAACAGTACGTTGTAGAGAAGAAACAGAAAATGAGTATTCCGGCGAAGGCGAATTGGGAGCCACTTGAGTTTTAATCGAAATTCGGATATATGATCATATTTACGTAAACCAAATATGTATGTATATAGATTCTGGATTCACTCAAGCTTATTTAATTGCTCCTCAGTAAGGTCAAGATACAAGGACTGGAAACAGAAGTGATTTAGCCAGTGCAATAGTGTAAACACAAAAAGGTAATGTTTTACTTATATTTAAAGTTTACATTTAACATTTTAATCTGCAGCATCTGAGAAGAAGGACCTCCACAGTTTTTTTTGCCTTTTTTCATGGTTTTTTCCTGGAAAATAAAATTTTGTTTGCTTTTTGTAGGTATTTCAACCCTTATTCTTCTTTTTAGTTATAAAGCAGTTGTATATACTTGATAAAAGTAGATTTTTTGTGGTGTGTCGTAGTATTTCTTTATTTTAACAATAAAAAAAAATTACAAAACTATGTACCAACAATTAACGCATTAAGAACACCAATTACTAGGTAATTAAATAACAAATGGACTAGTAACAAGTGTAATTTGGTTAAAATAAAAAAGTAATTTGGTTTCATGCAGTTTACATAGATATATGAGAGGGTAACGTATAAGTAAAATATTGATTAGAATTCGGCAGGATTTTACAGTTTTATAGCCAAGTACAATTGCGAAAGTTTAAGCGGGTCACTCTGCCTACTCCTTTCGCGCACAAACAACCCGCTACACCCCCGCCCCTGTAAGAGAGAGCTAATATAAGTGTTCTGTGGCATAATTTATTACTGCGCAAACGCACTGGCGTTATATTGTGATTGTGATCAAACAAAACTGAAAACCACTTATCTTCATCCATATAGTTGTGTTGTGTTTGTTAAGTTTTATCAACTTTAAGAAAGTAAGTACCAATATTACTATACGTTTCTTTCTTTGTACTATTGACTGACAAACTCTGTAAACCTCATGCAAACAATAGAAGGAAGAACAATGCTATAATTTTTCAATGCGATTAATGTCATAATCCAGCCAAGTTTAAAAGACATATTCTGTATGAAAACAAAGTACAAATCGTGGCTCATTCTCTTTGGTTGGATTATTGACATTAAACGCATAATGTACATAATGTCGATGAACAATACGCCACTTATATATCATGGCTATGCTGATCTTCTGTTTGTTCTTTGTTCTGGCGTCATAATTAAGTAGTTAGCGTAAAATTACAGTGTTTTGACTTTTTTTTTTACATTACATGTGATCTAAATGTCTTTTTTACACTCCAGCATGTGTTTTAGTTTGAAACCCATTCGGGCCCAAACCCCTAACTGTAGGCTGAATGATTTAAGTTAATGCTATACTTCAAATTATATTTTTAGAGGATTATGACAAGGCAAAAAAAACTAGAGTTGGCTGAGAACCCTACTGACCTGCAAAGTGCAGCTGAAGGCAGTCTTCAACCTAGAATAAAGTGCAGACCAAAACGATTACTTAGTAGCAGTGAAGATGAGGATAATATTTAGTCTACATTTGATCGTCCTCCGAGGCTGCATACATTAACAGGTAAGTATTTTAATGACAGGTTTAACATATCACTTTTTAAGGTATAGCAGCTAACTAGTACTGCCATTAGATATTACCAATCTTCTTTTCATAGAAACTAATTTCAAAAATCTTGCTTCTATAAACGCATTTATAATCAGCGCACCACCTTTTAATCAGATTAGCCCTTAGGCCATTTGTTATTTAATTACCTTGTTATTGGTGTACTTAATGCGTTAATTGTTGGTACATAGTTTTGTCATTTTTTTTTATTGTTAAAATAAAGAAATACTACGACACACCACAAAAAATCTACTTTTATTAAGTATATACAACTGCTTTATAACTAAGAAGAAGAATAAGGTCATATATAATATGGTTGAAATACCTACAAAAAGCAAACAAAATTTTATGTTCCAGGAAAAAACCATGAAAAAAGGCAAAAAAAACTATGGAGGTCCTTCTTCTCAGATGCTGCAGATTAAAATGTTAAATGTAAACTTTAAATATAAGTAAAACATTACCTTTTTGTGTTTACACTATTGCACTGGCTAAATCACTTCTGTTTCCAGTCCTTGTATCTTGACCTTACTGAGGAGCAATTAAATAAGCTTGAGTAAATCCAGAATCTATATACATACATATTTGGTTTACGTAAATATGATCATATATCCGAATTTCGATTAAAACTCAAGTGGCTCCCAATTCGCCTTCGCCGGAATACTCATTTTCTGTTTCTTCTCTACAATGTACTGTTCAATCCGTCTACTCCGTTATATTTGAAAGAACGTTTCAATTACCCCTGTCAAGCTTTGTTTCAACCCGAGCGATAGGCATTAAACAAAAAGTCGGTAACACCGAACTTAAGGTTTCGCCGCCTACAAACCACCTAAGGTGCCTTTCATTTCCGGCGATATAAAAAATATTATGTCCGACGACACGCCCACAATTATACTCGGCAACTTCAACGCCAAACACCGACAATGGGGTTCAAGAATTTCATCCAATGAAGGTAGAGATTTGAAAATCGATGCCGCGGCGCACAATTACGTTGTAATTGATCCCGGCTCCCCCACTCATTATCCCTCTCAGGACTCATTTCAACCAGACGTACTAGACATAGCACTAGCCCGTACTATCAATTTGCCCATCTCTTTAGAAACCCTCCATGATATCGATTCGCAACACCTTCCCATTTTACTGGTCCTCGGAGTTTCTATTAGGGATAAACCTTTACCACCAATGAAAAACTTCACGGACTCGACAAAAAATCAAGAATTACTGAACTCATTCAAACTCCCTCCCGGTGGCCTGTCTACCCCACAGGAAGTGGAAACAGCCACTCAGTCACTTCCTTCTGCTATCTCCTCCGCACTTGCTCAATGCACCACGTCTGCCAAGTCAACCTCAGGGAAAAGTTTACTACCGGCACATCTCCGTAGTAAACTTAGCCAAAAACGAGAGCTTCGCAAACTGTGGTGCCGAACTCGTTGCCCAACAATTAAAAAAGAGTTAAATAAGTTAGGTACTGAGCTATCGAACCAAATTTCAACTTATCGGAAATGGTCTTGGGATAACACAATCTCAAAGGCCAGCGACAACGATACCGCTTTATATCGTTTAGCTCGCTGTATGACCAGCACCCCTGCACCCATACACCCCCTTGTAGACACGCTAGGTAACCGTCTGTACTCAGCTGAGGAACGCGCGGACTTACTGGCGGACCACTTCGAGGACCAATTTAGGCCCAATCCCAATATATATGCATGTAAGTACTTATCTATCATAAATTAAAAAATGTCAAAACATCACTTTAATTTTCTACACTAATGCAAGCATTTTACCTCTGATCTTAATAAAAAACACTTTTTGAGTACTTATTGTCTCAGAGTAAGATACAGATCAACAGAAACCTACTCAACGCTGATCGAAGCTGCTAACATTTAAGTGCGCCAAACAAAAAAAAAATGGAAATTTTATAACTTTGTTTTGGAAATAAAATAAACAAAAATAGGCTCAAAAATAGATACGAATCAACTAATTTATTTTCTTAGTAATATTTAATAGTCCAATTGATAATTAAAACTCCAGACAGAGTAGAGAAGTACCTAGCCCGGCAACACTATGCTGTATTCTGACGGTAGAGTGACGTCAGAGAGTTCGTTATCGTTAGGCGTGCAATAATCCACGTGAACTTTTAAAACCAGCTCTCGGGAAAGGTAATAGTTTTCACAATAACGGGATTTGTATTTTAGAAACGGAACGCTTTTGTGTTGGGAGAAATTCCGTCTAGAAAAATCGGCTAATCTACCGTTAGGTACTTGTGCAAGGCCGCAAGGCGTTGCATGCATGATGCAATTTACCATTTTAGGACGTCATAATCATAAGACTTGAGTTAACATGTTCAAAATAATTTTTTAAGGTGATTTTATATACGTACTGCGGACGTCTATTGATGGACGGTGTACGTATTATAACGGGCGGACGTCTCTTGTACGACCTATTGACTTCAATGGTTCACGGAAATTATGATTAGTTACACAAACACGTATTTTAGCTTTATGATTATGAATTGACAAAGAAACAAAATTAATTCTCAGTTTTCAGCCTCTGAACGTCAACATTAACGACAACATATTAACATACTTATACGACAACATTAAGACGCCAATAAATTGATAAAGACAGGACGTCTTTTGTACGACTAATTGACGTCGATGTATGACAGATAATTATGAGTAGATACACAAACACGTATTGTAGATATATAATTTTATATTGACAAACAGTCAAAATCAATTTTAAGATTACAGTTTTTGGCCTCTGAATAATATATTTTACACATCCAGGAAGTAATCAAAGAAAGTCCTCCGTACGACAACATTTTGACGTCAAGAAGTCGATAAAGATAGGACGTCTCTTGTACGACCTATTGACGTTGATATTTGACGGAAAATTATAATTAGATACACAAATACGCATTGTAGCTTTATAATTCTGAATTGATAAAAGGTCAAAATCAATTCTAAGATTTTAGCTTTTGGCTCCTGAATAATATATTTTGCACGCTCAGAAAGTCATCAAAGAACGTCCTCAGTACGACTTCATTTGGACGTCAAGAAGTTGATAAAGTAAGGACGTCTTTTTTACGACCCATTAACGTCGGTATTTGACGTCAATTTTGAGGTGATTTTATTCACGTACTGTGGACGACTATTTTTAGTCAGGTGACGTCTACGTCCTAAAATGATTAGAAATCGACGTCATTATGACGACCCTGTGCTGCCTGGGACATGGGTCAAATGTATTTCCAGACAATAGTGTAATTTTCCTATGTCTCTTACTTCAAAAGCTCCTTTTAACTCTTCTTATAGTTTGTTTAATATTTTTTCTGATTTATATGCTATGATTATTAACTCATATAAGTTTATGATTACTTTTTCATCTCCTTTTTCTAAAATATATAGACAAGGATCGGCAATGAAACTTTTGAAACCCATGTCTTTTAATTTATTGTGCAGCTATATTTACGTCTTCACAATATAATACAGCATCCTCCACGCAGTTCATGACATAATCATTATGCGATTTTGGGACATTTCTTTCCCTTCTAGTCTCATTCACTGTTTCTATTATATTTTCAGAATTTTTATATATTGCTGGTTCTTGTGGCATACTATCATTATGCATCTCTTCACATTCAACTACATCTTCATTATTTTCATCATTTAATGAAGGTTCATATTCTAAAATCTCATTATTTTCACAGTTATCATTGTCTTCAGTATTCTTATTATGAATATCATTTACTTGTTTTTCATTTGATTTCCTTTTGAATATTATCTTTATCCCATTTCTATCAGTTTTTCTTCTTCTATATCATTTTCATTTTGCTTGAGATAATACATTTTATCTATTATATTTACATCCCTACTGATTATAACTTTATTTTCTCTCGGAATAAAAATCCGATACGCTTTTGAATATTCAGAATATCCAACAAATACTCAAACAGATGCTTTTGGCTTAAATTTGCTCTTTCTTTGCCATTTATTTAATGTAAATGCTTTATTTCTAAATATTTTTAAATGTCACACTGATGGTTTTCTGTTAAGCCATTTTTCAAAAGGTGTTACGTTATTAATGGTACTGCATGGACATCTATTTGTTAGATAATTTGCAGTTTGAATGGCTTCACCCCAAAATCTTTCGGGTAAATTTGCTTCTATCAGCATACACCTTGCTTTGTCTAGTAACGTTCGGTTTTTCCTCTTAGCCATACCATTTTGTTCTGGTATGTATGGAACTGAAAATCTTCTTCTTATTCCAATTACCTTTAAGTAGTCATCAAATTTTTTATTTACATATTCAGAACAATTATCGCTTTGAAGATTCTTTATTTTCTTTCTGTAAATCTTTCAACCTCTGTTTTAAATTGTTTAAATATTTCAAAGGCTTCATAACATATACTCTGCAGTATTTTGAAAAATCACCTGTAAATGTGATAAAATATTTTGATCCTGCAATAGTTGGTACCTTCATTGGTCCACATACATCCGTGTGAATTATTTCTAATACTTCATTTGTTCCTTGTTGGTCACACGTAGTAAAAGGTAACTTTGTCGTCTTTCCTTCTAAGCATATTTCACAATCATTTAATTTTTCTCCCTTGTTGAAGTTCAGACCTTCCATGCTTTGTTTACTGAAAGCAATTTTTAAGTGTATTTCATTTAGATGACCAAGCTTTCGGTTCCATTTGTCAATTACATTCAAATTAGTGTATTTACACTCTTCCTGTTTATTTTCATGAACATAATAAAGGCCGTCTTCATTTCTATATGCTTTTATTACTAATTCCCCTTTATCTTTAACGGTAGCATAGTTCTTTTTGAATAATACAGTTGCTCCTTTATCTGTTATTTTTCCAACAGACATCAAATTTTTAGTAAGACTTGGTACATACAAGGTATTGAAAAGTCGTAGTGTAGGCGTTTCTTTCATGTTAAGTACCGCATCCATCTTCTTGTGCTGTGCATTTGTCTGATGCGAGCTTTAAGGCACTACAATTCTTGTTCTCATCAATATTTGAGATTTTTTCTTTTTTAAATGACATGTATGATGTGCAACCACTATCCAAGCACCAATTATTTGTGTTTGTTTTATTATCTTTTCTGTTTGTTAAAACAATATTCTTCTACATAAGACTTACTGTAATGTGGTTTGTTTCTACAGTCATTTGCAGTATGTCCTTTTTTATGACACTTATAGATTCTATGTTTTTACTTTGTTTGTTATTTTCATGCTGAGTTATTTAATTCATGTATTTATTACGTCCGTACATTACTTCCTCTGCTATGTCTTGGCTTTTAGAATTTCTGGCATCACTTTCCTCAATGATTTTTACTTTTAAGTCTTCTGGCTTTGGTAATAAATCTCTGGAGTCAATAGCTATACGAATATTCTCAAAACTTGATGGTAAACTGTACAATATAATGATGCTCAATAATTCAGGATCTATTATTTCTATTTTTATATATTATTTCTATCCCCATGTTTGGTTATTTATCAACAATATCAATAAAGTTGTTAAGATGATCACGAATATCATCTTTTTCTGACATTTTCCTCAATATGAGCTGTTTAAGTAACGTTGCTTTCCTTGCGGGTCCTTCACTTTGGTAAATAGACTTTAATTTATCCCACGTTTCTTGAGATGTTTAACATGTTTTTATTTGTTTTAGCTTTGTTGATAAAATGAGCAGTAATAATTCAGAACGAGCCAACATATCTCGTTTTTCATACTTTCCTATTGCCGCACTATCTGTTTCGGGCTTGACATTTTTGCCACTAACATATTTCCACAATTCATTTTTTATTAATATAGCCTGCACTTGTAAACTTTAAGTATCATAATTTTCTTTACTCAAAGGTTCTATTCTATATCTGGACGACATGACGGATTTCTAAATTTTCGATACTTGAAAAATTTTTTGGTTTTAGGCAGTTCTGGGTCCCATAACCTTTTATAAATAACAAGAGCGACTTACGTGAAATACTTGTAATAGCAATAATTATATCTTTATACTAATTAAATTGTGTTTTAATGTAAAAAACATCTTTCCATATTTTTCAGTAGTCTTGACACAACTGACGTGTATGTTATATTTTAAATATCGAGTGCACAGATCACCTATATATTTACAACAGCATTTAACTCTACAAGCACTAACTTCATAAAGCCTTAGTGTAGAGTCTAGGTTTAAATATGTGGCTTGGCCGTTTCACCTGCTGAATATCTTCCTTAAAAAATGTATAAACATAGCAGTTGAATCTTTCAGCATCCTTAATTTATTCATTTCTGAAATTGATAGTATCAGAATTGTTAAAATATTCCTGTGATGTTTCTAAAAAAAATAACATTCAAATGTAAAGAATCCCTACAGATTGGCTGCAAGCTTTAGTCAAAAGTAGTTTTGACCGATATTTTAATTCACCTGTAGTCGAACGTTTTTTTGACTGTTTTTGAAGTGAAAACTTCTTTAGCGGCGTTGTGCACTTTTTTTGGTATGGGTAAAAAATGATAAACTCGCGTCAGGTCACGTGTCCTAATCGTGAAAATGCGTAAGATGGATGGAGAGTGGGAGTATCCCCCTCTCTTTCTACGGCGCGGCGAAAATTTATGCCTGCGCCTGCTGTTTCGTTTAGGCGGCGCAAGGCGCTTGCGCGAATGGTCGTGTGTTACATAAACATGTTACAGCGTGCTACGCGCATCCATGGATGGTGACAGCTGATGGCTCGACCGTCTGTGTAGTGGCCATACTGCTGTGTATTCGTAAAATTCGTGTATATAAAGTGATTAAAATATGTAAATTGAACAAAGTGCATCTTTGTCTTTCTAAAATACGTAAACCGTAATGCCACGCCTATTATAATTTTTATTTTTAGTATTCGCGATTATGAGTAGTACAGGGAGGTTGGATATGGAATTTTAATTCTATGACAGATTGCGATGTCAAATATACTACGTCAAAAAAGTAAATAAACAAACATTATTATTTCTTGACAATGTCAAAGACATGTCTTGTGACATATTTGAGTGTTAAGCGCGAATCGTGTGTGAAGGTTTTCACTTCTGCCGGCACTCCCGGAGTGCAACTTGTTTTTTTTTTGCAGTCAAAACTACTTTTAACAGGTTAAGAGTTTTGACTGTAACATAACAATTATACGCCTCGAATTAAGAACCGCCTTTTTTTAGGGTTCCGTACGTCTGAATGGAAAAAATCGGCGAAACCCTTATGGGATAATAATAATTTTGAACATATCACACAGCGCTATTTGGTCCCAAACTAAGCAAATCTTGTATTATGAAACCAGACAACGGTTAAAAATACTTCATTCTGTTTTTTGTAAATAAATACATATCACACATGATAACTTAGATTTCCTTATTGATAATGCATTAAGTTGGTCAGCACAAGTTAAAGAAATCTGGCGGTATTTTACTGCAACTCTGCGCTTTTTTTACAGATTTCGGAATTTTATCCCGATTTATTCGAAGCTTTTACTGATATAGGCTCTTATTTTGCCTTTTATTGATAACAGTGACGTGTGCTATCTTGACTTAAATTCTGACCTTCTTAATAAATTAGATCGACTTCTCAATAACTGTATTCGCTTTATTTTCTGCCTTCGTAAATATGCTCACATATCCGCTTTTCGCAATCAGCTAAATTGGCTACCAATACAGCAACGTAGAAATGTCAGAATTCTTTGTATTCTTTTTTCAATTTTAAATGATCCTAACTCTCCAGACTACTTAAAATCTAGATTTTAATACCTTGTAATCGTTCGCTTCGCTCTTTTCAAAACTTTTGTTTTAATTATATTATTATTACGTACTATAGTATTAAGTACTGTATGTAGATTTATTTACATATATAGTACTGTTATAATTGTATGTATGTTTTATTAAATATTATAAAACATAAATACAATTATAGCCACTAGTACTGGTTAATATCGGAATACTCTTAAATATCTGAATTCCTTCACTCGATTGACGATATTTGACACTTCACATGGTGCGCCCCCTATGCTACATAAAAACAAAAAAATAATAATTGACATGCTTGACTTTGTTTTTATTAGCTTACCAACTTATTTTTATTACCAACTTAGTATTTCAGTACATGTTGTATACGCTTTAGCTGATTATTAAAGTATTGTATTAAATTAACATTGGTTTCACCTCACCAGCACGAAAAGGATAGTTTTAATGTACAAATTCAGTGAGCATAATCGAATTTTGCTTATCAGTGAGGCAAAGTAATTCACTGTTCCAACATTGACTTTTGGAATTAACCCGATGATGAAAAAAAAAAAAACAATACAATGCCTGGTCAGAAACAAATTTCGAGACAAATACTTAACCCTGTTCATTTTAATTAAAAATATAACTACATAGCAGTTTTTCGTTTTTAAGTGAGTTTTTATAAATAATTAGTATTATTAAACGTTTATACAGCTAACTTAAAAAATATCATACGTTGTTTTGATAGCAGTGGCAAAGGTTGTAGTTCCGAATTCCGAACGCAACCTCAATTTAAAAAAAAAACAAAGTAAAATGGCGGCAAGCTAATTTTTTAACATAAGGTTGTTTATTTAATTAATAATTCTGTTTTGTTTGAAAAATGAGCGGTACAAGCTACGAAGATTTTTCTCTGACACCAGGAGAATTAAGACAACAAGTCTCCAATGCCGAACTTAAATTTTTACCAGAAAAGTCACGTGAAAATATTTTTCAAGCTGGTAGAGGTGAAAAGTTGTATGTTGGACGCGTGAGAATTTTTTTTCGGTCTCGTGCTTTTAAATCCCTCGCTTTGCTCAGTAGTCTATATTAGCTTTTCTATCTCAGGATTTAAAGTCGGCACTTCTACCAAAAAACGCTTTTACTCACTTGTATTACAAATAACTATTACATTGTATTGACAATTCAAAAGTATTCTCAGAAACCTATTTGAATAAATATTGTGTGATTTGATATATATGTCACCTTAAAATTGTAAATAACGTAGGGTTGTAATCTATGTAGTAAGATTGTATACTATGGAACAAAAATAGTAAAAAGTGTACTTTTTAGATTATGTGAAACATGATTCGATCGCTCCGCTCGCTTCGCTCACTCCGCATCTATGTGTTCACATGAGAAAATGAACCTAACCCAACCACAAAGTTTTATACAGTGAGATTTCTGCCTCATTTTGTTTCATAGTATAAAATCTTACTAGATAGATTATAACCTAACGTTATTTACAATTTTACGGTGACATATATATATTATTATATGAACACAGAGCTCCTCAGAATTAAATTGTTAGTACTTTCCACTAAGTGATAAATGTAACGCATAGCTCCTCAGAATTAAGTTGTTACTACTTTGCACTAAGTGATAAATGTAACGCATAGCTCCTCAGGATTATATTATTAGTACTTTGTACTAAGTGATTAATGTAACGCATAGCTCCTCAGAATTAAATTGTTAGTACTTTGCACTAAGTGATAAATGTAACGCATAGCCCCTCAGAATTAAATTGTTAGTACTTTGCACTAAGTGATAAATGTAACGCATAGCTCCTCAGAATTATATTATTAGTACTTTGTACTAAGTGATTAATGTAACACATAGCTCCTCAGAATTAAGTTGTTAGTACTTTGTAAGTATTGATAAATATAACACAGCTCCTCAGAATTATGTTGTAAGTACTTTGCACTAAGTGATAAATGTAACAAATAGCTCCTAAGAATTAAGTTGTTAGTACTTTGCACTAAGTGATAAATGTAACACATAGCTCCTCAGAATTTAGTTGTTAGTACTTTGTAAGTATTGATAAATATAACACAGCTCCTCAGAATTATGTTGTTTGTACATTGCAAATATCGCGATCTACATACTTGTACATACGTAGGGCATTGATTAAAAGTAGAAATGCGTATGTTGCCTAAATATATAATATAAAATTTTTCGTCCCGGACTGCAGTGACTACAGCTTCATCATCTTCGCATCGCTGTACTTTCAAATAAACCTTCAACATTGGAAACAGATAGAAATCACTGGGGGCAAGGTCGGGTGAATATGGAGGATGCTCAAGTATTTCGAAGCCATCATCTTGAATTGCAGCCATAGCAACGGCGGCGGTGAGCCGGGGTATTAACTTGATGGAACAGTTTTTTTATTTGTTCTGCATACAAAGAGCCAGTAGCAGCTCAATGGTCGATATTATATTATTATTTATTCAATCATGACTGAATGAGACATGTTTAGTTCAGCCTCATTTGTTTTTCTGCATCGGCAAGCATTCTGGAAACCCAGCGCGCGGTATTTTTTTTACTTCTAAGCGTTCATGAAAAATGCTTTGCACTCTACCGGTCAATATCTTTGTTTCTTCAGCTATAAAACGTACTATAACACGACGACCTGCTAAAACATTTTTTTTCAACTTTTTTAAACGTTATTTTAGTAACAACCATTGTTGGGCGACAGGACACAAGCGAGGGTCTTCTTTGGTGGATGTTCTTACACATTTAAATTCAGCGTACAAACGTGCTACTGTAGAATACCATGAAGCATTTGCACCTGAAGTATTCTGTATATCTTGATACTAAAGGACGTTTTAGGAACGTTTTTTAAGACTTACGTTACTAAAGGATTTTACAATGGAAGTTTTACCCTGATGAGGTGCGTGTCTAATAAAATATTAACTATAAACAAAACAACCCATAATATTTACTGATGTCCCAAGGCCCTAAACAATTTGACACCACATCATTTCCTCCTTCTTCCCTGCAGACCTTTCTCCAAGTAGTAGTGGCAGAAACCAATAAGTGTTTTTGGACTATGGCCCAAAGTGCCCGAGGTGAGGACAGGCCGTGCTCCAACAGTGGACATACGACTGCCGAAAACAACGACTGATTTCAATGATACTCTTGGCTGCGCAAGAGATTCAAGATATTGTTTTGACAGGTTCTAATTGTTTTTGCTATTATATTCGTACAGGCATAAATAATTGTCTGCTTACATAAACACGTACCATCACCCTGTTTGCCAAAGGGGTAGGTTTAGACCAAAGGCTTCCACTTGCTACGATCCTGGCACACTGCCTTTTCTTGATCTATGCTATCATACATATATCATAACCAAGCGATACCTTACCTGCGGTGTGAATAGAAAAAATATATTACTGTGCATGTGTACCTTGGATCGGTAGAAAATGTATTGTGTCCTTTTTTTAAATCTAATAGTCAATGTGACGAAATTAGAATCCCCGTTTGTTTCTACCCACAAGAAAAAATCGCCCATGGTTGTATTTCCGTTGAAATTCTTAATAGAAACTAAAATTTTGCAACGCCTTTCATCACCCCTAAACTTGCTTCATTATTTTTCAGACCGTGGCTATGTTGCCGATGTGCAGAGCAGGTGCCATGCTGACACGCTTAAAAAACCTATTCTTGTGGGAACACTCGATCGAAATAAAAAGTATTGAAACTCCTTCTTCCCTCTCTTTGCACAAATATATAAGATGCTTCGTTACGATTAACACTAATGTTAAAACTAAAATTATATACAATAATAACACTATTGTGGCCCACAGAAAAATCTAGTCGGTCGGTCGCGTTGGAACTTTCGATCTTCACAAAAAGTATTTTGAGCCCCTTTTCAGTCCCATTAGCTTTGTTTTTGATAAAAATGAGGTTACCCCTTTGCTCTGATGCAACATAAATAGGATATCACATTTCGAACTAAAAATCTGTTTTTTTTAAAAAAATCGCCTTTGTTTCTTAGGGTTAGTGCAGCTGTTTATATTTCTTATTTTTAGGTAGCAATTCAGCAGTTGACTTTAGGTTTACTTGGTTTATGTATTGACATACATATAAACAATCAGACAATTATTATAGCACTAGCTTTTGTGGAAATCGGTTGGGGCTTCCGGGGAATTCCGGTGGGAACTTTTGAAAATTATCCAGGATGAAAAATAGCCTATGTACTTTTCCAGGTATTAACCTATATGGGTGCCAAGTTTTATCCCGACCCATCTAGTAGGTGAAGCGTGATTGAGTAACTAACAACTTAACTTTCGTATTTATAATATTAATAATGGGATAGCTGATAATTTATGAATTTTGCTCGCGGCTCCACCTGCCCGAAATTTGGTTATCGGCGTGGGATTCTTACGTTTACTCTATGAATATGCTATTATACTAATGACTCCTTAATTATACTCGTAGTAATGAAATAGTTCGTTTAAGCTCGGTTATATTTATTCCCGCAAGAAACTTCTGTATTTTCCGGGATAAAAACTCCATACCAAATTTCATCTAAACCAGTCCATGTATGAGTGACTTAGGAAGTGACAAACAGACAGACAAACAAACTTTCGAATTTATAATATTTATAGGATTAGATTGACCATTTAGGTTGTCAGCAATTAGGATGGGCGGCATTTAGGTAGCTTCGTATTGTCTTTACGTCGATTTTACCGAAAGCATAAATCTGCAATGAGTGTCATCCAATCTATTCTAAATTACTAAACGCACGTTTAATAATGACTAAAACGGCCTGCGCAGACGAGGGACTGTCCTCGGGGGTAATATTTTCCCCTTAAAATACATAGATCACTTGCAGCTGCATGGCACAACGCACACGAATACCTGATATTTTTAGTCTGTTATTTTACTTTTCTTACAAACATTTCAGTCCTACGCGGACAAAATTCCCTAGTCTGCGCAGGCCCTAACGATTATAAAATCGCGATCACATTCTACAACATAGGTGATTGATTATATTAATTATAGTCGGCAAAGAATTTGAAAAGGATAAGATTGTTTTATTGATAAATAATATAATCACGGATATAAAATTTATATCAGGTAATGAGCTGACGAGTACGAAATTGTAAACAACTTTAAATATCTCAGAACCTCGAAGGCTTTAGTGAAGGACAATTTACTTTTTTTTTTAATAAATTAAAATGCCTGTTTATGAGAATAGTGAAACAATAGATGTAAATAATGAGCCGGAAGAAAGAAATGGAAATCTAGTTAAAAATGCAGACAGAAATGATAGCAAAATAGAAACAAAGAAGTTAAATATAGTAGAGAAACGGTTAGATCTGGACGATGTGTTAGTGAATGAACTTGGTCAATTTGGAATGTATCAGTTAAGAAACATCCTGCTTGTAGCATTACCTATTTTCTTCGCGGCTTTCATGAGTGACTTCATATTCACGGCAGCCACGTTACCGCACAGGTAAAAATATTGGTATTAAAAATAAAAGACACAGTGTTCGACATTCCTCGCAAAATCAATTATAGTTTTATGTTTCGATTTTATTTGAAAAGAAACGTAATATTATACATTAGTTCGAGACGGGATTTCAAACAATCTACTAAATTTAGTATCAGAAGTATAATTTTCCTTGTAAAGAACCAATACATATCAGTAGCTACCGATGTACTAATACCTCCTATCTGACATTTTGAGCAAAATTGAGTTTCTTAAACCGTTCGACTTAAAATTCAATTTCGCATAGCCTGTTAAAATCTTCTTATTGCTCAGACCATAATTGACTGAGATAAGGTTTGTAGAAAATAGCTCCTATGTTTACTAACGGAACATGTCGCTGCTAATAACTTCTACCTGATTAAAGTAATATACCCTAAGTGCATAAATGTTGTCAATATTGCTGCTAATTCCTCCTATCTGCAATTAAACGCGTGTTTACTCACTCGCTGCTCTCGCCTGATCAGGTATATATTATATTGTCTTTGCGCCTGACTGAGGCAGACGTAACAAACGGATTGTGCGATGAGAATAAGTAACCAAAAGTTAGCGGCAGAACACTGGCTAATTTGGTTTACGTGTTTTTGAACTTTGAAGTTACGAGTTTTTTTTTATAAAATTGTGTGCAAAATAAAAAGAATTAAACAACAAAGTAAGTCCCAGCTTTTAGCTGGTAATATTGTTGACATCTTGTGACATTTAAGGTAAATTTCGTACCGGTACTTTTACGTTTATATAGATAGAAGCTAGCTACTATATTATAATAAATGGAATGTTCACAAAATTCGAAACAAGAACTCCTAACAGTAACTCAGAAATCCATAATTTTAGGCTAAAATCAATAATTACATGTTTAACCTACAATGTTTATAGACTAATTATAATTAAATACATTTTTGTAACTTAATTATTGAAACAATTAAACGTTTTTTTCACCTCCTGTAAAATTGTGATTTTGTCAGATAGGAGTTATTCGCACATCGCCGTCGATATACACATAGCAATTTTGTCAACTTTATAAATTGCTAAGTACTAGTAAAGCAGATGTTAAGTTATGTTATGGATGGAGTTTCAATAGGTTTTAAGAAGTCGTCATTATAGCACAAAGGGGCAACAGTCAATATTAAAAATAAATTTGCAGGTCTTTTTATGTTAAGAAGTAAGCTTCTGTCTATCTAAATTAGTAAAAACTTTTTTGACAAATTATATTTATACTTTTTTTTTAATTGCTAAAAGAGTCCTTATAATAATAATATTATTTATATTGAATTTAACAATTAGTTACTAAAAAAACCTGTGTTAGTATTAATTTTTTTTATTACGTTCATATATCGTGCTTTACTGTAACATTTTCAATTCTATAAATTTAAATCAGATATACACTGATAATCTAGTATTTAACAAAATGTAATAGAAGCTAGGTGGTATGAAAAGCGCGTTACAATTTATTTAGTTCCAATTCGAAATAGAAACTTATTAAAATTGTTATATTATTTGACAAGGAACCCAGATACGACGGCTAGGGAGTAATAGCAGGCACTTGAATTAAATCAAACCTCTTTTATAAGTCAGCCGCTCGCATTACATAAATGACCCTCCGTCTATAACAAAATATCCTTGCACATTATTCGCAGATCACATATCGATTGTAATACATGATGAAAAAACACAAATTATGAAATAAACATAAACTCTACCGTAAACTCAACTTTGCAATGGTTAGACACCAAAAACTTATGTGCTAACTTATTTTTTTTTTCTGAACTGACATTGCAGTTGGCTGTTGCAGCCATTACTGCTTCACCAGACTTTTTTGGGCGAGTCTCTGAACGAGCCTCAGCCCGTATAGCGCTCAACGCTTAAGGGCTCCCCGCTGGGGGAGCCTCGGCTTGGGTTGTCGCTCTCGGGGGCGTCCCTTTGACCGGCGTGAGTCTCGAACCTGAAAGTGAGTCACCGCCAGGAGGGGGGTTCCCCGTTACGCGGGTGCGGTTACGATTGAGTGGGGGCGAGAAGCGCCCCGGCACTCTTTGATACCTCGTGTATCCGTTCGGGCGTCGTCGTCGTGTTTGGAGGGAGGCCCTATTGGGGGAGGTCGTTGAGACTTATCTCGCTATCCGGATAGCGAGATCGTCATCTGGGGCCGTTAGTACGTGCCGAGACCGCCTAACTATAGTTTTACGACCGTGCCGAGGTCGATCGGGGGAATGGTACGTTGTGGATTGCACAATTAATCGATTCGGGTGATTTTGTGTACGCTCGAAAAAGCGGACTGCCAGATCTTTGAAATATTGGGGAATCGTGGGGAGTTCGAAATCTCTGTGTAGGTCCGCATTGCGGACGTACCAGGAGGCTCCGGAGGCCGCTCTGAGAAAGCGGTTTTGGAGGGTCTGAAGTTTGTGGAGATTGCGCTTGGATAACGCAAAGACTACGCTAGCATAAGCCTAGTATGGGGCGGATGCAAGTTGTGTAAAGATTTTAGCTTATTTCTAAGCGACATCTAACTGTACTTGCCTATCATGGATAAAGACGACCGAGGACAAAAGCGGCTCGGTCCTCTAACTATTTTGGTGCGATCGCGGAAGTTCAAACGCCTATCCAGGGTCACACCGAGATATTTGGTCTTGTTTTGCCAGGGAATGGCACGAACGAAGAGTGAGAGGGGAGATGGCCGCGGAGGGCGGCCTGATGTAAAGAGAACGGCAGAGCTTTTGTCGGGATTCACCGCGATTCTCCATTTCCGAAACCATTCGCCTAAGGCGGTGATAGCGGGTTGGAGTCTCTCAGTGATTCGACTCACTTGCCTATCGGTGGTATAGATAGCGGTATCGTCCGCAAAGATCGTTTTAGAGATAGTGGTAACTTAACGAAAACTAAATACATGCAACTTTTCACTTATAAAAGGCGGACGCCAAACCTAAATATAGCCGGTCTTGGTCAAAAATTCAAAAGGTGACAGAAATAAACTTTTTTTATCTTCTTTCTTTTTTTATCACTTGACCAACACTGTAACTGGAAAGAACATGTAAACAATACTTGTAAAAAATTAAACAGGTTTGTTTATGCACTGAGAAGCTTACATAACACAGTCGGTAGGGCAGCTGCTCTCACTGCTTACCCCGGGTATGTTGCTTCAGTTCTTAGATATGGTCTTTTACTCTGAGGAAACTCTACCGATATAAATAAAGTGTTTATAGTACAAAATAAATGCATCAGAGTTATCTACGGTGCTAACCCATTTGAATCATGTAGACCACTATTTCAAAAATTAAATATTATGACCTTAACAGGACTTTATGTTTTTGGAATTGGACAATTTGTGAAAAAGTATCCTAATCTGTTATTGAATTTACTACAACCACGGAACAGCTCTTTTCTCTTGAGATCCAACAAAGATTTAGGTTTCCGGGTTTATGTAATACTTCTCTTTATTTAAAGAATTCGAAAATGATGTGTATTAAAGTGTATAACACATTTCCAAAGCAAATTAGAGAACTACAAATTGACAAATTAAAGGTGAGCCTCAAAGCAATGTTATTGGAGAAATGTTTTTACACTCTAAAGGAATTTTATGACTATTTAAAAAAAAAATAGCTAGGTATTTAAGATCTTATTGGTTTTATAGAGAATGAGAATATAATGTAATTATGATTGTAAAACAGTATTATAATGTAATAAATAATTAGTAATAGTCTATAATTAATAATTTTGACATCAAACAAATTGTGCATTTTGATATTTAATATTATAAATATTTTAATAATTGTTTCACATTCTCTAACATTAAATGGCATTATACTGAATTATTTTGACACAAAGACGAATTGTGTAATTTTGATAGCGGGCTAAATTTAAAATTGTAAAAGAAAATACCTATTATACCTAGTATCAATACATACATTTTAATGTTATCTTCCAAGGCTTAGAATGTAATATATTTTTTTGTAAAATGATAAATTTTGCATGCCGATTGTGGCGGCATATGTATGTTCATCGTAACTAATACATTGTTAAAACCGTTTTACCAACCATGTTCCGTGCAAATTAACAAATAAATAAATTGTTGCTGTTGCATGCATCATAATACATAATATGGAACCTGACCGACTGCGAGCGTGTACTGGGAATATTTTATTATGCCATGTAACACGTTTCTTCTTTAGGTCGATATTTTTTTGAAATGGAAATTCACAACTGTGTTAGACCTTCTGAATTTAAGTGGATACCGGACACTTTGGTTTTTGTAGGCTTATTAATATGCTTTTATCTATATAATAATTTCCAAAAATAGACTTAATTATCCATCTCTTAATTGATCATTTATCAGAAATAAAAAAACAGTATGTCACTAAGTATACCAAAAGTCGTATTTTTAATTAGACGATATCAACTGACGTTTATTTTGTTGTCAGTTTTTGATGATACAGTACTAGCTACTTTCAATTGGCTTCGTCTCATTAAAAATATGACTAAAGACAAAAAAAAAAAGTAATAATTAATATTCACATTCTACGAATGGACTCAGAGATATGTAAAATAAAGTTATTAGATTTATGAAGGGTTGGCAACCCGCGAGTAATTAATTCCCCTGGTGTTGCAAGCGTCTATAGGCTGCGGTGACCGCTTACCATCAGGCGGATAATAGTCTTGTTTGTAACTTTGTTGTTATAAAAATAATATGGCAATTAATGTGTAACGATTTCGAAATACAACTGCTACATAAAAATGAACGAAATATAGTATTATAAAAAAAAAAATTTTACGAAATAAAGAATATGTTGAGAATAAACTTAGTAAAATAATTATTGCTTAAATATGTTTTATTTTAGGCGTGTTTATTTATGTTTGGTTAACTTTATAGGTGCATGATTCGGGAGTGCGGTGAAGACAGTAAGGATGCGCTGTTTGATCCCGACTGGATCCTGAACGCTGTTCCGGAGACCAGCTCTGGTTTCGCCAGCTGTGAACGGTACGCACCAACCGGTGACAACGGTACCTTCGACTTTTGCCCGGACTCTTTGTTTCAGAGTGAGACCACCGACTGCGATGGAATCGTTTATGGAAGAGACAATTCCTTGGCTTATGACGTAAGTAAGAACTTAAAATATCACATTATGAAATAAACATTTTAAGTGGCATATGCAATTGTTGCGGAAGTGAGTACTTTTTAAAATGAGTACTGGTTTGTTAAACGAGGCACAGTCAAATTTCACAATAGTATAGCACGAGTTTTAAAAATACGGAATTTGTTTCATTGCATACACTGCTTTTTATACAGTTTAAAAAAGTTTAATGTAGTAAAAAATTTAATTTTCTCAAATAAGTTTTTACTTATAATAGTTATTACTTATATTCTGGATATTACAGTAATTAAAATGAATCACAACGGGGGGAGGTTATATCTGTAGTACTTGGGGACCGAGCTTTGCTATTGTCAAGTAGCTTTAGTGTTGCTTAACAACGCCATCTATACATAATACTAATATAGTAGCAGAAGTTCTGCAAAAGCAGTGCCTTGGTACAATTCTGGATTAGGTAGATTAAGATAGATAAATAGCTTTCGTTTTCCCTATAGTATACAATTTAAAATACCTATATTAGTAAAAAAAAACTATCAATATGAATATCTGCTCAAGCAAATTACGCGGCAAAAACGTGACATTTATTTTAAGGACAGGGGTGAGCCTGTCGCCGCAACACTGATTGTTTTGATCTCGGCTTGGCTTGTCTAAGGTGGCTTTATACCTATATGTCTCAAACGTCGTAAATTACCAGCTTTAAAGCAAAAGTAGTAAAACAAAACAATATACAAGGCTATGGGGGTTGCCAGTTTCTGATGAACTATAAAGAGTAAGCCAGAATTAGTCAATAGGCAATAGCTTCTCTTAAGTCTGAGAAGAAGAAGAGACTTTACTCTTAATATATTCATCACAATTTTTAATATTGAATAATAATTTACGTTGGATTGCAAAATATATTAACATTAACATTAATCTAAACCAACGAAAAGTCTCACGATAAAAATATAAGTACGCAGTTCATCATAAGGAATTTTTAGGTTTATGTTAATGTGTCTTACCATCAAATAGGAGTTTGAAAAGGGTGTATGGGTTATAGCTTGCCTACTTAACTATATTATTTCTGAGTTACTAGTATTTTTAAAAACGGTATAATTTGGTTCTTATTCCAATCTGGTTTGGTTTTTTGAGTTTAAAACAGTTAAGTTACAAAAATAGCTTAAAACCGCCATCTTTAACTTTAATTTCGATACTTCTGAAGATAAAAAATAATAAAATAAAACAGTGGCACTCATGGACCGCCGCGGTAAAGCTATTTCATAGTATTTTTTATCAACTTATGCAATTATAATTATTTATGTTTTTTTTTTCTTTGATATTACTTCAAGTTTTCTTTGATATGAATTCAAGTTACACTTTTTGAGCGTGGTGATCGATAAGAAAACAAATTTTTTATATTGAATAAATGAGAAGTTAATATCGTTTAAAAGATTTTCGTTGGCGGCAGCGGGGTGTAAAGTTGTACGCAGGTTCTCTCGAGGAGGCGCTGCGGCCGACTGATGGAAGGCGAGAGCCGCGTAATGGCCGGCCCACGCGACGTTATATTTATGTAATGGTTTTTTTGCTACAAATAGCACTCTTTTGCAATAAAATAAAACCATAATCGTCTAAAGTATTTATTATGGAACACGTAGACGGAATTTCATTGAAAAAAGTTAAATAACTAGCAAATAAAACTGTTTTCTATTTTCCTTACGGAATTTCTTGATTCGGTCGCCGCGCTCAGAGCCCGCGATAAAAGCTATGCAATAGCTTAAAAGGATTTTTACCCTACTTAGGGAGTTCTTAACATGACAGCTCACCCATTTTCCGAATAAGAAGCAAAAAAATTAAAATACCGTGCCTGAATAATTTCCATAATTTTGATATAATTCCTGTTCCGTTTTAGGGTTACCTTTTAAACACAAAATATTGAAATTAAAGTTCTGAAACACAATCGTTTTCGAGCCTAAGTCTCAGACAGCCAGATAGAGAGACAGCTATATTTTACTAATTGGTTTTCTTTATTAGTCTCATACGTCCTACTGCTGGGGCACGGCCTAACCTCAACGAGGGTGATTTAGGCCATAGTCCACACACAAATTAGATACCTAACCTAAACCTAAAAAAGTAACCACAAAATGGCGGAACCATAGATTCATGCTCAATCATTTATACTTATTTTTTTAACAAGTACATGTTTATATGGAAATACATACACTTACTAAAATGTGGTTTCAGTTCGACTTGGGATGCCAAGAGTGGCGACGAGCGCTGGTGGGAACGCTCGGCAACGTGGGTGCACTGCTGGCGCTACCGATTGCCGGGTACATCTCCGACCGGTTTGGTCGACGCGTCATCCTCGTCTTCAGTGTATTTAACACTGCCTTCATCGGTATCATCAGAGCTTTCTCCTTCAATTTCCCAATGTCTTTAACCTTACAATTGTTGTGGACTACATTTGGTTCTGCCAGTTACAGCTCCGCCTATATATTTGGTAAGTTACATTACCTGTTTTGCTGGCTATTATCTTTTACACACATTGCATATCGTTTTTATTTTGATCGTAATCTAAATATTGTCAAAGATCGGTTTTTTTTAATCCTGTCAGTGTCAATCATTTTGCTTTCTTAACGAACATAAAATCACAAATAAAACTAATAAAAAAAACGGATTGCACTCCGGGAGTGCCGGCAGAAGTGTAAACTTGAATATTAACTATTTATTTACTTTCCATCACTTCGTATACATATTTATTTATCATAAATAATAATGTTTGATTATTTACTTTTTTGACGTATTATATTTGACATCTCAATCTGTCATAGAATTAAAATCCCATATCCAACCTTCCTGTACTACTCATAATCGCCATATAATAAAAAACATACAACCTGGATATAATATTTTAACATGTGTAATTTCATCAACCCATTTCCTATTACTTTTTATTCGTCCTTTAGAGTTTTACATTTTTAAACCATCACATAAAAGTACATAACAAAAAAAGACAAAAGAAGTTTTCACTTCAAAATCAATCTTTTATTTTGCCAATCATCCTATAATGGCGTGGCATTATGGTTTCCGTCTTACGAATTTTCGATCAGCCTGCGCGAGTTTTTCATCTTTTACCCGTCACAAAAAAGTGCACACTGCCGCTAAAGAAGTTTTCACTTCAAAAAAAATTGTTTGTATATCCTTGCGGTTTTTATTTACCAGAATAAGTTACCCTCCCCCTCAGCGGCTGGACACACACTTACAATATAATGTGTTGACAGCCAAGATAATTATTAAGAATTAAGTCAGGATTGTGCAGAGGTTTTTCAAACAACAAATAACCTATAATAAGATCTTTATAGTTTTCGTTATTTTAATATGATTATTCTTTAAATATAGTAAAATTACTTATATATAAATATTCGTTTTTGAGTTAAGAAAAATATGAAATATGTTTATTTACTAACACAACAATTAATTTCTTAATATTTATAATAAAATGATTACAGCTGCAGAGTTGGTCGGCCCAAAATACAGAGTATTAACAAGTGCTACTTGTTCGTCGCTATTTGCTTTGGGTCAGGTGATGCTGGGAGGGTTGGCGTGGCTCGTACAGCCCTGGCGATACTTGATATTGATACTGTTTACTCCTTGCTTTCTGCTCGTCAGCTACTACTGGATACTGTCCGAAAGTGTGCGATGGCTGCTGTCAAAGAAAAAGTACGTTGAAGCGAAAGAGGTGCTGGAAACTGTAGCAAGGGTTAACAAGACGCAAATAAGTGAAAAGTCTATGAATGCACTGTTAAATCCTCCAGCTCCTGCAAATATTGGGAATGTTAGTATTTGTAGTTAAGGTTTTAAAAATACAAGTGCGCTGTTTCGATGGTACAAAATAACGCTACTTAACTCTAAGGGCACTTAATGTTATAAAATACATTTTACAAGCGTTATTTAAAATATTTAAACACATATTAGTAGAAAATACAGAACTGTTTTCTTTGTTCTAATATGCCCCAAGATATTTAGTATAAGAAACTCTAATACTAAGTATAAACTTTACCGTTTCATTTACCGTATAGTACATAGGTTAAAAATAAGAAATCTTGACAACTAATATTATTATTCTTTGGGTCTGAAGAAAACTATTTTAGATTTACTGATAATTAATACTTCGGTAGTAGTCTGTAACCTGTTTTAATAAACGCCTTAAAAACGATATTTCGAATAAAACTATTTCAAAAGCCCTTAAAATTGGAATCATACTATTCTAAATGAATTTTCCAATATAAACTCTATAAAAGATATTCAGTTACACCGATATATAAATTTAAATAAAAATTGTATTCTAAAAAAATCAAAATATGTTGTATTTTTTTATCATATAAATATACGAATATAAAAGCTTTACAAAAATAAACGTGGTACGAATGATTGCAACAAACGAATTGATGTATAATAACTACATTTAAAACATTTATATTTTAGGCAACAACTAGTGACGTGGGACTGGTAAAGGCTATTATTCGATCTCCCGTTCTCCTAAGAAGAGTTTGCACAACCCCGATCTGGTGGATTGCAACAACTTTTGTGTACTACGGTCTCTCCATTAACTCTACTAGCCTCTCTGATACCATGTACCTGAACTACATTCTCGTCAGCGCCATAGAAATACCTGGGTACTACCTCGCTGTCATCCTTCTGGACAGAATCGGCAGAAGGACTACCTTATTCAGTGGGTTCCTTTTGAGTGCCGTCTGTAATCTCGCGTTTGCTTTTGTCTCAAATGGTAAGTTTTATGAATTTTACTATTATTACTACAGTTATCATATGTACAGCTTAGTTGAATTGATAATTTTTAGATAAAAATATAACACAGTGGGAGCTAATGTTCTGATTATTTCTAATGTAGGAAGATTGGCATCTGGGATTTTTAAATAGCTTATGTAGGCAGATAAGAAGTCACCGCGACTGAATTCAAAACTTTGCTTATGAAGGTACAAGTATTATGAGGATCTATTGATCGTCAAGGTATTAATATGATTATTTCACGATTTCTATCTCTTTTTCCATAAAACAAATAAATAAATAATATTTTAATTTAATTTTACAAAAACGATACGATACGTTTACATAAGAATATACGTGAAAAGTGATAAGAATAACAGACAGGACATTGCTACCGCATAAAACATATTCCATATGCATTGTGTAAATATTAGTTCGGTTTGTCAGATTTCATTTGATATTATGACTGGAAGACACAGGCATAATGTTTTCTTGACATTTGACTTATTTTCAGAACGCTTAATTCTGTATACTTAAATGATATAGGAGTCTGATTATAAAGTCATCCAAACATTAATTTAGGCTACCGAATCCATGGCTTTAAATCAACATTATAACATATTAATGGATTCTGAATTTTAATCATCAGTTGACGGATGCTTAGTCATGCTGAATGCCATACACGATGGACGAGTTCGTCCTTTGTCCGGGAGGCGGTCCAGTACATCTTACTTTGTCCGGGAAGCGATCCAGTACATCTAACCAAAATATTTATTATCAGTTGTAAAAGAGTATATTTTATGAATCTTAAACTAATGTAGGTTTTGGTACTTTTCTATTTTAACATGTAGGAACCACTATTGTGTATGAAAAAAAGATTTGAACATTTTTAGGTAAGGCTACGGTATAGGCTAGAAAATACGCCGTCTTTGTGCAAATTTTGTGGCTAAACTATAGCATCTAAAGGATTGAAAAAAATATATGTTATAAAACTTGCTTTTGTCTAGTGCATTACCTCACTGAATGATTTTCATTTATTGTATTTAAAGCAATAAAAAATCTGGAAGTGACCATTGTTTCAACACCGGTGCAAATTTTTAAAGCGTGTATTGCATTTTATAGTAATGAAAGTTGATTCAATAATAAGAATAGCTTGTTATCTAGTGCATTGACTCTAAATTGTAGCAAAAAGTCCAAAAATGTGACTACAAAACGGTAATAACGTTAAATTTCGTACTAAAAATTAAAAGTTTCATGGCGTCATTACGTTATAAATTACTTAAGAAGTATATAACATATATATCTCATAGTCATGTATATGTAAATTCTCAATGATTTATAGTGCATTTACAGACACAACGTTAGAATTACAGAAGGTTTCTGGCCTATACCGCCCTCAATAGCAATAACTATGCAGCTGAGCTGAGTAGCTAAAACTCATTCGAAAAAAACCTTTTACGTGATATTCAACTTCACCTCATTGTTTTACTTTTTAAATTGATGATTACAAGTTTTAAATAAAAATATTTTCGTTAAATTGTTCCACATTTAATGCAAATGCAAGCAAACTTTGTAAAAAATAATGTTCATAAGTAGGTAGGTAGGTACCTATAGGTATTATTAATGTCAATAAATATATTATTATAATATAGTATTATTTAATACTACTTGAAGTTGTTTAAATAAACAGCTGTGGACCTGACATCGAAGTTGGCCTTCTCGCCTTAGCCGTTATGGGCCCCTATGGCAGGGGCACAGGCCTCTCCTTGAAGAAGGCGGCTGAGGCTGTAGTCCAACAACGCGGGTTGGTGGGCGTTGTCAACCTACAAGTCTTACCTTAAGGGTTTTTTTTTATTGTATTCTAGTCTAAAATATCAAACCTATAAACAACCATTATCTTTTAGAGCAGACAGCCGTTCGTCTCACGTTGTTCCTGGTCGGCAAATTCGGTATATCGATAGTGTTCACGTCGGTGTATCTGTACACGGCCGAGCTCTACCCTACGGAGTACCGACACACCCTGCACGCCTTCTCCTCGATGGTGGGCCGCATCGGGTCCATCACCGCACCGTTGACTCCTGTTCTGGTGAGTAAAAGGACATACAAGAACACACTCACGGTTACAAGTTTTTTGTTTTTGGATTTAATCTATACCAGTATTATAAATGAGAAAGAAATTTGGTCTGTGTGTTACTTTAGCAGCTGAACCGCTGAATCAATCTTGATATAAGCTTGCTTTCTTCCCGAGAGAGATCACCCGCAGAAATAAATGATATAGCGCTAACACATATATATGAGTACTAACTGGAGACACTGTTACATCCTTTCGAATTTTACTTGGTACAAAATAACTTTTAAAGTGCTCAGTTTAGTGATATTTCTCGAGCGATTATTTTCTCACACTTTGCACTTCTGCGACAAGATTATCGCTCGCGATATAATCGTAGTGCGCTCCAGCACTTAAATAGTTTATTAGTACAAATAAATCGTCCTCATAACATCACCATCACGGCCTTTAAGATGACATGGCCATCACGTCCTCAAGACATCACGATCACGTCCTTTTTACTACATCAGTATCACGTCGTTATCACCTGGATTATCTAGTCCTACGGACGTCCCAAAGAGGTAATTATTGAAGTCCAAATGACGTCTGGCTCGTCATCAAGTGGCATTAATAATGACGTCAATATGGCGACCCTGTGCGACCACTTCCTTAGTTAAAGCCTAGAAAAACGAATGGAATGGTACAATGAGGCAACGTCTAATATTTCCGCAATCCACTTACGATGGCGTTGGAGTTCAACCACGGTGATATCTTTTGCGACGGTCATTTGAGTTACTCAACTAGTCAAATGTTAGCATTAGCTTATCTCTAATGATTTGCGTCGTTACGACAATCGTAATCAGGCTTTTGTCGATGAAGATAACAGACCACGTGTTTGTATTAGAGTTCATTGTTATACGTGCAAGTAGAGACACCGGTAACCTGTGGTGTATATATATATATATATATTTCACCTCTCCAGCACCAAAAGGGTGGTTTTGCTGTTCAAAACCAGTGACAAAGTGGGCGAGTTTTGATGCAAGCGTGAGACAAAGTAATTGTTTTTTAGAAACTGAATCTATTTGGTTATTTTAATAATTTCTTCTTTTTATGGTTTTTAGAACGTACACAACGTTGACGTTTTTACTTTTTAAGGTAGAACAAAAAAAAACACTTAGAACATTTGAACCTAATGATTTTTTTTACTTTTCGTTTGTACAAATGTATATATATATACCTACCTCATTTTATCTGGCTATTTAAATTAATTAAAAACCAATTAAAGGCTTATCTCTTATTTATTACATTTTTATATAACGTAATAAGGTTTTATTATTACTATTTCTATCAATTAAATGTTATATTTAAATGAATTCACTAGAGACATATATTACGTTTTCCAGATGGATTACTGGCCAGGTCTACCGTCAGTGCTTTTTGCGACGCTGGGCTTTTTGGCAGCAGGCCTGGTGCTGACCCAGCCGGACACTCTGGGCACTAAGCTGCCAGACACCCTGGCAGAAGCTGAAGCGTTGGGACAATCTAGATCTAAATCGAATACTTCCAACACAATAAAAACTGAAGATAGTTGATTTTGCGACGCAGTAAATTCACATTAGTAGTTAACTTTGTTTGGATGAAAGCGTTTTGAAAGTTGTTACTGTGGAAGTTGAAATACACAATTGAGCCATCCATCGGACAGTGAAACAGTGAAAACGCGATTTAAATTATACTGGACTGGTCGAATGAGTATAGGTAGTAACCTCTAAAATGTTAATTAAGTTATTGTGAACAACCAGTTATTTTTTGTACCACTTAGGTGGCAAACAAGCTCACGGTCCGTCTGATGGTAAGCGGTCACCGTGGCCTATGGACGCTTGCAATACCAGGGTTGTGACTCGCGCGTTGCTGATCCTTCAAAAATCTAATAACTTCTTTCTTGAAGAACCCCATACTGTAGTCCTTAGAGAACACCTTGGCAGGGAATTCATTCCATAACCCAAGCGTTCGCGGGAGGAAGTTTCTCTGAAACCACACTGTACGCAGCCATTTCGATTTTAAAGTGTGACAATGAATTCCCTGTCGACGGCAAGCGGCGCGATGGTGGAAGGTGGAATACCGTGGGCATAATTTCAAACAATTCCTCAGAACACACACAGGGAGGTACGGTACGGCTAGTGAGTTTGGGATCGTCAAAAATTCTCACAGCCCGTCGTTGAACCGAGTTAAAAGGGCCAAGCTGGTATCCGGGTGCACCCGCCCAGAGATGGCAGCAGAACTCTATATGAGGCCGAACTTGCGACTAGTAAAGCAGCAGCCTTTGCCCCGACCATTATATTAAAGCTATTTAACATTAAATATATATAAAAATATAGCCAAGATTTTTTTTTTGAGTTACCTTTTCTGATTTTTGCTACAAAAGTAGATTATGATGACAACAAATTCTGCCGATTGTTTAACCTCATTATTACATCTAACTGGCAGACATACATTTAAAAAATTGCAAAGATGTTGGAACAGTAATCAGTTTCAGATTGTGTAAATTTTAATTAGTTTTTACTTATGAATGGAGCATTATATATATTGTTTCCTTTAGCAACTCAAGGTATTTAAATGATCTAGAACGTGGTTAACGAAATGAAGTGTTAAACTTCATTCTTTGAGTATACGGTTTTAGATCAAACCGTGAGTGCGCACAGATACCTAACTGTGTTCGAGATGTTCCGAAACTACTGCCTATTTTTACTGGTTATATTCTCCAGACTCCTATTTTTATAATTAATATTAACTTTCCATATCGAAACCATTGTGATTTGTGTTTAGTTTTAGTGTTTTAATTAAAGTATTGTTTTTTAAAAAGCCATTTTTGTTTCCTCGGCTTACAGAATGAACCTCCGCATTTATTCTAAAGGTGTAAATGTGGATTCATAATGCAAGAAACTGAATATCTCATTTGTAAAACATATTTCAATTTATAATAATTAAATTAAGATCGTAGGAAATGTTCGTCATATATCATATCAAATATATAAAAATCTTTCCGAGAGTGTTTTATAGCAAAAATAATGTACAAAAATTAACTAACAAGATTCAACCTAAATGGAATATAATGAATAGTGAAACTAGGAAATCTTGTCAGAAACAATGCGTTATCTCAAATTGTGGATTGGTTTATTTAATTTAATGTATAACTAGATACCAAAAAAACGAAATTTGTAAAAATAACATTTCCTTATATAAATATTAATTAGGCACAAATAAATCTTGTTTATTTAACACTCTTTCTCGGTATAACGTTGGATTTCAAACTTCAGCAGGGTTTTCAGATTCATAATTAAGCCAAAAAACTCAGCTCTGCTGCGTATACAAATGAAGAAACTAGACTGTTGACTGATGTTGATATTGCAAATAAAGTGTTTTTCAGTTATTTTCATAGATGACTTTTATGATGGCATACGGTATACTATTGTGAGATAATGGTGCCAATATAAATACAATATTTGTGTTATAAAAAAGGGGGTTCCGATTTATTTACTAGGGTATCTCTGAGATATAAATTTAAGTAGATAAACATTTTAATTTTTACGTTACAGGAGGTACATTTACGAAATCCTTTTTATGTCCATAGAAATAAAATACTTACTTAATACCTTTGTACTCGGATATGAATAGATTTTTTTAAGATAATATTACTACATGGTGGAAGGTGGAATATCGTGGGCATAATTTCAAACAATTCCTCAGAGCACACACAGGGAGGTCCTCAGACTTAAGGGTTCGATATGGCAAGTGAGTTTGGGATCGTCGACAATTCTCACAGCCCGTCGTTGAACCGAGTCAAAAGGTCCAAGCTGGTATCCAGGTGCACCCGCCCAGAGATGGCAGCAGTACTCCATATGGGGCCGAACCTGCGACTTGCAAAGCAGCAACCTCTGCCCCGACGTGAAGTACTGCCTCGTTCTGTTGAGTACACCTATTTTTTTGGACGCCAGCTTCACCTTACCTTTTAAATGATCTCGGAACTGAACATCGCTGGAAATGTCGACACCAAGGATCCCAATGCTCTTGGAGATGGATAGGGGAGTGTTCTGGAATTGTGGGACTTCAGTAAATGTGTTCTGGAATTGTGGGACTACAGTGAATGGACTTTTCCTAGCGATGAACGCGCACACTTGTGTCTTTGTAGGGTTGAATCGGACCAAGTTTACCCGTCCCCAGTCAGAGACCTTGGACAGTGTGGTCTCGATTTGAGACACAAGTTCTCCGCGGTTTTTCTTTACAACGGAACGAGGGATGTTCGCACGACCCGTGTAAAAAGCGTCTCCAGTACTGTCATCTGCAAAGCTTTCGCATTGGACAGTTCCCCATAAAGATTGTCCATTTCGAAAAAATTTACAATATTAAAGTTTTCTGTTATTTCAACAAACGATTGATATGTCAAAATATCATCTCGCAGAGACAAAGGTGCACTCTTACACATGTGGATGTTGCTAATGAATTATTTTCAGCGGATTTGCAAGGTAATAATATTTTATCATACTACTGTCAATGACGTTCCGCTCACTCATATGACACAAATTTGTGACCTTGGTATAATAGTTGACCAGCGGCTAACTTTTAACCAGCACATAAATGCAATATGTAAAAAAACTTCAAAAGCCTTGCGTGGGTATTATTCTTATCTTTTCCCATCTATGTTCGTAGTGGGATTGGTAGTATTGAGTTCAGACGAAAAATGGTACTCCTGAAGCATTTCTACCTGCTCTTTTATAATTAGGTATCAGAGGTTGGGCACTGCAAGTACTCGCTCGAATAAGCCACCCGAACAACTAAAGCAGGGCATAGCGAGTACTTACTCGAATGAGCGGCCCGAACTGGGGAAGTACCTCCACCTTACAGAAAACCGCGGCCATAATAACACTAACATTGAGTAGTGTTGTGTTCCTGGCGGTGAGTAAGGTTGCCAGAGCTCTTTGAGGATTCGCTGCGCGGACAGCGGAGGACCGGCGATTCTTGTTGCTGTCATGCTCGGCGTAGACGCGGCGTGCTGGTTCGGCGGTCAGGGAGACCTGATGAAACGGCTGACCGCTGGCCGCCCGCAGGTTGAATGGGATCCCGAACCCAGGGATCACTTAATCTCAGCTCTGGGAGGCTGATTCGCCAGCCTGTGTAAAGTATCTGAAGTGGTAGTCGTGCCGGAGAAGGAGACCGGAGTGGACCCGGCTACTACAACAGAGGGGGATCAGGGGCCCTTCCGCCCGCCGTGCCAGCAACCGTATCATCTGGGGCGAGCTTGGGCAGTTCTAGTACCGCACCTTTTGTCCTCTAAGCTGTCAGTGCAGTGAATCCTCATCTTAATTCTAAATAACCCTTTCAAAAAAAAAAAAATATGGCAAGAAATAAAAGAAAAAGAGTTTATTCAGCGGCCGCTCCATCCACATTTAATGTGGACTTTTGCAACATTAGGGGTATTCACGCAAATCTTAACGCAGTCCAGACTGCGCAGCCGACCATTCTTTTTCTAACGGAGACGCAGATATCCTGCCCGGCCGATACATCATACCTTCATTATCCTGGTTACAAACTTGAGCACAATTTTGTGAGTCGTGCCGGTGTATGTATGTTGGTCCGGGAGGATATCTGCTGTCGCCGCCTTAAAGACAGGGACCTGTCGATATTGTGGGTGCGCGTAGATTACGGCGGCCACACTCGTATCTATGCGTGCCTATACAGGTCTCATAGCGGTGACACGGACGTAACTCGACTCTTCACGCACCTGAGTTTGACGACTGACAAAGTTCTAGAGCAATATTCCACTGCAGAACTAGTTATTTTGGGAGACTTTAACGCCCACCATCGCTAGTGGCTCAGTTCTCGAACCAATAACTATGCTGGGATATCTGCTCATGAATTTGCTCTGACCTATGGATTCTCTCAGCTGGTACTTTCTCCAACGAGAATACCAGATATAGAGGAACATACGAGCTCCTTACTGGACCTTCTGCTGACTACTCGTCCGGACGGATACTCCGTCTCAGTGGATGCGCCTCTTGGCTCCTCGGACCACTGTCTCGTTCGGCCTCAAGTGTCATGCACACAACCTGATCCTTCTGGGCCAACTAATTGGCGTCGTGTGTGGCACTATAAGTCGGCAGACTGGGATGGATTGCGAGAATTTTACGCATCGTACCCGTGGAGGCAGATCTGCTTTAACTCAGAAGATCCTGACGTCTGCGCAGCCGCAGTCACTAAGACAATCCTTGCTGGTATGGAATGCTATATTCCTAACCCGCGAGTAGCTGCCGGCGTCAAAAAACGACCGTGGTTTAATAGGTCTTGCAGAAAAGCTAAAATTCTTAAGCAAAATGCATATGAGGCTTGGACCACGGCTCGTTATAATAAGGATCCGAATATTTCTGAGTTAAAACGCAAATTAAATGCTGCCTCGAGGTTCAGTAAGAGTCTTCAACGAAGACTGCGAATGTGCACCCGGCGCCCAAAAAGGGCGATAGATCAGATCCATCGAATTACAGGCCTATCGCTATTACCTCTCTCCTCTCTAAGGTGATGGAGCGTATGATCAACACACAGCTTCTTAGATACCTAGAAGTACACGATCTGGTCAGTGACCGTCAATATGGCTTTCGCCACGGTCGCTCGACTGGTGACCTTCTAGTGTATCTCACACACCGATGGGCACTTACCATTGAGAGTCAGGGGGAGGCATTGGCATGTAGCCTGGACATAGCGAAGGCGTTCGATCGGGTCTGGCACCGCGGTCTTCTATCGAAGTTGCCATCTTACGGAGTGCCCGAGGGTTTGTGCAAATGGGTGGCTAGCTTTTTGTCCGGCAGACGCATACGAACTGTAGTTGACGGTAGTTGCTCTGATAGCATGGACATTAATGCTGGTGTCCCGCAAGGCTCTGTGCTGTCTCCTACGCTGTTTCTACTGCATATCAATGACATGTTGGACATGAACAACATACATTGCTATGCAGATGACCGTACTGGAGACGCTTTTTACACGGGTCGTGCAAACATCCCTCGTTCCGTTGTGGAGGAAAACCGCGGAGAACTTGTGTCTCAAATCGAGACCACACTGTCCCAGGTCTCTGACTGGGGACGGGTAAACTTGGTCCGATTCAACCCTACAAAGACACAAGTGTGCGCGTTCACCGCTAAGAAAACTCCATTCACTGTAGTCCCACAATTCCAGAACACTCCCCTCTCCATCTCCAAGAGCATTGGGATCCTTGGTGTCGACATCTCCAGCGATGTTCAGTTCCGAGATCATTTACAAGATAAGGTGAAGCTGGCGTCCAAAAAACTTGGTGTACTCAACAGAGCGAAGCAGTACTTCACGTCGGGGCAAAGGTTGTTACTTTACAAGTCGCAGGTTCGGCCCCATATGGAGTACTGCTGCCATCTCTGGGCAGGTGCACCCGGATACCAGCTTGGCCCTTTTGACTCGGTTCAACGACGGGCTGTGAGAATTGTCGACGATTCCAAACTCACTTTCGGTATCGAGCCCTTAAGTCTGAGGAGAGACTTTGCCTCACTGTGTGTGTTCTACCGCTTGTACAATGGGTTGTGTTCTGAGGAATTGTTCGAAATGATGCCCACGGCTACTTTCTACCATCGCACCGCTCGCCATCGGCAGGGAATCCATTCTCGCACTTTAGAACCTTAATGGTCGCGTACAGTGCGGTTTCAGAGAAACTTCCTCCCGCAAACGCTTAAGTTGTGGAATGAGCTCCCTGCCAAGGTATTCTGCAAGGACTACAGTATGGAGTTCTTCAAGAAAGAAGTTATTAGATTTCTGAAGGGTCGGCAACGCGCAAGTGATACCCCTGGTGTTGGAAGCGTCCATAGGCTACCGTGACCGCTTACCATCAGGCGGGTCGTAAGCTTGTTTGCCACCTTAGTGGTATAAAAAAAAAAAAACTCCAATGTGCAAAATAAATTTTGGGCACTGCTGGTACCAAGGTTTGGCAAATGTTTTTTTTTGTCACTAGTTTGTAATTATTTTAATAGTTTTATTTAAATTTAATTGTAAGTTACTTATAACACGTTATTGTAATAACTGAAAGTTTATTAAGGATATTTCATAATAAGTAAATAAATAATAATAACCGATTAAGTGTAAGACGGGTTCGAGCCATTACCATCTTAAATCACCGTGTCAGCGCCATCTAGAGAAAAAAGTCTAGATTTTACTTCACTTCACTTCATTAACATTAGTTTTTTGTTAGCTCATTTTTATAAATTATAATTACAAAAATTATTATACTGTCCCGATTTGAAAGCCATGATCCCGATTTTTTTCAGCTCCTGTTCCGATTTTTAGCAACCCTAATAATGACGCTCAGTGAAGAGTTCTGTTCGTGTAGTTCAATACAGTGATTTGCAGAGCCGTTGAGTAGATGCTGAGGGATTGCTGAATTATTTATTTGTTGGATTTTGACTACAGCTATGTGGTTTGTGACCCTTTTGACTATAGTCTGTTGCGTTTGGCCCACATACGAACTTTCACATCTGCAGTATATCCTGCACGCCTAGTATTTGAT
This sequence comes from Apoda limacodes, assembly GCA_946406115.1. Classification (NCBI taxonomy): domain Eukaryota; kingdom Metazoa; phylum Arthropoda; class Insecta; order Lepidoptera; family Limacodidae; genus Apoda; species Apoda limacodes. Next base: position 27,069,272 of record OX291556.1, read on the forward strand.
AGGGAATAAGATCCTTCGGTGTCCGCATGTGTTTAGCGATTTCTGAGTGCGGTGTGTACACTTACACTTTTGATTGAGTATTTACTTAGTTCAGCTCCAATTTCGTCCGTCACTCCTTTTGGGTAAGACATAAAGGCTGCCTGTCTATTCACCTAAGATTTTCTATTCCTTTGTTAATGTCGCGTATATCGTTCACACACTTTGTATCTATTCCTCCTTAGTATCTCCTGAACGTGTTTTGACTCGTTTTCTACGTATTCAAGGTCAAATTAAGCGTAAGCACGATTTGTTAGTGACTTTACAACAGCAGTGATTCAATAACAGATGCTAATAAAAACGACTACCAGAAGTGCGGCTGGTAGTGATGTTGACAATAAACGCGGTTTAGTAAAGTCGGGATAGCGCTATATATAAACACCATGTAGCAAAAATAAACAAGATGACTTAGATAATTAGTTACTACTCAAATTACTGATTTATCTAATTCTTAATTTGCAAATTTTTTTAATACCTAAATGGCGCTAGAATAACTGGATACGTTAATTTACTACCACATCTAGTATCAATTTTATTGATTAATAAAACTTTGATAAATTGTATGTGAAATTTGAAAAACTAGTTTCTTAAATGTTCTGGTTTTGTTTTCGCTATATGGCAATAATTTATTGTCATAATAAAGTTTTATTGAAATTTCGGGATCTTTAGCGCAAGCCTTGCCTGTGGGCACGGTCGGTTGTAAATTGTGTGGTGGTCAATGAAAGTGTATATATATTAAAAGAGGTAGATATCGTTGTATCACGTTAAAACTGAGCCGGCGAAATTAAGACAACCGCCGTAATTTGATTCAGTAACATGTCACTTTCTAAATATAGCTATCTCCTTCTGTTTCACTCACCTTCGGGTTCGAGGCTCATGCTGGTCAAAGGGACGACCCCAAGTGCGACAACCCAAGACGAGGCTCCCCCCGCGGGGAGCCCTTGAGCGTTGGGCGCTATATGGGCTGAGACTCATTCAGAGTCTCGTCCCCGTAATGGCTGCAACAGCCCACTGCATTGTCAGTTCAGAAAAAAAAACTGTTTCACATTCCGTATTATCTATTGCCTTCTTCTAAGGTTAGTACCTCCGTGTAGATAACAGCGGATAAAATTTAGATTTCAAACAATATGAAGGTACCTTATCTTTACTTATATATTAATTAATTAATTAAATAATATTGGTGGTGGTGGTACGTATCCGTCAATACACGAGTCGTACTCGAACTTAACCTATTTGTCATTATTTATTCTACATGACATATGTTATGCTGCAAGAATGCAACACAAATTACATCTATAAATGCATTTGAAAATTTATAATGTTTCACAATGTAATGCGTTAGTATTAAGCCATAAATTAACATAATACAAACAATTTTCCTAATACGAACTAGTTTTAAATTTAAGAAAATGATAGAAGATATCTTAAATACATAACAAAGAGATTAGGTACATACAAGTATACAAATAAATATACATAAAATATAAGTAACTTTCTATTGGAAGGTACAAAGTTTACAGAAAAAAATCGGCCAAGTGCGAGTTGAACTCGCGCACGAAGGGTTCCGTACCATTATCTATAAAAACGGCAAAAGACCACGTTTGTTGTATGGGAGCCCCCCTTAAATATTTGTTTTATTTTAATTTAATTATTTCTTTTTAACTTCCATTTAACTAATTTTTTTGTGAATATTTATGGCGTCTACCTGTTGCCGTTATCAATATCGTGCAAATAAATCACGTTTGTTGTATGGGAGCCCCCTTGAATATTATTTTATTCTATTTTTAGTATTTGGCAATAGAAATACATCTTCTATAAAAATCAACCGTCTAACTATCTCGGTTCATGAGATACAGCCTGGTGACAGACGGACGGACAGTGAAGTCTTAGTAATAGGGTTCCGCTAATTACCCTTTGAGTACGGATTTACGGAACCGTAAAATGCACAAAAAAGAGAAGAAAATTAAGCGGTAAATTTTACTGCGTTTTATACTTTTAGGTTTTTAATGCGTCTATTATTAGTCTATAATTTAAGAGTTTTATTTGTTTATTTTAGGTTTTGGTTTTTATTAAGCTATTGCATAGCTTTTATTGCGGGCTCTGAGCTTGGCGACTGAATCAAGAAATTCCGTAACGAAAAAAACCTAACAACAACCTAACGTCGTTTCAGTCCGCCAGACTTCGGCACGGTGTTTGTGTGCGTGCGACTAGACGTATCCGTATAGACTAGCTGCTAACTGCTCATAATTATTTGTAGTATATGGCGATTATGAGTAGTACAGGGAGGTTGGATATGGGATTTTAATTTTATGACAGATTGAGATGTCAAATATACTATGTCAAAAACTAAATAAACAAACATTATTATTTCTTGACAATGTCAAAGACATGTCTTGTGACATATTTGAGAGTTAAGCGCAAATTGTGTGTTAAGGAAATTGGTTCTGTACATTTAAATATGACGTATGAGTTGTCTTGTAACATTTGAATGTTAAGCGCGAATCGTGTTTAAAGGTTTTCACTTCTGCCGGCACTCCCGGAGTGTAACTCGTTTTTTTTGGCTCTGGTGGATCGGGTTGTGTGCATGACACATGAGTCCAAACGAGACAGTGCTCCGAGGAGCCAAGAGGCGCATCAACTGAGACGGAATGTCTGTCCGGACGTGTTGTCGGCAGAAGGTCCAGTAAGGACACTTTGTATGGTCTTTGGTATCTGGTATTCTCGTTCGTTTCCATATCGTGATCCATAGGTCAGAGCAAATTCATGAGCAGATATCCCTTTGTAGTTATTGTTTCAACAACTGAGAGCGAATTCGGACGAATACGTAAGCAGCTTTTTATAATTGCATAAATGCAAAAGCTGTACTACGACAGCTGCCACTGTTCTTTTTTTATAATTTTAAGTACCTATTTCAATCCTTTGTTACTTATTATTTTATCTGTCTACACAAACGTGTGTGCAATTGTAAATCGTAAGCTTAATGCCATAATTTATTTATTTATTTGTAATATTTTATTTTATATAGACTTAACAGTAGTCCAATTCGTCTATACAAAACCTTATAACTACATACACTCACTATACACAATAAAAAAAAATAAGAGAAACCGAAAAAGAAAGCACATTTAAAAAAAAAAATTCAAATTATACGTATGAAAAACAATCGATAAAAAAAAACAACGGTACATAATTAAAATCTAATTAAAAGGCCATATTTTAATTATAATTTTTTGAAATTAATTAGGAGAACAGGTAAATAAGTCGAGTCCAGGATTTTGAATGACAATACTATTAATTAGGCTCAGTGCTCGAGGAACTGGTGACTGCCATCCCAATGCGGTCCTATTCTCGGTCTCTGCACGTAGTTGTCAGGCACATGCAGACTGATTAGCGACAAAATCTGCTCGTTTGTCTTGTGCCCTCTAAATACATCGAACACGTACACTAAAATCGCCACCTGGCGACACACCTCAACCGTATTATATCCGACCATTCCCAAAAGAAACATACTTGGGTAAATATGAGGATACCCTGTAGAATAACCGTACTGTTTCCAATACAGCCACCTAACAAATTTTTTTTTGGTTTTTTCCACCATAAGTACATATTTAGACTCTTGCGGATTCCAGAACATTGCATTTGATTCTAACTTACTTCGGACAAATGAGCTGTAAAGCGATCTTATGGCAACTACGTTTTTGAATTTGTGAGATTGGCGCAATACAAACCCAAGTGCACATACTTTTTCAATGTGATATTTTAACGTCATATCATCGCTCAGCGTTACTCCAAATCCAAGAATTTTGGTAAATTTGGTCAGTGGTAAACCAGCGCGACCATTAATGCAATATTATATTCCATTTTCCCTACATTAAAATAAAAATGCATATTAGTAAGAACCTTGTCGTAGCTCATATCAAATGTTTTATTGCGCGTTTCATTCTAACTGAATAGAGCTATACGAGTATGTCCCGTTGTTAATTACACAATGTTTGATTCAATTATTACCGTGTTTGTTCACACGTAAGAGCCGTAAAGGTTGATTATGGGTTCTAAAAGTGGCTTATGGATAATGATTAATAAGACCTGCTTTAGAATAGAGGCAGTTCTTAAACAGAAACGGCTGGTTAGACAAGCTGTGGGGCCAAAAACTTATAAGAGAAATTATTTTTGATAAATTAATCTTAAAAGTGATCTTTTAAAAGTTTCAGAAATGGGTGCACAGAAAGGAAAAACAAAGTAAGGATTCTTGAGAGATATATATATATATATATTATATCTTCTTCTTCTTCTTTTACCTTAATTGGGGTCGGCTTTCTTAATCTTTCGGCACCATTCACTTCGCTGGTCGGCATTATCTTATATAAGGCCAAGCTTTTGCAAGTTCTTCCAGACATTTATCATCCAGGTAGTTTGCGGTCTACCTTGTAGCGAGTGAAGTATTTTATTTTCTAAATGTAGTGTGTAATTAGCTTTAAATTACCCTTTTGCGTGTTATGTCAAAATCATTGTAAAATTCTATATCCATAAAGGCATGGAATGCCTTACTCATTTACGTCAACAGTCTTTTAAATCTGATTTTTAAAAAGATGACAGATGGAAAATTATTCAAAGTCAGTCTTTTGGAGATTTTCTCGAAGAGAGATGTTAAAAACAAAATTTGCAATTTTTACCTAAAATAAATAGGAATTAATCTTTTTGGAGTGCATCAAGTTTTCAAGAAAATTATTCAAAGTCAGTCTTTTGGAGATTTTCTCGAAGAGAGATGTTAAAAACAAAATTTGCAATTTTTACCTAAAATAAATAGGAATTAATCTTTTTGGAGTGCATCAAGTTTTTCGAGAAACAGGAACTAAGGAGATGTAATTTACAAGAGGAACTTACCGCACGAGTTTTAATAAGAGAAGGTTTGAATTTCTCGATAAAATATCTCAAGGTTGTGGGTTCTACCATAAACCCTCCCAACAGGTACCTAAGTGCATTTATTTGGATAGGTGATTATTGCAATATTGATTCTGCGGATTGGTTTTTTTTCGCCATATTGATTTTTAATTTCTCAATCTGAAAAGAATGGTAATGGCATAGATTGCTGAAAATTGGTGAATATTACATCATATTATGATTAATTGATATTTTCGACAATACAGTCGACCCGAAGGGAAAATTACGATACCATCGTCTAGATAGGAAAAAGACGGCAAAACAGATAAATTGAATTTAGTGCAATTTATTATGGAATTATAGACTTTCAAAGTGTTTATTTGTGAAATAGTGATTGTATATAAAACTAAAAATAAATTGTATTAACGAACCTATCATTTCATTTATCTTCCCCTGGGGAATTGAGTCTTAACAAGTGGCGCCCAACGGGATAAAAAATACAATTTTTTAGAGTTCTGTATACGATCACCTCACGCAAAAGGTTTTTTTTTTTTTAAAAAAAATAGACATAATTTATAATTTTTTTTCAAAATTCAAAAAAAAAATGCAACTATCTGCGTTACATTTATGTTTTACATGAGATTTTTGGACTCGTTTGGCTAATAACTATTTTTTTTTCTCTTCGTCTCTAGTTTAAACAATTAAAAGGTTGTATTGTAAGAAAACCTTATTTATTTACTAATCGTGTTTAATATTAATAGTGTTTAATTTTATATTAAATGATAAAAATGTGGGTATTTACCATATTAAAGATTTCAAATGTTGAATATACCTCTTAAATTGAGGGCACATATTGTGCAATTTAATTATAATTAACCACATATGTAATGGACCAAAGAAATTGGTTTTTAAAGCATTTGCTTTATTTATTATTGTTTATGAAGCTAAAATATGCTTTCCTAATTGTTTTGCAACTAACTTAAGAGTTAGTGATGTGTTTTTTTAAATTACTAATCACGATATGTTGTTTTTTTACGTCTTCAAAATTCAAAAAGTCATTTGAACGACACCGTCGTTATTATAAAAATAACATTTAGACGTAATTTAATTTATATTCCTCTTTTACCTTCTTCAAAATTCAAAAAGTCATTTGAACGACACCGTCGTTATTATAAAAATAACATTTAGACCTAATTTAATTTATATTCCTCTTTAACCTTTTTCAAAATGCAAAAAGTCATTTTAACGACACCGCAGTTCTTATAAAATAACGTTTAGGCCTTTATTAATATTTTGTTGTTTTTTTTATCTTTTATTTCCTTTAGAGGAAAAATAATTTTATTTTCTTTCGATTGGCATGCAGGAGATGTTTGGATTTGTATTTATATTTAACTACGAATAATAATTTTCATTAAAGTCGATTGGACGCATTCTTTATTTAAATATTTTAACTGATTCTCAAAAAAAAAAGCTATTTGTTCTCTCACGTCAAGAGACGTAATTTCTATATTGTTTATTTTTCTTGTCTATTTGACACGTAATTGAAACGTAATTTAACGTTATTTTATATTTTTTCTAAATATTACTATACCAACGACAAATTTCGTTGTTGATGTCTGCGACATTATTTATTGTAATTTTCTTTACATAGTTTCTTTAGTAGTACTCCTTCCTTGGGTCGGTTATACGACTTTTGCGTTATTAAATGGAGACCAAAGAGCACGACATCTTTGGCTCATTGTTAATTCTAAAGGCTATTTTATTTTAACTATTTTTCTTTATTAATTATCTAATTTCTTACTCGTTTTACTTTCTAGCTACTTTCAAACTTGCAATTTTAGACAGTCTCTTTAATATTTATCTCATAATTAAAGGATTTTAATACAGCGGGGTTTTAGCTTGAGCAGTATGACAACTCATTAAATAAGCTTATGTCTAAAATATGGAGCGGATTGACAACTCCTTAAAAAAGCCCTTGTCGATGAATTTGAGCGGTGGGATAACTCATTAAATAAGCCTTATATCGTAGTCCTAGTTGTAATAAGGCATTTGGCCAAGATACAACAATTAACATCAAGTCCCTTACAGATCGGTCATGGGGTTCCTTAGCGGTTATGCCCTTCGTGTGTGGATGAATTAATAGGAAGTATATGAGGTTAGCGTGTTAGGTTGGGTTAGTATGAGTGATGAGGTTAGAGTATTAGATGCGTACGTGATGTAAGTTTTTAGGGATCGGTTCTGTTTTTTAAATTATTAAATTAACAGCCCGGAAAATTCGTCTAACCGAATTTTCACGAGGAAGGGGGGATAATGTAGCGAGTGAAGTATTTTATTTTCTATATGTAGTGTGTAATTAGCTTTAAATTACCCTTTTGCGTGTTATGTCAAAATCATTGTAAAATTCTATATCCATAAAGGCATGGAATGCCATACTCATTTACGTCAACAGTCTTCTAAATCTGATTTTTAAAAAGATGACAAATGGAAAATTATTCAAAGTCAGTCTTTTGGAGATTTTCTCGAAGAAAGATGTTAAAAACAAAATTTGCAATTTTTACCTAAAATAAATAGGAATTAATCTTTTTGGAGTGCATCAAGTTTTTCGAGAAACAGGAACTAAGGAGATGTAATTTACAAGAGGAACTTACCGCACGAGTTTTAATAAGAGAAGGTTTGAATTTCTCGATAAAATATCTCAAGGTTGTGGGTTCTACCATAAACCCTCCCAACAGGTACCTAAGTGCATTTATTTGGATAGGTGATTATTGCAATATTGATTCTGCGGATTGGTTTTTTTTCGCCATATTGATTTTTAATTTCTCAATCTGAAAAGAATGGTAATGGCATAGATTGCTGAAAATTGGTGAATATTACATCATATTATGATTAATTGATATTTTCGACAATACAGTCGACCCGAAGGGAAAATTACGATACCATCGTCTAGATAGGAAAAAGACGGCAAAACAGATAAATTCGGAAACTGAATTTAGTGCAATTTATTATGGAATTATAGACTTTCAAAGTGTTTATTTGTGAAATAGTGATTGTATATAAAACTAAAAATAAATTGTATTAACGAACCTATCATTTCATTTATCTTCCCCTGGGGAATTGAGTCTTAACAACCTCTCCCTCTCTTTTGCATCTCCTTCCGGACAATTGTTATCTAGGTAGTTAGTGGTCTACCCGTCCCTATGTTTTGCATGTCTTTCTGGAGATTTGTCATCCAGGTAGTTTCCTTCTCTTTTTTGTAGCCATGGAAAACACTTTTTAAGACTTGGTCATAAGATCTATGCATAACGTGTCCGTACCACCTCAGCCATAACTCTGTACTCTACTCAGTAATAGGCGTTTCTTTCAAACTCCCTCTTACGTGTTCGTTACGTACTTTGTCTTTGAGAGTGACTCCACCCAATCAACGTAAAATACGCATTTCGGTGGCATGTAGTTTTTGCTCAAGGGCTTTCCTCGAAGCCCACGTTTCGCTGCCATAGATTTAAGCAGATCTCACAACTGTTTTGTAGACCTTGCCTTTGGTTCTTATCAGCATTTTTGCATCGCAAAGAACTCCTGTAAGTGTCCGCCGCTTATTTAAAAAAAATGTTTGCACAACTTCAGCTGCTATCGATCCGTCTTTCGCGATAACGGATCCTAGGTATTTGAATTTATTTACTCTAGGAAGGGCTACGCCATCAAATTTGACTTCGCCGCTTGATGATATAGATTCGCCGCGGTTAAAGTTGCATACCATGTAGAGTACAGAGTCTTGGTTCTGCTTATACGTAATCAGTTTAGCTCTAAAGATATCCTCCATTGCTCCATTTTTTTGTATTTCGTTTATGTTGTCTGAGACGAGAGCAACTCAATCCGCATATAAAAGGTTCCATGGTGTGTCTTTCGTACCGTTGTCATCGGGGCCGCTCCTTACGGACGAAACGAACGCAATCTGTGTTTTGTTTTCTAGCAACACTCTTCTTTGTCGCTGTATTCAAGAATTAAAAAAAAGTAACCTAACAAAACCTCGCAGGAACTCTTGATCAAGATAAATAGTAGATTGTTAACTAAGAGATTATAAGCACCCATTTCTTACGCAATATTCTCTATATTATATCCAATATCAAAGCCTAAAATGGGGCCTGAATTGAACACTCTTCTTTTTAATTCGAATATGAAAGCACAGCCAGATATTGACTTTGATTTGATAAAAGATTATTTCTAATTTATGTCAATGATCTACCTTAAATAAGTTTGACGCAGCTTCTTTAGCTTACACCTCGTTTTAAATCCCTTCACTACGCACCAGCTCACCTCATTTGAAAACCCTCTAGCTCTCCCTTAACTAAAAATCAGCTTATTGCTTCAATGCACAAACAAATTTTACCTATTTAAAAATAACTTTTCTTTTTTTGTTATTTTATACCATAACCATAAATCCAGAATCTTCTCAGCAGAAATCTACATTGTGGACCGGAGGACGGTTGGGCGGTTTTTAAACAAAATAGCATACAATTGTTTTGATAATTGAGACGAATTTGTAAAAAAACAATATTTTTTTTCTATCAAAATATGATTTAACTTTGGTGAGTTGATGTGCACATGAAGGCAGGTTTTAGAACTAGTACAACTGTTTTATAATAGTTGTCGTTCCATAGTAGGGACGCTAGTCGTTTCAATAAATTAGTGTATTTCATTTTTTTTTGTACTTTCGTTAAGACGGATTAAGGGCAGTAGGAGAAAAAAGATTAAGGTGAAATAATGTTCGCTAGATCAGGTAATCTTAATATAATATACAATAAATATTTATTTCTTTGTTTGTTTGACTCAAACCACCGGTAAACGGACAAATAACGTGTTTGTTAAATATTTTAGCGGTCTGGAATTGCGTTTGATGCGTTTGTCTAATAACTAACTTGTTTGGCGTGTTTCAGAGAAAATTTGATTGGCTGCGTGTGTGTCCGATCGTTTTTGTCAAAAAGACTTTTGTTCAAAATAACTACGCTGCGTATGTCTTATTAACTAAACAAGTGCTTATTTATCATAAGTTTATTAAATTTTGCCTGAACTGCATACCTAGTAAAATGACGGACGTAAAATATTCATTTTATGGTGGTTGATGATTAAATAGTAGTTTTTACAAAAAAAGGATATTCATTATGCCATTAATAATAATAATAAAATTCTTTATTGCACTAATTTTGTATCTTTGGTGATGTCAGCATAGATATGGGGTTGTGCAGTGTTTTGTATAAAAGATGGTAGTAGCTTAAACAATTATAATAAATTTAGTGATAAAAGGTAATATCAAAAAAAATCAAAATCATTTATTCAATTTAGGCTACAATAATTGAGCACTTATGAATGTCACTACGCCATCGGTTCGTAAATCTATGGGGCGGGTGACCTTTTACTGAGAAGAACCGGCAAGAAACTCAGTAAGGGCATTTCTTTTCTCCCTTTCTCTTACAGCGTCCACTTAAAATATTGGAAAATCCCCTTTCTATCATAGAAGGACACTTTCCAAACAAACATAAAAAACACAAAATGCAGAAGCACAACATAAAAAAGTATCTAATTGCAAAATATAAAAAAAGACAATTTATGAACCTATTCATGAGCTAGAAATAATCAATGTCTTACAGTATTGATAAACAAAACAAAAAAGTAAGACTAAATACAGGGATACAAAGAAGTTTACAAGAGCAGACCAGTCTCAACAGGCGGCACCCGTTCACGAGTATGACACATGAATCAGCCATCGCATCTCAACCATGTTTTAGGGAACGTAAAGACCCGTATCATAAAATATAATATGTAAATGAAAAGGAAACGTACTTGCTCGCGTTGTATCATGTAGGCACTGCGAAACGCACTTTCTCGCGTTGTAGCATGTAGGCACTCAAAACGCACTTGCTCGCGTTGTAGCATGTAGGCATTGCGAAACGCACTTCCTTGCGTTGACCGCATAGTTAGGCCACACGCGTAACTTAGGTCACTTTATGCTTAGTTAGTAATACAGAATTTGTAGTTCTATTATTATTTCAAAGCCCTTAGGTGCGTGGAAGTACTTTTCCTATACATTTACAAAAAAAAGGAATGAATATACTACAAAATATGTTTGCATTTTCACAGTTTTTTCCCAGGATGGGGTAACCAGACACCCACATGACAATGTCCCCACATCTGCTTTTTACCAACCACTTTAATATAAAATAGAATAAAGCTACATTGCAAAATAAAGCAACTATGTATATTTAAAGTTATAAATTCATATGTGTGATTGTAATGTTAAAACTTCCATTTGTCCTCTCTCATGACTCATGTCCATATGCCGCCTGCTACGGCTTTGATGTGATCAACCCACCGCTAAATGGTCTACCGCGTTACCTTTTCTTGGCACTTTTGTGTACCAGTTCATGACTTATTTTGACCATTTTTCTTCCTCTGATTGTGTGGCCTAACCACTTTCACTTTGACTTTTTTAAAGTTTTTATGACGTCCTTTTTTCTTGTTAGTTTCTAAATGGTTGCAATTTTTATTCTATCGGAAGTTCTGTATAAGATAACTATATATAAATGTATTAATTTTTCAGAGAACCAGAAAAACGTCTTGCGCGGCTATCCTATTTACAAATAGTAAGTATATTTTACATGAAATAATTTTAAAGACACATTTCAATTACAAAGAGTACATTGAACACGTTAGACATTTTTAAAATTATAAATATTAACAAGCTGGCCCTGCAGACGTTGCCCTGCCCTTAAAGTTGATGCGCTGACATCTGTTGCAACAAAGATAGTAGCTATTACCCACAGCTTCACCCGCGCGGATTTCTATTACATACTTACTCAATCCGGAAATGTTTATGTCGATAAACTAATTTACACCGCCATCTGTGAGAAATGTATGGAACTTTTAGCCAGCGAACGCCATGTCAAGCTCCCAGTCGGCATGATTTTGCCGACATCTTGAAAAATAGTCGTCATATTTCAACAAATTAACACAAAATAATATTAAACTCATTACCGCCCGTGATTTCTATGAACGCGCGCTTTGCTTTGAGAAAATAAAATTTACAAAGTTAAGTTTTTATGACAGTTTCTGCGTTTAATTCGATTATGTATTTCTGGTGTAATATTTTACTTTTACAGAACTCATATTTTATTCAATTTGTCTATAAAATTTTTATAAAAAAATGAATGATAAAGTTGTCACGTATTTTTTTTTAATTGGGTACCAATACCTTGTTGACCGGCGCACTTTTTTATTACTGGCCAGAAGTTTATCGAAGCAAATTGTGTTGTCACTTAAATAGTGTTTCATATTGAAAAGTAATTTCGTCACTGTTATTAAGTGCGCCGGAATGACCCATTTTGCTCACAGTTATCGAGAAACCCTTCGCCTCTTTTCAGAGCAATGGTTTACAATATGCGTATAGATCGTGTATTTGCAGGTATTTTCGCGGCCTGATGGATGAATTTATAATAACTATTAATTAAAATATAAAACTTGTGAAATGTGCATTTTTTAACTACAATCTTTTCTATGACTTTGACAACATTCAAAACGTAGAAAATATAAATTCAAATAAGATGCAAAGAGGTTTTCTAAAATCAGCAATCTTTATTAGGCCAACTACTGAAAAGTACAATATTTTATTTATTTAGATAAACCAATAAATAAGTTATTATAAACAAGAATAAAATAAATACATATTTTGATATGTTTAAATTGTTGCTCCATCGCCCTCTTCAGAGGATTCTGGGACTGCCTTCACAACCAAGGGATCTAATTTGACTCCTTGTGCCTTTTAACCTTATGGATACTGCTCTTAGCAAAGATATTTGTACTTTCATTTTCAGTCAGTAAATTAATTAAGAGTATGCTTTTCCCTATTTCTCGTTTGCAGGTTCCCATTGAATAATAAGTCACTTATCAATGCTGGTTGACTTGTATTTGATCACGCAATATAGGTACTGTTGTTATAGCCCAATGTTTGCAATCATCTCTATGTTGATCATGACTTTGTCTAATAAAGACCACCTTTTTTGCAGATAAGTGCGTGGTTATGGTTTAAGAATTTTATTTTCTCAAAAGAACTCTTAGATCGGAACTATAGTTTCCAAAGCGTAGAAGGAGTGATTTCCAGTGCTTCGAATCGGTACTGCTCAGGCCAGCTCCACCTGAATGTGATTTGAAGTTATATTAACATTCACCATGCTAGGAAGTTCGGAATAATCCAAAAAATCTGTAAGTTGTGGGGTTATTTGGTTGGGTTATTTTTCGTTAAATAATTGATGCACAGATTTGTTTCCTGCTTTTTTATTTGGATCCATAATTCCACCACTTGATCGTTCAGTTATCCATCTATTTGCTTGACTGATTTTTTAAAAGACGGCTGATTGCCATCATAATTTCTCTCTTTATTTTTTGATGTTTCGATTTGTGTCGCAATGATTCAGCAATCAATACGTCATATTGTTGAGAATTCCACATTTCCATTCTTCTTTGAATAGTTCGTCTAATATTCTGACTAGATTTTACTATAGGGACTCTCTGTAGTATTATTGTATTCAATGATTTTTTTTTCGGAGTTTTCTATTCCTGGTAGCTTATTTGTTAGTTCTTTAATTTCCGTAGCAAGAAGTGTTGTCAATTGTCTGCCTACATTTCCCTGCGGGATACTATATTGTGTGCTACGAACATTTCTGGTTCTTTTCCAACGTTTTCTCCAGATTGAGACAGGACCAACTTCATTATTCAACAGTTTTGTGCTGAATCCTTTTAAAAATAAATTTTGTATTGAATCAGGTAATAAATTAACATTAATAGGTTGATGGATTGTTTCAAAATTTTTTCTTGTATTTTGGTTCGAAGCGGTTGGTCGAGTTTAGTATTCTGAGTCGGATATAAGAAAGAAGAACAGACCGGGCATGATGCCTTTACAGCTGCGTAATATTGTGGATGTGACGATTTATTTTCTGTATCGTCTTGTTTTCATTACCAAAAAGGTTTTATACATCCTCCACACCGAAACAAAAATTGATAACACTAACATAAACATAATTTCTCAACAAATCTACATAGCATAATTAAATAAAAATAAATGAAATTCAAAGATAAAGGCGCTCAGGGGTCCTAACCACCCGTCCTGATCTAGTAACTACCCCTGCAGCTTCAGTAATTTCTTAGGGGTACAGTTTCTGAAATGGCTGATTGATAATTGAATTTTTAAACATAACTTTGGCAACTCAGGTTTTGCTGTCAGCACCAGTTACAGTATCCTGAATTACACCTAAAGGCCAAAGTGATCTTTTGACCCCAGTTTTGACTAAAACTACGTCACCAGGTTTTTAGATTGTAGTCGTACGACATTGACTTCGTTGCACTAACAACCTCAAGTATTCCTTTCTTAATCTTTATCTAAGATTCAAAAAATCGGCCAAGTGCGAGTCGGACTCGCGCACGAATGATTCCGTACCATTATCTACAAAAACGAGCAAGAAAATCAAGTATGTTGTGTGGCAGCCCTCTTAAACAATTGTTTTTTTGCTGTTTTTTAGTATTTGTTGTTATAACCTACCATGGACCACATACATACGCTGCGCCAGATTATACAGAAGACAGAGAATATAATCGGATTCTTATCGTAGCGTTCGTGGAATATGAAAAAGCCTTCGATTCTATCGAGACCTGGGCGGTGTTACAGTCTAACCAGCGGTGCCAAATTGACCATCGGCACATCGAAGTACTGAAGTGTTTGTATAACAGAGCCACAATGTCTGTCCGACTGCAAAACCAAAACACGAAACCAATCTATTTGCAGGAAAGTGTGAGAGAGGGAGACGTTATTTCTCAGAAACTGTTTACAACTGCGTTGGAAGATACTGTTTAAGCTTCCGGAGTGGGAAGGATATGGCGTGAACGTAAATGACGAGTACATCACTCACCTTTGATTTGCCGACGTCATAGTGGTCATGGCAGAATCGCTGGAAGACCTAGGCATGATGCTCGGAGACCTCAGCATTCTTAGACTGTGAATCTTAGACTCAAGATTTGGCAATTGATGATTGAACGTAAACATTACCATCATGTTCCGATCTTAAAAATATACACGCAGTTGATGCGAAATTGCATACATCGCAAAATACACGTAAAGTCAAATTGCACTCATTGGCGGGGAATAGTGTCAAACGACGAGGAATACTATTCAAAAATAATATATCAATTTGTTTATACCAATCCTGAAACTCTTTGATAATTGGATCAGGTAATTTTTGATCCCAATTTAACTTAGATTGCCAAGTCTTTTGTAACATTTTTTTTAATATGACTATACTTGGACTCAAGAATCCATTTAGATCAAAGATACTCTGATAAATCCTCTGATGATTGATCCTCAATGAATAAAATCCTCTTTGTAATGCTCCCCATGTCTGTGATTGGAGTCACTGAGGTGACACAAAGATAATCTTTCATATTATTCCACATTATCAACTGACTGAGGATGACATTTAGTAGAAGGACCAGTGATCCAGCCACGCAAGTCGAATTAACCTTCCTGCATTAATTCTTTTACCAACTCAATGTACACAATTATCGACATCAAAACTCGATTTGAATTGCTATGCTTATTGACTCCTACTATCTTTTATGCTATCTAAATGGTAATTAATAGTAGCTGCCAAAATAAATAGACTGCTGGTAACTCCAAAAACTACCCCTTTGTGTCGAAACGTGAGTAATAAGACTTCTTTCCCGTAATTTTTCCACCAAAGGAATTGTAAATACTTTCTTATCATATTTTTTTTAACACTACTAACATTGCAAACAAGCTTACAGTCCGCCTAATGGTAAGCAGTCACCGAAGCATATGGACGCTTACAACACCGGGGGTATCACTCGCGCGTTGCTGACCCTTAAAAAATCTAATAACTTCTTTCTGGAAGAACCTCATACTGTTAGTCCTTAGAGAAAACCTTGGCAGGGTGCTTCTTCCACAACCCAAGCGCTCGCGGGAGGGATTTTCTCTAAAATAGCACTGTATGCAACCATTTCGGTTCTAAAATGTGAGAATGATTTCCCTACCGATGACGAGCGTAGCGGTAGTAGAAAGTAGCCATAGACAACATTTCAAACAATTCCTCAGAACACATCCCAGTGTACAAGCGGTAGAACACACACAGGAAGGCAAAGTCTCTCAACAGACTTAAGGGTTCTATACGGCAAGTGAGTTTGGGATCGTCGACAATTCTCACAGCCCGTTGTTGAACCGAGTCAAAAGGTCCAAGCTGGTATCCGGGTGCACCCGCCCAGAGATGGCAGCAGTACTCTATATGGGGCCGAACTTGCGAATTGTAAAGCAGCAACCTCTGCCCGGACGTGAAGTACTGCCTCGCTCTGTTGAGTACACCTAGTTTTTTGGACGCCAGCTTCACATTATCTTGTAAATGATCTCGGAACTGAACATCGCTGTAGATGTCAACACCAAGAATCCCAATGCTCTTAGAGATGGAGAGGGGAGTGTACTGGAATTGTGGGACCACAGTGAATGGGGTTTTCTTAGCGGTGAATGCGCAGACTTGTGCCTTTGTAGGATTGAATCGGACCAAATTTACCAGTCCCCAGTGAGAGACCTTGGACAGTGTGGTCTCGATTTGAGACACAAGTTCTCCGCGGTTTTCCTCCACAACGGAACAAGGAATGTTAGCATGGCCCGTGTAATAAGCGTCTTCAGTACTGTCATCTGCATAGCAATGTATATTTTTGAAGTCAAAACTGTCATCATATGCAATAGAAACAGCTTAGAAGACAGCACAGAGCCTTGCGGTACACCAGCAATAACGTCGATGCTATCATAGCAACTACCGTCAACTACGGTTCGTATGCGTTTGCCGGACATAAAGCTAGCCACGCATTTGCACAAACCCTCGGACACTCCGTTAGATGGCACCTTCAATAGCAGACCCTGGTGCCAGAGCCTATCGAACGCCTTCGCTATGTCCAGGCTACATGCAAATGCCTTCCCCTGACTCTCAATGGCTAGTGCCCATCAGTATTTGAGATACACTAGAAGGTCACCAGTCGAGCGACCGTGTTTAACTAAGTGTTTTACATTCGGTTACTGATATTCTTTTTAAGGATTCCGTACCCAAAGCGTAATTAGCGGAACCCTATTACTAAGACTCCGCTGTCCGTCCGTGCATCCGTCTGTCACCAGGCTGTATCTCATGAATCGTGATAATAAGACAGTTGAAATTTTCACGAAAGATGTATTTCTTTTGCCGCTATTACAACAAATACTAAAACGCAGAATAAAATAAATATTTAAGGGGGGTCCCATACAACAAACGTGATATTTTGCTCGATATTGATAACGGCAACAGGTAGATGCTTAAAATATTCACAGAATATTTAGTTATATAATCACTTTAAAACTAAATAATTAAATTAAAATTAAATAAATATTTTAAGGGAGGCTCCAATACAACAAACGTGATATTTTTTCCGTTTTTATAGATAATGGTACGGAACCCTTCATGCGCGAGTCCGACACTCACTTGGCCGATTTTTTTAATGTAATGGGTCCCGTATACCTAAACTTTCAAGGGTGGGACCTTGAAAGTTTAGGTATACGGGACCCATTACATTAAAAAAATACTCCTTATATACTCTCTCTACTTAATTGCCTCGCCTTTGGTTCTGTAGCTTGAATGAATATCGAAACTTAAAAAAATCTTCTGTTTTTTCGAAATTGACCCCAAAATGATAGTCAGCTTACTAGGTGGAAGTTAAATTTTTTTTTTCGCCTCATATGTATATTAATTAATAAAATTGGTAATAGGTTTGTACTCCTAAACTTCTGCAGTTTCCAAGACGAAAAAATAGCGACTTCTAGTTCTTCCGACTTGAACCACAACTCCTTAATTTGTTCGTTAAATACAAATAGGCTTTTAGATTTTTCACAGAAATACTTAAATAAAGCATGAATGTCATCTTTAACTTTTTGGAACGCCGCTAACAAGTCTTTCTCTGCAATAGTAAAAAACCGTCTTCCAACTGACCGTTGTTTGTTGAGATTTTCCATATCGGTATAATATACGTATAGATCATGTAGTTGCAGGTATTTTCACAGCATGATGGATCGATTTAATATAACTATTAATCAAAATAAAAAACTTGTTAAATTTGCGTTCTTCTATAATTGACTTTTCTATGACATCGACATCATTCGAAACGTAGAAAACATAAATTTAAATAAGATGCAAAGAGGTTTTCTACAGATGGGACGAAAATAATTATAAGTCGTTTTAATGACAGCCACCTTCACTTCCTCATCGACAGCGGATCGATTCCCTTGGAAAAGAGGAAATTAAAAGTAGAAATTGGGGGCTAGGTCTGTGTATATTCAGCAGGTGGTCAATGGTTTTAAAATCGCGGTCACGTGCTGCAGCTCTTACCATCTAAATGGTGTGAACTGAAGCGTTATCATGCCAGAATCAGCACAGATTTTATTAATTTCATCCTTTTTGTTTTTGTTAAATTGCTGCTTTTTTATTGCCATATAATATTGACGTAGTGACATTGAAATCCTTATTCTTATAGTTTATAAGAAAAGTTCCCTGATAATTTTAAAATATGGTGTTTATTTGGTCGCTTGCTAAAGCTGCCGATGCAAACCTTTGCCAGTCGCCTTTACCACCATCGTGAAATTATAAGGAGACATTGCAAAGAAGGCTCAGATAAGTGGCCAAATGGAATGTACCACAACACTGAAAATATTAAAAAAAAAAAATCTAATTATTTACGTTACATATAATATTATCTATACTTAAATTATGATTGTCGCATTACTCCAGTTTCGTTACGGAACATGGGTGGAGAACCTAGCCACGGTGGTGGGAGCCTTTCTGGGTTTACTAAGTGGTGGAGCTATTTGCTACAACATGGTGCAGTTTGGAGAGATGAGCACAGCACTGGTGGAAAGGACAACACCGCAGTACCATTCGCAGATGTCTAGCTACCTACCTCTATCCTCGCTGTTTGGGGGAGGACGGAGACTGTAAGTTCATGTATTAAAAACATTAAGATATAACATACATAAATCAAACCTCATTTTCTAAAACTAAAAGGTTTTTCAACATTCCTGGATACATTATTAACATAGAAACCTGTGTACCTGCAAAAGCAGGAGCTTTCTGAATATTATATAGTTTTTAGGAACATGTTCACAGGGTAAATGCGAGTAACGAGGAGAACATGGCAGCGCTGGTAGAGGACGTAACAGCGTCAATCGCGGGGGTGTTCGTGAGCACCGGGATCTGTCTCACCATATGCGTAGTCTCCGCCGCACTCATAAACTGGAGTGCTTTAAGACAGGTTTGTGAATTCATTCTAACATTTTAGAAACTAAATAGTTACTCACACTTAAGTTGAACCCAGCGCTGATCGGACTGACTTAACTTACTTTTAAAAGTTACGTAAGAAACGCAACAAAGACAAGATAAAGCTATAGTTTTTTTTATACCACTAAGGTAGCGAACAAGCTTACGGTCCGCCTGATGGTAAGCGGTCAAAGTAGCCTACGGACGCCTGTAGCACCAGGGGTATCACTCGCGCGTTGCCAACCTTTCAAAAATCCAATAACTTCTTTCTTGAAGAACCCCATACTCATGCCACAACCCAAGCGTTCGCGGGAGGAAGTTTTTCTGAAACCGCACTGTTACACCACACCACCACAGTCAGTGGTCGAAGTTGAGACGACTGGACTCAAAATTACTAAATAAAACAACAGGGTCGTTACTCTACTGTGTTTCTTAACGTCCTAGTATAACGAGGAATAAAAATTAGACCGGGTTAGTATCCGACATCAATACACACACACATTTTTTTTTGTTAAAAAGTTTTTTTTTGCTTTTAAGTGACGAACTGACGAATTGTTTTTTTTTTCGTACACTAAAAACATCCATACTTGTAACAAAATTTTATACAATCAACAACATTAAAGGCGCATTTCACCAGTTCAAAATTAATATCAATAATTTTTTTTGTCCAAAACTTAAAGTTTGAAATCCACTTCATTAATATGGGTCCACTTCAGGAACGTACTCTTTTAATTAAAAAAAAGAATTTAAAAAATCGGTTCACAGTTGACGGTGAAATCAGAGGACAAACATAAAAAAAATTAGAGCCGTCGAACATAGAACCTCCTCCTTTTTTTAAAGTCGATTAATTACTGTCATTCCTGCGGTGACAATCCGCAGTAAGGAGGTACCCTTAGAACTTTAACCTATGTGCGTTATTACTCGATATAACACATCTAGTGATATCTGATCAAGGTATCCAGTTTTGTGAGGGTAACGGGATTCGAACCCAGATCAGGTCGAAGTAACTTATGTCACCGTTCACGGCTACCACAACTAAATGTGTTTTTACTATGTGTAAAAGTTATTAGTTGAAATAAAACCTGGTGATGACTCGACCTTCTCGTCAGGCACAGTCCTTGTCAGGTTGTAGTTATTCCTCACATGTTCACTCTCACACAGATTCACTTTCATTTTGTGAAAAATTCCATCCTATGGCAAAATTTCATCTCTCTTCTTTTACATATTTCAATTTTGCCAGCCAGCGCTTACATCATTTAGAGTTATGTATTCAATCACTAACATGGAAGTACAAATTGACAATAATTTTGTCATAAAAATTAATACGTATCAAAATCAAATCAAATTATAGTCTAGGGACTGCAAACCTAAAATTAGATCAAAAAAGTACATCAACAATAGAACCTATAGAAAAAAAAATCTTGTTACAAAGTTATTAATTAAAGAAACTTTCTGACATTTTTCTCTGACACCATTAATTAACAAAGCGGACGAATGGATAAGAAATCAAGGATAGGAAACTACCAAGGTTCTGTTTTCACCACTTATCCCCAAGGAACCCCTTATAACAAATGATTGAACATACATGACGAAACTTTGCGTTCAAGTTAATTTGTCTTGTTTGGCTACGTACCGCTTAAGGATACGGACCACGGTCACGGCCAGGGCGTGTTGTTCTGTGTTTTTAACTTGCTAATTTGACGCAAATGGATCAATATTGTATTGGTGCTGGCGCCACTGTTAACTCAGCCGTAGATGTAGTATTAGATCCTTTCAAAATCACCTTTAGTTCGTCGTTGTGGGCCTTAGTTTGAGAGCGACCCCTGCGGGTTCACTTTTAAATTAAAATTTCCAGAATTTGCCATTACACGTGGCCAGAACTTGCTTTATAAAAACTTTTTAACAAAAAAAAACAACCGTCTTTAAAAAGATGCACTAAAAAGGTAAAAATATTTAGACGCATTGAGAACCTCCTCCTTTTTTGAAGTCGGTTAAAAAAGGGACTTAAAATGTACCGGAAAAATGTAAGTACATACTTAGTACATACTAATGCGTGATAAATTCTATGTTAGTACATACTTATGCGTGATAAATTCTATGTTAGAACATACTTACGCGTGTTAAATTCTATGTTAGTACATACTTATGCGTGATAAATTCTATGTTAGTACACACTTATGCGTGATAAATTCTATTTAAGTACATACTTACGCGTGATAAATTCTATGTAAGTATATACATTGATACGTTGAGTTTTCAAAACCGCGGTTTTTGGTTTGAAATGATTACCTTTAACTGTGCCTATTGGGTGTGTAGTTCTCTCATTTTTTACCTATAAAAATGATGATATAAGTATGATACAGGTATAACAACGATGTTTTAAGCTTAGATCCATGTCTTATAAAAAAATACAATAGTTATTATTTGAAAATTGATTTATTCTAATTCGTTATCAAATTCTTTTTAAAACATTTCAAATGATCCCTTTCCACAGTTTTATAATTCATCAAAGTTAACATGATTTATATTATCTATACTATAATATATAATCTATACATATAAAACGCTTTGTCCTGAATGACAGATGGATCAACGTACAGCCTAAACCGCTGATCGTAGAGACCTGAAACTTGGAGGGTGTGTTCTTTGTATGACGTAGGCATCCGATAAGAAAGGATTTTCTGAAATACTACCTCTAAGGGGGTGAAAAAGGGTGCAAATTTTGTATGGGACAACTTGATTCCTTGGTCCAATCAACTTCAAATTTTATATAAATCTATTTTAACTGCATTGATGGAATACGTGTTTCGTATTTTAATGAAATTCATCCCCTAACGGGGTTAAAAAGGGGTAGAAAGTTATTTTTGCAGTGATTTGTTTCAAATTTGATATCAATACTCCTTAGTGCTTTTGATTTAAATTACATTCACTTTTGACACATGTTTGAAAACTCAATCCGACTTTATTCAAAAAAGGTTGAACTCTTTAAAAGCATAAGCAAATACTCTTTAGAATTGGAATGACTCGAAAGTCACCGTACTTTAGTACCTCATCTGAAGGTTTCTAAGCTTAAAGAGGTTATGCACTTTTTAGATGTTTAATTTTTTGTGTATATAAAATGCTTTGTCCTGAATTACTGACTGGCGGATCAACGCACAGCCTAAACCGCTGATCGTAGAGACGTAGGCATCCGATAAGAAAGGATTTTCCGAAAGGGTCAAGTGCGAGTCAGACTCGCGCAATAAGGGTAAACCGATTGTAATGAAATTTTGGTAAGTTGTTATGCACCGGCCGGGGAAGGTTTCTGAGAATGAAAAACAGGGTTAAGTACGAGTCAGACAAGGTCAAGTGCGAGTCGGACTCGCGCAATAAGGGTAAACCGATTGTAATGAAATTTTGGTAAGTTGTTATGCACACGCCTGGGAAGGTTTCTGTGAAAGAAAAAAAGGGTTAAGTACGAGTCAGGCAAGGTCAAGTGCGAGTCGGACACGCGCAATAAGGGTAAACCGACTGTAAAGAATTTTTGGTAAGTTGTTATGCACACGCCGGGGAAGGTTTCTGAGAAAGAAAAAAGGGTCAAGTGCGAGTCAGACTCGCGCAATAAGTGTAAACCGATTGTAATTTTGGTAAGTTGTTATGCACATGCCAGGGAAGGTTTCTAAATAATGTCAACCCTTTTACAATAGATTGGTGCGGCAGTTGTTTTAAAAAAGAAACAACGTTCGCCGAGTCAGCTAGTAATATTATAAACCTGAAGAGTTTGTTTGTTTGAACGCGCTAATCTTAGGAACTACTGATCCGATTTGAAAAATTATTTCAGTGTTAGATAGCCCATTTATCGAGGAAGGCTATAGGCTATATCATCACGCTAAAACGAAAAGGAGTGGAGCAGCATTGAAGAATGTTTCAAAATCGGGTTTTTTTTTCCTTTTGAGAGTTCGCTGTGTGCGCTGCGTAAACGGTTAAAGTTTCGCAAAAATCACGTATGACAGAATTGTTCCCCTTTAAAAGTTCTGAAAAAAAGTCCGAGACAGCATTTGTCTATCTTTTAAGGTTGGCTCACTATAACCTTTTTTATGCTAACCAAATTTGTTCTAAAATAATGCATTATTTGCGAAGGTGTTTTTATAGACATGATATTAATCCTTATCCAAATAAATACGTTATTCATCACAAGTATTGTATGGAGCAACTAACCAAGATCGCGAGGTTAATCCATTAGTTAATTATTTTTGAGAAGAAGAGAGAGAGAGAGCGAAGGAGAGTTAAACAGAGACAGAGAACGTCAAGTGTGAGTAGGTTTTTTTTTCTATAATTGAAGAGTTGCCTTGAGCATCCTACGCCGATAATCAGATTTAGGGCGGGCGAAGCCGCTGGCAAAATTCAATAAGTCTAAAATAAAATATCACATTAATGTTTCTCGTTGCAGACCACGCGGATTCGTAACTTGTTTCTTAAAGCCGTTCTGCGACAAGACATGGCGTGGTTCGATATGGATACATCATTTAACTTGGCTTCCAGCATGTCAGAGTGAGTATCACTATTTATGATGGTCTCTTACCATCATAAATCATTTGATTTTTTAAAATAGGTTCTACTGTCGCCAAAAAAATATTTTTTTTATGTATTTTTAGATTTTTTAATCTAATAAAAATTAGGGTTACTTACAAAAAGTCCGGGAGTGCCCAATACACGTAGCTAGTACCTATAGTTCTACAAAAATTGCTAAACAATTTGTGCATTAGTCTAAGCTGTTCGGAATTTTGATGCTTATATTTATAAAAACAACTTTTTAAGTCATCGGTTCAATCAAGACATTTAATTATATTTTGAAAACCGATAAGTTTAAGTACCTTATTCGTATAAATACACTTGGCAGGTTATAAAATAAAACTTATTTCATACTACGACATTATTTTTACCTCTTATTGTATGTACTGTGTAATTTATTGTATGTTATTGTGTAGCTTGGTGTAATGTAATAAAATAAGTGTTAAATAATATTAATGGAACACATTAAATTTGTTAGAAACATGATGAAAATAAAAGCTGGTATGGGTGACAAATTGTCGGTTGTGTGCAACTTGCTGGGCACCGGAATCATCTGCTTGGGACAGTCCTTTCCGCTAGGATGGGAACTAACGCTTTCCTGCGCTACCGTCATTCCTTGTGCCATCGTGGTTTCGGTTTTGTTGTCTAACGTAAGTATCGTGATCGAAAAATTCATTCATTCATATTTATTCAGACGTTATGCAGATGGGGCGGGGCTTATTATTAACGTTGAATAATTAGAACTAAAACCAACATACTAAAGTTACGATTTGACATAACGTTTACGAACATTAACGAGATCACTTTCGATGATGTACACATAAATTGTGTGTTAAGGGCGGTAAAGAGGGAATTTCAAATATGAGGCTATTTAGGAAGGCAAAGACTTTAATGACCCAAGTTTGTTATGCAAATACTGCTAGTGTTACACACAATGCTTTTCATAACATGTGTAAGTAAATTTTAAAAATGTAAGAACGTAAAAAGTGAAGACCAAAGGGGAATCCGATATACAGATACGATTTATCTATTAAATATAGCTTATTTTTATAGTTTAGTATTATTTATTATAGTGAGTAAAACAATGTTTATGATTGTATTTTTAAATTCTTGAGAAGTTTATGAGTGGTATGGCACTGTTTATACGTAAGTGTGTTGAACAATTATGATACAAGTGTGCCAAATTGGTCGTTACACACGAAGCAGGATTTCAGCCCGAGCTGCAAGATGAGGGCGTAATAGAGCCTAATGTGTGATGACCATAGCTTACGAGTAACATAGGTACAACAATGTTTTCAACACAATTACTGATAAATAGTGTCATTACGTGCAGGCAAAGTAAATGCTAGACCTTTATTACTCTTACGGTATTGTAAATTTTACTTTTCTTAAGGCAAAGCAGGCGTTCATAGAACCCACAAGCGGTAATGACGCTATTACGACCAATTCTATCAATTCAATATCTCTCTAAAGTTGTCCTATGGTTCAAAATATGAACTACGCGTCAAGCGAGCAATCACAAGTTATAACTTCAGCCAAAATAAATTATTTAGATATCTAATTCTCTCTAAATAATCTGGCGATGGCGCTGTTATCTCTACTTCTATTCCCGCCATTTGTGTTTTGGTGAGTTGTTTATTTATTTATATACTTGCAAATGTGATGAAAAACATTGTCTGTAACGCGGGAGTTATGGAAATTACAAACTAACAAATTATTACAATACAACACATTATGTTTACCCAAATATCTGTGACAATAGCGCGCAGTACTAACGGAAGTAACCAAACACTATCACTTAAATAAAATTAAACGCACTGACACACGGCACGGCACGTATGTACCGCACTGAAACACGGCACGGCACGTATGTACCGCACTAACACACGGCACGGCACGTATGTACCGCCGCCACTGGTATTTTACTTAAAATAAATAAAAAGTTCTTACGCACTAAATTATGAAACAGTAAAAAGCACCCGTGTTTATTAAGCTTCATTCTGAACCTAAACGCGGTGAAATGAGAGCCAGTTTTTTTTTATCATAAAATTTTGTTATGATTAAATGCCTCTCACTTGATGAAAAGTGACGATGCAGTCGAGGATGGTACAGAACACCTCAAATAATATCTATTCTCTCTCGCCTTGAAAGTGCCTAAGTTGTAAGAATCGGATAACATTGATGGAGGTACGGAAATCTACTCCCTTGTCGTTAGCATAAACGCTTTGTGAGGATAGGCGGAACATCGATAACAAAGGGGTGGAAGCCCTCTCTCCGTCTAATTGACCGAAGATGAAATGGAGCTGGTGGAATAATGTCATGCAATTTTTGCGCATTTTGGAGCTTGTTTTTGACTAACTCATCGTCCCCAATGAATCTCCTGGCACGTCGGTTGATGGCATTCAAAGCATTCAGCTGGTAGCGGGCTGATCCATCCCTTAAGTGGGAACAATACTTTACACATGATTTATGAGCAAGTTTGTTAGGTCGGCGGTGGCTGAGTGGTTCTGGTGTCTGCTGCCCTTGCTGAGGGGCGGAGGTTCAAACCCGGTGTATACCAATGAAAAGTTATCTTAATTTTTTAATAACATTTTCAAGTTCCTGTTCACACCACCTAGCTTTCGGTGAAAAACATTGTGAGATAATCTGCAAATTTGAAAAATACTGGGCCTGCGTGTGGACTACGGGCCAAATCGCCCTCGACCAAAGTGGACGGTAGGCCGTGCCCCAGCAGTAGGGACGTATAAGACTGCGAAGGTGTTGAAAAATGTATTTATATTATTCTGTACCTTTCCTTGACCCACCAAGTTGTACCGTTCCCTGACCCACCACGACGCATCGCTCGCCCGTGCTATTACTGGTTTTGCTAAGGTTCTCTCTGACTTTTTTACTTTTGGCTCGGCTCCTATGGATCATTTCGTGATGTCAAATAGAATAACAATATAACCTTTCTAAAGAACTGGGCTATTAAATTCAAACAGATTTTTTCAAATACAACTGGTACTCCCAAAGATTAGCGCGTTTAAACAACAAAATAAACAAACAGAGTCTTTAGCTTTATTATGTTAGTATGGATTTTTTTTATTTACTAAATTATTTTTTTAATTAATAACAAGATAATGTTTCAGTATCAATCGAAATCTTCAACTAAAGAGATGGAGTCATACAGTCAGGCTGGAAAACAGGCAGAAGAAGTGCTTAAGTCTGTGCGTACCGTTCTCGCGTTTAGTGGAGAACAGAAGGAAGTGGAACGGTAAGTTTAAAATAGAAAGCAAAATATATTCTTAGCTTGTATCTTTTACAGTGTATTTTACACAAAAATTAAAGGTGTTGAACATCAGAACCTTACAAATTGCCAGCGAAGTACACTTTTTCCATCTCTTTTAAGTTGTGTCTTTGTTCTTCAGATACCGCCGTCTCCTAGAGCCAGCGGAGCGCTACGTACGCCGGCGCGGGCTGTTCACTGGCCTCGGGAATGGCTTTAACTGGGTGCTAACTTATTGCCTCAACACCATCGGCATGGCTTACGGAGCACGCCTCGTGCTAACCGACCTGCTTAAGCCTACTGACGAGCGACGGTACCAAGTTGGAGGGATATTCAGTGTAAGGAAATAATATCGTTATATTACTCTTCCTATGTCTGACAATGTGCTCTATATTACTTGCAGCAGTTTGAGATAATAGGTAAAGTGAGAGCGTTAATGAAAAATAAAGTGCAAATGAATTGTGACACATAGCTTCTTAGATACCTAGAAAAACACAATCTGGTCAGCGATATCAATATCGCTTTTACTGCACTTGCTGGACCGTTTCTCACCTTTATTCACCTTCTAGTGTATCTCACACATCGATAGGCACAAGCCATTGAAAGTCAGAGGGAGTCCCTGGCATGTAGCCTAGACATAGCGAAGGTGACAGGCACCGGTGTCTTCTATCTGGTCGGGCAGACGCATACGAACTGTAGTTGATAGTAGTTGATAACAATGATATTAATGTTGACATCCCGCAAGGCTCTGTGCTGTCACATACGCACACACATCGCAATCAACATTGATTGATATGTGGATGAAAATACTGGAGACGCTCAATACACGGGTTTTGCAAACTTCCAAGGTTTCCAACTGGGGACACGTAAACATGGTCCGATAAAACCCTACGAAAATACAATTATGCGCGTTCACCGCTAAAAAGACCCTTTTACTGAGTTCCTACAAACCATCTCCAAGTCTATTGGAATCGGAATCCTTAGTGTTGACATTTCTAGCGATGTTCAGAACCGAAATCATTTGGAAGATAAGTTAGAGCTGTCATAACACTTGTAGTATTCAACAGAGCAAAACAGTACTTTATCTAAGAGCAAAGGTTTCTGCTTTACAAGTCGCAAGGCTGGCCCCATATTGGATACTGCCCGCCATCTCTAGGCAGTTGAAGCCACTTGTTGAAACCAGATTGGCCCTTTGACTTGGTTCAACGACAAGCTGAGAAAACTGTTGATGACCCCAAACTCTCAAGGAGAGAGTTTGCTCCCTGTGTGTGTTCTGACACTTGTATAATGGAATGTGTTTAAAGTAATTGTTCGAAATGATGCCCACATTCTACCGTCGTACTGCTTGCTATATCACCTTTATCTTTAAATCAATTTGGAGCGTGATTTCAGAAGAACTTTCTACCGCGAACGGTCAGGTTGTGTAATAAGCTCCCTGCCAAGGTTTTATCAAAGGACTTCAACATGGGGTTCTTCAAGTAAGAAGTAATTAGATTTCTAAAGGGTTGGCTACGCGAGAATGACGCTCCTGGTGTTGCATGCTTCTATAGCCCGCGTTAACCGCTTACGATCAAGCGGACCATTAGTTTGCTTACCACCTTAGTAGTACTCGTATAAAAAATATATTTGAAAGATCAGGTTTCGTTTGAGGTTTAGTATCGTTAAAATAATTAAAAATATGTTTGCAACGATTTCTTCACTAAGACAAGGTATATCAACATTATTATCTTATCGAGCTTTAGACGTCTATTAGTTAATATTTTTTTAAATAAAAAAATATTACGTTTCGGCGTGGTTACACCACTCTTTTCCGTGACTAAACGGGTAGACTGGAGGTGCGCGGCGTCTTCGGCTTCGAGAGTCCTTTTGGACTACCCTCAATTCGTGCTTATACTTGTAAGGTCCTCGGGTGCGTTCGTTGGTGAAACTCGAGAGCAGTATTTTCCTATGACTGGATTCCATGCAAGCGACAGTTTGTGTACATCCTCACGATTCAAGTTCTTATTCTGTTTTATTTCATTTGCTTCGCGTATTTATCTAGGGTATTATTGGAGATCGGTGAATAAAACCTTAGGCTGGTGGAGCTGAATCCAGAGGTTGGAATTTGAGTTAATCAGATGTTCTGTTATAGTTGATTTTGTCGTCTGACAATTATTTACAGCAGCAATATGTCTACAATTGTGCGTTTGGTCTGGCCAATGTAGGAACTGCTGCAGCTCCAATCAATTTTGAAGGCACCTGGTGTTTAGTACGGGATTACATCTTTTGGCATGTGCACCTACTGTTCAATTTTGGAGAACGGAACAACATCTTAATGGAGAATTTATTCAAAGCGATCCAATTTTACCCGTTACTACTTTGATATAGGGCAAGGACGCTGGCTGTCTGCTAACCTTTGGATTCTTCGCTCGTGTGTTACGGCAAATAAATGACGCGTTTAATCCCGTTTTATTTTTAAATTAGTAATGGAACACGAAAATTTAAAAACTTATACTAGTTTCTCCTTCAGTTTTGGGGTTCTTCCATTGAGCAACTAGCCGGAGCGTGGCTTCATCTCCAAAAAGTTTTTTGAATTTTTCATAAGTCCTATGTGGCTCGCAACATATTATTATATCTCACTACATTTCTGCAATTGGATCAGTTTTGTGCACTGTTATTGTATTCGGGATAAAACATGATTAAATAAGGCATGTGCAGGGGCAATCATTTGACTATATGAATTTTCTACAGTTTTTTTTACATACACATTCACTGAAACTTATTTTAATTCCTCTTCCAGATCCAAGCTAGCATGTACATGGCCACTCAATCTATAACTTTCTGTGTGCCGCATATAGAGGCATTCTCTGCAGCGAGAGGCGCGGCCGCAGAAGTCTTCCATCTTATTGAACACGAACCTAAGATCGACAGCTTGAGTGACAAGGGCATCTCACCTAGACGAGTCAAAGGAGAAATCAAATTCGAAGACGTACATTTTAGTTATCCGGCGCGGTCGAACGTTAAGGTTAGTTATACACAGAAATACAAAATTCTGGTTTTCTTATGTAGATTAGACATTAAAAATCTAGCAGTAGATATAATCCGACGTCTTTGAGTTAATATTTGTGCCTGTTTGGTACCAGGTGCTGAACGGGTTTTCCATTCATGTAAAACCTGGGGAAGCTGTTGCACTGGTTGGCTCGTCAGGATGCGGCAAAACTACTATCCTCCAGTTACTGCAACGGCTATATGACCCTCATTCAGGGTCTGTGAAGCTTGATGGAAGGAATGTGAAGGATGTGAACATATCCTGGCTTAGAACAGCCCTGGGTAAGAATCAACGATTTTAAATAGACTGATGGTAAGCATTATCCTATATAAAGCCTTCTAAACACTTTTTTTAACCGACTGCAAAAAGAAGGAGCTTCTGAGGATGATCCGTATGTTTCTATGTATGTATGTATGTACGTATGTATGTTTGTCCGCGATTATCTCGCGTTTGGTTGAATTGATTTTGAAGCGGTTTTCAGAAAAGTATTTTTTACATTTTGGAGAAAAAGAAGACAAGAAGTTTGTATACAACAAATGAATACCCATACACCCATGGTTATCAGGTCAGGATATAATGATGGGATCATCGAGAAATCATGGGCACTCTTCAAATTTAAATAAGCACACTTGAAGCTATTTAGGTATTTTTTTAGTGTACGAAAAAATAAGTTGATAGGTCACGTAAAAGAAAAATATTTTTTTTAGAATAAACAACAACCCATTTCAATAAAATGCACTAAAAAGGTAAAAATAATAAACTTTTTTAACAAAAACAACAATCGACTTCAAAAAGATACACTAAAAAGGCAAAAATAATTATTTAAAAAAAAATCTGATCTAAATTACCTACAGTTTAAAGTCGATGTCTAGCAAGTGAAGTGTCTTAACTTAACTCTTAAAGAGCCTCCTCTATGGCGCACCATTTCTCCCTGTTCTCTGTCTTCCGCACCCAGCCACCACCAGCCACAATTTTAAGGTCGTCGGTCCACCGGGCATGAGGGCGCCCCACTTCCTATACGCGGTCTCCACGCTAGGACACGTCTGCTTCATCAGACATCGGTCTTTCGATAGACGTGGCCAGCCCACTGCACTTCAGCTTGCTAATTCTACGAGCTATGTCGGTAACTTTGGGTTCCCCACGGATGTCCTTATTTCGGATTCGATCCTTTAGAGACACTATGAGCATAGCTCGCTCGAATACGCGCTGTGTGACCTTGAACTTGTGGCCCAGACCTGCAGTAAGTGTCCACATTTAGGGGGCGTAAGTCATGACTGGTAGGACGCACTGGTCAAAGACTTTCGTCTACAGCCTTTGCTGTATAAGTGTCGTAAAGACTTGACGAAGTTTACTAAATCCTGCCCACCCTAGCTGGATCCTCCTATCGGCTTCCTTCTCAAAATTGTTTCGGCACAGTTAGATTTTCTGTCCAAGGTACACATAAACTTGGACTACTGCGACCAATGCAGCCCGCAACGTATACTGGCATTGGCACGACGTGTTGGTTGAACATGACTTTTTTCTTATATGACATGACGTCTCCCTGTCTTACACCTCTACGCAGCGGGATGGCACTTGTCCTATGGTTCTGGAACTGACCGGTCATCGTAGCATCGTTGTAAAGACATCGCAGCACTTTAATATATCGCTAGCCTATACGACATCGCTGCAGATAATCTAGCACAGCCCAGGTTTTGATGGAGTCGAATGCTTTCTCTAAGTCCACAACCGCCATATACAGCGGCTGATCATACTCTTGAGTTTTTTGTAAAATCTGCCGTACAGCATAAATGTATAAAGCATCTACGATACTGAAGCCTTTCTGAAACCCAGCCTGTTCTGATGGCTGAAACTCGTCAAGTAGAGACGATTCGCGACGACTCTAGAAAACAGCTTATACACGTGGCGTCGAAGTGATATCGGCCGGTAGTTCTTAAGTAGAGTTTTATTTCCCATATAATACCACCACGCTTCCACGCCACGCCTTAAGGATGACCACATTGAAAAGCTTTGCTCTTCATTGCCCATTATTTTATTAAGTAACATTATAAGTTCTACCTTTGTTTGTATAGTCAGTAGTTAGTAGTATGTCATATGTAAGAGTTTGCCAAATAATCAACTACTTTGATGTAGGTTACACTTACAACTTAGTATTAATATAGTATACAAAATTGTATTTCATAACTTTGACAATTCAAAAGATTTGTAAAAGCCTAATTTGAATAAAAAAAATTGACTGACTTTGAAAAACTCCCAGACGCGCCCTCGGCATTGGGAAAAGAAAATTAACAAGGGAAAAGCCCGTGGCAGTACTTACCTACGCGAAATGACACTGTTTACAAATATGTTTGATGAAAAATCCTTTTTCACCTGACTAGCACGAAAAAGATAGTTTTGCTGTCCAAATTCAGTGAGTAAAATCAAATTTTGCTCACTAGTGAGGCAAAGTAATTCACTGTTCGAACATTGACTTTTGGAATTAACCCGATGATGAAAAAAAAAACAATACAATGACTGGTCAGAAACAAATTTCGGGACAAATACTTAACCTTTTTCATTTTAATTAAGAATATTACTAAAAAGCATTTGTTCTTTTTTATGTAAGTTTTTATAAATTATTAGTATTATTAAAAGTTTATACAGCTAACTTAAAAAACATCATACGATGTTTTGATAGCAATGGCAGAGGTTGTAGTAGGTACAATACCGAACGCAACCTCAATTAAAAAAAAAACAAAGTTAAGTAAAGCGGCAAGCTAGTTTTTTGAACATCAGATTGTTTATTTAATTGATAATTCTGTTTTGTTTGAAAAATGAGCGATACAAGCTACAAAGATATTTCTTTGACACCAGAAGAATTAAGACAACAAGTCTCCAATGCCGAACTTAACTTTTTACCAGAAAAGTCACGTGAAAATATCTCGCTACGCTCGTGATTTAATTTTAGCCTACTACGCTAGCTCAGGATTTCAAGTCGGCACTTCTACCATAAAACGCTTTTACTCACTTGTATAACAAATAACTATTATCACATTTATTAAAAAGAAATGCATAGTTGGTTCCTTGTAACTGCCACGCATAGTGAATTCAATTTGAAATTTGGATATTGTTAGTAAATGTTCCAATCACCAAAGGATCGATTAAAGACTTTCGTTAAAGACACAAGAAAATTGTATGCACAATTGCCGCGCGCGGAATAAATAAAAAAAAAAGTTAGCATAGAAATAAAAACCGCGTGAAATGTATCCTGCCTTTGTAATTGTTTAGTCATATTAGTATTTATGATGATACTTTTATAAAAAAAGTGCGTTTTTCTCAAGTAGTGATAATGAAATGAATAAATGTACTGTTATTATACTTAGTTACACTGACCTACATCTTTTGTCATAGAGGGTGATAAAAAGAAGAGTGTATCACTCGGTTGCAAAATTATTTTACCTCGTGCTCCGTCCTTTGAATCCCTCGGTACGCACCGGATTTAACCTAAGAAGTGGAGTGAATCCACTGTGGATTTTGATCCCTTGTGATACAATCTACTATTAAAATCTGCCACACATGTTACTAGACATACAATCTACGGTAAACACCTACGGTATTACTTTGTAAAAAACAATATGCGTCTGATAAATAACTGTTTTCTTTTGTAATCATTATTTACTTTATGGCAAATAGGTGTTGTAGGCCAAGAACCTGTGCTGTTTCGTGGTACAATCTTCGAGAACATCACTGTCGGATGCCCCGAAGCGACAATGGAGGAAGTCCAGCGAGTGGCTATAATGGCATATGCACACGATTTCATTACGCGCTTAGCAGACGTAAGTATTTTTAGGGTTATTGGTCAAAATTATAATAAGTCGAGATGAATTGCAAAGTTTTTCTTGATGTTTACCCTACATAACTAAGGTTTTCTTTTTGATGTTATTCAATTTAAGGCCGCAGAGACATTATAGCCGTAACATAGAGTAAGGTTGCTTTAGTCGTACAACCCCTTAGTAGTATAAAGTACGGTTGCTTTAGTAGTGTCACCCCTCATTAATATAGAGTATAGTTGCTTTAGTCGTGCTATCCCTCAGTAATACAGAAGTAAAGTTGCTTTAGTCGTGCCACCCCTCAGTAATATAGAGTAAAGTTGATTTAGTTGTACCACCCCTCAGTAATATAATGAAAGATTGCTTTAGTCGTACCACCCCTTAGTAGTATAAAGAACGGTTACTTTAGTCGTATTACCCCTCAGTAATATAGAGTAAGGTTGTTTTAATAGTACCACCCCTTAGTAGTACAAAGTAAGGTTGCTTTAGTCGTGCCACCCCCATAAATATAAAGTAACGTTGCTTTAGTCGTGCCACCCCTCAGTAATATAGAGTAAGGTTGCTTTAGTCGTACCACCTCTGAGTAGTAAAAAGTACGGTTGCTTTAGTCGTGCCACCTATCAGTAATATAGAGTAAGATAGCTTTAGTTGTGTCATCCTTTAGTAATATAGAGCAAAGTTGCTTTAGTCGTACCACCCCTCAGTAATATAAAGTAAGGTGTCTAGTCGTCCCCACCTCAGTAATATAGAGTAAGGTTGCTTTAGTCGTGTAACCCCTCAGTTATATAAAGTAAGGTTGCTTTATTCCTGCTACCCTTCAGGAATATAGAGAAAGTTTGCTTTAGTCACACAACATCACAGTAATATAATGTAAGGTTCCTCAGACCGTGGTAACTGTATAAAATAGTGTGACTAGATCACTTCAGAAAATATCTTTGTAGATTTTAATTAGTTATTACGAAATCTTGTAATAGTCGTCCAAAGATTTGAGGTGTAATCGCTAACGCCTTATTCTAAGTACAACTAAGCTATGAATGGTACGAATTGAGTAACGTGGCGAGGAAGGTGGCTTACTCGTAGTGGTACGAAAGTAATTTTTAGAAAGTTTTAAATAAGTTTTTTGATAAATAGGTTTTTTTTATGAAACCTTGTTAATAATTGAAGATTCTTAGCCTTTTTACAATTTGCTCAATCCTAATTACCACAAAAGTCTTTAGTCTTTTTCCCCTCAATAGATATCCCACTTGTTAGAGTAGTTGGAAGCTGTTGACTTAAAATAACTAAGGATTACGTAGTGTATTGGGTTACGGTTAGAATAATCGGGTTGGGAGAACTATGATAAATGAACACCGCAGGGGTACGAGACAATGATCGGCGAGCGTGGAGCATCTCTGTCTGGGGGACAAAAACAACGTGTGGCGATTGCACGTGCGCTGCTCCGGGAGCCGGCAGTACTGCTGCTGGACGAGGCCACGTCCGCGCTCGACCCTCACTCAGAGCGACAGGTGCAGGCCGCGCTCGACCGCGCCAGCAAAGGGAGGACTACGCTTATCGTCTCACACAGGTTTGTCTATCGGTTATTCCATACATTTGTTGGATTCCAAACCGCTGGGTCTAGAAAATATTAAGAGTTCCTGCGTAAAATAAAAAATCTTAAATTTTACGCCGATGAAGTCGCTGGTAAAAACTTATTATTAACAAATAGTTTTATATTGATCCCTTGTTAGCTGTGCTAGCAACGCCATACCACGTCACAGCGCTTCTATAGCTGCGTGAAGTTTGCACGACCCATGCGAGCACAAAATCCCAAAAACTACTCAAAAAAATGTGTTAAATTTGTGCCCTTGAATAATCGTATTCCAGAAATTTGTGGTCAAATTTTACTGAAGAAAATTTCACTTTCATTTTGGATCGTGCAAATTTTACGCCTGCAGAGCCCACACAAGCACAAATTATGGAACCTACTTCAAAAAATAGTGTTACATTTCTGCTTTCAATTTGTTTGACAATTTATGCTTCTACGCAAAAACAGAAAAACGGCAGAGGTTAAGGCTGCTTTACAAGTCACAGGTTCGGCCCCATATGTAGTACTGCTGCCATCTCTGGGCGGGTGCACCAGCTTGGACCTTTTGTCTCGGTTCCCAAACTCACTTGCCGTATCGAACCCTAAAGTCTGAGGAGATAGTTGTGATCTGAGGAATTGTTTAAAATGATGCCCACGGCTACTTTCTACCATACCACCGCTCGCCATCGGCAGGGAATTCATTCTCACACTTTAGAACCATAATGGTCGCATACAGTGCAGTTTCAGAAAAACTTTCTCACGCGAACGCTTGGGTTGGTGAATGAGCTCCCTGCCAAGGTTTTCTCTAAGGACTACAGTATGGGGTTCTTCAAGAAAGAAGTTATTAGATTTTTGAAGGGTCGGCAACGCGCGAGTGAAACCCCTGTTGTTGCAAGCGTCCATAGGCCACGGTGACCGCTTACCATCAGGCGGACCGTGTTTTTATTTGCCACCTCAGTGGTATAAAAAAAAATGAAAGTCGGTCGTGCTTAATTCACGGTCGCACGACCCAATCACCCCACGATGCTGGCTGTGGGCTCACTTTGTCGGGCCTTATTTGTGCTCCGCGAATATAAGGCCCTTGAAATTTATGCTTAAGGCTTGGGTATAGGCTAGACCGCGAAAATACGCCGTTTTTGTGCAAATTTTGAGGTTAAACTATAGCATCTAAAGCATTGAAAAAAATATATGTTATAAAACTTACTTTTGTCTAGTGTATTACCTTACTGACTGATTTTCATTTATTGTATTTAATGCAATAAAAATTCTGGAAGTGACCATTGTTTCAACACTTGTGCAAATTTTTAAAGCGTGTTTTGAATTTGCTTGTAATGAAAGTTGGTTAAATAATTAGAATAGCTTGTTATCTAGTGCACAGACTCTAAGTTGTAGCGAAAAGTCAAAAAATGTTACTACAAAACGGTAATAACGTTAAATTCCATACAAAAAATTTAAAGTTTCAAGGCGTCATTACGGTATAAATTACTTAAAAAGTATATAACATATATATCTCATAGTAATGTATATGACATTATCTAGTGATCTGTAGTACATTTACATACACAACGTTAGAATTACGGAAATTAGCTTTCTGGCCTATATCGCCCTCTTAACTTTAAGTGTCGTAAAATCAAAACTGATCGATAGCAGGTCGTGCTAGGTTCACAGTCTAATTTAGCCTTGCATAGAGTGTGTATGCATGCCATGTAATATCAATAAATGTGCGCCCCATGTGTAATGTAAAATCTACTAAAGGAATATGTCTATATTGACTTTACTGAATATGTGTACAAGAATTTAGCTAAAAATAATTTATTAAATCTAGAAAAGGACTTCAAATACAGACTTAGTAGTAAATGTTTAGAAAATTGGTCAAGTTGTATAGAAAAATTCAGGTGAAAGCAACCAAGTTGTTCCTAATGTAGAATACCGACGCCGATAACCGAATTTAGGGCGGACGGAGCCGCAGGCAAAAGATAGTGCGTTATAATTAACATCCAAAATTATGCAACAATTACCTATTTTCATTATAAAAAATATTCTTCTAGCTTGCTTGCTCTATACGGAAATAGACATAATTCGAAATTAGTATTCACTGTGGGGTGGCAGTAAAGTATACTAAACTAGCTTCGCCCGCGCTAAATTTCGTTATCGGCAGGTCCTCAATTATAAAAAAAAAGCAAACTATCAAATATTTCCTCCTTAATGACATAATACATTCGTGTCTGAGAAACCATCGAAATACCCAACTCAATCTGTAAAGCCGTTTAGAAGTTATGTGAAAAAGATAAGAACGGAAGGACAATTCTTACTACCCGTTGTCCTATTACTCGTTTTCCCGTAAGAATGAAGCATTTTCCCGCGGTAAAAAGTAGCCTATG
This sequence comes from Apoda limacodes, assembly GCA_946406115.1. Taxonomy (NCBI): domain Eukaryota; kingdom Metazoa; phylum Arthropoda; class Insecta; order Lepidoptera; family Limacodidae; genus Apoda; species Apoda limacodes. Next base: position 27,107,171 of record OX291556.1, read on the forward strand.
TTTATCAGGGATAATGTTCTAATGGTAAAAGAATTTTTCAAATCGGTCCAGTAGTTTCGGAGCCTATTCAATACAAACATACTTACATACAAACCTTTCCTCTTTATAATATTAGTATAGATAGGTATGCCAAGGGACTGCCTAAATTTATCGTTTGATTCGATACATTGCTATATTAATATCTGCAGAACTGCGTATTTTATTTATTCGATTTGACGCGATTCACTGGATGTTGTCAACCACCAAGTTTGCTGGTGAATTTTTTCTTGGAATGATAACATACACTATAATCATCATTGTGTGTTGTTTTTAAGTTCAAGGATGCTTGTTTAAGATCCAGTTTCGTATTGGGTCTGTGTGAAACTAAAAATAAATATAATATTTAAGATAGGATATACCCACTGAATCATAATCACTCGTTTTACTATAAAAAATAAAAAAATTAAAGAACCACAAAAATAGTGCACTGTCATAAAAACTACGTATTTTAAAATTCACCCGTGCATGTTTTAACCACCAAGTTTGGTGGTGATTAACATTTTTGTTTCTTATACGTGTTAATTTCGATTTTACATCTCTAAAAGATGAGCCAAAATTTTATGAGCCTTATATTCGAGAATCACAAATTAGTCTTAGGGAATAAGCCCACAATGACCATCGTGGGGTGATTGGATTGTCACTATAAGTTGAGCAAAAATTTCAAAGGGATATTTGAGGAGGAGGAAAAATGAGGTCCGACAAAATGAGCCCACAATGAGCAGACCTATTTCATGTCGTGTTTCTGTTTTTCGTAGGAGCACAAATTGTCAAACTTTAAAAAATTGAGAGCAAAAATGTAGCAATATTTATTTTAAGTAAGTCAAGTTTTTTATTCAAGAAGCACAAATCAGGCCCTAGAGAATAAGCCCAAATTGACCAGCGGGGGGTGTTTGGGTCGTGCGATCTTAAACTAAGCACGACCTACTATCGATCATTTTGGATTTGTGCATTTTACGACACTAAAAGTTGAACACAAATTTCAAGGGCCTTATATTCGAGGACCACAAACAAAATGAGCCCACAACGAGCATTGTAGCGTGGTTATGGGTCGTAAAACCGTGAATTTAGCACGACCCATTTTTATGTCGTTTTTTTGTTTATGCTTAGGAGCACAAATTGTCAATCTATCACAAATCGAAAGCATGTAGCACTAATTTTTGAAGAGGGTCTCACAATTTGTGCTGGTCTGAGCTGGGCGGGCGTGATGTTGGCACGATCCAAAATAAAAGTTAAATTTTCTTCAGTAAAATTTGAGCACAAAATTTCAGGAATCCGATTATTGAAGAGCACAATATTTCGATTGGTGTTTGGGATTTTGTGCTCGCATGGGTCATGCCACCTACACGCAGCTCGCTTCTTCACATCTGGATAAACATACATTTCCAATAATTATATAGGTCTTCTTTATTTTAGCGCTTTAGGAATAGCATAGAAAATATATCCTACTAATATTATAAATGTGAAAGTACTCAATCACTCTTCAACCACTGGACGGATCGGGATAAAACTTGGCATGCATGTAGGCTAGGTCCTGGAATAGCTTATAGGCTACTTACTATCCCTAAAAAATTAAAAGTTCCTGCGGAAATAACTATAACAGAGTTAAACGAACTATTGTTGCACCTATAGCATGCTATAGCAATTTATTAGTGTAACTAATTAATTAATTGTAGTTAATAAAGGAGTTCCACGCCGATAACCGAATTTAGGGCGGGCGGAGCCGCTGGCAAAGTCTAGTACTAAATATTAAGATAATATATATTTAAAAGCCATATGGTATACGATAAAGAGCACTGTAGATCATTTAGCAGACGCGTGATGCTCAAGTCAAGTTCCGAAACAAGATGGTTCTAATTTTACTATGTATTTGTTTTTTTATAATACACCCCGATTTACGTGACTACAAATAAACCGAATTCTCCTTTGTATATTGTATATGTAAAACAGGCTATCTACAATTGTGAACGCTGATCGTATAATCTGCATGGACACAGGAGTCATCGTTGAAGAGGGTACACATCAAGAGCTTATGAAGGCCAAAGGTAATATTTTTGAATTGAGTCCGACTCGCACTTGGTCGATTTTTTACAAATAATTATTTCTACGAGAAGCAAATTAGTGTTGTGTGGAATTAACGGATCATCCATATAAACATATCGTCTTCATAATTATATAATGGTATCTACAGATGGTCCACATAACCGTTATGTGATATTCAACAGATCGTCAGCATAACCGTTATGTTGTATAAACAGATCGTACACATAACCGTTGTGTGCTATCAACAAATCGTCTTGTTCCTAGGCATGTACTACAATCTAGTGTTAACCAACAACGGAGGAAGAGAACCAGATTTAATAGAAGCATTCCCTGAAGTACCCAAAGGCGAACCCGAAGAAGAAGTTGTCACGTCAGCACCGCCAATGGGAGTTAGAAGAAGTGTCAAGACACGTTCAAATAAAAAAGGTAAATATTATTATATAAGTTCGACATAAACTGGCAAGCTCCTTTATTTAAGAAACATTTTTTTAAATTTATTGGTATCTGAAATAATTGAGTGACTAAAAATATAAAGTCTACAACCGTTGGAAACTTACGGCACAGGAACGCGCTGTTTGTCTCGTTATCAATTATTGCTCAGTAAAAGATTTATCTAATCTAGAGTTGTTTTTATTTTTCCATGCCTGTTATAAGAAAAACAGCTAAAAAGGGATTTTAAGCAACATATCCTATGACGGATCAAACCCTACTTTGCTAACTATATACCTACGCATATCGTTTCCAATAATCAAATGTTCCTGGGCAACGAGTATGTTTCTCGTCTTTCTATCTACATTGGCAAAAGAAGGTATAACAGTTTTTAAATTAAAATTTCTCCTAAAATATTAAACTTAGAGACTTGAAATAAAAACAACATTTAAAACAGTTAAAAACAATTTTTTGAACATAAGTTTATTTTACTTCACTTAATGTTTTTAACATAAATGAAACATATAAACAAAAAGTAGCCATTTTCACTGAATGGCAAAAACTTAAAAAACCCTGAAAAAGGTGTTTGTAGACTTAAAATCACCATTTTAATAACTGGTGTTGCCTCCTCTGGCTCTGATCATAGCTTCGAGTCTATTTGGTATACTGAAAACGAGATTTCGGAGTCGTTGTTGGGGGATATTCTCCTATTCTTCTATCAGGGCCTGTTTAAGATCATTGACGGTGACAGGAGATTGTCTGCGTCGTCTGACCAGCTTTCCGAGCTCATCCCAAGCGTGTTCAATCGGGTTCAGGTTAGGACTTCTTGATGGCCAGGCCATCAAGTTGATACCATCCTCCTGAATGTACTCTTGAACGACCTGAGTGGTGTGTGGCCGGGCGTAATCTTGCATTAGACTTGATCTGTCAGCCATATTAACCAGATAAGGTCTGCATACTCATCAAGGATCTCTTGAGCATATCTCACCCCGGTGCGACCTTCCGAAAAGATGCCAGCCCATACATGTACAAAGACCCCGCCGTATTGGACTCTGCGTATCGCTCAACAGGCCGCTTGTAGACTTTTCGCCTTCCGTCATGAATGAATAATGAGAAACGTGACTCATCCGTGAACGAGACTTTTGCCGATTCTTTTTCACCCCACTGTACGTGGTCACGAGCATACCGATTCAGGATTACACCAGTGTGCGGCAGAACGAAACCAATTGCACTTGGCTGGTGTTTTGTTTATTTCAAAATATTTCTAATTAAAACTTTTTGTAACCAGACTGTCAAGAGTGGATGACCCCACGAGGGTCAATAAGCTCGGCCGTATCTCTTGCTTTACAAAACAGGATATTCAACGGAATGGAGGAACCTGAAGAAAACATTGTCGATGAAGAGGTTCGTACTATTTTGTTTTTTGAAGTACATATCATTCGCGCAAAATTGATAGATACATATATACATGCAAATTGTTACGGATTTTCTCACCAAACAAAAACTTCAGCGGCTAGTGCGCTTATTGCTGAATAAATTATTTCCTTTCCTTTTTTTTAGAAAGTAATTCTTAAGGTGACGCACTAAAGTGCCATTTTATGATTTATTTTAGTTCCGCATGGCAGATGAAGCGCCTATTGCTGCAATACTATTAACTTCTCTTGAGAAGTTATTGGAATAGGTCCGAGAATGGAAATCGAAAATTTTGTGTTTTCTTTACGTTTCAAGACTTGGAGAATCATTTGCAATCATTTTTAGTGTGATGTCTGTGTGTGTGTGTGTGTGTATGTAGACATATTTTGGCTTTCGATTCCTCAATAACTACTGGACCGAATCGCACTGATGACTGATGATAAATCGATACGCCACGTCATGACTTAGATCTGAAAGGCGTCTGAAATAAATCGGTCCAGCGGTTCGTTTTTTATCCGTAAAAAACTGACTTTTTTATGCACGCAACATAAATTTCATGTATAATTTCATGTATCGAGGGGTAGTAAAGGGTTTTCGAGGGTGCTGATTTCGAATTTTTTATCAGTTTTTTAAAATTCAAAATGGCGGATCCAATATGACGTAATTTTTTTTTTTGTAAAAGAATTTTTCTCAAGAGAAGTTGCATGTACGGTACTTGCTGCCGAACCAATTTTAGTGTATATGTGATAAAAAGGGCGTCACTAACTTATAGTAATCCTCACCCCGTTCCTATATGCTACAATATATTTTTTATAACACTACGGTGGCAAACAAGCTTGCTGTCACCGCAGCCTATGGACGCTTGCAACACCTGGGGCATAACTCGCGCGTTGCCGACCATTTGAAACTATAATGACTTCTTTCTTAAAGAACTCCATACTGTAGTCCTTGAGCTTATTCCACAACCCAAGCATTCGTTAGGTTCTAAAGTGTGACAATGAATTCCTTGCCGGTGGCGAGTGGTGCGATGGCAGAAAGTAGTAGTGAGCATTATTTCCAATAATTCCTCAGAACACATCTCATTATACAATCGGTAGAACACACAAAGGGAGGCAAAGTCTCTCCTCTGACTTAAGGGTTCGATTCGGCTTGTGAGTTAGTGATCGTTGATGATGAATCGAGTCGAGCCGGTCAAAAAGGTAGCCACCCATTTACACAAACCCTCAGGCGCTTCGTAAGTTGGCAACTTCGACAGAACACCCGGTGCTAGACTCGGTCGAACGCCTTCGCTACATCAAGGCTACATGTGAATTCCTCCCCCTGACTCTTCCATGGCTAGTGCCCATCGGTGTGTGAGATTCACTAGAAGGTCACCAGTCAGCGACCGAGGCGAAAGCCATATTGACGGTCGCTGACCAGTTCGTGTCTTTCTAGGTATTTCCAGCATGGTCTTACCGCACCACGGTATAGTAGCTGGTGCAGCGACTTCGTCGTTTATATTTGAGTTTGATGTAAAGAGACAGTCCAGTATATCGGCTTTCTCTTAAGCAATATGGGCCAAGTCGGGTTTTACAGCGGTGGTAACGAATACTAGGAAAAGTTCACTTCGGCAGTGGCCAGTAAGTAAGACATCGAGAGGGATAGCTTGCAAGTCACTCACCTATTTTGCTGATGTATTGGAATTAAGCACTGACAGTAGCTTTCTTACTGAACCTCGAAGCAGCATTTATTTGCGTTTTAATTCAGAAATATTCGGATCCTTATTATTACGAGCCGTGGTGAAAGCCTTATACGCAGTGTGCTTTCGACCGGCAGCTGATTAAGGGGATTGTCTCACTGACTGCGGCTTCGCAGACGTCAGGATCTTCTGAGCTAAAGTAAAGCTGCCTCCACGGGTACGAAGCATAAAATTTACGCAATTCATCCCAATCTGCCGACTTATAATGACAGAACACGACGCCAGTTAGTTGGGCCAGATAGATCGGGTTGTATGCATGACACTTAACTCTGAACGAGACAGTGGTCCGAGGATCCAAGAGGCGTATCTACTGAGAAGGAATATGCGTCTAGACATGTAGTCAGCAGAAGGTCCGGTAAGGAGCTCGTATGGTCCACTATATCTGGTATTCTCTTTGAAGAAAGTACCAGCTGGGAAAATCCATCGGTCAAAAGAAATCCATGAACAGATATCCCTGCGTAGTTATTGGTTAGAGAACTGAGCCACTCACGATCATGGATGTTAGTCTCAAAATAATTAGTTCTGCTGAGGGATATTGCTCTAGAACTTTGTCAGTTGTCAAACTTAGGTGCGTGAAGTGTCGGGCTGCATCCATTTCACCGCTATAAGACCTGTAAAGTGATACGAGTGTGGCCGGCGTGACCTACGCGCACCCATAATATCGACCGGTCCCTGTCTTCAAGGCTGTGAAGGCAGCTACAGCCGGACGAACATACATACACCGGTACGACTCGCAGAACTGTTCTTGAATTTGTCTCAGCTGGGCAGGATATCTGCGTCTCCGTTAGAAAAAGAATAGTTGGCTGCGAAGTTTCAAGATGGTGGTGAACCGCGTTAATATTGGCATGAATATCCCTAATGTTACAAAAATCCACATTAAATATGGATGGAGTAGAAAAGATGCGGTACGGCGGGCGGAAGGCCCCTGATCGCTCTCTGTTGTCGTAGCCGGGTCCACCCCGGTTTCCTTCTCCGGCACGACTACTACTTCAGAAACATACAAAATCAGAGTGTAAGCTTTTCCCATAATTAAGCGAGAGTGACCTGACAGATAAGACATGGCAAAACGTTTGCCCCATTTTTGTTAGTCGGTCCCCCGGCATTGCACCAAAGTGTGATGGATTTAGCAAATTTCAATGTTTATTACTAAATAGGATATACAGTTTATTAAGTAAGTATTTCTGCAAAAAAAAATCCTCTATGAACAGCGGAATCGAAGGACCGAAGTGCGAAAATTAATGTTGTTTATCCTCTGATCACAGTTAAGGTAAGCCATTAGGGAAACCCATGGTGTGAACGAATACAGTATTAAATATTGAATATAAAAGTTAAGCGGAATGGTAGCTTTGACATTTTGACAGTTACTGCCCACCTAGTCGGGTTCAGTATAACCTAATCTGAATTTAAGAATTTCGTAAGTTTTTGGCCGTAAAACTATGATATACATGATTTTGGTCGTAGTCTCAGGGATAAAAAAAATGTAGTGAAGACAAGGTCGAAAACTACGAAGCATGCCTGCTTTTGTCTTTTAGTTAAAACGCTTTACATTACGTAAAAGAAAACGCTAGAAACGCCTTTTTTTCTGTGCGTCATCAATCTTGTTTCATCAACAAAAATACACGTGATGTTTGGTTGGGGAGAGGGGGCATATTTCCCAGCTTAAGGCCGGATCCTAAGAGTAATAGGTGAGACTGAGCCTCGTCTCTGATAAAAATCCTATTAATATTATAAATGTGAAAGTTTGTTTTGATGGATGGATGTTTGTTACTCTTTCACGCTTCAACCACTGGCTTAGGTCTTACGTCCTGGAATAGCATATAGGCTTTTTATCCCGAAATTCCCGCTGGAATAACTATAACCGAGTTTAAACGAACTATAGCTATAGCTACATCTTGATATAGCAAACTTCATTAGTGTAATTAAGGAGTAAATCACAGTCGCCGATAATCGAATTTAGGGCGGGCTAATTAAGGAATAAATCACAGTATTAATATTGTGATTAAATAAAGGAGTCCCACGCCGATAATCGAATTTAGGGCGGGCGGAGCCGCTGGCAAAGTCTAATTTTTAATATAACTAAAATTTTGTGAAAAGTACATAAGTGTGTAAAGATATTTGTGGCAGACATTTGGCTGATATTTTATTTATAAAATATTTGCGAGATTTATGTCAACAAGTTTTAAAATTAAAATAGATAGGTCCTATAGCTTTATTATCACAAAAATAAAAATATCGTACGTTCTTAATCGGACGGGACTCTTTGTGTGTCTCTGTTATTTTATAGTTACACTTATTCTATTCTAATTACGAGATTTATAGTAGCTGGTTGCTGACTTTATAATAATATAAAATGTCCAAAAATGCTCTACGATGTACAAAAACATCAAGATAAAATGCACTCGAATTTATATTAGCGGGTAAATATAGGTTAGCGGTATTAGGATTCAAAGTTTATTTTATACATAACCTCGCAACGACTAAACACGGTCTATATGAAAGTAGGCATAAATAATATTTATTTTTAATTTAAATTCTCTCATAGCAGGCGAGTCTAATAGGATCACAAAATCAAGTAATTACTAAGTACGAAGTAAGTACTATGTACAAAGTAAGAACATGTACAAAGCGGTAATCTATATCTATTCTTTATCCCTAAAATACTATTTTGTGCTCTTACTTTTCTTCCTTAGACAATGCCCAAATTAATTGGAAAAATCTCTCGTTCCGATGTGGAGGAAAACCGCGGAGTATTTATGGCACAATCGAAATCAGTCTATCCAAGGTCTTGGAAACGGATATATCCTTGGTCCGATTCAACACAAGAAAGACAAAAGTATGCGTGTTCACAGCTAAGAAGGTTTTCTTAGCGGTGAACGTGCATTCACTATGCACTGCATTCACGACTATTCTCTGAGGTCCGACAATTTTCCTCTGTCTATCTCTGGGAGCATTTGAATCCTTGATGCTCAATTCTCTAGCGACGTTCAGTTCCGAGATAATTTGGAAGACAAGGTGAAGCAGGCGTCCAAAAACTTGATGTACTCAACAGAGCATAGCAGTACTTTTTAGGTCGCCGGTGTACAGCATGGAGTACTGTTGCCATCTCCTCGGATACTAGTTGATTTGGGATTCACAACCCGTATTGGACCTTAAGTCTAAAGAGAGAGTTTGTCTCTCTGTGTGTGTTCTACCGTTTGTACAATGGGATGTGTTCTGAGGAATTGTTCGGAACGATACCCACGGCTATTGTACTATAGTACCGCTCGACAACCTATGTGGTCACGTATAGTGCGGTTCTAGAGGAACATCCTTACGCAAACGCTTAGGTTGTGGAAAGAGCTTTCAACCAAGGTTTTCTCTGAGGACTATAATATAGGATATTAGATTTTTGAATGGTTTGCAACGCGCGAGTGATGCCTCTGGCCACGATATCCCCATACTATCAGACTGGCCGGTGGCTTGTAGTAGAATAAAAAAACGCTTTTGTATAAAAACATGGACACATCACAATCGATGTATCTGTTACATAACTATAAAAAATATATTTCAGGCAGTAAAACCAGTAAGTGACTGGGAGTTGCTAAAGCTAAATTCCCCGGAGTGGCTGCTGGTGGCGGTGGGCAGCGTGGCGGCCGTCGCGCTGGGGCTCTGCTTCCCTGCCCTAGCGCTCATCTGGTCCAACTCTGCAGGGGTAATTATCACGTATCTATATCTACTAGAGTTCTGTTCTGTTGTGTTGTGTTGTGTTCCTGTAAAAGACATAAGACCACCGTTTACATAAGATATACAGGATAAGGTTAGCTAACCTAGAGTAGCTACTCATTAATAACATAATGATTTCGACGCATGATAGAAATTAAATCCACCTTTGTTGGGTTCAGCCAAAGATTTTTTTTGTGTAAACTACTCGTTTGTAAACACGATAAGTAGTATTTAAGGCGCAAAACCACGAAGGTGGCGAATTTCAGGTTTACAATTTGAGCATAAAATGTTAAAAGCAATAGCCAAATAAAGAAGTATAAATGATTGGTTTGTTATTCTCGCCAGCCTTCATACGTCCCCACTGTTGGGGCGGGCTACCCTCATAAGCGAGGGTGATTTGGGCCATAGTCCACACGCGGGCCCAGTGCGGATTGCGGTTTGTTATTAAACTTAACATATTTAAAAGGGGCGCGCAGAGATTTAATTTTGTTTTTAATTACAGCGATTTTAAAGTAACTCGACAGCAAAAATCGGCATTTCGGTAACGTAACTTAATATTTATTTTAAAATATAATGTTTATATCAAACAATAAATTATTATTATTTTGATAGCATTCTACTATATTTTTTTAAATGCAAATAGAAATTTGGTGAATAGACATGGATACTTATAAAAATCATCAAATTGAAAATTAAGAAGTAATAACTTTATTATGTTTGTAGGTATGTGCATATTTACACGTTCAATAATTTTTAAAATTAGTATTATAAAGGCAAATAAAAGTAGAGTTCCTGGAATGACTTAGGTGTTCACTGAATGTTGCAATTAGGATTTTCTTACAGGTAAAGGTATTTTTGAGTAATAAATGCGAAAATTAACTTTTGTAATTTTTTAATCTTGTTTAGAAATATAATTTGTTATATTATAATAATCAAACAACATAGAATTCTAAAATTATAAAAACATAACTGGTAATGAAACTCTTCTTAGTACTTTACATACTTTTACAAACAAAAATTTTCACAAACTCAACTTTGAACTAGTTTAAACTATGCCTAGCGTCTTTAATTTTAATCAGTCTTTAATTTAATTCTCATAAAAATCAAATTAAGTATTGCACTTTGAACTAACACAATAAAATAAACAATATAGGTAATGCAACCGAATGAAATAAAAAAAAAACTATTTTTTCTTTTTTTCTCATTAAAAATATTTATAAATGTCTTAGCCATGTGTAACAATTTGTACTTTTCGATACCAGTGCCACTAACACACCTTTGAAAAATTTCTCTTTCTTTTGAGTTCTATTTAATGCTGCTGATTTTGTCTTCAATTGAGTAGATAATAACAGTTGCTTGCCTACATCACGAGGTATTGGAACTGGTATATCTTTGATTAAGTCATTAATTGTCTTTTCTGTCTTTTCCTTTCTGCTTATTTTTTTATTCAATGGCTCAATTTCTGTTATTATATCTTGTTGTCTTTTTATTTTTCTGTATGCTTTTGCCCGGATTTTTTTCACACTTTTTCTTCTACTCTGTCTTCTCACCGAGTTTTGAGGAGGCCCCACTAGCTCCGTATCTGAAGATGGAGGAGTATTGCTGACTACATTTTCTAACATCTTTTTCTTGTCTTTATTGTTTCTTTGAAGCTTGTTTCCATTGTTTTCTTTGCTTACGTAATTCCCGTTCTGTCATATCTGCTGCTTGCTTTACCTTCTTTTCACCTTTCTTTTTCTGGTAGTACTCCCTATCTTTAGCTCGTTTTATTTCTCTGTGTTCTTCTGTCTTTTTGTCTAAGAACATCCGTTTTCTTGCATTGGCTTTTCCTTTTGTTTTATATAAGCTGACCTATTTTTTTTCTAAGTATTTTTTAGGTTTCTTCTTTTTCTCATCCTCGTTTGGTTCCATTTTTACTGAAAACAAAAGAAGATCTTTGAATTTTAACAAAATATTTTATAAATATTAATTCACCAATAATAAGTCATGCCAAAAACCACTTCGTCAATTCGGGAACGCGTCATCATGTCCGGGAACGTTCCCCTTAATGGCTGTTGACGAAATGACGTTTTTGACATTTCGCGCCTACAATTCCGATGGTCGCCATCTTAAACATATTATTTCAGGGTTATTGTGAAGTAGGTAAACAATGATAGTTTTACAGAATACTTATTAACTGATTGTTATTTTAATATAATTTACTATTGCTCCCATTCCCGTGATGACGTATAATTAAGGTACGGTAAAAATATATGCACATAACAGTACTTACAACTAAAATTGTTATTTCTTTACGCACGAAACAAATGACGCCCGACTCACAACACTATTGCTCGCCACTAAAGCACACTAGCGCCGCAAGTCGCGTTCAAGAATAAAAGTTTTCACTAACTTATGCTGCGTTCACGGCTATGACGTTTGATTTCTCGGACAAACTTTTGACAAATACCGTGTTTAAAATTATTTTATTTTCTATATTTTGGCTTAGAATAATAATTGTTTAAGAAACAAACAAACTCTAATGAACATTGAGCATATAAAAAGTTGAACTTAAAAGTTTTTGTTCTGGACGCGTTCCCGAACTGACTTTTTACACATATTTCTTGTTAAATTATTTAAAATTACGTATTTTTTATATTATAAATTTTAGGTATAAATACATCTTATTGATCTCGATAGTATAATTTATTTTACGAGCTTCCAAACCGAAACCTTCGTGGAGTTGAGCCTTAAATAGTTTAACTTCATCAAAACTAAGTATAAGGTTGTCTCAAAAACTAATTTTATTGAAATTATTTTTCATAGAAAGTAATTTAAATTAAAAAAGTCAAGTCTATGCACTTCATTTCTAGTTTGAGCAATTACGTATACTTACCTAATTACGTACCTATATCTATACCTAGCTATATCTTTCATTTATATATATTTCTCGCTCAGTCTTTGCACTCATATAAGCTAAATGTTCAAATAAGTCATTAAATGTATGGTCTTAAAATGAAACCAGAGAACAAAAAAGAAATACTATTCCAGATATTCGCACTCCCAAACCAAAAAGAAATCATCCACATGGCAGACTTACTCGCCGGTATGTTCGTGGTGATAGCAGCAGTTGCTGGCACGGCGGTGTGTCTGCAGTCCTACTGTTTCACCAGCTCAGGAGTTCTACTCACTAGTCGGCTACGCGGAAAGTATTTCCAAAGTCTTCTCAAACAGGTGACTAATTAACTCAAACCTAACCTATCATAAGTACCTACTACTTTACAATTACCTTATTTTCTTCGTACAGTGCTACAGTATTTTTAGGGTTTTGTATCCAACGGGTGCCAATTGACCTGCATATTTCAGCCTACGCTGTAAGTCTGTCCATGTTTCAGACATCACCAGTCAGAACCCATTAGCTACTAACTTAACTAACCTGCTGATTGACTTTTTTTCTACAACAAAATCTCTGTCTTCTTATTTGTAAGGAAATGGGATATTTTGACATGGAGAGCAACACAGTCGGAGCTTTGTGTTCACGGCTTAGCTCTGACGCGTCCGAGGTGCAGGGCGCAACGGGAATGATGATCGGGCTGGTTCTGCAGGGCGTCACCTCCGTGGTCGTCGGGCTTATCATCGGGCTGTGTTACGAGTGGAAGTTGGCTCTGGTCGGAGCTGCCTTCTTACCCATAGTAATATACAAAATCAATCATCACTTAATGAATCACATAATGCCCTTTAAATTTATGCTTTATTTACAGAATTGCCAAGGTTTTTAAATGCAGTTATTGTTTTATATATGATTTCTAAAATCTTGTGATTACTAAAGACAAACCTGATCTGAAAAATTGTAACTAGAGTGCAGTCAGTAGGCACAGTATACAGTCACTGTTTAGGTACCAATGTTTTAATTCACCAATTCAATTCACAATATATTTTTCCTACAGATGGTAGGTGCTACCTGGCTTGAGGGTATCTTCTACCAGAAGTCCCAAGCCCAGGAGCGCGACGCCATAGAGTCCGCGACTTCTATCGCTACAGAAGCCGTCATTGGTGTCCGGACTGTACAGAGCTTGGGTACTTACTAATTAATCTCATAAATATTAATGACAATATGTTGTTTACCGAAGCTTTTATATTCTAATAAGCATTATAATTTTTGTCTGAGAAAATTGATTTTTTTTTTTTTTTTTTTATAATATTACATGTATATAGTACAGGCACGCATTGTTGTCTTGTAATAAAACTTGAGAAAACTTACAACTACAGGCATAGAGAGAAAATTCCTGGCGAAGTTCCAAGAAGCTCTTGAGGAGTCGTGCTCAGCCATCAGCCGGCAGAGCCGGTGGCGCGGGCTGGTGATGGGCGTGGGACTGTACACGCCGTTTGTCTCCAGCCTGTGCACGCTCGCGTACGGCGCCAAGCTCGTCGCCTACGAGGGGCTCAACTACCAATATGCATTGTTGTCAGTGAATTATTTTTTCATTACATAGAAACTTTAGTCGCTTGAGAGTCAGAAATCTCAGTTCAAAAGAGAAAATCCCGCACTGTGAAGGTACGACCTATCTCCCTTCACCAGGGTGCTATCAAGTAAGGTACGACCTACCTTCCCTCACCAGGATACTATCAAGTAAGGCACGGCCTTACCTCACCAGGGTGCTATCAAGTAAGGCACGACCTACCTCCCCTCATCAGGATACTATCAAGTAAGGCACGGCCTCCCCTCACCAGGGTGCTATCAAGTAAGGTACGACCTACCTCCCCTCACCAGGATACTATCAAGTAAGGCACGGCCTCCCCCACCAGGGTGCTATCAAGTACGGTACGACCTACCTCCCCTCACCAGGATACTATCAAGTAAGGCACGGCCTCCCCTCACCAGGGTGCTATCAAGTAAGTTACGACCTACCTCTCCTCACCAGGACACTATCAAGTAAGGAACGGCCTCCCCTTACCAGGGTGCTATCAAGTAAGGTACGACCTGCCTCCCAAAGGTTTAAATAACTATTACGAGTAGGCTTTACCGAATTTATTGTAACGATAGCAAGTAGAACTTGTAGAAACTACACACATAATTGTTGTCTACAATTATATTTTACAAATTTTGTGACATATGTTAAAAAAGTAGTTAATAAAAATACTATTCAAATAAATGTATTTTATTAGCAATGCTTCCTTTATAATATTCAAAACACCAGCTAATTCAAATTTGTTGTATTTCACATAAATAACCTCATTTTATGATCATTTAGGGGCTCGTCAATTGTAACTTTAACTATAACCAGTCATTTTTGGCTCGTTTTTGTTAACTTTAAAGTTATGACGTAATTTTTCAAATTGTCACATGGCACACTTGATCTTTTGCTTAACCGAGTATTTGACGAGCCGTCGGCCTTTTGTTGTCGTTAAAGTGAGTTGGTGCAACCCAGCCTAATATTTGCGTACTTACACTTGTAAAAATTACTCGTTTTTCTGTGTAAAAAGTTGTACGTGAAGGCCTGTGCGGTATAATTTTTGGTCGAACGACGTAACACCAGGGAAGTTATTTACGTTTCTACTTTTTACAATTTACTTTTTATGTCTTGTCCCCTTTTCTATGTCCCCTAAAGTTAAAATCATTGTAATTTAGGTCTCCCTCAGGTCCCCTTATAATTCAGTCAAATTGTTTTTTTACTAGGAAAGTTTTGGGGTAGTTCATATTTCTTGCATTCTATACGTATTTTGGGGTGCTGAATCCGAATCTGAGGTTTGCTAACAAAATTTCGTGACGGAACATTGACAAAATCGCAAATAAGGTGAAAAAAATCTGCTTTTTCCGGATTTTTGCTAAAAACTCGGAATCTACTAACTTTTAGTCAATGGCCTGTTTACAGAAATTAAAGTACTTAAAATTCTATACAAATATCATTATTTAGTTTTTTTTTTTGAAGAACCGTTCGGTCTCAAGTGCGAGTTGAAAATTGGCATATTTCAGCGGTCTATGCAAAACCCACTTTTTACATAATAAAACTTCAAGTTCTCCTGCAGGACTTTAAGAAATTACACACACATACTACAGACAGTTAGCACATTGTTGCAGTAGAATGTAAAGAGCCCTTAACTGAGATCTTTTGCTTTTTTTGCAATTGCAATCTAACTATAGGTATAATAGATGTTCAACAATAAAAAGAATAATCAAAACGTGAATTTTCCGTGCTCTCGGCCATTATTGAAATTAACTTAAAAACTAGGTGAAATTCACTAACTGACAGCCTTTTAAATAATAAATAAAGTTATGGAATGTAAAAAGGTTTTGTACAGACGTTGAAATATGCCTATTTTCAACTAGCATTTGAGACCAAATTCTAAAAAAAACTAAATAGTGATTTTTATAGAGAATTTAGAAAACTTTAATTTTTGTTAACAGGCCATTTACTAAAAGTTAATAGTTTCCAAGTTTTAAGCAAAACTCCGAAAAAAAGCAGATTTTTTTACTTTACTTTTTTTGCGATTTTGTCAAAGTACCGTCACGAAATTTTGTTAGCAAACCTCAGATTCGGATTCATCACCCTAAAATACGTATAGAATGAAAGAAATTAGAACTACCCCAAAACTTTCTCACTAGGGGCCCTTTTGAATACAAATTGACTGAATTATTAGAAGACATAGGACAGACAGACATGGTCCATTTAGGTAAATCAATATAACAATTCAGGTAAGTCGCCTTACAGTCTGATTTGGGTTGAGCTGTATATACCTTCCTGTCATCATTGACGAAACATCTGTACTTTTCTGTATATATGAAATTCTTTACTATTTAATTAGCAACTAACTTACTTTTACATCGTAAAAATATCGCGCATAATAAAACTCATTGCGTTTTGTTAGAATCGGTTTAATGAAATGTGATATTCGGAAAAATATCGTGATTAAAAAGAAAATTGTGGTGAAACTCAAACTTATGTTCTTTTATTAAAAAGATTTTGATAGTGAATAACAGACTCCAAGTAATTATATGATTATTATTAACTGACAGGGTAATGGAAGCAACTATGTACGGTGCATACATGCTAGGGCAGTCGCTGGTGTACGCGCCCAGCTTTAACACGGCGCGCGCCTGTGGTGCCAAGGTGCTGCACCTCATCAACAGAAAACCCAAGATCGTCACGGAGCCCGGCGTGCAGGACAAGGACTGGGTAAAACAAAATAATCACTAGGACGTAGAATGTTTAGTATCATATAATGATTTCGAACAGTCATAGAAGGTAAAACCAAGTTTACAAAATTTTTAAAATCTGCAGTCAATTGTGTTTTTTTGCCAACTATTATAAGGTTTCTAACAATTGCCAAAATACTTAATAAGGCATTTTTAATAACTTGCTCCAGTACGGGTATTACCGCGGCTATTGTACTAATAAGATTATATAGAAGAGTTAAATTTTGTCTTAAAATCATGTGGATATTAAACTGGGCCACTATTGGGCCTTGACTAGGCCGAACGTAAAAATATTTTTACGTACTTATGGTTGTATTAGGCTGGTCGCGAGTAAATTACTAAGTACTGGGTGAGTTTATGTGGGTATATATGAATGAGTAGTGTAAGTAAGTGTATGTAATTGTGATGTCTGACTCGTTTCTGCTGAAGGCACGCGCTTGGAGCCGCTACCGGTAACTTATCTGCAATCCGTCTTCAAAGTCACTAATTAATGTCACTTCTACAAAAATACGTAGATTTTATGCGCGAATACGAATCTCTCGGTCATATGTCGGTTTCGCAGATCGAGTGAGAAGGCAAAGAACATTATTTTGTTGCAAATCACGCCGTCTTTAAACATGGCAAGATACGGGTAGTGTTCGATGGGTCGGCGCCTACATCTTCGGGTGTATCCTTGAACGACTGCCTGATGTCGAGACCAAAGCTTCAGGTACACATCTCGGACATCTGAACTGGGTTTCGTCGCCACCAAGTTGTGTTTGTGGCTGACATTAGAATGATGTTCCTCTCATTTTGTGGAGAGAGGATCCAGCCTCTCCATTAGTTGTTTAGAGTACTTACAAAGAGTAAGGTTGCACTTTTGAGGACCAAGATGACAATCCCCAAGCTGGTGTTATCAGGAGCTGCATTGTTGACTCGACTCCTCAACCATGTCTTCTCCTCCTTGGGTCAGTGGGTCCAATTTGACTCCGTCACGGCATGGACAGACAACCAAATCGTGTTGTCTTGGTTTAAAGCGTCCCTTCATGCCCTACAGACCCTCGTGGTCAATCGTGTCTCCAAAAACCAGTCTTCTGGGGTGGCTTTGGATTGGCGACACGTGCCAGGGTCCTTGAATCCCTTGGATTGCGCTCTACGTGGCCTGATTGCCTCGCAAATCATAAATCACCCGCTCTAGTGGGGTCCTGACTGGATGGCCTCTCCTGATGTCACTTGGCCTCCGCGAATTTACCTGTAAGTGGAGACCCTTCACCAGCCACAGCGACTTAAGACAATCCTGAGTGCCTGAGTCCAAAATGGCGCGCACAACTACACCAGGACCGTGAATGGACTAAAACCTCTGCGGTGGGCAAAACAGTTGTGACAGGTGGTGGAGACGCTGGTGAAACGGCTGCCACGAGTCAACGGACGTTGGCCAGATCCGAGCGCCGTACTTGGCCCCGGGGCTCCTGTGGCTCATAATGCCTCACGCTAAGACCCGTATAAGCATACAGGTCCCACACAGGCATAAGTGGCTGACGAGACGCGCGTGCGTACGGGGCCGAGGACGGGGGCGATTGGGTTCGATTCGGCGGCGACGAACCCCCGCCCGTGCGAGCCGTAGACACACCTGCATGTGCCATCCGAGGACCATTCTCTCGGATGGGCATTCATAAATCGGGGTGGTGACCCCCACCACACTTTATACAAGGTCGCGGCTGTCGACAGTCCTTGTGCTCCCCCAAACAATAATAGCATAGGCCTAGCCTACGGGTCAGAAATCGTTTTCGGGCCACCTCAGACTTTCTGCAATCCCGAATGGTGTTTCCCGGTTCGTAACACACCCCATGCCGTTCAGTCCTTTCGACGTCAAATTCTACCTCGCGATGTCCCGGGACGAGGTTGTTGACGGGGTCCAGACGGGGTCGAAAATCGTGACGGTTCCGATTGTGGCTCGGCGGGTAGATTTCCCAGCTTCCTACTCTTGCCCTCCAAAAGCAACACTAAAGTTTCAAACGTAGGTATGTGTGACTCCGAGTCACCTCCGTGCAACTGTTCAAAACGAGCCCTGACGTCATCAGGCAATTGGTTCAAAACAATGTGCAGCAATAAAAATGACCACTCGGTTACAGGGAATTTTAAGCCCCTCAACGCATTTGTCACCACCAAAATAGGATTAAGCAGCTCCGAACGCAGCTGGTTAACCGATGACAGTTGAGGAATCCCTAAAATGGCAGCCATATGAGTATCCGCAATGCGACGGTTATTTCGATACCGGTTTACCAATAACTCCCTGGCTGTGCTGTAGTTGACATCAGTGATGTCCAAATGAAATTTACCAAACAGAGGGGCTCACCCCTAATCGACGTTAAAAGGTAACTTAATTTTTGTGTGTCAAAGTCAGTCCGTCGGTGTACAATGATATCAAAAAGTGTGATGAAATTAGTTCAATCATTCAATGATCCGCTAAAATGAAGAATATCCAGGGTTGGAAAACGTTCGTTGCATTTTCGTTCCGAAACCTCCTTCCTACTTGCCGGCTGCGAGGTAGCCTCTGATTTCGACACGGCCTCGATAATCTCGTCCACTACTGACATACAGAATTCGTAATCTGAGCTACCTGCTTGCAAAATCGTTTCATCATTTATGTATATATATATAAACGTCCAAATTGAGAACCTCCTCCTTTTTGGAAGTTGGTTAAAAAATATGGAATAACGTTGCAAATGAGTGTTACTCGCAACGTTGTTCCATGTTACGTCATAGACAGGTAGGTAGATTAATAGAGAAGTCGGGATTGGTATCAGCAATGATCTAAGTTACTGCGTTTCTTCTAAAACTAGCAATGAAAATAATAGTTTTAAAACTCAATCAAAAACAATCAACAAAAAAAAAACAGTTAAATTTAAGACAAACGCACTGGTAACTGGTAACATTGTTTCACAAAACTGATTTGGTTCATGTTTTCCTTTAACCAGCTTATCTCTTCGACTCTTTAGGTCTTGTGTGTCAAATCTTTTAAATACGTTTAATTATTTTGCAATGTTTTGCTTTATTTATTAGTTTTAAAAAATAATAAATTAAGTAAAACATTGCAACTAGAGTAAATGGATGCAAGTTATTGCTTTATTTATTACACCAGGTATTTGTACCGGTCTCGGTCTGTATCGGTCGATTCGATCCAGGGTCGGATCAAATTTCGTTTAGGTATATCTAAGATTCATTTGACTAAACCGATCATTGTCTTTACTCCCATTATTTCGTTTATCTTTTACATTTTAAACTTTAGTTTTGTGTTATTGTTTTGACTCCCTCGCAGCCTAGTTGCCGACTGCTGCGCAGAGGGTTTGGGTTCGATTTCCGCATTAGACAAACATTTATGTGATAAATAACATTTGTGTTTGTCTTGAGTCTGGGTGTATTTATGTATAATATGTATGTATTTACAAAAAAAAGTGATATATATGTATCTGTATCCGTTGTCTGACACCCATAACACAAGCTCTGCTTACTTTGGGGCCAGACGGCGCTGTGTGTTATGTCCAAAAATATTTTATTTATTTATTTTTATTTATTGTATCTTTCATTGAATTCACACATTGATTTCTGACTGAGTGGACTTTGTATGGTCTTACCCTTGGTAGTAGCAGAAAGTTAGGCTGCATTATCGGCGATTTGTATTGATTTAATCACAACTGGGGGTCTTAATAAGAATCAAGTCACTACACACGTACATTTCTTTTATACCACTAATCTGGCAAACAAACTTACGGTCCGCCTGATGGTAAGCGGTCACTGTAGCCTATTGACGCTCGCATTACATTGAATTTAGGTTACAAGTTGCCAATATTATTCGAAAGCCATTTATCCTGACATACATTATTCAAATACTCAGAAAGCCACGGGTCGCCTGCTCTTCAAAGACATTGAATTCGGGTACCCGACGCGGCCTCAGCAGAAGGTGCTTAGGGGATTCAACCTAAAGATTGAGCCTGGGAAAACTGTAGCTCTTGTCGGATCTTCAGGGTGTGGCAAATCTACTATACTCCAGGTCTTGCAGCGGTTCTACGATCCTGATACAGGGAATGTTGTAAGTATATCGACGACAATAACTTCGTATAGCATAGTAGGTAAATAGGTATTGACGGATGGAGTTGACAGTAAATACATTAATAAATCCACCGATGCCGGGTTCCGGACATCACAGAGAAAAAAAAAATTGTTCGAATTAAAAAACTGTTTATTAAAATGCGTTAATACTAAATTTTATTAATTTCAAAAAAAAAATTCTGGCAATTACAAAACAATATAATTTTAAGTACATTGTATTAATTTCGTAAACTAATAACTACAACATAGTTTTATTACTTTCCGAAAATGATAATTTGTACTTCGGATTGCAGAATTTCACAAATTCTATAAACATTTCACGAAGTGAGCTAATTAATATTTTATCAACATATAAAGCTTACTAAAGATTACAAAAAGTTTTATTAAAGTGGGCAGATAAAACACTGCAATTAGTGAAGTTTACTGATAAAAAACATCATATCGTACTGGTACGAATTAAGGTTGACGTCACGCGTCTTACATCGCGCTATCGAAGTTTTTTCGATAGTTTGCATATATACCGACATACCGAAATGCAAGTCAAGGCGTTCTCCAGGTATAACTCCTCGCCTGGCTGAGCATTAGATCAGTATAGTTAGCCTGAGCAGAGCAGATTTGAGGCACTACCAGGTACACTGATCAGTTATTATCAACTGTACGCTTCGCATCACAAATCTTCATCAGGTCCAACTCGTATTTATAATGTATTTCTTAATTATATGAAATTTGTGTTTTTGAAAGATATGTACTAGGAAGTTAAAAAATAAGTTTTTGAGTCAAATGCAATCAGGAAATACGGTCATTAGGATACTTTGACATAATAGAGTATTTTTGTTGACCTGGAATTATGAAACTCATATTACAATCAAAAAGAAATTGTAAAATTGATAAGTAAAATCGCATTAAAATACAATTTGTCTGTTTGTCTGTGAAGGCCCTGCGTGTAGAGGTATCGTATGAAGTTGAAATTAAAATCAAATACAGTCGGTTCATAAACTTAATTAAAGTCAGTTCCTTGAATCTGTAAAAATATCAAGCTTTTACGTCAATTCACTCAAAAAACCCTCATTTGCATTTGTAGTTAAAACGACATACAAAAATATTTGTCATGTTATCAAGATAAAATTAATCCCATCAAAAACATAAATGTGAAATGAGAGCCAAGTTCAATATTATGATATATGCCTTGGATGTTGACTTCAACGACGAATGGGTGCCAAGTTCAATGGTCAGTCCTGAAATTTATTTATAACAACATAAAATATCATTTCTTCTTATAACTTAGGATAATATATTGTAGCCTTAGGTCTAACTTGGCTAGTTCCCATATACGAATTATTATGTTCGATAGCTAGTTTCTACCAACAAGCCAAATTTTCGGAATAATAAAATAAGAACCGACAAGTAACAGGTTAGAACTTGCGAATGAACCGTTTAAGATGTGCTAATGAAATTTGGAGCACATATGTATCTTTCAAGTCTGAATATATAAACCAAATTTGACATGTTTATGTGAAATAGTTTTTGAGTTATGAAGGGGACAAAAGTAGCTCCAAATGGTTCGTGTAATATAACCCACGGTGCTGCTCTCCAGTTCTGTTTCTTGAACTTGGCTTGACACGCTAACGCGTGTCTAGATATCTTATACTTATCTTAGGTCTACGTTTCTTGGAGTGGAAGTTTAAAAGTGTAAAAAGTAAGTGTACGAGTATTTAAATAAGTTGACTGGTATTTATAGCACAAGCTTTACTTAGTTAGAGAAAAGACGGCGATTTGTGTAATGTCTAGAAATAATAGTAAGTAATAAGTATTTATTTATGTTCCTCCTTTAATCCGATTTAGTTGAGACTCGTCTTTGTCCGGTTTCTTACTTTAAACAGGTTTCTATTTGCAGCTAGTCCGAAATTGTAATAACATTCTTGATACGTTACTTCCTTGGACGCCGTGTTTCGAAATAAAATTCGTTCGTTCGTTAATGGCTTCTACCTTATAGACTGAAATAGGTAGAATTCTAAAAAATCGCACAGAGTATGTGTTATATTGGCCAATTTTTTATATAACAAGACGTTTTTTATTCGGTCGCTAAATACGACAGACACATATTGTCATACTTACTTTGCCAGCCAGTTTATTTCACTATATTTAAATTTAACTGAAAAAGAGTTCCCAAAATGATAATCACACAACCAAGTAATTTTTAAAAAGATGGATAAAAATACTATTTGCTATGTGATTTGCCCAAAAGTATTATTATTTTTGTTATTATACATGGCTCTACATAACATTTTCTTTGTTACTTTACATTTTATTTGGCGCAACCCACAACAAAAGTAAATAAAAATAATTTGTATCACAAACGGTTTTGAGAAATTAAAAACCCTGGAAATGGAAACGGACAACCTACGGTAAATTATACCAGCTATAAATTATAATTCTTATTTTGAAACTAACGCAGAGTTATATTATAGCGTAGATCATATCAAATATTTGAAATCGTTTACGCGTTTGACAGGAAGTAGACGGACAAGACACAAAGGGAGCGTTGACGATCCCGAGGTTGCGGCGACAGCTGGGCGTGGTGCAGCAGGAGCCGGTGCTATTCAGCCGGTCGCTCGCCGAGAACATCGCGTACGGAGACACCCAGCGGCAGGTCACCATGCAGGAGGTCATCGCCGCCGCCAAGGCTGCGAACATCCATAACTTCATCACAAGCTTGCCCAAGGTGCGTATTAAGAAGTGTATTATGATAGGTTTTATTTATTGAAGGTTCTATACCATATAATACTAACTAAATAATCTAAAAAATTGAATGCATAACAAACGAATTTTACAGGGATATGACACGTTTCTGGGTGCAAACGGCGCGCAGTTATCCGGAGGTCAGAAGCAGCGCGTGTGCATCGCTCGGGCTCTCATCCGGTCTCCGCGAATTCTGTTGCTCGACGAAGCCACGTCGGCGCTCGACGCTAACAGTGAAAGAGTACGTAACACTGCTGCTGCTTGTTCATTAGCCTTGTCATGCAGCGTTTCATATTTTCGTCGCGAAAGAGAGACACGGGGTGACCTGATTTTAAGCACAGCAATATCTAGATGTACAGAAAAATCATTAGGATACTAGCTTTCTAAATCAAGAGTTTTCACGATAATAGATTTTTCTGGATACGCAAACAATAGTGACCCTATTTCTTTTCAAGAAAGATGTGACCTGAGTTTTAGCACTGGTAGCTGGGGAACGAAAAACGCTAAAGGATTTTTTTACGCCGAATCCCAATAAATATTTTATATTACTACGAATCGAAATTACTACAATTTTATATTTCAAATTTGTACTTTTGTTATTCATTATACTATTATTTTCAGACCGTTGCAGAGGCTCTTGAGAAAGCTGCCCAGGGTCGGACCTGCATCACCGTAGCGCACCGACTTTCCACCATCATCAATTCTGATCTGATATGTGTACTAGATAGAGGTAAATAGTAAAAAAATAAAAAGATTATAATAAGAATCTAAATGAGAAGATTAAAATCAGTTATTCTATTTTTCAAAAGTATAGTTTTTGATTTGTAGAAAACATCAATTTGATGATCGATTACCAACATACATAGGACAACCTCTTTGCGTTTCTATTGATTTTTTAAATTTTAAAAAAGGAGCCATAAAGTTGGTTTATTGATTTATTATTACTAAAAGGATTTTAGTTTTTACCACCTTTGTGCACGATTGAGGCCCTTATATAAAATTTCCTTATTTTATTATTTACCATCTGTGTGCACGATTGAGGCTTTAATATAAATTTGCCTTATTTTATTATTTACCACCTTTGTGCACGATTGAGGCCTCACTGTTAGTTTATGCTATTTGTGCGCACAATCAGGCTAAGGTGACCGCTTCCCATCAGGCGGACCGTTAGCATGTTTTCCACCTTAGTGGTATGAAAAAAATTAAGGCCTTTAAGTTTTTTTTTATTTTATTTATTTAGTAATCAATACAAAATTCAATATATGACATATACAAGTAAGGCGTACTGAGGCAAGCTTATCTCTATTAAGAGATTTTTTACAGCCAAACCCGAGTCAGAACATAAATAATAAATATGAAATTAGGTAGAGATATGTACCGTTATTAAAACATTAATTAAACTCTGTTAGCTAAAAAACAAAACCTACAACTAATGTTATTTATAATCTAACAATATAAAAGTAATTTCTTGTAACGTAAAATACTAGGATACCCTCATATTACTAGTATTGTAATACTAATGCTCTTTTATTCTCTTTAAATATTCCGTTAGTGCGGATCTTGAATTATGTTAGGTAGTGAGTTATATAATGTTATAGTTAGTTACTATCTGTATGCACGATTGAGGCCCAACTTTTAATATGAACTTGCTATGAATAAAAATGTCGAACTAAGAACATTGTAGATTAGTTACTATGAGGACCATAAAACGTGATATTTGTATTTTAAATTTGCTGTGTTTACCTTACAGGTAGAGTGGTGGAGCAGGGCAGTCACAGCGACCTTGTCAAAGTGAGGGGATTGTATTGGCGCCTGTGTAAGGGACAGAATTTGGCGTAGAAACATGTCTAAATTTACATAGACGCTAATCGTTTTACGCAAATCATGGTCGGAAAGTTTAGAATCTCAAAAATCAATACTAACGAACTTAACGCGAAAAATCATTAGCTTTCCATCTAATTAGTTGTCTGAAGATTGTGGAACAGAAGGGAAGAATGCGTTTGATTTATGTCAGAAGAAACTACTGTTTTGTTACTTTTAAAATAAAAATTGTTACCTTTTTTTGTTTTGCCAACTCTAGAATTAGCTAAATTAACGACCGCCTATTATTTTATACATCACTAATTGTAAATAACTATATTATTAGCACTAGTTTTAACATTTTTTGGACTTTGTTTAATACTAAATATTTCAATCTTTATTGAATTATCCATAATAATAATTATGTACCTTGTTAGTTACACCGCCAGTTTACTTTTGTGTACCTTGTTAGTTACACCGCCAGTTTACTTTTGTGTGCCTTGTTGGTTAAACCGCCAGTTTACTTTTGTGTGCCTTGTTAGTTACACCGCCAGTTTCCAATTAAATTCAAAATCGTTTTTTTTTTCAAATGGGTTACTAAGAACACTTTTGAATAGTCATGTGAATTAAGTACAACCAGCTTTACAAACTAATTACAACTAATCACAAACAAAACATAATATTATAGTGAATCAACTAATAAATACATGTTTTGTATTGAAACACTTAATAAACAAGATTTATAATGTAAATAGTTTGATATAAAAACAATCAAAATTCAGATAATATTTCGATTGCCTCTTGTTTTTCAGATAGCACAGGGCACCATTTTACTATGTGATGTTTTTATGTGATGATGTTAACATTAACATACGAATGAATATTTTATCATTAATAATTAACGTAACGTAAAGTACAAGAATTGCTTCGCATATTATTGCCAGTTACAAGCATAGTCATATCTGAGATAAGATAAAAAAAGTTTAATACAGCCGTGTGAATTTTTCGTCTATATTTCTCTACCGAATTTTCTCTACATATGTTTTTTTTACTGACTGACTGCTACTAAGTTACTGAACATATTGTTTTAAGGTTGCAATAATAAAATTTTAATGAAATCAAAACAACTTATGCGAAATAAATTCTATTACCAAAACACATATTCTTTAAATTTTTCATTTACTCCTTGGTTTCCACCGATTGGAAGTCCTCCGCACCCCGCAAGAAGCGGTATCAGAGCAGCTTCCTCTACGTAGGCTTTGTTTGTAAAATGAGCTCACTGTCGAGGATTTCTCTAGAAATTGTGGTATGGGCTTTATAAAAAACGGAGTAAATACGTACTCTATCAAAATAGTCAATACATTTTCGGAAATAGAGGGTCATGTTTTATTTGGCCATGGGATCATTGACACGCTATATAAACATATTGAAAGTTTGTGGTTACTCTGCCCAAAACCAACGACGGAAATACAAGTACAACCATTTTCCATCACAGGTAATGTAGCGGACAATCGGCTGTCACAGCTATCCCACGATCTCGGTGGGGCCTCCAAAATATAGCGGAGAATTGGGCGTCAGGACGATCCCACGATCTCAGTGGGACCTACAGAAATGTCACTGGAAAGTGTCTGAGAATCGTAGGAGATTGTAGTAGCGGTGGATGTTAACGGGATTGGTGGGAAGGACACGTCTACGGTCTACGTCTTCTGGATAAAGGTAGTCGGTAGTGACGCGTCCTTGCTGGAATGACTAGAACAGTAAAAAAAATCAAATAGATTTAAAGAAAATACTTATTGAGAAAAGTTTTTATACTTTGCACGACTTTTTTAAATGTTTCAACGATTAATAATATTATTCTTGTTTAACTTGGTATTTTTTTATTTGAAATTTTTGACAGGAAAACCAACCGTTTATATTATTTATGCATTTGATATTTTGTTTTATAGTTAAGGTTAAATCTGACATTAGTAAAAGTTCTATTAGTTAATTGTGATTGTGATGACATATTGAACCATTGACTTAAATGGAATTATAATAAAATAATGCTTATTTGACATTTGGTTTATAATATAATATGATTTGACTCGAATTAAATTGATGTGGCATTGGAATTAAATTGATAAATTTTATTAGATTTTATTAATACGCCACTGAATATGTTCAAATATGTTCATATATGTAAAAATTTGCATGCCAATGTTTTGGCAAAATAGTTTGGACAATCTGTATTTAACATCTGTAATGTACCATATTTCTGGCAAATAAAGACAATTCTAATTCTTGCTTTAGAATTCAGAGTGGTAACACACACAAACATTCAATAAAACCAGAGCGGATTAATTAGTGTTGGTATATATTTAATCTGCAGCAGTCAGCAGAGCACTGTAGTTTATAATTATCTATATTATAATAAGCGTAGCGTCACGGTGCACGGATCGGATGAGAATACTGTACCCTGATGCCGCTCGTGCGGGCGGCTCTTCAGTGCACTATTCGGCAGCGTGGCGAATCGTTGCATTCCTAACATTTTAACAATTTAACAATAACATTCTATATATTTTTAGTAATTAACATTTTTAACATTTTCTACTCTTACTTCATTTGGAACTATTTTGTATACCTATTTTACAGATAAATTAATAAACTATTATTTTTGTGAACATTAACTTTTTATTTGAACATCCTGCTTCACCCCGAACATATTGGTCCTTCGAGCATTTGATCTAGCGCGCGGTTTGGTCAAAAGCAGAACCTGTCGCGGGTTGGGCGAACTAGTGAACATTGAACAATTAAGTGAGTGTAGTGTCGTGGGGATAAACATTGCCAGAAAGCAGCATTAAAATACGAGGTAACATTATCTAAGATACAACAGTTTCAAAAACAATCGAATCAAGAATCGAAGTAAGATCTTTCTAATTTTTTAAATACATTTTTATACAATTAAACACAATGTCTGGACTCTACGAATCGCAGATTGAGATTTATGAAAAGATAGTGTGAATAGCTACCAACTTTAAAAAAGACAGCGCTGAAAGGAAAACTGTAGATTATTTCAAAACACGTTTAGAGACATTGGAACAGCTGTGGGCTGATTACCAGTATAATCATGACCGTCTTGCCACAGAAGAAAGTAGAAGCCATGTATATTTCACAGGGGGAGAATATCAAAAAACTAAAGATTACTACAAAAATGTAAAATCCGTCATTTATGGTCAATACCAAGAATTACTAGCTAAACTAAAAAATCCGTCGCTCTGAGCAGTTAAGTACAGGCAAGGAACGTGAACTAACAGGCAGAAGTGAGACAGTAAATCGACATCAAACATTAGTCCTGAGCCAAGGAACCAGTAGTAAATTGGATGAAAGGCTACGAAAACAACAAGTTAGCATTAAAGCATTCTTAAGAACAGTCAAAAGTGTTGAATTAGAGTCCATTTCCGACAAATGGGAATTCGAAGATGCCTGAAACATTGGAAAATAGATGGTCTGCCATTGATTATCTTCATTGAGAAATAGACAATGAACTCGACGGGGAAAACGAAGACTATCAAAATACTTTCACCCGACACGAAAAAACATATAAAGAACTTAAAATATCTATAAATACCAAGATGTGGTCCGCAGCACACAAAGAAAAATCTACTCCACAGCTGGATATACCTACATTTGGTGGTAACTACAACCAATGGGTGTCCTTCAAGGACTTATTTACGGAAACAGTTCATAATAATACTTCCTTATCTAATGCCCAAAAAATGCAATTTCTTAAAAGAAAAGTAAGAGGGGAGCCGGAAATGCTAATACAACATTTGCAAATTAGTTCCGAAAATTATACCATATGCTGGGAAATACTCAATCACCGTTTCAATAACAAAAAACTTATTTTTTCATCCCACATGAACATTTTATTGGGTTTACCTAACATGCAACAACAGTCCGTTATAATGATCAAAAAATTCATGACATCACCTTAGAAAGCCTTAATGCAGTTAAAAATATGAGTGTCGATATAAGCACCTGGGATCCTATTTTAGTGCACCTTTTATCTCAGAAATTGGACACTGAATCGTTCGCAGATTATATAGAATCCTTAAAAAATCCTCGAGTTCTTCCCATATTAAAAGATTTTTTGAATTTTTTAGAAAGCAAATTTACATCTTTAGAATCATCTCGCAGAAGACAAGACTCCACAATTCCAAAGCAAGTTCCACCAAATCAAAAATCATTTAACATAAAAAAGCAATTTAATCATAATCAGTTTAATTAAAGTCAGAATCCCGCTAATAAACCGATTGCGAAAGCGTTCCACGTACTAAATATCAAATGTCCACTTTGCAAGAATGAGCACGGAATATACAATTGCAAAGAGTTTTTAGAATTACCGAACGAGGAAAAATTGAAGACAGTAAATAAATTACACTTATGTATAAATTGTTTATTTAGCCACAATGGAAACCGCTGTAATTCTACTAAAAGATGCCGCAAATGCTTAGGTCAACATAATACAATCATAGATGACGTTTGTGTAAAAACAATGTCGCAACCGTCAACGTTCGGCGTAGGTATGGGAAAGAGCCGTAATGAAATGACAACATTTGTCACAGAATAATACTTCCGAAATTTTATTAGCCACAGCACTAGTCCAAGTTCGGGCCTTGTATGGATCCTATTATCAAATGAAAGCTTTAATTGATCAAGGTTCGCAAATTTGTCTTTTAAGCGAAAATGCAGCTCAATTATTGGGACTTAAGAGACAAAAATGTCGGGGTATAATTTATGGTGTCGGTCAACAAGAAAAAAGCTGTAAAGGAAAAGCAAATATCACGAGTAAATCAAATTACAATGATTTCACATTCCAAACTGAAGTTTTGATAATGAATAACTTAATTAAAAATCTTCCTAACAAATCTTTCTGCAAGCCGAATGGGCCTTTTATAGAGAATATTACATTAGCAGACCCAGAGTTTCATAAGAGTGGCCCGGTAGACTTACTTCTAGGTGCTGAAATTTACTCCCTGATTATGTTAAGCGGCATTATAAAGGGTGAACATGCGAGTCAACCGGTAGCACAACAAACACAACTAGGGTGGATACTTTGCGGAAACGTAAAAACGTTTCAATGCAATGTCGTAATAAACAAGCTAGATGAAATAAGACAGTTCTGGGAATTGGAAGAAATTAGTGTACAATCTCCTTTATCAGTAGAAGATCAAAGTTGTGTCGACTTCTACAACACAACGACTACGCGCAAAGAAGACGGTCGCTACGAAGTACGTTTACCTATGAAAGATGATTATGAGGCCAAATTGGGGACAACTAAACATTTGGCCTTGGCCCAGTTTCACAACCTAGAGCGTAGGTTTCAAAATAAGAACATTTCGCTTAACTTTACAAAGATTTCATGAATGAATATATTGAATTAGGTCACATAACACCATCTGACATCAAAAACACAAAACTTGAATGTTATCTGCCACATCAAGGCGTCGAACGCCAAGACTCTACTACGACTAAACTGCGTGTAGTTTTCAACGGGTCAGCAAAAACATCTTCTGGCTACAGTCTTAAAGATCTCATGAATAAAGGTCCTAACCTACAGCAAGATTTACAAACCTTGTTAATAAAGTGGAGACAGTATAGATATGGATTTACCCTGATATTGAGAAAATGTACCGCCAAATTTTAGTTAACATAACAGAGATTCTTTAAATAATAACATTAAATTTTTTTGTCTAAGAACATTAAGTTATGGGCAAAAAGCTTGTAGAAACCCCCCCCTTATAAAAATAATAAAATTATAAATTTGAACTCACGTGGAGTATACCGACATACTCGCCAATTTGAATACGTGAAGGCATGTGTAATCCTAACATATTATTGTTGCCTTTATTATTATTAAACATTAATGATATTTTGTAACCGTTATTAATGTTATTATTAAAGAAAGCTATGCAGAGAATTAATATTATTATTTGGCTGTGATCGTCTAATGGCGTAATCGTCTATTTGGACCCCTCGTTGTGACCGATAATAACCCCAGATCCTAAGAGGTATGGATTCAATCAGTCCCAGGTGTGAAAGAACAAAATCAAAACCCTAATTTTACATTATACCTACATTAAAAGCAATGGCCTATAACTAATCCTTAACCGCAGAACCACTAAGTCCTGATTAGCATTAGACCCGAATTTAAATTAC
This sequence comes from Apoda limacodes, assembly GCA_946406115.1. Lineage (NCBI taxonomy): Eukaryota > Metazoa > Arthropoda > Insecta > Lepidoptera > Limacodidae > Apoda > Apoda limacodes. Next base: position 27,138,532 of record OX291556.1, read on the forward strand.
TAAATGCGAGTTTCAGATTAAAATATATGCGATTTATTATCCTAACGTAGTCGAAGTACCCTAGCCTAAGTCACCCTATTCACCAGCCTAGCTACCTCCTTACAACTCCGAACATGTCTCGTAATAACACGGTTACCCCTCGAACACGATAGGCCTTGAAGTTATAACGACTATGACCGCATACCCCTTAAGTGAAGTCGTAATCCTATAGTAATGTATGAAATCGCCTTAACGGAGAACTCTTAAACGGTAAGTAGTCCATCGATACACTAGTTATCTTGCCCTTAAGTAAACTTGTAACCTCATAGTAATGTAGGAAAATCACCTTAAAAGGAAGAACCCTTAGACATATGAAAGTACTAACCACTAATAAACTCACTGGCTTCCCCTTAACTAAAATTATACACTTATAATATAACAAAATCATTTAAGAGACAGACAGACCTATTTAATAACTAAATAAATTATTAGCAGGTACGCTATTGATCCCTTAATTAACCTATAACCTACACAACTAACCTGTCACCAGTTCTCTAGCTTGCGCTTAAGTGAAGGTCGGAACTAATAACAACATATATAAGGCATTAGGGAGACAAGCGGACCTATTAAGTACATAGATAAATTATTAGTAGACTAGCTATCGATCTCTTAAGCGAAGTTATAAAACTGTAATGTAATATGAAAGGTCACCATACGGATGAACTAACAGATTGAATATATATATAGATAAAACGAATATACTCGCGGCCTGGCCCTTACGTAAATTACACAACCCTCTCAATAACACTTAAGAATGCACCACAGACTGACCGATAAGTTTAGTAATTGCATAAAGAGCCTGTTGACAACCCGTTAACAACCCCTAAGTGAAATTATAAAGTCGTAATGGTATTCGAGAAGCCACCCCAAAGGCAATCTAAGTATATAAAAAGACTACCACTATCCTTACTAGCTTCTCTTCTAATCTAATCTTATAATAATATATGTAGAATCGCCGTAAAGACAAACTAACAAATTAGAAGTAAATGTAACCCTGAAATACATCTACAGCCTACCCTTTAAATAAAGTTATAACATAGTCCTAACCGTAGGTATCCAGAAATCCACATACATTCATGATTATTATTTTACCACTGAAACTCACGCCATCTGTGTAATAATCGTGGAATTACTCGGTCGATCGATATCTTAGCTAACTGTCTAATAATGGAGATATTGAGGAGGTCTTATAGAGGGCGCTAAGGGCGGACGATTTAGTATGGAAGTCTATCTAAATCTACCAATCCTAGTTTCCAGGTCGTTTACGGGTAACCCTAACTGGGAATCATCCAGGAAAATTCACATATACAACCATTCCTTAAGGGTTCGTAAGTTGTTCTATTCGGAATTATTGGGCCCGCCACCGAATTATCCCTTCGGCCAATTAAAGACTAACCGGTCAGACTTTCCATACATTTGCCTGTGCGTCGAAGTGCCCAGCTGGCGTCTCGTGGTCACGTGGGTGCGCAGAGTTCACATTTTAGTCTTCTGCGCAGGTACAGAGTCTAATCGTGTTACTCGACCTTCCTTCGACTAATTTACGTTGGTTCGGTTTTGGTTTAGTATCTCGCGACCCGGTCAGTACGAATTTCGTTCTTAGATCTAAAATTGAGTTTATGGTTACAAGCTATGGCGATTATCTACACTAGAATATAAAGTTTATGAAAACAAAACTATAAAATTGAGACAAAACCTAACGCTCGCCTAACTCATACACTAGGTTGTTCCTACTTGATCGCTAAAATGAATATTGAAAATTAATTATGTATAACTTGAATTTGAATAGCCTTAAGGGCCTAGGGTACCGTCTGGCCTTAAGCGGTTGTCAATTGTATCGTGCTTATTATCTGACTGACGTCTTGGGACCTTTAACAAGGAAGGTATATAACGACCAACTCCTGACAGACTCGTAGATAGGTTTAATCAAACTAGCTTACCTTGTGGCTTCGCCCTCCTGTCATTTAGTAATTGAGTTAATAGATAACCTTTATCCTTCGTACACCGTGCCTTAAACTGTTCTTTAGGATAGGTAAGCAGTGCTCCCCGCCAACTCCTACATTTATAACGCTGCGGAGGTGGCAAACAACCAGACGACCATGTATTTATCCTTACTACTATGACTAACTACGGAACTAAAGGGACCATCTCGTTATTATTTGAATATAACCTACGATCGGTCGGTTCGAACCCGAGGCTCCTTAAGTTTAAATAGCCGCTAGTCCGGAGAAGCTATACTCGCCCGAAACATATGCCGTGCAAGCTAAGTTCACAAGAAATAATAAAATAGGTGTGCGATTACGCACATGGTTAAGTGGTGAATTGTTCATCAGAGTAATTAAGGCGACAGAACACCTAGTTTGACACACAATAAATATGTTTAAGGTGGATTGTAAGGAAGACATATCCACACTCAGGACCCGGCGCATTAGCCAGATCAAGTAAGGGTTAGCCCTTTCTGAGTGTTTAGAACTTAACGTTTCGGCTTTCCATACAACAATTCAGAGCCTCATCAGTTAGTAGAGAATTGTGTATGATTATACTAATACGTCTTCAACGGGGTGATTCATGGCGAAGAATAGAACAAATCCTGACCCACTAACGTCACCTCATAGCCTGTTAATAAAGTTTGGTCAATGTTGAAGTTCTGTCATCTTTATCTTAAATGGCTTAGTCAAAACATAAATTAAACAGTATAAAGCAATAAAATAAAGCTTAGATAGTCTAATTAAAAATTAGACTCTCTAGATTAATGTCGCGGCTCTGAAAAACATATGAGGTTTACGTTTATTTTTACACAGGAAACAAATATTTAAATATGAACACAATAATACTTAGCTTTCCAAATCTATCCGTCGCAATAATGGGTGGAGTGGAGGTATTATTTATCTATGGATTCCTTAAGGAGATTGGGTTAAAAATCCCACATTAAATTTTAGCCACCCATTACCTAAACGGCATCTAACAGTTCAGCTTCCCCACTCGACGCCGGTGAAGGGTGGAACTGGAGCCAACCCAGATTTAGGTTTTATCAGCCCCCTCACACCCTTAGATTCCTGAAGCCTGCAGTTATCCTAGTATGTCTCTAACATCAAGCCCCAATCTTCCCTAATCTTATAACAAGCCAGACCCCGCTTGAAGAACCCCTACTGTGATTGCCCCGTCCTCACCTACCTCTATCTACCAAGGGTCTGCTTGCTTTGGGGGTCACCCATACCGCAACGCAACAAGACATCGGGACTAAAATGATTGAGATAGTAAGTAGCGGATATAGAGATATCATTAACATAACCATCAAATACATGTAACATAACTGTACCATTCTAATGAGCGTCTACCAAAGCGTGTAGGATTTTCATCAATGAAGATACATATACACAGGACAGGATTCACACAAGGGTTGCCTGCCAAGTCATGTAAGCATGCCCCGTCACCTCGAGTCCGATCAAAGCGCGAAGTCGATGCTTAGGACTTGCGTAGGGCTTTCATCAATAAGATATACATATACACAGGACAGGATTTACACAAGGGTTGCCTGCCAAGTCATGTAAGCATGCCCCGTCACCTCGAGTCCGATCAAAGCGCGAAGTCGATGCTTAGGACTTGCGTAGGGCTTTCATCAATAAGATATACATATACACAGGACAGGATTTACACAAGGGTTGCCTGACCTTAACCCTAATCTTAAACGATTTCTTAACTAATCAGATCAGAGCCTAATTACGGGGTTTCTTCCCACAAAGTATCACAAAATTTACAACATCATGTTAAGAGACGCCGATCCCGGCAGGAGCCCTTTTCTCCACTAAATTTTCTGCAGAAATCGGCAATCTCTTTTCCTTTAAGAGTACATAGCCAACAATGTCAACAAACTACCTCTGCATTTTTAATAAGCAAGGGTTTTTCCCTTCTCTACTCCAAATTTACAACTAGAATCCCAACCAAAAAGTCAACCACTTTCAATTTTCCCCAACCAACCCTTCACTTTAACCAAGGTGGCATCTTACACGGTCCCTTACACAGTCCTTACGCCATGGTATAAAGGAAGTCCCTCACAAAGCCCCATAGTACAAACCCATCAATAATAAGTTGACATTGCTAGCCTCAGTTCTCACAAAAGACACTTACTGATATTTGATGTAGGCGAAACGTGCACGGCGTCGGTATTAAATTTCTTCAAATCTTTGTTCGTCCTGTCCTTCCCGCTTCCTCAGGAATCTCGAGCACGGCCAGCCTCTCGGTACGACGACAGTGGAAAAGGGTGCCGCTTTTTTTTTTTTTTTTTTTTCTAACTACTGGCTACTGTTGTTGGCCGCAGATGGCCTTTACAACTACACGCGGACTAACTTTTGCTGCGGTGCTGCTTGCACTCTTCAGCGAAAAGTTGGGGCGGTTTGCACAAGGGTGTCCTAGACACGAACCTCGGCTTGGGCAACCGCTCTTAGAAACTAAAATTTGTATCTAACTAAATTTTACCGCCGTTTCGGAAAATAGCAAAGGCGTTCTGAAGAGAAGAAACGGCAAGAAACTCTTCAGCACTCGCCTATTATTATTTAAATCTAACTAGTCGAAGCGCCCGGGTATATTAGTGAACCTAGTATACCCGCGCGCTCGAGTGTGTGTGTGTGTGTTAAAACTAAGCTGTCTAATGTTCCGTCGCCGCCGGCGGCGACGTATTCTGTATATATTTCTATAATCTGTGATCGCGGACGCGAGCGCTGAAGGCGCTTGAGCTTTGAGCCTGCTGGTTATATCATCGTCGGAGTCAATTATGACGTGCCTCGGATATCTAAACGGTCCTAAGGCCCCTCTAATGGGGGCATAGTTGCAAGATTGCCTAATTAGGGGATTGGGGTGGAGGGCTGCCGTCTCAAAGTAGCGTTTAGACGCATCTTTGATGAAGGCTTTTATGGTCGGAAGCTCGAAATCACTATGGAGATCGATGTTACGCATATAGTACGGGGCGCCGACTGCGCCTCGCATAAAGCGATTTTGTAAGACTTGCAAGGAAGTAGTGTTGGTGTGACCAAACGCTACGCTCGCATATGTGAGTATGGGCCGAATACAAGTTTTGTAAAGCGTCACCTTATTTCTAAGAGACATTTTACTGTACTTGTTTAACATTGGCTTAAGACGACCGAGAACAAAGGCTGCTCGATCTCTTACTCTTTTAATGTGGGCTCTGAAATTAAGACGAGAGTCTAAAGTGACCCCTAAATATTTGACCTTTTTAACCCACGGAATGGGTTGGCCATATAGGTGGACTGGGGTGAGTTGCCTTGTGACCTTTACCGATTTTCGGCCCCGGGCGAAGTGCACTGCTGCACTTTTCTCGGGGTTAACCTCGATTCTCCACTTCCGAAACCAATCGCCTAAGGCGTTGGCGGCAGACTGGAGGGCCAGGCTTATACGACGGACGTGTCGGTGAGAACAGTAGAGCGCCGTATCGTCCGCGAAGAGCGCCACATTAACGTTCGAGGGACGAGGTATATCGTTTGTGAATAGGGAATAGAGTAGAGGGGAAAGCACGGAGCCCTGGGGGAAGGGTGCCGCAACTGACGCCTATCGCTTATAACCGTTCTCCCCTCCCCCCCGATAGACGCGGCCTGAACACGTGGCGTGTCTAGGGATTGTGGCGCCAGTTAATTTCTTCTTTATTTTACTTCCACGTGTACCCACGTGCTTCGCATTTTAGTGGCCAGTTACTTTATAGTAATAATCGAACAATCATATCGAAATCGTCACCCGATTCTACTAAACTCTTTACCTGCCGAACTAGTTTCTCCGCTTCTTTGTGACTCGATTATACAGCTTCGATTAATTTACACATTGAAGGCTCGTCGTAAGCGGCGCGGAGCCTACTCTACTATCCCTCTCGCACCCTACGATATTTATAACAATTAACTGAAAATAATCGATCGATATTCTCCATATATTTTAACCTCCTGGTTATCTGCTACTTTACGAATCGGTCGTATTTAACGAGTAATTATTTTTCTTTGTGTTGATGATTTTAGGATCCCACTGCGATTTACGCCTTATGGCGTAGATATAAATATATTAATCTAAGACCGGTGAGGACATCCGGGCCACTCACTCACTTAATGTTTCATCGATCTCGATAGTATTCGATTGGTATGAATTACGAAGGTGATTGATCTAATTTATATTTATTATTAATGAATCCCATTTTCTTTAATTTACCTGTTCTCTTAAGACTTAATTTAGCAAATCAACACCGTGTCGTGGGGTCCGGATTGCTACAACTCTCTATTAAAGGCTTGGGTCCACTACAATCCTCCCCAACAAGTCATAAATGTACACTTATCAGTTGTGACTTGTTTCTTAAAGGTATACTCGACAGGGTATCAAGAAGAAACTCCGTCACCAATAGATATCGTTTATTTATATTAATACACTCCTCTTTGAATAATGACCACGATACAAGTTAATCAAAAAATGATTTTCTCCCAATCCCCCCCCCCCCTCCCCCATCTCAGCCGTCGCCCCGGGAAAACGGAATAACAGCATTGACTAACTGTAATATCTAGACAAATGTATGGCATTGAACTTCCCTCTTATTTGCTTGTTGATTGGATTCATTAGAACATATACATTCGGGAAGGGGACTGCCGCAACCACATAAGGCCCCTCGTATAGTAAAGAGAACTTTTTTATTTGTTTAAGCATAGCAATAGATTTATTGTGACGACGCACCTTCACTAAATCTCCTATCTGGAAATTCACCAACCGGTGCGTTCTATCGAAATATTCATTTCGCCTTTTACTAGTTTCCACCAACTTCTCTCTAGCTCTCCTCCTCATTTCCTCTAACTCACTCTCGCTTACCACTTCACTAGTCTTCCCATCCATCGCCAACCTCGTCTTCCGACCGTACAATAACTCATTCGGGGTAAACCCGGTACTGAGGTGAAGGGTATTGTTGTACAAATCCTCTATCCTCCTCACCTGGTCGACCCACCCCTTGTGATTTTTATGACAATAAGTTCTAAACAGACGCCCTAGTTCTCGATTTACCCTCTCCGTGATATTAGGCCGCGGGTTCCTAACCGTGGTGTAAATAGGTCGGATTCCCATCCCCGCTAAAGATTCCTTCCACTCTCTACTAACGAATTGACTACCGTTGTCCGTCAGAATCGTTTTCGGTTTTATAAACCTCCCGTATAGTCTAATTCTAGAAACTACTCCTTTAGCTGTGGCCTTCCTTAGTTCAAATAACTTCAGATATTTGCTGAAACTATCCTGTACTACTAGTAAATAACTTAATCCATACTTCCCCCTGGGCAGAGGCCCGTACAAATCCGCCATTACTACATCTCCTATTTCCCCAGGTAGAATGGATTTACAGCTCCCGACTAAGTTCACGTTGTTCGGTTTAGACAATTGGCAAATATGACATCTCGATATCACCTCCTTTACGCGTCTTCGTAAGTTCGGCCAATAATATCTGTCGCGCATTAGTTTTACTGTTTTCAGAGCCCCTAAGTGGCCCATTTCCGTATGCACTTGCAATATCACCCTCTCCTGTAAAACACTAGGTAAAAATGGTACCACCCTATTTCTCCCCGAACCCACAAAGCACAATACTCCATCTATTATTCGACTCAAAACCCCAATTCGCTTCAGCCTACCAGTGGCGGCCCCTCGCCCTTCCACTTGCTCTCTCAATAGTCGCAACAAAGTGTCCTCCGCCTGATACTCGCACAAACGGGTTAGATCGCTCCTCAACTCCCGGTCCAGCGTTACCCCCATATAACTAATTTCGGGACCTAAAACTTTGTCCTCCTGAATGGATAAACCCTCCGGCAAGTACCTGGATAACACATCGGCAACCAGGTTATCCTTCCCCTTTATGTGTTCCATAGTATAATCAAACTGCTCTAAAAACAGAATCCAACGAGTAACCCTACTATTAAACAGCCGACAAGATTTCATAAAAGTTAGGTCTTTATGGTCAGTCCGTATAATCACCTTAGCGCCTCGTAAGTAAGTCTCGAATTTCTTTATCCCATATATAACAGCCCATAGTTCTTGTTCGGTAACGGTCCACCTCAATTCCGCCCCTCTCAGCGACCTGCTACAATACCCCAGAACCTTCATATCCTCCCCCTGGCCCTGGTATAGCACCCCAGCCACCCCTACCCCCGAACTGTCTACCTGCAGAATATATGGAGATCCTATATCAGGGTGGTGTAACCTAATCGTACTCATGAAGGCCCCCTTCAGCCCTTCGAACGCTTCTCGAGCCGACATATCCCACCTCCAATGTATTCCCTTTCCTAATAACCTACACAAAGGCCTTATTAATTCGCTGTAACGCGGAATAAACCGGCGATAATAATTACAAAGCCCTAAAAACGCCCTTAAGTGTTTTATCTTCTTAGGCGCTGGGAAATCCCTAATGGCTTCCAATTTCTGTGGGTCAGTCCGGATGCCCTCAGTGTCGATTATGTGCCCTAACATTTTCACCTCCGCGCATACAAACCTACATTTGGACAAGTTGCAGGTTAGACCGGCTTTGCGCAATCGACCCAATACGACATCAAGGTGACCCAAGTGTTCCTGCAAATCACCACTAGTAAGGATAGCCAGATCATCCAAATAATTGACACAAAACGTCCTAACCTCTTGCCCCAATATCCTATCCATTGCCCGACTAAAACTACCAACCGACGTTTTCAGCCCTTGCGGTAGAACATTATAGACATATGATTTTCCATTAAATGTGAACCCAGTGTACCTTTTACTGCCCTCGGCCAGGGGAATTTGAAAATAGGCGTTGTTAAGGTCAATGGTGCTGATAAAACGTACCCCATGAAAGGAGTTTAACACATCTAATTGAACCGGAGGGGCTTCAGACTCCGCTATCATAACTTTATTTATCTCCCTAGCATCTAACAAAACCCGTAGATCCCCATCAGACTTGAATCTAAAAGTAAGTGGACTACAATACGGAGTGGAAGCTCGGGAGATGATCCCTTGCTTCTCCATTTGTCCCAGTTTCCTCCCCATCTGGTCTCGATAAGCGTACGGAACTGGATAAGATCTTTTCATCACAGGTTCCTCCGATTTCATGATAATAGTATGTTCATAACAGTTAGCGCGTCCCAACTCCCCCGTAAAAAGATCCTTGTACTTCACTATAACCCCCTTAAGTAGAGCCCTTCCTACGTGGCCAATCTCCAACCCTACAAGTATGTTTTCTTTGAGTTTATCGTGGTGCAAGGCGGGAGCTCCCACCAAAGGACTAACCGACGAAACGCAGTTAATCTCTCGGTTTCTCAGATCCAACGAAACCTCCTCTCCATCAATCGTTATAGTAATTACTACCCTCGTGGGCCCCATTTTTAGTATCACCCCATGAAGGCGCATCCAATCAAATCCTAAAATTACCGGCCTTATTAATTTCGGGACTATTAGGAAAGGAGAATCAAGTCGATGTTTCCCTAGCATTAGAGGTAAAACCACAGCCTTTTGAATTTTCGAACTACGTTGACCCACCGCCCCTCTGATCTGTAAGCATCTTATCGGAAATACCGCCATATCTGTCCTGTCCTTATGTCTAAATACAAATTCTTCGCTGACACAAGTGATATCGCTACCAGTATCTAAGAGGCAATCGACCCATTCCTCCCATATATTCACTTTCATCTCACATTTTAAGACTTCCCCCTCGCATCCCACTGCTTTCTCCTCTTCCTCGAACACTGAATTCACCCCGGGTGTGACCCTAACACTCAGAGGCCCTAGTCCTTCATTAGCCTTATCTAACAACCTATCTCTCACTCCGACGACTGGATCGGACAACACATCATCGTTACGAAACCCGAGACCCTGAGTCGTGGTCTGCCCCTTTAAAATTATTGGTCTAAGTATACCGTTACCTCTCCCTAACCCCAAACCAGGCAACCACCCTACATCCAACATTTGTTTTAAAGGAAAGTAGGACCGTAACTCTAATTCCCCTGGGTAACGAGCTGAGTAGGGGATCGAATCGTCAGCTCTTAATAGTTTCCCAAGGAAGTCTCTTCCCTTTCTAAATTTACTTCCATTAACCGCGGCATCTGGCCTCCAGCACCCGGCGACCGGTTGGGCCCAGATCTTGTAAAGCTCTTCTTTGCTTCGGGACGACCGTACCTCCAGTTTCCTTTACTTCCAGCTTGACCATCATGGATGTGCCTCACCTTGGATCCTCCCACTCCCTCTAGAAGCCCCTTCTGCTTATCTATGTTGTCTAGTCTTCTCAGAAAACTAGTGGCCTTTAGTAACCCGAACCCTTCTTCTCTTGCCACTGTCCAAGCGTACTGTACTTCCTTAGAAAAGTGTCGTATAATGTCCCCCACCAATTGTTGCTCCGGAATGGCATATGTCAACATCTTAGGCTGTCCGGTTAAATGTAAAAAATGTCCCAGCATCGTAGGATGAACCTTCTTGTCCCAACCAGATTGTACTATGTCCCTTCTCAAAGCATTTTGTTCATTTTCCCCCCAATATGTATCCAAGAAGTCCCTTTTGAAGTCCTCCAGAGACCTCCATGTCTCTTTATACACTCGAGCCCAATTTCTCGCCTCCCCCTCCAAGCAATCAAAAATTCCATCTATCTCATGGTCCCTAAAAGGTGCTCTCTTTAGGTAATACGTCAAATTTTCAAGGAACGTTACTGGATGCAAGCTCTCAGGGGTGCTAAACTTGGGTCGTTCCACCCCCCCATATTTATACATAGCGCCCACTTGATTGCAGCACTTTATTACCTCCTCATTAACCGTCGGGGGGGTCAGATCGACAATTGGCTCCGGGTTAGGAACTGGAAGGTTGATCGAGGGGGATGCTGACTCCACAACCAATCCGACCCTTTCCTCTATCCTTTTCTCTAATTCTTGTATTCGCTTAGTTAAGTCCGCAATGGTCTGTTTATAACCTTCGTTAGTCGCTCTGAGATCCTCACTATCGCTGTTCTCATCGTCGCTCCCCTTAGCTTGTCGTTTTCTAGGACGTCCCATGATTCTCCTTTCCAAAAATTTTCTCGATAACCGTGCGCCCCTTCCGCGAACCCTGCAACAACCAAGACGACCGTCTGGGTAAGACCCTAAACTTATTTCCTCCTGTCCTAATTCCTAACAGGGCTTTAACAACCTAACTGGGCCTACGACCTAACACACTATTCTTAATAAGCCAAAACCAAGAATTTCTTATTTAGATAAAGAACGGAACCTCTTAATGGCCTCTCGAGATAACACACGTGAATTGGTTAATAATAGAAGATGGCGTCCTCTCAAGACTATAGACCTATCAAGGTAACAAGAAAGGATACAGCACCCATGGAAGGGAAAAACAAAGGGGAGAAAGAAAAATAAATAACCCCTATTGAGCCCCTTACCCTCAACTCGCAACCACCCAGAACCCACCCCGTCGAAACAAAAGCAAGCCCCTGCAGCTCTATAATAAGAAACACCAGATATACTCGTTAGACATGAAGAATATAGTAGTTCGGGAAAAAGGTAATGATGGTTGGAAGCAGCCAACTGAGGTTGTCCGCTATTTGTCATCGGTAATTCAGGACGGATATGACTGACATGCTTAGGTTGAGGACCAAGGGTCTCACTCAATCTAGGCTCATTATGATGTATATGCTTCGATTAAGGACCAAGGGCCTCACTCAACCTCGGCTCGTCATGATAGATATTTATAGGTTTAATATGGCGATTATATTTGAACGCAAGCAGTTGAGTTTGTCCATTTCGGAAATAAACCGTTGCGTTCATCCATTCAATGACATTCAGGAATAAACAGCTGAGTTTAACTATTCGGCGATATGCAGAAGCAACTAACTGAGTTTGTTAATTTGATGATAATGGGAAGCAACCAGTTGAGTTCGTTCATTGTTAGCCGTATTCAATTTCAATAGATAATTAACCATGACGATGATGTTTGGACGCAAACGGTTGAGTTTGTTCGTTCTAGCAATAAATAGCTAGGACGGATCTGCTTTAGTTAAGGACCAAAGGCCTCACTCAATCTAGGCTCATTATAATGTATACGCTTCGATTAAGGACCAAGGGCCTCACTCAACCTCAGCTCGTTATGATAGATATAGTAATTAGAATATGGCGATGATGTTTGGACGCAAACGGTGGAGTTTGTTCATTCTAGCAATAAATAGCTAGGACGGATCTGCTTTAGTTAAGGACCAAAGGCCTCACTCAATCTAGGCTCATTATAATGTATACGCTTCGATTAAGGACCAAGGGCCTCACTCAACCTCAGCTCGTTATGATAGATATAGTAATTAGAATATGGCGATGATGTTTGGACGCAAACGGTGGAGTTTGTTCATTCTAGCAATAAATAGCTAGGACGGATCTGCTTTAGTTAAGGACCAAAGGCCTCACTCAATCTAGGCTCATTATAATGTATACGCTTCGATTAAGGACCAAGGGCCTCACTCAACCTCAGCTCGTTATGATAGATATAGTAATTAGAATATGGCGATGATGTTTGGACGCAAACGGTGGAGTTTGTTCATTCTAGCAATAAATAGCTAGGACGGATCTGCTTTAGTTAAGGACCAAAGGCCTCACTCAATCTAGGCTCATTATAATGTATACGCTTCGATTAAGGACCAAGGGCCTCACTCAACCTCAGCTCGTTATGATAGATATAGTAATTAGAATATGGCGATGATGTTTGGACGCAAACGGTGGAGTTTGTTCATTCTAGCAATAAATAGCTAGGACGGATCTGCTTTAGTTAAGGACCAAAGGCCTCACTCAATCTAGGCTCATTATAATGTATACGCTTCGATTAAGGACCAAGGGCCTCACTCAACCTCAGCTCGTTATGATAGATATAGTAATTAGAATATGGCGATGATGTTTGGACGCAAACGGTGGAGTTTGTTCATTCTAGCAATAAATAGCTAGGACGGATCTGCTTTAGTTAAGGACCAAAGGCCTCACTCAATCTAGGCTCATTATAATGTATACGCTTCGATTAAGGACCAAGGGCCTCACTCAACCTCAGCTCGTTATGATAGATATAGTAATTAGAATATGGCGATGATGTTTGGACGCAAACGGTGGAGTTTGTTCATTCTAGCAATAAATAGCTAGGACGGATCTGCTTTAGTTAAAGACCAAAGGCCTCACTCAATCTAGGCTCGTTATGATGTACAAAAGTCTGAATAGGGCAATGACGTCCGAGGGTTGTTTATTTAATGATATTAAGAAGCAAATATTAAATTGTTATCAGCAACTATAAGAACCGGTTGTAAAATTTGAACCTTGTGTAATAATGCTGATACTAGAGCGGCCTAATCCCATACTCCGCATATCCCCCTCCTCCCCTTAACTAACCACCCCTCATTCACATTAAGCCTAACTTCCACTAACGACGTATACATATGTACGCATACCTCCACACTCTTATCCAACCATACACCGGAAGCGATCCACCAAAACGGCAGTCGCCGGAACCTTAAAACCTCCCTGAACCCCACAAGGCAAGTTTGTCTATCCTAACAACTCACAACTTTCCCCCCCCTTTTCTTTTTTATTTTTATCTTTTTCCCGATGACTTAAGCACATCTCCAGCATAACACCCTTTGCTTCTTCAGTTAAGGACCTGACTCTCCCACCATCATGCAGGGCCCGACCTCAACTTCGACACATATACACATGTATGCATACTAATATGTACACACACACATAGACATGCACCGCCCGCGGTCACTCAGGGATCGTACCTGTCGAAACATTACGACCCCCTGCAACTCACACGGCAAAAATCACAGGGGTTACACTAGCCATGTATAAAAAAAATCCAAATCATTTCAGTTCAGGCCCTAACAAATTACAATCTTTACCCGCGACGATTTAAACACACCCTCAGCATAACCCTTTTCGCTCTTTCAGTTAAGGACCTGACTCTCCCACCATTAAGGCAGGGCCCGACCTCAACTTCGACACATATACACATGTATGCATACTAATATGTATACACACACATAGACATGCACCGCCCGCGGTCACTCAGGGATCGCACCTGCCGAAACATTACGACCCCCTGCAACTCACACGGCAAAAATCACAGGGGTTACACTGACCATGTATAAAAATCCAAAATCATTTCAAATCACGATTCATACCAACCTAAATAATAACCTTGTCCTACTCGGCTGGGTTTAATAATTTTGCCTTAGTTTCACATCTACATAGCAGATAATAGTATCTATCCACGTTCTAGCTCACTTTTCACCTTACGCTGAACCTAATTTATATATATATTTATATTTCATGCGAATCCTAATTCTGAATAAACGTTAATGCAGTTTAATAAACATTTATTATGTTGACTCCTCCCCTAACAACTTAGCGATTTATACTGTGGTACCCTCCCCTCTCGTAATGTACATTTCATTTCTAACCGCCCTTAACATGACTACCCTAACAAAACCGGTCCCTGACCTACGTCAATGTTTTTACTCAGACATCAACCCCATTTCTCAATTGCTACATATCGCCTACTCGACAGAACCCTTTAAACAGATAATACCTATTAACAATAACCTATTTAGTTCAAAAGGAACACGCTACCAGGCATACCCGACCTGAACACCACCTAATACCTGCCATTGTCCTATCTTACCTTTAAGTACATTAAATTTCCTAATCCGATTTGTATATATATATATATATATACATAAATACACTTCCCGTTTACATTTCAGTATCACACTTCCAATTTATTACCTTCATAAATAATATCACAATAGGTTAAACCCTTTCACATTACTGGTCCGCCTAGTAATAAAATATTTATCGACAATCAATATAATTTGGCAAGCAAAACCATGATCCAAAAGTATCCTAAAATCTGAATCTAATAGCCCGTGAACGGTAGCAACGAATCTATAAAAGATGACCTAAACCTAACGTCTACATTCGATCGCACAGAATCACCCCAGACAGCTCCGTCGGCCAAACACCTCACGCTCGCGCCAAAACCCCGGGAAACTCCGAGTTCAAATCCCCGCTCGAGCGCACACCCTTTTCTCCCCCCGTTTATATTATTTGATATAATTTTCTTTCACCATATCGTATCCCTAAACTAACAACTTACAAAGTACATTTAGTCGTTTTAACATCTACTGTTTACTTTGTTAAGGTTACCTTCTACCAGACATGAATCTTCCCGTTGGAGGAAGTTCACCTGGTCTAAGGGCTTAACAGACGTCACCGTCAAGTGAAACAGTAATTAGATGTTCGTACTTTGGAATACCCCTTTAACTAAACTTATAAACCGATAATTACACATATATACTGATATGTCTAAATGGCCTATGGGGATGATCCCAACTTACTAAGTCAGCGCTACTTAGTATAAAATTAAAGTACTGAGATGGATGAGGCCTACTTTAGCTAATATCTTAGTGACCTTATGACCTTACTTCTGCATTAACATTCCAAATGCTCGCTATCCCGCCTTTCAATGCATTCCCTAATCATAAAATAGCTCACTCTAACTCTTCAATAGTAAAATGATACATTTAGGCTGCACCCTACTTTAATGTACAGGTTTCTGCTTGGGTTTAAAATCGATTTCGCTGTCCTATGGCAAGTTCCAAACCGAAAATAACATGGCCTTCTACATTCTTTGACTAGCAGATTACTGCATTTGGTTGCGCGGTTTCTGTCCAAACCAATTTTTTTTTTTTTTAAGAAAATTACAGCCGAATTTCCCGTTTTCTATTTTTAATTCATAACTCGTTATCAACAAGTAGCGAGAGCATAATTTATTCCATGACATGTTAAATAACTACATAGCTAGAAAATTACTGTAATTTAATTTTTATATCGCATGTGATGTAACTGTAATCAAATATTTCCCCCCCTTTACGCTAAGTTGTGGGCCTATCTATAATATTTTTACGCCACTGGAAAACGAGCTCTATCTGAACCTAACATTGTCGACTCCCGCTACACACCCGTATAGCAAAGGTATATGTGCGTTGGGGCCCTCTTAAGTGCTCGTTATTTTATTATGTCCTCCCCCTCCCCCAGCATATAAGACCTTTATTCCACAGTGCCCCCCCCCCCCCCTCTTAATAATAATTCTACGTATATAGAC
This sequence comes from Apoda limacodes, assembly GCA_946406115.1. NCBI lineage: Eukaryota > Metazoa > Arthropoda > Insecta > Lepidoptera > Limacodidae > Apoda > Apoda limacodes. Next base: position 27,154,714 of record OX291556.1, read on the forward strand.
AGTTCATTAAGGCCACCCCAACTATACTGATCTCTAATCTATGTCCATACGGTAATATGCCTCGCGACAGGCCACTAAAGTCCATAAGGGGGTTCCCCTTTTTATAAATAGTACGGCTAACTCCTCCACTTTATCAGTTGACAATCACAAGTTCAAGAATCCTTCCATAAAACACCTGCGAATTTATATACTTATCCACATCTACTTACGCACACATATACGTACAAACCAACACTCACAAGCTTATTCGAACCGTACTCACAACATTAAGCTAAGGTCCATAATTATTGAATAGTGCTATCCAATAATAAATTTATTCGAATCTAGTTTTTAAACATTTTCTTGAACCTATGTTATGACAATAAGCATATAGGTACTACCACATAGAAGTTCAGTTTGAACGAGACTAGTAAGATTTATCTTACGAATACCGTTCCCTAGGTTTCGGATGATTGAGATATACGAATATGTATTTATAAATAAGGTTATTAGATCATACACATACCCCTGCCTACCATTCTATAAATGTAATTTTAATTTTGCGTATTAGCCGTAATTTTATGTCTACATATTACTAGTAATGCCTTCCTATATCTAAGCCTAAGTCGTAGAATATATCTTACTATACTAGTACCTAAATAGATGTACTGTACTACCTAACTAAAATAAACCCATTCTTTTACACTAATTTAATATGGTTTTATCCTAAACTTGTGTCTATAATTAGCTTTACATAACAACTAATTTACAACCTACCTTCTAAAAGATATCTCGATATAGTATGGATTTAAGACTATTATTCCGCCTTTCGGTCTCTCACATGGAAAAGGGAGAAAACAAAACGATCTACCCCTTAGGTTACCGATCCAATTTCCAATCTACCCTCCTTCCAGAAAATTTAATATAGTTCGATGTTATACCAGCATTATTTGTATCATTCACTCCGTGGCCGTGAAATCGTCCTTTAATAACCCCATTTTGTTTAAAAAATAACAACCCCTGAAATCCCAAATGGCCCGGACCCGAGGGGAGTATTCGAAGACCGGCTCTCGTCTGGTCGTAGAGGGGAGGCCCTCCGAGCTTATTATTATGTCCAGTGGCGTTATCCGCCACGTTCTCGATGTCCCAGGCGGAGTCTCCGCTCCTTCTTTTCCAACGTGTTCCAGCGTGGTCAATCCCGGTGACCTTCCTGTCGATCACAATGCGTCTCCTGACCACAACGCCGAGGGTAGGCCACCGCCACCGGAATCCGCACCGCAAGAGAAGAGGAAACGACGGAAGCGTCGAGGTCGTCGCAAAAAGAATGGTGGACATCACCGGGGAGTGGTGCGACTACCTAAATACCTCCGTCCCCAGGTTTAATAACATTTTGATTTTTTGATTTTCTTTTATTAAACATACCTTAATCTCAGTATCTTTGTGTATTTCTGCCTGCTGGCTAGCCTTGGGATCCAATATAACGTTGGTCTCCGTCTACCTTTACTAAAGTGAAAGCTTAGGTATGTACCTTACTTCTCATTCTGTCACCCCTGTTCTTCTGGAATCCATTTTAATGACCTCCCATCCGTTGTACGACAACAAAATGTAGGCTTTTACAAGCCTCCTTTAGTTCTTTATCCTATCCTGGTAACGGCAACACATAATGTAGAAACCCCCCCCTTATAAAATAATAAAATTATAAATTTGAACTCACGTGGAGTATACCGACATACTCGCCAATTTGAATACGTGAAGGCATGTGTAATCCTAACATATTATTGTTGCCTTTATTATTATTAAACATTAATGATATTTTGTAACCGTTATTAATGTTATTATTAAAGAAAGCTATGCAGAGAATTAATATTATTATTTGGCTGTGATCGTCTAATGGCGTAATCGTCTATTTGGACCCCTCGTTGTGACCGATAATAACCCCAGATCCTAAGAGGTATGGATTCAATCAGTCCCAGGTGTGAAAGAACAAAATCAAAACCCTAATTTTACATTATACCTACATTAAAAGCAATGGCCTATAACTAATCCTTAACCGCAGAACCACTAAGTCCTGATTAGCATTAGACCCGAATTTAAATTACTAAATGCGAGTTTCAGATTAAAATATATGCGATTTATTATCCTAACGTAGTCGAAGTACCCTAGCCTAAGTCACCCTATTCACCAGCCTAGCTACCTCCTTACAACTCCGAACATGTCTCGTAATAACACGGTTACCCCTCGAACACGATAGGCCTTGAAGTTATAACGACTATGACCGCATACCCCTTAAGTGAAGTCGTAATCCTATAGTAATGTATGAAATCGCCTTAACGGAGAACTCTTAAACGGTAAGTAGTCCATCGATACACTAGTTATCTTGCCCTTAAGTAAACTTGTAACCTCATAGTAATGTAGGAAAATCACCTTAAAAGGAAGAACCCTTAGACATATGAAAGTACTAACCACTAATAAACTCACTGGCTTCCCCTTAACTAAAATTATACACTTATAATATAACAAAATCATTTAAGAGACAGACAGACCTATTTAATAACTAAATAAATTATTAGCAGGTACGCTATTGATCCCTTAATTAACCTATAACCTACACAACTAACCTGTCACCAGTTCTCTAGCTTGCGCTTAAGTGAAGGTCGGAACTAATAACAACATATATAAGGCATTAGGGAGACAAGCGGACCTATTAAGTACATAGATAAATTATTAGTAGACTAGCTATCGATCTCTTAAGCGAAGTTATAAAACTGTAATGTAATATGAAAGGTCACCATACGGATGAACTAACAGATTGAATATATATATAGATAAAACGAATATACTCGCGGCCTGGCCCTTACGTAAATTACACAACCCTCTCAATAACACTTAAGAATGCACCACAGACTGACCGATAAGTTTAGTAATTGCATAAAGAGCCTGTTGACAACCCGTTAACAACCCCTAAGTGAAATTATAAAGTCGTAATGGTATTCGAGAAGCCACCCCAAAGGCAATCTAAGTATATAAAAAGACTACCACTATCCTTACTAGCTTCTCTTCTAATCTAATCTTATAATAATATATGTAGAATCGCCGTAAAGACAAACTAACAAATTAGAAGTAAATGTAACCCTGAAATACATCTACAGCCTACCCTTTAAATAAAGTTATAACATAGTCCTAACCGTAGGTATCCAGAAATCCACATACATTCATGATTATTATTTTACCACTGAAACTCACGCCATCTGTGTAATAATCGTGGAATTACTCGGTCGATCGATATCTTAGCTAACTGTCTAATAATGGAGATATTGAGGAGGTCTTATAGAGGGCGCTAAGGGCGGACGATTTAGTATGGAAGTCTATCTAAATCTACCAATCCTAGTTTCCAGGTCGTTTACGGGTAACCCTAACTGGGAATCATCCAGGAAAATTCACATATACAACCATTCCTTAAGGGTTCGTAAGTTGTTCTATTCGGAATTATTGGGCCCGCCACCGAATTATCCCTTCGGCCAATTAAAGACTAACCGGTCAGACTTTCCATACATTTGCCTGTGCGTCGAAGTGCCCAGCTGGCGTCTCGTGGTCACGTGGGTGCGCAGAGTTCACATTTTAGTCTTCTGCGCAGGTACAGAGTCTAATCGTGTTACTCGACCTTCCTTCGACTAATTTACGTTGGTTCGGTTTTGGTTTAGTATCTCGCGACCCGGTCAGTACGAATTTCGTTCTTAGATCTAAAATTGAGTTTATGGTTACAAGCTATGGCGATTATCTACACTAGAATATAAAGTTTATGAAAACAAAACTATAAAATTGAGACAAAACCTAACGCTCGCCTAACTCATACACTAGGTTGTTCCTACTTGATCGCTAAAATGAATATTGAAAATTAATTATGTATAACTTGAATTTGAATAGCCTTAAGGGCCTAGGGTACCGTCTGGCCTTAAGCGGTTGTCAATTGTATCGTGCTTATTATCTGACTGACGTCTTGGGACCTTTAACAAGGAAGGTATATAACGACCAACTCCTGACAGACTCGTAGATAGGTTTAATCAAACTAGCTTACCTTGTGGCTTCGCCCTCCTGTCATTTAGTAATTGAGTTAATAGATAACCTTTATCCTTCGTACACCGTGCCTTAAACTGTTCTTTAGGATAGGTAAGCAGTGCTCCCCGCCAACTCCTACATTTATAACGCTGCGGAGGTGGCAAACAACCAGACGACCATGTATTTATCCTTACTACTATGACTAACTACGGAACTAAAGGGACCATCTCGTTATTATTTGAATATAACCTACGATCGGTCGGTTCGAACCCGAGGCTCCTTAAGTTTAAATAGCCGCTAGTCCGGAGAAGCTATACTCGCCCGAAACATATGCCGTGCAAGCTAAGTTCACAAGAAATAATAAAATAGGTGTGCGATTACGCACATGGTTAAGTGGTGAATTGTTCATCAGAGTAATTAAGGCGACAGAACACCTAGTTTGACACACAATAAATATGTTTAAGGTGGATTGTAAGGAAGACATATCCACACTCAGGACCCGGCGCATTAGCCAGATCAAGTAAGGGTTAGCCCTTTCTGAGTGTTTAGAACTTAACGTTTCGGCTTTCCATACAACAATTCAGAGCCTCATCAGTTAGTAGAGAATTGTGTATGATTATACTAATACGTCTTCAACGGGGTGATTCATGGCGAAGAATAGAACAAATCCTGACCCACTAACGTCACCTCATAGCCTGTTAATAAAGTTTGGTCAATGTTGAAGTTCTGTCATCTTTATCTTAAATGGCTTAGTCAAAACATAAATTAAACAGTATAAAGCAATAAAATAAAGCTTAGATAGTCTAATTAAAAATTAGACTCTCTAGATTAATGTCGCGGCTCTGAAAAACATATGAGGTTTACGTTTATTTTTACACAGGAAACAAATATTTAAATATGAACACAATAATACTTAGCTTTCCAAATCTATCCGTCGCAATAATGGGTGGAGTGGAGGTATTATTTATCTATGGATTCCTTAAGGAGATTGGGTTAAAAATCCCACATTAAATTTTAGCCACCCATTACCTAAACGGCATCTAACAGTTCAGCTTCCCCACTCGACGCCGGTGAAGGGTGGAACTGGAGCCAACCCAGATTTAGGTTTTATCAGCCCCCTCACACCCTTAGATTCCTGAAGCCTGCAGTTATCCTAGTATGTCTCTAACATCAAGCCCCAATCTTCCCTAATCTTATAACAAGCCAGACCCCGCTTGAAGAACCCCTACTGTGATTGCCCCGTCCTCACCTACCTCTATCTACCAAGGGTCTGCTTGCTTTGGGGGTCACCCATACCGCAACGCAACAAGACATCGGGACTAAAATGATTGAGATAGTAAGTAGCGGATATAGAGATATCATTAACATAACCATCAAATACATGTAACATAACTGTACCATTCTAATGAGCGTCTACCAAAGCGTGTAGGATTTTCATCAATGAAGATACATATACACAGGACAGGATTCACACAAGGGTTGCCTGCCAAGTCATGTAAGCATGCCCCGTCACCTCGAGTCCGATCAAAGCGCGAAGTCGATGCTTAGGACTTGCGTAGGGCTTTCATCAATAAGATATACATATACACAGGACAGGATTTACACAAGGGTTGCCTGCCAAGTCATGTAAGCATGCCCCGTCACCTCGAGTCCGATCAAAGCGCGAAGTCGATGCTTAGGACTTGCGTAGGGCTTTCATCAATAAGATATACATATACACAGGACAGGATTTACACAAGGGTTGCCTGACCTTAACCCTAATCTTAAACGATTTCTTAACTAATCAGATCAGAGCCTAATTACGGGGTTTCTTCCCACAAAGTATCACAAAATTTACAACATCATGTTAAGAGACGCCGATCCCGGCAGGAGCCCTTTTCTCCACTAAATTTTCTGCAGAAATCGGCAATCTCTTTTCCTTTAAGAGTACATAGCCAACAATGTCAACAAACTACCTCTGCATTTTTAATAAGCAAGGGTTTTTCCCTTCTCTACTCCAAATTTACAACTAGAATCCCAACCAAAAAGTCAACCACTTTCAATTTTCCCCAACCAACCCTTCACTTTAACCAAGGTGGCATCTTACACGGTCCCTTACACAGTCCTTACGCCATGGTATAAAGGAAGTCCCTCACAAAGCCCCATAGTACAAACCCATCAATAATAAGTTGACATTGCTAGCCTCAGTTCTCACAAAAGACACTTACTGATATTTGATGTAGGCGAAACGTGCACGGCGTCGGTATTAAATTTCTTCAAATCTTTGTTCGTCCTGTCCTTCCCGCTTCCTCAGGAATCTCGAGCACGGCCAGCCTCTCGGTACGACGACAGTGGAAAAGGGTGCCGCAACTGACGCCTATCGCTTATAACCGTTCTCCCCTCCCCCCCCGATAGACGCGGCCTGAACACGTGGCGTGTCTAGGGATTGTGGCGCCAGTTAATTTCTTCTTTATTTTACTTCCACGTGTACCCACGTGCTTCGCATTTTAGTGGCCAGTTACTTTATAGTAATAATCGAACAATCATATCGAAATCGTCACCCGATTCTACTAAACTCTTTACCTGCCGAACTAGTTTCTCCGCTTCTTTGTGACTCGATTATACAGCTTCGATTAATTTACACATTGAAGGCTCGTCGTAAGCGGCGCGGAGCCTACTCTACTATCCCTCTCGCACCCTACGATATTTATAACAATTAACTGAAAATAATCGATCGATATTCTCCATATATTTTAACCTCCTGGTTATCTGCTACTTTACGAATCGGTCGTATTTAACGAGTAATTATTTTTCTTTGTGTTGATGATTTTAGGATCCCACTGCGATTTACGCCTTATGGCGTAGATATAAATATATTAATCTAAGACCGGTGAGGACATCCGGGCCACTCACTCACTTAATGTTTCATCGATCTCGATAGTATTCGATTGGTATGAATTACGAAGGTGATTGATCTAATTTATATTTATTATTAATGAATCCCATTTTCTTTAATTTACCTGTTCTCTTAAGACTTAATTTAGCAAATCAACACCGTGTCGTGGGGTCCGGATTGCTACAACTCTCTATTAAAGGCTTGGGTCCACTACAAGCTTCTCCATTCCTTGCTTTAATGACTTTGAAAACATTAGCTTCAGATGAACGTGATACCTATCCAGCAACGGCAAAATTATTGGAAGAATCTTGTAATATGGATGACGTATTACAAGGGGCGAATACAGTTGACGAAGCAAGAAAATTAATATATGACTTAAAAAAATTACTGGAATCAGGAGGTTTCAAACTTAGAAAATGGACATCTAATCAACCAAAAATTTTCGAAAATATCGAAGACGTACAGAGAAAAGAGAAATTTATTTTAAATTCAAAATCCGATATAGAAAATGAACTTAAAACTTTAGGTATTTGTTGGAATACATCAGAAGACAATTTCACATTCAAATGTAATATATTAACAAAAAATTCAAGGCCTAATAAGAGAGGTTCATTGTCAGAAATCTCTAAATTATATGACCCATTAGGATGGATAGCGCCAATAACAACAAAATTAAAAATTTTGTTTCAAAAATTATGGAAATTAAATTTACAATGGGATGATGCAGTACCAGATGATATATACAAGGAGTGGTCCAAGTTACAAGCGGATATTGTAAACATAAATAATTTTAAAATACCAAGATGGATAGGATCTTCCGCAAATGACGTCATTGAATTACATGGGTTTTGTGATGCGTCTTTGGAAGTCTATGCCTGCGTAGTCTACGCAAGAGTTAAAAATCTACCAAAAGTAGTCATAGTCGCTGCTAAAACAAAACTGGTGCCACACAAAAAATGCGTATCATTACCAAGGTTGGAATTATGTGTTGCTCATTTGCTTTCCAAACTCATGCAAAAAATTAAAGACTGTCTAAAACAATATAAAATAGAAATGTACGGATGGACAGATTCCATGATAGTTTTAGGGTGGTTAAACGGGGAACCAACTCGCTGGAAAACGTTTGTGGCTAACAGAGTAGAACAAATAGTGTCAGTTATACAACCCTATCAATGGCGCTACGTAAAAACAACCCTTAATCCCGCAGATAGCACGAGCCGTGGGTTATATCCCTCTCAGCTAAAAGAATACACTTTGTGGTGGAAAGGAAAATACAGTTCCTTTACAAAGATAACAGTCATTCCATATAGCGAGGCTGTAAAAAACTTGGGCATCATCATAGACCACACATTTTCGTGGGAACCACAATTAAAAGAAGTTAGCAGAAAAATATTTGCTACAGCTAAATCCATTAGCAGATTGCGTAACTTCTTGCCCATTGCCACTAAAATTGCACTGGCTAAATCACTACTGCAACCTGTCCTTGATTATGCGGATGCTAGCTATCTTGACCTTACTGAGGAGCAATTAAATAAGCTTGAGCGACTTCAGAACCTATGTATTAGATACATATTTGGTTTACGTAAATATGATCATATATCCGAATTTCGATTAAAACTCAAGTGGCTCCCAATTCGCCTTCGCCGGAATACTCATTTTCTGTTTCTTCTCTACAACGTACTGTTCAATCCGTCTACTCCGTTATACTTGAAAGAGCGTTTCAATTTTATAGGGTCTACAGCTCATTGCGCCACTACAAACATGATGCTAAAAACCCCAACACATTATTCGCAAGCATATAATGACTCATTCACTGTCACAGCCATAAGGCTATGGAATAGTTTACCCTTTGATGTCAAAAAAGCACAAACTTTAAGAATATTTAAAAATCTCTTAATCACACATTACTTAAAAATTTAAGCTGTCTCATCAACACTGTTTATTCATCTATATTATTTAAGATGTATGTAGTTTGTGTATTTTTTTTTTTTTTATGTATTTGATATGTATATATTTATTTTGTTTAGATGTTTGTACGTATTTGTATTATTTATTATTCATATGTATATAAATTTAGCCATTGCTATAAATTTATGCTTATATTGTTAAGTTTCAGTTAGCACATTCTACTCAATAATTTTATAAAGTCTCCTCTACCCAAAGGTTGTCTGGAAGTGATCGCTCATTAGCGATAAGACCGCCAATTTGTTATTACTTTTATTGTTTAATTGTTTTGTTTTCTATATGCGCAATAAAGTATATTATTATAACACAAGTGCTCAGTTGGCTGTTACGTGCACTGACACCTAACGATTTGCGTAAACAATTACCTAGCTACCTAACATTACAGGAACTTCGTAAAGCGAATCGTTGCATTGATTTTTAAACATGTACAGAGAATGGAATTTTTGACAGACATAGAATATTTAAATAAACATAGTAAAGTACATTCAAAAAGCAAACTATTAAATTTAAATCCTTTCATTGACCAAGCAGGCGTTCTCAAGTGTGTGGAAGATTAAAAAACGCACATTTACATCCTGAAATGAAACATCCCAAAATAATACCCCAGAACAGTCGTTTAGCTAAGTTCTCATCAGTTGACATATCATGGTGGGCCACGTCAGACGTTAGCCAATCTACGACAACAGTACTGGATAACAAGCGGACACAATACAGTAAAAATGGTTTTACAAAAATGTTTAACTTGTAAAAAACAAACTCCGACTAAACAACAACAGCTCATGGGAAACTTACCCGAGTGTCGCACAAACCCTGCTCCTCCATTTTACCACTGCGGGGTAGATTACACAGGATTTATTGACATCGAGATCAACAAAGGACGAGGAGTAAAAACAACCAAAGGTTACATAGCAGTTTTCATCTGTATGGTAACCAAAGCCGTACATTTAGAGCTAGTGTCCGATCTGACTAGGTCAGCATTTTTAGCTGTCCTTAGGAGAATGGCAGCAAGATGAGGTGCGCCACGTCACATATATAGCGATAATGGATGAAATTTCATCGGGGCTACTTCAAGAAGAATTTTTGACTTTTTAACATTTAACAGAGACGAACATTGAGTGGCATTTTAATGCACCTACTTGGGCTAGCGCTGGGGGACTATGGGAACGAGCAGTCCGGAGCCTTAAGTTTCATATGAAGCGAGTAATCGGGGAACAAAAATTAACTTTTGAAAAATTTTCAACAATTTTAACTCAGCTAGAAGCATGCTTAAACTCAAGGCCTTTATGTGCTTTGACAGAAAACATCGTCGACCTAGAGATTTTAACCCCCGCTCACCTTTTAACAGGAAGATCAGGCTTGACCGTCATACAAACAAAAGAAGATGCTAGAAGTAGATGGCACTTAACAAGAAAAATAGTTCAGGACATTTGGAAAAGATGGAAAACTGAATACCTTAGCCAACAAACAACAAGAAGTAAGTAGTTCAAACCACAAAGAAACATCCATATTGGTGATTTAGTCACCATCCACGACGAAAATCTACCAATAAGGAAGTGGGCTAAGGGTCGTGTCATCGAACTTCATCCCGGAAGTGATGGTTTAGTGAGAGTAGTCACTCTCAAAACAATAAAAGGGAACTTCAAAAGACCAATCACCAAATTATCAATTTTACCACTAGATTTCCCAGAACAATCAAACAGTAATCGTCAGCAGAATAACCAGAAAAAATCAGTTGTGGCTTATCTTAACCTAAGAAAACAAAATTTTTATCATTGGCTATGGCCTAAATCTTCTTCCTGACATTAGTGACGTCATCAACATGTACTTATAACGTTACAAAATTAAACCCAAACAAATCTATTTACTTTGACCCAATATCGGACATGTACATAATCCGGAATAAATGGACCCTAGTAGTATACTATGATATGTCACCATACTGGGAAGGTACCAAATCATTTGAAAAGCCGGCCGAATACCTAGAAAAAACTAGTAATAATATTCCGGTAGGAGTCCTTGGCAACATGATAATCTCACAATTACGGCACGAGTACTCGGAACTGCAATATTACAATAGCTTACTGCTCAGTCAGCATTTTAACGCACGCTCCAGACAGCGTCGCGGGCTTATCAATGGGATCGGTTACGTAGCGAACACTTTGTTCGGAGTATTGGACGAGCGTTTCGCAGAACGGTATACTAAAGATATCGAACTCGTGAGAAGTAACCAAGATCACTTAGCAAAAATTGTGGAAAAATCAAACATCGATCATAGAATCGGAACATTATTTATTAAAGAGAACGGAAGATATCATATCTAAACAACACAAAGTAATTAACAAGCATTTGCACTATTTGGACAAATCTACAAATATTATAAAAAAAGAAATCAACAACATTACAGCATCACAAGAATTCACGCTATGTTCATTGGCTGCTAGTTATTTATTTCAACATCTAAAAACAAAATTTACACTGGTCGTAACCAGTCTAGTGCAGATTGTAGTTTAAAAACTTATGCATGCTTGCCTATAACAATTAAAAAACATTTAGGGACTCTAGACTTCTAAAATTGTAATTTTATTTTCTATGTTATTTTGTATATTAATTTGTGTCAGTAACATGTCAGATATTCTTCTCCTGGTCGGGAGCATGTTCGGTGTATGCAACCGAACACCCTTATGACGTACTCGTATGTCAAAACTACTGAACTGATGCCGCTCGTGCGGGCGGCTCTTCAGTGCACTTTGCGCAGCGTGGCGAATCGTTGCATTCCTAACATTTTAATAATTTTACAATAACATTTTATCTATATATTTTTAGTAATTAACATTTTTAACATTTTCTACTCTTACTTCATTTGGAACTATTTTGTACACCTATTTTAAAGATAAATTAATAAACAATTATTTTTGTGAACATTAACTTTTTATTTGAACATCCTGCTTCCCCCCGAACAGATACTGCCTATGGGCGGCGGGCGAGGCGCTCTCTTCGGTGGGCTTGGTATGACTACTCTCGTCGTATACCAATATATATCTGTCAGTATTATGAATATTAATGTATGTTTTATATATAATAAATACAATGAAGAACAAAAATAACTAATCACTTACATACTTGACGGTATATCATTAACTAGTAAAGAAAGTGCACACAACCCGATCCAACTGGGCCAACTAATTGGCCGCGTGTGTGGCATTATAAGTCGGCAGACTGGGATGCATTGCGAGAATTTTATGCATCGTACCCGTGAAAGCAGATCTGCTTTAACTCAGAAGATCCTGACGTCTGCGCAGCCGCAAACACTGAGACAATCCTCACTGGTATGGAATGTTATATTCCTAACCCGCGAGTAGGTGCCGGCGTCAAAAAACGACCGTGGTTTAATAGCTCTTGGAGAGAACCTAAAATTCTTAAACAAACTTGTTACAATAAGGACCCGAATATTTCTGAGGTAAAACGCAAATTAAATGCTGCCTTGAGGTTCAGTAAGAAAGCAACTGCGAGCTATCCTTTTGGGAGTCGTGCTTTCTGGTCGCTTGCCACAGCTGCCGAAGGGAACTTTTGCCAGTCGTCGTTACCACCACTGCGAAATACCGATGGTGACTTGGCCCATAGTGCTAAAGAGAAAGCCGATCTTTTTGGTAGTTTCTGCCTCCAACTCAAATATGAACGACAACTCGCTTCGCTTAACTGCTGACTTTCTAGTGTATCTCACACACCGATGGGCACTAGCCATTGAGAGTCAGGGGGAGGCATCGGCCTGTAGCCTGGACATAGCGAAGGCGTTCGATCGGGTCTGGCACCGGGGTCATCTATTGAAGTTGCCATCTTACGGAGTGCCCGAGGGTTTGTGCAAATGGGTGGGTGGCTAGCTTTTTGTCCGGCAGACGCATACGAACCGTAGTTGACGTTAGTTGCTCTGGTACCATGGACATTGATGCTGGTGTCCCGCAAGGCTCTGTGCTGTCTCCTACGCTGTTTCTACTGCACATCAATGACATGTTGGACATCAACAAAATGCATTGCTATACTGGAGACGCTTATTACACGGGTCGTGCAAGCGTTCGTTCGTTCCGTTGTGGAGGAAAAACGTGAAGAACTTGTGTCTCAAATCGAGACCACTCTGTCCGAGGTCTCTGACTGGGAACAGGAAAACTTTGTCGGATTGACAAACCCTACAAAGACACTGCATTCACCACTAAGATAACCCCATTCACTGTAGTCCCACAATTCCAGAACACTCTCATCTCCATCTCCAAGAGCATTTGGATCCTTGGTGTTGACATCTTTAGTGATGTTCAGTTCCAAGCAGTACTTCACATCGGAGCAGAGGTTGCTGTTTTACAAGTCTTAAGTTCGGCCCTATATGTAGTACTGCTGCCGTCTCTGGGTGGGTGCAACCGGATACCAGCTTGGCCCTTTTGACTCGGTTCAACGACGGGCTGTGAGAATTGTCGACGATCCCAATCTCACTTGCCGTTCCGAGCCCTTAAGTCTGAGTAAGATTTCCTTCCTGTTTGTGTTCTACCGCTTGTGCAATGGGATTTGTTCTGAGGAATTGTTCAGAATCATTTGTTGTCAATGCGCCACACGGTTCCGTCGAAGAGCAATATCTTTCAGGTTAATTCAATTTATTTCAATTTATTTATTTGCTGCAGTATAAGTACAAAATGATCTTAAATATAAACATGTTTCCTTACTATACGCTACTTCTTTCAGGCATGTAAATGTTAAATGTAAATAAACAAAGCAGAGATAGTAAAATTAAAACGTAACTCATTAGCATTTAAAATCGATTTAAACAAGTAGTAATTGAAAATAAAAACATAACTTATTAACATTTACAGATTTATGTATAATATACTAACTAGAAATCAACTTTAACTTGAGCCGTAATGGTACCTTCATTAAATCTGTGAGTTATTTAAGTTATAAATATTTTAGAATTACATTATATATAGTCATTTACAATTTATCATTTAAAAATTCGTTAACACTGTAATAAGCATTGCTTACTAGGAAAGCTCTTAAGTTTTTCTTGAATTTGTACATGTTATTTTCCAAGTTAGTAATACATTGAGGTAACTTATTGTAAACAATCGGCGCCATACAAAATATACTATACTCTTTTAGCGTTGTTCTACAAGGTATCAAACTGAGTGAATTGCAATGACGTGTGCTTTTTCTAAGTTAATTGATAAATTATTTAATGTCATCCAGTTAATTATGCTGTCAAGTTCATTGTATATTTGATTTTATTTTCTAAATTATTGTCATGTTTAACTATCATTGTACTGTCATCAGCAAAAAGTATTATTGGGTGCGTTACTGCTTTCGGCAAGTCTTTGATGTATATTATAAAAAGCAATGGACCCAAAATACTACCTTGTGGTACTCCTGACTCTACAATTTTAGAACTTGAAACGTATTTTCTTTCGAGTTTAGTTTTTGGGCAAATTTTTGTTATTTGGGTAACCTGCTATCGTTGTATCAGGTATGACTGTATCAGATTAAGTACTGGTCCGCGAATTCCATATTTTTCTAATTAGTTCAATAATATATTAAAATCTACATGATGAAACGCATTTGTTATATCCATAAATAAAGCTGAAACCCTTATCTTGCTATCTAAGCTAACCATTACCTTTTCAAGAAATTTATAAATAGCAATATTTACCGTTCGATTTTTTCGAAAGCCCATTTGCTCTTCTGTTAAAATGGCTTTTTTTTATCAAAGTATGTATATAAGCTATTGTAGATTATCTTTTCCAAAACCTTTGAAAATATCGATATCATTGCTAATGGTCTATAGTATTTCATATTGTCGTTCTCGTGCTTTTTAGTCTTTTGGAGTGATACTATAATGGACGTTTTTAGCTTGTCAGGAAAAGCACCCTGTTCGATACACAAATTAAAAATATCGCTTTGTATTGGAGCTGTGATCTCTGATACCTCTTTAACGACTTTCGTGCTTTTTTCGTCATATCCTGTACTTTTAGTCTGATTTAGTGTTTTAATAGTCCTAAAAACGTCATGTTTTTTTTTTTTATACCACTAAGGTGGCAAACAAGCCTACGGTCCGCCTGATGGTAAGCGGTCACCGTAGCCTATGGACGCTTGCAACACCAGGGGCATCACTCGCGCGTTGCCGACCCTACAGAAATCTAATAACTTCTTTTTTGAAGAACCCCATACTGTAGTCCTTGCAGAAAACCTTGGCAGGGAGCTCATTCCACAACTTAAGCGTTCGCGGGAGGAAGTTTCTCTGAAACCGCACTGTACGCGACCATTTCGGTTCCAAAGTGTGAGAATGAATTCCCTGTCGATGGCGAGCGGTGCGATGGTAGAAAGTAGCCGTGGGCATCATTTCGAACAATTCCTCAGAACACAATCCATTGTACAAGCGGTAGAACACACACAGGGAGGCAAAGTCTCTCCTCAGACTTAAGGGCTCGATACCGCAAGTGAGTTTGGGATCGTCGACAATTCTCACAGCCCGTCGTTGAACCGAGTCAAAAGGGCCAAGTTGGTATCCGGGTGCACCCGCCCAGAGATGGCAGCAGTACTCCATATGGGGCCGGACTTGCGACTTGTAAAGTAAAGTATAATGTGGTGTCACATGCTGCATAAATAGGGATCCCTGTTCAATAGATGTCTCACTACATTTGTGTCCATTTTTCGTCGGGCACTTCTTAATCTTTTTTGTCTGTGAAGAAAAAAAATGGTCAAATGCTTCTGCTATTTCATACGGGTCTTATATTATTTAATCGTCAATTTTTAAACTTTCTATGGTTTCTTTGGGTTTGTTTGTTTTTATTTTATTAATAACATGCCATGTCGCCTTACTTTTATTTATGGCTGTTTTTATGTAAAAGTCATTTTGTGATTTTTGGGTCAACTTTACTATTTTTCTCGGTTCATTTGAGACTAATTTAAGCATACTTATGTTTTGTTTGCTAGAAGAAAATCTTCACTTCCATAATAAAGCACATTTACGTTTAGAGCATAGCCTAGCATATAGCATACCTTTTGAGATCAATTTTGGACGTTTATTTATCGATATTTTTTATTTTATTGAATGGAAAGCATGGGTCATAGAACAATTTGAATAACTCATGAAAGGCATTGATAGCTTCATTTAAGCTTTTACTCTCATACACTTCTCCAAAAGTAAGATATCTAATAGCTGTCTTAAATTTGTGTATATTGTCTTCGCTATAGTCTCTCCTTTTTATATTCCAGTGGGTAATTGTATAATTTTTCTTTGTTGGGACTTGTAGCATTTGTGCGGTATGATCCGATACAGCGAAATCTAGTACGTCACTATTACATCTTTAACTACTTTGTATGAAATTATCTAAGCATGTAGCACTACTTAAACAGATGGCTGCATTATTGCTAATTTCAAGTTGTAACTCTCAACCATTTCAGTGAATTATTGAGAATATTTATTTATTTTAAGAATGTCAATATTGAAATCTCCACATATAATAATCTCTTTGTTTTTGTGGTAGTATTTGTATAATATGCTATATAGCTTCTCAGAAAAAAATATCCATTGTATTATATTTAGGTATCTGGTATATGCAAATAATAATAATTTTATGTTCGATTAATTCTATGCCACAACATTCCATGATACAGTTACTACTTATTTCCTTAATTTCATTAATTATTATTTTAAATTTATGATGGTTTCGGACCAATATACATGACCCCCCACTTCTGTTTTGCCTTACATAGTAACTAGCTAGTAAAAAGTTATGTATTGTAATCTAGTCATTATCTCTAAGTATCATATTATGTTGCATTATACAGAAAATGTCAACAGGTTTATTTTTTAATGTCAATTCATCCAAATGTATAGCCAATAGATCCGATTTGTTAATTAATTTAAGTGTTTATATACGAAAAAAAACAGATTTTTTTTTCTCAAGGAGTTTGTATTGGTGATTCTAATGTTATTTCGTTCTCGTCACAGGTTAAGTGTCACACTTTTTGTCATTAATTAAATCCTTTTGGCAAGTTTCTATTTCAGTTTATTAATTAGTTGAGGTTTAATAATTTTTACATCATTTATTTCAAACGTACGTTCTTTATTATAAAAATTAAGTTTATAGTTTTATATTCAATACAGAGCAGTTCCTTATTTAAATTTCGACATATATTTAATTAAAATAGTTTATTTTTTTATATCCACCTACTGTAGTCCATGTCTATGAATAAGGTATTATCATATTGTTTACATATAAATTTTAGTTCATAATTCAATTTTCTTTCGTTTAAATATTTGCTATACGGAACTTCACATATGATAATGTTGCTGTTAGTATTATCCTTAAGCCATTTAGTTAATTCGGCCTGGAGTATAGACGGGTTATTATCATTACTACCACCGCCTAATATATTTTGCAAAGTTTGTTGTAGGCCACGTCCTTGTTGGTCAGCAAGTATAATAATTTTTTCTTGTATTCGGGTTCCTGTTCAATACGGCAGCATCGAATTTATTTTCTTTTTTTCATATTCAGAGTCTTCTTGTGTCCAATAGGGAGATGTTATTAGTTCAGAGCCATCTAGCGGTGAGTAGGAGAGTATCAGTGAGTCTTCACAAATATTAAAAGAACCATAGCTAATTTGCGAAACTTCAGCATATTTTATTGTTACGGGGCTACATTTTTGTTCTTTATTTAGACCTAAATCTATGATACTTTTTGGTCTTGATTGTTTAAATTTGTGTTTAATTCTTTAAATTTGCCAAATTTCTTTATATGTCGCTTTTTTGATACCGACCTTTTTGTAGTACTCATGGGATCTAAGCATACTTTCTTTAATTGGTTTATTTGCCGTTATTGATTTTTATCAATTTTGTCTAAATTCATTGTTTCACCAAGCAGATTTTCTATTTCTGCGTGTGTAGATTCTAATTGTGTTTTTAGAAGCTTAGCTTAGAGTTACTTAAAATCCTCTACCTCGCTGTCGTAACCTGTTGAAATATCTGGCAGACTGCGTATATCTAGAATCAGAATGTATGGACGTGAATGTAAGGTCTAATGACTCATTTACAGCTCCTTTTTGACGATGTCGCCTTGTTATATTGTTCAGCACTCACTCAAAGTCTTCACTTAGTTCACAATGCGACAACAAGGACGTGGCCTACAACAAAATTTGCAAAATATATAAGGCGCTAATTACACTGTATCTTGCTTTTGGAAGCCAGGAGCACAATTGTGTGATACGTAAGGCCCATACAAACAAGAGCTAATGGAATTTACTATGAACGATTTTGTAATTATATTAAGTGGTTGTAATGATAATAACCCGTTTATACTCCAGGCCGAATTAACTTAATGATAGGATATTACTAACAGCAACATTATCATATGTGAAGTTCCGTATAACAAATATCTAAACGAACGAAAATTGAATTATGAACTAAAATTTATATGTAAACAATATGATAATACCTTATTCATAGACATGGACTACAGTAGGTTGATATAAGAAAATAAACTATTTTAATTAAATCTACGTCGAAATTTAAATAAGGAACTGCTCTGTATAGAATACAAAAATATAAACTTAATATTTATAACAAAGAACGTACGTTTGAAATAAATGATGTAAAAATTATTAAACCTCAACTAATTAATAAATTTACACAAACTGACATGCCTGAAATAGAAACTTGCCAACAGGATTTGATTAATGACAAAAAGTGTGACACTTTAACCTGTGACGAGAACGAAATAACATTAGAATCACCAATACAAACTCCTTGAGAAAAAAAAACTGGTTTTTTTTCGTATATAAACACTTAAATATATTACATCAGAACGGGTCTATCCGTGACCAAGGCTGGTGTAACCCAGCCGAAACGTCGGGAAAAAGGTATTTTGCCAAATGACGCGTTTACTCCCGTTTTATTATTTTTAAATAAGTAATGGAACGCGTAAATTTAAAAACTTATATTGTCAACTTTACTGTCTCGCAAGACAGAGTAATTGTACCGTCAATAGTAATCGCCCAGCTCTTCAAATTGTTTTTATGTATGTAATCATTGTTATTTTATTTTATTTATTATTTGTTAATATATTATTTATTATTATATTATACATAAAGAATATTATTACATCTATTTAGTACGGATTAATTTGAAATGACACCATAAAACCTATGTATTATGGTGTCATTTCAAATTGATCCGTACTAAGTCTGAAGTGTTGATAAATCGATATCATATCTAAAGAGGTTGTCGGAAATCGTTCTTGTATTTTTTGTTGCTTTATCTTAATATAATCATAACTTTATCAATAATACTAACTAATTAAAAACTGAAGTAACATTACATTCATATTTTGTTTATTTTTGATCTCAAAGTGCTTAAGTAAAAAATTTAAGCGGATCTACATTTAAATCGTTAAAATTTATTATTATCTTATTTAAAAATATTCTTAATACAAAACCAATCTTTAATTTTTTGTAATAACTTGCTTTGCGTCGGACTAACTAAAATATATACTTATTAAAACTCAAAAATAACATGGCATCATTACCCAAGGAACAAACAAGACCTGACTCTGAAGACGGTCAAGAAAAATTTAAAGTGAAAGAAAAAAGAGTGGATTTGGATAATCTTCTAGTGGAAGAAATTGGACAAATTGGTAAATATCAAGTTCGCGTGATGCTGCTCGCTGCTCTCGTCTCTGTGTTCGCTGGGTTCGGAAACGAATACGTGTTTACTACCGCGAGGATTAACAGCAGGTAAATATAGGATTAACGTTTCTGAAGGTTATGTTCGTCCGCTTTTTAAGCCTGTAGGACGTTAGATTCTACTATATTACTTATAAAATTATATAATATATAGTGAGAGTTTAGATTTTCCATTTTGTTGAATATAATTTATATGTTTATCAACCTTATGGGAACGCCAGTCTCAATGGGAAGGGGTGAAGTCGTTCGCAACTATTCTAGAACTAAGTGAGCCGGTGCAGTCAATGTTGTACCAAGTAAAAGGTCATTGCGTCATCGCTTATCTTTACCGAACATTATGTATTATATAAAAAACCTTCATTGCACAACTTGAGACAAGTACTCATAATAATAATGACAGAATGTTAAAGGTAATGAGACGTTTATTTAACTTAATGTAACTTTAACATAAATTATTACACTCGCACTTTACAATGTCTGTCTTGTTTAGAACGATGTTCCATTTCCCTATCGCCCGAGGTCCAAAGAATTTTGTGTAGTTATTTGTTTATTTGATAAAACTAGATTTAAATTAATAATAAATGAGTCAAAGTAAATTATTTCAATTAATAAAATACTTTTGAATCGTCAAAGTTATTAAATATATTTTTTTGGTATAAATTGCGCCCGAGTTGTTTTTCAAATTTTGCAACTGATTTTTTATCGCTGATTGCAGGTAAAATATTTTTTAGTGATATTTGCACTATTTTAAAGAAAATTGTGTACAGAATACTAAAAAATATGGGTGCTAGCTCTCACTCAGCCGCAACCTCGAGGTTTCCAGGTGTAAATATATTTTTGTTTATAATTTGCACCTATCGTAATTTTGAATAAAATATATACTTTTTCTGCATATGTTATGACATGGTTCATTGTAAAAAAATAGCCGTATTTACCTTCATTTGAATTGATAATGCTTAATCCGAATGAGCGTGAACATAGCTGTGAAAAACGAGGATGCAGCTTAGCAGAAAGTGAATGTATGCTACACGTACATAGCAGGAAGTGACTGTTATACGTACTTATTCTACATGTTTATAGTAGGAAGTGACTGTTATACGTACGTATAAATACGCCATAAATACGTTAGTTTGAGTCTAATGACTGTCGATAATGTCACTATCAAAGCAGGTCTAAAGTGCGTCAGACAACTATTGGGTAAAAACAAATCGTTCCCTGAAAAGATTGATTGTATTTAGGAAATAAGAAAACCTCTTGTAGAAGCCCCGACTTCTACTTCCTCCTTTTTATCATAAATAGAGCTTAAAATTATACGTTATTTAAGAATTATATTCTTACCAAATAAATTTAATAAAGCCAGGTCAGTCCTGTCACCGTAGGTTAATAGCTTAGTAAAATCGATATATGGATCATAAAACTATGCGTATATGTGTTTGTTAATGTTGCGTTATAAAAATATATAGATGTATTGACGTGACAACGTCTTATAAATTGGTTTGCCGGGTGACACTTCAAGAAACTGCGTTACGCTCCGCTCACGTTATGCGCTCACAATGAGAGCGAGTGAGAGGCACGCGGCATGGTTAGCCCGCCTAAGAGCGAGAGAGACAGACATAAAAAGTGAAAGGCACAAGTTGTCACGTAAAACTTTCGCCCGTATACCGACTTTACAGGCAACCAGTTTTTTAAGTTTTGTTATTATACCTGCATGTTCTTAGTATTACTTAAACATTAAAATAACAGAATTCCGCTGATTGACTCGTGGCTAAGTAGCTCATCAACGTAGATCAGGGAAATTACTTAACAACAAACCCAATTACAATCGTTCGTAAATCTTAAAATTATCTCATATGATACCCAATACTTTTAAATACTTACATCGCAACTAAATTTAGTAATTGGTATCTTAGATTATACTATTTGATTTTATGGCCATAAAATAATGTTTCATAAAAAGGGTTTATCCAATGGAAATTTTACAACGCTATTGAAATCGAGCGTCGAGCGAGAATGATCTCGCTGAAACGACACAAGTCATTGCCTACAGATAATTGAAGTGGTTGGCAAGAATACTAGGAGTGTTAATGCGAGGCATTGATGGATGAGTATTGCACAATGAAATGCAAATAATCTTAGCTGGGTTACACGCAAGGTTGAAAATTCATTGCGCAAGATGTTACCAAGAAATGTTAATCGGAGGCAAAATAATGATCTAATTAAAAAATTAACGGTTAAGAATACCAAAATTCCCAGCTATTGAATTGTTACCTACATAATTTAACTATTTTGAAGGACATCGACATTATTATAATAATTTCAATTTTAATGATATTGAAGAGGTGATTTCGAATAAAAAAAAACCTTCCAAGCCAAAATCATCTAATCATGTTTTTAGGCGACAAAGTCAAGAAGGTCTGAAAATACTTGATGCTTGGTTTCAGATCAGTAAACGAAAAAGTATTCTGTTTTCTAGGGCTCGTCTTAAAAACAATGATAAACTAAGTAACTAAACGAAAACATATAAATTTTCAGGTGCCTGATACAAGAATGTGACTCTGTGACGGAAACACCAGAGTTTGCACCACCGTGGATCTTAAATGCTGTGCCGGGTACTAGTGTGACGTCATTTGACAACTGCCAGCGATACGGCAACTCCTCCAGCAACACAGAGGACGACACCGACATAATATGTCCTGAAGCACTATTCGATAGAGCCACAATGGTGGCTTGCGATCAGTTTGTCTATGCAGATACAAATACTGTTGTTTATCACGTATGTAACAATTTGTTTAATTCATATAGTAAACATTTTAATGCTCAAATAAATATTTTAATTTAATATCCGATATCTGTTAGTAATTTATTCAATGATATTAAAGGTAAAATTTCTTGTTTACGGTATCTTAATATATAAGCAAAAATAGTCCAGATAATTATTATATAATTTAAAGATAATTATGTTTTTTTTTCGTCAAATGGCGATCATTTCTTTGATTTACTCGTTTAAAAATATGGCGCTAGTTAATAAACGTAGACAGGTATAGTTTCCGAGCATATTCTGAATCGGTGGTAAAGTCTACACAATTAATAATTCAACTGACGATTCAAAGTGCTGCTTTAAAGTCTACTTGAATAAAAAATACTTGACGGAGCTCGTGAAACCTTTTAATGATATTGCATGGAGCCCTTCTATTTCTAACATTAACCTTCTCAATTAGTCTTTGAAAAATCAACCGAATATTGCTTTAATATGATATTTTCATGCACCCTGATATTTTCAGTTAGATCTAGCATGTGATGAGTGGCGACGCACATTTATAGGTTCGATGCGGACAGTTGGCACGTTCCTGGGTCTTCCGCTGACGGGGTACGTCTCCGACACCTGGGGTCGGCGCACCGCGCTTGTTATTTCTTCTCTCAATGTGGCTTGGATTGGCATCGTCAGAATTTGGGCTAACACGTACATCGGATTTCTGGCTCTACACTTGTTTGAAGCAGTGTTTGGGTCTAGTTTTATGTGTGCGCATATTTTAGGTAATATACTTCTTGTTTTATTTTAAAGATGACCTAACCTAAACGGAAGTCGCTGGTTGAGAAAAGCGACGGATCATCAAGCGGCAGGCCTATTACCAACAGTGGACTGCTACAGGCTGAGTTAGGTTTTATTTATTGATGTACTTTAAGGAAGTAATACGACGCATTATCTTATTCCGAGATATATTTAGACTTTTAATTTTGTTTTCATTTTGGCAGCCATGGAATTAGTTGGACCAAATTACCGCGTGGTGACAGTTGCAACCAACAATACATTTTACTCCATCGGATTAATTCTGCTTGGACTAATAGCATGGGTTTTACCAAACTGGAGACACCTTACTCTTGCACTGTACGTGCCTCAGTTTATAATAATCTTTTACTTTTGGATCATGCCTGAGTCAGTGAGATGGTACATGAGTAAAGGACGATTTACGGAATCTGAAAGCATTTTAAAAAATATTGCTAAAGCTAATGGAAAAAGTATATCTCAAAATTCTCTGCTTGCTTTAAAACGTACCGCAGAAGAAGATAAAAAGGCCACACAAGAAAAACAAAACGTTAACCAGCCTCGGTTATTTGTAGAGCTGCTTCGGCATAAGCTGATGATGTTCCGTTGCTTTGTAACTGGAGTTTGGTGGATGACAGGAACTTTGATTTACTTTGGGCTGTCAATAAATGTTGTTAATTTATCTGGCAACAGATATTTGAATTATGCTGCTGGATCAGCCGTAGAAATTCCAGGATTTTGGATAGGAATATTTGTCATGAACAAAATTGGTAGAAAACCAGTAATAATAGCAGCATTGTGGATCTGTGCAGCTTGTCAAGTAGGATATATTTTAACCCCTGAAGGTAAAATTAACATTAAAATATTTTTGTAAGATAACTAAAGTCTAATATCTAATATCTTTCTGTCATAACACTTTTTATAGTTCCGTGCCAAAGGATTCTCACGGAGCCCTATTACTGAGCCTGCGCTGTCTATCTATCCGTCTGGCCGACAAACCTTAATGGCTCTATCTTTAAGACCTAAGTGGGTAGAAGCACGAGAATTTCACCGAATATATGTGAATATGGTAGAGTTCCCAGAAATTAGCAAAAAAAGTAAAAATTTAAAGAAAATGCGCCTTTCCTGTTTTGCTCTATACATACAAGTAATAACAAAACACACAAGTAATAATTATACAAACAAGCTACAATTTTAAAACGATATATATTATAGTATTATCGCTATAGTAAAAACCCGCATAGTGAGGATTAGGCTCGCGAGAATGACCTTAAAATAACCAGCAACAGATACTCTGATTATCAGTTACTTATTACTATGTGACCTTTATTACATCTTTACGTTGTCTATAAAACGTTGGAGTAACTTATAGAGGATCTTCTAACGTAAAATAACGCTCATAATTCCGAAAATTACCATATAAGCGCCACCTAACGAAGTATGTCAGATACATCAGATAGGATATTCTTTATTTAAGATTTTTATTTATTTATATATAAAAGTTAACTACCTATACTATTTTCATTTCTTTATTTTCTCGATGACAGCTCCTGTGGAAACTTGAACGAGCGTCTTTTTTACATTATGTATACATAATTTACTAAAAATATGACGCTTACGCACGCACAACGTCATAGCAGAGTCGGAGAAACTGATAGGGAAGGAGCTATCGATAAACGTAACACGATAACCCGATATTTTTTTACAAAATGTAAGAAACTAAACTATTGCTGGATAATTTTGTACAAATTTATTAACTACTATTACATTTCATTACAAGATATAATTATATTATGTTGATTCTTTATTTATTTATAAAATAATCAAAATCTGATGAATCGTCACTGTCACTCGATGAGCTCTTCCCAACATTTATTATAAGTTTCTGTACTTCTATATTATCGAATGCCACATGGATTTCCCAATCCGACGCTTTAATGTTTTGGGTTTTTCTCACAATTTTTTCCCAGTGATTGGCAGTTACTTCCGCACATGCATTTTTTAATAAATCTAACATCTTGTTTGCCGTAAAAAGGGGATGGGTATTATTTCGAGCGGCGTGTCCTTTGATTTGTGCCCATATTAGTTCTAAAGCATTGTACTGGCAATGATACGGCGGAAGTCGAAGAACCCAATGACCACATTCGGCAGCTATTTCGTCGGTATAATATCTTTTAGGGAGGCTTTATTTCGATTTTAAAATATCCACTAATTGTACTTTTAATAAAGAATTATCCTCATTTTCGCCATGACGTTAGAGCCTGTCATTAGACTCTTGTTTTTTATTGGCCTGCGTCGGCATTATATCCATTTGTCTGGAGTGATATATAGCGTTGTCCATAATAATTATCAACGGTTTTTTCAGAGATTGCATAAGTTCTTTAAACTATCCTTCGTAAATTTCTTCGTGGTAGTCTACTGTTTACTTGGATTGAAAGGTCAGTAAAGCATCTGACACGAATCCTTTCGTAGATCCTGCATGGCATATGATAAGGCGTTCTCCTTTTTCCATTGGCACTGAACTAGTAGAAGCGGCGGTGTCGTCAGTCCAGTTCTTGGATATTGTGTAGTTTGCATTTAACCAAGTCTCGTCAGTGAAAATAACATTTGACCAATCTGATATCTTTTTGGCTTCGCTCAAAAATTCGCAGCGAGTCATGGCAACGTCGTGACGCTCCATCAATATTTTACGTTTGTCCGATTTTTTATAAGAAAATCCAATTTCTTTCAAAACCAAGCTTGATGGCTATGGAACAAACCACATTTACGTAAAAAAATCAACAAGTTTTTTAAGTGTTTGAATTTATTTGGTCAAGTAATAGTCATGTATATGACGGCGAATATCGTCAGCGCCGAAGTTGTCAACCGATGTCACACGACGTGGTTGGCGTTTTTTCTTCGCCGTACGAAGCTTATTTTCCTACATGCCGCTTGTACCGTAAGCTTCTGTAGTAATTTTTGAAACAGTAGGTCTACTAATTCCTAATGCGGCCGCAACACGCTCTCACTTGCGACAGTGGTAATAGCAATCCACAATTTTTATGCTCTGCTTCAAAGTAATTACAAATCTTGATCACCAGTTCAATCGCCTGCCGTTTCAGAACAGATCCTTTAGGAATTTTGATATTTGACAGCTGGGCAGCAATCAACGTGGAGGAACACAAAATACACAACGTAACATATGGATAATGTGAAAAAACTCAGCGAACAGAAATACTATATAGCACGACCGTCTTCTTGCGAGTGACAGGTTAAAGCAAACACAACATGGCGTAGACCATTGAGTGTTCTTACCTTGAAAAAATATATTTGAATGTTTTTGTTGTATTTGTCTTTGTTCAAAACATAATAAATATATGCGATCGATATCATTACTTTATTGGTCACAACACTACAACTATCGAATTAGAACTGTCATCGAGAAAATAAAGAAATGGAAATAGTATAGATAAACATTTAAAAATAAACTTAGCCACAGATTCTGTTGGTTGCCTAGTGACACGTGTCTATTAGAAACTAAATGCAAAGTTAAGGAACGTCGAACATAGTCAGTAAGTACATAAATAAACGCCTTATTACATTATTTAATTTTTTGAACTAAATGCTTTGGATGTACAGAAAATATTCGCACATCAGTCGTCTGCTTCCACTCCCTCCCCCTTCCCAGTCCACTTCAAAACCCACTAAAAAGTTAAAAAAAATACTAAAAATTTGCACCAGAGACATGACAATTCATCACAACAAACAAATAATTTTGAAAAAATCCTCACAACACACTCCATTATACAAGCGCTAGAACATACATAAGAAGGCAAAGTCTCTCCTCAGACTTGACAGTTGCATACGGCTTATGAGTTTAAAATCGTCGACGATTCTCTCAGCCCATCATTGAACCGAGTCAAAAGGGCCAAGCTGGTATTCGGGTGTAAGCAGTACTCCATATGGGGCTAGACACTAACAAGGAAAAAAAAATCTCGTTATTCATAAGTATGTAAAGACAAACATATGTTATCTGCGATATTTCACATATTAATTTGGTTTAACGTTTCAAAAACAAAAAACAGTGAGTCTAATTCGCATTTGTCTGTTCCATTATGTTTTACTATATTTTAACAACATCTTATTTTTCCCATTTTATATTTGATATATCATTTTCAAACTTTCAGGTTCACAAAGTTTGACCCTTGCATTATTTCTGATCAGCAAGTTCAGTATCGCTGCGGTGATGGCTTCCCTCTACGTGTACATCGGAGAGCTTTACCCGACGCCGTATAGACACCGCTTTTTTGCAGCTTCCTCAATGATAGGAAGAATTGGTACATTTGTCGCACCTCTTACTCCAGCTTTCGTAAGTTTCTTATACTTATGTTACTCGTAGCTTTCGAATTCACTGATTTGTATCAATATTATTGATGGAGAATAAAGTCTATACCTAAAAAGCTCGTTATCCAGTTGCATTCGTCTTTTGAAAATGATATGCGAAGTTAAGCAAGATCGGGTGTCGTCCGTTATTGAAAGGGTGACCGCTAGAAGCAACATTACTATGAGCGTCCCGTGCCTCGGAGAGCATGTTAAACTATTGGTCCTAGCTCTTGTCAACATACAGAACTGCATTCGTTAAGCCTAGTTTGGGATTTTATAGATGGATTGAAAACTCTTGTCAGTTGAGTGAGCACTATCTCGACACATATCCACCAATCTGTAATGGGTCAGTGTGATGGACAATGGCCTAAGCCTTTTTCGCTAAGGAAAGGCTTAGGCCCGCAGTGGGAACACACATCTGCGAGGTAAAGAAAAAAACCCCTTTTGTCTGTTTATTTTTTATCACACACATTTGGGCAAGGTCACGCGTAGATCATAGATTCGGTCATAGCACTTACTTTTCGGTAAACGGGCGAGGTCACGCGTAGATTATAGATTCGGTCATAGCACTTACTTTTCGGTAAACGGGCGGTCAAGCGTAGATCATAGATTCGGTCATAGCACTTACTTTTCGGTAAACGGGCGAGGTCACGCGTAGATCATAGATTCGGTCATAGCACTTACTTTTCAGGGTTTTGAAACCATTTTGCACTAAACTTTTCAGTTCTCTACATTCTATAGAAAGTGCTGTGCTATGACTTATCTTGTCTCTGCATTATTTATCGTCGTCAATGGTATAGTGATTTTCCGCAAATCACCTTTGTTTATTTCCTCCTCTTAATTCCGTCACAAAACTCTATTAAATGTGTTTTGAATACATTATACTGAGTTTGCTTTATGAATGAAGTGATTTATAAAAATATTTCGGATATTTCATAGTTCGGAGTCACTTCAACTGACAGTTTTCCATAAAAAGGTAGTTCCTCTATTATTTCGAATACGAACTGATGTTTTTAATTAGTTTTCATGAATAATATATATGTGTACAGTATAACAACATATAATACGCACTTATGTGGTTGTTTTTTTATAAAATATTAGTTATTCAAAATAATAACTGCATGAGAAAATTGCTCTTCAAACTACATGTTTTCCTCGGCTTAAATTAAAACAATTATAGCTTTCTTGACACGCATCAAGAATGTTAAATATGATCAATATTCTAAATCACAAATTAATGTCAATCATGTTTTATCTTTCAACCAACATAAGTTAACAATAGCGGCTTTATTATTTACCAAAGAACAAATCTTATAATTTAAAAAAAATAGTTGAAGAATTATCTTTCTAACTGCAACATTATCGGTTTTTTGCCGTAAAACTGGAGTCTTTCTTTAGCTCAATCCACAGATACTAAGTGATTACCTACAACCTTAGTATCCATAGGTACTAAGTGATTACCTAGAACTGTAGGATCCAACGAAACTAACTAATTACCTACAAGCTTAGCCTGTGTAGATATTTAGTGATTACTTGCAACCATAGCATCCTTAGATACCTAGCGTGTACCTAAAATCTTAGCATCCATATATACTAAGTGATTACCCACATAAAGTATGAGCCAGTAATTAAAGAATAAAGACTTTCTTGTGTTGTGTACTATACTAACTGTTTAGGGTGATGACGTGCCGTATATTCTCTTTGCTGGATTTGCACTGTTTGCTGGAGCGTTGACGTTCACCGTTCCTGAAACGCTCGGTACGAAGCTACCGGACACAATGGAAGAAGCAGTCAACATGGGCAGGAAAAAAAAATAAAAGTTTTTAGGGAAATTTAACATATTTTTTTTTTTTGTGCAATTTTAATTTTTTTTCTTTTATGGCTTACAGCCACTTTATATTTTGCGGTTACTCAAAAACAAAAATAGAAACTATGAATTAAAACATACTCTTCATCTACATCAATTTAAGGCACTATAATAAGACGAGTAAATAATTATTGAAAAACTTATTTAATGTTTTTTTTTGGAGGGAACTAAAGAGTGGCAATGGCTTTCTAGAAACGTTTTAGACCAAGCCTTATTTATTGACTCTAGGATCGGGAGATAAAAATCTCGTAGCATAGCTTTACTTTTTTCTATTTTAAATTCTCTTTTAACTGGAGTTTCATTCAAGCTCCCTCTTTGTTTTGATCGATTTTGTAATAATGAACTAAGAAAGTAATAATAGAGGTCACAGTCTGTCCAATTGATGTGCTAATAAACTAATTTTTCAACAAAAATATTATTGCGACTTTAAATCTACTAAAAAGTAAAAAGTAAGCCCAAGCAGACATACTGACAGAACATCCCGACGCCCGTCGGCTCCGTAGCTCAGTGGACAATGACCTAACTGCTAAATCGAGGGGCGTGGGTTCGACACCAAACCATTATGTGATGAACATTTGTGTATGTTTTGAGACTTCTTGTTTTCTATGTATAATATTGTATATATTATCAAAAAATAAGTATGTATGTATTTGCATTAGTTGTCTGGTATCCATAGCACGCGCATTGCTTAGTGTGGGACCGAAGGGGCCGCTGCGCTGCGGGCGGCACTGTTTGTAATGTCTAAAAACATATAATTAAATCAGAACTTTAAAACAATTTCCGCTTGCATCTTAAATAAAGCCCAAAAGCCCAGCTTGACCTATTATACATATCAACTATATAAATAGTCGTAATTCGTCTTTTGAGAATATGTAATTAAAAACTCATTTCCAATCTCTCTTATAGTCTCTATATGCCGCGAAATACCTCACAATAACGTCATCCAGGGGATAGTACGTAGTGTATTGGGACCCAAAATGAAAGCCGGTAATGTCATATAATAATATATTAGCCGTCCGTGCGGCTCCAGAGATACCTTAACGCTACTGCACTTACTATCTAGGTACAATATAATATATTACACTTATGGCAACGATGCACATGCAATGTGATATCTATATGACGTTACATGCACACTCTACAGTAATGTCTCATTGTCTCTCTCGCACGCAGCTTCGTATCACTTTTTCTAACATATGAAAAAATGTGAAATAATCATATGTTTGTATATACCCTTACGTATATACATATATATACAGTGCAACAAACTTTTTCGATCCAGTTTTTAGTCGCTAGTAGCGTGCAAATCTCAATATGGCGACTGAATAAAGTTTGTTGCACTGTACACTTATGTATATCTGTTTTTGTATATGTGACAAAATTTTTTGTGTCACAAACAGGCATTTCTTTGGCAAGAATAAGAATATGGTTAAGATGACATGAGAAGAAAATATAGATACACATTTCCTAAACAACAATGGCAAATGTATTAAAATTGAAATGTTCAAAGTCAATTTTTTTATTCAAATTAACTAATTTTACAAACACTTTTGAATCGTCAAAGTTATGAAATACTTTTTTTTTAAACTTTGATTTCTACCGAGAAGAATCCGGCAAGATACTCTTGACTCGATAGTTACTCTTTAAAAAAAATCATAAAAAATACAAATACAATCAATGTTTCAAATAAAAGTTTCAAGCCATACAATTTTCTATCATTTCCATTTCCAACATCTTCAGTTCAATGGATTTTTTTTACAAAGTTATTTTGAATATTTTGAATATTATTTTTAATTTATAATTATAAATTATAAATTAAAAATAATAATATTTTCAAAAAGCTTTTGAATATTATTAGGGACTTTGTTGTAAAAGTGTATATGTCGCAGCCATCTGGTTAAATTAGCCAGTTAATTTGACGCCTAGGCATGTAGTCAAGTATGAAAAAGAAAAGAACAGAAATCGCACCGTATAAGTAATGTATGTTGGGTTATGTTCGGTTTCCCCTTCGTGAAAGTAGATGCGGAGCGAGCAAAGCGAGCGGAGCGTTCCAGCCAAGTGTGATTTAATAATCTGTTTAGTTGTATGATAATTTATTTTCTTAACGATCTGCGTAGGCTCCCAGTTAACTGGCTAATTTAACCAAATGGCTGCAACATATGCATTGCTGCATAAAAGAGTTACTTATTTTGTGTAGACGAGTATCATACACCAACATGTTGATAGGTTACAGTGGCATAAGCGTAGAGTGGGTGTGGGTTGCTATTGTCACTACACTCAATTGTAAATCTGTAATTAACTGAAACACGACTAGAATTTTAAAAATGTTTGCGTTTAAAAAATTAAGATCTTCAGTTTAGAGCTTAGTAGAATTAATAACCTCATTGTCCGATATCTAAATATTCTGATTCATGGAAGTGTGAAGTTTAATAAGTTTTTACACTTTTCTTACAAATGAGTTTTTAAGTTTAAATGATAATAAACCAGGCTAAAAGATATAATAGCAGAGGGCAAATCCAATGCAAACAGGTGTGAGACAGGGAGATGTTCTCTCTCCAAAGCTGACTTATGCGTTGCTTTTAAATTAAAAGATTTTATAATGAACTAGCTGACCAGCCAGACGTTGTCCTGCATGACACTGCTGCAGCGCCATCTGGCGGGCTGATTTGTGAATCTAAACCATCCAGGGCGCCACCCAACCGCATCCAACAAAATTTATTCTAATCGGTTCAACCGTTTAGGAGGAGTACAGTGACATACACACGTACAGAAGAATTATATATATAAAGAGATATTTTTAAACTTATTTGTTTTTTCCAGATAACAGTTAGTAATTTCTGTGTATTATGAACCATACACTGTACTTATATCTATACATCACGGTGGGAATCCTAGAGAAGCCCCTTGAATCGTGATAAAGGTACATTATTTTGTGCAAGTTTTTGCCCGCAGTTCCATTCGCCCTAAATTCAGTTATACGTAGGATTTCAACGGCAATTCCTTAATTTTAGAAAAAAAAAACCGATTCGCACTTGATGTTCTCAAGTATCCTACGTCACACCCTCGGCACACAAGTCCAACTTGCAATGTACTGTACTTTATACATTGAACTTAGGTATGAGTGTTTTTTTCCGCGTACACTTTTGTGTGAGTGTCGTTGGAGGTGTCTTGAAAAATTAACTTGTGGTTCTAAAGCTTTTTTTTCTTTAGGATGTGTATTTTGTAAGAGATTAGCTTCTAAAAATAAATATGTCATTCTCCCCCTTTTGCTTTTAAATCTGTTTTAAGAAATTCGAAAAATCCACTATAAAAGCATTTTACATTTTTATTTACCATTATCAAAAACTTATTTAATCAAAATCAATTTTAAGTTTTTAAGATATCCGCAACAAGTCTCATTTTCCGAAAAAAAAAGACATCCTAACAGATAAATCTACAATCATGAATTAAGTACGATTTGAAATGTCACTGTTACCGAAGTCGCGACATAACGATATCTCCTTGCTTATACTACAACACGTAAACAAAGAAAATATACAAATATCTATAGACAGAGAAAACAAACACTAAAATTATGACTTTCCTGCCATCTTTAAAGTAAAATACAATCATCATCATCATCATATCAGCCCATTGACGTCCACTGCTGGACATAGACCTAACTTTCTCCACAGCGTGCGACTCTGTGCCGCCTGTAACCAACTGCTCCCCGCTACCTTTACGAGGTCATCTGTCCATCTAGCGGGGGGCCGTCCAACGCTGTGCTTTCCGGTTCGTGGCCGCCACTCGAAAACCTTCTTACCCCATCGGCCATCGGTTCTTCGAGCTATGTGCCCTGCCCATTGCCACTTCAGCTTTGCGATTCGGTGAGCTATGTCGACGACTTTAGTTCTCCTACGGATTTCCTCATTCCTGATTCGATCACGTATGGAAACTCCGAGCATAGATCTTTCCATCGCCCGCTGAGCGACCTTGAGCTTTCATATAAGGCCCATAGTTAGCATCCACGTCTCAGTGCCGTAAGTCATCACTGGCAACACACACTGGTTGACGACTTTTGTCTTCAAGCACTGGGGTATTTGGGACGAGAAAATAGTACGCAGTTTTCCGAACGCTGCCCAACCGAGTTAGATTTGGCGATTAACCTCTTTCTCGAAATTGGACCTACCTAATCGAACAGTTTGTCCCAGGTATACGTTTTCGTCAACAACTTCGAGTGTAGAGTTTTCCAACAGTTATTGGAGTGGGTGCATGGCCATTCGACATGATTTTCGTCTTGTCCATGTTCATCTTGAGGCCCACTCGTTGGGACTGTATATTTATTATAACAAATTATGTTTATGTGGAAAATAAAGAATTTATTATTATATTATATTGATGCCAAAACCGTCCCAGTCCAGAAGCTTAAAGACATCTTCCAACGCATTTTTGAACAGTTTCGGAGATATGACATCTCCCTGTCTCACACCTCTCTGCAGTTGGATCGGTTTCGAGTTCTGATCCTGGAGACGGACTGACATGGTGGCGTTATCGTACAAGCATTGTAGCACCTTTATATACCGATGATCAATACGGCATCTCTGTAGAGCCTGTAGCACTGCCCATGTTTCCACTTTCTCAAATTCCACAAACGCTAAGCAAAGGGGCTGATTATATTTTCTGACTTCTGTATAATTTGCCGTAGCGGATGTATGTGGTCAACGGTACTATAGCCTCTTTGGAAACCGGCTTGTTCGGGAGGCTGGAAGTCGTCGAACTTGTGAGCGAGATGGTTCGTAATTACTCTTGAAAACAGCTTATAAATATGGCTCAGAAGCGTGATGGGTCTGTAATTCTTAAGAAGTGTATTGTCACCTTTTTTGCAAGAAAAGCACCACCACGCCCCTGTGCCATGCTAGTTGTGAAGTACCTTCGAGTATGACGGTGTTAAAGAGCTTCTGAAGGACTTTTAGTACCGGCGTTCCACCCGCTTTCAGAAGCTCAGTCGTAACTCCATCATCACCCGGTGCCTTATTGTTTTTAAGCTGTTTAAGAGCCATACTAATCTCGTACAAGCTCACGTCCAGGATGTCCTTGGTATAGTATCGAGTCAGTCTAGCTCTAGGGTCTTTAGCTGGACTGCCAACTGGTTTCGATGTCGACGTGTATAACTGTCCATAGAATTTCTCGATCTCCTCCAAGACCTCTGGTCCAGACGAAACAATGCTGCCTTCCTCCGTCTTCAGCCTTGCCAGACGGCTTCGTCCAATAGCCAGATCTCTCGCGAACACTTTGGAACCTTTGTTCCGTTCTATTGTTTCCTCAATACGCAAAGTATTAAAGTGGCCTTTGTTGCGTGCAAGTGATTTTGAGATCTGTTTATTAAGCCGCCGATATGACACTGCATCATCCGAAGACTGCAAACCTAAGGTTTCGTCTCTCGTCCATAAGTCTTAGAGTCTGGTCCGAGAGTCTTTTTGTTCTATTTGTACGGTGGGTTTTAAAGAACTAAGACCCAACCGTATGGACAGTTTCCACAAACATGTCGTTGGTATCGTCCACTGATGCGTCTTCGTTTAAGCATTCAAAGCGATTTTTGAGTTGGAGCTGAAAGTTTTCTGGGTTTTGTATTTGGATGGTTGTGGGTCGGAGCGTGGACTTTATCAGTCGAGACCTATCAAGCCTTATGTTGAGGTTCAATGTGCCTCTTACCATACGGTGATCACTCCCGGTTTTGACCGTGTGGATCACAGAGACATCATTGAACACTTGCTTTTCTGTGAAATTATGAAGTCAATCTCATTATTCGTGCAACCATCTGGACTCATCCAGGTCCACTTCCTGTGGGGGCGCTTCTTGAAAAAGGAATTCATCATAAAGCAGCCTTCCTTTTCCATGAAGTCGGCCAGCATCTGTCCTCTCGAGTTCCGTTGTCCATATCCAAATTGCCCCACTCTCAGCTCATTACCACTTCGTTTGCCTAGTTTCGCGTTGAAGTCCCCCATCGCGACGTTATAGTGTGTTTTGGAGGAGTGTATGGCTTTAGAAATATCCTCATACATCTCCTCCACTACGTCGTGTGGGTGTGTCGAAGTCGGCGCATAAATCTGTATGACCTTCAACAAATATCGTTTTGATATTGTGAGTATCAGGTACGCTACCCTGGTCGACACACTGTCAACTTTGATGATATTGTTGTCGAGGGTCTTGCGGACGATAAACCCGACAACACCTTGGGATAGCTACCGGTAGTACAGCAACAGTGTCCCTGTCTTCGGACCTCCGTTAGCCCTATAATGTCCCAGCGTAACTTGCTTGTAGCTTCTTCCAGTTCTACTATTTTCTCGTTGGCCATCAGCGTACGTGCATTGTAGGTTACCAGGTCCAGTCGTCGGTGTTGGTAGCCGGATCTCTGCCGGGGATTCTTCGCACCCCCTGCCCCGCCGTTGCCAAGGCCGCTACCGTAGCATGGTCTAGCAGGGCTGCTGTTTATTTTTGTGCCGTTCATTTTTTTTTTGTTGTTGGGTTTGCCGTACTTGCCACGCCTGGCAAGCTGGTTGGCGAACGCAGTAGTGTTATAGAGGGTCGCTGCTGCCCGACATCCCCTATCTGATAGTAGAACAAGGAGTAGGGTTGGGATGTGATGATTTCTTAATGGAAATTG
The DNA here is from genome assembly GCA_946406115.1 of Apoda limacodes. Taxonomy (NCBI): domain Eukaryota; kingdom Metazoa; phylum Arthropoda; class Insecta; order Lepidoptera; family Limacodidae; genus Apoda; species Apoda limacodes. The sequence continues at coordinate 27,190,721 of OX291556.1, forward strand.
TATAATGAGTGGGATACGTCGAAGGGAGGGGATACTACTGTTGGAAGGGTCGCGTACCCGTGTATTCGGAAATGAATACCCCTGACACGCTGAAAATACAATACAAATGCTAAACCTATTGCCTTCGTACAATTCTGCACCGTTCGTCCAATACCCCGTTCGTCTAGTCGGACTTTGTTCGTCCATTACGCTTTTTGTCAATTTTCTGGTTAGTCAATTGCTCTATTCACCCATATCTCACTTCTCATAGAGTGGGAGCTAGATAGCTAAGTTTTCAGGACTTACGACCTGAATGTAGGTTTATGGGGCGCCCCCTTTCGATGTACATCAGCGCTCACCTGCACTAGCTAACTAGTCACATAGTAAAACCCTACAAACGCCGCCATGGATACAAGGATTACACATAGTCTTTCTTTAGTAGGCTTTATAATTATTATGGCTGGTATGATTTAGTTCCCACTTTTACTAATTTAAGGTTTTGCTCTACCTAGCTGAAAATGTCCCAGAACAAGGTCCTGTCAATATTTCTTCCTGATGAGGTAATTGAGATTTCTTTCTATAACTAAATTCTAATCAATAGCGAATTTGTGATTACGATGTTTTAACGTTAAATTAGACATCTTCAATATATATCCCGAAATAAGATACGTCTGAAATATAAACAAGGGACCTGCCCACCTGCCCTAGTGAATACCTATATATAACCTATACTTAAACACTAAAATCATGACTAATTCGTGTATAAATACAAAATGTTGTCCCAAATATGGAATCTGGACGGATATCACTTAATATGTGGGGGTGGATGACTGCGGCTGATCCATAGAAAACCTATGGGGTTTGATGGTGCAAAGATGGGACACGCGAAATGAAAAAACTACAGAGTCATTAGGGCTCACTGTGTAGAAATTTGGGACAATATTAGTGGAACAGATCTGTTCTAATATTGTCGGATCTATGCGGCGGCGCTTGCTTGCTGTAATTGAAAATAATGGAGGTTATATTAAATAGGCGAGTCGGATTCGCGCACGAAGGGTTCCGTATAAAAACGGCAACGTTTGTTGTATCGGAGCCCCCCTTAAATTTTTGTTTTATTTTAATTTTTATTTATTTTTAAAGTAACTATATAACTAAATATTCTGTAAATAAGCGTCTACCTGTTGCCGTTATCAATATCGAGCAAAATCGAGCAAAAAAATCATGATTGTTGTATGGGAGCCTCCTTATATTTATTTTAACTGTCTAACTATCGCGGTTCATGAGATACAGCCGGAGTGTTAGTAATAGGGTTCCGTTAATTACCCTTTGGGTACGGAACCCTAAAAATAAAGTACTATTTTTCTTACAGATATTGTTTTACATTTCAATATATTTAAGACACATTTTTTTTACTTTGTTGATTTTCAAAATATAGCAGCGTTACCGAATGGATGGTAACTTGTATTTTTTTTTATTCTAATGGTTAAGTTTCAATTTTCTTTTCATTACGAAAACGAATACTTAAGCTATAATCATAGGAAATTTTATATAGAAAAAAGAGACATTTATCAAAAACATTATTTATGATTTATAAAATTTTAATAATTTTTCAATGATTGCATGTGTTTTAATTCTTGCAAACAAAACAAAAATTTCTCATACCGACTGGTCCTTTTCAGAGAGAACTAGATGTCAAAACAAAAAAAAAAGTTATTCCTAACAAAAATACTCAAGACGGAAATAGCGTGATTTGAACCATAGGCTCGTTAAGATCGCAGCGCTCACGGATCACACCACCGGGCAAATAACATTTAATGCGAAATAAACAATTCGCATGTAGAACAAAACTGCAGTTTACACTTAATTAATTTTTTAGGTTAAGAAACCAAAAGATATAAGAACGGTTTAAATAAACTGGTTAGTATAAAGAAAACTAAACTTAATTATTGACAGTTCTGATAATGTTAATGTGTGAGTGGGAGATTCACAGAATGGCTCCATGCAATTTTAACATTAACACTATGTATGGACTATTGCAAATGACCGTACATACACAATAATATAGTATTATTTAAATAACTGAAATATTACATTTATGGCCTTTATTACTATCTTATGATCAAAGACCGGTATGAAGTTAGCTGAAAAAGTTAGCTGCAAATTATAACCCGACAAAATTACGATAAATAAGATTATAAATTATAACGATATAGCGTTTTATGGTTTACTTTAATTCGTAATCAATAAATTAACGTTTAAATACGCATTAAAAATCAATGAGAAATCGTGTAATTTTTTTTAGAAATTAAATAAATTTAAAAAATAACTGCGAAAATAGCAGTTTATATGAAGCTGGCAGCTAGTATGTCAGACTTAATCTGCCAAAGCAATACTATATAAGATGTCAAGGTCACTTAATAGTCTATCGAAAAAATTAGGTCTCATCAAGTTTGATATATTAGAAGGGTTCCGTATTGATTTTTAAAACGGCATAATTAACTAGGAAAACAAAAATCAACGATGCAGTTTTCGGGATTTAAGTAAAATAAGTATTCGTAATCAATAAATTAACGTTTCAATACACATAAAACTCAATGAAGAATCGTGTAATTTTTTTAAAAAACAAAACTATGTAAGATGTCAAGGTATCGCGTTCATATGACACCCCACGTGCTGTTGTAATGAGACTTTAATTTTTTAACCCATTTCCAATAACTAATATTTTTTTTAACTTTTGTTAAACTTTGTCAGGTACGGGTAACCAAGTTCTATATACATGCCAAATTTCAACATGCAACTGCTTGTAGTTGCTGAGAAATATGGCTTTGACAGACAGACATACAGACCGACAGATACCGAAGTCGCACCCCGAGGCTTCCCTTTTACCATTTTGGTTCGGAACCTTAAAAACGCATATCACTAAGTAAGCGGGAATTTGCATTTGCGTCATGAGCACCTTACACCATACTCAAAACCGGGAATACTAGTTTTGTCGTTTTGAATAACACCATAGTAATAATATAATTTCTTTGAACAAATTTTTTTTTTCACCTCACCAGCACGAAAAGGATAGTTTTGCTGTCCAAATTCAGTAAGTAAAATCGAATTTTGCTTACTAGTGCGGCAAAGTAATTCACTGTTCGAACATTAACTTTTGGAATTAACCCGATGATGTATGTAAAAAAAAAAACAATACAATGACTGGTCAGAAACAAATTTTGGGACAAATACTTAACCTAGTTCATTTTAATTAAGGATATAACTACATAGCATTTTTTTCGATTTTAAGTGCGTTTTTATAAATTATTAGTATTATTAAAAGTTTATACTGCTATCTTACGTTGTTACTTACGTAAATATCATACGTTCTTTGATAGCAATAGCAGAGGTTGTAGTAGGTACAATTCTGAACCTTTATTTAAAAAAAAAAAAAGTAAAATGGCGGCAAGCTAGTTTTTTGAACATAAGATTGTTTATTTAATTGATAATTCTGTTTTGTTTGAAAAATGAGCGATACAAGGTACGAAGATATTTCTCTGACACCAGAAGAATTAAGACAACAAGTCTCCAATGCCGAACTTAACTTTATACCAGAAAAGTCACATGATATTATTTTTCTCGCTGGTAGAGGTGAAAAGTTGTATGTTGGACGCGAGATTTTTTCGGTCTCGTGCCTTTAAATCCCTCGCTATGCTCAGTTGTCCAATTACGATTAAGCTTTTGTGAGTTGTGCACATTCCGACAAAGGTTTTTGATTTATTAGAATAATTTTCAAATTCATGTATTTCACGAGTTTTCTTCGTAAGGGAGGGGGGGGGGGGAGAGGGAAAAGGAGAGGACGGTTAGGAGCAGAGATAGAGAGAAGAGGGGGCTATAGTGAAACAAAACATTCAGTTAGTAAAAATCTGAAAATACATAGGGGCATGTAGCAGCTAACTAGCGCCGCCATTCAATATCCTCAATTTTCTCTTCGTAATAAACGAATTTTTAAATCCAAATGTCGTAAATATAATATTAATAATTCTATTTTTTGGAGGTTTTTTATAGTTTCTAAATAATATCTGTGTCTTGTAGTTGTATTTCTGCTAAAAGTGGCCATTTTTATATTTGCGACATTTTTATTTTAGAAATTTGTTTATTACGAAGAGAAAATTAAGGAAATCTAATGGCGGCGCTAGTGAGCTGTAAGAGGGCCCTATATTATTTTGGCAAGTTTTTGGGTTCCAATTCGTCACTTATATTTTTTTATGAGTAATGACTAATGAGTTATAAAAAATCTTTGCGTATTTACCTTCCCTTTGACGTCCACTGCTGGACATAGCCCTCACTTAAAGTTCTCCACAGCGCGCAACTCTGTGCCGCCTGTAACCAACGGCTCGCCGCTACCTTTACAAGGTCCATCTAGCGGGGGGCCGTCCCACGCTGCGCTTTCCGGTTCGTGGTCGCCACTCGAGAACCTTCAGCTTTGAGATTCGGTGAGCTATTTCGGCGACTTTAGTTCTCCTACGGATTTCCTCATTTCTGATTCGATCACGTGGGGAAACTCCGAGCATAGCACTTTCCATCGCTCGCTGAGCGATCTTGAGCTTTCGTATAAGGCCCATCGTTAGCGGCCACGTCTCAGTGCCGTAAGTCATCACTGGCAACACACACTGGTTGAAGACTTTTGTCTTCAAACACTGGGGTATTTGGGACGAGAAAATAGTAAGCAGTTTTCCGAACGCTGCCCAACCGAGTTGGATTCGGCGATTAACCTCTTTCTTGAAATTGGACCTACCTAATCAAACAGTTTGTGCTAGGTATACGTATTCGTCAACAACTTCGAGTGTAGAGTTCGCAACAGTTATGAATGGAATGGGTGCTACATGGCCATTCGATATGATTTTCGTCTTGCCCATGTTCATCTTGGGGCCCACTCGTTGGGAAGCTCTACTAAGGCTTTCGAGCATTGTGCTAAGGTCCTCCATCGATTCTGCCATGACCACAATATCGTCGGCAAACCGAAGGTGGGTAATGTACTCGCCATTGACATTGATGCCAAAACCGTCCCAGTCCAGAAGCTTAAAGACATCTTCCAACGCATTTGTGAACAGTTTCGGAGATATGACATCTTCCTGTCTCACACCTCTCTGCAGTTGGATCGATTTCGAGTTCTGATCCTGGAGAAGGACTTACATAGTGGCGTTATTGCACAAGCATTTAAGCACCTCGATATACCGATGATCAATACAGCATCTCTGTAGAGCCTGTAGCACTGCCCATGTTTCCACCGAGTCGAAGGCTTGCTCATAGTCCACAAACGCTAAGCAAAGGGGCCGATTATACTCTTCTGACTTCTGTATAATCTGCCGTAGCGTATGTATGTGGTCAACGGTACTATATCCTCTTCGGAAACCGGCTTGTTCGGTAGGCTGGAAGTCGTCGAACTTGCGAGCGAGACGGTTCGTAATTACTCTTGAAAACAGCTTATAAATATGGCTCAGAAGCGTGATGGGTCTGTAATTCTTAAAAAGCATATAATTATACCTATGTAAATGTCAAATGTGAAATTCATTAAAAATTTTTTTAATGTTCAACCTCCTAAAAGCAACAACATTAATGAAAATGTCAAAAAAACAAAAAGGTATCCCGATCAAGAATTCCCACGGAAAAACTTTTCCTGCGAGTAACATTATCCCTTCACGTGGCGAGACGGAGCAACAGAGTGCCCTAACGTTTGGTACGGCGATAGCTGAAGAGACAGAATAATACAAAATAATATAAACCTAAGTTGGGTAGAAAATCGGCGAAGACGAAGCCGCAGGCAAAACGTGGTTATTCTAATGCATCCAACGATTTATCAGGTATTCGAATCACAACAATACACAAATACAAATGAAAGATAAACCTGTAACATGTAAGTTGTTACCTAGTGTTGATTCTACCCGTGGTAAACAAATACTCATTCTTCCAACCGGAGAATATCGCCACGACCGCAGCAAGCAACAACATGCGTAACTGGTACTTTCCGAACTGTCCAATTTCTTTCACAAATATTGTGTCTAAGTCCAGTTTGGCCTTCGTCGTGCAAACCATAGCGAAACCTATGGTTTTTTGGCTTTCTTTTTCCATTGTAATAATCAAAGCTACTGACTACAAGCGAAACAGTTTTATAAAGTTATCTTATCAAAGAGCCTAATCAACAATATGTCTACGACTGGGCTCATTTATTTATACTTGTAATCTGCATTACGAATTATACATTTTATCAATATAAAAGGGCGAGTCTCCTATATTTAGAAAGTCCGATTATTGTCTTAAATTTTTATTGCAAATTTAATTTAAATTACAGGAAATAGTGAGGAGGGAAAGTTCTTCTCTTACTGAATCTTGAGGTAACTTTGACTTTGCGTTTAACATCAGATAAGTTCAGATTCTTATTATTTCAAGTCATGACTGATTGTTTTAATATTTTTGCTTCCGCAGGGAAGCCCGATTAAAACATAGTCGGTTTTAACACTAGCAGGTTTTTTCCCCTGAAGTAAGCTGACGGCAAGTTGTCCTAATTTTATTTTGAACACATTTGCTCAAAAACTGCATTTACGAAGCTTTCATCGATTGATGGAAAGTTCAATATTACGGCCTTTGGTGAGTAAATTCCGCTTAGATTTCAGGTGGAGTAAATTCCATATCAATATCTGATTCCTCACTTGAACACATTACATTGAAAAGAATCTATTTACTTTTACATAACTACCTGTTTTACCGCGCACACTCCGTTGTATAGCGCCGTGCGCACCCTTCACTTTGTTTTTAATTTTTATCGAACCTCCTTGGAAGCGCTTTTGATTTATACGTTTGACTCACTTTCATACTATAAGAAAAAAAGAGACAAAAGATGTAGTTTTTACCACTCGTGCGTGCCGCAATTTGCAAATGCGCGCCAGTTTTACATTAGAAAAAGATTCTTTAGACGTTCTTTAACGTGAAATACGTTATTAATATGAAATCTCCTCACCTGAAATCTAAAATTAGGTGCAAATTACAGAAAATGGTCTCTTACCGCCAAAATCGCGAGAGCGATATTTAATAGCTAACAATAATTTTATATCATGGAAAACTCGAAGAAATACTCAATCATTCTTTGAAAATGTTTATTTGTTTAAGTGGCTTATTTCTATGAATCAAATCAAAACAAACAATATTTATTCAAATAAGTTTCTAAGAACACTTTTGAATCGTCAATACAATGTAAACAATGTTAATTTCTGCCAAAAAGAGCTGGCAAGAAGTTCTATTTAAGGTAATAAATACAATAATTTGATAACTAGCTAAAGAGTATACAATATGTACCGAAACACTTAGTAGGTAATAAAAATAATTTAGTAAGCTACTAAAAACAAAGTCAAACATGTCAATTATTATTTTTTTGTTTTTATGTAGCATAGGGGGCGCACGAAGCGTCAAATAACGTCAATCAAGTGCAGTAATTCAGATAATTAAGAGTATTTCGATATATTTTATTTATTTTATTATATTATACTACTATTTTATTATAGTACTAGTGGCATTAGCGCCATCATAATTATATTTTTGCACAATCATATATACCTACTTACACATACTCGATGATAAAAAATATTATAAATGCGAAAGTAAATCTGTTTGTTACCTCTTCACGCTGAAACCGCTGTACCGATCAAGATGAAATTAGGCATGCAGATAATTTGAGTCCCGGAAAAGGACATAAGCTATTTGAAACCGTTAAGTATTATCCGTATTTTTTTCACAATTGAGGAGTTGCCGTTGAAATCCTACACCGATGACCGAATACTAAGAATACAAAGAAGTTTGCAAGAGCAGACCAGCCTCCACAGGTGGCATCCGTTCACAACACCTCTACCATGTTTTAGGGACCGTAACGATCCGACACACATGCCACCACAGCAAAACATTATAAAACATTAATAATATATTTAAAAAATTGTTTGAAATGTGTATAAATAAGTTGTAGATTACTATTTTTTTTCAAGTTTTAATACGATCGATCCGTTATAAAGTTCAAATTTTTCAATCATATTTTGTATATTATTTATTTGTGATAGTGATTTTTACTTTTTTATCATTATTGTATTTAAAAAAGAACATAGTCTTAAGGTAAAGTAACAAAATAATAGGCAAATTGTCAACAAACAATCTCTTTCGTTACCTACGTTATCAAGCTATTCCTTGGTAAATTTTGATCACTTTCTTTTGAATTAATTACATTCAATCAGTGTTAAAATGATGACTCGTGGCATCTGCTTGCCAGAAAGAGTCCACACTTTAACAGAAAGAGTCCACACTTCAACTGGCTTTGCAGTAACTTAAGATTTCCAAGAAAGAGAAATCAACTATACAGTGAAAGGGACGATAACGAAAGAGAACTCTTAGAAATATTAAACAAAATGAGTTGTCAGTGTTGCACACTCAATATAATACTGTTCTAGAGGAGCGAGACCAATTAAGGGAACCTATAGAAAGGTTTGACAGCTGTCGTGAGGAGTATGTGGCCGCCCATACTTACACATAGCATAAAACTCAAAAAATTTTCGAATAATTATGTAATAAGGCTCTAAATCTTGTTTCTGCTGCAACTAGCAATAATAATACTATAGACCTTACAGGTGATGACACCATTAACTCTTCGTAATCTGTAAAGCTTGCTTATTGTAGTAGAAAGTAGATAGTAGATAAAAATACAATAAAATCGAGAGATTTATAAAAAAACTTAAACTTAAAAATTGACAAAATGCAAAAACTATTTACTAAATATGTAAACCACTGCAAACAAAAAGTAAACAGTTAGTATGAACACTCTAAAAGAGGGATAGAGAAGTACACACTGGCTATGAATTAGCTAATAGAATTGAGTAGATATAATGCAGAGCGTTTTGAGTCATTACAACTCAATCACAGTATGTGTGACTGTAAACGCGAGCCACAGCCGGATAGTACAGCCTCATTACTACATTTACCAACACCTCAGTCATCAGTATGTGTCAGCTTAGAATCCGAGAAACAATCAAACGCTCACAACAGTTCCCACTTAACTAATGTAACACAAAAATATAATGTTTATGGCAAAGTAGTAATGTTTTGCGATGAAATGGGTAAAGGTTTTGGATCCTTTCACAGCTCTTGTCTAGGACAACCAGTTTTAAATAATTGTGTACCAATTATGTTAATATAATGAGAAGTTTAATAAAATCTGACAAAATTACCTCATCCTCTATATAAGTAATATTTATCGGTTACAGGGTTAATTTAAATAAAAGTGAATTAAGACAATATTATAATAAAATATGCGCACTTAAAGTACATAAAATTGTATTGTTTACATTTTCCTATTGTAAGGGTTTAGCGCAGGAGGACAACAACCTTAAGTGCAAGTTTAATTTAGCTTTACATACTATGTTCCGCAATAACAATAACTTTTATGTTATAGATACCAACAATATGTTTAGATATAATTATATAAGGACAAGATATAAATATTATCTCAAACACCATTGTACCAGAGTGTGAGCAATGTCGCTATCTTTTTATATTAATTCCACAGCCAATAATTTGGCTCAACAATCTGCTTTTATTGAGCAGTGTAATTATAATAGTGTAGTTGACATTTTAGCCAAGTATTTGGCTAAATAACTTGCTTCTATTGAGCAGTGCAAAACTTTGACATGTAATTATTTAAATTAAATTTTCAGACAACAAGAAAAAATATAATACCAACATGAATAACGATAATATTAAGAAATCTATGTATGCTAAAGTTTTATGCAAACAGAAACAAAAAAAACTTTGTCATACTAAAATAATATTCCGTTAAAGCTGGCGCATCACAAAATACGAGGAATGTCTCAGAAAGAACTAAAAATTAAATTGTTCATAAACCGCTAAAAGATTCACATTTTATATATTACTGAACACTGGCTACGTCTCCATCACTTTATTTTCAATTATACTAATCACCAGGTAGGAAGTTCTCCAGCCGAGTAAATGCAATCCATGGTGGTGTCACAGAAGGGAACATAAATATGGACACACGACTTTCTGGAGATAACACATATATTTAATAAATAAAAATTAAATTTTATATAAAAATAAAAATATGCATATTACGTTAAAAAAAAAGGTTTAAAATTAATAAGATTGAAATAAATAAAAAAAGAAATAATCGCAAAAAAAAGGAAGAAATCAGTAGGTTTGGTCAATTCCACTCTTTCTAGTAAAGAGTAAAGTATGTCTTAACTTGAGACCAGATTCGGGGCGTAGCGGTGCGTGTGTTCTCTGACTTCCCTCTGGACTCTCGTTCTTGAAGGAAAACTCGTCGTCGGTACCAGAAAGGGGATGCTCCAGGTGTAGATGTTAAAGTCCACGATCAGCGCGAATGCGTGGCGTAGGTGTCGAATGTGAAGACGAAGATTTTTGAATGTTTAATAAACGTAAACGAGGAACGAAGAAAGGAAGAATCCTGGCGAAGAATCCGGTACGAAGAACCTTGACGAAGAATCCGGTACGAAGAACCTTGACGAAGAATCCGGTACGAAGAACCTTGACGAAAAACCCTAAAACTGAGGTCGGTATCAGATTCCCGTAGGAAACTAATCTCGACCTTTGCCACGATCTGCTTTCCCTCCATTGCCCTGCCTAAAACACTGGCAACCTCCAGGAAAAGCAGAAAGTGTGCAAATTTGGGGCAAACCCAGATTTGGGGTTCAAGAATTTCTAAAATTAAATATTTTGGGACGACGTGCTCGCTTCCAACTAATTTTTCATGTGCGTCGAATCAGAGGGCGCCACTGGTTTTGTTAGATCGGTGACGCCTTGTAGAAAAATATATCTAACTGGTGTGAGTGCCGAAAAAAAGTCGAGGTTAAGCGATTTGCGGCGCTCGTTACCATATAAGGTAGTGATGGAGTTAAGCAAGAAATGAAATTAATGTTTGTGTGAGTGGATGACGTAGTATGACGTGTAAACTAAAAGTGTGGCAATAGCTAATTGCTATGCTTAAAATAAGGGTAAATGTTGGATAGTAAGTAAGTAGGTATTGTCGAGTTTGTGAGTGTGAATATATTAATTAAATAAATACTTTATAACAAATAATTAATAAATAATAAATAAATAAATACTAATAAATACGCACGGGTTTGAGAATTATTCTCATATACGTGACAGTGGGTGTTTAAATTTAGTTAAACAGCTAAAGTTAAAGGAATGTAAAGATATAGTGAGCCTCTCAGTTGAGCGAATTGCTGAGCTGTCCTGTATAGAAGTTGCGCATCTCATTGTTGTGAGTGTATTCAAGCCGCCTTTTGCAATTTATCATAATTTAGAATAAGTTATGGTAGAAGTACTGAACAAAATCATCAATTCCAATAAACAAATCATTATTTATCAAAACTTTACCATAAACATTTCAGAAAATAGCTCATTAGGCACCAGATTGCTAGCCTTATTTGGGTCTTTTAATTTAAATAATTTGTTTTGCTAACGAACTATGCATGGTGTATCTAGTGCCACCTGAATCGACGGTATCCTTTTTTTAAAAAAATCCAATTCAAAATAGCAAATCTAGAGTCAGACCATTGTGGACAGTTAGTAGTTTTTTTTAGTAGTTAAAAGGAAATTAAATTCATTTCTATTGCATCTAAACAAATTAAATTATTTTAATCTAACTCATAAACTTACGCTTTTACTTTATAATGTACCGTAAAAAAAATACTTTAAAACCTCTAAAAAGCCTGTCCTGTTGCAATATCAATTCACCTCAAAATAAAATAACAAAACATGGAACAAATCAAATCAAATCAATCAATATTTATTTAAATAGGTTTCTGAGAACACTTTTGAATCGTCAATATAATGTAAAAAATGTTTTTTTCTGCCAAAAAGAGCTGGCAAGATGTTATTTTTAAAGTCATAATAATACTTTGATAATCAGTTAAAGAGTATACAAAATATACCGAAACACTTAGAAGGTAATAAAAATAAGTTAGTAAGCTACTAAACCATTTGAAGCGTCAAATATCGTCAATCGAGTGAAGGAATTCAGATATTTAAGTGTATTCTGCTATTTAATTAGGCATTAGCGCCATCAAAATTATATTTTTGCTCAATCATATGTATATACATATACTTACATATACTTAAAACTATCCATACTATCCATGAATGTAATAGTTTCAGTTTCAGTTCTCTCGTCAATCGTCGTACGGTGCGGTCGTGCTGCCCGTTGCTCTGCTGAATTTATCGTGCTTTTTTGTAATTGGTTAATTACGCTATTCCCATTTCTTTGTCACTCTTGTGGTGTTCAAGTGGCTGGACTCCGTCCATTGGGTGGATCTAGAGTGGGATAGCTGTTGTTACGGAAGACCCTACCTGACTCGTGAAGATTAGGTTGTTGTTCGTACCTCAGTGCCGCGAATGCCTAAAATTTTTGCAAAGTGAGTACAATCATTTAAATAACATTTCAAGATACGATGTTGTCCTGCGGTCTCTGGCGTGCAGCGCCGGACTGTTCCGACAGAGCCACCGTGATAGTGAGTGCTGACCGTGAAACAAAAAATCGAGAATCTGGAGCGCAATAACAAGGTAACTACTATCGAATTCAAAAACATACCCACTAAGAAAAGAGAGTCGAACGATGATCTATTCCAGACTATAATGAAAACTGCTAATGTACTTAGTGTACAACTACAGAAAAATTACGTTAAAAATGTCTACAGAGTAAATACTAGCAACCCGGATAATAAACCAATTGTTGCGGAATTTATCTCGATTTTTAAGAAAGACGAAATGATGTCTGCTGTGAAGGATTTTAATAAAAAGAATCCGAAAAACTTGCTGAGCACTAGCCATTTGTCAATCGAAGGACCTGCTAAACCTGTCTACATTAATGATAGCCTCACGTTTAAAACAAGAAAACTCTTCGGTTTGGCTCGTGACTATGCTAAAAACAATAACTGGCAATTCTGCTGGATTTATCGTGGAACTGTGTTTCTTCGTAAAGCTGAGGGCTTGCCTCGCATTCGAATTAATGAGGAAACTGATATTGCCAAGATTACTAAGTGACTATCTGGACATTGCTATGCATGCACTCGGCCAAGTGCCTACCTAGTTGAAAAGTATTTATTTGTCTTTTTCTACCTCTTTTCTACTATTTTTGTTAACATAAACTAGCTAAATGTACTACAAATGTACACATATCATAGAACCAAATTGTCTTACCATAATGTTATTTTAATGACCTTATTAACAAAAATATTCTATGCTAAAATTACTGTTATTCATACGCATTCGCAAGTTGTCTGTATAACAATTCACAGTATATGGTGTCTTGTAACTGGTTCCAAAAATTATAAAATTCAATCTCAATCTTAATGAAATCATTAATAGTTTAGATAACCTTGACTAAATAAAATGTACTCACATTGATGAGCCAGAATGTCGTATTGTACTTAATTCAGTTAAAAATAACTATAAGACGAATTTTAATATAATGACAGTAAATATTTGTAGTTCGGAATGTAACCTAGATAGATTCCTGGTCTTTCTCTCTGGCACTGGTGTTAGCATGGATGTTATTATACTCACGGAATGCTGGATAGACAGCAACTATACACCACGTATTATTGATGGTTATAATGTTTTTGCTAGTAAAAAAGAATACAATAAAAATGATGGTGTATTTGTTTATGTTAAGAAACAGCATAGTAATGTATCGTGTATCGAACCAAAATTTGATGATTGTACTGTGAGCAAGAGCTCACATTAAATAATGACTTTTTTTTTTTTTTTAAACTAAGGTGGCAAACAAGCTTACGGCCCGCCTGATGGTAAGCGGTCATCGTAGCCTATGGACGCTTGCAACACCAGGGGTATCACTTGCGCGTTGCCGACCCTTCAGAAATCTAATAACTTCTTTCTTGAAGAACTCCATACTGTAGTCCTTGCAGAAAACCTTGGCAGGGAGCTCATTCCACAACTTAAGCGTTCGCGGGAGGAAGTTTCTCTGAAACCGCACTGTACGCGACCATTTAGGTTCTAAAGTGTGAGAATGAATTCCCTGCCGATGGCGAGCGGTGCGATGGTAGAAAGTAGCCGTGGGCATCATTTCGAACAATTCCTCAGAACACAACCCATTGTACAAGCGGTAGAACACACACAGTGAGGCAAAGTCTCTCCTCAGACTTAAGGGCTCGATACCGCAAGTGAGTTTGGGATCGTCGACAATTCTCACAGCCCGTCGTTGAACCGAGTCAAAAGGGTCAAGCTGGTATCCGGGTGCACCTGCCCAGAGATGGCAGCAGTACTCCATATGGGGCCGAACTTGCGACTTGTAAAGTAACAACCTTTGCCCCGACGTGAAGTACTGCTTCGCTCTGTTGAGTACACCAAGTTTTTTGGACGCCAGCTTTACCTTATCTTGTAAATGATCTCGGAACTGAACATCGCTGGAGATGTCGACACCAAGGATCCCAATGCTCTTGGAGATGGAGAGGGGAGTGTTCTGGAATTGTGGGACCACAGTGAATGGAGTTTTCTTAGCGGTGAACGCGCACACTTGTGTCTTTGTAGGGTTGAATCGGACCAAGTTTACCCGTCCCCAGTCAGAGACCTGGGACAGTGTGGTCTCGATTTGAGATACAAGTTCTCCGCGGTTTTCCTCCACAAGGGAACGAGGGATGTTTGCACGACCCGTGTAAAAAGCGTCTCCATTACTGTCATCTGCATAGCAATGTATGTTGTTGATGTCCAACATGTCATTGATATGCAGTAGAAACAGCGTAGGAGACAGCACAGAGCCTTGCGGGACACCAGCATTAATGTCCATGCTATCAGAGCAACTACCGTCAACTACAGTTCGTATGCGTCTGCCGGACAAAAAGCTAGCCACCCATTTGCACAAACCCTCGGGCACTCCGTAAGATGGCAACTTCGATAGAAGACCGCGGTGCCAGACCCGATCGAACGCCTTCGCTATGTCCAGGCTACATGCCAATGCCTCCCCCTGACTCTCAATGGCTAGTGCCCATCGGTGTGTGAGATACACTAGAAGGTCACCAGTCGAGCGACCGTGGCGAAAGCCATATTGACGGTCACTGACCAGATCGTGTACTTCTAGGTATCTTAGAAGCTGTGTGTTGATCACACGCTCCATCACCTTAGAGAGGAGAGAGGTAATAGCGATAGGCCTGTAATTCGATGGATCTGATCTATCGCCCTTTTTGGGCACCGGGTGCACATTCGCAGTCTTCCATGTAGACGGAAATTGCCTAGAGTGGTAGGAAAGCGCGAAGAGGCGCGTGAGTACAGGACATAACTCAGGAGCACACTGCTTAAGCACCACTGCTGGTATACCGTCTGGCCCACTCGACTTATGAACGTCTAGAGAAAGCAACGCCCGCCTGACCTCCCGCTGCGTTATGGAGATTTCCGGCATGGACTTACCGCACCACGGTATAGTAGGTGGTACAGCGCCTTCATCGTTCATATTCGAGTTCGAGGCAAAGAGACTGCCTAGTAGATCGGCTTTCTCTTTAGCACTATGGGCCGAGTCACCATCGGTCTTTCGCAGTGGTGGTAACGACGACTGGCAGAAGTTCCCTTCGGCAGCTTTGGCAAGCGACCAGAAAGCACGACTCCCAGAAGGATAGCTCGCAAGTCGCCCACCTATTTTGCCGATGAATTGGAATTTTGCTCTGGCAGTTGCTTTCTTACTGAACCTCGAGGCAGCATTTAATTTGCGTTTTAACTCAGAAATATTCGGATCCTTATTATAACGAGCCGTGGTCCAAGCCTCATATGCATTTTGCTTAAGAATTTTAGCTTTTCTGCAAGACCTATTAAACCACGGTCGTTTTTTGACGCCGGCAGCTACTCGCGGGTTAGGAATATAGCATTCCATACCAGCAAGGATTGTCTCAGTGACTGCGGCTGCGCAGACGTCAGGATCTTCTGAGTTAAAGCAGATCTGCCTCCACGGGTACGATGCGTAAAATTCACGCAATCCATCCCAGTCTGCCGACTTATAGTGCCACACACGACGCCAGTTAGTTGGCCCAGAAGGATCAGGTTGTGTGCATGACACTTGAGTCCGAACGAGACAGTGGTCCGAGGAGCCAAGAGGCGCATCCACTGAGACGGAGTACCCGTCCGGACGAGTAGTCAGCAGAAGGTCCAGTAAGGAGCTCGTATGTTCCTCTATATCTGGTATTCTCGTTGGAGAAAGTACCAGCTGAGAGAATCCATAGGTCAGAGCAAATTCATGAGCAGATATCCCAGCATAGTTATTGGTTCGAGAACTGAGCCACTCGCGATGGTGGGCGTTAAAGTCTCCCAAAATAACTAGTTCTGCTGTGGGATATTATGACTTAACCATCCTCGCTAGTTATAGATCCCCATCATTTAAAAATACTTCAAATTTTGTTTATTCTTTGGACAATATCTTAAAAAATATTAAAACAAGAAATATAGTTTTATGTGGTGATATCAATATTAATATTATGCCTAATAACTGTTCTGGCCCTGTGGCCGATTATTTAAATTGCGTTTTTTCCCATGGTTTGCAACAGGGTATCAATATACCAACTATAAAAAGTAAGTGTATAGATCATTATATGGTTAAGAGTATCTATAAAGGTAGGAATATAGTATTCGATAAATTTACTGATCATACCCCCATATTTCTTAACATCGATATGCAAATTTAAAAAAATGTAGATCTTCATTTTACAAAAGAGGTAATCAACTATGCTAAAGTTTCTGAATGCCTTGAAAATGAAAGTTGGAGTGATATTTATTCTTACTAAATAAATTCATTTTTCATTTTCATTTTCATTTTTTCATTTCAATATATAAATAATATTATAACTGCAAAAGTAACTCTGTTTTTTAACTCTTCACGCTCAAACCGCTGTACCGATCAAGATGAATTTTGGCATGCAGAAAGTTTGAGTCCCGGAAAAGGAAAGGTGATCAACACACAGCTTTTGAGATACCTAGAAAAACATGACCTGATCAGCGACCGTCAATATGGCTTTCGCCACGGTCGCTCCACTGGTGACCTTCTAGTGTATCTCACACACCGATGGGCAATAGCCATTGAGAGTCAGGGGGAGGCATTGGCATGTAGCCTAGACATAGCGAAGGCGTTCTATCGGGTCTGGCACCGGGGTCTTCTATCGAAGTTGCCATCTTACGGAGTGCTCGAGGGTTTGTGCAAATGGGTGGCTAGCTTTTTGTCCGGCAGACACATACGAGCCGTAGTTGACGGTAGTTGCTCTGATAGCATGGACATTAATGCTGGTGTCCCGCAAGGCTCTGTGCTGTCTCATACGCTGTTTCTACTGCACATCAATGATATGTTGGAGATCAACAACATACATTGCTATGCAGATGACAGTACTGGAGACGCTTATTACACAGGACGTGCAAGCATCCCTCGTTCTGTTGTGGAGGAAAATCGTGAAGAACTTGTATCTCAAATCGAGATCGGTCTGTCCAAGGTCTCTGACTGGGGACGGGTAAACTTGGTCCGATTCAACCCTACAAAGACACAAGTGTGCGCGTTCACCGCTAAGAAAACTCCATTCACTGTAGTCCCACAATTCCAGAACACTCCCCTCTCCATCTCCAAGAGCATTGGGTTCCTTGGTGTTTTGGTGTTCACATCTCCAGCGATGTTCAGTTCCGAGATCACTCGCTAGACAAGGGAAAGCTGGCGTCCAAAAAACTTGGTGTACTCAACAGAGCGAAGCAGTACTTCACGTCGGGGCAAAGGTTGCTGCTTTACAAGTCGCAAGTCCGGCCCCATAAGGAGTACTGCTGCCATCTCTGGGCGGGTGCACCCGGATACCAGCTTGGCCCTTTTGACTCGGTTCAACGACGGGCTGTGAGAATTGTCGACGATCCCAAACTCACTTGCGGTATCGAGCCCCTAAGTCTGAGGAGAGACTTTGCCTCCCTGTGTGTGTTCTACCGCTTGTACAATGGGTTGTGTTCTAAGGAATTGTTCGAAATGATGCCCACGGCTACTTTCTACCATCGCACGAATTCATTCTCACACTTTAGAACCGAAATGGTCGCGTACAGTGCGGTTTCAGAGAAACTTCCTCCCGCGAACGCTTAGGTTGTGGATTGAGCTCCCTGCCAAGGTTTTCTCTAAGGACTACAGTATGGGGTTCTTCAAAAAAGAAGTTATAAGATTTCTGAAGGGTCGGCAACGCGCGAGTGATGCCCTTGGTGTTGCAAGCGTCCATAGCGGACCGTAGGCTTGTTTGCCACCTTAGTGGTATAAAAAAAAAAAAAAAAAAGGACATAAGCTGCTTGAAAACGTCAAGTATTAGTTGTTATTGTTAAAGTTGTTATTTGACGCGAGTTTCTTTATTAAATACCGAGTTAGCGAAGGATTCTAAGATTGGACCCATGAGCGAAGCGAATGATTTTAAGGCATGGAACGCAAATTTTATGGTCGTAAAAACAGACACATTAATATTTTATCTCAATTCTGCTAGGAAACAGATACGAGATTAACAATTAAAATATTCGTACAATCAGGAAGTTAGTGTACATCAAAAATAGCCTACTTATAAATTTTTAACAAAAAAGTTTACCCACGTTTCGAATGCTTGCATCGAAAAATCATACGCGCTAAGGTACTTTGCGCACGAAAACTATGTTTAGAATTTTAGACCGTTTCCAGTACCTCTACACGTGTTTACATATCTCAATTCAACATATATAAGGAGCTGGATTAACTCATATCTTTTAATTTTTTTCGAGTTCATTACAAAACAAATCAAAACGATGTTAATATTACAGAAATATTTCGATAACATTTTTTTTGGTGCGTTTAGAAAAGGCTCCATGCCAATTTAAAATACTTAAAACTAAAATGAATTAATTTTTGTTGTATTTTACATGTATAGAATTTATCGATTTAATAAAATAAAACGGACTGTTATATTTAAATAAAAAGTATTACATGTAAACATAAAGTGTAACAACGGAACACTAGTGGTAGTGGTAGTAAAAGGTTAACCGTGTTTCCAAACGTTTCATTATTTTTTTTAGCGGATTTAAAAGAAAACCTTTTGCGCAATATATGTTAGTGATTGCCATCTAAATAGCTTTCTTAATGACATAACTTTTGCAATTGAATAAATAGTTGTGGTAGGAAAGTAGCGTGGCTCAAGTAAAATTATTTTAAAGTTCTGAGCTCTTTTGCTAGTTTACATGTTAGGGTAGGGCTGCAAACACTAATGTTCTTGACATCGTACAACAACAACAAGTTTGACCTTTCTTGCAATTGTGTTATCTTAGAAAAGTTTTTGAGTCTGTTAACCCTGTTTTATTCCCATGTAACTATTTAGTTTTTGTCTTACTGACTTATGGAACCAAATTGTTGTCATACCATTTCTTTGCATTCTGGATGCCCATCTCTGCATTTGGTATACATTATGCCACGAAACCTCAGTAAAACATAAAACACTGTTATCAAAATAGAGTGTTTTGCATTTGGTTGTAATATTTACGAAACAAAATTATTAAATAAAATTGGCACAAGTACGCTGCCCTGTGGAACTCCTAAGTAAGCGCAATTTATGTCTTCCCACAACCCAGAATACCGTATGACTAATTTTTTTGATAAATATCTTAAGGGATATTGTTTCAAACGCCTTTACTACGCGTACAAGAATGGCCTGGGTGGAATACGTTTTTAGTTTGTGCTGTCTATTATATGCTCTCAAACTAACAAACAAACATACAAACTCACTTCCGCATTTGTAATATATTACTTCTATGGATATAGAAAGTGATGACAATATAGGCCAATAGTCACTAAGTTCAGATTTATTAAGGATTGGAATTACTACCGATTTTTTAGTAATTTTGTAAAATATCATATTTTATACTTAGGTCGTTAACATAGAGATTTTAAGCTGTATGCAGTATATAATTTTACCCGATATTTGTTAGTTACTGCTTGAGTTGTTGTATTTAAGGGATCTTATGGGTTGTAGTACCCCATTTTTATCAATATGTTTAAGGGCGCCGGAAGGGGGGTGCCAGGTGGTGCACTTGCACCCCTTGGGAATCTCGGGATCAACAGGAATTATTGAAATAATAAGCCGTCTGTTGAAAATTATTTTTTTATTCACAATAATTAGTAGGCAGTAATTACACAATTCTCATTTAAAAAGCAACTGCAGCCGGTGGGGTTTTTGACCGAACTTATTAATGACGTTTTCTATAAAGTTATCTTTATTGTTCTTGGTTATCATGCCTCGGTGGACACTTTACAAGGATAATCCAGACAGTCGCTCGTCACCTGTTGTGGACCTATTCCAAGTTTTAACTCTTCTCAGTGTGCTTAAAGATCTTTCTATTGTGCACGTTGTGACGGGTAGACTAAGGTCAATCTTGATCGCTTCTGCTACCGAAGGAAAGAAATCATTTTCCTCGTCGATGTAGTCTATAAGATGTTTTTCATATCGATCAACTCCACTGATATAATTTGCCGCTGGCTGTGGATATTTCCTCATTTCAAACCAAGTTGTGATTTCTAAAATAAAATTAGGTAAAAGATCGCCATACAAATTTTCAATGTCTTTTGCAGCTCTTAGAAATTATTTTTACTGAGGCCTTTTATTATTTTTGGGTGTAGTTGTAACAGAGAAAATGATTTTTTATGTGTTTCAGAAAATCTGTCTTTTTAAGAAGAAATGATCGAATCAAGGTAAGGGATATATAAAGCTCTTCTGTAAAATTCTTCAACGTTTTCGGATGGGTGGTTGGATCGATGAGCCTGTCGTTTCGTAACTCGTTGGCATTTAATCTCAATATTAAGGTCTTCGCAACTTTGTTTAGCTTCTCCAAATATAGCAGTAAATTCCTGCGATGCGTTTTGTCTGTGACCATCTATTATTTTAGTGAGTTTGCAAATGTGGTCATTCACTGAATTAATGTCAAAATCTACTTGTTGAAGCTGGTTGCAGACAGGCTCAAGCTTTGCCGAGTAATTAGCAATAATATGCAATGCCACAATAAAATTTGTGGTGGTCAAAGCAGTGCGCAGTTGGTAAGCTCTAACCTTTGTCTTAGAATTAGTGGCTTGATCTTCTGAGAGGTCTTGTAATGCTTCTATAATTTTGGTGAAATTTTGAGCAAAAATTCGAATACTTTTGTACTTTGCAGACCATCTGGTTTCGCAAAACAATTTGGATTTTTTTTTCGCCGTAAAATGCTCTCTCTGAAAAAAGTTATAGTTCCCTTAATCATTCCAGCAGTATTTCTTATTTCACTCAAATTATTTAAATCATTGACAACAAGATTTATAATGTGACTAGCACAGTGGAAATACTTTTGCTTTGGGATATTTATCATTAATTATTTTCTGAACTCCACTAACATGTCCAGCCATCGTGGAGCAACCATCATACCCTTGCCCTACCATTTTGTTGAGATCTAAACCACATGATGTCAAAAAAGATATTATAACTTCAGAAATCGATGCAGCATCTAATTTTTGAAGTGGTCTGTACCCCAAAAATTCTTCAAGTATTACGTAACTGTGTTTTGTTTGTTCAAACTTGACGTATCTTATGCCCATTGAAAGCTGTTCAGTCCCGCTTATATCCGCTATCTCGTCAGCCAAGATTGAAAAGTATGCCGCTTCTTTTGCTTCATCAGTAATGGTTTCACGAAGAACATCAGCACAGGTTTCATTAATTTTGTTTTGTACTTGATGGGCATTTTTCGAACCAGTCGCAAAGTGGTCTTTTAAAACCGTATCTCCTGCCTCAACTCGGAAATGTAGTAAGTCTTTGAAAACTGACCCATCTTCTGTTTTTCCTCGAAGGGGTAAATCATGCGTAGCACAAAATAAGACCGAAGATATAATGGGTTGAAGTTTTTTTTCTGTTTTCTGAAATTTCCCTGTGATATTCAGTATCAATCTGTTCATAAACGTAATTTTTTTATGCATTATTTCCAGAATTTTTTTACAACGTATAACCGATTCACGATGCCACTGGCTATTTGCATGAGATTTCGCACACTCATGAAATTTTTGTTATTTTTGCATGGCCGAACGATAAATGGCCCCCAAATACTGCCTTGATGAATTTGTGCGGAAAATAATACACATGTACGGCAAAGTGGTCCTTTAGTCAGAGCAGAATAGGCTAACCAAGGGTATGCTGTGAGCCACTCGTGGCGAAATGCACGTTGTTGTGTTTCGTTTTTATAATCGATGTCCTGCTTGAAATCATAATCTTGCGGAGGATTCCACGCTGTTTCGAGCACTTTAAACCGTATTTCATCACTGATACGTACGTTAGAATCCTCATATAAACCCACATCATAAATATTAACTAAAGTTTGTTGTGTTGTTAATTCAGTTTTACTAGTACTTCGCTGTGCCGAAGTACTTAGACAATCTTTAGCATTAAACTGTTCATTTTCAATCATTTTTCTCTTGCAGAAAAATCGCCTTATGTCACTCATATTTTATAACAAAATTATAATTATTTTCACTTTGAAAAAAAAAGAAAGGAAACACACGTTAGCTCACTTGTCACTGCTTCCTGGTACTGATTAATTAATTACGGCGCACACTGACTAATTAGCTCGCTCTTGCACATGTAATCAAGTCAAGCAATCATTCTTGACCTATTGGGCTGTATAAACTAACTATCTATCTATATTTTCGAAATTAAAATACGGCAACACTATAACAACACTAAAAACACTAATCTATGGAAACGAATATGGCGGGAACTATTAATTTTTCAAACGAATGCACTGTGCACTGAAGATAACTATTAGTCACTACTCGCGATTTGTTCACTCGGAACGAACTGTTCGAACTTCAATCGAAAACTGACTGACTCGGAACGCGACCTAGCCCCCTTATATATCAAAATGTAAGGAAGGTTCCAGATTCCCTAACGTTCTCGGACGTAGCTCTGTCCCTGTCATCTATAATCTATGTCTCTTTCACATTTATGAACTTTCTAATTCATTCGCGATTGACTTTGACAATTTACGCTTTCTCTGTTAAGTTCATCCCATTTATGCTGGTGCCATCTCGTGTGGAGTAGCGGTACTTTAAAGGGTGCGTTCAGAGAAATAATGGAAATCGATTTATATCGATCCCGGTACTCCTGGCCCACCAACTTAGAATTTTTAAATTTCGATCGTCGCGAACAAATAGGTGTGAGCCGTGAGGACTGCGTACATATAAAATAAATTTATGAATTTAAAATATTCAGAAATATTATAGTCTAATTATAGTCAGAAATTTGTAAATGTCTCGAACATAAAATAAACCGGGCTTTAGATGTTTCCGACTAAAATTTCAATTTTTTATTAACAATCATAATGCGGCGAAGATTGTAAGAAAACGTAAATCTGCACCACCTGGAAATTATTTCTGCCGGCGCCCATGAGTATGTTTTAAGTAGAGAGACTAATTTGCGTTTAGTTGGTTGGAACAATTTTGCCGATTCATGTTTGTTTTTTTTTTCTAAAATACTTTTTTTTTTCGAAGAAATTTTTGAATGTTCTCTGTAGTATAAGAACTTCTAGATACCTGTTGGAATTTTGAACTGACTTTTATTTCTTTCTTGCTTATTGTTTTCCTACCCGAGACTTCATTGATAACAGACGAAATTTTCTTAGAATACTTTACTTAATTCTATTTTACTTGCCTTATTTAATCTACATTTTTTTTTAGTTTTTAAATGTTGAAATTGCACTCTCTTCTGTATTGTATTAATTAAAGTAATGTTATAAAATAAAAGTATAAGTTAAACGTTCTCCTGGAACTGTTTTTGTTTCATATATTACATGTATATTTTAGTAATAAACCTGAGAGAATTAAAATAAAAATTATGAAAATCAAACATTATATACCATAACCCTATAAACGCATAAATTTAGTCAAGGCCACTTAGATAACATGCAATATAAGATAGTAACATGTAGGTCAATTTTGCACGTGACTAAAGAGATATAATGCTATCTCTTTCAAAGAAATTTAACGTCATATTTGAACATGCCTTAACCGACGGAATGAAGATAGGTCATCCAACAGTCAGACAAACAAGGAGGCAAACTACTTCAGCTAATTTGGGATATTGTGACTGTAAGTTTCTTTTGACATGAATTGTCAATTTAGGATGAGATTTTGATAAACCTAAAATTTGTCATTTTGAATGTTAAATCCATAGAAATTCGCATGTTTAGTTACAAATAAAGTATGTTTTTGGGATTTTTTAAAATCAAAGTATGAATTTAAGAGGTTGAAATACAAGGCGTGCTCGTTTTGCCTGTTGCTATCTGATAACGAAGTACATTTAGAACCATTTATCGCTAATGGCGCTCGTACTACTTAAATAAACACTTTGTGCTAGATTTTCAAAATTGTGGCTATACGCCACACAAATACAAATTGCGATACAAAATTCAAATTTGAATGATCCAATAAATGGTATCGGGAAGACCGAGCTTTGTTAGTTTTATTAACGACACCATCTATTGTCAAGTAGCTTTAGTGTTGCTGTATCGACAAAAACAATAGTATTACTACTCGCTAATAGATGTCCGGAAGAGTCGTATTTTTTATTTTATTTTTCCCTGAAAATACGGATAAAAGGAAGTTATCTAAAAATGAAACCTAACTAGATAGATAGCTCGATCGCCCCCAAACTCTCTGCATACAAAATTTCTTGAAAATCGTTGGAGCCGTTTCCGTGATGCAGATTATATATAAACAAGAATTGCCTGTAAAAAATTTGATCATTAATCTAACAAAGACAAAAGTTATGCATTTTTATCAACGCCCAAACCAACAAAAAATTAAAGTCAGTTACAAGGATATTAACCTAGAAAGTGTAAATACAACTAAATTTCTAGGGCTAATCGATAGTCAGTTAACATGGAAACCTCAAATTGAAGAAATACGTACAATTTTTAAAAGGAGCCATTTCTATTTGATTAAGTCTTTGTTTATCTGTATGTGTTCTCTACATGAATAATATTTTATCCACTATCATTAGTATTGTTGCAGGAAATAATCAGTACGCAACATATTAAATTGATTGTAACCGCAACCGCAGTCGCACTCATGCCTCGTTCATAAAGTTATCAAACTAGTTCTCTTAATCGCTATCAATTAGGGCATATAAAATACAAATCGTTATTTTTAATTATTTAAAAGAGTTCTTCTATACGTCATTCCTCTAGAAATATGTGGAGATTTAAAATAGAACACTGATATGGAAGTATCATGATGCAATGACAGACCATTTGATATTGATGATAACAAAAGTTAGACAAATATTGCTTTGATACGCTGAAACGTAGTCAGTCCTTCCTACATACTCACATCTCCTTGTTTTTGCGTAAAGCATGTAAATAGTGTTAAATATTAAAATAATCACAAAATAAAAACAGCAAGTGCACAATGAAAGCCAGAGTAGACTTAGACACCATTCTTGTAGAAGAAATCGGACAATTCGGAAAGTACCAGTTGCGGATGTTGTTGCTTGCTATGGTGGTGGCGATATTCTCCAGTTGGGGGAATGAGTATGTGTTTACCGCGGCACGGATCAATACTAGGTAATGAAATTTATATTTAAATATATACCACAGTATAGTATAGTATTAGCCTTCGAAAAAACTGTGACATACGAATAGATGGACGGATAGACATAAATATAAGAGTAGCTTTGTTTAAGAGTGTTAAGGAACCCTTGAAAATAGTGTTTGCGCCTAATATAACAAATATAAAATTACAATAGCAGTTCATACAAGATTTGCATAAAAATTTCGTTGGTATAAATTTTTTTTGGAAAGATTTGATCTGGTCTTATTTAGAGAAGAAACTTTTTACTTAATCAACTTGTGAATAGTATAATTCGATATTGCTGGGCAGTAAGTAGGTATTAGGCAAACGAATAAACGCTACTGTACAGTGACGTTACCTTTTGAGTTGAAATAGCAGAGTGTATTACTATACTATTTCTCGCCAAATATTTACCGCTATTTTTACTATTTAAATTGGAAAACCTCAAAATCAACTCCTAAGGGGTACAATGAAAGTTGTGTAAAATGTATTAACGTTCATAAGTACCTAAGAAAGCACATGTAGTAAATAAGTATAAATAACCAACAAAATGGTCGGAAAACAATTTATGATACAATTTACCTAAAATGAAATCGATAAAAAATGACAATTTATGAAATGGAGAAAAAATAATAAAATGGAAATTATAGATCTAAGTATTAGCTTTATTCGCGCTGCTGAAGATGTCCTTTCAGTATTTACCCGAGTTCTAGTAGCACTTGTGGTAAGATACAATGAATGTAATGTGGATACTTCACTTAACTTTTACGAATTAATTCACGAAATAAGTTTCATTCAGTTTTACTCGCAATGTAAATTTTAAAATTAATGCATAAATAAAATTAAAAAATAAATGCCATATCTATGGCTACATCATCAATCAATCATTAATTTGCTAGGTTTCTGCCTTGACAGTCTAATAAGTAAATCACTGATGCGGACAATAAGTTTTGTCGCAGTTAGCTTTTTTAACGCCGAGAATTCCTCATGGATACCACCCGGCCGCTGGAGCTCTTACCGACTAAAACCCAGCGGTATGCCTCCGGGGCACCCTATTCAGCCTTCAGACGTTGCAACTCTGCCCAGGCAGGGCACTCTTGCATTGTCGCAGTTACCTTTGTTTTCGCTGGGAATTCCTCATGGATTGCGTCGTGGAGTTGGCGCTAACGATATGCCGGACTTTTACCGGCTAAAACTTAGAGGTGTCTACCAGCCGTCATGTGCAGGGGCCACGGGCACACTTTCACATTCTACCGCGACCCCACGGCGTTGGTCCGCGACAAAGTTGCAGGCCCCTTCGCAGATTTGGGGCAGTGTCATGCTTCCACCTCCTCTCTTCCTAGATTTAGGGAAATAAAGGAGATCATGACTCCATTCCCCCTCCTCCTGGATAGACGCACGGGAAATACAACGCCCGTCTCTCCTCCCCATGGGAGCTTCCCGGTAGTGCGGCAGCTACCGCCCTACCAACCTTTACCGACCGAAGCCCCCAAGGAGTGGCAGGAGAAGATTTCCATACACTCGAGAACCCTACCCCACCGATAATTTTTTTTATAGGGGTTTGCTCCTCGCGGGCCGGTCACTCAAACCAAAGCCGTCGCTCCTGCCTGACTAGGCCTAACTTGGCCTACGAACTACCAAGTGCCTGCTTTGCGGACGGGGATACGATTTACGACGGTGGCAAAGTATTTATCGTTTTTAAATTAAGGCATTAAGTTGAAATTTGTATCAAAATAATCACACTGATTGGATTAGAACTATAAATAGAAATTATTAATCTATGGTCTCTAGAAGTTGTAAAAAAATCAAGCTTCTAAGTCAACGCAATAAAAAAATTACGGCCATATTTTTGCATTGATAAATTCAAAACCCCTGGGGTACTTTAAAGCAAGGTCTAATCACAAATGTAGGGAAAAATCCCAAAGACGGATGTCCATTTACGGCCAAAAACGCCCAGAAAATTTAGTTCATTAAAATAAAACCGGCCAAGTGCAACTCTAGCTAGAGGGTTCCATACAAACTTATTATATGTAGATAGCGCTTCCATCATGAGATCAAGTCTCCAAGGTCAACGGAAAATACCCCATAGGTTTTATTTTAATTGTATCACAATATGCAAAATAAATGACCGTATATTGGTCTTATTTTTTTTTTTACATTGACTTAGAAGCATGATTTATTTACAACTTTAAGTCCCCGCAGACATATCACTATTTGAAATTAATTTCAACTTGATACGTCCACGCGTTCTTGACTAAAAGGGTCACAACAAACAGACACACAAATATTTTTTTTAAATGTGTTATAACTACAAATTAACGAATTTTCCCTATATCTGTGACCTTTGTGTCAAATTTCATGATTCTAGAGCAACGGTAAGTACACCATAGGTTTTGTTTTTTTTGTGAATACCAAAATATGCGACAAAAATAGCCGTATATTGGCTGTATTTCTTTCCTGAGTTGACTAAGAAGCTTGAATTTTTTACAGGTTCACGGGACCCTAGAACTTAGTATTTGATATTTATTTCGACGTGATGCCTTTACGCGTTTCTAAGAAAAAGGGTCAAAACGATGCCTACGGTTACTTTCTACCATCGCACCACCGCCACCGGCAGGGAATTCTTCCTAACACCTTAGAACGTAAATGGTCACGTGCTGTGCGGTTTTAGAGAAACTGCCTACCGCGAACGCTTAGGTTTTCTCTAAGGACTACAGAATAGGGTTTTTCAAGAAAGAAATTATTAGATTTTTGAAGGGTTGGCAACGCGCGTTCATAGGCTACGGTGACTGCTTACCATCAGGCGGACCGCATACAAAAAAAGGAATTATTTAAGCATGTTCATGGGTGAGGAATACGTTCACTATTCATTAATTATCTGTTTTACAATAGTTCTTGTAGTAACGAAACGGCCAAGCTACATATTTGACTAACATATAGAGTTTGTAAAGTTATGCCTTGTAGAGTCAGGGCGTCTAGAATGAGAAGCTTGGCTGTTCATGAGATCTGATAACTTTTTGACAGTGCGGGTCATATGTTCTCGTCTTGGCAACATTTTAAATGAAAATGTTTTTGGTGGGATATTGTTTTCTTCATCTCATTCACAGTGGTGCCTTTGCCACGCAAAACCACATGACTAGATTAAGAGACCGGTAAAAGCTCGTCTAAATAATCAAAAGAATACAACTTGTAAACATTTTATCACATAACCCTGGTTTTTCTTATACTAATCCTTACTAAATTAAAGTGGGACTAAGCTGTGGGTTATTCCTTCCCTATGCGTGAAAATTAGTTTTTTAGCGATAAAAAACAAACCGCTAAACCGATTTGTTCAAACTCGACTATCTACGAGCAAAAAAAAAGCTTACTTACATATATATCACATACATACGCGCACACACATAGACATACGCGCACACACATAGACATCGCTCTAAAAAATATGGTAAACGATTCTCCGGGTCTCAAACTGTAAAGAAAACGCATAAGCGATTTTGATTTTCGGACCAATTATAATAACTTCCCACAAGAGAAGTTGAAAAGTTTATTTATCATTTTGATCAGCTATATTTTGATAGTTTAAGAAAACGAAGCCATATTCTTTATAAACATTGCTTTTAATAAATATATAATCTGATCTGGCAAAAACTTTTAAAACGAACCCTAAACTATTATGGCCTAAACTTCTACCTATCTGGCTAAAATGATGTAAGCGCTGACAAGATTGCAGATATTTGTAATCTTAATCTTAATAATTCGTATAATTTACTTATCGTAGGAATAGTGATGACACGTTCGAAGCAAAGTTGACAAACAACCATTTACCAACGAGATTTACAAGCCAGGATGTGTTGACGGCAATCAAGAGAATAGAAGTATCCATTCCGTAGTAGTAACGTAGTCTGTACAAACGAAGTAAGCTCGTTTTGATGGCAAACTTGTGACATAGGTAATTGTTATTAAATCTGCAGTTGAACTCGCTTATCCATTGACTGCCATACTTAACACAACGTTAGATTCTGGCGTATTCTCATCAGTATGGTAGACAGCATTAACTGAACCACCTTTTAAATCAAGCAATACATGAGCAGAAAACTATACCCATACCGTCTGCATTTTCTAATATATTTAAAAGAATGTTATGCCCTTTTGCTCAACTTTTACGCTAATCTTTAACATGGCTTCGTAATTGGATAAATGACACTCTGTCAACGTCCCATTTAACCATGTGCAGTAAGACGTACCTTCAACCAAACTACAGCGGTATGGTGGTGCCGGGAATATGCTAAATCTACTTTCTGACTTTGGGTTATCTGTTCTATTTCGCATTTTATGAAAATTCCGACTCACGTTTCATTTGCATTTTTTATAAATAACATATGTGCAGATTTCTGTATTACAGTGTGATATAAATAAGCTTACTTCTGATTAATCTGGCCAGGTAGTTCAAATTCAAATGTTAACTAAGAACAAATGTAATGAAAAAAATATTATTAAACCAAAATCTAA
The DNA here is from genome assembly GCA_946406115.1 of Apoda limacodes. Lineage (NCBI taxonomy): Eukaryota > Metazoa > Arthropoda > Insecta > Lepidoptera > Limacodidae > Apoda > Apoda limacodes. The sequence goes on from OX291556.1 coordinate 27,220,866, forward strand.
AAGACACTTGGAAATGTTGAAAAACAATTTACTGTTAAAGATTCCATCTCTTGTTGATTGTGGTGACCATTATACTCAGATTAATATTTTGATAATGCGTTAAGTGAAGAGTATTACTTAATATTTACACTAGAGACATATTTACATATCTGGAAAAAACGTCCTGGTCAGCAATATATGGCTTACGCCACGGTCGCTCGACTGGTAACCTTTGATGATTCAACCCTACAAAGACACAAGTGTGCGCGTTTGCCATTAAGAAAACCCCATTTACTGAAATCCAACAATTCCAGAACACTCCCCTTACCAGCACCCCAAGAGAATTTGGAGAATTGGGGTATTGGGATTCTTGGTATTGATATCTCCAGCGATGTTGAGTTCCGAGATTATTTTCAGGAGAAGGTGAAGCTGGCGTCAATAAAACTTGATGTACTCAACAGAGTAGTAGTTAACCTCGGGCCAAAGGCTTTACAAGTCGCAAGTCCGGCTCCATATGGAGCACTACTGCCATCTCTGGGTGGGTACATACGGATACCGGTTTGGCTCTTTTGACTCGGTTCAAAGACGGAATGTGAGAATCGTCGACGATCCCAAACTCACTAGCCGTATCGAACCCTTAAGTCTGACGAGAGACTTTGCCTCCCTTTGTGTGATCTACCGCTTGTTTAATTAATATGTTCTGAAGAATTGTAGAAATGATACCGATGATAAACTTCTACCATCACACTGATTGCATTCGGCAGAGAATTCATCCTCACACATTATAACCTAATGTACTTCTACTTAATGTATCTACTTGACGTACAGTGCGGTTTCAGAGAATCGGCAATTTCATTTTTAGATTTTGAAATGGAAAGCGCTCCCCTGGACCAAACATTAAAATTTGTGTACCATTCCTCTTTCATATTACACATTAATGATCTGCCTGTGGGTGTAAAAGACAGTCATGAGACAGTGTTTGCAGATGACACATTACCTTTATTTTAACTTAGCACACGCAAAACTATTTTGAATAACGTTAACAACTATCTGCTTAAAGTTGTCTACTGGTTCAACATGATCAAATTACTTCTAAATAGCAAGAAAAGTAAATGTATAATATTTTTTACACTGAATAGCAATCAGATAAAAACCAGTGTATTTATAAACGGTAAGCAGTTTGATATTGTAAATAATACAGTATTCTTAATACTACTTTAGGCCTTGAAGCTTCAGTGGAGCCCAAATTTAGCTAGATTAGCGAATAGGTTAACGTTTTCAGCATTCGCGGTTAAAAAGATTCATCAAATTACGGACGAAGCTATTGCCCGGATAGTATATTTCAGCTACTTATGTAGCGTGATGTCCTACAGTATTTTACTTTGGCGACACGCAGTTAATATTCAAAAAATCTTTGTGGTGCAAAAGAGGGCATCTCGATCAATTTACAATCTATCCCATAGACACTCTTAAAGAGATAAATTTAAGCAAATCAAGTTCTTAACCTTATCGTCTCAGTATATATTACATAATTTAATTTTTATTCATAAAAATACTGATTGATTTAAAAACTCGAAATATTCACAAACATGTTCTGATCTACACAAGGCTTAAAAAAATATGTAGATCATTTAAAGGACGATGTATCCCTTTTGTACAATAAAATCCCTGCAGAATTATGTAAATTAAATTTTAAAAAGTTATTAAAAAAATGTACAACATAAACTTGTCGAAAAAGCTTATTACTAGTATATACGCAATTCAGGACTACCTTGATGATAAAATGCATGGGCTTAAACAATTATGAAAACATAATTTACTTCATAATTTTTATTGATTAATTAAAATTAATAGAGTGACTGCAGGAGAGTTTCCTTAGCACAACCGGACTACTGCTACAAGAGGGTTTTTACTCACTAGTACGCCATTTTGACTTAGAAACGATACTAACTATTAACATATAGTTTATTGACTTAAAAAGTGATATATCCCATATTGGACAAAAAAAAGCATATGAATTTGAATGTCTAAAGTTTGAATAACTGTATCTATTTGAAAGAAACGTGTTAAATGTAAAACGTTATAAGAATGTCGTGGTTGTTTTTATTTTAGGCATCATTTAATATGTATTTTTGCATATTTACCTTTTATTTCCTCATTATGTGTGTCTTTTTAGCTATCCCGTAAACAAATAAATAAATATTACTTACAACTTTCATCGTTCTGTGACCGAGAGAGTCTTATTTATTTAGGCGCAATGTAGATGTTTACAGAAAAATCAATATCGTTATAGATAACAAGATAATTCCTAAAATGCTTTTACTTTGCAGATGTTTAATTCCAGAATGTGAAGAACATAATCAGGAACTAGATTATGCCCCCTCTTGGATCCTCAACGCTGTCCCTGGCACCAGTTTAAATAGTTTTAGCAATTGTCAGCGTTACGCCAACTCGTCCCTTGTATCACTACCCAGTAACAACACCTGCCCTAACACCCTGTTTGATCAAAACACACTGGTATCGTGCGAGCAATACGTTTACGAAAATACAAACACTATAGTGTACGAAGTGAGTAAATCAAAAACTTTAGCCAGTTTTGTTATTGTTTTTTGGCCTGTAACATTCTTTTTTGTTTTAGTTCGATTTGGGATGTGATGAATGGCGCCGTGCAGTTATTGGATCTGTGAGGACTGTTGGTTATTTGATTGGTCTTCCAATCACAGGCTACATATCGGACAAATGGGGACGGTGCACCGCTTTAGTTCTTACTTCAATAAACACAGCCTGGATCGGTATCACTAGGATATGGATTAATAACTTTTATGGTTTTGTGTTTCTACATTTTTTAGAAACAGCTTTGGGGGCTAGTTTTATTTGTGTACATATTTTGTGTAAGTGGATTTTAATTCCTATTTAAGTAAAATTTTTTGAGAGTAGTCAAAAGGGTCGAACCTTGAGCCTAATCAAACATACAAACTTGGATTGGCTATATTATGAGCTAATTATATAAGTATTGGTAGAAGTAAATACATAAATACATGTAGCGAAAATCGATTGCTAGGTCGCAGCAGGTGGAAATTCGTAGCTTTCGCCTAGCTTTGCTAAGAATAGAGTTGCTGTATTTTTCAACCTAATTTAACAAAACTTTATAAACTTATTATTTTTAGGACTTTATAGGTACTGTCCTGGTGTGTATATACGTATTTTACTTTCTTCTACTCGTAGATAAACGTTATTTCTCATATTCAAATATGTGATGGAAAAGTGTGTTGTTAGTGTCAGTTGTTAAGCTGACACTTGTACATTAAGAGAAAAACAATATCCCGATCACCAATGCTTATTATAGGAATGTACGAAGTTTTTTGACATAGTAGTAACTTTAGTCTTAGAAAAAAAACTAGGTTATGTTCAGCCTCAGCAGATATTGTCCAGGGACAGCAAAATATTTGAGAATTCTAAGTCGAAAACACTTTTGACGTAAAACAACAAATGATCTACAATGTACTAAACGTCCCGTACAATAATGCATTCAGAGTACTGCGTAGCGCATCGAGAATGTTCGCAGAGCTTGGTACAGATGGGTTTCACGACCTCGTGCGTAAGAAAGCAGCATTTTTGCTGCAGCGCCTACATGCCAGTGGCAACAGCGTCTTGATGATGATTGCTGCTTAACCTTACAGCCCCATCCAGATGCCCGTGGTGCGGCCTATAAGAAGAGGCCTATAAGAATATACCTAACAGTCACTACCTCTATATGCACCTAGTAACATTCTTACAATATATAGTATTACTAGCTTTTTCCAGCAACTCCAACTGCCCTAAATTCGGTTATTAGCGAGGGATTCAAGTAAGTAGTTTGTCCACGTGAAATCCGGTTAAAGTTATTCCTGTGGGAACTTTTGAATTATCCAGGATAAGCAGTATCCTATGTCCTCCTCCGTCCTTTCAAATATCCTTGTGCCAAATTTCAGCTCAGTCGAAAACGTAAAAGAAGAACAAACAAACGAACTCACTTTCGCGTTTATAGTATCAGTACAGTGCAGGCATAATTCTGAAATAAAATTTTATTCATTTGTGTCTACCTTTTTTTTTCTATTGTAATCAACTACTTAAAGTATTATTTTGCAGTAATGGAGTTAGTTGGACCAAAGTACCGACCATACACCGTGGCTACAAATAATACATTTTATTCTTTTGGACAAGTGCTGCTGGGTTTGATCGCTTGGGGAGTACCCAACTGGAAGAATCTCACTCTCACCCTATATATACCGCAATTCTTTACTCTATCATATTTTTGGATCATGTCAGAGTCAGTGCGGTGGTACATGAGTAAAGGACTTTATCAAGAATCTGAGATTATTCTGAGAAAAGTTGCTCGCGTTAACGGAAGAACAATATCTGAGGAATCTTTATTAGCACTCAAACTTACAACTGAAGAAGAAAAAAAGACTTTACATGAAAAGAAAAATATGGAAGAATCTATGCTTATTTTATTATGTCGGTATAAAAGTATAATACTTCGATGTTTTGTAACGGGAATTTGGTGGATAACGGGTACTTTGGTATACTATGGGTTATCTATTAACGTGGTGAACATATCAGGAAACCGTTACTTAAACTACGCGGCCGTGTCTACGATTGAAATACCCGGGTGTTGGGTCAGCGTACTGCTTATGAACAGAATTGGAAGGAAACCTCTCTTCATAATCGCTTGCTGGACTTGTGCAGTTTGTCAGATAGGATATATTTTGACACCAAACGGTGAGTTGCTTGTAATAACATATATTAGCAACACTAACTATATATTCACCTATATATTCACCTCTAAACACATTACTGTACGCCCTAGCTCATTTCCAAATAAAGTTTCTGATAAAGGTGAAAATCTGATGAGACTAGTTTCACTTGAGCTGACAACGAGTTATAATAAAAAGTACTTCTTCTAAAACATTAATACAATATTTAGGTTAATTCTTTTTGTTTCAATACCTATTCAATTCGCCACTTTTATGATTAGAAAATTCTTAGTGCAAAAATATTTGACATAATAAATTTAATAATATTTAATTAAAGTAATATTATTTATGACTGATACAGATAATTACAAGACGACCATCACACTTTTCCTGATCGGCAAGTTCACAATCTCCATGGTGATGAACTCCATGTACGTGTACATCGGAGAACTGTACCCCACGCCCTACAGACATAGATTTTTTGCAGCTTCTTCCATGATGGGCAGGATGGGTTCTTTCATCGCTCCGCTTACTCCTGCTTTTGTAAGTTGTTAATTAAGAACTATATATTAACTATTTTAAATATATTTAGAGGAAAAATAATACCATTTCAAGAGTCAGTTTAACACAAAATTCAATGATTTCTAAGGTTTATTAGGAAACAGCGAACTGGTCGACATGGAGGCCCCTTTGTTACAATGGCCGTACCTTCATATAAGCTCAAAAACCTGGCTTGTTTAACTATTAAATGAAATATCAAGAATATAATATCCATTACCAAGAACATTATCGTCTATCCAACATTTTAGTACCGAGATACTAACTTATCTCTAAGAGTATGCCGCAACTAAGTAGCAACAGCGCGAAGGGCAAAGGAGTCGCGTGTAAAATCCCGTTATCTCGCTCCACACACTAGCTATCAACCTTCAATCCTCTGATCTCTTTTTCAATCTACTAGCTTTTGCCCACAACTTTGTCCGCGTGGACTTTGGAAAAAGAAATATTTTTCCAATTTTGTCTGTTCAAAAATTTCGGATTTGTGGAAATGCGCAAAAAGATGATATTCAGAAACAAATTTTAAAAAAAATGAAAATAAGGTATTATTTGATAAAAGAAAATTAAGTGGTCCAGTCTTCAGGCAAAAAGCAATGGCGATTAGTAATTGTAAACAAAAAAATATTTAAAAAAAAGGTAGGACACAGCGAATACTTGCTTGAAAAAGACGCCTGGAAAATTTAAGCGGCGCATAACGAGTTCTTGCTCGAATGAGCAGCCTGAACTGGGAAAACCGCGGCCATAACAACGCTAATATTCAGCAGTGTTGTGTTCCTAGCAGTAAGTAAGGTTGCCAGAGTTCCTAAAGATTCGCTGCGCGGACAGCGGAGGACCGGCGGTACTCGTTGCTGTCATTGCTCGGCGTCGATGCGGCGTGCTGGTACGGCGGTCAGGGAGACCGTATGAAACCACTAACATCTGGCCACCCGCAGGTTGAAAGGGTTCCTGAACCCAGAAATCACTTAATCCTTGCCCTTGGAGGCTGATCCGCCAACCTAGTCTCTGAAATAATAGTCGTGCCGGAGAAGAAAACTAAGGTTTGACCCGGCTACTACAACAGAGGGGGATCCGGAGAGCTTCCACCCGCCATGCCAACAACCGTATTATCTTTCCTGAGCTTCAACAGTTCTAGTACTACACCTTTTGTCCTCTAAGCTGTCTGTGCAGTGAATCCTCATATTAAGTCTTAGTAACTTTAAAAAAAATGACCAGAGCAATAAAAGAAAAAGAATTTTAACAGCGGCTACTCAATCCACATATAATGTGGATTTTTGCAACATCAGGGGTATTCACGCCAATCTTAACGCAGTCCACCGCCATCTCGAGACTGCGCAGCCGACCATTATTTTTCTAACATAGACGCAGATATCCTGCCCAGCCGTACGTCATACCTACATTATCCTGTCGTGCCAGTGTATGTATGTTTGTCAGGGAGGATATCTGCTGTCGTCGCCTCCATAATCTTGAAGACAGGGACCTGTTGATATTGTGGTTACGCGTAGATCACAGCGGCCACACTCATTTGCCTATACAGGTCTCATAGCGGTAACTCGAATATGAACGCGCTGTACCACCTACTATACCGTGGTGCGGTAAGACTATGCCGAAAATCTCCATAACACAGCGGGAGGCTGGGCGTTGTTTTATCAGACGTTCATATGTCGAGTGGGCCAGAAGGTATACCTCCAGACTACTGTTACCTTTCTGACTATTACTATTAACTTCCTCCTCTCCAAGGTAATAGAGCGTTTGATTAACACACAGCTTCTAAGATACCTAGAATAACACGACCTGGTCAGTGACCGTCAATATGGTTTTCGCCACGATCGCTCGACTGGTCACCATCTAGTGTATCTAGAATATTGACGGTAGTTGCTATGATGGCATGGACATCAATGCTAGTGTCCCGCAAGGCTCTGTGCTGTCTCCTACGCTGTTTCTGCTGCATATCAATGATATGTTGGACATCAACAACATACATTTCTATGTAGATGACAGTACCGGAGGCGTTATTATACGAGTTGTGCAAGCATCCCTCGTTCCGCTGTGGAGGAAAAGCGTGGACAACTTGTATCTCAAATCAATACTACTCTGTCCAAGTTTTCTAACCGGGGACGTGAAAACTTGTTTAATTCAACCCTACAAAAACACAAGTCTGCGCTTTCACCGCTAATAAAACCCCATTTACTGGGAGTGGGACCAACACAATTCCAGAATACTCTCCTCTCCATCTCCAAGAATATTGGGATCCTTGGTGTTGACATCTTCAGCGATGTTCATTTCCGAGATCATTTGCAAGACAAGGCGCAAACTGGTATGAAGCTGGCGTCCAAAAACTCAACAGAGCGAAGCAGTACTTCAAGTCGGCGTAGAGGTTGCTGCATTACATGTCGCAAGTTCAGCCCCATATGATGCACTGCTGCTATCTCTGGGCGGGTGCACCCGGATACTAGCTTACTCTCTTTGAATCGGTTCAACGACAGGCTGTAAAGATTGTCGACGATTCCAAACTCACTTGCCATATCGAGCCCTTAAGTCTGAGGAGAGAATTTGCCTCCCTGTGTGTGACCTACCGCTTGTACAATGAGATGTGTCATGAGGAATTGTTTGAAATGATGCCCACGGCTACTTTCTAACATCGCACCGCTCGCCGTCGGCAGGGAATCCATTCTCACAGTTTAGAACTGAAATGGTCGCATACAGTCTGGTTTCAGTGAAACTTCCTCCCGAGAACGCTTGGTCGTGGAATGAGTTTCCCGCCAAGGTTTTCTCTGAGGACTACAATATGGGGTTCTTCAAGAAAGATGTTATTAGATTTTTAAAGGGTCGGTAACGTACGAGTGATATGGTGTTGCAAGCGCCTATAGGCAACGGGGATCGCTTACCATTAGGTAGACCGTAGACTTGTTTGCCGCCTTAGGTGTATAAAAAAAGAAAAAAACAAAAAGAACTTCTTAGTGAAAGACAAATTTCCATTGCCAAACTCTGCTGACATTTTAAATTATTTATCAGGCAGTGTTTATGTTAGCTATTCAGATTTAAAATCATAAAAAAGTCATATTTAACAATTTATCATTTTTTACCCATCACAAAAACTAACCTAATGTAAATAAATCTGACTCGAGTTCTGCCTCACGATTTTTATATGAATTTTCGATCAGGACACGTGACCTGACGCGATATCAAAAATTTTTACCCATACAAAAAAAGTGCACAACGCCGCTAAAGAAGTTTTCACTTCCAAAATTTCTATTGTTTGGAGTTTACACATTTCCGACCTAACCTGTACGGAAGGAAATTTAAAATATTTACCGATCATAGGCGTAAGATCAGAAGATTATTGTGTTGCTTCCTTAGAGTATACATAAAGTCATAGAGCACCTGTATCGCTCTGGTCCGTTGTGCCCAGCGTAAGTAGGTAAAGTTCTATAGATACTTAGTTATGGTATAGTGCTTTCATAGTGTTGTCCTATTTATGACGACATTTCTGCAAAAATATCGATGGATTATTATGATAATAGTTGGTATGATTAATCTATTGTTATGGAATGCATTTTAGTTCAATTTGTTATGGATATGAATTTGAGTTGGAAAACTTTTTTACAAAATAAACAACCGGCTTCAAACCGGATGCACTAAAAAGGTAAAAATAATTACTTATTTCCAAAAATCTGATCTGAATTACCGTTTGAAATTGGTGTCATGCAAGTGAAGTGTGTTACATATGTACATAGACACCAACTTCAAACTGTAATTAAGATCAGATTTTTGGAAATAAGTAATTATTTTTACCTTTTTAGTGCATCTTCTTGAAGCCGGTTGTTTTTTTTTGTTAAAAAGTTTTTTTTTTTTTTTCAGTGACGAATTGGTTTTTTTATTCTTGTACACTAAAAACATTCATAGGTTACGAGAACAAAGTTGTATACAATCATCAACATAAAAGGCTTTTCACCAGCAATTTAACATTAATTATTTTTTTTCTTCAAAAGTTTTAGTTTTAAATTTACTATAATAATATGGGACCACCTGGAAACTATAACTTTTTGAATAAAAAAAGAATTTCTGGAATTCCAGTTTTTGAGAAAACGGATAACATCCATAAAAGAAAAAGATTCCGACGAATTGAGAACCTCCTCCTTTTTTTGAAATCGGTTAAAAATACAAATAAAGGCTTATTTATTATTATTGTTATTTAATATCACCATTACTTTAAGTGTAGTGTAGTAGAATAGAACTATTTAGAATATTCTTGAAGTTTTTTTTTTACTCATATTTTTATCGGACAAAATTTGAAATTTTAATCACATTTTATTACACTTTTTAATTTCATATTTTGAGTGTTAAAGAAAGAAAACGACACCCCCTATTGACCCTTAAAAAGCGCTTATTTATTTAATACTTGTCGTTTTGTTTCCCTAATATTGCATTTGCGTATTAGATATTTGATTCTGATATCCACATATATTTGCACCACTGCACACAACAAATTAACTAAATGATTACTGCAGAGGGTTGCTGAAATACATGTTCATGCAGACATGTAAAAATGTCTTTGCCAAGAAACGACTTCAAAGTCTCAGTGCATACAAATATCAATCACATCATTTGAAGGATATTTTAGACCGCCTCTATCTTTTAATGAGACAAATTAATGATAATAGCGGTTGTTTCTGGAAACAAGTGCATTTTGACATTCTAAACAAACTATTGTGTTGAGTCAATACCGGACTATGTAGCCAGCTGCAAAAGTTAACAGCCAAGCTTTCATCAAAATCAAACATAAATTGAGAGTCTGTCATTTCACTCGTTTCATCAGCCGGTATTCTATATCCTTTAGTTGTTAAATTTATGCTCGCAGTGGATGATGAACAATGCAGCAAATTTATTTTTTCTAAAGGGAAGCAATAACCTTTACCACTTTTCCTTAATTCCATGTGAATCAAGAGTTTTTTGTAGATTGCTTTGAACTGCATGGCAGACGGGTTGTTGTTGAATCCGCCATGAGACCAGATTGCTGAAAACAACAATTCGACGTGATCTTGACTAATATTTCGTTTTGTTGTTTTCATCAATCGGCTGCTTGAAATCTATCCCGGGATATTTGTGTGAATTCAGTATGTCAAATAAGTCGTTTATTAAACGTGTGAATAGAACAGTGGCTTCAGAGTTTCTAAAGTTCACACTGCGACCAACAGTTGGACGGCAAGTTTGACCTTCATTTTTTGGTATTGGAATAATATGTGTTGAGACGTTAATTTATTGGCAAAATGGTAAGATTCCTGTTGCTGGACGGTTTGTAAATCTGCAAAATGAGACCATTTTATTTCATTGCTCTCGCTATCCTTAAACACTTGCTTACTCTGCATAGAATTACGAACCAGCTTAACCATATGACATAGGTCCAAGAATACTACAACTTCGTGGCCTATAGATGGATGTATAAACGATGTTTTAAATTTGTCCACGCCGAAAGAACATCCAAGCATTATAGCCTTGCAATTCTGGTTGGACATCCATCAAAGCACATTTTTACCAAACTAGCCTTTTGTTCTGCAGAAATCCCTTTCACCAAGAAATAGGCGACTGGTATCTTCCAACTATCATTTATCGCAACTAGTGTTAATAACAAAGCCTGTGTTGCCAATTCATTGACATTTCCATGAACTTGTGCAACATAATCAACATAACCATGAACATGGGTTCCATCATACTCTTCTAATTGACGAATTGACATCTCGTCAAAAACAAGACAGCAAATTATTTTCTCGTAAAGTTCTATATGCTTCTTCAGTAAAACCTGGTGCAGCATCAATAGAGCTGTACCATTTTCTGAGAAAGGCAGGTATTAAAATTGTCTCGCACATAATCATACGCCTTGGGCGTAGTGTAAGGTTAATGCAAATGCTCGAGGCGTGGGAGAGTATGATTTCCCTTTATGACACATCCTTTTGAACAACTTAGCTGCCGGTGCTTCACACATTTCAAGAATATCGTTATGTTCTCGACTGATCATTTGCTTTTTTATAGCTCGTTAAGCATATCTGTTAAAGAGTGAATTTTTTGTTTTGCTCGGTTTCTTTGGACGTATAATGCATTGATACGGAATCGACGCCTTTTTGCGATCTCTTGTACATGTTCAAGTCGACGTATTAGCCGCATTATAATAACTTCTTCCGATACTGATAATAACGCTGGCGCTGGACGTGGCGTAACATCTTTGTATTCTAACGTTGACAGTATTTGGGCACTTGATGTACTTGGATTATTCTTGAACAAAAAAAAAAAGTAAAGAAAAAAAGAACAATCACAAAAAAATTCGTTTTACCGGTGCTGTGCTTGACTATACTTACTTGGCTTTATGTATACTCTAAGGTTGCTTCAATATCATATCGTGTGAAGTATGTTATTTGTATAACGAATTATAAAGTATGTAATTTTATATGTACGAGTATATACATCATAGACATACGTAACAAAACTTAGTATAAGCGATCGATCGATAGTTACAAGTTACAGATAAACTATTAATAAGAATTTTATTTTGTGGCAGTAGTAGTAAGAATATTATAATAATGTGATATCGTAATCTTTAGTCAGTTATAAACGAACTCTCTAAAGAAACACTCGTTTCATTGCAACATGAATTCTTGCTACTACTGTCACAACGACAAGGAAGACATTCATCAAATTTACTTTAGGTCATTATTTTAAATACAAGAGTAAAGTAATAATAATAATAGTAATAAGTAAGCGTCCTGTCAGGTTAAGCCAGCACAAACAAGTTACCATTATTCTTAAAGCAACATAGGGTGGTTGCATAGTCGCGCTTACCGGAAGCGTGGGCGATAAGCGCGGCTATTAAGCGTGCTCACAAATCGCGTCAACGAAACGAGGTTATTATCGCGCAGTTTGCAGATTTGGATAATCGTGATTAAGCATCCTCTTATTTATCATTTATTATCTATGGAAATTGAATTTACTTATGACTGCTAAGAGTAGGTAAAGGAAAAAACGTCAGATAAGCTTTATAGAACCAATGGCTTTTGCTACCTGTGTGCTTATTACATAAGTATATAAGAATCTGTGATGAATCATACTAGCACTATACCACTATACAGTGACTATTAATTTTGAGATACAGGGCCCATCTATCATTGTCAATGCTTTTTATTATCGCAAAGAATCATTTTTTTATAGCAAGTAACAATATAGTCTAAAACCCCTACGTTTCTGTGTGTTATTGTCAAACACAAGATAGGCCATACTTACCTCACTAATTTGACTAAATTAATGGAAATTGAGAATCATCAGTTAACACAATCATCTTGAGTCAGTCGTTTTTGTTGATAATATTTTGTTGACGATAGCCGAACCTTACTGTGATTTCATTTATTGTTTTTTTTTTATACCACTAATGTAATAAACAAGCAACCGGTCCGCCTGATGGTCAGCGGTCATTGTGGCATATGGACGATTGTAACACCAGGGGTTATAACTCGCGCGTTGCCGACCCTTCAAAATTTGTTTTGAAATTATGTTTGCTATGTATAGATGAAATTATTACTTTGGGTATCTACTTACATCATAATATTATTATTTTCTTTGTAGGGTGAAAAAGTTCCGTTTGCCCTGTTTGCCGGTTTTGCTGGACTTGCTGGTGCTCTGACCTTCATTACACCAGAAACTCTCAACAGCAAGCTGCCAGACACAATGGAGGAAGCCATCAACATGGGGAAGAAGAAAACTAACAAGCTACATATGTGACAGTCACGACCTGATTGTGTGTCAGAGTGTGGCAATGAAAAACAACTTATTCTTTTATGTAAATCAAATTCAGAGTGTTTAAATTAATTATTTTAATAAAAAGTAAAATTTTACCTAAAAATAAAAAATATGTTTGAAGCCAAAAATAAAATAACTACAACCAAAAATTAATCCCAAGTCCAAGGCCAGGCCATACAAAGTAATAGAGAACACTTCGTCTGATCTTGTTCCTTATCGCAATGACACTGGTTTTTTTAAGACCTAGTGATTACTTTAGAGATGTAACGTGATTAAATTTTTTGTCATACTCGACCAATAATTAGTGCATGAAATAATTTAGAATTCCGTACTATAAGAATTATTCCGAAAATACTTGTATTGTATCTTACATGCCTAGAACTAGCTAGGCAAGCGCGTTAGCACAAAATGTGTTTAAAACGGAAAAACATCCTCTGTCAGGCATGCGATGAGATGACATTCCTCAACATATACACTAACTAGTCTGGTATTCAGCATGCTAAATTTTTTGCAAGCCTTTGCGAGAACACGTGTATAAAAGTAACACGAAATACCTGCTTAATAAATATTTAATAATTAAATCATAAACTTATCAAATTTTGATCTATATCCTGATGCGCCAATGTCGAGCTTCAAAAAATAAGTTGGACAATGGCGGACGGTTAAGCTCCGGATCAGCAAGCCTGAATCAAAAAAATCAAATGGATCCTCAAAAAGGAAGGTAAGGAACGGGGAAATTTACCACATTTATCAAAGAATCGTAAAAAAAATGGCGGGTGCTTGAAAAAAGCCATTTCGAGAAAAACGCGTTTAAAGTTTATCTTGTATTATTTATTAATTATACGCTGAGAGCACGTATACACGTTCAGTAATTCCATGGTGTTAGAGCTCGAATCTCCTTAAAATATTCTAGGAGGGGATTTTTTAAGGCCTAAGAAAGTTAAAAATGCAAAATAACACGTTTTTTTTAAAATTGTAAAGTGTATTAGTACTTTAAACATTATATAGCAGCAAACAAATTCTTACAGCGTTCTACCTCTTCGGTGAGCCTATGTAGACATGATAACCAACAAATTGACAGGAACATTTTATGGATCGTTGAGCGTAAGAATAATAATAATATACTATATGTAATAATAATAATTCCATCCCATGCACAGATCTCTCTTTCCGCAAAGCGCCGCATGCTGTACCGGTTAGTTTCTCTTTATTTTACGCGGCTAGGGCTGTGTTTGTTAGTTGTCGATGTTTACCAGATGGAACAAAATGTTTTATAATTTTCAGATATTCATTTGCAGAAAATAGTACGAATGTTTTCCGAACAAAATTGAAATTAAAACAAAATCCATACTAATATTTTAAATGCAGGAGCGAGTTTGAATATTTGTTTTTTTTTTATTTAAAAGCTTCTGCAGGAATAACTATGACTATTAAACATCTGATATGTAAGCAAGCATATTACAGGTTGGCCCAAAATAACGTTGACAAGTGATTTTTCAAATGATTTTATTAATGGAATTAAGTTATAAATTATAAAAATAAAAATAACCTCTTTTACCATAAATACATAGAGTCAAACGCTTAGTAAAATTTCTCACAAATTTCTGCACTTCCTCAACAAATATTTTGTTATGTCCCACTAACGTGTAAGGGCTTCTCTTCAGGTCATCAAGGCGAAAATTTTTGTCTTTTTCTGCAAGCAGTTGCGTTTTCCTGAGTTTCAATTGGAGATCATATTTGACTATACGCTGCACGGTGCACGGTGCACGCTGCACGCTGCACGCTGCACGCTGCACGCTGCACGCTGCACGCTGCACGCTGCACGCTGCACGGTGCACGGTGCACGCTGCACGGTGGAGTGACTTACCCCCAAGTTTCTCATCTTGGTTTGTGGATTTCGGACTAATCTTTGTTTGATAATGTGTTTCTTCCTAGAAGTTCGAACAGTCCGCTTACAGTCTCTCCTAGGACGGTCTCCAATGTTGCCAAATTCAAAAAAAGTTCAATTACCGAAGCTGTCAACTAACACCGTTTAATGTTTACTATCTCACATTGCCGTTTTCCACGCTCATATAATAAAATTATAGCTCCACGCTGCTCTGACATAGCGTAATAAATATATTTTGCCAACGAACAATATTAATATGGCACCAACGAATGAAAAAACCATAAACAAGAACAAAGTAGAATGCAAAACATTAAATTTTTGATTTTTTTTTGTTTTTTCAATTATGTCAACGTTATTTTGGGCCATCGTGTATAATGCAGATGTATATTTAAATGTCAAAGTTATATGACCTAGCAGTAACTCAAAAGGAATGTTATATTTTCTTTTCAAACTCACCTCAGACATCTAGAAACAGTTGGTGGTAGTAAATAAGTTAAGTTCGCAAAGTTAAAGGAGCACTCTTAAGACCATAAGAGTAGGGATGTCATGGATTTGTTGTAAACTTTATAGTGGTCGGTGTGCGAGCGACCAGAGGATGCACCATGTGCATTTGCTTGCAGTTGCTTGGTTTAAGTGGGGTTTTGAATGTATGGCGGTGTGACGAGGAGTACTTGTATAGGTGTGTATGTATATTTGGATAGACGTTGTGTACTTGATGGCTTTTTTCTTGCATGGCTAATTGGTTACAGTTGTACAGCCGGGATTTTGTCACTTCTCCCTTTTTTGCGAATTAATAGTAGTTTAAATGATGCATTTCTTGCCAAGCTGTTTTATGGGAACTGGACTGCTACCAGGTGTACGATGTCTTGTTGACAATTTCAGGTAGGAATACAACAAATAAATTAATTTAATTCCTTAGGATTTAAGTAAAACACAAATAAGTAATGAAAAATCAACATACTTATTGAACTCTGTTTTAGGAGATTAGGTGTATCAAAGATTTTGGAAAATGTAACATTTTATTTGAATTTTTAACTTATCCTTCATTAAAATGGAAAAAATTAACAAAATGATATATATTCTACATTTGCAGGATATGTTTTGGCAAAAAAGTCTTCACATAGGTATGTGCGATCTTCATTGCACAATAATTATGAGCACCTGCAACATCCTTTTTTCGTGCTAACAGCATGAAACGTTTCATTGTTGGACATACATATACTGGTTTGCCCCACTTGTTTGACGATGATGCTTGGTCTATAAGTACAGAGCGAGCAATTTGGTTCCTCAAAAGAATATCTTATATCTCAATAAAGAACTTGTGGTCATATATGGCTTAAGTAAGACCATCGCAGTCTCTTTTAACCAGTCAACTACGACTTTTTTTGAGCTTACGATCTTGTTATTCATTTTTCGTTCCAATCACTTTATGCTTTTGAATTCTGAAATTTCAATCGTCTTTCTAGTTTTCACAATAAATGCACCATAAAATATAGACTAAATTTTAATTTTGTAAAAAAATATATAACACAATTTTTCTTACGTGAGAAGGTGCGCTGTGATCAAATTGCCGCCTGGCTACACCTGATGGTAACAACCTCCTCGTCTAGCGCCTCTCCGCGCACTGATGGCGACCATCCAGCCTTTCGGCACGAGTTGTTAACGAAATAAGAGGCAGCTACTTAAAAGTGCAAACTTAACGTGCATGCAAAATGCTCATAGTGCGCCCACTCTAAGGTTAATATAATATAAGGGCTATTTTCTACTCGCCATAGGCTAAGAATTTATCTGCTGTTTCTAAAATTTTATGAAGCCCCAATTTGACTGCTTATTTCCTTTATTTGTCGCAAGAAATAAAAATGCTGCCAGTTCATTTTATTAAATTGTAACTATTATAAGCTGTCACAATTTTTAGCCACTCGCAAAATATTTTCTCTTAATTTATATCTACCTACATTCACAACAAATAACTTCAGTTGCTTAATATATATTTTTATATAATATTTTAAATTTGCTGGAAATGGCGGACTACCCTAGCTACTATCTTACCTTAAAACAGAAGACAGACAGTTAAAAATGGCTAACCATCTGTGACGTCTAATGTTACAATAGGAGTGCGACAGGTTTCCATACTGGGTCCATTTTTTTTTTCTATTTTATATTTATGAACTACCAGCATTGTGTCCTACGGCATTTTGAGGTGGGGAAGAACTGCAGATATCGACGTCATTCATATTTTCCAGAAAAAACTTTAGGTTTATTTACGGTCTTTAAAATTGTGCGTCTCTTAGGAATGTGAGATGTATGAGCATATTATAAACGCCAGGAAAAAATAAATCATTATCAAACATAGGTAAAAAGCATATTTGCAATACTAGGTAGGCGTCGAAATCAACTTGCTTTGCCAATTTCACGTTTGACCGAATAATCCAGTCCGTATACGGAGTTTATATTGTTATTTGTAAACTTCACTAATTCTTAGAAAGGTGTTTGTAAACGTTAATTGGCCTTCACTGTAACGAAAAGTAGTGTTTTATCTTCCTACTTTAATAAAACTTTTCGTAATCTTTAATAAGCTTTATATGTTGATTTTAATTACCTCACTCATAAATTCGAAGAAAGTTTTATAGTATTAGTATAGTATTATTCTGTAATTCGAAGTACAAATTTTTATTTTCGGAAAGTAATAAAACTATGTTGTAGTTATTAGTTTACGAAATTAATAAAATATGCTTGAAAAAAAATTTTGAAATTAATAAAATTTAGTATTAACGCATTTTAAAAAAAGGTTTTTAATTCGAACAATATCTTTTCTCTCATTGTTCATAGAAAAAACCCTATTTTCGGGTAGTTTTTGCTAATTTAAGGGTGCAGCCCCAATTTTCTGAAAGCGAAACCCCGAAATCCACAAAGAATTCAAACAAACCCGTATACGGACTGGATTAAAAGTGCATAAATCTTTTGTTGGGGACTGTGTGCGTTTCTATAATGAAATACCCGAAAAGGTATGCAAAAAACTGCAAAACGATATTAACAGGTTAGTAACTTGGAGCAAAGAAAATCACTTACAATTTAGCATTTCTAAGTGCATGGTAATAACTTTTAGTCGCGCGCATACACCATTATTATATAATTACCACATTGACAGAGTCCCAATCAAAAGGATAAAAGAAGTAATGGATTTAGGAGTTATTTTCACCTCAAAACTAACATATCGTGAGCACATAACGAATATTTGCAAAAAAGCTTACAGGAACTTAGGCTTTATGCTCCGCTTTACTAATGGTAAGTTGTAGTGGCCTTATACAACGCTTATACAACGCTTATACAACGCTTATACAACGCTTATACAAAGCTTATACAACGCTTTGGTTAGAAGCCAGTCAGAAAGTAACGCACTCATTTGGACTCCTCATGAAGCGAAATATAATCTTATACTTGAGCGAGTGCAAAATAAGTTTATCAAAAAACTATACGGTGTGTATCCGTTGTATCCTACTTTGTTCATTTTGGGTATGCTTGGGTACAACGAACTCAAGGTTAGGAGAGATTTGGCGCTAGCCTCGTACATATTTAAAATCATTAGGGGAAAAGTTCACAATGCAGATATACTAGGGCGGCTGAGTTTGTGTGTTGCGGACAAGTACGTGTGGCAGCGACGGCGACCGCGGTTGTTCGCGCCTGTACGCGGCCGGACCGAATTGGCGAGTGAAGCACCGCTCGCGCGCGCCATTCGTGTTCTCAACGTCATAGCAAGTGACAATGGACCAGACCGATTTTGCTGTGCTATAAGTGAATTCACTAGGGTAGCCTTATGGGTAAAATGTTACGAATTAAAGTAGGTATTTCTCATTATTTAATAAATATATTATGTATATGGGTCAAAATCAAAGAGGTGAACATTATGCTTCTGACAAAGTTTTTCTGAATAAAATAACTAAAATACTAATACTACTAAAATTATAACTATACTATACTATAACTAGATATTACTAAAATATTTATTTCAAAATAAAGGTACTGTGCGTAATTACATGTCACTTAGCTTACTTATTATTCTATACTAATGTTTTATTTGATTTTAAACCAAAAGAAGTCTAAATAGTCATTCGGGGATTGCGTCCTTATACCAGGTTTCATAGTTCAAACAAGTCAAAAATGTTTATAATTAAGACTTAAAATTGTCATATTTTAATATTAGCTTTGAAAATCTTCAAATTAAGAAAATACGTATAAAATAAGTTTTTTTTGCAGTTTAATTTCTTCATATTTTGACTATTCAAATGCTGTCTGACGTTTATTAAATCATTCCGTGAACGCTGTGGATATCGATCGATATAAATAAAAGAACACACGCTAGATGGCGTTAGCGAGCAACAGCGTGAAGTTCACTAGTCAAAGCAAAAGGCGTGTTTCGTGTTTATGGAAAAAAATAATTAATTTTGTTGGTAAGACATTTCAATTTAAAGTGCCTTTTAAATTGAAATGTCTGAAGCGTACTTAAATTTCCTGTCACTACGGAAACGCTGTTTGATGACTAGTTTTTCGAAAATTTGCATACTTTTCGCAAAATTCTTATAAATATTACAGTTCACTTGTTTATAACCTCTAAAACCAATATCTTAATAATATATTTATCAAATAGTCATTTCGGAAACGGTAATTTCTGGTACGTTCTCATATATGACGGGCGTTCCCGAGATGATATTTTTTGAGCAAAATGTTGCTTTAATCCTTTTAAAAGCATAACCATGCAAAATTTTGGTTTAAGATATTCATTTAGTACGAGCAACATGGAAAACGATAAAAATGAAAAGAAAACGAAGTTGAAAAAAGGATTAAAAGAGGACAGTATAGCTTATAAAAAATATCGTGAAAAGGGTAATGCAAGGAAGCGCAAGTTTTTAAATAAAATGACATCTGAACAAAATGAGATAGAAAACGATAATCGCGTGTCAAGGAAAAAACAGGTTAAAAAAGATAAAGCGCAGGCTTACAGAACTGTTAAAAAATATAAACAAAAAAAAAGGAGATGCAAAGAATTATTTTTAAGAATTATTTATTTATTATTAAGATCAGTTGCGAAAAAATGTACAGAGAAGCAGAAGACGCTAAGAAAGGGCTTCCCAAAAGATTGCTGATAAGCCTACTCGCAAAGTTGATGAATTAGCAAGAGGATGTTCTGTTACTCCGGAAGTTCGAAATTTTGACAACCCAACTAAGGGACACCGTTGATAAATAACTGAAAAATTCTTAACAGCGAGAGGCTTTTCAAAAATGCTTCAGTGGCAACCGTATCAAAAACCATCGTTTAAATAATATGGCCAAACAATTCTTCCGCAAAAATAAAAATCAAGCAACCTACAAAATGGGATCGAGATACTTGTATTTGTGTAAGGCATGAAAATTTTGAATACAAACTGAACAAATTGAACCGACTAGGAGAGCTACCGCTCAATTCCAAATCTCAATGTATAAAAGCGTATAGCTGTGACATTACTTCTTATGATTGTATGCTTGGTTTGTGCGGCGAATGCAAGGAGATCAAAATGGAGTGGTTTTGATGAAAATATGGACATATTCAAAAAGTAGGTTATTGCTAGACTTTAAGTTCACACTTTGATACTCAAGTTACTTTGTGATATTATGTGATCATTGTAATCATGCATATCATAATGTTTCTAATTTCTAATATCTGTTTATTTTATAACTTCAAAGTTTATATTTTGATTTTAAGCATTGATATACAAGAAAATCTTAATTATACTGTGCAATTAACATTTGTTCCTGATATCTAATGTTTCTGGATTGAAACTACAAAGTTTATTATTACTAGATTTTAAGTTCGTTTTTTGATACTCATGTTCCTCATTCCTTAAGTACGAATAAAGGTATAATACTGTAAATGTATATTATGTTTATGCATATATTATAAAAAAACCAGGTGTTGCGTTAATTTAGGGAACGTTAACGTCATTTAGGAAACTTCATTGTCGTTTTGGGAACACTCCCATCATTTTCGGGAACATCACAAAAACGGCAAATAAATCACTAATAAGTAATGCTATAGTTAAATCTTGCATATACAATATGAAATGACCTTTAAACTTTTGTATTTATATTATTAATATATAACGTAGTGCAAAAATGTAAACAATAAATTGAAATTTTGGAACAATTTTTACACCAATTGAAAATTTATGGAGAGTACTTAATATAAGTAGTAAAATCAATGTTTTCAATACAAAAATATACAAAATAACAACATTATCCGATTTAAAAACAGGGTAATTACAATTTCTTGAAGGTAATTCTTAAATGCGTTGGTTATATTATTATTAAAAAAAATATTTAAAAGTGATCCCGAAATGACTTTCGTGTCTGGCATTATTCTTATTAACTGGTAGAATTTCTAAAATATATATTTTTGTGCGTGATTCTTTACAGGAAAGGTTCATGACATATGACACAACAGACTCTACTTGTTAGTTTTCTTCAAAAGAAAACTTAATTTCTCAGATATTTGAAAACCTAAAATGCTCACCTCTTTGATTTTGACCCATATTACTGTATATTTACATTACTTATAAACATATATTGTATTCATTTATTTTCGTTAAGGTTGTGTAGTGCAATGTCGCATTAGGTATGATACCTGTAATGACTATTGTAAATTTGAAATAAATAAAATAAAATAAAATAAAAATCTTAATGAGTAAAAATGCTCTACATTTCTGAGTATATTGATTTAAAATGGTGTATTAAAATTATAATTGAAAGTAAATATTCTGATGAGCTTGTTATGTGATAATTAATTAATTTAGTATTATAGGTTTGACAATGCTCCTGTACAGTAACTCACCAATATTCCGATAGTGCTTATTATTAAGTGATAATTAATTAATTATAGGTTTCGACGATATAGCAGCTCGCAAACAATCACATAATGATATTTATGTGATAATTGATTATCAGCATTTATTTTATACCACTAAGGTGGCAAACAAGCTTACGGTTTACCTGATGGTAAGCGGTCACCGTAGCCTATGGTCGCTGGCAACACCAGGGGCATCACTCGCGCGTTGCCGACCCTTTAGAAATCTAATAACTTCTTTCTTGAAAAACTCTATTCTGTAGTCCTTGGAAAAAACCTTGGCTCCCTGCCGCAACTTAAGCGTTCGCGGGAGGAAGTTGCTCTGAAATCGCGCTGTACGCGACCATTTCTGTTCTTAAGTGTGATAATGAATTCCCTGCCGATGCGAGCGGTGCGATGGTAGAAAGTAGCCGTGGGCATCATTTCGAACAATTCCTCAGAACACAACCCATTGAACAAGCGGTAGAACACACACAGGGAAGCAAAATCTCTCCTTAGACTTAAGGGCTCGATACCACAAGTGAGTTCGGAATCGTCGATAATTCTCACAGCCCGCAGGTGCACCCGCCCAGAGATGGCAGCAGTACTCCATATGGGCCCAAACTTGCGACTTGTAAAGTAACAACCTTTGCCCCGACGTGAAGTAATGCTTCGCTCTGTTGAGTACACCAAGATTTTGGACGCTAGCTTCACCTCGTCCTGCAGATGATCTCGGAACTGAACTTCCCTGGAGATGTCAATACCAAATATCTCAATGCTCTTGGTGATGGAGAGGAGAGTGTTCTGGAATTGTGGGACCACAGTGAATGGGGTTTTCTTAGCGGTGAACGCGCTGTCTTCTGTTTTTGTAGACTTGAATCGGACCAAGTTTATTCGTCGCTATTCAGAGACCTTAGACAGTGTGGTCTCGATTTGAAACACAAGTTCTTCGCGGTTTTCGACAACGAAACGAGGGATGTTTGCACGACCTGTGTAATAAGCGTCTCCAGTACTGTCATCTGCATAGCAATGCATGTTGTTGATGTCCAACATGTCATTGATATGCAGTAGAACCTGCGTAGGCGACAGCACAGAGCCTTGCGGTTTACCAGCATTAATTTCCATGCTATCAGAGCAACTACCGTCAACTACGGTTCGTAAGCGTCTGGCGGACAAAAAGCTAGCCGCCCACTTGCACAAACCCTCGGACACTCCGTAAGATGGCAACTCGATAGAAGACCCTGGTGCCAGACCCGATCGAACGACTTCGCTATGTCTAGGTTACATGCCAATGCCTCCCCCTGACTCTTAATGGCTGGTGCCCATCGGTGTGTGAGATACACTAGAAGATCACCAGTCGAGCGTATCTTGGAAGCTGTGTGTTGATCACACGCTTCATTACCTTGGAGAGGAGAGAGGTAATAGCTACAGGCCTATAATTCGATGCATCTGATCTATCTACCTTTTTGGGCACCGGGTGCACTTTTGCAGTCTTCCATGAAGACGGAAATTGCCTAGTGTGGTAGGAAAGCGCAAAGAGGCGCGTGAGTACAGGACTGAGGAATTGTTCGAAATGATGCCCACGGCTACTTTCTACCATCGCACCGCTCGCCATCGACAGGGAATTCATTCTCACACTTTGGAACCAAAATGGTCGTGTACAGTGCGGTTTCAGAGAAACTTCCTCCCGCGAACCCTTGGGTTGTGGAATGAGCTCCCTGCCAAGGTTTTCTCTAAGGACTACAGTATGGGGTTCTTCAAAAAAGAAGTTATTAGATTTCTGAAGGGTCGGCAACGCGCGAGTGTCCATAGGCTACGGTGACCGCTTACCATCAGGCGGACCGTAGGCTTGTTTGCCACCTTAGTGGTATAAAAAAAAAAAAAAAACATAACTCGTGAGCACACTGCTTAAGCACCACTGCTCGTATACTGTCTGGCCCACTTGACTTATGGACATCTAGAGATAGCAACGCCCGCTGGAACTCCCACTGTGCTATGGAGATTTCCGGCATGGTCTATACCGCACCGCCTTTATCTTTCATATTCGAGTTCGAGGCAAAGAGACTGCCCAGTAGTTTGGCTTTCTCTGCAGCACTATTGGCCAAGTCACCATCGGTCTTTCGCAGTGGTTACGACGATCTGCCAATTGCAGAGTGCCCGAGGTTGGGGTATTACCCTCCTTTGTCTAATAGGTCGATTTCCCTTAAGGGCCCTTATTATTGGCACTATTTTTTTTATAATATAATTAAACCACATTTATTCCACAAACCCATTTATTCTTAATTCTTTATTTAACATAAGACAAAACTTTCTAATTCACTTCTTCAATAAAAACCGTAGAGAGAATTCCTTTACAGAAAAACAAACAAAAAGAAATGCTGCATTCAGATATGGATGCGTTCAAGTGAAAATGATTTCATTTATTAAACACTCTCTCTCAATGAAATTATTTTTACTTCTCACATCTAAGCCTAATAGTTTAACAAACTTCTCAAAAACATTCTTATTCAATGGTTTAGTTAAGCCATAAGCTAATTGATCATGAGTTGATATATATTCAATATTTAAGATCCCTTCTTGAACCTTTTGTTTAGTAAAATTATATTTAATATCTATGTGTTTTAATCTTTTCTGATCCCAACTTTGAACATATTTAATTGTGCTTTGATTATATTCATAAATGATTACACTATCAGGTTAAATTTTCAATTCATATAATAGTTTAAGGATCCAGCATGCCTCGACTGTTGCTTAGCAAAGAGAAATAAGCTCTACTTCTGCAGTGCTAAGAGCAACTGTTGCCTATTTTTTAGATTTCCATACTACTAAATTATTATAAATTTTAAATAAAAAAGCTGATGTTGACCTTCTGTCCGCATCTCGCACCCAAATTGCATCAGCAAATTCTATGAGAGGCATATTAGATTCATTACAGGTATATTTTAAAGGTAAATTTATAGTTTCTTTTACATAACTTAAAATACGTTTAAGAGCTTTCCACAATTTTAAACTGGGTTTACTTTGAAATCTATTAAGGTAATATACAGAAGTAGTCAAATCTGGTATAGTGCCAGTAGTCGCATACATTAAAGATCCAATTAATGATCTACATTGTTTTTCTATTGAGTAATCAATTTCATAATTATCTGAAAGTGTGAAATTTCGCTCCATAGGGGTGTTTACTCCGTTACAATTATGCATATTGAATTTATGTAAAACATTTTGCAAATATTTAGTTTAGCTTAGTAGAACACAACCAGATGTTTTTATAATTTCAATTCCTAAAAAGTTTAGTTATTAGAACCCATCATTTTCATTTTAAAGTCTCTTGATAGTAAACATTTAAAATTCTCAATCTGTAAAGAATTGTTTCCCATGATTAAAATATCATCTACATACAATAATAGGTACATATCATCTTTGCTGTATAAACAATAATCATTCTCAGAACGTTTAAATCCATGTTTAGTAATTGAATCATGAAATCTTTCATACCAGTATTTCGGTGATTTTTTTAGTCCATAAAGAGACTTATTCAATTTCAATATTAAGCCCTCAGGAATATCAACACCTTTGGGTGTCTTCAGATATATGGTCGCGGTCAGAAAATGTTTACAAGTTTTGAAATTAGATTCTATATCACACTTTTTTCACTAAGTCTAAAATGCCATATCAAGTTACTTATTACCTTTCAAAAGCTATTATGCGAAATGACGCATCGAGAAAAACAACGAGTATTATTGATCACTTTTTGATAATGAAACTTTGTTTGTTGAAATGACATTTATCAAAAAATATTGTTTGAACGTCGTTTTGACAAGAGTAAAATTTTACTAAAGATTTTTTCATAATGAAATAAAATAGCAACCCTGGAGCAAAGGGCTGAAATAATATTTCTCTTCGAAGATGGACAAAGTGTTAGTGCTATATCACCAGAAAATATATCGCGATTAACTGTGAGGTTTTGGATTAGGCGTCACGGCGAAGTAGAGCAAATAAAAGATCATAGAAATAATTCAGGACGACGACCGATACTAACCGCCGCGCAAATAACAGAAATGATTCATTACGAAGAGAATGGTTTCACAGCAACTAGTTATTTTGCTGCTTTATATGATGTGAGTGCTCGGACGATCCGACGAGCTTTGCACAATGTTGGACTACACTATAGACACCTATTAAAGTTGTGCTGAAACCTCACCACAAAACAGTCCGGCTTAATTTTGATTGGTCGAATACTATATTTACCGATGAAAAAACTTTTAAATTAAGCCAAAACGAGTCAGGTTGCATTACAGTAAACTTATGGTGGTGGATGAGCCTTGATGGCGTCGGAGAACTAGCGTCGTTAGACAATAGGGCTACGGCAATTAATTATGTGTCGCTTTTGGAAGAAGTGATGCTGCCTACTGTGCGCGTAGTGTATCCTGTAACGGAATTCCCACACATTACATACGTTCAAGATAATGCACGGATACACACAGCCTGTGCTACTATGGCGTGGTTCAACCTGCACCGTGACATTCGTCCCATTCAATGGCCCGCTCGGTCTGCTGATTTAAACCCTATTGAAAATTTAGGGGGCTTATGGATCAACGCTGGGACTGTCAAAATGAAAGAAACCCTCAAGCCCTTAGATCACACTGTGCTCGAGTATTGGATGATATCAGTGGTACTGATCTATGCGCGCGTCTTGTTGCATCTATCCCACATAGACTATGTGCCGTCATAGCTGCGGAGGGAGGTAATACTAGATATTAAATAAAGATTTTTGAAGTGTCTATTTTATTATTTCTTCATATTCTTAGTTAAAAAAACTATAATATTATTTTTTTCAAAGAAGGTTTTCTATATATCAAAACTTGATAGTAGTCAGTCCATCTCCTAGAGCAGCGATGGCGAATCCATGGCAATTCGGGCACGCCAATTGCAAGTCTTTTTAGAAGTGAACGCTAGTTGAGCTTCCTTTCTGCTTAGTAACAAAGTGCGACCCTAATGTGAAACTTTTAGCAACTAATTTGCAACAGCAGAAAATCACACAATTTTTTTTTTTAATTTGAATATAAATATCAAACATTTCGATTGCTGTAAATATTTCGAGCTGCAAGTATCTAAATGGCTTTAAACTAATAGCAATTCGTTTAATTTTTATCCATTATTATTAAGTAACCCAGATTTTTTAAAACCACGTCATAGGTACAGTATTGTTTTTTCATATTTTTTTTTTTTTTTTATACCACTATGGTGGCAAACCAGCCTACGGTCCGCCTGATGGTAAGCGGTCACCGTAGCCTATGGACGCTTGCAACACCAGGGGCATCACTCGCGCGTTGCCAACCCTTCAGAAATCTAATAACTTCTTTTTTGAAGCACCCCATACTGTAGTCCTTAGAGAAAACCTTGGCAGGGAGCTCATTCCACAACCCAAGGGTTCGCGGGAGGAAGTTTCTCTGAAACCGCACTGTACGCGACCATTTTGGTTCCAAAGTGTGAGAATGAATTCCCTGTCGATGGCGAGCGGTGCGATGGTAGAAAGTAGCCGTGGGCATCATTTCGAACAATTCCTCAGAACACAATCCATTGTACAAGCGGTAGAACACACACAGGGAGGCAAAGTCTCTCCTCAGACTTAAGGGCTCGATACCGCAAGTGAGTTTGGGATCGTCGACAATTCTCACAGCCCGTCGTTGAACCGAGTCAAAAGGGCCAAGCTGGTATCCGGGTGCACCCGCCCAGAGATGGCAGCAGTACTCCATATGGGGCCGGACTTGTAAAGTACCTTTGCCCCGTCGTGAAGTACTGCTTCGCTCTGTTGAGTACACCAAGTTTTTTGGACGCCAGCTTTACCTTGTCTAGCAAATGATCTCGGAACTGAACATCGCTGGAGATGTCAACGCCAAGGATCCCAATGCTCTTGGAGATGGAGAGGGGAGTGTTCTGGAATTGTGGGACTACAGTGAATGGGGTTTTCTTAGCGGTGAACGCGCAGACTTGTGTCTTTGAAGGGTTGAATCGGACCAAGTTTTCCCGCCCTCAGTCAGAGACCTTGGACAGACCGATCTCGATTTGAGACACAAGTTCTTCACGCTTTTCCTCCACAACGGAACGTGGGATGCTTGCACGGCCCGTGTAATAAGCGTCTCCAGTACTGTCATCTGCATAGCAATGTATGTTGTTCAGTAGAAACAGCGTAGGAGACAGCACAGAGCCTTGCGGAACACCAGCATTAATGTCCATGCTATCAGAGCAACTACCGTCAACTACGGCTCGTATGCTTCTGCCGGACAAAAAGCTAGCCACCCATTTGCACAAACCCTCGGGCACTCCGTAAGAAGGCAACTTCGATAGAAGACCTCGGTGCCAGACCCGATCGAACGCCTTCGCTATGTCTATAAAATGACACATTCATTCGCCATCCCTGTCCTAGAGCGATTGATTGTCATATTAGAAAAAAGATAATCTATAGTCAATCAAATTATTATGAAATAGACATTTAGAACTTGTGACGTAAATGTGTGCATGCAATTGTGATCCTTAAGGTGGTAAACATTTTCTGACCGCGACCGTACATCCTCATATAAACGTCCATAAAGGAATGCCCCTTTGATATCCATTTGGTGAACTTCATAAACTCTGTGCGCCGCTATAGATAATAAATTCTTAATGTTTGTATTTTCAAGACAGGTAAATAAACATTATCAAAAACTTCCTTTTGCTGAAACCCACGGACTACTAGTCTTGCTTTAGAAAAACAATTATTTCCAATACTTTTCTTAAAAAAATCCATTTTGTGTATATTAGTTTTACTTTCTCGGACTTTGGTACTATTTTCCATGTCTCACTCTCCTTTAATATTTTCAATTCTTCACCAACTGCATTCATCCAATCTGTTTTGTCACTTCTTTCTACAATCTCTTCAAAGTTTTTAGGTAAATCTTCATTATAGGTCAATAAGGCAAATAGAGCATTTTCAAATTCATTATTCAAATCCATTTGGTAGTCTTTATGCCAATGTGGCTTTCTAGTATTCCTTTTTTCTGTTCTAGTTTGTTTTTCGTCTTTATTTTCAATTTCTCGATTTAAATTTTCACTTTTATCTATTATATTATTATTTATATTATTCACTCTTCCTTTTTCTATACTAAACTGTTTACTAGTGCTCATCGTCATCTTTTTGTATTTCTTGACTCTTTTCTTTATTATAAGTTTCATCTTCTGTATTTTCATAATGTGGTAAACTTACATACTTTGATATTTTTTCACATTTCTCATCAAATATTGCATTTCTTGCAGTTACAGCCCTCCTATTTTCTTCATCACACAGCTTGTATCCTCCTATGTTATAGCCAATCATTTTCATTTTCTTACCTCGTTCATCTAACTTCTTTCTTAATTCTTTTGGTATTTAGTTATAAGCTGTACATTTGTGACATATGCAGAGTATAAAACCGCTTCACCCCAAAACTCTTTTTGCGTTCCAGACTCTATTAAAATTGTCCTAGACGAAATTTTCTAAATTTATATAAAGTATTTTCTCCCCCATTATCGGTTCTAAGCTTTAGCAAATTTACTTAAAACTGATTTGTAACTAAATTGTAATAACTTCTAAATTTCTCATAAACATCTGATTTGTTCCTTATTAAATATAACATAACAAAATGAGTAAAATCATCAATAAATGTGACAAAATAGTTATTACCATCCTATGTAGTTGGATTAATTGGTCCACAAACGTCACTATGAACTACCTCAAGGGGTCTACTAGCTCTATAGCCGACTTTGTTAAATGGTTTTTTGCACATCTTACCTAATAGCCTATTTATTCTTAATTCTTAATTTAATATAAGACAAAACTTTCTAATTCACTTCTTCAATGAAAACGATAAAGAGAATTCTTCTACAGAAAAAACAAACAAAAAGAAATGCTGCATTTAGCGAAGGATGCGTTCAAGTGAAAATGATTTCATTGTAATATTTAACACTAGACTTTCGGCGCTTATGAAGATGAAGCGTCTGCCGTATGTAGCCGGTCAGCAGCCGTTACCACAGTGGGATCTACCGTCGCCTCAAGTAGGAGGCAAGTACAGCTTCTTCCTTCGATACTAAATTAGCACCACTGACAGTTGTGCTTCCCACCGCACTGATTCGAGCCTTCTCGTCCTGTGCGTCCTTTGTAGTAGTATGTGCATTACTCGATTCAAGTTCGCAGGGTAGTTTGATATCAACCTCTTTGGTAAGGAAGCTGAAGTTACAGTTGTCTCCGGGTGGAAATTCTATCCGAAGCATTGGTAGCCATCATTATGGATGACATCTTGAGTGATCGTCCCCAAGTTTTTCTTACGCCAGAAATTACTAATTTTTTTTCAACGGGTCTTGGCTGATACCAATTCGGTGGATCAACTCCTTGGTGCCAATATAGTGGGTCACTTCAAGTAAGGACCGGCTAAGCTTCTTAAGGCTGGTAAACCGGTGGCACTTCCCACAGATTTTGGTCATGCCATAATTATTAGCCTAGCACTTACAATTTCTGCCCCTCTTCCGACTCACCCTGTCTGGCTTCTCAGTATGTTCTTTGCTGATGCAGTTCAGCACTTTTGAGAAGTAAATTTCATGAAGTAACGGATAGAGATTAATCCATATAATTAACATCACCTTAGAAACACATCAAATTAAATAATTTTAACAATGAATGAATACAATTTAGAATTGAGAAGTAATTTTAATATTTCAATTTAACATTAGAAAATAATTTTTTTTTGAGGCTACATACATTTAGGGACTTAAACCATCCCAAGTATCTGTCGGCGTCCCCAGGGAACTAGGTGGATCAGGGCCGGAACCTATTTCTAATGCTGGAGCATACTAGAAATTACTTCACAACACAGCTTCATCACCTAACTATGTTCAACGTCATTTTCGAGTTTGTAGCTTCGGGAAATGTTATATGACGTCCCTGGGAAACTCGTGGAGGAAACCTTTGATCTCGTGCGTCAGCGTGTTGGAATCCAGTTTTTGCTATACCTCATATAATTGTTTCCTACGTGGTTAGAATTGGAAATGCTCGTCACGACAATGTTTAAAATTTGGTTTTCAACATTGATATTAAGATATTCTATGTCTTAGGAGTCTAGCATGACTTAGAAGTCTAGGATGTCTGCAGACTTTAGGAGAGAAGTATGATTGTGTAATAGGTATTATTTTAGGAGAAGAATGAACAATCTATGTCTGAGTCCTAGTGTGATACCTATGAGATGATTTTGAAATCTGTTTGATGGTTTGAAACTCATATTAAAGATTTCAGGAATATATATAACAGGTTGCTTAGATATTCTAAATTTTCAGGAAGAAGATTGTATCTCTGTTTTTCTCTTGTCGTATATTTATTTAGATTCTAAAAATAAATATACTATATTTAACTTATTTTATAGATATAACTCTTACACATACACTTATCACTACACAAGATTTTATACATATACATTGTCAATCACAGATCACGGATAGGATAAGGATAAATTAGGGCGATGTTTGTTGTATATAAGAAGAGATGTATTGTGTATCGAGATTTCTGATGAGATTTTGAATGATAAAGAGTATGTTCTGATAATTAAAATTATTTTCAGCTACGAATGTTAAAATAAAAAGGGAAAACATTATTTTTATTTATTAATTTATTTTCTCTTATTCATGAGCTGTTTCCTTCTGTACGACGAGGAATCATCAAAAATAATGCAGACGTCATGTACATGTGGGATTGGAGACACTCCAGGACTATAGTGCCGAAATTCATAAAAGCTGAGTTTAATAAATTACTATTTGAACTTTTCACTTGTTTGGCATTACTTTAATTCTATTTGTCATATAAAAAATATTGTAAGGAATTATTTATTTTAATAATATTGATTAAATAATTAGGTAATTTATTGTACCTAAATAATGCCTGATTTTAGTGACGTTCTAAAATACAAGAACTAAACATGAACTCACTGAAAAATTGATTTATGTTATCTTGTTTTCTTCTGAAAAAGTTCTATAAATTCAGCTTACTATTTCAATTACTTATGTACTTAAATGTTAGTTTATTTAAATGTGTATTAATCTAATTTTATTTCAGCGTCCCTTTTTGGTTTATGGCTCTTAATTGGCCCATTATAACTCGTTGATAGTTGAAATTAGTATATCCCAAACACTCAATTTATATTTCTAGTATTTTTCTTGTTTTTTTTTATGAGTGTTTTATTTTTCTGCTATGTAGTCCCCAACTTTTCGCTGAAGAGTGCAAGCAGCACCGCAGCAAAAGTTAGTCCGCGTGTAGTTGTAAAGGCCATCAGCGGCCAACAACAGTAGACCGTAGTAAAAAAAAAAGGAAAAATGCTATGTTTACTACATAGAGTCACTGGACAGCCTTTATGTGTGGAGATTTTAATTAGATTGCGGTTTTTCTATTTAAAAATCTCGAGGAGAGGGCGACAGATATGAATAGTCAAATTATCATAATTAATTTGATAATTACAAAAAAAAGCAGAATTAATTATATCTGTTTGGAGATAAGGATAAAGGGTTCAATTAATTAAAAATGCTTCTTAATTCTAATTCCATATCTGTAATTTTATATGTTGATTTATTTCATATTTCTTATAAACTTTAGAGATTTTTTTCTTTTCTTATTCATAGTTAGGCCCCTTTTCTAAAGTCACTTTAATTTCATTTTGATTTTATATTATTAATAATTGCGAATCCAATATATATACACTTTTATTTTCGAATTCCAGGAGTGGATAAGCGAACTCAGCGTGGTGTGAGCATGAACGATAAGCGGAAACCTTCGAACATATTCCAGTATCACATTAATGAGCTTGGACGGATTAAAACATAGCTAAGTTACATCTATTTCATAACAAATTTTATAACTTCAAAAGTTTAATAAAAATTATATTTTTATAAAGTTTATCTTCTTTTCACGGGGAAGATGTTACAATGGCTTCTGTTTTGGTCGATGGTGGTTGGTGGTGGGGACCTGAATGGCTTTTTGGACCGGAGTCAGGATGGCTTTCTTCTCGTCTGGAGTTGATAGATTTGATATCTTTTTATTTTTTGATTGATATCTTTCAGGTTTACGCGTCCTAGTGGCAAAGATTGAACCTCCACTTTGTTCAGATTCGTTGTAGACGAGGTTAAGCTCTCTTAAAAAATGGTTGGAGTGATTAGCTGGGTTTATTAGATTGGCGGTGCGATGGTAGAAAGTAACCGTGGCCATCATTTCAAACAATTCCTTAGAACACATCTCATTATACAAGCACTATAACACACACAGGGAGGCAAAGCCTCTCCTCACACTTATGAGTTCAATACGGCTTGTGCATCTGGGAGTCAAATGGGCCAAGCTGGTATCCGTGTAGCAGCAGTACTCCCCATGGGGCTGGACTTGTTTCTTGAAAAGCAACAACCTAAGCCCCGAGGTGATGTACTACTACTTTGCTTTGTTGAGTACTCCAAGTTTTTTGATCGCCAAATTGCAAATAATCTCTGAACTGAACATCGCTGAAGATGTCAACATAAAGATCCAAATGCTCTTATTGATGGTAAGGAGTGTGTTCTGGAATTGTGGGAAATCAGTGAATGGGGTTTTCTTAGCAGTGAACAGTTTTTTTGTTTATTCGTATGCTTAAAGTGGACCGAGTTTTCACGTTCCCAGTCAGGGATCTTGGACAAAGTAATCTCGATTTGATACACAAGTTCTCCACGCTTTTCTTGCACAACGCAACGAGAGATATTTGCACGGCTCGTGTAATAAGCGCCTCCAGTACTGTCATCTTCATAGCACTGTATGTAATGGACCACATATCAATAATATGCAGTAGAAACAGCGTATAAGACAGCACGGACCTTGCGGGACACCAGAATTAATGTCTCTGCTGTCAGAGCAACTACTGTCAACTACGGCTCGTATGCGTATGCCGGACAAAAAGCTAGCCACCCATTTGCTCAAACCCTCGGGCACTGCGTAAGATGGCAACTTCGATAGAAGACCTCGGTGCTTAACCCGATCGGACGCCTTCGCTAGTTCCAGGCTACATACCAATGCCTCTCACTGACTCTTAATGGCTATCTATCTGTCTCACACACACAGACATTCCTACCTAAATACAAATGTAGAGATAACATTTTATTTAGTGCATGTAACTAAATAAAAAATTTACGTATTTAAGTAGTAAGTTCCAAACGGTACATAGTTGATAGATTTTTATACAATGGCAATTATTAAAAAACGCTTCACATACTGGTGTAGGTGTGTTCTATTGTGTGTGTATTAGAGACAGATAAAAACTCAACCTAAAATTGAAAAACTAAAAGGCGATTACTCACTCACCTTAAGTTGGTACTGTTGTGGTACCTATGGACCATTTATGCCTGTCCTAATATCCTCTAAGGGGACCTAAGGGAGCCCTAAATTACCTATATCAAGTAAATAAGAGAGGACATAAAAGGTATGGACAGGATCTAAGTATGTAAGTATATAAATTAAAGTTGGTTTGATGCAAGTGAAGTATGTTATAAACTGTTAGGTACATAGAAACTAACTTCAAACTGTAATTCAGATCAGATTTTTGGAAATACGTAATTAATTTTACCTTAATAGTGCATCTTTTTGAAGCCGGTTGTTTTTTTTTGTTAAAAAGTTTTTATTTTTTACTTTTTAGTAATGAATTACTTAAATATAATCCACGGAAAAAATCATTATACCTCTCTTACATGGATGACTTTCAACGCAAATGTTAAGATAGTTCAATAAAAACAAAACTACTGAATCGATTTGGATAAACTTTCTATTGGACCAACTCTCAAGTATATCCTGTCCAATAAAAAAAATCACGTAAATCGGTTTATAAACAAAAAAGTTATTGCTGAACCATAAAATAAATAAATAAAGGGTGTAAGGAGCATCGTGACGAAAACTGAAACCATAGGTTTAGTACATGATTCTGAACCTTATAGCGTTGGAATGTTACGTCGGTCTTTTCATGATTTTTATGTATTTTTTTGGCGTTTTTTTTACTGATAATGACTATTACCGTGTATCACAACCCCATTACTAAAAAAGTAATAAAAAACAATAAGTTTATTATTTTCACCTGAAACTGCAATGTAAATCAAATTTAAATTAAAATAAATTCTTGAGTAAGGTCAACGTACCTACACAACAGCACACAATAGCACTGACCTCTAGAGGTCAGTGACACAATAGGCACAAGCTCACACCGCGGTAAAGATAAATAAACAGTAGGCATTGATGTGCGGCTATACCTACATTCTGTGTCCGCGCGCACGTTATGTTTTTATACCTACCTACTATGACATGGTGAAGTAGAAACGTTTGCAATACATTGCATGCTTTCACACGATAAAAAAATGACAAAAACTATAATTTACCATTTCTGAGATAATGTTTTTTGTAATTTTTTTATAAACTGAAAATGCTACTTTTTGTCAAAGTTTTTGTCACGATATCCCTTACACGGTGTATATATACAGTAGAATTGAGAACCTTCTCCTTTTTTTGAAGTCGGTTAAAAATAACTTCCCTGTTGTAACATTGTAACGTAGTTCGTCCAAATGTTTGTAGCTCTGGCACACATACTCATTTACAAATTAATGTTTATTATTGCTCAAATACAAAAAAAAACACTATACCTATCTTAGGTTATTATTTTCAACGTACTAACCGACCACAGTGTAATACAGAAACCGTACAGGAACCGCCGTTCGTAAGGCGCATTCATATAAATAGCTGAAACAAGGTGTATGATAATATTTTGTGTTTTGTATGACTGATGACAGCTAAATAAATAAACGGAATAATACAAAAACTGTG
Organism: Apoda limacodes; assembly: GCA_946406115.1. Classification (NCBI taxonomy): domain Eukaryota; kingdom Metazoa; phylum Arthropoda; class Insecta; order Lepidoptera; family Limacodidae; genus Apoda; species Apoda limacodes. The sequence continues at coordinate 27,256,532 of OX291556.1, forward strand.
TTTACATTTATATTAATATATATTTATTCAATATAAAAGAAATAAAGCAAATCTCGATGTTATATACTTAATATATTTTAGTTATAAGTAAGAATAAGTTGATTCAAACATATGTATGACGTTAACTAATTGTTCGTCTTTTTTATCATCAAAAGCAAATTCCCATAAAAAGCCCGAAAAATGTGTAAATGTGTAAATTTTATTTCTTTTATTTTATTGGTAATACCTTACCACTTTTAAATTACGGACATGTTCGTGGTTTAACAACATTTTTTCACAATTACTAAACGGGTCCTAACACGATATCGGAAGTAAAGTAAAATCGTGTCGTTATAATACCTGTTTAATTTAAAATTTAAGTTGTTAATGTTAGTTTAACTGTTCTTCAGTGCATTAGCAACCACTAAACCAAATATGTTGTGACTTGTAAGAAACGTCTATAAACTATATTAGAGGGTCATCACAAACTTAGACTCGGGTTACGGCACCATAGACCACACCCACGCAGTAAAGCATATTGTGCAGAAGACCAAAGAGTAAAATCAGCTATTGTGGACTATAAAAAATCTGTGCAGATCTGCCAAGTTAACTGACAATATTTTGAGGTTTTGCGATCTCTGTAAAACGCGGCAACGATGCCTATCCATGTACAAGGTCTAACAAAAGAAAAGAGTAAAAGGACCAGGCATTAATGTAAGTAAACGGAAACTAAGTCTCACTGTCTCGACCTGTATGCTGACCTATGTTTTTTTTAAATTTCTCTAAGGCATTGCTGTGCATTTTCATAATAATTAGGTACGTGACATTGTTGCTTAACGACTTTTATGTACCGTATGTTACGGTAGGTTACGAACTATCAATCTCACTGCTCGATCTTACTTTTATCTAATCTGTGAGTTGACAATCTATTTGACCGCAATGTAGTTCACCGAGGAAGGTTAAGAGAATACACTTCGCGGCGCCCGCGCGCGTTTTACATTTTTGCTAAAATGTTGCTGTCGCTATCGCACACGACGCGGGCGCGAGACCCCCTTTCCCCGCGCCGCGCGCTTTAGTCTGGTATGATTTTGTCGGATAGCTGGAACGTCAGTATTCTGATAAGCGATATGACCTTCACCCAAAAATAGTATACTTTGAGCATTAACGAAGTATAAATTAAAAATCATCATTAATTTTTATATTTTTTTGAAAAATTCTTTATTTATAGGCAGGACTGAATATTTAAATAGGAGGAGGTTTCTGAGCTAACATTAATTTATCTTTTCACGGAGACCAGCGAGGACGATAATAAAATAGGTAGGTAACTCGGTACCTCGTAACATTCTTACCCACACATACGTTATCTAGTTTTAATGTGATAAACAGTATTGTGTTTTACAGCAAAAAATATAAACACACTGTTCTTCACAGTTACATGAATAGACTTATTTAGTATTTTAACATACTGTATTTCATGGAAACAAATGAAGCTGGCCCAGCTTAGTTTGTTAGAGCAGCCTAATTTCAGCCGTTATTTTTAGTCTATTAAAATAGTATAACTAACATTTTGAGGCGGCCGAACTTTGGTTATTCAATTAACTGGTATTTAAAAGTCCTAACTTAGGATACTAATAAATCCATTAAAATTATAAAATTTCTGTCATCTCCCTTGTCTTGTCCGCAGGCCGACATTAGGGTTTTGTAATAAAATAAGAATCCTAACATCGGCCTCGTTATTTCTATTTACCGAATGAAATTAAAAAGAAAAATATATATAGACCTAGGATTTTTTCGCTACGCTAAAGACCAACACAGCGAGGAAAAGAGATATACTTATTACATGAACGCTGCACAAGAGAAAAAGAGACAGATAACCATATATAATATGTCCATTATTTTTAGAATAGAAACCCATAAGCGACAGCTTGTTTTGTGACATTACGTGTTTACATAATTATCACAAGAATCCTGATAACAAAGGACTAAAAAGTGTAGTGGTCAGCCATGGTGATTTTTTGATTAGCTTATTGTTACGTCACAGGAAGAAATAACCCGGAAAATCATACGTTTCACACGTAAATACTAAGTTTCCATGTATTTTTTTCAAACCATATTTTGTCGAATTTCTGTAAAAAATTTGCTCAGAAAACTGTTTTTACGTAATAATTTTGTTTTTTACTTTGTAAAACGTGGTATTATTTCGTATAGGAAGGGTCTAATTAATGTTATTTTAAATAAAATTGTAAAATGTTCGGTTACGCTAGAGCTTGACAAAACGATGACGTCATAAGTATCAGTACATCGATACTTTTTCCCGTAATTATTTATCAACATCAAGAGTAATTTAAATTTAATAATGTTTCTTACAAATATTACTTGAGCGCACGTGGTTAATAGTGTTCTGTAGCCAAATGGCAAACACGGACCCTTGTAAACTCGTCATGTCCGTCCATATGTCATAGCCTTATAATTTCGCCGCATTTGCATTGGTTCTAAGAAAATTTTACAGGAAGGTATCTTTAACATAAAAATGGAGAAAAATAAATTATTAGAGGTAGCTTTTCCACGCACCCCACCTTCTGGGATATCGTTAGATAGGGCTTCAAAATGCAATTGAGGTTTTTTAATATAATTCGCTAGTTACAAGCTCTTAATGTTGAAAATTTTCGTTCCCGCACTTCTTTTAACTTTTAAACCTCGTATTATTCAAATCTGAAAAAAAAAACATGATAATAGGTCTTTTTAATTTCAATTAAAATTGGCTGAAACCAAATCGGTTAATAAGTTTTTAAGATATTTGCAATAATTCCGATTCCACGGAACCGTAACTAATGCGTGTGCAACACGCATTTGGCTGGTTTTTATTCTTTTACTTATACTATGTTTTTGATGTTTGACAAATATGTTACGCCACAAATAAAAATAACTATTTTGATATGGGTATAGCTACCTGCGTTATGCAGATTGCTTATTATTTCCGTAAAGTAATAAATAATAATAATATCGTTTCATATAATCATTAATCAAAATTTTTGAGTCCGCCTAATGTAATCTTCACTAAAATACAGTAGAGAGTAAAAATGTACATTGAAGAAAGTTAGGAAAGGGGTTTTCAAAATACGAAAGAAACCATCTGAAGTGTTTTAATTTTTATGTCTGTCAGTTTGTGCGGGGTGTCTCTAAATAAGGTTGGAGGATTGTGTTGCTTTTTAGGGTTCCGTACCCAAAGTTTAATTAGCGGAACCCTTTTACTAAGACTCGGTTGTCCATCCGTCCGTCCACCCGTCCGACTGTCCGTCTGTCACCAGGCTGTATCTCATGAACCGTGATAGACAGTTGAAATTTTCACAGAAGATGTTTTTTTATTGCCGCTATAACAACAAATACTCAAAAAAAAAATATAAATCACGGTAATAGTACCGTGATAGATATTCGCAATAATTTTCTTTCTACAAAACCCGTACTTAATACGACACGTATTTGGCCTATTTTTGCCTAGTCTAGCGTTACACACAAGACAGGTGCTTACCAAAATGAATCCAACTTTGGTATTCCAATACAATCCACTATTAACAACATTTCAGTTCTTTGATTCCCTTAAAATCGTAAAGCATTAATTTAATAGAACTGCTTAGTATTTTGTTTACTTGGTAACATTTCCTCAACATTTTCAATGTTTGCAGAAATATTTTCACCATCAAATTACATCGCTAACCATAACAGGCATAAATATTGCGATAATGCACAATGTCGATAGTGTACGCAGAAAACACTATTCTCAACCCACACAAAGACAGTTACTAACACTCACGCAATTTTATTTTGGTATCATCACTAAACTGACATTGTGTATCTTTTACATCCTATATCTATGGTGCTGCGCCTCGCCGGCTTTACATAATCTTTATCATAACCTTTCATTTCATCATTTTATCAGTAGGCAGTAAACACGTTTTTTAAAAGTTATAACGTAGTACTTAACTTTATCAACACTTTCGTAACGTTCAATTATTTTGAAAAATACTCATTAAGTAGGTAGATATTTACAATATATAAGTATAAATTTAATAATGGTAAAATAAATAGCTTGCGATAGTTTTCTTACTGCCGAACAGTAAAATAGTAATGTAAAAGATTTTTTTTTTATTTCAGTTGCTTACTTTAATTTTTTATTGAGAAATAACGGAGCCCATGATAGGATTCTTATTTTATTACAAACCCCTTATATTGGCCTGCGGCCGAGACAAGGAAGATGACGGCAATTTTAAAATTTATTAGTATCCTAAGTTTGGGCTCTGAAATTTTATAAGGCGTTCCATACCCCTTAATTGAATGACCTCGTACGCTGCGACCGCTGCTACTGCCACCACGCCTGCTCCTTCCGGGCCTGCTGCTGCCACTGCCTCGACGACACAGACGAAGAAGGACCGATACCCGCCGCTAGTTGTCGAAGTCTTCCCGAACTGGTCAAAGCATGTCCGGGAAATCAAGAATGTCCTCGGAAGAGCCCCGAATGCGCGCCCGTTTGGAAAAGGGGTACGCTTCATGCCTATCGACGACCAGGAATACCGGACCGTCCAACGTTACCTCACGGAACTTGAAAAACGTGAAAGGATATCCTGGTTTTCGTATCAACTGGAGACCGAGCGCCCGCTAAAGGTCGCTATCCGAGGACTTCCAGCGGAGACCAACCCTACCGAGATCGAAGAGGAGCTTCGTAGTCTTGGGTTTGACCCAGAGTACGTGAAGCCCATCCGGGCCCGGAAGGACCGCCCAGGCTGCATCTTCTTCGGACAAATCTGACGCTCAGCCATCTCGTCACAAATATTTCAAATTTCGGAGTTGCTGTGCATGCCGGGCGCCGTGATTGAAGCCTGGCGCGGCAAAAAAGGCCCAGCACAGTGCCACAGGTGCCAGGGCTTTCGCCACTCATCCTTCGGCTGTCACCGTACGCAGGCGTGCGTCAGATGCGGCGAGGAGCATGCCGCCAGCAACTGCGAGCGGCCCCTCGACGCTCCTGCTACCTGCGTGAACTGCGGAGGCGCCCACGCTGCAAATAACTACTCGTGCCCAGTCTTCAAAAAGGAGGCGCGCAACAAGAAGGCTGGCACGGTAGCTCGCACCGGCCCTCCAACCATTCCGGACCACAGGAATACCGTGGAAGCTCAAGCGGGGAGTGCCTCATTAATGGCCCCCGCAAATCTGCCCTCCAACACCGGTGCCAAAAGGAAGAGGCCAAGAAGACGAAACAACAAAAAAGGCGCTACGACCGCTCCGGCCGCTCCTGCCGCTCCTGTAACAGCCGCAGTACCCTCTGCCCCGACGCCAACCATCAGTGCAGCGCCTGCTTCTCAGGCCCCACCCCCACAACCCCGGACACGAAATGGTCGAGACGAGGACACCTCAACGGTGAAGAGAGCGAAAGACACGGCTTTCGACATTCTTATTGAGATCCTACAAGCCGCGCGGGATAACACGGATCTCACTCCTGCGATCCTCAGAGGAATGTCGGAGCTCAATAAAATTCACTAGTCTCAACCTAAGAATTTTATTTTGGAACGCCAATGGGCTGCGGAGAAAGACTAGCGCTCTCCGCTCCCTACTCAGCGAACAAGCCGTCGATGTAGTTCTGCTTAGCGAGACCCATCTTACCGCGAACGAAGTATGGAAGATGCGGAACTACCACACCTACCGTCTGGACTCTCCAGCAACTGGCAGTGCAAGGAGAGGGCTTGCCGTTCTAGTCAAGCGAAGACTGATACACCAGGTGCTCGCTCGGGTCACTCCTGACACCTTCGACACCTTAGGCATAGAGCTATGGACAGGCAACGAAGCGCTCCGTCTGTATGCTCTATACAAACACCCCAAAAGCCGCATCAAGGTGGACGACCTGAGGAACATTTTGGTCTCGCCCACACCTACCATCGTCGCCGGTGACTTCAACAGCAAGCACCCCGGCTGGAATTCTGCTACCATGAGCCCAGACGGTCGACGGCTTTTCGACGACGCCGAACGGTTCGGATACGTGATTATGGGTCCGGATATTCCAACACACATCCCGTTCCAGACTGACCACCAACCAGATGTCATCGACCTACTGGCACACCACGGTCTTCGATGCCAACCCACTCTAGAGATGTTGCCTGAGGACATGGGATCAGACCATCTGCCCGTACTCGCCACACTAACTGCCCGCCCGACAACTGGAAGCACGCCCGTTTCTCGTGTCCGAACCGAATGGGAGAAATTTGCGGTACATATGCAAGCCCACACCCCGTCTCGACCCGTACTCACTGCAGCGGACGTGGACGAACTTGCTAAAGACCTGACCACAGTTATGCAGAACGCCTTGACAGCCTCCTCCACTACCACGTCGCACACGGGGAGGCTTCCCCTCTCCCAAAGCACGTCACGGATCGCATTTCGGAGAAAAGGCGCTTGCGTAGATTGTGGCAAACAACGCGATGTCCGACTCTTCGTCACCGAATAAACATGTTGGCTGAAGAGATAAGGAAGGAACTGGATGCCATTACCAAGAGTTCGTGGGACCAAGCGATAGAGACCGCAGGCGACGATTGGAACGCGCTACATCGACTGTGCAGATGTGTAACGCGCACCCCCGCGCCCATTCGACCACTCTTAGCCGACGACGGGACACTCCGCTACCGTGCAGCAGATCGTGCGGAGATACTAGCGGATTATCTCGAACGCCAGTTCAAGCCAAACCACGCGTCAGATCTGGACCATGTCGCAGCAGTCGAGCAACACCTTAGAGACTACTTTGCCTCGCCGATAGCCCCAGAAGAGGACCCTGTCGTCTTCTCTCCGAGACAAGTTAGACGTGGCTTCCTCAAGACCAAACCCCGCAAAGCTCCAGGTGCCGATCGCATTACGAACACAGCGCTGCGTCACCTCCCGCCGAAATCTGTGGCAGCGGTGACGCGCCTGTTCAACGGCATAATGCGCACTGGGCACTTTCCGCAGACGTGGAAATTAGGCCACGTCATAATGATACCTAAGGCTGGCAAAAACACTCAAAAACCTGAGGGCTACCGGCCGATAACCTTGCTGTCACACATCTCTAAGGTGTTCGAAAAGCTCCTGTTGAAACACCTGCATGAGCACTTCACCCCACGCCCAGAACAGTTTGGCTTCAGAGCGGAACACTCCACCACCCTTCAGTTGTCGAGAGTACTTCACCACGTCGCGGTGGCCGCGAACAAAAAGGAATGCACTGTGGCAGTACTTCTCGACATGGAGAAGGCGTGCGATCGAGTTTGGCACCAAGGTCTGCTGTTCAAGCTCTCGTCGTCCCAGATCCCGCGCAGGATAACTATGGTTATCCAGTCCTTTCTTCAAGACCGCAGCTTCAGCGTCAAAATTGAAGAGATAATATCTTCTGTGCGCCCCATGGAAGCCGGAGTACCTCAGGGGAGTGTGCTATCTCCGACGTTTTACTCCTGTTACACCGACGACATCCCGAAGGAGGGGGGAGCTATGCTGGCACTATACGCTGATGACGCGGCGTACTTGACCTCCTCCATCAGACCAGATCACGCCGCTACCAAGATGCAGCGGACCCTCGACGCCTTGCCAGACTGGCTCTTCAAATGGAGGTTGTCGGTTAACGTGAGCAAAACTCAAGCCATCCTTCTGCACCGCACACAGAAGATACCCCCACCGCTTCAATTCTCAGGGCAACAAATCAAATGGTGCCCCAATGTAAAGTACCTCGGCGTCACCATTGACCGTCTCCTAACAATGAAGGCGCATGTGACCAGCATCGTCAACCAGACCAGATCCACACAAGCTTTGCTCGCTCCAGTGCTCAGGGCAAAACTGCCTTTACGGACGAAGCTCGGGGTCTACAAAACCTACATCAGACCCCGCCTCACATACGCAGCGCCGGCATGGTTCGCACTATTAAGCGAAACCCAGCGCAAGCGACTACGCACAGTACAAAACAGGGCTCTTCGCACCATAGTCGGCGCTTCTCGCTACGTGAGGAACGCTACGATTGAGCGAGACCTGCAAATCGAGCCACTGGACGACTTTGTCGGCCGCCTCGCGACCAAGGCGGCTCTTAGCTGAAGACCCATAGAAGCCGACGGTCAATGACCCATCCAAAGACCTGCCCGTAGTCACGGGCAGCGGACAGCTACCATTTGTAGGAGGCCACGCCTCGATCAAATTTCCCCACACGCACACCGTGTGTGTGTGAGAAGACACGAACGGCTAATTGAATGACCAAAGTTCAGCAGCTTTTTAATGTTAGTTATACTATTTTATTAGACTATAAAAATCACGGCCTGATGTTTTGATGTTTTGATGAAACATAGTATGTTCAAAATAATAAATAAGTCTATTGGGATTAATAAATAGGTGTGGAACAGTGTGTTCATAATTAGTTGCAAAATACACATGCCGATATTAGAGTAAAAGAAGGTTGTATTATGGAAATGTTACAAGCGTCCATAGGCTATGGTGACCGCTTACTATCAGGCGGACCGTTAGCTTGTTTACCAATTTTTAATATATAATATTTAATTTATTTTTTAATATTTAAAAAAAAACTGTTGTATTCTTTTTACTTAGAAATAATTGGAAATCTCTTTCTAGACTTTCAATGTTCACAGTGGATGTAGGTACAATTATTTTGAAAAATAGGTATCATATGGCAAATTTTAAAATAGATATGTATTCATTATAAAAATTCATACTAATATTATAAATGCGAAAGTAATTCTGTGTGTTTGTACCTCTTCACGCTTAAACAGCTGTACTGATTAAGATGAAATTTAGCATGGAGATAGTTTGACTTCCGTGAAAGGACAGGCTACTTGAAAACGTCAAGTGTGAGTCGGTTTTTTTTATAATTAAGGAGTTGCCGTTGAAATCTTACAACGATAACCTTATTCAGGGCAGGAGAAACTGTGGTCAAATTTGGCATGGAGATAGTTTGAGTCCCGAAGAAGGATATAAACTACTTGAAAACGTCTACGGTTTTTTTTCTATAAGTGAGTTGTCGTTGGAATTCTACATCGATAACGCGGGCAAAAGCTAGTATTATATAAGTGTAACTTACTCATGATTCTGTCTGATCGAGGTTCAATAAATTGCAAATCAAATTTTAATCCTTTTAACAAATTTTAACCTAGTTAAAAGTCAAAAAAATCTAATTAACTTGCTGCGAAACGAAACATGCAACAGTGATATTTTCGTAATTGTTTCCTCGGGTACCTACCTACTTACGTCAAACGCAATACAAGTGAAGATTCACTCACGGATGGCCTGCGACTAAATTTGCTACCTCGCCCCGCCTCTCCCGTCTCAAGCCCCCCGTGTTTGGCAAGCGAGCCAGCGTCACGCAGAATTCGATTTTTGCAAATTTGACTAATGATTTTTGTGTTTCGAATTATTGTGTTTATTCATTTAATTTAGTAACAATGACAGTAAAATTTTATTTAGAAAATTTATTATATTATTTAGGTCTGTGGTGCTTTATAATTTTCGGAAACGTTTTTGTTATAGTGTATAATCAGCACGAAGTTGCAGCTGTTTTGACCATAAATTACAAGTTTTTGGACTCTAATAATTTTGGAACTACACAATTTAACGTAAAACTGAAACACCACAGACCTAAATATTAGTTGTCTTGTCTTGTTAAAAAAAAAAACATTTAGTTTGAGGGATTGATATGCATCATAGCAGAAAAATCCTGTTGTATGGAGCGCGCTGCGAATCCGATACTCTTAAATCATATATGGATTGTATTAAGCACGACCGTAGTAACTATATATGTCCTTGGTTACAGCAAACAAAATGTCATAAGACACAAGAGAAGAGACAAAGGCAGCTCTCTAGTAGGTCGAAACGAATCGAATGACACCACTTTGACTGTAAAATGATAACTATATGACAACTGATAGTGTTGTCTTTCTACCTGTAATCTGTTATCGATAAATTGTATCGATAAGAAATACTGAGGAATGTCAAAATCAACAGAGAAGTAGGGAAATCATACATTTTTTTTAAACTAGCTGTTGCCTGCGACTTCTTCAGCGTAGATTTTGCATAAAAGCTTTTGACTGTTTACGAGTTAACATACAATAGTCTAGGGGATAATTTTTCAAAAATAGTGTAACACGTCTATCTTAATATCAAAGTGTAGGTGAATTTAGCTTTAAAATATCATAGGTTTCCATACACACATCCAACCCTCATTTTACGCCCTTGGGGAATACATTTACTTTCTGTTTATGGATTAGAACACTAAATTAACGTAAATATAAACCAACAAATACCATATAATATACAAGTAGGACATAGTCAATGTCTATCTATAATATTGTTATATTCAGTAAAATTAAAAAACATTTATGTTATTCATAATTATGTCATATCGATGATAACTACCTTTTAATAGCTCCCTTTCATATCTGTCAGTATGTGTCACAATTGATTTTTAACAAACTTTTAGCTAAAGTTAGAGACTTAAAATTTTAAAATAACTTTTCTGTAAATACACACATTATAATATTTTACATAGAAAACACCCAGTCTCAAGAATATCACAAATGTCCATCACATTAATGTTTGTCATAAACAGAAATCGAATCAACGCCCCGCGATTAACAGAAAAACATGACAAGAAATTATAATACTAGAAAAATAACACAAAGGATATATGTACGCCACAGAATTCTTCCCGCAGACCCAGAGAAATAATAAATTTACAAAAATCGGTCAAGTGCGAGTTGGAATTGCGCACGAAGGGTTCCTTACCATTATCTATAAAAACAGCAAAAAAAAATCACGTTTGTTGTATGGGAGCTTAAATATTTGTTTTATTTTAATTATTTTTTTTAAGTGAATATATGACTAAATATTCTGTGAATATTTCAAGCGTCTACCTGTTGCCGTTATTAATATCGAGCACAAACGAGCAAAAAAAACACGTTTGTTTTATGGGACCCCTTGAATATTTATTTTATTCTGTTTTTTAGTATTTGTTGTTATAGCGGGAACAGAAATACATCTTCTGTGAAAATTTCAACTGTCTTACTGTCACGGTTCATGACATACAGCCTGGTGACAGACGGACGGATGGACGGGCAGCAGAGTCTTAGTAATTGGGTCCCATTTTTTATCCTTTGGGTACGGAACCCTAAAAAAGGTGGCAAGGGCTTATACAACATAGTTTTATTTACATAATACTAAATTAATAACATGTAAAATTTAATAACAATAGTATCTACCTGGAAGACCGAGCTTTGCTAGTTTTTTTTAACAACGCCATCTATTGTCGAGTAGCTTTAGTGTTGCTACGTCGGTAAAAATAATAGTATTACTACTCGCCAATACATGTCAGGCGTATTTGAAAAATTATAGTCGATGATCTATCTTTAATTCCACAGAACAGCCGCCTAAACAGAAAATGAATTATTAAAAAAGTTTCTTGGTATTTTCAATAATTGTGAAGTAACTGGTCTCACGGGTTGATTTAAAGAAACCATGTAATTAAATTTTTCACGTAAATATACATAGCCTTGAAGAGAATGTTATAAATAAGTGATAAAGTATGAGTATTCCGTCGGAAACAAATTGGGAGCCACTTGAGTTTAGTTCTGAAATTGCAGATATTATGGTCATATTAACATAAACCGTATATCAAGCGAATGCATAGGTTTTAAAGATGTTTAATAGCTGCGCATTAATGGCCAAGTAACATACATCGGCGTAGTCTTAAAGAGACAGATTATTAGAGATATTAGAGTTTGAGTAAGTGATATCTTAGTGAAAACGGGAATAAAGTCCTGCAAGCGCCATGATGAGTGTAGAGTGAAATGGACTATTTTAGATTAATCAGCGACATGTGCATTCTTAGATAACTTGGAGTCCAGAGTAAGCCCACGATTTTTAGTTGTGTCGACTATTGAGATAACTTTATCGATACACATTTTAGAGGGATTGGCACAGAGACGAAATTAGTCATGTATCTACTGCCAATAATTATACATTTAGATTTTGATAGATTGGCAAGCAGACCAAATGAATTAGCCCATTTAAATATGTCTTGCATATTATTATTTATAAGATTCACAAATCAGTGACAGTGCAGGTAAAGCTGCAAATCATCAGCATAAAGATGGTAGAGTGTGCAGAGTGGGCACTAGTAGCCCTGGATGTGGAGATATATTATGATAAAGACATGTTCTCTAGTTGATCATATATTGAATGATTCTAAAAAATCGTGACGTGACATACGTTACACGTGTAACCTTATTACGCGGTCAACGTGAGGAAGTGCATTTCGCAATGGCTACATGCTACACCTCCCCCGAAAAGTGAAGGGTTGCACACCCCCTTTACAAAAAAAAACTGTTTGCTTAAGTATATTAAATTAAAAGTAAACATTTTATTAAATACAAAATAATCTTACATATTATAGTTAAAATAAAACATTTTGTTTTATACAACTAAACTAAAAAGTAATACAGCTTAATGTTAATTACGTATGAAACGATTTTGTATTGTTTTTATGTACTTACGTAATTATTCTTTATTACTTTTTACATTTGGTGATAAATCTTTCAAGACTATGAAATGACCCTTATAAATATGATCTAATTTGTTACCTACTTCATTTTTTATTAAAACCAGATCACATGGCTTTTATAAAACAGTATTACAATGCTTAATAATTTTCTTAAGTACTTATTTTCTAAAAGATCATAGTTCATAGTTATATAGAGGATCGACTCCTTTACGTAAATTAGATGGAAAATTACAAAAATTTCCCAAAAACAAGTTTGTATGAAGTCAATTTAGTCTCTGAATGAGTACTAGTGTTAAATGAAAAACACCAAAATGGAACCTAGTCGCTCCAATCACTCCTATTGTTCTGACACTGGATCCTGAGGTAGGCGCCTAAGTGATTGTGTGTTTCTCGTGATGGTAAGTGGTAAAGCTTAACTTCTCAATACCTAGTAACCTACACACTTCAATCATCACTGATGAAATAAATTCGGTATCCATGTCGGTGAGTATCTGTTGCGGGATACCATAGCGCAATAAAAAGTTATTAACGAAAGCCTTGGTCATCGTCTTGGTGTCTGCGCTCTAGTAGATAAGCCAATACGTGTTTGGTGAGATCGCACTATAAAGTATATATTTAAAAGTGTCGTTATCTACTTCTAGTGGACACATCATATCTTAACTAACTCTCTCGAATGCTGAATTAGCTGTGGAGGTTATGATAATTGGTTATTTCGTGTGTTTGTTAGAGTGTTCTTGAATTTGACAACTCTTACATCGTTTTACGTACTCTATGACGTCATTAGTCATATGTGGCCAAAAATAATATTTTTTGTTATTGTTTAACATACTCTTATACCTGCATGTCATCTTGTGGGCAAAAGGTGAAAGTCATTCAGAATTGTCGTTACTTCGTCTCAATAATTTCGACCTGGACGAATATTAGTCGGCTAGATGGGTCGGTTAAGATAAAGAAATAAACAAGAGATCTGTGTTCGGTGGAAATTTTAAACTTTCTACTATATGAATAAGGTCTAAAGTGACGTACGGCCCATAAAAGAGCTAGTAACTCAAAGTCTATGATGGAGTACCTAATCTGAGCTGGTGTTAGACTCTTATTAGCATAAGCTATGACTTTTCCGTTGCTGTTGGATAGAACTGCACCTATTCTCATTTTAGAAGCATCTGTTTGTAAGTGAAAGGAGTTAGTCTCGGAAAAATGAGGATAATCTAAACCTGGTGGATTACAGAGGGCTAATTTTAAACTTTAAAAAGCGTTTTCGCAATCGCTAGTCCAAACAAATTTAGTTTTTTTTTTTTTTTCATTTATTTACTGTAACAAACAGAAAACATAAGATATAATCTGCCAAACTGTGCAACAGTTTGTCGGCAGTAGTTCTCGTTTTATATTTACAGTAAATATAATTAGGTATAGAATCAATTACATGCAGATATGTGCTATTACACACACGTACACCTAAACATACACAGATACACACACACATACACACACGCGCAAGTACAAACAACCACACACACACACATCATAATGTATGTAATACCTGTAATACAATTCCCATATACTTATATTTATACACTTTTAATTAACATCGTACATACGTGTACCTTCGTGTTCGAGTCGTAAATCTGTTTCGCACTAGTTTTACCTACCTACCTCGATCTGCAGACGGTTGTAATGATAGATACATAATAAGGAGTTAATAATAAAGATATCATAGCATAGCTGTTTTAGATCACTATACCACTAAGGAAAGAAAATAATTTAATAAAAAAAAAAAAAAAAAATTAAAATTTAACTTTAAAATAATTAATTTCTTATCCAAATTAAATAAAAATTTATAGTTGGATTCACGGACATAGTGATAAAAATATATTTTTTGGGTTTTCTTTAATTGCATTCTGGAGGTACAATTGTTATAAGATTTTTTTAAGTCTAATGGCAGCTCATTTATTATTTTGGGTTTTAACCACTTTTAAGTTCGCGTATACCATAATATATATTTTTTTTTTTTTTACCACTAAGGTGGCAAACAAGCTTACGGTCCGCCTGATGGTAAGCGGTCACCGTAGCCTATGGACGCTTGCAACACCAGGGGTATCACTTGCGCGTTGCCGACCCTTCAGAAATCTAATAACTTCTTTCTTGAAGAACTCCATACTGTTTACTTTTGGTAAAATTAACATATTTTTATTTGCTAGACGGGTTGGATAGTTATGGTGTACTCCATTTTACCGAATTGTTCAATCAGTGACATAATTTTAATATTTTATTCGAGTGGCACAATTTTACATAATTTATATAATTTCTCATAATTTTTGTTTAATTTATCTTTAATATTCCTGTTGATCAGAAGTTTTAGTAGTCTTTTTTGCAATGATTTAATCTTATTAATATGAGTAGCAAATTTTTCTTGCATAAGGCGTTCAACGGAAATACTATATCAGCGAAACGTGATGTCGGTAGTAGTTCGCGAATGCAACTAATCGCTTTACTTCGTCTACATTATTAAGCCTTGGATAGTTGTTAATAATTTTATTTTTTTGTGGATCTGGGCATAGACCTTCTGATGTAATCTGGTGCCCTAGGTAAATAATTGTTTAAGGAACTTACACTTCATAGGGTTTAATTTAAGATTGACCGCACGTAATCGGTTCAGTCCGCTTATGAGACTTTATTATGGTTTTCCATGAATTTTCCTATGACAACGCAATCGTCTAAATTTATTAAACATTTTTCAAAATCTAGGCCTGCCATTGCTTTGGTCATACGTAAATTTTGAGAAAACACTAGCACTAGTTTTAAGACCCATGGGGCAGCGTTTCATTTGATTCTATTTTCCTGCAGTAAACGCGGTAAATTCACAAGAGTGTTTGTCTAATGAAAGCTGATACATCTTGTTTTAACCAAAAGAATGTATATTTACGCCATTCTGGATTTAAAGATAACTGATAAAAACTTTGACAAAGGTCTCATTTTGAGAAATAAATGCTTCCGGACAACGTGTCTAATATTTCGATAATATTAGGTAGTGGAAATTTATCGTCTTGGATTTTATTGTTAAACTGCAGATAATCGATGACTTATCTCCACTTTTTCTTGTTCGATTTATAAGCTTTACATATAAACTGGAGTCGGCCATTCATTCGTTCAAAACGTCCGTTTTTTGTTACGAAAAGCTTAACTTTTAAATTCACTACATTACTATGGGACCACCTCGAACGTATACCCTTTAAATAAAAAAAATCTGTCTATATATAACGGAGTTATGCCCGAACATATATAAAAAAAAAACAAAAATATAAACATCCTTGTTTGAAGTCAGTTAAAAATAATATTGTTTACTTCAAGATACTAAACTTTACTAGTCACCTTAAAATTTAAGTTATTGGCTTAGAACAAGCATTAGGCATTTAAAGTTATAGCGAGTCGTCGTACGGAAGGAGTAGTGGAGGAATATGTTTCCAATCTAGAACTCTTAATTTAATGTAAGTACTGGTTACGTAAAACTGGTACTAGTAAAATAACCATCCTACAACAAAGGACATCCATGTGAACCTAACACAAAAGGTCAGATTAATTTTTTTATGAAGCTAATGAGATTTAATTATATTATCACGAGATAAGAATGTCAGACTAGGAAATTTTATTTTCAGATAATAAGTATCAAACTTGAAAATAAAGCAGAGAAGTATTATTATTAAGATTCATAAATCTGAAGATTATATAAAGTTATTATTGAATTTATAATTTATTATTACCTATGCCTACAGACTTGGGCTCATCTTTTCACTCACTCTCATCAAATTCTGACTGCGATACGTTACGTTAGGAAATACACTCAATAGCAAATTCTGACTGCGATATGTTACGTTACGTTAGGAAATACACTTAATAGCAAACTCTGACTGCGATACGTTACGTTAGGAAATACACTCAATAGCAAATTCTGACTGCGATACGTTACGTTAGGAAATACACTCAATAGAAAATTCTGACTGCGATACGTTACGTTACGTTAGGAAATACACTCAATAGCAAATTCTGACTGCGATACGTTACGTTAGGAAATACACTCAATAGCAAATTCTGACTGCGATACGTTACGTTAGGAAATACACTCAATAGCAAATTCTGACTGCGATACGTTACGTTAGGAAATACACTCAATAGCAAATTCTGACTGCGATACGTTAGGAAATACACTTAATAGCAAGTTCAGCGACTTAAAATTTTCATTGCTTGTCACATAAACGCGCAAAGCATAGCTTCTCACTATTCTGATATGCTTGACACATTTTCGTCTGAATGGATAAATGCAGTACTGATCTCAGAAACGTGGCTCTGCGCCTCTCTTAAATGAACTCAATTTACTATCAAAAATGATCCTACCGGTTTACGGGGCGGGGGTGGTTGCTATATATCTCCGTAGTAACATTTCTTATAAAATATTAGCAACCTCTCCAGCCACAGACAATGCATCTGCCGAGTACTTATTTCTGGAGGTATGTTTCAAAGGAGCTAAAGCCGTTCTTGGAGTCGTAGATTGTCCTTCTGCTGTTGATTATTTCTCCGATTTCTGCAACTTGAATATAACTGTCTACGCTTGTTTCCTAGGCCTGAGTAAAGATTTTGAAACGATGAACCACGATTTATTGCGGAGGAAGTTAAGAGAAACGTCTGTCACCAAAGAGGTTGTTGTTCTTCTTGCATACTGGTATCGAAATCAGACCAATTGCGTCCGATGGGGTTCAGAGATATCGGATACCTACAAGCTTGCTTGTGGCGTGAGACAAGGTGGGGTAACTTCTCCCGATCTATTTATATTTATGTGAATGCTCTGATCGTTGAGCTCAGCAGCATGCCGGTAGGGCTCAGGTAAGATGGCAGGTATGTCAATAATTTGAGCTACGCTGATGATATGATACTGCTTAGCCCTACGATCAAAGGCTTGCGAAAATTTATTGCGACGTGTGAAAGATATAAAAAGAACACGGTCTCGTCTACAACACAAATAAGACTGAAATGATAATATTTATATCGGGAAAAGGACCACAAAATGTGCCTGCTGCTTATTAAAATGATACGCCAATTAAGATTGTTGACAATTTTAAGTACCTTGGCTACATTGTTACTTCTAGCTTCAAGGATGATGCAGATGTGGAACTTCAACATAGGGCTCTGTGCGTAATGGGAAACATGATTGCGAGGAAATTCTCTAGAGCAGCTTCTGACGTTAGAGTAACACTCTTTAAGTCTTTTTGTCAAACGTTTTACACGTGTCAACTCTGGACTGACTATACCAAGAAGGCACATGATGGCATTCGAGTAGCTTACAATAACATTTTTAGGCAGCTGATGGGCCTCAAGCGTTACTGTAGCGTTTCTGATATGTTTGCTGAGGCTAGAGTCAATTCTTTTAATGTCATTCAACGTAAAAGGATAGCGTCGTTAATATCCAGAGTTGACACGTGTGATAATGCAATAGTTAAGAGTTTGGCAGACAGACTGATGCTGACTGCAGTGAACAGACTGTGGGTGGAGATAGCCACTTAATATATATTTCAAATTTAATCTCTTTTACTAAAATTTTTTTATTTGGATAATTTTAATGCATTTTTTTAAAACTTTTAATTTAACTAATTTTAAATTATTCATTTATTTTACTTATTTTTTCATTATTTTATTGTAAATATTGTTTTTAATCAAAATGTATGGATCATTGTGTCTGAAATAAAGACTTATTATTATTATTAAATCAATTACCGTAAACTTAATCTTGCGTAGGACATATCGTTGGACGTTCATAGCGGCAGATGTTAAACAAGCGATTTTACGTGCAGACTTTTTAGCTCACATAGGATTCTAGTGGACTTTGGTGGACGTAAATTAAAAGAAAATGTAACTTATTTAAGTACCAGGGGAAGGATCGTTAACTGGAGCGAGCCTTCGTTACAGACAGTGGACGGGGACCATCCATATCGCGATGTGTTGGCACGATATCCCAACATAACGAAACCAATGTGTTTCAAGGATAGCCCACCCATTTCTGTGTTTCATCACATTGAAACAACAGGCCCACCAGTACATACACGTCCACGGCCTATCCCAGCAGTGCGATATAAGGGTATGAAAAAAGAATTTAGGTTGATGCAGGAGTTAAGAATTTGCAAACCATCCAGTAGTCCATGGTCAAGCCCCCTCCACATTGTAACAAAGAAGGATGGATGACTTAGACCCGTCGGAGACTATCGCGCACTAAACGCCGTCACAAAGCCCGACCGCTATCCTATTTCAAGACTTCACGACTTTACATACATATTGGCAAATCATAATATCCCTATACACCCGAATGACATTGCACCAGTTTTGGTAGTTTTGTCTTCACAAGACTCATGTTTGGCATGCAAAACGGCAGCCAAACATTTCAGCGATTTATGAATGACTCAGTTTTACAAAACATAGAAATTCATAACGCTGACGTTACTTGGATAACGTATTAATAGAGTCAGAAAGCATGGAGCAAAATAAAAAAATATGTCGAAGCAATTTAAAACGCTTAGATAAATTCGGAATAACCATTAACTTAACGAAATGCATATTTGGACAAGAGAAAATATAGTCCTTAGTCCATTAAATGACAAAACACCCATTGTCTGGACAAAGGAAGCTGAGGCAGCATTTATGGCTTGCAAAATATGCTGTGTTACCCGAAACCGGACACAGTTATGACCCTAATGATTGACGCGTCCGATAACTGCGTTGGCGCAGTTTTACAAATACAGGACGCAGGTGACTGGAAACCGTTGGCTTACTTTTCTAAAAAGCTAAACCCATGCCAACATACTTACAGCACATACGACAGGGAGCTTTTGGCTATATACTTAGCCTTTAGCTACTTGGTGTGTGTGGTAGTATTGAGGAATACCTATGAAGTGTAGCTAAGGTGACGTGACTTGACGAAGGCAATTAAATGAAAAGGTTCACTTGAAACAATTGGATTTATTTTGCTATAGGCAAAACGTAAAGTTAGGTTACAAATTTAGCTTAGAGCTAGGAACCTAGTACCCAGTAGGGATGCGCGGCAGTGACTGGCGTCACTGGTTAGCGGTCTTGGCGAGATGTGGGACTTAGTGCTATGTCAGCATAATCGCTTGTATAGCGATGTCGCTATATCACTCCCCCCTCTATCTTTTTTTGAAAAAATTAAGGATTGGAGTTAAAACGCTGTTACTATAAAAAACAATTCCGCTTTCAAGTCGGTTAAGTCGTCGACTTGGCTTGCGCGCGTCACTGGAATGTGCTGCGTCCGTTCATTTTGCGCGCGCCTGGCCGTCTGCTTACGGCTGCAGTTTCATTGTCCGGCCTTGCAAATGCACTGGGTACAACTACAAACATATTATAACTTAAAACTTATAGTTAAATTTAATCTAGGTAACTTGTACTTTGTACTTGATTATGCAGAAAAAGAAATATATAATTTTGACACATTATTTAGCAAACACAAAAAAGTTTTTAAAAATTAATTAGGAAAAATTGTATTATTTATTTTATTTTTTTAATACACCATTTAGTAAAGTTGCTTTATTATTAAATTAGATAGACCTATCAAAAAGATTTTATTTAAAAAATAAGAAACTAAGAAAATAATGGTAGATCACTATTTATATTTATAACTTTGTACCACAATGCAAGGTTTGCGAGTTATCGATGCTGAAACAAATAGATACTTGTAGTATAGGTAATAGGACAAAAGAAAAAATTGTGTGAAAGTGTACAAGAAGTATGTAGGCAAAAATGTTTGGGTCGACTGTGGTTGTTGTGACGCAGTGAGTTCTGCTACTTGTAATACTTACGTTTTTATTTTAGACGAAACTAGTATTTGTTTTGTTTGTTTTTGGTGCCGCATCTGCGATGCGTACTTCCCTGTGGATCCAGGACTTTATCCTGCCTCTACAGTATTTGTAGAGTAGTACAACCATTATGGCAGTTAGCAGTACTGCCGTAACTAGCATTAAACCGATATGTTCCGTAGATTATTCTCGTTATTTTGAGAGATCGAGAATTTGTTTAAATTTTCTTGTTAACTTTGGGTTTTTCCCATAATTACGTTATGCTAATGTGGTTTTTACAGTAAATGAAATAGTGTGTAAATATGTGGTGTATATATATATAAAAATGCTGAGGAAAAAAATTAAACAGTAATAAAATGTTAGTAACACGCTTACGGACTACTTGTTATTATTACCTAGTCACATTGCACATAGTTCGTCGCCAACGTTGCAATTCTCAGTACCTGGTCGGATTAAAGGTTAAAACGTACAGACGGTTTCACAATGCGACCAGATTTTGTCTGTCTGAGAATTGACGACTTTGCCACGGGTGGGTTACTAGGCGTACGGACTGCGGCGGCGTTTGGCGCTGGCCGGTCGCTACTTCCTGAACTCTAATCGGTTTTTTTGTGAGACGGGACAGGGTCATCATTGAAAAAGTAGGCTGGTTTTAGCCTATCTATCGATATCCACTGTTCTTTGTGGCCTAAATCGATTAAATTAACTTTTTCTCTCCTTTGTATAACTCTGAAGGGACCTTAATAGGGTGCTTGTAGTGACCTTCTGACTGAGTCCGTCTGAAGGAAACCGTGTGTACAAGTATGTAGGTGTGTATGTACGAATATTGTCCCTGAGTCTGTGTTTCTTGTGTGTTTGGGTTTGAGATTCCCTATTGTTTGGCGTAATTTAAGTAAGAATTCGTGTGAGTCTCCTACGTTCTTACTTAAATTGTCATAAAATTCGCCTGGAAGTCGTAGCGTCTGTCCGTATGTCATTTCAGCAGAGCTTACTTGGTTGTCAGTTTTGGTTACTGATCTTAGACCGAATAGGACAGTAGGTAGCTGTTCTACCCACGAAGTTGTGTAGGATTGCAGTCTGGCCATAAGGGCTGCCTTGAGACTGCGGTGAAATCTTTCCACTGTGGAATTACTTTGGGGGTGATAGCTCGTTGTACGTATTCTTTCAACCCCTAAGTAGGCCATAAGTTCTCTGAAAAGCGAACTTTCAAACTGTGTACCTTGATCCGTGGTGATCTTAACCGGGCAACCAAAGCGTGTGACCCAGTCTTCGTACACAATTTTTGCAATCGTTTTTGCGAAAATATCTTTAATGGGGAAGGCGTCAGGCCATCCCGTGGCGCGATCGACCATTGTGACGCAATACCTATAGCCGTCCGGTGACGTTGGTAGTGGCCCTACTATGTCCATGTGGACATGTTCAAAACGATTACAAGGCGGAAAAGTACCTAATTTTGAGACGGAGTGTCGGTGTACTTTTGACTGTTGGCAAAGTATGCAGGTTTTGGCAAAGTATGCAGGTTTTGGCAAAGTTTCCTACATCTAC
Organism: Apoda limacodes; assembly: GCA_946406115.1. NCBI lineage: Eukaryota > Metazoa > Arthropoda > Insecta > Lepidoptera > Limacodidae > Apoda > Apoda limacodes. Next base: position 27,278,462 of record OX291556.1, read on the forward strand.
ATTTATCTTAGGCCAGCAGAATCTGTCTGCCATCATCCTACGTCTGCGGATGCCTGAATATCTGAGGTTGTGAATTAGGTCAAAGGCTGACCTCCTGAAAGTTTCAGGGAGATAAGGTCTCGGTTTGTTACGTAAAACCTCGCAATAAATTTCTATGTTGGTGCCTGGAATGAAAACTTTTTCGATCCTGGCAGAGGTTTTCGAGTTCAGTAGTTTTTGTAACTCGAGGTTAAGGCCTTGTGCCTTGGCTAGTTCCTGGAAATCGTTGTTCGACGCGTTGATGCTGTCTATTTCGACCCTGGAAAGGCTGTCTGCTGGAAGATTGTTCTCAGCGCTAATGTGGCGGATATCTGTTGTGAATTCACTTATATACATGAGTTGTCTTGTCCGTCTAGGTGAGTCCTTATCACTTGGCTTCTTGGAGAAAGCATACATTAGTGGTTTGTGGTCGGTATAAATCGTAAAAACGCGACTTTTCGATAATATACCTAAAGTATTCCGCTGCTGAATAAATGGCTAACAACTCCCTTTTGTACATGCTGTACTTTTTTTGATCCTCAGACATCCGCTTTGAGAAATAGCCTAACGGTGTAATCTTATCTTTTTGCTCCATATTCAACACGGCGCCTAAACACGTGCCTGACGCGTCGGCCATGATCGCTAGCTTCGCGTCCGGTGTCGGGTAGCTTAGCGTCGCAGCGTTTTGCAATTGTACTTTGCACTCGGCGAATGCTGACTCGGCCTCTGGCGTCCATGCAATAGGTGTGCGGTCTCGCTTCTTGGATTTGTGCAAGTACCTATTGAGTGGAGCTTGGATTTCCGTTGCTTTGGGAATATGGGCTCTATGAAAGATCATGCCTAAAAAGCGACGTACTTGTTCTACATTTTGAGGTTTTGAAAACTTGTTAATAGCCTTAGTTTTTGATTCTAAGGGTTTCATGGCTACGGGCGATACGTCGTTGCCTAGAAACTCTACAGAACCTTTACCAAAAACGCATTTGCTTAAATTAATAGTGACACCAAATTTATTTAGTCTCTCGAAAATTGTTTTAAAGTGTATTTCGTGAGACGCGTGGTCTTCTGATGCAATTAGAATATCGTCGACATAGCAGAACACAAAATCGGTGCTAGAAGTCAATTCCCTATTTTGGTTGGGTACTTGAATGTTCAGGAGCACGGTGTCGTTCATGAAACGCTGAAAGGTTTGGCTGGCGTTTTTCATGCAAAAAGTTATGCGGGAAAAAGAATAAAGTGACAATGGTGTCGTGATACATGTTTTCGATGTCTGACGGAAAGATCCTTATATTATGGTAGGCCCTATTTAAATCAGTTTTGGTGAAAATTTTCTTGCCAGATAACATGTATGTGAAATCTTGTAACCGTGGTATGGGATACCGGTCCGGCATAGTTATCACGTTCAGCGCGCGATAGTCGCCACAAGGTCGAAGTCCACCGTCTTTTTTGGGAACAACGTGTAGAGGGCTGGCCCACTGGGTGGTTGCTGGTTCGCAAATTCCCATTTCCTGCATGATTCTAAATTCCTCTTTTACTTTTTTGTACCTATCGGGAGGAAGTGGCCTCGGGCGGGCAAATACTGGTGGGCCAGTAGTCTCGATGTGATGGAAAACATCGTGAGGCGGAATCTCGTTAAATGACATCGGTTTGGTGATGTCTGGGAATTGCGTGAGTAGCTCATGGTAGGGGTAACGCTTATCGATAGTGTTCAACGATGCGGTGTCGCATCTCACAAGCGGACAGCGGATGTTTAAGTCTGTGACACTATCAATTAACCTACGCTTACTTAAGTCTACTAATAACCTATGCTTACTAAGGAAGTCAGCCCCAAGGATGGGCTGCTTCACATCCGCGATGACGAAATTCCAAGTGAATGGTCTGCGGAGATTTAAATTTAAAGTTATTAACTTCGTGCCATAAGTTTTTATTTCACTGCCGTTGGCGGCGTAAAGTTTGTACAGGCTGGGCCTTATGTCGTTGCACACTAACCTGTACCTTTTGGGTAAGACTGAGATACATGACCCAGTGTCGACGAGGTACCTCAGTCCTGACTCCACGTCTCGAACTGTGAGGCGGCTGTTCATCGGGGACGTGCAGTCATCCGCCGTGGACTGCACGGCTGCTAGTTTCCCGGAAGCTGCCTACGCATCTCGGCTGCGGCTGCTGGCTGCTGCGGACGCTGTTGGTTCCCCCAGTTGCACGGCTGGCGGCAATAGCGTGCGTCCGCGCCGTACCTGTGGTGTATGGAACACAGGCCGTTGTGGTTTTGCTGCTCTCGGTCCCTCGAGTGGCTGCTTCCTCTTCTCGGTTGCCAATCTTGTCGCCCAGGTTGCTGTCTTCCTCTGGAGCTTGATCTCGACCTGCTGTTCAAGTTTTTTTTGTTTTGCGCTGACTTTGTTTAGCTCTGAGCAGATTGCAGTGGTATTTCGCGCGGCGCTGCTGGGTATACATGCAGGCGTTCTGATTTCGGCAATTTCTGCCGAGCTGGTTGCCTCTACAATCTTATCGGCCACCGTTGCCAGTTGTCTTAGGTCTTTATCTTCCATGACTGCGAGTACTCCTCGTGTTGCTTTTGGCAGGTGATTTTGCCACGGTACCTCCAACGTGCTGTCGTTGATTTTGTCCCGCGCTAGGTCCTTCATATCAGTAGTATAATATTGGGCACTCTGGACCACCTCCGTGTCATCAGGCTCACTCCGTTCGCCTGCACTCCGGTGGCTTAGCGTGCCCAATATTATGTTTTTGAGATCAGTCATCGTTCGCCTTATGAAACACGTTGTTCTTAACACGATTACAGAGAGCCGGTGGTAAGATCACTCTGTGAACCGCGTATATCCTAAACCTTTCAGTTGGAAGACCCGTGGTAAGTTTTTCCTGGGGTGCCCGTGGTAAGATCAACCCCACCGAAAGGAATTCCTAACACGTTCAACTTGGAGCCCATGGTAAGATCACCTTATTGAACGCGACACCTAAAACACGATTACAGAGAGCCCGTGGTAAGATCACTCTGTGAACCGTGTATATCCTAAACCTTTCAGTTGAAAGACCCGTGGTAAGTTCTTCCTGGGATGCCCGTGGTAAGATCAACCCCGCTGAAAGGAATTCCTAACACAATCACAATTGGTTGACAGACCCATGGTAAGATTCCGCCCGGGGAGCCCGTGGTAAGATCACCCCACGCCAACCGCGATTGTTTAGTGTTCCAAATTAGTGGACAGATCGAACGATCGAATTCAAAATAAATAAAATAAAAAAAACCACCGTTACCTTTTACCATTTACCTTTTACCATTTTACCATAGAAGAATTACCTGCAGGTGTATAAAAAAATAAAAACAATGTTGGAAATAAAACAATGTGGAAATATCTACAGCTCAATCAAAGTTCATTACTGCTTTGAGTGAACTATAGAGTTTTGGTAGGATAGGTTTTTTTTTAATTTGAACAGGTTACAAAAGTAAATACTTTTCTTTATAGTGTAGTGAAGTCTGGTCTGGTAAGAAGCATAGTACCTGCGAACAATAAAATATATTAGCACTGACAAGGTTCTTTTACAGTTATTAAAAATATTGGAAACCAGCGAGTTACCTGAATGTCCCATGTAGGTACTTGGGTCTTAAATACTTGAAAGCTGACAGTTCTTAAAGTCGCAGCACTGTCTTCTCCGTAAACAATTTTTAAAAAATTATAATTATTATAGTTTTACGGTGTTTTTCTGTACAAATTTTATACCTTGAACACAGGTACCTACAGTTTTGACTAATAAAAAGGAAATTAGCAGTAAGATAACAGGGATTTTTATTTTTAAGATGAAATAATAAATTAGATTAAGGTATTGAATGTTGCATTAATTAAATATAAATAAAATCATGATAATTGCAACAGTGTCATAATATTGAGAGCTGAGCTGAGCAAAAACCATTGTGAAAACGTTAATTACATGTCTAATATTTTTTATTTTATCCTAATATAAACAGAATATTTCCAATGAGCAATAAAATGTTACATTCAAAAAATCTCTATTTACTTGACAAAATGAACTACTAAAAATTATATATTATTTATTTTTAATTTTACAATAAATAAATAAATAACACACTTTTACTTACAGTATATAAATAAGTAAGTACTGCTTGATCACTTTTCTTGATTTTGGTAATTGCGTAATGTCACCGCATGTAACGCGAAGAACGTAATGAGCATAGAGCTAGGCATATGCCATGCACCATATACTAGACAACGCGCCCCGCTTCCCCGCGCTCGCACGCTATGCAACAATGCAACGTAATACGCATGCGTCATTAAAAATCATGTCTGAACTGGTTAATTGTTGCTCTAGATAGACTAATAGTAGGTATAGTGGTATCTTCCAAGTATAGTGGTAGAAAATAAATAAAAAATACAAATTCTACATACATAAATTTATTTTCAATAATCATGCACTATACAATTATACTCTATTTTTTTTAAATATTTATAAGTCGAAAATTACAAAAGGAAAAAATAGTCAAACCCAATAGTCACTATTTCATTTTCAACCAAAGACTCGGTATTACAATTACACAATAGTCTATAGTTAATGTTTTCAACGGAAGAAAGTGTGTCTTGTTTAATATTTTTTTTAAAACGTGTAATGCATTCAGACACATATTCATCTAAACTTAAAAGATAATCGAAATATATACACATACAACGGTAATTTTTTTTAAGATGCCTAGTACTTTTGTAACGATTTCGTAATCACACAGTTTTACACAGTATAAAAAGACATATAATTCATGCATATCACAAGTATTTAAATTTAGAATATTTTTAATATAACCAATATCACTCGAGGTTAATGTTACTATTTCACAATCACTTTGCAATATCTTGACTTTTGGTTTGAAATCGATGTCGCCCCATAGTGCAATTATTAACTGTAGACCGTTATATTCGTATGTATGTTTTAAGACACATATGGTTGACACGTAACTTATACCCCTAAAATAGACACGTGACCCCATGCTGTCGTAGACACTTTGTCTCCTGACACCAATCGCTTATCGTCGTTGCTTGACAAGGCAATCTTTTTAAAGCTACGCTTGAACACTTCGTGTTTTATAGATTTAAATAAATTTTTTTTTTTTTTTATGACACCGCCTTTAAACAATGTTTTTCTATAATTTGAAAAACTTAAATTTCGTACAACACATGTCTTTACACCTTTAGCTTTTTTAATAATACTGTTTACAGTTTTAACGCAGTACAATTTAGAACGTAGGCCTACAAACTTTGTAATAATATCCCCTCCCATTTCGTCTTTAAAAAGACCTGGAACTTTTTTATTAATTAGTGGCAAGTCATAGTCATTTTGTAAACCATAATTGTTAGTATCGAAGTACTGTATAAAATGTTTTTTTACGTCTTTATAAAAGTCAGGTGTTTTTATGTGATATTTGAAACTGTCTGTATCAGTATAGCACATGCGTACGCGTTTACCATAAAATGGTTGAACAATAGAGTAATGAAAATCGTACATGTGAGCTATAGATAGCTCGAGCACGGTAAACCCTATGTATAGAGGCTTATCTAAAATTATCTGTTCAGGCTTGGTTTGTACAGCAACCAAATTTTCAGTAAAGACTGAAAACTATGAAAACTCGGACTTGCTATTAATTTGTCTGCGCTATTTCTCTTTTTAGTTTTATTTTGGGTGTCAGACCATTGATTCACTAACTGTACCTTAACCTTTCGCTCGTTGTTTTCTAATATTTTACCAAAACTATTGTTTAACAATTTAAAATGTCTTTTTCAAATTCCGATTTTGCGTTTTGTCTTAAACTTGTATTCAGATCGATGTTTTGTTTTAGGTAAGAGCTCTGCCTAAACGTAATAACGCGATGCACTTTTTTAAGGATTAAATCGTGTTTTATACAAGTTTTTAAATTCACATAGTGAATTACGTAAAAATATTTGTCGAAAAAATTCGGAATAAGTTTAGAAGTTTTCCCTAGGAATACTTTTTTCTGGACAAAACGGTAACTCGTAATGTTTTCCATGCAATTCTTTAGGATAAATCAAATCGACTTCGAGTATAAACCCGTAATCAGCATCATTTGATACATTGTTATCATTAAAATTAACTATTTCAGATTGACTCAAAAAACGAAAGTTTGAAAAAGGCAAAGCTTGGCACATACTGTATCCATAAAGATTATTACAATCTATGTAGACTATATATTAGTCAGTTAACAAAGGATCATAGTCTAGAACGTGTTTATTGTTAGCTTCTGCATATCTGTGCGAACACATACAAACACCGCCCCTTATACCGGCTTGAATCATTCTAATTATTTCTAAATCTCCAATGAGCTCGACATCTGTTTTAAAAAGCATGCTATCCCATGATAAGCTACTTGCTGTTAAGTAATATGCTGGATAGAGAAGATAGTGACGTTTGCATGTTTGCCTAAAATTTTCGAAAATATCCGTCAGCAAAAGCACATCAATTTGCAAATATAAATCAGTGTACTGACCGAGATTTAAAATATCAAATGCGCGCCAAACTGTTTGAGCGAGTTCGTAATCTTCATCCGAAATAGTTTAATTAGTAAGAGAACTGTAAAAACATTCTTTTTTAGGAAGTTTCTGTTCATTGTAACGATCACATTTATCCATATATTCGTAAGGATAAACTCCTTTATGTGTAACTAAATCGAATTGAGTTGGATTTAAAAAACATCTACGAAGATGTATAAAGTTTTAGCCAACTTTTCTAAACTGGTGCCTAAAAATTTATAAGAATCTACAAATCGTAGCTGAATGAATTCTTCATCGGAAACTGGAATAAATTTAGTAAATGAGATAAAGTTCTCTTTAGTTTTAGGAATGATTTTTATCGCTCCTGGAGCTTCTCCTAGATTTTTGATAAACAGATGGCTGTCATAGCCTGCCAGATTGTGGAAAAATATCGGTACAAATTTGGGAATTTTGTATTGTAATATTGTAAATTACAATAGTTATGAGCTGCACCACGATGACGGCCTGATATATGACAATGATCTTTCACTTTGTCACCAAATAAAAAATTCTGGCAAATATGGAAAAGGGTAGCATTTTTAAAATCTTTTGCATCATTGTCATTAAAAATAATAGGAACATTTTGAGATAGAATTTTGTATATTTTACGCGCGTCTCTATAAAGATAATCGATAAATGTTTCAATACAGTCAACGCCGCGGTAAAACACATATCGATTATGGTTCGGGTCCGCTGTACAAACAATTTGATAAGCAAACGCTGCTGGAATATGATGTTGTAGCGTTTCTGTATTTGAAGTGCCTGATGTTTCTTTATAGCACGGTTTCAATAAAGTTTCCATGTCCGCGTAAATTACGACGGGGACATTTTGATTACGGTCTTAATTTTTGAATTTGATTACTGAACCCTTTTCCGGCAATAAAGTCACTTTTCCACCACAAACGTGATTATAACTTCGATTTGTGTTTTAAAAAATACCAAACACGTGTCGCAAAAATACAGTTTCCCGTGATGGTTTGTTATTTGTTTACGAACAAGCCGTGACAAATCCTTAATGAGACAGTAATTTTTTATCATTTTTTTTGTCAAAAAACAATAAATGTATGATTTTTTTATTACTTATATTTTCAGACTTATACAATGGTCCCGTTATGGTCTTATTGTTTTGCAAATCAAAAATTATGAATTTAAGGTGTGGATTATTTTTTTCAAAAATGTGGATATCTTTAAACGTAACGGGGAAAGACATGTCATCTATGTTCAAAACATCATGAAAATGAGGATAAGATGTTACTCTTTCAGAATGATATTTTGCTGGGTAAAGGTTTCCCATAACACATACCACATAACACTCCATAAAAAACAAATCTCATCGTTATTCTGAATGTTAAGACAAGTTTTTTATTCTTTATGACTCTCGGCAGTTGTATAAATGTGGACCCCTCCCTCTCATCCTCCCCACCCCGCAACGGTTGGTAACGGTTTACATTTACCTCCAAATGTGAAGCACTTAGGAAGGCTCAACCACTTTCACGTTGCTCAAACTCTTCAACTTTCTTTTTTAAAGTATCAACAACTTTTGAAAAAACTTATTAAAATCGTAATTATAATAAATTGGTATGTTTTTCGTACTGAAGGACTTAATTTCTTGCTAGTTATTTTTAAAGAAAACAAAAATTGAAAATAACTCCAAATTTATCTTTAGACAGGTATGGTTTTGTAAGTTTTCATTCAAAAGTAACTTTATTTTACTACGAAGAGAGTTTAAAAACATAGATAAATTATTTGGAATAGGTTCAAAAGCCACTAGTCTATAGGAAATAATGCGTCGACGAAACGCCGAGCTAATAATTTCAACCCCATCGCTATGGCGTTGAGTTTTATCATTTTTTTGTGCGTATTGCTCCTTACGCGACCAGTCCATCACTTATTATTGACAGATACGCTACAAACAGAACAGAAAGGCATTTTTTTAAAATGAATTAACGAAAACCAAAATATCAGAAGTTGTTATGAAATATTTATATTAACCTCATGAATATTTAATGTATAATGCGTGAGTTCAAAAATAAAATAATGTAGATAAATCCATTGTTAATATATTTTTTAGGTAAATTTTAACTTATTATTAAAATGCGTAGGCTCACTATCCTTAAACAAGTTGAAGGCTTTAGCGAGATATTCCTGTATCGCCCCCCAATCATTGGAAGAGCTCTCACACTGTAGCTTTACCGCTGCGAGGGCTTTTTTGTACCGTTCCTCTGGTGGAGCGTCCTGAACGTCACCCGTGTTGTAAATCTTCAAATCGATGAAGAAGTCTCCTTGAAAGTTCCCGACGCGACGAGTCTGACCTGTTGAAACGCGCGATGTAAAAGAGGATGTTGTACTGTGAACAGTCTTCTTGCTGCTCAATGTTTTTTTCCTCAAAATTAAAAATTGTGAAGAGGTCTTTTCGGTTCTTCTTTTTTGAACTGGGAACAAAACAACATATAAAGTTATCTTCTTATTGACATGAAGTAACTACTTAAGATTAGGTGGACCGTAGGCTTGTTTGCCACCTTGGTGGTGCAAAAAGAAATAAAATAAAATAGCATTATTTATGGTTGCGTAATAAGGGTCACATTCTATCAATCGGTAATGAATAGGTACCATCATAAAAATAATTTAATATAACAAATTATAAAAACATTTAAAAAAATAATCTATTTTGATAACAATCTATTATACAAAGTATATACGATCATCAAACATGTATTTGCCTGCACGCGTTATATGATGAGTCATCACACAAGTCACATCGTCGCTCGTGCTACTACAAAGCAAACACCACAGAAAAGGTAAAGTATATGTATACCTATTTCAAATTTTACATTAAGTTTAGCAAAAGACTTTTAAAATAGAAACACAACTATATAAGTACCTTGTCTTTTCGTTTAGCGTATCCGATGTAAGGCGCTTACGGGATGAGGCGATGTTTTTGGGTTTCACTGCTTTTGCACCGATTGAGGATGTGCAGAGTTTTCTAGAAGACACCGGAGGTGTAGGCGCCACCGCAAAGATTTCTTGACTGGATTCGAACTCTGAGACAGACCTGTGAAATTAATAGAAATAATAAAATCAACTATAAGAAAAAAACATTTAAAAACAAATTATTTTTTTTGTTATAAGTAGGTTTACATTTTTCAATATCAGAATAACTGGATTTAACACCGGAAGCAACTGTATTTAATGCACAAATTTTCAAAAAAATATGTAATTTCTTATAGCCTGTGTGAGCTTATAAGCTATTGAATATAGACTCGTCAGCAAAATAGAAAAACCGGTCAAGAGCGAGTCATACCAACACCTAATTTTTATTACTACGATATCTACCTTTTAAAACTCCTATTTTTTTTCATTAGAGGTTTGAAATAATTTGACATGTACTAGGTAATAATTAGAAATAATTCCTGCAGATGTAATTACACATAGACAAACATTAAAAATCATCTTAACACATAACGTTATACCTACTCTATACTATACAGTTGTTTAAAATTGGAATATGTCTAACGATAATAACGTCTATAACGAAGTTTTCAATTTTACTCAAACAGCTCATGACTAGATAAAATGTACCGTTTGATTTTTTTAAATTAAACCCAATCAAACCCTAAATCAATAACATTGCATACTTTGCAATTATCACGCTTAGGTATTCTTTGCCGCCTTGCGTCAAAGGATGTGTAGTAAATTGATATTAGGTCGCGGTAAAATGTTGAAAATGTCGCACTGTAGACATTTGACCAAATGGTTAAAAATCTAAGTTACATTTCTTATTAAAATTAACCTTTATTAACTCATTCATATATTATAAAATACTAATTGTCAAATATAATTTATGCTTCGCGAATTGAACCCCTCTCAACACATATTTCGGCAAAATACCACACTTAAAAATCATAAACAAAAACTTAGATTTAAAATTATGTTTTCAAAAACTGGATTCGTTAGTTAATGTAATTGTAATTTTAATAGTTTAATTTTGAGACGTTGTATGATTTTTTCATAAAAAGAGGGAAAAAAACACTAAGTAGTACTTTTTCTTATATGACTCGCTATACAACTAAGATTACAAAAACTTTATATAAAAATAAGCAATACGGATATATTTACTATCGTATGTTTTTTAACTTGACTGTAACATTTCGCAATAGATGAACTTCTCATATTATGTTCGCGATACTATTTTGTGCTTGCAAGGCTCTTTGTTTATGTATTTGTCGCTGAACTATACATAATACTTTAAAATATTACATTAATGAAACAACAAATTATAAAAAGACAAATCGGTTACGAACCCACATAGAACTATATTAACTTAAATGTATTTATAATATATTTATGTACTTAAATTATTCCACCAATTTGCGACCAGAGGTCAGTGCGGTGGACAATAGCCTAAGCCTCCTTTATCTAACGAAGGCTTTGCTTCTATGGTAGGGACAAATAACCTAAATTCGCTATTATGAACAAATCATCTAAAATTTTGCATAATATAAAATTTGCTTAAAAATAATAAAACTTATTTTCTCAATGAATGTGAAAACAAATTGTTTTTATTAAGTAAAATTAATCACTCATATTTGTAAGTATGTTAGAATATATTAATATAACCTAGATATTATACTACAAAACAATAAGATACTGGTGTTAAAACGTATATTAAACACGATTGAATTGCTCTAAATTCCGAAGTGTTCAAGATTCATTGGTCGGAGTATAAGCAAACCGTGAGAATTATTTCTATAATAAATAATTATTATAACTCATTCTAGAAACTTGTAGCGGTGTGAACACGTCTCAAAACTTTAACTAGTGAAAAGTGCGATTACCAAAATCAAGAAAAGTGATCAAGCAGTACTTACTTATTTATATACTGTAAGTAAAAGTGTGTTATTTATTTATTTATTGTAAAATTAAAAATAAATAATATATAATTTTTAGTAGTTCATTTTGTCAAGTAAATAGAGATTTTTTGAATGTAACATTTTATTGCTCATTGGAAATATTCTGATTATATTAGGATAAAATAAAAAATATACTGATAAAATTATTAGACATGTATTTAACGTTTTCACAATGGTTTTTGCTCAGCTCAGCTCTCAATATTATGACACTGTTGCAATTATCATGATTTTATTTATATTTAATTAATGCAACATTCAATACCTTAATCTAATTTATTATTTCATCTTAAAAATAAAAATCCCTGTTATCTTACTGCTAGTTTCCTTTTTATTAGTCAAAACTGTAGGTACCTGTGTTCAAGGTATAAAATTTGTACAGAAAAACACCGTAAAACTATAATAATTATAATTTTTTAAAAATTGTTTACGGAGAAGACAGTGCTGCGACTTTAAGAACTGTCAGCTTTCAAGTATTTAAGACCCAAGTACCTACATGGGACATTCAGGTAACTCGCTGGTTTCCAATATTTTTAATAACTGTAAAAGAACCTTGTCAGTGCTAATATATTTTATTGTTCGCAGGTACTATGCTTCTTACCAGACCAGACTTCACTACACTATAAAGAAAAGTATTTACTTTTGTAACCTGTTCAAATTAAAAAAAAACCTATCCTACCAAAACTCTATAGTTCACTCAAAGCAGTAATGAACTTTGATTGAGCTGTAGATATTTCCACATTGTTTTATTTCCAACATTGTTTTTATTTTTTATACACCTGCAGGTAATTCTTCTATGGTAAAATGGTAAAAGGTAAAGGTGGTTTTTTTTTTTTTTTTTATTTATTTTGAATTCGATCGTTCGGTCTGTCCACTAATTTGGAACACTAAACAATCGCGGTTGGCGTGGGGTGATCTTACCACGGGCTCCCCGGGCGGAATCTTACCATGAGTCTGTCAACCAATTGCGATTGTGTTAGGAATTCCTTTCAGCGGGGTTGATCTTACCACGGGCTCCCCAGGATGAACTTACCACGGGTCTTCCAACTGAAAGGTTTAGGATATACACGGTTCACAGAGTGATCTTACCACGGGCTCTCTGTAATCGTGTTTTAGGTGTCGCTTTTAATAAGGTGATGTTACCATGGGCTCCAAGTTGAACGTGTTAGGAATTCCTTTCGGTGGGGTTGATCTTACCACGGGCATCCCGGGAAGAACTTACCACGGGTCTTCCAACTGAAAGCTTTAGGATATACACGGTTCACAGATTGATCTTACCACGGGCTCTCTGTAATCGTGTTTTAGGTGTCGCGTTCAATAAGGTGATCTTACCATGGGCTCCAAGTTGAACGTGTTAGGAATTCCTTTCGGTGGGGTTGATCTTACCACGGGCACCCCAGGAAGAACTTACTATGGGTCTTCCAACTAAAAGGTTTAGGATATACGCGGTTCACAGAGTGATCTTACCACGGGCTCTCTGTAATCGTGTTTTAGGTGTCACGTTTAATAAGGTGATCTTTCCATGGGCTCCAAGTTGAACGTGTTAGGAATTCCTTTCGGTGGGGTTGATCTTACCACGGGCACCCCAGCTAGAACTTACCACGGGTCTTCCAACTGAAAGGTTTAGGATATACGCGGTTCACAGAGTGATCTTACCACCGGCTCTCTCGAAACAAAGTGTTTTATAAGGCGATCGATGACCGATCTCAAAAACATAATATTGGGCACGCTAAGCCACCGGAGTGCAGGCGAACGGAGTGAGCCTGATGAGACGGAGGTGGTCTAGAGTGCCCAATATTATACTACTCATATCGCGCAGCAATTGTGAAGGCTTGCGGTCTCCTAGATCCATATCTCCGATTAGTTTCTGGATTTTTCTGCTTTCTGAGTCTTCGTAAATTTCAAGGAGTTTATTTTTTATTGTCTGGTACTTCTGTGCTTCTGGCGGGTTTGCAAGAATGTCGACTATGTGGCTAATCGCTTCCTTTCCTAATTTGGACACGACGACGTTGTATTTTGTTTCGTCTGACACCTTTTGAGGGTTTAGAATTGCCTCTAATTGTATGAACCAGACCCTTGGTTCTTGAGGTTACTGATATCTGTGCCATGTCCATTTTTGAGTCTTCTTGGCTTGCCATATTATTTCACTTCGCGTGGTAAAACTCGCGTCGGCGAGATAAACGAGCGAAAATGTCCAAAGAATTACTTAGTAGCACACGTAATAGGCGTGGAGAAAAAAAAATTGTAAAAAGAGTTGTAAACAAATAAAAGTGAAACTTGTAATAGTTTGGAAACCTGGGTACTAGTCCTGATGTTGAGTGCACCGCTGTGTGCGTTCTCCGTAGAAAATTTCAGTTGTCGTCAAGCCACTTAAAATTTTCCGACGATTTTCTTCTGACTCTAATTTCGAGGTTCACCAATTTAGCTACTTGGTGTGTGTGGTGGTATTGAGGAATACCTATGTAGCTAAGGTGGCGTGACTTGACGAAGGCAATTAAATGAAAAGGTTCACTTGAAACAATTGGATTTATTTTGCTATAGGCAAAACGTAAAGTTAGGTTACAAATTTAGCTTAGAGCTAGGAACCTAGTACCCAGTACGGATACGCGGCAGTGACTGGAGTCATGAGTTAGCGGTCTTGGCGAGGTGTGGGACTTAGTGCTATGTCAGCACAATTGCTTGTATAGCGATGTCGCTATAAGCCATATAGCAGTTCAGGTACCTTGTAGAAGGCAGATAATTCATTATATATACGGATTACAAGCCGCCTTCAGCCGGAAACCAAGGCTAAAAGAGACACGAGGCACCTGATGTTCATCAGCAAATTCTCCACGGACATTAGACACATACCGGCGAGCGGGAACCAAGTTGCTGCCACACTTTCCCGCGTAGAAACAGTCACTTGTCCCACTGTCGTTGACTATCAAAAGTTACAAAAGGCTCAAGAGTCAGACAGGAAACTAGAGCGACTGTTGGCAGACGGCATAAAAGCTGAGTTAGTTTACCCGGTACTAACATTGAGATATACTGTGAGATATCAACCGGTAAACAAAAGCCATACCTACCTGTTGCGTTCAGGCAACAAGCTTTTAACGCGATACATAACTTAAGTCATCCCGTTATTCGCATCGGCCGAAAAATGGTGGCTGATAAGTTCGTCTGAAAGAACATGAACCTTAAAACAGGCCTATCGGCAAATACCTGCTTACAATGCCAAAGATCAAAGGCACACTGTTTTGGAGCTGGGAAAATTCGCCCCAACTGAACGGTTCCAACACATTCACGACGACATAATTACGTTACCTACGTCGTAGGATGGTTAAGGTATTGCGAAATAGTCATTGATCATGCAACCGGATGGCAAGAAGTCTTTCCAACGAAAGATATCATAGCGAGAGCACAATCGCTAGGACTATTTATGAGGGATGGATATGTCGATTTGGTTCACCCAACTGTCTTACCACGGAACAGGGAACCCAGTTCGAGTCCAGTTTATTTTACACCTCATGAAGTTCTGTGGCATAAATAAAAAACAAACCACACCGTATTATGCACAGTCAAATGGTACGGTGGAAAGGTTCCACAGAACTCTCAAGGTCGCGGTAATGGCCAAATTGAACGAAAAGTCGTGGGTCAAGGAATGACCTACTGTCCTTCTAGGATTACGTGCTACACCGAACACAAAAACACAGATTAGTGCAGCTGAACTGACATACGGACGGACAATTAAACTGCCAGTTGATTTCTACAGCACGAGCAATGAGTGTATTGAATGGAGAACGCTGCTGACCGCTACTAGTATCGATGAAAAATTACTTTCTTTAATAATATTTTAATATCTTTCTCTGACACTCATTCACCTGTTAAGACTATAATAAAATACTATAATATATAATAAATAATAACTGGGATATGTACAAAGCTGCTAGAAACAAGCGCAAACAGTTGATAAGATAAGCAAAACGCAGATATTTTTACGAAAATATTTCTAACTCATCACCGCCAGAAATCTGGAACCTCCTTAAATCTAGTGACTTTAGTAAAACTAAATATGATTTGACTTATTGCAGCTCTTATTTTTTTCTTATTCTTTCTTTCTTATTTTATTAGACAATGATATCAAACTCTTAATTATTTTAATTATTAATTCCATGATTCCACGTTGTACCGACTCTTTCTCCTTCTTATCAGTTTCTGTAGACGAAGTTAAAAAGATAATGCTATCAATTAAATCCAAAGCAGTGGGCTGAGATGTAAGTAGAAACATGATTCTCCATATTTTAGATTCTTTCCTACCAATAATTACACTTATTATTAATTTCTCCATGTTCTCTGTTGACTTTCCAACCCTGTGGCGTAAAGCATTTGAAATTTCCTTCCCTAATCCTATTTAACTTTATTTCTTTAGGCCTATTTTTATATTACCATTTTTGTCTAAAATTCTGGAAGTGCATAAGCAACTTTCTAATTATGTTTACATAAATCAACTCTTAAGTACATTTAAGTCTGGTTTTCGTACACACACGTGTTTTTTGGGACAGATAATATAAAAAAAACATTCAAATTAAATATTTACACCGCCAAAAGTTTCTCTGATTAGGCCTATGGTTAGCTGGTAGAAAATGCTATATAGCATTAAGCCCGCCATGTACACCAATGTGTTCAGAAGTGTAAATTAAATAAATAAATATATAATTACTAAAATGAGTTGAAATAAGTGATATCCTACTAATATAAAGTTTGTATGCCTGTATGGTTTTTTGTTACTCAATCACGCTTTAACCATTGGACGGATCGGGATAAAACTTGGCATACATATAGGCCACTTTTTATGCCTAAAAATTCAAAAGTTCCTGCGGGAATAACTATAACAGAGTTAAACGAACAATTCTGCACCCATAGCATGCTATAGCAATTCATTGGTATTACTCAATTATTAATTAATTGGAGTTTATCAAGGAGTTCCACGCCGATAACCGAATTTAGGGCTGGCGGAGCCGCTGGTAAAGTCTAGTAAAATATAATATTAAAAGGCGTGTTCTTTATGTCTGTTGCTATCTGATAACAACTTAGCACCATTATCCACTCGTGATTGATTTTGACAGCTGTCTAGAATACTAAGATATATAGACGCACTCACCAACTACAACTTTTTGTCGTGTATGTTGCGATTCAAAATTTAAATTTAAAATGATTCAATAAATATCAACACATGTAGGTATTAAAAGTTAACAAACCAAAGAGTATGTACTTGACACCATTACATTCGCTTGTCATCACTGTTGTACAATCTGTGCTGTTCCAAAATAAAACCCAAGTGCCTTGGTTTAGCAGACAACGTAACCAATTTAATTTAAGACTTAGCACCTAAGGCGAATATATCCCTAATATCCGAAAACAGTCTTTTTTTATCTTACTTGTTCAGGATTGAAGAAGTGGTACATACTACTAACCAAAGAAAAATACAGAGGTTAAGGTTTAATAAGAAAAATCGCACAATATTTAAAAATAAATGTTTATAAATTAAGAAAATAATTCTTAAATAATCACAAAAAAGTGCTGAAAATAATTTTACTTGTCTCAACACCAAGAAACTCAATGCCCTTGGAGATGGAGAGGAAAGTGTTTTGGAGTTGGGGGCCACAGTGAATGGGGTCTGTGAAAGCGCAGACTTGAGTCTTTGTAGGGTTGAATCGGACCAAGTTTTCCTGTTCCCAGTCAGAGACCTTGCACAAAAAAAAAAAATTTTATACAAATAAAATAGGATTAACATGAATATAGAAGTTTAATATAAAATAAAGTGAAAAACAACATACAAATTAATAAAGAGTAAATATTAACAGATAAACTAGAATTACAAAATAAAAGTTATAAACAATCAGAACGCAGTGAAGTGATACAAAAATACCCTCATTTCAGAATGGTCAACAATTAAGTAACATTACCTACCAACAGAATTATAGCAAAGTGTATAGTAGTCTATGACCGGCCAGTTGTAGCACTACCTGCTACTGGGCGGGTCATCTTGACTTGGGTATGTCCTAGCTGCATCTCTAAAATACTGCGCGACAATAATGCGGAAACTCCCTTCAAGGGTCTGGCATCAAAGTCGAGTGTTGTAGACGAGAACAGGGTCTCTGTCTCGCCCCCTATCAACTTAAAAACAACCGAAAACTAAGACGCTTTGGAAATGAAGCTGCTGGGGGAAACGATAGTCGATTTTAGAAATGAATTGTCAAAACTGAGAACGACCGTGTCAGTCTGCGAGGAACGTGTATGGAATATATAATACGTGCCTTGGAATTGAGGGTGGCGAGTATCGAGGAACAGTCAACATACAAACATACAGATATTGAAAACAGTCTCAAGGTTAGCGGAGCTCCAAAATAGGGATCAGGGCATGCTTATGAATGATGTTGATTTAAGAAATATACCTGAAGAGAAAGACGAAAACTCAACACATCTGGTCACGCTGATAGTGACAAAGTTAGGAATGACCTTGGAGGAGCGCGACGTCGTGAGTGCCGTTCGAGTGGATCCACCCCGCGCTAGCGAGTTCAGCGGGCTAGCCTACAGCATCACCAGCCTGCGCCCGCGCTCTCTTGTGGTGCGCCTGACGCGCCAAACTGTGCGGGACAAAAACAAGTAAAAGAAATAATAAAAGCCCAACCAAAATGTTGTTAGTATCGAAGAGTTGAAATTAGAATTAGTATGTGTGAATAACTGAATTTGTCAAAACTAAATTACGCTAACACTGAATGCGGGCCTTGTCTTTAAGCCAAATCACAGCGCCTCATACAACGAGTACAAAACGCATGCGCGCAATTCTGTTTTCCCATACCACCAAGAACTCATGTTACCCCCTTTATAAGTAATGCTAAGCTAATGAAGATGGAAGATCGTCAAAAGTGGCACCTTGCGGTATTAATGTTTGGTATAGTCGAAACAGGAAAACCCGCTTACCTCGCTGAAAAACTCTGCTGGGCCCGCCTTTCATGGCAGCTTTCGATACACATAGTCTCATTGCTGGAATAATATTCCTCCTCTTTGTCATGCTGCAAAAACCAAAAAACATTTAACCTACATGCTAAAGTCACACGACATGTTGCAGAAAGAAATACATCCATAAAAATATATTTACCTTAATTGAAACGATATTAACTTTATAACTAGCAACATAGCAAAATTCAAATATTCATATAAATTGCTTCACTGGCGCTAAGGACAGAGCGTCAAATGGCGTCACTTCTGGTTGAACAGGAAGTGAATGATAAATTGTGTCATTCAATTCATTTGATCTCGTCTGACATTTGTCTATGACGACATTGGTTGTGATCGTTGTGGGTAGAAATTTGCTAATTCATTTCAACATAATTGTTTGCTACAGAAAATGTTATTTCAGACTATTAATTATTTATTTCTTTATATATATCGTTCTAAATTTACAAGTTATAGAAAAATGAAATCCAAGTTTTTATTTTAATCCCTTATTTTTATTTAATTCTAATTAGCATAATGTCTGCTACAGCATAATGCTGAGTGAGACCTCGCTTCGAAGCATCGTTACACTATTGTACTAGTTATATGAATTACAAATAATGTTACTGTAATGCTTTATAATAAATATTTTTCTTCTTCTTCTTTTACTAATCACATTTACAACTATATACAAATCCAGGCAGGAACAAGCCGGTGATGTCCATCAGTTGGACATGTAGTTTACTTAAATATTCAAAAGATCGAGGTTCTTGCGTCGTCAGCTTCTCTTAGGGAACAGGTGGCATTTCTCGTCCACTACCATTATACATCTTCATATTGTCTTCGTACCAGTGCGATAAAAGATGAATGTAGGTCTTGTAGATGCGTATAGGAAGAGGTATGACTAATTTACGCTGTTACTACAACATTAACCTCGTTTTATAATATAACACTAACACCAGATAGAGTTAGTATAGGAGGCGGTAACTGTATGGGTTCTCTACAAATCATTATTTTCATTAAGTTCGCAAAATAGTTCGCCTCATCTCCATTAATTAGGGCAAATATAATTAATATTCCGTTATATATTTATATTTTTTGAAATTCTTCGTTTGTACGTCATTTCTCTTGAAATATATGCAGACTTGAGATATAAGTCTGATATAGAAGTAATAGGTACTGATGCAAACACAGACATGTTGATATTGATGATAACAAACGTTAGACAGATATTGTTTTGATACGCTGAAACGTATTTAAATCAGCCTTTTCTGCATACTTACATCTCTTATTTTGCGTCAAGCACGTAACTAGTGTTCAATATTAAAATAATCACAAAATAAAAACATTGAGTGCACAATGAAAGCCAGAGTAGACTTAGACACCATTCTTGTAGAAGAAATCGGACAATTCGGAAAGTACCAGTGGCGGATGTTGTTGCTTGCTATGGTGGTGGCGATTTTCTCCAGTTGGGGGAATGACTATGTGTTTACCGCGGCACGGATCAAAACTAGGTAACGATTGTTAAACAAAATATAAACTTGTTGTCAAGGCAATAATAACTTTAAAAACCGTAGTTTATTACCTTTGAAAATAACATTGCTATAACAGGTGCCTTGTTTAAGAATGGAACAGAAACCCTAAAAAGGCGTTTTGGCGCCTGATACAACAAATGCAAAATAACGATTACAATACAAATAAGATTTAGTAATTTTATATCAATTTGTTAGGCCAATTTGGTTTGTTATGATTTTGTAAAGTAATTTTCCATTTATCAAGTTGTTAAGTATTGGGTAAAAATATGCGTTCGGATCGTTCGAGCTAGGCATTTGTTCTTTGCATACTCTGTGCGCTAGTCAGTCGTCATTAATCTGTGCGCAACGTCAAGGCTGTTGTTTTATTGATCTTATTGGGATAATTTATAATTAAGTTCGGTTTGCGTGAAACAACCTACACATACACAACATATACAGATACCACACCACATATTCAGACAAAACGTTATACAAACAACTGACTCCAAAATTGGGTAAGTGCTTATAATTTTCCTTACGGCCTACGTTGGCCCAGTTTTTAGGATCCAAGTTGGTAGGCAGACGTGGTACGGGCCACTTTCGTTTGTTTCTGTTGGGGTCGTTTTACAAATCATTTGGGATTTACGGTTAGTTTGTTTTCGTCGGATTTACAATAAATAAAATTACAATACGTAACGTTGAGTTACGTCGTCTAGGCATAGTTTATCGGTCTTATCGCATTGCTCGTCGGACATTCGCAGTGTAGCTAATTAGGTTCTTACCCACCTTTTTGTTATTGCGGTTAAAAATAGATCGGAATTAATAGGTTGACGGATTGTAAGTTAACTTATTTATTTGTGTAATTGTGTAGTCAGGGTTTTGTACATTGTAGTTAGTTTTTTTTGGGGTTTATATAGTAACTTGGTTGCTGTAACAAACTGTATATATAACAAACAGAGTCGTTTGTTTGTGTGTCTGATTTAGTTTTTGGATTGTTTTTTGGTAATTCTTTACTTTCCAAGAACGCCTGGTATTTACGTAATAAAAATTTCTATTGATAGAATACCACATTTATATACAAAGATGAAATTCAGAAACTCTCGGAGGAAACTAGTTTTTCCGGAAAATAAATAAATTAATTTCATACAAATTCAGCCATTACACAACAATAAATATCTACAAAAACAAAACACATTAGAGAAAAAAATAACAGGTTGTTTTTTTTTAATAGCAATGTTGCCAGTATTCAACAATCGAGTACTTACTCTTTTAATTTATAATCGATAAAAAAAAAGGCCGGCGAAGTGCCAGAAACAAATTGTTCTATTTTAGAATGGTTTGGCAGGAGTTGGGGGGGCAGGGTAGACACCGGTTTATTGATCTGGGAGACACAGGTACAATTTGTTTCTGGCACTCGCCGGCCTTTTTTTTCTTACTTTCTTGTGCTGCGTTTGGTTTCGCGCGCAAGTTTTCATGTTCCAAAGTGGGTTGCCGTGACTATACTAAATGAGTAGAAATTGGTTCTGGCGCTCGCCGGCCGCTGCCGCGGCACGCTCCGCTCGGCTTCGCGCGCTAACTTTCATGTGCTCCGCTTGGTTTCACGCGCAAGTTTTCATGTTCCAAAGTGGGTCGCCGTGACTATACTAAATAAGTAGAAATTGGTTCTGGCGCTCGCCGGCCGCTGCCGCGGCACGCTCCGCTCGGCTTCGCGCGCTAACTTTCATGTGCTCCGCTTGACTTTGCGTACAAGTTTTTATGTTCCAAAGTGGGTTGCCGTGACTACACTAAATAACTACAAGTTGGTTGTAATAAAAAAAACTTGTGAGTGCCAGAACCAATTTCTACTCATTTAGTATAGTCACGGCAACCCACTTTGGAACATGAAAACTTGCGCGCGAAACCAAACGCAGCACAAGAAAGTAAGAAAAAAAAGGCCGGCGAGTGCCAGAAACAAATTGTACCTGTGTCTCCCAGATCAATAAACCGGTGTCTACCCTGCCCCCCCAACTCCTGCCAAACCATTCTAAAATAGAACAATTTGTTTCTGGCACTTCGCCGGCCTCTGCCGCGGTACGCTTCGCGCGGCTCGTGCGGTGTTCACCATGGAACCTAATGGCTTGTCGCTTCGCTCCTTACCACCTAACTTGGCAAGGTTTGGATTCGCTGCCAGTTTTTTGATTTTATTCGAGTATATAAATATGCTTTTCTATCGATTAAAATTAGAGAAAAGTAAAATCGATTGAATCCTGTGTTTATTTTTCTCTTTAGACTGGCAACTATTTTCGTGAAAAAAAATGTTTTGTATTTTTAAATGTTGGTGTGTAATGGCGGGTTTTGTATGAAATCAATTTAGTTTTTTTTGTGAAAATCTAGTGTCCTCCGAGAGCTTTTGAATTTTACCTGTGTATTTAAATGTGGTGTTCTATCAGTTAAAACCATCGTTCGGTAAAAATCTCACGTTCTTGGAAAGTAAAGAATTACCTGTTTTTTTTTGTGTGGGAATTTAGGGAACGTCATCAATTAAGAAGTACAAGGCTGTTTTAACCAATCTGACACGATGGTTTTCAGGTGCTTTAGGGATCGTTAAGCGGGAGGATCGGATGTTTGCATTAAAGTAAAGAGCGGGACAGTTACCGACAAGAGTCAGCGAGCTGGATAAGGCATACCATTAGCACTAAGGGATTGAATGACGAAACTATCCTAAAGGCGGCAAATTCTGACTATGACTTTTGTATGTCAGTAGTGGACGAGGTAAACGAGGCTGTGTCGACATTAAAGACTAGCCCGCAGCTGGCAAGTAGGAAGGAGGTTTGGGAACAAAAATGCAACGAACGGTTGCCAACTTTGGATATCCCTCATTTTAGCGGATCAATGGATAATTTTATCACACTTTTTAATAGAATTGTGCACCGACAGAACTGACTTATCTGACTCCCAAAAATAAGTTACCTGTTGACGTCTATCAGGAATGAGCCCCTCTGTTTGATAAAACATTTGGACATCACTGATGTCAATTATAATATAGCCAGGGAGTTATTAGTAAAGCGGTACCAAAATAACCGTCGAATTGCAGATTCACATGTAGCTGCCATTTTAGGTATTCCACAACTGTCTTCGGTTAACCAGCTGCGGTCGGACCTGCTTAACCCTATTTCGGTAGCGACGAATGCGTTAAGAGGCCTAAAATTCCCTGTATCAGAGTGGTCATTTTTATTGTTGCATATTGCTTTAAATAAATTGCCCAATGACGTCAGGGCTCGTTTCGAACAGTTGCACGGAGGTGACTCGGCGTCACATATTTCTACTTTTGACACTTTAGTGTAATTTTTGGAGGATCAAAGTAGGAAGCTCGAAAATTTACCCGCCGAGCCACAATCGGGTCCGTCACGATTTCTGGCCCCGTCTGGACCCCGTCAACAACCCCAGTCTGGACCCCGTCAACAACCTCGTCCCGGGTCATCGCGAGGTACCGGGTCGTTTTAGCCCCCCAGAATTTTGACAGTTGAACGGAATGAACGGTGTAGGCTGTGTTATGAACCGGGACACACCATTCTGGATTGCCACCAGTTCAGAAAATCTGGGGTGGCCCAAAACGATTTTTGACCCGTAGGCTTTTTGGGGGAGCACAAGGACTGTCGACAGCCGCGACCTTGTACAAAGTGTGGTGGGGTCACTCATGCAGGTGTGTCTACGGCTCGCACGGGCGGGGGTTCGTCGCCGCTGAATCGAACCCAATCGCCCCCGTCCCCAGTGCGACATCGACCTTCCCCGCCCCGTTCACCGCGGGCAAGACCACGGGATGTTCGTCGGTCACCACCCTCACGTGCCTTATCCGCGCCTGGGTGACTCCTGGAAAAGAGCCGAAAAAAGGTTATTATCCATGGAGCGCCGGATGCGTCGGGATAAAGAATTCCGCACAAAATACGTGGATTTTATGCGCGAATACGAATCTCTCGGTCACATGTCAGTTTCGCAGTTCGAGTTGGAAGGCAACGAACATTATTTTGTTCCACATCACGCCGTCTTTAAAAATGGTAAGATACGGGTGGTGTTCGATGGTTCGCCGCCTACATCTTCGGGTGTATCCTTAAACGACCGCCTGATGTCGGGACCTAAGCTTCAGGTAGACATCTCGGACATCTTGACTGGTTTTCGTCGCCACCAGGTTGTATTGTTGTGGCTGAAATTAAAATGATGTTCCGTCAGGTCATGATACACCCTGAAGATAGGCGGTTTTAGCTCATTTTGTGGAGAGAGGATCCGGCTCTCCATTGGTGGTTTATAGCTTAATACCAATACCTACGGGCTAAAGTCGAGCCCGTTTATAGCAATTCGCTAGTTGCTACATTTGGCTGATGGTGAGCGTCTGAAGTTCCCACGTGCAGCTGCTGTCTTCCCTTCTGACGCTTACGTCGACGATATTCGTACGGGTGCTTCGTGTGTAGAGGAGGCGTTAGTCCTGAGGGATGAGCTAATCGGCTTCTTACGGGCAGGTGGTTATAAATTGAGGAAATGGATTTCCAATTCACCTGCCGTCTTGGAAGACTTGTCGTCAGAACATCAGCAGGAGCCCCACCTTTTCCAGAATCCTGAAAATCCTGACTCCATCGCGGTCCTCGGAGTTCACTATCGGCCAGTTCAGGATATCTTCACCTACTCGGTTAAACCGTCAGACACAATGAAGAGGTGGACTAAAAAGCTGGTTCTGTCCACAGTAGCGCGGGTCTTTGTTCCTAATGGTTGGGTGGCTCCTGTAGTCTTTTGGGCCAAATGTTTTCTACAGGAGCTCTGGCTTTCTGGTCTCGACTGGGATACCCCGTTGACCGGAGACTTGTTGTCTTATTGGCTACGTTTTTATGAGACACTTTCGAACCTTCAACATGTCTCCGTGCCTCCGTCGATCTTACCCCCAGGTCGTTATCGGGCCAGTCTTCACGGTTTCTCTGACGCGTCGGAATCCGGTTATGCGGCTGTCGTTTATCTCCGCACCGTTGACAGCAATGGTCATGTACGCGTCAGTCTGTCACCTTTGCGGACCAAGTTGACGAACCCCAAGCTGGAGTTATCTGGAGCTGCATTGTTGACTCGACTCCTCAACCATGTCTACTCCACCTTGTGTCAATGGGTCCAATTTGACTCCGTCACGGCATGGACAGACAGCCAAATCGTGTTGTCTTGGCTTAAGGCGTCCCTTCATGCCCTAGAGACCTTTGTGGCCAATCGTGTCTCCCAAATCCAGTCTTCTGCGGTGTCTCTAGATTGGCGTCACGTGCCAGGGTCCTTAAATCCCTCAGATTGCGCTTCACGGAGCCTGATTGCCTAACAAATCATGAATCACCCTCTTCGGTGGGGTCCTGACTGGCTGGCCTCTCCTGAAGACACTTGGCCTCACACAGTTGCGGAGTTTGTGGACCCTCTGCCGGGGTTAAAGGTCCTTGCAGATGAGCAGACTGTGGACACTTCACCGAACTTCTTACCTAATTGGTTCAGTTCTCTCAACAAGCTCGTTGGTGTCACAGGTTGGATTAAGAGGTTTCTCCACAACTTACGGAACAGGTCACAGCCAAGGACGTCTTCAGTCTTGTCTCCTGAAGAGCGTCCGGATGCCCGTCTCACCTATGTCTTTTCCACGGACTTAAACTATCTCCATGTTAAATTTGCCTGCAGTTCTACCCTTTCTGAATTTGGTTATCGGTGTAGAATTTCAACGGCAACTTCTCAGTTATAGAAAAAAAAAGACATACAGTTGTCGTTTTCAAGTAGTATATGTACTTATTCGGGACTCAAACTATATCCATGCCAAATTTTATCTTAATCGGTACAGTGGTATTTTCGCATTTATAATATTAGTATGGATTGCGTTAACTACTAATAAAAAAGTGCTATGTGCTAGTGAAGTGATGAAAAATTAATTTGGTTTTGGACGAATCACGATAAAAAGGAAGTACTAAGTTAGTTTATTTTAATTTAAATTAGCTATAATAGGGCTCCCTTTTTTGTGTTCTGTTAGAGGACATTAAGACAGACAGACGTGGTCCATGTAGGTGCAACAAACTTACATATTGAAGGTAAGTAATAGTCATTCCTCTGAGGTTATAACACGAGTTAGGTTTCGCTTTACCCGTCATCAGGACGGAACAGCATAATTATTTTATTTAGAAAAATAATTTAGCTCTATTGAATACACCTTATACTCCTAGGTCTACGCAAAAAAAAACTGCAAATCGATGTAGAGTTTAGCTGTTTGGCACACAGGTTCTTTAGGGCAAAACAATAATTTTGAGCCGCAGTTCCTCAAAATATTTCCCTTTGGGGGGTTATTTAAGTGTTTTTAAAAAATACAAGGTTAAAAATAAAAATATAGACTATCATTAAAGGTATATGTTAGAGAAAAATACTGAGCCGTATTCTACCTGGAGGGGCCTAAACTTGGTACGTTTTGAAAATACTTTTTGGATTTTAAGGAACAAAGTAGCCCAAAGGTAATAGTGTGGTATATTTTTAGAGCCGGCTCATCAAGCCCTCAACTGCAGCTCAAGATTATTGTTTTGCCCTAAAGTACCTGTGTGCCAAACGGCTAAACTCTACATCGATTTGCAGTTTTCGAGCGAAATTGCCGTTGTACACCTGCCACTATTACTAAAGGATACTAGTTGCGTTATTGTACATTCTTCAAGGTTTATAAACCTAATTTCAGATACTGAAGTAATATCAGGAATTAAATTAGAAAACATTGCGAAAATCAATACTGCAAGACCATAATTATGCTGGCTTCATCACAAATAATCGACCTTATTCGTTTTACAATCGATAAAAAAAAAATATGTAGAATTATTAGTAATTCTAATTCAATACCTAAACAACCTCATACGTCCTCACTGTTGGGGCACAGGCCATCCACACGCAGGGCCCAAAGAGGAAAATGTGTAATAATAAAATAGAGTGATCACTTAAAAAAAAATAGTAGCAATACTTTTTCAGTGTGTTAGCGCCAGTTTAACAAAAGGGTAGTCCACCCTTTCCATTATTAAAGGAAAAATTAAAAAAAGG
Organism: Apoda limacodes; assembly: GCA_946406115.1. Taxonomy (NCBI): domain Eukaryota; kingdom Metazoa; phylum Arthropoda; class Insecta; order Lepidoptera; family Limacodidae; genus Apoda; species Apoda limacodes. The sequence continues at coordinate 27,305,486 of OX291556.1, forward strand.
TAAAAACGGAAATTTGGCAAAAAGTAAAAGTATATAGATGCACCTTGTAATAAACAGCTGAGTAGTTTCTCCAGGCTTCACATCCAAGTGTTCCAGGACACTAGAGCTGTTGCTACGTGGGCTACGTGGGCTACGTGGCAGATCGGTACCTAGTTTTGGTCCTTTAAAGCACTTGATTGCTTACATAAGCGGAGCCACTGACTTAATCCCAGTTACAACATATGCAAATCTAAATAGGCACAAGCTGGTGATGACGATCAGCTGGCCATGCGGCTTACTTCAAAATTAAAAGGATCGAGGTTCTGGGGGCGATAGCTTCTCTCGAAAAACTGAGGTGGCATTGCTCGTCCGCTAGTAAATAATTTATCTTGGTACCAAAGTGATGGAAGATGTAGGTAGGTGCGTATAGGAAAAGGATAAGACTAATTTGAGCTTTTTACTTTGAAACTAATGTCATTCTTATATTGAAAACACTTACACTAGATGGACTTAGTAGTTGGCGGTAACATATCCCACGGCCTTAAATGTTTGCCTTTAAAATATGCATATACTAAAATACCTGATTCTACATTAAATAACTCTACATTCCTACTTGCCTTGACGAAATTTGCAGGTTCATATATATTCACGAATATAGAAAGGGAAAGCTTAAGCTACATATATTTAACTAAAACTATAAACCTAACAGATTAAAAGTAAATTATCTGTGACTGCGAAGGCAATGGACACAAACGAACCGTCGGCCGAAGATAACTACCCTTCGACGTTTTGACAGTCACTACGCGGATGACTCCATCCTTGGATGGATGGATTATTTCCACGACACCAAAGGGCCACGAAAAGGGTGGAAGGTATTCAGAAGAGATTACTGTTCCGATCCTGTTACATAACTACTGTTCCGATTTGGACAGGTACAGCAGGCGTATTCCATTTAGAACTTGTTTGAAGTATATCTTAGTACTCCGTTCGAAATCTGTGCCAAAATGATTGTACGACCTTGTCTAAAAGCACATGTTTTTGAATTATACAATCATTTTGAATTTCCAGCGCGGTTATGAAGTAAGTGGCAAGGTATTCAAAAATGTGCCGGAGTGAGTGGTCGTGGCTCACTTGGGTCACAACTCAGAGCTGCAAGCGGACGAGAGCTTACGAGAGCTTCTATCTGCGCTGAAACAGTAGACAGCTCGTCATAAAATAAGATCTGTTGACCTATGATCTTAAAAAGGTGAGTTTTGACAATTTTCACTATACTTTCCATACAACCTGCAAAGTGAGGTAATGCAGGTGGAATGTTCTTGGTGTTCAGATAACTCTTACTGGAGGCGGCGTCGATATTCATCTATGAACTTATATCTCGTAAATAAGAACGAGCCCCCACAAAATAAAGCGCTTATGAGTGTTTAAGAAGCAAACTGTGCTTTGATCAACAGCGACTTCTATATGAAGCGTGCGAGTTGTTAAGCAAGTAAATATGCAAAGCCGCTTACTCTACCAGATTAGTGCGGTGACTTGGCAAGTCGGCCATGAGCGTTTAAGTAGGTCTTGGATTAGACCTAATACAAGTATTGTACTTGTGTATTTGGCGGCGAACTAAGCGGCGTGTTGACAAAATCCAGTAGCGTTGCCTTAACAAAGACATTAGCAACTCCGGATCAGCGAGCAAGTAGTGAGAGCAATTTATTAATTATTCTACTATGTAGTCTTGACGCAGCAAAACGTATGGTTCTTTCTAGTCGTATTTTTTTGCGGAATTCGTGAGTCGACCTCCAACGCGGATTAAACCGTTATCATCAAGGAACGGTTTAAGTTTTAATAAAGCGGGTGAGCAAGGTTTCTTACGTTTTAGGTTAGTGATATCTGCGGAGAAATAAATTTACTGCAAAAAAGCCAACAGTTTGAATTCTGGGAAGTCTATATCTTTACCTGCTATGGATATATGCGACAATATATTCAAAAACTTGTAAATAAATACAATAACATGTTATAATTTTGAATAGCTAGACATACGTTGCGCAAGCTGATACAAAACTGACTGAGTTACATTTACGCTCGTGTATGCGAGATACTTTCGTTCGGGCTCGTTACTTAGTGGCTCAGGATCGAACATTTTCAGTGGCTATTCTGACGGATGTTGCAAAGACTATTCAGGGCCTTTAAACCAGAGTGGATAATTAGTTAATTAGCTAGTCAGGAGTTAATCCCCGTGAAAAGCAACCTGCAGGATTCAAAGCTCAGGATATATGGTAAAAGCGGTTAGCCGAAAGTTATCTGTAATTTTGACAACCCTATTAAACCCTATAAAAAGTGACTTTCGAGTCAATAAAAACGTATATATTTTCAATTATATACTGCGAGTCAAAATTATCAAGCACAGTACGAAGCAATTTTGATATAATAAGGGCTGCGCAAAGCTCCAGCAGCGATTGACAAAGGTTCTGAAGGCGATACCTTTAACTCTGCACAAGCTATATGCATGAGATTTCCACTGCTGCTGGAAATATGAATGTACACAACGCCACATATGCACGTTTATTAGCGTCTACGAAACCCAAAAGGTTAACGTTAAAACCAGCAGCTATTCCCAAATACCGTGGAATACAAAGGTCAGTCACTCGGAATAGTTCCGAAAGTGCGATTGCGAATAAGCGAAATTTTAAAATAATTTCTGATAAATTGACCTGTAAATGAGGGCCAAAGTGAAGTAAGTCGTTAAGGGAAGTGCCACTGTCAGTTTGACAGCTGGCGTCTAGTACAATCCTCAGCTTAGTTGAGGATTTATCCTCGCTGATCACACCAAGGTGTGGAATAAAATGAGCAAGCTGATTGACGTCATGAGGTTCCATAACTAGAGACAAATAACCCGAATAATAGCATCATATGCGGCTCGCAGTTTCGGCGATGCCTCTAGTTTTCTTTCTAAGCATAGAAATCTGCGGCATTGTAAGAATCGCTTGGCTCATACGGATCGCTACTAAACGGTAATGCGACTGTAAAACTGCCGGTTTTCTCACGAAATGTGGTGGCTTTAAAATTTTCCTCACACTCAACGTAATTTTGACTCAGTGTAGGCGGTGCAGGAATTTCTTTCCAAAAACGCTTTAGAAGAGTATCCATAGGGTCATAAGTGACAGAACAACACGAAGTTGTAGTATTATTTAATTTGCGGTTGCGAAGATAAGCCACTGAACCCATGATGATGACATATCCAATCAATGTTTCAATCGCCGGGGTCAATTTTCGTTACTGTTACTAGTTACTACATTTGGTAGCAGAAGATGCGGAAATAAAGAAGCACCAATGAGCATTTCAATCGGGCCCAGGATTGCGTAATGATTGTCTGCGAACGGTATGTTTTGGTGATATGGTAAGTCAGATACGTCTACAGGCGTGGTCGAAAGGTCGTCAGTTATGCGGTCAATTACGAGTGCAGTTGCTTTATAACAATCAATTAAATTAATATCTGCTGAACCCTTAATAGATTCTACCGATACCCTTAACTACAAGGGTTGAGATATTTTGACCGCGTAACTGTTTCTAAAATAACGCGTACAAAAATAGGTGTATTATTGACATTGACATCGTACATTAAAACTCTAGCGGTTTTTTTTAACCGCTAAGCATTGATCACCTGTAGAAGTGGTACATTACGAAATTTCGGTACTTTGTATCATTTTGTTACCGGGCGCACCTGATGGTAGTAGCGGTACGCAACCGTTCACTAACTGATAAAGCGGTGCAACTGATACGTTCGTGACAAGGACTTACATTTAACACTGCACTGTGATCGTGCGATATAATTTTATCCAACTTTTAACTTTTCAAAATGTAAAAGACTGTGATGTCTTTGGCTGCAGGAACGGCTTCTGCTATTGAATTTACAGTGAGATTAATTTATGTTTAATGCTCAAGCAATTTATGCAGGCTTATTTTTTTTAATACATTTAAAACTTTCTGATGGCGTTAGCTTTATAAAGGACGAAAATTTTAAAATATGCTCATGTGTTATATTCTCACATAAGCAGTGGCAGTTAAGAAAAACTATAACATAAGGTAACTGCGGGTTAGGTACATGAAAATTACTATTTTTATTTGATTTAGCGCTTGGGTTTCGTTCGCGAACACGATATTCACTATTATTTATTTGTGTATTCTGGAAATTAAAATAAATTGTCACTTTTCAAGCTTTTTTCAAGCTATCGTATAACAATGCATTTTACAAAACTATAAAGACGATAAAGACTGATAGTCAGGTAGGCCTTTGGCTTGGATGAAAGTAATTTAATGTTGTATTTATCTATTGGTCCCTTAACTCTGAGCGTACCTCATCGACAGTTTCTACAGAGTTCAAGAATAACTCTTTATGACTATCAGTAATATAATTTTTTTTTGTGTAATCATACATTTTTGCATACGTACGAACAAGGCGTTACGTTTTGCTACTTACATCCGCAATAGGGTGGGCCTTTTTTTTTATTAGTTTAGTACTAGTAACAAAAAGTTGTGTCTGTTGATAAAGTTTGAGAATATAATAATATTTTGTATTAATATACAGATCATTATCACAAACACCAATACAAAACACGTTATCGATAAAAACTGGTTGCCTGTAAAGTCGGTATACGGGCGAAAGTTTTACGTGACAATGATTTTATGTCTGTCTCTCTCGCTCTTAGGCGGGCGCGTGCCTCTCACTCGCTCTCATTGTGAGCGCATAACGTGAGCGGAGCGTAACGCAGTTTCTTGAAGTGTCACCCGGCAAACCAATTTATAAGACGTTGTCACGTCAAAACAGACTACGTCGGGCACGTCTGCGAATCCGATCTAAAATTTGAAGAACAAAAGCTTGGGATGAAGTAACAGGGTTATTTATTACGGTCGAAAAGATAAGACGTTGGTTATTGTAAAAAAATAAAGTAAGTTTTACAAAACTACAACAAATGAAGAGCACATGTCAATGGTTGCTGAGCCCAGTTCACATTTCTTGACCCATGTCACTCCACGATCAGGTACTGCAGCTAACATCACCAATGCAATGATGGACTATTTTGAAGAGCAGAATATATATCATGATCGGCTGAAAGCTAAAGGCTGTGATGGGACTTACGTTAATACTGGTACTACTGGCGGTGTAATTCGTACAATGGAGTCCAAATGAAACCATCAATTGCAATGGCTGATTTGCCTTTTACATTGTAATGAACTGCTTTTACGTCATTTACTAATAAAGTTGGAAGGTACAACCACAGGTCCTCGTGCTTATTCTGGTCCCATTGGTTCAGCACTTTCAAACTGCCACAACCTGCCTGTGGATATCATTTTCAAAAATTGATAGCACGTTAACCACCGATTTCTATTCCGATTTGAGTACAGATCAAAAATATCGTCGATCGTCGACAATTCTCACAGCCCGTCATTGAACCGAGTCAAAAGGTCCAAGCTGGTATCCGGGTGTACCCGCTCTGAGATGGCAGCAGTACTCCATATGGGGCCGAACCTGCGACTCGTAAAGCAACAACCTCTGCCCCGACGTGAAGTACTGCCTCGCTCTGTTGAGTGCACCTAGTTTTTTGGACGCCAGCTTCACCTTATTTTGTAAATGATCTCGGAACTGAACATCGCTGGAGATGCTCTTGGAGACTGAGAGGGGAGTGTTCTGGAATTGTGGGAATACAGTGAATGGGGTTCTCTTAGCGGTGAACGCGCAGACTTGTGTCTTTGTAGGGTTGAATCGGACCAAGTTTACCCGTCCCCAGTCAGAGACCTTGGACAGTGTGGTCTCGATTTGAGACACAAGTTCTCCGCTGTTTTCCTCCACAACGGAACGAGGGATGTTTGCACGACCCGTGTAATAAGCGTCGCCAGTACTGTCATCTGCATAGCAATGTATGTTGTTCATGGATAACATAGTGTAATTAGCGGAACCCTATTACTAAGACTTCGCTGTCTGTCCGTCCGTCCGTCTGTCACCAGGCTGTATCTCAACCGTGATAGTAAGACAGTTGAAATTTACACAGATGATGTATTTCTGTTGCCACTATAGCAACACATACTCCCTTGACTCCCTCGCAGCCTAGTTGATAGTGTGACCGACTGCTGTGCAGAGGGTGTGGGTTCGATTCCCGCACTGGTCAAACATTTATGTTATAAACATTTGTGTTTGTCTTGAGTCTGGGTGTATTCATGTATGATATGTATGTATTTACAAAAAAAAGTAATATATATGTTTTTGTATCCATTGTCTGGTATCCATAACACAAGCTCTGCTTACTTTGGGGTCAGACGGCGCTGTTTGTAATGTCCAAAAATATTTATTATTTATTATGTGATACTAAAAAAGAGAATAAAATAAATATTTTAATATTTAAAGATTTAAGGGAGCTCTCATACAACAAACGTGATTTTTTTGCTCGTTTGTGCTCGATATTGATAAAGGCAACAGGTAGACGCTTGAAATATTTACAGAATATTTAGTTATATATTCACTTTATAAATAAATAATTAAATTAAAATAAAACATATATTTAAGGGGAGCTCCCATAAAACAAACGTGATTTTTTGCCGTCCGACTCGCACTTGGCTAATTTTTTTCTTTTATTTCCTCTACTGTATTTGTTTGCCTTATATGGGGTAGAATATGGTGATTCCTTATATGCTTAGTGTTAACATCTTTTATGTACCCATATTCACAAATAAATGTTTTTGTATTTGTATACTAGTTTATTTTATAAAATGTTTATTATTTTTATTTCCTTACACGTATATTCATCAACTTTTATCTTCTTACAAAACTCAGCTATTTCTCCTACAAATTTGGCTGGCAAGAATTGTAATTGAGAAACTAGCTTAATATATATAGTGCGCTTTTAACGATATTGGACTTCAAATGGTGCGCCCCCTATGCTATATAAAACCAAAAAGAAATTGACACGTTTGACTTTGTTTTTAGTAGATTACTAACTTATTACCTAATAAGTGTTTCGGTACATATTGTATACTTTTTAGCTAATTATCAAAGTTTTGTATTACTACTTTATATGGAACTTCTTGCCAGCTCTTTTTGGCAGAAAATAACATTGTTTACATCGTATTGACGATTCAAAAGTGTTCTTAGAAACCTACTTGAATAAAGTTTGATTTGAGTTTCAGTTTGAGTTTAACGTTGAACTAAACAATTTATTTTCTAATTTCTATTTATTTAACTTTCGTAAATTTTATAAATCTTCTTCATGTATAAATATCATTTTCACGGATTCCTTCAGCTTGGTATGAGTTTCTACGAGTTTTGGCCATAACTCTGTAGGAACCATAACATCCGTCGAAGTCTTTTTACTCTCTTCTAACTTTATTTTTTGTGCACGCGTCATAACATTCACAGTACAGTCGACATCTCTTTCATGACATTTGTGGGCATTACAGCGAGTCTGCAGCCACGTTCTCGACACCTCTAACTTATTCGACTGTAAAATCATACTCTTATAACGCCAAACGAAATTTCATAAGTCTACTTGACGGATCCTTCATTCCGAACAAGTATAGTAATGGTTAATGATCCTGAGGATGATAGGGTCGAAAATGTTCAATGCCCTATACGATAGCTACTAATTATTTTTTTATCGTGGGATAATTACTTTCTGCTTTATTTAACCGTCTACTTGCGTAAGCTACTGGTCTATTATCCTCGTTGGATAGAACTGCTCCTTAAGCATAGCCTGAAGCGTCTGTAGTTAAGCAAAAAGTTTTATTTTCAGAAAAAAGTTGTTAAACATTTTTTTAAATGTTCAAATGAATTTTGACAGTTTATATCCCAAATAAATACAGATTTTTTATTAGATAATTGATATAACGGTCCTGCTATTTCATCGTTTTTTTTTCCGATAGTAATTAGCGAAAGCTACAAAATTTTTGCACCTCCTCCACACTATTTGGAGTGGGCTATTCGTTTAAAACCCTAAATTTTAAAGACTCAGTATGTTCCAGATATAATATTTCTTTCTTAAGGAAATCGCATTTTTGTGGATTTAATTTTAAATTAACATCTCTGACTCGCAAAACTACATCTAAAAGGTTCTTGTTGTGATTTTCTAAATTAGTTGCGATAACAATAATATTTTCAAGGAAAACAAAACATTCATCATACGTTAATCCTGATAAAACCATTGTTATAAGCTTAGAAAATGAATAAGGCGACACTTTAAAATCCAATGGGCAGGAGAGTCATCCTCCATTTTCCCGAATCGAACCCGGTATAATTTCGACTGTCTTCATGTAATTTACAATGGTATTATCCAGAAAAGAAGATCTTAATTAGTAAAATATATAGCACCAGGTAATGTGTCTATTCCGTAATGTCAGGAAGTGGTAAGTGGAATACGTTCGTTTACTTTTCGGTGATCGATAACTAATCTAAATTTTTTCTTACCTTTTGTACCTGATATTTTTGGGACTAACAGTATTGAACTTGACCACGGACTGTTAGTTGGTTCTATGATTCCTTCCTGTATAAAGTGCACAGACTCACTTCTCGCTGGAACAGTAATCTGATTCACTAATCGCGTATTTTGTTTGTTGCTGTATAAAACGGGTTGGCAATTGTGGTAGCCATTCTGGAATATTATAAACCTCCTTCTTATATTAATATATAATGCATATTTTTGTAAAGAAATTTAAACCTATTATACCGTCTGCGTCGCATGGTAAATCCTCAAGTACCTACATAAAACTCATATGGAAAACGAAATCCATTATAAGGTGTTAGCAATATATTTGTATGACTGGAAACGGAAAATGACTGGGTAATGCTTTTTTAGTAATTAAGCAAATCGATACCGTCCCATAAAAATTTTCATTTTTTTTTTCTTTAAAATTATTAAATTTGATTAAGAGTAATTTTGATATTGATTTTGCTTATATTTTTGATTTTTTCGATTATAGTTTGGGTTGTTATTTTGTTGTCTATTCTGTTTATAGTAAGTTTTAGGTATATTTCTGTAGTTTATTGATCTATAATAATTATTCATTTGTGACTTAGGGTGGTCTTGATAAGAGTTGTTTAATCGGAATTGGTTAAGTTTCGGCGTTTTGACTCGATGTTATCGTCATGGTGCTTGCATAGGTATTGACTTGTAAGTCTTGATCAACTGTTGAATATTAAAAAAGATTTTTAAAAAAACTTTCTTTTCTTAAAACATTAGAATCAGATAAAAAAATCAATCTAACCGAAAATTGTACTAAAAAGTAAAAAATATTTTTTCAAAATGAATCTTAAAATTTTTATGTCCACGTTTGACTACAAGGAAAGCAAGGCGTGCGCCACACACGAAAATTTGAGTTTCAGTGGATATTAAATGAGAGTTTATTAAGTGATTGTATATAAGTGCGGACGCCTTGCTTTTCTTGCAGTCGTACGTGGATATAAAAAATTTAAGATTAATTTTGAAAAAAAATTTTTTACTTTTTAGTACAATTTTCGATTAGACTGATTTATTATATGATTCTAATGTTTTAAGAAAAGCAATTTTTTAAAAAAATCTTTTTTTACTTTTTTATTTTATACTTTTTAGTGATAATTTCATAATTTTTTTATAGTTTATTGCCCAAGTTTCATAAGTTGGGTGATAAAAACTTGAATAACGATATTATGTTCAATATAAATTAGTAATTAAATTTTCACTTAATTTTTTACGTTCCACGCTAATGTCCACCTTCAGTTGCACTTCCTGCATATGCCAAGAGGTGGTAACATCAAAATGAATATCAAATTCGTGTTCTGCGACCCTCAAAACCCCCGGATACCCAATTTGAAGATTTTTCAATTTTTCACCTTCACCTCTAGGTTGTACCCCCTGGTACAACTCTGGGAGGGGGTTGTTGGTCAAAGTAACTGTGGAATATTGTATTGTCATCCGAGCTTAGTAAGTATGCAAAATTTCATCGAAGGGTATTAACAAGAAGTATGTTTAATTAAGCTTGCAAGATTCCACCACAAGATGGAAGGAAAAAAACGGAAAAAGGAAACATTGTGAGTTAAATAAAAGCATATATAAAGTGAGAAATCTTGAAAATCATTGTGTTATATAATTTGTAGCATGTTTCATACAACTTTGGCCCGCTGCCGAAGTTGTCACATAACTTTGGTCAAAGTAACCACTTTGATGAAACTAATAATTTGTTTTATTAAAGGCACTGAAGGGAATGTGAAACGACATCGCTATGCCGAATACATAGAGAAAAAACTCGGCAGCCGTCAGTATATTGACTACACGTCATTAGAGCTTGACGAGCATACCTACAATTAAATTTAAAGTCATTTAAATCTCGACGTGCCGCTGCTACCAAATATAACATTCCACGTAGTATAATCAAAAAAAAAAAAAACAAAAGTTTCAACACAAACCTAGGCCAACCACGGTGTTCACGGAAGATGAGGAAAGATCCTTCGTAGCCCATATAACTGAACTTTCAGAATTTGGATTTCCGCTGACAAACGCCGATCTTAAAATGATCATCCATTTTTTTTATTATTCTTGGACAATAGATTACACCTCTGAGACTCCAACATTTGCATCTAAAAATACATCAAATGACGTGACTTTTAAAAAAAAATGCGACAAAAATTGGATAAAGTGACCCGTGTTTACGGTACTGCATATGATTCATTGAAAAGTATTAATTAAGGTGAGCCTAAATAGTCTTTGTACAGCGAATACTTAAACTTATTTTGGGAAGGAGTTTTCTTTATATTCTTAGGAAGTGCGTTCCAGAGTAGTGCTGCCTGAATGGTAAAATAATTGGTAATAAAACCAGTACGATGTGAAGATAAACGTAGCAGCATGTTAGAGGAAGAAGGAAGCTCTCTGTCATGAGAACGGTGAAGATATTGAAACATGTTCTTCAAATAGGGAAAAGAATGAGAATTATATAAAATCGTAAAAAGAAAACATAGAATTCTAACATTACTGCGTTCGCGGATAGGTAGCCAGCTAAGGTGAGTACGGTATAGGAAAATGTGGTCAAATTTTCTTAATTTGAAAATAAATCTTAAACAAGAATTGAGGAGACGATTAAGTTCATTTAGATGATTTTGGGTCAGAGCCAAGTAACAAACATAAGTATAATCAATAATGGGAATGATTAGAGTTTGTGTTAGCAAGATTTTGGTTTTTGATGGCAGAAAATATTTCAATCGATAAAGCGATATATAACTTCTGCAATTTTATCATTGAAACTAAATGTACCAGGCCATGAGAGAGGTGTCTGCGGCGGACGTGAAAAAATGTTTCGAAAATTAGTTCAGACGCATTAAACTTTGTATACAGGCTGGTGGAGAGTTCTACGAGTATCTAATTTAATTAAAATATTTTATCTATAGAAGTTAGTTTTTTAGTTTCTCAAAACTTTCTGAGTGTCCCACGTATTGTCTATCTGTAGACCCAGATCTTTACGCTAGAGGTAAAGGGTACTACAGTGTTTTCATAGTATATCGGTGATAAAGTACTTAAGTCAATCCTACTAAGTAACCTTGAGCTACCTACGATGATAGCTTGGCATTTGTATGGGTTCAAAGTCACTCAAAATCTGCATGACCAATCGGAAATTTAACCAAGGTTCAAATTAAATTTATAAATGACTTCAGAAGTTATTCATTTCAGAAGTTGCAAGTCATCGGCATAAAGATGGTAAGTACAGCTGAGAAGGTTAGTTATAAAATTGATAAGAATAGAAAACAAAAGCGGGGAAAGGATTGCTCCTTGGGGAACACCGTCACAAAGACTGCGCCGTTTAAAGGAATGTTGATCTATGCGAACTGACTGTTGGCGGCCATAAAGATAGGATGAAAACTAGTTTAAAGCATTAGGACAAATATTAAGGTTAGTTAGAATAGATATAAGTATATCATAATCTACAGTGTTGAAAGCGTCTGTGAAGTCAACTAGTACTAACACAGTAACCTTTGTAACTTTCATGGCCAAGCTAATATCTTCTGTAACCTGCTATGGCCAGGGCGAAAACAAGATTGAAATTGACTTAAAAGGTTGTTTTTGAAAATAAAACTGGAAAACTGACGATTTACAATGTTTTAATAAAAACGGAAAAATAGAAATTGGCCGAAAGTGGCAGTGAGAAGTAGGATTGAAGATTTTAGGGAGGGAAATTGCATAAGCTTTTTGCCAAATAGAAGGAAATTTACCAGTAAATAGTGAAAAATTAATAATTTGGGTTATAATAGGCGCAAAAAACTCCAGTGTTGTAATAATCATAAAACGAGTTATTCCATCGCATCCTGCAGCTTTAGATTTAATAGAATGTATAATTTTGACTACATCTTCATGAATAACAGGTGTAAAGTTTAATGATTCAACAGTGGGAGACATCAATGCTAATCTATCTAATCTTTGCCATAGTTTTGGTTTTTGTGTCAGTATCCATATTTGGAACCAACGAAAAATGATTATTTAGCTCATCAAGCGAAAAAAGAGTTGACTTTTCCAAGCTAACATTTGGTTTTCCACCTCCAATAGCGTGGAATCTGATATATAATTATGTCTGTATATACGTTTGGTTGTACGTATCATCAAGTTACACCGATTTCTTGCCACCTTGTAATTACTCCATTTAATTTCAGTGCGATCTTTTTGAACTTACGAAAGGCACGATCTCTTTGGGACATAGCTATGCGAATGTTGTAAGTCATCCAAGGTGCCGAAGGGTGTTTCAGTTTAACTTTGTGTAATGGAGCATGTTTTTCATAAAGTGCGGTTACAGAACTATTTAATATCGCAACTTTCTCGTCAGCAACCTTGGAGTCCAGTTGATTTCGGCCGCGTCTATCATAAATTTTTCTATGTTCATTCGGAGGAAACCACAAAGATATAAGACCTTTGGACAAGGCTTTGGAGGCTTAATGTTGTAGGATAAGTATAGTAGGTCATACTAAGAAAATCCAGGAGCTATAATCATCCATATGAAGTAACGTGATCCTCAGAAGAGATAAGGATTAAGTCTATCCATGTGTCATCAGTGTCAATGTTATGATTAGTAGGAGTTAGCGGAAAATTAACAAAATTGACAGAGTCCATTATTGATAAAAGTTGGCTTGAACGCAGCGATTTACTCATGTACATTGTTCTTTATTAAAACTATGTCGTACTCGTACGTATGCCCTAAGGAAAATTACCTGAACTTACCCAATTTTGGATATCGATGTTTTTTATTCACTTTGGTGATTGGGGTGTTGGGTTATGTATGAGTAAATGGTCACTGTCTATTATCCACTTAAATAAATATTAAATATATAATCCACTTGCCTCACAAAATAACAACGCTCTCAGCCGCGACCTTTCAACCGATGATTATATGAGTGACTGGCTCGCGTACGCGCACAGAGTAAGCTAAGACTGAACTAGCTCGACCGATCCGAATACCAACTAGATAGTTCATTCTTTCCTAAGCAAACCCCCGCCATAGCCAGACCGTGTCTGGATGAGTAAAAACCGGGCCAGAGCCATCAATCAACTGGCAATCGGAAAAGCGTCGCGACGGCACGCTTTAGTACTGAACCCGCGGGATACCGCCCGAACCGGGGAATAATTGCACGATGCGACCTAAACGCCATTGCAAGGACGGTAAATTTGAGTCCTTTAAGAGTACAAGGTCTCCGACGCGCAGGGAGTTGGTTTTATCCGTCCTCTGAACCCGTTGCTGTAACAAATGTAAATACTCCGAACACCACCGACGGTGTGACGATTGTCTAATTGCGTAATTTGTTGAAGCAACTGAAAACGCGATAACCTATTAACTGACACATCGATGAAGGGGTATTCAGGCAAGGAGGTTAAAGGACTACCGATCAAGAAATGGCCTGGAGTTAGCGCTTCCAGGTCATTAGGATCCGACGAGATCGGACAAAGCGGTCGTGAGTTCAATACCACTTCGACGTTGCAAAACACCGTTTGTAATTCCTCAAACGTGAGGACCGTTTCACCAATCACACGATGGAGGTGAGTTTTGGCGTCCGTGACAGGTGCTTCGAAAAGACCGCCCAATGAAGGATAGCCGGGAGGATCAAAAATCCAAGTCACGCCCCGTTTGGACAACTCCGAGTCAATATACGTGTGATTGTCCGACAAAACCTGAAGGACTTCCTTCAGATAGCGATCTGCACCCTTAAAGTTTGTGCCACAGTCCGAGCGAATTAAATGAGACCATGCCGACTGACAAACCGCGACAGACATGCGACAGAGGCCTACGTTGGCCCAGTTTTTACGATCCATTTTTTGGAGTAAGATTTTTTTTTAAGATCGACAGAGGCACGAAAACATGTTGAAGGTCCGAAAGTGTCTCATAAAAACGTAGCCAATAAGACAACAAGTCTCCGGTCAACGGGATCGAGACCAGAAATCCAAAGCTATTGTAGGAAACATTTGGCCCAAAAGACTACAGGAGCCACCCAACCAAACTCACTTGCGGTATCGAGCCCTTAAGTCTGAGGAGAGACTTTGCCTCACTGTGTGTGTTCTACCGCTTGTACAATGGGTTGTGTTCTGAGGAATTGTTCGAAATGATGCCCACGGCTACTTTCTACCATCGCACCGCTCGCCATCGGCAGGGAATCCATTCTCACACTTTAGAACCTAAATGGTCGCGTACAGTGCGGTTTCAGAGAAACTTCCTCCCGCGAACGCTTAAGTTGTGGAATGAGCTCCCTGCCAAGGTTTTCTGCAAGGACTACAGTATGGAGTTCTTTAAGAAAGAAGTTATTAGATTTCTGAAGGGTCGGCAACGCGCAAGTGATACCCCTGGTGTTGCAAGCGTCCATAGGCTACGGTGACCGCTTACCATCAGGCGGGCCGTAAGCTTGTTTGCCACCTTAGTGGTATAAAAAAAAAAAAAAAAAAAAACCATTAGGGTCAAAGACCCGCGCTACTGTGGACAGAACCAGCCTTTTAGTCCACCTCTTCATTGTGTCTGACGGTTTAACCGAGTAGGTGAAGATATCCTGAACTGGCCGATACTGAACTCCAAGGACCGCGATGGAGTCAGGATTTTCAGGATTCTGGAAGAGGTGGGCTCCTGCTGATGTTCTGACGGCTAGTCTTCCAAGGCAGGTGAATTGGAGATCCATTTCCTCATTCTTAACCACCTGCCCGTAACAAGCCGATTAGCTCATCCCTCAGGACTAACGCCTCCTCCACAGAGGAAGCACCCGTACAAATAACGTCTACGTAAGCGTCAGAAGGGAAGACAGCAGTTGCACGTGGGAAATTCAGACGCTCACGATCAGCCAAGTGTAGCAACGTGTGAATTGCTATAAACGGGATCGACTTTAGCCCGTAGGTATTGGTGTTGAGCTCATAAATAACCAATAGAGAGGCTGGATCCTCTCTTCACGAAATGAGCTGAAACCGCCTATCTTCAGGGTGTATCATGACCTGACGGAACATCATTTTAATGTCAGCCACAAATACAACCTGGTGGCGACGAAAACCAGTCGAGATGTCCAAGATGTCTACCTGAAGCTTAGGTCCCGACATCAGGCAGTCGTTTAAGGATACACCCGAAGATGTAGGCGCCGAACCATCGAACACCACCCGTATCTTACCATTTTTAAAGACGGCGTGATGTGGAACAAAATAATGTTCGTTGCCTACCAACTCGAACTGCGAAACTGACATGTGACCGAGAGATTCGTATTCGCGCTAAAATCCACGTATTTTGTGCGGAATTCTTTGTCACGACGCATCCGGCGCTCCATGGCTTCCTTTTTTCGGCTATTTTCCAGGAGTTACCCAGGCGTGGACGAGGGGATAAGAAAGGCAGTCGAGTGAAAAACTGGCCAGAATTTAGACGACCCGTATTGGCGAGAAAATACGACTCGCACTCGTCGTCGACTGGTCGAGTCCGTGACGCCGGTGGGGGGGAGGGGGGCTTTTCGATTTCCCAAAAGCGCTGAAGGCAGTCAGTGAGCGAGAGTCCCACCTGCACCGACGAAGCCGTAAAAGCCTGAGCGGCGAGAGAATGTGCTGGGCCCATTATAACAGATACGAGATCAGTCGGAACAGCGACCAACCCACCTAGCTGAAGTAACATGGCCTTGTCCAGTCCGAGCAATCCAAGGACAACAGCGCCAAGCAGAAGCTGCACAGGACCAGGTAGGTGGAACCTTTCATCGGCCAACTGCAGACCAGACGAGAGATCCAGCACGTCCGTCGGCAGGGTGACCTGAGGGTGATGACCTTAAATATCCCTCAGGACAACAGCTCCTAGATGATACTGCATGCTAGGATGGGGCAAGGATTAAAAGGAAAACGAGACTGTACCCACGACGTTGTCCACCCGTAGACCCCTACTCCAGAAATCCCATGACTCCGCGAACTTACCTGTAAGCGAAGACGCTTCACCAGCCACAGCGACATTAGTGAATGGACTAGAACCTGCGCGGTAAGCAACACTGTCGTGACAGGTGGTGGAGAGACTGGTGAAGCGGCTGCCACGAGTCAACGGGCGTTGGCCCGACCCCAGCGCCGAACGTAGCCCCGGGGCTCCTGTGGCTCATAATGCCCCACGCTTGAACCCGTATAAGCATACGGGTCACACGCGGGCATAAGTGGCTGCCGAGACGCGCGTGCCATCGGCGGCGCGCGATAGCCAACCGATCCCGTCCTCAACTTGCGAGTAACGCGAGGACGCTCCGCGATAGGGAGGGGCAGAGGCTCATACTCCGCGTAATGTGCCCGTTCCGCAATACCTACCTGAGCGGAAGGGGCACGTGAGGGTGGTGACCAACGACCTTCCCGTGTGCTCGCCCGTGGTAAACGGGGCGGGGAAGGTCGATGTCGCACTGGGGACGGGGGCGATTGGGTTCGATTTAGCGGCGACGAACCTCCGCCCGTGCGAGTCATCCGAGGACCATCCTCTCGGATGGGCATACCACACTTTGTACAAGGTCGCGGCTGTCGACAGTCTTTGGCTAGGTGCTCCCCCAAACAATAATAACATAGGCCTAGCCTACGGGTCAAAAATCGTTTTCGGGCCACCCCAGATTTTCTGAACTGGTGGCAATCCAGAATGGTGTGTCCCGGTTCATAACACACCCCACACCGTTCAGTCCGTTCAACTGTCAAAATTCTGGGGGGCCGAAATGACCCGGTACCTCGCGATGTCTCGGAACGAGGTTGTTGACGGGGTCCAGAATGGGGTTGTTGACGGGGTCCAGACGGGGGTTGTTGACAGGTTCCAGACCGGGCCAAAAATCGTGACGGTCTCGATTGTGGCTCGACAGGTAAATTCTCCAGCTTCCTACTCTGGTCCTTTAAAAATTACACTAAAGTGTCAAAAGTAGGTATGTGTGACGCCGAGTCACCTCCGTGCAACTGTTCGAAACGAGCCCTGACGTGATTGGGCAATTTGTTTAAAACAATGTGTAACAATAAAAATGACCACTCTGCTACAGGGAATTTTAGACCTCTTAATGTATTCGTCGCTACCAAAATCCACTTAGCTCACAAAATAACAACGCCTTTAGCCGCGACCTTTCAACCGATGATTATATGAGTGACTGGCCATGCGAGTGTGATTTTAGAGTCATTCCAGGAAAAAAAATGTTAATTGATAACTTGTCACCATAGGTAAGGAAAGAAGCAGTTTTTAAGCAATTTTAAAAGGAGAAGAGCACCACATATATCTTATAGTAGCAATGTAACACGTCGCAATGTAACACGTAGCAATGTAACACGTCGCAATGTAACACGTCGCAATGTAACATGTCGCAAGGGTGATATTTTAGTTTTAGCTAAAGCAAAGATACGTTACCTTGAGAGTCCAAGTCTCGTAAATACACACAGACATAGTAAGCCTTTTCTGAAGCATCAGAAAATCCATGGATTTGTATGTGTTGGTAACAGTTGGGAAGAACATAACGTGGTAAGCTAATGTTTTGCAAAAACCGTATTTTAGACATAAAATTTGACCAAAGATTAATTATTGTTTCAGGAGATGTCTCGTCCCAACCTACCCCAGAAATCCAAAGAACGTTTATCAAATGTTTTGCAATGAATATTGTTGGGCTTAAACACCCCAGGGATCGTAGATTTTAGAAATTTCTGGAATTTTTTTTTTTAAATATTTGTGATTTTTTTTAACACTCTGTAAGAAAAGGTATTAGGATTTCACTGGAGACCAAATACTTTAAAAAATGCGTCACTTTCAATTTCCGAAAGAAGTAAAGATTCTTGAGGAACATTATTGTTACTGATCGAAGATAAAAATTCGGAACTGTTGCTGATCCATTCGTGGAGTTTTAAGTTTTGCACATGGCTATGAGCTCACACTGTATCACGAGCACCAGAAACAATGTAATCGACGAACACTTCATTTAGCAACATTAGTGGTAGTGTAGCAAGTGGGATAGAAGCAGCTTCATCGACCGCTGATTGTTAAGAGTTCTAAAACCGAAAAAAAGGGCCGAACTAACCCCGAAAGCAACACAACAAAGGCAAAATTCTTAAACCACATCATGTTCAGTGTCTCCAAATGATACGCCTAAAATCACGATCATCGAGTCGCATCTTAATGTAGCGGTACATCATCTTGATGTCAGCCTGGAAGAAAATTTTATGTAATCTATACTTTAAGAGAACTTAACAATGTCTCGAGGAAGTTATCATTTAAGGAATGACCAGTTGTAGTTTTGCAAAAAGCGTTGAAAGCTGCACGTAACTTACTAGTTGAGGAGGACCTTTTGACGACACAGTGGTGAGGGATATAATATTGGATCTTTTGACTCTCTGTGGGACCTGTTACTGGCTCCATATGTCCTAAATCTATATATTCTTTAAGACATTTAACATTTTCTTCTTGTAAAGGATAATTCTGATTTAAACTTTCTCCTAATTTATGTAAACAAGAAAGAGCTATTTTACGTCACTAACCTAAAGGTTCTGCGATTTTTAACAACAATAGACCACAAAGGGCTTCTTCTTTAATAAGAGACCTTTCCGTTGGACAAGTTCCCAATTTTTTTTAAGCTGAACCGCGCGCTAAAAATACACAGAACTTTCTTTTTTGACGTTGGTTGAAAATAAATAGTAATTATTGGCAGGATTGCGCGGTCAATTTATGCATCAACCTGTATTTTTTGCGAAAAACTGATACAGTCGCTTAGCAGACGCGGATGTTGGAAGATGAAATATATATTATTCGCTCCACGTCTGATTTAGTTGGAGAGCGATATTGGCAGATATCTGAAGTCGCTGCGATGTATTATATATTTTTGATAGTATCTGCCTTGTATGTGCTGACCTTGACTCGCACCGAACTCAAAAAAATATTTGGCATAGTTACTTAGATTATTTAGAAGATAAAACTTTTATTTTTTCCTTTTTAGTTATAATTAATTAGTTTTTAAGACTAAAAAAATCTAAAGCTTGCTTGTATTATATAGTTTTTATATTGTAGGTATCAAGAATTTTATTTCTGATGACAGCTGTCAAAATAGAAAAGGCTATGTCTCCGTAACTATTGAAATTAGACTAGCAGTTTCCTTACAGAAAGAATAGATCTCATCAAGATCTTTGTTTCAGATGACAGCTGTCAAAATAGAAAGAGCTATATCTTCGTAACTATTAATCTGAGACTAGCAGTTTCCTTACAGAAATGATTTGACGAAGATAAAGCGCTTTCTATTTTGAAACCTGTCATCCGAAATAAAGATCGTTATGACATCTATCATTTCTGTAAGGAAACTGCTAGTCTCAGATCAATAGTTACGAAGATATAGCCCTTTCTACTTTACCAAGAGAACCGTCAATCGAAATAAATATAGATTAAAAATAATAATAAAAAAAGAGTTATAATAAAAAATGTGAAAAATTAAAAAAAAACCTTAGTAAAGAACTTCTGAACCATTCTCTACTGCGCGAACTTTACAGAAACAGGACTAATTTTTCATAATCGATAACCGCCTAATCCAAGAACCATTAGGAGACCCACAGGGCACAAATCAAGCCTGGCACAATTTGTTTAATAAGTGTTTTTGTTACGATTGTACTATTAAATATTTGAATGTCTGGTAGTGCTCATTTGTGTAAACAACACAACCAGTAGTGCGGCTGGTAGTGCAGTTTACAATAAATGTTCTCAAGTAGGGTTTAAGTTATTTGATAATTACCTACATTTAATGGCAATGTCTCATTAGGAAACTGGTATGAATCCCAAGAATTTTGATATTTTGGTATATTAGACCTAATCTTAAAAACACCCTTCAAGAATCTGCTGAAAATTTGATGAGTATAGGTTTCTTTACCTAACACAAGTAACATTGCAGATGTTCATAGAAACCTAAACTTAAAAACTTACAACTTCTACTAGGAGTAAAATTACTTTTTTGCGTTATTGATTACAAATTCTAAATGTTTCAAGGTGTAAGTTGCAATTTTTATTGTATTGAAACTTGCATTGAAACTGTTTTATTTACACCAAGTATCCCACTAATTGGTGGCATTTGCAACGTAAGTAGGTAAGTACAGGCTTTATTAATTTGGTAAAGACCAATGGAGCTGAACATAGGACGAATGGTAGACGGGTATATTCATACAAATTATTATAGAAGCGGAAACGTAGATATTTCCTGCATGACTCAGGAATGGGCACCGAAAAATAAGATTCTTTCAGATCGATCGGTGCCATTTAAGAATCGTTTGACAATAAATATGCCGCGGTGCAAACATCTTCCATTTTAAAATAAATTTGTTGATAGCTTTTAAATCCATACCTACTAATATTATAAATGCGAAAGTAACTCTGTCTGTCTGTTACCTCTTCACGCTTAAACCGCTGAATCGATTTAAATGAAATACGTATCTAGATAGTTTAACTCCCGGGAAAGGCCAAAGGATAATTTTTATCGCGAAAAATTCAAAAGTTCTTGCGGGAATGAGCCTAACCGAGCTTTCACGAACTCAAGATTGCTACAGTAAACTGCATTAGTATATTTAAGGAGTTCCACGCCTATAACCAAATCAGGGCCGATGGAGCCGCTAGCAAAATTCATTAATTACCAGCTATCCTATTTATTTAATAAATACGAAAGTTTGGATGTTTGGTCGTTTGTTACTGAATCACGCTTACTTACACCCACTGGATGTATCGGGAACCGCTGAACCGATTTCGATGAAAATTGGTATGGAGATAGTTTTAGTCCCGAGGAAGGACGTAGTATATTCTTCACGTCGCAAAATTTAAAAGTTCCCTTGGGAATGACTATTTATTTATTATAAAAGAACCTTAATACACTTACAGCTTTGGCCAAAACTTGTAATAAGTAACTTAAAATTAAATTTAAATAAAATTATTTAAGTACTTATAAACTAGTGACAAAAAGACATTTTTCGTCATAGCAAACATGTCAGTCTTTGACGCAAAACAAAACCCAGAGCTTTTGAAGCTTTTTTACATATTGCATTTATGTGTTCATTAAAAGTTAGCCGCTGGTCAACTATTACCCCAAGATCACAAATTTGTTCAACACGAGTGAGCGAGTGAACGTCATTGACAGTGTAGTCGTGGTACTGCGGCGAACGCAAGCGGGTTACCGTCATTACCTTGCACTTGGTTGTGTTAAACTCGAAATGGTTCTGGCGACTCCACTCAACTACACCGTCAATATCGCGCTGCAACAATATGTGATCGTTCAAATTGTTGATGCTCAAAAATAGCTTCAGATCGTCAGCGAACATAGAGCATTTAACTGTCCTTACGACCTCTGGCAGATCATTGATAAATATTAAAAGTTGTGTAGATCCAAGTATACTACCCTGACTTATTCCTGACGTGATCGCATAAGGTTCAGAGTAATATCCGTTTAGTCTCACATATTGGTATCGGTCAGAAAAGTACTGACAAATAATTTAAGGAAATTAGGTGTGAAACCTATATTTGCAAATTTTTCTAGAAGGACATCATTATCTACTCGATCAAAGGCTTAACTAAAGTCAAAATACGCGACGTCGACTTGATGTCCTTTGTCTATTTCCGATACTGCGTAACTGACAAACTCTAAGTGGCTGGTGGTTGTCGAGCACTGTAGTGATGAGCAATATTGGTCTTGGTCTTGCTGTCTTGGTCTTGGTCTTGCTTTTTCGCAACCGACCGAGACCGAAACCATTCTTCGACTTGCAAGACCAAGACCAAGACAATATGGACAAGAACAAGACTAATACCAAGACCGACTATGCAAGACCAAGATTAAATACGCAAGACTCAACCAAAATTTCTTTTTCACAGTAACTCGCCTTTTTCTATGTGAGATAAAATTTTAATTTCCAATTTTGGCGAAAATGGCTCGCGACTTTTTGTCGATTTCAGCTACATCGGTCCCAGCTGAAAGGCTATTCTCCAAAGCATCACTTGTGATTCGGAAACATCGCAATCGGTTAAACAAAGAGTCAGCTCGATGGTTGCTATGTATTAATTCATGGGCATGCATAAGAAATGAATAAAAATAACATTAATAAGCTAATAGAATATTTATATTTTTAAAGTGCAATAAAATAAAGTATTTTACAAAATAATGATTGATTTTAAACTATCTATTCACAATTCATCTTTGAATAACAATAATAAATAATATTTTAATAAACTTTTTTTAATTCAAAGATAGTAAATTTAGGTTTAAAAATGATTGTTGAATAAAAATAAAATGTTTACAAAATGTTTTGAAAGATGTTCGTTAAGAAATTATGGCAAGACCAAGACTAAAACCAAGACCAAACAAAATACAGCAAGACCAAGACCAAGACTAGGTAAGCAAGACCAAGACCAAGACCAAGACCGAGACCAGACAGATTTGAGCAAGACCAAGACCAAGACTGAACAAGCAAGACCAAGACCAAGACCAAGACTGTTCTAGTCTTGGTCTTGGTCTTGCTTTGCTCATCACTAGCCCGCTGTGTATTTGTTGTGTGATGTGACAATTCATAATAGATTCAAAAAAAAACCGAATGCCGATGGGACAGCTATAGGCCTATAATTATTCACTTCAGATCTGGAACATCCTTATACACAGGCGTAACTCTCGAAAGTTTCCAAAATCCGGGATATTTCCCTAGCTTTAAACATAAATTAAATATGTAAAGAAGCGGCATCTCAAATGCACTGATGCATTCCTTATCAATATACGATGGTATACCGTCGGACCCGGAAGAGGAATTTGCCTTAAGTTTTCTTACGGCGTGTCTAATCTCCTGAACATTAATGGCGTTAATGGCTACACGAAAAGAGTCTGTATTTTAAGCGGCGTTTCGCTGAGCGCTCTCCGCATTTAGTAGCTGTTTGTCGTCCCTAAATACGGATTTAAAATATTCGGCGAAAGCATCAGCTGCCTGTGTCCCTGTAACGCTTTTGCCCTCATATTTATAATGCTCACAAGTTTGTCTTGTCGGCCGTTGATCTCTTATGTAGGTCCAGAATTCACTTGGGTCCCTACTGATGTTTTTTTCTGTCCTTTTTAAATACTGTTAGTAAGTCCAGTCTACGAGTTCTTTCACACGTTCCCTATAAAATTTAAACATTTCTAGATTATAGTCTTTTTTTTCAGCTTTGTAACGTTTCAGATGGAAATATTTCAACTTAATGTTGCGTATAATATCAGGCGTAAACCACGAAGGATAAAAATACTTCGAGTTTATACCTAAACGCTTTTTTCTGGGAACGCAATCATCAAAACATTTGTAAATTTTTTCATAAAATATATCTACATCAGTATCAACATCTCTAGCCGCATAAAGCTCGTCCCACATTAAAGCAGCTATAGAAGTATATAGAAAGCTAAAATTCGCCTTTCTGAAGTTCCAATCGACAACGCGCCCATTAATTAGCGGCGGCGATGGCGAAGGCGGGATTGTGTTACGCGAGCCAGGCCGCGGAA
This sequence comes from Apoda limacodes, assembly GCA_946406115.1. Classification (NCBI taxonomy): domain Eukaryota; kingdom Metazoa; phylum Arthropoda; class Insecta; order Lepidoptera; family Limacodidae; genus Apoda; species Apoda limacodes. Next base: position 27,329,406 of record OX291556.1, read on the forward strand.
ATTGTACACATACCTCAAGCGGCGGATAGTAGGCATCAGGTGAGACTAGCGGCTCGATATCATCATTTATTTTTATTCGCTCAACGTCAATGTTACTCAATACCAGATCCAACATTCCCCCATGTTTATTTTTGATACAATTAAACGTTTTAGTTTACAATATTCTTTAAGACATTCATATTGTATTAATACATTCTGAGAACATGAGTTTAGATTAAAATCACCCAACAACACAATACCTAACTTCGGATATTTCGAAATAAAATTTTCTACTACATTAAAAGTCTGTAAAAAATGTTCTTCCGTTGAAGACGGAGGAATGTACACTACACTACACAAAAACTTAAAACTTTGATTTGAGACAATAGCAAAAATTGCTTCTATATTAGTTGTATAGTTCTCTATCGCTGTTACCATTTTAACTGTGTAGTGATCTCGCACTGCAAGCAGTATTCCGCCCCAGCCGGTGTCGTGCGCGCGGTCCCTCCGCAACACTGTATAACCCGCCGGGAACAGCTCACCGTCATATACACTGCTCTTAAGAAATGTCTCGGTAATAGCATATATATCTGCGGATGATTGTAATACGGATGTTTTGAATTGGTACAATTTCGATAAACCCTCTTGACATTCTGATAAATAAAGTTACAAACTTTGAACCAAGGTTTGTTTCTTGGGTTTCGAAACCCATTTCGCCATTGCTTTATACACACTTCTTGTGCCCAATGCTCACCAGATAGGTACAAATTAACATGTTTCATAGACACTCCTAACTTAAAAGAAGCGTAGTCCCCTCTAGGACTCAATGTTTCTACCGTGCATAAATCATTTGGGCATATTTTACGCCAATATTCTTCAACCTTTTCAGCCGTTGTGCCAGATTTCAGGTAATACAAATGTAAAAATGTTTTTCGCTCCGCAGCTTCTAAAGCAGTTGACCCAGGAAGAGACATCCCCTTGACTATGGAAGGGAAGGAACGTTTTGTATTTTTTTTGCGTCGGACGTCGACCCAGTCACTGCCACTTTGTTCACTTTCCATTGCTTGTTCATTGAGATCGTTTATTAACACTTCTGGTGTAAGCGGCGCACTACTTTCGCTAGTTATCGCCTCAACCAGTTTTGCTACAGCTGGAGAACGGGTACCTGACGTACTGGATTGACCATCTTGCTTCGATGTGCGCGATGACTTAGGCAAGGTCGTCTTTGCTGTGGTGTTTTGCTTGCGCGTGTGCGTAGTTCCAGCGATAGCGGTCGTCGCTCGTACCTTTGCTGAACGAACATCTTTCTTCGGCTGGCTCGTTGCGCTACCCGCAGATATTGAAACAACTGCGTTTTCATTCACAACTGTTAGCCGTTTGTCACTATTTATAACATTTGTTACTTAATACTGCCGCAACGGAGCATCCAATTAAGCTGAAATTTTGAACACAGACAGTTGAAGATACGGAGAAAGACAAAGGCTACTTTTGATCCCGGAAAATTCTCAAGGGAGTATCTATATCCAAATTCTACGAACGAACCATATTTGCAGCTACAGCTTTCTATATATCAAACTTCTTTAGTATAATCAAGGAGTAAATGTAAGAATCTTACGCCGATAACCAAATTTAGGGCGGGCCGCTAGAAAAGCAAGTTAAGAATAAACCTAAATGTCCCATTACTTTTTTGGTATGAAAAAAATAGGTCAATTCATGACCATCACAATCCTCACATGACACGACTAATCCTAAACATTTCAGATTTTTAATTGAATTCAGCATTTCTGAGGTGGAATATGGTGATCCATGGTTATTTATTATTGAAAAAAAAAATATACGGCCAGAATGTACCTCTAGCGGCAGCTTCCACGGTCCTGCTAATGTGAACGACTAGGCGTAGTCGCCGGGTGACGGTGCAGACGGGGCGGCGGCAGTAGCCGCCTCCTAGATGTGGGCGCGTGATGTATGGGTTGCGTGGGAAGCGGTGGGTAATACCGCGGAACCCATTGCAAAGAAGCGGATTTGCATTACAAAGAAGCGCTCGGAAGTTTCCCGGCTGAGTCTGTTGTTTTGATTTGGTAGTATTGATGTTATCACCTAAAATATCTCTACGTATAAGATTTTCAAGCTTCACACCTTTAATTATGCTATTGAAGATTTTATCCATCATTGTAATTAAAATTGTAAACAAGTTTTCTTAGGTTCATAGTTTCTTCATGATGATCTAGTAAAATTTGATTTATTTCTGATATAATTTTAATTATATCCTATTTACTTCAGCCTTTGTCTATTAGTTCTGATGTTAAGTTTGCAAGTCCCGCTATCCCTACATTATGCTTATTTTGCATACTTTCCAACGGTTTATCTCTATTTTTAAATATCTCTAATTATCATTGAGAATAGATGCAACTTCTGCATTTAGTTTAGGAGCTTTAGCAAGCTGAAAGTTTTGTGAAATCAGTTGTTGGTCATCAAATTACCTTTTACCTCTTTTACCAGGCTGTCCACCAGAATTTTTTCTGAACGTCTAGAGATTTTGGGTGGAATTTTCTTCAGGTTTCTTGGCTTCAACGAGTATAGCTAATATTTCAGATGGGATTGTCTCTTCTTTTTTGTGAACGGCTGTCGCTTTTTCCTAGGGCCCAGGTTGGTGCTATGTCTCAGTGTCAGTGCATGAGCGAAAGTTCTCTTTGAATTGTTTAACCGAGTATTCTTCTATGCCACATCGCCGGCAAAAACATCTGAATTCATGTCAATAGAGTTTTGGGAATACTCCAAATGTGGGTTCATCTTCAGATCATGTTAAAAATGGAGCTTATACAGATAAGCTACATTTCAACTTTCTGGATGACATCACGTGTCACCACTATAACGAAACGAAAGAAAAACAAAGGAAATAAGAGGTACTGGAAACTGGAAGTTTTTGTTAATTTCTAAATAGCCTCACGTACCACCACATAAGGAAAGTAAGTAAGTACCTGCCGACTTATCGAACATTTTTTTCCAGATGAGGAAGGTGAGTAAGCAACTAGTACCAACTTATCGATCAATTTTTCCGATGACCTTTCTGTGCCAAGTCTCAACCAAGGCACAAAATGTTAATTTCTGGATAGCATCACGTACCACCACATTATGAAAGTGATTTAGTACATGCCGACTTATCGAACATTTTTTTCGGATTAGGAAAGTGGGTAAAATACAAGTACCAACTTAACAATCAATTTTTCCGATGATATTTGTGTGCCAAGTCTCTATCAAGGCACATCATGTTACTTCACAACAAATATACATAGTATTAACACTTCTCTCAATTCCAATTAGTCTAGAAATACAATTTTATAACCTACAGATTTGCCGGTTCCGAGGTGGAACATGTCAATACTCATTTATGTTATTTAATTTCCAATCGCTTAATTTTTCTCTTAACCTCGTCAGCTGTCTTCTCGGGAGTTTTTTTCCCTTTTTTGGACCCATTTAATATTATTGCTAAGAAAAATACAGTTTTTAATTAAATATACGTATATTCAGTCAATCAGTCAGTCAGATGCAACATACGAAAAAAACGAATGAAAACAGCAGAGCACCATCTTTCAGAGTTAAGGCAAAGGTATCAGTTATAAATCCCTGTATCTTATATTTTTTTAGGCGTGAAAAAATATATGCTTAATAATAGTGTGACCGTAGAAAACGCACTACATGGTTTATTAAATCTCCTAGGATGCAGCAACAAAGTATAATTGTTTGTAAAACTACAATCGAAACATAATATTAAAGTCAACTAATAAATACACATAATGTTTTGAACGTATAAAGCGCAATGTAGATGTTTACAAAAACTTCAATATTATCATAGAAAGTGTCAGTGAAAAAAACCAACTTATATGATATATGATAATTCATAAAATGTTTTTACATTGCAGATGCTTCATTTCAGAATGTGAAGAACATAATCAGGACCTTGATTATGCTCCCTCTTGGATCCTCAACGCTGTCCCTGGCACTAGTTTAAATAGTTTTAACAATTGTCAGCGTTACGCCAACTCGTCCCTTGTATCACTATCCAGTAACGACACCTGCCCAAACACCCTGTTTGATCAAAACACACTGGTATCGTGCGAACAATACGTTTACGAAAATACAAACACTATAGTGTACAATGTAAGTAAACCAAAAATTTCAAGCCAGATGTGTACTTGTTTTTTTGACCTCGAACAAATTTTTACTTTTTTTAGTTTGATTTGGGATGTGATGAATGGCGTCGTACAGCTATTGGATCTGTGAGGACTGTTGGTGTTTTGATAGGTCTCCCAATAACAGGCTACATATCGGACAAATGGGGACGGCGCACAGCTTTAGTTCTTACTTTAATAAACACAGCCTGGATCGGTATCACAAGGATATGGATTAATAACTATTATGTTTTTGTCCTCCTACATTTTTTGGAAGCAGCTTTGGGAGTTAGTTTTATTTGTATACAAGTTCTGTGTGAGTTGATTTCTATTCCTACTTTTTTTTAGAGAAGTCAAAAGGGTTGTATCTTGAATCGGTATAACAATCGGATTGATTAAATGAGCTAAATAATATAAGAAATCAATAGAAGTAGTAAAAACATATCTATCTAGTGAAAATGGACGGTTAGGATCGTAGCATGTGGACATTTGTCGTTTTTGCCTAGCTCTACAGGATTTTTCAATAATTTTAACCCAATTTTAACTCGACTTTATTAAATCAATATTTTTGAGACGTAACACTGTCCTGATGTAGCCAGATCTATGTAACACTGTCCTGATGTAGCCTGATCTACGTAACACTGTCCTGATGTAGCCAGATCTACGTAACACTGTCCTGATGTAGCCAGATCTACGTAACACTGTCCTGATGTAGCCAGATCTACGTAACACTGTCCTGATGTAGCCAGATCTACGTAACACTGTCCTGATGTAGCCAGATCTACGTAACACTATCCTGATGTAGCCAGATCTACGTAACACTGTCCTGATGTAGCCAGATCTACGTAACACTGTCCTGATGTAGCCAGATCTACGCACATGGCTATCGTCTACTTGTAGATAATCGTTATTTTTCATACTCAGATATTTAAGGCCCCATATACTGCACACTAACAATAGTTTATGACAAGCTAGTAATTTTTCATTTTATTACTTTTTAATTTTTTCCAAATTTAAGCGATGTGCATAGAAGAAATAAACAATATCTAGTGGCGGCGCCGTTGTGGGTCCCATATACGCCGTTGTGTATATGGGACCTTAATGGGAAAGTGTATTATTAAACTAACACTAAAGGTTTATTAAAGAATCTACAAAGTTTTTATTCAGTGTATCTATATTTACATTATTGGCTCGGTAAAAACTTTATTCATAGTAAAGAAAACTACATAATGTTCAGCCCGATCGATGTTCTCGAGGGACAGATAAATATTTGAGAATTCCCAATCATTTCTCCAAAGCTTAGCAAATCGAAAACACTACTGTCGTAAAACAACAAACGGTCTACAATGTGCTACACGTCCAGTACAATTCAGAGTATTGCGCAGCGCATCGGGAATGTTCGAGCAAGTTGATACAGATGGGTTCCACTCCATCATGCGTAAGAAAGCGGCTCGTTTCTGCAGCGCCTACGTGCCAGCGACAATATCATTCTGATGAGTATCGCTGCTAGACCTTACTGCCCCATCCAAATGCCCGTGGTTTAAACAGAAGGACTATATATTGGTATTAAAAATAATAAACCAAGCAATCACTTTGATAGTTTCTAAGTACCATTTGGGGCGGAAAATTATTATAAATTTTGGCTAGTTACTGATTTCCCCGATTAATGGACTGTATTTTTTATAATTTTATTAGCACTTGTAACACCAAAAAATACTAAAATAAAAACAGCTGATAGCTGATATACACACTTACTAAAAATCCAGAATTAGTAAATTGTTCCTGCAGGATGCCTGAGCACACCACGAGATTCCGCTGTTGTTCACAATATTTATTTGTGTCTACCTTTTTTTATTTTATTTTTTCTATTGTAATCAACTACTTAATGTATTATTTTGCAGTAATGGAGTTAGTTGGACCAAAGTACCGACCATACACCGTGGCTACAAATAATACATTTTATTCTTTCGGACAAGTGCTGCTGGGTTTGATCGCTTGGGGAGTACCCAACTGGAAGAATCTCACTCTCACCCTATATATACCGCAATTCTTCACTTTATCATATTTTTGGATTATGTCAGAGTCAGTGCGATGGTACATGAGTAAAGGACTATATCAAGAATCTGAGAATATTCTGAAAAAAGTCGCTCGTGTTAACGGAAGAACAATATCTGAGGAATCTTTATTAGCATTAAAACTCACAACTGAAGAAGATAAAAAGACTTTACATGAGACGAAACATTTGCAAGAATCTATGCATTTATTATTATGTCGGTACAAAAGTATGATACTTCGATGTTTTGTAACGGGAGTTTGGTGGACTACGGTTACTTTAATATTCTATGGGCTATCTATTAACGTGGTAAACATATCAGGAAACCCCTACTTGAACTACGCAGCTGTGGCTTCGATGGGGATCCCCGGCTATTGGTTTAGCGTACTGCTCATGAATAGAATCGGGAGAAAGCCTCTGATCATATTCGCTTGCTGGGCTTGTGCAATTTGTCAGATAGGATATATTTTGACACCAAACGGTGAGTTTCTTGTAATTTTAAACAACAATTATAAGTTAAGTGTTACACAGTCACCTATAAAAACACTATTGCATGTTCTAGGTAATTTCTAAATGAAGTTTTTAGATCTGGTTGGAATAGTTATTTTAAGCTAAAAATCAGTTTTACTAAAATAGACATAGAATAGACTCTGAGATATTAAGCACATTTAGGTAAAATAAAATTTTCAAGTTACCATTTATTTTTATTATAAGAATATTGTTAGTGCAAAAATATTTTTTTAACGAATTTCAAAATATCTACATACATTAAAAAAAAATTAACTAAATAATGTATTATCTCTGAATGATACAGATAATTATAAGTCAACCATCACACTGTTCCTGATCGGCAAGTTCACGATATCCATAGTGATGAATGTCATGTACGTCTACATCGGAGAGCTGTACCCCACGCCCTACAGACAAAGATTTTTTGCAGCTTCTTCCATGATTGGCCGGATGGGTTCCTTCATCGCTCCGCTTACTCCTGCTTTTGTGAGTATAACTATTGATTGTTACCTGTTACCTAATCTTTGCACGTCGGCCATCTGGTTGAACGATGAATGTCCATCTATCCTATCATCAGCAGACCGATGCCGCCGATGAGCATGGAACGGTGTACTTTACACTACACTACAAATCGCATTCTTAATAAAATATCGACCTGACTCAAAATTTACGACAAATGAGTTTAATTAAAATAAATACCTTATAGACCAAGCATCATAACCTACTTAAGATTAAACTATCCTTATTACTTAAATAATAAGGTATAAAATAGATGAGTCGTTATTTTCCCCACCCCGCACACCTGCTTAATTAATTGAAGAACGACCGATTTAGTCTTGCTTTGGCAGCCGCGCCGATTTGGAGATGCGTCGTTGTTTTATTAAAACTTCAGGTTTTGTAATAGGTTGTTGTTTTAATAAACTTCTTTGTGCCGAGAATGGCTAAAGTTGTATTGAGTCCCTATTCTACTAAAATGAGCTGCGAGCTCAGTGACAATTTTAAAGATAGGACAGTGTTGTTTTAAAAATTTAAGTCGGTAAATCGGAAAACGTAGCCGAGGACGACCCCATACTAGATGGAAGGACGATCTGATCAAAGCTACCGGAAGTGATTGGGCACGGTCGGCGCATGACCGGCTATTGTGGCGACATATTGGGGAGGCCTACGTTCAGCAGTGGACGTCTACAGGCTGAAAAGAAGAAGAAGAAGTCGGTGGTGGCCGAGTGGTCGAGGGATCGGGCTGCCATTCTGAGGGGCGGAGGATCGGGACCCGGCGTGTACCAATAATTCTTTTTTTTTAAGTCTCAAGTATACTGATTAATCACACTTCTGACTTTTCGGTGAAGGAAAACATCGCGAGGATACCTGCATACGTCCAAAAAGACGTATGTGAAGTCCACATTCCGCACTGGGCAAGCGTGTGGACTATAGCCCAATCACCCTCACCTAAGGTGAGGGGACGTAAAAGGCTGATAAAGAAGACGAAGTAGGTAGGTACTAAAGACTCCACACAATTATTCTACTATTCTACTGCTGCTTCTATACTAACGAGTTTACTGCAATAATACCACTTAATGATTTATTTATTTTAATATCTTCTACTGAAAAAAATCTAAAAACCTATTATTAATGACCAATCTGCCAGTCTGGTCTCCAAGCCAGCCATCTGTTTATCGGAGCCACAAGCAACGCCTTCTTAGGGGTAAATCCGAAATCCTGATCCTATAGAACAAGCTCGATGAGCGCGTCTTACCGCGTCTTGCCGCGTCCTACCGCGTCTTGCCGCGTCTTACCGCGTCTTGCCGCGTCTTCTGTGAACATCTTTTGTTATACTTTTCTTGTAGAGCCAGAAAATACAATGCCAAAGTTAAAACTATATCAGTTTCATTTAATAGTAGTTTTACACATGAAGCCTGTGGGCAAGCTTTACCCAAAGGCAATATAATGCACTGAGAGTTCAGTACAATGATGCCTTCAGGGTTCTGACGGGGCTGCCCTGATTTAGCAGTCCATCGGGCATGTTTGGGGAGGCACGCGCTTTTAGACGAATATTAGAAAACGCTCTGGCTCATTACAAAGCAAAGTGCGGAGGAGCCCCAAGTGATTAGATGCTGGCTATGTGATCCCTTGTTCCAGTCACTCCTCGTGTTAGTACACGGGGAGTTCTTATTCACTTAATATCTACATTGAGTTCAGTTAGTCTTGTAATTTTATATATACGGGTGTAACAAAATAGTCGAACAATAATTAAGGGGTGATTCTGCTCCTTTTCTAAACAAAATTTAATTCGATTATCAGTTTTTTGTGTTAAACATTACTGTTTATATGAGACACTTGAAACTACATGTGGTTCAAATACTTTCGAGATATTCCATAAGATTGCAAATATATTTTAAGTTTATAATATTAAGACATAGACAACCAATGTTAACCAATAATATCGATTACAGCCCCATGACGCCCATTTTTACATTTTGTTATGCTTGTAAAACGGGCAACGGGCATAAATAACTTACTAACTTATTTACATATTTTAATAACGCTTTACACTTTTGACCTTTGATATCAAAGGCAATATGCAGTACTTTTAAAGGTCAGTCTATTTAAAAATCTTTAAAAATAAACTGAAACATAAAAAATCTATAGATGCTTAAACTAAAATAATAAAATTAGTTTCCCAACCCCTGTTGCATGAATTATCAAGAAATGAAGACATAATAATTAGGGCTAATTAGAAAGAATAATACAAAAAAAATTTTTCGTCTTTTAGTTAAGAAACATATTTAGATAGCCATAAACGGCTTTGTATGCATTAAGCAATTTATACAATCATGCCATTAATGGCTTCCTATACACTACACATACAAAAATCACTTAGTAGTATCAGTAGTAGTATCACGTAGTAGTGAAAGTCTTGGAAACAATTTATTTTCTCGTTGAGACACCAAAACACTTGACATTATTCACAATAATTACACACAATATAATTTTGACACAATTGACGACGTTTTTCATGAATTGGCAAATGATCGATTCTGTCTGATCGCACCGAATTCAAAGGAAGTTTTTGAACTCTAGCTGGAATTTTACGTGCTTTTTTGAGGCTGGTGCTGGAGTTTCGTTACGAGCTGTGGGAGAACCTGTTATGCTTGTAGTTGATGTACCACTCGTAGTGCTGGGCCAGCTGCTTTATACCTCATCATTATTACGTCGCCATAACAACCATGAATTGACAATGGACATGTCAATCATATGAAAAAATATTCGTTTGTACCAGTGACGGGATCTTAATCTTGATTCTGTACAAGCCAAACAACTTATCTAGTAAATCAACCACACCCATGTGTTGATTGTAGACATCGATGTATATCTTTGTATTCTTTCTCTTTCTGAGAGTACCTCTTTTTGAAAAATAAAAGAATTTTTTTTTTACATTAAGCTAAGCGGGTTATAATAATTTTTTTTACACATTTCAGATAATAAAAATATTATTTACTTAGACTGTTCTAAATTGAGTCAATTTACCGTGTAAGATATTTTGTCTAAAAGAGCCTTATTTAATGATGTGTTACACTTTTTCTTAAAAATGAAATAGTGACTTGAATTAAAACGGTAAAGTTATTTTTCAAGACTTTAGTCAAATATTGACTTATTTTTAGTAACGTCAACATTTTTCTTAGGATTTTCATAAAATAATGGCCCATTTCAAAATAGTTTATTTAAGTTTTTTTATATTTATCAAGTAACAAAAATTATTGTTTTTTTTAATGAATCTAAATAACATATTCCTTGATTTAAAATCGTATTTTTAGTTTTGGCTAAGTCTTCTTAGTTTCAATTCTTTATCAATTTAAAGAAATTCTCTAAAAATATAAAATGTGTTTTGTCATTTTCCAAAAATTTGCGATTTTCAATTCGGTCAGTATTTTATTAAGAGTGCGATATTACGGGTTTGCGAGGAACGGCGAAATAAAGGTAGGTACTGCCCGGTTTTGCCCGTGACAAGGAGTTTCTTCTTAGGCGCTTGAGATATGAGGAAAACGCGTATATGCACACCACAGACCGATTTTTTATTTCACTTATTTCTAACTTACATTCTAACACATATGTACAAAAAATATACTTCTTAGCTTTCATAGCTATTAACTTGTTCAACTTTCTTAAATGACTGAATAAATATAAATTTTGTTCTATATTTATAATAAAAATAATAACCCCATCAGAGGGAAAGGTTGTTCCATAGAACCTTTTGGATTTAGTGCTTAAGTCACTCTACTTACTATGGTGACTAAAAATCTAGCCCACACAAAAACTTATATAGATATAGACATATATCGAAAGTGTAGGTATATCTACATAGCTATAAATCGCTACTGACAGTTGGGGTCTCTATCGGCTATTGCCATCACAGTTACACGATTCGTGGCTTGACTATAAAATAACGTTGTTTTACATTTTTAGGTTTTATAGCCAAACGGTACGAGCTATAATGACGATTTAGGTGTCCTAAGCTGGGACTTTCGGAGGCGGTTCTAACAACATATAGTGGTATGTTCCATTGTCTACGTTTAGGCCGTAGTGAGAGAAGAGCTGGAAATCTAGCTCTCAGGGTTTTCTGCCTATACTAGACTACTACAGACTTTGTGCTATATGTCAAAAATAGACCTAAAATTCGGACATACCTTTCAGTATTTTTGGTGTCTGTCAGTATGTTTAATCATGAAAAAATGTGAAATACAAGTTTTCAGGATTTTTCTTACGCTCCTGTAGTTCAGGGCTAAGAGTTACCTATTTAAAACCTGGTTATATCGGTAGGTGCCTACGAGAGGTATCTAATGATACATTTATCTTTATTCTATGTAACACAGTTGCTTAGTCGGCAGACTGGGATGGATTGCGAGAATTTTACGCATCGTACCCGTGGAGATCTGCTTTAACTCAGAAAATCCTGACGTTTGCGCATCCGCAGTCACTGAGACAATCCTTGCTGGTATGGAATGCTATATTCCTAACCCGCGAGTAGCTGCCGGCGTAAAAACCAACGGCCGTGGTTTAATAGGTCTTGCAGAAAAGCTAAAATTCTTAAGCAAAATGCATATGAGGCTTGGACCACGGCTCGTTATAATAAGGATCCGAATATTTCTGAGTTAAAACGCAAATTAAATGCTGCCTCGAGGTTCAGTAAGAAAGCAACTGCCAGAGCAAAATTCCAATTCATCGGCAAAATAGGTGGGCGACTTGCGAGCTATCCTTCTGGGAGTCGTGCTTTCTGGTCGCTTGCCAAATCTGCCGAAGGGAACTTTTGCCAGTCGTCGTTACCACCACTGCGAAAGACCGATGGTGACTTGGCCCAAAGTGCTAAAGAGAAAGCCGATCTACTGGGCAGTCTATTTGCATCGAAAATGAACTATGAAGGCGCTGTACCATCTACTATACCGTGGTGCGGTAAGACCATGCCGGAAATCTCCATAACGCAGCGGGAGGTCAGGCGGGCGTTGCTTTCTCTAGACGTTTATAAGTCGAGTGGGCCAGACGGTATACCAGCAGTGATGCTTAAGCAGTGTGCTCCTGAGTTATGTCCTGTACTCACGCGCCTCTTCGCGCTTTCCTACCACACTAGGCAATTTCCATCTTCATGGAAGACTGCGAATGTGCACCCGGTGCCCAAAAAGGGCGATAGATCAGATCCATCGAATTACAGGCCTATCGCTATTACCTCTCTCCTCTCTAAGGTGATGGAGCGTGTGATCAACACACAGCTTCTAAGATACCTAGAAGTACACGATCAGGTCAGTGACCGTTAATATGGCTTTCGCCACGGTCGCTCGACTGGTGGCCTTCTAGTGTATCTCACACACCGATGGGCACTAGCCATTGAGAGTCAGGGGGAGGCATTGGCATGTAGCCCGGACATAGCGAAGGCGTTCGATCGGGTCTGGCACCGGGGTCTTCTATCGAAGTTGCCATCTTACGGACTGCCCGAGGGTTTGTGCTAATGGGTGGCTAGCTTTTTGTCCGGCAGACACATACGAACCGTAGTTGACGGTAGTTGCTCTGATAGCATGGACATTAATGCTGGTGTCCCGCTAGGCTCTGTGCTGTCTCCTGCGCTGTTTCTACTGCATATCAATGACATGTTGGACATCAACAACATACATTACTATGCAGATGACAGTAATGGAGACGCTTTTTACACTGGTCGTGTAAACATCCCTCGTTCCGTTGTGGAGGAAAACCGCGGAGAACTTGTGTCTCAAATCGACACCACACTGTCCCAGGTCTCTGACTGGAGACGGGTAAACTTGGACCGATTCAACCCTACAAAGACACAAGTGTGCGCGTTCACCGCTAAGAAAACTCCATTCACTGTCGTCCCACAATTCCAGAACACTCCCCTCTCCATCTCCAAGAGCATTGGGGTCCTTGGTGTCGACATCTCCAGCGATGTTCAGTTCCGAGATCATTTACAAGATAAGGTGAAGCTTGCGTCCAAAAAACTTGGTGTACTCGACAGAGCGAAGCAGTACTTCACGTCGGGGCAAAGGTTGTTACTTTACAAGTCGCAAGTTAGGCCCCATATGGAGTACTGCTGCCATCTCTGGGCAGGTGCACCCGGATACCAGCTTGGCCCTTTTGACTCGGTTCAACGACGGGCTGTGAGAATTGTCGACGATTCCAAACTCACTTGCGGTATCGAGCCCTTAAGTCTGAGGAGAGACTTTGTCTCACTGTGTGTGTTCTACCGCTTGTACAATGGGTTGTGTTCTGAGGAATTGTTCGAAATTATGCCCACGTCTACTTTCTACCATTGCACCGCTCGCCATCGGCAGGGAATTCATTCTTACACTTTAGAACCTAAATGGTCGCGTACAGTGCGGTTTCAGAGAAACTTCCTCCCGCGAACGCTGAAGTTGTGGAATGAGCTCCCTGCCAAGGTTTTCTGCAAGGACTACAGTATGGAGTTCTTCAAGAAAGAAGTTATTAGATTTCTGAAGGGTCGGCAACGCGCAAGTGATACCCCTGGTGTTGCAAGCGTCCATAGGCTACGGTGACCGCTTACCATCAGGCGGATCGTAAGCTTGTTTGCCACCTTAGTATAAAAAAAAAAAAAAAAGCTATTGTATTTCATAAGTTTACATGTAATTTGCGCCCCAACCATACTTCTTACCGTAACGGTATAGATACCTACGTATAGGGGCAAAGGTGTGCATTTAACCTGTGATACTTATTTTAGGCATAGCCTAAGGACTTAATGACCCTAGCCATGTAAAGTTTCAGACAGTCTTTCCCTTTTCCCCATCTCTTTGTATCCCTATTTCAGTTTATTGTTATAGGAGTGAGGGAGAAATAATGTACAATACTCAACATGCTACCTATTTTTGCCTGTAACTTAGTAACCGTGCATACGGTCTATATAGAACTCTACATAGTAGTTCTGTACATCTTTGCACAACAAATGGCATATGTTTTACATACAAACATTAAAGTAAAATTCCCACTTTTTTGGTCGTGCGTACTAAGTCGACAAGATGTCGGTACTCACACAATATTATTTTTGATATTAACAAATAGTAAAGAGGGGAAATGAAACAAACCTGCTCTACTTTTACCTAACTTAATACAATTTTACGCTTATGGTTATTACATTTTCTTAAATCTAAACTAGTCCCTATCAGGAAAATAGTTTTTTATTGTGTTAATATGTGTTTAATATTAACGTGTTATTGCGAAACATTACATGGCATACAAATATGCATTTTTATAAATGCTTATGGATGCAATTTTTGTTGCATTTTTGCGGCGGTGACAACAGGTACAAAGTAATTAGAGTTAAAAAAGTTAAACAAATAATCATACTATTTTGCATTTCATATCGGTGCACATAGGACAGTAACATTGTACTCTTTCTTAGATACGTTGGTAACAGCCAAAAAGCTTATTATATATTGATATTGATACCACTGAAAAGCGCAGTATGATTATTTTTTTGAATATCAATTTTTTGACCTTTAAATCGCTTTGGGCGTATTGATAAATTGATCATGAGAAATTACAATAGGGATATTCTTTTCTCGTTTTTTAAACTTTAAAAGGTTCATCGTTTTTCTGTATTTTTAGAGTTCTGTACCGGAAAAACGAAAACTTTTTTAGATCAATCTCACGTCCGTCCGACCGACGTCTGTTCGCGACGGATATTTTTTTGTTAGGCCTCTATTGTTGACGGCGAATTATTGTAAAAGCGAGACTTGAGATATCCCCAGAGAAAAAAGTCGCAAAGAGTCAGATCTGGAGATCCCGGGCGGTGTGTGCCGTGGCCCCATCCTGCTGAAAATGAGTTATGTTATTGTAGCCAACATGACGATGCAGCTCGGGTAATAAAAAAATTGTCCAACATTGCGCGGTACCGCTGTGCGTTATCAGTTTCACCTCTGCAAAAAAAATAAGGGCCAATTATGACATTTCCAGAAATGGCGTACCAAACCGTGGTCTTCGGGCTGTGAAGAGGTTTTTGATGGACTTTTTTTGGGTTAATCGCACTCTCTAATAATTTGAAAATGCGCCTCTTCACTTAAAAAAAAATGTTAAACGCGTAGGCGTAAAGAATCGTTCTATAAACACTCTTGTGTAATTCTACCTCTTTATACAGTGATCTTCTTTCAATTGTTGAATAATTTGAAGCTTGTATGGAACTTCAAATTTTTTTCGAATTATCTTATGAACTGAAGTCTTTTAACACCTGTTGAAGCTGTAATCTTCCGGATAGACATGCGAGGATTTTGTAAATTTTTCCTTTCTCACAAGCTCTGTATTTTAAGGCGTAGTTAAAGACGTTGAAGGCCCAGGACGAGGCTCATTTATGACTGATCCAGTTTGCCTAAACTTCTGTACCCACGCCCATATCAGTTGATTTGACAGGTCATCATTTAATCGTCGGATACCGAAGTAAAGAGTAACCCGACGGTTCGACGCACTGATCGAATTATTGTTAGCAAAATACGCCTCGACTGCAAGAGCGCTATGAGCTCCCGTCCACTGACTCATGGCTATTGAACAACCCGCAATACTCCCGCGTCGAATGATACCCCGCACCCCCGCACCCCCCGCCACCGCCTTGCTACACGTTGTGAGCTCGATTCAGTGTAAAATCTGCCGGCGGACATTCTGTATCTTCTACCAACCTTGATCACCAAGGTTAAAATACGCAAAATAATCTTTCCTTACAAACTTACTAAAGTTTTTTTTGTGGAATTTTACTGTGTATTAACCATAAACTAATAGACTAATTGATTGATGGCGTATGCAATGAGGTAAAACAAAAATAGCCCATTCGATCCAAGTTCGAAAAAGTACAAAAAACATATAACTTAGTATGTTTGTTCGACGACAACTTGAATATCGTTGCTCCGATCTTCATTATTTTGTTACACGAGTAGCTAAGGCCTATAGGATTTTTGAGTTCAAACTTGCGGTCAGCGGGTTTCGAAGATACGGGGTGCAAGTGGGATGCAGACTATAAGGTCAGAAAATATGCCTGTGTGGAATTTCGGTTATGGAAATCAGGTACCATAAAACTGATCTGATGGTTTGCGTGTCATGTTCCAAATGCTTTAGGTGAAGAATTTTTAGTTTATTTCGAAAACATATTAGAGATAAAAATACAAACCATTGTAAAAAGTCACAGCATTGAATCTTTTTATGCCAGTTTATTCAAGTTAAATAAGCAATTACGTATGAAGTACTCTAAGTTTGTGATGATCTTGGTGCAAGGCTGCAAGGTGCAAAGGTAAACTAAAAATTGAAATCAAAAATGAAAATTGAATAAGTAAATTCAAATAAGGAGAAGGGCCAAATTGTACCTATATATACCTTTGTTGGTACACACACCAAAAAACAATGAAATTAAGGTACCCGGATACACGTAGATACCGTGCGGTAAGGACACGATAATCTGTCAGTCTGTTAATGTTTTGCTACGCTGAACTCTACGCATAGATTACACCAGATCTAAATTAACGGCTGGCAAGAACAAGAGAAACAAGTTTTATAATAATATAAATAAAAAGAAACGAAGTTATGGATAAGCAAAATATGGTCAAGTAATGCTTGTAATCCGTGAAATTCAAATCTTGACAAGCTGCGGCAAGTAAATTCAATATGGTACGGCCAGATCACTGTGAAAATCTGTGGGAAAATAGTATGGACGGTGCATGTTCTGCTTAGAAATTTGTATGTAACACCAACCGTGATTGAACCTGATACTGACCAAAGCCAGAGTGAGTCACCCAGTTTAGATACGGTTAAAATTTTTCAAGACATTGCCAAGCCTTTAATATTGTCGTCCACGACTCCTACAAGCCACACAACAATATAAAAAGATCTTAAATGATTGTAAAGCGTACCTTAACGTTGGTTTGCCTCCTAAATACGAGGACAGAAATCTAAAAGCCATCAGAATTTACCTTTTTGTATCAGAAAAGTGTGATAATTTTTAGGCGTACCTCAGGGTACTGTAAAAAGGTTTACCTCTTTTTTGTTTTCTATGTTCATCAATTTCATTTCTTCTAGTCTCAATAGTTCTTACCATTTGTATCTTGCAGACTTACAGCTTAACATGCAATGCAGAGTTGAGGCTCTGTGTCTGTGAAGAATTGAATCGATACGTAGAGTCGGGGCTAATATTCAATTCTGGATCCAATTCTTCACAGAATACATCTGCACTAAATGAGCAGGTGTAAGTAAGAATCTGTGATGAATCATACAGATCTTATACCACTATACAGTGAAAATTAACTTTGCAGGAGTAAGTTTTCGTTTAGGGAATTACTTAGGTGCTGGTATAGGGTAAGACAATGAACGCATTTTATTATGATAAAGAATCATATAATAGAAACAACAGTCTAAAATTCCTTAGTTTATTATTATATTTATTGTCTTACGCTTAGTTTTGTATGACCTAGTATGTAGGTATTATATATTCTAGGTGTGCACTTATCGTAAAAAATGTACTATTTTATTATGGCTCATTATGTTGAAAGTTTTGTGTCATACATAATTATAACGTAATATCTAGCCGACAGGTATTGCAGAAAATATTCCAATCCCCTATACATTTGCTTGAATTATATTTATATATATATATATATATATATATCGATAAAATATTACTAGTACCTATTTATTTTTACTTTTATCTATATATTTTTACACTATGTGACATGATACAGCTCATTTCAATCTGCCATAGATATGAGTTCATCTTTCCACATTTTTTCTTCTACCTCTGACTGCGGAACTATAGGTAATAGACTCGGTTGTAAGTAAGACTTGACGTCTTCATTTGCAGTTTGTCACAAAAACGCGCAGAACATACTCTCTCATTATTCTGATCTCCTTGAAACGTTTTCTTCTGATCTTATACACTGGCTTGATTTAAATTTGACGTCTTTTACTGAACGGATTATTATGCGCAACACCTAGCTCCTGGATTCTCTATGCATTATGCGCGACTAAAAAAATCAAACCGCCAAAGCCTAAACCTGAATTAATTCGTTTACGTAGTTTTGCAAATATGGAAAAAAATAAATTCAATCAAGATGTTGATCAGGAAGCAACCCGCACCCTGGGTAAGTAAAAAAAATGCACAAACCCATGGACAAATGAGATCTTGAAGAGATTTTAAACGATTTAAAAAAGCAGGTTTGCTAATTGGTAATTTACAAAGCTGCTAAAAACAAGTGTAACCAGATGGTAAGGTTAGCAAAACGCAGTTATTTTCTTAAATTTATTACTAATTCGAAGCCAGTTGATGTCTGGAATTTTTTTGAAGCTCATGCTCTTGGCAAAACTAAAGTTGATTTAATTATTACAAATAATTATGTCTTTTCTCCTAATAATTTTAACCTTCAGTTCTCCACTTTACCTGATTAGATAAAAATACTAAACTCTCCATTGTTTTGCTTGTGAATTCTATGCCTTTCCTTTGTAATAAATCTTTCTAATTCAACCTGTATCTGTAGATAAAATCAAGAAGATAATGTTATCAATCAAATCCAAAGCAGTAGGTTGTGATGAAGTAAGCAGAGTTATGACTATCCATGTTTCCATTAATTACTCATATTATTATTTTTTCTCTTTTTTCTGGTGACTTTCCAGTCCTATGGCGTAAATCGTTTGCCACATCATTGAACTGATTAATTAATTGATTTTAGGTCCATTTCAATACTACCATTTTTGTTTAAAATACTTGAAGCAGTGGAGCACAAGCAACTATCACAGTATGTTTAACAGAAATCAACTACTAAGAAGGGTGCAAATTGGTTTTCGGACGGCTACTGCCCTTTTTAAAGTAACCGAAGAAATCAGAGATGGCACAGAGGATGCATTGGTTGTTGTTTCTAATGCCTTTAACACAGTCGACCATGACATCTAATTTTCTATTCAGAAAAAAAGAAAACAATATATCACCCAGTGCTTTCACCTTCTCCTGTTGTGTTCGAGACCGTCAACATGCAGTACGTTGTGATCAGTTAATCCCTAACACACCAACCTGGTTCCCGGCGTGGCATATTTTTCTATTTTTATTTAGGTCATAGATCATATCTCCTCTAAACTTGAGTGCCCTTACCATCTGTATGCTGACGATCTCCAGCTATATGCTCAACATAATACTGACGATCTTATCACAGCAGTTGAACAAATTAATCTTGTATTAACCAGTATCAAAGTGGTTTTTGAGTGACAGTCAATCCAATAAAGTGTCAAGCTATAATTATCGGTAGCACCCGTCAGCTAGCCAAAATTATTTTTAATGCTTTGTCATCCGTTTAATTTGATGGAACAATAATTGTAAATGTATAATAATAATAATAAAGGTACAATTATTTGGAGTTTATATCAACGCAGATTTGAACTGCTACACCCAAATTTAAGAAGTCAGTCGTAAAATAAGTAGTAGGTACCTTACGTCACGTCTACACTTTTAGTAAGTTATTTCTATCACATACTAAACTTTTTTTGGTGCAGTCCCTGATCTTACCACTCATCGATTATGCAGATGTGTGTTATTCTGACCTAAATTCTGCGTTTTTTAATAAACCGTCTCCAAAATAACTGCATTCGGTCTACGTAAATACGACCAAATATCCAAACGCAAACAACTAAAATGGCTGCCGATCCGCCAACGCAAGAGCGCGAGAATTCTTTTTAATTCTTTCCACACCGTATTGTATTCTAAACGACTGTAATTCTCCAAGCTATTTGAAGTCTCGATTCCAATTCGTTAGTTTTCTACATGAACGTTCGTTTTGTTCTTCTCATATATAAATAAATAAATATATTGAGCAGAGTAAGGTGCGCCGTGCTGGCGCTGTTTTATTTCACCAATTTTAAATAAATCAATATTATTTTGATGCTCGTTCGGTGCTCTGCTGTTTTCTCAGCTGTGAATTGAGAATCATCAGCTTACACAATCATAAGTTAGTCGTTGTGGTTGACCACGGGGCTTATTCTTCAGATCAAAATTGGTGAAACGAAAGCCGCAACTTACTGTGATTTCATTTGTTGTGTTTGCTTTGTATATTTGGTTATGTTCAATATAAGTAGTAAAGGAGAGTTACCTACTTCTTTGGTCATCTATCTACATCAAAATGTTATAATTTTTATTGTAGGGTGAAAACGTTCCATTTGCCCTGTTTGCCGGTTTTGCTGGACTTGCTGGTGCGCTGTCCTTCTTAACACCAGAAACTCTCAACTGCAAGCTGCCAGACACGATGGAGGAAGCTGTCAACATGGGAAAGAAAAAAAAAAACAAGTTACATACGTGACAGTCAACACCAGATTATGTGTCAGAGAGTGTGGCAAGATAAATCTTAAATTAAAAAACAATTTACACTTTTATGTAAACCAAATTTTTAGTTTTTAAATACATTAATTTTATAATATAAACCAGAGTTTAAGTATGTTGCTTGCTGCTAAAGCAGCTCACGTGGTCTTTTTTAAAATTTATTAATAATTTATTTCGTGCATTATGTAAATAATTTCAAATTATAAACCAATTAAACAATAAAAATTAAACTGTATACCATGAGTCGGTGGTGGCCGGGGGAGTTTAAATTTCACTTCATAGAAAAAAATTTGGGTGATATTCCACACGTGGGTCAACTCGAGATTCACGTAATCAAAACTGGCACGTTGGTCGGGCGATAGCTGTGGCTGCCACTCTTCTACGGAAGACTTAAACGATCAAAATTATTATCGGTGCGTTCTCTAACTAACTCTGTTAACATATCAAAGACTTCCTTCCTTTTTCGATTCTTAGACCAGATTTTGCATTATTTCATATCATTTCTCCAGAGTCATGTTTAGATATAGTCCTGTGCTTATATATAAGTTTGGCGAAGCGCCATATTCAAGTTTTATCGGGGCGATATCGCGCGTCCTCGTTTACATGTCCCAATATAGGGCGGGACTTTTGGTGTGAATCCTTCTGAAATTGCGCGTCATGTCCTGCTTATTTCTTCATAATTCACTATTCATGAGCCTTCGATGCACAATTCTTAACACGCTTTCGTAACTCATTGCCAAAATATATACATCACCGCTCCGCTTATGAGGCGTGCAAAAGCTACGAAGTCGTGGTCCAGTTGAAAATGTAGAAGCTTCCTCCATGGACCGTTTGTATTCGACTTCGTTGTCCACGAGATCTACAAATTTGGCAGCTTCCTGAAAAGTAGTACAATTTAGACCACCAATTTTCAATAAATCCGCGAAACTACGAGACGGGTTAACACTTAACAGTATTCTTAAAAAAAAAACTGTTCACATCTGTTCGGCGCGACATAGAATAAACAAGTGACGAGCTCACTCCGTGTTTATTTTAACGGCTTTCACTGTTTTTAAAGCCTGGTCTTTCAAATGTACGTTATAATTTTCAGAAAAGTCTAAATAGGTGATACGATCATCTTCGTCGGTTAATGGCCGATTAAAATAATCTAAAAGATACGACTTCCGATTAACTGCATCGCTTACCTGGCCGGGTTTAAAAAAAACTGAATTTTGATTGGGCAAATGAACCGCTATTGTTTTGACTGTCGGACGGACGGACGGACGGACGGGCAGCGAAGTCTTAGTAATAGGGTCCCTTTGGATACGGAACCCTAAAAATAAACAAATAACCAAACCCTAAATTACAATAATATAATTGCGCGCACAGCCCTAAATCAAAACAAATACACAAATAAATTGATAACAATATAAAACAAATTGATAACAATTGATAACAATATAAAACGCGTATCTCTTATCGCTAACCTATACACCTAAAAAATACCTAACTTAAATTCCTACAATAACTCACGTACAAATTAGCTACTGAATACGCCTAACAAATACCTACCGACGGTTCCTATCGGCGCATAAGGTCAGTCCCAGAGGTCCGTGAATACTTTGGTGCTTGCTGTATGCCAAAAACCGAGGTTCTGCTTGTTATTGAATGGTACTGACCATAATGCGTTAACTCGACGCTTTGTTGACCGTCCATCTGTCCTTTCGTCAGTAAGGTTGTAAGATGGAATGTACTTTAAGGTATTGCAAATACAAACGAGGAAATAGGTTATTTTAAACAAACTGTTATCTGTGTGATGGTGTCAAAGTCTTGGTCAATCTAGAGGTCCCGGGGTGCTACTCCAAGCTTCCGTTGTTCCCAAGATTCGCCTCAAACCGGAATCAGGAGCTAATCTCCTCGCTGCTGATGTTTTGACAATCAAAATTTGTTCGACACTATTGACACTATTCACGTTTAATATCCTCGGGCTATACTGAGCCAAAATTTAATTGTCTATAAATATGATAGCGGGACGTGGGTTTGTGCTTAAGCATTCGCCACGTTTTTGGAACTGGATGCCCGCCGAGCGGTTATCGGCGCAGTCAATGCCGAAATAAGGAAAGGACATGAAGTCACCGCTTATCTGTACCGAATACCCTCTATACATTATTTCCACCCCCGGAGATACCTGCTGGGAGCCTAAAAAGCTTCAATCAATAAATCTTGAATATGGCAGCCATTTTGAAATTTAAAAAAATCGAAAAACCGACTCAATATTTAGTATCAGCAACCCCAAAAAGCTGCGGATGCAAATTTTAAAATTAAATTAAAACTAAACTTAAAATTAAACCTAATTTCTTTCCGCCAGGCAATTGCTTTTTGGTGCCCTTTACAATATTTATTCGAGCTCCCCCGTCCGGAAGCAAGATATCCTTCGTTAAATTAAATGTGTTGTATGGCGGCCATGTTGTTTTCAGCCATTTTGAAGATCTGGAAGTTTTTCCATACTCCAAGGACCATTCCGATTGATCTCTCTATATTTTTCACCCCGTCTTTCCCGACTTCCGGGAGAATAATAGGATTCAATAAAACATCATTATGGCGGCTTTCTTGAAATTTCGGAAAAATCGAACATCGACTCTGTAGCCAAAAGTGCTACCAGAATTAGGGCCAAGCTTGGGCCGGAAGAAAATACCATATATTACTTACGTTTTTGTCCGTTGGTATATTTGTACCAGCCCGTCCAATGAGTCCGATGGATGTGGTGAGTGACTGTGTGTACATTGTATTTGTACGAAGACCGACGGGATGGCAACGTCCTTCTCAGACTACTCCCTCTGCGCAATCCTCCGTGCAATTGTCACAGAATGTCACTAATTAATAGCACGACACGTAGTTCCAAATGTTTTTATTAACGCCGCTAAGTAACTAACAGCTGGCTATGTCGAATTGACCGCGCCTTGCCCGTGGTACAGTTGTGATAGTTCGGTTAACCGGACCATCGTTGAAATTTTATGCGGTAGTACAGTTGACCGGACAGTCGTTAATTTTTACTAACTGTGATACAGTCGACTAGACAATCGTACCACTGCATTTTTTTTTAGTACAGTTGACCGGACCTTTTCAAATTTGAATATTAACTCTCCTTAGCCAACGTACCTATTGACACCTAAAACATATTTAGTTTATGATCATAAAATTACTTAGATTCATAAAAGATGATGATCCAATATATAATAATATGTTAACCATGTGATTTTATTTTCTTATAATGAGAGCCGTAGAGAGGCTGACGTCACGCGTCCTTCATCGAGCTATCGAAGTTTCAGTTGCAGTTCAGTAAATAAAGAGACCGAAGCGCAAGTTAGTGGACCACGGCGGTCCCCAGGCATAACACTTCGCCTGGCAGGAGATCTCCTCTTTGCCGCCGCCCCACATTTGGTGACCCCGAGCTGAACATTGACGCACCTTCCGCAGCAAGCAACCTACTTCTTCCTACCAGGTACACGGACCAGTTTTCAACCGTACGCTTCGCATCTCAGAGCCTTCTTCAGGACCTATCGCAGCACTTCAGCGCGTCCTAGTTCCTGCAGCTCCTCTCCGGCAACGCATCTGTACAGCATTCCACCACAACCTGTTGAGCATTGAGACTCCAGCGTGGCACTTCCTCGGTACAGCATCACACCACCCTGTCGAGAACTCTCACTCCAGCGTGGCATTATCTAGTCGTCGCTTCTGCCGCTAAGTCAGGCCAGTATCTCGATTCAAAGGGACATACAGCCAACCATTCAAAGAGACAAAGAGACCATAGCGCAAGTTAGTGGACCACGGCGGTCCCCAGGCTTAATACCTCGCCTGGCAGGAGATCTCCTCTTTGCCGCCGCCCCAAAAAGCGATAAAAACGTACAGTTATGATAATTTTGTTGACAAGAATAGTGTTCCTTAAAAACACATAAATTATTAAACTAAATAGGACTAAAACAATGAGACGCTTGAAGGAAAAAATAATTAATTTTAATTTAGTTTACAAAGATAGGTACCACAAACAAGGCAAATATAATCGTACATTTAAGTAAGTAGTTTTTCAAGCGCATGCCCAACTGATATCTTTTCATCTATAATTTCTAATTGAATGTGCGTTAGGAATTTTTTAAACTTTCATTTTCAAAAGTCTAATCTGTGTTTCTTTATTGAATTTTGGACATGGAGGAGTCTTAATATATTAACAGTATACTTATTTAAATAACGATTAATTGTCGAATTCCAGCTTTCTACTATGTTATTTGACCGATGCCGTTCGCCAGATACTAAAACATTTACTTTTTATCCAATCTTTTTTATGTACTTGAAAAAAAAAGAAAAAAAAATTAATAATAAATTTTGAAAAATAATTTCCTATTCTTACGACAGATAATTAATATATATGTCAAACGTTAAAACTTGTCATATTCACATGCTTTCTAGAGCGGCCAGTACTAGACCAGTTGTCAGTGTGTGAAAAGATTTTCTTTTTCCGTGGTACAGTCAAC
Source organism: Apoda limacodes (assembly GCA_946406115.1). NCBI lineage: Eukaryota > Metazoa > Arthropoda > Insecta > Lepidoptera > Limacodidae > Apoda > Apoda limacodes. The sequence goes on from OX291556.1 coordinate 27,354,468, forward strand.
TAGACTAAAGAAAACTTATTATATTCCCTGGTACAGTTAACTGGACAAAAGAAAATTTATTTATTCTATGGTACAGTTAACTGTACCAGGGATATATAAATTTTTCAGTTGTCCGGTCAACTGTACTACCGCATAAAATTTCAACGATGGTCCGGTTAACCGAACTATCACAACTGTACCACGGGCAAGGCGCGGAATTGACAAATTCACTATCGAATTTGAAATGAAATTGCGAGATAACCGAATGCGCGAACTGCGTGACACTTCGTCGTCGCGGGTATTTCTGAACTGAGGCGCGCCGCAAAAAGGCGTAAACAATGCTATCTAACCCGTCACGGGCCGAACGGGTAAGTCATTATTCTTTTCTGAACAGACTCAATACGTAATATCACCGAACCCGAAAACCGTAAAAAACTTGTGTCTCAAATCAAGACTACTCCGTCCAAGGTCTCTGGCTGGGACCGGTAAACTTGGTCCGATTCAACCCTACAAAAACATAAGTTATGAACACAACCTGATCCATCTGGGCAAACTATTTGGCGACGGTTCTGGCAGTATAAGTCGGCAGATTGTGATTGATTGTGTGAATTTTATGCATGTTCGACATCAAACTTCCCAGTTCCGTTGTGGAGGAAAACCGCGGAGAACTTGTGTCTCAAATCGAGACCACACTGTCCAAGGTCTCTGACTGGGGACGGGATATCTTGGTCCAATTCAACCCTACAAAGATAAAAGTGTGCGCGTTCACCGCTAAGAAAACCCCATTCACTGTGGTCCTACAATTCCAGAACACTCCCCTCTCCATCTCCAAATCATTAGGGTCTTTGGTGTTGACATTTTCAGCGATGTTCAGTTCCGAGATCATCTGCAAGACAAGGTGAAGCTGGCGTCCAAAAAACTTAGTGTACTCAAGGTTGCTGCTTTACAAGTCGCAAGTCCGGCCCCATATGGCGTACTGCTGCCATCTCTGGGCGGGTGCACCCAGATACCAGCTTGGCCCTTTTGACTCGGTTCAACGACGGGCTGTTAGAATTGTCGACGATTTCAAACTCACTTGCCGTATCGAGCCCTGAAGTCTAAGGAGAGACTTTGTCTCACTGTGTGTGTTCTACCGCTTGTACAATGGGATGTGTTCTGAGGAATTGTTCGAAATGATGCCCATGGCTACTTTATACCATCGCACCGCTCGCCATCGGCAGGGAATTCATTCTCACACCTTAAAACCGAAATGGTCGCGTACAGTGCGGTTTCAGAGAAACTTCCTCCCGCGAACGCTTGGGTTGTGGAATGGGGTTTCCCTGCCCAGATTTTCTCCAAGGCCTATAGTATGGGATTTCCAAAAAATAAGTTATTAGATATCTGAAGGGTCGGCAACGCTCGAGTGATACCCCTGGTGAGGCAAACATCCATAGGCTACGGTGATCGCTTCCCATCAGGCGGACCGTAAGCTTGTTTGCCACCTTAGTGGTATATAAAAAAATCCCATCTGTATTCAGCGGAATTATGTATTAAACGATTGTGTAAGATTTTTTCTTTTTCTTTGAACATCCCCCATGTTGTATAATGCATGCAGATTTTGTTTTGCTGCATAGGACCTTACCGTACTTGAGCGAGGTAATAATAAAATAACGCATACATCTATTATACTATAATTATTATACACATATTACAAAAAAGGCATACATTTTTCCCGTTCACCGTCCAAACCATAAATATAGGAAGTAAAAAATACACGATGTCAGTTAAGTGATACCAAAAAAAATTGCGTAAGTGTTAGTAACTGACTTTGTGTGGGTTGAGAATAGTGTTGTCTGCGTACACTATCGACATTGTGCTTTATCGATATAAGATACCTTTGTGTAAAATTTTATTAGAATCGATGCAAATGCGGCGGAATTATAAGGCTGTGACATACGGGCGGACATGACGAGTTTACAAGGGTCCATTTTTGCCATTTGGCTACAGAACCCTATAAAAAAAGACTATTAACGACGTGCGCTCAAGTAATATTTGTAGGAAACATTATCAAAATTAAATTACTCTGGATGTTGATAAATAATTTCGGGAAAAAGTATCTATATACTGATACTTATGAGGTCATCGTTTTGTCATCGTGTTGTAACCAAACATTTTACAATTTTACTTAAATTAACATGAATTAGAACCATTCTAAATGAAATAATACCACGATTTACAAAGAAAAGCAATATAATAACGTAAAAACTGTTTTCTGAGCCAATTTTTAACAGAAATGCGACAAAATATGGTTTGAAAAAAATACGTGAGAATTTCGTATTTACCTGTGAAAAGTATGATTGTTCGGGTTATTTCTTCCTGTGACGAAACAATTAGGTTTTCAACAAGACACTATATCTAAGCACTAAACTTTTAAGTCCTTTATTGTAAGGATTGACCTTATAATCAACGAAACCCGTGATGTCAACAAACAAACAAGTAACTATGGGTTTCTAATCGAAAAATAATGGACATATTAGATATTGTTATCTGTCTCTTTTTCTCTTGTGTAGCGTTCATGTAATGAGTATATCTTTTCCTGGCTGTGTTGGTCTTTAGCGTAGCGAAAAAATCCTAGGTATGTGGTCCAAACAATCAACTCTAATGCTGTAAACAAGCTGACAGGTTTGATACACCTACCAGCTACCCACCAACTTTATAGGAGCACGACGGCACTGGGCTTTAAGCCAAAGTATCAGAACAAAAATAATTACAGAACTGATAGATGATTTAAATATAAATAACTGTCTTGACGTTTCTACAGACCTAAAGGAACGTAAATTTTAATCAAAATTGAATTAGTAAAAAAAATAAAGAAAAATTTGGTTCCATCAAACGTAGAAATAGACAAAGAAGATTGATTTAACATAAGTAGCGAACGAGCTGCAAAACAAGAGACAGCAGAATTCCTATTGAGTGCAAAGACGATTGGCGCAGAAATAAAGTTTATTGAAGAGTGCAATGAAAACCAAACTCCGTTTTGAGTCAATTAAAAAAAAAAAATCTAAACTTTGATTCAGAATGTGTAAAATAAATTAAGCTGACAAATTGTCATCAATGATGGCCCAAATTAAAATGGAAAGTGACATATACGGAGGACTCTTAGCCATCGCTCTATAAAAAAAGATTGATATGGAAAAGTTAATGTTATATCCACTCGCACCCGTGCCACCACCTGACTATCAATAGGACGATTTAATAGAGACATGTATAAATCGACAAAGACAAATTAGGAAATCATTTAAAATTCAGAGTTTTAACCTAATATTACAGTTAAAGATGACATTGAAATAATAAATACTAAGTGATAATAACAACACTATACATTTTACAATAATAATGATAATTTTTGAACATATCACACAGCGCCATCCAGGTCCCAAACTAAGCAAAGCTTGTATTATGAAAACCAGACAACGGTTGCAAATACCTTTATCTTTATTTGATAAATACACCTAGACTTAAGACAAATATAAATATTTACTATCACGTAAATGTTTGTCCAGTGCGGGAATCGAACCCACACCCTCTGCACAGCAGCCCGCCACACTACGAACTAGGCTGTGAGGGAGTCAACAGGTATTTGAATTAAAATATACCTTGAATCTTATCATCAGTACATGAATTTCTCGTCGTTCCAAGTTTTAACTTCGATTGGTGGAGGTGGCTGACCAGAAAAACTGCCATGCAACCCAATATATATTCGTGGATGGCACACCTAGGGCTATCGATCTGCATCAGTTTCGCCTTGCCACTTACAGTAATTAACCACATTTTTTTGACTTCATAAACCATAAGATCTTAAAAACTGCCAGAGTTGGGGCTGGCAATCCCGCATGGGCTATGATAATCAAAGGTGTCTTCTTCGATGGGGGAACGTTTCGATCTGCTACCTTATGATGTAATTTTCGGTCAAAATAGCGGTATGAGGACGAAAATAAATAAATGTTCTTCCTGGATAGGCGATGGCAACCTACTATAGTAGTATGTTCCTACCATACTATGTTTAACTTTTTTATTTCCTCTACCCAAATGTTGTCTGAAATAGATTGCTTTAAAGTGAAAAGACCGCCTTTTGTTTTACTCTATTTCTAAATATGTTTTTTTGTAAAATTATTATATTGATGCAATAAAGTATATTATTTTTATAATAATCTTTATTGATTTTTAATCTTAAGTTAGGTTTTTCATATTATAAAATAAAAATAAAAAATTTAAACACATAATAAAAAAAACCTAACCTAGTGTACCGCCGGCAGCGGTGCGGAGCCTAAGCTACCGGTGGTTAGGGTGACAGAGAGAGAAACCTCCTAACTATCCGCGCAGTGTCCAGGAGTACCGCCTTCTGTATCTGACCCTTGACCCAGCCATCTAGCGAGAGTTTCTTAGGTGTTGGTCGAGACTCTTCGCTATAAGATCGTTCGCAGAAATGACTATCGGGACAATAATCGTCGAATCAACATCCCATTTGGCCAGGTCAAGGTAATTGCTGGCTTTGTCCTTCTTGGCCTTTACGAGGTTCTCGTCATGGGGAATAGTGATGTCGACGAGCACTGCCTGGGGCTTCGATCGATCTATCACCACGATATCACATTTATGAGCTACAATAGTCCTATCCGTGATGACAGATGGATCCCAATAGAGCATGGCACGACCATTTTCGAGAACTGGCGCAGGTGTATACTAATAGTACGGTACTTCGAAGTCCACAAGACCGTATAAAACAGCATGCCGTTGGTGGATAATCTTGGCTACCAGGTTATGCTTATGCAAGTACTCACTGTTAGCAAGATGAACACAACCGGAAAAAATATGTCTGAGTGACTCTCCGGGACGGCGGCATGCCCGACAAATGTCGATCATACCGTCCTTCAGGATAAATTTCCGGTAGTTGTTCGTCATGATAAGCTTCAGTTTCTCCGAAAAGATCCCCGAAACGTAGCCAGTTCACCGACGCGAGCAGGTCTACATCGGGCCCTATAAGGGCCTTGCAGAACCGCCCGTGTAGTTCCTTACTCTTCCATACCGCCTTGCGGTCCTCTGTGCTCAATACCGTAAGTCTGCCAGTTCACGTTTGCCAAGGAGAGCGAGTGAAGGTTGTGTCTACCGCCACTACGTCAAGATGTATCGCACATTCGTTGCTTAGGAAATAATCCCAAAGACTGCATACCTCACAGTTGTGGAGGTTATCGGCATTTAAAAAGCCGCGACCTCCACACTTCCGTGGGATATACAGTCTCATAACAGACGAACGTGGGTGTAGCATACGATGCGCAGTGAGCAGTACACGGACTCTTCGGTCGAGGGCGTCCAGCTTAGTCTGAGTTCAACTTAATATGCCAAAGGAGTATGTAAGTAAGGGCATCACCCAGGTGTTAAAGGCGCGCACCTTGTTGCCGCCCAAAAAAAGACTATTAAGTACTTCTGCCAGGCGACAATAGAAGCGTTCCTTCACCGTCCGTTGTACATCCCCATCCACGATACCCAACGACTGTGACATACCAAGATATTTAAAGGTTTCTGAGAGCTTCGGAGAGAGGCCTGAGAGACATTGTCTCAGAAAGCTGTAAATTATTTGAATTTACAAAGAAGTTAATCATGGCATTAGCATCCGGCTGCTGCCTTTGGGACACGCAAAGGTTAGCTCCCTCCCACTTTCGGTATACCTTCCTTTGGTCACTCTGGAAAAGGCGACCCTGTTGGTATCGATCCACACGCACTCTGTAGCGGCGAATACGGCCTGCCCATGCATAGATTTTTTGCTTCAGAAAGTCAATGCGCTCCGTGACACAGGCCATATAGTCGTAAGGTCAGACACCTGTACCTGCGAAGCCCTGGTTCACGAAGCGCATAACTCGGGGGTGGCTATTGCCCCCCCCCCTGAAGCAGATCAGCTTTGTAATGAGAGTCCTAAACATATTAATACGCCGCTCAATCCGCACTTGCCATGCAGGAACACCCCCGGCGGTCCTAGGTGCACGGTCAGTGTCCGGAAACTTGTCACGCGCAACACGGCACACCGCTATGGCCCCGCAGTACATGATTAAGTGTGTATCAATTAAGTCTAGCTTAGCTAGCCCGTAAATATGGGTCTAGCAGACTGTTCAAGGCTCCCATTAGCGCTAGATTACGTCTATTCACAGGCAAGCGAGGTAATTTATTTATTTTATTTATTTATATTCTTTATTGAACACCAAAAGTGTACAAAAGGTGGACTTAATGCTAACAGCACTTTCTACCAGTCAACCTACAAATGTTTAAGAAAAAGTGTCGGTAGGTGCAAAGGAAAGAGATATCTACATATATTCCTGCGTATTATTTACATTATATACTTAACTACATAAATTCATACATACACACAAACATACATACACATACATAAACGTACACATATACCTATACAATTATACATATATATATATATATATATGAATACATACATAAATTTTAGTGTAACAGGATAATAATAAATATTGTACGAAATGTCAGGCGAATCGGAAAAACGATTTGGAAAGAACAAGTGTTAAAGCTTGTGTAAAATAATAAGAAAGAAAAGTTATGATGAGGATGTAAGGAAGTGATTTTGAACAAGCCGTTTGAAAGAATCGCGTGATGTAGCCTTTCTGATAGACTCAGGAAGATTATTCCAAAGTCTAACAGCTGCAATAGCAAAAGAATTGGCCAAAAGCCACTACGATGTAGTGGGTTACTAAGTAGTAAGTTAGAGGAGGAGCGAAGATGTTTTTCATGGGTATCGGAAAGGAAATGAAAATAAGTTTTGAGGTAAATGGGTGTTTTAGGTTTAAAAAGGATAGAGTAAAGGAGACAGAGTATTCTTAGATTTCTTCGATCTCTTATGTGAAGCCAATTCAGTTGACGTCGGTATTCAGAGACGTGACGAATTTACGGAGGCCGAAAATAAATTTAATGCATACGTTTAGTAAGCGATCAAGCTTAGACAACAGTTCCTCAGACAGATCCAAATAACACACATCACTGTAGTCAAGAATGGGTAGGAGAAGAGTATTAACGAGAGTAATTTTAGTAGAAGTAGGAAGAAAATGTTTTAAGCGTTGTAATCGTGTCCTAGAATCGGTTGTGGAGCGATACTGTGTAATCGCCCCCACTAAAGCTCTTCTCAGTTGCTCATTGTCATGGGTACTCACGTTCTAACTCACACACTCGTCCTCGTCAGCACTGAGATCGACCCACGGTGCCTCCAGTGCCAAGACACCCGACTGACCGGAGCCGGTGACATGGTGGGCAGATCCCGCGCCGAAGAGGATACCGCATTAGCAGAGACTGCCTCCAGGCGTAGCCTATCAAGCGCCGCGTCATTCAACCTCTTATGCCGTTGAATAACCCGCACCTGATCCTGATCGTTGGGAGGAGTGACGAACTCATCCTCCGACGATGAACACAGAGATGATAACGGTGACGAGGTGGGCGGTGGTGGTGGGCGTGCGTGTTGTTCCGCTTTTTTACTTCTGTTCCGTGTTATCATTTCTACTCTCTTTGTTGTAATTTATTATTTTAATTTTCACGGTGACATGACATCTGCCATTTTCTTAAATCGTATGTAATTTATAAAGTTGTTCGGCGAAAATATCTTGTTTGTAGCATGGTTTATATGCAAAATTGTTTTAAAATTGTAGGAAACTGTAGAATTTATGGAAATCTTGAGTAGTAGTTGGTAAATAAATATATGAAAAACACGCTTCCAAAACCCGACTACTTTAATGCAACAGAAGCTTAGACTATAACTATTATCAAAAAATCGCTTAGGTTCTTGTTTTTTGTTGTACTAATGAGGTGTTCCTTATTAATTTAAGTTTAATATACTATAATTACTTTTATTTTCATTATAATAACGTATCGTTGGTAATTTAATTAAGAACCTTTACATTTATTGTATTTATTATTGAAATGTTTTTATATTTGAGGTAGATACAGAGTTGTATTAAATACATATAACGTAGTAAAAACATCACGAAAAAACCATTATAGTATTGGGAATATTTTTAAACATTTTATTCAATTCAATGAAATTATAAATTAGACTTACGCCTGTAACAAATTGTAAATACCAACATCTAATTTTATATTACTTTACTAACAAAATGTTGCTTATGATGTGATAATAACGCTACAAAAAGAACATTGAACATGGGTAGGTATGTTTCTTCACATCAGAGATCGCAAGTTCAACGAATATCAGAAAGGAATCGCGTTTGTAAAATTTCAACATGGCTACATAATGAATTTATCATATAACTCGCTTCGCTCGCTCCGCATCTATGTTTACAAAAGAGAAACTGAACCTAACCTAACATACATGACTTATTCAGTGCAATTTCTGTTCCTTTCGTTTCCATACTTTACGATCTGCCTAGGCATATTGTAAAACGGCGAATTATACGTTTTGCCTGCGACATATAGACGACTTTCGTTTCGACGCATCACAGTGGTTTGGTTTTGCTACCGATAGCATAGAAAAGCTACAAGTCTATGATTTGTTTTTCGATCGATAGCAAGTGACGTATACTTTATGCTCATACATTTTGTTCGATTTCATTATTTTATCCTGAAAAAATGGTCCAGGCAAACCGCGTTGCTGAGCGATATCTTTTACCAGTTTTTCAGGTTCATTGCAAATCGTCCCATCGAAAGTTTTGACGATTCTTTGCAGTCAGAATTCGAAAAGGCTTCTTTTAGTACGGTGGACCACATACCTACATTCTTACATGCACTCCGCTAAATGATACAGATGGCAGAGGAATATTACCGTCGTCTATGCGTATCGTTCGTGGACTATAATAAAGTTAGCGAGCTTGGCTGAAATAGTTAATAAGTTGAAGTAGTGATGGGAAGGTAACTTTGTTCATAGAATCATTACCTGATTGTGAAAAAAGTTCGCATGCTGCAACCACGGAATTGACAGACGTGACGTAGGACTGTTTCCTACCAGGTGGAAAGACTCTAGTTGCTTTAACGAGAGAGGCAGGAAGCCAGTTGATGCGGATAGCTTTAGACCGACCGTTGTAAAGACATATAGGCAAGTCTGCGTGCAATAATCGATATCATACTGCTAATACTACGGTACAAAACTCAAACCATTGTTTAATATCAGATTAAATTTTATGGTAGGCGAATATTTTTGCACGGTAGCCCGCAAGCTGACAGAGAATCGAAAGGATCACCTTCAGAATATTTTCTTATTGTTTTTTCCAGATACTCGACAATTAAAAATTTGGCCTTTTTATGCAGTGGATCTCAATAGGTTTTAAAATGGACTATGAATAATAAAACTGGTAAAACTAAACTTCCACGATACAGGCTTGAACCCTCTGCCCCCACTGTAACCAACCTCCACCTTTAAACCGGTCACGTAGTATGTATATATGTATGTATGTCTTTTATTGACAGTATGTCTTAAAAATAAACATACCCAATAAATTCAAAAAAAAGATCGTCAAATTTTCATCAAAATTGAATCAATATTCATAGTCCATTGAAATGTTACATGAGCTTTGCATTTGTTAGAGGACGCAAATTTATTTTAGGGACATGTGTGGGGGGTCAATAGAAGCTTAACCTCAAGTTTAAGGGATCGCCACCCTTGTCATCCGACCGCCATCTTAGAAAAAGGGGTGAAAACACTTTTTTCGCGATATCTCGAAAGCTATACGTCTTACAAAAAATTCGTAGACATAATTTGTAGCTAATTGTTTTGCCTACAGATATGTTTATATAACTTTTTGCCCTAAATTAAAAATTAAAGCAGTTATAAGCAAAAAAGTGAGAATTTTTTTATAAAAAATTTCTTTTTTGCTCTATAACTTTTTTTTATACATTTTACAAAAAAATTACCTCAGACCAATCTCGTAGATGATCTTTTGAGGAAAATTTTGCTTTATAATTTTTTTTAATTTCATTCATTTAAAACGCTGTTACAGCGCTCCAAAGGTGACCGGGTTCGTCAATGCTCATGAGAATCCGGTCAAAACTAAATGTTTAACTTATTTTTGATTTTTTTTTATCGTCAATATATTCTTAAAATTTTTTTGTTAAATTAGTACAATTTTACTTATTCATTCCTAACTCTTTTCCCCGCCACCTATGAGGTAGAGTCTGTAGGCGCGTTTTTTTTTCGTGACATCCTAAAGTAGCTGGTGGTACCCCGCTATTCCTGAGTGAGAAAATTGATCCATCTTTGCTCACTCTTGCTGGCGAACGTTTTTGCACAACTTTATACGGCAGTAATAAAGACGACTCACTAGACGGCTTGCGATACAAACGATTTGCCAAGACAGTGACTAAAAATTCATTTAATTTATCATCGCTGCCTCCATCGCTTTAAAAAAAAAACTCTCACTTTTTTGCTTAAAACTTCTTAAATTTTTAATTTAGGGCAAAAAGTGATATAAACGAATTTTTTGTTAGACGCATAGTATCCGAGATATCGCGAAAAAAGAGTTTTCACCCCTTTTTCCAAGATGGTGGCCGGATGACAAGGGTGGTGACCCCTCAAACTTGAGGTTAAGCTTCTATTGACCATCCACACATGTTCCAAAAATAAAATTGCGTCCGCTAACAAATGCAATATTCGGTCCTTAAATTGTAACATTGCAATGGACTATCAACACGAAAAGTCAAAATGTCAAAATAAAAATAAAGATAATCTCAAAATTAAAAACGAATAAATAAATGTAATCAAAATTAATTAAAAAAATAGATAAAATAAAAATCACAGTTTTTCACTGTATTCTTTGACAGAATACAGTGATTTTATCAATATGACAGGAAAAAGTAGAGTTGAAAATACGTACGATGAACAAGAAGTAGTTTAACTGATAACATCTCTTAGCAATATAAATGCCACTGGATTTGATGAAATTTCGGCTAAAGTTTTAAAATTTTGTGCTTATGAACTGACAAATGTGTTAACGTACCTCATAAACTTATCTTTTACGGAAAGGAGATTTCCGTCTGCATCAAAATTGTCTATCGTAAAACCATTATTTAAAAAGAGCGATAAAGATAATGTGGGCGATTACAGGTCAGTTACTCTGGTATCAAACCTTTCAAAACTGTTTGAGAAGGCATTCTATGAAATATTAATTGCATTTCTTGATCAATTTAATCTCATAAATGAACGAAAAAAAGGGGTTTCCGAAACAGAAATCTACAAGTCTTTCCTGTTATTCACTTGTTGAAGTAGTATCCAAATGCATGAATGATAAAATATCAGTGACGGCAGTTTACTTTGACTTATCAAAAGCATTTGACTGTGTTTGTCATAAAAATCAATGCTCAATAAGTCAATGCTAAATAAATGTGAAATTTATGGCGTTCGTAGCTCTGCGTACAATTGGATTTAAAGTTATTTAGAAAATAGAGTGCAATATGTCAAATCGAAAAATTAAACAATAAACAGGAAACTACTCAGTATAAATCAAGAATCAGAAAAATACAAAATGGTGTTCCACAAGGCGGTATACTTGGACCGGTATTGTTTTTAATTTACAACAATGACCTGCAAAATATTACTAGTAAGTCACCACTGTACTCTGTTTGCGGATGACATATCTGTGGTAATAAAATGCAAAGACAAAACAAGATTTGAAAAAGAAATAAATCAGGCAGTTAAATTTTTTAACCATTGGTTCAAACTTAATAATTTAACAATGAATTAAAAAAAACAATTAGTATGCAATTTCTAAACAAAAATTCAAGGCCCTTACAATTAGAAATTAAGTGTAATGGCGATATAATAAAAGAAGAAATTGTAAAATTTTTAGGTATTACTGTTCATAGTAATTTAACGTGGAAAATGCATGTGGATAAAATATGCAAAGAAATCAATAGATTTGTCTTTGCTCTTTATAGACTAAAAAAGGCAGTAGGACAAAAACAGCATTATTAGCATATCATGGACATGTAGCTTCTTTACTAAGGTATGGGCTTTTGCTGTGGGAAAATTCGGTAGAAATCAACCGTGTTTTTATTATTCAAAAAAAATGCATAAGAGCAATGTGTGGTGTAAGACCTTGGGATTCATGTAAACCGTTATTTACCAAATTGGGAATTCTCACACTCCCATGCATGTATATATAAGAAGTGTCAAAAATATGCATTTGTTTAAAAAAAAAAAAAAACTGTAACTTTATCACAAGATATCCTAATAAGCTAGTGATGCTCACTACTAAGACCGCTTCTTATGAAAAAAAACTGTAATAGTATGGCTGTTCTTATCTTTAATAAAAAACCCGTCAATGTAAGAGACATTCCATTTAAAATCTTTAAAAAATCGGCCAAGTGCGAGTCGGACTCGCGCACGAAGGGTTCCGTACCGTTATCTATAAAAATGGCAAAAAAATCACATTTGTTTTATAGGAGCCCCCCTTAAATATTTGTTTTATTTTAATTTAATTATTCGTTTTTAAAGCGACTATATAACTAAATATTCTGTGCATATTTTAAGCGTCTACCTGTTGCCGTTATCAATATCAAGCAAAATCGAGCAAAAAAATCATGTTTGTTGTATGGGAGCCCCCTTAAATATTTATTTTATTCTGTTTTTGGTATTTGTTGTTATAGCGGCAACAGAAATACACCTTCTGTGAAAATTTTAACTGTCTAACTATCACGGTTCATGAGATACAGCCTGGTGACAGACGGACGGACAGCGGAGCCTTAGTAATAGGGTTCCGCTAGTTACCCTTCGGGTGCGGAACCCTAAGAATCAGTTTCGTTACTGGTTGATGAAAAAATGCTATTATTCAGTTAAAGAGTTCTTAGAAGATAAAATGAAAAATATTTAAAATAGGATTGTTATTATTTACAATATTAATAACAACTTGTTATCTGATTCAAATATAAAAATAATTGAATAATTCCCTTTTTTGACATTTTTATTTACTATTTGACATAAAATTACTATATTACTGACATTTATAAAAGAAACATACTTACTAACATTAAGAATAAGTGATTATATTATATTGCAAAATGTATTATTATTGGTATTAAATAAGTTAATTGTGATTAGGTTAAGGGAAAGTGAATTAAATTAATAATGGGATATTAAGTAAAAAATGCAATAATTTTTAAGGACTGAAGCCTGTAAGTTCGGTAATGTTTGTAAAACTGTCAGTATTAATATTTATTATGTGTGTAAATGAATTTATTATGTAATGTAAAATTCGTAATAGTACACCCACTTAGGTTAAATGTGGGTTAATTAAGATTTGCATGCTGCTATCTAGCAAAATTGACGACCAGATTTTTTTAATGTAAACAGCTTATGTACTACACTCCATTTTATGCAAATAAAGATTCATAAATGCGTCGCATAGGCACGGTTCCTAGTGCGTAGTGCGTCCCCAACTACTTCCACAAAATATTTGCTTTCCAGAACGCCGTATGCGTTGTAACGTCCCAACTCAAACGTCCCAAAGTTCTCATGCATTTTGAACGAGTGATAGGCAATTAGCCGCATGCATGCTGACTGGGCGAGCACCCGAACGTGCCGCGGCTCGAGCCGAGTGTTGTCGGTTTTTATCGTTGCTCAAAGGTACCTTAATAAGTTTTCCGCGTGCACTGACGGTTGTGTGTTGCCTTGCTTGCTCATAGCTTGCTTGCTCATTGCTTGCTTGCTCAATGCTTGCTTGCTCATTGCTTGCTTGCTCATTGCTTACTTGTGCCGCAGACACTCTCAAATCAATACAATTATATAGTCAGTATGGACGACTTTGGTACACATAATATACCGATCATTGCAATAAAATATTGTTAATATTTTGGTTCTATTGTTATGAGTACATAAGCATTTTTTCACATAGTCCTTGGTAAAAAGAATGTAAAAGGTTAAAGAATACTAACGTAACTTAACGTACTTTTGATACTATTTTGCGTTATATGATAGCCCAATTATTGAGGTACACTTAAGTTTTTAGGTATTAACAAGAACGGAATGGTAATGTTACTCGGGTAAATCCCGATATTGTATTGCAATTGACATAAAAAGTAAAGATATGGCTAAGTTAATGTACACAAATTTACTTTTTCATGCTAGGAAAATAGCGCAATTTGTCATTACCTTTTAGCGCAATCTAAACGTGAAACATTGTAATTTTGTGAATTTATACTTCAAATTAGGCATTAGACGTTAAAAATAATAGGTATTTTTTTCTTTTGAAGAGGTGCTGAAGACTGGATGACTGAGTGATATAACGTTGGTCATGCCTCATAGTGTTACCCCATCACATCTAAAAGCTACGTCCACTGCTTAAAGGAAACAAATACTACGGGCCCAGGAAGACGCTGTTGGCCCAGCCCTTACCCTACGAAGTAATACATATGTCTATGGTTATTACTAATTTGTTTATTACAAAAATATAAATAATATCACATGATTCAGGTATTAAATAGAAAAGATAAAAAAATGTAATGAGTAGGTATTTAGAAACAAACGTCATCTACCAATTAGATTTTAAATATTTAGATAATGAATAATATTGCATTACTTAGTAGTACGTACTACTTATACGAGTAATTGAGTATAATAACATCCGTAAATATAAATTATTACAAACATAAATTTATAGTAAAATCTATATATATAAATTATTACCAACATAAATGCAGGATACAGACTCGTATGTATAAAAGAAGTACACCAGTACACCATTTCACCAGTTCACTAGTTCACTAGTTTCCCAGTTCACTAGTTCACCAATACAACAGTTCACCACCCGTCACGCATGACGACATAACAAATGATGCTGTCCTTAATTGGTGCATTTATACATATTTGTGTACATACTCAAAAGATTACCAGGACATCGAACAGTGCAGATACTAAGGTTACAAATAGTTTTGATACAGTTGATCTTATCACATGACAACCTGCTAGGGTTTAGTAAATGTTACATAATACATATATACTAAACTAATTTAGTACCATCAAACATATTTTTTTTTTATGTTTAATACCACTTTTCTTTTTCTCCGTAAATACTGAAAGGAAAGATTTTACTAGCGATTTCATTTATAAACAGTTGGGTTTCTTGTAAAAAGTTTAGATATGTAAAATTTGTGGTCATTTGAATAATATAAAGGTGAAGAATTTAACAAAACAAAGTCTGCCTGAATTTATCATGTTGCCAAACTAATTTTAATTTAAAAGATAAATTACGGGATTGGAGAAAAAATCTTGAAACAGCCTTCATGAAAGGACATGACAAAAAGGTGCTGCAAATTGAGTCCAGCTACTTGACTATAAAACCGTAGCAGACCCCGATTAACATTATTGTTAATTAAGATAGTAGCAGAAAAATGTTATACATTCATTTTTTGTTTTCTTCCAATTTCTGAAGCTTCTTCCATTATGTCCGGGAAATGAGAGCCAAGAGTTTCGGGCGTGACAAAGACCAACGCCCCCGACAGCAGAGCGAAACCCGCGAACAAGGCAAATGGCAAGTCCTCCCAAATTGCAGCACCCTGTAAAAACGAAAGATAACACAAAGTAAAATAACTATAGTACAGTTCCATGCAAGCGTCTTGGCGGATCGGATATTAGCTGCGAGGGAACTTTGTGTGCGCAGGAACAGTCAACTCGACGTAGTTAGAGTCTATTTCAATTTTTATTATTGACGTGACAACGTCTTATAAATTGGTTTGCCGGGTGACACTTCAAGAAACTGCGTTACGCTCCGCTCACGTTATGCGCTCACAATGAGAGCGAGTGAGAGGCACGCGGCATGGTTAGCCCGCCTAAGAGCGAGAGAGACAGACATAAAAAGTGAAAGGCACAAGTTGTCACGTAAAACTTTCGCCCGTATACCGACTTTACAGGCAACCAGTTTTTTTTACCACGATTATATAAGATGAATCTATATGTAAATGAATTTCAATCCATAATGCTAATAATTTGGAGTTTCGCTCACGCATATGGGGAGTCGTTAAATTCATGTTTTGAAGTGTACGCCATTAATTACTTATTTCTTCAAT
The DNA here is from genome assembly GCA_946406115.1 of Apoda limacodes. Lineage (NCBI taxonomy): Eukaryota > Metazoa > Arthropoda > Insecta > Lepidoptera > Limacodidae > Apoda > Apoda limacodes. Next base: position 27,370,497 of record OX291556.1, read on the forward strand.
TTTATTATGAAACTTACTGTATTACATACCAATATAACAAATGTATCTATGTAAATGTATCATTTGTATCTTCTCAACGTTGGCAGGCAGCGATATGGTTAATGAGTTGTCACCAATAGGAATACATGTCGGACCTTTTCAATATACATTTTCATGCGAAAAGAGACCAACTCAATGATCATGCAAATTGCGAGTTCGATTTCCAAATTAAAAGTTTCATTCTATCATAGAACAATCCTTTGGTACATAAAAAACAGATCGACGCCATGGCAATAAGAAATATTTAAAAACCTGTGAATTAAATAAGAGTTGATATTGTCCTCTGCATGTAACATATATCTTTATCCTGTCAACTATGTCTGTGCCAAGCATAAATCCATCACACACGGACCAATAATACTCATTGGTAAATATTTTTATATTTATTTAGGCATATTACGGTACCTATACGGTAATGAAAATATGTGACAAGGTGTATTACGATATATTTTGTCTAATTATAGATGTTCCACTACTTTTCCCGCGTGAGAAATAAAGGTTTTCAGCGTGGCATTCCTAGGGTAGGCACCCTTGATAAGATATAGTAAGAAGGTTCTGCTGTAGTAGCTTTGTAGTGGGTAGTTAGTATACGGAGCACTTACGCACACAGTACAACAGACTTTTTTGACCTTCTGACCTTGGGTGTAGGTCGCTAATGTCGTTGTAATTTCACACCATTTCAATGTTAATACCACTAAGGTGGCAAGCAAGCTTACGGTCCGCCTATGGACGCTTGCAACACTAGGGGTAGCACCTGTGCGTTGCCGACCCTTCAGAAATCTAGTAACTTCTTTCTTGAAGAACTCCATACTGTAGTATATATATATGAATATGTATATGGCCACTGTTCCGTACTAATGTAAACCAATACGTTACATCTTTAACGTGTTTTTCTAGTGTATATGTTGAAAAATGGTAAATCAAATTTGATGATACTTGCATTGTTCCTTTAGTTCAACGGTAAATAATGAAATAAAAATAAATTATTAAAATCCAATCTCTAGTTTCTGAGAAATACGTGTATACTTTTGAAATTCGACATAAAACAAATAAAACAGTCATATCTTGCGGAGAGACCACATAATATGTATAAATAGCTTACGAGAGCAGGCGTAAGGGGCGCAGCGATGGTTCCGATCCTGCCCAGCATGCAGGAGAACGCGAACAGTGTGTTCCGGTGCCGCGTGGGGTACAGCTCCGCCGTGTACGTGTAGATCGCGGTCATCACGGCCGCGATACTGTACTTACCGAACAGGTACATCACCAGAGATAAAGTGTATAGATCTGAAATTATATATTTACATAATTTTAGTCATAAACAAATAAAATACAGCAGTTTTATCTTGTTGTAGTTTAATTTGAGACTATCATCTAGTACAAAAAGACAAAATTCAAAGCACTGAGTAATATAATTACACCTGTTTACATAAACATGAAGCCACATTTATATTTACCGCAGTGCCAGTTGTTACTGTTGCAATGTTTTCATATATGTATATGTTAACGGAAATGTATGAAATCTAGGAATTGTATACAAATCCTAGGAAATGTATACAATTCCGTAGCTATTTAGGAAATCTATAAAATATTGTTTCAAAAACTATTTAATACATAGATATCCTGGGAAATGTGTACATTTCCTAGGAATTGTATAAAATTCCAATATCGTATTAGGAAACGTATTAAAATAATGCTTTCTGTAATAAAACACGTTGTTAAAATGAGAATAATATTTTTTATTAAAGCACTCGTTGAGACAATCAGGTAACAATCATACCGTAAAATATAATATCTTCATATTATCTTACTAATTAAAGCTTCAAAAATCAACTATCTATTAACTTTTAAAGTGTATTTATCACAAAATCAATTTATATTATTCTTATAAAGACAAACTTTCATTTGGTAAGTAATCAGTCTGTTCAGTGTTATTTAAGTAATTATAAATGTCACAATATTTAAGTAAGTCTTTATATTATATTTATTATACTATGTTAAACGTTAACGAGGCAGTCCATATGGCTATTTATTTTTGCAGGGTAAGCTGGAATGGCACTTGTAAGTACACAATAATTTATTTTTATAGCACTGACATCTTGCTGTAGTACAGTTCTTCTTGCAAAGGCACTTTTTAAATCCCTGGCCGGTTCCAGTGCATTGTAGGTTAGCAACTGACCGTAGTGCAATCTCCGTTCTCGGTACATCCTCTGAATTAAGAAGAACTCTTGGACACACATTAATCTGAGATCGAGAATATAATTGTTTTAAGATTCCGTTCTTGGTCCCAATTTGATAGAGCTCATCATCGTTTTTAGCCAAAACTACACCTTTAATATTTCGGGCATCACCACGTCCTCTATCATCACCACGTCCTCTATCAACCTCTTGAACTGCAATTCGTACAGAAGTGCCAATAGGTACAGGGGCAAACTTCTTTTCACTCGATTTTAGCATGTTTTCAGCCTGTTGTTGTAGGTTTATATATAGGATTATCTAGTACTTGATATTTTTTTGAACATAATGGACACAAAACTTTAGATCCAAATCCTTCATCGGGTGATTTTTTAGCAACAGCGCAAATAGCGTGGATTGCGCATCCACATTCTCTATATGTATGAGCCCCTGTAGTTTCTTGTGAACAGACACTGCATTGGAGGGTGCAAGCTGGAGGTTGTTTCGCGTTGATTTGAATTGCTGTTAGAAACTTGGCTTGCCTCCGTGTTTACCTTAGAGAGTTCACATGCAGTGACTTTGAAATCTTCTTCCTTTTTGGTAAGGTTCTGTATGATTTTCTCCAAATGTTCTTCAGTCTCAACATTTCGCGTGAAATCATTGGGTAATTGTAAACCAACTTTTACTTTGCACCCAAAAAGTGCCTCATAAGGAGATTGCTTGATACCAGCGTGAAAAGCTCTGTTTTTCATCAGTTGCACAAACCTCAAACCCTCACTCCAATGTGAATTATCATTTTCTTGCATCCACGTGGTCAACATATTTTCAATATCCTGATTTGCTCTTTCCACACTCCCCTGACTTTGCGAATGCCTGGGTTTACCATGAATAATTTTTCAAGTAGGCCAATATGTTTTTAAATTCTCAATAATTCGGTTGGAAAATTATCTGCCGTTGTCAGACTGATGTATTGCAGGAGCACTAAGTAGAGTAAAAATGTCCAATAAAGTATGAGCCACTTCCAAAGCTCGTTTTGTTTTAAGTGGTCTTAAAACAACAAATTTTGTTAAATGATCTTGATACACCATTATAAATTTGTTATCACCGTCGGGCTGGGACTGAAAATCTATCATATCCACTTGGCATCTAGAGTTAAACTCTGACGATATAATAGGCTTTACAACAATGCCTTTTTTTATGTTTTTTTACTTATGTTGAGATGGTTCACAAAGTTCAAGATAAATTTCTATATCCTTACGTGTTATGTTTTTGTAGTGACTCCATACCTTTTTCATCATACGATCTCTTCCGCCGTGACCAATACGAATATGTGCCTCGTGTGACATGTCGAATAACTCGCTATCACATGCGTAGTAAATAATAGTGCTTGTAGTTTCTTTAACAGGAAAAATAAGCTTACTTTTCTGATCAATGGTAAGCACATCGTATCGCCGCAATAACCAATAATCACGAGAAGTCTTTCTAGCTGTTGTTTTTGCCGTGGCAACTTCTTCAATTAACTCTTTATAACGTTCATCTTCAATATAAGCAGTGTTCTTAGCGTTTGTTAACATTCTTAATGACACTAAAGTACTATAAAATCGCTCTTTCATAAGCGCGATGCGTGTTTCGGCACTGACAGTTTAAGCGGCACTTGCGCGATCGGCTTATCAGACGAAGTAATACCCTCCCCTTGCCCCGCTATCCCCGCGTACCTATTGATATCTCAAATGTTTTACATTTCCGATGCTATTTAGGAAATGTATAGATTTCCTAGGAAATGACGGATTACATACATTTCCGATAACATATACATAAATTCGTCTGCCTTATTTCTTTTTTATATACATATGTCTGACAAGTTTGTTCCTGAAATAATCTTTCATGTTTCTCCATTATTTGGTACTTACCCTTTTTCATTCCTTATACTACACATATCTTCAAAATTAAGATCTCTTATTTTGTTTTTTTTATACAAATGCCTACTCATACAGCTCCTGCCTTTTTATGTTTTGCTGATTTCACTTCCATTTCTAGCTGTTTTCCTTTTGTCAATGTCGCTTATATTCTTTCAATTTTCGACTTACCTTGAACAACCTTAAAAAAGCAAACTCTTACAATTTTTTGCCCCATCAATCAGATATTGTTCGATTTACTGACAAAGAACATAGTTTGATCTTTAGTAATAAAGACGTTTTCAAAGTTTCTAATAACACTGTTATAAATATCTCATAACTTTTATACAAATTTTGTTAAAGTTTAAAGCGAACTACACTTAACTCCGTAAAACTAAACCACTTTATCTGCAGTGTATCGAACAATGTTAAAGGTTTTTGCAGTCATATCTCTTTCATACCAGAAAAGTCCTCGCCCATACTTAGTTAATAAAAGTATTTCTGCTTCATTTATGATTATTTTGTATTTAATATTCTTAAAAGGTGTATATAGCGCGGTAAGGTTTTTAAATGATGTTTCGTACATAAGTTGTGTCGTAGATAATGTAGATTTTTCAAGTTCTGTTTAATTTCTAAAGAATAAAACACTTTAACATACATTATTCTACATTTAAAAATATATTATTAGTTCTGCTTACCATTGGGCATAAAAATGTACGCAATTTGACAGAAAGCACACAACCAATATCCTGCTATGAGCACTGGTTTTCTCCCAATCTTTCCCATCAGCAGAACCGCGGTCCAACACCCTGGAATCTCGATAGCTGATACTGCCACATAGTTCAAATACCGATTCCCGGATAAATTTACCGCATTTATCGACAGTCCATAATATATTAGCGTTCCCGTAATCCACCATATCGGTGACACTAAACATCGCAACAACACAGGTCTATGTTTAAATATTTGAACTATTAATAACGGTTCGTTTGATTTTTCCGCTTTTCTCTGAGCTTCTCTTTTTGTCTCTTCCTCCATAGTGTGTCTCAATGCTAGCAACGATTTCTCAGATAACTTTTTCCCGTTCACGCGAGCTACTTCTTTTAGAACAGTTTCAGATTCCTCGTAACGTCCTTTGCTTAAGTACCATCGGACAGATTCTGACAAAATCCAAAAATAAGATATAGTTAACAGTTGGGGCAAGTAGAGAGCTAGAGTGAGGTGCTTCCAGTACGGCAGCGCCCAAGCGATCAAACCCATCATCATCTGTCCAACAGCGAAGCAACTGTTCATAGTAGCACCAATCATCACCCGAAACTTCGGTCCAACGAGCTCCATAGCTGGAAAATAGTTAAAAGCTAAACTGTAACAAATGATAAAAATTAAGTAATTCAAAAAACCCATGACGAAATATCGGCCAAACTGTTTTATATAAATGATTCTACTAAGGGGCCTTTCTAAAGAAATACATCTAGGGCAGCGCCCTCTAGTGGGTAACAACAGTAAATCATAACCGAAAATCTGCTTTAAGGTGATACGTACGTAATACAACAAACCGCATCAAAATTAGTCCTGTATTTTTTAAAAACTCATATTTTATAGCGCTCCCTGTTGCAAAACATGACTAAGATCCTTTTCTGAGTTGATACCAATGTATGTAAAACAAAACGCATCTTCTTCTACTTTTCGTGTCAAGGTTGCTTTAGAAGATTTAAATTTACGTGTTCCATTACTAATTTAAAAATAATAATACGACGCGTTTCATCCCGTTTTATTATTTATAAAAAAGGTTGCTTTACATACAGGGTGCGCCAGTAAGCAGTGCCAGTGTTTTTGGCCCTGGCGTCTCACAGGCCACGCTCTGACAAGGTGTCCGGGCATGCAGGGCATCTAAATCGGTCCAGTATTTTCTTAAAAAATGTAGCAGACATACATACTCACAAGCAAAATTCTGCCTTAAGCGCATATAACCGTCTCCGTTCGTTCCATCATCGCGGGTGAGAAGTAAAGTCCCGTAAAAAAAAAGGAAAATGGTTGCTTTAGATACAGGGTGCGCCAGTAAGCAGTGCCAGTATTTTTGGCCCTGGCGTCTCACAGGCCACGCTCTGACAAGGTGTCCGGGCATGCAGGGCATCTAAATCGGTCCAGTATTTTCTTAAAAAATGTAGCACACATACATACTCACAAGCAAAATTCTGCCTTAAGCGCATATAACCGTCTCCGTTCGTTCCATCGTCGCGGGTGAGAAGTAAAGTCCCGTAAAAAAAAAGGAAAATGGACATATCGAGGGTTGCTGGGTAAAACTCAATAAGTGACAAAAAGTCTATAATAGTTTCTCATCTGTCTACTTAATGGTAAAAACAGATAAGTAGAATTCAAATTCAAATTCAATTTAATTTATTCAGTTTAGGCTACAATAATCGAGCACTTATGAATGTCACTACGCCATCGGTTCGTAAGTCTACAGGGCGGGAGACCTTGTACTAAGAAGAACCGGCAAGAAACTCAGCAAGGGCATTTCTTTTCTCCCTTTCTCTTACAGTGTCCAATTAAAATATTGGAAAATGCCCTCCCTATCATAAAAGGACACTTTCCATTACAAACATAAGAAAAAACATGAAATATAAAGCACAAGCACAACATAAAAAAGTATCTAATATAAACAAAAGACAGTTTATGTATTCATCACTAAGAAATAATCAATGTCTTACAGTATTAATAAACAAAACAAAAAAGTAAGACTAAATACTAAGAATACAAAGAAGTTTGCCGTCAGCCTCTACAGGCGGCACCCGTTCACGAGTATGACACATGAATCAGCCATCGCTTCGCTCAACCATGTTTTAGGGAACGTAACGACCCAACACACACGCCACCACCGCAGAGAATTAACAGGTATAACTGAAATATGCCAAGTTCATGACTTATTAAGTGTTTAATATTAACTTTTATTTTAGTACAAGATAATATAAGTGTATTTAAAGCGTAAAGCGTAAAAAAAAGCGATTTTACTTTTACAATATTATATGTTTTAATACAAAATATTAAAAGGGAAAATCTTATAAAATATACATTAGAGTATTTATCTGAATTAAATATTGAAGAAATGCTATTTAAAGTGTAGTTATCGGGTACTCGCATGAACAAATAACAAAATTTCATTCAAACGTTATGTGGGTAGAACTTGTACTCAGAATCACCAAGAGATATTCTCTGAAGGTGATATTGGTTTCAAGGTGTTCTGAAGGTTATACTTCAGCACACCCAGATGATGTAGTTGAGGTCATGTATAATGATATTGACAAAGCCATATATACCGCTCCAACACACTTTACTGTACTGTTTAACGCAAAACTGGGCACTGAAAATTGCGATGAGCTGAAAATGGGGAGAATAAGGCAACGAAACCATAGAGGCCAGCGATTGGTTGACTTTATGGAGAAAGAAGGACTCCTTATGATACATTTTTTTTTCAAAAAGCCACCTCACCGGAAATGAACCTAGATAAGCCCTAATAGTTCGACCAAAAACGAGATCCACTTTATCCTGACTTCTGATAGGTGAACATTCAGCGATGTCTCTGTGATCAATAGAGTGAAAACTGGCAGCGATCACCGCATGGTAGGTACGAGGCACGCTAAATATTAACCTCGAATTTGAAAAAAGTCGTTTCTACGCTACTACGCTACGCTCTACGCTTCGTCCCACAACTGCTTTCGTACAAAACTCAAAATATTTTCAGTTTGAACTTTAAAATCGCTTTCAGTGCCTAGTAGATTGCGAAAATGTGAATAAATTATATGACAGGCTGGTGAAAACTGACTAAGCAGTTGGAGCCAAGTTCTTCAAATTTCGCCGCAAAAATAGAACAAGAACATTTTCTACTCAGACTCTCAATCTTATGAAGGTGCTACTCGAAATAAAATTGCAGTATTCATCTGATAAGTCCGAATACACGCCGCTCAATAGACAAATCTCGAAAGCTATACGACGCGATATACGCCACTTTAACATGTCACGTGTAGAAGAGGCTATAGAGTGCAATAGAGGCTCAAAAGTGTTTTCCAGATATCTATCTATTGGGCAACGACAGTTGACAAAGTTGGAGACCGGAACTGGCAATATCGTTTTGTCCAAACCTGAAATATTGAGAGAAATGGAGAACTTCTATAAACAGTTATACACCTCAACTCGTGATCCTGTTAACACCACGGCTAATGAACCCAGAGCCAAATGAACTCGACAGTATGCCGAAAAAATTCCAGACGGCAGCTTGTATGAGATTAGAATGGCCATTAAACAGCTTAAGAACAATAAGGCGGACGATGACGGAATTACATCAGAGCTTCTGAAAGCGGTGGGGTCACCGATACTTAAAGTCCTTAAGAGGCTCTTTAATTCTGTTTTCCTCGAAAGCACCACGCCTGAGGCTTGGAGCAGAAGCGCGGTAATATTTTTCTTCAAAAAAGGAGACCTCACTTCATTGAAGAACTATAGACCCATTTCGCTTCTGAGCCGTGTCTAAAATCTGTTTTCCAGGGTAATTACAAACTGTCTCAAACGTTAGTTTGACGAATTCCAGCCTCCTGAACAGGCCAATTTCCGAAAAGGCTTTTGTACCATGTACCACCTACATGTGTTGCGCTAGATTATAAAGAATACATAGGAGTATAATCGGCCCCTTTGCGTTGCGTTTGTGGACTATGAAAAAGCCTTCGATTAAATGGAGACCTGGGCGGTGTTACAGTCTCCCCAGCGGTGCCACATTGACTATCGGTACATCGAAGTGCTGAAGTGTTTTTATAGCAGAGCCACGATGTCTGTCCAGAACCAAAACTAAAAACCAATCCATTTGCTCCAAAAAGGTATAAGACAGGTAGACGTTATTTCGCCGAAACTGTTTGCGACGTTTAAGATGTGTTTAAGCTTCTGAAGTTGGAAGCATGTGGCGTTAACATAAATGGCAAGTACATCACTCACCTTCAATTTACCGACGACATAGTTGTCATGGCAGAATCGCTAGAAGACCTAGCCACGATGCTCAGAGACCTTAGCAGAGTCTCTCAACAGGTTAGCCTTAAAATGAATATGGATAAAACGAAGGGAATATTAATTTTCATATCGCGCCTCTACCGGTTGTTGTTGGGAACTTTACTCTCGAAGTTGTTAACGAATACTCAAACCTAGGACAAGTCCAGTTAGGTAGGTCCAACTTCGAGAAAGAGGTTTGAGAGGCAGCGTTCAGAAAACTACGTCAAAAATACTTTAGTGCCCTAAGACGAAAGTCTATAATCAATGTGTGTTACCAGTGATGACTTATGGTACAGAAACGTGGTCTGTCTGTGGCTGTTGGCCTTTTTAAATAAGCTTAAAATCATTTGTTGTCAATGCGCCACACGATTTCGACGAAGAGTAATATCTTTCTTACTTATAAACTTTATCATGTCTTCTGTTTTCAATACTATTAAATCATTTTAGTAATAGAAATAACTTTTTTGTTTCTGCATAAACCCAATAAGTCGACACCCCTTGGTGTAAAATATTTTCTTTGATCTGGATTATATAATCTCACATAAGGACCCTATAAAATTACTTATTAACACTAGTGTTACTTGCCCATAAACTTTTATCATTGTTTTTCTCAAAACTAGGTATGTCATACTTAAAGAGTTTGACCCGGCAACATTCGATATAATATAGGTAGGTACTAGATTTCTTTGTTAAATGTAAAAAAAAATTAAAAGTCTGGTTTATGTTTCAGTATTAAAATGAATTTTATCGCGTTATCTATTGTTTCTGTTGGTAGTTTTGATACAAATATTTAAGCATCCCTTAGAGAGAAATCTTTAAACACCCCTTGGCTTTTATAAAGTCTTTAGCTACATTCAAATATCCATTTCACCATAATATTACATTGTAATAAGAAAGCGCATTGAAGAATTCTACTCACCCAGGATGTAGGCGCTAGTATAGCTAGCACCCAAAGCTGCCTCCAAAAATTCGGATGAGATAAACGCGATGTAGTTAGAGGCAGAAAGGCGGGTGATGCCGATCCAGGCGGTGTTGAAGGAGCTGATGGCGAGTGAGGTGCGGCGTCCCCACCGGTCCGAGACGTACCCGGAGAGCGGTATCCCGACCAGCACGCCAAACGTCCGCATCGACCCGACGAACGAATGACGCCATTCGTCGCATGCCAGCTCGAACTGCAAAATGTTACTTATAAACAAAACAAACAAACAAACTTTATTAATAAGTTTCATTTGTTTGTTTCAAATGTTACAATCGTAATTTAGCTCACTTCCCGACGAGCTAGAACGCTAAAATTTTAACACGGTGTCAATACAATAATCAATTGCGAGCAACAGGCAACGCCGTAACATCAATATCAACCGCTCTTTTGAAACTTTTCCTTTTGTATGGAAATGTAGTTCACAAAAACGTAATTTTAACAGCGCCATCTATGTGATGTGTTGAGTAACGTGATGATGAGTTGTGTACAACGTAAATCGACCAAAGGGAAAATTGTGTCGTATTGTCGGTAGGTGGAGTGAGATGAGTTAACAAGTGAATAATTAAAGTTGTCGCTTCTTATAAGTTTATGCTTGAACAAGGATATACCTATCAAGGCTAAAATAAAAAAAAAGTTGCACTCCGTGAGTGCCGGCAGAAGTGAAAACCTTTACACACGATTCGCGCTTAACACTCAAATATGTCACAAGACATGTCTTTGACATTTGACATCAAGAAATAATAATGTTTGTTTATTTACTTTTTTGACGTAGTATATTTGACATCGCAATATGTCATAGAATTAAAATTCCATATCCAACCTCCCTGTACTACTCATAATCGCGAATACTAAAAATAAAAATTATAATAGGCGTGGCATTACGGTTTCCGTATTTTACAAAGACAAAGATGCACGTTGTTCAATTTCCATATTTTAAACACTTTATATACACGAATTTTACGAATACACAGCAGTATGGCCACTACACAGACGGTCGAGCCATCAGCTGTCAACATCCATGGATGCGCGTAGCACGCTGTAACATAAACACACGCGACCATTCGCGCAAGCGCCCTGCGCCGCCTAAACGAAACAGCAGGCGCAGGCATACATTTTCGCCGCGCCGTAGAAAGAGAGGGGGATACTCCCTCTCCTACGCCGCGCCAGCTGTCTAATCTCCATCCGTCTTACGAATTTTCACGATCAGGACACGTGACCTGACGTGAGTTTATCATTTTTTACCCATACCAAAAAAAGTGCACAACGCCGCTAAAGAAGTTTTCACTTCAAAAAATATTATAAAAATCATTTCAAAAACACGCTTTTTTTAACACGTTTAATTATTCACAACTTATTTTTTAGCTATTTTTAATAAGCGGTCTTTGAATGTTTTTTATGATAATAATATTTATAACAATTCAAAACGCATTTATTTCAAAAAATAAATGAGGGCTTTATTTTTTCTACAGACATATGGTATTTATTATAACTAGCTTTTGTCAGCAGTGGAATTCTTACGTTAACTTCTTAATTATATTAATAAAGTTTGTTATAGCAAGCTATAGCTATAGTTCGTTTAAGTTCAGGTATTTCCGTGGAAACTTTTATATTTTTCGGGATAAAAACTATCCGTCTTTCCCCAGGACTCAAACAATATTCATATCAAATATCATCTGAATCGGTTTAGCGGTTTAAGCGCGAAGAGATAACAGAAAGATAGAGTTACTTTCGCATATATAATATTAGTATGGATTGCTAGTCACACAATTTTAATCACTACAAATTTTTGTGTATAAATAAATTCATATAACTAAGTTTTATACGCATTGTTACTAATTCGTTGAATGGAGAGTGAATAAAGTAATAAGAGTTCATTCTTAGGAGCAACTTATTATGGAAAGAGCGTTGCTAGGTTTGGCTTTACTTTTTTTAACTTTAAGTATTTTTATATGTTAATTAAAACTTACATCATAAACAATGGTGTCTTTAGTCTCGTATACGTAATGGTCGCAAGGCCGCAGGATTTCTCTGTCGAAGAGTGCTGCGGGACAAGAGTCATTGCCGATAGCAGTCGTGGTATTTCCAAAACGCTGACAGCTGTCAATGTTTCCCGGGCTGGTCTCCGGGACTGCGTGCAGTATCCATGGCGGCGCATACTCCGGCGTTCCTCCTTCACCGTCACACTCCGGTATAAAACATCTAAAAACCGTAAAATATCAACATTAATATTTGATACACAAAGGCTTTAAATTTAAACTAAGTATTTTATAATAATCATAAAACTAAAAATATTAGAACTAGAAACCGGCTAGTATGTGGTAAAAGTTGTGTGACGTAGTCCGCAAATTCGTTATGACACTGCTGAAAATGTTTCAGTAATGTTCACATTCAACATCTGCTCTGAGGTACATCTACTCTGAGGTACCTGTACAGGTTGCGTCATTTTCATTTGAATGAAAGTAACAGAACGGCAAGAAGCCGATTAAATACGACACTCAATTACATTGATACAGACCCTTACGGAGATGAAATTTTTGACTCGCGCTTGACCACTCTCAAAACCACCCCCTGTGTCTGGCGCACGTCGACTCACGCTTGACCAGAACTACCACGTGACATCACTGTGGATTCTGTGTATAAATTGTTTCTAGTTTTGTTAAGTAGTTATATCATTATCGCAATGGGTCTATCGTAACGATCAACTATTAACTAACCATCAACTAATATATTAATGAATGAATGATCGGCAATCGAATGAGCGGCCCGAACTGGGGAAGTACCTCCACCTTACAGAAAATCGCGGCCATAATAACACTAACATTGAGTAGTGTTGTGGTCCTGGCGGTGAGTAAGGTTGTCAGAGCTCTTTGAGGATTCGCTGCGCGGACAGCGGAGGACCGGCGGTGCTTGTTGCTGTCATGCTCGGTGTAGACGCGGCGTGCTGGTTGGTGCTGGCGGTCAGGGAGACCTGATGAGACGGCTGACCGCTGGCCGCCCGCGGGTTGAACGGGATCCCAAACCTAGGGAACACTTAATCTCCGCCCTGGGAGGCTGATCCGCCAGCCTGTGTAAAGTATCTGAAGTGGTAGCCGTGCCGGAGAAGGAGACCGGAGTGGACCCGGCTACTACAACAAAGGGGGATCAGGGGCCCTTCCGCCCGCCGTGCCAGCAACCGTATCATCTGTGGCGAGCTTCGGCAGTCTTAGAACCGCACCTTTTGTCCTCTAAGCTGTCTGTGCAGTGAATCCTCATCCTTAGTCTTAGTAACTTTTTTTATATATTATGGCCATGAGAACGAAAACGAAAAGAGTTTGTACAGCGGCTACTCCATCCATGTGGATTTTTGCAACATCAGGGGTATTCACGCAATTCTTAACGCAGTCCACCACCATCTCGAAACTGCGCAGCCAACCATTATTTTTCTAACGGAGACGCAGATATCCTGCCCGGCCGACACATCATACCTTCACTATCCCGGCTACAAACTCGAACACAATTTTATGAGTCGTGCCGGTGTATGTATGTTCATCCGGGAGGATATCTGCTGTCGCCGCCTTCATAGCCTTGAAGACAGGGACCTGTCGATATTGAATGTTATATTCCTAACCCGCGAGTAGCTGCCGGCGTCAAAAAACGACCGTGGTTTAATAGGTCTTGCAGAAAAGATGAAATTCTTAAGCAAAATGCATTTGAGGCTTGGACCACGGCTCGTTATAATAAGGATCCAAATGTTTCTGAGTTAAAACACAAATTAAATGCTGCCTCGAGGTTCAGTAAGAAAACAACTGCCAGAGCAAAATTCCAATTCATCGCCAAAATAGGTGGGCGACATGTGAGCTATCCTTCTGGGAGTCGTGCTTTCTAGTCGCTTGCCAAAGCTGCCGAAGGGAACTTTTGCCAGACGTCGTTACCACCACTGCGAAAGACCGATGGTGACTTGGCCCATAGTGCTAAAGAGAAAGCCGATCTACTGGGCAGTCTCTTTGCCTCGAACTCGAACATGAACGATGATGGCGCTGTACCACCTACTATACCGTGGTGCGGTAAGACCATGCCGGAAATCTCCATAACGCAGCGGGAGGTCAGGCGGGCGTTGCTTTCTCTAGACGTTCATAAGTCGAGTGGGCCAGACGGTATACCAGCAGTGGTACTTAAGCAGTGTGCTCCTGAGTTATGTCCTGTACTCACGCGCCTCTTCGCGCTTTCCTACCACACTAGGCAATTTCCGTCTTCATGGAGGACTGCGAATGTGCACCCGGTGCCCAAAAAGGGCGATAATTCAAATCCATCGAATTACAGGCCTATCGCTATTACTTCTCTCCTCTCTAAGGTGACACAGCTTCTAAGATACCTAGAAGTACACGATCTGGTCAGTGACCGTTAATATGGCTTTCGCCACGGTCGCTCGACTGGTGACCTTCTAGTGTATCTCACACACCGATGGGCACTAGCCATTGAGAGTCAGGGGGAGGCATTGGCATGTAGCCTGGACATAGCGAAGGCGTTCGATCGGGTCTGGCACCGGGTTTTTCTATCGAAGTTGCCATCTTACGGAGTTACCGAGGGTTTGTGCAAATGGGTGGCTAGCTTTTTGTCCGGCAGACGCATACTAACCGTAGTTGACGGTAGTTGCTCTGATAGCATGGACATTAATGCTGGTGTCCCGCAAGGCTCTGTGCTGTCTCCTACGCTATTTCTAACAAGTCGCAAGTTAGGCCCCATATGGAGTACTGCTGCCATCTCTGGGCAGGTGCACCCGGATACCAGCTTGGCCCTTTTGACTCGGTTCAACGACGGGCTGTGAGAATTGTCGACGATTCCAAACTCACTTGCGGTATCGAGCCCTTAAGTCTGAGGAGAGACTTTGCCTCACTGTGTGTATTCTACCGCTTGTACAATGGGTTGTGTTCTGAGGAATTGTTCGAAATGATGCCCACGGCTACTTTCTACCATCGCAGCGCTCGCCATCGGCAGGGAATTCATTCTCACACTTTAGAACCTAAATGGTCGCGTACAGTGCGGTTCCAGAGAAACTTCCTCCCTTGAACGCTTAAGTTGTGAAATGAGCTCTCTGCCAAGGTTTACTGCAAGGACTACAATATGGAGTTCTTCAAGAAAGAAGTTATTAGATTTCTGAAGGGTCGGCAACGCGCAAGTGATACCCCTGGTGTTGCAAGCGTCCATAGGCTACTGTGACCGCTTACCATCAGGCGGACCGTCAGCTTGTTTGTCACCTTAGTGGTATAAAAAAAAAAAACCTTATCTACTTGTATATATAAGAGAAAAATCGAACATTATATCTATTATTAATTCATCATTCACAAGCAAAGCTAAACTGGTTTATTTTAACCATGTCAGTAGAAAGTGTTTTTTTTTCAAAATGTTATTGAAGAAGAAGAAAAAGAACTAATGAGAGCGTGTGAGAATTATGAAGATAATGCTATGGAAAATCTGTTTTATGACACTTCACTGTTTAACATCTGTAAAGAAGTTGAGTAAACATGCAGGTATACATTCTAACTATACTTATTTAAATTTTATGTTACATATTTGTGTTCTTATATTAAGTTCTTATATAAGCATGTTATACCGACAGAAAATCTTTAATTCAAGTCGGTCGAGGTTTGAAGAGACAAGCTGATATTAGTGTTGAAAATTTACAACAAGCATCGACGTCATCATCTTCCAATACAACACATAGACAGAACGTTATGTGTCAAATATGTGATTTACAGGTTAGCCAAAGGTTCTATGCTCAGCACTTACAATCTAAGGAACACAAAGAGAAATGTCTTATTCGTAATCATAATTAACATAATGTCTCTGTTATATTAGTTGCTTTTGGGTCTCGGGTCTTAACGTATAGAATTGTATCACCTAAAGCTGATGAGTCACTTAAAATACAAACTACTGAAGTATTCATAGCATCAATTAAAGAATCAATACTTTTTAGTTAGTTAACTATTGTTAAAGTTAATTTTATTATTCATGCAGATTTTGAACAGGAAACAAAAGATTTAAAAAATTCTTTCGATTTTCAAACATAAAATTGGACTATTTCTTTAGGGGACGAATTAGAAAATTATTTAGAAACTTTAAGCGAAGACATTAAAAATAAAATGAGTGATTTCAAAACAAAAGATAGTGGATGGACTTTAAAAAAAATTCAGTTCTTAGAAATGAATGTTAATAAGTTCAATCCCTTACGGGGGTCTTCGTTTATTGAATTACCTTTAGATATTAAGCATAAAAAAGCAGTCATAAATGTAAAAAATAACGATCAACAATGTTTTAAGTGGGCTTTATTATCCGCACTATATCCTGTAAATAAAAATTCTGAAAGGGTATCATCATACTTGAGGAATCAATATAAACTAAAGTTTAATAATATACAGTTCCCAATCAAATTATCGGATATACCGAAGGTAGAAAAGCAGAATAACATTAGTATCAATGTTTTCGGATTAGAATTTAACAAAGAAAAAAAATGTAATACCATCGTTGGACCATTATATTTTACAAAATGTCGTAAAGAATTACACATTAACTTATTATTTTTAAACAATGGTTCAAATGGTCATTATTGTTTTCTTAAAAATTTATCACGCTTGGTAAGTAAACAAATAACAAATCGAAATAATGCTATTCATATCTGTGATGGTTGCCTTTTATATTTTAAATCTAAAGTTTATTTAATTAATCACCAAAAACATGACTGTGCTAATATTGTTACTGAATTACCAGGAATTCATAAAAAAGGAAAAAATTGGTTTAATCGGGAAACAAATAATGATGAAATCTATTTTGATAAGTTTCAAAGAAAATTAAAATTACCTTTTGTAATATATGCAGACTTTGAAGCTCTTTTAAAACCCGTCACCTCATGTGACCCTGATCCAGCGAAGTCATATACAAAAACAATACATGAACATGAAGTTTATAGTTATGGATACTATATAAAATGTTCGTATGATGATAAGCTGTCTACATACAGAACATACACAGGGCCTAATTTACAAAGTTTTCAAAAATGTCCACTTCCATTAACTAATGAAGAGAAGGAATCTATTAGACAATCGCAATTATGTTATATTTGTGAAGGGCTATTGGGTGATGACATCACAGTAGACTATGATTGGAATACTGGTAATTTTAGAGGTGTTGCTCACGAATTATGTAGTTCAAAGTATCGTGTTCCCTTTTTCATTCCCATTCTATTTCATAATCTAAGTAATTATGATGCTCATTTTATTGTTCATGCTTTGAATTTTAAAGATGGAGAAATAGATATCATTCCGCAAAATAAGGAAAAATATATTTCATTCTCAAAAAAACTTAATATAAGAGGTCATTTAGTACATTTGCGGTTTTTAGATTCCTTTAAATTCATGGCCAGTAGTTTAGATAGTTTAGCTAAAAATCTAAAAAAAGATCAATTTGTAGAATTAAGAAAACAATTGCCAAACGAAAATGATTTTAATAAACTTATTAGGAAAGGTGTTTTTACTTATGAATTTGTTAATTCTTATGAATCCTTAAAAGTTACAACTCTTCCAGATCAAGACGCTTTCTTTAACTCTTTAAGTAATACCAGTGTCTCAGATGATGATTATAAACATGCTCAAAATGTTTGGGTCCAATTTAAATGTAAAAATATGTTGGACTATTCCAATCTATACTTAAGAACTGATGTAATGTTACTCACTGATATTTTTGAAAACTTTAGAGTAATTTGTATCAAAAAATATGAACTTGACCCTGTACAATATTATACCCTTCCAGAATTAAGCTGGGATGCAATGCTAAAATGTACTAACATAACACTGGAATTATTAAAAGACTTTGATAAAATAGCATTCGTAAAGTCTGGTATAAGAGGTGGTATTTCACAGTGTTCTAACAGATATGGAAAGGCAAATAAAGAGTACATGGGTGATTACAAAGATAACTTACCAAAATCTTACTTAATGTATTTTGATGCAAACAATCTCTATGGTTGGGCAATGTCTCAGTATTTGCCTGTAAGAGATTTTAAATGGGTTAACCCGAATATAGACTTCAATATATCATTCATCAGATATTGGATACATACTGGAAGTTGATCTTGAATACCCTGAAAATTTACATGATCTCCATTCATACTTACCTTTATGACCTGAAAACATTGTAATCGGTAACAGTAAAGATAAAAAATTTGTACCAAATTTATATAACAAAACTAAATATATTATTCACTATAGAAATCTGAAGCAATGTTTACAACTTGGTATAAAAATTATCAGAGTTCATAGAGTTTTACAGTTTGAGCAAAGTCCTTGGTTGAAGAAATATATAGATTTAAATACACAACTAAGAACTTTAGCTAAAAGTGACTTTGAAAAAGATTTTTATAAACTTATGAATAATGCAGTCTTTGGTAAAACTATGGAAAATGTTGAAAAACGTGTTAATGTGAAATTGTTATCCCACTGGGAAAACCGTGGAAAAATTCAAGGTGCACAAAGTTTAATTGCTCGCCCTGAGTTTCATAGTCTATCTATATTCTCCGAGTCTTTAATTGCTGTACAATTACAAAAGACTAAGGTATACTTCAATAAACCATTTGTTTTAGGATTTTGTATATTAGAAATATCAAAAACATTGATGTATAACTTTCATTATAATTACATGAAAAAAAAAATACTATAATAGTGTCAAGTTATTATACACTGATACGGATAGCTTAGTTTACCATGTATTTACAGATAATTTTTATAATGATATAAAATCTGACTTAGAATGTTTTTTCGATACTTCAGACTATCCTAGTGATAATGTTTATGGTTTCCCACTTTTAAATAAAAAGAAACTTGGATATTTTAAGGATGAGAACAATGGTAAAGTATTTCGGGAGTTTGTAGGACTTCGATCAAAAATGTATGCAATGGATATTGAAAGTAAAGTTATTGCTAAAGCTAAAGGTGTAAATAAAAATGTGACAAAAAGATGAATTTGGAAAAATTATAAGTCGTGTCTATTTAATAAAAATGTAAATGTTTCACAAATGTGTAGGATTCGAAGTGTGAAACATACTATTTTTACACAAAAAATTAATAAAACTTGTCTATCCTGTAATGACACCAAGTGATATATTTTACCTAATTCAACAGATACATATGCTTTGGGTCATTTTAAGATTAACTTATAGTTTTGAAAAAAAATGTAAATATAGTTAAGTTTATTTTTCCTTCATATATATAATGTATTTATACCTACTATATAAGTCAGTAACATTGTAATTATGTGTTTTAATATAGAGTGTTAATTGTATCTCGTTTATGTGTGTTTAAAAATGTAAGGTAATAACTATTATTAAGTAACCTAATGATTGTAATTTTATTTTTTTATTATTAATTATATTGTTTTTAATATATAAGTGTTTGTTTTTATTGCTTTCCTCCATATGAATTTTAACATTTTTAAAGAGAACACACATTAAAAATAATTATGATTCATTTTTATCATCCCTTTACAGTAATTGTAGCTGGCCTGGATGTGGTAAATCAGTTTTTGTTAAAAATTTTGTGAAATATGCTAATGAGATTTGCAATCAACATTTTTCTAATATTATGTGGTGTTATGATGAAATGCAACCGTTATACAACTTGAACAATGTTAATTATTACCAAGGTATTCCTGACCTCAATATGTTTGATGGAGAACAACCACAACTAATAATAATCGATGACCTCATGCGAGAGTCTGATGGTCGTGTTGTTGATGTCAACAAAGGGTAGTCATCATAGAAACATTAGTGTTTTATATATTTCACAAAATATATTCCATCAAGGTAAAGGACAGAGAGATATTTCTTAAAACTCTAGTTATATAGTCTACTTTAAAAATCCACGAGATAAAACACAAATTCGATACTTAGCACGTCAAGTCTCACCTGAAAACATCAAATTTATGGAAGATGCCTACAAAGATGCTACTAGTGAACCTCATGGCTACCTCATGATAGATTTAAAACAGGACACAATTGATATGTGTCGATTTAAAACGATAATATTTCCTTCTGACCAGAATTGCATTGTATATATACCTAAAAAAGGATTTAAATACAGCAAACATAATGAAATTCCAATCATTCATAAATAATGCATTCAAGAATGACTACACATCAAGAACTTTTAAAATCGTTGCATGTATTGAAACCAAGACATAGAAAAGCTTTACTTAAATCTTGTAGTAAAAAAGAAATAAATTTTATTTGTGAGTGTATTTACAACGTATTACAGGGTAAAATACCCGTCAAGGAAAATGATAAAAACAAATTAAAAAAATATAAAAAAATATATTGAGAAAGTTGGTTTGTAAAGGAAGAAATCTACTTAGAAAAAACGTAATTTTTTCAAAGGGGGGGTGCCTTTTTACCTATTATTTTAGGATCTGTTCTAAGTGCCTTGGTGAGTTCAATTTTAAAACCTTAGCAGGAAAATAAAGCAAAAATGGAACATGCTAAAAAATGATTCTAATTGAACCTAATTTGATAGAAAAAATTAAAAAGGAAAATGAAACACAAAGCGCTTTAAATACTTTATCCCGTTTAGATGGTGAAATGAAAGATATTTTAAATAGTAATGTTGAAGATAGAGAAAAATGGATTTTGTATTTACAAAACACTACAAACACTATTTACATTTCACTGAAGTAGAACGACGACCATATCAAATACCAATTATAACCAAAACAGAAAGTTCGCCTAATTATAAAGAAACTGATGTCATTAAGGAAACAGTCCTTGACACTGAGCAAGTATCAAACATAAAATCAAAAACCATAAATGATACTGACTTAACCCCATTCAAAGCAACAACTCTTGAAATTGATTCCTAAGACGTATATAAAACGAGATACTTATAGAATCTTTTTTTTTCAAATAAAAATAAGGTAGATTGGGATACCAATGGAACTGTTAGTATCAATAATATGAAAATACCAGGGAGTAACATTATAGACCTGGTGAATGATACACTAAGACAACTTAAACACAGTGATCCAGTTGGGTGGCAAGAGTTTGCATCAGCATTAAAAGAAATTAAAATTCCATTAACTTATTTGGAAATCCAAAAAGACTAGAATATATTAATAAACTTTACTTAGGTGATATAAAAGAAGAAATTCCACTTAACAAATTACAATCAGATAATAGTTTTACTCCTACTAAGACTCATTTTAACAAAATCAAGAAAAAAATAGACTGGGAAAAATGGACCCACTATTAGAAATAAATCAGATTTACTATGATGTTTCTCATCCTACTGGATATGGAGGTGTTAACAAACTCCTCAACTCGTTAAAGGGAAAAATGACAGCAAAACAAGTGAAAAATTGGTTGCAAGAACAAGAAACTTACACATTACATAAACCTGTAAGAAATAGATTTCCTAGATACATTTTATCTAATTATAATGACTTGTGGCAGGTGGATTTAAGTGATATGCGCACTTATTCTAAATATAATGATGGTTTTAAACAATTCTGTGTGTTATTGATGTATTTAGTAAATATGCATTTGCTAGATGTTTAAAAAAAAGAACTCTATAACTATAAAAGAATGCTTTGAAAGTATATTTAATGAGTCAAAATCCTTACCTAACCACATTCAGTCAGATAAGGGAACTGAATTTGTTTCTAAGGATGTGCAAAAATATTTTAAAAGTAAGGGTTTAAACTATTACACTACTAACAATCCTGATATAAAAGCTAGTATCGTGGAACGCTTTCAAAGAACATTAAAGACAAAAATGTTGCGGTATTTCACACATCATAACACATATAGATATGTTGATATTTTAAAAGATTTGATTTATTCTTATAATCATAGCTATCATTCAAGTATAAAAATGTGTCCCAAAGATGTTAACTCAGAAAATATTATGACTGTTTGGAATAATTTATATGATAGAGATAAAGGGCAAAAGGCTATTCTAAACAGGTTTAAAGAAGGTGATTATGTTAAGATAACAAAACATAAACACATATTTCAAAAAGGATACAAGAGCAACTGGAGTGATGAAATATTTGTTATTACTTCAGTTATAAGAAGATCACCTTGGGTAGTTTATATGTTAAAAGATCTTCAAAATGAACCCATTACAGGTCCATTTTATGAAAAAGAATTACAAAAAGTAATATACAACCCCACTCTCCCACATAAAATAGATAAAATACTCCACACTCGTTATTTTGGAAATAGAAAGCAAGTACTAGTGAAGTGGAAAGGTTATCCAAACAAATTTAATATTTGGGTATCATCAAAAGATATAGAAAAATATGATTAAAGAAGATTTTTATTTAATTTTGCTTAGTAATAGTTCAATAGAATATTTTCCGAGTAATACCACTACAAATTTTTCAATAATACTTCCAAAATCTATAAAATTAGAAGGACAGTGGTCTGTTGGAGTTGTAGAATTTCAATACCCATGTTGTATGTTTACAGTTTAAGAGGGTGAAAATATAATGTATATTACTAAGAAAATGATAGTACCTTTGGATAAATAATTTATTAAAATCATATACCTGCAACCACTTATGATAATATTGATAACATTTTAAAAGCCTTAAACCTTAAAGAAAACTGTCGCTTTCATTATGATAAAGTTTCCCAGATGGTCTCTGTTCAAATTAACGATTAAAATATATCATCTTTAACGTTATCATCAAAGTTAAGTATTCAACTTGGTTTTGAACCAAAAACTAATTTAAGAACAAAAAATGTTGGAAGATACCCACCCAATTTACATTTAGGATTACCTTCTCAATTTTTTGTTTACTGTGATATAATCGATCCGCAAATAGTTGGAGATGTTATGACACCATTGTTAAGAATAATACCTTTAGACCCCGAGAAATATATAGCACCATAGATATATTTGATAAGATGCATGTATTTTCACCACCCCACTACTTACCAGTTATGCGAAGATAATTTGATACAATTGAAATAGATATATAATAAAATGAAATGAAATAGATATATGTAATAAAATACCAATTAAACTACACTTTAAGCGATTATAATGCATAATAACAGTATTTGTCCCTATGAGCAATATTATTCACACCAAGCAGGATCAGGAATTAGTGTAATTTATAAAGGTGTACCACATCAACGTGGTCATGGAATAGGAAGCTTTTTAGGAGGCCTGTTTCGATCAGTACCACCTTTATTATCAAGTGGGGCAAGAGTAATTGGTAAAGAGGCTCTTAATGCTGGAGTGGGATTATTAAGTGAGATGATAAGCCAGAAACCAATGAATGAATCTGTGCAAACACGTTTAAAAGATGTAAGTAGTAATTTAAAACGAAGAGCAGATGATAAAATTGAAAGAATAATGAATGGATCAGGTTATATAACGAAACGTCAACGTCGGTTTCATTCCATTCCGTCAACAGCTTTGAAAGAGTTGAGAACTAGAAAGTATAAAATTAATAGAAATACTAAAGATATATTTTCAAACAAATAATGTCATTCTTGCATAATCATTCATGTGAATGTATAAAATCGGATTTGTTTGCTTTACCAACAACTCAGACAAGTATTGAAAATGGACAATGGATACACTACAAACCTATATCATCCCTTACAGACGATGGACCAATTGAATTTCAAATTCCTGGTATGTGGGATGATTATATCAATTTGTCTCATACATTACTAAATTTAAAAGTTAAAATTCGAAACCAAGATGGCACCAACTTAGCTGCTGCTACAGTAGTGGTCCCAACTAATAACTGGTTACACTCACTGTTCAATCAACTCGATGTGTATTTAAATCAAAAACTAGTATCTCCACCAAACAACACTTATGCTTGTAGGGCATTTATAGAAACTTTATTAAACTATGGTCCAGCAGCTAAACAATCTCATCTCACTTGTGGACTATGGTATGAAGACACAGCTGGAAAAATGAATTCACTAGATGATTCTAATGATAGATTTAAAAAAAGGAATCAATTTGTACGTGAGAGTGAAGAGGTAGAAATGGTAGGACATTTGCATGGGGATTTGTTTAATCAAGAAAAGTTTTTGATAAATGGTGTTGAAATTATTCTTAAACTAGTACCATCAAGAGTAAGTTTTAATCTTATGGCTGGTGCAGATGCTAAACTGAAAGTTACTATTACTGACGCTTCGTTCGAAGAGCAAAAATTAGTCCAAGTGTATTATTAGCACATCAAAAAGTTTTAAGTGCAACGACCGCTAAGTATCCTTTAACCAGAGCTGAAGTCAAAGTGCTCACAATACCTTCAGGAGTTCAGGGCAAAACGCTTGATAACATTTATTGGTCAAGTTCCAAAAAGGTGTATAATAGGTTTTGTAAACAATGCTGCTTTTAATGGAAGTTTTAACAGAAACCCTTTTAACTTTGAAAACTATGGAATAAATACATTTAGTTTGTATATAGATGGCCAACAAATACCATCAAAAGCTTTACAACCAATGTTTCACAACAATATATTTACCACAGCTTACCATACACTATTTTCCGGGTCAGGTATTCACTTTTTGAATGATGGTAATACTATTTCTAGGGAACAAAATGCAAATGGATATTGTTTGATGGCATTTGATTTAACTCCAAACTTATCAGCTAGTTCTACATCTCATTGGAATCTTATTAGACATGGAAGCGTAAGACTGGAAGTTCGTTTTGAAGCAGCGCTCATACAAACAATAAACTGTATAGTGTATGCTGAATTTGATAATGTTATTGAAATAGATAAAAATCGTAATGTTTCAGTAGATTACAGTAGCTAAAATATAATAATTAGAACTCAATGAAACGACTTATTATACTGTAATTAGTTGTTAAAAAACAAAAAAATATTTTTATTTAAATCATTTATTCATAATAAAACTCAAACATGATACAATTTGATTCAAAGTTGATTTCGAGTAATACTGAGGCTGGTTCCTATAAATTAATTTAACTATTAGTGATTACTTTTTAAAAAAAGAATTTTTTACAGTTATTGGTTTCTGCTATTTGCTTCGTGATATCAAATATGATACCCTTCGTTTGTATCATCAAATCATATAAGATCAAATATTATACGGATACAAAAGATGAAAAATACGAATCATCTTTTGTATCCGTATAATATTTGATCCTCACTTCTGAGTGAACAACTGGTACTTTTTTCAATTTTATGAGGTCATACACCTCAATTTTCATCATATGTGTAGCATGAGCCCCATCATCATTATTAGTAGACAAGTATGTGACACCAGGGATACCATCTTTTGAAGTTCTCGCCACTGTAGAGCTGAGTTTTTTTTTCTTCTGATTGGTCCCCTCAAAGAATGAGTCGATACTATTTCGACGAGACCGTTTGAGCTTTGTTGTTTCTAAGGCCTTCTCAGTTGATTGCTCATCCTCCGATGTAGCGTAGTAGTAATGCTTGAACGTGTTTTCTTCCATTACGTTAAATGTTGAATTATGTAATAAAATAAGCCTATGCTTTAAAAACATATTTGTAGAATAATTTGAATCAAAAATTTGCCTAAAGTGAAAACCTAAACAAAATTGGTTTAAGTAATAGACATTCAAACAAACAGATAGTTCCCCAATAGGTTCCCGTTATAACTTAGGCGAGTACTAAGTAAAGATTTTGCAAAATTCATTCCCTAAAGTGGTTAAATAGAATGTTGTATGAAAATACGTCATGTTTGAAGCTAATAAAACTATGTATCATAGAGCATCACAGCATGCACTTCCCGGAGGGAGGGAGGGAGACTTATTTCCGTAGCGTTGTGTCGAAAAGAGCCTAGGATAAAATAAATAACTCATTGGTGCAAGGATATATTAATATTGATTCGAAAATTATGGAATCACTGCTTTATCTGAAAAGGCAGCTTCACTAGTCAGACAGATAGACTTTTTCTGAGGCAATGAGATATATCACATCTACGGATATCGATACAGGCCCTTTGACTTTGTTTTGTTTATTATTGCTATTTTCACACATATATATATATATATAATAAGAGTAATTTTTTGACATTACATAAATTACAAAATAATACCAAAGTGTTCCGTAGCCAAACTAAGGTGGCAAACAAACCTACGGTCCGCCTGATGGTAAGCGGTCACCGTAGCCTAAATGGCAAAAACGAAACCCATATACGTCGTCGTATTCATCCGTTTGTCCGTATGTCACAGATTTTTAATTCCGCCAACTTTAAGTAGATTTTTATGAAATTTTACACCAAAGTGATTTTTGTAAACAACTATACAGATATGTTATAAAAATTTCAATGCAACTGCATACATTAAATCGCGGGATGAAAACATTTTTGCGCATACGATAGTGTTATGTGTAACTATGTATGGGGCAAACGGCTTTAAAAATGCATTTGAGGTTTTTAAGAAGTTTTTTCTCTAAGATATATATTTGGCGAGTTATTGACTTTCGAAGTTGAAAAATTTGTTACCCTTCTCTTGTTAACCGCCTTACATAAAAACAAATAAAATCACTTTAATATGGCTTTGTAAATACTGCGAATGAAATTGTTTTAGACAAAACCAGTCCGTTAGTTTTTTAGATATCCGCTATAATTATCATTTTGCGGAACCCTATCTTCATGCGTGTACGGTAGTCACTTAACCGATTATTTTAGAATGTTAAAGCATCCAAATATTTAAATAACCTACTACAAGAACATTTTAAAAAAAAAACTTGGCCTAAAATCATCGAAATTTTCTATAATCATTCTAGATATAAATTTTTAAGGAGTTACCTAATTTTTTTTTGATTTAGTTCGTTTTAGAGCCTCACAATAAAAACCAATCCACTAAAAAATCTTTTTAAGATTTTACTTTAATTTACTCTAAACGGCACATTATTTTGTTTACAATAAATACTCAAGAAATTATAATATTGCAGCGGTTAGGTAAAAAACACCCCCATCACCATCACTCTAACAGACATTCAATAATATTATTGAGGGCAGTTCACGGCACAGGAGCGCCGAGATAACTGGTGCGAGTGTTGAGTCAGTGATCTGATAAGATACCGTAACTCACCTCGTGTTTATTCTCGCCGATGTGAACAGATACGCGTTGATCCAAGATGTAAATATCGCTACAGCAGCAGTCAGCACCACAGTCCTAAGCTGGTATTTCCCAAATTGTCCAATTTCTTCGACTAATATCGTATCCAGATCTACACCATTTTTTTTTTCAGATCCCTTTTCTGCAGCTATTGAACTTCGTTTAGAACCCTCCGTTTCCATATTTGACAATTGAAATTTATTCACACAAATTAATAAAGTTCTACAAAAACATATTTTATTTATCACTATTTTACACTTTTTAAAATAATGCCGATGTACTGGCATAGGGATTCTTGATTAAAAATTCAACCCCTTACTTATGAAAACCTATTATTTCTGTTATCTTACATCGTATCGTAGCACAACAAACAACAAATCACTGTTCAGGACAATTGATTTAAATGATTTTTTTTAAACATGAATTTAATATCAAAATTAGAAATCCTATATTTTATAACATTGACAACACTGACACCACTATGACTATTGTCAAATTTAATAATTCCAATGCTTTTCCTCTTATCTCTTTATCGGTCTCTGTACATTTCTATTTCTTACAATAATATGGCTGTAGAGTTTAGTTTCGTCGTCGGTTTGATAGTAAATATCTTGATTGTTGAAGTCGCTTTGACTTTCAGAGATATAAATAAGTACCTACTTTTATTGTAAAACTCCTCTTTGTTCTTAGAAATGGCGAAGTCTGTAAACAAAGTAGGTAAGATTATTTCAATGTAAATATAACTAAGAAAAACTAAATATTGAAAATTGAACATAATTATACGAGCTTTCTTCTATGGCTTCAATACCCGGCAACGCAAACTTTCATTCAAATTGTACTAAATTACTAGCTTTTGCCCACGGCTCCGTCCACGTTTAATTTGTTTACCGGCGTGGAATTCCCACCGCAACTCCTTGAATAAGAAGTTTGCCTCAGCAAGCTATAACCGTAGCTATAGTTCGTCTACGTAAGTAAAGTTTGGCAATAGGCTTCAGTGACCGCTTACCATCAGGCGGACTGTAAGATTGTTTGCCACCTTTGTGGTATAAAAAAAACATTAATACTAGCAAACGCAAGGTTCTACTTTATATCAATGACTTGTTAACCGCGGATAACTTGTGACAAAAATAGAGACCACTCAGTCCAAAGCTCCCGAACTAAGGGCGGGAAAACTTCCTAATTCATAATCAATCAGTTCACCACTAAAAACCCCATTCTCTTCCAAAACCCTAAACCTCTTACTGTCTATACATGATATTGTAGCAGGTCATACACTAACAAGCCGTCGGACCGACAATGTCACATCTTATAATCTTATGGAAGTCACAAAATCATATAAATAGGGACAGTAATGACATTTGTTTCAAAATGGCAGGTTTCCATAGAAACTTAGGTATACTAATACATTCACAAAAGCCGTATGAGCAAATTATTGAATTTTCTCAATTCAATATGGTTGAATCATATTCGCATTCGTAGGAACTTTGATAATATGAAATGCTGATCGCATCCTGACACTTGAGTCTGTAACCTCAGTTTAAACATTCTGTGTCGCAACACTTGCAAGTGATAGTTTTTAGGGTTCCGTACCCAAAGGGTTATTAGCGGAAACCTATTACTAAGACTCCGCTGTCAGTCCGTCCGTTTGTCACCAGGCTGTATCTCATGAACCATAGTTAGACAGTTGAAATTTTCACAAATGTATTTCTGTTACCGCTATAACAACAAATACTAAAAAAAAAGAATACAATAAATATTTAAGTGTGCTCCCATACAACAAACGTGATTTTTCGTGATTGATAGCGGCAACAGGTAGACGCTTAAAATATTCACAGAATATTAAGTTATATAGTCGCTTTAAAAAGAAATAATTAAATTAAAATAAAACAAATATTTAAGGGGGGCTCCCATACAACAAACGTAATTTTTTTGCCGTTTTTATAGATAATGGTACGGAATCCTTCGTGCATGAGTCCGACTCGCACTTGGCCGATTTTTTGCAATTGATACCCATTTCAATGTTTTATAGGTATAGCACGGATGTATAGGTACTTAAATGACACAAGATAAATATTGTTCTTTACCACCTATTGTATAAACGCCGTTTTGTTGTGACCGACATTGATACATTGATACTCGGAGCTGGCATGTTTTTTTACGATCGAACTTTATGTTATTTACAAAGTGGGTATTATACATAATTAATAAAGTTATCTTATTTTTTTCCGTTTATTTGACTGAAGTAAGTTCATCAAGTTTATCTTATCGAAGCGCAGCAAGCGATACCGAGCGATACCGAGCGATACCGAGCGATACCGAGCGATACCGAGCGAAGCGTCGCGTCCTCGGGAGTTTCTCCATATGCAAATCTTACAATCCCGTTTCCTTATAGAACGCTTAGGAGGATACACTTCGCTGCGCGGCTGCGGCAGCGGGCTTCATACAAACGAATTTTTCACTTATTTTTGACACTTGTTGATCAAACACCACGAAATTTTGAAGACATGTTCTAGTAATAAATATCTAGGTCTGCAATGTGCCAGTTTTCTATAAAATTTTATAGTTTCTAAAGTTATAGGTACAGGATTCTAGTTTTACATACAAATGGGTTCAAAAAAGATTTCTAGTTAATAAAACGTTTCACAAAATTTTGGAAAAACCCCATATCTCCCCATATCCCCCGTATTCGGCTTGGGATTATGACCAAGAAATTTCATACTGATTGATTATCAAATGTCAAAAACAAATGAGAAATTCGTTTGTCTGAAGCCCGCTGCGAGGCGCCGCGAAGTGTATCCTCTTAACAGTCTTCCATAATATTGTGTACAAAGGCAGATCTATCGTATCGTAACGAAGCCTAAATTTTAAAATTCGAGTAAGAATGTGATATACTAAAGGTCGACTTTTTGTATTTTGTATTACTCTTAAGAAAAAATACAATTGAAAACATCCTCAAATGTAAACATAGGTATATCATGTCCGCAATTTAGTTAAAAATGTACGGAATTTTTGCTTAGAATTTATACCGTAATTAATGGAAGCCCCCTTACTGGGCTTTTAAATATTTTAACTAATTTTTAGTCTGCGTATTTTGCCTTTAAGGGTTTAATCAAAAACTTGCTCAGATGCACACAAGGCTTATTAAGAAAATAGATAAATCATTTAAAGGACAAGGATACATTTGATTTAATTATCGTAAGGGATGAATGTTGTAAAACCGTTTCCTTCTTACTTACGTTATAATGGGAACTTCTTTGCAAAATTTCCACTTGCTAGACACAAATATGTTGAAATTATCATACAAATTTTTACCTCTATTTTGCCCTATAGGGTATTTTTTCAAACATGGTAAAACACGTACCAAGTTTTATGCATCTAGCTTCAAAAATTACGAAATTCCATACAAACTTTCAACTCACATTTTGCCCCCTTAGGGGATGCTTTTGTAAAATCCTTTCTTAGTGCTCACCTACGTTATAACGATCCTCGTTGCGAAATTTTAATTATTTTAGAATTTTAGAAATTATCATACAAATTTTAACCCCTATTTTGCCCTTTAGGGGATGATCTTCCAAAAATAGTAAAACACGTAAATCTTAATTTTTAAATGAAAGGCCAAATACCAAGTTTTATGGATTTCCGTACAAATTGTCAACCCCTATTTTAAGTCCCTAGGGGATGATTTTTGCAAAATCTTTTGTCATCCATATACATTTAACCGTCAGAGAATATAGAAGATATGTGATTCCAATGACAATTGTCGCAAAACTTATCATATATTTTAAGTACAACAATAGACTTCCTGCTACAGATATATGACAGTATGCGAAGCGGTGACTCTGTCGAATGTTGTGCACAACAATAGAACAGTGAATATCAGCAATCGCGTGAGCCGACGAGCTCGTGTGGTGCTTCGACAAACATTGTGCACATCCTTTAGTAAATGTAATGGGAGCTCAGGAACATCTGCAGAAATTATTTACAACTTTCCTTTAGTTGTTGATGAGTACACGGTACTACCATCGCTTTCGTTCCTGATGAGTACACGCTACCACCATTGCTTTAGTTGTTGATGAGTACACGGTACCATCATCGCTTTAGTTGCGGATGAGTACACGGTACCACCATCGTTTTAGTTGTTGATGAGTACACGGTACCACCATCGCTTTCACTATGGTTACTTTTATAACTAAATTAATTTCTTTCTTCTGTCAAAACTTCTTTTCATTTTGATCGGTTGGGCAGCGTTCGGAAATCTGCTAATATTTTCTCGTCCTTAATACCCCAGTGCTTGAAGACAAAAGTCTTCAACCAATGTGTGTTGCCAGTGATGACTTACGGCACTGAGACGTGGCCGCTAACGATGGGCCTTATACGAAAGCTCAAGATCGCTCAGCGAGCGATGGAAAAAGCTATGTTCGGAGTTTTCCTACGTGATCGAATCAGGAATGAGAAAATCCATCCATCGCTAGATGGACAGATGACCTCGTAAAGGTAGTGGGGAGCCGTTGGTTACAGGCGGCACAGAGTCGCACGCTGTGGAGAAAGTTAGGTGAGGCCTATGTCCAGCAGTGGACGTCAATGGGCTGATATGATGATATGATGATGAACTGCAATGGTCCTCTAATAACTTCAGTCCAAATACACACGTGTGACCTGTTATTTAAGAAAACATCACTTTAATGTTATGAAAAAGAAAAAACTATAAGTCTCCAGTCTCCATACCTGGAGACACTCACGGACTTTCAACGCAGAAACCTGTAGTTAATATAACTCCTATTGTAGTTTTCACTCGGCATAACTTACGAAACACTGCGTTTTGATTTACTTTTCGATTTTTTTTATATGTTATCCTTAACTCGAGTCCATTTTCAAGAGCTTCTGTAAGTACCTTTGTACTTCTGTAGGTACCTTTGCACCTCTGTAGGTACTGTAAAAGGTCGGGGATACCTGATAGGTATTTAGGGGAAGTGGAAAGAATACAATTTTATTATTATTAAAAAGTAATGTATGAAGTTAAAATTTGTATCTCAGATAAAAGAAACATTGTCAGTGATTAAGAGTAGTGTAAGGGTGAAGAAACAAATAGTTACACCCCCAAATCATATTTGATTCCCACATCCTGACAAGAATCTTCGAATCTTACGGTAAGAACAGCTTTTGCCCCGAGTACCTCTTCAGCAATCATTATCAGCCAGCGAGTTGTGACTTTTTTTTTTTTTATATACCAGTAAGGTGGCAAACAAGCACACGGCCGCCTGATGGTAAGCGGTCAACGTGGCCTATGGACGCTTGTAACACCAGGGGTATCACTCGCGCGTTGCCGACACTTCAAAAATCCAATAACTTCTTTCTTGAAGAACCCCATGGACGACATCCTTAGAGAAAACCTTGGCAGGGAGCTCATTCCACAGCCCAAGCGTTCGCGGGAAGGAAGTTTTTCTGAAACCGCACTGTACGCGACCATTTCGGTTCTAGAGTGTGAGAATGAATTCGCTGCTTATGGCGAGAGGTGCGATGGTAGAAAGTAGCCGTAGGCATAATTTCGAACAATTACTTAGAACACATCCCATTGCACAAGCGGTAGAACACACAGGGAGGCAAAGACTCTCCTTAGACTTAAGGGTTCGATACGGCAAGTGAGTTTGGGATCGTCGACTATTCTCACAGCTACATAAGACATAAGAGTTACAGTACCTTTGTACTTCTGTACGTAGCTTTGTACTTCTGTAGTTACCTTTGTACTTCTGTACGCGCCTTTGTAATTCAGTAGGTACCTTCGTACTGTTGTAGGTACCTTTGTACCTCTGTAGGTACCCTTGTACTTCTCTAGGTAGCTTTGTACTTCTAGAGGCACCTTTGTACTTTTGACAGTACCTTTGTACTTTTGACAGTACCTTTGTACCTCTGTAGGTACTCTTTGTACTTCTGTAGGCACCTTTGTACTTTTTTAGGTACCTTTGTACCTCTGTAGCTACCCTTGTACTTCTGTAGGTACTGTAGAGATTACGACCTCTCTTTAGGTAAAAAGGAAGTAAATATGCTAGCGAACGCTTTTACGCAGCAAATACTTCATAGTGTTTTTACTAAAATATAATAGATGGTGTCAGTGTGTTTTTGAATAAAAACAATCGGAACATCGAGTGTGTCAATAATTTCATTGATTGATATTCCAGTGAAAAATATACATCGGACAAGTCTAAATAAACTTGTAGGGTCGATTCCTGTCTCTATCAGGGAGCCCTAGAATATTTAGAATGGTTTTACATTGCCAATAAGTTCATGGTCAGATACTCCAGTATCAAATATATTTGAAACACTGCCACCTTCGTAGACCAATAGATGTTAACTATATTGTAAACCCGAAAGCGACCCGACGTGGATTAAGGATAACCTGGAGACCGACGAAACATGATAGCTAAGTCTTACTTGGATAATAATTCTCCTAGTTAGAATATGAGTCTAAATGGTGATTATTCTTATTCTAATTATAAAAGACCAATATAAAAAGATCTCCCTAAACCGTGTTATTATAGCAGAGATTCTCGATACATAATAAAAAATAGGTAGTAAGCATCGTCATTACGCCCCGCCCGCTGCAGTACCTTTGTACTTTTGTACCTCTGTAGGTACCCTTGTACTTCTGTAGTTGTCCCTGTACTTCTACAGATAGCTTTGTACTTCTGTAGGTATCCCTGTACTTCTACAAATAGCTTTGTACTTCTGTAGGTATCCCTGTACTTCTACAGATAACTTTGTACTTCTGCAGGTACCTTTGTACTTTTGTAGATACCTTTGTACATCTGTAGGTACCCTTTGTACTTCTGTAGGTACCTTTATACTTCTTTACGGATCCTTAGTACTTCAATAGGTACCTTTGTACTTTCGTAGGTATCTTTGTACTTCTGTAGGTACCTTTGAACTTTTGTACCTCTGTAGATATCCCTGTACTTCTTGAGATACCTTTGTACTTCTGTATGTACTGTGGGTGTTGGGCGGCCAGTAGGTAAGTTAGGGATGTAAATTAAATTCTGAAGTGAAAAAAACTTTGCAACCCGTGTGAAGACGGGAGGTGAGCTTACTTTATTTGTTTCAGAATACAAATTCAATTTGTTTTTTCTACGTTACAATATATATATTATAAAAAAAAAACACAAAGATGTTGACTCGATTGCGGTCTGAATTGTTGAATGTTTTATATTTTGCGTGGTTCTTCGCCATGCCCTTGCGGACCCTTAAAATATTTTCTAGAACTTCTGAGTGGCATTCTAATTCTAAACTACATCGAACCTTAAAAGGATAAACATAGACATAGTCCATTTCAATCATTCAACTTTAAAAATATATTTCTATCACCGATTAGAATAACTGCCAATACAACAACATGCATAGATAATATTTTAAAAATTGTATTACAGTTACAAAAAGAAAAGTATCATAAATAACCTTACTTCTGACCATTGTAGGCAGTTAGTGCAAATTGAATTGTTAAGGGAGAATAAATGTAAGGAAAAAGTTGTTATAAGACCTAAAACTAAACTTGGATATTTAAAAATAATTTATTGTTAAAAATTCCATCTCTTGTCGAATATAATGATCTAAATACACAATATTATATGTTTTTCAAAGTTTTTAGTGATGAGTACGACTCTGTAGTTAAACCCAAGAGTGTCTTAGGTAACCAACGTTCATGCTTTACCCAACTAGCACATTAGCACATTTTTACAGCTTGTCTTACGGCTTTTAGTTCTAAATAGGTAGTATATCAGTGTCAAAATAATCTTTCTGTTATAAGGTGGACTCAAAGATGCAAATGAGTACTTAAATTCACTCGCAGTTGTGGTGGCATAAAGTCGAAATTGCTACCATTAACTGTAAATAGGCTATAGTTGCCACTAATGTAGCACCAGTGGTAGCAAATAAGGTTTTAAAGCCACTGATATGTGTGTTATTGTTTTTGTTTTCTAATTAGTGTCATTATTTATAAATGTTTTTTTTTCGACTTGTTGGTATAAATTTTTAAAGTGTGCCGTCGGAAATAGGTATAGTACTGGATTCAAATATACATGTATTGTCACTTATCTATGTGTCATTGCAATTAGTTTATTATTCAATCTAATCAAATAGTAAAGTTTGTTTATTGTTCTTTAACCCAGCAACAGAGATTGTTAGCACTATAAGGAAATTTCATAATATAATTTTATTAATTTGATTTTTATTAACTTATTGTTTTACAATTTTTATTTACTTGTTTTAGCCTTTACCCCCGGAAAATTATACCTTAAAAAATTATTATTTTCCTTTGGATATGATCCAAGTAGAAACAAAAGACTGTACTATTCAAAAAAAATTGAAAAGCACAACGAAGCGAAATATCAAAAGTATTGACGCATTTTTCGAAAATTCTAAAAAAAGAAAAATCCAAGCAAAATCTTCGTGTGTCAGTCAAGGTAATGAAAATGGAATCTCTTATATTTCTACCAATAATGATGACGCAACGTCTGCGAGTCACCTATTAAAAATTGAAAAATATAATGTGAAAAAGATAAAGGATATACCCTCGGATGAGCATTGGAAATACGCAGATTTAAAAGTTAAATATTATACACAATCACACGACGACCAGCATTATCTAAGTAAACGGGATTCCATATATAATATCACAAAACAATTAGCGATGAACTGTGATTGTAAAAAGTTCTTCATTGAAACTAAAGATAAGCGGGAATATTAATTTTATTCTTTTACAACCTCTTAACATTCTTCAACTTACTTTTGTACTTTTACCTGAGAATACAAAAGCTTAAAAGCAACAATAGATTTCTCACTTCTCCGACCCCACCCTCGTCCACGAATACCTGGGCTACAAGTAATATTTAAACGATACTCTTATACAAGCTTACATCATCATGGACGCTTCAGACTTACAAAACAGTTACTACGACCAACAACTGTATGAACTCTGTATACAGGAAGAAAGAAAACTCATCGATGAATATGATCAATTGCTCTATAAAATATGTCTACAAGAAGAAAAAAATCACCAGTGCAACAATCAAGGACAGACATGGTAAGTTTTTGGTTTCCTAGCTGTCTTCTCTCGACTTGTTTTATTTTTTACAGTTAGAAAAAAAAAAATCGTTTAGCATTGGAGGGGTGGGCAATATAGTATAGTATAAAGTATGTATTTTAGTTTGAGATTATTGTTACTGTTAGTATAACAAAATGTGGTCGCTTACTAGTGAGAAAGTAATTTTACTCGACAAAGCGATTATTTTAAGTAGATTCCATCGTTATATTAGATTTTGGTTTATAAGTGGCAAGCTTTCTAAATCAATGATTGAGGATCCTGACTTTAAACCGTATTATACACCATGTAATACGCATTTAATTAATCAAAAAGATCAAATTGATGGATTTTTATCGGTCGTAGCATATTGCACTTCTTGTAAAAATAGTAAATAAACGTGTGATTGTTTTTAAAGTGAGTAATTTATAATGTTCTTATTTTCTAAATATATATTTCTGTTTTATTTTTTATAATAACTTGTGTTTTTTATTGTTTTCAGCCAAGTTGGTGGAAAAAGAAAAATTGCTCCAGGTGACGAAAATGCACTCGAAAAACGGCCTCTACATCAAGGGGTGCACCAGAAGCAGTACCATCGACATCATCAGCAGCTGCATCGTCTACTTTTTTAGATGTTAGTTCCAATATTGATAAGATTGAATGCCCCCAATGCAAAGTTTTAATCCACAAAAAACATTTTACTAGTCATTTAAAAAGTAATTCTCACAAAAAAATTTGTCATGAAAAGTTTTCAAATGTTCATTTAATTGAAACTGCATTTGGGGCACGCATATTAACCTATAGAATAACCCCAAAACAAACTGTAGCGCAGGTAGAATTCGAGACGCTGACTCGTTTCTCCAAGGTATTAAAGAAACTTTGTTTCAGTTAATAAGTGATTGCATTAATCAATTATTTACCCAGATATAACCCAGATATTAAAGCAATTAATTACAATTCATGTTAATTTGGACTATAAACAGAGGGTGCTAAAGACAACGTTAAACTATTTTTATTGCAATTGTTGTCTTCAAATATTCTATTTTCCCATTGTGGGATTAATGTTAAAAT
The DNA here is from genome assembly GCA_946406115.1 of Apoda limacodes. Lineage (NCBI taxonomy): Eukaryota > Metazoa > Arthropoda > Insecta > Lepidoptera > Limacodidae > Apoda > Apoda limacodes. The sequence goes on from OX291556.1 coordinate 27,407,856, forward strand.
ATTAGTAACCCTTTTTGCTTCCTCAGATTGTGAGCTTGGACTATAACCATTATTTGCGCGTAGTTCTTGATCGATGAGTTTTCTTTCTTCCTGTATACAGAGTTCATACAGTTGTTGGTCGTAGTAACTGTTTTGTAAGTCTGAAGCGTCCATGATGATGTAAGCTTGTATAAGAGTATCGTTTAAATATTACTTGTAGCCCAGGTATTCGTGGACGAGGGTGGGGTCGGAGAAGTGAGAAATCTATTGTTGCTTTTAAGCTTTTGTATTCTCAGGTAAAAGTACAAAAGTAAGTTGAAGAATGTTAAGGGGTGTAAAAGAATAAAATTAATATTCCCGCTTATCTTTAGTTTCAATGAAGAACTTTTTACAATCACAGTTCATCGCTAATTGTTTTGTGATATTATATATGGAATCCCATGTACTTAGATAATGCTGGTCGTTATGTGATTGCGTATATTATTTAACTTTTAAATCTGCGTATTTCCAATGCTCATCCGAGGGTATATCCTTTATCTTTTTCACATTATATTTTTCAATTTTTAATAGGTGACTCGCAGACGTTGCGTCATCATTATTGGTAGAAATATAAGAGATTCCATTTTCATTCCCTTGACTGACACACGAAGATTTTGCTTCGGTTTTTCTTTTTTTAGAATTTTCGAAAAAATCGTCAATACTTTTGATATTGCGCTTCGTTGTGCTTTTCAAATTTTTTTGAATGGTACAGTCTTTTGTTTCTTCTGGGCTCATATCCAAAGGAAAATAATAATTTTTTAAGGTATGATTTTCCGGGGATAAAGGCTAAAACAAGTAAATAAAAATTGTAAAACAATAAGTTAATAAAAATCAAATTAATAAAATTATATTTATGTAATTTACTTATAGTTAAAGAACAATAAACAAACTTTACTATTTGATTAGACTGAATAATAAACTAACACACATAAATTGCAATGACAAATAGATAAGTGACAATACATGTATATTTGAATCCAGTACTTTACCTATTTCCGACGGCACACTTTAAAAATTTATACCAAAAAGTCGAAAAAAAACATTAATAAATAATGACACTATTTAGTATGTAATACCGTTATCAAATAATAAAACAATAACACATATGGTATAAAGAAAATTAAGTACTTAAACTCACCTCCATTTGACGAGATATGAACACAAAACACTGTAGGTATTACTTTAAAACTCACAAATAAGACAGCAGAATGAATTTTACTGGACCTTCTTTTATACAAATCATAGCATACATGTCTTAATAACCAGGATGTGGCAGAGACCTCACATGAAGGGTAAGAAATAAATCAACGTCTGAATTTTAAAGCTTAAGTTACACCAAACAATAAGTTATCTATTGTTATCACATGTAAGTACCTGTATTTGCTTGTCACAGAGCTTAAATAAATATTTTTAATTGAAAATATTTCTAAAGATGACGCCTCTTCGTAGTAAAACATGTATCAACCTGTTAGCAGGGACCTCCACGACATTTAAGAAATAAATCAACGTCTTAATTTTGAAGCTTAAGTTCAAAGAATAGAAACCAAACAATATGTTATCTATTGTTATTACAATCCATTATTACTGGAATCGTTGCTAGCCACAGAGAATTACAAAAAAATTATCCTCAGGACGACGTAGATACAAGAAACTAAAAGAACCAAACTAAATAATGAATTATCTATTGTAGTTAAAATTAGGCAGCGAATTAAAATAGTGAGACCGCGAATTAAAATAATTAGACCGCGAATTAAAATAATTAAACCGCGAATAAAGTTGATTCACATATGATCCGCGAGTGTGAAAGAGAGCTTTTTCGCATCCCCCCAATAACCCCCTCAGAGGCCCCTCTGCCCCAGTTCTCGTACCTCCCTACTACTCATAAATAAGTTTCAAAAGGCTAACTTAAAGAACCCAAATAAGCGATTATGACTTATTTGGAACTACTAAAAGCTTTTAGTTGTAATAATTACTTTTGGTTATGACATTCACTCAATTGCATTCACAGTATGCAAATAGGTGATTTTTAATCCTCATGGTGCAAAATGAGGCGTAAATAAGTGAGGATTAGAACTGTAAGATACAAACCATGTCTTCAAGATTGAGTTTTTAAAATTGTGAAAGTTTGAATACGACATTATGTTATTGACACCTAACTACAACTGTGGTACTTGTAACTTATGTAATTTTACTATATAATAAAATTTAAATAACCAAAAACACTTGTTTTGAATACCCAAAAAAAGTAAGGTTATAATCATATTTACTTTTTAATTTATTATTCTAATAAACTTAATCTAATGAAAGGCGCAATCTATAAAGAAATATCATATATAATTCACATTACAAAATAAATCGCTACTACTTTTATGCTAACTAAATGATAAAACATTGAAGTTACCTAATAATAAATAGAAACACGATAGGACTTACCTAATTACACACGAGTCGCATTTGAGTGCTTAATAACTTTGAAGTTACTTTTGGATTTTATTTTAAATATTAATAATTAGATTTTTTGCACTCGAACATTTTTTTAGCAATTCTTTATCACCTGATGAATGAACGAAATCGTTTTTCATTCAATTACTTATTCGCTACGCACAACTTACACCCAGGGTTCTAGTTTCCACTACAGAGTATAATTTAAACTATTAAGGAACCCATTTAGAACCGAAAATAGGCTGCAATTTTTCTCCTCTTTGTGCCATTAGGGTGGCATATGGGTTGCCTGCACCTATATACAACTTAAGAATGGCTGTAATTTTTACCTTAGGTACTACTCGGTCCTAATATATAACGCATATGTCACCTGTTGTGTTAGTTGGGTAGTGATTGGGCTACTGTAGGCATCCATGTAAGCAGAAAACGATTGTATGAGATATAGTGAATGAAAGTTTAATATAAGTGAGAAATTTAATGATTATGTTAAAAATACTCTAAATTATTTAAATTAATCTGTCGTATAGCAAAATCACGTTTTTTAAGTGATAAAATTAAAAATAGTAATGATAAAATAAAAACTACTTTAAGTATTATTAATGCTGAGACTGGAAAATCAAAATCTCATAAAACTGATTATTATCTAGAAGTTGATGGGACTGTTTTTAACTCAGAAACAGATATTGCCTCATTGTTCAATAATTTTTTTCCGGGATATTCCATTCTCAACTACCAACCCACTAAACTCATCTCCATTAATAGCAGGGGCTCTGTTAAAAGAAAATGTAAAAAAATGCCCAAAAGAATTTAAATTTAGACATGTAAATCATAATGATGTTATCAAAGCACAATTCTCTAAAAATAAAAAATACAGCTGACCTCTGGGGCCATTTAGTTACCTTAGCAAAAACCATTATTTCTGTGATTGCTTCCCAACTAGCTATAATATTTAATAGATCTATTGATTGTGGTTTATTTCCTGATATTATGAAATACAGTAAAATTATACCTATATTTAAATCAGGTAGTACTACTGACTTGTCTAACTTTAGACCTATCTCTATACTACCTGTTTTCAGTACAATCTTTGAAAGACTAATCTTTAATCAAATGAGTAGTTATTTTACTTCACAACTGACTTGCAAACAGTTTGGGTGCACAAAAGGTCGGTCAACAAGCGACGCTGGCGTTGACCTTATTCAGCACATATTTGATGCTTGGGAGGATTCAATGGATGCCTTGGGTGTTTTTTGTGATCTATTCAAGGCATTTGTGTTTGTGTCCAACAAGAAACCCTAATTAGGAAATTGCAACACTACGGTTTTAGAGGTACTGCACTTAACTGCATTAAAATAGCCGTTCCACAGGGCTCCATCCTGGGGCTATTCCTATTTCTTATATACATTAATGATCTGCCGGAGGTCGTTAAAAATAATCACGATATAGTATTGTTCGCAGATGACACATCACTTTTGTTTACAGTTAAAAGACGCGAAACAGTTCTAGATAATGTTAGCAACTGTCTGACTGAAGTTGTCCACTGGTTCAATATAAATAATTTGCTTTTAAACAGTAAGAATACTAAATGTATTAGATTCTTAACGCCAAATGTTAGTCAAGTAAGAACCAGTGTACTTATAAAAGGGGAGCAATTAGATGTTGTAGATAGCGCTGCATTCTTAGGCATTACTATAGATGCAAAACTTCAATGGGGCCCACACATAGCTGGATTGGCGAATAGACTTAGTTTTGCAGCTTTTGCGATTAAAAAGATTCGTCAACTTACAGACGAAGCCACAGCCCGGCTAGTATATTTTAGTTACTTTCATAGAGTGATGTCCTATGGTATCTTATTATGGGGACACGCAGCTGATATACAGACAATATTTGTACTGCAGAAGAGGTCTATTCGAGCAATATACAATTTATCTAACAGACACTTAATATTAAGGGATAAATTTAAAGAGATCAATATAATTACTTTACCTGGTCAATATATATTTGATAATTTAATGTATGTTCATAAGAATATTAATTTTGTTTAAAAAAATAGTGATGTTCATAATCGAAATACAAGAAATAGACACAATCTGGCTCTGATCCACACAAGGCTTGAAAAAATTGATAAATCATTTAAAGGACAATGTATCCGTTTTCACAACAAAATCCCTGCAGAAAAATGTAAATTGAATTTAAAAAAGTTTAAAATTTTTGTTAAACAGAAACTTGTCAAAAAAGCATACTTTTCAACTAAAGACTATCTTATAGATAAAAACGAATGGGAATAATGAAAATGTTCTCATAGCACTTATATTTGGAAATGTACCAATCGTTACACAATAAAAATTGAAAAGAGCGATAGCTGGAGAGTTTCTTTCGCCGTTTCTTCTCCCCAGAATGCCATCTTGATTCCGAAACAGTAGTAGTTTATAGATTCCTCGCATATTATACTGACGTCAAAAAACTGATATTGTATCCTATTTTTAAAAATTAACTATTTGAATTTGAATATCTGAATTCTATGCACAGATAGAAGGATTCTATGGCAAACTTCCATGCACACCACAGTACCTTTGTACCTCTGTAGGTATACCTGTACTTATTTTTGACATTCACTGATCAAGCACTTTGCAGATGTGTAGCATGGTTTTAAATCTTAATTTAGACCATTTGTATCAAAAACTTTTGTCCCGTATAACTTTTAACGTCCACAGTTTAATAGACAACTGACACACTGCAGACCTAGATATTCATTTCTAGGACATGTCTTCAAAATTTCATAATGTTTGATTATTAAAGGTCAAAATATAAAAAGCTTTTACTGAATTACCCTCGTTCTTTGACCTACTGCGTCAAATCTTAGTAGTCCATTTTTATCTACTTCTTTCCAACTAACCAGTTTTTTAGTGTTAGCAATCACGAATGTAATGGGGCACACAGGAGGTAAGGATCGATTTCAAAGATGTCGTTGTGCCAACCGTCATCCACTGCTGCTAACTATATTCATCTCATTCGCTATTTCATTATTATTCTATATATACATATAATACGTGGTATATATACGTCTACTAAAGGTACCTTTAGTAAGGATTTGTTTGAGGTTTCATTTTTAAAATAAATATATATATATTAGTGCTTGTAACTCATTCCAGTTAAAGCTAAAGTGCCAATGGAGCGTATCTACTCGGGCCAGGGCCCAGTTAGAGAGCAGAGCGACAGCAAAAAGAGCTCGTTCTGCCCTTTGGCTAGGAAACCCTAAAAAAAATTATTTTACCTCCTGACTAAAAAAAAATAATTGGCCAATTGCGATACGGACTCGCGCACGAAGGGTTCCGTACCATTACCTACAAAAACGAGCAAAAAAATCACGTATGTTGTATAGGAGCCCCCTTAAATATTTTTCTTTCTGTTTTTTTGTATTTGTTGTTATAGCGGCAACAAAAATACATCTTCTGTGAAAATTTCAACAGTCTAACTATAACAAAATCCAAATTACCTTTCAGGTACGGAACCCTAAAAACTAAAGATTACGTTACTACGAGTATCTTGCATTTATTTATAACCTTACTTGGTACTTGGGTTTTTATCGGTATGGTATACACAATATATTCGGTATATACCGTAAAACAGAGTGAATAGGGATAAAATGGTTAGCATATAGTTTTTTGTTGAATTTTGTAGAAAATATGAACGGAAAGGGGGTGTATAGGAACAAACTTCGGGGAAATAGGCACAACTTATGGTTAGATAGAGATAATCAAGAGGTATAATAGGAACAGAAGGGTTTCAATAGGGATAGGGTTGACACTGAAATTTTATTTTGTTAAACAAGATAAATTTCTAAAGCACTGAGGTTTTGCAGTATTTATTTTCTTTCGGCAGGTCAGAAAGAAAATAAAGTAACGAGAAAGAGTTATAAGTGTAGATGAAAGGATTTAAAGGTGACAATGTTTTACGGTTGATAGAATGGAAAATAAAAAATATTATAAATAGGATATAGGTAGTACCTATGTCATAATACCCATTAAAGTGAAATTAAAAAGTTTTTCTAAATTATACAAAACGAGTTTAAATTTTTAACTTCATAAATAATGAACCATAAAGCACTTAGGTAGGTACTTATTTCAATTAATTGTTAGTACTATTATTTATTAATCAATAAATATATGGATATTTAAAAATCATTTTCACAAAATATTAATGCATATCCATGCAAATTTGAAAAAATATACTTAACATATGTATAAAAGTAAATAAAAATTAGTACCTACCCAATATGTAAAACTATTTGGTTCCTATAGAGGTGCTTAAAATCAAGACCTTCAGTCGTTGGATAAAGCTGAATATTTGATAACAAAAGTGACAGCCCTAGCCAAATATCCCTATTAACACATAAGGCGTTCCTATTAACCCCAATTCAGAGGGAGTAGGGATTGAACATATTTTCAAATATTTTTATGAAACTGGCCGATATAGGTTTGACTGTCGTTTAATAAATTATAGAAGAGCTTATCTCCTATATTACTTGTATAGCACATTTTGTCGTTAAACTTAGAGAAATAGGTCAAAATTGACTCGGAAGTTTTAAAATCGGCCCTGTTCATCCCATTTTACGGTATACATAATCCTCAGCTCGACTTAACAAGTTCTATTGTACAAAACCGGCTGTGACCACAACCAGGTGTGGCAGCAATGGTTCCAAGTTGTACAATACACTAGTTGCACCATATTTTAAGTAGCATCAAAAATACTTCTGCAGAACCAAACTTAGCTGTTAAAAGTTGAGACAGGTAGGGGGCGTTTGCTCAAGGGCCCTTCTTACCCAACGACAAACTACATATCCTATTGGCACTGCCTAAACATTTACCTTATTCTGGATTACCGTAAAACAAAATTTGAGGCCGGAATAACTACAACCAAACTTCTTAGTATATTTCTTTATTAAAGAGTTGCCGTAGGTATCCCAAAACGATAACCAAATTTGGTCCAGAGCCGTTTGTAGAAGCTAGTAAATAAATATATAACTTTTTCCTAATTGTATTATTGAATTCACGATACTTCGGATAATACGAATATTTTTTAAGCCATCTGAAAAAAATCTGATGTTTGATGAATAAGGCTTAGGTAAATTGTGGAACTTACCTCGATAGAAAAAGTTAACGTTACATTTACTTACTTATTATCAAAACCACATTAAAATGCAGCCAAGCGTTCCAAAGCGTGTTTTTGACACGACGCAGTGATATCACTTTACGTATACGCGCGACTCACGGCTCGCGGCTTTCGGGCGAAGCGACCTGCGTCGGAGGGAGAGCCGGTCGTACTACTCTGTGGTCGTACTGTTATATATGATATTGTTGCTGTGTGTCCGTAGCCGTAACGTACAAACCTACTAGTGGATGTATTATTGTGGTTCTTAGTGTCATTGCTTTTCCTATTAATCTTTAGTGCGATGATCACGTTGGCTAGGTATCAAGTTACGACGTCAACAATTTTTGTTAGTATGGCGGCCGGTCGTTTTTGCCGGTAATTTGTATGTGTTTAGTCGAGCAAAATTTGTATTATTGCGTCAGTAAGAACTTACGTTGTTCAAGTTATGTGTAATATTAACTTTTAAAGTAGCGCCCTTACTTTATATCTACCTTGGTCAGCAAGTGTTTGTAAATAGCTGAGGATTGTTAAAGACGTCTGATCCTACTTATTTTATAAATCCGAAAGTTGGTTTGTTAGTTCAAAACTTACTCATAGATGGACCGATTTAGATCCCGGGTAAAGAATGAAACTGCTGGCTGGGTCTCGCTTCGCTCGCTCCGCAGCTACGTGATCACAAGAGAAACTGAACCTAACCCACCCAAAAAGACTTATACAGTGCGATTTCTGCCTCATTTTGTTTCATAGTATACAATCTCACTAGGTAGATTATAATCTAACGTCATTTACAATTTTACGGTCATTTGTAGGTTACAGAGTAACTATTGGATGCTGGCAATAAACTAATATTGTAATTTGTTTGTAACGCAAATGGTGGAGTTTTAGATGTGTGGGGGTGTGGCGCACGAGTACGTACGTGTATGTGTGTATATACATATTTAGATAGATATAGTGTACTTGATGGATTGATTACTGCATAACTGATTAGTAACAGGTGTACATCCGGGAGTTTCTTGTCACTACTTCTCCCCTTAGGCTAGTTTCCGAAGTGATGGTAGTTTAAATGATGTGCATTTGTTGCCGGGCTGTTGTGTAGGGGCTGGGTTTTATATGTATTTGTATATTGATATATATGTATTTCTATATGTCTGTATGTGTATATACCACCTGTGTATCACTGACTGCCTCAAATGAAAACCTCTGCTTCAGTTCATCATTGGTAACGTCAGAAAAATAGTTTCGTAAATTTTATTAACAAAAAAAAATCCACACAAAATAAGTACCCTTGGTATTTATTACTATATACTACACTATTACTATACTATTACCAAGGGTACTTATTTTGTATGAAACTTTTTTTTTTACAATTTACGAAACTATTTTTCTGACGTTACCCAATGATGAACAGAAGCAGAGGTTTTCGTATGAGGCAGGCAGTGATACACAGGTGTTATTTGAATATGTGCATGTATGTATATTTTATATCATCTTTAATATGTATATGAATACCTATTTATTTACATTTTTGTAAAATGTAAATAGGTATGTATGTGTATATATAGTATAATCGAAGTTTTATTGGAGTTGCTTGAGTGTGTCATTGCGCTTCCAATCGATCACGAGGATATACCGAGTTCGCTGATGCGTATGTCGCTTTTTGACCATTCTAGAACAAAATTGGCACACCGGCCGCAAGTGACGTACGATCAATGTCGTACTAAATGAAAGGCTTTGCGTCATCGCTTATCTTTACCGAACATAACTCATTGGTGTACCCGATGTAGGTATTTTTGCAGCCGGCTCTCCCACTATTGTTTGTTACTCAATGGAAACTGCTGGATGGATTGGGATGAAACTTGGCACACATATAGGTTAGGTTCTAAAATAGGTCATAGGCTATTCTTCATCCCGCAAAATTCAAAAGTTCCTACAGGAGTAACTATAACCAAATTCCACAAAAAACCGCGGGCAAAAGCTAGTTATGAATAACTCACCACTTTAGCCATATCCATAACTATAATATATTATCAGTTTCCTTTCTCCACTCGCATATTTGAAGTAAATAAAAAGTATCGCGTTCTGACAGAGTGCAGACTATGTAAGAAGTACGCGTTCTGACAGAGTGCAGACTGTAAGAAGACCCCAGGCTCAGATTAAATAGTAAATAGGATTATTTAGTCGGCGAGGAGCAATTACTTTGTTTTATTGGTGAGATTTTCGTTATTTCTACTTATTAATCAGGGACCATTACTTTTATAAAAAAAAAGTTGGTCTGGTACACACAAGCGGATTCGCCCCAGCCGGGTCGGCCTGGTACAAACGGGCGTATTCTGGGCCAATTCGAATACTCGTAGGTAGATTTTCAAATCCAAACTCAATTTTTGACAAAACTGACAAAAGACAGTAGAAAGGAAAAAAATGTTAAGACTCTTAAGACTTAATGTTCTGCCGAAGGTGATTTGGCCCAGTGCGGGTTGTGCACGGAAGTTCTACAACTGTACCAAATTATAAGTCTATAGCATATAGTTGCTGAGAGAAACTTATTTGGAACACGGACAGAGACCGAATTCTCAACATAAGGGTTCCTTCTTACCATTTTGTTTGGAACCCTAATAAATACTTTAACATTGTGTTTCTTAGTTCAGAAGAAAATTAAAAATCGAAAAATAAATTTATCTGATTTCGTTTATTTTCTGTAAGTTTTGCTTTAGGGGTTATTTTTTACTTCTTGGTGGATTTTTGAGGTCGGAATTATTTGGTTAAAATCTTATGTTCAGTTGACTTATAATAACGTTACATATTGATCGCCACCCAGTCGCCCCGCATACCTGAGTGTCGCCAAAGGGTGGATTATTCATTGCGTTTAACGAACAAGGCACAGGGCAAAGGGTGAGCGAAAGGAGCTTCACGTTTCACGTTATAGCACAATCAACGAAAGGAATGTCCTTCAGTTAATGCTCGCCTACTCTCAATACTTACCGACAGGATTATTTTATGTTTTTCGGGTCCAACACGCGAAACAAAAGATTTACTTCCATGTGACATTTCGGCCAGGTCGTGGTCACGAGCAGACTGTTTTCAGCGAGGTATTGTGTTTCTTGCGGAAACATTTAATTACCTGGTATAAAAATACTTTCAATGTCGTCTTCCGTCTCTTCAACTATTCCTATCCCCAGCCTGGTCGTGTGCTCCGATCGCGATGTGACGAGAAAGAAAGACAAACAAACAAACTCACTTTCACGTATAATATTAGTATGAACAATAATTGTATAATCCACTTTCTGTGACATTGTATTATTCATATATGTTTTTATACCACTAAGGTGGCAAATAAGCCTACGGTCCTCCTGATGCTAAGCAATGACCATATCCTTTAGACCATAACACTCGCAGATCCTTTATATATATTATCAAGCAGCCTCGTTTCACCAAACACTTTAGGCTTGCGCGACACGCGACACGCTACAGAGGGTGAGTTTATCGTCGCAACAGTGCTTTTGATGCAGTGTTGCCACCTTTAAAAAAAAAATATAGTATTTTAAACAAAAAGTTGTGAAATATAGTACTTTAGTAGTAGTGTTGTGAAATATAGTACCGCTTAGTTTACAGCACTATTAATATGGCGCGTGTTGTTTTCTTCTTTGAACACACCAGAGCAGAAAAGTTTGTGACACTGTACCTTAGTTTGACCTAACGAGACTTTGTTATGTAAAACTACCATCTGTAGCTGTTCTATTGTAGCAAAATTAAAAAATTCCATCACACATGACAGATTTTGGCGTGTTTCATAGTTCATCAACTTATCTAAAACAGATATTACATTAATGTGAGTATATATACGATTATTTATTTACTCACGCCACTAACACTTTGATAACGTCACGTCGCATTGTGTTTTTTTTTCTATTTGACAGTTTAAAGCCTCATAGCGATTTTCTACTTCAATAGGATTTGTTATGATGTCCATTACCGATACCATTGCCGCGCGCATAGGTATTAAACAGTACACAACATTATTGCACGCAGTAATGGAAATGTTATGTAATGAACTTGAAAACTATTAGCATTGAAGTAAGCAATTGCCTAGCCGGTGACAGCGTGATTCGTGAGGGTGGCTGGAATTGCGCGGGGCAATCAGTTTGACTTTGCCCATTGATTAAAATCAAACAATTAATAGAGTCTACTAGTGGGCTTAGCGGGGTGATTTAAGGCGATGTCTACGCGACCTTTGGGATCATTTTTTTTGTATGAAAAAATAATCACGTTAAGGACAAAAAATATATGCACCATCCTAATCTATATGCTTGATACTTCAACCCGTTACAGTTCAGGCACATAATATCCCAACACTATATATATGTGTCCTATACGTCATTGTGTACCAATTGTGTACTTAAGAAATAAGGGGTTAAATAAAAGATCTGGGACAGAATAGTCCCCCGTTGCCAGTTGCTATCAGACTATAACAAGTAGGTAAGTCAGGATTCAGTAGGAAGGTAAGCGAAACCCCTTCTGAAACTTAGGGCCTCTATTTTAGTTGTGAGTCTGGGATTGTGCAAGTGTGTGAGTTTGAGAGCAATCTTAGCTTGTCTTTGAACTGAGTCAAAAGTTAATGACTGTCTTTTTTGCGATTTTGATACGAAATGTTGCTACGAAATGTTGCTACCAAAAACTCATGCCGGGAGGTGGGTCAAATGCGAAAGTGAATCCTTTAAGTAAAATAGTTTTAACGTTGCAATTTTTAAATAAAAGTTTTTTTTCGCAATATGAACTCTATATCTTTGTTACTATCTACAAAAATATCAAAACAAATTACACTAAGTTCCTCGGAAGTCATAAGCGCCGCCGCCTGTGTATGTCCGGGTGTATGTCGCCAATAGACAACATAATTTCATAAAAAAGAGGGGTTTTAGTAACGGAAAATTTTTAAGATTCTTGTTAAGTACTGCACCCTGAGTCTAACTCGCACTTGTCAATTCTTATATTATTTATGTCTAGATGCGCCCTTTATTTTTTTATACTTTATTGCATACTATTTAAAAATAAAATACGGAATTATATAGTATAGTTTATTTTAAATTATTGTAAATAGCATTACAATTACGTAACAGTTTCAAATATAAATCTATGTCGACTGATACCTAGCAAGAATAGATGAAAATAGAAAGATCTCTGCACCACACAGGTACAGTACTGCACTAAAATACATTTTATTTTGAAGCATGACCGGTCAGTGACCAACTCGTACCCGTATCTTACTCACGAGTGAGATAAGGACGTTACTAGGCATTTTGTCTCTTTTTCTCCTGCATAACCTGCATTTCACTTTTCTTTGCTCCCAAATTTGACTCCCGCGTCAAAATATGACTTTGAAAAAAATACTGCAAAAAAACAGAAATAGCTAATAACGGGTGTCACAGATATTTAAGTAGAGGTCAAAAAGCAAAATAAAATTAATAAGTTTATACTAGCTAAATTACATTTTTTTTGGAAAAGGTTTCTCTGGATCCGCTGAGCAGAACCCACATAAATTTAATGTCTGTGTTCTTCGGGATACGGTTCAGACCTACGATGAGTTATCTTTGGTTCAGACCCTGAAAAAGTGAAAAGATGATTAATGAACTCTTGTTCGTGCGCTTGTGCACTGATTCGTATTCGATTCGTTTTTGTGATTTTGACGGACGTCAATCTCAATCTCAAAACGCGACACAGCCACAGCGACAGCCGCAAAATCCCGTGTCACATATGCCCCAAGTTTCTAAAACAAAGAGGTGAAGAGCGGGGGGCATCTACTAGGACGCTTGAAAGTGATAAATGTCCTGTGTTCAAGAAATTATAGTTTTTTGCCGCGATTGTCAAAATGCTCATAGCGCGAGCACTCTAGGGTTAAATATTATGCATATTTATTATATTACTAGATTTTTCTCGCGGCTCCACCCACGCTATTTCGGTTATCAGGTGGGATATCTATAAGAATTCCGTTATAGTTATCTCTGCGGGAACTTCTCCAGAATAAAATGTAGCATTTTTCATTTTGTTGTTTTAAAGTAAAAAAGGAATATGTAACAAACATACTAGGTACATACCTTACCCACCCACTCACAACATATCATACATACTAGGTACATACCTTACCCACCCACTCACAACATATCATACATACTAGGTACATACCATATCCACCCACTCACAACATATCATACACACTAGGTACATACCTTACCGGGTGGGTAAGGTAACATATCATACATATAGGACAACGGCTTCAAGTTATCTTCTGCGCACTCCACGTCATGGTACGGCTACTTTTCGGGGTAGTTTTAAATATACGGCTACAAAATGCTGGAATAATTTACCACCACCATTTCGAGAAAAAAAAACAAAGCAAACTTTTAAAATAGAAATAAAAAAACTGCTTCTCGACACTCAAACAGCTTTGCTGTTAAACTGCTGAAACATCACCTAATATTAATTTTAAATAAATAAATATTATAGATATAGAATAATATATAAAGAACAATATAGAATAAGTAAATAAATAAATAAAATAAAATATATGTATATTTAATTGATATTAAGTTGATAAGCACACCGGTTACCTAGTAATACCTAGCCAGAAGATATCCATTATGTATCCTTGCTATGCACTATTTAATAGATAGATAGCAGTTTAGGATACACTTACACAAAAAGAAACACTAGTATTTAAAAAAAAATAAGGTTCAATAACGCAAATATATAACATAATAGGCAAATACTTACCGATAAATACTGCGTACATATTTTGCTTTTCGTTCGCCTCCCTCAGAAACGTACATCTGGTATAATTTTCCAGCCACAATAATCAGGTTGAAGCCACCTTTCCGCATTCCCCAGTATACGCCGTGCACACTGCACCTTGCATTGGTCCCCCCCCGCCGCCGCCGCTGCCGCCGCTGCTGCGCCCGACTATGCCGTCTTTCTCTCAACCAACACACAAAACAATATTGTAAATTGTTATCTTGCTTTTTTGATAACAGCCATCTTCTCGCTCATGACTCATCTGAGGGTATCAGCTGAAAATCAGCGCTGTAGCCTATTATAGACTGCAGCATATGATGCTGAGCTGACACCTATTCGGCGATGCACTGCAGCACAGGTTTAAGACCTACCTATAAATGTTAAATGCGTTTTTTATTTATCTGTAATTTGTATTTTATTTGTCTGTTATTTCTTTTTCTGTTTATTTTTTATTGGATTTTAATTATATATGTTTTAACGTGTTGTGTTGTTACATTTCACGGGCTTTGAAGATTTTGCCCCAGTATCGCTGATTTTTTTAAGAACCGGTGCACAATGAAATTAATATATTTGAATAAGGGTAACTTATTGAAACGAAAAATGTCGTACATCACAATGTCACATAGCGTCAGGATCATAAGATATTTATTCATTACATATCTTAAATTAACTTTTGCATTAATGTAAGTCACTTTATTTGTTAATAATTTCGAGACGACGCTTAAGGTTAGGTTATAATGTAATATGACATTTTTGTCGGTTTAAATTTAAGTTACCCTCAACCAAATATATAACTTTGATTTTACACCGCAATTGTAAAAAAAAATGCAATCAATGTTAGGGCCACCCTCCATAAAAAAATATATTTTTACCCCTTTTTCTCAGGCCCATTTAAACTATATCTGTTCTAAAAATCTAATAATAAACGAGGTTAATCCTTTGACTGCATCTTTGCTGTGAAAGTTTTTATTGATATTGATGATATAGCCATAGCTTTGGCACGTATTATATTTTTTTTTTTCTAAGACTAACCTTTAGGGAGTCATAAACGAAAAAAGATTATTTCTATGTATGTATTATATTGTATTTCTTAATTCTATGAAGATTTTGTGTGTTATAAAGATTGATGTACTAGGACTTTATAAGTCACTAGGAGTTGTAAGTCTCTAGATATAAAACTATCGAAATTCTTACAAATTTTCATCACCTCTGTTCTATATCTATATCTAGCGCATGATTATCCATAATCGGTGTAATTCTTAGTTTTTAATCTTGAGGCGAAACACCTTGTTTTGTGCATTTAACTTCAAAAGTGACGAATTTCCATACAACCTTTTAACCCCCATTTTGTTGTTGCTGTGCTGGTGCTCTTAGGCGATGAATTGTGCAAAATTAATTCTTACTGCTCGCGTACATTATAACAGAAACCTTTGTGCAAAATTAGTTCTTACTGCTCGCGTACATTATAACAGAAACCTTTGTGCAAATTAGTTCATACTGCTCGCGTACATTATAACAGAAACCTTTGTGCAAAATTAGTTCTTACTGCTCGCGTACATTATAACAGAAACCTTTGTGCAAAATTTCAAGTCTCTAGACCTTGGTTTTAATATTTCAATCACACAGTCAGATTACTCTTTTATATATATAAATAATTTGAAAAGGTCACTTTAAATTATTAGAGACCCAGTAAAAGCCAAATTTCCGAGTTCCGTGCTCAGAGAGTGCCAACGAAGCCCTAATACTCATAGCTAAGCCTACGCTGTCTGCTTGTCTGTTTAATGGACTATGTTATGGACGGAAATAGGTTGAAGTTTACAATTTTTTACAAGAAGTAAAAATTTAAAAGAGGTCTCCAATACAAGAAATATGTTTTTGCCCTAAAGTAACAACGGTAATACATACTCATACAACATTAATATATATTATCATACAACAATAAACGTAAAACGATTTATTATAATGTAAGTTCTATAGTAAATAAATAAATAATTTAAACCGGTCAAGTGCGAGTCGGGCTCGTGCATTCTGTGGTAAGAGATAGGAAGAACCAAAATTTTTGGTTCTTTATTACATTCACATTTCAATGTACTGCCTTTTTAACAAGAGCGAAAAAACATCCAAACTAAAAGTTCGACACACACACAGGCGGCAAGCGTCATTACATTACCTATTCGACTTGGTGGTCTTGGAATCCGCTGTGTATAAGATACGGGAATAGCTGCCTTTCTGGCCTCGCCACATGGAGTTGCTAGTCTTGTCACTACCATTTTACCTTACAATGTTGACAGACTAAGTTTGCCCTTTAAAGACGATGCCTTAACAGCTTGGTCAGCACTGGGACCAAACCATAGCCTACCTAATAAATTACATATTCAGAGAAATTGGGATGATATCCACGCTCGTTATATTCTTAACGAAGTAATAAAAGATTCTACTAACATTGATTTAGCACGACTTCGCGCGGCTGCTAAACCTGAATCAGGAGCATGGCTCAACGCTCTTCCTTCTCCTAGCTTAGGTACACTTTTAGACCCTGATACTATAAGAATAGCCACGGCTCTCAGACTAGGTTGTGAGATCTGTATTCCACATCGTTGTTCTTGCGGATCTTCAGTCGAAAGCAATAGTTATCACGGTCTTAGCTGCATACGGTCTGCTGGAAGATTACCAAGACACCACACCCTCAATGAAATAATTCGAAGAGCTCTAGTTTCTGGTAATATTCCTTCTATACTCGAACCAACCGGTCTCTTCAGAACTGATGGTTAAGGACCTGACGGACTTACTTTAGTTCCTTGGAAGAAAGGTCGATGTCTTTTATGGGATGCTACTTTACTACTTGTGTGAGCACTTTTGCATCCTTATATATTAAAGGCACACAGAAGGTTGCAGGTTATGCTGCAGAGATTGCAGCAAAGAACAAACATAAAAAGTATTCAAACCTTGAATCTTCTTACATTTTTGTCCCACTAGCCTTTGAAACTTCTGGCACCTGGTGTACAGAAGCAAAAAAAATTGTTAAAAAATGATGTTATCTTCTAAGACATGATCCCCGCACCGGATCATATCTGGTTCAAAGAATTTCGCTAGACATCCAACGTGGGAATGCGGCTAGCGTCATAAATACTTTTGAGCCAGATATGTTTCGTGGTGGACTTTTTGATCTAACATTATTTATTTATATAAGTAATTTATTTTAGTTTTTTATGCTTTTAATTTTTAGATTAAGTTTTTTATTTTAGATAAGTTAGTTTTAATAAACGTTTATTGTATTTGATAATTGATGTAAAGAAATACTAAAAGTATATTTAAAAGTGCAGGATAAGTGACGTCATCAGCGCCGTACCTACTTGCTGGCGCGGTACAAATATTGCAATTATCTACATTTATTGCGTTTACTAAAGTATTTTAACCAGCAATATGAAAAGTAGAACAAAAACAATTTTAAAATTTTAGATTTTTAAATATCTATTAAAATACGACAACGACACTTATTGAGGTTTTTTTTGTGGCGACATAATTAATTTTATCAAAATCTGATGACCTTATGGAACACCCTATTCCGTCTCATCATTCTGAAGTATGAAACATCATATAAAGTAAAAGCATATTAGTATTATTAATTATACGGTTTGTCTGAGCTGAAGGCCACAGTAGCCAGGGCCACGGGGCCATGGGCACAGTTTGTTTACCACATAGAAGTCAGGGCCACAGAGCCATATATGGGCACAGTTTGTGTATCACATAACAGAACTAAGCAATAAATTATTTGCTGTAAATGACATTAAAAACTGTTTGTTTATTTAATTAAAATAGAGTCGATGAAGACGTTCATTTTAAATCACTAAAAGTTTTAACGTTTTTCCTTTTTTATTAGATAGGTACCTAGTTGCAGTTTTGTGATAGTTTTACAGTCTCTGCAAATTGGAATACCGGAACCGTCTCTGTTATTATGAAGCAAACGATTTATATTTTAACTGTTAAATTCCAACACTTGTGAATATTAGTGCTCAGCGCCGCAAACACTTAACATTTGTGGGCACGAGCACCCTCAGGTACCATAGAGTCGGTGCTTCTGCTAACGAAGGGCGAGGACAGAGTATTGAAAGGCAAATCTACACTTTGTACAACGTCGCCTCGCCTTGACCGACTTCTGAACTTTGTCAGTTATTGTCCCCGAGTCAAAGGGAGGCAGTCTCTAGATTTTTTGACTAGTGTCGCGAATACGACTTACTAAATTATATAAAGTATATAGCAGACACAATATTGAAATTCATGTTCAGTAAACTTGAGAAGCCAAACACATTATCTTAAATCGCTATGAACTTAATACAAAAGATGACAATTAATAGCAGTAGTACAATTCCTACCTTTATAATTCTTGAAGTTTCTGTTGGCTTCAAAAGGCGACAATTTTTTCAAACCAACGATTGAAAAAGTATATAATGCGTATGCATGTCCTAAACCTCAAATATAATGCAAATCCTGTATGCACTGGAGATGTCAGAGAAACAAAGACTATGTTGAGGTAGTTTTATTACTTTCCGGTTAAAGTAACTACCCAACCACTACAGGGTGTGATATGACTTTTGAGCAAGAATTTAAGAAAATCTGAAAAAATAGGAAGGCCTTGCCTGTGGACGCCAATTTTTAACTTTAAGAAATCATAATAGCTAATTAACTTGTATGCGAAAAAACGGAACAGAGAGTTTGTATTTTACATTAGTTTTGCCTTAGTGTCGAAAGTAAGCGTGTTTTTCGTCAGGTGGATGCGTTGTCCCAAGTTTGCTTTTGCTGAAATGCTAGAAGCCTTTAATTTATTGAGAATTCGTTATCAAAATTCTCTTTTAAAAACATATTCATAATGTTAGTAAATAAGTAGATTCGTTGCATTTGTTTCCAATTGTATTTTTTCAAAGATGATTTTGTGTTTTATTTAATTAGTAGCAGAGAAGTAGCGGAGTAATTTTGACTTTCTTTATAGGATATGCTATTTTTAAATATATTGACCAAAATTGATTTCAGTTTTATGTTTTTTTATGGTTTAATCATCACAGAAGTTGTTTTATTTTTATGTTGATGACAAAAATAAATTAATTTAAAACATCTTGTAACTAACACAATTTTATAAAAAATATGTTCGATTCCGATATTAAAATCTAATATCGCAAATCAATATCGGAATTGAAAACCTTCCGATATTACATGCCCTAACCTAGACTTTTTTGGTATCGGATATCTTGAGATCTAGACGATTTCCTGAAGGCACCCCGAATAGACTAGATATTTTCAGAAAGCTACAAGCCAGTGGTCTATTTGAATTTTTTTTTTATTATCAGAATATCGGATGCAACATTTTGTTAATTTTAAATTTTGGGTTTTGGTTTGAATGTTTTTGTCGTATTATTTAAAAGAGTACTATTTTGGGTTCGTATTAAGTTAAATTTAATTGATAAACTCCTATTAGGGTACTTAGCGCGATACAGTTCTATTATGTTACTAATATAATATATTACTGGTAGGTAAGAGCCGACAAAGTCTGAAGTTTTATAGAGTAGTAAGTTAGATAGACTGACCTATATTATATATCTATAATTCAACAACAAGTAGTAAACAGTATGCACGACTCGAACGTTTCAAACTTGTTAACTTTACTAAATAAAAATACATTTTAGTTGGTCTGTCAGATACATAACTAAAATATGTGACGAGAAAAATATATATGTTTGACATAGATACTAGCTGATAAATAATATTGAGTTGCACCGAACTCGTAACACTCAATTTATTGTTTACATTAAAAAGTTTTATAAGAATGTGATGTCGCAAGTAAAATATAAATAGTGAGTTGTGTCGTTGTGTCGCAACGCTCGTGGCGCGACGCACAGTGGGCTTGGTTTCGGCTTTCATAGACATATAATCAATAATTGTTAAATACCCAAAAATATCAAAGCTAAGAAGTACTACCATAAACGACGCTCTTAAATATTTTTTTGTAAAAATTTGTATGGAGCTGGTAAATTAAAAATTTATATCTCGCACAATTAGCCGTATTATTTTAAACAGGGTTGATATGTGAATTATCTGGAGTTTTTTGATATACTCCACGAAACGGCCAAAAGTGCGAGTTTTTTTTTTTAAATGCCTGAATATAAAAAATATTAAAAAAATATTTTCAGTTATATTTTTAGGCGTAAATTCAGACTATCCAAACAATGAACCCAACAACTAATCGTTATTGTTCCTTCTATAAATAGTAATGGAATGATATCCGAAGCCAACGAAACTAACAACTTTTATTATTTTGGAATAAATCATTATTGCTATCAATACATTAGCTTAATAATGTCACAAATGTAGTTAACGACTACCATTTCTAAAGATATGACTGTTTTTCTTAAAAACTTAATTAATTTTTATGCGTAATTCGTCAGATAGGTAAATGTAATAAGAGAGTTGTATACGGATAAAAATATATTTTTAAAGAACAAATTGATTTATACATACAATTCCTAAAACAAAACTGGCAAATAAAAAAGCAGTGTAATAAAATACAAAAAGGATCTATCGAAATTAAATGAGAAAGTAATTACTATTTTATTAATTTTAATAACGCAATACGTTTCTATTCTGCGTCACCATTATCTGAGTCAGACTCAGAATCAGAATCCCACTCAGAGTCAGAATCTAATTGAGAGATATATCTTAACTCGAATTCAGGTGCTTGAAGTTTTAAAAGGCTCGAGGTTTCATCAAAGAAAGTTTTCATTTGACTAGCGGCCAAAGTAGGTCTTGTCGGTGATATCAGTGGATCCGATGAAATAAGAAGTAAGTAAAAAATGTCTTCATTACATGTCACTTCGGAAATCCTTATTTCGGGCTACGGATGCCTGTTCAGAAATATTTCAATTTGCACAATTGAGAGACAAGCTATGATATCTGCTCCATGAATCAAAACTTTTTCCACTGTTGTCCACATATATTACCAGTCATATAATACCCCATACTTTTCAGCAGTCATTGCCATCATTTGTAGTATTTTGATTTAATATATCAATAATTAGGCTAAGTTCGGTTTTGAAGCGATCTTGAATATATTTTTTTGGCGTGTCTTGCATCGTGATCAGCTTTTCCTTTAACGGCCCAGTTCTTGATATCTAATCGATATGATATGCATGATACGTGCATGTAGAGAGGAAATTCCAAACTGCATCATGTTGCCTGATGACGCTTAAACCGTATTGCTTTCAAATTGTTAAGTTCAAACAGTTTCGCTAAACATATGTAGCAAGCAGCGTTTGACTTAGCTTTCGAAAGGTACGTGCATACCTTAGCATCAGAGCGGCAAAATACATTAAAAGTCACACGATATTCTTCGAATAAGTAATGGCTTAATCTAGACAAGATTATATGTCAAACAAATGTATAGTAGGTAATCACCTATTTGTTGGAACTCTTTAAAATAACGAACAAATCAAGTTTTTATACAATACTTTCCATGTTTTTTATGACTAGTTTCAATGCTCAAAGCCAACTCAATTGTCATTTTTTGCACTCCCTTATTAATTAAAAAAAAAATACTATTTTCATTTCTCGTTGACTAATTGGCACAATACTTGCAAGTAATAGTTTTTGGTAACTGCAATAATGAGGATACTTATTATTCTCCTATTTAATACCGTGGATGATTAAGGTGTTGTTAAATAATTTTGTGTCTTAGAAGCTTCATACAAATTTATCATATTTGCAACTACTTAAGTGGTTAAACAAATGTCATTACATTATTTATTTCTCAAAATGTTACCAACTTCTGATATATTTTTCTAAGATACCATTTGATTTCGGGACTAGCTAGCTTCCCGCGTAATTTAAATATATGCTTCCTTTGAAAAGGTTTTCTTGCCCTTTAAACACAACCCTTACTGTATGATATTCAAATATACTGCTAAACTTCATCCCTTATTTGAGCACTTGTAAATTTATATTGATTCTATGGATAATAATTGTGACTACTATTTTACTCTCTAGAAAATACTTTTGCCAAAACGTTGAAACACGTTATTCTTGGCTTTTGATTATATTAACGATTATAATACGATTTTTTTCGGATTTAACTTTGAAAATGACAGTTTTAATGAAAAATTAAAGCCTTATTTTAACTTCTTTAAAAAAAATCTCAAAATCTTCACGAGGCCAGTACGTTTGAAATAAGACTAATAAACCGTCCGAATATCGTCATTCTAATTGCAGTTAGTGCACTTAGTGTAGTTAGTGCAGTCGTTTTGGCTGAGCGATATTGAGTCATTTGTGTTATCAGTCAGTTAGAAAATTTTATTGTATAGGTGTAATTAAGTCAAACAAGTGGAATGGTTCCTTGTTTACGTTATACTTATTTAAAATATGACTCAAAATATTTTTTGAGAATTTCTTTTATTCAGGCATTTTTAAAAAAAACATTGCACCTCCGGTCGTTTCGTGGGGTATATCAAAAAATTCCAAATAATTCACATATCAACCCTGTGCAAAATAGTAACGGCCAATTAGGCGACAGCGCAGGTACAAATTAAAAAAAAATAGACTGAGCGTCGACTCCCCGACAGACTGACTGTTATCGCACAAACCAAACCACTGGGTCCAGATACTTAAAATTTTGCACGAATTTTTTTGTCATAACGATTTTCCAAAATTCATACTCTGAGGAAGTAAATAGTTAATAGGGTTGAAAGTCATTTTTGAAGCTAAATGCATAAAAATTGGTATTTGGCCTTCAGGTTGTAAAATAAAATGTCTTGTTTCACAATGTTTGGAAAATCATCCGTCGAGGGCAAATAAGTAATAATCCTTACGATTCCGATATTTTTGTGTCTAGAGACCTTAGATTTTGTACATAGATGGGGAAAATTCAAAAAATCCACAAAATTCATTCCCTAAAGAAGTAAAATTGGGGTTGGAAGTTTGTATTGAAATCTGTTTTTTTTTTGTTTTGATTTGATTGAAAAAAAAAATTTATATCGCAACAAGCCACGCGATGAAGTCGCGGGTAAAAGCTACTTAGCTATAAGTTTTTGTATAAGCACACTTTTATAGTCAACGTGGAAACTATAAAGTTTCGCCATGTCTGTAAGTCCGTCTGTCCATCCACGGCTTGGCTCAGAGATTATTAGTATTAGAAAGCTATAATTTCGCGTGAGTATTTATATAAATCAGGTCGACAAAGTGGTACAATAAAATCTTGAAAAAAATATGGGTACCCACCCGTGTAGTGGAGTGGTTTATTTTTATGTTATCCCATAGTGGAGGGTATCGTTAGATAGGTCGTTCAAAAGTATTATGGGAGTATAAAAGCCATTTTCCGAAAGCGGGATCCGTTTTCAAAATATTAAGCTTTAAAGTGCTTTTTTATACCATGAGAGGGCAAACAAGCAAACGGTCCGCCTGATGGTAAGCGGTCACCATAGCCTATGGACGCTTGCAACACCGACCTAAAAATCTAATAACTTCTTTCTCGAAGAACCCCATACTGTAGCCCTTAGAGAAAACATTGGCAGGGAGCTTGCTAGGTCAGGTGGGGTAAATATGAGACAAAAACATTCTTTTGGTTTTAAATATGCTTTTGAAAATTAGTTTAAAATGTTTTGGCCCTTGGCATTATACAATCTTAAACTTTAAAATGTTTTGGCCCTTGGCATTATACAATCTTAAACTATCTTTTGAAGAATCAAGAGAAAATTATATTCAACAAAATCTATTAACAAGTTTTCCAGATATTTCCAAGTTACTCATTGTACGAAACCCTGTGACGCGTGTACGACACGCACTTGGCCGGTTTATTTAGGTCTGTGCATAATCAATCATATACTTAAGTGAAGAAGCAGCGCTGTGTCGTTGTACATTTTGCATTTACATAGATCTTATTTAAGTTACCACCTTCGTCAGCGACAGAGCCAGGATCAGCAGGAATAGTAAACAAGTTTTAGTGCATTTTTAGGGTTCCGTACCCAAAGGGTAGTTAGCGGAACCCTATAACTAAGGCTTCCGTGATAATAAGACAGTTGAAATTTTCGCAGAAGATATATTGTAACGCCCCCTCCCCTGACCATCAAAATAAATATAAAAATAAGATAGTGAAATGTTCTATGCAACCCCGCTATCAATCAACGAAAGAGAAATCAAAAGAATATAATGATTAATAATTGTGTAGGTAATTATGTCATTTGGCCAAGCGTGATCGTCAAAAATGGTAGGACCCGAAAACCGTAGTGTCAAATAAGTAGTAAACCCCAGTTCTTCTGGAGGTACGTCAGAGTAATATAGCAAACAATATTATACAAATAAGCGTAAAAGAAAATAATCAAGAAAATAAATATAGCTAAATCTACGATCATAAATAACACCCACTTTGAGTTTTTACCATTTCTAAAGTCTAAAGTAAAGTCTAAAGTAACGTTTACAAAAACACCTAAACACAGCAAAACTCGAATATCAGAACTTACTCAGAACACAGGTACTTAAGAGTTATATGATTCTTATGTCATCCCTACACAAAGGAACCTTAATTTATGCTTCTTCCACATTTGAAAGTAAAATTAATACGAATGCTAAATCCATTAGTTTTTGTAAACTGGGAACTAGGTAGCTAAGCGTTCAGGACTTGCGACCTGAAAGTAGGTTTATGGGGCGCCCCCTTACAATGTACATTAGCGCTCACCTACACTAGCTAACCAGCCAAAATAGTAAAAACCTACTAACGCCGCTAAGGATGGACATGGATTACACATAGTAATTACTGTATCTCTTGGCAGACCTAGTTCTTTAGTGGGCTATATAATTATTATGGCTGGAATAATCTAAGTTCCCACTTCTACTTTTATAGAAGATTTATTTTCACCTAGCTGAAAATGTCCCAGAACAAGGTCTGTCAAGATATTCCTTCTTACCGAGGTGATCGAGATTTCTTTCTACCATAAATTTCTAACTGGCAAAAGCGGGCCCGTCATTTCGATGTTTTAACATTAATTGAGATATTTTTAATTAAATTAAGCCCTCACAGGTCCTCAGAATTAAATTACCTAAAGGATTTCACTACGAACATACAATAAAATAACTTCTAATATAAAAGTAGTTACTAACCAGTAATGGTGGCACAGTCTATCCGTAGTTTAACCCCACGTGGTTCCTAGGTAGCTTCTAGTGGCCCCCAAACATCGACTAACGTTTCTTCCGTCTCGGGCAGCGTTTCGACAATTAAAACGACGGCATTGTAATGTTCTGTATGTATGGGACTAACCCTCCCTCCTGTTTTTTATATCAGACGGATGTCCGGCCTTAATTTATTTTAACATAGAAAAAAGAATATCTTTTAAGTATAATACTAGTTATGTTGGTTGGGGTACTATTATGGAGTCCTGGATTAATATTAACGGTCTAGATAAAACGGCCTAATTATCCTAAATTAATAGAATATTAATATTATCTACACTAATAGTAAAAAGAGGATAGATTTGTTTGTTTGTATTGAATAAGCACCGAAACTACTGGACCGATTTGAAAAATTCTTTTACCATTAGACACCGGCATTATCCTTGATGAACATAGGCTCCTTTTTACCGCGGGAAAATGCTTTATTCCTACGGGAAAACGGGTAATAGGACAACGGGTTTAATAAGAATTATCCTTCTGTACTTATCTTTTTCAGATACAATTGGACCCAGTAGGGGGCGCTGCTGTCGGTATGTCAACTACTAAACGACTTGACCGATTGGGTTGTAATTTCGTATGTGTATTTCCTTGGTTTCACAGACACGAATGTATTATGCCATTAAAGAGGAAATATTTGATTGCTTGTTTTTTTCTATAATTGAGGAGTTGCCGTAAGAACCTACGCGAAGCCGCTGGCAGAAGCTAGTGTTCTATATGTTCGTAAAGTTCTAGCAAACCCTGGGTAATTTCAAATAAACTAACACGTCATACTATTATATAGAATACGTGAAAACCAAGACAACTACTTTTTATTATTGTTAGAATTTTTATTGTACGAGGCTTCCCTAATGGTCATTAAACGATTCACTTAGGCAAGTCTCGCGGGTGTTTCCAATATTATAAAAGTTCTAAGTAATTTAACTTTCGCGGTTATATTCAACATTATAAAACTCCCAATATCAGTAGCATAACTATTTAACCAATCAACGTTTGTTTTAAAACATTCATTCTCGCGCCGCTGGGTCCAAATTGTACGCAACTTAATTTTCTCTAGAGTCCGAATCCATAAATCGGGAGTTAGATTACTACCTACATTTAACACTTAATTTTGGGTTGACGCTTATGATTTGTGAGTTTATAATTTAATATTTTACATTTGAGTCATTTGTATTTATGTTTTGTTAGCTTCAAACCTTTCATAAAATAAATCATAACTTCTACTCAGATAATGTACAAAATTACTGGACTTTATATATTTGAACGCGCCATTCTAATTAAAAGATGCATTCCGCTGTAGGTAGTATGTTTATTGAGAATTGTTTACTAATGCAAATCTTCGCGCTAAAACTTGAATAAAAACATTGCATTACAAAAAAAATAAGGCATGAATAAGGCATAAATATGGTATTGTCACAGTATTTAACAACAAATACTAAAAAAACAGAATAAAATAAATATTTGCGGGGGCTCCCATACAACAAACGTAATTTTTTTGCTCGATTTTGATCGATATTGATAACGGCAACAGGAAGACGCTTAAAATATTTACAGAATATTTAGTAGTCTAGAGTAGTCTCGGCGTCTGCCTCTCGTCCTGGGACAAGCGTTCGAGTCCTGGTGTGTACCAATTATTAATAATCTGACTAAAGTACATTGATTGTTTACCTAACTTGTTTATTTCACTGTAGACAAACCTGCATTCATCGAAAGAAGATATACTCTGGATGGACGGATGAAAGAAGATATACTCTGGATGGACGGATGAAAGAAGATATACTCTGGATGGACCAACGAAAGAAGATATACTCCAGATGGACGGACAAAAGGACGGATACGATGAAACTGTAAGTATGTCGGCTTTCTTTTTATTATAACAGATAAACCAATATAACTGATTTCTAGGTTTATATATGGACGTTACAGGACCTAATATATTTAGCTTACAAGTTCTAAAGTATCAAATAAATAAATATTATTGCTTGTTTAAGTTACAACAAACACAGATGTTTTATTTTTGTTGCTTTACCCTGGAACAAGATAAAGTCGTAATCATCATCGTGAAGACTGATGACACCTGCATGATCGAAGAAGAAGGCGACTGAAACCCAGTGAGGGACACCAAGGTTGCGGGATGCAGAAATCGTTTACTTAAGCCAATTTCAACTGCTAATTTCTATTGCAATCATCCACTACTGGACATAAACCTCCTCGATGGCGCGCCACCACAGGCTACTCTTTTAAGGTCATCGGTCCATCGGCAAGTGCAACTTGGACTTCACGTCCGGATGCCGTGCTGGTCTATTACTTCAGACAACGACACATCGTATGGTTGGTTATTAAAAAAAACGTGTATGGATGTTGAGTTATTCTTTTTTGATTCAATATCGTTATTTTTGATTCAATATCGGTTTTGAATTAGTTACAGGTAAGTATAATTCTGTTTGCGAGCTTACAACTGTGTCGTGTCGTGACATGCGGTGCGGAGTGCGGACGGACAGATGGTAGATAAAACTGGAATTTTGTAGAAATGCATTTTATGTAGGTACGCATTGAATGCGCTGTAGTACGCTCGGTATGCGCATAGCATTGAATACGCTGTAGTACGCTCGGTATACGCATAAGGATTTTAAACGTTCTTGTCCAAGAATAAGAACAATTGCAGTTTCTGCCAACATAATAATTGTCTTTAATTAAGAGACATATAATTGTCCAATTGTACCGATACTTCCCGAAGTGCAGTGCAGTGTCGTGCACGACAATATTATTATCTATCTAGAACTTCACAGTACGTTTGAGTTACAATTAAATATGATTAATATGTTTACACTTTGTAGATACACCAACAATGACAATATAAGTATACTGTATGATATATGATACTGTTACTTTTGGTATGGTACATCAGGTAGGTACATGGCTCGGCAAAGTACTACCCCTTAAATTTTAAAAATTTATAACCTTAAATTAAAGACTGTAATTTTTCATGTGCCTTTAAACATTGCAAAATCGCAACAACATGAATACAGGCACATTTATACCTAGTAGTTTTAGGGTTCAGTACTTCAAAAGAAAAAAGAAACCATTCACTATGTTGTTCGTCTGTCTGTCTGTCTGTCTGTCTGTCAAGACCCTTTTTCTCAGGATCGCGTGAAGGTGTGCAGTTGCAATTGTTATCAAACACTAAGGTATACGGAACCCTTGAAGCTTTAAAAATCAAGCTTCTAAGTCAACGCAATAAAAAATACGGCCATTTTTGTCGTATATTTTGTCATTCACAAATAACACAAAACTCATGGGGTACTTTCCATTGTCCCAGAAACATGTTATTTGATAACAAGCAAGATGTCATATCACAAATAAAGGAAAAAATCCAGAAACGATCATAAACCTGTGAGACTCGATCTCACGTTGGAAGAAATGTCTACATGTAATAAGTTTGCATGGAACCCTCGTTGTGCGATCCAGACTCGCAGGATAATCGGAAAAAACGGATATATAAACATAAATAAACTTCATTAAAAGTAACTTTCAATTGAAGTACCGTTTTTCTTTATGTATCTTTTGTATATGTTTGTTATTTCCTATACGTATACGGCCGGTGTTTATGTCTAGGCAAATATATTTTTTACTTTTTATTTTTAATATTTTTATTATTTATAAAAACTTGATATATTATAAAGAGATGTTTAAGTTTACTATTTTTTTAATTTGATAAGAATTTTATCATAATAATACATATTCTGTAAAGATTTGGGATAAAATATTTCAGGACTCTACCTACTCCGGTCTAAAAAATATATAGCCGTTTAAAAGTCGGACAGACAGACAGCGTACGTAAAAACGTACGCTTAGTAATGGGGGTCCGCTGGCCCCTAAAGAGAAATTAGTACTTGAGCATTGTAGTGTTTAGTTGATTGTATATGGTGACTTGAATTACTTTCCTTGACGTCTCATCGAAATGATAACGAAATGGAGAACTGTCAAATCTTAGGTTTTTACCAGTAGATACAGGTAAAGACTAACTTTTTATGCATTCAAGTTATTCTTAAATATCTACATATATAAGTTGTAATGTTTGTAACTTACTTAAAGAAGTGTTGTAGTAACTCGACAGCTTTCTTAGTTTCATTCCCATAACAATTTGGTTCCGGAGTACCGACAGCTAAACCGCGGAATAAGCTGCCGTGACCGCTTACCATTGGGCGGACAGTTGGCTTGTTTGCATAAAAAAAGGAAACTGAATTTGGATCAAAACTGATTTCAGGAGTTGAGAGAGAATATATACTCTGCAGTCCTGTGACAATAAGTAAATCTACGATCGATAAAAGCGTTTGAGGGGGCACCTAGCTTCTGCCGGTAATTGTTTTTAGATATCCTAGATGCGCTCCTTAAGCAGAGAGGGCGGAACTAGCGTAAATTTAGGTATTTTCTTTTTATTATTTGAACAAATACACATTTGCTATTTTTCAAAACCTGGTGGATGACCTTCCGTCAAGTTCAAGGTTTATTTTGTTTTTTAGAGATAACTTTGGTTTTTTTTTTCTATCAAGGAAAGTAAAGGTAATTAACTTTCTAAAGTGTTTAATTTACAGAGTGAATCTCTACATATCTTACATATTGATTGATACCTAAATCTTTTGTTATAAAGGTACAGCTAGAGATCAAACGAACGCAATTATTATAAAAAAAAACTCGATAACGCGGAACGGAAACGAAAATGGGACTAAAATTGTGATTTTCCCGGTTATGTTTTAAACGCGGCGTCAAAGAAAATCGTAGTTAAACGTAGTGACCGTTGCGTCCTACCCTTTAACATATTTCCAACATAAACGTACTGCCTCCGCAAATGAAGCGGTACAACGAAATTCCCGCAAGTTTGGTGGCGTAACTCCATATAAAGAAGTAAGTTACGCAGAATAAAACGGTACCTTTAAACTGTTAGTAAAATGACTCAACGCAAAATTACAATCGAAATTTGGATAAAAATGTAATGATATGTAATATAGTAATAATTTACTTTATTGCACAATAAATAAAAGGAAACCTAAATAATAATCAAATCGTAAAATACCAGTACGAAGGGCGGTCTCACTCGTATCACCACATTTTTAAATTTAAACAGAATAATTAGACTAAACTGATAAACTTATATATATGTACGGTCAGTCGCAGAACTGCATATAGAATTTCAAAACAAAATAGAATGGCAAGGCGTTGTGTCACTCACACACTTAAAGAAATGAAGTAATATGTCTTGTAAAACCTGAGTAATATTAGTTTCATTTAATATTAGATATAATAATTTCACAATTAAAGTTATCGTATCCGTAGCCTAGTGGACAGACGTATCAGATCTTAATACGTGTACTCAGTGTAATGCAGGTTGTGGATTTGAATCTCACCTTATGCCTTTCTTTTTGTTTTTGTTACATTTTACGAATTATGAATATTTTGTTCAGTTCAACAGCTTAGACCAATTTTCTAATAGCTATTAAGTTAGAAGCGGAAACTACATAGGTAGACATTTTATTTTTGTCGTTCGTTGCCGATTTGTTTCTGGGGGTATGTGCTGACAAGGTTGTTTGGTGTTTTTATTTAGCTATTAAGTTACATGCGGTTGATCGTTGTGGATGTGTTACTGTAGGTGCTTGTGTTAATAAAGTTGTTTGGTGTTTTTATTTAATTTCTTTGCTAAAAATAATATGCAGGCCAATGTTAATATTCAAGAAAGGATGCGTATTATAGAACTATATAATATGGGTTACAATATATCTCAAATTTGCAATGAGGTTTTACCGTAAGTATTTTATTTGATGTTAATGTTATATCATAATTTTTTAATACCACACTTTTTTGTTTTGAAAAATGTTTATTTTAATCTGGCTATTTGGTTTTTAGTGGATTACCGTAAAGTGTTGGGTCTCGCGCAACCAAGAGGAGAGGAGTTTATCAACTCGACCTCGAAGTGGACGCCCGCGGCACATTGATGCGACTCAAAGACGATTTATGATGGAACAATACAAGAACAATGGTTTCATTCCGACTGCTGTGTTTGAGAACATGCTTCATACATCTATACACATTGCTCGTCGAGCTCTGCATATTGAAGGATTGCATCATAGCAAGCCAGCTAAAAAACCATATTTAACTAATACCCATAAACAATATAGATTGTTGTTTGCAAGGAAGTATTTAGATTTTGAGTGGGAGCACACCTTATTCATCGATAAGAAGCCGTTTGAATCATCTGAAAACGTGAGGGTTTATTTGTGGCGCAGAAATGGAACCCGTTATGCAGAACAAAATGTTGTCCCAAATACGGAATCTGGACGGATATCACTTAATATGTGGGGATGGATGACTGCGGCTGGTCCATAGAAAACCTATGAGGTTTGATGGTGCAAAGACAGGCTCACTGTGTAGAAATTTGGGACAATATTAGAGGAACAGATCTGTTATAATATAGTCGGATCTATGCGGCGGCGCTTGCTTGCTGTAATTGAAAATAATGGAGGTTATATTAAATAGGCGAGTCGGACTCGCGCACGAAGGTTTCCGTACCATTATCTATAAAAACGGCAAAAAAATCACTTTTGTTGAATCGGAGCCCCCCTGAAATTTTTGTTTTATTTTAATTTAATTATTTATTTTTAAAGCACTTATATAACTAAATATTTTGTAAATATTTTAGGCGTCTATCTGTTGCCGTTATCAATATCAAGCAAAATCAAGCAAAAAAATCACGTTTGTTGTATGGGAGCCACCTTAAATATTTATTTTATTCTGTTTTTTAGTATTTGTTGTTATAGCAGCAACAGAAATATATCTTCTGTGAAAATTTCAACTGTCTATCTACCACGGTTCATGAGATACAGCCGGAGTCTTAGTAATAGGGTTCCGCTAATTACCCTTTGGGTACGGAACCCTAAAAATAAAGTACTATTTCTCTTACAGATATTTTTTTATATTTCAATATATTTAAGATATAACATATTCTTTTTTACTTTGTTGTTTTTCAAAATATAGCAGCGTTACCGAATGAATAGTGATGTCACGTTGAGCTAGGGTGACATCATAAAAAAAAAAATAATT
Organism: Apoda limacodes; assembly: GCA_946406115.1. Classification (NCBI taxonomy): domain Eukaryota; kingdom Metazoa; phylum Arthropoda; class Insecta; order Lepidoptera; family Limacodidae; genus Apoda; species Apoda limacodes. The sequence continues at coordinate 27,440,541 of OX291556.1, forward strand.
TAGAATTAAATAATTATATTAAAAGGTCGGGGTTCTTTACTCTGACTAACAATGGTCTTCAAATTGCATCGCGAATTGTCTACTTAAGTGTAGAACGATAGGCTTGCCTGCGGGTCGAAGTTCACCAAGGCGGCGGCAGTAGGGTAAGCTTAGAAGTCGCCTGCCGGTGGACTGCAGGCATCAACAGGAATTACCAGTGGTTGTATTCACCGGATTTGTTAGTAGAGTTGAAAAACCCCCTATAGTTTTGGGGTTTTTCACTAGTAAGTATTTAGAACTACTTTTAGAAGAAATTTAGTATAAGGTAGAAAATCTTATCTTTAATACAAAATGTAAGTCGCATATCTTGCCGATAGCTGGTAAGGTGTGAGTGTGCTCGAGGCAGCTAGACCAAGCGGCGCGCGCACGAAACTCGCCAAACCGGTTCAGAGGTAGCCGGGCGATGACGATTAGGTGATTAGATATCTACTAATAGAATTTATTTATTTGTCCTTTATAAGTTTTGAAAGATTTATTCTATAATTAATGTGGATTATTTATTTGTTAGTGAGTATTATTAAATTTATTTTTGTATTTTAGTATAAATTGTTATATTGTTTAGATATAGAAAGTATAAACTAGATTTAAGTGTTAAGAACTACTTAGCTTAAATTTTAATATGATTAAGGGTTTATAATTAAATTTATTAAGTTTTATTTTTATTAAACATTTTATTTACTCCGAGGTTTTAACGTAAGCGTTACAGTGACTTGTATTTATTTTTATTTGTATGGTTTATTAAATTTTCTTTTCATAACGAAAACGAATACTTAAGCTATAACCATAGGAAATATATATATAGAAAAAAGAGACATTTATCAAAAACATCAAAAACCATTTTTATTTCATTGAATGTGTTTTAATTCTTGCAAACAAAACCAAAAGTTCTCATACCAACTGGTCCTTTTCAGAGAGAACTAGATGTAAAAACATAAAAAAAAAGTTATTTCTAACAAAAATACTCAAAACGGAAATAGCGTGATTAGAACCATAGGCTCGCCGCCGGTGTAAGTCGCAACGCCTACCTACACTACCACTACACCACCGCGCAGATAACATTTAATGCGAAATAAACAATACCTATGTAGAACAACACTGCAGTTTACACCTTTAATTAATTTATTAAGAGATCAAAAGATAAAAGAACGGTTTAAATAAACTGGTTAGTATAAAGAAAACTAAACCTAATTTTGTCGATTTAAGGTTAATATTATTGACAGTTCTGATAATGTTAATGTGTGAGCGCGAGATTCACAGAATGGCTTCACGCAATTTTAACCTTTACACTATATATGGACTATTGCAAATGACCGTACAGAGGCACCAACTTCAAACTGTAATTCAGATCAGATTTTTGGAAATAAGTAATTATATTTTTCTTTTTAGTACATCTTTTGAAGCCGGTTTTTTTTTGTTAAAGATTTAATTTTTACTTTTGAGTGAAGATTTGTTTTTTTTTTTGAACACTAAAAACATCCATACTAGTAACAACATTTTATACAATCATCAACATAAAAGGCGCGTTTCACCAGTTCCAAATTAACACCATTTGGCCAAAAATTTAAGTTTTGTATTCACTACATTAATTCTTGAACCCTACCCACACTAGGAGAATCATAATATCTACCTAGGGGTTTCATAGACCCCAATATTTAAATCACGAATACTTCAGAAATAATAAACAATTTATAACAAATATAACAATAAAAATAACAAAAATATAACAATAAACATATTTATAGATAAAGCTTTGATAAGTATATATAGCTACGGTGACCGCTTACCATCAGGCGGGCCGTAAGCTTGTTAGCCACCTTAGTGGTATAAAAAAAAAAAAAAAAAAAAGTATTATAAAAACATGTTATTTTTTTTTGGGTCACATACTCTTCATACCTCGGCGAAGTATATTCCCCGCACGGAGTTTTACGGCACTTGCCAAATGATCCCTTTTTTTTACGGACCTACGCCATTGCCATTGGACCAGGACTTACGTCAACTAACGGACGCTATTTTTGTAAAATGCCTCTCAAGACGACTTGAAGATTTATTGGCAAAGCAGGCCATGTCATTCTTTCTACTATTTGAGGGGTGATCAGGTGTAAGGATTTTTTTTAAGAAAAGTCGCCTTTTAATGTCCTGATTTTGTGGCCATTAAAGGAGCACATCAAAGTTAACACCCACTTTATTCAAAAGGCCAAAAATTGCTATCTTTTTGTTTTCCTTGAAACGCTGTACTTGTGACATATTTACTACCCTGGGGTCTGGTGGACCCCAATAATATTAAACATAATGACCACGGCGTACCTAGCGTGCTAGCACACTACTAATGACAAAATGGCCGCCCGCGTCGTAAAGGATTAGCTTGAGTTACGTGACTGTGCGTTTCGTTTCCGCGAAAATATTTTAAAACGTTAAAACACTAGAGTTAACTGGACCACTGGCTAGGGTTTAAGGCTCTGTGCTGTCTCCTACGCTGTTCCTACTGCAAATGAATGTAGATGACAGTACTGGAGATGCTTATAACGCGGGTCGTGCAAGCATCCCTTGTTCCGTTGTGAAGGAAAAAACGTGAAGAACTCATCGGGATCACTCTGCCCAAGGTCTCTGGCTGGGGACGGGAAAACTTGGTCCGATTCAACCCTACAAAGACACAAGTCTGCGCGTTCACTGCTAAGAAAACCCCATTCACTGTGGTTCCACAATTCCAGAACACTCCCCTCTCCATTTCCAAGAGCATTGGGGTCCTTGGTGTTGACATCTCCAGCGATGTTCAGTTCCGAGATCATCTGAAGGACAAGGTGAAGCTGGCGTTTAAATAACTTGGTTTACTTAACAGGGAGAAGCAGTACTTTACGTCGTGGCAAAGGTTGCTCCTTTGCAAGTCGCAAGTCCGGCCTTATATGGAGTACTGCTGCCACCTCTGGGCGGGTGCACCTGGATACCAGCTTGGCCCTTTTGACTCGATTCATCGACGGGCTCTGAGAATTGTTAACGATTCCGAACTAACTTGCGGTGAAGTTTGAGAAGAGACTTTGCCTCCCCTGTGTGTGGGCTACCGCTTGTACAATGGGTTGTGTTCTGAGTTCTTTCTACCATCGCACCGCTCGCCATCGGCAGGAATTCATTCTCACAATTAAGAACCGAAATGGTCGCGTACAGTGCGTTTTCAGAGAAACTTGGGACGAACGCATGTCGAATGAGGTCCCTGCCAAGGTTTTTTTCAAGGACTACAGTATGGGGTTCTTTAAGAAAGAAGTTATTAGATTTCTGAAGAGTCGGCAACGCGCGAGTGATACCCCTGGTGTTGCAAGCGTCCATAGGCTACGGTGACCGCTTAGCATTAGGCGAACCGTAAGCTTGTTTCTCACCTTAGTGGTATAAAAAATAAATCTTGGAAGTAAGCATACATATATTAAATGAAAAAAGAATTTTATAAATCGACGAAGTTATGCCCGAACATACATTAAATATATAAACATCCGAATTGTGAACCTATCCTTTTTTGAAGTCGGTTAAATTATATAAACTCCGATGAAGTGCGAACGATGTATTTCGACCAACATCGGTTTCTTTTATTTAATGTTTTAAAAATTTCTGTTTATTTAATGACTAGATGTAAGCTTTGTGGCTCGTTCGTAGAGCGGCCAGCTGCCGTGCCCGGGGTCGCAGACCTCTCACAGACCGGTTAAATACATAAAAACATGCCCAAAAATATTTTTCTGATTATTTTACCTCCTGACTAAAAAAAAATAATTGGCCAAGTGCGAGTCGGACTCGCGCACGAAGGGTTCCGTACCATTATTTATAAAAACGGCAAAAAAAATCACGTTTGTTGTATTGGAGCAACCCTTAAAATTAAAGTGTTTTTGCAATAAGTAATTATTATACCTTTTTAGTGCATCTTTTTGAAGCCGATTGTTTTTTTTTTGCAACAATGGTGCGCGGATGGACGGTAATAGTCTGGTCAACATGTACCTTTTTGGGTGAAATTTTTGTATAGTCTCCGAAAATTACGATCAAGGTGTCATTCGATTCGGAATATTATGTAGAAAGTTTAAGAAAAAGTTCCAAAAGGGGCCGATGAAAATTGCAAAAGTTATAAACAATTAAAAAAAAAAAAAAGTAGGGGTTTGGTTTTTTTTGAATATCTCAAAAACTATCAAAGATATTCAAAATTTGAAAAAAGATCTGAAAAGAGGAGGAAATTTCCTAAAAAAAATCCTACCTACCGAAACTGTATCTTTAATATTTATAATTTTTACGGAGCCCTGAAAATAGCGCTAAAAGCGGGTAGTCTTGCTTCCGCTCGCGATTTTTCATTCGGACACGGTAACAATAAAAATCATTTTATCATATTAAATATGAATATTAAGGAATAAAAAAATTTAAGTACTATTGGGATATATAAATGAACACTAATCCGTAGGCGAAAAATTTTTATCCCCATTTTTCCATTAGTTATGCATTAGTTAATTAACTACTTTTTCTGAATAGAATGTTAACAGAAAAAAGCTGATTATTATTAAAATACAACCCTAGGATTTTTTTCACTTCGTGGAGTTATTCTTAAAAGGCAATAAAATAGATCCCCTTTGGAAAAATTTAAAAATGTTAATTTTCCACTTTTTTATTAACAATCGAAATCATTAAAAAAATAAAAACTGCATAAAAGTTTAAAAAAATTTTTTTTTCAAATATTTCAAATTTTATGATTTCTAACGGTTAAAAGTTACATGAAAATTTTTTTTTTTTATTTTTTATTTGTTTATTTAATAAACAATTTGTTATAAACAAATGGATTTTCTTACTTAATTTTTTTTTTAATTTGTTATTTAATTATAAAAACAGCTATGTATTATTTTTTATGAAAAATTTTTTTTATCTATTCAGCTCTAGCTCTATTGTTTATGTTAATTATTGACAATTGTTTATAAGAAATAAACCGAAAATTCCAGAATATTTAAGAACAATAGAATTTATGATTTTTAGAGACAAAATGGTTCCTTAATATTTATATTTAGTGGTAAAAAACGATTGTTAATTACGAAATGCATTTTATAGCAATAAATAATTTTTAATAGGGAATAATTTTTCTCTTAAAAATCATAATTTATATCGACAAGTAGATTAGGAAAAAAAAAATTGTTGATTATCTTATAAACAATGCATTTTTTTATAACAATTATTTAAACAATCGCGGTAAAAAATTAAAAAAATATATTTTAATGTTACTTTTAACCGTTAGAAATCATAAAATTTGAAATATTTGAAAAACAAAATTTTTTTAATAACTTTTATGCAGTTTTTAATTTTTTAATGTTTTCGATTGTTAATAAAAAAGTGGAAAATTAACATTTTTAAATTTTTCCAAAGGGGATCTATCTTAATGCCTATTAAGAATAACTCCACGAAGTGAAAAAAATCCTAGGGTTGTAGTTTAATAACAGCTTTTTTCTGTTAACATTCTATTCAGAAAAAGTAGTTAATTAACTAATGCATAACTAATGGAAAAATGGGGATAAAAATTTTTCGCCTACGGATTAGTGTTCATTTATTTATCCCAATAGTACTTAAATTTTTTTATTCCTTAATATTCATATTTAATATGTTAAAATGATTTTTATTGTTACCGTGTCCGAATGAAAAATCGCGAGCGGAAGCAAGACTACCCGCTTTTAGCGCTATTTTCAGGGCTCCGTAAAAATTATAAATATTAAAGATACAGTTCCGGGAGGCAAGACTTTTTTTAGGATATTTCCTCCTCTTTTCAGATCTTTTTTCAAATTTTGAATATCTTTGATAGTTTTTGAGATATTCAAAAAAAACCAAACCCCTACTTTTTTTTTTTTAATTGTTTATAACTTTTGCAATTTTCATCGGCCCCTTTTGGAACTTTTTCTTAAACTTTCTACATAATATTCCGAATCGAATGACACCTTGATCGTAATTTTCGGAGACTATACAAAAATTTCACCCAAAAAGGTACATGTTGACCAGACTATAAGGAGAGAGTTCAATGAAGATTACTCGTAGATTTGTATCACTGTTTATTATATTATCCAACCTTATATATTTAGCACCCATTGACTTATTGTCTAAACATAGGTATAACACATCACGTGGAGAGCGACTGCGCAACTGAGTGACTTTTGTTTCCGTGCAACCTATTTGTAGTAAAACATGTGTCTCTGTTTACTAAAAAACTACAAGGACTTGATTTATACCATTTAGCTTCGATACCCTGGAAACCATCAAACAGACGGACGGACAGACAGATATGACGATACAATTGGAGTTCGTTTAAGGCTTTGAAACCCTAAAGACGCAATCACCCAAAATATAACTTAAAAGAGCCTAAGAAACGGTTTCCCTGGGATTCCATCATCAGATCCTGACTTGATGACAATCGAGTATACCTCAGTATACAATCGTTCGAATAAATTATTAAATTTTTGAAATTGGTTCACAACTGACAAACAAATTGGTGGACATATATATAAGGACTATATATACATATAAAGAAAAAAAAAAAATCAGCCAAACATAAAACCTCCACCTTTTTTGATGTTGGTTAATAGTTGTCGCTGTGGTAGGTAGTCAACAATACTTGACAACTGTGGTGACCATGTAGGTAATCAACAATGCTTGACAACTGTGGTGACCATGTAGGTAGTCCACAATTCTTAACAACTGTCGTGACCGTGTACGTAGTCAACAATGCTTCACAACTGTAGTGACTATGTAGGTAGTGAATAATGCTTGACAACTGTGGTAACCATGTAGGTAGTCCACAATTCTTAACAACTGTCGTGACCGTGTACGTAGTCAACAATGCTTCACAACTGTAGTGACTATGTAGGTAGTGAATAATGCTTGACAACTGTGGTAACCATGTAGGTAATTAACAATGCTTGACAACGAGTATAATGTCTATTAAAGATGTTCTTGTAAAAGATACATGTTTTAAATAAAACCCTGACACGTTTGCAAACATTTTTTTATCGATAAGATTAGTTTTACAACTTGACGTATCAGCCACAGGCAGGGTGCTGGTGCTGGTGCTGGTGCTAGTGCAGGTGATATGACGCTTTATCTCAACATGGATTACCTAATATCAGAGAGACAGTGCGTCCATGGCCGAGGCACTGCGCTCTACACTACCGAGGTATTTATTTATACATCGAATTATAAGTTTAATAATAAAAAAAATATTTCTGTGTCAGTGCATGGCATGTAAAAAATAGTTATTTGCTAAGCAAAGCTGGAGAGTTGCTTTTTGAAGTGAGTGCCTATATTGAATACCAAGCAAACAGAGGATACTAAGGCACGAAACCCAAAAAAATCCTGCCATGCGCAACATCTTACTACAGCAAAAAAAGATATAAGAAAAATAATAATTAGTGTTTAATTACTTATGAATGGAATAAGTTTACTTATTTGAAATAGTTTAATTAAGTACGACTACCCCTTCAGATACTTTACACAGGCTGCCGGATCAGCCTCCTAGGGCGGAGATTAAGTGGTCCCTGGGTTCGGGAACCCGTTCAACCTACGGGCGGCCAGTGGTCAGCCGTTTCATTAAGTCTCCCTGACTGCCGCGTCTACGCCGAGCAATGACAGCAACAAGCACCGCCGGTCCTCCGCTGTCCGCGCAGCGAATCCTCAAAGAGCTCTGGCAACCTTACTCACAGCCAGGAACACAACTCTACTCAATGTTAGTGTTATTATGGGCCCAGTTCGGGCCGCTCATTCGAGCAAGTACTCGCTATGCTATATTTGTTCGGGCGGCTTATTCGAGCGAGTACTTGCAGTGCCCTACCTCTCTTGGCCACAACTAAGCATATCCGGCTATGCCTCGTCCCGCACCCACGATCGCACGGTTATGCTGCGTTTGCGGGCCGCTGCAGTAATTCATATTGCGTAATGCGAAAGTAACTTTGTCTGTCTGTCTTTAACGTCTTCACGCTTGAACCGCTGTACCGATTAAGATGAAATTTGGCATGGAGGTAGTTTAAGTCTCGAAAAAGGACATATGCTACTTTGTTAGCCAAGTGTAAGTCGGTTTTTTTTTCTATAATTGAGAAGTTTCCGTTGAAAACCTACACCGACAAACGAATGTAGGGGTGATAGAACCGTAGACAAATGCTAGAGTACTAAAAATGATACCTATATAATCAGAGACAAATTTATTCAGGACACCGGGCCTTTTTTATGTAGGTATAATTTGAAGTAATTTTTTTAAGTACCTATAATCAAACAAAATACCTATAAAGAAGTAAGATATATGAAGTATAACTAAATTTTAGATCTAGGGGTCGATTTATATAGTACCTACCTATCTTTTGACTTTTATTTTAAATATTCCGGCATAAAACATTACAGTTCGACTGCACGGGGCGTTTTTGTTTTTAGGTACCGTCACTTTCTTTTGTGGTGCGGTGTCTGCGAATAGAACTCCGTTGTAAATATTGCACTAAGCGCATGATTTGGGAGTTTTCATAAATTTGAATAATTTAAAAGCCTTTTGAGAATGACAGAGATTTGAAACTCTACTATTTTTATTATTTCTACCGACTGCTAGAAATGAGAAGTAGTTTGTTCCTAAAATTATTTCGATATAATTTTTTTTCTAATTGGCCCACATTTCCTCACCGGATTAGGATATATTTCGCTGTTGATAGTCTGTTGATAGCCCATGTCAAAAAGGAAATAATTGCTTATCTAGCTTTTAGAATATAATGAGAACATTTTTTTAATCAGTTAAGTATTCTCTGAAGGTAGCGATTGACATAAGCTAGTTTTAAAACAAATTCTGAGGTAGCAGTTGCCTTTGAACAGTTTTTAGGAATATCCCATTCAAAACAACTGAACATCTAAACTCAAGTCCAATCTTAGCAGAAAAATTATTAAAAACTAGTGTTCCTGAATTTAACGTTCCCTTTGTATTTAAAAACATTAGTCCTACGGATATCATTAATACATTTAAAACATTAGAAATTAAAAACACCTTTGGGGACTGTCTGTAAAAACTATAAATTCAATTATTCATGTTATAGCACAACCCTTAGCCATTATATTTAATAGTTGTGTTGATAGTGGTGTGTTTCCTGATGAGATGAAACTTAGCAAAGTTATACCTCTTTTTAAATCAGGTAGTTCAACAGATCCTAATAATTTTCGGCCTATTTCAATTCTACCTATACTCAGTAAAGTTTTTAAAAAAATCATACTTTGTCAAATGTTAAGCCATTTCTGTATTAATGAGCTACTTAGTAGTAAACAGTTTGGCTTTATGAAAGGCCGTTCCACTACCGATGCAGGAGTGGCACTATTGAAAAATATATATTACGCCTGGGAGGATTCGCATGACGCCCTTGGAGTGTTTTGTGATTTATCTAAGGCATTTGACTGTGTTCAACATGAAAATCTCATCAGGAAGCTACATCACTATGGTATTAGAGGCAAAGCTCTCGACCTTTTGACATCCTATATGAGTAGGAGAGTACAGAAAATAGATGTCAACGGTGAAAAATCTCCGGGATCAGCAGTCACTATAGGAGTCCCTCAGGGCTCAATTTTAGGTCCTTTTCTATTTCTTATTTACATTAATGATCTCCCATATAATGTAAAAAACCATGACATTGTCTTATTTGCTGATGACACCTTTTTGCTTTTTAAAGTTAAGAGACGACAGACATGTTATAATGAATTAAATAATGCCCTTTCTAAAATTGTAAATTGGTTTAACGCTAATAATTTGTTACTTAATGAAAAAAAAACCAAATGTGTAAAATTTACATTACCAAATGTTAGTCAGAGACAGACATGTATTAATATTAATGGCGAGCAATTAGAACTTGTTAATTCAACAGTCTTTCTTGGCATAACGCTGGACTCCAAACTTCAATGGGGTCCTCATATTCATAACCTAGCCAAAAAACTTAGCTCTGCTGTGTATGCGATCAAGAAAATAAGACAATTGACCGATGTCGACACTGCAAAAATAGTATATTTTAGCTATTTCCATAGTTTAATGACATATGGTATCCTATTGTGGGGTAGCGCTGCTGATGTAAATACAATATTTTTGTTATAAAAAAGGGCAATTCGTGCTATTTATAAATTAGGATCTAGGATATCTCTGAGGGATAGGTTTAGGGAAGTAAATATTTTAACTCTAGTGTCGCAGTACATATATGAAAATCTTTTATATGTACATAAAAATATCAATAGTTTCAGCAAGAAAAGTGACGTTCACAAAGTAAATACTAGAAGTAAAAATAAGCTATTGGTGCATGATACACGTGTACACAAAATAAGTAACTCTTTTATGGGGCAATGTATACACTTTTACAACAAAGTTTCCAATAAAATTCAAAATCTATCAATAAGTAAATTTAAATCTTTTATCAAGCAGGTACTTTGTAAAAAGGCATACTATAATATTTCAGACTATGTAAATGATAAAAATCCTTGGGACTGATGATGCTCAATTACAGGATGCATAGGTAAACCAAATTAAAATGGAAATAACATAAAATTGTACGACTAAATTTTTTTTTATTTAAAACATTAATTGTATTTTAGTTTATTTGTATTATTGATAGTGTTTTTAAAAGAGTAACTATCGAGTTTCTTGCCGGATTCTTCTCGGTAAACATTGTGAACCGGCGGGAAGGTGGGAGGGTTCAAAAAATAATATTTTATAACTTTGACGATTCAAAAGTGATTGTAAAATCCTTATTTGAATAAACCATTTTGACTTTGACTTTGCTGGATTTGAATATTCATATCTAGCTTTCGTATAATGCGAGCGAACGTTCATGACACCCCAATGCTATCGAATATCTCGACTATGCTCAATGAATTTAGCTGTATGTAAAAATATCAGACGTATGGACGGAGGTTCGCATTGAGCTCGCAAAGAAGCAAGCAGGCTTGTAATTTTATTTTTACATGTTCGTTGATCTGTCAGCTATTTCGACAAATTCGACGTTTTAAATGGTTCCGTACCCAAAGGCTAATTAGCGGAACCCTATTACTAAGTCCGTCCGTCCGTCTGTCGCCAGGCTATATCTCATGAACTGTGATAGTTACAGTTGAAATTTTCACAGAAGATGTATTTCTGTTGCCTCTATAACAACAAATAATAAAAAAAAGAATAAAATAATTATATAAGAGGGCTCCCATACAACAAACGTGATTTTTTTACTCGATTTCGCTCGATATTGATAACGGCAATAGGTAGATGCTTAAAATATTCACAGAATATTCAGTTATATAGTCACTTTAAAAATAAATAATGACAACGTGATTTTTTTTTGCGGTTTTTATAGGTAATGGTACGGAACCCTTCGTACACGAGTCCGACTCGCACTTGGCCGATTTTATCTCAATATTATTGAAGATTGAAATGATCTTAATGTGTTCTACTCTACTCTCTCCTATATCTTAAAGCGTTTTTCTTGATGCCACTGAATTTTATCGAACAACAAAAACGCAACGAAAAAAACAGCACAACCAAACAAAACTACTTTTTGGGAGCAGTCGTGTAAAATTACTTTAAGTGATGCAAAAAGACAATTTTTTTGAAATGAAATTGAAATGGATGAGAAGATGGCAGATTTTTAAAGTTGTAACATATTTATCGACTGGTTAATATAACGAAACTCATAGTTTAATGTTTTTAAGATGACTTAGAAAAATGGGCTACTATGAATAAGACATAAGACACAATTCATAGTAGCCCATTTGTCTAAGCAATCTTAAAATAAGTACGGATAACCACAGGTCTGGGGTATTCAATTCGTTTTTTTTAGTGCAACTTCTAAAGAAAGTTATAACTCACGCTAATGACAAAATGAGAAATTAAAATTATCATCGAACCCAAAGTTCGACGATTGTTTCTGTGCCTTCAAAATTCTTAACGCCGACTTACCTTCCTTTCAGAGACCATTGACAATCATTCACTCATCGAATATCTGAGGAGGAAGGGTTTGATCTTAAACCATGGATCACGAAAATCAAAACACAAAAGAAGTTGAAGAACCACCGAATATTAAAAGCAAAAAAGTAAATCTAGATACATTGCTAGTTGAAGAAATAGGGCAGTTCGGAAAATATCAATTACGTACATTACTTTTAGCAACAGTTTTTTCAATATTCAATGGATGGAACAGTGAATATGTCTTCACAGCTGGAAGAATTAATACCAGGTTAGTTTTTCCTTTCTTTTTTCCACATTAAGACTGCGTCGGCGGGTCGTCCAATAAAGGATAAGCCGATGGCCACAGAAATAAATGAGATTAGAATAATAGTGTTTCAATAAAACCTAGTTTTTCAGCGAGAAAATAAGTAGCAGTAGTACCGTACATATTACTAATTTAGTAAGACTGAAAAGCGTTCACGCCCTGACTTAAATTGCTCTGCAACTGAAACAGCAAGAAGTTTATAACTCCAATGGTTTAATTGCTTCACTGGTAGAAAATGCATATTTAGACCGTCATAGTGCACAAGGTATTTGTACAAAAATAATATATATAAATAAATAAATTGTCAAATTACAGTGCCATTGCCGCACACGCAGATATTGAATGGTACACCACATTATGTACTTGAAAACAACCACTATTAGAGTGGCCTAGGTCGATCCAACCGTGTATGTAAAAAATGTATAGTTTCTGAATATGCTTACATGAAATTGAAATTTTCAGATGCTTTATTCCTGGTTGTGATGTAGAGGAACAGAGGCCGGAGTATGCGCCCTCGTGGATTCTGAATGCAGTACCTGGCACGAGCGTCATCTCCTTCGACAACTGCCAGCGCTTCGCCAACGCCTCAGTCCTCATCGATCCTGATGACGTAGACGTTTGTCCAGCGGTGTTGTTTGATCGGAACACTTTAGTTGCCTGCGACAAATATGTATATGAGAACACAGACACCATCGTCTACGATGTGAGTTAGTAAGAAATAATTTTAACTCAGAACAAACAAAAAACTCTAAACTAATTTCATAAATAGTAACTTATAACAGGTTGTTAATTGTATGAACTAAACAATGAGAAAAGCTTATATTGTCTGTTAAAATATTTTTAATAAACATCAATGATGTTTAATTTTGTGATTTACAATCCTAATATGTACAAATTTTTTTTAGAAAAAGGATTGATTTCTATTAACTTAGTAATTTTAACTTTATTATTCTTATCTATAAATAGAATGTAATTATCCCATCAAAAACATAATATGTACAAAAATGCACAACTCTCACTACGCAATACTTCTGCCATAAAAAGTTCTGAAATCGAATGTAAACCAAGTCGGTTAATTCAGTACCTACGTATCTATGGGAGCAGCTATCCAACCACTTTGTCCTAAATTGATACTTTGTGAGTTAGCTGTCTACATTTTAAAGAAACTATATCAATATTTTTCTTTTATTTCTTTAATAAATAGAGTGACTTGGCAATTGAACAAGGCAAAAGAATCTGTTTAAATTCCTAAATTTCATTTGTTCCTTGTAGTACGACATGGCCTGTGACGAGTGGAGGCGCACCTTGATCGGGTCTATGCGAACGCTCGGCATGATGTTCGCGCTGCCCATCAGCGGGTACATCTCGGACCACTGGGGGCGGCGCGCGGCGCTCGTCTTTAACGGGTTCAATACGGCTTGGCTCGGCATTGTCCGGTATTGGGCCGATACTTACCTAGGTTTCCTTATGTCCGAGATCATTGAAGCTACTTTTGGAGCTGCTGGTTTTTCCTGCGCCTACATTCTGTGTAAGTTAATAAACACAGTACTTTACGATCTACTTTGCTAAATTTTCAAACTATTTTTTTATATATTTTTATTTTATATATATATCTTATACTTATTATATGAAATAACTAACTGAATATATTTTATTTTCGCAGTGATGGAATTAGTAGGACCAAAGTATCGCGTAGCAGTAGGAGCAACATTGAGCTCGTTCTTTGCAGTTGGTCAAATGACATTAGGATTCATAGCGTGGTTGGTGCCCAACTGGAGATATCTTACACTTCTACTTTATATACCACAGCTATTAACTATCTCTTATTTATGGCTTATGTCAGAATCTGTTCGCTGGAATATGAGCAAAGGGCGATACACAAAATCTGAATCAGTTTTAAAAGAAGTTGCTCGTGTTAATGGTAAACAACTCTCTGAGGAATCACTACAGGCTTTAAGGAACAACGCAGAAGAAGAAGAAAAAAGAAAAGAGATTGCAAAACTGCAAAATGCAAAAGAACCATGGCTAATAGTACTAGTTTTCCACTACAGACCGATTCTAATTCGCTGCTTAGTGTCGCCAGTTTGGTGGATCACAATGACGTTGATATATTACGGATTATCCATTAACTCAGTGAACTTGTCTGGCAACCAGTACGTTAACTTTGTTGTAGTATCAGCTATTGAAATTCCTGGGTTTTGGACAGCAGTACTCCTCATGGACCGATTAGGCAGGAAACCGGTGATGATTGGCGCATATTGGATCTGCGGAATTTGTCAGATTGGATATATTTTTATGCCTGAAGGTGAGCTTTGTTCCCGAATGTTGTCCTATTTATTTATATTAAAATCAGTAAACTGTCCCTAAGAATACACTTAACTAATTAATCTTAATTAATTGATTCTGCTAAGTAAATAGGCATTAAAAAGTTGTCGGGATAGTTTTGCCAGAAGACGTCTGGTGTGGCAGATAACCGCCCCTAGTCTATTTAGCTAGTTTGTGTGTTAATTTGGGGATAGCCTATGACGTCTGGTTTGCGAGTATTTTTCTATCGCGAAGAAAGATGTAAGAGGGCGCCTCATCCGCCGTGCGTTAATGATTTACACGCGCCATCTACACGAACTCAGTTTTCGTGAAACGATTGGAAGTAAAAAACGCATTCTCGCCGCGCACACGCAATTGCTGCGTGTCGAATTCGGTTTCTTCTATTTTTGGAAACTCTTAATTTGAAAATAATCAAGAAAGCCTGGACTATTCAGTGCCCGTGTGTATGACTAGATACTACTGGACAGGTGGCCACCAAGAAGACAAGTCCCAGCGGAACCTGCAGGAACATCCAAATACCGAAGCATCCTGGTAAGCGATTTGCATTTTACCCGTTGGCTTTGATGTTATATGCCCCCCCTTTCTTCAATATAGGCTATCTAGCTATAGACGTAGTTGGACTACCACGCATCCACGTGTGTAGTCGGTACAAGTTCTCATCCCGCCACGGGAGTACGACTATTTACACGCCTGCTCTTTCAACGTCCAATGTTAATTGTAGACCTTCTTCTTGTGTCTTCAAAGCCTTCATTGGCTGTAGCTCAAAGCGGGTCGTTTATACGAAAAATTTCTTCTCTTATAACAATTTCAGACCTATACCCGATGGCATTAACTCTGTACCTGATCGGCAAGTACGCGATTGCGACGGTGGTGACGACCCTGTACGTATACACTGCTGAGCTTTACCCCACCAAGTACCGCCACAGCCTGTTCGCGTACTCCTCCATGGTGGGCCGGATAGGGTACTTCACAGCACCGCTAACACCTGCTTTGGTAAGTAACGTTAGAAACAGCCGGGATGATACCTTCAACCCCCAATAATAATAACACTGAGTTTCAACATATGTCTGCTCTTCTTCCACTTGTTAGACCTACTGCTTTGGTGAACAGGTAATTTTACTGAAATAAATCGTTAGACAAAGTAAACGTCAAAAATGATTTATATTAAATTATTAAAAAATAGTTGTATATCATTAAAACTATTGTGTTATGTTTTTTGACAGCAGTAAAATGAGTCTGCTCCGATAAAGGCGGTTTTCCCATCAGATATTCTTAGTTTCCTTAATTGATCAAACTTTTAACTGCGTTTTGCGCTTTAATTACACGGGGTGGATATAGAATCGTATTCACTTATGAAGTTCGCTTGTTGTAGAGTGTGTACGACATTCCGACGTTGCTGAGGGAATGTCTTGTCCCTTCCACATAAAATACAGGGTTTAGGAAGACAATTTGACATTTGTACTCTTTCACACTTGCTAGCAGACTTTGTGGCCCTTTTTACAGAGGACAGCGTTGAAAATAATTAAAAAGTAACATAATATGACCTGATTGCGGAATGAACACCTTCTGTTTATAGTTTTACTAATTTGACAAAATGATCCTTGACAGTTGGCCGACACGCTATTGTCAGCCTTGTAAATAATAATATTATTCACTAGAGACTTATTTTTACAAGCAAGAAATGCGATTACTTACACTATAAACGGTTTTTTTTCGTACCGTTGGAGAAGTGTCTTTTCTTGACAAAACTAGTAAGGATTCGAGAACATTTTCTTGCAAGATTTACGAAGGATTTGTCGAGTCACCATTCAATATTTTGATATCAATCAGCTGGGCTATTTTTAACTTTTGTTGTCCACATTACAATGAAAACATTACATTGAAGTGACATACATCCTCATCAGAACCTCGGCCAATCACAGTGTGTATTCAGGCGCAGTCGCGCAGGTTTTATTTAAAAATCGGCCAAGTGCGAGTCAGACTCGCGCACGAAGGGTTCCGTACCATTATCTATAAAACGGCAAAAAAATAACGTTTGTTGTATTGGAGCCCCCCTTGTATATTTGTTTAATTTTAATTTAATTATTTATTTATAAAGTGACTATATAACTAAATATTCTGTGAATAATTTAAGCGTCTACCTGTTGCCGTTATCAATATCGAGCAAAATCGAGCAAAAGAAACACGTTTGTTGTATCGGAACCCCCTTAAATATTTTTTTTTTTCAGTTTTTTAGAATCTGTTGTTATAGTGGCAACAGAAATACACCTTCAGTGAAAATTTTAACTGTCTAACTATCACGGTTCATGAGATACAGCCTGGTGACAGACGGACGGACAGCGGAGCCTTAGTAATAGGGTTCCACTAATTACCCTTTCATACTTGTCAAGTGAAAACTAATATAATTTATTTAGTATTGTGTAATTATATATTTTACAACTTATAATTTTTTATAGAATATCTAAGGTACTTACTTCAGAATTTTTAGTACATTTTTTTTATTTCAGTTTAATGTTTGAGAACTGGATAATATAGATTTCTTTGTAACTAGATAAAAGGTCAGTCAGGGCACGGAGTCAGGGCTTCTGGAATATTATCGTACATGTCTTTGTAATTCGTACTGAATTTTGTTTATTTGATATTTTATATACTGACACAGATTCTAATAATTAGGAAGTTTTTATATTTAGTTATGTGTCATCAATGCCAAATGACGATTTGCTTGAATGTCCTATTCGTGCAAACAAAAAATTATACAAGAGAAATCGATTCATAGCAGCAGGCGGCATGAATTTCGTTCTTATATTTTAATATCTCAAAATTACAATTCATGTCGTGGTACAACATCTGATCATGGGATTTCAATCATTAATTTTAATTATAAACATTTTGCAACTCATGAGTCATAGTAGAATCTCAAGGGGGCGTGCACTAGTGGCTAAACTTCTAGCGGATTGTGTAGCCGAAGTTGTCAATGAATATTCTTGTCATTCATGGGAAAAAATATTTACTTCCACTTACTCTGTTCTTCATGTCAAAGAAGATTATACGAAGAAATTCTTAACTTCAAAACTAAAAGAAAATACTATTTCTTATTGCATCCCAGATACTTGTCATAATAGATCACAAATACATCAGTCGTCACTTATCAAAAGTGTAGAGAGTAAACTGTCAGATGGCAATATTAAAAGTGCAGCTAGATTACTATTTTCTAGTGACTTTTTAGCACCAAATTCTTTAGAGACTCTCTCAAATTTACAATTAAAAACTACCTTCACCTTCTAACCTAACACAATATCGACGAAAGACACATTTATAAATATAATATAAAATTACATAAAAGTATTTGTTTTATCTATTACAGTCAGAAGTTATGTTGCTAGGCAACATAATCAAAGTATATAAAAAGTTTAAGCATAGATATTATATAAATATCTACTGCAACTCTGAGGAAACTTGCTTGACTTCGATGTCTCCGTTGTTAACACGTTCTCGAACGAAGAAATGTATAAGCTTTATATGTTTAGTACGCTTGTGGTATTCATATCAAGGATTGTGTGAAATTTTTACAGCTGACTCATTATCAAGATACAGTTCTGGTTTCTTAGTTATGATGAGATTGCTTACTAGAGGGTTTAACCATAAAATTTCTTGTGCTGACTCACTAGCTGCTATGATTTCTGCTTCGGTTGACGAAATAGAAACGGTTGTTTGCTTGTGGCTTCTCCAACTAATAGCAGCTCCAGCAAATAAACAAACCATTCCAGACATAGATCTTCCAGTAGTTTGGTCTCCTCCACGATCTGCATCGCTGTAGGAAATTAGGTGCGAAGGGCTTTGTTTCTTGAAAACTAACCCTTTCTCTTTGGTCCCTTTTAGATACCTGGCGATACGTTTGACTAGCATGACATCATTTTTAGTAGGTCCTTTAAGTTTCCTGGATGTTTTCCCACAGCATATGAAATGTCAGGCCTTGTGCCTGCTGATAAATATGCCACAGCTCCCACTGCTAGTCTGTATGGAAAGTTTACGTTGGAGTCCTTTTCTATTTTCAAATCATTTTTTTTTGACAATTGGTGTTGATGCTGTTTTACAGCTCCTTATCTTATATTTTTCCAAAACTTTCTTTGTGTAGACCTTTTGACTCAAAGTGTTGTGCACTTATGCACATTTATTTCCAGTCCAAGAAAATATGAAGCAGGTTTGGTTATATTCTTGAATTTTGCTTGCAATTCTTTTATAAATTCGTCACCTGCTTTATTGTTATTATACGCTACAAATCCGTCATCAACATAAAGACCAACTAAGACTTTGGAATGTCCTCTAATCCTAGTGTAAAGGCATGGATCTGCGTCACTCTGTTCAAAACCTGGTTCTTTTAAGAAATTAGCGACGTAGATATTCCAGCAGCGTGGTGCTTGCTTGAATCCATAGAGACTGCGGTTTAGCTTACAGACTCTTTTGTCTTGAAAGCCTTCAGGCTGTTTAGTGTAGAGTTTTTCTTCTACGTTGCCATTAAGGAAAGCAGTCGACACATCAAACTGACATAGTTTCAAATTTTCTTTAACTGCTATGGCAAGCAATACTTGTTCAGTGCTCAAACGAACCACTGGACTGAATGTCTTATTATAATCCATTCCTGGTTTTTGGGAGTAACCCTTAATAACCATTCTGGCTTTGTATCGCTCAATATTGCCATCAGGTCTCATTTTTTTTTAAATACCCACTTGCAAGGCAGCGCTTTTCGACCTTAGGGTAGATTCACTAAATCCCAGGTTTGGTTCTCGTTCAGAGAAGTTATTTCATCGTTCATGGCCTCTCTCCATTTTGCTTTATCAGGAGATTCTATCGCTTCTTTGAAAGTAAGAGGTTCTTTTGGCTTATGAAGGTTCTCAATTTCTTCAGCAGCTGCCAAAATAAAATCATCATAGCGCTTAGGTGCTGTTATGTTTGACCCGTCTCTCAAAATTCTCGCTTTTAAAGTATTTTCTTTAGAATTACAATTGTTTACACAGAGTCATTAAGACTAGACTCAAATTCATAATCACTCACAATGTATGCTTGTTCAGCTTCTGTAATATCTCTAGTGCTATCGACTAAGCTGTTTTGCAATATTCCATCGTCATCTTGAATATCCGTATCACTTTTGTTCTGTTCATCAGTGTCATCTTTTAACGTGATTGCCACTTGCTTGCATTGCATCTGTTGTGATAACCTTTGTTCACGCGAATATCTTTAGATATGAATATTCTATTTTTAAAGGGTACGAAGATCTTGAATGCTTTTGATGTTTCAGAATAATCCAAAAATATCCCAGAAATTGCCTTTGAAACAAATTTATGACCATTAGTGCCTTTTCTTAGAACATAAGTTTTTAAACCAAATATGTACAAATGATTTATGCGTGGCTTTAACCATGCCAACCTATAGCTCAAATAGCGTTTAGTTCTGGATAGCGCTATTTATACATCTATTTGACAGGTAGTTCGCAGTTGCTACTGCTTCGCCCCAGAATTTTCGTGGTACCTTTGTATCGATCATCATTGCACTTGCTTTCTACACAAGAGTTCGGTTCTTCCGTTCAGCAACTCCGTTTTGGTTTGTCTTTGCGGTGAGTCTTCTTTGTATCCCGCAACATTTCTTATATCTGTCAAACTCCTTGTTTGACGTATTCAGACCCGTTATTGGTTTGTGATTTTATTTCCACTACATGTTTCGGCCAACTCCTTAAACTGTTTAAATTTTTGTAATACTTCGCTTTTATTTTTAATCAAATAAACATGACTTAATCGGGTAAAGTCATCTCTAAAAGTAACGAAGTACTTATTTCCGCTTATTGTGGGTGTTTGAATAGGTCCACATACATAGCTATAAACGATTTCTAAGCTTTCTTTAGTCCATTGATTTACTTTTCTCAGTAGGAGCAGGCACTCGATGCCGTTTTGCTTGTATATAGGCTTCACAATCAGCCAAGGTTTCAGATGCATCAAAGTTTAATCCAATTAAATTTTATTTACTTAGTGCAAGTTTTAGATCTTTGACATTTATGTGACCAAGTTTTCTGTGCCAGTCATTGATGTTTGATGAGTTCGTTTTCTTTGTTAAATTTAGAACTTTGTAATCGTTATCATTGGCCAGATTGTTTAGTTCATCCTTATCCGGTTTGATGTAATAAAGCCCATCGTCATGTTTAAATGCGGTGATAGTTATTCCATCTTTTGGATTTTTGATATTTGCCTTTTTCTTGGTGAAAAGGACAGAGCAGCCAGCATCTGCCATTTCACTGACTGACATCAAGTTAGTGGAAAGACTAGGAACGTACAGCGTCTCTTGCAGATGTGTAAGTGCAAATCCTTTTCCGTTTTTAGAGAAAAATTAAACAGCACCTTTTCCTTTTATTTCTTCGGTATGTCTTTCAATTGCAAATTTCAACTTTCCAGAAATCATTTTTATACTTTTAAATAAATCACGTTGATAGGTCATGTGTGACGTACAGCTACTCTCCAATACCCGAATGCTGTTTTTATGCCTAAAATGCTTCTTGCTCTTTGTGTGTGAGTAGGCACTGGGTAGCAAAATGGTTCTTATGATCAAATTTGTTAAGTTTAGGCTTCTCATTATTTTTCTTCCAACAGTTTATACAAATTTTGTGATTTTTGCGTTTGAAAATGTTACCTTTTCGTTTGTAAATTTTACAGGATGCGTAAAGGGCTTATTCATGGAGAGATATTTCAGATTCGTCACTATGTACAATGTTTTGGCTATGCCGCGCTTCACACGCTTCTATTATCTTGGTTTTAAGCTCTTCAGGCTTTGGAAGGGTGTCACGCGATACTATTGCGACTCTGAAATTTTCATACTCAGAAGAAAGACTATATAACAAAATGATTGTCAACAAGTCTTCGTAAATACTTGTTTTCCATCTTAGTGGTGTAAAAATCTTCGAAAATTAAGAATCTACGTCGTTACTAAGTTTATAATATAAACCTACGAAATCTATAAAGCTCCTTCTTCATAAACTCTTTTTGATAGTTTCTTTAATATTATTATGAATATTATTCGTATTTTCTAGGGTGCCATGATATGGGAAGAACTCCCGTTTGCTCTGTTCGGGGGCTTCGCTTTGCTGTCAGGTGCACTTGCATTCATCACGCCGGAGACGCTCGGCCACTTCCCGGACACCATGGAGGAGGCTGCGAGTATTGGAAAGAAACCAAGCACCGACTGACTGACATCAACGAATAGATTTTTATTTTTGTGATTCTCAGTGAACACTGTCTCGAAATTTCTTCTAAGCTTTTATGATATTTCTTGTAAAGGTTGTTAAAATGTAAAATTGTTGACTAATTTAAAGAGTTGTAAACTCCTCTAAAATGGAGTGCCTTTTTCCGTCATTCCTATACATAAACCATGTAGTGAAATAGCAAAACGATACTTATCACCGCAAGAGTGTTCAAAGATATAAGGAACGTCAATTATCAGAGTGAATAAATAATATGCTTCTAACAGAACGTTTTACTGTCCCACAATTAATGATAGATGGTGAGCCATCGCGCCAGGAACAAACCCAACTTTGAACGATATGAAAAAAACATTGTTTAGTTCTATGTGGTTGTGGTATAGACAGCTAGTTACTATTACTAGTTTTAATATACCTATTTACTGTGATACTACAATCTAAATATCTTTTTTCTCAAAAAGTCTAAGAAAGTATCGGATCTTTAAATTATATAAAATCTTACTGCTTTTTCTGCAAAATAATCTACAACAACCTTAGTCGCTCTGTGACAGAACCAAAATTACATAATACTTTAGAATAGTCTAGCAGTATTAACATCGATAAGTTTTTCAGGGTTCCGTAGGCAAATGCCAAAAATTAAAACCTTATAGTTCCGTCATGTCCGTCTGTATGTTACTGCCTCACATTGCCCATCGTATAGGATACCATTACATAGGTTTCTAAAAATGCATTTGAGGTTTTTAAGTGTATTTTTAGCAAAGATAGAAATATATTTTGCGAGTTATTGACTTTCAAATCAAAAATAACCCTCTCCCCTCTAACTTCTGAACCACGTGTCAGAAAAAACCAACTTACTGCGCATAGTACACGCACTTGGCCGGTATTTTTTCGAGAGCATACCTCCTCAATTTCTTAAAAAAATACAACTTCCTAGAGCATTTGCAGATGCTTGCGCTGTTCTAGCTCGCCGTTTTGAGCACTATACAGAACCCCACGACTGTACGAGAACGGGTCTCCAGTACTCTCATCTGCATAGCAGTGTATGTGGTTGATATCCAATATGCCATTGATATGCTGTAGAAACAGCGTAGGAGACAGCACAAAGCATTAATATTCCTGCTATCAGAGCAACTACCGTCAACGGCTCATATGCCTCTGCCGGACAAAAAGCTAGACATCCATTTGCACAAACCCTCGGGCATTTCGTAAAATGGCAACTTCGTTAGAAGACCCCAGTGATCTAGATCTGATCGAACGCCTTCTCTGTGTCCAGGCTACATGCCAATACCTCCCCCTGAATTTCAATAGATAGTGCCCATCGTTGTGTGAGAATCACTAGAAGGTCACCAGTAGAGCGGCCGTATCGAAAGCCATATTTACTGTCCTAACCAGGACTTGTTTTTCTAAGTATCTTAGAAGACCACCCGATGTGTTATGGAGATTTCCGGCATGGTCTTGCGAATGCAAATAAATGCAAATATTCAAATTCAAATAAATTCAAATTCAAATAGTTAATTTCTCAAAAATAGGATACAATATTACTTTTTGACGTCAGTATAATATGCAAGGAATTTATAAACTACTACCATTTCGGAATCAAGATGGCGTTCTGGGGAGAAGAAACGGCGAAAGAAACTCTCCAACTGTCGCTCTTTTCAATTTTAATTATACATATAACGATTGGTACATTTCCTAATATAAGTGGTATGATAACAACATTTTCATTACTCCCATGCGTTTTTATCTATGAGATAGTCTTTAATTGAATAATAAGCTTTTTTGACAAGTTTCTGTTTAATAAAATTTTTAAACTTTTTTAAATTCAGTTTACATACTTCTGTAGGGATTTTGTTGTAAAAACGGACACATTGTCCTTTAAATGATTTATCAATTTTTTTAAGCCTTGTGTGGATCAGAGCCTGTTTGTGTCTATTTCTTGTATTTCATTTATGAACATCACTATTTTTTTAAACAAAATTAATATTCTTATGAACATACATTAAATGATCAAATATATATTGACCAGGTAAAGTTAGTATATTGATCTCTTTAAATTTATCCCTTAAAGAGTGTCTGTTAGATAAATTGTATATTGCTCGAATAGACCTCTTCTGCAGTACAAATATTGTCTGTATATCAGCTGCGTGTCCCCATAATAAGATACCATAGGACATCACGCTATGAAAGTGACTAAAATATACTAGCCGGGCTGTGGCTTCTTCTGTAAGTTGACGAATCTTTTTAACCGCAAAAGCTGCAGAACTAAGTCTATTCGTCAATCCAGCTATGTGTAAGCCCCATTCAAGTTTTGCATCTAAAGTAATGCCTAAGAATACAGCGCTATCTACAACCACTTATAAGTACACTGGTTCTTACTTGACTAACATTTGGCGTTAAGAATTTAATACATTTGGTTTTATTACTGTTAAAAAGCAAATTATTCATATCAAACTAGTGGACAACTTTAAACAGACAGTTGTTTACATTATCTAGAAATGTTTCGCGTCTTTTTACTCTAAACACTAGTGATGTGTCATCTGCGAACAACACTATCTCGTGATTGTTTTTAACGACCTCCGGCAGATCATTAATGTATATAAGAAATAGGAATGGGCCCCAGGATGGAGCCCTGTGGAACGCCCATTTTAATTTTAGATCCAGGGGCGCGCTTCCCATTTATATCAACTGTCTGAATCCTATTGTCCAGGTACGAGCTAATGAGTTTAAGTGCAGTACCCCTAATACGTTTCATGTTGGACGCAATCAAATGCCTTGGATAGAGCACAAAAAACACCCAATGCATCCATTGAATCCTCCCAAGCATCAAATATGTGCTGAATAAGCTCAACGCCAGCGTCGATTGTTGATCGACTTTTTGTGAACCCAAACTGTTTGCAAGTCAGTTGTGAAGTAAAATGACTACTCATTTGATTTAAGATCAGTTTTTGAAAGATTTTACTGAAAACAGGTAGTATAGAGATAGGTCTAAAGTTAGACAGGTCAGTAGTACTACCTGATTAAAATATAGGTATAATTTTACTGTATTTCATTAAATCAGGAAATACACCACAATCAATAGATTTTATTAAATATTACAGCTAGTTGGGGAGCAATCACAGAAATTATGGCTTTTACTAAGGTAACTGAATGGCCCCAGAGGTCAGCTGTATTTTTAATTTTTAGAGAATTATATGCTTTGACAACATCGTTATGATTTACATGTCTAAATTTGTTGTTGTCACATCACGGTATAGTAGGTAGAACAGCGATCAGATTACTCTTTGGCACTATACTATGGGCCAAGTAAACAAAGGTCCTTTGCAGAGGTGGTAATGACGACTGGTAGAAGTAGCCTTCAGCAGCTAAAATAACTCAAGAAATAGAATAGGAAATATAGCAGATAATGGTAACTATAGGCCTATATCATTAGCTCAGTTATTGCGAAAATTTTAGATCGGCTATTGGATAACCATTTGTCTAAAGATCTTCAATTTTATGACGGTCAGTTCGGGTTTGTCTACTGAGTACTGAGAATGCTATACTATGTCTAAAGCTTACAGTAAGATATTTCCTTAATTGAAAAACGCCAGTTGATGCTTGTTTTCTAGATTTATAAAAAGTGTTTGATTCAGTCCGTTATGACAAATTGTGAAAAAAGCTTAGAAATACGACTGCGACGACAACAATCAACTTATTTAAGTTAAATGGGCGGTAACTTTTTCAGACACCTATGGGTTGGAGTGCGGGGAGACAGGGTGGGATAACATTTTAGAAGCTCTTCATCAAACGACTTGATCGGAGAACTCAGCAGCATGACCATTGGTTGTTATATTGATGGTGTATCTGTACATAACATAAATTATGCAGATAATATGGTGCTGTTGGCGCCATCTTTTAATCCTGTACGACAACTTATATCTGTATGTTATACCTACACACAAATGTCTATTAATGCATGATTATGCGGATGCTAGCTATCGTGACCTTGCTGAGGAGCAATTAAATAAGCTTGAGCGACTCCAGAACCTATGTATTAGAAACATATTTGGTTTACGTAAATCGTTCGTTTAATTTCGATTAAAACTCAAGTGGCTCCCAATTCGCCTTTGCCGGAATACTCATTTTCTGTTTCTTATCTACAACGTACTGTTCAATCCGTCTACTCCGTTATACTTGAAAGAGCGTTTCAATTTTAAAGGGTCTACAGCTCATCGCGCCACTACAAACATGATGCTGAAAAAAAATGTGCCCAACACATTATTCGCAAGCATATAATGACTCATTCACTGTCACAGCCATAAGGCTATGGAATAGTTTACCCTTTGATGTCAAAAAAGCACACACTTTAAGAATATTTAAAAATCTCGTAATCACACATTACTTAAAAATTTAAGCTGTCTCATCAACACTGTTTATTCATCTATATTATTTAAGATGTATGTAGTTTGTGTATTTATTTTATTTTTTATTTTTTGTTATGTATTTGATATATATATATTTATTTTGTTTAGATGTTTGTACGTATTAGTATTATTTATTATTCATATGTATACAAATTTAGCTATTGCTATAAATGTATATATTATTTTACTGTTGCCTTTTTTTTTCTTATATTGTTAAGTTTCAGTTAGCACATTCTACTCAATAATTTTATAAAGTCTCCTCTACCCAAAGGTTGTCTGGAAGAGATCGCTCATTAGCGATAAGACCGCCAATTTGTTTATAATTTTATTGTTTTAATTGGTTTGTATTCAATATGCGCAATAAAGTATATAATTAATGCACTCCGCGCTAATATAATAGTTCCTTTAGGATGAGGTTGAGGCCGCTACGCTTT
The DNA here is from genome assembly GCA_946406115.1 of Apoda limacodes. Classification (NCBI taxonomy): domain Eukaryota; kingdom Metazoa; phylum Arthropoda; class Insecta; order Lepidoptera; family Limacodidae; genus Apoda; species Apoda limacodes. The sequence continues at coordinate 27,467,233 of OX291556.1, forward strand.
TGTAGCGCGTCAGCAATGTTTGCTGCAGCCCGGACTGATGGGTTGTATGCCATAAGGCGAATAAGGATCGCGTCTATGTTAAAAAGAATGCCTGGTAGCTAAAATACCAACCTATTAGCAATAGCTACAAAATTTATTTGTACAAACCTTAAATAATATATTGACATTATAATGAAGTGATAGTAGTAGACAATATTGTTTTTATTTAATCTGTTTTTTACCATAGCGACTCGTTAAAAAGGGCATCTTTCGATATCGATAACAGTGAAAAACTTTTTAACACAAAAAAAAAACCGACTCCAAAAAGAGGCACTTAATAGACAAAAATAATTACTTATTGCCAAAAATCTGATCTGAATTACAGTTTGAAGTTGGTGTCTATTAACAGTTTATAACACACTTCACTTGCATGACACCAACTTCAAATGGTAAACTGGATCAGATTTTTTATACCACTAAGGTGGCAAACAAGCTTACGGTCTGCCTGATGGTAAGCGGTCACCGTAGCCTATGGACGCTTGCAACACCAGGGGTGTCACTCGTGCGTTGCCGACCCTTCAGAAATCTTATAACTTCTTTCTTGAAGAACTCCATACTTGGAAAAAACCTTGGCAGGGAGCTCATTCCACAACTTAAGCGTTCGCGGGAGGAAGTTTCTCTGAAACTGCACTGTACGTGACCATTTAGGTTCTAGAGTGTGAGAATGAATTCCCTGCCGATGGCGAGCGGTGCGATGGGAGAAAGTAGCCGTGGGCATCATTTCGAACAATTCCTCAGAACACAACCCATTGTACAAGCGGTAGAACACACACAGGTAGGCAAAGTCTCTCCTCAGACTTGTGTTCGATACCGCAAGAGAGTTTGGTATCGTCGACAATTCTCACAGCCCGTTGTTGAACCGAGTCAAAAGGGCCAAGCTGGTATCCGGGTGCACCTGCCCAGAGATGGCAGCAGTACTCCATATGGGGCCGAACTTGCGACTTGTAAAGTAACAACCTTTGCCCCGACGTGAAGCACTGCTTCGCTCTGTTGAGTACACCAAGTTTTTTGGACGCCAGCTTCACCTTATCTTGTAAATGATCTCGGAACTGAACATCGCTGGAGATGTCAATACCAAGGATACCAATGCTCTTGGAGATGGAGAGGGGAGTGTTCTGGAATTGTGGGACTACAGTGAATGGGGTTTTCTTAGCGGTGAACGCGCACACTTGTGTCTTTGTAGGGTTGAACAGTGTGGTCTCGATTTGAGACACAAGTTCTCCGCGGTTTTCCTCCTCAACGGAACTGGGAAGTTTTATGTCGAACATGCATAAAATTCACACAATCAATCCCAATCTGCCGACTTATACTGCCAGAACCGTCGCTAAATAGTTTGCCCAGATGGATCAGGTTGTGTTCATGACACTTGAGTCCTAACGAGACAGTGGTCCGAAGAGCCAAGAGGCACATCCTCTTGACGTGAAGTCAGCAGTCCAGTAAGGAGCTCGTATGGTCCCCTATATCAGGTATTCTCATTGTAGTAAGTATCCGCTGAGAGAATCCATAGATCAGAGCAAATACAGAAATTCATGCGTAGATATTGGTTTAAGAACTGAGCGACTCACAATGGTGGGCGGTAAAGTATCCCAAAATAACTAGTTCTGCATATATATATTGCTCTAGAACTTTGTCAGTCGTCAATCTCAGGTGCGTGAATATTCGAGCTACGTCCGTGTAACTGCTATGAGACCTGTGTAGATAGGCACGAATAGATACGAGTGTGGCCGCTGTGATCTACGCGCACCCACAATATCGACATGTCCCTGTGAATGAAAGAAATGAAAGCGGCGATAGCAGATATATATATATTTATATAACAGCACGACTCACGAAATTGTGCTCGATTTTGTAGTCGGGACAATGTAGGTGTGATGTATTGGCCGGGCAGGATATTTGCACCTCCGTTAGAAAAAGAATGGTCAGCTGCACAGTTTCCAGATGGTGGTGGACTGCGTTAAGATTAGCGTGAATACCCCTGATGTTACTAAAATCCACATTATATGTAGATGGAATAAGTTACTTAGACTAAAACTGTGTATTCACTGCACAGACAGCTTAGAGAACAAAAAGGTGTGATACCTCCCAGGGCAGAGATTAAGTATTCCCTTGGTTTACTTAACCCATTCAACGTGCGGATGGCCGGCTGTCAGCCGTTTCAGAAATTGTAAAAATCCACTCCCGTAATGGTAAATACTTTACTGAAATGGTCCTAAGATGTTGCACATTTTTCGGTCATCATCATGCATCATCTCGAGCTCACCGAAAACCCACGAGTGATCCATCAGCAACCTATGCATCCTTCCGAGTAAACTTGTGGTGTTAATGTTGGACTGGCGGAATTATTGCTTCGTATTTTTTTAAACGTAAAAGGAAATTTAGTTACAGTCGATGATTTTCGTAATTGCGAGATGTTGACTGACTTTTTGGGGCAGGCGTTAAATGAAATTTATGTTGATGACATAAGATATCAACAGGATGGTGGAACATGCCATACTGCGGCTGAAACAATGCAGTTATTGCAGACAAAATTAACAAGACGAGTTATCTCGCGGCGAGGAAAAGTAAACTGGCCAACAAGCTCGTGTGATCTGACACCTCTGGGCTTTTTTCTTTGGGGTTTTATAAAGGTAAAAGTGTACGCAAGTAATCCACAGAGAATTCCTGAGCTCAAAAACAAAATTCGTCGAGTTGTTGATGAAATTTAACCACAATTATGTCAAAATGTCACAGAAAATTTCATAACAACAAAGTAACCGCTGTGACCACATTTAAAGTTAAAAATAAAATACTCTCAAAATCAACTGCAAATTGTGTTTTGTTAACAAATAAATTTTAAGTAGATTTTGAGACACCCATTATATATTAAGGGCAATGTGAATGACTATCATCCATCATCACCCGGATCAAACCACAAAGCATACAAATTTGAAATTGTGACCAAAGTTAGAGGCGTAGCTTAAGTAAGGATTTTTCGAAATTTAACCTCTAAGAATGAGAAATAGTAAATGGCAGTTTTTATAAAAAATAGTCATTTTTAAAACTAAGAATGACAAGCTATACTGTTTTCGAAAAATAATCTGCCAGGTGGTAAAATAAGGAATAAAATTCCGTATAGATTAGATGGGGTGATATAGGGGTTGGAGATTTCTATGAAAATCCATATTTTTTAGATAAACCCATCAGTATTTAATATTTTGTTTGCAAAATTTAAACGAATGGTTTTAGGCATTTTGGTTATCATCCCCTACCTATCTATACATAAAAATTCAATGTCCCAAAAGACTTATAGCTTAAACCATTGAGGACGAAAATTTTAAGAAGGTTCTGACTTTATAATTGAAGGCGTCGTTTGAAAATAGATTTTTCGAAATTCAACCCTAAAAGGGGTAAAAACGGTGGTTAACATCAGGGGGAAATGATAACTTACTTTAAATGGTCAAATTTACTTGAAACTTGGTATTATTATTCAGTAACACAATTTATGTAATCCGTTTTTCAATATAAAAACATCAGCCACAAAGTAAGGTGACAAAGCTTGAATTTAAATATTGTTTATGGTCCAATTTCCTTGAAACTTAATATATATTATTTTCTTCATTATGAATGAACGGCGGAGTTTTGGAGTTTTTGAAAATTCAACCCTGGAGAGAGCAAGAGGGGATGATTGGGAAATACCATGTTTGTAGTCAAATCTTAGTATTAATGTTCTCACAGTTAACACAATTAACATAACGAGCATTTTTGTGTTTCTAAAATTCAACCCCAAAGCAGCGGAAAGGAGTGGCAAAGTTTATATGGGAAATAATATTGTTACGGTCAAATTTCCTTAAAAGGAATTGCATAACGGACGTGCCTTAGACGCATTATAACTTTGGTTATCAATTTTTATCTTAATTAACTGTCTTAAGTGCAAAAATAAAATTATTATTTTAGTGCTATCAAAAATTGTTTTTTGTAAAGGTTTAAATAACTAATACGACTATGCTTTACCGAATTAATAAGTAACTAGCTTACTCCCGCAACTTCGTCTGCCTAAACTTTTATAAAAAAAAAACAGCTTTTGACTGTTTGCTGTTTTACATACAATAACATCGGAATCTCTATTTTGCCGTCTAGAGAACAATTTTTTAAAAACGGTGAATCACGAAAGTTTTAATTTTTAACGTTTAAGCCAAGTTTTAGCCATTTCCATGCAAACTGCCAACCCATATTTTACCCTCTTAAGGGATTAATTTCCAAAAATCCCTTCTTAATGCACACTTACGTCATTTGAGGAACGTTTGTTTCAGCTGTTCATTCATCGATTAGTCAGTCAGCCAGTCAATTTCTTCTTTTATGTAAATATACAAAGCTGAACCGGCGAACGTTATTTCTTTTTTTAAAACAACCTAATAGGGTTGTACTAATTCAGAAACCTTCCCCGGCGTGTGCATAACAACTTACCAAAATTTCATTACAATCGGTTAACCCCTATTGCGCGAGTCCGACTCGCACTTGACCCTTTTTTTTCTCAGGAACCTTCCCCGGCGTGTACATAACAACTTACCAAAATTTCATTACAATCGGTTAACCCCTATTGCGCGAGTCCGACTCGCACTTGACCCTTTTAAAAAGAGAACTTGCAGTTACGCTATAATCTACAATTATATTTGTAAATATACTTCTCCGCACCAAGTTATTTTTGGGTAAAAAAAAATTTTTTTTAGAATAGCCACCCACTTATACACAATCAAAATAAAAAAATCGGCGGAAAAAAATAGTTTTTGAAGAAATAAATTTATATGTACTTAAAAACTATTGTGGGTTAGGTTAGGTTTAGTTAGGTATTTTTTTCCCGAGCAGAGCGAGGGCAGCCTACAGAGGGGTGTGTTTAGTACATAACAAGCATTTTTTTTATAAATCCATACAAAAAAAAAATACTCAAAAAATCCAAACAAAAAAAATCCCCCTTATACCCAAATGGAATGCAGAAATCGGCGGCCGAAGGGTAGTGACCACTTGTGACCAAGTAATTGGTTATGCAAATTTATAGAAATCAAAGTGCCTGATGCAGTTGACTTGTCCCTGGGGTTATAATAAGGCTATTTGTAATTAATTAATTAATCGCATCAAGCGTTTTTACAACATAATTAGTGGCAAGACTAGACATAACCTGAGTCCCGCAGTTGTAAATAACTGTGGTTGTATAGCAGCTTTCGGCGGGGCGGCGAGTCGGTGGGGCGTCGCTAGTGTTTCAGCTTATTGCGATGCTCCGTTGCGGCGGCGTGGCCGTTATTGGGATTACTGTATAACATTAGTATTGTACAGTATTATATAATAGTAAATAAAAACGAAGAAAAATTTTACTAACATTGTAAAAAAAATCTGGTCTATATTTGAATTACATGCCTATATCCTATAGACTTTATTGTTGACACTGAAATAGTTGTGTGTAGGAGGGACTTGCGACATAGAATCCTTTTTAACTGATTTCAAACAAGGAGGCGGTTCTCAAATCGGATATTTATATTGTTTTTATGGAAAATGTTATTTTGTTTTATTAATTAAAATTTAATAAAATGTAATAAATTTAACTAAATTTTAAAAAAATTATGTAATGTAAAAAAGGTTTGGCCATTACTCCGTCTTATATATAGACGGAATTGCAAATGTATTTTTTTATTCAAAGGGGTGTTTATGTACTATTTGATTTTTATGTACCAAACAGTTTATAACACACTTCACTTGCATAAAACCAACTTCAAACTGTATTTCAGATCAGATTTTTGGAAATAAGTAATTATTTTTACTGTTTTTGTTAAAAAGTTTTTATATCCCAATCGAATCCCAAAAAAGAACAACTCACGATACTATCTAATTAAATATACCCTGTTGAAATAAAGTAATTTATTTTGTGCCAATATTTGTGATTGGATATTGTTATCAGCTTTTTAATTTAAAAAATTATCTGTTTATTGTTTGTTTTTATAAGAAAAAAAATCCATGGTAAAAGTGGTACCCGACTCCCAACTAAATGACAGGCAAATTGAAACTGATATAATACCCCTTGAACCAACAGCAAGTCTTTTGCAAGACTTATGTCCTGCAACCACTGCTAGTGGCCGCAGTAGACAGCGGATGAAATTGACAGATAACTTAAACCGTGATCTATTCCACTGCTACTGCATAGCAACTATTTTAGAAAAAAAGTTTAAAGGATAAAGACAAAAATTATATCAGAAAACCGAGTAATTCACAAAAACAATAGAATACCACAATATTTGAAAGGCAATTATCACAAAAGAAACAAAATATAATTAATAGCAAATACAAAACGAAATATGAAACTGAAGATGAATGTGATTTAAAAAAACAAAAACTACTAGCACTAGCCAAATGACTACGAAGATATAAAACAGGAAATGAAAGACATGAACACAATAACCTTTTCCAAAACAATGAAAAATTGTTCTATTGACACTTAGACAAAACAGATCAAAATGTAATAGAAGCCCCGGATGTTAAAGAGGTTAAATCATTCTGGCAAAATACTTGGTCAGTCCCCACACTACATAATCAACACGCACCATGGGTAACTATAGAGGAGAAAGAGACCAATCACATTGAAAACATGCCTAAACTTGATTTTTATTTATTTTTATTTTTTATTTAAACACTTTATTGCACTAAAATACAATAGGTGGACTTAATGCCTTAGGCATTATCTACCAGTCGACCTTAGGGTCATGCAGAAAGCTTAAGGTAGTTGTTTAAGTAGGAACGGTTATTATCTACTAACATAAACGTAACATACAGTATAGGATTTAAATACATAAATTAAATAAATACACAGATTAAAATATACGTAAATATATATTTAAATATACATACATACACATACATAAATACGTATTTAAATATGTACATAGATATTGCTATATAGGTACTGCATATGATTCATTGAAAAGTATTTATAAAGGTGAGCCTAAATAGTATTTGTATAGCGAATGCTTAAATTTATTTCGGGAAGGCTTTTCCTTTATATTTTTAGGAAGCGCATTCCAGAGTAGTGCTGCCTGAATAGTAAAAGAATTGGAAATAAAACCAGTACGATGTGAAGGTAAACGTAGCAGCATGTTAGAGGAAGAACGAAGCTCTCTGTCGTGAGAACAGTGAAGATATTGAAACATTTTCTTTAAATATGGAGGAGATTGAGAATTATTTAAAATGGTATAAAGAAAACATAGAATTCTAGTATATCTGCGTTCCCGGATAGGTTACCAGCCAAGCTGAGTACGGTATTGGGAAATGTGGTCAAATTTTCTTAAGTTGAAAATAAATCTTATACAAGAATTGAGGAGACGATCAAGTTTATTGAGATGATTTTGGGTCAGATCCAAATAACAAACATCAGCATAATCAATTATGGGAATGATTAGAGTTTGTACTAGCAAGATTTTGGTTTTTATTGGTAGAAAATGTTTGAATCGATAAAGCGATCGCAAAGCGTTGAACACTTTTCGACTAACTTCTGCGATTTGATCATGCCAACTAAAAGTATTGTCTATACATAGACCTAGATCTTTTACACTAGAGGTAAAGGGTACTAAAGTGTTTTCATAGTATATCTGTGACAAAGTACTCAAGTCAATCCTACTGAGTAACCTTGAGCTACCTACGATAATAGCTTGGCATTTGGACGGATTCACAGTCACCCCAAATCTGCGTGACCAATCGGAAATGTAACCAAGGTTTAAATTAACTTTATCAATGGCTTCTGTAATGTTTCCGATATAAGTGCTTGTGTAAAGTTGCAAGTCATCGGCATAAAGGTGGTAAGTACAGCTGAGAAGGTTAGTTATAAAATTGATAAAAATAGAAAACAAAAGCGGGGAAAGGATTGCTCCTTGAGGAACTCCGGCAGAAAGATTGCGCCATTCAGAGGAATGTTGATCTATGCGAACAGACTGTTGGCGGCCATGAAGATAGGATGAAAACCAGTTTAAAGCATTAGGACAAATATTTAGGTTAGTTAGAATAGATAGAAGTATATCATAATCAACGGTGTTGAACGCGTTTGTGAAGTCAACTAGTACTAATACAGTAACCTTAGTGTCTTCCATTGCCAGTCTAATATCTTCTGTGACCTTAAGAAGAGCTGAGCTAGTGCTATGGCCAGGGCGAAAACCAGATTGATATTGATTCAGAATGTTGTTGTTGTAGATAAAACTGGAAAACTGACGATTCACGCACGCCTCCAACACTTTTGATAAAAATGGCAAGATAGAAATTGGCCGAAAGTGGGAAGGAGAGGTAGGATTGGAGATTTTAGGCAGGGAAATTGCATAAGCTTTTTGCCAAATGCAAGGAAATTTACCAGTAAATAGTGAAAAATTAATAATGTGGGTAATAATAGGCGCAAGAGACTCCAGTATTGTAACAATCATAAAACGAGTTATTTCATCGCATCCTACAGCTTTAGATTTGATGGAATGTATTATTTTGACAACATCTTCTTGATTAACAGGAATGAATTTAAATGATTCAACAGTGGGAGACATCAATGCTAAAATCTCTGCTACAGTTTTGGTTTTTGTGTCAGTATCCATGTTTGGAACCGACGTAAAATAAATAATCATTTGGCTCATCAAGCGAAAAAGGAGTTGAATTTTCTAAGCTAACATTTGGTTTTCCAGCTCCAATAGAACGTAGAAACTTCCATAAAGAATTGGGCGTAGAATCAGATATATAACTATGTATGTATAGACGTTTAGCTGTACGTATTATCAAGTTACATCGATTTCTTGCCACTTTGTAATTACTCCGTCTTATTTCAGTGCGATCTTTTTTGAACTTACGAAAGGCACGATCTCTTTGGGACATAGCTATGCGAATGTCGTTAGTCATCCAAGGTGCTGAAGGGTGTTTCAGTTTAACTTTGTGCAATGAAGCATGTTTGTCATAAAGTGCGGTTACAGAATTATTTAATATCGCAACTTTCTCGTCAATATCATCAGCAACTAACACCGGAGTCTAGTCTATTTCGGCCGCGTCTATCATTAATTTTTCTACGTCCATTCGGGAAAAAGCACGAAGATATAAGACTTTTGGACAAGGCTTTGGAGGCTTAATATTGTAGGATAAGTATAGTAGGTCATGCCGAGAAAATCCAGGAGCTAAAAATTGTCCATATGAAGTAACGTGATCCTCAGAAGAGATAAGGATTAAGTCAATCCATGTGTCATCAGTGTCAATGTTATGATAAGTAGGTGTTAGTGGAAGATTTGCAAAATTTACAGAGTCTATTATTGATAAAAGATGGTTAGAACGCAGCGATTTACTCTTGCACATATCAGTGTTAAAATCACCCATAATTATGTGATGGCTGTATTCAGAAGTAATGGATTCTAAGACCTGCTCGAAATCAGAGAAATAGTCAATTAAAGGCGGACAGTAAACTACTCCAAGGAGGGCTTTAATGCCTTTGACAGTGATTTCAAGAAATATATACTCAGCCGAAGCCGAGTATGCTGAATTCGAAGATGTAATCTGTCGAAAAGATAACTCACTACGTAAATAAATTGCTACACCTCCTCCACCTTTACCTATGCGGTCATTGCGAATTGCTACGAATCCAGGAAGAGAGTACGTAGCGTTAGGTAGACACGGCTTAAGCCACGTTTCCGATACCGACACGGCATGTACAGTAGTAGTGGAAAAAACTTCTAAGAATTCAGAGTAATGTTTAGGTAGGCTCTGTGCATTAATATGGCAGACATTTAAACATTTAGGTAATTGCTTAAAGTTGTTCTCAACAAGAGTACCGAGAGTAGAGCGGTCCTCGTGTGAGGAGTCGAGTCAGGAAACAAATGAATCATCAGAATCACAAATAGAGTGGAAGGAATCATTATGTAACATATTAATAAATAAATAAAATGAATAGTAATATATATATATATGTTATTTATATTATACCTATTAATTTATTTTATATTTAAAAAATATTAATTTGTCGAATGTTTTTCTGCATTACCTGCCAGTCCGCTATTTACAAAATAAATTAAAAATAAATAAATTAGAATACACAAGTTGAAAACAAGTGAGAACAACGTAGAATATAAACAAACAAATTAAAATTTAACCTTAATTAGTAGTACATAATTTACATTTATGCGCCTTATGGAGAATAATTGTGATGACATCAATTAAAATTATATTTAGTACCAGTCAGTGAAAATATATAGCAATAGTTTTATAGTATATACTTATAGTCTATAGGTATGTACTCTTAAACATTTTTTATACTGTGAATCTATTTAAATCTGTAGACTTTAACTGGTTAGTAATATATCAATCACATTTTAATAAATAAACATACTATAAATTATAACTTTAAACAATCATCCATTCATTGATGCCTTTGCATTGATAAAGAAGATATGTCATATGCTATAAAACAACAAAATTAGTGGCTTAAATATTTAACAGCGACACATCAACATATTGCAAAAGCTTTTAATAATATAATAGCTGATCCAATCTCCATTCCCCAATTTTTAACACAAGGCATCACTTATTTTAAACCCAAAGATACCGATACTACTAATCCTTCAAAATACCGACCTATAATTTTTAGAGAGAGGTAGGGCACTGCAAGTACTCGCTCGAATAAGCCACCCGAACAACTAAAGCAGGGCATAGCGAGTACTTGCTCGCATGAGCGGCCCGAACTGGGGAAGTACCTCCACCTTACAGAAAACCGCGGCCATAATAACACTAACATTGAGTAGTGTTGTGTTCCTGGCGGTGAGTAAGGTTGCCAGAGCTCTTTGAGGATTCGCTGCGCAGACAGCGGAGGACCGACGGTGCTTGTTGCTGTCATGCTCGGCGTAGAAGCGGCGTGCTGGTTCGGCGGTCAGGGAGACCTGATGAAACGGCTGACCGCTGGCCGCCCGCAGGTTGAACGGGATCCCGAACCCAGAGATCACTTAATCTCCGCCCTGGGAGGCTGATTCGCCAGCCTGTGCAAAGTATCTGAAGTGGTAGTCGTGCCGGAGAAGGGGCCCTTCCGCCCGCCGTGCCAGCAACCGTATCATCTGTGGCGAGCTTCGGCAGTCTTAGAACCGCACCTTTTGTCCTCTATGCTGTCTGTGCAGTGAATCCTCATCCCTTAGTCTTAGTAACTTTTTTTATATATTTTGGCCATAAGTAAGAAAAAGAAAAGAGTTTGCACAGCGGCTACTCCATCCACATATAATGTGGATTTTTGCAACATCAGGGGTATTCACGCAAATGTTAACGCAGTCCACCACCATCTCGAAACTGCGCAGCCGACCATTCTTTTTCTAACGGAGACGCAGATATCCTGCCCGGCCGACACATCATACCTTCACTATCCCGGCTACAAACTCGAACACAATTTTATGAGTCGTGCCGGTGTATGTATGTTCGTCAGGGAGAATATCTGCTGTCGCCGCCTTCATAGCCTTGAAGACAGGGACCTGTCGATATTGTGGGTGCGCGTAGATTACGGCGGCCACACTCGTATCTATGCGTGCTTATACAGGTCTCATAGCGGTGACACGGACGTAACTCGACTCTTCACGCACCTGAGTTTGACGACTGACAAAGTTCTAAAGCAATATCCCACAGCAGAACTAGTTATTTTGGGAGACTTTAACGCCCACCATCGCGAGTGGCTCAGTTCTCGAACCAATAACTATGCTGGGATATCTGCTCATGAATTTGCTCTGACCTATGGATTCTCTCAGCTGGTACTTTCTCCAACGAGAATACCAGATATAGAGGAACATACGAGCTCCTTACTGGACCTTCTGCTGACTACTCGTCCGGACGGATACTCCGTCTCAGTGGATGCGCCTCTTGGCTCCTCGGACCACTGTCTCGTACGGACTCAAGTGTCATGCACACAACCCAATCCTTCTGGGCCAACTAATTGGCGTCGTGTGTGGCACTATAAGTCGGCAGACTGGGATGGATTGCGAGAATTTTACGCATAGTACCCGTGGAGGCAGATCTGCTTTAACTCAGAAGATCCTGACGGCGCATACGAACCGTAGTTGACGGTAGTTGCTCTGATAGCATGGACATTAATGCTGGTGTCCCGCAAGGCTCTGTGCTGTCTCCTACGCTGTTTCTACTGCATATCAATGACATGTTGGACATCAACAACATACATTGCTATGCAGATGACAGTACTGGAGACGCTTTTTACACGGGTCGTGCAAACATCCCTCGTTCCGTTGTGGAGGAAAACCGCGGAGAACTTGTGTCTCAAATCGAGACCACACTGTCCCAGGTCTCTGACTGGGGACGGGTAAACTTGGTCCGATTCAACCCTACAAAGACACAAGTGTGCGCGTTCACCGCTAAGAAAACTCCATTCACTGTGGTCCCACAATTCCAGAACACTCCCCTCTCCATCTCCAAGAGCATTGGGATCCTTGGTGTCAACATCTCCAGCGATGTTCAGTTCCGAGATCATTTACAAGATAAGGTGAAGCTGGCGTCCAAAAAAATTGGTGTACTCAACAGAGCGAAGCAGTGCTTCACGTCGGGACAAAGGTTGTTACTTTACAAGTCGCAAGTTCGGTCCCATATGGAGTACTGCTGCCATCTCTGGGCAGGTGCACCCGGATACCAGCTTGGCCCTTTTGACTCGGTTCAACGACGGGCTGTGAGAATTGTCGACGATTCCAAACTCACTTGCGGTATCGAGCCCTTAAGTCTGAGGAGAGACTTTGCCTCACTGTGTGTGTTCTACCGCTTGTACAATGGGTTGTGTTCTGAGGAATTGTTCGAAATGATGCCCACGGCTACTTTCTGCCATCGCACCGCTCGCCATCGGCAGGGAATTCACTCTCACACTTTAGAACCTAAATGGTCGCGTACAGTGCGGTTTCAGAGAAACTTCCTCCCGCGAACGCTTAAGTTGTGGAATGAGCTCCCTGCCAAGGTTTTCTGCAAGGACTACAGTATGGAGTTCTTCAAGAATGAAGTTATTAGATTTCTGAAGGGTCGGCAACCCCAAAGTGATACCCCTGGTGTTGCAAGCGTCCATAGGCTACGGTGACCGCTTACCATCAGGCGGGCCGTAAGCTTGTTTGCCACCTTAGTGGTATAAAAAAAAAAAACCGTCTTTTTTCTATAAACAAATAATAATAACCAGTTGTAGCAAAACAACTGAAAACAAAAGATGATAATAATTATATTCTTTTTTGCACAGTAAGTAAGACATTAATTAAAACATATGAAATAGATAATACAATAAGGCGGTCTTATCGCGAACTAAGCGATTTCCTCCAAACAACCTTCGGGTAGAGCAATTATAAAAACAAAAAAAAAAAATGGTATGCATATCTCAAGGACGAGACTTAAAAAATTATAAATATATACATATTAGAAATAATAATAATACACTTTAGAAATAATAAGTAAACAAAAATCTATAGATACATATAGATACAGTGCTATATAAAAATAAATAAAATATATACAAATACATAAATAAGCGAACAGCTTAAGAATTAAACAAAAGAGAAAATGTTAGTTTTTTGAAAATTGAAACAGTAATTGAGCTTGTCGTATTTGCGTTGGTAAAGAGTTCCAAATTCTGATTGCTAGGCCAATTATAAATCTGATACATTCATTTTGAAGTCGCTCTAGTTTAGTAAGATGCTTCTCACTAAGATCAGGAGAGTCAAGTATTGGAAAGATCTGGTAAGAGCAATTTTTGTGGAGATGAGTAAAAAATTGCGCAACCATATTATTGTAATGACTTTGATGTAGAAAACATTTTTGTGCTGATTTCCTTAATCTGGGGTCTCCAGGTCAAAGACTGATCGAATATAACACCTAGGCTTTGAACAGATATTTGAGACGTAACAAATTTAAGGTAAGAGACAACACGCCACCCTGCGGGACGCCAGCAGATGTGTTGCACCAGGTGGAACGAAGTCTTCAACCTTAATGCTCTGTCGACGTCCACGCAAGTAACTATCAAAACAAGTCCATTACTGTTGGAGATACGTTAAGAGAACACATTAATTTTAGCAATATATCGAAGTCCACGGCACCACGTGCTGCTAAACGTGCTGCTAAAGTCCAATAGAGTCAGAACAGTAAGCTTTCTGTTATCTATGCTTAGTCGCATATCATCAATATTTTTTATAACTGTTGTAGCTATGACCAGGAAGCCAATTCTCACGCGATCGAATTGATCACAAATTCGAAATAAAGTACGAATTTAAACTTTTCTCGAACGAAAATGTAGTTTAGCAATTCTGGTAATGTCGAATCCGACATTTCTCGAACGCAAGGCGCTCGAACTGCTTCAAGTGGTCGGGACCGTTCGAGACTACATCTCGCATTCGAATCATGACAAATTTAGTTCAAAATGATTGTATTCTAAACATTAATTCTACTCTTAGCGTGAACTATATGTTCTATAATCTAAAGTAAATGTCTAAAATGTAGGTCAGAGTAATTAAAAGGGCGGAAAAAATGACTTATATTACCAAATATGATATTTTTTTTACCTTTATTACTTTCATAATACATTACTAGTCTTTTCTCAATTGATTGATTGGCCGATTTTTGCAATTATCAAAGTTGCCCATGACAATAATATTCTTCTATTTCTATTGATTTTAACAAACACTAGATTACATCACATACACAAAAATGTTTGAGGTCCGGCACCGACATCTTTAGTGCTGCGTAGTATTTTGATAATACTAGGTGGTAATTTCGGTTAGAATTAGAATATGCGTTTTTACAAACGCTCTACAACTGTGCAACGGAACGTACCTTATAGCCTAACCGGTTTACAATGGCAACATTCCACCGCTTCGAACGACATTTTTTTCGAAGGTTGTTTCGATTGATAGTGAGAATACAGCAAACGCGAAAATGATGTCGGCGATCGAAATTTTACTAATACGAGATTATCTCGGATGAAGTGAGAATTAGGTCCCAGGTCGGAAACCGGATTTTAATGGATTTGACAAACTAATTTTTGTAAGAAAATAACTAAGTTGTAGGTGTACAAGGCGTTCTAGTAATTTGGATGAAAAGGGAAGGATTGAAATTGGACGATAATCGGAGTATAAGGAAAGATTACCTTTTTTAGTTTAATAAATAATCTGTGCTTCTTTCTATGCTTCAGAAAAGATTCCAGATATATTGAAAATCGAGGATATGATAGATAATAGGAGCTACAATATTAAGGACATGATTAATTATAGTATGACTTATTAGTATAATATTTTATCACTTCCCAAGGCAATCGAAGAAATTGCAAATATGTTTTTTAACATCACAATCTGTTAATTGACTAAAGACGAGTGAAGAAAAGTTAGGAGTTGTGGTGAAAGAGAATTTAGCGTAGTACTTTTTTTGTTACGATCAAAGGCAAGAGATGAATGAAAGTGCATTGATGACAACATCATGCAAAGTTCTAAGTTGATTTGACTTTCCAACTCCAATGAATTAAAATAATTAAGAAATTTCCAGACTTAAGCTGGATCACCGTTACGGATTTGTGAATATGGCGTCGTTATGCGTCACTACACATCAGATTGCAGCGATTCCTTAAGGCTTTATATTTGCTCCGATTTGAGTCATTTGGTTCAGTTTAAATTTCAACTTGGCTCGATTTCTTTTCGCATTAAAGATTTTATATTATCATTAAGCCATGATGCGGGAATTTTGTTTTATTTTTACTGGTCATATAGGCGCGTAAATGTCATATAGGGTAATTATAAGTGGGCATAACAATTTTTGCATCTACCGTAGGCGCATCCACTACTATTGACCAATCAATTTTTTGTGCATCATCACGTAATTTATTCACATCCATTCCACCAAAGTTGCGTTGCAGAAATACTCTTAACTTTGCTTTGTGAGGGCTGTGTGAGATACGCCATCTTATAGGAAAGGTAAATCAAATCGTGACAAGAAAAAGCGTCAGCAGCACACTGACTATGTTTATGGACTTGATCTGAACAGGAAACTATGATAGGATTCAAAAGAGAAGGCGTGCAGTTAGGAAATAAATGGGTTTCGTTTACGAGGAGCAGGTGTAAGTTACATGCATCTTTATACAACTGTCTTGAGCTGAGACGTACAAGTAATCTACAAAAAATGTATACAAAAATAGTAAGTACATACTGAGTACAAAACATGTATACAAAATAGTAAGTACATACTGAGCACAAAAAATGAATACAAAAATAGTAATAATAATAAATAAATAGTTATAATAGTACATACTAAGTACAAAAAATTTACCCAAAAATAGTAAGTAAATATTGATTACAAAAAATATATACAAAAATAGTAAGAACATACTGAGTACTTAAATCTATACAAAAGTAGTATTAACATACTAAGTATAAAAACAACGTTGTGTTAAGGTAAGTTAAGTAGCTACCAATACTAATGATATCATTTGTCTCTTGTTTCTGTGTAAATTGAGGAAATTATACTTATTTAAATAAAATTATATCGATCCCTGTGCCGTGTCATGACTAAGTCAGTAGTTCTTTAATAAATGAGTTACACTCTACGAAATGTGTACAGCACAAAGAAATATTAAAATTTACACTATATTTTTAAATAATTTACTTATAGCAAATTCTTGTACCTTTTTTTAACACATGATAACTGTATTTGTTCTCGTAGTTACTGGTGATTTTCAACTCCGTCGCGCGACCAGTAACAATGTACAATAGGTACTTATAAAATACCAAGTATTTTTTGATGGAAAAATATGGCAATTAATATTGCAGAAGGAAGCCATGACATGCCATGACCTAACAAAATGCAACATGTGTCGAACAAGGTCATGTAACTTGTAATATTTTCTGTGGTATTTTTTTCTAAAAATCAGCTAATTTGATATATCTACATTAGCAGCGGGTTAGTTAGTATGACAATATTGTGTAAACTTTGAAAAAAAAAACACTGCCTTTGTTTCGATACTAGGAACGTGTGAACACTACACTCATGATTATCAGAAAATAAAATAAAGTAGGTACATACATAGTATTTGATAAAACTATTAAAAGAACCGTCCAGAAGAGAAAAGATCTCTACTCAAAATAAAAATAATGTAGCGCTAAATTATGATAAATTTGTAGTTGTTATTAAGATGACGCAGGTCATATAAACTAAATTATACATACCTACTATTGCAATCTGTCAACTCGTGATCCCTTACCGTATACGTCCGTTGTCATTCTTTATTTACCAATAAATCATCTAGATACACAAGTTACCAGCTACATCCACAAGTTTACTCAAAAAAATAAAATGTTTTATTGACAGGTTTTACATGATTTTTAAGCCTAAATTAAATTAAATCCAATGAAACCAAATTAAGTCAAACAAATCAAATTAAGTTAAATCAATTGAAATTAAATTATTCCTATACTATAATATATAGTTATATATAATATATATAGTCACACCTGTATATACCTTTAAATAGATTAGAATAGAGTCACAGTTAATTAAGTCAAATCAATTATTATACCATATAAAAATTATATTAATCAATTAAAAATTTATATTTATTTATTTTACACTAAATGAAATTAAATTATTTCTTTTGTATATATACAGACAGACAGATACACATGTATTTATTATGTTTATTTGTTAAATTAAATTAAATTAAAGCACTATGCAGTCAAAATAGCCTGTTTTCTTAACATGTAAGTGGTATGGAAAACCACCCTTACTATTTCATTGTTACACTTCATTAGCCTCATGTGAAAGGACGCCCTATGTCTTCGTAAAACAGCAAAGAAGTCATCAACCCTGTTCTCGGCAAACATGCCAGACGCGCTACATCGCCAGGGCAGGTGGAGCATGGCCCTAAAGGCATTGTTGTATATGCTCTTTTTGTGTGATGGTACCAGAGTTGGCTGGTGTAGAATGCCTGACAGTATGCCTTGAACTGGGTCACTTTGACTTGATTTGAACAGTGACTAAATCGCCTGGCCAGCATGTTACTCCTACAGGCAATACCTCTGCGCTGTCTCTCCAAATCAACATCATCTAACAAGTTACTCGATATTATGTGCCCAAGGTATTTAAATGAGTCGACAATTTTTAGAGTAGTGCCACATAAGTTTACAGGAGGTATAACACTTGGGCCTTTACCATATTTGAAGATCATAACTTCAGTTTTGCCAACATTATACAGCAGATGATGAGTAGCCGCATATTGTTCCCCTCCTTAGGCTATTTACTGAGGGGCTGAGCAGCACCATATCGTCTGCATAGCTTGGGTTGTTAAGACATTCTCCACCAATGTTGCAGCCGGCTTTGGTACTGCTCAGCCCCTCGATTAGCTTATTGACATATAAATTAAATAGAACAGGTGACGTCACGCCACCCTGTTTTACCCCACAGGTAAGTGTATAGCTATTTGAAACAGCATTACCCCATTTAACTTGGTTAGTCTGATTTGCATACCAGAATTCTAATAGGTCTACAATGTCATGAGGTACCTCAGTGTTACGTATATTCTTTCATAATAAATTATAATTAATTGAATCGAAGGCAGGTCAGGCAGGAAGACTTAGGTCTAGAAAGCAGGCATACAATGAGGTATTTCTAGACACATACCTATGAACTGTATTCTTAAGAGCGAAAATTGCTAAGTCTGTTGATAGACCCTGACGGAAACCAAATTGAGCACTACTAAGTGGTATATTTGTCTCGCCTAGGTGTTTGTTAATAAACCGTTCAATATTTTTAGACAGAATGGTGGCCAATGAGATGGGACGATAGTTCAACGGATTTAAGGAGTCACCTGTTCTATTCTTGATTATATGTACAACGGTGGTCTTCATAAATTCTTTAGGTAGGTGGCTGTGGTCAATACAGGCATTGAAAAGAAGTGAAATTTTATTGAGTAGTATCGGGCCCGCATATAATATATGCTCAATACTGAGCCCGTCATGCTCCGGGGACTTACCACGCTTCATCGCCTTCACACATTCGTACACTTGTTCCGCGGTCACGTGAAGTGCACTAGTGTCGCGCGGCGGCCGCACTTCCGACCTTGACGCACCACGAGCCCCATGATCCCTATATTCATTGTATGCCTGTGCCAGATATAGGGTTAAATTTACTAGCAAACATATTAGCAATGTCCATATGGTTCTGAATACCATTTACAGATGTGGGGAGGGAAGAATTATTAGTCAGTTTGTTGGTTTTTTCCCCAGAAATTTATGAAGTCCCCGTTGCACCTATGCATAGCTATAAATCCATTTTAATTTTATTTTCATTTTTTTGACACAATTTTACCTTATTTTTAAAGGCTTTGTGACTCTTACACTTATCATCATACAGTTTACCCTGCAAAGGCCGACCACGCTAATGCCAAAGTTTGTAACATTGTTTAGCTATAATATGTAAATTACTTACATGACAATTCCATCCGATTATTTTCTTATTACCAAAAGACGATTTTCCTGCATATGTCATTACAGCTGCCCTGGATATACCATCGACGATACTGTCGTAGATACCATCAATCACTTTGCAGTGTTCTAAGTTGTTAAATGCTAAACCACTGCATGGGTTATCAGTCATGTCAGAGGAGACTATGAGATGGTCACATAATTCAGCGTATTTATTTTGCTGCTCATAACTTCTGTTTCCCCATAGCATTTTATTAATTTTTTGGTTGTTTTGACTGGTAGTATCTTTTGCGACAATACCCTCAATATCACATTCCATTACAAGAGGATGATGGTCTGACCAGTAAACCTCATACAAAACCTTTATATTTTTTATAAGATTAAGCCCCGCGGAGGTTGTAATACAATGATCTAACCAGCTGGTCGTGCCATGTGCATCGCTCACATATGTATACGTATTTGAGTGCATACCGAGCAAGTCCACGTCCGCAATTCCTGGTCCCGACAGTATTCACTTAACTCATTTCCGAATAAACTTTACACGCGTGTAACGTCTGCATTATAATCACCAATTGCTATAACACTTTCTACATCACTATTCTCAATGACTGCAGAGACGGCTGATAAACTCTCTGTGAGCAACGGGAGATTGTCCAGCGCTCGCTTGCTCCTGCGGCCCCTAGGCCGTCAGCCGCGCTTGCGCCCGCAAGCTTGATACACATGGCTGCCACACGCGATGACCCGGTTTCTATTGCAGTCACACTTGAAAATAACGCCTTCCTCCAAAGTAACGCTACGCCTCCATATTGTCTGCCTTTCAGCGTTCCCGATGTCATGTTCACAGCCGAAACACCGTGGCAGGCAAAGTCGGGATGAATTGTATTCAGTTAGTCAAGATCATCAGGTATCAGCCAGTGCTCCTGCAAGGCAATCACGTCGTGATCCTTACACAGGTCCCTTACATGGTTACAAGAGCGCTTAACGGATTTGCAGTTGAATGATGATATACTAATTTTCATTCCTTCGGTTATAGGCAGGGTAGGTCCTGTATAACCGTAAACCGCCTATATTCCACACCACTTGGCCAAAAATCTTCGCTTAAGAATGTATCTTCTTGTGTCTGCTGTATAGTCAATTTAAAAGATGAAAAAATCGTATCTTTATGCGAGGTAAGTTTTTCAACCTTTACGACCGTGTGTCCCCTTTCTTTTATAAGCTCGCTTAAGTCCTCTTCGGTAGTTTCTATGTCAAATCGGGAGGCGTAAACAAATTCAAGTTTAGGTACTATTTTGATTTTACTCGACGTAAATACAAGGAGTATTCCTTGTCGATTCATAATAAGTTCATATTGATATATTTTACTAACGATTCTTGCATAAAATAATTTATTTTCACTTAAATACTTAAATACGGCCTCACAATACACCACCACTGAAAAAATCATTACATTCACTAAACACTCCACAAAGTCAAAGAAAATTTAAGAATATAATCTTTTCTTTGATAATTAAAAAATATGTGAATCTTCGATAATACTGCATACTCTTACAAAGACTTTATTCAATAAGGCGCATTCCACCTTTCGTAATAACCTTTCGTACAAAAATAGGAACAGAAAAATGAACTGTCGACCTCTACTTTAACAGCTGCAGTCTAAACAATATTTTAAGACTATCTTGTCCTAAGCTTAGATTCAGGTCGACCGATTGCCTCCGCCTCCTCCAGCGTGTCGGGCATCTTGGTGCTTAGGGTCTCAGGCTGCGAGAGCACTAGCGCGGCTGCAATCACCGCGATACCTCCAAACAGTATCGACGGTATTCCCTCCCAATACACCGTCTGGTGAAAAAAAAATTAGCCACAGCTCTATCAGAAGGATCCCATATTTATTATAATAAAACACTATCGCAAGGTTCTTAAAATTGGTTCTTAAAAATATATAAACAAATCTTGTTAAAAGTGTTAATGTTTACAATTAATTGTTGTATTGTATTTTGAATTATTTGAAATGCTGGACTATTCGAAGGGTACTTACACTTTTGGTGGAATCTAATTAAATTGCAGCTACTAGATTGTTCTAGAGACAAAGAAAGCAAAATTAAACTGGAACTCAATCCCTAATATAAACTTACAAGTGCAGGAGTAAGAGGAGCGAGAATGGCGCCGATGCGACCGATCATAGATGAGAAGGAGACGAAGGTGTGCCGGAACTCGGTTGGGTACAGCTCTGCCGTGAACAGGTACACCGACGTAAACACCACGGAGATGCTGAACTTCGCTATCAGGTACAGGCTCAACCGTAAACCTGCTAGCTCTCAAAAACACATAAAAATATAATGAGTTAATATTTTCTTAAATATTATTTAAGAAAGCCTATTTTTATTACCTATCTAAAATAATGTTTTGAATATAACCAAATTGATGTGTAAATACAAAATCCTATCAGGACTTGTTTTAAATAAGAAAGTCAGTTTTATCTTAGACACGAATCTGAAATTGAAGATGGATAATGTTTTCAACCTGACTACTTTTGCGTCAGTTTGTTAAAATAAAATAGATATTGTGGTTCAACTTTACTTAAATAGGTACACCTTGACTCTTTTGCACTTTTTTTGAATATTCAATACAATAAATAAAATCTAATATTTTATATTTGTTACAGTAGCAGTCAAATTTCAAACTTGAAAAGTAAATTTACTATTAAATTATCATAAATGTAAAAAGTAACATTATCTTTTCTAAATTTAATAAAAATTATAACTGTTATTTTGCAAGAACTTACCACTAGAAACAAATGGAAATGCAAGGTTACAAATGGCACTCAAGATATATCCTAAAAATAACGCGGGTTTTCGTCCGACCCTGGCAAGTAGGAAAACGGCAACGAAGTATCCCGGAATTTCAATGATGCAGACCAGGATATAGTTGAGGTAGACTGTATCGGAGAGGCTGACGGCGTTGATGGACAGCCCGTAGTACACGAACGTGGTTGCGACCCACCACACCGGCGTTGTGCACACGCGCCGCAGCAACACTCGGGATCGTATCGTTTTCTTAAATAGCCCTGTTGTGTTGTCAACGACCTTAAAATAAAAGAAAATTATTTTAATAAAAAAGTAATGTCATATCATATTACTTACACGTAATCTAAACCAAAATCTATGTGGGTCAAGTGACAAGAGTCCGCTAACGAAATACGTATATACAATTAAGTAGAATGCATTCTAAAAGACTTGTTTTCTTAGAGAAAAACAAATTAGGAGCACATAATGATACATAATAATTTCAACTATAAAAAGGCAATAAGAGATAGCAAAAACTGAATATGTAGAATTATATAAAACCAATTATAAATAATGGACTTATTACAGAATACTATAGGTTAAGTCCAGGATAGATGGCCCATTTTTAAAAAAGATTATAATTATAACGCACCAATTTTCCTTTAAAGTAAATTTTTAAAACCTTTAAATTGGTGCATATCTACTATTTTGTAATTAAAAACTTCGTAAAAGTTAATAGTTTTATATTGCATTTGTGTTCCTAGATAAATAATATTGTATTTAAGGATAGATGCCATATTGCAGATAGGGCATCTGCACCAGTAAGTTTCTGCCGAATGAGTTTTGGTATGCAACTTATTAATATTATTGAAATTGATGAATAATATGTACTTTTTCGACAGTTAGTAATAAATTAGTAATAAATTCATTACCTTATCTCCCGCAACTGCTAACGATGTATCTATCAACGTAGACATAGATTTTTCACTTATTCGTTTGTGATTTATTTTAGCAACTTTTTCTAAAACTGCTCTGGCTTTGTCATATTTTTTCTTCGATAAGAGCCATCGGGCACTTTCATCTAAGATCCAGTAATATGAGATGAGGAAAAATGCGGGGATAGCTAGAGTCAGCATCAGATATCTCCAAGGCTGCACCGTCCACGCCAGCCCCCCCATTATACCCTGACCCAACGCAAACATCGATGAACACGTAGCACTTGCGACCACACGATATTTTGGTCCAACTAATTCAGCGCCTGAAAATAAAAATATTTATTATAATATATACATAATGTGTAATATAAGCACAATATATAATGCCAACATGACTTTTATTTGAATTTAAGTTTTTACAGTTATTTTATAATTTCTGCAGCCTTAAACACAATGATTTTTTATTCCGTGGCACTAAACCTCGTCATGTTTTTGAAATTATTTTTGGGAGAAATAATACAATAATAACGAGGGGCACACTGCCGAAGTGCCAATCCTCGACTGTGCCCAGCAGCGATGGGACCGTGCCACGTGCCCTGCTTTGCTTCAATGTTTTGCTAATGCACTATGGTTTTAATTAATATATATTTAAATGAAATAGTATGAATATAACATTACCAACCAAAAATGTATGCTGCACTATATGTGCCTGTGCCTAAAAATGCCCAGAAAAACTGCAAGGCGAGAAACATAGAGTAGTTGACAGAAAAGGCTCTGATGACACCTATAACTGCGGTGTTGAAGAGGCTGTACACCAGAATGAAACGTCTTCCAAATCTATCAGACAAGTATCCTGCAACTGGAAGGGCTAAAAGTGCCCCAGTGTTCAGTATAGTACCAGGCAGCGCGCGCAGCCACTCTTGGCATCCGAGGTCAAACTGAAAAAATCATAATATAGTTTAAAACATTTAACAATAGGTATTGTCTCTAAAGTGAGTATTTAAAACATGAAAAGTATAATGTATAAGTATCCAAAACCGTAACTTAATTACATGAAATGAAAAACAACTCCAAAAGAAACATTAAAAATCTCAATAATTTATTGAGAAATATCTTAATTTTCAGAAATAAATTGAATAGGAATAAGTACATCATATACGACAGAGTTGTCTCTCCCATAAACAAAGGCTTCGCAGTTCTGGGTGCGGGTCTGGTTGAACAGGAAGCCGGGGCAGTTGTCCAAACTCCCGTTGCCGCCCAGTGGAGCGTAACGCTCGCAGCTCGCAAAGCCGGAGCTGCTCTCAGGAATGGCATTCAAGATCCATCCCGGCTCGAATAATACATCTTTGCTGTTTTCTCCGCATTCTGAAATCCTACATCTGCCAACAAAGAGATAATTTATTGTATTTACTACACCCTGTATTGAAGACTTCTATTTTGAAAATGGACTTAGTGTAAATATAAAAGTAAAAAATTAGAGTAAGCGAAATATGTAAATTAATTAATTATATTAAATAATCATTGTTTCATGTTTAAAATAATAACTGAATTTTCAGATACAGAAAATTCAACAGCACCAACTTTCTTACAAATAATTGTATTTGAAAATGAATCAGATATACTCGTGGTAGTAAGCCACAAGTAATGTACACAAAGATAGGTATCGAAGCATTTTAGTTCAGAGGATGAGATACCAAGCCTCGCGAGTACTGCTAATTGCTATCATAATCCACAGTATTAAACGCATTTGAAAAGTCGAGCAACACTAGAACAGTTAAGTGACCATTTTCCATGCCTTCTGTCACATCTTCAATAATTTTGAGTAGTGCTGTAGATGTGCAGTTTTTGGAAGCAGTGTTATAAAAGCAGTTTTCCAAGCGGTAGTAAATGATCCTGAATATAGGGAAAAGTTAATTATGTGAGTTAAAACAGCTACTATTTGGTTTAAAGCTAGTGATATCATGTTCCTATTAATATCGTCGAAACCGGTGGCTTTCGATTTAATACTGTTAATAGTCTGTTAATAAGAGAAGGTAAACTTGTTACTAGTTACAGAAGGGGTGGCAGATATGTCAGAGATAGTATTTGCCTTGACCGCGTCTGCCAACACCACTGAGGAGCAGAAATGATGATTTAGTTCATCAAAGTTGGAGGTGAAATTGCTGTGAGTTGCTTTACCAATACCCAATGTTTTGATGAATTTCCAAATATCCGCTTGAGACGATTGAGAGACGTTATCGTGAATGTACCGACACTTAGCAGTTCTTATCATTTTCATCGCATCGATACTTTTTGAATTTCCGAAATGCACGATCCCGTTTTGCCATGGCATCACATATGTCTGTTGATATCCAAGGTGCCGGCGCTCGTTTCCATTAAACAGTGTGAATCGGGGCATGAATATCGTATAATGATATAAATTCTTTATTAAAAGTATTTCTTATCGGATGTCTACGTCATACATAGAACGATGTCTCTTGTTGTTTGACTTATTGAATTTATTTACAAGTAAGAAAATACATACGAAAATGTTTTAATTTTTTGCTTTTTTTTGGTATGAATCTGTTCACGTCACTAAACTGTCTTTTATTTAAAAAAAATGAATCAAGAAAAAAGCTCTAATAGAAGAAAACATAAAACTATTTTATCATTTTCATGTCAAAAATTTTTATCTAAGTTTTTTGGATCATACCTTACAAACTGCATACTTGCCTACCTTATTTAATAGTTATACCTCTACTCTGTGTATATCTATAGGTATATCTTTTCACTGTGTCTACAACCGGACTAGGTATCTTTTTGCAATTCAGGACGTCACCCGCCTTATCTGATTCCGATCCAGCGCGCGGCAGCCCGTGCTCTGATAGACCGGGAGCTGATGACAGAAGTTCAAGGACGATTTTCTCCCTAATGCCTCTCTGAGAAATGAAAGTTACATCAGAGACAAGTAGAATCATCGCAAAATTGAGCGGTCTTCCCGGGGACAATGCTGTTTAAATAAATATTTATTTTGCAAAAAAAATTAGCTTTGTTCAACAAGTTTCTCACTTCTGCCATTAATATAAAACGATAATGATGAACGAAACGATGAACTAAGCATAAGTGCCGCAAGGGTTCTAAGGGTTGATGTTGATGGGTGGAATTGTCTTAAAATGTAAGTAATAGTAAATGATTTTCTCATCGCTGCCAATGTAAAGTTTGAAATTAATCAACTGAAATAGTCTATTAAAAATATTGGCATAAGGGTAGATAAGTGCTGAATGAATTTCAGTTATGGAAAAGTTGATGAAAATTTTCAGCTTGATTCTGCGATTTTCTCTCATATGCCTTTGAAACTGTATGATATTTATAAGAAATGGAACGTTTTTGTTAAATCGGCATAGCGATCGAACGTGTCTGTACTTAAGGCATAAGTCGTAAAGTTGTCGAAATAACGACAATTTTCTCACTTATGCCATTTTGTATATTGGTAGAAAAAGTTGTTATAAACAAATATTGAAAGCGACATAAGTGCCGAAAAGAGCTTTCATGATAAAAATCATTAATTAAGCATCAGCAAATGTAATATCGGTTTCTGAAAATTTGCGAATCATTTAACAATTTTCTTACTTATGCTATTTTGTATATGGGTAGAAAAAGTTGTTATAAACAAAGATTGAAAGCGGCATAAGTGCCAAAAAGAGCTTTCATGATAAAAATCATTAATTAAGCATCAGCAAATGTAATATCGGTTTCTGAAAATTTGCGAATCATTTAATAATTTTCTTACTTATGCCATTTTGTATATGGGTAGAAAAAGTTGTTATAAACAAATATTGAAAGCGACATAAGTGCCAAAAAGAGATTTCATGATAAAAATCATTTTTATTGAAACTTATTTCAGAAGTTATAAAGTAAACTGTGTTTTGTATAGAATTCCATTATTGTAGACAGTCGTTTGTAAATTTGTAAACATTGTGACCATCTTCTCATTTATTTTATTTTGATAATACAGAAAACTAGTTTATATAAATAAATTAAGATCCTAGTAGTGATAATTATAAGTCAGCATTAGAAGTCTTGGAACGATTTGTTTGTAAAATTTACGCAACCAAAAAAAATGGGCTGCATCACTGCAAGAGCGTTGATGAAGCTTGAGAGCACTTATTTGTAACTAATTATGGCACGATACAACGAACTGATCAATTTAAAAAACGATTACTCAATTTTAATGCTTGTTTATTTCCACCATGTCAAAAGGAGGTTGAGCAGCATATCCTCAGAACATCATTTATAAGTAACTTGTGGAGTAATGCGAACTGTGACATCCCCAACGGGTTCGAAATTACACAATACGGATGGATGTTAGTCGACAGTGGATTAACATTCAAGTGGTACGGGGGCGAAGAACTTCCTGGATGGGCTGTAGATGTACTGATAGATAAGAAAGGTACAATGTATTTTAATATTTCTCAATTACTTATAAATACTTATGCGTAAAACAGTCCTTTAAGAACAAAAAAGTTTTAAAAGTTGATTTTAAGCGTACGAGTGTTTTATTTCTCATGAATATAGTGTATATAAATAAATACGTGAAATTTATTGTTTATAATTTTGTTTTAAAACATTTTGCAGATTCAAATCAAGAAGATACTGGCGATATAGGTGACGCTACTGATGTCGACGGCCTAGACGGCCACGTAGTAGTAGTACGACAGTAGTAATGATAGCAGTGATGATGATGATGATGATAATAACAATGATAGTGATAATATCAATTATTAAGAATGTCAATACGCATGTTTTATAAAATGTACCGTTTTTATTTTTATCAATATATGTTCTCTAATAAATAATTTTCTCTTGTAATTGAGCTTAATAGCTCGTATAATATTGAAATAAATAAATAAAAAAATGAAGCACTTTTTGACACTTATACCCCTTTCAATATTTGTTTATAACAACTTTTCTACCCATATACTTATTGGCATAAGTGAGAAAATTGTTAAAGGATTCGCAAATTTTCAGACACCGATATTACATTTGCTGATGCTTAATTAATGATTTTTATCATGAAATGATTTTTGGCACTTATGCCGCTCTCAATATTTGTTTTAAACAACCTTTTCTACCAGTATACAAAATGGCATAAGTGAGAAAATCGTCATTATTTCCACCAATTTTCCTACAACCTTTCCGATACTTAAAAGCATTAAAGCCCCACCAAGCACTTATGCCATTCAAACTTATTCATTTTTTTATTATTTACATTATAATGAACTTTGTTTGATATGTGAGAAAATCGCAGAACCAAGCTGAAAATTTTCATCAACTTTTCCATAACCGAAATTCATTCAGCCCTTATCTACCCTTATAGCAATATTTTTAATAGACTATTTCAGTTGATTAATTTCAAGCTTTACATTGGCAGCGATGAGAAAATCATTTACTGGCACTTACATTTTTAGACAATTCCACCCTTCAACATCAACCCTTAGAACCCTTGCGGCACTTATGCCTAGTTCATTAATAGTAGTCGATACCTAATTATCGTTTTATATTAATGGCAGAAGTGAGAAAATTGTTGAACAAAGCTAAATTTTTTTGCATAATAAATATTTATTTAAACAACCTTGTCCCCGGGAGGACCACTAACTTTCAGTACTCAGATAGGCATAAGGGAGAAAATCGTCCTTGTACTTCTGTCATCAGCTCCCGGTCTATGATTGCTAGTTAGTTCTGAAAGGTCGCGGCTCCACGGTTCTTTGCATTGTATACAGACGTCACCCGCAGACGCCATCCGCCGGGTCCCTTTTTGTGAAGTGTTGATTTTTGATGTGTGGCTACCAAATTGACAGTTCAACATGAATGGAACAGTTTTGTGTACCAATCAACTTTGATTTAAATACGTTCAACAGCTCCGCAACATTGAATCGGCGCTTATAAAGGAGGTGACGTTGCGTACTGATTAAGTTTTTTCTGTCCCTACATTGAAATTATCTAAACTATCTTATCAACTAAAATTATTCTTAGTAGACCTTACTGACTTTAAGACTAACCTACGGTCGCCTCCAAGCTCTGCATTCGACAGACCAGGTCTTTTCCAAACATTGGTAACCAGAGCGCTGGTTACTCTCGGGTTTAGGTAGCTTTTTTCACGGACCTCTGGGACTGACCTTGTACGTCGATGAGAACCGTCGGTAGGTATTTGACTAGTTGGTTGCGTTGTTGTGGGAATTTAAGTTAGGTACTGTAGGTATATAGATTAGCCATGACCAAGATCCGGGCCGATATAGATCAGGCCGAGGAAATGGCGCACAAGATCAGAAAGGCTGCAGGGGATCCCATCGCGTCCCTGCCAGAACGAGGGCCCGCTGGCCCAAACCTAAGAGCCGTGGCATTGCTGACTAGGCTGCCGGTGTTGGAGGTCCCCAGGTTAGCAGAAACAGTCAGCCAGTGGACCTTGTTCAGAAATATGTTTGTTAGCCAAGTCGACGCCCGCTCAGACATGACTCCGGCCCAAAAGCTGGCATACCTATTGGCCTCGTTAGACGGGTAATCGCGTGGCCTTATCCAAGATTTTGAACTGAATAGGCAATGTGCGGCAATTGGCAGACGCACACGTCTGCCATTCTGGGGCTGCCACAAATTCAAGACGTTGGGGACCTACGGATTGGGTTTCTAACCGTCCTGCTAGTCGCTTACAACGCCTTGAAGGCCTTGGACCTGCCAATAGAGGAGTGGTCCTTCCTACCCCTTCACCTAGCTGCCGGTGGACGTGAGGAGCCGATTTGAGTGCTCCCACGGGGGAGACTAACACCCCCTCCCCCAAATTTGTAATCTTGGTGGGTTTTTTGGAGGAATGTCGCCGGTCAGATAACCTCTCTCTATCCAGGTCCTCGTACGGTAGGACTAGGCCACCAGCGGTCCTAGGCAGCCGCCTAGACCTCCAGGAGGTGGGCAGGTTTGTGTTGCTGTAGAGGATGTTGGACCGCGGACGTGTGTGTATTGTCGCGGTAGGGACCACACAGTGACCAAGTGTCCCAAATTTTTGAGTAAGCGTCACGTGGGTCGACAAAACATTATTCGCACGCGACGCTGGTGTTATGGGTGTCTTGACGCGGAGCACAGGGCTCGGACACTGTGTGTGGTAACACACACACTATCATTCGCTTCCTGCCGTATTCGGGACAAGCCACGGACGGATTGGTATGGTTATCCCCCTCTTCCCCTGGTGAGAGGGTAGTTGTTGAGAGGAGACCTCCCTGGATCGGAGCTCAGACGCGATCGCGATCGCTTCGCCCCCATTCAGGGCACAGGCCTCTGCGCCTTGCACGGTCGGGGGGTATCTTCTCCCTCTCGAATTACCAACAGGGTAACATACGGAGAAACCACCCAGTTCCAGTGCGATCCCCAAGGGCTTCGTTGCCACGCATGGTATGGGCCTCCGCGCCGATCACGGCTGGGGGAGCTTCTCCTCCCCGTTGGAATTCGGATCGAACCAGGAGGGTAGATTTTGCAGACGAAACCCCTGTGCGGATGGGGAGCACGAGGATATCGCCGCCTATTCTTGAGTGGCCGCGATTAGAGCGACGTCTTCCACCCTTCCGACCAATGGGATGGCAACCGGCGAATCCTACCTACCGCGCCCCTTCCTCCGCCGGCGTGAGTCGTCCTACCCATCCTTCAAATCCCTCTCCATATTGACTAGCAACCTCTACTCCTTCAACACCCTTTCCCTCCCCCTTCACGGTTTTGCTACCTACCGCACAGGTTTGCGTTGTTTTACTTCGTGGTGATCGGATAAACGTGAGCGATTTTGGACTCTGGTTCATAGGGGAAAATATATTAAGTAATCCCCCTTAGGTCAGCTTACCTCCAGGTATTGTGTAACTGACTTCGGAATTGCCCCTTGCTGATCCTAGCTTTCATGTTCCCGGACCCATAGATCTGCTCATTGCTGATGTCCTAGGCACGTTGACCTTGGGAGTAGGGAAATTGCTTGAGCTCGTGGACTGGTCGCCGCTAAGGTGATTCAGCGGTTTTGGGAAGAAGAAGAGCCTCCAAGTGCATCTCGTCAGAACTCTGAAGACCAGGACTGTGAGGCATTCTTCGCGAATAACACAGCCAGGCTCCAATCCGTTCACTTTCCGACGAGATTACCATTTCGTCCCGACAGGCCTCCATTGGGTCACTCTAGAAAACTTGCTGAAACCAGACTGGCCTCCAACGTTGAGCTTGGACACATGTCCGTATCTAGGTTTGATTGTCGGAGTCATGGCCATTAATTTATCCCCCATCATGCAGTTTTTAAGGGTGATAAAATACGGGTCGACGGTTCTGCTGTTTTCTGCGGGAGTTTCAATAAATCAGTGTTTGTATACGGGTCCCAAGCTTCATCGTGACATTGCCGAAGTCATTACTAATCTCCGCCGACATCTGGTCGTAATGATGGCGGACATTAAAATGATGTGTAAGCAAATATACATTCACCGGGATAATCCTTGCAAGTCCTCTTCTCCCTTATGTGCAACAAGCATTTGGATGACTTCATCGGATATCAGTTTTCATATAGGTGGTTCCGTGATTTTTTCCTGCCAGTCAATAAGATCGAAATAGAATGCTGCGTCAAAGTTTAGAGAAGGAGGTGTAAAGATTTGAAGCCAATTCTTTTCTAAATGCACCGTGTGCCCAGTTCACGGATATGCTGTTGAGAATCGGTCAGCATTGCCAGCAATAAGTTTTCAGGGTGTGCGAAGAAACTGTTTTTTTGAATAACAGGATCAACTATGGCTTTTAATTGTGTGGGCAAGTATCTAGTGGCGAATATAGGTTGATACAGATGGCGTGCTCCATATTCACAAAAAGAGCGAGATTGTTTTGTGACCCAGGTTGGAGCGTAAGCCTTGATAATATACAAGAACCACTAATTATTTTAAAGGAGATTTAATTGAAACATACAAACGCATAATTCGGTTGAAGGTCAAATTTCCTGCCGATTTGTTTTGTAAATCATTTGGAAATTCCCCTGTTGCAACTGCCAATATAATTCTGTACAGATATTTTTGGTCACTGCTCGCATCCTCTGGCAACACTGTGGGTGTAGGTTGGAACCTAACAACGGGTATTTTTTCCCTATGATTCCTGATAATACCTGGGGTCTCGGTATTTTGCTATCAAAATGCAGAAAAACATACGATCCACTGTAACGGATTGTTTAAACGTTTTTAAAGCAAACGCATATAATACCTCCGTATTTACCCACGTTTACATTGGTTCCATCGCACACTACTGACAGCATATTTTCCATGGAAATATTTTCTTCTGAGAAGAAGACTACGATTGATTTTCAAGAATCCGGTCAAGTATCCGGCTCTGTTATTAACGAAATATGTTCTTCAAGAATGGTCTCTCTGTACATGCTACCATTTATTTAAAGATGCCCACAGAATCTGAATGGCGTGCGAAGCATTTCAACGTTCACGTGTAAGGAGTGGTATATGTATTTAAGATTTTATTTTAAATAAGACTATAATTTCTTACTTATTTATTTTAAAACATTCTGAATAATCGATTTTTAATACCTAGTCTTACTGTAGCAACTTGAATTAAAAACGACAAACAACGTACAATCCGGAAGCAGAAGGACCTTAAAAGATGCAGTATTATTTCACATACGCCATTTTGAAACCATATTGCCCCCTTTCCGCGATAAGCCCCCGGAAAAATCAAAAAAAGTAAAAACGGCCCATCCTAGTCCACAATCCGTGCCCAATCAGTGGGGACATATGAGGCTGATAAGGTAGGCCGTGCCCAAACAGTGGGGACGTTTGAGGCTGATAAGGCTGATAAGATGGTGGTATGCACTACAGTTTAGGGTAAACCCTAAACTTGGGTAAATTCTTTATAAACTGACTCTTAATAAAATGGCGAATGTTTTTGTTGTTATTTACCTATTACCGATTACCATTTTTTACTACAAAATGTCACGTTTATCAAGTTCCTTTCAACTTTTACAATATTGTAGAATCCTTAGATGTGTTTTAATTTATTCCCAGAGTTTTAGTTTGCATAATATTTCTGCGTAAGAATTAATTAGGAAAAAGTTTAAAGGAATATTATGACCAACATAATTTTTGGAAATGATTTTATTAATGTTTAGAAACTATAAATCCATTCTAGCTTGACATGATGGTTGAGATAAGCATTAAATAGGTAGGTTATAATATAATCAACTACATTGCTATATTTCAGTATCAATAGTATGTTAAATGACCAATATAAAAACAGAACACTTATATTATAGGTCTGAATTGAAGTTCATACACAGCCATGCGCTGCGTGGTGCACTTGTTGCCTGCCAACTTCGTACGCAACCAGGGATTCATCCTTCATGCAGATTGATGCATCTAGCTACATAAAAAATGTACATCTGTGATAGTTTGGTCGCTAGTGTCGTTGTATGTTCATACTATTTCAAAGTAGCGACTATAATTTTGGTTTCTTACCGCCGGGTCAGAAAAGTTTGTTGCACAATATATATTATTATTTCTCATTTTGTCATAGATTAAAAAGAAAGCAACGAAGCCAAGTAACACTAGATAACAGAGATAACTAGATATTACGTACTATCCCCTGGATTTCGTTATTGCGAGGTATTGCGCGCCATATGGTATTAGATAGATTGGAAATGAGGCGCGAAGTTTTAAATAATAAGTTCCAAAGGCAAATAACGATTAGAGAACAAGATTTTATAAATAGGTAGTTAATATATTTTCCTTGGGTAAGCTGGGCTTTCAGACTTGTTTATAGGTACAATAAACGGAAATTTCAAATACAAATGCTTTTAAGGCCGGAGCAGACCAGATGCGTGGCGTGACGTGATGTGCGCACGCGCGTGCTAGCCCTGTCACACCGGCAAAAGCGGTACAGCACACGTCACGCACTGCATGCGTGCAGCCATATTGCAGTTGAGAGCATTTGACAGCAATAATAACTTATATTTTTTATTTTTGTACTCTTCATGATTGATGTTGTAGAGACACTGCGAGTCGGACTCACACACGAAGGGTTCCGTACCATTATATATAAAAACGGCCAAAAATCACATTTGTTGTATATTAAATAGCCCCATATTAAATATATATTTTTTTTAATTTAATTATTTATTTTTAAAATGACTATATAACTAAATATTGTGTGAATTATTAAGCATCTACCTGATGACGTTATCAATATCGAGCAAAATCGAGCAAACAAATCACGTTTGTTGTATGGGAGCCCCCTTAAACATTTATTTTATTTTGTGTTTTAGTATTTCTTGTTATAACGGCAACATAAATACATCTACTGTAAAAATTAACTGTCTGACTATCACGGTTCATGAGATACAGCCTGGTGACAGACGGACGGACAGCGAAGTCTTAGTAATAGGGTTCCACTTATTACCCTTTGGGTACAGAACCCTGAAAAAACACTTGTAAACTGTATAACTTCTTTAAATGAATACAACCTGCCGTGAGTGCGAACGTGCAGCACTGACCGATGCGTGTGCGTGCATGCCTGATCGTGTTTTTTTTTATACCACTAAGGTATCTATCTATCAGGGAGCGCAATATTATATAACGTCATCACTGCACGCGCGAATGCGACGTTGCCGTTCCGCTACACACGCGCACGGACTCGGTTTGTTAGTAGATGCGTGTCACGCGCGTGCGCACGTCACGCATTTGGTCTGGCACCTTTCTTACAGTCTTATAAATTACAAATGGTGCGTGCGCACGTCACGTCACGCCACGCATCTGGTCTGCACCGGCAGGTCTGCACCGACAAATTGGTGTATAGTGCAACAAACTTTTCTGATCCGGTGGTCAAAAATTAAAACTACAGATGCCATATTGAAATGGAGTAAACAACTGACACTAGCGACCAAATACCCAAAATCAGAAGGTCAGGAAAGTTTGATGAGCCTATAAAATTTGCATTTATGATATATGTACATAAATTATTATTTATAAAATGGAACTATTATAAATTTAAACAAAGCTTAAAGCCACAATAAAAAAAACGGTAAATATTTACTTCTCGTAAACCCGTTATTTTTGCATGAAAAAATTATAATCGATAGAAAAGCATATCCCAGATGAGAAAAAAAAGTCGGTGGAGAAGAATAGTTTTTGATAAAAAAAATATTTAAAAGTAAAGAAAATTTCTTTCTACAAAATGGCCGATGTGTTAATTATGTAATTTATATGCAATTTACGTGTTATTTTAAGGAAACTTGGCTATATATGCAATCCTGCAGCTGTCCAAACATACACATATAGATGAAATTCAGCCTAAAATTGGCGAAAAATGCAAGTTTTACTAAATAAAACATTCACATAAGTAGGTTGGTACATAATTTACATAAAAAACAATAAACAATAATTTTATAAAAAACAATAGAATTACAGGAAACAGCATCTTTTTTAATCGATGTTGCCAGTATCAAAAAAAAAACTTCTACTTATTTAGTATAGTCACGGCAACCCACTTTGGAACATGAGAACTTGCGCGCGAAACCAAGCGGACTTGCATTTATTTTTTTAGTGTAGTTAGAATGGCTTAATGTTTAGTGCGCAATTTACAAAAAATCTAAGCTAAACAAAAAATTACAACCACTCAAAAAGTGAATAAAAAACGACTCAACTTTTGTGACAGTTTTTGGGAGTATTTTTTTGGAAGCTGGGAACATGGTTTTTTAATTATTACATTAAAGAAAAATTTGTTTCCTGTTTTTTTTATTGTTTATGTTGCGTAATGGCGTTTTTGTATGGTGTAAATAATTTTGTTTAATATTTTTTTTAGCTGAAATTTGCCTTTTCTGCCGAATTTGGAATTTCATTTGTGTATAAGGAGATGCTTGTCTATCGAATAAAATTTTTTTATGCAAAAATGACGGGTTTACGAGCAGTAAAAAATTACCAAAAAACTAAAAAAACAATGGTTAAATTTAAATATAAGTAGGTACCTAAGTATAAAAAATTGACCAATTTTAAAAGTGGCCACTATTGTTAACTGTTGTTAAAAATTATACATCAATTTATATTTTTTTGCATAAATATCATTTAAAAAAAGCCTGTTATTTTAAATTTTTAACTGAGCACTTTTTGTTTTTAAAAAACATATATTGTTATGATATGTAAAAGCACAGTACGTGTGATACTAGTTAGCATAATTATCTTATGCTAATCCATAAAATAATGAAATTTAAAATATGTAGGTAGTGTGTTATTGATCGCTTTCGTCAGATACCTGTGGGGCAACGCGGCTCCTGTGAAGACGAAGTCATTGAACCAAGCGGAAGTGAATATAGGAAACGCGACGAGCAGCAGGTTTCGGAGCTGGTACCGACCGAACTGGCCGATCTCATTCACCAGAATATCGTCCAGATCGATCGGCTTTTTCGTCACTTTCGCCCCCACTTCACTCTCCGACTGTTCCGCGTTCATGTACTCCTGTGACCCGCCTTCAACTTCTCTACTTAAACTTCCAAATGCCATTTTTTAATCGTCAGATTTTATACATTTGTTTCTTTAAATCTTTATTAGATACTTTAATTTTGTTAAGCGACAACAATGGCTTATTAACAGTTGTGAAATTCATTTACGTCAACCGTTACGTAATGCTTCTGTTACGTGTCGCTCGCACAAAGGTTAGACAAAACAAAGTACACACGAGTTAGCGCACCGGGGGAGCCGACACCACTCACTGAGTGAGAGAGACTACAGTGGCACCGCTGTGCTGGCGGCAAATAGAGGTAAATTCCTAGGTAAAGTAAAGTCTATTGTATTTACTTACATATCTACCTGAACAGTGACTCATTTATGTTAGCGCTTCTTATCAAAGACATAATCTTAGATAACTTCAATTTTATTGCACTCAGCGTCTGCTGTATTAATTTAGTGGCGTTTTGTTGACCGACATAATCCGTTAATCCTACCAAAGCGAATGAACCAATATTTTTACTGTGTTATACAGAATTTATTTCTTTTTAACTTGGCAGGATTATGACATTAAAGGCATTGAAACAGTGAACAAAACGCACCTTTTACAAATAAAGTAGGTAGGTTAACATACAAATTGTGTTTAATTTTTGATACTTGTTCCCGCTATCGTATTAATTCGCGGTGCCTCCGTGCTCATTTAGTTTTGACGTAAAATTAATCTAAAATTTGTAATATTTTAAAACTGTGCTTGACTTGAAACTTAAGTTTTTGATTTTAATGTTAATTTTAAACTTAAAATGTCTTGAAGGTTCTGGTGACTAATATAGCGTTAAATATTATATGTTTAATCAAAATTGATTTTTTTTAATTG
Organism: Apoda limacodes; assembly: GCA_946406115.1. Classification (NCBI taxonomy): domain Eukaryota; kingdom Metazoa; phylum Arthropoda; class Insecta; order Lepidoptera; family Limacodidae; genus Apoda; species Apoda limacodes. Next base: position 27,504,766 of record OX291556.1, read on the forward strand.
CAGTTCTGTTCTGTAACGACAATAGGTATTCTATTACTTCAATATTTTAACCATACAGCGATAGGTTTAAGTAAGTATTAGCACATGAGTAAATTAAAAAAACCTATTAGTTCTTAAAGCGTGAATTCAAAAACAACTAAGTAAATAAAAAAAAAAAAATAATCTATAGAAGAATAAAGTTTACGTTTAAATACGCCTAAAGCTTGATGCGGCTCCGTCGGACTGACACATACTGGAGAAGTCACGTAGTACCAACATAGCTTAGAGCTGCAGTTGTAGCTGTTTTCCTCATTTAAATTTAAGTCGTAATAAATGATGATTTAAGATAGATTTTAACAATTACTTATAAAAGATTTCGAATCTGTTCCTTTTTATTACTTCACAAAACAAGTTACTAAGTTTATACATAGTTTACTTTCAGTTGTAATTTAGTAAAGTTACATAGAAAATACTTGTTTTTTACTAAACTGTAACTGAAATTAATCTTAAAATTTAAACTAGAAGTGTACTGTGATGTAACACAAAATCTATAGTACTACAAATATGCGCACATATTGTTTAGTATTACAAATACGCACATAGAAAGTATAGTACCTACTACAAATAAATCCACACACGCGAACAGAATGTATAGAACTACAAAAAAAAAAAATACACACGCACAGAATGTATAGTATTACAATTACGCGCACAAGACGTGTAGCACTACAAATGTACGTACAGAATGTATAGTACTCCAAATAAATACACATACGCACACAGAAATTATAGTACTACAAATACGCACAGAATGCGTACTAATAAAAATAAAAAGAATAAAAATAAAAATATGCGTACTACGGATAAATTCCCACACGCGCACATGAAGTATAGTACTACAAATAATAATAATAATAATAAATCGTTTTTTTCTTCCCACAAGTTTAGTAACATACAAAAAAAATATCATTTATGAAAAACTGAATCACAAATTAGGCTGAAGCATGTATTTTAGGACTCCAGGTCCAAGGACCCGCAGGCCCCAACTGGAAATCACTTTTGCATAAAACTAATGTACTTTCATATTTATAAAACAAATTATATTAAAAGAGAGTTTGGGATAATGTCTACCAGTGTATTTACAAGTATGAGTATTTTGTGAGTGTGTGAGAGAGTGTTAAAGTGTGTGTGTAAGAGAGAGAAAATATAGAGATAGTAAGAAATGGTACAAGATTATTAAGAGTTAGTTATAACATGTTTTAGTTAATATTTTATAATTTTTAGTAAATTTTTTTTTTTTTTGAAATAATATTATGTGCACAGAATGTACACATTGTACCACAAATATGCGTATAGCATGAATAGTACTACAAATAAATAGACACACGCACTCAGAAAGTATGGTACTACAAATATATGCACAGAAAATAATAAGTACATACTAGACTGGCGGAAAATTCAGACAGAACCACCGATAATGCCGTGTGAAACTTTTGGCACTGGGCATTCGACCCTGCTGAACACGATTCTGCTCAGGGTCAACCCCTCCCCCGCCCACAATAGCCGCCTCAGCAAAGTCTGATACTCCTTGGCTATGGAATATAGTCAGTCAATTTCTGAAAACTTGCATATGTGAGTTTCAAAAGAGTTAAAATCTCGTAGTATCGCAGGTGTTGAGATTCATTGCAGCTGATGAACAAAAAGGAATGCGATACGATGTCACAATTTTTTTTGGATTTAAGCAATTGTATCACAACTTTTTACTGTGTCTCATATAATTCTTTCCATAGAATTATTGGTACGATTGTCTTCTGAAAATATTTGTTCCACTTTCGGTGCTTTTTTTTGAAAGAAGTTTGTATCTATAATTTCCTTATCATCCTTTTTTCTCACACTTCATACTTACCACAGCACGTAATAAATATATTTTTGTGAAAGTGTTAGTTTGTTATTGCTTATAGCGTCGCAACCAATTTATTTTTATTAGAAAGTTTGAATTGTCTAGGCGTCCGTGAATAAGATAGTAAAGTAGCATTTGATCCAACATTTTCCTACGGTCAGATAATGATAGTAATTTGTGGTGTATACACCTGTCCTTGTAAGTGTCAAGCTGTAATTTTTTTTTTGAAATCTTAAAATTAAAAAAAACTTCTTTTGCTATGTTCTATCTTATATATACTTGATATTGTGGACACCACACGTTACTACCATTTTCAAGAGTGATGCCGACATATGCGTAGTACAGCTGTTAAATGTGCTAGGTTATTGAAAGGATGAAATGTACGAAACACAAAGCCTAGGTTTTTGTAGGCTTTATTCGTGATTGAGTCAATGTGATTGCTAAAAGTGAGTTTTTTGGCAAGTGTTATATTTTTGTAATGACCGTGGCCACAGGCGTGTTCTGGACAATCTTTATTCTGACATTGTAACCGCCCTTCGAGACGCAGCAGTGGTGAGTCGGGGAAGCACGAGCTCAAGAAAAAAGGTCGAGGGCCCACGCTTAATTGGGTGGAATAAACATGTCAGTGGGGCTCACCGGGAGGCCAGGGCTAATTTCAAGGTATGGATAATGTGTGGTAAGCCGAGGTCCGGCCTTGTTTACCAGGAAATGTGTCAAAGCCGCAGAGCGTTCAAATCTCGATTAAAATGGTGTCAAAATCAACAAGACCAAATAAAAATGGACGCTCTTGCGGAGAAACACATCAAAGGCGACTTCCGCGGTTTTTGGAAAGCCACTAATAAAACAAATATAAGACCTGGCCTCCCGGCGAGCGTTGATGGTGTGAGCGATTCAAAGGATATTGCTAATATCTTCAAGAACCATTTTTCGGTTAAGTCTCCCCTAGGTCCAGCGAGGGAGGTGCACAATATTGCCAGAAATGGTCAAATGGTGGGGACTAGGTTTCGGGACTAGGTTTCGGGCCAAAGATGTTGCTGAAGCCATTAGGCAAATATCTAAAGGCAAGTCACCAGGCCACGATGGACTCAGCATTGAGCACTATAAGCATGCCGGACCACATATATGTAGACTCCTAGCAATGCTCTATTCCTTTATGCGTGGGTCACTCCTATATGCCTGACGATTTAATGAAAACAGTGGTGGTGCCTGTAGTGAAAAATAAAACTGGTGACCTTGCTGACAAAAATAACTACAGACCCATTTCTCTTGCCACTATTGCAGCTAAAGTTCTTGACGGTTTGCTTAATACACAGTTAAATAGTTATGTCACACTGCATGACAATCAGTTCGGGTTTCGTCCTCGGCTGTCCACTGAAAGTGCGATTCTGTGTCTTAAGCATACCGTCAGATACTACACAGACCGCAAGACACCGGTGTATGCTTGCTTCCTTGACTTATCTAAGGCATTTGATTTGGTGTCATATGATCTGCTATGGAGGAAGCTGAGAAGCACAAATTTTCCACTGGAACTGGTCAGCCTGTTTCAGTATTGGTATGCACACCAAGTCAACAGTGTGCGATGGGCGGGGGCAATGTCGGATCCGTACTGGGTGGATTGTCATCTCCAACCCTGTTCAACCTCTACATAAATGAGTTGATCATAGCGCTTAGCAATCAGCACGTTGGCTGCCACGTTGATGGCGTCTGTGTTAACAATTTGAGCTATGCTGATGACATGGTGCTCTTGAGCGCATCAGTCTGTGGTCTGAGGCAGTTGATACGGACTTGTGTGGAATACGTGTCTGGCCACGGTTTAAAATATAATATCACGAAAAGTCAATGCATGGTCTTTGACGCTGGTGTGAAATGTGCACGTAATGTACCACCAGTGCGACTATATGGTGTACCCCTTAAAACTGTACCAAAATTTAAGTACCTAGGGCATGTAGTCACTACTGATCTCAAGGACGATGCTGACATTGAGCGGGAACGAAGGGCGCTGTCAGTAAGAGCCAATATGATGGCCCGTAGGTTTGCAAGATGCTCAGCTGAGGTTAAGGTCACCCTCTTTAAAACGTACTGCACATCTCTGTACACGTGCAGCCTATGGGTTAAATATACAAAAAAACGGTACAGCGACCTCCGTGTCCTGTATAACAATGCATTTAGGATTGTGTTGGGGCTGCCACGATTCTGCAGTGCCTCTGGCATGTTTGCAGATGCACGCATCGATTGCTTCCATACGACTATGCGAAAGCGATGCGCGTCCTTGCTACGCAGAGTTCGTGCCAGCTCCAATTCTGTCCTGAATATGATCGCTGAGAGATTAGACTGTCCTTTCCTTAGGCATTGCTGTAACAGACATGTGGCGGTGCCAATGCCGGAAAGGAAGTACTAAATGACTGCATATATATGTATGTACTATTTAAATTGATTTTATTTTATATAATGTTCTGACATTTTTATTTTTTGTTTGAGTGGTTTAATTTATTTAATTACGTATTATTTATTTATTTCTAATTCTATTTCTAAATATCAATGTATAATATGGGTTTCTTGTTTACCTGAAATAAATGAATTTTGAAATTTTTGAAAATATACCTGAATCTTTGACAATGTCCACTTTATCGATATAATAGCTCCGTTAATACTAAAGGCGTAATAAACAGGATTGTTTCTACGTGTGAATGTTATAGATTGACATTTTTTAACATTTATTGTAATGCGATTTAGATGATTATATTAGGCTAATTTTCTCAAGGCATTATGCAATTTGTAACAGTCATATATGCTAAATATTAGAACTATATGTGCTTCTTTCCACACTTTTGGAAAATGGCATTCGTTAAGAGATCTATTAAATATAATAGAGAAAGGAAATTCTAAAGATATAGCATTAGCGACAATAAAAATTGTGTCTAAAATTAAAATTTCTCTGTCCAAGGTCTCTGGACTCAGGACGGGAAAACTAGGTTCGATTCAACCCTTTGACGTCACAAGTATGCGCGTTCACTGCTAAGAAGGTTTTCATTGACTGAGGTCCCACAATTCCAGAACATACCCCTTACCACCATGAGCATTGGGATCATTGGTGTTGGCATCTTCAGCAATGTGCAGTTCTGATATCTTTTGCAAGACAAGGTGAAGCTGGTGTCCAAAAAACTTGGAGTTCTCAACAGAGCGAAGCAGTACCTTACCCCCGGGGGAAAGGTTGCTGGTTTACAAGTTGCAAGATTGTGGTCATCTCTGGGCGGCTACACCCGGATACCAACTTAGCCCTTTTGACTCGGTTCAACGACGGGCTGTGAGAATCGTCCACGATCCCAAACTCAGAATTCGTATCGAACCCTTAAGTTTAAGGAGAGACTTTGCTTCCCTGGGTGAGTTCTACCGCTTTTATAAAGGGATGTGTTCTGAAGAATTTTTCGAAATGATGCCCACAACTACTTTCTACCATCTCACCGCTCGCCATCGGCAGGGAATTTATTTTCACACCTTAGAATCTAAATGGTCACGTACAGTGCAATTACAGAGAAACTGCCTCACGCGAACGCTTAGGTTATATAATGAGCTTACAGCCGAAGCTTTATTTAAGTACTATGTACTGCAGTAAAAAAGATAAGAGAAGGCTTATTCTAGTGCTCTTCCTATTTGGAGGCCAAGAAGTAAGACCTTATAGATCTTTGATGAATTTAGAAAAAATTAACACAAAAAAACACCACTCCTTCTTAAGATTCGCGCCAAAACTTTTTTGAAGTGAAAACTTCTTTAGCGGCGTTGTGCACTTTTTTTGGTATGGGTAAAAAATGATAAACTCGCGTCAGGTCACGTGTCCTAATCGTGGAAATTCGTAAGACGGAAACCGTAATGCCACGCCTATTATAATTTTTATTTTTAGTATTCGCGATTATGAGTAGTACAGGGAGGTTGGATATGGAATTTTAATTCTATGACAGATTGCGATGTCAAATATACTACGTCAAAAAAGTAAATAAACAAACATTATTATTTCTTGACAATGTCAAAGACATATCTTGTGACATATTTGAGTGTTAAGCGCGAATCATGTGTAAAGGTTTTTACTTCTGCCGGCACTCCCGGAGTGCAACTCGTTTTTTTTAATATTATAATGGGCTCGCACCATTTATGCATTTGCCAGAGTCAATGTCAATGATATTGTATCGTGGCGCGGGCGATACTGCGTGTTCTCCTTTTCATGTCCCAAGAGTGGGCGGGAGATTTGATGTGGATCCTAATATTGCGCGTCATGTCTTGCTTATTTCTTCATAGTTCACTATTCATGAGCCTTCGCTGCACAATTATTAACACGCTTTCGTACAACATTGCTAAAACATATACATCGAAACACACTAAATGATTTTAGAAAAATTAAACACAAAAAAAACATCCACCCCTCCTTCTTAAGATTCGTGCTAAAACTAAAACTAAAACTCCAGACTATTATTTTGTGTTGATTCTACAAGTCCACAGAATAACTTATTATTTTAAATCTTTTCGTCCACGCAGAGGGCAATGGCCTGCATTATATACATCCTCATCTTATGTATGAGTATAAGTGTAATGTTTAATTTTATGTTTTCACTGTCAAACTAGTTCGTGTGACAGTGAAAACTTACAGAATATCAGTGCTTAGCTAAGCTTTTGCTGCAGCTTATACTAAGTAAGAGACCTCTTTGGCACTCACTTATCAGGTTAAGGATTTTCTGTTAATTAATTTTTATCATATTATTTTAGTTGTTTTGTTATTTTTAAATAAATATTGTTAACGACTGCTTAATAAATATTTTTCTTCTTTGTACTGCAGCCTAATAGGTTTTTGTAATAACCCCTTGATCCCACTTGAGTTACATCCGTGGTACCATTCCCTACTTACTAGCAAAATGCAGTTGATAAAATAGGCGAAGCAGATGTTACTTATAAATAATGTTTCGACGAAACTGTTCTTTAATAATTTTTATATTGTTTGGAACAGTTTTTAATAAAGATGATTCTATGGGGACGATATAGACTAAAATGTAAGCTATGTGTAAAATGTATGGTCCGTAACTTGTGTTGCGTAGTTGTGCATGTGCATGGCAATGTGAACATCTGTGTAACCCATAGACTTCCGGGTTCTGCAATAGATGGGGCAATAGCCTCACAAAATTGGCCACACTTAGCAAGAGACAAAGCTAACGTGCTACAACTACGTCTCTTTTCCCTAAAATAAAGTTATATATATTTTAACAAGAGACCGCAGATTTGCTTTGTCTCTCACACTTTTGCGACCGTTTTTACTTAACAGCTATTTAGAAAATGCACTGTCGAGTCTCTATGTCTATGATGTTAACAAACCATGTTCCCAGCAAATATAAATAAACGATTCATTATTTCATTAAATAAATGCATACACACGTACAGAATAGGTCTAGTATTAGCATAGCTTAATAACTTCTGTAATAGTATTTATAGTAGGTACTACAAAATATAACAACTCGCAAATAAATCTGCAGGGGTCATAATAATTATAATATTAATAACTCGCAGATGTAAGTAACAGCAATTTGATTCACGTGGACTTTGGAACCCCTCGAGTGTGCCGCCAGTGCCGCGTGGTGCGGGCTCGGGCAGCGGATCGCGCGATGCGCTGACATCACATTTAACTTCGTCAATTCACTGTAGTGAACAATTAGTTATCTAAAGCTTGTGATAATGTCTTTTTAAGTCAGCTGTATAATGACATAAAACGCATTGAAGCAATGAACAGAACGCTCCTAATATAAAATACAAGCTTTACAGAGTATTTAATGCTGATGAAAACACAATCAGAAAACCTCTATGATGAGATTTCAATATCTGTATCGGACTGCCAAGGCTGATTGTTTGTTCTCAGAAATTACAAACGCTATTGACCTAAATTTGCTACTGTTGTAGAACACATTATGGTGATAATCCATTTTATTGTTACAGTCGGCCATCAAAACGTCTGCTAGACAAGATAGCCTTGAAGTGTGGTGTGCGGCGAGGCGAGGGGCTCAACACTACCGACTAAAATAATTGTTTTAGCTTATGTTTTTACACATGGGTAGATATACGTTTTGTCGCGACACGCTATTATTGACGTTTAAATAAATAAATAAATAAATAAATAATTAAATAAATAAATTAAAATTTATTTTATTTTATTTTATCAAGTTGGCATCGTCCACATGAGGAGGGAGGAAGGTGCACTCCTACATATGGATAGTGTACTTCTGCACGTGAGTGCTACTGAATTGTTTTTAGCGGATTTGCAAGGTAATAATATTTTATCATGAATTCTAGTTTCCGTAACAAAACGTAGATATGTTTGCACATAGACTTTGTACAAACTCACAAGTACTCCAGTCATCCTGCTATCATGGTAGACAAATGGCAAAAACGGAACCCTTATAAATTCTTCATCTCCGTCCGTCCGTCCATCCGCATGTCACAGCCTTATAATTCCACTGCTTTTGCATCAATTCTAATGAAATTTCACAGGAACGTGATTAACATAGTAACATTAATACCGGCCAAGTGTGTGTCGGTTCACGCAGTTAGGGTTTTTCACCGTAGTAACTGGAATTTACTCACACTTTGGAAAACGCCAGTTTTGCCACCGACACCTATCGTTCGTGTGGCTTTAAAACGTTACTAACAAAATGTTTGGTTGTAAAACGCACGGTTGACGTACAGACACTACGATAATAACACACACACTACCATAAACAATGAATATGTAGGTATAGGCAGTTTGACAGATTAACACCAAAATCCCACCTCTAGACATGGGTCTAAAGTTTAATTTCTCGGTGGCATAAGTAATAAAAATAACAAATATATCGTAAACGAACGCTTGACATTTTGTTATAACCGATACTAAATTTTGATAATTTTGATACCAATGATGAACGAAATTAATGATTATTTATCCCAAATCGAGCGCGCCCTAAATTGATTAAAATACCTACTATAAATCTTAAAGCCTGTTTGCTGATTTTAACACTGGAGCAACGGATCGACGTGATTTTTTTCGCAGAGACGGTTTTTGATCCGGAGAGAGAGACAGTATTTTTTATCACGATTAGGAGTTGCCATGGATTTGTCGCTGGTAAATCCTCGAAGAACAATATATAATTCAAATTATAATTTAAACAACAACCATTAAAACACTAAAAGAAATAATGCTGGCCACTCATCCGGGAAACGACATCATAACATCTTACCGATTACTGGGTGTTCTCTTTTGTTTTAGAGACTAGTAAAAACTAAACCCAAATTAATTATTGCAAGGCGATTTACTTACCTCAGTTTTTACAGTTGGTACTGCTATGGTACTAAGGACCACGTTTGTCTGTCCTTATGTCCTCTATGGGGACCTAAGTGAGCCCTAAATTATATCAAGTAAATAAGAGAGGACATAAAAATTAAGAACAAGATCTACAACTTATCTACATCTACAATATAATCAAAACTTTACAATCTGAAGTACACCAGGCGACACATCAAGCTACCCACGAAAACATACCTATAACTAAAATGTTTTGTTATAGCTTAATTGTAGGAAAGAGACAGAACATATCTGCGTCTGCAAACATATCTATAGATCGGGAAACACTAAATTTTGATTTATTTTATTTAACCTCGATGTTGATTGTGCTCGGTACTTACGCATTTGTAGTATTCATAACTACAAACATGAATTAAAGTAGGCGCGGCGGGCGGGGCGGCTGGGCGGCGTAAGTGCCGAGCACAATCAACATCGAGGTTAATTAAAATAAATCAAAATTTTGTATTTCCCGTGACATTGACACGATTAGGCGCGCGCACACAATCGTTTGTTGCATCGCTACCTATCTAAATTAAAAATGGCACCTCAACTTACCCAAGTGCATCGGAGAAGCGGGCTACAAAATAAAAGATATATATTTTTTTTATGACGTATGTTTAGAGGAACCTATCCATCATGAATCAAAAGTAGTAACTTAATCATTTTAATCCTTACCAGCCTTATACGTACGTTCCCACTGTGGGGCACGGCCGCCCCTTATCGAGGGTGTTTACAAGAGTTTTTTTTACCTATGCAGGTTTCCTCACGATGTTTTCCTTCACCAAAAAGTCAGTAGGTAATAATCAATACTTAATATAGAATAATAAATACAATATAAAAGTGTATCAGATGTACATTATTGAAGTGCTCTGGATTTTTGAAAGCAATTAAAACACCTCGTTGTCCTTTTACTTATTATAATTGTAACAAAAATGGTAATCATAGCAACACGTCATTTTATAGCCTTTCTTTTGGTCGAACATCGAATCATAGTAGAAAACTATCGAATGTGTGTTGGATGACGTATAAGCGTTAACATGAAAACTCCCCCCATTGAAGACTGTGTCTTCAATTATCGTAACTTGACAGGGTAGCGGAAATAGTCTTGTCAAGGATCTTCGTAATAGACCTCGGGCGGTGGGTAATAGGCGTGTAACTCGACCTAAACGCCAGCTCAACGGTGGCACATTGACTTCTTGAACCAAGACGAGATCGCCGAGAGATAAAAATCCCTTTTGAGTTCTCCATTTTGACCTCTCGCTCACATACTCCCTTTGCCAACGATCCCCGAAATGTTGACGAATTTGTTCAAGCCTCTCATAGCGTTTAAGCGATGCAGGTTGAAATCTTCTAATGAAGGGGATGGCAATGCAGTTAGAGGCCTTCCAATCAGAAGGGTCCAGGAGATAAAGGAAGGAAATCTTGTGGGGAGGAAGATAAAGGCAAAATAGGACGACTGTTAAAAATAGCCTCAACCTGCGCAAAAAGAGTTGAAAGCTTTTCATAGGTTAAATTCGAATTACCCATAACATGTTTAATGTGGTGTTTTACGGATTTTATACTGGACTCCCATAACCCACCAAAATGAGGAGCGTAAACAGGAATAAAATGAAATTTAATTGTTTCATTGGTAGCAGATTCCGTCAGTTGTTTTGAATTATTTTTGAAAAAATGGCCAATTTCTTAGGCTGCTGCGACAAAATTGCGGCCATTATCACAGAACATTTCAGTTGGCTTGCCTCTGCGTGAAATAAATCTGCGTAATGATAATAAAAAGGCTTCTTTTGATAGTTTAGTCAAAAGTCTTCTGAATGCAAACACTTATATCTAAGGCAAAAATACAAATTTCGGCATCTAAGTAAGGACTAAGGGAAATAATTTCACTTTTAGGATCAATGTATTGGTTTTTTAACAAAGAATTATATTTCATGGTATATGATTGTTGCCGGCTTAGTTTAGCTAAAGTAATAAACGAATTGTTTAGCTCTTCCGTAGTGAGTGGACCGGTAACCTCAGACTCTATTTTTTTTTCAATTGTTTGTAAACCTTTACACGTAAGCGAAAATTAGTTTTAATTAAGAAAAGGAGGATTAGTTTTGAAATGAAAATTCTGGCTCTAAAACTACTGATTGAGAGTTGATTTCACTGTTTCCAGCTAAAGTTATACTGGGCCATTCAGCTTAGTGTTTGGACAAAAATGGAGGGCCCTTCCACCAAATATCTAGACCTTTTAGCTGATCATCGCCAACTCCTCTGGAAATAACATCTGCGGGGTTCATGCTGGTTGGCACGTGGTGCCACGAAGATGCGTTAATGTTTTCACAAATATCCACTAGTCTATACGCTACAAAGGTCTTCAAGCCAGCTGGGCTACTGCTTAGCGACGCTAGAACGACACTTGGGTTACACCAATGCCAGGATTGACTAATTGGACACCGCAAGGAGTCTACGTCTACCTTATGCAATTTTGCAGCTAATAAAACTCCGCAAAACTCAAGTCGTGGAATAGTAGTGGGCTTCACGGGCGCTACCCTTGACTTGGCGCACAAAAAATGGACTTCAACATCGCCATTATCATTTGTCGATCGCAAATAAAAACATGCCCCATACGCTAACATAGAAGAGTCACAAAAAGAATGAATCTCTATTGTTCTAGGATAATTGCACAGAGTATATCTTGGAATTTGAATGTTAGAAATGAAAGGATTGGTGGACTTAATATTTTTCCATTCTTTGTGTAAGACATCAGGAATTGGTATGTCACAATCAATTTTTTGTACCCATAGCATTTGAATTAAAAGTTTAATTTGAATTATGATTGGACACAAAAGCCCTAAAGAATCAAACATTTTGAATAACCCTAAAAGAAGTAATCTTTTAGTGACGTTATTATCAGGGATATTTGAAGTTTCAACGGCAAAATATAAGTTATCCCTGGAAGGATCCCAGCCAATACCTAAAGCATTGGTCGACTCACTCAAACTAAGTTTTTCGTCTACGTCAATAATAGGACCTTGCAATATTGAAGGACAGTTTGTTTTGAATTTACGAAGTCTGAAACAACCGGATTTTATAACAAACAAAATGGAATTTAATATATGCTGTAATCCATCTATAGATTCATGGCCTATGATGAGATTGTCGACATACAGATCGTGCTGAAAAATATTTTTTATTTGTTTCTCTGGACACTCCTCTCCTAATTGCCATATGCACTTAGTACTTAAATGGCTAGCGCTTACGTACCCGTAAGTAACCGTATTAAGCCTGAGTGTTTGCAAAGGATGAGATACGTCTTCGCGCCTCAAAATAAGCTAAAGGTCACGATCCTCATCATGTACGAGCACTTGACGGTACATTTTCTCTATATATCCTGTTAGGACGTACTTATGTTCCCTAAAACGGAGTAGAATAGAGAAGAGAGGGTCCTGTACTATTGTACCCGTCATTTGAATATCGTTGATCGAGAACTGAAGAGGTTGGAGCAGAGCCATCAAAGACGACACGGAGTTTTGTGGATTCACTCTTCCCTTTTAGCACTGCATGATGGCTCAGGATTAGGACTGAGCTGCCACAGCAGTGAGAGATGGAGAACAGTGGCCTAAATCTATGTACTCATTGATAAAGTCGACATAGGTTGCCTTGAAATCGGGTTGTTTTTAATCCTTTTCTCTAAATGGAGAAAGCGTTTTTTGGTTAAACTGTATGAATTCTCTAAGCAATCTGGAGACTCTTTGAGTGGCAATCGTACACAAAATCTGCCAGAATTTAAACGACAGGTATGGGTTTTGAAGTGCTCTTCGCAATTATTTTCAGCAATACTTAATAATGGTTTTTGCTGCGGTAGTTGTTCCAGTTTCCAAAATTTTGATATTAACAAATCTAACCTATCATTTAGTTCATTTGTACCTTGGAGAAAATTGCATTGGATGTCCATGACAGGTTCACAGCTTAATACTATGGGACCAGAAATAATCCAGTCTAACTGAGAGTTTATTAAAAATGGTTTGTTTTTACCTAGTGACATTTGTTCATGCCCTATCAATTCCCAAAAGATCGGCGCCTATCAGTAAATCTATAGGAGCTGGGTTATTAAAGTTGGGAACCGCTAACTGTATAGTGTGTGGAAGATTAAAATGTTTTTTATTTATTTTGAACTTAGGAATGCTGCCTGTTAGTTCACGCATAACCGCACAAGTCAAAGTGGCTTGAAAGTCATTATGTAAAGACTTTAGCTGGATATTGCATCGCTCGGTTATGTAGTTATTTGTTAAATTTCCTATACCGATAATCTTAGTAGATGCTGTAGGAATCGACGTAAGACCTAACCTTTCCTTCAGAGTCTGACTCAAAAAACTGCACTGACTGCCACTGTCTAAAACTGCACGGACTACTTCGGATTTATAAGTCAGAGGATTTACTACGTTGATTAAGGCAGTAGACAACAAAACCTGGGTAGTAGAATGGCCCGAGAAATTGGAAATAACTTCAACGGGAGTAGCTAACGAGGTCGGAGAAATAGGTTTATGAAGTAATGTGACGTTTTTTACATTCGCGACATAGTCCTAGTCTACACTGAAAGGCATTATGGCCTCCTCGTGAACAATTGAGACAAAGCTTTAATTTTGAAGCCTCCACTATTCGTTGTTCTGGGCTCCTAGATAAAAAGAAGAAGAAAGGCATCCATACAACCGATGTTCACCTCTGCAAAGAGAACAATGAATTTGTTCTTTTTGCGGTTCTTTAGCAACCTTAGCTGTGTAGACCGACGTTTAAGAATAAGACTTAGAGTGGTTGAGAGTGGAAGTGGCTCTCGTTTGTTTTTATCCATTTTATTTAAATTAAATGTTTCAAGAACATTAGCGACATCCTTGAGAAACTTGAAAAATTTATCTAGCGTAGGCATGTCACTTAGAGTGTTTCGATGTCCCTCCCATTTTAGACTTGTTTGAATGCTCGTAAATTCTTACTTACGTGGTCTACTAAAGACCTTAAATTTTTTTCAGACCCGCGGTAAAACGATTCTATGCTGAATAAGGAATTAAAGTGGTTATTTATCAACTGTCCCTTTCTATCAAATCGTTCACACAATAGGCTCCAGGCCTTGCTATAGTTTACTGTCGAAACCTCTAAGTTAGAAATAACTCGTGCTGCATCACCCTCTAGGTATGTGTTAAGGTAGTGGAACTTGTGCACAGCAGCTATCTTATCATTATTATGAATTAAAGACTTATAGGTATCTCTAAATTCGAGCCAATTTGAATATGAACCAGAAAACTTTCCTATTTGTGGTAGCCTAAAGCCTCCAGAATAGTGATCAGTGTGGCATTGAGAAGCGGTGGTACTGTGGCTATCAGAAGCAGTTAATTGATCATATTTACTAACGAAATCCTGAGCTGTGGCGATATAAAGGATAAAATCTTGCTCGATGTCGTTACGTTCGTCTAATTCGGTATCGATGTTGGTAGCATTTAAAACCTCTATCTGAGCCTGCAAGCTCTCAAACTGGTTAGACAGTTCCTCGAATTTGGATAATTTTAATTTTAATTATTTCAATTGAATGGAACTTACTAAACTCATACTTGACAATTTATCTAGGTAATTTTTGAATTTGGTCAGGCGGCCCTTAATGGACCTGCGTTTAATGATTAACTCTTTAAGTTCCTTAGGCTCAGCTGTAGTAGGCGCCGACTGAATGTATACTTATGTATTTATGATACAGTTATAACAAATGAACCGTTAGTTGGTAGCAAGTGCAAGGTAAACACCTGCCAGGTACTTCATTCGACACGAGTGCTCGTGATCAGTGCAACGAGTGGTTGTTCTAACAACAATTGTAAAAAACTATACCGCACCTTACGCTCCTCACTTTGTTATGGCTATGGAGAGTACCTTTGTGTAGCGTTGTGTATTTTTTTTAAACAAAAAAAAATATGTGGGTAATTTGTCGGATGAGAGAAAGGGATTAAATGTGAAAAAAATGTGAAAAATGGGACAATAATAAATAGACCGTAAGCTGTAATCGAGAAAAAGGCTGGTTAAAAAAAACAGTAGTTTTTACGTGAAATATGAGCTGAGGTAATGCCGGTTAAAGCCGGTAACGGAACTGTGTGGACTGTATATTATAGGGCTGGTTTACTATAATTTCACGGGGAGTAGGCCAAGTGGTCTTTATAAGACCTAGTAGTTGAAAGGGAGAGGTAAGATAAAGGATAAAAACTTACGGAAGATTGGATGATGCGTAGAAACTATAGGTAGGTGCAGATTTCTTCGTTGTAGGGCTGAGACACTGCGAAACACTTCACTGTATATAGTTCCGAGTCCCGCGCGGGGTAATAGAGTTCTTATAAACAAATATTTAAATGAGCGGACAAACTTTAAATTCACTTTAAGTTATTATTCAAATATTCTGACATACGCACATCAGCTGCGCTAAAAGTGTGGCCGCTTCACTCGTTGATTGCGAGGTGCGTTCCGAAAACGTCACGACACTTTGGCGTGAACAATTCTAATTATCCAAACTGGTTCACACCCTCTCTCATACATTTGTTTGAAAATAAAAATCAGGCCGGGATAAAATGGAAAAAATTTAAAAACAAATCGAATTATGATTTTTTTTCCTTATATAGGTCTAGATTTAAAAGAATCTCGAAACTTTGCTACGATAGATACATCAAAAACATAGAGTACAGTGTACATAAAAACGTAAATTTTTTTCTGGAGTTACATATCGAGTCTTGAAAAATACTAATATCCCAAACACAATGACGTATAAAAATGAAGCAGGAAGTAGTCCTGACCATATTTGTAGACTATTTTCTAATTTTTATCAATCCGTTTTTGCACCGTCCGATAATAATAATAATAAATTCGTTTAATTCTCAAAAAAGTACATAGCTTACATTAAGAATACTTATCAGGTAAATAGTAATGTAACATATTTTGTGGGCCACTAGCAACTAAACTAGGCCTAGCCTGTATTTTAGATGCTAGTCTCTTCCTGTGTTAATGACTCATGACAAAAGTTAGGTACTAGTACCGAGGTAACGACAAAAATACAAAATATTACATAACATAAAATTGATATTGATAACAAACATAGATGTTATAACATTTAAAATGACCTTGTTAGTTACCAGTAAAAGTAAAGTAAGGTATAATAATATTAGAGGGTAATGCCTAATGGTATTGATGACTTGTACTTGTAACTCGTTCTATGCAACAGGTTGCCGATTAGTAAAGTAGCTAATTATGTACGTTACCACTAGAACTAAGAACCTAAGAATATTTATTACGAAATAATGAATCAATAGCAAATAATATAAGATTATTATAATAAAATACAAGTAGCATTCTAGTATGTGTTTTTTTGCACATATTTGTCGATCACTTTAATATAGTAAAAAGATTTTTGATTTCGTGGTAGTTTTTAGTTTCTAGCCATTTTTTCAGGATCGTTTTGCAGTTAAAATAATTGAGATGATAGATAATAATAACTTTGTTTGGTTTATTGTAAAGCATTGGGCCGAGGTAACATTGGAATTTAAGTATAAAAGAAGTTCTAGATAATGGAATTTGGCATACTTTATCTTTACGACGCGAGGTTAATAGCACAGGGTTGTAAGGAAGTTTCATGTGCTGCAGAATTATGCTATCTCTTATAAATAACTGCCTAACTTAAAGTATATCACAATTAAGGTCAATATAGTTCAGAAGTAGGATATCCAAAAGGCTTGAAAGACATCACTTTTAAAAGGGCACGCTGTACACGTTCTAATTTTATCAGGTGCGTCTTTCGAGCCCCACCCCATGATGTTATACAATATGTCAAGATAGACTGTCCCAGAGCATAATAGACAGTTTTTAACGACTTAAAGTCTGCAACATGTCGTAAGGATTTAAATACATAAATTAATTTACGAGTTCTCTGAGCTAGTATATTAATTTGAGGTTTCCAGGATAATGTTTCGTCCAGTATAACACCGATATATTTTATAGTTTCCGATTCCTTTAAGTCTGGACAGTTGCATTTTTCAAAATTTGAGCACTTGTGAAAGTTATGCTCTATAGAAATAACACCTTTTGTAAAACCAAAAGTCATATAATTAGTTTTAGAAATTTTTAGAGTTAGAGAGTTATTTTGAAGCCAGTTAAATACCTTTTGGATACCTGTTTCTGCAACAACTCTAGCACCTTCCCAAGTTTTGTCAAAGAAAATGAGTGCAGTGTCGTCGGCATACGCAAATGTTCTACACCGGTTAAGATTTAAGTTGCACAAATAGTTTATATAAATTAGGAAGAGGCTAGGACCGAGTACACTACCTAGAGGTACACTATAGCTAACATCTATCTCTGTACTATAGTAGTCTCCTATCTTTACTTTTTGTCAGCGATTTGTGAGGTACTCCTGAAATAAAGCCAATACATTACCTCTAATTCCAATCTAAATAAAGCCATAGAGTTGCTTGAGATATTTGTTTCTGAGATGGAGTTCCGGTCATGTATAGTTGGGTATGAGGTATGAGGAGTCGATATTTTATCCGCTAAATCTTTTCCTACTGCTGCAAAATAGCTGTTAATCTGGTTTACTGCAATATTTGGCGATTTTTCTGAGTTAAGGAGTTCTAATTGTGGACGTTTGTCAGTATTATTATTAATGATGTTATTTATCACTTTCCATGTCATTTTAGGGTTATTGGAATTTTTCTGTAGTTCATTTCGCTGATATTCTCGTTTTAAACGTTTTAATAAGTCGTTACTTCTTATAACGAGTATATGTCTTTTTTAGAATTATGTTGTCAGGGTTGTTTTTACATTTCATATGCATTCTATCTCGATTTTTAATACAACGAACTAAACCCAGTGCTATCCAAGGCTTGATACACCTTGAACTTCTTGACTTTAGTAATTTAACAGTGTGTTTGGAAATAATCTTTGAGAGGTCATTAACAAGTTTTTCAGCAGTGGAGTTTGCGTCCGTCGAAGTCATTATATATTCGAAATCGAATTTCTCAATTTCAGCGACTATTGCGTCGTAATTAATTTTATTAACAGTGTGTTTTTGAACGTATTGAATTTTATTATTTGTGATAATACTTGTTATGATGGCTGAATGATTTGTTACGTGTGACTGAAGTACTAGAGTTGTGGCTGGATTTTGGGATTTAATCATAGCGTGGTCAATGCAATTTTTGCCTCTCGTAGGTTTTTTTTTTTTTGTATACCACTATGGTGGCAAACAAGCCTACGGTCCGCCTGATGGTAAGCGGTCACCGTAGCCTATGGACGCTTGCAACACCAGGGGCATCACTAGCGCGTTGCCGACCCTTCAGAAATCTAATAACTTCTTTTTTGAAGAACCCCATACTGTAGTCCTTAGAGAAAACCTTGGCAGGGAGATCATTCCACAACCCAAGCGTTCGCGGGAGGAAGTTTCTCTGAAACCGCACTGTACGCGACCATTTCGATTCCAAAGTGTGAGAATAATCATCATGGCCGAGTAAAATTCCATGACTTGCCAGTAAATTAAGGTAGTCTGTCGAATTACGGTCCTCGTTTCCATCTTTTATATCAATGTTAATGTCGCCCATTATTACTATCGTTTTAAATTTGCTATAGTTATTAAAAAGTTTATTAAGAGAATTAATATTAATTGTCTGTGTTCTTGTTGCAAGGGGATCTATATATTCCTATTATAGCAGTGTCAGTATTTAATTCAGCAACGAGACAGGTAGCATCGCTGACGGCTTGTTCCCTCACTCCACTGAACGACAATCCCATAATTTTGGTTAGAATTGTTTTTTGAATAGTGTGTATCATATCCTGTTAGTTTGGAAATGTGTGGCTTTCTTGTTCCAAGTTTCGGTTCGGAATATAAATGTCACACTTTATGTCTATTCTTGCAAGAACATGAAATTCATCAATTTGTTCGTTGTTTGTTTGTTGTTGTTGGGAAATGCTTTTTATGTTCTGTGTCATAATTGTTGTGTTTCTATTGTAAGCTTGCTTTGCTGGTAACAAGATGTTTTTGCACGATTCAGGAGCAAATGAGTAAGCTTTCCCGGCTGAAACTTTGTCAATATTCTCTAGTAAAGTGTTATTTAAGAAATTGAATTTTAAAACAATTTAGGGGTGACACAAGAAAATATTTGTTGTTTGTGTTACTGAACGTATATGTGCATATTGAACAAATTTGTATATGATCGTGGAGTGTATGTAAGTTGATGTGCCAAAGTGTGAAAGTTAAGTGTGATATAGTGTATAGGTTGGTATGAGAATAGAATGTATAAAAAAGTAAAAGATTGCATGAATTAAAATAAGTTAATAAGCAGTTATACAAAAACAAGTATTTTAAGATTAGTCATATCTTACTTTTAAAATTGGCAAGTTAAGCTTCATTTCTGATCTCGATGTGTTCAGACTTTTCTGTTTTCCTGAGATATACTTTACTATAGCTTGTCCAGCAGTACTTGAATTCCTCAGTCCTTGCTATGTCTCGAGCTAGGTAGAAAAGTCTTCTTGCTTTATTTGTGAGTGCTTCTGAAATATAAATTGGTGTCGCTTCATCATCTAGCCTAATAGCTCATAATCAGCGCTTTATTGCAATTGCCTAACATTTCAGAGGTGGCAAACCGGCGCCGAGAGCTGCTTTATCCTATGTTGGTGGCAGTTAATGGACTTAAGGAATTACCTACCTACCCCGGTATAGAGAAATTTCTTGAGGACGAGTGTCATAGGACTGAGAGCCTACTTTCTTGTCTCCCTCCACTGTTCTCCTTTAGCACCTTGTTCTCAGACCATCACATGCACCACAGGAACTGCCCCAAAGGGCCCCTGCACCCGAACTCCAATTTCGACGCTTATTGGGACAGCGGCCAGGCAAACATCACCACAGCCAAGCTGCGTTTACTGTCGTGGGCTGAACAACCTTTTGGCGTCGTGCCTTGCATTTTTAAAGTCATCGGTCCACGAGCGAAAGCGAAGGGTGATTTATAAGCACCGCTGTATGGTATGATTTGAGTCGGGGCATATGATACCTGATTGTGGTGCACCTGGATGCGCAGATTGTGGGGATCATTACCACCGCCACCACCGGTTATTGTGCAGATTGACCAAGGGTGATTTGTACCTCCTGAGCTCATCCAGGGAAACAGAGATTTAAACTGATAGGATTAGAACTAGGGCCCTTTCGCGGGCTAGAGACAGTGGCTCTTCCCACTCTTTTTCATCACACTCTCTCCCTTTTCACTTCGTTCGTACCCCTCTTTGCTTCTGTCTCCCCCCTCTTCACCTCACTCTCCCCCTCGTGCATGGCGTACCTCGAGTGGAGGTCGCCTACGAATTTGAGCGCCTTTGAACAATTATAAGTTGCCTACGGGTGGGGGCCTTCACCCCCCTCCCCTCCTACTAACCGAAATGTAAGTTTTGCCCCCTCCCTGACTCTTAAGGGTCCTTATCGTTTAGGCAGAAAGCGCACATTCGATACAGGATGTTTTCTCTGCCAATTGCAGAGTGCCCGAGGTTAGGGTATTACCCTCCTTTGTCTAATAGGTCGATTTCTAATAGGGCCCTTATTATTGGCACTATTTTTTTTATAATATAATTAAACCACATTTATTCCACAAACCCATTTATTCTTAATTCTTTGTTTAACATAAGACAAAACTTTCTAATTCACTTCTTCAATAAAAACCGTAGAGAGAATTCCTTTACAGAAAAAACAAACAAAAAGAAATGCTGCATTCAGATATGGATGCGTTCAAGTGAAAATGATTTCATTGTAATATTTAACACTCTTCCTCAATGAAATTATTTTTACTTCTCACATCTAAGCCTAATAGTTTAACAAACTTCTCAAAAACATTCTTATTCAATGGTTTAGTTAAGAGTTGATATATATGAGTTAATATTTAAGATCCCTTCTTGAACCTTTTGTTTAGTAAAATTATATTAAATATCTATGTGTTTCACAAAAAAAGTCAACCAAAAAAGAATCCATTACAATTTGTGTGACTCGGAGCTTGAAAAAGTAGAAACTATTAATGATCTCGGTCTGTTGATGGACACAAAGTTGCATTTCGACAAGCACATTTCTAAAATAGTAAATAGTTTTAATTTACATTAGGTCGACCACAATTAGAGTACGCCGTACCTTTATGGAATCCTATGTATAAAAAATATATTTATGCAATAGAACAAGTTCAAAAGAAATTTTTACCTACTTCACATTACAAGTGTTTTGGTAATGTTTTGTCCTACTCGCATTTGCTACAAAAGTTTCATCTGTTGGACTTGGAATCACGACGTGAATACTTAGAATCACTAACACTGTATAAAATAAGTAGTAACAAAGTCGACTGTGTTGCGTTGTGTAATAACCAATGTTGCAGTGAACCTCTTTCGACCCGAGGCGCGTCCTCACAGACTCTTCGCTGTTGGACGTTGTCGTACCGACGCCGGTGAGCGCGCGCCCTTGCGTCATATGGTACAAAATTATAAGAATTTCAATCACATTGATATATTCTGTTCACCGGAAAGAACCTTTAGAAAGCTTACAAAAGAAGCATTAAGTATTAAAAATTTGA
Source organism: Apoda limacodes (assembly GCA_946406115.1). Taxonomy (NCBI): domain Eukaryota; kingdom Metazoa; phylum Arthropoda; class Insecta; order Lepidoptera; family Limacodidae; genus Apoda; species Apoda limacodes. The sequence goes on from OX291556.1 coordinate 27,526,580, forward strand.
GATAATTTAACGAATAACTTTTATCTGTACGCATATGTGTATGTATATGTGTGTATATAATTATGTATATGTGTACCTGTGTGTATGTATTTTTTTTGCCTCTTTTTTTAATATATTGTATGTATTTATATGCATATGTTGTAGTATACATTTGAAACAGAACTTTTTTCAATTAACACTAAACTTGTACTTATTAAATTCTGTCCGTCTAAACTAACATCTACTTGTAATCATTTGGGATTTATGGTGCTGGTTACATTAATAATTAATACTGTTAATTAAGACTATTTAAAATGTTATAATGTAACTGTTTATAAATCCAAAAAAATAAATAAAATATCTCACTTTCGCGACTTTGTCGCTGCGTTGCGCCTTGGGTTCAGAGTCAAGTAAGGTTAGGTTGATGTGCCGCTTACTGTACGAGTGATCCTCACTTAAACAATTTTATTTGTAAGCACGCAATCATATAATATGCGAAAATTGCTTTTAATTTAATCTCAAAACACAATTATTTTTCTTATGTTATTTCTGCCGAGTGTAATGAGTCGGTCATTATAGAGAACTTTCCAGAAACAAAAAACCTGCGTTCGTAACCTAGTGCGTTGCAGACACTTGTAACGGGACGAAAAAATAGTCACCAGGTCATGTATATGATAGACTACACTTTATTTTGCTTCATTTACCCCCAGCAATAAAAATCTAAGGGTGTAAGGTCAGAGGACCTAGGTGACAAAGCAACAGGCAATAAATATCGGGGATAATTAAAAATTCACGCACTAACCGTGCGAAATGCGCAGGGGCATGGCGCCTAATTGTATCCACATTTGCTTGCGGCTAGTCAGAAAAACATCCTCAAAGATTTAAAAGTCTTCTCTATGGCGCGCCACTTCACCCGGTCCTCTGCCTTTCACATACAGCCACAACCGGCCACCCATTTAAGGTCGTTAGGCTGGAAGGCGTAACGTCCCACGCTTCGAGTTCTAGTATGTGCGGTCACCACTCTAGGACACGACTGCTCCATCGGCCGTCAGACCTCTGACAGACGGGACAAGGCTCATTGACACTTCAGCTTATTTATGCGAGCTATGTTGGTAACTTTAGTTCTATTCCGGATGTTCTCATTTCGAGTTTGATCTCTCAGAGACACCCCGAGCATAGCTCGCTCGATTGCGCCCTGATCGACTTCAAACTTGTGGACCAACCTCGCTATTGGCACTGGCACTTTCGACTATAGTCACCACGTTATATGTGACATGAAGACTTAAGGAAGTAAAAGTTTTTTTTTTTATTCAAATGAGGTTTTTACAAACACTTTTGAATCGTCAAAGTAATGATATTCTATTTGTCGAAGCCTCCCAACCACCACCCGGTTCACAATGTTGATGATTTCTTCAGAGAACAATCTGGCAAGAAACTCGGTAGTTAATCTTTTAAAAAAATCAAAAAAAGAACAGTGGCACTCGGGGCCTGCCGCGGTGAAGCTATTGCATTTATTTGACATTGTTCATTACTAAACTATGTCGTACATATGCCCTAAGGAAAATTACAAGAACTTACCCAATTTTGGCGTCAGATTATTTTATGTGTTCATTTGTGGTGTAGTGAGTAGTATGTTTGTTTGTGTATGTGTAATATATGGTTTTCCACTAACTTATCCAATTTATATATAAAGATTAGCGCAAAAACAACAGCCGCGACCTTTCAACCAAAGATTATATGAGTGACTGACTGACGCGCACGCGCACAGAGTAAGCTACGATCCTATCGCCGCGCGCCGGACCGACCGCATAATTTTTACCGAACAAACCCCCGCCCCAGCCAGATCGTGTCTGGATGAGGATAAACCGAGCCAGAGCCATTAATCTACTGACAATCGAGAAAGCGTCGTGACGGCACGCTTCAGCACTGAATCCCCTACCATGACCTCTGCGACCTGCGAGATACCGTCCGAACCGGGGAATAATTGCACGATGTGACCTAAACGCCATTGCAAGGGCGGTAAATTTGAGTCCTTTAAGAGGACGAGGTCTCTGACGCATGGGGGGTTGGTTTTATCCGTCCACCTATCCGTTGCTGTAACAAATGTAAATATTCCGAAGACCACCGACGGTGGAACAAATAGGTAATTTCTTGAAGGAACTGAAAACGCGATAACCTATTTACTGACACATCGATGAAGGGGTATTCAGGCAAGGAGGTTAAAGATCCGATCAAGAAATGGCCTGGAGTTAGCGCTTCTAGGTAATTAGGATCCGACGAGATCTGACAAAGCGGTCGTGAGTTCAATACCGCTTCGACGTTGCAAAATACCGTTTATAATTCCTCAAACGTGAGGACTGTTTCTCCAATCACACGGCGGAGGTGAGTTTTGGTGACCTTGACAGCTGCTTCGAAAATACCGCCCCACGAAGGATAGCCGGGAGGATCAAAAATCCAAGTCACGCCCCGTTGGGACAATTCCGAACCAATATACGTATGATTGTCCGACAAAAACTGAAGGACTTCCTTCAGATAGCGATCTGCACTTGAAATTTGTGCCACAGTCCGAGCGAATTAAATGATGGAGACCACGCCGACTGAAAAACCGCGACAGACATGCGACAAAGGCCTCCATAGACAAGGCTGACACGAGCTCCAGATGCACAGCCTTGGAAAATAAACAGACGAAGACGCATAAATAGGCCTTAACCTGTCTGGCGTTGCGAACACTTGACGTCTTCACCAAAAACGGACCCGCGAAACCCAACCCAACCTCAGCGAATGGTCGAACGGGCCGGACACGATCGGACGGCAAGTCACCCATTTGTGGCTGGTTCAAGATTCCCTTTAACCTATAACAAGGGATACATTTAGAATGACGATCCGAGCTGCTCGTCTGGCGGACAAAATCCAAAAGTCTCGCTGCAGGCAAGCCAGCAATGCGTTGAGACCGGCATGATAGTTTCTTATATGGTGGTCCCTGATCAGCAACTCAACAAAATGACCGCTCTTGGGCAACAAGAGAGGATGTCGCAGTACATATATGAAAATCTTTTATATGTACATAAAAATATCAATAGTTTCAGCAAGAAAAGTGACGTTCACAAAGTAAATACTAGAAGTAAAAATAAGCTGTTGGTGCATGATATACGTCTTCTCAAAATAAGTAACTCTTTTGTGGGGCAATGTATACACTTTTACAACAAAGTTCCCAATAAAAAATCAAAATATATCAATAAGTAAATTTAAATGTTTTATCAAGCAAGTACTTTGTAAAAAGGCATACTACAATATTTCAGACTATGAAAATGATAAAAATCCTTGGGACTGATGATGCTCAATTACAGGATGCATAGGTAAACCAAATTAAAATGGAAATAACATAAAATTGTACGGCTAAAATTTTTTTATTTAAAACATTAATTGTATTTTTAGTTTGTTTGTATTATTGATAGTGTTTTTAAAAGAGTAACTATCGAGTTTCTTGCCGGATTCTTCTCGGTAGAAATCAACAACATTGTGAACCGGCGGGAAGGTGGGAGGGTTCAAAAAATAATATTTTATAACTTTGACGATTCAAAAGTGATTGTAAAATCGACATGTTACCGAGACATTAGTTTCCAAATCCAAGTATTTTGTGCGGAATCCTTTATCACGACGCACAGCAATAATATTTGGCGTTAAACATTTTCACCAGTATTTATACGGTAGAGAAAAACCATTTGTCTTAAAAACCGATCACAGACCGTTACTTTCTATTTTCGGTAATAAGAACAGTATAACGGTAGCGACTGCTTCACGACTGCAACGATATGCACTTCTTTTATCAGCGTACAATTACGATGTGCAGTACATAAAAGGGGTAAATAATATAGCGGATTTTTTTTCACGATCTCCCCTACCATTAAATAAAACGAACACGGAGACCGAGGTGAATGATGTTTGTTTACATTTTCTAGACGCTCACATTAAAGTTAAACCTGTTACTTTTCGTGATGTGAAGTCGGCATTAGCAAACGATAAAACACTTACAACGGTAGCAATGGAGGTCAGACCTAGAACTGGTTGAAGGATGTCTATTTCGTGGCCATAGGGTAGTTATACCGACAATTTTTAGAGAAACGATGTTGCGGGAATTGCATGCGGCTCACTTTGGGGTAGTGAAAACTAAGAGTGCGGCTCGTAGCAGGGTTTGGTGGCCGGGCATAGACCGCGACTACGAACGGTGGGTCGGCGACTGTGAGGAGTGCGCGCGCGTGCTGCCGGATCCGCCGGCCCGTGGCAACGGATTCACATTGTTTACATGTAATGTCGATAGGGCAAAATGTATATTTAGTGGTGGTTGACGCGTACAGTAAGTGCTTAGAGTGTTTACACATGAATTGTGGTACCTTAACCAGCGCTCTTATTTTAAAACTTAAGTATTTCTTTTCTCGACACGGAATTCCAAATGTAATTGTATCTGATAACGACGTAAAGATATGTTCCTTAGAATTCAAAAACTTGCTAATGGAATAAAATATATATCGTCCGCAATTTATCACCGCAACGGACAAGCAGAAAACTTAGTAAAAACTATTAGTAATATTTAAACGACGCACAATTGTCGCATACTATACTATAATACATAAGACATTACTGGGCTTACTTTTTGAATACCGAAGCACCGTCCATTGTACTTCGCAAGAAATACCTGCAAAACTATTGCTAGGACGAAATTTAAGGTCACGTCTAGACTTAATCTTGCCATTACAGAAAAGCCAGGCTAATTAAACAAATAAATTGATTAAATGTAGATATTTGACTGTGGGTGATTCTGTATGGGTAAATGGTTTCTAGAGCGAAAAGGCAAATGGGTTGCAGGAGAAATAACTTAAATAATTGGTACTAGAATGTTTGAAGTGCCGCGGTTCGCAAACGCAGTATAACCGGGCGATCGTGAGTATGCGGGACGAGGCATAGCCGAGGCACGTGTTAGATTAGATATAGTTATCAACAACAAAATTTATGTTAATAAAGTAATACGTAAATAATTAGTAAACTGTTATATTCACTGATATCAAATAGTGTTTGGCACATGCTGTTTTGATGAACGGCCCCTGCAAACTGCTGCAAACACGCACCTGCGTTGGCACGTAGTGCCTTTGTCAAGAAAAAAGACGTAAACAACACCCGCAAGATTCACCTGCATTGCTGGTGATGGATGGGATGGACGGAAAAGTAATTTCGCCGCCAATACGCCGCGTTCAAATGTCGATTTCTTTTTTATTATGGCGCATTCTTTTTGTTGTGCCAGTCTGTAATTTGGATAAAACTTGATTAGCTTGAAAGATCTATCTTTTTAGTGTCAATGTTCAGGTTTAAAAAAGTTCATACCATTTTCAAATTTCAAATTTGAACGCTTGAGCACTTTGATACTGCAAGTACGATTTATCCAAAATAAGCTTGTGCAAGATTTGGCCGCATATTGTAAAATGTTTAAGAAAAATTGTATCTGTGACTAAGCGTTTCTACAGATAATGAGTTCTATCAGCCGATAAAGCTTTAAAAGCTCAGTCGAACCATGGTATAACACGGTTTCATACTGTCTCGATATAATTGGTATTATCTGCGAAATAATAATAATAATAATTTAAACATAAAACTCACGCCGTCTGCTCCCAAACTAAGCAAAGCTTGTGTTATGGATCCAGGCAATGGATACAAATATATAAATATAATTGTAAATACATACATATTATAAATAGAAAACACCCAGTTTTAAGACAAATACGAATAATAAATGTTGTCCTCGATTCAGCAGTCGGGTCGTTACCCAGTGTTTATTTAAATTTTAATAAAATTGTTCGCAATAAATTTAAATAGATATTGGTATGCTAGTTAGTAACTCGATTTGATGTGTCGAATGTCCGAAGACGCTTCGACGCTTCGTGGCAAGTCGAACCGGTTCAGAAGAAAGAGTGCAAGCAAACTAATAGGCATCTACTAACAAAATAAATCGCTTTTCGTTAATAGGTTTTGGAGATTGAGTTTTTGTTTATGGAATTGTTTTTATTGGAATTATTATGTAGTGTTTATTACTTAGTTAGTAATTTGTTTAATATGCGTTAGTGGGTAATTATAAGTATAAAGTAGTTGTTCTATGATATTTAACTAGCACTTTTATGACTAGTATTTTATATATTTATTTATCTTTGTGTATAAGAAAACGAGTGTTGCACCGATAAGTTTAGAGCAATCTTGAATTCAAGTCAAAATATTGAAATTCATAGACAGTTAGATTAATTTGGCTAATATGTTTCAAGAACACGATTTTAGTTTACAATGAAATAAAAATTAAATAAATGTCATAGTCAAACAGTTTCATCGACGCCTGAAAGATTTTTTCGCGAGTCGCACACACTTACAAATATTATCATTGATATCGTTGAATTGACGATATTCGTTGACAATAAATAAGGATTTTTTTTTAACTCCGTTGAGTTCCTTAATGATTGTCAGGACAAAATGAAAGACTTTTTTTCGAAAATACAGCGACGCCGGACGAGTAGCTAGTATGTAATAAAGCCGAAAAGACATTAGATTTAAAATTTAGATAAAACGGCTGTTTCATAATTAAATTTCTCTCAAATATTCAAGTTGGATTTATTTTTTGTGAATTATGGAATGTTTTGGAATTAGACAGTTTAGTTTTTGATTCGTTACAGGAAACATTGTTGATATATTGATTAATGCTATCTATTTGTGAGATATCCCGATAAAAGTAAAAGATGTGTTGAACGATATCAATGATAATAGTGTGTGCGACTCGCGAGAAAAGTCTTTTAGTAGTCGATGAAACTGTTTGTTTGACATAACATTTATTTTAGTTTAATTTTACTGTAATTTAAAATCGTGTTCTTGAAACATCGATAAAAAAAGCATATTAATTAGTCATGTTATAATCTGCAATTAAAAAAAGTTTTAAAAAATTATGACAAATAAACGTTCAGCTGATGAGGGCAAAGATTAAGTATATACTAAATTTACTGAATTAAAAAGTGGATAGTAAATTTTAGCAAAGTTACTTATAATGGATACCTCAAAGTCTAAAGAAAAAGCTGAAGATAAAGGCAAAAAGAGCAGCAAAATAGACCTTGACTATATCTTTGTAGAAGAGGTCGGTGAATTCGGTACATATCAATTGAAAATAATTCTGATGATGGCTGTGGCCGCGGTGTTCAACTCATGGAGCTACGCGTACACGTTTACGGCAGCCAGGATCAACACGAGGTCAGTATCTGATTACTTAAGATAATCCTGCTGACGGCTGTGGCCGTGGTGTTCAACCCGTGTAGCTACTTCCAAGGTTGTAGCGAAGATCAGTAAAAGGAATCAACACGAGGTCAGTATCCGATTACTTAAGATTACGGTTGTCGATACTGAAATCGGGAAATTGTTCCTTTTGTAGTACTTTAAAATATTTTAAATAAGATAAATAATTTTGTGTAAACATTACACTTTTTTAAAACCTTTTAAAAGTCGCAGTCGTGAAGTTAGATGATCTGACGATATCCAATCATATAGTTGTTATATTCAAAATTATTATATCTATATCTTAAAAATAACAAAAAAATCAAACTAATTATGAAAATGAACAAAAAGTAAATCCCTAAAGCAGATAAAGTATTTTAACTGGTTTATTTTGCTTGTCGTTTGAAGTCAATAAACAATTTTCTTTTTAAAACAATATTTTTAAATTATTTATATCTGGCTTCAATTTCTGTTTTCTTAAAATACTTAAAGATTTTTTTTATAATTATCATAACAATATATTATTCCTTATAGTAAACAAACAATACTTAGAACTATATTTCGGGACCAGATGACCACACTGGCTGCTGAAGATGAAATCTCTTATGAAAAATAACAAAATTTCCTTATCAACAAAAAAAAACATATATGCTTTTATTATTGTAGACTACTTGTTGGTTACTATAAATATGTCGTACGTATGCCCTTAGGAAAATTACAAGGACTTACCCAATTTTGGCGTTATATTTTTTTGATAAACTTGTGTATAAAGCGGTGTATTGAATTGTGTATGTGTGTGTTTAGTGTTTCTCTGTGTCACTATCTATAATCCACTTAAAGAAATCCACTTAGCTCACAAAATAACAACGCTCTCAGCCGCGACCTTTCAACCAAAGATTATATGTCAGACAGACTGACGCGCACACGCACAGAGTAAGCTACGATCCTATCGCCGGACCGACCGCATATTTTTTACCGAACAAACCCCTGCACCAGCCAGACCGTGTCTGGATGAAGATAAACCAAGCCACACCCATCATTAATCTACTGGCAATCGAGAAAGCGTCGCGACGGCACGCTTCAGCACTGAATCCCCTACCATGACCTCTGCGACCCGCGGGATACCGCCCGAACCGGGGAATAATTGCACGATGCGACCTTAACTCCATTGCAAGGGCGGTAAATTTGAGTCCTTTAAGAGGACGAGGTCTCCGACGCATGGGGGGTTGGTTTTATTCGTCCACCGAACCCGTTGCTGTAACAAATGTAAATATTCGGAGGACCACCGACGGTGGAACAATTGCGTAATTTGTTGAAGCAACTGAAATCACGATAACCCATTAACTGACAGATCGATGAAGGGGTGGTATTCAGGCAAAAAGGACTACCGATCAAAACATGGCCTGCAGTTAGCGCTTCCAGGTTATTAGGATCCGACGAGATCGGTCGTGAGTTCAATACCGCTTCGACATTGCAAAATACCGTTTGTAATTCCTCAAACATGAGGACCGTTTCTCCAATCACACGGCGGAGGTGAGTTTTGGCACGCCCCGTTTGGACAACTCCGAGTCAATATACGTGTGATTGTCTGACAAAAACTGAAGGACTTCCTTCAGAAAGCGATCTGCACCCATGAAATTGGTGCCACAGTCCGAGCGAATTAAATGGGGGAGACCACTCCGGCTGACAAACCGCAACAGACATGCGACAAAGGCCTCCGTGGACAAGGCTGAAACGAGCTCCAGATGCATAGTCTTGGAAAACAAACAGACGAAGACGCATAAATAGGCCTTAACCTGTCGGGCATTGCGAACACTTGACATCTTCACCAAAAACGGACCCGCGAAATCCAACCCAACCTTAGCGAAAAGTCGAGCGAACCGGACACGATCGGCGATCGGACGGCAAGTCACCCATTTGTGGCTGGGTCAAGGTGCCAATCTATAACAAGGGATTAATTTAACGATGACGCTCCGAGCTGTTCGTCTGGCGGACAAAATCCAAAAGTCTCGCTGCAGACAAGCCAGCAATGCGTTGAGACCGGCATGACAGTTCCTAATATCAGCGAATCAACAAAATGACCGCTCTTGGGCAACAAGAGGGGCTGCCGAGCCCCATAGGACAATTCTGAGTTGCAAAGCCACCCACTCGCAAAATCTCCGACTCGTCCAGAAACAAGATGAGCAAGACTTCCCTGCAATTTTCGACGAATTACCTTCACAAACGACTGGGCCCGTACCAGTCGAACACAGGTGAGGAGGGCATCCTGACGCTCTTCAGGAGATAAGACTGAAGACGTCCTTGGCTGTGACCTGTTCCGTAAGTTGTGGAGAAACCTCTTAATCCAACCGGCGACACCAACGAGCTTTTTGAGAGAACTGAACCGATTAAGCAAGAAGTTCGGTGAAGTGTGCACAGTCTGCTCAACAGCAAAGACCTTTAACCCCGGCAGAGGGTCAACAAACTCCACAACTGTATGAGGCCAAGTGTCTTCAGGATAGGCCAGCCAGTCAGGACCCCACCAGAGAGGGTGATTAATAACTTGCGAGGCAATCAGATCCCGTGAAGCGCAATCTGAGGGATTCAAGGACCCTGGCACGTGACGCCAATCCAGAGACACCGCAGAAGACTGGATTTGGGAGACACGATTGGCCACGAAGGTCTCTAGGGCATGAAGGGACGCCTTAAGCCAAGACAACACGATTTGGCTGCCTGTCCATGCCGTGACGGAGTTTAATTGGACCCATTGACCCAATGTGGAGAAGACATAGTTGAGGAGTCGAGTCAGCAATGTAGCTCCAGACAACTCCAGCTTGGGGATTGTCAATTTGGTCCGCAAAGGTGCAACCTTACTCTTTGCGACCACCATACTGACGCGGACATGACCATTGCTGTGAACGGTGCGGAGATAAACGACAGCCGATCGTAAGATCGACCGAGGCACGGAGACATGTTGAAGGTCTGAAAGTGTCTCATGAAAGCGTAGCCAGTAAGACAACAAGTCTCCGGTCAACCATAAATACTACATGAGCCACCCAACCATTGGGATCAAAGACACCCGCTACTGTGGACAGAACCAGCCTTTTAGTCCACCTCTTCATTGTGTCTGACGGTTCAACTGAGTAAGTGAAGATATCCTGAACTGGCCGATACTGAACTCTGAGGACCGCGATGCAGTCAGGATTTTCCGGATTCTGAAAGAGATGGGGCTCCTGCTGATGTTCTGACGGCAGTACTTCCAAGACGGCAGTTGAAATAACCACCTGCCCGTAACAAGCCGATTAGCTCATCCTCAGGACTATCGCCTCCTCCACAGACGAAGTACCCGTACAAATATCGTCGACCTAGGCGTCAGAAGAGAAGACAGCAGCTGCGCGTGGGAAATTCAGACGCTCACGATCATCCAAGTATAGCAACGAGCGAATTGCTATAAAAAGGGTCGACTTTAGCGCGTAGGTATTGGTGTTAAGCTCATAAACCACTAATAGAGCGGCCGGATCCTCTCTCCACAAAATAAGCTGAAACCGCATATCTTCAGGGTGTATCATGACCTGACAGAACATCATCTTAATGTCAGCCACAAACACAACCTGGTGGCGACGAAACCCAGTCAAGATGTCTACCTGAAGCTTTAGGTCCCGACATCAGGCAGTCGTTCAAGGATAGTCCCAAAGACGTAGGCGCCGACCCATCAAACACCACCCGCATCTTACCATTTTTAAAGACGGCGTGATGTGGAACAAAATAATGTTCGTTGCCTTCCAACTCGAACTGCGAAACCGACTTGTGACCGGGATCCTGAGCGGCGAGAGAATGTGCTGGGCCCATAATAACAGATCAGAGATCAGTCGGAATATCGAGCAACCCACCTGGCAGAGAAGTAACATGGCCTTGTCCAGTCCGAGCAATCCAAGGACATCAGCGCCAAGCTCCACAGGACCAGGTACAGGTAGGTGGTACTGCAGGCCGGACGAGAGATCAACCGTCGGCAGGGGCATCTGAGGGTCATGACCTAAAATATCCCTCTGGACAACAGCTCCTAGATGATACCGCATGCTAGGATGGAGCAAGGAGGAAAAGGAAAACGAGACTGTACCTTCGACGTTGCCCACCCGTAGACTTCAGAAATTCCATGACTCCGCGAACTTACCTGAAAGCGGAGACGCTTCACCAGCCACAGCGACATTAGACACCCCTGAGTGCCTGAGTCCAAAATTGCGCGCACAACTACACCAGGTCCGCGCGGTGAATGTACTAGAACCTGCGCCGCGAGTCAACAGGCGTTGGCCCGACCGAATAGAGCGAGTAGAAGAGGTAAGGAATTTAGGTGTGTTGATGGATTTTGAATTCGTTTTGATAAACACCTTTTTGGGGTAGTCACGAATTGCTTTTACCGTCTTTAACAATTTATAATATCCGTGATTACCTAAACGTGGGTTTACGTATCCACCTTTGTGAGTCACTGATATTATCAAAGTTTAATTACTGTGACATTGTCTACAGTGGCTGTATTTTCGGTCACACTCAGAGATTGATACAGCGGGTTCAAAACTCATGCATTCGTTTATGTTTACGAATTCCACCCCGTCCCGCATCAGCCCGTATTTGAAAGCAGCGAACATTTAAAATATGCAGGCACGCAGGCAACTTCACTTCGCCACTTTGTTGTTCGGTGTAGTCCGGCAAGAGATATCAGATTATTTGTACTTTAAACTTAATTAGTCCTCAAGAATGTACCAGTCCAAAGTGAGGGCTATCTTGCCAGCGCACCGTACCGCTTTATTTAGGGGAAGTTTCAGGTTTGCTGCGTCCAAGTGCTGAAATGACCTCCCTTCTCCGATTCGTAATGCAGCTAGTAAGTTTATTTTTAAGCGCAAGTTAAGCGCTTATTTGCTGTCATTGTAAAACACATGATAGATATCAAGCACTTTGTATCTGTATAGGGATGGTATAATTATGGTAGTTTTATTCTTATATAATTTATTTTATAATTGATTTTTCCAACATGTGAATGAGAATGTATGTTTTACCTACGCTTTTCACCTTTTTTTAAATTTTAACCTTTTTTGTTTTTTATAAAAATATATTTTATATGATACTCCTGTGTTATGCTCGTGGGATTTGTATACATACACTTAGAATGTGGCCCTTATTGAAAATCAGTTGTTGAGTTTAAGGCTCACATAAATGCTGAGTCAAAGGCCATTTCATTGGTTTTTTTTTTTTTTTTTTTATACCACTAAGGTGGCAAACAAGCTTACGGCCCGCCTGATGGTAAGCGGTCACCGTAGCCTATGGACGCTTGCAACACCAGGGGTATCACTTGCGCGTTGCCGACCCTTCAGAAATCTAATAACTTCTTTCTTGAAGAACTCCATACTGTAGTCCTTGCAGAATACCTTGGCAGGGAGCTCATTCCACAACTTAAGCGTTCGCGGGAGGAAGTTTCTCTGAAACCGCACTGTACGCGACCATTTAGGTTCTAAAGTGTGAGAATGGATTCCCTGCCGATGGCGAGCGGTGCGATGGTAGAAAGTAGCCGTGGGCATCATTTCGAACAATTCCTCAGAACACAACCCATTGTACAAGCGGTAGAACACACACAGTGAGGCAAAGTCTCTCCTTAGACTTAAGGGCTCGATACCGCAAGTGAGTTTGGAATCGTCGACAATTCTCACAGCCCGTCGTTGAACCGAGTCAAAAGGGCCAAGCTGGTATCCGGGTGCACCTGCCCAGAGATGGCAGCAGTACTCCATATGGGGCCGAACTTGCGACTTGTAAAGTAACAACCTTTGCCCCGACGTGAAGCACTGCTTCGTTCTGTTGAGTACACCAAGTTTTTTGGACGCCAGCTTCACCTTATCTGATAAATGATCTCGGAACTGAACATCGCTGGAGATGTCGACACCAAGGATCCCAATGCTCTTGGAGATGGAGAGGGGAGTGTTCTGGAATTGTGGGACTACAGTGAATGGAGTTTTCTTAGCGGTGAACGCGCACACTTGTGTCTTTGTAGGGTTGAATCGGACCAAGTTTACCCGTCCCCAGTCAGAGACCTGGGACAGTGTGGTCTCGATTTGAGACACAAGTTCTCCGCGGTTTTCCTCCACAACGGAACGAGGGATGTTTGCACGACCCGTGTAAAAAGCGTCTCCAGTACTGTCATCTGCATAGCAATGTATGTTGTTCATGTCCAACATGTCATTGATATGCAGTAGAAACAGCGTAGGAGACAGCACAGAGCCTTGCGGGACACCAGCATTAATGTCCATGCTATCAGAGCAACTACCGTCAACTACGGCTCGTATGCGTCTGCCGGACAAAAAGCTAGCCACCCATTTGCACAAACCCTCGGGCACTCCGTAAGATGGCAACTTCGATAGAAGACCGCGGTGCCAGACCCGATCGAACGCCTTCGCTATGTCCAGGCTACATGCCAATGCCTCCCCCTGACTCTCAATGGCTAGTGCCCATCGGTGTGTGAGATACACTAGAAGGTCACCAGTCGAGCGACCGTGGCGAAAGCCATATTGGATTTAAGAGAGGTAGGGCACTGCAAGTACTCGCTCGAATAAGCCACCCGAACAACTAAAGCAGGGCATAGCGAGTACTTGCTCGAATGAGCGGCCCGAACTGGGGAAGTACCTCCACCTTACAGAAAACCGCGGCCATAATAACACTAACATTGAGTAGTGTTGTGTTCCTGGCGGTGAGTAAGGTTGCCAGAGCTCTTTGAGGATTCGCTGCGCGGACAGCGGAGGACCGGCGGTGCTTGTTGCTGTCATGCTCGGCGTAGACGCGGCGTGCTGGTTCGGCGGTCAGGGAGACCTGATGAAACGGCTGACCGCTGGCCGCCCGCAGGTTGAACGGGATCCCGAACCCAGGGATCACTTAATCTCCGCCCTGGGAGGCTGATTCGCCAGCCTGTGTAAAGTATCTGAAGTGGTAGTCGTGCCGGAGAAGGAGACCGGAGTGGACCCGGCTACTACAACAGAGGGGGATCAGGGGCCCTTCCACCCGCCGTGCCAGCAACCGTATCATCTGTGGCGAGCTTCGGCAGTCTTAGTACCGCACCTTTTGTCCTCTATGCTGTCTGTGCAGTGAATCCTCATCCCTTAGTCTTAGTAACTTCTTTTATATATTATGGCCATAAGAAAAAAAAAGAAAATAGTTTGCACAGCGGCTACTCCATCCACATATAATGTGGATTTTTGCAACATCAGGGGTATTCACGCCAATCTTAACGCAGTCCACCACCATCTCGAAACTGCGCAGCCGACCATTCTTTTTCTAACGGAGACGCAGATATCCTGCCCGGCCGACACATCATACCTTCACTATCCCGGCTACAAACTCGAACACAATTTCATGAGTCGTGCCGGTGTATGTATGTTCGTCCGGGAGGATATCTGCTGTCGCCGCCTTCATAGCCTTGAAGACAGGGACCTGTCGATATTGTGGGTGCGCGTAGATTACGGCGGCCACACTCGTATCTATGCGTGCCTATACAGGTCTCATAGCGGTGACACGGACGTAACTCGACTCTTCACGCACCTGAGTTTGACGACTGACAAAGTTCTAGAGCAATATCCCACAGCAGAACTAGTTATTTTGGGAGACTTTAACGCCCACCATCGCGAGTGGCTCAGTTCTCGAACCAATAACTATGCTGGGATATCTGCTCACGAATTTGCTCTGACCTATGGATTCTCTCAGCTGGTACTTTCTCCAACGAGAATACCAGATATAGAGGAACATACGAGCTCGTTACTGGACCTTCTGCTGACTACTCGTCCGGACGGATACTCCGTCTCAGTGGATGCGCCTCTTGGCTCCTCGGACCACTGTCTCGTCCGGACTCAAGTGTCATGCACACAACCTGATCCTTCTGGGCCAACTAACTGGCGTCGTGTGTGGCACTATAAGTCGGCAGACTGGGATGGATTGCGAGAATTTTACGCATCGTACCCGTGGAGGCAGATCTGCTTTAACTCAGAAGATCCTGACGTCTGCGCAGCCGCAGTCACTGAGACAATCCTTGCTGGTATGGAATGTTTCATTCCTAACCTGCGAGTCGCTGCCGGCGTCAAAAAACGACCGTGGTTTAATAGGTCTTGCAGAGAAGCTAAAATTCTTAAGCAAACTGCGTATGAGGCTTGGACCACGGCTCGTAATAATAAGGATCCGAATATTTCTGAGTTAAAACGCAAATTAAATGCTGCCTCGAGGTTCAGTAAGAAAGCAACTGCCAGAGCAAAATTCCAATTCATCGGCAAAATAGGTGGGCGACTTGCGAGCTATCCTTCTGGGAGTCGTGCTTTCTGGTCGCTTGCCAAAGCTGCCGAAGGGAACTTCTGCCAGTCGTCGTTACCACCACTGCGAAAGACCGATGGTGACTTGGCCCATAGTGCTAAAGAGAAAGCCGATCTCCTGGGCAGTCTCTTTGCCTCGAACTCGAATATGAACGATGAAGGCGCTGTACCACCTACTATACCGTGGTGCGGTAAGTCCATGCCGGAAATCTCCATAACGCAGCGGGAGGTCAGGCGGGCGTTGCTTTCTCTAGACGTTCATAAGTCGAGTGGGCCAGACGGTATACCAGCAGTGGTGCTTAAGCAGTGTGCTCCTGAGTTATGTCCTGTACTCACGCGCCTCTTCGCGCTTTCCTACCACACTAGGCAATTTCCGTCTTCATGGAAGACTGCGAATGTGCACCCGGTGCCCAAAAAGGGCGATAGATCAGATCCATCGAATTACAGGCCTATCGCTATTACCTCTCTCCTCTCTAAGGTGATGGAGCGTGTGATCAACACACAGCTTCTAAGATACCTAGAAGTACACGATCTGGTCAGTGACCGTCAATATGGCTTTCGCCACGGTCGCTCGACTGATGACCTTCTAGTGTATCTCACACACCGATGGGCACTAGCCATTGAGAGTCAGGGGGAGGCATTGGCATGTAGCCTGGACATAGCGAAGGCGTTCGATCGGGTCTGGCACCGCGGTCTTCTATCGAAGTTGCCATCTTACGGAGTGCCCGAGGGTTTGTGCAAATGGGTGGCTAGCTTTTTGTCCGGCAGACGCATACGAACCGTAGTTGACGGTAGTTGCTCTGATAGCATGGACATTAATGCTGGTGTCCCGCAAGGCTCTGTGCTGTCTCCTACGCTGTTTCTACTGCATATCAATGACATGTTGGACATCAACAACATACATTGCTATGCAGATGACAGTACTGGAGACGCTTTTTACACGGGTCGTGCAAACATCCCTCGTTCCGTTGTGGAGGAAAACCGCGGAGAACTTGTGTCTCAAATCGAGACCACACTGTCCCAGGTCTCTGATTGGGGACGGGTAAACTTGGTCCGATTCAACCCTACAAAGACACAAGTGTGCGCGTTCACCGCTAAGAAAACTCCATTCACTGTAGTCCCACAATTCCAGAACACTCCCCTCTCCATCTCCAAGAGCATTGGGATCCTTGGTGTCGACATCTCCAGCGATGTTCAGTTCCGAGATCATTTACAAGATAAGGTGAAGCTGGCGTCCAAAAAACTTGGTGTACTCAACAGAGCGAAGCAGTACTTCACGTCGGGGCAAAGGTTGTTACTTTACAAGTCGCAGGTTCGGCCCCATATGGAGTACTGCTGCCATCTCTGGGCAGGTGCACCCGGATACCAGCTTGGCCCTTTTGAGTCGGTTCAACGACGGGCTGTGAGAATTGTCGACGATTCCAAACTCACTTGCGGTATCGAGCCCTTAAGTCTAAGGAGAGACTTTGCCTCACTGTGTGTGTTCTACCGCTTGTACAATGGGTTGTGTTCTGAGGAATTGTTCGAAATGATGCCCACGGCTACTTTCTACCATCGCACCGCTCGCCATCGGCAGGGAATCCATTCTCACACTTTAGAACCTAAATGGTCGCGTACAGTGCGGTTTCAGAGAAACTTCCTCCCGCGAACGCTTAAGTTGTGGAATGAGCTCCCTGCCAAGGTATTCTGCAAGGACTACAGTATGGAGTTCTTCAAGAAAGAAGTTATTAGATTTCTGAAGGGTCGGCAACGCGCAAGTGATACCCCTGGTGTTGCAAGCGTCCATAGGCTACGGTGACCGCTTACCATCAGGCGGGCCGCAAGCTTGTTTGCCACCTTAGTGGTATAAAAAAAAAAAAAAAAAAAAAAAGGTCATGTTTTTCTAGGTATCTCAAAAGCTGTGTGTTGATCACACGCTCCATCACCTTAGAGAGGAGAGAGGTAATAGCGATAGGCCTGTAATTCGATGGATCTGATCTATCGCCCTTTTTGGGCACCGGGTGCACATTCGCAGTCTTCCATGAAGACGGAAATTGCCTAGTGTGGTAGGAAAGCGCGAAGAGGCGCGTGAGTACAGGACATAACTCAGGAGCACACTGCTTAAGCACCACTGGTGGTATACCGTCTGGCCCACTCGACTTATGAACGTCTAGAGAGAGCAACGCCCGCCTGACCTCCCGCTGCGTTATGGAGATTTCCGGCATGGTCTTACCGCACCACGGTATAGTAGGTGGTACAGCGCCTTCATCGTTCATATTCGAGTTCGAGGCAAAGAGACTGCCCAGTAGATCGGCTTTCTCTTTAGCACTATGGGCCAAGTCACCATCGGTCTTTCGCAGTGGTGGTAACGACGACTGGCAGAAGTTCCCTTCGGCAGCTTTGGCAAGCGACCAGAAAGCACGACTCCCAGAAGGATAGCTCGCAAGTCGCCCACCTATTTTGCCGATGAATTGGAATTTTGCTCTGGCAGTTGCTTTCTTACTGAACCTCGAGGCAGCATTTAATTTGCGTTTTAACTCAGAAATATTCGGATCCTTATTAAAAACGAGCCGTGGTCCAAGCCTCATATGCATTTTGCTTAAGAATTTTAGCTTTTCTGCAAGACCTATTAAACCACGGTCGTTTTTTGACGCCGGCAGCTACTCGCGGGTTAGGAATATAGCATTCCATACCAGCAAGGATTGTCTCAGTGACTGCGGCTGCGCAGACGTCAGGATCTTCTGAGTTAAAGCAGATCTGCCTCCACGGGTACGATGCGTAAAATTCTCGCAATCCATCCCAGTCTGCCGACTTATAGTGCCACACACGACGCCAATTAGTTGGCCCAGAAGGATCAGGTTGTGTGCATGACACTTGAGTCCGAACGAGACAGTGGTCCGAGGAGCCAAGAGGCGCATCCACTGAGACGGAGTATCCGTCCGGACGAGTAGTCAGCAGAAGGTCCAGTAAGGAGCTCGTATGTTCCTCTATATCTGGTATTCTCGTTGGAGAAAGTACCAGCTGAGAGAATCCATAAGTCAGAGCAAATTCGTGAGCAGATATCCCAGCATAGTTATTGGTTCGAGAACTGAGCCACTCGCGATGGTGGGCGTTAAAGTCTCCCAAAATAACTAGTTCTGCTGTGGGATATTGCTCTAGAACTTTGTCAGTCGTCAAACTCAGGTGCGTGAAGAGTCGAGTTACGTCCGTGTCACCGCTATGAGACCTGTATAGGCACGCAAAGATACGAGTGTGGCCGCCGTAATCTACGCGCACCCACAATATCGACAGGTCCCTGTCTTCAAGGCTATGAAGGCGGCGACAGCAGATATCCTCCCGGACGAACATACATACACCGGCACGACTCACGAAATTGTGCTCAAGTTTGTAACCGGGATAATGAAGGTATGATGTATCGGCCGGGCAGGATATCTGCGTCTCCGTTAGAAAAAGAATGGTCGGCTGCGCAGTCTCCAAATGGAGGTGGACTGCGTTAAGATTTGCGTGAATACCCCTAATGTTGCAAAAGTCCACATTAAATGTGGATGGAGCGGCCGCTGAATAAACTCTTTTTCTTTTATTTCTTGCCATATTTTTTATTTTTTGAAAGTGTTATTTAGATTAAAGATGAGGATTCACTGCACTGACAGCTTAGAGGACAAAAGGTGCGGTACTAGAACTGCCAAAGCTCGCCACAGATGATACGGTTGCTGGCACGGCGGGCGGAAGGGCCCCTGATCCCCCTCTGTTGTAGTAGCCGGGTCCACTCCGGTCTCCTTCTCCGGCACGACTACCACTTCAGATACTTTACACAGGCTGGCGAATCAGCCTCCCAGGGCGGAGATTAAGTGATCCCTGGGTTCGGGATCCCGTTCAACCTGCGGGCGGCCAGCGGTCAGCCGTTTCATCAGGTCTCCCTGACCGCCGAACCAGCACGCCGCGTCTACGCCGAGCATGACAGCAACAAGTACCGCCGGTCCTCCGCTGTCCGCGCAGCGAATCCTCAAAGAGCTCTGGCAACCTTACTCACCGCCAGGAACACAACACTACTCAATGTTAGTGTTATTGTGGCCGCGGTTTTCTGTAAGGTGGAGGTACTTCCCCAGTTCGGGCCGCTCATTCGAGCAAGTACTCGCTATGCCCTGCTTTAGTTGTTCGGGTGGCTTATTCGAGCGAGTACTTGCAGTGCCCTACCTCTCTTAAGACATCCTCCATTTTTGTTTACTTTTTTATGCTTAGTGATTTATAACGAGTTATTTTAAAATATGTGTTTAAATTGTAAATTATTTATGTATGTTGTCTTTGTTTCAATGAATAAACGTTTTTCTTCTTCTTCATACGGGTCCCAAGCGGGCATAAGTGGTGCCGAGCCGCGTGTGCCATCGGCGGCGCGCGATAGCCATCAGATCCCGCCCTCAACTCGCGAGTAACGCGAGGACGCTCCGCGATAGGGAGGGGCAGAGGCTCATACTCCGCGTAATGTGCCCATTCCGCAATACCTACCTGAGCGGAAGGGACACGTGAAGGTGGTGACCGACGACCATCCCGTGGGCTCGCCCGCGATGAACGGGGCGGGGAAGGTCGATGTCACACTGGGGACGGGGGCGATTGGGTTCGATTCGGCGGCGACGAACCCCCGCCCGTGCGAGCCGTAGACACACCTGCATGAGTCATCCGAGGACCATCCTCTCGGATGGGCATACATAGATCAGGATGGTGACCACCACCACACTTTGTACAAGGTTGCGGCTGACGACAGTCCTTGGCTAGGTGCTCCCCCAAACAATAGTAACATAGGCCTAGCCTACGGGTCAGAAATCGTTTTCGGGCCACCCCAGATTTTCTGAACTGGTGTCAATCCAGAATGGTGTGTCCCAGTTCGTAACACACCCCACACCGTTCAGTCCGTTCAACTGTCAAACTAACCGCAACCAATTTGATAGCGTAATAACTATAACATCGAATCTTATATTGAAGGTAGTGAAAAGGTCTTCTCTCTACTATATCTATGCAGACAATCTTCAGCTTCATTGTCCTAGCTGGATCCTCTACTGGCTTGCTTCTCAAAATTTTCCGGCCTATTTGAATTTTCTGTCCCATTTAAACATAATCTTTGACTTCCTCAAGTGAGATATCTGCGACGTAAACTGGCATTGATTATGACATGTCGGTTGAACATGACCTTTGTTTTGTCCAAATTTATACCAAAGCCCATTCGACGAGAGAATTCATCTTGTAAGTTCAACATTTCGCTCAGTTCTTCCAGTGACTGCTGTGATAACGATGTCGATGAGCCCCGCACAGTCCATGAATTGGATGACATCTGTTAGCGAGTTGGTGAAATAGGGTTTTACATAAAATACAATGTTTTGATAAGAAAACATTACATTTCCCTTATTTCAAAAATATATACATTTGCAAGAGTGTACTATAAATTATGTACCTTCTGAAGATAACATTTTGCAACTACCAATTTATCCTTATATCGTGAAACTAGTACAAAAATGTTCATTTTATCATCATCATTTTACAAACATAAGTAGTGATGGTGATCCTTTTTGTCTTTTCGTGAGTCCGAATTCAAAAAATAATCTTTTTAGATAAGCAGCGGTAATCGATCAATCAAGGGGAATAAATCATGTAGTTGAATTTCCTGAAAATATATACGCTTTAGAGGTTTATTTTTGAGTTTTTTGTGGATTTAAAGTCGGTTTATGTTTTTAATAGAAAAAAAATATTATTACTCGTGTGACGGAGCTCATTTGCCGTCTGCGTACCGGAGCTCATTTAGAATCCGGATGCTCTAACTATCTAATAACAAGAAGTTCCTCGTTCGGTTCTTGCTACCGAACTATTTTTTTTTCATCTTTTAGTTGCCCTATTCAACCAATTTTATTTTTCAGTTGATCCTTATAGTCAATCAATACCTGGTAAAACAAATATGTAAAAAAGGATAAATGATATAGGAGCAATTTGACTCACTGATTTTCTTAGGAAATCCTCCAGGAAGATCTCACTCTCACCACAGTTACAAAAACATTTACTTGGAAGAATTTCTAAATCTTCCATGCAGTCTTTTCGAAAGGCGTGTAAAAGTTCGTTAAGGAAATTTGAATAACATGTGCTTGAGTCGATCAGCTAATGAATACACTTGCGTCTTCTTTCCTACTCAGTCTTTTTGCGTTAAGGAGGGATTACAAAAGGACAGATATATATTACATACAATTATGATAATCTGTGTTTGAGCAGAATAATAAACGGCGTTACCATTATTACCCCCGGCCTGAAGTGTATTCTTTAGGATATATGCAACAAATATAACAAATTAAATATAAATTAATTAGAACTAAGAGAAGTAATAGAGTAAGGCAAAGGTTATTGAGTAGAGAGAGGAGAGGGGAAACTTTTACAACAGGCCTTACGAGTATATAACTATCAGTTTGCGTTTTTACTTTAACCATGCGTAGGATTCCATCTTATCCTGGGTATATTTCCTTCTCAACACCAAGAGGCCAATATAATGGTTAAGTTTTATTATCTTTAATAAGAACAACACATCTTCGAAAAAGAATTTTGCCTTCTTTGAAGTGATGAAATTTATTCTTTGTGAAATCTAGACCAGTAAGACTGAACTAGCTTAGCAAGTAACGTACTTAACTTAAAAAGTAAGTATCTGAGTGGTGTTAAATTTAGAAAATGAGCCGGGGTTAAGGCAGTTGCTTCAGAGAGGTCTGAACTTAAAACACATAAGAGACGACTATTCCCTCAATCTGCACCAAAACGGTGTTTAATTCCTTATGTGCCTTTATTTGGTGGCCAATTACGCGATGTTAATGCATTTAACTGATTTCACATTTCTTACCCATATTCCACCAAAATGTGGTCTACTTGAATGATTTTGCTTAAATTGAACCCTAAAATTTAATAAGTTTTGATGCAAATGGTTTTTATAATTTTCGGGGTTCGAAAGAGAATATATTGGCGCCACCGTCGAAATCAGCAGTTTGAAATTGCTCCGTATTATAATAATTATTTAATTTATGTTGACGTGATATATTAATATTATTTTTAAACAAGTTTTTTATATTTGACATTGTGACATAAAAAAAACTTGAATTATGGCACCTTCAAAAACCAAAACAAGTGGAAAAGAGGATCCGGACAAAAGGTTAGTTGACGTTATTTCAAATTTTGAGCACAATATGAAAGAAATGAAAGAGAAGTTGAACGGCTGCTACGACCTTATTGTTATGCAACAACGTCAAATCCAATTACAGAAGGAAGTACTTGACGAGCTTCTCAAAACAGTTCAAAACTCACCTGGATCACCGTGTGTAACAACACCACACACATCTGTTGCAAATCACTTTCTTCCCAACTTGATTAGCAGTAATATGTCACTGAATGAGTCCGGTCCTCACGGTTTGGTGTTTCTAGACACCACCGACACCCAAACTGACAACCAGCAAAGGGTACCAAGAGAGGCTTCAGTACGGAACAAGAACCGCAGTGGTCCAGCGTCATCTGTGACACAAGCAGGGGCCCCGGAGGCCACTGTTACCGTGGACAAGCCGCGCAGTGGCCGCCCGCTGCGCCTAGTTGCTCCTTCAACCACCCCCTGTGACGCAGGCGCCAGCAAGCAGCGCACACCCCTCGTCGTCGAAACATTAACTGACCACAACGCGGTGCCTGGTAACGTACTTCGGTCTTTAAATACGTCTGCTCCTGCGGGGCAAAACCTGTTCTCAGAGCCGCAGCTTCGCGCCCTGTCAGCCTGCATGTATTTAACCTGAGCGCGAACACCTCCGCGCAGGCCGTACTTCACCACGTCCGCACTGAGTTGAAGGTCGAAAATGCAGACTGCGAGCAACTAGTAGTCACCCGAGGCAACTACTCGTCCTTCAAGCTTGACGTGCCCGCCGACAAGGTGACTTCAGTGAGGAATGCAAAGAACTGACCCGACAGTGTGTCGATTAGGCGATTTAATGTTGTTAGTCCTAAAAACTTAAAAAATCCTGCCTCGAAAACACCACGCGAGACACAAAATCTCACTTTAAAATAATACATCAAAATGTTCGATCTATCTGTGGTAAAACTGCATTAATAGATTTATTATTGAGTGTTGAGAGGCCAGACGTACTAGCATGCAGTGAAACTTGGTGCAAAAAATTCGAGATTGAACGAATTAGGTTATGTGGGTATGAACTGGCAGGTAGCTACTGCCGCACGCCGCCGTGGTGTTGCACTATTCACACGGGGTGATATTACTTACCGCCAGCGAAACGACCTACATAGCCTGGCTGTACAATATCATTTCGAGTTTGCTGCAATTAAAATTATAAATTTGAATTTAATTTTAATTGTAATGTATCGCACTGGTAATGGAAATTTTGACATTTATTTAAATAATTTAGAATTGTTGCTAGATAGGCTTTCGGACGAAAATAAAAGATTTATTTTGGTCGGCGACCAAAATGTTGAATTTTTGTCCGAGAATAGTTTGAGGCAACGAGTTGATGATGTGTTACAATGTTCTCTTGTTTCAACTGTGTTCATTTTCCAACCCGTGTGTCTGCGCACAGCTCGACTTCTATTGACTGCGGAGTTGTACCTTGTGACCGCGGTGACGTCACAGCGGCGCCTCTGCCGACCCCCGCCCGCGCCCAACACAACTCTTTCATACAAAAAAGTCTATTTAATAGTGAATCGCTTTCAGCATTTTATATTGACATTGAAAATTATAATTGGAACTTATTTTTGACATTACAATAACTATAAATGACAAATGTACTAAATTATTTAATATTTTGACTTATTATATTGACATACACTTTCCTTTCAAAAATGTTTTAAAATAGAAACGCATATGTACCATGGGTAACGGATACTCTTTCTAGACTTATTTCAAAGTATAACGACTTAACCGAAATCAAACGCCAATACCCAGAGAATACAACATTGATGACATCTATTACCAATTACTGCAATATGATTAAAAATGAAAGTTTAATTGCTCACAAAAGTTACACAGAGAATCGTCTTCAAAATAGTAAAAACCCATCAAAAGAAATGTGGCGCATAGTCGATGAGGAAGTTTCCAACAAACCACATAAACAAACAATTTTACTAAAAGACCACCATAGGAAGAAGATTGAACCGAACTACGTACCCGAACACCTTAATCGACATTTCCTCACAGTAGCCTCGAAGTATGTAGTGCAAACAGACAAACACATATCTGTGTCATATGTTCAAAATAGGCGATGCAGATGTCCCAGACTTAGTGCTACCAAGAATCACACTCGCAGACTTCAACTGCACGCTGAGCTCAATGATAAAGTCGCGATCCACTCGCGATATTTACGACATTTCTGTAGACCTACTTATGTGCATCTGGTCGCTTCTATCCGGAATACTGGTTGAACTAATCAACACAATTTTTTCATCCGCTATATACCTAGACGTACTTAAGAGCACACGAGTGTGTCCAGTCTACAAAGGAAAAGGGGAGAAGGATTCTGTAGACTTTTATAGACCTATAACAATAGTGCCAAACATATCAAAAATTACTGAATCGATTTTATCAAATTTCTTAATGCAACATCTTGAAACTAACGACCTACTGATTGACAGAAAATTTGCCTACAGACAAAATAGGTCTACCACAGAAGCGGCGCATAAAATCTACGACTGCATTGCAACGGCTCTGGACGACAAAAAAGTACAGAGTCCGATGCCACAATGCGAGTCCTGTAGATCTCTCGGGTTTACCATAGACCATAGACTAAACTGGAAACACCATGTGTCAACGTTGTGTGAAAAGCTGTCATAGGCCCAGCTTATTATGAGCACCTCCCCGTCGACCTAAAAAACGAACTCTCGGATCAGAAAAAAAAAGCCTTTGCCATTTAGAAATGCGATTAGCTAAGCTATAAAGAGAACATATAGAGTCTTTTGTGTTTGTTAGAAGCGTAATCAATTTTGTTTCTGGCAGTTCATTTTAAGCAACATAACAATTGTCAATGGGCCCTTGTTTTATATGAAAAACTGCTCACGTCAGCCCATGAAACCATAAATTGTTAACTATAAGTAATAGGGCGAAAAATTTTATCCGTGGGAATTTGTACTCCGGGCATATTGTTAAGACTCAATTCCCCAGGGGAAGATAAATGAAAAGATAGGTTCGTTAATACAATTTATTTTTTAGTTTTATATACAATCACTGATTCACAAATAAACAATTTGAAAGTCTATAATTCCATAATAAATCCAGTTTCTGAATTTATCTGTTTTGCCGTCTTTTTCCTATTTAGACGATGGTATCGTAATTTTTCCTTCGGGTCGACTGTATTGTCGAAAATATCAATTAATCGTAATATGATGTAATTTTCACCAATTCTCAGCAATCTATGCTTTTATCATTCTTTTCAGATTGAGAAATTAAAAAAATCAATATGGCGAAAAAAAGCCAATCCGCAGAATCGATATAGCAATAATCACCTAACCAAATAAATGCACTTAGGTACCTGATGGGAGGGTTTATGGTAGAACCCACAACCTTGAGATAGTTTATCGAGAAATTCAAACCTTCTCTTATTAAAATCGTGTAGTAAGTTCCTCTTGTAATTTACATCTCCTTAGTTCCTGTTTCTCGAAGAACTTGATGCACTTCAAAAAGATTAACTCCTATTTATTTTAGGTAAAAATTGCAAATTTTGGTTTTAAACTCCAAAAGACTCACTTTCAATAATTTTCCATCTGTCATCTTTTTAAAAATCAGATTTAAAAGACTGTTGACGTAAATGAGTATCGCATTCCATGCATGTATGGATATAGAATTTTACAATGATTTTGACATAGCACGCAAAAGGGTAATTTAAAGCTAATTACACACTACATATACAAAATAAAATACTTCACTCGCTACATTATCCCCCCTTCCTCGTGAAAATTCGGTTAGACGAATTTTCCGGGCTGTTAGTTTAATAATTTAAAAAACAGAACCGATCCCTAAAAACTTACATCACGTACGCATCTAATACTCTAACCTCATCACTCATACTAACCCAACCTAACACGCTAACCTCATATACTTCCTATTCATTCATCCACACACGAAGGGCATAACCGCTAAGGAACCCCATGACCGATCTGTAAGGGACTTGATGTTAATTGTTGTATCTTGGCCAAATGCCTTATTACAACTACGACTACAATATAAGGCTTATTTAATGAGTTATCCCACCGCTCAATTCCTGGACAAGGGCTTTTTTAAGGAGTTGTCAATCCGCTCCATATTTTGGACATAAGCTTATTTAATGAGTTGTCATACTGCTCAAGCTAAAACCCCGCTGTATTACAATCCTTTAATTATGAGATAAATATTAAAGAGATTGTCTAAAATTGCAAGTTTGAAAGTAGCTAGAAAGTAAAACGAGTAAGAAATTAGATAATTAATAAAGAAAAATTCAGTAAAATAAATTAATTATTTTTATATAATAAGCTACAATAGCTTTTAGAATTAATAATGAGCCAAAGATGTCGTGCTCTTTGGTCTCCATTTAATAACGCAAAAGTCGTATAACCGACCCAAGGAAGGAGTACTACTAAAGAAACTATGTAAAGAAAATTACAATAAATAATGTCGCAGACATCAACAACGATATTTGTCGTTGTTATAGTAATATTGAGAAAAAAATATAAAATAACGGTAAATTACGTTTCAATTACGTGTCAAACAGACAAGAAAAATATACAGAATAGAAATTACGTCTCTTGGCGAGAGAGAACAAATAGCTTTTTTGAGAATCAGTTAAAATATTTAAATAAAGAATGTGTCCAATCGACTTTAATGAAAATTATTATTCGTAGTTAAATATAAATACAAATCAAAGCATCTCCTGCATGCCAATCGAAAGAAACCCGAAAATAAAATTATTTTTCCTCTAAAGGAAATAAAAGATAAAAAAAAGACAACAAAATATTAATAAAGGCCTAAACGTTATTTTTATAATAACGACGGTTTCGTTAAAATGACATTTTGCATTTTGAAAAAGGTTAAAGAGGAATATAAATTAAATTAGGTCTAAATGTTATTTTTATAATAACGACGGTGTCGTTCAAATGACTTTTTGAATTTTGAAGAAGGTAAAAAAACAACATATCGTGATTAGTAATTTAAAAAACACATCACTAACTCTTAGGTTAGTTGTAAAACAATAAGGAAAGCATATATTAGCTTCATAAACAATAATATATAAAGCAAATGCTTTAAAAACCAATTTCTTTGGTCCATTACATATGTGGTTAATTATAATTAGATTGCACAATATGTGCCCTCAATTTAAGAGGTATCTTCAACATTTAAAATCTTTTATATGGTAAATACCCACATTTTTATCATTTAAGTCCACCAGTTCGTATACTAACGGCGAAACTTTACGTATAACGCGACATTTTACGAATTTCGGAGCTAGCTTAGTGCTGAAATAAGCACCGGCATCACTTAAAACGTGATTGCGTCTCCATACATAATCATTAACATTAAACTCTTTAAAAGTACGACGCAGATTATAATGTTCTGCGTTCTTCTGATGTGCCTTATATAAAGCTAATTCAACCTTGTTAAATATATTAGCAAGAAACCCGGTATGCTCAGCATAAATATCCCTGGGCATTAATACGAAATTGTCGAAGTCCTCGTACTTCGCGAAAATATTACCATCGGTCACTAATTCACGGCCGAAAACTAAAAACGCTGGTGAATAGCCAGTCGTATGATTACAAGACGAATTAATAGCCATTTGTACTTGTGGAATAAATTTGTCCCAAGTTCGGTGGTCTTCGCCTACTAAGGCTGCAATAGCCGTAATAATAGTTTTATTATAACGTTCCACAGTATTTACTTGTGGACAGTAACGTGGAGTGTAAAATACTTTTGGAATGTTATATTTTTCCCAAAGATTTTTACAATTGTGACTGGTAAATTGTGAACCATTGTCCATAATTATTGTTTGGGGTACTCCGTAAACCAAGAAAACATCGTTTTCCAAGGTTTTTAATACATTAGCCGCTGTGGCTTTTTTTAAAGGAAAAATTAAACAGTATTTACTGAAACAACATGTGACAACCAAGATGTTTTGATTCCTATCCCTTGTCATTGGTAGAGGACCAACTAAGTCAATGGAGATACATTGAAAAGGACGTGAACAAATTTTAGGTTTTCCCATGACACCAAATGGGGAATGGTTTTGATGTTTGTAAGCCAAGCATGTAGAACAATCAGCTATGTAGTTAGATATCTGGCGGAACATTCCTGGCCAATAAAAATCTTTTGATATCTTTTTATAGGTCTTAAAAGCACCAAAATGTGAGTTTGATGGCTCCGTATGTTTAGCCGCAATAATATTAAGCCTATCGTTAGGATTCGGAACCTCCTTCCACATGTAATCACTATCAGGTTCCGTTTCAACTTTTTTAAGTAATTTCCCGTCTTTAATACAGAAATCTAAACAATCTGATGGATTATTTAAGCAATAGGTACGCTTTTGTTCGTACCAAATCATACTCCGATCAGTATCAATTGGTTCTACGTATTTATGGAAAACATCATCTACGTCAGTCTGTACGTCAGTTGATGTGTCCTCTATTATAGGGGTGGACCGAGATAAAATATCAGGAACGACATTGTCCTTTCCTCTTTTATGCTTTAAAATAAAATTAAAACAAGACAACCGAATGGTCCATCTGGCTAACCTACCTGTTGGATTAGATAATTTTAAAAACCATTTCAATGCAGCATGGTCAGTAAAAATAATAAATTGTTTCCCGTTGTCCAGAAAACAACGCCAATGCTCTAATGCTAGAATAACCGCTAGCGTTTCTCGCTCCGTGGCCGAGTAATTCCGTTGTTGTTTAGATAAAGACTTACTCATGTATGCCACAACAACCTCATTGCCGTCTACCTCTTGAGTAAGCATTGCACCTATGCCAAAACCAGATGCATCACAATGTACACTAAATGGTAGATCATAATTGGGACAAGCTAAAATAGGTGTATTTACAAAATGATTTTTCAAAGTATTAAATGCGTTATCCGCCTTCTTTCGTCCATTTAAATCTTGGCGTATTTTTACCCGCAGACGTTAATAAATTAAGAGGACCAGCTACAGTACTAAAATTGGGTATAAAACGTCTATAGTAACTAGCTGTTCCTAAAAAACGACGAACCTCCTTACGCGATTTAGGAGTAGGAATTTCAAGAATGGCTTTCACCTTATCTGGGTCTGTGCGTAGACCACGTTCGTCCACGATGTAACCTAGATATTTTAGCTCATTTTTAAAAAACTTACACTTCTCAAAATTAATAGTTAAACGAGCCTTTGTGAGTTTTTCAAGTACTCGATTTAAAAGGGATATGTGTTCTTCGAAACTCTCGCTAATAATGATAATATCATCTAAATAACAGAATACTTTGTTGTTAAAGTTGGGAGAAAACAAGGAATCCATCAATCTCTGTTGCGTAGCAGGACTATTTGATAACCCGAAGGGTAATCGTTTAAATTGAAAGCTGCCGCGTGTCGGAACGTAAAACGCAGTTTTGTTTCTGTCATCTACGTGTAAAGGAATCTGCCAAAATGCTTTTGCAATATCAATACTGCTTAAATATTTCGCATTAGACAAATTATCTAAGATTTCATTAATAAAAGGTAAATTATACGCGTCTTTCCTAGTAATTGAATTTAATTTCCTACTATCCAAACAAAATCTCCATTCGCCATTCTTCTTAGGCGTAACTAAGACTGGAGATAACCATGGGCTCTCGCATGGTTCAATAATGTCCCACTTTATCATTTTATCTACTTCTTCACTAAGTACCCGTTGTCTTTCCGGAGATAGCCTATAATTTCGTTGTTTAATCGGTGCGTGATCACCAGTATCTATTCTATGTGTAACTAGATTGGTTTCACCAATAATGCCAGTTTCCTCAAACGAAATAGCTTTAAAATTACTAATAACTCTGTCCGCCGTCTCCTTTTGAAGAGGGGAAAGGTTATTATAAAACTGAATCTTGTTTTCCACTTTAGAAAGTTCAGAAATATTAGATTTTTCAATTTCGTTCTTAACTTGAAAAAGATTAGGTGCCAAATTAAAAGATTTCCAAAAATCTATTCCTAAAATTATTGAAGGGAACAAATCTGGGAAAACAAATGTTTTAATTATATTACATTGTTTATTAAATACCATTGGCAATAAAAAATAGCCAATAGCTTGGTGTACTGCTTTACCAGCAGTCGAAACTTTTATATTCTCATCCCTTAAAAGTGTAAAACCTAGCTTTTGTATGGCTAGATGTGAATTATTGCCTAAAACGCTGATGCAAGAACCTGTGTCTAAAAGACCCATACATTCTGTCTCTTTTATATTTATTTTTAAAAAAGGACGTAAATTATCATTTTCATTGTTAAACAGGACCGAAGTACGAAAGGAATTGAAAAAAATATTGACTTTGCTAAGCCATGACGACCAGTCGTGTAAATCCTGTCTACAACGATTATAATTTATAGTATTTTTAAAGTAATTCTTATTAGAAGATTGATTACAATTAGGGCAATCTATCGTTCTTAAATTTTTAACACCACATCTATAACAGACAATGTTATTAGATGTGCATTTACTAAGTTCGTGTCCATGTACACGGCATCGAACACAAAATGGCGGACGATTTTCATGAACTGCCGCAATTTCCTTTGGCGCTTCGTTATGTATCGGATTAAAACTTTTATTCCTATAAACCGTTGGTTTATAATTAGGAGAACTAGATTCCAACTTAACCAAAGGTTTTTGTTTGTAATTTTTAAAAGATTTAAAATTATCAAGGGGTTTCGCTCTAAACTCTTTCTGTCTCCAATTTTCATAATTAATATCTTTGTTATTAGCAAAGGGCGTTTCTGAAGAACTACTAGGTTTCTTATAATCAAAATCAGAAAAAATCACTTCCCCGTTTTCTGGCTCTTTGAAATTCCTATTTTTTTCAAGAAATTGGTCGTATTTCTTGCAAATGTTAATTAAATTGTCAATCGTCATAATATTTGCAGGTATTACAAAAAAAGAATAACATGGTCTAATGTTCCGAAGTAATATTTCTAATTGGTCACTTTCACAAAGCGATTTCTTTAGCCTATTGAACATTTCAACCATTATTGCAACATAAATAACGATATTTTCATTCTCCCCTTGAGTACGTTTGTATATATAGTTCAATAATTTATAATCGTAGTCGAAACTACCGAAATCTTCAACTAATTTAATACAAAGTTCGTCCCAATTGCTTACCTTTTTTTTAATAAATCTAAACCAATGTAAAGCGTCGTCAGAAAAGAGTTCAAACGCTCTAGCTAACAGTAAATCTTTCTTTATATTCCTAGAAAGCCTAAATTCTTCTAGTTTTTGCAAAAACGACCTAGGGCAGGATTTCCCATTATAATTGAATCTTTTCAATTCAAGTGTAGAGCTTCTATCACAAGAAACTGTAATAAATTTATTTTGTTTAACGTCTACATCTTCTAAATTATTGAAG
Organism: Apoda limacodes; assembly: GCA_946406115.1. NCBI lineage: Eukaryota > Metazoa > Arthropoda > Insecta > Lepidoptera > Limacodidae > Apoda > Apoda limacodes. The sequence continues at coordinate 27,558,722 of OX291556.1, forward strand.
ACCTCATTAAATTTTTGAGATACCTGGTTAATTCCAGGTAAACTACCGACTTCTGACCTATTGTCATCAGTTAAATCAGAAATTTCTTGTAATGAATTAAATTCTAGTTCAGTAATCTCTAAAATCTTGTTATTCCATAATTTATCCAATTTTTGGAACTCATTTTTAACTGTAGCCAGTTCTGGACCCAAGTTTAACTTATCCGTGATGTCAATACGTAGTAATCTAAAATGTATATGATTTAAAAAAGCTTCCAATCGTTTAATTTTTTCCTTATTAATACCTGTGTCCTCTAACTTTTGTTTTATAAAAGTTAAAGTAGCTTTTACACCTTCAATATCTTCTTTGGGATCTAAAGTTGACTCAAGTACCTCATTAGCTGGTAATTTTTCAACCAACTTTAATATTTGACGCTTCAGACCTATTAAAGATTCTTCTGGTTTCTCAAATCTCACTAAAGTTTCATAGATCAGCTCACTTTTGTTGAGCAAGTGATATTTAATAGTTTTTTCCATTTTTACTGGTTTTTTTTTTTTTTATTACAGACCCACACTTCCTTTAAAGAAAATAGTAAAATATTCGTAACGAAGCTTTTACTACTTTACAGTCTCTCTGTAAAAACAATATTAATATAATTGATTCCAAGATGTTATACTTGTAATCCCACTTATGTCAAGTACTGCTTTAGACATAATCGACGAAGATAATCTTGGAAACAACAAAAATAAAATTATTATTAGTAGGGACTTTTTATTTATTAGTTAAATAACGTAGTTTTATAACGTAGTAAAAGAACCCCTCACTTGAGACAAATATAAATAATTAAACGACACAGCTTTTCACTGTCTCCATTTGTCAAAAAAAAAATCAAGAATAAAACGATGTAAACGTTTTTCTCCGAAGTATTTTTTCCTGGTGGACCTATATGAATATTAACACTATTAATATTAGCAATTCGTTACTAATCTAACGATTAGTAAATAAATAAGGTTTTCTTACAATACAACCTTTTAATTGTTAAAACCAGAGACGAAAGAAAAAAAATAGTTATTAGCCAAACAAGTCCGAAAATCTCATGTAAAACATGAATGTAACGCAGATAGTTGCATTTTTTTTTAATTTTGAAAAACAAATATATAAATTATGTCTATTTTTTTTTTTTTTTTTTAAAAAAAAAACCTTTTGCGTGAGGTGATCGTATACAGAACTATAAAAAATTGTATTTTTTATCCCGTTGGGCGCCACTTGTTAAGACTCAATTCCCCAGGGGAAGATAAATGAAAAGATAGGTTCGTTAATACAATTTATTTTTTAGTTTTATATACAATCACTGATTCACAAATAAACAATTTGAAAGTCTATAATTCCATAATAAATCCAGTTTCTGAATTTATCTGTTTTGCCGTCTTTTTCCTATTTAGACGATGGTATCGTAATTTTTCCTTCGGGTCGACTGTATTGTCGAAAATATCAATTAATCGTAATATGATGTAATTTTCACCAATTCTCAGCAATCTATGCTTTTATCATTCTTTTCAGATTGAGAAATTAAAAAAATCAATATGGCGAAAAAAAGCCAATCCGCAGAATCGATATAGCAATAATCACCTAACCAAATAAATGCACTTAGGTACCTGATGGGAGGGTTTATGGTAGAACCCACAACCTTGAGATAGTTTATCGAGAAATTCAAACCTTCTCTTATTAAAATCGTGTAGTAAGTTCCTCTTGTAATTTACATCTCCTTAGTTCCTGTTTCTCGAAGAACTTGATGCACTTCAAAAAGATTAACTCCTATTTATTTTAGGTAAAAATTGCAAATTTTGGTTTTAAACATCTATCCTTGAGAAAATCTCCAAAAGACTCCCTTTGAATAATTTTCCATCTGTCATCTTTTTAAAAATCAGATTTAAAAGACTGTTGACTTAAATGAGTATCGCATTCCATGCCTTTATGGATATAGAATTTTACAATGATTTTGACATAGCACGCAAAAGGGTAATTTAAAGCTAATTACACACTACATATACAAAATAAAATACTTCACTCGCTACAATATGACACCAGTGACGAGCAGGTACATTTTCACTGTGGCGCGTTTAAAAGTACTCGTACCGCATACTACGACTAACAAGTGACATCGTTTGTTCCAAATATCAACGCTGGCACGGACCTTAATAAAATAGTTGGTATATTTCATTTAGATTTTTTATTTCTCTCTTTTTAATTTATAAATAAATAAATTATAGTTCGAAAGTCGGTTTCATTTTTTTAAATTACTTTTTAGGGTTTTGGAAAAACGGGCCTCATTAACTAAGACTTCACTGTCCGTCCGACCGTCCGTCCCCCCGCCCATCTGTCCGTCTGTTACCAGGCTGTATCTCGTGAACCGTGATAGTAAGACAGTTGAAATTCACAAAAGTTCACAGAAGATGTATTTCTGTTGCCGCTATAACAATAAATTCTAAAAATCAAAATAAAATTAATATCTAAGGGGCTCCCATACAAAAAACGTTTTTTTTTGCTCGTTTTTGCTCAATTTTCATAACGGCAACAGGGAGACTCTTGAAATATTCACAGAATATTTAGTTATGTATTCACTTTGAAAATAACCAATTTAATTAAAATAAAACAAATATTTAAGAGGGGTTCCCATACAACAAACGTGTTTTTTTTTCCGTTTTTATAGATAAATGTTACGGTACCCTTCGTGCGCGAGTCCAACTCGCACTTGGCCGATTTTTTTATATTAATATGCAAAAGGCATTCGACCATGTGTCTTACAGAGTTTTAACAAACAAACTTTACAATTTAAAAATTACAAAAATGGAATACGAGGAAAAGTTTTAGAATGGATACAGAGTTATCTTAGTAAAAGGAAACAATGCAAGGAAACACTTGGCATATAAAAAAAATATACATCGAAATTCTGCATAAACGAGTCCGGAGTTTCCCAAGGAAGCGCATCGGTCCCTCGTTTTTTTTGTTGTATATACATGATCTTCCGAATTTCACAAGACATGATTGCATCTTATTTGCCGGCGACACACCCTCTTATTTAAAACAAAATCTGTGGACGACTTAGTGAATGAAATAAATATGATATTTATAAAAATTACTGACTGGCTAAAAAAAAAACCATTTGTCCCAATTCTTCTAGAAAAAATTTCTAATAAAGGTATTCGCGCCCTTAGAGCTTAAGTTAAGTTACCTTTGGCGTCCCTCGAGGAAGCATTTTAGGACCTACACTGTATTTAATTTACATAGATGAAATCTGCGACACTAATCTACAAAACACTGAAATCTTTACGTTTGCTGATGACACTGTTGACTTGTTTTTAAACATGGGAAAAAGTAAAAAGAACAGCTGAGTTCGGACTTTCAGCAATAAATGAATCACTGAATAGGAATTTACTTACCCTTAACCTCGAAAAAACCCAATATATTACTTTCAGTATACGAAACGTCAAACAAACAGATAACAATTTCAGTCTAAAACTGCACTCAAGTAAATGTGACCATAAATCAACATGCGAGTGTATGTCACTTACAAAAACCTCAGTCGTTAAATACCTAGGAGTTAAAATAGATCAAAATTTAAACTGGCGAAATCATATAACCACTATAAGACAACAAGTTAGAAGGCTAATTTATATATTTAGAAAGCTGAGACATACATGTGACCTCAGATTACTTAAAACTACATACTTTGCTCTATGCCAATCTATCATAATACACTATAGAACATCATGCGGTGCATCCAAAACTATAATTCTCGACCTTAAAAGAGCTCAAAGAGCTGTACTGAAAGTTATGTCTTTCAAATATATTTTATATCTCACGCATTCCTTGCGCACCAACTTAAATACATTAACTGTTAGATAATTATTTATCAAAAACCTTCTTCTTAGACAACACAGAATGCTTTATGAAGCAAATCAATATAGGCGCTTTAGTAATGTTTCTTTGAGTTATGCCTTGGCATCCTGCAAAACTTCTTTCTGCCAAAAGTTCTCTACCTTTTTAGGCCCCTATATTTATTGAAAAAAAATTCAATTAAGAATACTTACCCACCATAATTGCCGTATATCTTTGTTTACATACATTAATAGTCAAACTTACGAAAATACAGTAAATCTCATGGCTATAACTTAATACAACTGTGGTGCAGCGGCAAAGAGGAGATCTCCTGCCAGGCGAGGTGTTATGCCTGGGGACCGCCGTGGTCCACTTAACTTGCGCTTTCTTTTTGCCCGCGGCTTCGCTCGCGTTAAATTTGTGGTAATTTAAAATTTAGAAAATCGGGACGTTGTCTGCTCAAAACAATATACATAATTCAAGATCCAGCTGAATTTTAAAGAAATCCAGACGTTGCTCATTAGTTGGTAGAAATGGTAGATTTATGAGTAGAACAAAAGACCTTTGCAGAAATATTAAGTAAGTGCATAAAACCTAAAACTATAGATGGAAGTACTATAGCCGGTAATAAGATTACTAAACGATTTATTAGCTTTAGAGAAATGAGCCAGTATTAGTAGTAATAATTATTGTGATTAAGATGAACAAAAGTCTAAAGTTAAAGTAAACACTGACGATGCAGTAGGTAAATCATCCAGTAGAGTTTTTTAAACTTTGTTTTGAATTTGTCACTTCGAAGAAGAAGTTGATAATCAAACATTATGGTTATTAGCGTAAGGAAACAGATAAATGTTATTTTGTAATTTCTAGGCCCTCAGAATACAGGCCCGACTTAGTGTGGGAACCACTGTTTAAATTAACAATATCTCACAGTATAAAACGTTGTAGAAAGTTATAAAACTTTTTATAATGTCAATTTAATTTTATGTTAGAAATGAATTTTTTAATTTTATTATTTAGCTAATTTATTAATGTAAAATTATTTCGCTTTATGTTCGGTTGTTGTTGTAATTGAGTTGTTTGAAATACTAATAAATAAATAAATGAAAAAAAAAAGAGACGAAGTGTTCAGCAACTTTATACTTCTTAAAGTACTTCCTTAAAAACACATTTTTTGCCATGTTTAAAGGTGGTAGTAATAGAACCAAACTTTGAGGTGAACTTACACGGGAGCACGCCACATAGAACTGACCGTGGAATAAACAGTCCCGCAGTATAAATGTCCTAAACAGTTGTACCCCGGCGAATTTGAGATTTTTCCCCTGCAACTTATTGATAAGCATGGCGAAACAAAACTGGAGCCTCTTGAATTCAAAGGGGAGATCATTTGGTATTAATGGAATACGCGGTATAAACGGTATAAATTTATAACTTTGACGATTCAAAAGTGATTGTAAAATCCTAATTTGAATAAACCATTTTGACTTTGACTTTGTAACACTGATTCTCCCTGAGCAGGTCCGGTCATAATAGTGGCCTACACTACGCTTAGGTGCAAAGCCTTGACTTGCAATCTAGTGCCGTTACAAAGTTCGGGTGGCTTTAAATTTCTTAGTAACATTTTTTTTTTTTTTTTTATAGCACTAAGGTGGCAAACAAGCTTACGGCCCGCCTGATGGTAAGCGGTCACCGTAGCCTATGGACGCTTGCAACACCAGGGGTATCACTTGCGCGTTGCCGACCCTTCAGAAATCTAATAACTTCTTTCTTGAAGAACTCCATACTGTAGTCCTTGCAGAAAACCTTGGCAGGGAGCTCATTCCACAACTTAAGCGTTCGCGGGAGGAAGTTTCTCTGAAACCGCACTGTACGCGACCATTTAGGTTCTAAAGTGTGAGAATGAATTCCCTGCCGATGGCGAGCGGTGCGATGGTAGAAAGTAGCCGTGGGCATCATTTCGAACAATTCCTCAGAACACAACCCATTGTACAAGCGGTAGAACACACACAGCGAGGCAAAGTCTCTCCTCAGACTTAAGGGCTCGATACCGCAAGTGAGTTTGGAATCGTCGACAATTCTCACAGCCCGTCGTTGAACCGAGTCAAAAGGGCCAAGCTGGTATCCGGGTGCACCTGCCCAGAGCTAACTTGCGACTTGTAAAGTAACAACCTTTGCCCCGACGTGAAGTACTGCTTCGCTCTGTTGAGTACACCAAGTTTTTTGGACGCCAGCTTTACCTTATCTTGTAAATGATCTCGGAACTGAACATCGCTGGAGATGTCGACACCAAGGATCCCAATGCTCTTGGAGATGGAGAGGGGAGTGTTCTGGAATTGTGGGACAACAGTGAATGGAGTTTTCTTACCGGTGAACGCGCACACTTGTGTATTTGTAGGGTTGAATCCGACCAAGTTTACCCGTCCCCAGTCAGAGACCTGGGACAGTGTGGTCTCGATTTGAGACACAAGTTCTCCGCGGTTTTCCTCCACAACGGAACGAGGGATGTTTGCACGACCCGTGTAAAAAGCGTCTCCAGTACTGTCATCTGCATAGCAATGTATGTTGTTGATGTCCAACATGTCATTGATATGCAGTAGAAACAGCGTAGGAGACAGCACAGAGCCTTGCGGGACACCAGCATTAATGTCCATGCTATCAGAGCAACTACCGTCAACTACGGTTCGTATGCGTCTGCTGGACAAAAAGCTAGCCACCCATTTGCACAAACCCTCGGGCACTCCGTAAGATGGCAACTTCGATAGAAGACCGCGGTGCCAGACCCGATCGAACGCCTTCGCTATGTCCAGGCTACATGCCAATGCCTCCCCCTGACTCTCAATGGCTAGTGCCCATCGGTGTGTGAGATACACAAGAAGGTCACCAGTCGAGCGACCGTGGCGAAAGCCATATTGACGGTCGCTGATCAGGTCATGTTTTTCTAGGTATCTTAGAAGCTGTGTGTTGATCACACGCTCCATCACCTTAGAGAGGAGAGAGGTAATAGCGATAGGCCTGTAATTCGATAGATCTGATCTATCGCCCTTTTTGGGCACCGGGTGCACATTCGCAGTCTTCCATGAAGACGGAAATTGCCTAGTGTGGTAGGAAAGCGCGAAGAGGCGCGTGAGTACAGGACATAACTCAGGAGCACACTGCTTAAGCACCACTGCTGGTATACCGTCTGGCCCACTCGACTTATGAACGTCTAGAGAAAGCAACGCCCGCCTGACCTCCCGCTGCGTTATGAAGATTTCCGGCATGGACTTACCGCACCACGGTATAGTAGGTGGTACAGCGCCTTCATCGTTCATATTCGAGTTCGAGGCAAAGAGACTGCCCAGTAGATCGGCTTTCTCTTTAGCACTATGGGCCAAGTCACCATCGGTCTTTCGCAGTGGTGGTAACGACGACTGGCAGAAGTTCCCTTCGGCAGCTTTGGCAAGCGACCAGAAAGCACGACTCCCAGAAGGATAGCTCGCAAGTCGCCCACCTATTTTGCCGATGAATTGGAATTTTGCTCTGGCAGTTGCTTTCTTACTGAACCTCGAGGCAGCATTTAATTTGCGTTTTAACTCAGAAATATTCGGATCCTTATTAAAACGAGCCGTGGTCCAAGCCTCATATGCATTTTGCTTAAGAATTTTAGCTTTTCTGCAAGACCTATTAAACCACGGTCGTTTTTTGACGCCGAGCAACTACCGTCAACTACGGTTCGTATGCGTCTGCTGGACAAAAAGCTAGCCACCCATTTGCACAAACCCTCGGGCACTCCGTAAGATGGCAACTTCGATAGAAGACCGCGGTGCCAGACCCGATCGAACGCCTTCGCTATGTCCAGGCTACATGCCAATGCCTCCCCCTGACTCTCAATGGCTAGTGCCCATCGGTGTGTGAGATACACAAGAAGGTCACCAGTCGAGCGACCGTGGCGAAAGCCATATTGACGGTCGCTGATCAGGTCATGTTTTTCTAGGTATCTTAGAAGCTGTGTGTTGATCACACGCTCCATCACCTTAGAGAGGAGAGAGGTAATAGCGATAGGCCTGTAATTCGATAGATCTGATCTATCGCCCTTTTTGGGCACCGGGTGCACATTCGCAGTCTTCCATGTAGACGGAAATTGCCTAGTGTGGTAGGAAAGCGCGAAGAGGCGCGTGAGTACAGGACATAACTCAGGAGCACACTGCTTAAGCACCACTGCTGGTATACCGTCTGGCCCACTCGACTTATGAACGTCTAGAGAAAGCAACGCCCGCCTGACCTCCCGCTGCGTTATGGAGATTTCCGGCATGGTCTTACCGCACCACGGTATAGTAGGTGGTACAGCGCCTTCATCGTTCATATTCGAGTTCGAGGCAAAGAGACTGCCCAGTAGATCGGCTTTCTCTTTAGCACTATGGGCCAAGTCACCATCGGTCTTTCGCAGTGGTGGTAACGACGACTGGCAGAAGTTCCCTTCGGCAGCTTTGGCAAGCGACCAGAAAGCACGACTCCCAGAAGGATAGCTCGCAAGTCGCCCACCTATTTTGCCGATGAATTGGAATTTTGCTCTGGCAGTTGCTTTCTTACTGAACCTCGAGGCAGCATTTAATTTGCGTTTTAACTCAGAAATATTCGGATCCTTATTAAAACGAGCCGTGGTCCAAGCCTCATATGCATTTTGCTTAAGAATTTTAGCTTTTCTGCAAGACCTATTAAACCACGGTCGTTTTTTGACGCCGGCAGCTACTCGCGGGTTAGGAATATAGCATTCCATACCAGCAAGGATTGTCTCAGTGACTGCGGCTGCGCAGATTTCAGGATCTTCTGAGTTAAAGCAGATCTGCCTCCACGGGTACGATGCGTAAAATTCACGCAATCCATCCCAGTCTGCCGACTTATAGTGCCACACACGACGCCAGTTAGTTGGCCCAGAAGGATCAGGTTGTGAGCATGACACTTGAGTTTGAACGAGACAGTGGTCCGAGGAGCCAAGAGGCGCATCCACTGAGACGGAGTACCCGTCCGGACGAGTAGTGAGCAGAAGGTCCAGTAAGGAGCTCGTATGTTCCTCTATATCTGGTATTCTCGTTGGAGAAAGTACCAGCTGAGAGAATCCATAGGTCAGAGCAAATTCATGAGCAGATATCCCAGCATAGTTATTGGTTCGAGAACTGAGCCACTCGCGATGGTGGGCGTTAAAGTCTCCCAAAATAACTAGTTCTGCTGTGGGATATTGCTCTAGAACTTTGTCAGTCGTCAAACTCAGGTGCGTGAAGAGTCGAGTTACGTCCATGTCACCGCTATGAGAACCGCCGTAATCTACGCGCACCCACAATATCGACAGGTCCCTGTCTTCAAGGCTATGAAGGCGGCGACAGCAGATATCCTCCCGGACGAACATACATACACCGGCACGACTCATAAACTTGTGTTCGAGTTTGTAGCCGGGATAATGAAGGTATGATGTGTCGGCCGGGCAGGATATCTGCGTCTCCGTTAGAAAAAAAATGGTCAGCTGCGCAGTTTCGAGATGGTGGTGGACTGCGTTAAGATTTGCGTGAATATCCCTGATGTTGCAAAAATCCACATTATATGTGGATGGAGTAGCCGCTGTGCAAACTCTTTTCTTTTTCTGTCTTCTGGCCATAATATATATAAAAAAAAGTTACTAAGACTAAGGATGAGGATTCACTGCACAGACAGCATAGAGGACAAAGGGTGCGGTTCTAAGACTGCCGAAGCTCGCCACTGATGATACGGTTGCTGGCACGGCGGGCGGAAGGGCCCCTGATCCCCCTCTGTTGTAGTAGCCGGGTCCACTCCGGTCTCCTTCTCCGGCACGACTACCACTTCAGATACTTTACACAGGCTGGCGAATCAGCCTCCCAGGGCGGAGATTAAGTGATCCCTGGGTTCGGGATCCCGTTCAACCTGCGGGCGGCCAGCGGTCAGCCGTTTCATCAGGTCTCCCTGACCGCCGAACCAGCACGCCGCGTCTACGCCGAGTATGACAGCAACAAGCACCGCCGGTCCTCCGCTGTCCGCGCAGCGAATCCTCAAAGAGCTCTGGCAACCTTACTCACCGCCAGGAACACAACACTACTCAATGTTAGTGTTATTATGGCCGCGGTTTTCTGTAAGGTGGAGGTACTTCCCCAGTTCGGGCCGCTCATTCGAGCAAGTACTCGCTATGCCCTGCTTTAGTTGTTCGGGTGGCTTATTCGAGCGAGTACTTGCAGTGCCCTACCTCTCTTTTGCAGTGCCCTACCTCTTTTTCATGACATCTTCTACATGACAGGTGTACCGACACGTAGTATAAGTCTGTGATATGGTAGACCATATGGTGGGTTCAAAGTGTTTAAGAACTCTACTGGGTAATTAGCGGCATCGTCAGCGTTTAACACAGTATCTATTGAGTTATAAACAATCTGTTGTCCGTCAAAGGAGTTCAGTGATTTGTCATTAATGACCGCTGCTTGGTCGTTCTTCGGCGTCAGTATAGCTGTGTCGCATAACCACTCCATTGGTTTTTCCTGGATGAGCGCAACGTCTGGATAAATTTTTGAAATAAGGGTTTCAACTGTTGTTACTGTAGTGCACAGATCGGCAGGGATGGATATTTTACCGTCTTTTTCAGGGTAACCTCCGTTACCCAGTTTTAGTAAAAGATCCGAAAATTGGCCTGCGGATACATTATTTCCAAGTTAGACTCTCATATTTTTTGTAAACTTTAAAATTTTGAGTGAGGGCCACAATCAGCCAGCAATACAGTCAAACCACCCATCAAACTTTTGTTGCTGAGTATGTCTTGCAGAGTCCTATTCAGAGCTTCTATACCTTTTTTATGGGCCATAGTACTTTCATCCCAGACAATAATTTTAGCTTTTCTTAATACTTCTTCAAATTTGCTCTGTTTTGAAATATTGCGTAATGGAGTTTCTACATTGGTTAGGTTAATTGGCAACTTTAAAGCTGAGTGCGCAGTCCGATCACCTTGCAAAAGTGTTGCGGCAATAACACACAAAAACACAAACTAATTTACTTTTTTGCACTGCACTGCACTGCACTACACTACGCTACGCTACACACACACATACACAACACCATACAACACCATGCAACACTATGCAACACCATGCAATACCATACAACACCATACAACACTTTACAACAAGCATGTCATTCTTATTTTTCAACCGCAAGGCCATGTACCAATTTTCATCCATTTTAATTAAAAAATAATGGATTTCCATACAAATGTTGCGATAAGTTTTTACTCCCACAGGAACTCTTGATCAGTATAAAATGTTGTTTATATCCTATTCCGGTCTCTAACCTTCTGCCAAATTTTAGCTCAATTGCATAATATTTTTATTCCCACAGGAACTTCCGAATCGGGGTAAAAAGGAGTTTCAATCCTTTTTCATATCTTCAACTATCCCTGTGACAAATTACCGCCCAAATAAATCGTGTTTTCCCGCGCTAAGTTTGATTATCACTATAGGATTTCATTCCTATAGGACCTCTCAATCAAAAGAGATTTTTATGGCATCTGGCCAACTCGGCAGGCATATCTAAGAAAAAGCTGTCTTATATCGAGCGGCTGTCTTATTTTAAGATGGACTCACTAAGCAAACGTAGATATACTTCTGAAGCCCTATTTGCTTATAAACTCCTAAACAATAAAATAGACTGCCCCCAGTTGCTCCAAAGACTAAACTTCAGGATACCTAGTAGATACCCTAGAAATGCTGTGTTTCCTTTCGTACCCTCCTTTCAGAAAAACAACGTTAGGGACAAACTCGCCGGTTTCTAGAATAAGCAAGCTCATAAACAATTGTAGCTCTTACTTGGACATTTTCTTTGATACCGAACGCGAAATTCGTAGAAAACTAAAAGAGAATTTAACTAACGTGTAATGTTTTTAAAACCGATTAAAAAGAAAAACCTAATATTAGTAATTTTTTTGTTCTATGTGATACTGATTTATTTATTTATTTATGCTCATGTGAATTTAATACTTCGATTACATAATAATATTATTATTTTATTTATATTATTTGTTAAAATTTATTTTGTGTAATATTTTCTAATGTAAAGTAATGTTGGTAGGCATATCATTGATAACTTTAGATCATGTGGTGTGTACCTATAATTGGTTGTGCATTTAATTAAGAAATTGTTAAAATCTGTTTAGACTGTAAGTTTTATTGTAACAAGTGTTGGTATACCGAATAAATAAAATAAATAAATCAATACAGGAAATTTTATAACTACATAGCAATAATATGCCATAACATTTAATACAAAACATGTACGTGAAAACTTTATCATCTATCAACCTTACATATACTGTACTTGTAGATTACAAACGTTGAATGAATGACTTAGTAGTCCTCTGGTAGTCGCTTGTGTAATAATTGTTATCTACCTGACGATAAAATATGAGTAGGTAAATTCTATTACATTACTTCTATATAGTTTCACTTTAGAAATAAGCGTACATAATTTATTTATACCAATAACTACTAAGTAGTGCCAATGTATTATGTATTAATTACATTATCTTTCTTGTATAATTGTAATATAATAAATAGTAGACGACGAACTATGTTTTCCGTAAAACAGTTTTCACTAGTACGGAAATCAAAGATACTTTTCTACTACCTTATTTATAATCCTAAACAATGTTATTACCTGCATAAGATTGTACCCGGTTGGGAAAATATTGTAAAACATTTTTATATGAATAAATAAAATTAAATTGATCGATTGATTTAACCACTAATATTTCTAAAACAAAATAATCAAATTTCAGACATATAATAACAATTCTATTGACACTCTCATTAATTACAAAGTTATTGACATTACAAACGTGGATTCTATTCAGTTTATCGGTGTAAAAATTGACAAACATATTAATTGGAAATGCCACATCGATTACATATACAGTCAGACAGGTTTTCATATGGGTTACGGAGAATTACACAAGTGGCTACAAAACAAGCTGCCATGCGAGCGTACCGCGGATATGTCTCATCCATTTTGTGATACTGCATTATTCTTTGGGGGTACTCAGAGAATTCTGATAAACATTTTAAAATACAAATGAGATGCATTAGGTCTCTAATTAATGCTAAATACTTGGACACTTGTTAACCATTATTCAGGTCACTAAAAAATTTGCCATTTTTGTTCGTATGTGTATGAAACAAGTATGTTTATAAGAAAAAACCTTAACATGTTTTAAACAAAATTTAAAATGAGAGAACGACTCGACAGTATGTATAAACACTTTTTTACAAAAACAACAACGGTCTTAAAAAAATGCACTAAAAAGGTAAAAATAATTAAAAAAAAATCAGATCCTTATTACAGCTTGAAGTTGGTGCCTTTTTTAAACAGTTTAAAACACACTTCTTTTGCATGACACCAACTTCAAACTGTAATTTAGATTAGATTTTTTGAAATATTTTTTACCTTTTTAGTGTTTAGTTTTATTTTTTTATCTTTTTGGTTGTTGTTTTTGTTAAAAAGTGTTTATTTTATTATATTATTTTATAATTTATATATTTTATTGTTTATTAAGTTTCCATGATTACTACAGGATGACCATGGTTATCTATTTGTTACACACCAAACCCTTCTTCAGTATGTAAAAAATCCTTATAAACTTTTCAAACTGAGAACCTACTTTTTTGAAATCGGCTAAAAATAGATTATATGTACTGCCACAAATACTAACGCTAAACCACCTGTGTATCACTGCCTGCCTCAAACGAAAACCTCTGCTTCTGTTCATCATTGGTAACGTCAGAAAAATAGTTTCGTAAATTTTATTAACAAAAATAAAAAAAGTTCCATACAAAATGATGAACTGAAGCAGAGGTTTTCGTTTGAGGCAGGCAGTGAGACACAGGTGGTTTAGTAAAAATGCCTATTGCATGGCCATCAACATATACAACTATATACCGGCAATAATTAAGGACCTATCAGTAGATTACTTTAAAATAGAACTGTACGAGTTTTTACAACATAAAGTCATACAGAAAGCGTCAACGAGTTTTACTTTACAAATATTAACAATAATCTTCCTGTTGAAAATTCTAACAATATTGTTTTGGTTGTCAATCTATATCTAATTCAAGAGAATAATCAAAACATATATACGTATGTATCCTGTTATATTAAGTACGATTGAGAGTCTAAATTATAACTGTTAGGGCATTAAATATTGTACAAATTTGCACACCCTTGTTAGTAGAAACCATAGTCTTGCAAATAAATAATAGTTATTCGTTAAACAAGTGAGTAAAAGCGTTTTTTGGTAGAAGTGCCGACACAAGATCGAAACAATTTGCTCACGCGTCCAATATAGAACTTTTCGCCTCTACCAGCGAGAAAAATATTTTCACGTGACTTTTCTGGTAAGAAGTTAAGTTCGGCATTCGAGACTTGACTTAATTCTTCTGGTGTCAGAGAAATATCTTCGTAGCTTGTATCGCTCATTTTTCAAACGAAACAGAATCATTAATTTCATAAACAATCTTAAGTTCAAACAAAGAGCTTGCCGCCATTTTACTTTTTTTTTTTTAAATTGAGGTTGCGTTCGGAATTGTACCTACTAGAACCTCTGCCATTGCTATCAAAAAACCGTATGATATTTTTTAAATTAGCTGTATAAACTTGTAATAATACTAATAATTTAAAAAAACTCAGTTAAAAAGAAAAAATGCTATGTAGTTATATTCTTAATTAAAATGAACAAGGTTAAGTATTTGTCACGAAATTTGTTTCTGACCAGTCATTGTATTGTTTTTCTTTCATCATCGGGTTAATATAATTCCAAAAGTCAATGTTCGAACAGTGAATTACTTTGCCTCACTAGTGAGCAAAATTTGATTTTGCTCACTGAATTTGGACAGCAAAACTATCATTTTCGTGCTGGTGAGGCAAAAATAAATAAACCCCAAACAATACGCAAAAACATACGCAGATCGTCGCTGCAATAGTGCTCGAAACTCAGTAAAGAAATGTTGTCACTGCGCTTTTTATAGATAAAAGGGTTTTTTTAATTTTTACTGATGGCCTCCATTTCGTATGGCACCAAATCTGGGGCGTTACAATTTTGAAGACGCACCGCAACGAGCCCCACCGCAACGAGCCCCACCGCAACGAGCCCCACCGCAAAGAGCCCCACCGCAACAAGCCCCACCGCAGTTGCCTTAAAATGTCGAGACAACTAGAGTGCGCATCATATAAGTTTCCACGTATTAAAATGCGGATTGTTTTGTTAATCTCATTTACAATGGTGCCTTCGCCACGCAGAAACTGTGGCCAGACAGTAAATACCAGTAGAAGATCGTCTCAATAATCAAAATGAATAATATGACGTTCGTAACGAGCGTATTTCCAGAGCAATTAGTTACGATTTTCATCAGCCAGACTTGTGCCTCGATAGCTCAATAGCAGAGCACTTACACGAAGTGCAAGTGTTGCAGGTTTGAGCATTGGCTAGAGGTTAATCTTTTGAATGCACCTTTGCTATGAAAGTATTTATTAATATTGATAATATAGCCATAGATATGGCATGTATAATATTTTTTTTTTTAAGACTCTAATCATAAAGGAGTCATAAACGAAGAAAGATTATTTCTATGTATATTCATATTGTATTTCTTAATTCTATGAAGACTTTGTGTTTTTGTAAGATTGATGCACTAGGGCTTTATAAGTCACTAGGAGTTGTATGATCAAAATGAAACAACTTAAAAACATTTTCGCAATTAACTCTGGTTTTCTTGGACCAATATTTATTAAATTAAAATAGGACCAATGGTTTTGAGGTAACAAACGAAAAAAAAACTCACAATCGAATTAAGAACCTCCTCCTTTTTTGAAGTCAGTAAAAAAATCAAAAGTTATTTCGAAAATAAGAACTACTATTACCATATTCTACGTAAACGAACAAAAACAGCTACAGTAAACTTTTTTACATATAATCAAGGAGTTGCCGCAGAAATCTCACGTCGATAACCAAATGCACGCGGGCGGAGCCACTGGCAAAAGTAGTAGAGAGAGAAAAATAATGTAACTTTGTTTAATTTAGATTATTTAACTATTTTTAAAAAGATGGGTTAAAAAACGGTATAAGGTATTTTAAAAGTTTCGTAAATTTTAGGTCTCAGCCGCGGTTTCGGCTTCGGTCTCAGCCAAAATTTTTTTTAACTTGTTCTCGGTCTCGACCGAGATTAAAATACCAGGTTCGATCGGTTCTTAATGCAAAACCATCATCAGGTTTTGGCTATCTGCCGTATAAGTTCCTCGCGTACGTCTTTAGATATCGTAATCTTATCGTTATATTAACTGACATATTTCAAAATAGGTACATAAATGTAGGCAAAAAAAGTATGTAAGCTTTTTACTTGGACTACTTACACATATTGTGATTTAAATGCACCATATAATAGAGTAAATAGGTATCTGTATATTGATCATCTTAGTAAGTATATTTTGAGAGATATCCTTAAGCTGACATACAAACATAACTATGAACAATATAGATACAAATGTCATAAAGATTAAAAGAGTGACAGAGATTGACCAGCCATGATTGATGGGGCTCCTGCCTACCTAAATAAATCGGTGACTGTTACATCGCGTGAGACTCAGACAGAGTTAAATCAGAATGATACAGAGTTTTTTCGGAAGTATTAAATTTTAAAATTTTCATCAGAACATAATGAGCTTAAAAGCTAAAATTAATGATATTGATACATACCTTAGCTCCTTAAATTCGGAATTAGACGTTTTATGTTTTTCTGAAAGTTTTTTGAAAGATACGATGACTGAAATCTCAAAAATTTACGGTTACAGCTTGGCCTCCCATCACTCACGTAAATGTACCAGCAGGGGTGGAGTCTGTATTTTTACCATCTGTATAACTTCGAATCCTGTGGGATCTCGCTGCGTGAAAAACCGTTGTATAGTAGTATGCATTTACAGACCACCAAACAGCCATTGAACTGTCATGTAAATACAGCTATATTCAAAAGTTTTGGTCCATTTTAAAAATAAACATTGGAGAAAATATAGAAATATTTTTAAAGTTCATTAATCAGATGAGTTTATCTAAAGTATATGAACATAATAATGTAAACTCTGCTTACAATAAATTTTTAGAATTGGATAGTATGATCTATGAGCTATGTTTACCCATTAAAAAAATTAAGATGACTTATAAAAGAACAGCTAACTGGAAAACTAAAGGTATCTTACTATTGAGCAAGAAAAAGAGACAACTATATTTAAAACTAAAAAAAAAGAAACCTTATTTAAAGTTCAGTTTCAAATGACTATTATGCAAGGTACAAAAATATGCTTAAGTCGATTATTAGATGTTCAAAAAGGAAAGCAAATATTAATATCATAAACAACTCCCATAACAAGATGAAATCGACCTGGAATTTAGTAAAACAATATTCTACTAATTCAAATGACATTTGAAAAACAATTACTAGTGTAAAAAATGACAATTGTACTATTACAAACATAACTGAACAGAAATAGCGAACTATTTTAACAATTTATTTTCAACTTGTTTTAGGTAAAAAATTGTATACCCGATAAACACCAATGAGCCTCTACACCTGCTATATTTATGTAACAACAGCTGACAATAAATTGATTCTGATTTCTGATTTATCTACACCATATTATACGACGATATCCAGACTTATCTATTAACTAAAACTGTCGACAGCTACTAGTATGTCTAGGTGACTTCTACTTACCTTAACCATCGTGGCAACATAATGGCCCACATTGGGTAGGGTAATTCTGCAAAACTGATCCAGTATCTTCTATTTATAAATAAAATCTGCTAGAGTTCGAGATTTTGAGTAGCTCAGTGGCGTATCTGTTCGTAGCCAAAAGGGCAGTCGCCAGTTGCGAGCTAAATCACCTTTAATTGTTTTCTTAATTATTGCAGATGCTTTATTCCTGGATGTGACTTAGCAGAAGGTGAGGTTGAGTTCGCTCCATCATGGCTCTTGAACGCCGTACCAACCACAAGTGAGGGCTCATTCGATGGGTGCCGACAGTTCGGTAATGCGTCGGTGGCACCTCACACCACCAGCGACCTCTGCCCTGCGATGCTCTTCGACAACAACACAGTGCTGCCCTGCGACCGACATGTCTATGAAACAATGAACACTATAGTATATGAAGTAAGCTCCAAATTACATCTACTGAAATAACCATTATAAAACTATCTCTCTTTATATAATGCATCTCTCCTAGGTATTCACTATATTCTCATATTATACAAATATGTGTTTAAATTTTTTTAGTTTTTGTGGGAGTCAATAGTTAGTACAAAACCTACAACAAGAAAGTTCAATTTATATTATTTAATTTTTTTCATGGATTCTTTTAATGGAGGTTTTATTACACTTTTATTTAGATTCTTACAGACCTTTCTTATTTTATGTATCATGCCAAACCCAGTAAGTACCCCGTACTTACATGTGTTGCTTCTAACAGTTTGACATGGGTTGTGATGAGTGGCGGCGCTCCTTCGTCGGATCAGTCCCAACCTTCGGAATGATAGTCGGGCTGCCCGTCAGCGGGTACCTCTCGGACAGGTTCGGCCGACGGACGACCCTAGTTTACACCAGTCTCAATTCGGCCTGGATCGGGCTCGTGCGACTCTTAACTTCTAACTACGTCGGCTTCATCTTCACAGAATTTATGGAATCTGCTCTCGGGTACAGTTATACTTCCGCTTACATTTTGGGTAAGTACATTGTAATGAATGTAATTTAGTTTCCTAGAAATTTGAAATACGATTGGAGTGCCGGGTGCAGCGGTGTAGGGCTATTTAGGTAAAATAATCTGATGTCGAGTATCAATAGACAGTATTGACTTTTTAAGTAGACCTCCTACGCGGATCATATTTTCGGTATTGATAAATAAATCGAGTTTTTGTAGTGATGTGCGTACTGATATACTTTCATAAAAAAAGGCGGTACATTGTACAAATTTGACCCAAAAATCTCTAGTTGTACAGTAAGCGACACATCAACCTAACCTTAATGGACTTTGAACACAAGGCGCAACAGTCGTAATTTATTATTTCGTCTCACACTGGCTGTTTTCTTATGTAGTATGCCACTGCATCGCGTCGCAACCGTAAATTACAATAACGAAGAGGCATATGCAAAGGTGATCGCCCTTGAAAACCTTTATAAACTTATTTTTTTTTTTCTAATTTCTTATATTCTTCTAGAAAAATCTACTCAGTCATTTATTTATTTAACATATTGTTCTTTTTTGTACGAGTATATGGTTTTTGTGCCGCCGTAAAATTTGGCCCTCCCATTCAAAAGCAGGATTTGGGAGATACTGGAATAGTTATAATGTAGTAATGTCGGTAAAAAACATTTATGAAGTATGGAAAAAAATTGTCTTATTGTAATTAATTATAAATAATAATTGATTTTTAGTATTTTTAATTACTATCATCGTTAGTATTTTGTATTTTGTATGGCTTTTAAGCCTATTTCGCACCCAGTGTGTGGGTGCCTAGTGCGTAAGCGCAAACATTCTTCTTAGTAAGTAGGTATAGACTTGTGTTGTCATTCGTTTAATTCTTTGTTTCAATATACTAAGGTGACAAATAAGCATACGGTCCGCCTCGTGTTAAGCAGTCACGGTGGCTAACGATGCGATGGTAGAGAGGGGACCGGACGTGTGCATAGTTTTTATCAATCCCTCAGATATACACAATGGTTAACAAACACCCACTTAATCCACTGATTTTCTGACTAGTAATGCAAAAGTCATCAGTTGGCAGATTCTTTGGTAATTTGGTTGAGACTTGTCTTTTAGTAAAAGTAAAATAAAATATCAGAAGTCATAGTATCGTCATTTAATTATTTAAAATCAACATTACAATTTAAATAAAAAATAATAATTAGGATAAACTAAAAATAACAACAATAAAAATAAAATTTTAATAGACATTATTTGGCAGTAAAGTTATTATTCATAGAATCAGGCGTTACTTTGCCGAAATTCATTATTATGATAAAATATTATTACCTTGCCAATCCGCTAAAAAACAATTCAGGAGCACTCACGTGCAGAAGTATACCGTCCACATGAGTAGGAGTGCACCTCCCTCCCTCCCTCCTTATGTGGACGATGCCTACGACGAGCTAAGTATCTACATAGAAAATTTTGAGCAAGCGAGCTACTGGAGTTTTACCTAACAAAAGTGTAAGTATTTGGGTTAGTTTATTAGTATAGAAAAAATTAATCACACTCGCATTATTGTGGCCATGATTCATTACTGTTAATTTTATCATAATCTTTGAAAAATATTCAGCTAACAGAAAAGCAAGTTCAGCTAAAATAACCTGCAGGTAATAATTATAATTTTGACTCAGTAGGAATCATGTGTTATGTCAAGAACAACATAAGAATTGCTTGTTAAACGCCTAAGTAGGTATTACCCAAGTTCACTATCGAGATAAGAAGGAAGACATACATTTTCCACCAGTTAAGGACGACAGAAATTACATTGACATTGTTTGGTCTCCATAAAAGTTTTCTCGTCAACAAATATGACAGTGTTAGTAACGCAGTCAGAATTATAATATTCCAAGCAGAAGCTTACTCTTGCTTGAGCATGCCCTCGGTTAGCAGAATCTTTTTTGTTGGCCTACAGTGCCGAAGCCCTGTTTATTTCAACCGCGCCACCGCCGCCGGACAGTCTGCGTCAAAATCTAAAACTTAAATTTTATTAAAATACCCAATAATAAAAGCTGGAGCATATGAAAAGGCAGTGTTGCCAACTATCAAAAAGTCCAATCCTATTAGAAATTATTTCCTTGTTTTGTGTGTATATAAAATACTATTTAAATTTAAAGCTATTTTTAATTAGAGAAAATAATACCTTTACATAAATTTATTCAAGCAATGAAATTATTATTAATTACTGAATTTCAACTAAAAAAAAAAGGGTTTGTAGAACGTTTTTGGCTGTAAATTATTATAAAGGTTCATGTACCTATAATTTTAATAAAAATATAAAGGAAACGAAATATGTGATAAAAATAAAGAGTTAAGTAAAATAAATAAAGAAATTAGCACTAAGTACTTAGCTTTATTTTCGCCGTTGAAGTTGTGTCTCCACAGAAGATACCAGAGTTTAACAAAACTCATGGTAAAATTGCAATCCTGGATTTCACTGGATACGCGCACTTTCTAAATTTTGATTATGTCTTACAATTTGCACTTTCACTACCTAACCTATTTCATGACTATATATGTATGCACAAAGTTCTGTGTAGTAAAAAAAAACGGTGTGTGTGTGTGTAAAGTTATGTCTATAAAATATATTAAATATAATATATTTAATTAATTTTTAAAATTAAAATAAATATACGACAAGAGTTAACAAGAACAAAAAAAAAATTCAATCTTCTTCCTGTAAATTTAGAATACCTAAACAACCTTCGGTACGTTCCTGAAACCTTTTCAGATTTGTTAATTTTTTATGATTATCTGAAAAGTAATATTCTTAAGAAATCCCTATTGCCTGAGCTCCCTTCTCGCCTTATACTCATAATCTTTCCTGAGCTAGAAACTGCGCTCAACCTGCGAAACCATTCTATGCGACCTACTTCCCCTAGTTTCAAGTTATAAATTTCAAACCATCAAAACAGATTTCCAGATCATCTCATAGGTATCACACTAGGACTCAGACATAGATTGTCCATTCTCCTCCTAAAATAATACTGTGAGGTCCCATACCCCGATCCCTAGCCTAAAGCTTAGTAAAAGACTAGTAATATGACGTGAACATTTATTTAATTCTATTAATTACAGAAAAACATTACCAAACGTGGCATTGTACACGCTGTCGTTCTCGTGCGCGTTCGTCAATATCACCTTAAGGCAGAGGCGGCTCGTCCTAAGGAGCGCTGGTGCTATTGTGTCGCGTATTGTCCGCCTTAGTCCCTCCGTTAGCTTGTCCTTGCGTTAAAGACCTGTAATTGATGAGATATAGTGTATATATATATGGAACATAAAAGACGTTGTCTGCTGCAAAAGAAGGGTTTCAGATTCCCTTTTGGGAAAATAGATAGTCCTTTCCTTGTCTCCAAAGTCGTAATTTCTGTTCCACGAAGCTTAGGCTTCAGAGACCAGAAATTAAGACTTGCCCAATGGCTGACCTAAGATGGTAAAGGTCAACCGCCCTCAATCCAGGAAGGCTTTTCCGGAAGCGCTTCCTTTTTTTATACAAGGAACTATCACAATCAAACAACGTTACAGTCTGAAAATGCGAAACTTAAAGACAAACAAAGGTTCTTGCAAAATTAAAATAAGTGTCGAGTAAAACTAAGTTAATATGTGCTGAAATAAATGGGGTTAATACACATAACATTTACAAAGAAAGATCTTCTAAGTAATATCTACTTTTATAACGCAAATAAGTTCAAGATTTAATGAATTTAAATATTTCTTTGCGCAAGATACGAAATCTACGTTATTATTTAAATCTTTAGAAACAATTAAGGAATGAGTACATTTCAAACTAGTTTGCTAGAACAATTACGGTTTTGCTAAAAATTTATTATGCAGTTATACTTAGCTTTGAACAAAGGTCTCCGTACGTTAACACGTAACACTCTCACGGTTCACTCCGTAGCTAAATTCACCTTTCGCGTGTTACTTCTGTTCGCGTAAAATCTTAACTCACACGCGTGTTATCTTTGCTCTAGTAAAATCTTGACTGCCCTCACTCATCTTCCGCGCCCACGCATCCTTTCGTGTCAAGCAAAGCTGTAACACTCAATAATACGTTAGTGTTATTCGGCCTTATCGCCTTTGCAATAAGCCCGTGAATCTCTTATTTTCTATGACCGTGTGAAAACCATCCCTGACGCGAATCACCTATCCCTTACGCACTTGTACGTCTTCCTCGCTCTCGAATTTTGGCGCGAAGATGCATCACGGCGCAAGCCACAGCGATAGTGTTTCAGAACAGAACATCTGTTAGCCATTTGGATTCTGAGAATCCGCTCTGGGTTGTTACTAAATAGGCAAGGGACGACAGTAAAAAAATATTATACTTGAACCTTTGCATTCCTGACGAAGTGTACAAGTTATAAACATTGCAAGCTATAACTAAACTGTTACATTACCCAAATTTATTTAGGTTCACTCGTGTGGACCTGACAACACCTATTACACAATCATATTTCTCTTCTAAAGTCTGCAGACATCCTAGACTTTTAAGTCATGCTAGACTCCTAAGACATAGAATACCTTAATATCAATGTTGAAAAGCAAATTTCAAACATTGTCTAAATTTACCTTGACTAACATCTGTTCGTGACGAACATTTCCAATTCCATAACTACGTAGGAAACAATTATATGAGGTCTAGCAAAAACTGGATTCCTACACACTGACGCACGTGATCAACGGTTTCCTCCACGAGTTTCCCAGAGCCCGGATATATTATTTCCCGAAGTTACAAACTCGAAAATGACCTTGAACTCAGGTGACGAATCTGTGTTATGAAGTAATCTTTAGTGTGCTCCAGCATTAGAGATACGTTCCAACCCCCGGCCCACCCAGTTCCCATGAACAATGATAGATTACTAGGGGTGGTTTGAGTTCCTAAATGTAAGTAGTCTCAAAAAAAAATATTTTGCAAAGTTAAATTGAGTTGAGTTATGAGAATAAACTTGTATTTAAGAAAAGTATATTCACTCATTGTTAAAATTATTTTATTTGATGTGTTTCTAAGGTGATGTTAATTATACGGATTAATCTCTATCCGTTACTTCATGAAATTCAGTGACTTGATTTAATTTAGAAGTCACAACTTCGAAGAACAGTTAGGTATATAAATAGCCGTAGATTTTATGATTTCTCGACGATAATGTATTTACTAATAAACACATTTTTATATAGTTGTTGTATATTATCTTAGCAGGATAATTTAGTTTTAAATATTTTCATGTAGTATGAAGCTTTTCAAAACATTGCGTTTGAAAATCACTTAATGAAGCTTCAATTTAAATGTTTAAGTAAATGTAATTACTTGGTTGAAACAATACACATCAAACAACAACACACATAACATAACATCTTTACACACATTCAGTCAATCACAAAACACTTATGTAACTTAATTCGATTTCAAAAGCTCGCCCCTACTCCACTAAATGGTAATTCAAAAATTGCAGTCGTTGCCGATGCCCTATTCTTCGGTTTGCTGTCACCGTCGAAATTTACTCCTCCAAACTGTATAAAATGAAAAGAGAACCCTACCTGAAAGTTTAAGATTCGTTTCAGACCTAAGCTCCTAATTTTTGAAACCAGTCTAAAGATGATCAAAAGAAAATGTAGACCAAATGCAGGAAGTTGAAAGAGAATCTCCTCTCGTCTCATGTTGTATCAGCACCTAAATATTAATAAAATAGTAAATTATTTATACCTTTGTGTTATTGTAGGAACATCTAAATTTATTACAACTTAAAAAGGCACACCTTCTTTGTTAATTTTAACTTTCAAAGTTATCACTTATTGAATTGTCGTTTGATCGGTCGTCTCCAGACGAAAGCTAATGAAAACACTTTCTATTTTTCTAAAGTCCTTTATTTATTATTAGACCGGTCGTCTCCGAACGAAAGCTAACGATTAACTGCTTTAAAATTCAATACAATTCTTCATCTGAATTTTCAGTCAACACCCAGTTTGTGGGATAAAACCAAGTTACGTTTGTTAAAAACTATTTATTTCAAATTGTATACTCTTAAAATGTCTTATTTCTCTCAAGAATAATCAGTCAGAATGTTGACTTTAAATTGATTTAAGATGTTGATAGTTTCTAACAAATTAAATCAATAATATTTGTTTTCTATTTTGTGTCAACCCTTAGGTTTGAATGTTTCGAATACGTGTTACTGATATTCCTGCTAGACGTGGAAAAATTTTTTTTGGCACTCATATACGAAACTCAGCCAGTTTAACTTGGCTTGTGAAAACAATTTTGTACTCAAGTACCTTTAACTCCGATAAAGATTGAAACTTGTGTGCCCTTTGTCGAATTCTAGCCTCTTTTAAATATTGGAATGATTTTATATACCTGTAGGATCACTTCATGAATAAGTGATTTCTACTACTACCTAAAGGGTAAAAACGGGACGTCCGTCTGTCACTAGGATGTATCTCATGGACCGTGATAGTTAGACAGTTGAAATTTTCACAAAAGATGTACTTCTGTTGCCGCTATTACAACAAATGTTAAAAACAGACTAAAATAAATATTTAA
The DNA here is from genome assembly GCA_946406115.1 of Apoda limacodes. NCBI lineage: Eukaryota > Metazoa > Arthropoda > Insecta > Lepidoptera > Limacodidae > Apoda > Apoda limacodes. The sequence continues at coordinate 27,583,920 of OX291556.1, forward strand.
GGGGGCTCCCATACAACAAACGTGATTTTTTTGCTCGATATTGATAACGGCAACAGGTAGATGCTTGAAATATTCACAGAATATTTAATTATATATTCACTTAAAGAAGAAAAAATTAAAATAAAACAAATATTTGAGAGGGGCTCCCATATAACAAACGTATTTTTTTTTTGCTGTTTTTATAGATAATGGTACGGAACCCTTCGTACGCGAGTCCGACTAGCACTTAGCGGATTTCTTCATAATAATTTTCGTGATGTCTATTCTTTACAAGTAAGGCTGAGCTCTTCTTGTGAATTAAAATTATTTCCGGCAGTAGTCATTACTCACCTTAACCCTTAACCCTAATACTTTTAGCGATCGGTCACACGGAAATCTAATTGCACACTACCTAAGGTAGGTATAATTTTTACAGGGTTTTAAATTTAAGATTACATTTCCAATTCGTAAGTAGAATTCTGTGATTTTGTGATTTTTCGGCCTCGATCGGGCTCAGCCGACTTAGTTCAGTTACTCAGACACGGTAAACAAGCACGTTTATCGTAGGTCGCAGTATCCTTAACCAACAGGCGGCTTGTTGTGCTCAAAGTCACAATTTTTTTACCCATAAACATTGCTCCCTGTTACCTATTACCTTGATAATTAATCACACTATAATATTATAAAGGCGAAAGTTTGTGAATGTGTTGGTATGTTTGTTTCTTCTTCACGCTGAAACGGCTAGACTAATTTTAATGAAATTTGGTACGGAGGTAGGTGACACCCTGGATTTAGATACAGGTATGCTACTTTTATTCTGAAAAAATATAGTATTTTCAAGGAATCAGATATGGTTCAATAACTGGATTTGGCGCGGGTGGAACAGTTACATTATAAATAATATATAATAACTAAAGTTTTTTTTACACTGACCGGCGCGGCGTGCATATTTAGTAACTACCTATAATGGGAACGGTGTTTAAATCCAATACTGTTACCATTGCCGCGCGCGTATGTGTTGTGTGTCACGCAATACCACAACATACCTATGCGAGCGGCAATGGTAAAAGGCATGAGAAATAATACATAAAGGCTAAAAAATGGATTTCGCTTGAAGTTACAAAATAAGCACGCCGATAACCGGGTCATGTCTGATTTTTTTTATATAAAACTGACGACATAGTTCAGTAAAATATATTTTTCTATCGCTTATAGCGCATCTATATACCTATAAAAGTGCAAATAAACACCTTCCACTGACTCACCGACTCATCGATCGCTTGAATGTGTAAATAGGTAATAGATAAATGATTCACTCGCAGCCTAGTTGGTAGTGTGGCCGACAGCTGTGCACAGGGTGTGGGTTCGATTCCCGCACAGGACAAACAGTTTTATAATAAACATTTGTGATTTGAGTCTGGGTGTAATTATGTATGATATGAATGTATTTACAAAAAAAAAGTAATATATGTATGTATCCTTTGTCTGGTATCCAAAACACAAGCTTTGCTTACTTTGGGGCCAGTCGGCGCTGTGTGTAATGTCCAGATAAATTTATATTTATAATGATACCTACGTGATATTGAGAAGCAGTGCTCTGGGTATTGAGAAACGTCTCCATTTGGTCAGCGGCTTTTATAGCTGCATCTTTCTCAGCAGTTGTGGCTAGAAAATAAACTGTCTGAGCTATGGCGATAGGTCTCCCCCCGTTCACTCGTTCCGGAGGATCTAGTGTATTATTGTTTTTCTCTGCAAATAGTTTTTTTTTAAATTTGACGCTTATTTAAAACAGGTATCAAATACCTAAAAAAAATATAAGATGTCACTCATGATACTGCTTTTAGTTACCTATTGAAGACTTGACAGTAAATTTACTTCTTTATTACTGTTTTTCTTTTATATTGTATTTATTACTCTATGTTAAGTATTGATTACCTACTGACACTTCGGTGAAGGAAAACATCGTGAGGAAACCTGCATATTTAAAAAAAAGACTCATATAAATACCCTCGATAAGGGGAGGCCGTGCCCACAAAAGGCTGGTAAGGATTAAAATTATTAAGTTACTACTTTTGATTTATGATGGATAGGTTCCTACGTAATTAACAAAGTAAATTTACTTAATGTTCGAGTTTGTCGCTCAATATCTTTTATTTTGTAGCCCACTTCTCCACTGCACTTGGATAAGTTGAGGTGCCATTTTTAATTTAGATAGGTAGGTAGCGATTCAACAAACGATTGCGCGCCCGCGCGCCTAAACGTGTTAACGTCACGGATAACACTAAATTTTGATTTATTTTATTTTACCTAGAAGTTGATTGAGTTTGGTACTTACGCCGCCCCACCTGGCGCCCGCTGCGCAGGCTTTCATTCATTTTTTTTATTCAATCAATCAAAGTAGGTACCGTTGTGGTCTATGCACTTTTGCCATTTTATAGGAAGTTCATTGATCCCTTTGCTGAAAAAATTGCGGAAGCGAGAATCAACAAAATCTTTGAAGGTGATTTGGACTGCCTCATTTGAATTGTTTTTTTTTCCAATTAAGAAATTATCCAAACTCCGAAAAAAGTGGTAATAGGTTGGAGCAAGGTCCGGAAGGTATAGTGGGCGATGGAGACATTCCAATTCTAGCACATCTAGGTTTGCCACCGTCTGTTGTGCAGTGTGTAGTCTAGCGGTGTCCTGAAGCAGCAGTGGGCTAGAGCGGTTGACCAATCTCGGCTGTTTAATGGCTAGCTTTTCCATCATGGTTTCTAATTGTCTCCAATACAGATCTGCCGTAATCGTCTGACCAGATCTTAGGAAGCTGTAGTGGATGACACCAACGCTGGTCCACCAGACACTAACCAGTACCTTTTTTTGAGTCAACTTTCGCTTGGGACAAGATTTAGCCGGTTCTCCTGAATTTAAACACTGTGTTGAGCATTTTCGATTATCGAATAGGATCCATTTTTCATCACAAGTAATGATACGTTTCAAAATCCTCTCGTTATTGTGACGGTTGAGTTACGTGACGCAGCAGTCGACGCGTGTTTGTTGGTTTGTTTCACTTAATTCATGCGGTACCCATTTTTCAAGCTTTTTCAATTTTCCAATTTGTTTTAAATGATTCAAAATATCACGCACACCGAAACCTGCAACTAACTCTGACGTGGATTGAGATAGATCCGATTCCATTATCACTTTCAATTCCTCATTGACAACTAGGATCTCCAGCCGTCCACGAAGTTGGTTCTGGACGTCAAAATTTCCAGAAATATAGCGTTGGAACCAAAAACGTACTGTATTTCCTCTTACAGTGGCTTCTCCGTACACATCATTAATCCTTTAAGCTGTTTTTGCAGCGCTAGTCCCACGTTGGAATTCGTATTTGAAAATAATGCGATATTTTATGTTTTCCATATTGAGCACAGAACGATTTTACAGAATTATTGCATTCGAAACACAAATAGACAAGCTTAATCGTCCTTTTCGCAACAAGACTGAAGAAAACAAAAAAGATGACGCGAGTATTTTTAATCGCTGATCGACACAAGCACACGTAATTCAAATTTCGTTAACTGTATGTCTGACGACCTTTTACGCGTATTTTGAAAAGACTGCTTAAAATTTTTTGAAATTGTCCTTAGTAATTTTTTTGTAACTGATAAAAGTGAGAACCAGCGCCTTAACGAAGATCTAAAGTACCTATTTCCGAAGAAAAACCAAAAATTCGAGTTGCTCCTATATCAGTTACCCTGTTTTACATATTTGTTTCACCATAGTTAATGATCCTTCGAGCCGTATTCCTTTTCATTAATTTATATTTAGAAATAAAAATATATTTACGCTTATTCCCATAATTTAAACGTTAACATACGCATACGCTATACTCATTTATATAAATTTATCTTTAAACGCATACGCCCTTATCTATTTTTAATTTATTTTGCAAAATCAATCACACTTATTACGCTTGTTTCCCATAATAGTTTATTAGTTAAAATCTTTCGAACTTAGCATTTGAAACAGCTGTTTCAATATTTTATACGTTACCGTACCTACCTATTACGTTCTAAAAAACACTGATATAGAATTTACAATATTGCTATGCTTAGTTATAAAAGGCAAAGCTTATGTCAATTATTGCAGAACATATACGATTTCAGTTTTAGGGCTTTCGACGCGAATTCAAAAAAGCTATTTCTTATACGCCTTCAGTTGTTGAAAAAACTACGCACTGAATTCACTGAAGTTATTTAACAATTAAACATGGCCATTTTAAGTAAAAATCCAAAGGCTATTTCAGTTTTTATGTCTTTATTATCTTTTGACAAATTGTATTGTCTTGTAAAATCGGTGGGAAAATACGTCAAATATCAGCAAAAATAAACGAGAAATCCATTGACTTTGAAGTTTTGAATAAAAAATTGCCTCATTTAGAACCTACTAGGTTTTGATGGCTCACCTAACAAGTGGCATTTGTATTACGAAAATTTTGCATCACTTATACACTGAAATACTAATTTATCTAATTCGGAAGAAGTACAACACCTTGCTGGCAAACCTTCCGGAAAGCACTAAATATATGCGCGGGAATCGCACCAGTAGGTACTATTTACGAAAATCTTTTTAATACAATGTTTGACAGATTCCAAAGTCATCAATAAACCATGGACATATTTTTTGAATACTTTTGTTCCGCTCTCCCTGCACAAAAACAGTTGAATATCGACAATTTAGCTGATTTTATCATTACGCACATCGCACTGAATAAACAAGATAAGGAAACAGTTACCTCGTTAGAACAATCTTACCGCGAGAACTTGTAACAATTTTTCAAGAAACAAAGTAAAATTTATATGTTGCACACACCGTCTGCTATAAAATAAGTATCTTCACTCTAATAACGAACCGCAAACGCAAAATTATAAAAAACCTGGTCAGAAATACAATAATTCTAAAAATCTGCAGTCTGTCGTTGTAAGTAGCAATAACGCCGCTGCTAAGTGCTGGCTATGTAAAATTGAATCTGCTATTCATCCTCCTTATTTTCTTAAATATCTATCCACTTTCTTAAATTAGATACCGTTTCCCGCAACAGTTTGGTAAGAAAAAGACTTTTGTGTGAATTATTTAAGATTCCACAATGTTAGGTACTGCAAATCTAAGAAAACCCCATTTACTGTGGTCCCACAATTCCATAACACTCCCCATTCCATCTCCAAGACCATTGGGATCCTTGGTGTTGACATCTCCAGCGAAGATCAATTCCGAGATCATCTGCAAAACAAGGTGAAGCTGGCGTCCAAAAAACTTGGTGTACTCAACAGAGCGAAGCAGTACTTCACGTGGGGCAAAGGTTACTGCAAGTCGCAAGTCCGGCCCTATATGAAGTACTGCTGCCACCTCTGGGCGTGTGCACCCGGTTACAAGCTTGGCCCTTTTGACTCGGTTCAACGACCGGCTGTGAGAATTGTTGACGATTCCAAACTCACTTGTACAATGGGTTGTGTTCGGAGGAATTATTCGAAATGATGCCTACGGCTACTTTCTACAACTGCACTGCACGCCATTAGCAGGGAATTCATTCTCACACTTTAGAACCGAAATAGGTACTACAGTGCGGTTTCAAAGAAACTTCCTCCCGCGAACGCTTGTGTTGTGGAATAAGCTCCCTGCCAAGATTTTGTCCAAGGACTCCAAGGGTTCTTCAAGAAAGCAATTATTGAATTTCTGAAGGGTTGGCAACGCGCTAGTGATACCCCTGGTGTTACAAGGCTCTATAGTCTACGGTGACTGCTAACCATCAAGCACACCGTAAGCTTGTTTGCCACAAACACACACACAAAAAAAAAACGTCTAAAACCACTCTAGTTTTTGACCATATCGACGTTCGCTAACATTCGCGATAGGCCTGTAATTCAATGGATCTGGTCTATCTTTTTGGGCACCGGGTGCACATTCGCAGTCGTCCATGAAGACGGAAATTGCCTAGTATGGTAAGAATGCATGAAGAAGCGCGTGAATACAGGACATAACTCAGAAGCACACTGTTTAAGTCTGGCTCACTCGACTTATGGACTTCTAGAGAAAGCAAAGCCCGCCGGACCTCCCATTGTGTTATGAAGATTTCCCGTATGGTCTTACCGCACCACGGTATAGTAGGTGGTACAGCACCTTCGTCGTTCATATTCGAGTTGGAGGTCAAGAGACTGCCCAATAGATCGGCTTTCTCTTTTACCATATGGGTCAAGACACCATCGGTCTTGCGCAGTGGTAGTAACGACGACTGGCAGAAGTACTCCTCGGCAGCTTTAGCAAGCGTTCATAAAGCACGACTCCCAGAGGGATAGCTCGTAAGTCGCCCACCTATTTTGCCGATGAATTAGACTTTAGCTCAGGCAGTTGCTTTCTTACTGAACCTTGAGGCAGCATTTTATTTGGTTCAAGCCTCATACGCAGTTTGCTTTACAATTTTAGCATCTCTGTAAGATCTATTTAACCACGGTCGTGTTTTGACACCAGCAGCTACTCGCAGGTTGGGAATAAAACATTCCATACCAGTGAGGATTATCTCAGTGACTGCGGCTGCGCAGACTTCAGGATCTTCTGAGCTACAGCAGAGCTGCCTCCACGGGTATGATGCATAAAATGTTCGCAATCCATCTCAGTCTGCCTGCCAATTAGTTGGCCCAGATAGATCGGGTTGTGTGCATGACATTTAAGTCCGAACCAGAGAGAGATCCGAGAAGCCAAGAGGCACATCCACTGAGATGGAATATCCGTCAGGACGTGTAGTCACTAGAAGGTCCAGTAAGGAGATCGTATTGTTCTCTATATCTGGTATTCTAGTTGGAGAAAGTACCAGCTAAGAAAATACACCCAGACTCAAGACAAATACGAATACTATATCACATTAATGTTTGTCCAGTGCGGGAATCGAACCCACACCCTCTGCATAGCAGCTAGCCACACTGCCAACTAGGCTGCGAATGATCTCCCATATTATGTGAAATCCATGACATTGTCTTATTTGCTGATGACGCCTCTTTACTTTTGAAAGTAAAGAGACTACAGACATATTATGTTCTTAAACAATATTTATATTTATTATAATTAATTATATATATTATAAAAAAACCAAATGTGTTAAATTTAGATAACCAAATGTTAGTCAGATAAAAACATTATAAATATTAATGGCAAGCAATCACAACTTGTTCATTAAAGGCATAACGCTGGACTCCAAACTTCAATGGGGTCCTCATATTCATAACCTATCCAAAAAACTTAGCTCTGCTGTGTATGCGATCAACAAAATAAGACAATTGACCGATGTCGAAACTGCAAAAATAGTATATTTAAGCTTTTTTCATATTTTAATGTCAAAAAGACTAAATAAATATTTTTGTTACAAAAACGGGCAATTCTTGCTATTTTTAACTTAGGATCTAGGATATCTCTGAGGGATATGTTTAGGGAAGTAATTATTTTAACTTTAGCGTCGCAGTATTTATATGAAAATCTTTTATATGTACATAAAATATCAATAGTTAGCTACGTTCACATAGTAAATACTAGAAGTAAAAATAAGCTGTTGGTGCATGATACACGTCTTCAAAAAATAAGTAACTCTTTGTGGGGCAATGTAGTAACTTTTACAACAAAGTTCCTAATAATATAAAAAAAAACTATCAATAAGTAAATTTGAATCTTTTATCAAACTACTACTTCAAAAAATAATATTTCATAACTTTGTCGATTCAAAAGTGTTGTCTTGTGATTAACCGCTTTTTGAAGCTATTAAAATACTTCGGCATGTAGGTATATTTATTTATTTATTTATTTGGTCTGCCAAATGTGATTTAACATTAGGAACTTATGACTTATAACAAGCTTAGAATGCTAATCCAATAACAGGCAAACTCAACATGCATAGCGTTTATGTTAACAAGCGACTTAGCTAATAAGTTTAAATCAAAATATGGAGAGAACGTTGAAATAAGAGTACAATAAACTACAATGAAAAACAAAACACGATAACAAACTTAAAAGTTAAAATTTAGGGGGATATTCATACAAAGCTTTTCTAAATAGATATAGTGATGACGAAAGAACGTCGACTTTTTCTGATCTAAAGAACTTATTGTGTTCACGATAAATTCTGGGTATCACACCGTGATGGCCAATGTTTGTTTTATATACTTGTATGGCAAAGGGATGAATATTATCAAACCTCTGTCCAAGACGAGGAACAAGAAAGTGTATTTTCTAGTAGTAGAGGACTATCTAGAAGATCTGAGAGAATTTTAAAAAGAAGTATTTGGTCAGCTACCCAGCGGCGATCTTCAAGAGAATTAATTTTGAAAAATGTTAATCTATCCGCGTAACTTTGCAGCGTATGTAATTTGTGACCATGAACTGACAAGAAAAACAGGAAGCGCTTTTGTACTTTTTCTATTCTGTCAATGTAGCATTTATAGTAGGGATTCCATGCACTACAGCAATATTCTAGTGTACTACAAACAAGAGCATTATAAATGAATATGAGAGCAGTTCTATTCTTAAAAGTCTAACAATTACGCTACATGAATCCTAACATTTTAAATGATCTATTAATAATGTTTTCCATCTGTGGAATAAAGGAAAATTTTAATCTAGTACTTCGCCAAGATTCCAGATTTCATCGACTTCGTCTAAGTTGCGATTATTTATATAATAACATGTTTTTAGAAAAATCCGCTTCCGATGAAATTTTATATGTTTACATTTTTGTATATTAAAAGTAAGTTTACTCAATTCGGCCCACTTTGAAATTTTGTTTAAATCTTTTTGTAACAAAACAGAATCATCAAAAAATTTGATGATGATCCTATATATTTTCAGGTCATCCGAAAAAGTGAAAATTTTGAATGTTTAATTTTACTGCCTAGGTCGTTAATAAATATCGAAAATAATATTAGGCCCAAAAGAGAGACTTGGGGACTCCTGACGTGACATAATAGTTATATGATTCCTGACCGCAAACAATTACTTTTTGGGTTCTAGAATTTAAGTATGAAGAAAACCAAAAGAGGAGGGATCCATGAATTCCAACGTTCGATAATTTGTTTAATAGTAAATCATGTGCCACCCGTTTAAAGGCTTTGCTAATGTCGGTACAGCATCGATTTACAAGGACTTATCCAAGGATTCGGATATTTCACTGATGTAGCAGCAAATATTAGATAATGTCGACGTATAACTTCTGAAGCCGTGTTGTTCTTGCATTAAGAGAGGTTTTACGAGGTAGCTTAAAAAAGCTATATACAAGGGACTCATAAATTTTGCCAAAAATACATAGTATGGAGAGTGGTCGATAATTAAGAACACCGTTCAATGTACCACTTCTAGGAATGGGGATAACATTTGCCAATTTCCAAGCAGAGAGAAAGGTTCCTTTATTAAGTGAATAGTTAAAGATTATTTGAAGTGGCACGGCTAGAGCCTTAGTTAGCAGACTTTTTTATAAATACTGCTGGGATATTATCAGAGCTAGCACCTAGGTTTATTTTAAGCTTTTTTATAGCTTTTTCGATAGATGAAATCGCAATGTGTACTGATCCCAAAGTATTATGAAATACATTTTTTTTTCTTAGGAAAGGCGATCAACCAACATGGTTGAATTACTAGTATTTGACACAAAAACAGACGAGAATTGTTTAGCAAAAGCGTTACATATGTTCAGCGGTGTTGAGAAGGTCTCTGTGCATTTTATTAGGAATGGTAGCCGCTCCTTTGCGTTTGTTGTTTATAAATGACCAGAAACGCTTCATATTATTATTTGAAATTTCATTTTCGATGTCACGCATATAATTACAGTAACATGATTTAGTTAGTGTGTGTACTCTAGTTCTTGCAAATTCGTACTCGATTACATCTCTTGGGTTTTTATAGCGTTTGAACTTATTATGACATTTATCTTTTTCCTTGATTATTTTTATAAGTTCCCTCGTATACCATACAGGATATTTTTTTTGTTTTATTGGTGGTACAAGAGACGTGCTTTTCAATTATGTTCCATAAAATATCATAAAAAGTTTTAACCATGACTTCAACATTATTTTGCGATAAAAGTTTTGTTTTTTTGCCAGTCGACATTGCTTAATTAATTATTTTTTTTATACCACTAAGGTTGCAAACAAGCACACGGTGCACCTGATGGTAGGGGTTACCGTGGCTTATGGACGCTTGCAACACCAGAAGTATCACTCGCGCGTTGCTGACCCTTCAAAATTCCAATAACTTCTTTCTTGAGGAACCTCATACTGTATACCTTAGAGAAAACCTTGGCGCGTACGCGACCATTTCGGTTCTAAAGTGTGAGAATGAATTTCCTGCCATTCATTATTAATTGCTTCATAAAATTGAATTTGTTTACTTTATTCTTGCTTAATCGAGTTACTAGGATTTCAAAATTTATTAATAAAGGTGAATGTTAATAGTCTATTTTGGTGCGAGCTGTAGTTTGTAGTGTACTCCAGTAGTCCTATATAGCGTACCAATATGTGGGACTTAATTGAATACCTAATGTATTCATAGAGAAGTAGCTATACGTCTAATTATCTGTTGGATATACAAAAATAAGATAGTCAAACATTATAAATAGATAAACATAAATTGGGGTTCGAAATAATTGCGCGGTAAAAGATAAGACAGCGCTGCATTAGATATATGTCTATCGTAGATTTTGTTTTTAGAATGGTAAAGTAGCTTAAAACAGTACGACTCGCGGTGTAAAAATAATAATAAAACTGTGTGCCCAAATCGAATGATCGTCACGTGACCATGTCATGCGATGACGTCACAAAACCTCTTTGAAGTCGAATTAAAAAATACGGGAAATAGGGATATCTCGTAATTAGTGCGTGTAAAAGAGATAAAAAAATAAAAATCGTTCGCTCGCTGGATTTTGGCGCCACGGCGCTGGAGACTGTCGTGACAGAGTCCTCTCTCTCCCATTCGAAATTCAAAATTCGTGAGTGAAGCGCGCGATTTTGCATAATGGAGTGTTTCCCGCCTTTTTTGAGTCGAGTAATACGGAAAGCGTGCCACCTCCCACATTCTTAATTAGAATTTTGACTGTGCTTCCCGCGTTTTTCTTAGTAAATAGTGTTTGCAATTACAAAGTGCAAATGTGAATAAATAATAAAACTTTAAGTGGTTATTTACATTGAATTAACATTGAACCGTGTACCCGTGTGTAACCGTGAAGGTGTTAGGATTGTTCCGGTTGGCAGATTTTTGGTGGCTCGTCGATCGATCCTTTCGAAGTAAGTGGGTTAGTTTTATTTCTCAGGGGAAATAATTAAAGCAAAAGCATTAAAATTCCTTCTGAGTACAGCTATTTATCTAGAAATTCATTTGAAGAGTTTCTATATGAATTGTTGTTGGGTAGGTAAATTATTAATAATAATGATGCTTTTGTTATGTGTTCCCAAAATATGTTTTGCATGTGAAAATTATAAAATTACCTAACCTAGAGATGAGTGATAGGGTATGTGCTAACGGTTTAGGTACACAAATCACACACTGATGTTGTGGCAAACCGTACATAGGATATCTAGAGTTCTACTCTCGCATTTTAAGAATGTTATAAAATCATTAAATTTAATAGATAACTACCTAAATTACTTAAAAATTAAATTAAATGGGCATAATAAAATACAAACAAAATACATGCCTTGGTTGACGATTTTAAGAACATGGCGCCGGGTCTAATTATTATTCTCGAATTTTACCTAACAGTGATAACTGTGAATTACCATTTTGTACGATTTAATTAGTGATTTTGATTGACAAGGGCACTAAATTTAGTACCTTACAGATTGAGTAAAGATTTTCCTTAATAGAATTGTAACCTACTGTACGGGTTTTTTATGACATATATGTATTAGGTAAGTGTTTCTTTCGAAAGTAGTTAATGGGACTGTAATGTCACAACCCTTTGATGATAACGCTTCGTCAAAAGACCTAGGGATGTCGCGGTTAAAGTAAGATCTCTCCATTTTAATATCAGTATTAGAATAGGAATGGGTAGTAAGTAATGAGTAGAATAGGGCAGGTCTTCGTGTGACGGCGAAGCTCGAGTACTAGGGTGTGAGTAGAGCTGGTTTACATTTAGGTCTTACTAGCTCAGCTCCACCCTACTCCAAGATAGTTAAAGAGGTAGTTTAAATTTTATGAGTTCTAATCCGAATCAGAGGATATAAATGATAAAGAAAGAAATCTTAATTTTGGTGTGTCTAGTAGGTAGTTGTATGAGATACCTATTCAATACTTACCTATCTAAACTGTTAGCATAAATTGGTCCGGATTAGTTTTCGTCAAAGTAATAAGTGATAAGTTGTCGGGATACAGATTACTCCTTTCTTTTGGGAAGTTCGTTTTGTTAATAAATAAATCATTGTGGAGACGAATAGAATAAGAATTATATATCTTTAGATTTTTGAATTTACTTCTTTATAATTTACTACGTCTATTTTAAATATGTAACAAGTTATGCCAAAACAATGATAATAAAAAAAATATATTTTAGAATTGCTTTCTTCTTTTGATATAAAAAGAAAGAAAAACATTAACGGTAATCTTACTGAGACAATGACTGAACCTGGGTACGACATAAGTCAACTTTGACCGAACAAATTAAACATGGATTTGTTTAAGGTGACATTAGTTAGTCTAGGGTCTGTCCATTTCTTCTTCGTAGAAAATCCTATTGTCATAGCGTATTATTATCCAGGTAGTGCCCCCCTTAATAACTGATGAGCCGGGGGGGGACCCCAACCTACCGGCGAAACGCGAAGGTTCTAATCACTCAAAATGCCTATTGTTGATCTGACTAAAGTGTAAGATTTTTGAGTGAGCAATGTTTTCATTACTGACTGAATAGTAGGAAAGTACCTACTAAGACGGGTTACCTACCCATATAAATTGGCGTTCTGTCGTCATAATTATCTTAATTGACTGTGACAAATTATTTAAAGAAATTCTATTTATTGAAAGTAAATAAGGGTAGTTATGGGGAAGGTTATTGTATTAGGAATCTACTTAATCAAGGTCAGTGTGACGATTTAATTTAAATTTATAATCATTACTAGGACGTATTATAATAGCTATCTTAGATAGATATATCACTCGTGTGTTTTTGTCCTTGTTACCAATCAGATTGAATTGTTGTAAGTTGCTCACTTCCATAAATTGTAAAATTTTACGACCTATTTAGGTTTTGAAATTATCAGGAACAATGAAATTTTCATCAGAAACTTGCATATTATTTGGAATTATTGAGTTCCAGTCTAGTTTATCTAAATTAAGATCGCCTAAAATAAGAAGATCATGATTAAGTAGTTGTGAGGCGGAGTCGGTAATTAATTCAAGTTGAGATTCTAATTTCACTGCGGACAAATTGTTATTTAGTTACTTCGTTAGCCTTGAATTTAAGAGGAAACCAAATATCTTCGCAATTCGATTCTAGAGATGAATTTCTGTAACTAGTTATATTTTTAGCTACAGCAATCAGAACACTACCGCCGTCCAATTTGGAACTGCTATAGCTATAGTGGTGCTACGATCCCTTCTATAGATTGTATATTTATCATTAAGTACTTCGAGATCATTAATGCTTCCGCTTAGTCAAGTTTCTGTCATAACTATGACGTCAAATGCACAGTTTAAACTAGATAAATACAATTCCTTCAACTTACCACGAATGCTAAGAACATTCTGATAGTATAATTTTTATTATTGAAGACTTACAGCTTATGAGCAATGACATGCAAAAAATAAAAATTAGATGTTCTTTTTATGGAGCTCGTTAAAAGTTTCGGTATTTTCGATCCAAACCGTTGGTAATGAATCATCCTTCTGCAGTAATATCCTGCCATTATGAATCCAAATGCATTTATAATGGTGCTTCTTCCAAAAGATTTGAGCTTGGGCATGCAGTGTTCGGTTGATGTTGAGAAGGAAATATACCCAGGAAAGATGTTGGAATCATTGGCATGGTTAAAGTAAAAACGCAAACTGATAGTTATATACTCGTAAGGCCTGTTGTAAAAGTTTCCCCTCTCCTCTCCCAACTCAATAAGCTTTGCCTTACTCTATTAATTCTCTTAGTTCTTATTAATTTCGTATTATTTTGCTATATTTATGCATATATCCTAAAGAATAGTCTTCAGGCCGGGGGTAATTATGGTAACGCCGCTTATTCATTCCACTCAAACACAGATTATCATAATTGTATGTAATATATATCTTTTCTTTTCTTAACCCTCTTTCACACAACAACACTGAGCGAGAAAGAAGAGGCGAGGTTTTTCATACGCTGATTGACGCGAGCACGCGTCATTCAAATTTCGTTAACTGTATGTCTAACGACCCTTTACACGCCTTTCGAAAAGACTGCATTATAAATTTAGGAATTCTCCAAAGTAAATGTTTTTGTAACTGTGGTGAAAGTGAGAACCAGGTGGAGGATTTTCAAAGAAAAACGAGTAATTCGAGTTACTCCTATATCATTTATCCCTTTTTACATATTTGTTTCACCAAGATGAGTCATAATGAGATGAGATTTATTAACTGGTAAAATTTTATTCATTCGACAAAATGCAATATAAGTCAAAAGTCCGGACAGAAGACTAAATGTCCGGATACGTTCAGACAAATCCGAACGGATAGTAACCCTACGCGGGTATTTGGTTCTGACGGAAAATGGCACCAGTCTAAATACGCTTAGACTACTGAATGTCACGAACACAGTTTCCTTAAAATGTCTGAAGTAAGTGAGGCTCGGCTGGAAGCCAGGCCAGAACCATTAAGCTATCGGTCCAAGCGTAAAGTGAGTCGATCCGCGTCGCCCACAGGTCTCGGCTGCGTGAGTTAGGAGCTTAGAGACAAGGTGAGCGGCGCAACTTAAGCTACGGTACTATCGTCTGACTTGACTTGATCGGCGCGACTTTGGACTTGGACATGATTGCGGCGTACCCTATTTCGGATGCGTCTCTGAACCAGTGATGCGAGTAGGAGTAGGTGACAGCGTTCGGTATCACAACACAGCGTGGTTTTTGAACACGTTCTAAGTATCCATCATTGATTCCTACGAAGCGGTAAGTGAGGCATCAATTGGATCATCCCACTGCACTCCGTCCATAAATAAGTCTTGTAGGAACGACTTAAAACGTAGGACCACGAGTCCACAATAACCGCACTGGTTGTACATACGGGCAATGGTACTTCAGACGAAACGTTAAGTCGTGGTGTGCTCAGTGGCATATTTAATTTATAAGAAATTGTGTCCGTAGTTATTTCAGCTCTGGCATACCCAAATGAGTTAAGTTTGCAAGAATTTGATTAATTTTGTTACAGTTCTGAGAACACTTTTCAACGTGAACGTTATAGTTTAACCCTTAATTAAATTAAATTAAGTGTATTTGGTAAAATTATAATATGATGGGGAAAAAAATACAGACACTCTATTTTTGGGCTTTAAATCAAATTGCTTAGTAAAGTAAGAGTGCTACACTTTTGATTCTTATTTTATTAAATATATATTTATATGACCAAGTAAATTGGCTAATTTTACAGTTTTTAATCAATATTTTATACCGACGAAAAATCGAGATTTTTAACGTGTGGTCACGTGGTAGCGTACGCTGCAATAGTGTTATATGTCTTTGTACACTTGTGGAAACGGTAGGCTTTTGCTAGGGTATGCCATAGCCTTAATATAATCACGAATGAGATGTAGTAAGACTAAGAGAAAACAAGATGGACTGCTTGGATCGCACCGCATGTGTTACTTTTGAAAAGCAGCAGTCACTGTTATAGAGAAAACTGATGATTTTTCCTCCCCTGCACACTTATTGCACCTGCAGTACTTTAGGATACACAAGTGATTTATCTTGGAAAATGCTATAGAAATTTTAAATAATTTATCATTTGCAGTACTAATCACGATTTTTAATATATTATGTAAAACGATATTTGTACATCGCCACTAAAAGTCCAAACTTTTTTGAATTATACTAGCTACGAGCCTCGTAAGAGAATATTGCGACTATAATCTGTGATCATTTTGATTATAATATTAACATTTCACCTCGTACGGGTACATTGCGACTATAATCTGTGAACATTGGAGTATGATACCTACATACGTATGAAGTTTGCGCACATTATATGAGGTGCATGTTTCTGATTGTAAGTTTGTACTAAATTGCTTCAGATGGTACCTAGATGAGCAATCTAATCTGTAAGGTTTTTTACATTTGCGCGAAGGTAGGGTCCGAAGTCTGACTACAAAAGACCATAGAATAAAGTATAGTAATTTATTTATTTTTCAGTAATGGAACTTGTAGGACCAAAATACCGCAAAATGGTTTCTGCAGCCATGAACACTTATTTCACATTTGGTCAAGCTCTGATGGGTCTCCTTGCTTGGGTGCTTCAAGATTGGAGACGTCTTACTCTTACACTTTACTTACCACAGGTGCTGAGTATATTTTATCTCTGGATCGTCCCCGAGTCAGTGCGGTGGTACATGAGTAAAGGACGCTACGAGGAGTCAGAATCGATTATTAAAGACGTAGCTAGAGTCAATAAGACAGCTTTATCTGAAACGTCATTACAAGCTTTGAGAACAGCAGAAGAGGAACGTAGAAAAGAGACAGATAATAGAAAGTATGCAGAAACATGGCTAGTATCGCAAGTTTTTCGGCACAAGACAATCCTGGTCCGATGCTTAGTGGGACCAGTGTGGTGGATAACTTCTGTGCTGATCTACTATGGGCTCTCTATTAATGCAGTTAACATGTCCGGCAATGGATACTTAAATTATGTGGCAGTCTGCTTAATAGAAATCCCTGGATTATGGGCAGCCGTATTGCTCTTGGACAAGATAGGTAGGAAGCCAGTGCTTATTGTGTCATTTTGGATTTGCGCAGCTTGTCAAATAGCATATATTGTTTTGCCTAAAGGTACGTATTGAAATATTTTATTTTTATTGTTTCAAACATGATCCCAAGTATCCAAAGTAAAAGCATTCATTATACTGTCCTGGAGGCTCAATAGGCATAAGGCAAATAGGTATTTATAGAAGAAATGGTTGATACAGCTTATTAAAGTATGACATAAAATTAATTTGATTTTTTGTTTGAGTTTATGTAAAGCATTGAACAGGTATTGTTAGGATTTTTTTCAACTATGTGTTATTATAGAGATGAAAGTACCGCAGTTTTCGTCTAGATATTAACAGGTGGATACAAGTCGTGAGTAAAGCGACGTAATGACTTCAAAAATATCTTTTCTTTTGATTACCTATAAATGAAAATCCTTCACCCTTAGTCACCTGTCGTGTTCAGAGCGTCCGCTGCTTTGAGAGAGGGTATGATGGTTAATTGCTAATAGTAGAATTTAATTCTCAGTAAGTAAATCGGGTAAAAATAATAATAATGCTGTAATTTTCTATAAAATAATAATATTCAATTAAAATTCGAGTTATTAATATTTAATGCTTTTCGCCCATACATACGAACTTAGGTTCATATTCCACGTCATACGCAAAATTTGTCGGACTGTAAGGTCCTCTTAAGGCTGCAGTTCAGCTCCAGCTGTGCACGACATATCATTTTAGTCGTAATAAGTGAGGATTTCAGGTAGTTTTAAACAATTACTAGTAAAAGATTTTAATTCTGTTTTCTTTTTATTACATCAGAGAATGTTTCTTGTTTACCGTTTTTTAATATAGTTCAAAAAAAAGCAAGTATTATTTCGATAAAATAATGAAAATTGTAACAATCAAAACATTTTTTTTTACTAAATTGCGACTTAAAGTGAACTAGGTATATTTAAAAACGATAAGCGTTCTGTGATGTAATAAAAAGAAAAAAGAATTAAAAATCTTTTATCCCACCAAAACTATTTTTATGTAAAATGTTGCCAAGACGAGGCTCGCACAGTTAAAAAGTTATCAGATCTCATGTAAAGCCCAGCTTCTAACGCTACACGCCCTAATTCTACAAGCTCTTACTTTACAAACTCTACGCCTTATTCAAAATACGTGTCTTGACCGTTTCGTTACTACAAAACTATTGTATAACAGAAAAGTATTAACAGTTAATCATTTTTTCACCTTACACCCATGTGACGGTAGCGAAAAGGCCAAGTCACATATATTGACTAAGGTGTAGAGTTTGTAAAGTAAGGGCTTGTAGAGTTAGGGCGTGTTGAGTTATAGGCGAGGAGCCAGCAATCCTGAAAGACCCGTCATCGCGGATTCTAAAATTTTTAATGAAAATTTATAGTTTATACTCACACGTATAAAATGCGCTTGGTCGGCTTGGATTTTATTAGCCGGTAATGATTTAAATAAATTATATATGGTTAAATTCATTAAATGTTTTACCATCATCGTGGATTTTAATTTTCCTATGGGTGATTTTGTGCAAAATGTTGTACTTAATTAGAAAAAATCGGCCGACCAACATTTTTTAGCCGGAAAGGGTTCGCAACCCTATTTAAATGATATTAGAGGAGGTAAAATTTCTCCGTTATCACGGATTTCTTTTTTTTTTTTATTTTACGCGTTTTAATATCAGTTTTAAAAATATCTTGATATGCCTGCTTAGAAATAGCCGGAAGAATCGCGCATACCAGTTTTTATTATTTCGCTAAGCATCATGCATTGTACTACTTTGAAGACTCTTTCTTTTGGAGTAATTTATTTCCTCTGATTTCTCTCTTAAATTTTTATTTTATATAGTTTAATATAGGAAAAAGGAAATGTAGGAAAATTTATTTACGAATTTATTCAAAAATTTATTTAAAGGAAATGTAGGTAAATTTTAATTTAGTTGATCGCATAATAAATTAAGGTTGATACAAAGATTACGTTTGATTTAATTTTATTTATTAATTATCATTTACATCGTTATCATCCATATTAAAACTTCTTTCTTCTTCTGATGATACTTTACCTTCTTCTTCTTCATCTTGTTGGCAAATTAAAACTTCTTCAACTTTTAACGGCACCGATGGGCCAATGTACCACAATGGTTCAAGTTTACTGGATTAATTTAATTGCCATCCACATTCCGTTGGTTCGTATAAAATACAAATAGCTTCAGTAGCATTTTGCCACATAGAGTTTACAAACATAGTGCGTAAAATTTTTTGCATTAATGTTTTCCAACATGGAGGAATATTACTTAAATTGAAATTTATTATACCTTTATAAAATTCTTCTTTGTCACATGTACTTGCAAATTTTTTTAAAAATAATTCAAATCTTGCAGCATTCACTGTTTATTGGTTATTTTATACATCTCATTTGTAAACCTTTGTACTGAATCTGTAATTTGTTTATTATTTATGTCTTCTGGATTCGTCAAATGCTCAAACATATTTTGGTATTCTTCATTTTGTAAGCAGGCATACCAAGATATTTTTAAAACTGATATTAAAACGCGTAAAATAAAAAAAAAAAGAAATCCGTGATAACGGAGAAATTTTACCTCCTCTAATATCATTTAAATAGGGTTGCGAACCCTTTCCGGCTAAAAAATGTTGATCGGCCGATTTTTTTCTAATTAAGTACAACATTTTGTTTGTGCAAAATCACCCATAGGAAAATTAAAATCCACGATGATGGTAAAGCATTTAATGAATTTAACCATATATAATTTATTTAAATCATTACCGGCTAATAAAATCCAAGCCGACCAAGCGCATTTTATACGTGTGAGTATAAACTATAAATTTTCATTAAAAATTTTAGAATCCGCGATGACGGGTCTTTCAGGATTGCTGGCTCCCGGAATATTAGAATCTTGGCTCTACATGAGATCTGATAACTTTTTGACAGTGCGAGCCTCGTCTTGGTAACATTTTACATGAAAGTGTTTTTGGTGGGTTTTCACTTTTTTTTGTGATTTGCTTATGACAATTTTGTTGTTTATAAAGGGTTAGATTATAAAAAGCTATATTCGCATAAGTCGATTGAGTCGACCTCTGATATAACTTATTACGATTTTTATCTTACAACAACCGGGGCCTACACCATTGTGATTTCCTATACTTGCGACTAAATTTTAATTCTTATCTAAGTACATAAGTATAAAAAAAAATTCTTACAATATAAGTATAAAAAACAACAGTGGCACTCGGGGCCTGCCACGGTAAAGCTAATGCATAGCATTTTTTATCAACTTATGCAATTATAATTATTTATTTATTTTTTATTAATGCAGTTTTTTCTTTGATATTTATTCAAGTTTTCTTTGATATTAAATCAAGTTACACTTTTTGAGCGTGGTGATCGATAAAAAAACATTTTTTTTCTTTTATTAAATAAATGAGAAGTTAATATCGTTTAAAAATTTTCTTTGGCGGCAGCGGGGTGGGTGCAACAAAGTTGTACGCAGGTGCTCTCGACGAGGCGCTGCGGCCGACTGATGGAAGGCGAGAGCCGCGTAATGGCCGGCCCACGCGACGTTATTTATGAAATGTATTTTTTGCTGCAAAATAAGACTCTTTCGCAATAAATAAAACCATAATCGACTAACGTATTTATTATGGAACACCTAGACAAAATTTCATAGAAAAAAGTTAAATAACTAGCAAATAAAACTGTCTTCCCCGTAGAAGTATCTCTCTAAAAATGAAGATTTAGAGGAAACTTTGCGATTTTGTTGTATCGAGTCAAGTTTATTCAATCGTGTTTCGACTCTCATAACCTACTAATAAAACTCCTAAACTTATGATAGTCATCAAAAAAATATGTAAAATTAATTTTTTTTTTGCCTTTAAATTGATTTTCCGTACATTTAAGTTTGCCGTTGTTAGGTTTTTTTGTTACGAAATTTCTTGATTCGGTCGCCGCGCTCAGAGCCCGCGATAAAAGCTATGCAATAGCTTAATAATGTAATATTCTGAAACCTGACGAAAGCCCC
The DNA here is from genome assembly GCA_946406115.1 of Apoda limacodes. Taxonomy (NCBI): domain Eukaryota; kingdom Metazoa; phylum Arthropoda; class Insecta; order Lepidoptera; family Limacodidae; genus Apoda; species Apoda limacodes. The sequence continues at coordinate 27,604,868 of OX291556.1, forward strand.
ATATACACTTTTATCTTTTTTTTTATAATTTAAGGTATTGATCGATATTTTTCATTTTCATTTTTTCATTCAAAACCTGATACACGTCGTTTTGTAATAAGAAGTGAGAAATGAAATTAAGTTTGCATGGGAAAATCCATACAAAATTCCATCGCCTATTTTAACAGGTGAGGGGTAATTCACTAAAAATCCTGAAATATGTTTTTTATTTTTTATGGTTATAAATGGTTATAAATTAGGTTTCATGGGAAGTCTAACTTCGTAGCGACCGTCTTACCTTTTTCTGCTATATCTTCTACTTCCCAAAATGTTTGAATTGCGTCTATATTGTTTGATATCAAATTAAACTGTAAACTTTTTACGTTTCCAGTAAGTATTCATCCTAAACGTGTCTGCTGAGCTATGGGTACCGTATTTTCTGCTCTGCATATCCCTTATGATACTTGAATTTACATCTGCTCCTAATAATATATCAACAGGGCGGCTTACATAGAATTCAGGATCTGCTTATATTATATTTTCTAAGTAAGACCATGTTGGATCTGAGAATAATGAGCTAGGTAGGTTGTAGATAAATACATACAAGTAATATTGATTACGCCTTTACAGCTGCTTTCTTTTGCTCCAATCCCTGATATAAAATCATAGCATCTTTTTCTTTGTAAGCCTAATAGTTGTGCTGCTCTTTCGGATATAAGAGAAGTTTGAGGAGAGCTCGCAAGACGTGTGGTTGCTGCCATCTTCACACTTCCTCTTACCTTGAGTAAAGTAGTTGCTAAAAGAATTTCTGCTAAGTCACGTTGCAAGGAAACGTGTGAGTTAGAATGCATTCGCTGACTCTGCTCGCGCGTGGTTTGCTGTGCATTGCCGTTTTTTCAAATGCTTCATAAAAATGCTGTTATATGAAGCATTGCAATGACGACATCGTTTTTCAGAAATACAAGGTCTGCCTCTATGATCAAAAAGACAATTAATATATATTTTTAAATTCATAGCTGTCTTTTTCTTTTCTAATGGAGGCGTGTTCCGAAGTTGGTTTTGTGGATGTGGTAGATAATTTGTTACTCCAATTTATGCGCAGAATTTGTTTTATTACAAATTAAAAATTAGCGTTTCGTTAAAAGCTTGATGCAGAAACCGTTGAATAGTAGAAAATTAATAAACAGAAGAAAAGAAACAAAAAATGTACGGACAGTCCCGCGATGGCAGTGTTGCCAGGAATTACATGGTGTTGCAATAACAACATTTCCGTAAATGAGCAAACATGCCGCCGGCCTTGAAAGCACCGGCTTTCAATGTAGATTGCTTCTGGAACTCGGTTACTCTGGACAAATCTTTGTATAAGAACATCGCACAACACCTGACGCTGTCCGAATGTCGGCTACCCTGGATACGCCATCCTTCCCGGGAATAGTTTTAATAATTAGTCCGAGGTACCACTTCAACGGAGGTAAGTTATCATCTTTGATGACGACCAGTATATCGGTCTACAGAGAAGTTCCATCAACTCTTCGTTTTGTACTCGATTGAAGCTCGGACACGTATTCCCTTGCCCATTGAGTCCAAAAATGCTGCCGGATTTGTTCAACTTCTTGATAGAGGGTGAGGTGAGTTTAAGGCGTCTGGGTCAAATCAGCATGGACGGGTGCAGACAGAGGACGGCCGACCAGGCAGTGAGGGCACATTTTCTGTGTCGCATGTCCTCTGTTACTTGATTGTGCAATGGCTTTGTTGCTTCAAATAAGTTTATTAAAATTAGGTTTTTGGTATTTTGTAGCTGATTGATATTGATTTTGTGTTGGATGATGAGGTTTATTACTATATTTGACGCCAGGACTGTCTTGCTTTCTGCGTGATGCATCTATGCAAGTAAACTTGAATTCCATAAACTCTGAAAATTGATTTAGTGATGGTGATTCCCGTGGCTGTTTTAATGATTCCACGTAGTCGTTATGAGTTTCTGAGTCATTTTTTTGTGCCAAGATATGAACAAGCGAAGAATACCAGGTGCTAATGTCGACACCTAAATTATTAATAGCGTTCAGGCTTCCTTGTGCAGTATCAGGTAAATTTTTTATATGAGACAACGAGCTTTGATGAAAGACGGGAATGTTCAAAAGTATTTCAATGTGAGAAGTAAAAATCATTTTTTTTGTTATTAAAAAGATGGTTCAAATATCCCAGCAAACAGAATAACTGTCAGCGCTGATGGGTAAATGTTGAATTAATTTTTCAGCTTCTCCCTTTTCTTTGCTTTTTAAGTATTGTATTTTCGGTGCATTTGACAACGATGGATTTCTGTGCACTGCTTCTACAAATAAATCTTTAAACGCAATCCAGTGATGGTTATTTCCGCTAAACACTGGTATTTCCATTTTTGGTTTTGCAGTTTTTCTATCTGATATGGACCATACCTTGCAATATTTGTTCGAGCACCCCCTTTTATAGCAAATTGTTTTCAAGATATACATCGTTGATTTGAATGTTTTGTATGGCGGCCATGTTATTTTCCACCATTTTGGAAATATAAAAGTTTCCACATACTCACGGGACCATTTAGATCGTACCCGCCATAAATTATATTCACCCCCGGAGATTCCTACTTGGAGAACAATAGGCTTCAATAAAACATCACAATGGCGGCCATCTTGAAATTTCGGAAAATCAATAAATCGACTCAATTTTAATATCAGTCAGAAAACCCCCGGATGCAAAGTTCCAGGCGGTTCGCTGAAAAAATTTTTTTTACCGCCATTTTGAATCCGCCATCTTGAATTTTTTTTCACCAGGCAGTTTCTCTTTGGTGTCAACAATTGTTCGAGCAATTCGTTTTCACGATATCCTTTGTTGAATTTAATGTTTTTATGGCGGCCATGTTGTTTTCCGCCATATTGAAGATCTAGAAGTTTCCCTATAGTCACGGGACCTTTTTGATCAAATCTCTCATACATAATTTTTCCATACATCATCTCATACATCAAACTCCTTCTGGTAGAAAAATGGGCTTCAATAAACAGCACTTTGGCGGCCATCTTAGAATTGTGGAAAATATAAAAACCGACTCAATATTCAGTATCTGCTACCCTGTTCTGTTCTTTCTGTGGATCGGTGAAAAAATATTTTTGTCCGCCATTTTAATTTTTTTACCACCAAGCAGTTTTTCTTTGGTGTCAACATTTATTCGAGCACTCCCCTCCTATTATATCGTTTTCACGTTATCCTTCGTTGAATTAAATGTTTGTATGGCCGCCATCTTGAAATTTCGAAAATCTTAGACCCGGCCCAATATTCAAAATAAGCGACCCCGAAAACCTCTGGATCGGTAAACAAATAATTTCGACCGCCATTTTGAATCTACCATCTTGATTTTTTTCCACAGCTGCTTCTCATTGCCCTTTACAATATTTGTTCGAGCACCGTCCTCCTATAGCAAATCGGTTTCAAGATATCCTTCATTGTGTCGAATGTTTTTTGTGGCAGCCATGTTGTTTTCCGCCATTTTGAATATCTTGCAGTTTTCTAATAATCACAGCATAATGTCTATCGAACCCCCCATACTCATGGTCTTTTTCATGCGATTGTATTTCTGTTCATATTCATCATTCATCATCAAGAAGGCCTTTTGATATTCATGGTTAGGGCTTACTAACTTACTGTTTATCTCTCAATGTAACGAGTCAATGATAGAACAACGCGATTGGATCTTTTCTTCTTCTCAGTCGTATACTCTTGGCACAGTGGTCGTGGTTACGGGAGGTCTTAACTCTTGAGTGGCGCCTCTAGCAATGCATCTCCATTTGTTTCTATTGCAAGCATTGCGATAGCATTCAGTCATGGTGGATTGTGTGGTGGACTTTATGCGGTCTGACCACCTAGTCGGGGACTGGCCACGTGGTCTCTTGCCATCCATTGGATTGGATCGTACGTAACAAATCATCGAATTCCCATTTTTCGGTGACTAAGTCCAAATTTATGCTATTTACTGTGTGTTGAAATACTTTAAAATTGCTGACTTGCTTTCTCAACATGTCGTCAGTTTTGGTTTTTGATCCTTTATCTCGTAAATTTTGTCCCGCTTGGGAAAAGGGAGGTGTGGTTGGTGGCATTGCTGGGCTTGAGGTCCCAGAGATGGCCAAGGGAACCGCTGGCTTTAGTATCGACGTTTCAATTCGAGAAGAATAGTTTGCTATATCGGATCTAATATTTTCGTATTTTTCTTTCGTGTAATTATATTGCTTGCTTGTAAAATATTCATAAGACTTTAAGTCCTGGTTAGACAATTTTGTATGATTCGATTGAAAGTCTAGGAAAAAAATGTAGGACATCCAATTTGCGTCGAATGTAGTCCGGGGTCTTGCGGTTCTGGCCATCCTTTTTCAAGTTGCTAAAAATTGCTCAATAGCATCCACAAGTTGTTGGATGGCTAAAAGATCTTCTCCGGTAATCATATTTGTTGAAATTATTGCTTGAAAATATGGAAAGATCTTACTTGTACGCTGCTGACGTAAGTAGGTCACCACGTTTTAGTATCACGCAGCTACGTATTCTCCAGGTATCTGCTACTTGCTATTGCTGGCAATTCTAATGTTTGTAGGTGCCCACACAAAAATGTTTGTAGGTTTGTTGTTAAGTTATTACACTGTAAAAACTTGCCGTGATCCTAGATTAGTAATTGATAAGAAGTATCCGAAATCATCACTTATTATGACCAAAATGATATGTAGTGCAGCTAAACTGCAGCCTTAAGCAGGATCGGCTGCGTGAAGGCCACAACTCACGCTGAAATGTTCAATTAACTTGTGTTTCGCCGATTGTAACTTAAAGTCAAGTAAGTTACGACGCACAGGTCGACGCGTGTGCTCAACTTCATAGGGCGGGGCAGAAGTTTGTTGAACTTTCTAGCGTTAGTTGTGCCATTCATGCGGTAGGTCCCGATCAAGTATGCGTTTATTCGTAAATGAATGAATATATTTCTAGGGTATTTCATGACATCGCTGATGGTGTACCTGATGGGCAAGTGCAGCATCGCGTCGGTGATGTCTGCGGTCTACACGTATACGGCGGAGCTCTTTCCCACCACCCACCGGCACACGCTGTTCAGCTACTGCTCCATGATGGGCAGGCTTGGATCCGTGGTGGCACCTCTCACACCAGCTCTGGTAGGTTATTCAAGGTCCTGGACGCTGTACACTTACAAACATTAATGTTTTATAAATATACTAAATAGATTTAATTTTAAATAAACCATTAAATAAGTTTCTACTATACCAGGATAGGATTTTTTTTTAAATAATTATTCAATATACAAGCGATAGGACTCACGCAGGGAGCAAAATCTCTCCTCAGACTTAAGTGTTCGATTTTTACAGTTCGCCGTTGAACCGATTCAAAAGGGCCACGCGGGTATCTAGGTGCACCCACGCAGAGATGGCAGGTTGAAAGAGCGGAATCAATAGGAAACGAATAAGCACGAGGCCCAAAAATAGGATCATCCAAATTAATAAATAAATGGTGTAACAGCAATATAGAAAACAGGCTATCCATTATACTGAAAGATTTATTTTTATTTCTATCGTCCGAATCACACCGCTGAGCCTTAAATGAACAAAAGATATAACTATGATCTTAAAAGTAGACCATCATTGCCGTGGTATTGTTATCAGTAGTACGTGATCTTGGGGTGGGGATGGGTAAAGAAATCTGAACCAGATTCAACTGTCAAAAAAACTTGCTCTTCAATCAATCGGAGAGGTAGATAGAACATGTTGTTTTCGTCATTTATAAGGTATTTGAGAGAAAGTGTGATGATGACTGATATACCTAGGAGACAGTAACACGATCTCTTCAGAGCATTTTTTTTTCATATATCTCTTCTTTCGCTTTGGTATTTGCCTTTACAATCTGTTTAATATGTTTTAAAAGTCTGTGTGTTTTCACTGCCAATAACCGACTTGCAAATTTCTCTGCCAAAAATGTTAGTAGAAATCGCTGCAATTACTGGCTTATATAAACTATCACGAATCTTTCCACACAACCAAATTTTAATGTTGTCAACATTATTTCTCAACTGTTCAAGCAGAAATAGACTTTATAGTAACAAACTACTAAATTTCAGTTTTAAAGTATTTCTCCACTAAGCATTAAAAATTCTTCCTTTTTGCGAAGAATTGCTAAAAAAATAACTGTAGACATAAATATTTAAAGTTTCGTTTACCTACCTACACAAAGTTATTCTTACTCAAAAATATTTTTTCAGGGCTCAGTGTTGTGGGAAGATTTTCCATTTGCTCTGTTCGCTGTATTATCGTTAGTATCGGGGTTGTTGGTATTCGTCACCCCCGAAACTCGCGGAGCAAAGTTCCCTGACACTATGGAGGAGGCTACGGACATCGGCGAAAGACGTTTGCGCGGCTAGTCAGTTAAGCATCACTTTTTCGGATAGGGTATCGCCTAATAAAGCATATAAATTGCTTAAAAGTCCAATTGCATTTATTGATAATTTAAATTCAAAATTGAAACAAGTAAAATGCCTTGCAAAAAGCTAAATCTAAGTACCTTAGTGGTAAGGTACGCGTAACTAACTCTCAGAAAGCTAAATCTAAGTGCCACGTGTTGTTCACTTATTGAAGAGGTAACCAAAGGCATAAACAATGAAATACTTGTTTTGAGTTATCAAGCGTTTGTAGTGTGTACAATAGATTGTGAGTTTAATTGATAGAATTTACAATTGATTGTGAGTCTAATTGATAATGTGTATAATTAATTGTGAGTCCAATGATAGTGTGTGCAATTGATTGTGAGTCCAATTGATAGTGTGTATAATTAATTGTGAGTCCAATTGATAGTGTGTATAACTTTTTTGTGAGTCCAATTGATAGAGAGTACAATTGATTGTGTGTCCATTTGATAGTGTTTACAATTGATTGTGAGTGCAATTTATAGCGCGTACAATTGCTTAAGAATTATAGCATTTGTGGACAAGTGTATGATTGGAAATAAATTCAATAAAATAACTGGTAGGCACATAATGTGCAAGAGATTTTATTGCAGATATTTTATATATTATTTTGATGTGTTTTTATAGAATATAAAAAGTATTTTATGTTCCTCTTGAACTTGAACTTAATTTCTTTTTATTCAAGTTTACCTCTTAACAGCACTTCTGAATCGTAACTTTAATCACTAATATCATAGAGTTTACCGCGGCTTTTATCGTTCCAAACGATTTCACTACCGAGAAGAGCCGGTTTTTTTTAATAGTTTTATTACTGATTATGGAATATTTTTATTAATATGCGCTGGTTTTAATAAGAAAATGATGTATTTAGTTATTTGGTAAACTCTAGGACCTATTTGTTTTTTACAAGAATAGGGCAAAAAAGGAAGCAGAAAGCGTTAAAAGGTAAGCAAGAAGGTATGGGAATTAGCTTTCTCAAGAGACCCCTCTTGAGTGTTCTGGTGGAGGTCCTTACATCAGCTAGCCATTCCATCTTGGCCCAAATATAAACGGGCTACTTGTCCACGAGGCCAGGTTCCTCTTGGTAACTAATCATCAACCACCCAAACTAAGTCGCCTTGCTTCAATGATGTCGGAGTACCGCCCCGTCGTCGAGATAGCAACTTCGGAAAGAATTCTTTTATCCGTCGTTTACAGTAGTGGTCGCCATAGATTTTTTGCGGAATCGCATTAGAATCGCTAACAAAGGCTGTAATAAATCAGGACCGGTTAGAATAATTGCTGGACGCCAAAGAAGACCAGTCTCAAATCGACCACTATGGAGATGACGTGTGGTATTTTCTAATATTTAAAGCTTGGTCGTCTGCGGCCCTATGGTAATCTTTTTTGACTATGTCTATCGAATCAAGCTTTTATATTCTTTTATGGCAGCGTCGTGGGAAAAGTCAGTAGAGTTCTTCTGGTAGGTACCAAAATCAATTACAAAAATTATTTACAAACTCAATCTGCGACATTCTGCTTGAGGCTAAACCGTACAAAATCCACCCAAGTGCCGTATGAGCTACTGTGCATGGGCGTGGCAGTGAAAATTGTCAAATGGCAATTATCAACCCCGATAATTAACATGCGCTTAGCCTTTTCAAAGCACAAATGGTCAAACAGATCGGAAAGATGAACATATTGATAAATTTGCTCGAATTAATAAATGTGGCTGTGCCAGCGTCTTCTAATAACGCATGAGTACACCGTAGGTACACCGTAACCGCAACGATTTTCAGTAGCGTGCGTGACATTTGCACATCGACTTTTTTGTAAGAAAAGTTGCAGCCGTATGAGCTGATATCTTGTCGTTACACTTTTCACATTTTCGAGTCTCTTTTTATAGATTTTCAGTTTCTGAAATCGCATGAAAGATCACGTTGTGTTCGGGCCTAACGTTGTGTAAAAGAGCGTGATGTTTATACAGAGTGTAACGGGAATGCCCCAAATCCCTAAAGGGGGCAAGAGTGCACCTACTCAGCAATCACTATTCAAAGTTTCACGCTGAAAATCGGCATTTCAGTTTTTCATACTAATTTCATAAAATAATTTTACGTTTCTGACTTGACCATGAAGTTGAATGAACTTTAGAATATGCCACCCGCTAATTTATGAGAATCTAGTACTTTTGAATTCGTACGACTCCAGTTACACAATTATCTATCTATCTATCTACTTGTATGACGTCCTGTCGTTTATGTGTTCCTGGTACTTTTTTCAGTGTAGAAACGCGAATTTGTGCGACGCTACGCAGAAATAAAAACAGGATGGCTAAAAGCTACCTACTTAACTAAAAAGCTTCAGCAGCAGCTTACTTCTTTAATTCACTAAACTTTTTCACTAAGCTCTGCATTAAAAAATTCCAGTTTTAACAACAATCGTTCAATGACTACATGTTACATTCACTATCACTGTACTTATCTTCTTTTTCAAACATTAACTACCTATGTAGCTACCTATCTTAATTCACAAAATGATTCAAAGTTACCTTCATTTACTAAAACACTGAATTAAATCCCTTTTTAACGTCCCATTTTAAAAATTAGCTAGGCACGTACGCACGTACGTTTTCACACAAGCGGTTCAACGTGAACTGAACACTAAACAAAAAAAAACTTTTGAGTATTTTAACTTCTATTTTTAGGTTTCCTTCCTGTAGGTACGTAACGTTTACAATAAAGATTCAAAGTTGCCTCCATTATGATAGGTACATTTCGTAGCATTTCCACTGTTATGAAGTTAAACGCGACTGTTATCCTCTTCTTCACACCGTAAAAGTAGCATGTGCCAGACACAGCACAGCCGCAGCACAGATAATAGTATTTGTAGCCGCAGTGACATGCTTCAGCAGGCATCAAATGACGGAAACCTTTGATGCTTGCGATGGTCTCCCGTTGATAAAACGCTCTACGTACATATCTTGCCCTCGACTTAAATCGTTATTTTCAAAGACTCCAAGACACAGAATCATCTTGTTGTATTTGCTAATGAAACTCACCCATTTTATTAAAAAAAAACCCTTAATTAACGAATTTTACTCATATTTGATTTCTTCCCGGGATATGTTATTAAAAGTAGGTATGATTTTTTGTGGCGCGGTTAGTAGGTAGGTATTCTGTTATCTGTGGCGACTCTACACAGGTAACAAAATCCTATCCTAGGTACTCCGAGGGGCTTAAGTTTGTGTTCTTTATCTATTCATTTTAACAAATCATGATTACGATCAACAGGCAAAAAGTTATTTAATAAGATTTACCTGAAAATGAATGTGTGAATACAAGCGTAAACGGGAACGTGACATTATAGTTGTTTAATTTTTTGTAATACGACTATTAAAAACTAAGAAGTAGCTATTACTTATTTAGCAAAAATTACAAAGTGAAATTCTTGTGATTGCTAATAGTGATCATAATTTCCAATTTTATGGTTGTTTTGCCAAGAATTCCCAAACAACCCAGGCTCCAGGTGGGCGTTGACCATAATTGACCAATCGTCGTAGCTCAAATTATTAGCGCGAATCTTTCATTCCGAAAATTGGGGTACCGTTTTGTTCTTTTATCAACTTTGTCCGAAATGCTAACAGTGCTCTATGAAATCCTGGTACATGGAATTTAGAAGCTCACATTAAAAACGACTGCTATGACAATTTTAATGAACTCAATTGCCCTAATAGCTTAGGAGTAATGGTTACAAAATTATGAGATATGATCTAGTAGAAATTATTTTATTATTTCATTTAAAACGTTATACAAGCGCTGAGAATTCTGATAATTTTTTATTAAAATTTTAATTAATTTATTTTTATTATTTTTTATTTAATTTATATGCTGTAAAAATAATCTGATGGAATCTTTTCACTATTGTAAGATTGAAACCAATTTTGCGTTAATTACGAAAAACATGTAATTATTTATCAAGAACTCTTTAGATAAAATATGAGCAGAAAAGAGAAAAATCCTCCCTCTCACTCTGCACAATTCCTGATGTCCGGGTTCTTCAAAGAACAACGGATCGCAGTAGCGACATTGACTAAGTTTTTAGTGTAATTAAAATTTATGATTACACAATCTTAACATGTTGCATGTTACGTGGCTAGTAATTACTAGACCGGTCTGCACTAATATTCTAAATTGAACATGCATATATATAAATTAAAATAACGAAACATGTATCTTTATTAGCGATAAAAAACATTTTAAAAATAAAAAGTTAAAGCAAAAGGTCTTAAACTACTTTTTTGTTTATTAAATTAGCCTCACAGAGACATCACCTGTAGGTAAAAAAAGAAAAAATGAATCAGATATTTCATCACAAATTTTGACAAAATGACCGGTTATCAACCCCCACACAGCTGAGTTTAAGGAGAAGTTCTTTTCAAGCTTTCACCAAATTTCTGAAAGCTGCGGATGCTTCAGGTTAATGATTTCACCCTTGGGTCCATTACTAAATGCTTGTGTACCGGATACCCTACAACCCCTTTAAGGGATTTGGGGGTATTTCGTTACATATTGTATATACAACCACCTACACCACACGATGAATTTATTTTACAAAACTTGAACCTATGCAAACTCTTTAGTAGACATCTATGGCACACTTTATTCTTTTTAATCCAACTCCACCGGTCGTCAATTGCTATACTATTTCCATTTCTTTGTTTTCTCGATGACAGCTCCTCTGGAAACTTGAACGAGCGTCCTTTTTACATTAAGTATACATTATTTAATAAAAATATGAGGCTTACGCACGTGCAAGGTCATAGCAGCGTCGGAGAAACTGATAGGGATGGAGCTATTGATAAACGTAACACGATAACAGACCCGATATTTTTTTACAAAATGTTAAAAACTAAACTATTGCCGGATATTTTTGTACAAATTTATTTATTAATATTACATTTCATTACAAGATGTAGTTAAATTATGTTGATTCTTTATTTATTTATTTTAATCAAAATCTGATGAATCGTCACTGTCACTCGATGAGCTCTCCCCAACATTTATTATAAGTTACTGTACTTCTAAATTATTGAATGCCACATGAATTTCCCAATCCGACGTTATAATTTTTTGGATTCTTCTCACAATTTTTTCCCAGTGTTACTTCTAGGTATCGTATTGAACTAGCAATGATACGGCGGAAGTCGAAGAACCCAAGTACCACATTCGGCAGCTATTTCGTCAGTAATATAGGTACTGTAGAGGTTACGACCTCTTGTTGAATGTATAGGAAGTAAATAGGATCGGATCGGAATTTCGATCTTGTCATTATTTTGTTATTAATTGACATTCTAGTGAAAATTATAGATCGGACTAGTCTATATAAATTTGGAGGGTCGATTCCTGTCTTTATCAGGGAGCCCTAGAATTTGTAGAATGGCCTAACATTGCCGGTAGACTTAGCGTAAGATACTCCAGTATCCAAAATATTCTAAGCATCGCCACCATTGCGATTAAATGTCCTAATGCAGATATTATCCAATGTACCGACACGACGACCCGAGGCCTATTGAAGGATGGCCTGATGAAAGAAGATGTATTGCAGATAAGTTTAAAATTGTATAATAATTCTCCTAGGTAGTAGATCAGTCTAAAGCATGTATACTCTTGTGGCGATTGAAAAGAACATCTGAATATATAAAAGAACTCCCGATATCGTCTTTTTATTAGCAGATTTCCCGATACCTAATAAGAAATAGGTAGAAGCAGCAACTTTACGCCCCCGCTCGCTGCAGTACCTTTTAGGGTTTTTTTTTCTATTTTAAAATTTCCACTAATTGTACTTTTAATAAAGTATTATCCACATTTTCGCCATGACGTTGGAGCCAGTCAATTATCTCTTGTTTTTTATCGGCCTGCGTCGGCATTTTATCAATTTGTCTGGAGTCATATGTAGCGTTGTCCATAATAATTATCGACGGTTCTTACGGAGATTGCACCATTTCTTTAAACCATCCATCATTTCTTCGTGGTAGTCCACTGTTTTCTTGGATTTATAGGCCAGCAAAGCATCTGAAATGAATCCTTTCGTAGACCCTGCATATGATAAGACGTTCACCTTTTTCCAGTGGCACTGAATTAGTGAAAGCGGCGGTGTCGTCAGTCCTTTTCTTAGATACTATGTGGTTTGCATTTAACCAAGTTTCGTCAGTGAAAATAACATTTGACCAATCTGATATCTTTTTGGCTTCGCTCAAAAATTCGCAGCGAGCCATAGCAACGTCGTGACTTTTTATATGAAAATCCAATTTCTTTCAAAACCAGGCTTAATGACGACTTTTGGCCATGGAACAAACCACATTCACGTAAAAAAACAACAAGATTTTTAAGTGTTGCATTCTTTGCGCAAGTAATAGTCATATATATGACGGCGAATAGCATCAGCGTCGAAGTTGTCAACCGATGTCACACGATGTGGTTGGCGTTTTTTCTTTGGCGTACGAAGCTTATTTTCCTGCATGCCGCTTGTAGCTTACGGAAGCTTAGGTAGTAATTTTTGAAACAGTAGGTCCACTAATTCCTAATGCGGCCGCAACACGCTCTCGCACTTGCGACAGTGGTAATAACAGGCCACCATTTTGATACTCTACTTAAAAGTAATTACGAACCTTGATCACCAGTTCTCTGTCCTGCCGTTTCAGGGCAGCAATCAACACGGAGGAACACAAAATACACAACGAATATGGATAATGTGAAAACACTCAGCGAACAGAAATACTATATAGCACGATTGTCTTCTTGCGAGTGACAGATTAAAACAAACACATTATGGCGTAGGCCATTGAGTGTCCCCACCTTGAAAAAATATATTTGAATGTTTTTGCTGTATTTGTCTTTGTTCAAAACATAATAAAATAGCTTTTGCCAGCAGCTTCGCCCGCGCTAAATAAGTAATGACATAATACATTCGTGTCTGTGAAACCATCGAAATACCCAACCCAATCTGTCAAGCCGTTTGGAAGTTATGTGAAAAAGATAAATACAGAAGAATCATTCTTACTACCCGTTGTCCTATTACCCGTTTTCCCATAGGAATGAAGCATAAAAATAGCATTTGTTTATCAGGGATAATGTCGGCTTCTAATTGTAAAAGCATTTTTCAAATCGGTCCAGTAGTTTCGGAGCCTATTCAATACAAACACACACAAATTTCTTCTTTATAATATTAGTATAGCTATATGCGATCGATGTCATTACTTATTTGGTCAAAACACTACAAATATCAAATTAGAACTCTCATCGAGAAAATAAAGAAATGGAAACAGTATAATGTTAGAAATTGTCGACAATCGATTATGGGCAATCGTGCACTCACTTTTATTTTGGGTGTGAAATAATTGAACTAATTAGTGACAGTGTTTTTGTGATGTTACAATATGAGAAAACGTTAACATTACGACGCCGATGAGGAGGCATATAAAGAAAGAAAAAATGAAAAAGCAAAAAAGTAAAAATCAAGAATTCGTTGCAAGCGCCGTCACCGCAGTTAGTTATAGTCGAGTTTCATGTACGTCCTCAATATTGAGTGATCACGAATATGTAGAGTATGACGACTAGATGTATACAGACTAAAACAATTCGAAGGAGCATGAACCCATATCAAACTAAGGTAATTCCTTACTTTCCAAGAACGGGTGATTTTTACGTAACGATGGTTTTAACTGATAGAACACCACATTTATATACACAGATCAAATTCAAAAACTCTAGGAGGACACTAGACTTTCAAGAAAAAAACTAAATTGATTTCATACAAAATCCGCCATTACACACCAACATTTATAAATACAAAACTTTTTTTTTCCACGAAAATACTTACTAGGCTGCTAAAGAAAAAAATTAAAAACAGGATTCAATCGATTTTACTTTTCTCTAATTTTAATCGATAGAAAAGCATATTTATATACTCGAATAAAATCAAAAACTGGCAGCGAATGCAAACCTTGCCAAGTTAGGTGGTGAGGAGCGAAGCGACGAGCCATTAGGTTACATGGTGAACACCCGTGCGGTGTTGTACCTGTGTCAGTCAGATCAATAAACCGGTATCTACCCTGCCCCCCCCTATTCCTGCCAAACAATTCTAAATAAGTACAAATTGGTCGACATCTCCAGCGATGTTCAGTTCCGAGATCACTTACAAGATAAGGTGCAGCTGGTGTCCAAAAAACTTGGTGTACTCAACAGAGCGAAGCAGTACTTCACGTCGGGGCAAAGGTTGTTACTTTACAAGTCGCAAGTTCGGCCCCATATGGAGTACTGCTGCCATCTCTGGGCAGGTGCACCCGGATACCAGCTTGGCCCTTTTGACTCGGTTCAACGACGGGCTGTGAGAATTGACGACGATTCCAAACTCACTTGCGGTATCGAGCCCTTAAGTCTGAGGAGAGACTTTGCCTCACTGTGTGTGTTCTACCGCTTGTACAATGGGTTGTGTTCTGAGGAATTGTTCGAAATGATGCCCACGGCTACTTTCTACCATCGCACCGCTCGCCATCGGCAGGGAATTCATTCTCACACTTTAGAACCTAAATGGTCGCGTACAGTGCGGTTTCAGAGAAACTTCCTCCCGCGAACGCTTAAGTTGTGGAATGAGCCAAGGTTTTCTGCAAGGACTACAGTATGCAGTTCTTCAAGAAAGAAGTTATTAGATTTCTGAAGGGTCGGCAAGCGCAAGTGATGCCCATAGGCTACGGTGACCGCTTACCATCAGGCGGACCGTAAGCTTGTTTGCCACCTTAGTGGTATAAAAAAAAAATATCTCAAAGTGACCATTGTTTCAACACTTGTGCAAACTTTTAAGGCGTGTTTTGCATTTGTTTGTAACGAAAGTTGGTTAAATAATTAGAATAGCTTGTTATCTAGTGCATTGACTCTAAGTTGACGTTAAATTCCATACAAATTCATTACGGTATAAATTACTTAAAAATTATATAACATATATATCTCATATAGTAATGTATATGACATTACCTAATGATTTATAGTACATTTACATACACAACGTTAGAATTACTGAAATTAGCCTTCTGGCCTATATCGCCCTCTTAACAGATAATAATAATACCTATTAGTAAACAACAGAAAATACTTATGTTTAACGATGAGTTAGTTGTTAGTTGTTGCATTTTTATGTAAACTATATTAAAATAATGTAAATATCTCTAAAGGATCTATTAAAGGATTTTTTAATGTAAAATATTTAAATTGTAGACACATTATGTTAGTAAATATTAATATTTTTCTCTTCCTGCTCACTAATTAGAAAGGACGATGTCGTTATGTTAATCCCTTCAAAAACATAAATGTGAAATGAGAGCCAAGTTCAATATTATGATATATGCCTTGGATGTTGACTTCAACGACAAAAGAATTGATATCAAAATGGGTACATAAACTATTAGTAGGAACTTATTTATAACAAAATTAATACCAAATGGTTTTTGTTAAACTACTGTATTTTCCGTCGTTTGTTGTATATTTCTATACTCAAACAATGATGCAATCGAATGAAATAGGTAGCTTCCATCGGGAAGCATTGGAATAATTTTGTTGTACGACTCATTGTACAAAAAACTTGGCTTGACACGCTACCGCGTGTCTAGATAATTCATCATTGTAGACGATGATATTGACTCCGTAGCACAGTTTCCAACTAGTACGGAAGTCAAAGAAAATTCTCTACAGTCTATGTAATGATTTAGTTTAATATTTCGCATATAATAAACTTAGAACTTGTAAACCTAAATTTTAAACTTAAGTATATAAACAATTCATTCATTCATTAGTCCGCTTTTTTTGAACAGGGTACCTCGGACACGGGTTCTTATCAGAAAGAAAACAGAAATTATTAAAATTCATATCAATAGATGACGTTGTGCGTATCGTTTTGTTATTTAGGTTGTTGTTTTATAAAAAAAGAAAAGTAACCGACCCTTAAACAATATTGATGTAATATCAAAATGTCCCTTAAGCTAAGAAAAATTAAGTCATGGGCGCCTTTATTAAGTTTTCGAAATTTTACATAAATCGAATGAGGTCGTTGTACTTTTAGCGGTAATAAATTGAACTACGTGCCGGTTTAGTTAATAAATTTTAACTATAATATTCATAGATGACGCTGATGACAACGGTGTCACTGAATAATATAAATAGGTGCACTTACCCACCAAATATATAAAAAAAAATTGGTATAACCCATTTAAATACTTAGATATATTATAAACAAAACGCACGCAAGCGTGAACTTCGACCTCAGTAGAATTAAGAGCCGTTTTGTTGACAGCATTGAGAGCTGTGACATCGCATAGGCAATGAAATCGTTTTGTTCACCAAATGTAAACAAACAATATGGCCGTTCACTATTTGACAGCGCATCCACCCGAGCATGTGCAGCCAATGCGTTGAATACGGTCCGGAAGTGACGTCACAGAGCATTCATTTTTGGTCAACAAAACGATCGAATGTGCGCATAGACAGCATTGAGTGCATTCAATGCGTATAATGCTTGTTACGCCCCTTTTGTTTCTTTTAGATTTATCCTGGGTCGAAGGCATCTAAGTTTTAAAAAATTTGTTTTGTGAAACAAGTGCGCCTACTTTAGATGTGAAAACACTTTAGGTAATACCCTTTACATTTTTAACCAATTTAAAAAAGGAGGTTCTCAGTTTGACCCGTACGTTTGTATGTATGTTTGTCCGTGATTATCTCGCGTTTGGCTGATTCAATTTTGATACGTTTTTCAGAAAAGTATTTGTTATATTCTGAAGAAAGTTTTGGTATACAACAAATGGATACCCCGTGACATCGTCGTTTGCATCGATCCGTTAATAATTAGGCGATGCATTAGTTTAACTCGATCGATTTTTGACAAAATATTATAGTGCAGTCATTGAAGCGTTATTGCTCCGTTTTTTTACTGTGAACCAATTTGCATGAAATTTTGGAATGAGGTTTATCTTACCCTTAACTTCAAAAGTGTAAATGATCTGAACTCCGCACCCGCCCTGGGGGTGGTTGCCACCCCTTCTCGGTGGTGTGAATTTTTTTTTCAAAATAATATATTAGGATATCGATAGAAGGCCTAATTTTGAGATAAAAATGTTCTATAAAGTTTTCCAAAACACCCAATACTTTTTAAATGGAATTTTTTCACGTTTTTCATCGGTTTTTTGCAAATATCTCCAAAAATATGCAGTTTAACGAAAATTTTAAAATGAACATAATTGTAGCAGGTAAAAAACTGAACAAATTGGGTTTTTTTATAAAGTGTTCTAAGCAATATTAAACTAGATATTAAAGATCAAAGCCGTTTTTTATTTTGTCTGAAATTTAATCGATGTATTCAATGCCATCTACCGGCGAGCAGATACATTTTATGCATTCTAATGAAATTGGGTTTTGTAGTGCTTGAAATAAGCTTTAAAATGAGCACTGTTGAAAGTCTTTTGCACGTAAAATGAGTGAGCTGTAATGCAAATAAGAGGAACATCTAATGGTTTTTTCTTTTAAATCAATGGGTTTCATTGGTGCCATTGCCACCAAAATTAAAATTAATCGTATTCCGTCTAGAATTAACTTTAATATAAAGAGTTTGATGTGTTCTAGCAGTTTGGCTACAGGCTTTAGGGCACATATTTTTCAAAAAAAATCACGATTTTAAGAAAAAAAAACATTTTCGATTTTTTACAAAAACCACCTTCTTTTCATAATATCTCAAAAATGATAATAATCTCAAAGATACGTATAAAAGTACACGATAAAAAATTTAGGTCTTTTTCCGACGTAAAATTTGTTTTTTTTTTTCTGTCACACAAAAATTGATCACAGGCTCTCTCGAGACCCTTCACTGTTTTAAAATAAAAGGTTTATCACCATATATTGTACTGAAAAAAGTTGTAGCTCTTTTATATATATATATATTATGGACATATATTTTGGAAACGTAAGCATGAATACATACCAACGTTCATATATGTATATATAACACATTTTTTAAATAAATATTTATTACTAATTAGTTTTGCCCTACATAAATAATATTTTAAGCAGTGGAACTCGTTTATATTCTACCAAAATTTTAATATACTATAATTCATACAATTGTAAATTGTAAAATGTATTACTAATTCAATCTGGTGCTGTTTAGACAACTTGTAAGTTTATATTTTATTCAATAAATGGTGATTTCTTTCTTTAAATGTGTAATCATATATATTTACTGTTTATTTAGGGGTAGTTTTAAGGGTTGAAAATCTTGAGAATATGAAAGTCATTTTCGAGAATGTGGAATAACATTTAAATCCTTTTCATTTCATCAAAATCAATTTTTTATAACAATTTATTATCAAGGGGTTGTCTGTCAAAAGGGGGTTAAAAAATTCCATAATTATGATAGAGAACATAAAATTTTATTTACTTTATACTTAAATCTTTTTATGTCATACCAAAGTATTTTTTTGTGATTTTTTTCAATTTAGGGGTTGTTTGCAAGGGTTGTAAGGTTTTCAAGGGGTTGAAAATGATTTTATTATTTCGTAATTGTGTTAGAAAACACTTTACAATTTCACCCCTTAATATTAAACACGTTTTCTAGAGATAAAATGGCTCAATGTCAATTTTTCCATTAAAGGGTTGTTTACACCCCTTAAAAATAATAAGCGGAGTTCAGGTCATTTTCACTTTTGAAGTTAAGGGTAAGATGAGCCTAATTCCAAAATTTCATGCGGTTCACAGTAAAAAAAATTGGAGGTATTTTTCGCATCAATGACTGCACTATTAGTACACTTAGGAGCAAAAACTAGTTAGTCACTCCCATAAACGACGATATTTCATAAACTAGTAAAACAGAAAGTATATATATTAAAAGTAGTTTTATTTAACTGATAAATAATTGAATACGCTTTAATTTTCTTTTCACTTTACAGATATCATGAGTTGTTTAGGAAATAATTTGTCGCCTATTTAAGTGACTAGTTATTAATCGACTTCAAAAAAGGAGGAAGTTCCTTATTCCTCGAAATCTTTTTTTTATGTATGTTTTTCGATTACTCGAAGTCGCCTTGCCTTGACCGATTCGGAAAATTTTTGTTTGTTTGAAAGAGTATACTTCTCAAATGGTCCCATGATCATCAGTTCAGGATATAATGATGGAATCTTGGAGAAATCGAGGGAACTCTTCAAATTTTTATAGGCATACTTGAAGCGATAAGTGTACGAGAAAATAAGCCAATCGGTCACTTAAAAGTAGGAACGTAGGGACGTCGGTAAAGTCGACCATCCGGCGACTTTCGTAGTAGGCGACTATTCGGCAAATAGCGCCGACTAGGACTGCGACTAGGAGGAATTGTCTGTGGTCGAACATTTAATCATTGAACCTAACTGAGGTATCAGGGTTGATTGACGTTATTTGATATGGTTGTTCATACTGGTAGTATTTGCTGTTTTTCCCTGCCCACCATGACAAAACATCTGTCATTTAATAATAATTTAACCTTTAGGTTTTTTATATCCCTGCGTTTGGTGAGAATCTTTTCATTAATTAACTATTTTAAATAATAAACCAGTCCAAAAAAAATGGTATAAAATTTTATGCTCCTAAAATAAAAAAAGATGCGATTTTCATATACCTACACTTAAAACTAATAAAACGCACCTAATCCCCCCTTATTTCGTACTTGTAAAAAGCTTCCAACATTTCATATTTTTAATTTCAAACCTCAATACTGAATTAGAGGTAAGACGTACTTCCATTCATTTGGCCCCAGAAAAAGGCAAGATCCGAGTACTCGAGACTTTTTCGCAATAAACTTCCTCGTCTTCCTACTTTATGATGAAAATATGTAGGATCGCGTTGCGCGATGTTTTGGCGTATGGCTCGATATGTGAGTAGGTATATTAGACACAGTTACCGCCATCTATTGACTTCAAAAAACCAGTTACCAGTATAACAGTAAGTATTGAACGAGAAACGCTTGATGTCGTTAGCTAACATTTTTTTTTAACCCACTGCTACTTACGGCATCTAGCGGCTAAACAAAATAGCCCGACTTACGGAGGTCCTATTTCATTGTATTGGATAAGGCATCTGTACTAGTGTAGTATTATATAATCTGTGCCCCGGATTAATCATTTCACAGTAAAATCATTACTTACTTTGAAGGGCGGATCCAGAAGTCTTTCTCGGAGGGGGCACATATATATAAATATATAATCCCATGAAAACCAAGATAAAGTTCGATTTAATAGGAAGATTTCGTTTAATAAAAAACAATTCTAAAATACCGTTTACATTTCTTAAAGTTTTAGACCAATTATGACATGACGACGAAGTATAAATACCTAACACGACCTTCCTGAAAAAGAAAACCTATTGTTCCCTACGACCCTACATCTTTGACACGGAATAATGTTAAATGTGTTTCCAGCAATCCGTCCTATCTATTCTATGCCCCCTTTTGTCTAAACTATTTGATTTTAAACCATCTATCAATTTTCCAAATCATCTCAGGTATCACACCGGGACACAGACATAGAACGTTCATTATCCTCCTAAACTAACACCTATAACACAATCATTTTTCTCTCCTTCAAGTCTGCAGACACAGACTTCTAGGAAATAGAATATATTAATGACAAATATGGATGATGAAGGCGCATTTCAACTGTTACTTGTATTTTTTCTAGTCTAGCATCAGTTCGCGACGAACATTTTCAATTATATAACCACGTAGGAAACAATAACATAAAGACTAGTAAAAGCTGGAAGTTATTTTCTCTTATTATTAAAGTTATTTTATTTGATGTGCTTAATAAAAGGTGTTATTTATATAATATTAGTTATTTTAATTTAACTAGTAATCTTAATTTGTCACTTAGCGAATTTCAGTGATATAATAAATCCTGGATTTATAACTACTCTTCAGAAGTATAAATCCAGGATATTATACCGCCGTCATAAGAAAAAAAGACGAATCTGATATATTTTGCAGAAAAGAGTTATTTACATATTCGTCATCAGTAAATAAATACGCATCTACCAGTATTTTTTTATCAGCCTTAAAAAATTATAACACCACAAATCATACTTTTAAATAAGACGCTTCTGCTTCAATGTTACATTTACCAAGTAGGAAAGACGGTTTAGACGTCTAATAAGTTGAAAAGACGCATTTAGGTAGATACGTCTTATTGATTTGTAAAATATGTACTTGATCATAAAATGATCAGACGGATCTGCGTAGATGTGCCTTTTCATCTTAATATTAGGAAAAAAGTGCGGGCGCAAGTAGTACAAGTACCGTCTTTTCTACTTAGTATTGCTAGTTGTGCGGGGTGAAGGGATTAAGGTTAGATGTACTGTACATCTCATCATCTATCATCTATCATCATCATTCATTCTCCATAGTGTATATTATCTCCTCAGTGAAAAACAGTGTATGTGCTTCAAGAGAACCATTTCTGTAGACGGCGGACGTGCACGGACGAATTTGTGTTGGGGCTTGTTTTGTCCAGCGAGTCTGCGCCTACGCTTGTGCAGCCCAAAGGTAGACGGTTGCCGCTTTTTCAGCGGCTTTTCGACGACTTTGGTAAGCGCATATATTTTATTTTGCTCGGTAATTTTGTTTTTGCCGCGGATCGCACAGGTCGTCAGTTGCTCAAGGGCGGCCCCTCCGGGGCCCCCCCTCACCGCTGTCTGGTTGTCTGTTGCTGATTGAGTATGTTTTTAGTATAGTTTTTATTTTTATATGTAATGCCGCCCCCTGTAGCAGCACCCCCCCCGGTACGTAGAGGAGGCGTACGCAAACGTGGCGTATGGCTACGTTCTCAGCCCTCCGCCGCCGTAGTGGCACGCAACCTTTTCACGGGTGAGATTTCGGCCGAAAATAGGCCATTTAACGTCGCGTTTCCCCCGTCCAGACCCCCAACTAGGTCATCTATGACCCCAGCCACCTCAGTGTCGTCGGTGTACACGGCTTCTGTGTCCGGCGACGAGCTATTTAGGGATGAAGATCTCCCCACTTTACCGTCCCTACTGTCACCTATTCAGGACACTCCCCCCCACCGCGACCAAAAGTCGCAGTCTAAGTCGCACTCATCTATGGACAACAGCCAAGTCGCAATTCAGACCCCTATCTCAGCGCCTATCAATACAAATCCCCCCTCCATCCCCCTACCCCGAAGGGACCCTAGGACAAGGAATAGAGAGGTGAGACCTTTTTCTCTTAGCCCCACCAAAGACCCCTCTGAGCGCGCACGCCAGGTGGCAAGAAATGCCGTTGCAAATTTGCAACAGTCGCAGGCATTGCCTACGCCGGCTACAACCGAGGCAACCGCAGTGGCCCACAACAACCCTCCGCAACCGGTCCAAATGGAGATCACTCCTCCTTTGCCGGACGTACCGTCAACCTCGGCTATGTCTTACGCACAGGCCATTACTTCTTCTTCGCCGACACCGGCACCCCAAACGCAAAACGCCCAGCCTGCGAATAGCGCAAACGTGCAACCGGCTCCCTCCACTTCCGCTGAAAGCAAAAATAGATACCCACCTATTATTGTGGAAGCGCTGCCGCAGTGGACTACGCACCTAAAAAAACTGCACTCGCTATTAGGCCACGCACCTAACGCCCGCCCTTTCGGCAAAGGAGTGCGCTTTTTTCCAAAATCGCCCGACGAATACAGGGTAATAGCGGCGTACATCGACGAGCTGTCTAAACTGGACAACACAGTATCCTGGTACTGTTACAGTTTAGACAGCGATCGTCCTCAAAAAATCGCAATAAAAGGGCTACCACAGGACACCTCTTTGGACGAGATTGCGGAGGAGCTTGCTTCGGCCAATTTTCCCATCTCGCACATCCGACAAATCCCTGCGGTACGAGGTCGCCCTAACGTTATTTACTACGCGCAACTACAAAATAGACACCCTATAGCCGACCTCCAAATTCTATACGCGACCAATGAGATGCTGAGCATGCCGGGCATCTCTATCGAGGCGTGGCGCACCCGACCGGGTCCAGCTCAGTGCCATAGGTGCCAGGCTTTCGGCCATGCCTCCGCGAATTGTCACCGGCCAATTAAGTGCGTTCGTTGCGGCGGCGAACACCCGGCAGCCGAATGCGACCGCAATACAGTAGCGCTCAAATGCGCTAACTGTAAGCAGGCGCATACGGCTAACAACCGTGCATGCCCCTTTTTCAGACGAGAGGCTAGAAAAAAGGGTGTGGCGTTACCCCCTCCACTGCCGCGCAAGGACCCGCAACGGGCTATTAATCTACCCCCCCCTCAACCTACCCCCCTGCAACAAATCGGTCCCCAGGACTACGATTTAACGGCAGGTTCAAATCTAATTCCCCCCGCCAACCCTCCAACCGAAAGATCCCAGGCTCTCGGGAAGAGAAAACGCAAAAGTAAACCAAAAACCCTACCGCCAAACGCACAACCTCTGTCGGAACCAGTACCGGCAATACCGGGTCCCTCAGCCCCCACCACCACTACTGCTGCTACAAAAACCATCTCTCTCGCCCCAACTGTGACATTTATGCCACCACTACAATTCGCAGACCCCCTGCATCCCCCCAAGACAGTGCAAAAACCGGCCCCGCCCATGCACGCAGCAAACAGTCGGCTGCCTAACCGCCCACTTGCTATCCCGATCATGCAGGGACCACCGCCCTTTGCACCTAGTGCACTTAACATAGCCAGAGCCGCTATAGCGGCATTAAACTCGGCTATTGAGGCCATCGCAGCCGGACACAACCCATTGCCAGCCCTATTCAATGGGCTAGCGCAACTCACCACAATTCTCTCGTGGGAATTTAATGGGGCCTCACAGGGGCCTTAAATTGAGAATTGTGTATTGGAACCCTGGGGGCATAATCGGCAAGACAGCCGCCCTCAGAACGTTAGTCCAGGAACACGATGTACACATTGTGTAACTGGGCGAAACGAAACTCCGAGGTGAGAATGAGCTCCGTATTCCAAATTTCTTCACCTATAGGCGAGATGAAATATCTCCCTTCTAATATGGCCTATAGGGGAACGGCAGTACTAGTCCGTCGTGACCTTGTTCATGAACTATTACCCCTTCCCCTTTTTACATCTACTCGGTCCATAGGTGTAAAACTTAAGACTGGCAATACTGAGCTTAAAGTCTTCGCCGCATACAATCCACCACTAGCCCCCTTTGTTCCAATCGACATAGAAAACATTTTCTGTGACGACACACCCACCTTAATCTTAGGCGATCTAAACGCCAAACACCAACAATGGGGTTCACGAATTTCAACCAAATCGGGTCGTGAACTAAAAGCAGATGCTGAGAATAAAAACTACTTAGTCATCGGTCCAGGTGCTCCTACTCACTACCCTACTGCAGATAGGCAAATCCCTGACGTACTCGACATTACATTAGCACACAATATCAATTGGCCAATTGCATTGGAAGTCCTCCACGACACCGACACTCAGCACCTGCCGATTCTCTTGGTCCTCGGAGTGTCAGCCAGTGGGAAATCCCCCCCGCCCCCCACCAAAACTACAGACTGGGCTAAATTTCACAAGTTAATGCTCACATATAAATTGCCGCCAGGTGGCATCTCAACTCCGTCTGAGGTAGAGGAAGCCGTCGTAACCTTCACGACTGCGCTAACGCAGGCCCTTAAGGAGTCCACGAGGTCCTCAACCACTGCCGCAGGCAAACAATTGCTTCCTGCGCACTTGCGCGCCAAACTCATCAAAAAGAGGGAGCTTCGTAAGCTGTGGTGCCGCACTCGCTGCCCAGTTTTGAAGGGTGAACTGAATAAATTAAGCAAAGACTTGCAAGCAGAGCTTGCCCAATTTCGTAAACTTGCGTGGGACAACACAATCTTTAAGGCTAGCGATGACGATGCCGCCTTATTTCGTTTGGCCCGCCAAGTTTCGAAAACATCACCCCCCATTTGCCCTGTGATTGACTCCTCCGGCATCCGCCACTATCACGCCGCAGAACGCGCGGAACTACTGGCCGATCACTTCGAGGACCAGTTTAAACCGAACCCCATTACCGACCCACTGCACACGCTAGGAGTAATAGATCGCGTAGAGCAATTCCTCGCGGCCCCAGCCCCACCACTCAGAGGTGATTACTTCATCTCGCCCAAAGAGGTGAGACAGGAGGCCACCAAACTTAATAAACGTAAATCACCTGGCCCCGACGAGATTCCAAACACGGCGATTATTATGCTGCCAAGGAAGGGTCTGGTGGCACTCACCCGGATCTTTAATGGGATATTGCGCTCTGGACATTTCCCATCTACCTGGAAGACCGGAAAAGTCATTGTTCTCCCGAAACCAGGGAAAGACCGTCACCGCCCAGAACATTACCGGCCGATCACTTTGCTGTCTAACCTAGCTAAGCTGTTCGAACGCCTACTAATACATAGGATATCTCCCCATATCCAGCTTAGGCCTGAACAGTTTGGTTTTAGGGACAGTCATAGCACTACCCTGCAGCTTGTGCGCGTGCTCCATCACATGGCCTTCGAGCTAAACAAGGGCAGGCGCACGGTCGGTGTATTTCTCG
Source organism: Apoda limacodes (assembly GCA_946406115.1). Taxonomy (NCBI): domain Eukaryota; kingdom Metazoa; phylum Arthropoda; class Insecta; order Lepidoptera; family Limacodidae; genus Apoda; species Apoda limacodes. The sequence continues at coordinate 27,630,921 of OX291556.1, forward strand.
ATATGGAGAAGGCCTTCGACCGGGTTTGGCACGAAGGACTACTGTACAAGCTGCTGGACACGGATCTCCCGCCTATGCTCGGTCGAGTAATAGCTTCGTTTCTGGACAAACGGAGCTTCTATGTCTCGGTCGAGAACAAACATTCAGCAAACAAACCCATTTAAGCAGGGGTACCACAAGGCAGCTGCCTATCGCCTCTGCTCTACGCGCTCTTCACTAACGACATCCCCACTCTCAGTGATTCCGGTTTAGCTGAAGGTGTTGAAGACGTACACCTAGCGCTCTACGCGGACGACAGCGCCTACATGTCCTCCTCTCGCAAAGCAAAATTAGCAGCCAAGAAAATGCAGCGTCTATTGGACACTTTGCCCCGCTGGCTCGACAAGTGGAGAATAGCCGTAAACGCCAGTAAAACAACTGCAATTTTGACCGGCCTACAAAGATTCCTCCCACCGAAACTTGTGTTTCGAGGCCAAGTCATTGAGTGGCAACCCAGTGTAAAGTACCTTGGTTGCGTTATAGACCGCCCCTTGCGCATGCGCAAAATGCTTGACCATGTGTCAGCACGCGCGGCCGCAGCACGGGCGGCGCTTAGACCGGTACTTTCCTCTGACTTGCCTCTCAAAACTAAAATTCGCCTGTACAAACTGTACATTCGGTCAAGACTGACCTACGCAGCCCCTGCCTGGTACGGACTTCTATCTTCATCCAGCAAAGCTCCAGGTTGTCCAAAATAAGTCGCTGAGAATATTAACCGGCGCCGGCCGCTACGTCCGTAACTCCACCATCGCTAGCGACACCAAAACCGAATCACTCGCAGAGTTCATCTCTGGTTTGTCTAAACACCTCTTCGATCGCGCTGATAACAGCCGCCATCAACACCTTAGGGGCATTGCCCCACTACACGCCCGCCCTCCTGAAGGACGTCCTCTCCCCCGAGAGCTCATTCCCAGAGGTGAATAAATTACTTATTTACCCTCTTACCCACTCACCCACCTCCTTCCTTTTCCTTACACTCCCCCTTTACTTGATTTTTTTTTTTAGTTTGACTTTTAGCACATTTTTATTTTTATTTTTGCATTTATTTTTATTTTTGCTTTTTGCTTTGTTTTCTTTCTTTTTCGTTTTATTTTTATTTTGCCTTTATTTTATTTTATTCTCATTTTATTTTGCTCGTTTTTGTTTTTAGTTTTTAGTTTTTATTCTTTTGTTTTTATTTTTTACTGTATGCGCTTACCATGTTTTTATTTCTATTTTCATTTCATTTCTATTTTATTTTATTATTTTCATTTTTCACCTTCGAATTGTGAAAATTCAACCACCACCAAGGGGCCTGATAAGTAGGCCTCCTTTCAACTTCACCGGGGGTGTTCAGCACCCCTGAGCTTCTGCCCGGGTCATGGTGGGAGGTAAATTCCCCTCCCCCGACACCCGCACCTCAACACCCAATAGGGTGATAGAGAAGAGACCCCCATGGATGTACTGTACAATCAGTTGCGCCCAGGCAGTCAGGCCAAAAATATGCGCGCGCGGTTTTTCAGGCTATAACTGCACCAAATAAGGTGTTTAGGTAATTATTTTATGTCTATTTGCGCATTCACATTAGGAAGAGATATTTTTACAAACTACAAATACCGTATCAAGTGACACTTGCTAAATAAACATAGATTTCATTAATTTCAATAAAAGAGGCCAGTTTGTGTCTGTGTCAGGTAAGCGTTGAGTGCCTTTTTTACTAACTTCAAAAAAGGACGAGGTTGTCATTTCGGATGTATGTTTATTTTGTATCCGTAATCAATAAACTAGTTGCGAATAATAAAGAACATAAGTCCTTCTACAACAACTGGTTACGAAACTCAGTTGCGAATATGAATGGTTGGGGAGGATTTTTTGGGGCTATATATTTAGTTGATGATCCTACTAATATTATAAACGCGAAAGTTTGTAAGTATGGATGTTTGTTACTCAATAACGCTTCAGCCACTGGAAGGATAATGAAGGATCTTGGCAAACCTATAGATTAGGTCCTATATCACATAGGCTACATTTATCGCGAAAATTTCATAAGTTCCCGCGGGAATAACTATAACCGAGCTTAAACGAACTATAGCTATAATTACAACTTGATATAGCAAACTTCATTAGTGTAATTAAGGAGTGTTTCACAGTACCTATTAATACTGTGATTAAATGAAGGAGTCCCACGCCGATAACCGAGTTTAGGGCGGGCGGAGCGACTATTTTGCGGCTGATTTAGAAAAAGTTAATATGCATCCTCGTATTGAAGAATTTAAAGCTGTAATGTTCTGCCCGCGATTAATAGTATTTAATGAAAGTTTTGTACCTATAGGTGAAAAGAAAAACAATAAATTTGGAACTTTTGATGCAATATGGCACGAAAAAATTGTTAACCGCAAAATGAGTGATATTACAAGCTGCTTCAAAACTTTTTTGTACGCCAACAGAGATTTAAAAAGCGTTGTTATTTGGCTGGATAACTGTGCACAAAAACTGTACTTTATATTTCTATTTTGCTCTATCTTGTAAATTCTGTTGAAGTCAATTTTGAAAAAAATACTTTTAAATTTTAAGAAGTAGTCCACACGTACGTGGCCGCTGACGAATGCCATCACTAAGTCGAGCAATCTATGAAGAGGAAGAAACACCTCTATGATTTTGAAGACTTCCACCAAGCAGTATTAAACACTAAAACTAATATTACCGTAAAAGTAATGAATGTTGAAGACTTTTGTTAGTTTGAAGATTGTTCTTCGACGTTCAAACTTCAAAATTCTTCTCCTCAAGCCTATTTAAGTAATATGTGTGAAGTAACATTCCTCAGAGGTATACATAGCAAGACTGACTTCTATAATGAACAAGAGCACTCACTTGATTTTCTTAGATTAAAAAATATTAAATCTGGGATACCACTTCCAAAATTAAACAAAGAGTATAGAGGCATCACTCAAGAACGTAAGTCGGCAACCATTGAAAAACTGACACCCATAATTCCAAATAATAGAAGATCATTTTGGTTTAAATTACCAACTGAGAAAAATAGCATTGATCTTACTCAAGTTTATGAAGATTGATTTATAAGATCCCAAAGCTGTGATAACTGGTCCTTATTAGAATTAAGCTGAAGACATAGTTTGATTTTTGTTGTATTGTTTTACTTTGAGAGAATTTTTATGTTGGGTTAAGAAAGTGATGTTTGTTATTTTCTTTTACTTTGAGAGAATTTTTATGTTGGGTCAAGAAAGCCAAATAATTGCTATTTTTGTTTTTTTGTAATAAAATTTTATTAGAAACTAGCTTTTGCCCATGACTTTTCCGCCTGGACTACAATATATAGACGACCACTTTAAATGACCCCCCTAATTTATTAAAGCTGGTAATGTGGAAAAGTCAAGCTGTATTGGTAGTCCTACACAACCAAATTAGATACAACTTGGCTTAGATTTTCAGTTGGAATTTAATCTAACAAACTGTGCAAATTTCATCAAAATTCGTTCAGGAGTTTTTCGTGATACGCGACACACAGACAGAAATTCTAAAAAAAATTTTTTAGGCCGTTACTATGCCATAAATATTCAGAATCATATCCCGGTTTATTTCAGTTTTATAATAGTAATAGAAGATAAATATCTATGTTGATTATTATGTTAAAATATTCTTCATTTCAAATATGGTTTTTGGGCACATGAGCGGTTCTCCAGATAATATTTTAGGTCCCTAAACACTTCGAAGTTGAAAAGCAGCAAATATTTAAAAACATCTATTTAGTTTAGAAAACAAGAACCTAGTAATTCGTTTTCACTAAACAAAATAGACGCTTTATAAATTACTAAGTTAAATAAACGTATTTAGCCAGAAACGTCTTTTCATTGCAGTATCACGAATTTTTTTGTTTTTTTTTTAACTTAAAAGAAAAAGAAAATATAATTTATTTAATATATGAATTTGATTTATTTACATTTAACGTGTATATTCTGACATATCAAACTTTATATCATAGTTTTGCATACAAAAAAATTATGTTATTCTTTCTCTTATGCACAGAAAACTGAGTAGTTAAAAAAATACACAAACATTTTTTGCTCCTTCTTTAGCTTTTGTTAGAAAAGTCTTTTTCTTTTTTTATGACAGCGATAATACTAAGCCTACACTGTCTGTCTCTCTGTATATCTGTATGTCTGTCTGTCTGTGTGTCTATGTGTCTGTCTGTTAGGCCTTTAAATGGCTTTACCTTTAGATCTGTAATCTGTCGTATGGACTGCGCAATAGGCTTACGAGATGAGCTTGAGCTATTACCATCTTAAATTACCATAATATCAGGGAAACAGTAACACATTTTTTTGTTGATAACGCTAATCAAAGTTAAATCATCGAGCTTGCTCAGTCATTGGACGGGTGACCGCTTATATAGAGTGGCAAGCTTTTTATTTTTGTTGGTGTTTGTAAATTACGTAAATGATGGGACGGAACTACGAAACTCACGGCACGCGAGTTTGACTCGTACTTAACCGTTAATTTTTAAGCTAAATGGTATAAAATAAAATTTTAACATATTGGTTAAAAAATAAAAATCAAGGATTATAAATCACCAAAATAAGGAATTAAACTTTGTATGGGAATTCAATTATTTTTATAAATAAAACTATGAAAACTTTCAGTTATACACATATAGATTTTGATTTTTTATTAATGTAGAAAGTAAATGGGTTCAACTAGCATTGATATAGTAATAATGTCGTTTGTCCAACACAAAAGCTGATTCAGGTATTGTTCGGTAAATAGCCAGAACGATGTACAAATATATACATACATCGTTACTGTAACTTATTTAACTGTGAGACGATATCCTAGGCACTGAGTTTGTCATTAAAGTCTGGTGGATTACTTACATTACCACACGTCAGCGACACTCGGTCACGGGTACACTCGGGTGTACAGTGTTGCTCACTAATATTGTTATTTATGCCATTATATTCAATTTTCAATTTGTGTTAACATTTGTTGTATGCAGCTGCATAAGGCAAGTGATCTAGGTCTGTACGTGGTAACCGCACAGCAGTAGAGGTAAACGCATTTTTTTTTAATCTTATTAAATTGTTTCGATCGGATATTTTGTCTAGTAAAAAACAATAGCAACCCGAAAATAATATTCAAATCATGCTACGTTGCACAAAACACAATAAAAATAATGTTTACGTGTTGATATTTTTAGTTTTTTTTATATACAGGTATTGTTTTTTGCTTTTTTATTCCATTACTTCACAATTTCTATTCATTTAATGGAGGAAGTCTATATTAACTTTTGTTTTTGTTAGTATGGTTAGTCGTTGGGTTTACTTTCTTCTTTATTAGTGATGGATCCCTCTTGGGTATAGGCCTCATCCAATAATTGGCATTTTTTCTATTTTTTGCTGCTTCTGTCCAGTTGATTCCACCTATTTGTGCTATGTATTTTCTTTAGTTTAAGCACGCTTCTTACCATTCCACGCTGGCATGATCTAATAGACATCTTTGTTTAATTTTTGAAAATCCAGGTTTGGCATCCATATGACAGAATAGGATAAAACAAGTCTCCATTACCGTTTTAAGGGTTCCGTACCCAAAGCGTTAAAAAACGGGACCCTATTACTAAGACTTCGCTGTCCGTCCGTCTGTCCGTCTGTCACCAGGCTGTATCTTATGAACCGTGATAGTTAGACAGTTGAAATTGTCACAGATGATGTATTTCTGTTGCCGCTTTAACAACAAATACTAAAAACAGAATAAAATAAATATTTAAGGGGGCTCCCATACAACAATTGTGATTTTGTTGCTCGTTTTAGCTCGATATTGATAACGGTACTATTATTATAATATTCACAGAATATTTAACTATTTATTTACTTTAAAAATACATAATTGAATTTATTACAAAGCTCCCATATAACAAAGCCGTTTTTATTGATAATGGTACGAAACACTTGGCTGGTTTTTTTTATGTCCATGGTGTAATCTCCTTTTAATCAGAAGTAAAATTAGGAGTTCCTCAAGGTTCTATCTTAGTTCCTTTTATTTTTTAATTAACATAACACTTATCTTTTATTTAAAGTTGACAGAAATAAAATTAATTTTGACGACGTAAGTAGTGCACTTTTCCAGGGTCTTCAGTGGTTTACGGCAAATTAATTACTTTTTAATGTGAAAAAGACTAAGTGTTTAAAATTTATGATGACAAATGTCAAAAACATACGTATAAAATTATCCTTAAATGGAGAAGAAATAGAACTTTTAGACTCAACAGTGTTTCTAGGTATTTCATTTTGATCTTGCTAAAATTCATTTAATTTCATTCATTTGATTTAACTAAAGTTAATTGATTAAGCATAGTTTCTAATTCATATCCGGTTTTTGTTGATGATAACAATGTCGTCTGCAAACTGTTGATAACTTAACTAAGGCCTTTTTACCTATTTAACTTGTCTTGTAAAAACTAAAGAGCTAGTTACCCACGATAAAAGTTATCATTGTTCAAAAATAATAAAGTCCACAAAAGATAATTATTAATAATAGCGACACATTTTGCATCAATAAAGCCTCATTATTATTCTAGTGGGAAAACTTTATTATATATATAGATAATGTGTCAGTCATTAAAGCGTGAGACTTGGCACAGACGTCACTTAGGTGCCCTAGAGTGTAAAACGCCCGGGAAACAGCGGGAGCCATCATGCTGGGGGAATAGAGAAGTGGTATAGTTTATTAACGGTCTGCACCCTTTTCAACCTCATATCTATCTATTTATCTATAGCTACTAATGCAAGTAGTGTGGTGTGGGAAGTTTTTTGTCACTCCTTCTTCCCTCAGACTTGTTTCCGAAGTGACAGTACGTTAAATTGTGTGCATGTGTTGCCGGACTGTCGCGTGGGAGCTGGGCTACTTCATGATATACAACGTCTTTGAGTACGTGCATGCATATGGGTATGTGTGCACGTTTGTGTGATGCGCCCTCTCGCATTTGGAACCTCTCTGGAGCTGGGCGGCCGATGGTGGATTGGAGCGATTTATTAATACTATATTTATTATATTATTATACTTGTACCTATTTTGTGTGTGTAAATCTCAATATGAATCGGATTTATATTTTGTTCCTTTACTACACACATTGTAACTAATACAATCGAAGTTTTACTGCAGTTGCTTGAGTGTGTCATGCCCTCTCAAAGTCTCTGCGGTGGTGGCATGTGCGTCGGGTCGTTACGTTCCTTAAAATATATCCTGAATAAAATTTTATTTAAGTAAAAGTTATAAAACTACCTTAAAGAGCATATAAAACGTGCTTCCATTTCTATATCACTTAACCACCAATCAAACATCTAATCACAGTACGTTTTAAAGCATCCATACTCGCGCCACTGGTTCAAAACTTACGCAACCTCATTTTGTCCAGAGCCGGAATCCATAATTCGGGAGTTAGATTTCTACCTACATTTAACAATTAATTTTGTGTTGATGTTTATGATTCGTAAGTTTATAATGTAATATTTTACTTTTGAGACATCGCTATTCAACTTTTTGTTAGCTACAACCCTTTAATAAAATAAATCATAATTTCTCAGCTAATGTATAAAATTACTGAACGTGTCTATTTAAACGCGCCATTTTAATTTAAAGATGCATTTTGCTTTAGGTAGTAAGTTTATTGAGAATTGTTTACTAATGTAAATCTTCGAGCTAAAATTTGAATAAAAACATTGCATTACAAAAATATTAAGGCATAAATATTGGTATCGTCACAGCTTGATAACTTCCTTGGTGTCAGTGTACAATCAACAGAGGATGCTTAAAGCTTTTAAAAGAACTTGTGTGGATCGATATGATAACACTTGGATTGCTTTGTTACAAACAAAATTAAATGGAAATAATATTAAAGCTAAGGAACGATACAAATTCCTATATTTTAATGCATCTATGTGTTAAGAATCTAGGTCTAACTTCCATGAAGCGTATCTCAATTTGATCACTTGCAAGTAAATCAACGTCTTTTTTACTAAATGACTATTATTCCTATATTAAGCATTGGCTGTTTGGCAAATTATTATGCAATAAGATTGTACGGTGAATACTTTTTTGTACTGTCACCTGTTTATAATATTAGTATAAATACATTTTCTTGTGTTTACATATATACATAGTCTAAGTAAATAAATTAATTATTATTATAATTATCTGTGTAAAAAGCGTAATCTGGAACTTTTCATTTGATGTGTATATTACATGTTTGACTTGATTACAAGTAAACTTCTAAATTACTGAATTTAATATAAGATGTACCAACGTGGATGATCCGATTTTCGCACCATATTTACTCTATGTTTCTAATGTGTAAATTGTATGACGCTCATTTGATTAATATAGGCGATGTCTGTTATTTTGTGTATATGTGGTCTTTTCTTAGTAAAAACTGAATAGAATTCGAAACAATTTCCACAGTATATACGTATATAATATTCCACAGTAAATGTAATGATGAGTAGTTAAGCTTTGTTATTTATATATCAAACTAAGCCCCAACCTATAACCGAGAAGTCACTGAGGTAAGCGTTTATAATATATGATGTAGTAAAGTCACTTATATAATATATAGTCACTTATTAATAAGTCACACATATTAATCAGATTAGTTAAATGGCAAAAAAAACGTTTTCAACCATCATGGCGGTATTTAACAGCGGGACACACTGACGTCAGCACACTACAAATTTTTATATTATTAATAGGTAACTCGATTTTTCTTTTGTTTCCTCTCATTAAGGCTCGTTATGATCTCGAGACTTACAAAACGAGGAAGTCTTTTTGATGATCTCTTTGTGTGAATTTGATTTTAACTTAGCCATATATTATATTATATTTAAAAAAAATGTGTTGTATAATATAAACGTCTAAAAATTAACTTTTTAATTTAAAATAGAACTTTTTAAAGAAGAAGTTTTAATAAAATCATGGAGTACACGTAACACGTAACACGTAACACGTATCACCACAAAGTAAAGAACAGTACTACTCCCATTTATAGACTCGATAATCGCTTTTCACTATAACATGGCACTATTCCCAATTAAAGACTCAATAATCGCTTTTCACTATTACATGGCACTAGATATGGGTAACTCAGTGTCGAACCGGCTCAAAAACGCAGCTCCAACGAATTGAGCTGTTGAGCTGCAGCTCAAATCCAAAATTCGCAGCTCAAGGCTCAAAAATACACAACTCAAACATTCGTTTATTGAACTTTATCACCTGGTCAGCGCCAGCGGCGTCGGCGATGTGGCGACTCGATGGTCTGCCAAACGGTGCCACGCGCGGCACCGGTGCACACAGTCCTATTCCTGAATTTTTATACGTAATTCACATATATGTATACATATGTACAACTTTACATTATTTTAATATGATTTTCGTATTTATATTAGTTGCTATGCAGATAATTGTCCAACTATCAAAGGAAATTAGTCATACTCGTACATAATTAAAAAAAAATATAAGTATGGTAAATGTGATAGAAATAAAATAAATTTTATTTAAAAAATCGAACTGTGTGCGGTGGGGCGCGTAGACGAATGCATGCCGCCGACGATTGCAAGAACATTGGGCACGCTCGTGCCACCTGAATCACAATGCACCTTTCGTTAAATTTTAGCTGAGTTGCGAGCCGGCTCGCAACTCCGCCTCAGGTGCTTGAGCTGCGATTTGAGCTGCAGCTTGAGTTACCCATGTCTACATGGCACTACTCCCATATAAGACTCGATGATCGCTTTCTCACTATAACATGGAACTACTCTCATTTAAAGACTTGATCATCGCTTTGTCACTGTTTCGGCCCGTTACAATTATCTGCAAAGCGCTAGGTTACAAACACAGCCTTTTTTTGTTTCCTGCAGTACTTTGTGGTCGGTCATTACACTCAGCAGAAATAACCTAAGAATTAATTGTGTGTTTTTATTTTTAAAAGAAATTTTTGCTTTTTTTTTTTTTATATGCTTGCGTGTTTATATTAACACTACCATTAATAAAAAACTCAGTGAACTATGCCAGTGATAGGAAACTTTTAGACCAAAGAAATCTCATAGATTTCTACTTACTTAGATTCTGTCAATACTTTTTATGTCCTTTCTTATTTACTTGATATAATAAAGGGCTCACTTAGGTCCCCTTAGAGGGCATTAGGACAGACAAACATGGCCCATAGGTACAACCTTACCAACTGTAAAAATTGAGGTGAGTAATCGCCTTGCAGTAACTAAATTGAGCTTAGCTTTTACCTGTCTCTAAGCAAAAAGAAAAACACTCCTATAACAAGGCACTGCTCCCATTTAAAGACTCGATCAACGCTTTGTCACTACAACATGGCACGCGCGCGCGCGGGGTTTTAATGTGTAACTTCAACAAGGTACCTACTCCAGGTAATACAGGTATGATGTTCAATTTGAACAAAGGTGACACCTGGTGTACAATTTTTTGTTACCTGGTGATTCAACCGGGTACTAAAGAGTAAACCAAAGTTGTTGCCTTTGCCAAGTTTATCTGTGATTAAAATTGTTCTGCTGGGCAGCTGCTCATTAGGGACCACCTGATTTTTTCGCAGGTTTTGCCCTAGGATGTTACTATATGAAACATTGACATAATTATTAGAAACATTTTGTGACTTGAGTTGTGAAAAGGACTGAGATGAAAGAGCACAAGCCCAAGAGTAATTTTTCACTAATGAATCAAATCTATCTCGTTATATTTTACCAACTTACTCAATTATAATACTCATTTTTCCTTCAGAATTCCTAATGTTATCGGCTGTTACGATGGCATTTGTGTCATCATCGTAAACGGTTAATTCAACATCGTCTATATTTTTGTCAATAGCATTAATTAAATCATTAATATAAATAATGAAGGATATTGGTGCCAATATTAACCTTTTGGAACGCCTCGTGTGACTTATTTCATTTTAGATTTGCTATTTTTTGTTGCATACTCTCTATTGTCTTAATTTCTACATACTGTTTCCTGTCATGTAAATACGATTGAAATAATTTATGTATATTGCCTTTGATGCCGTTATAAGTTAATTTAGTCAATAATAGATCATGATTCACTGTGTCAAAAGCAGAACTGGGATCTAGGAACAGACCTGCTACTTTTTTTTGTCATTTAGTTTTTTGACTACATCATCAATTAGACTTTATATAGCTTTAGTTGTACCTATGCTTCTTTGTCCCGTTATCCCGAAATGTCTAGGATTAAGTATACTGTGCTTTGTTAAATAATCCAACAATTTGATTTTTTATTTTTTTCAAAGATTTCTGACAACGTGGATAACAAAGATATTGGTCTGTAGTTCTTTGCGGCAGTAAGCGAACCTTTTTATGTACAGGTACTATTTTTGCCACCTTTAGCTGCTCTGGAAATATACCTAGTTCGGCAGATTTTTTATAAAAATCGATAGTGGTAGTGCTGCGAATCAAAATTATCTTGATAATTTTGACTGGCATTTCATCGTTTCCGGTAGAGTGTTTTAACTTCATTGAATTTAAGACCGTAGTTACTTCAAGTGGTGTTAATGGTTTCTAGATCATGCTTTTTAGGGTTCTAGAGTGTTTTAACTTCATCAAATTTAAGACTGTAGTTACTTCCAGTGGTGTTATTGGTTTCTAGATAATGCTTTTTAGGGTTCCGTACCCAAAGGGTAATTAGCGGAACACTATTACTAAGACTTTGCTGTCCGTGTATCCGTCCGTCTGTCACCAGGCTTTATCTCATGAACCGTTACAGTAAGACAGTTGAAGTTTTTTACAGAAGATGTATTTCTGTTGCCGCTATAACAACAAATACTATAAAACAGAATAAAATAAATATTTGAGAAGGCTCCCATACAACAAACGTGATTTTTTTGTTAGTTTTTATAGATAATGGTAAGGAACCATTCGTGCGCGAGTCCGACTCGCACTTGGCCGATTTTTTTACTTCCTTAGTATTTTGTTGTATAGCATATTTATCTGCGTTTATAGTGCTACTGTGATCAAGTTGTTCTGAAAAAATATTCACTATTTCTTTAGAGATACTAAATACGCGATTATCGTTTTTTGTGTTATTTCTCTTTTAATTTCAGTGCTATGACTATTCGTGAATCTCATGCATCATCAATTTCTTTTCGCCCTGCTATTTTCTTTGCATGTTTTAGCACCCTTCTGTACGTTAGTTTCACGATAGATCAAAGAAAAATAATTATGATGCCAAATGTCAGAAACATAAGTACAACAGTGTACAACTCAACACTGTTACAGATGTTGACACTGCTCGCTTGGTCTACTTTAGCTATTTCCATTCCGTCATGTCTTATGGCATTTGGCTTTGGGGAAAGGCAGCTGATATTGATAAAGTCTTTATTTTGCAAAAGAGAGCAGTTCGGGCTATCTATAAATTAGGACCTCGAATTTCTTTTAGTTCCTATTTAGGGAAATTGATATTTTAACTGTTACTTGCCAATATATCTTCGCTTGTATAATGTATGTACGCAAAAATTGTCACTTATTTGCTAAAAGTAGTGACCTACACAGTGTTAAAACAAGGAATAAGGATAAATTGGTATTTCAAAATGTCGTCTTCAGAAGGTACATAGTTCTTTCGCAATACAAAGTATATTTTTCTACAATAAAATTCCAGAACATGTGGTTTATTTACCCTGAAATAAATTTAAAATATATTTCAAAGATAGTTTAGTGAAAAAAAGCTTAAATATATATAAAAATGCTTGGAAAAATTAAAACTTAAATGATTTGTATTTGTATTGGGGCATTTGTTATATTTTTAAATTGAAACATTGTATTTTATGATTTACCTAGTGTAAGGCTATATTGTATTTTAATATGAAGTTGAAAAAAATATAAAGATAAACTGCTGAGTTTCTTGCCAGTTCTTCTTGGTAGTAATCATTCCGAACCTGTGGTAATTTTTTTAATTAATAATTAAACTGAAGATTCAAAAGCGCTGTTTACAAGTCTATTTGAATAAAAAAAGTTTGAGAATAGTTATGTCATGGTTAGATTTGTGGCTTGAAGTCAACACACGTTTGGTTCTACCGGCTACTTCTTGCCTTTTGTGACCCAGTTAATGTTTGATAAGTTTTCTGACAGACGTTACTAACATCTTGCTTCCTCTGGTAACTCGAAGTAAAGTATACTCCCAACAGACGTGACCGACCCGCTGCCTTTTTCTGGTACCTAGTTGTAAATTTCACTTCTGACAGACGTAACTAACCCGCTGCTTTTCTCTGATGATACCATGGAGTTAAGTTTACTCAGACATAGACATAGACATAGACAATAATTTATTCAACATAATTTCGCTCAAAAAGTTAAAAACATATATTTAGAAATAGCTGAATTACCCAAAATAAAAATTACAAACGAAAAAGACAATAAAAGAAAGGAGCTGTTCTCTAAGTATATCGTGAGCGCTGTGATGTTGAAATGGGCACCAGCACCAGCTCAGCTTGTGCCGCGACACGAGTGACACAGCACCAGCTCAGCTTGTGCCGCGACACGAGTGACACAGCACCAGCTCAGCTTGTGCGGCGACACGAGTGACACAGCACCAGCTCAGCTTGTGCGGCGACACGAGTGACACAGCACCAGCTCAGCTTGTGCCGCGACACGAGTGACACAGCACCAGCTCAGCTTGTGCCGCGACACGAGTGACACAGCACCAGCTCAGCTTGTGCCGCGACACGAGTGACACAGCACCAGCTCAGCTTGTGCCGCGACACGAGTGACACAGCACCAGCTCAGCTTGTGCGGCGACACGAGTGACACAGCACCAGCTCAGCTTGTGCCGCGACACGAGTGACACAGCACCAGCTCAGCTTGTGCCGCGACACGAGTGACACAGCACCAGCTCAGCTTGTGCCGCGACACGAGTGACACAGCACCAGCTCAGCTTGTGCGGCGACACGAGTGACACAGCACCAGCTCAGCTTGTGCCGCGACACGAGTGACACAGCACCAGCTCAGCTTGTGCCGCGACACGAGTGACACAGCACCAGCTCAGCTTGTGCCGCGACACGAGTGACACAGCACCAGCTCAGCTTGTGCCGCGACACGAGTGACACAGCACCAGCTCAGCTTGTGCCGCGACACGAGTGACACAGCACCAGCTCAGCTTGTGCCGCGACACGAGTGACACAGCACCAGCTCAGCTTGTGCGGCGACACGAGTGACACAGCACCAGCTCAGCTTGTGCCGCGACACGAGTGACACAGCACCAGCTCAGCTTGTGCCGCGACACGAGTGACACAGCACCAGCTCAGCTTGTGCCGCGACACGAGTGACACAGCACCAGCTCAGCTTGTGCGGCGACACGAGTGACACAGCACCAGCTCAGCTTGTGCCGCGACACGAGTGACACAGCACCAGCTCAGCTTGTGCCGCGACACGAGTGACACAGCACCAGCTCAGCTTGTGCCGCGACACGAGTGACACAGCACCAGCTCAGCTTGTGCCGCGACACGAGTGACACAGCACCAGCTCAGCTTGTGCCGCGACACGAGTGACACAGCACCAGCTCAGCTTGTGCCGCGACACGAGTGACACAGCACCAGCTCAGCTTTTCTACACAGTGTGTTCTAACAGAAAAGTTATATATTTTTGTTAGAAAAATGATAGAATTAAAATAAATCGAATAAATTTTTTTAATCATTTATCAAACTTATACAACATTTAACATTTATAGTTCTCTTAACAAACAAAGAAAACAAAAATAGAAAGTTAAAAAAATGCCGCATAATAAGTAAGATAATAAATTTAATCCAAATCAAAAGATATCTCTGTATCGTTTAAATAATTATTGTATTTAAATAAATTTTGCCAAAATGCTAGCCTGTTCTCGAGCATCAAAGGTCCCAGCTGTTTATTTATGTTAAGTTTTCTGTTGTTTTCTATTCCTTTAGGAATACTAAAAGGCGAAAACGTTGAATTTTTTTTCGATTTCAGGAAATAAACTATATCATATTCAGTATCAGAAAAATGTTTTTTTATAATATAGATCTAAATCGTTTTTTTTTACCATAACTTCAACAATATCTATTAACTAAAACGACTACTAAAAAAATATGCCCATAATATGGTTATTTTTATCGCATATTGTGACACAAATAAATCAAAACCTATGAGGTATTTCCCGTTGACCTAGAATCATGAATTTTGGCAAGAAGCAATGTCATGTAGCACACATGAGGCAAAAAATCTGAAAACCCTATATTTGTTGTTACATCACAAAAAAAATATTATTTGCAATTATAAAATTTTTTTAGTTGGTAAACTAACCGCGACCTATATCGATGTATTGTGACAACAGTTGTTCTACGGCAAAGTTAAGTTTGTCCCTGAATACAGTTTACCTTTTATGGAAGCCTCGGTGCGCGAGTCCGACTGACGTAAGTATGTGTAATAAGACACTATAATTGGTTTTTATATTAACAATGTTAGTTCAAATCTACTGGTTAAAATATAATAAAAGTAAGTTGACTACTGCATTTTAATTGGTACAGTTTAACAAAATGTATCTAAAGGTTGTATATAGAAAAAGACTATTCGGACCTCTATTAGTTATTATATACTTATAGTGTGTTGGATTAGATCTCACCAAACAAAACTCCTTTTGAAAACAATTTATGTCTGAAATATGTGTTTGACCAAAGTAAGAGGTGGCTCAATGCCTTCCACTATGGGTAAAATAAAAAAAAAACCGGTTAAGTGCGAGTCGGACTCGCGCACCGAGGTTTCCATAAAAGGTAAACTGTATTGAGGGACAAACTTAACTTTGCCGTAGAACAACTGTTGTCACAATACATCGATATAGGTCGCGGTTAGTTTACCAACTAAAAAAAGTTTATAATTGCAAATAATATTTTTTCTGTGATGTAACAACAAATATAGGGTTTTCAGATTTTTTGCCTCATGTGTGCTACATGACATTGCTTCTTGCCAAAATTCATGATTCTAGGTCAACGGGAAATACCTCATAGGTTTTGATTTATTTGTGTCACAATATGCGATAAAAATAACCGTATTATGGGCATATTTTTTTAGTAGTCGTTTTAGTTAATAGATATTGTTGAAGTTATGGTAAAAAAAACGATTTAGATCTATATTATAAAAAAACATTTTTCTGATACTGAATATGATATAGTTTATTTCCTGAAATCGAAAAAAAATCCAACGTTTTCGCCTTTTAGTATTCCTAAAGGAATAGAAAACAACAGAAAACTTAACATAAATAAACAGCTGGGACCTTTGATGCTCGAGAACAGGCTAGCATTTCGGCAAAATTTATTTAAATACAATAATTATTTAAACGATACAGAGATATCTTTTGATTTGGATTAAATTTATTATCTTACTTATTATGCGGCATTTTTTTAACTTTCTATTTTTGTTTTCTTTGTTTGTTAAGAAAACTATTCCTTAATTTCTTTATTAATACATTTTTTAATTGTTTTTTTACTGAGATCTTTACAAGTTGTTCTTATCGTGTTTTAAATAGTTTTAAGTATATAGACAGCTTCTAAGGTAAAAATATTACTAATTGGGTCAAATTATTAATACCTAGAATAAAAACAAATTTGTGATCTTAAGTCTTACCCATAAAACAAATCTTTTAACTAGGTATATATGATAGGAAACAAAACATACTTGGGATATTATAGATAAAGTCTGAAAATACAATAAACAGAGACTGCTAAAGTACACTGAGAGTTAAGTAACAGAGAGATAGATAATTTTGATATGCTAATTTTTATGTTATAGTTGTTGTACTAGAACATTTATAATTTTGTAAGTAGTAGTTTAATAGTCATTTGTGATTTAATTTTAGTTTAAGTTTAAAAATAATGTTGAATTGATAAATTCCTACTGTTAACGTTTAACGTGTAGCATTTAAGAAATTTATAAGTTTAATGAACAAAAATGATACAATTTTGATAAATGATTAAAAAAATTTGTTCGATTTATTTTAATTCTATCATTTTTCTAACAAAAATATATATCTTTTCTGTTAAAACACACTGTGTAGGAAACAATTTAAAAGTCCTTTGCCTATTCCAATGGGTAGTTATGGGCTTTTTGATGATAAAGAAACTCGGTGCTTTGTTTTTTGGGCTTAAAGCAGTAGTATTATCAATATCTGTACTAATACTAACTAAAACGACGTAAAAATCACTGTTTTACGACCTTTTAGTGTGTATTTCACAACAACACATTTTTTTTGTAGTAACGATATATTTTATGACACTTTAATTAGTTTCATGTCACAAATTCTTGTGCAGTAACAGCTATGAAAAAATTGGAGTCGTCATAATTTCTTTATTATTTATATTTTAAAATTAATTTCAACGACAAAGACTGTAGATTAGTGATAAGTATTGCTTTCAGTATTCAGTTTAAAACTAAAATAAATTTTTAACGTGTTTTATGAACTTTTAATACTTTAAACGCGTTTCTCTCAGAACCGTCAATTTGCACTTACGTCGGTTTAGGTTCTGTACGGCAGTGTAGAAATAGATCGGCTCTCAATCACTTGGCGACGTCGCTAATTTGGAAGCGTAGCCACGATTTACAGCTCCCTACGTGGCGACTGGATGCTCTGGCAGCCTGGCTACGTCGCCACTAAAATGTATGCGCATAAGCTGCACCTCACTCACTCAGTCGCCAACCGAACGCCATTTTGAACTTTCGCTTATATTTTAGTACATCTGTGTAACGTTGAAACAATGAGTTTCGATACCGAAGGATGTATCGTGGAAATTCAACACCGTCCGTACTCATGGGATAGTGCATGATTATTCCGACAATTTTAGGATATTTTCTTGAGTTAAGTTTCTTAGTTTTAAAAAAACACCACTTCGGCTGCGATCCGATATAAAAGGATGAATCCATACTTTGTTCCAATCCAATTCCAATCTTTTCTCTTTGTATATTTCGTCGTCAAACTGGCTGAAGAGTAGCCATGGCTACTCTGTTTGGCGACCTTTGGATGCCAAAGGTAACCATGCTTGCGTGTCGCCGGAGACGTCGCCATGGCATCCCGGTGAGGCAGAGCTCGACCAGTGTGACGATACCATATTTATGCCTTAACTTTTACAATACAATGTTTTTATTCAAGTTTTAGCGCGAAGATTTTCATTAGTAAACAATTCTCAATGGACGTACTACCTACAGCAAAATGCATCTTTAAATTAGAATGGCGCGTTCAAATATTCAAGTTCAGTAATTTTATACATTAGATGAGAAGTTATGATTTATTTTATGAAAGGTTTAAAGCTAACAACATATAAGTACAAATGACCAAAATGTAAAATATTAAGTTATGAACTTACGAATCATAGACATCAACACAGAATTAATTGTTAAATGTAGGTATTAATCTAACTTCCGATTTATGAATTCGGACTCTAGACAAAATGAAGTTGCGTAAGTTTTGAACCAGTGGCGCGAGGATGGATGCTTTAAAACTTGCTGTGATTGGATGGTTATTTGGAAGGCAAGTTGATTGGACGTTTTAAGTCGATCGCTGATTGGTGGTTAAATGATATAGAATTGAAAGCACGTTTCATATGCTCTTTAAGGTAGTTTTATATCTTTTACTCGAATAAAATTTAATTCGGGAAATTAAACGTAGGATAAGTCGGAGACCCTCTAGGTAGGAGTTGTTTTGTTATCCGCGGTTTTCTTTTCTTATTAATTTTATTGACTTAGTTAAATAGTAATTCTACTGTTATTGGGAGTTTTATAATGTTGAATATAGCCGCGGAAGTTTAATTTACTAAGAAATTTTATAATATTGAAAACACCCGCGAAACTTACCTAAGTGAGTCGTTTATCAACCATTAGGGTAGTACAAAAAACATTCTAACAATTATAAAGGGTAATTGTCTTGGTTTTCACGTATTCCGTATAATGGTATGACGTGTTAGTTTATTTGAACTTACCCGGGGTTTGTTAAAACTATACGAACATTTAGAACATAATATTAACATTCTATTAGTTTAGGATAATTAGGACGTTTTATCTAGACCGTTCATATTAATCTAGGACTGTATAATAGTACCCCAACCAACATAACTAGTATTATACTTAAAAGATATTCCTTTTTTTTTGTTAAAATTAATTAAGGCCGGACATCCGTCCGGAATAAAAAATAGGATAGAGGGGCTTAAAATGTGGGGTGAGAAGGTTGGTAGAGAGGGGTTAGTGGTAATAAAAGTGCGTGGTCCCATAGATACAGAACATTCAATTGGCGTCGTTTAAATTGTCGAAACGCTGCCCGAGAATGGAAAACCATAGTCTACGCTTGTGGGGCACTAGAAACTACCGCGAGGGGTTAAACTGCAGCCAGATTGTACCACCATTTCTGGTTCGTAAATACTTTTATATTATAAGTTACAGTGAAAATATCGTATGTTCGTTATGAAATTCTTTAGGTTGTATATGAAAAATATCTTAATTAATGTTAAAACATCCAAATGACCGGCTCGCTGTTGCCGGTTAGAAATTTATGGTAGAAAGAAATCTCAATCACCTCAGTAGGAAGGAATATATTAATGGACCTTGTTTCTAGGTCATTTTCAGCTAGGTAAAGATAAACTAAGATTGTACCAGCCATAATCATTATATAGCCCACTAAAGAACTAGGTCTGCCAAGAGATACAGTAATTACTATGTGTAATCCATCCTTAGCGGCGTTAGGTCGCAAGAACTGAACGCTTAGCTACCTAGTTCCCACTCTACAAAACGAATGGAGTTAGCATTCGTATGTATTTTACTTTCAAATGTGGAAGTAGCATCAATTAGGGTTCCTTTGTGTAGGGATGACAGAAAAATTAAATAAGTCTTTAGTACTTGTGTCCTTTAGTTTTGATATTCAAGTATATGCGTTGTTAAGGTTTTGTACTCACTTTAGAAATGGTGAAAACTCAAAAGTAGGCATTATTTATGATCGTAGATTTAGCTATATTTATTTTCTCGATTAATTCCTTTTATGCTTATTTGGTATACTATTGATTGCTATATTACTCTGACGTACCTCTAAAACAACTGGGTTTACTACTTATTTAACACAACGGTTTTCTGTCAGAAATTCTTATAAGAGATAGAGCTAAAGTCTTTGTTTTATAAAATACTAAAACAGTAAGTGTTTGAAACTATAGTAAATACACAATATTTATATATTTTATAAAATAATGTACAAAGATAATAGTGATATCGTCGTGATACGCACCTGCCACACACATCTCATCCGCAGATAATAACGACTCCACTAGTACAGCCACTCTTGTGGCGGTCGCTTCTCGTTTGGGTGCAACGTTTGTGATTGTAAGTTACATTGGAGTTGTTTGATTTTATTTTTGTGGTTGCTTCTATTGAATATCGAATTAAAGAAAAGTAGTTAGGCCAGCGCGAGCTGAGACTCTTCCACTGCGTTACTTCTTACGTCACATTTAAGTTAGTAAATAAATAATCTATAAAGCCAATTTAAATGTTTGTAAAGTAGGCAAATACGTAACTACAAAGAAAGATAAAATAATTCTATCAACCGATTTAATCGCTGCACACACTGTTGTGATCGCGATATCAACCTTATTCGTATGTGCATTCGTAGTTAAGTGCTACCCACAAAATTACTTGAAGCTCTTGTTGGGTGTGATCATTTTAACTTTCACATCTATATTATGAAAAGTGAAGAAGATTATTAACTATAGATAGCACAAAATATAGAAAAGTAACACAATACACAAAATGTATAACGAGCACATTTTGTAAGCCCCTCGCTTTCGCAGAGACGATCTGTACATTATTTTGTAAACCCCTCGCCTTCGTGGAGACGCTCGTTACATTATTTTGTAAACCCCTCGCCTTCGTCGAGACGCTCGTTACATTATTTTGTAAACCTCACGCCTTCGTGGAGACGCTTCATACATTATTTTGTAAACCCCTCGCCTTCGTGGAGACGCTCGTTACATTATTTTGTAAACCCCTCGCCTTCGTCGAGACGCTCGTTACATTATTTTGTAAACCTCACGCCTTCGTGGAGACGCTTCATACATTATTTTGTAAACCCCACGCCTTCGTGAAGGCGCTCTGTACATTATTCATTCTTTAAAAGCAATGAATGTATCCCGTAATTGTTTTCTTTGCATAATTATATTTTACACCCTAATTATCCGTTTTAATTTTTTATGGTTGTTTTGCCATTTGTCCGTCTGTCCGTTCGCAGATTAGTTCAGAGACTATAAGTACTAAAAAGCTGTAATTTGGCATGGATATTCATACCTACTAATTAGGCCGACAAAGTGGTGAAATAAAATTTAAAAAATTAGGCTACACGTAAAGTGGGGATGAATTTTTTTTACTCGTGTACCTCATAATAATGGTCTATCTCGTTTAAAAATATTGAGGGTGTCCGAAAACCATTTTTTGACTCAGCGTGTTTTGCGTTTGCGGAATATTAAGCATTAAAGTGCCAATTTTTGTTAGAGCCCAGCTAAATGGCTATTCATGGGTGTGTGGAAAAAATCATGGGAATAGCATATATAACAAAATTAAAAGGAAAAATGTCATAGCTAAGTAGGGTTTAAAAAATAATGAGTAATAGTGGACCAGCTTAATATGTTTTCGGAAAAATAAAAATTTCGTACAAATTCCATCAAACCGTACTTAGATGAAGTTGATAGAAACTTGTGTAAAAAAGGTATCAAATAAAAATTTATAAAATGTAACATTACAGAAACATAACATTCTATGTATACTAATACTAACACTTACTAAATTATTAACAATATTTACGGTTGAATTCAGGCGGCGATTAACGGTACAAACTAATAATCTAGTTGCTCTATCGTTAAAAAAAACAAATAATCTTAGTGATCATAGTGTAAAAGTGTACGAATAATAAAAACTGGCCAAGTGTGGGACAGGCCCGAGCCATGTACCATCTTAAATCACTGTTATAGCGCCGTCTAGAACATGTTTGTTCGAAACGATATTCAAAGTTAAGCAAAGTTGGGCATGGTCAGTAACGGGCTAGGTGACCGTATAGCGGCACAGTTTTTGTTATTGTTTGCGTTTGTAAATTACGTAAATGGTGGTAGGTAGGGAACCCGTGTCCGACTCGCACTTGGCCGGTTTTTGTTACTACATATTGTAGTGAATTTGACTAACATAGATCCAACACTGTTAGAGAAAGCTGACTGCGGCACTCGACATAGGTGGATGAAAGGTAAAACAAAGAAATTATACGAATATGGAATTAAATTTCCAACAACTAAACAAAACGCTATTCGGCAACTTACCAGTAAGAACCAATAATTCAGTCATTTTTAAATCATCTTTGTAACGGACGTCCAAAATTCAGCGCGTATTGTTAATGTCCATGATATTCCATCTTTTTTGGACTAACAGGATTAGGGAAAGTGTCTAGAATAAAAAAATACCGTGATTCCTATTATTTTATTACATATACCTAATAAAAGAATAAACATTATTACCATATCAATTTGCAGAATTAAAAATCAATCCCTAAAGTCCATGAAAAGTTCAAATCCCGAAGACTATGAAGAAAATACGACAAAAATGAAAAACAAAGTAGAACTGGACGACATCCTGGTGGAGGAAATCGGACAATTTGGTCGCTATCAGGTGCGGGCGATCTTCCTGACGGCAGCCGTGGCGGTGTTTACTGCCTGGACCAACTCCTACATGTTCACCGCTGCCAGGATCAACACCAGGTCAAACCACCTATGTTGCTGATACAATAATCCCAATTTTAAATATTCCCCACATCCAATATTTCCCATCTGGGAACGTAACAGTTAGGCTGTCCTTACGCTGCCGCTTTTCAGGAAAAAAACAATATGTGGGTATGTAAAAATCGAGGCTGTCCTCACGCCACTCTACTGCTCTACGGGCAACAAACAATATGTATGTAACAGTCGAGGCTTTCTTCACGCCGCTCTACCGCTCTACGGGCAAAAAACAATATGTATGTAACAGTCGAGGCTGACTTCACGCTGCTCTACTGCTCTTCGGGCAAAAAACAATATGTATGTAACAGTCGAGGCTGTCTTCACGCCGCTCTATCGCTCTACGGGCAAAAAACAATATGTATGTAATAGTCGAGACTGACTTCACGCTGCTCTACTGCTCTTCGGGCAAAAAACAATATGTATGTAACAGTCGAGGCTGACTTCACGCTGCTCTACTGCTCTTCGGGCAAAAAACAATATGTATGTAACAGTCGAGGCTGTCTTCACGCCACTCTATCGCTCTACGGGCAAAAAACAATATGTATGTAATAGTCGAGACTGACTTCACGCTGCTCTACTGCTCTTCGGGCAAAAAACAATATGTATGTAACAGTCGAGGCTGACTTCACGCCGCTCTACCGCTCTACGGGCAAAAAACAATATGTATGTAACAGTCGAGGCTGTCCTCACGCCCTTCTACCGCTCTACAGTCAAAAAACAATATGTATGTAACATGTATGTAACAGTTGAGACTGTCCTCACGCTGCCGCGTCGTATATAATCGTAGGATAATGATGAGGCAGTAAGTGTCACTTGGTGTACACGAGGCGTTCCTTCTCAGGCTAATCCTCTATTCTTCAGGCTAATCAGGCATCTCGTGATAATCGTGGGATAATGATGAGACAGTAAGTGTCTTTCAGTAAACACGAGGTGTTCCACTTTAGGCTAATCAGTGACCTCGTGATAATCGTGGGGTGATGATGAGGCAGTAAGTGCCACTCAGTGTACACGAGGCAGTCTTCGTGAAAATCATGTGATGAGGCAGTAAGTATCACTCAGTGTACACGAGGCATTCCTCGTGATAATCATGAGATGATGAGGCAGTTAGTGTCACTCAATGTACACGAGAACTCCTCGGGATAATCTTGAGATGATGAGGCAGTAAGTGTCGCTCAGTGTACACGAGGCATTTCTCGGCATAATCGTACACTGTACGTCTATTATTTTTCATCATTCTTAGGAAATCAATGAATATATTTTATTGATGAATGCTTAGATTGAAAATATAATCGGACCTTTATATTCAATATACTATTTTTTTTCAGATGTTTTATCCCAGGTTGCGATCTAGAAACAGAGGACATAGAGTTCAGTCCGTCGTGGATCCTGCACGCGGTGCCCGGCGCTAGCGACGGCTCCTTCGACAACTGCCGGCGCTTCGACAACGCGTCTGCCCTCGCCCGGGACAACGCTACTCGTGACGGGGACCACGCCACCGGCACGGACGACTCCGACTTCTGCCCCGCAACGCTCTTCAACAACCAGTCTCTACTCTCCTGCGAACGATATGTATATCAAACATCGAATACTGTGGTTTATGACGTAAGTTATATCAATAAAAAAATTGGATATTTGTTAAAAAAAACCATTTGTGATTCATATTTTCTTTGTACTTCAAGTTATTAAGCGTCACGTTATTATTTTAACTTTGGTTAATTGCCTATTTAGATAAAAGCATAATAATAATTATTTAATTTTATATAGTATATATTTTATTTTTTAGGCATCAATTCACAAGTAATCATGATATTACACATAATAATTTCATCATAATATTAGAGCACCACATCTTACCGTACTATCTTCCGGATTTATACTCTAAGGATAAGAACTCACGGAGCGGTTAGCACCCGCACCCGCCGCGGTAGTAGCACCGCCGCGCCGTTTAGTTTTAAAACTCACGAGACCATAGTTTTGTGCGGCTGCGCAGGCGCCGCGGTAGCAATAATCGTCCGCAATTTTTGCGGAGATAAGACGGGCGGTTATTTAAGTTGTTCAGTCTAGTCCCAGAGACCGCACTGGACACATACCAGAAACGAAATGTAGCGTAATACTTACTTCGCAAAATAATTAAAAAAGAAGGTCTAAAAGGTTTGGGATTAATTATTTTCGAATGTACGTACCTAGTTATTTATAAACAAAATAGTTATAATATTACTAATTAATAAAACTGTTTTTAATATAAGTATAATTACTAATTAATATAACTATTTTGTTTCTAAATAACTAGGTACGGACATTCGAAAATAATTAGTCCTAAATTTATTATTGCACCCAGAACCTTTTAGTACTTCTTTTTTAATTATTCTTTTATTCACTGATTATACTGCTTTTCAAAAACAAAATACTAATCACAGATGGTAGCCCACCCGCCAACCGAACGCAGAGCGCGCGGGCGTAGCCCGCGAAGGCCGCGGGTACCGCGTACCGCGCAATTCTACAAGATGCCGGCCAGCGCAGCGGGTCCCACAAACAATAAATTGCGTCGTGAAATTTGCTATCTACATTTCCATGTATTACGTGTTTCTACGAATTTTGCGGTCCCGCTTTCGTGGGGAGCGCGGGTGCAAACCGCTCCGTGAGTACTTAGCCTTAGGGTGTGAGTTTTAAAAACGCTTAAACACTTAATCCTTCTTTAAAACTGAAAGTACCATGAGAATTTAACAATGTGACTCCATGGTTTTATTAACGAAAACCAAATTTCCGTAAAAATTTAAATTATCTAACAAGGAATTATAATTTTAATATATGCGAAATATTAAACTATATCATTACATAGACTGTAGAGAATTTTCTTTGACCTCCGTACTAGTTGGAAACTGTGCTACGGAGTCATTATCATCAGCCACAATTATGAATTATAGCAATTTGAAACATAAAGATATCGTCCTTAATAATAAGTGAGCGAGAAGAGAAAATAAGAAAAAAAATATATATACAAACATAATTATCCTATTTATGCAACATAAGATATTTAAGTTACTAACAACTAACTAATCCTATAAACATAATTTTTTTCTGTTGGCTACTAATTAGGTATTAGTTTTATCTATTAAGATAGGTAGGCAAGTAAGTATTATTCGTAAAACTATCTTGTGGACAATAAAATATAAACAAGTGTTAAATCCTAAGCCTACGTTGATATGTTATTGGTTTGGATTATCCAGCGTTAAACAGTACCTATACATATAATGAGCGTACCTATAACAGTTTTATGATATACTTATATACAGGTACTTACATAATCTTATGTCCCATGCCTAAGAGTAAAATTATATTTATGTTAGTTTAAGGTTTCACAATTTTTGTGAGTTTAGGCCTCGTCGACGAAATATCTATAAAAAAAAATTGTGTTGCTACCGACAAATGTTACATTGACAAAGATAACAACTAGGTACCTACCCCTATTTAGTCGCTAATGACTTATGACCGGTGTTCAGTGTCTTTATAGTATATGTGCAATTTGTAGATATTTAAAGTTTTTATGCGATCTGCCTATGTAAATTTACTGTTTAATCCTTTTGATTAAATACTTGATCGATACAACACAAACTGTGAGAATTGGTTAGTTAGAATGTAAATTTTATACTTATAATTGGTATTGTGTTTTATAAAGCGGAATATGGCTGAGAAATGATTCGCAATGAAAGTAAATGGGTGTAGGTATTTGTGTGTTTTTGAACGCGTTATTAGATTTTCTTAATTGCATGGCTGTAGATGAATGTGTATGTATATTTAAGTGGGGATGCGTTATATACTTAGTGTGTGTAGATAAGGTGAAATTTATGTTTAATGCTAGTACATTCTATATCTATGTAATTTGTATTTATGGGTGGGTGTATGTGTTGGAAAAGTTAGTTATGATTGTAAATATTTGTAAGTGACTTCAAAATAAGTTTAAAGTTTAAGCTTTGTAATGCGTGTAAGTATAGTAAGTATAGTAAGTATAGTAAGTATAGTCTTGATGTTGTAAAACTTTGACAATTTATTTGACAGTTTATGATTCATGTTCATTAGCAAACTATTTGGATGAGCTCCTCAGTGTCGACATAGGTCAAGTCGTTTAGGTATTTTGATATTGTTTTACGGCAGTTGTAGGTGGTTAAGTTTTGTATCCTACATTTTTATTTACATTATTATAGATGTAGGGGCTGAGAAATTCGGAGAATCTTTGAAAGAATGTAGTTTTACAAGATGGGAAATTGTACTTTGCGTAGTTTCTTCTGTTGCTGGATTTCACATCAAATGGTTGTCCATGTTTTTTTAAGATCCTTTTTATAAATTTCTAATCTTTTTCTATAATAATCTCTTTTAAGGCAGCTTAGCATTTTATTACAGGTATTCCTGTATCTTTTATTAGTTGTTATTAAAACAATATTTTCAGGGTTCTTTTTTAGTTTTTGATGGAGTTGATCTCTATTTTTCATGCAACGTCTTATTCCTGGTGTTATCCACGGTCTGATAATTTGTTTCCTACATGGCGTTTCCGTAGTATGGTTTTGTACAGCGGTTTGAATAATATTAACAAGGTTGTTAGTAGGTATGTCAGGATTCGTATTATTCAATAAATCTGTCCAATTATAATCTTTTAGATAACATATTACCTTGCTGTAATCAGTTTTTGAATAGGTCATTTGTTGGTATCCTTTTTTCTCCGGACTGTTTGATAGTGTAACTAAGGTGCCGTAGTGATCTGTTATACTTGTTTCGCAAATCATTGTTAGGACTGAGAGTTTGGTTTTAACAAAGCAGTGATCGAGGCAGTTACTTTGTCGAGTGGGTAGAAAGTGAATTGATAGGAGGCCATGAGTAGCCATTAAATTGAGGTAGTTTGTTGCATTTCCATCAGCGTCATTATTTTTAATGTCTATGTTCATGTCTCCAACTACAACTATGTTTTGATATTTTTTTAGGTTATTCAAGATATTGTCTGGGGAAGAAACTTACTTTATTAGTATTTGCTAACTCAGAGTCGGAGGAGTATTTTTCGGTTTGTGGTGAACGGAGCATAGTTTTATCTCTTGTTTTTGCATATACTATGTTTGTCCACTCCAAGCAATTTTCTGTCCCAGAAACGGCCGCACACGAGTTAACAAACAATTAGTAAACTTAATATTTTTGCTAGGACATTATTTTTATTTGATAAACACGAACACGACCGTTAACTAGTGGCACGGGCGATGATGATGATACATATGTATGTGAACTAGAGTAATGTATCTTTTTATATTCCCGATAAGTCTCAAACCTCAAGAGTGTTAAGTGGTAAAATTAGGGACCAGGAACAGATAGAAAAATATAGGTTTGGTAATAGGTACCTTCTTTGACAGTTATTTGACAGTTTCTTAATAAACTACAAATAGTAAGTAAGCATTGTCATTAAAGTATCGTATCTAGATAGCTGTTAAATGTTATTAGAAACTCTATTATGACAAAGAACATTCTATAGTAGTACTACTTGAGTATGTCCTACGGTAAACAGGGCAAATTATGCAGTTCACGTACATCTTTTTGTGTACCAATAATGATAGTAGGTACCAAAAACGAGGACTGTAAAACTAGCCTTTGTGGTATAAAAAAAAATTGTGTATTTCAAAATTAAGAAAAACTCATTACTATACGCCACACTCAAACCTCTGCCCCTCAGAACACTAAACAGATACCACTTGGCCACAACTTATATACACCGAAAAGTAAACATACTGCTCAATGAAGGAGTTATTTACTTTGTGTAGACGCGTACTGTGCACCATCAGTATACTTTGTAAAGACTCGTACAGTGCACCATCAGATGGCTGATGGTGGTAGTCATCGCAATCATCGTATTTAGGAGCGCTAAAGCCTGGCATAAAATGTCCAGGCTAATGACACAAGAGGTAGTGTCCTTTCAGTCGTCCCAGATCTTACCACTATATCACGGATCGACCCATGACACGCAATGCAATAAGGCAATGTAGATACCGCAGCACGTATTACCTTCAGAGTCGAAGGACGGAGCCTAAAATTGGCCTCATACCGTACCTGCGTGGAGCAGAGGGTTCATAGGGTAGCGGAGGTTGAAATGGTGAAGTATAGGTACGTGATGAGACAGGAAATTTCTTTCCCAACTTTAATCATCTTTCAAGAAATTATCTACTTGGGAGAACGTGCAGGAATATTATTATTATTATTCTATAATAAAATAGAAGTGTGAAACTGTTTCAGTTCGACCTAGGGTGTGACGAGTGGAAGCGGTCGCTGATCGGATCCATGCGCACGCTAGGGGTGCTCGTGGGGTACCCACTCGGGGGCTACTTGTCTGACCGGTGGGGGCGTCGCACCGCGCTCGCCATTACGTCTTTCAACACCGCCTGTATCGGCCTGCTGCGCCTCTCCGCCAAAAACTATCTCAGCTTCATTATTGCCGAGTTCGCGGAGTCAGCTCTCGGCTCCAGCTACACTTGCGCATACATTTTATGTAAGCTTAAAATTTTTTCCGCGGTCCTGCAACAATAAATCTGATTTAACACTTAAGGAACGAACATTGGTCGACTTTTTAAAACTTTCCTAGCCAGCATATGTTTGAAACTTGACTACTTGAATATGTCACCAGAAAAATTACATTAAAACTGTTATCTTCTTCTTTCATGGGCGCAATTTGTTTCCAACCAAATCTAAACTCCTATTAGTACAAACACTCGTATTACTGCTCATTGATTATAGTGATGTGTGTTATTATAGACTTAAACTTAGACTCTTTAGACCACCCAATTAACAACTGTATCTAGTTTGTTTTTGGCCTGGGAAAGTACAACCATATCTCCTATCTCCTCTCGTCATCCTCTTAAATGGCTCTCGATTCATCAAGAAACGCAAAGACTCTTTGTACTCTCTGTTCCATTTTAAGTGATTACAACTCTACTCTATAGGGAACGCACCTTCTAAAGATATCCGCAGTGCTTAATCTCAACGGGTTAGAAGTTAAGAAGTTGATAGAACTTCACCTTGATCAGTTGTAACAATAAATGTGTGGCTCGGATTTTTAGTAAAGCTATTAGTATTATCAACTTTTTCAGTTTAATCTTTCTGAATTTCGCATCAGTATATCGTCCCCGTAGAGTGAAAACTAACTAAAAAGTGACTTCCGAGATATTGTAACCTAAAATTTATAAAAATAAGAAAAATCGTAACTTTTAAATTTGGTGTTTTATTAATAACTTTTTAATTGGTTTTGAATCGCAATTACCTGTCTACTTTATCTGGTTAAAGTTTTTTTAGAAAAACCTTGTTACTTTGCAGTAATTTATACAAAAACAAGTTAGTTAGTTTTCGCCCTCGTGAATTTTTAGCTAATGTAAGTTACTTTAGTGAAATAATGCTTAAAATTTATGGCATGTTAATGACATTTTACTTGTATTTTTCTGTTCAAATCTAATTTTCGTACCTTGAGTTTTCAACTTTTTTGTTGTCAAAAATTGAACTTTGAAGTTCACCTGTTTAAATTAATAGTAATACAAAGAAAATAAAATTAAAAAATATTTTTATTAAAAACTGTTACAAAATGATATGAAAAAAATATTCATTACAAACATCTGGTTCGCCTATTCTATCTACTGCAGTTTTGCTAGTAAGTAGGAGACGGATGTAACTTAAGGGGGCTCAAGGGGTTATTACAAAAACCTATTAGGCTTCAGAACAAAGACCTATTAGGTCCTTCTTCTTTGCTTCCGAAATAAGACGAGCACCGGAATAAGCCTTCGGAATAATAAACAGTTTTAAGGTAATGGCGTCTCTGTTTCTTTTACGTTCGTCTGTATGATTATCAACTTCTTGGAAAGTTTTATAATTTTCTCTTCTTTTTTTTACTGTAGTACAAAGTCCTTAGAGAAACCTTTGGCCATTCCATAACCTAAACGTTCGCGTGAGGCAGTTTGTCTATAACTGCACTGCACGTGAACATTTAGGTTCTTAGGTGTGAGGATGAATTCCCTGACGAGGGCGAGCGTAGAAAGTAGTCGTGGGCATCATTTCGAACAATTCCTCAGATAACATCCCATTATAAAAAGCGGTAGAACACACATAGGGAGGCAGAGTCTCCTCCAAACTTAAGGGTTCGATACGGCTTGTGAGTTTGGGATCGTTGACGATTATCACAGCCCGTCGTTGAACCGAGTCAAAAGGGCTAAGCTAGTATCCGGGTGTGCCCGCTCAGAGATTCCCGCAATCTTGCGATTTGTAAACCAGCAACCTTTGCCCCGAGGTGAAGTACTGCTTCGCTCTGTTGAGAACACCAAGATAATACTACGGCCCAGATAATGCAATGTATGTTGTTGTTGGACAACATATCATTGATATGTAGTAGAAACAGCGTAAGAAGACAGAGCCTTCCGAGACACTAGCGTTAATGTCTATGCTATCATAGCAACTACTACTTGTATGCGACTAAGAAAAACCTAGCCACCCATGTGCACAAACACTCGGTCCGTGTTGTGCACATGGGTGGCTTCGAGAACTTCGAGAGAAAATCCCGGTGCCTGACCCGATCGAACACCTTCGCTAGGATTCCAGGCTACATGCCAATGCCTCCCCCTGGCTCTCAATGCCTAGTGCCTATCGGTGTGTGTCACCAGTCGAGCGACCGGGGCCATATTGACGGTCGCTGACCAGGTCGAATTTTTCAAGGTATCTTAGAAGCTGTGTGTTTATCACACGCTCGCTCACCTTGGACAGGAAAGAGGTAATAGCGCTTGGATTAGATGGATCTGATCTATCTCCCTTTTCGGCACCAGGTGCACATTCGCAGTCGCAGTGTGGTAGGAAAGCGCAAAAAGGAGCATACAACTCAGGAGAACACTGTTTACGCACCACTGCAGGTATACCA
Organism: Apoda limacodes; assembly: GCA_946406115.1. Taxonomy (NCBI): domain Eukaryota; kingdom Metazoa; phylum Arthropoda; class Insecta; order Lepidoptera; family Limacodidae; genus Apoda; species Apoda limacodes. Next base: position 27,662,684 of record OX291556.1, read on the forward strand.
TCTGGCCCACTCAACTTATGAACGGCTAGAGAAAGAACCGCCCGCGGACCCCCCGCTGTGTTCTCTTGCTATTTCGATGGCCAAGAAGGACGTGATAAGTCTATGTACTTAACGAATTATACCTCTGAGTTGCATCCGTGGTACTATTACCTACCTACTAGCAAAACTACAGTTGAGTGAAGTTGTCCAAGCAGATGTTATTAGCGAAGAATGTTTCAAAAAAACGGTTCTTTTATAATTTTTATCAATTTCAAGCACACAAAGATTTAACTTAAACTTATATCGGCACAAAAGGCTGTAATGAGACCTTATTGGGAATAGTCTGGAGCTATTCAGATTCTGGGATTCCAGAGAAAATGTTTGCAAGTAAATTCAGACTTCCATATTTTTTTGTCTCGAATTACAGAGACAGAATAGCTCGAAACTGTTCCCACGATAAATAGTTAGCCACTACGTGTTCCAGGAAAGCAATAACTAGCTAAATCGCATTCGGGATCAGTCATCTGCAATTGCTCTCTGCAACTCGTCAAAATTAAAAATCGGCCAAGTGTGAGTCGGACTCGCGCACGAAGGGTTCCGTACCGTTATCTATAAAAATGGGAGCCCCCCCTTAAATATTTATTTTATTTTATTCTTTAGTATTCTTTGTTATAGCGGAAACAGAAATACATCTTCTGTAAATATTTCAACTGTCTAACTATCACAGTTCATGAGATACAGCCTGGTGACAGAAGGACGGACGGACAGCGGATTCTTAGTAATAAAGAGTCAAGCTAATTACCCTTCGGGTACGGAACCCTAAAAACTAATCAAAAGATTTTATACATGCTTAAATAAACATGTTTTGCACACTGGAATGAGTAAAAACTCACTAAAAGATAATTATTTATTTGTAACTACGGTAAGTTTTATCAAATTTAACAAAATCGTATTCGTATATTAACTAAAACGACTTGTTTAGTTTTCGCTCTGCTGCATTTGTTTTAAGCTTGGGTTTTTGTGTCACCAAAATCATTTAGTGAATTTTCATTATCAGTCCAGTGGCGATTTTAATCAAATATTTCGGAGTAAAACTAACTAAGTACGCTTAGGCAATTTAAATATCATCTGTCATAAAAATAATGGTTATAAGATTGAAAAAAAAAGGTGATAAGATAAAAAAAAATGTGAACAGAGTGACATTCAGAACTCATTTTCGTTAAGTGTCACTTAGTTAATTTTCGCTCTACGGGGACGATATATCCAAATATATTTTTATTTTTTAACATAGTGTATTTATTGCATATATGTTTGCCTGTATACATATTTATTTATGTGTATAAATAAATTATAATTTTACACGTCCCTATCTAATTCCACAACCTTCATTGTCATAGTACAGATTTAATTTAAAAAACGATTCTTTTAGTGTTTGTTCCATTTATCTTATAGTTACGTAAGACTGATGTTATTGCAACACCATTAAAGCTCTCTGTTTAATCTATAAGCTGGTATGAAATGCTGTATGGCATTTGGCTCACCACTGTTCACTTTTGTTTGTGCAAAGAGAATAAATAAATAGCATAACAAAAATATATAATTTAATTATTTTTTTTCGTAAAATATTTTTATTTCTTACATTTAAATTGAATTACAAAGTACTTCATTATTAATGAATTGTTATTTAAATCTTGCCTTAATTTTTTCAGTGATGGAGTTGGTTGGACCTAAGTATCGTAAAGTCATTGCCGCAGCCATGAACACGTTTTTCTCCCTAGGACTGGCAGCGATGGGAGTTCTCGCGTGGGGCCTTCAGAACTGGAAATACCTCACTCTTACTCTCTACGTTCCTCAAGTGTTCACTATAGCCTACTTCTGGATTGTGTGCGAATCTGTCAGGTGGTACATGAGCAAGAACCGTTATGACGAGGCCGAAGCAGTTCTAAAAGTAGTCGCTCGCCTTAATAAGAAAGTCGTGTCGCAGAAGTCATTAACGGCTTTCAGGAACACAGCAGAAGAAAATAACAGAAAAAATGAGAAAAATAAAACTGAGCCTCTGCTAATAATTCAAGTCTTCCAGCACACACCAGTATTAATTCGGTGCTTGACATTACCGTTATGGTGGATCACAGCGGTCTTAATCTATTATGGACTTTCTATAAATGCTGTGAACTTATCAGGCAACAGTTATTTCAACTTTGTAGCAGCTTCATTGATTGAAATCCCAGGATGCTGGTCGGCTGTCCTGCTCATGGACAAAATAGGAAGAAGGCCGGTGCTCATAACGTCATTTTGGATGTGTGCAGCCTGCCAAATAGTTTACATCTTCATGCCTGAAGGTACGTTGGCAGTTAAGAGAAAATAAATTAATGTTTCTTAACAGATTATACAGTGCCATCTGATAACATTAGTTTTAAAGGTTTACTATGGGTCTGGTACGAAGTGTTACTTACGGTGTTGTAACGTGTACTGTCTTTTAGGCTTTATATGGATTTCGCTGACGGTGTACTTGGTGGGCAAGTGCAGCATCGCGTCGGTGATGTCTGCGGTCTACACGTACACGGCGGAGCTGTTCCCCACCACCCACCGACACACGATGTTCGCATTCTGTTCCATGATTGGGAGGATCGGGTCCATAGTCGCACCTCTCACACCTGCTCTAGTAAGTATTTAAATAAAATTCACCATTATCGTTTTAAGTAATAATAAGTGCTATAACATAAAATGGACGCAACCATCTGTGTTATCACTTTTTTATCAATAACAATAACAAGAATTATAGAAAAACCCATTAATCTTTTTTTTTTTTTTTGTATTATAAGGGGATTAAAAACACAGTTTTGAAATTATAAACATAACTTGAAAGGCTGAAGCAGTTCCACTGATAATATTAGTTTTTTTCTGGTTAGTCGATAAACCTGCTAAGGTAAGCTTTAAGCGAAAGACCAATAATCACTTAGCCCAAAGTGATAAAAAGAAAGCCGATCTACTGGGCAGTCTCTTTGAATCAAACTTACAACACTGACAAACAATATGAACTCTCTCTCTCTCTCTTTGAATCAAAATGACTAAAAACAATCAATATGAATGACGACGGCGCTGTTCCATCTACTATACCGTGGTGGAAAATTGTTAAAAGTTTATGTGTTAATAATAGTGACATACACAACGTAAATTCTAGGAATAAAAATAAACTTGTGATTCCAAAATGTCACCTTCAGAAGGTTCGTGGGTTTTTCATAATTCAGAGCATTTGCTTTAATAATACAATTCCTGAGAATATTGTAAACCTACCTGTACAAGTAAACATATTGTTAACCTACCTGTACAAGTGAACATATTGTTAACCTACCTGTACAAGTGAACATATTGTTAACCTACCTGTACAAGTGAACATATTGTTAACCTACCTGTACAAGTGAACATATTGTTAACCTACCTGTACAAGTGAACATATTGTTAACCTACCTGTACAAGTGAACATATTGTTAACCTACCTGTACAAGTGAACATATTGTTAACCTACCTGTACAAGTGAACATATTGTTAACCTACCTGTACAAGTGAACATATTGTTAACCTACCTGTACAAGTGAACATATTGTTAACCTACCTGTACAAGTGAACATACTTTTGAAACTTATATTAAAAAGGTTCTTATTAACAAGGGATACTAAACTGTGGAAGAATTCAATAAAGTAATAATGTCTGGAATTAAAGGTATGGGCCCAATATTGGACATCCATCTATGACTTATGTAGTTAAGAATTAATGATATATTACGGTCAGGGAATGTACCATAAATAGTCTTCCACCGTTGGCTGCTTAGTGTTAGGGGGTTTGGGATGGGGGTGGGTGTGGCGCATAGATATATACATATTTGCATAGATTTTCGGTATTTGGTGGCCTGGTTCCGGCGTGATTGATGTTAACAAGTCTCCCTTAGTCTTCCCTTAGGCTTGTTTCCGAAGTGACAGTAGTGTAGTAGACAGTAGTGACTGTCGTGTGGGAGCTGGGCTACTTCATGATAAATGACGTCTGTGAGTATGTGTATGCATATGGGTATGTGTACACGTTTGTGTGATACGCCCTCTCGCATTTGGCGCCGCCAGGCAGCCGATGGTGGATTGCAGCGGGTTTTTAATACTATATTTATAATTCTGGTACCTATGTAAGTTTATACGTACATGTATATTTTTCTAGTAGTATCAATTTTTGATACACTGTTTGTGTTTTATGTATATTTATGTGTGTCTTCGTGTATGTATTTATATTTGTACTAGTTGTTGCCGACGGCACCGCCTGCGCTGGATTGGCGTAGGATCACTACGACTTATCCCGAATTTTAGCATGAAAGTTGCAATAGCAAGCTCTACCTGTGGCTATGGTTCATGCACGTGGAATTTGGTCATTCCTGCATAAACTTCTATGTTTTACGGGATGAAAGCTCTAGCCTACGTCCTTTTCCGTCTTTTTAATTATCCCGGTCCGAAGTTTTTTTAGCTCAATTTGATGTTCCTTTGTGACGATGCAGACGCAAACAACATATATACTATCGCATTTATAATATACTAGTTTTGGCCCGTGCTGTCACCCACCCTAAATTCGGTCATCGGTATAGGATTTCAACGGCAACTCCTCAATTATGGGGAAAAAACAACGAATAATACTTGACGTTTTCAAGTAGCTGATGTCCTTTTCCGGGACTTGAACTATTTTCATGCCAAATTTAATCTTGATCGGTACAGCGGTTTGAGCGTGAAGAGGTAACAGACAGAGTTACTTTTGCATTTATAAAATTTAATAGACGTTGCCCGCGGCTCCGCCCGCCTTAAATTTGGTTAACGGCGTAGGATTCTTACGGCAACTCCTTGATTATACTAAAACAGTTTGTTATAGCAAGCTATAGCTGCAGCTATGGTTTTTTCGTGGAATTCGGTTATAGTTACTCCCGCGGGAACTTTTAATTCCCCGGGATAAAAAGTAACTTTTGTCCTTATCCGTATCTCTGTGTGCAAAATTTCAGCTCATTTAAATGCTTCCAGTGCAGCAGGATTAAGTAACAAACGTGATAGTTATTCCCGCGGGAACTTTTGAATTTTCCGGGATGAAAAATAGCCTATGTCCTTCCCGGGACTCAGACAAATTTCATCTTAATCAGTTGAGCTGTTCCCGATCCATCCAGTGGTTGAAGCGTGACAAACAATCAAACATCCAAACTTTCGTATTTATAATATTAATAGATAGGATAGCTGGTAATTAATTAATGTTGCTAGCGGCCGCCCTGCCCTAAATTTGCTTGCATCCTGGGGTTGTCGGAGTCATTCATGTTGAATACTGAGTCGGGTTTTAGATTTTCTAAAATTTCAAGATGGCCGCCAAAGTAATGATTTATTAAAGCCTTTTAGTCACCCAGAAGGTGTCTCCAGGGGTGAAAATGATGTATGGGAGGTTTGGTCTAAATCGTTCCGTGAGTATGGAAGAACTTTCAGATATTCAAAAATGGCGGAAAACAACATGGCCGCCATACAAAACATTCAATTCAATGCAGGATATCTTGAAAACTATGCAGGAGGGGGATGCTGAAATGAATATTGTAAAGGGAAAAGAAGAGCAACTGCATGGCAGAAAAAATATTCAAGATGGCGGATACAAAACGGCGGTCGAAAACATTTGTTCACCGATCCGGCTGAAACTTTGCAACCTGGGGTTTTTGGGGTCGTTAATTCTAAACATTTAGTTGTTTTTTCGATTAACTAAAATTTTGAGATGGCTGCCATAGTGATTTTTGAATGAAGCCTATTCTCCCAGAAGAAGCTTTCGGGGTTTACCTATAGATTATTAATATAATGTTCTAAACATTAGTGAAATTCTAACAAACCCCGGGTGATTTCAAATAGTCTACCATACTACGGAATACTTGAAATCCAAGACAACTACCTCTTATTATTTTTAGAACTTTTATTGTAATTGGCTGCTTAAACGTTTGTTAAACGACACATTTAGGTAACTCTCGCGAGTGTTTTCAAAATTATAAAATATCTATGTAACTTAAACTTTCGCGTTTGTATTCAAACCTCCCCCTAACAGTAGCATAACTATTAAATTTTAGGCATTAAAATTAATAAGAAAAGAAAATCGCGGATTACAAAGAAACTTCTATCTAGAGGGTCTCCGATTTATTCTACACGGTAAAAAAGAATTAGTTGAGCCAAGAGAATATCGTTTCATATATGCACCAACGAATATTTTCTTCATCCAAGATATTATTTCTCTTAAAAATTTAAAATAATATGAAGTTAACACAAGATCAAATTGCCTTGAACCAGTAAATAAAACTCCATCAGTTTGAAACAATATTTAATTCATTGAAGAAAAATATGCTTCTTTATTTGAAACACTTAGTTTTCTTGGGCGTAGAACTTCGTGTGTTATTGCACGAAAGAAATTTTTAGTTCACACGAGAGAATAGTGCTCTTAACTTGACTACGGCAGTTCTTAAATTAATAACATTATATTTTAGTTTAAAACAAAGAATGTTTCGGTCCAAAATTACAAAGTTATCCGTCAAGATTAAATAAAGATTTTTAAAGAGCCCTACGCCTCTTTTCTGGAGGCTTGGGCCATATAGAGTCAGTCTACCGCACTGACTTAGTGTCTTGGCGGTCGTTTGTCGAGCTAGTGCCTTACTGCAGAGGCACATGCCTCTTTTCTGGAGGCTTGGGCCATATAGAGTCAGTATACCGCACTGCCTTTCTATGACTTAGCGTAATGTTTGTCGAGCTTAGTAGCGATTCTCTCGCCTTTAGCTAATTATACAGTGTTATTATGTTTAATTGTTATGACTATTTAACGATCCTTCTTAAACATGGAAGAAATAAAAGTGTGCCGCTGACACCCATCCAAGTACTGACCACGGTCGACGTTGCTTAACTTCGCTTATCGTTTCAGATAGACGAATGTGACTGGGCCACGAGCTTTTCAATGCTCAGATAATAATAAACTGTAGGTTTCCTGCATAAACTGATACTAATTTGACGCACAAAACCCTACAATAAACAATTACCTATTTAAAATTAAAATCCAACACGAAATCCTATAAAGGACAGTGCTGCGGTTCATTCAGTTTTAAAAATGCAGGTATTTACTTAAACGAAAAGAAAATTCATTCAAAGCGATACTAGCTGATTAATTTCAACGAAAATGTTTAATATTTTAAGCAGGTATTTTATTTGTTTCGACTAAAACAAGAGTTTCAGCTTTAAATTTCAGATTTTTGAGTTAAGAATCTAATAAATTCTGTTAAAATTATTATTTTCTCTAATTCAAAACAATATTATCTTAACTGAACATTTCACTGGCTTTGACTTAAGATACAATTTTTTGAATCGAAATATATAGTTTTTAATAAGTGACGTCGCAAATTTAAGAAAAACATGATTTTGGCGCAAAATAAATTATATCAAAGCAAAATTATTTTTTATTTCAAACTAAGAAAAATAAAATGTTGCATATAAAAATGTATTTATTTTATACAAGAACATTAACTGTCTTAGAATTTAAGTTTGTTTGATCTAAAACGTACATTTATTTGGTTAAAAAAATATTTGTTCATACGAAAAGAAGTTTATCAATTTCAATTGATAAAATGAAATTTTTTCTGGGAAATAATATTGCCTTCTGTGAACAAAATATGTCCAAAATAGTTGGATTTCTTGACTGAATGCAAATGATTTTGGTGGAATAGAACTTGGAAACTCTTTTTTTTCCGTGTACGTTTAATTTTCTGAATAAAACTTTATTCCAGTAAAAGTTATGAAACTACCTTTGAAGGGCATAAGGATGATGCCATTTATATATCGCTTAAACAACCTCCAATTAACGCTCGTTTTTAAACATCCTCCATTCAAAGTTCGGTTCGAAAACATTCATTCTAACGCCCCTGGTTCAAAATTTTATATTGCCTAAAGTTCGAATCCATGAATCGGGGGTTAGATTACTACCTACATTGAACGATTAATTTTGTCAGCACAAAATTATGCTAATATGTTAAACATTGTACCACGATTGAAATTGAAGACCAGTGAAAACATCTCAGTTAATCATTATTTTAATATTTTAACGATCATATGTCTATTTACTTATTAAAAATATTCGCTTGGAATGAATTATGAAGGTAATTAACCCAATTTCTATTTATTTTCAATAAAATTGATCTTTATTTATACAGATAGCAGTTGCCTTTAAAAATTTTTTTAGCAATATTCCTTTAAAAACAACTGAACATCTTAACTCAAGTGCAATTTTAGCAGAAAAATTTATAAAACTAATGTTCCTGAATGTAGAGTTCCCTTTGTATTTAAAAACATTAGTCCTACGGAAATCATAAATACATTTAAAACATTAGAAATAAAAAACACCACAGACCTTTGGTGACTTTCTGTAAAAACTATAAACTCAATAATTCATGTTATAGCACAACCCTTAGCCATAATTTTTAATAGTTTATACCTCTTTTTAAATCAGGTAGTTCAACAGACCCTAACAATTTTCGGCCTATTTCAATACTACCTGTACTCAGTAATGTTTTTGAAAAAATCATACTTTGTCAAATGTTAAGCCATTTCTGTATTAATGACCTACTGAGTAGTAAACAGTTTGGCTTTATGAAAGGCCGTTCCACCACCGATGCAGGAGTGGCACTATTAAAAAATATATTTAACGCCTGGGAGGATTCGCATGATGCTCTTGGAGTGTATAGTGATTTATCTAAGGCATTTGAATGTGTCCAACATGAAAATCTTATCAGGAAGCTACATCACTATGGTATTAGAGGCAAAGCTCTCGACCTTTTAACCGCCTACATGAGTAGGAGAGTACAGAAAATAGATGTCAATGGTGAAATATCTCCGGGATCAGCAGTCACTATGGGAGTCCCTCAGGGCTCAATTTTAGGTCCTTTTCTATTTCTTATTTACATTAACGATTTCCCATATCATGTAAAAAACCATGAAATTGTCTTATTTGCTGACGACACCTCTTTACTTTTTAAAGTAAAGAAATGACAGACATGTTATGATGAATTAAAAAATGCCCTTTCTAAAATTGTTAATTGGTTTAACGTTAATAATTTGTTACTTAATGAAAAAAAAACCAAATGTGTTAAATTCAATGGGGTCCTCATATTCATAACCTAGCCAACTTTGACCGATGTCGACACTGCAAAAATAATATATTTTAGCTATTTCCATAGTTTAATGACATATGGTATCCTATTGTGGGACAGCGCTGCTGATGTAAATACAATATTTTTGTTACAAAAAAGGGCAATTCGTGCTATTTATAAATTAGGATCTAGGATATCTCTGAGGGATAGGTTTATGAAAATCTTTTATTTGTACATAAAATATCAATAGTTTCAGCAAGAAAAGTGACGATCACAAAGTAAATATAAGCTGTTGGTGCATGATACACGTCTACACAAAATAAGTAACTCTTTTATGGGCAATGTATACACTTTTACAACATAGTTCCCAATAATATTCAAAAGCTATCAGTAAGTAAATTTAAATCTTTTATCAAATGCCTGTGATGGGTTTGGACTCATACAAAGTATTGACGATCCCAAGCTCAGAAGCCGAGCCGTATCGAACATTAAAGTTTAATTAAAGACTTTGTCTGCTCTAAGTTAGTTTCTCCTGTAAACTCTTAGGTTAAGGAATGAGCCTCGTACCAAGGTTTTTCTTAGGGATTACAATGTGGAGTTCTTCAAGAAGTGAGTGATTGGACTTTTAAAGGCCTTCGCCTAATGCCTTTGTTGTTGCAAGAAACCATAAGCTACGGTGACGACTTAACCTCAGGCGGACCGTGTTCTTGTTTGCCACCTAAGATACAAAACAATACCTTAAGCTACGGTGACGACTTAACCTCAGGCGGACCGTGTTCTTGTTTGCCACCTAAGATACAAAACAATACCTTAAACAAGTTTCTACTAAATTACTAATTTATTACACAAAATATCTACATTATATAGGTAATTAAAAGACTTTTTGCCAACAAAATATTTTTTTACCTTTTCTACAAACTAGTATTAAGTATGTTAAAGTAAGTCACTCGCTACAAAAACGAATTGAATCGCTCAGCCACCCGGTGCATAAAATTGTCAGAATCTCAGATTTTTTCTAACTTATTTTGCTTTTGATTTGTGTTTGGTTCAAGCATTTATGTTACATTAGTATAAAACATTACAAATAAAAGAATACCTTCTATCAACCATAGCATAATAGATAAACAACCGCTTTGAGATCAAACTAGCAAAAAAGGTGCGCTAGACATTTGAATGTAATTTTTAATATTTTTTTTCATTATTTTAGGCCACGGCAATTTGGCAGGAGTTCCCGTTTGCTTTTTTCGGTGGATTATCATTACTGTCGGGAGTGTTAGTGCTCTTTACTCCAGAAACTCTAGGAGAAAAATTTCCTGACACTATGAAAGAAGCTGCGGAAATTGGAAGAAAAAAATTATAAATTGAATAACATGTATTTGCCTTTGGCTCGGGCTGATTAACGTCCTTGGTAAAATGGCGAGTTCTACGCAATAATTGTACCAATACAATTAATTTCACTTCTTATGCATTTATAGTTATTGTTTTGCTATGTTTATTTTAACATATATACCTTCAAAGTATTACAAACTAAGAATTATGAAATGGCCTTCTTATTTGGTAGGTATAGGCAAAGGCATAGGCATTGGTCTGAGGTCTAATGTTGCATGTAATTTTGAATTAAAGAAACTCTTATTAACAATATGATTGTTTCATTTCTCGTAATCGAAGTAAAATTAAGATTAGGTATAACTCTAGCTTTACATTTTACATTTACAACTAACGTTATACGGTCGCTTGTCGCTAGTGCCGCTACAGTCGCGTGTTTCAAACGTTTTAATGGTGTTGTAGTTTATTTACTACCGAGTAAGACAAGTTTAAAGCGTGACAGATGCCGAAGAAATTTTTAGCCAAGAATGTGTATAAAAAAAATTCATTTTTTGAAAAATCAATTTTATAAATTTACAAACTTCTTGAAAAAGCTAAATTTACATTACAAAACTAGTATAATTGCATGATGATCGAAATAATTTCAGGAAAATACTTTGAGGCTAGAGAAATATTTCATAAAATAGCCAGTGTACCAAAATACAGTAATACATAATACAGTAAATCAGTGACAACGGCCCCATCAGTGTCTGCGCATTATGTTGTCCTACATATGCTTATGTTTAAAGTAAAAGTAGAGTGCGCCAATTTTTATAACTCTATATTTCAAAATTTGATTGACTGCTAAGGTTTTCTACTACAGAATAGGGTTCTTCAAGAAAGAAGTTATTAGATTTTTGAAGTTGATGCAAGCGTCCGTAGGCTGCGGTACCCTCTTACCATCAAAGAATCAGGTTTGCCACCTTAGCGGTATATAAAAAGGAAACATTTCAACGTGTTAAATGGTAAAATCCTACTCATTCGCTGCAGCCTGATAAAAGTAGTTTTGTGCTGCTGGTAGCTTGTCCATAATTTGCGTAGGCTAAGTAACAGCTCGCAGACACCCTTTGGGTACGGAACTCCAACAATCTGATTTTAAAACTAAAAATTTAAAGTTATATAGAAAAAAATCCGAAAACTTATGTTTCATGTTTGTTTAACGCATTTTGTAATTCCACTTAATTTTTCAGTAAATAGAAGAACATAAAAACTTCTTAACAAAAAAAAAACAACTGACTTCAAAAAGATGCACTAAAAAAGAAAAAAAAAATACTCATTGCCTAAATTCTAATCTGAATCACAGTCTAAAGTCGGTGTCTACGTACTTCAGTTTATAACACACTTCACTTGCATGACACCAACTTCAAACGGTTATTCAGATTTAATAAATTTAATGTTATTCAGTTTACAATATCAGTATTACACTCAACCAGCACATAAGTGGTGACTGCAGCTTATTTAGAGCTTCAAATGCTAGTATAGCTAACAGAGGTTAAGAAGGGTTATCAAGCGATACTTAATGCTTTAAGGCGTATATAAAACATAAATATTAACTACTATGGCTAGTTATTTCATATAAGCGGTAGCTATAGCCACTATATTGGTTACTTCTACAGCTATAAGCTGACATAATTTAAGTTAATCAATGAATCAATAAAATTTATTCAATTTAGGCTACAATAATTGAGCACTTATGGATGTCACTACGCTATCGGTTCTAAAGTCTATAGGGCGAGAGAACTTGTACAGAGAAGAACCAACAAGAAACTCAGCAAGGGCATTTCTTTTCTTCCTTTCTCTTACAGCGTCCAATTAAAATATTGAAAAATGCCTTTCCTATCATAGAAGGACACTTTCCATTACAAACATAAAAAACGTGAAATATAGCACAAGCACAACATAAAGAGCATCTTATAGCAAAATATAAAAAACCCCGCTTATGTATTCATCACTTAGAAATAATCTTTGTCTTAAAATATTGATAAACAAAACAAAAAAGTAAGACTAAATACTTAGAATACAAAAAAGTTTGCAAGAGCATACCATCCTTCACAAACGGCACCCGTTCTCGAGTATGACACATGAATCAGCCATTGCTTCGCTCAACCATGTTTTAGGAAACGTAACAACCCGACGCACATGCCACCACCGCAGAGACACTTTGAGAGAGCATGACACACTCGAGCAACTCCAATAAAACTTCGATTGTACTAGTTACAATGTGTGTAGTAAAGGAATAAAATATAAATCCGATTCATATCAAGTGACCACAAGTTTACACTTAACATCACACGGCGAACACACGTAATCCGTCTTCATGGAAGACGGAAAATGTGCACCCGGTGCCCAAAAAGGGCGATAGATCTGATCCATCGAATTACAGGCCTATCGCTATTACCTCTCTCCTCTCCAAGGTGATGGAGCGTGTGATCAACACACAGCTTCTAAGATACCTAGAAGAACACCATCTGGTCAGTGACCGTCAATATGGCTACGCCACGGTCGCTCGACTGGTTACCTAGTGTATCTAACACACTATAATGAGCACTATCCATTAAGAGTCAGGGGGGGCATTGGCATGTAGCCTGGACATAGCGAAGGCGTTCGATCGGGTCTGGCACCGGGGTCTTCTATCGAAGTTGCCATCTTACGGAGTGCCCAAGGGTTTGTGCAAATGGGTGGCTAGCTCTTTGTCCGGCAGACGCATATGAACCGTAGTTGACGGTTGTCGCTCTGATAGCATGGACATTAATGCTGGTGTCTCTGAAGGCTCTGGTGTCTCTGAATGACATGTTGTGTAATGAAGGAACGATCGAGTACGAATCCAAAACTGTCTATTGCTTACTTCTTACAATTGACAACTAGGTAGCTACCCACATATACAATTTGTAAATACCTACAACATCACATTCTTCCCGCCATAACTTACAACTAAAATTTTTAATACATGTGATAGGTACATATGGCAGAACAATTTACTTTTTACCAAAACGACTAGGAGGCCGTCTAGTCCGCTTAGGTCTGGTAGTTGCCGTCTGAGGACTTAGGTTTGCCTCATGAAGTGGTGAAGCTACCGCCGACTCCTCGACTGCAGGCGAGGGGGTGGAGCGTAAACCTTCTTCTAGTTGTGTGGAAGACGGAATTGGAGAACCACGACTTTTTTGTCACTTATAACTTTGTTACAGATTTCATTTTATCCTAATGCCATACCAGTAGTATAATATTGGGCAATCAAGACCACCTCCGTGTCATTAGGCTCACTCCGTTCCCCTGCACTCCGGTGGTTTAGCGTGGCCAATATTATGTTTTTGAGATCTTCTGTTTACCTTGAGTGAGTGGAGTTGTTCTGTTCTTTACTGCTATAAAACGAAAAGAGTTCTTTCATTAATGTCATTCAGGTCAAAATACTCTGTTGATATAGTTCACAATGAAGTTTATTAAACAAAGTCAATCCCTGCAGCTCGACAAAATTTGTCCAGTACCTATAAAAACAACTCATCGCCATGGAAATCTCTTACCTGATACCGTTCGTTGTATAATTTGTGGACCGTCAAATAGTGGAAAAACTAATTTGGTTATCGGCCTTCTATTACATCAAAATGGTTTACGTTTTAAAAAACTATATGTCTATTCGAAAACACTTCATCAACCGAAATATGTCTTCTTAGAAAGAGTTTTGCATCTTGTTCCAGGCGTGTCTTACGCAAAATACCGTGATAATGAAGATGTGCTAAGGCCTCAGGACGCAAAACCGAATTCAGTAATAATATTTGATGACGTAGCATGCGAAAGTCAAACAAACATTCGAGATTATTTTGCTATGGGTCGTCATAAGAATATAGATTGTTTTTATTAAAATCAAACATATAGAAAAATTCCTAAACAGCTTATTCGAGACAATGTAAATGTTTTAGTTTTATTTAAGCAGGATGATATCAACTTGAGACACATATATGATGAGCACGTCAACACAGATATGAAGTGGATTGAATTTCGTGAAATGTGTTCCAAAATATGGAGTGAAGCGTATAACTATCTATTTATAAACAAAGATTGTTCAAAAAGTAACGGGGGTTATAGAACAAACTTTGTAATATTTGATTAGTGATATTATAAATATGTATAAAATTGAATTTTATATTCATTATTTCATCGCTACTTACTATTGAAGGTTATATATGTAAACTATTGAGAGATATAATATATAAGTATACAGACAACATTAATATGGAAAAGGAATTAAAAACACAAATCGTAAAAGCAGCGGAAGCAGTTAAGCGGAAAGTAAAAATATGCATACAATGGAGACTGATAACAATAAAATATTACAGTCAGTTTTCAAACCTATCATCAATCCGCTTAGTGAAATGATAGATAGTGAAAAACCAAATTTAGCTAATGATACATTAGAAAATAGTCATAATAATATAATTGGTATCGATGCATCTCCGCAATTAATAATAATGGATAAGGTCTCAACCTCTAAACACTCATCAGATGAAGATGATAGTTCCGACATTAATAACATTTCCGATGAGGGTGATGAATCCTTTAAAACAATTGAATCAGTATCAACTCCTGAACAGAATACATCATCATGGTCCCTATCTTCAGAAGCCTTTTACGATGTCCCCTTCGGTGTTCGAAGAGAGCGCGGAAAACTTATGATGGGATCAGTTCGCATAAATGTTACCGATAGCGAGATTTCAGTTGCTGGAAGAGTATATAGTTCTACACCAGGATTGGTAGAGTTACTTTTCAAGAAAATGCCTGATTTATATTAAGTGACAAGTAAAGATTTGAAAAATTATAAATCAATGCTTCTGGACACAAATGCCCATCGTAGAGACTTTCCCCATAAGCCATTAAAATCAAACAAAGGACGAAAATATCTAACTGTTATAAAACCATTGTTCAAATTACAAAAACAATCCGTCAGTACTGATGACAATATTGACGAAGATTTTGTTGGACAAGGGTTGCCATTGATGAAAAGATTAAAAAAGAATACTGATTATGTTTACTGGGACGATCCTGAATCCTGATCCTACGGGATGAATTAGTTGATAGACTAAAGTTATTGACAGCTTCTAGAAATGCTGGAAATTCGGGTTTGGATAACGAAATAATATCTATTATAGAAGAATTGCGAGAAAGTGGTATTATAAATTAGATAAATATGTATGGGTTTTTATTACTTTACGTTAACCTTTCAACATAAAAGCAACGTTCTATATTTCATAATGAATATTGATAAATTTGGTCACCATGTGCATAAAAGAATGCGTTTTTCAGAAATATTTGAATTTTTTGATAAAGCACAGTTAAAGACAGATAGTGGGGGTTTTGACTTACAATCAGCAAGACAAGTAGGTGTGAAGTCACCTATAAAGTCTGATGATGCTGTCAACAAGGAATATGTAGATCATACATGTAAAAATTTTTGTAGCAAGAAAATTTTGAAACTCTTACAGACTCTAAAACCTGATAAATACGGCGTCACGTAATTTTAAGAAGGAGTGATGAATTATGGCAAGCAGATCTCATCGATTTTAATCTAATAAGTGCTACAGTTTTATTTTGATTGTTATTGATTGTTTTACGAAGTATGCTTGGTCTGTACCATTAAAAAGGAAAAGTAAGAAAGTGGTCAGTACAGTCTTTGAAAACATTTTACGTTAAAGTGGTCGTTGTCCAAATAATTTACAAACTAATATGGGTTCAGAATTTTACAATGAATCATTCAAAAAAATTATGAATGCTTTTAAAATAAATCATTATTTATCAAATTCAGTTAAAAAAGCTTCTATTGTCGAAATACTGTTTAAAACTATTAAAAATCAGTTATTTAAATGTTTGACTTTCAATGGAAATAAAAGATGGATTGGAAATACTACAAAAGACGTTATGCTTTCATATAATAATACCAAACATCGCATCACCCAATACAAACCATGTGAAGTTAAAAAAGAAAATGAAATGATGGTTTTACATTATATCAACAAGTCCCGGAAACAGTCATTTACGTCGTATAAAAATAAATTTAAAGTAGGAGATATTGTTAGCATTAGTAAATATAAAGCAATATTTCAGAAGGGATATACTCCTAACTGGACTACTGAACTTTTTGTTATTATAAAAGTTAATCACAATAACCCGCCAACTTATCATATTGAAGAGTGCATAAAACAAATAATAATTGGGTCATTTTATGATCAAGATCTTCGAAAAACAAACTGTCCTAACGTGTATTTAGTAGAAAAAGTTATTAGAAAAAACAGAGATAAGTTGTTTGTTAAATGGTTGGGTCTTAATGATAACGAAAATTTCTGGATTAGAAGAAATAAACTTGTTAAATAATTTAACGTACTTATACTATCTACAGTTTTCCGTACTTATCACTTTCTTTTCAGAAATGAAACGAGAAGGACTTGTAAATAATTTAATTAATAATCTAACTTTTGAGTTACATATACCACGATAGAACTATTGCGGACCGGGAACGCGACTAAGAGAACGGTTATTAAGGGGTGATAAGAGGGTAAACTAATTAGATGATCTATGCGTGAATATGCATCACGATATTGCATACTCTAATTTCTCAGATCTGTCAAACCGGCACAAAGCTTTTTGCCGGCCGGCAAAAATAATCAATTACTAAATATGGCAAGAAAACGTCTAAAATTAAAAGACTCTAGAAAAGGATAAAAACTTGCGTCATGGCTTGTTAGTAAAGTTATGAAAGCCAAAATTAAAACAGGCGCAGGAGTCAAGAAGTTCAAAAAAAATTATATAAAAAATACGATCAAAAATTAAGAAATTTAAACAATAGTACAACTGCCATTAAATATGCATATTTAGCAGCCAAGAAATTATTTCCTAAAAAATACCGTGTGCACTTACCATGAATTATACCACTTCTGAAATCAGGAGGCATTCTACCTTTGATCCTAATATTTGCGGGGCTGTCAGCCTTAGGTAGTTTAGCTGGAGGTGCGAAAGGTATAACTAAATCAATAAATGATTATAAAATGGCTTAACAAAATTTTAAGGAGTCTGAACGACATAATAAAATTATCGAATCTGAAGCATTAGGTAAAGGATTGTATATTAAACCATATAAAAAAGGCAATGGCATATTTTTAAATTCATCAAAAAACTAAGTACCAGGCTGCCTGAGAGAGCACTTACAAATTATGACATCTTAGAACATGCCAAAAAAAACAAAAATATCAGAGTTTAGAGGAGTATATACGAAAGATATATACCTGAAAAGGTGAAAAAAGTTGAATGTGGCATAGTTAATTTGGATAGTTACAAGAATCAAGGAACTCATTGGGTAGCCTATACAAAGATTGATAAATATTGTCAGTATTTTGACAGTTTTGGAGATTTAAAACCACCGATTGAATTAGTAAAATATTTAGAAACAAACAATATAACTTACAATTACACTAAGTTCCAAAAATTCAATTTATATAATTGCGGACATCGATGTTTAAGGTTTTTGCACAATTGCTGGAAACAATGTAAGATAAAGGTAAAAACGGTAATATAAATTCAGATTGATTAGTTCTGTTGTTACCAATAGCAATATGTCCTTCACGCTGTCTATAACAGGTTGTAACGCCTCCCCGCTATATTACAAAAAGATATATATATTAATAAAATTATAAAATGTACTATAAATTTCGAAGGCCTCAACCCCACTCACTTAACGAGTGAGAGAAATTAAATCTAAATAAATATTTAATAATGATGTAGATAATTATCTTATTTGGCCACGCGTGATCGTCAAAAGTGGTAGGACCCGAAAACCGTTGTGTTAAATAAGTAGTTAACCAGTTGTTTTAGAGGTACGTCAGAGTAATATAGCAAACAATAGTATACAAATAAGCGTAAAAGAAAATAATCAAAAAATAAATATAGCTAAATCTACGATCATAATAATGTCCACTTTGAATTTTTCACCATTTCTAAAGTCAGTACAAAACCACCTAAACAAAGCAAATACGCGAATATTAGAACTACAGGTACTAATGAGTTATATGATTTTCACAAAACCTTACCCTTTATTATTGTTAAAAAATTTATTGTACGCGGCTATCCTAATGGTCGTTAAACGACTCACTTAGGTAAGTTTCGCGGGTGTTTTCAATATTATAAAATTTCTAAGTAAATTAAACTTCCGCGGCTATATTCAACATTATAAAACTCCCAATAACAGTAGAATTACTATTTAAGTAAGGCAATAAAATTAATAAGAAAAGAAAACCGCGGATAACAAAACAACTCCTATCTAGAGGGTCTCCGACTTATCCTACGTTTAATTTCCCGAATTAAATTTTATTCGAGTAAAAGTTATGAAACTACCTTAAAGAACATATGAAACGTGCTTCCATTTCTATTTCACTTAACCACCAATCAAACATCTAATCACAGTACGTTTTAAAGCATCCATACTCGCGCCACTGGTTCAAAACTTACGCAACCTCATTTTGTCCAGAGCCCGAATCCATAAATCGGGAGTTAGATTACTACCTACATTTAACAATTAATTTTGTGTTGATGTTTATGATTCGTAAGTATTTAATGTAATATTTTACATTTGAGTCATCGCTATTTAACTTTTTGTTAGGTACAAAACCTTTCATAAAATAAATCATAATTTCTCAGCTAATGTATAAAATTACTGAACTTGTATATTTAAACACGCCATTCTAATTTAAAGATGCATTTTGCTTTAGGTAGTAAGTTTATTGAGAATTGTTTACTAATCTAAATCTTCGCGCTAAAACTTGAATAAAAACATTGCATTACAAAAATGTTAAGGCATAAATATTGGCATCGTCACAAGGTAACACCTCTGTTCTGACGACGAACTATTTTCGTACATTACAAATTGATGGTGAATATGAGTGTGTCTTGCTACATTTAATTCCTTACCGAATACTGATATCAGAAATAATAAATTTCATTATGGAACTAATGAACTTATAGAAATCCCTGAAGGTGCATTCGAACTTCAAGATATTTGTGATTATTTAAAATCGAAAGTAAAGAAATGTGAATTAAAATTATATTGTACCAATAACACTTTAAAGACAACAATATTTTGTACTAAAGATATTCATTTTGAAAAACGGTCATCACTTGGTAACCTGTTAGGTTTTGGTGAAGTATTGCTAAAAGCTAATAAATTGTACAAGTCCCGCTTTCCAGTTAACATTTTATCAACAACTGTGATCAGAGTCGAATGTGACATAGTCAGTGGTTCATACATAAACGGAATTTCCAGTCACATCATCCACGAGTTTTCTCCGAATGTTCCTCCAGGTTATAGAATAATAGAAATACCAAAAAACATTATTTTTTCCTGTAAATAGGAATACCATTAACAGTATAGACATAAGAATATTGGATATTAAGAATACCTTGATAAATTTAAGAAGTAAAGAAATTCAGTTGTATTTACATATCAAGAAGAAATGATTGATAACAATAAAAACGAACAACGTCCAGTTAAAAGGCGTAGTAATAATAGTGGTGTTCGTAAAACAACACGTACAAATAAAGAAAAAAAAGCGTTGAAAACATAAACTTTTTAAAATTAGTTGGCCTATTAAAATGAGTATTTTAAACATTATCAATCCTCCTGTTCACGATAATTCTATCGAGGCTATCGATCATGAAACTCAAAAACGATGAAATGAGAACTCCGATCAATCAGCAAGATGTATACATATTGCCCTCCGCAACTATCTTGTACTTAGAAGGAATAGTAAATGTAATAAAAAGAGATACAAAAGAAAAAGTATCTAGTGTTCAATTTACAAACAATCCTCTTCTATATTTATTTCAAGATATTCGATATGAATTAAATGGAGTCGAAATAGATAAAGTGAAAAATGCTGGCGTTACCACAACAATGAAAAGTTTATTATCAATAAATGAAACTGAATCAAAAATTTCAAAAGCTTGGGGTTGGGACATTAATGGTACAAAAAATATGCATGGTGGAAGATTTTCAGCATCTATACCGCTGAGCAATATTTTAGGTTTTGCTGAGGATTACAAGAAAGTTGTAATTAACTGTAAACATGAACTTTTAATGTTGCGCAGAAACACAAATCTAATCGCGGTCAAATTAAATACTGGAGAAGTTATAGACGATATCTAAATACATAAAATAATCTGGCGTGTTCCGCATATTAAGGTCTCCGATCGAGAACGAATAAATTTTCTTAAACTATTTGAAGAGGATCGCATCATTCAATTAACGTTTAGAAATTGGGACCTATATGAAAATACGTTAGCTAAAACCACCAAGCATACCTGGACCATCAAAACTTCATTTCAAATAGAAAAACCTAGATATGTTATTGTAGGCTTGCAAACTGGTAGAAATAATGATGCTTTGAAAGATATGTCGCATTTTAATCATTGTTATTTACGTGATGTTAAAGTTTTTCTGAATTCTACATATTTTCATTATGAATGCCTAAATGCAAACTTTTCTGAAGATAGATTTGTTTTAATATATGAACAATACATTAAGTTTCAACAGTCTTATTATGTCGTAGAGCTGAACCCTTGTTAAACACAAAAGAATTTAAAGAAAAAGCGCCGCTATTTGTCATTGATTGTGCTCGTCAGCCTGAATCACTAAAGAGTGGGCCTGTATTAAACATTCGATTAGAGTTAGAAAGTGATGTAGAAATTCCTGATCAGACATCTGCTTACTGTTTTATACTAAACGATTGTATAGTTGAATATAAGTAACATAGTTCGTAAAATATCATAAATACTTATTTTGTCGATGTTCAAGAATTTAAAAATTACAAAAATGATTTTATCATAAAAGAATTTGCAATTTCTGACAAATATAACAACACTCGGGTATTTTTGATTTAGCCTCCTTACCCGTACACGAAATTAACTGATGAAGAAAAGAAAACAGTATCATGGATTGAACGAAACAGAGGTATCTATTGGAGCAGAGGTTACAGAGTGTATTATAAATTCTTAAGGCTAATGAAATCATTTTTTAAAAATAAGGAAGTCATAACGAAAGGAAACGAAAAGAAAAAATGGATTAATTTACTCTGTGAAAAGTGTCAGTCTTCAAATACTGAAGAGATAGGTTGTCCTAGCTTTGGTAATCTGTACGATAAATATAGTAGTGTAGGTTCTGTATAAAGTTGTTTAAATCATTAAAAAGAATGCGCTTTAAAAAATGTTTAATGTATTAAGAAATGGTACTTTGAAAATGTGTAAATTTTTTACTAAATAAATAAATAGTTTAATAATTTTTATGTATTATTTTTAAACCTTAACCTATTCCTTACTTATAATTTTATTATTTATGAAACGGATACAAGAAAGGTAATGTGAAAGGATAATTTTAACTATGGGGTGGACATCTACAGGGTAAAATGCTAATAATGATAATGTGAGACTTTAGATAATACACTTTTTTTTTAAATATACTTTTTTATTTACAATTTGTTCATTTTATTTTTCTAAATAGATTTCATATTTATCTACTAAGATATGGTCGCAGGCTATTTTGACATCCGTATCTTGTCTTGACATGAAACAAAGCGTTATTATCTGTAACAAAACAAAAAATGAGTAGTGTGTTGCTTCTGTAAAAGGAAATAATACCATTTCAAAGACTTAAAAGTATGGAAAAGTAAAAATTAGCTATTATATAAAAACATATCTACATACCTGAAAAGATTTTTGTTGCGCTCTCCTAGCTCAGACGTTATTTGGTAAATTAATTGGGATGCCTTATATAGAATATTGTCCTTTTCATAATAAACTATATATATTGAGTTTTAATTACTATTAATACGCAATCGTAAATGCATATCATTTGCGTTATCAACTGCATCAAAAATCTCAACTTTTACTAAATACTTTGGTATTTTTGAGTCTATAACTGCCACCATACTAGCTTGCATTGATCGAACTTCAGACATGATTTCGTGTATACAGCACGTATTAATACTGATATAGATGTGACCGCACTCAACGCGAAGAACGTAATGAGCTGCCATGCACCATATACTAGACAACGCTCCCCGTTCCCCCGCGCTCGCACGCTATGCAACAATGCAACGTAATACGCATGCGTCATTAAAAATCATGTCTGAACTGGTTAATTGTTGCTCTAGATAGACTAATAGTAGGTATAGTGGTATCTTCCAAGTATAGTGGTAGAAAATAAATAAAAAATACAAATTCTACATACATAAATTTATTTTCAATAATCCCGCAGTATACAATTATACTTTATTTTTTTAAATATTCATAAGTCGAAAATTACAAAAGGAAAAAAATAATCAAACCCAATAGTCACTATTTCATTTTCAACCAAAGACTCTTTATAACAGTTACTCAATAGTCTATAGTTAATGTTTTCAACGGAAGAAAGTGTGTCTTGTTTAATAATTTTTTTAAAACGTGTAATGCATTCAGACACATATTCATCTAAACTTAAAAGATAATCGAAATATATACACATACAACAGTAAAAATTTTTTAAGATAGTATTTTTGTAACGCTTTCGTAATCACACAGTTTTAGACAGTATAAAAAGACATATAATTCATGCATATCACAAGTATTTAAATTTAGAATATTTTTAATATAACCAATATCACTTGAGGTTAATGTTACTATTTCACAATCACTTTGCAATATCTTGTGTTGGCTTCAAATAATTATAATGTAAATTAATTATTAAAGTGTGGTAAAACACTACCACTCACTGGCGACATCTTAAATGGAAGGGGAGAGTGGTGGTAGTGAGAAGGGTAGTTGGTTCGAGCGGTCGGCCGAGTGAGGCTGTTTGGCGACAGGAGCGCTTGTGGTCAGTTGTGTTGAAAGTGATCGTGTTAAAAGTAGACTATATAAATATATGATACAAGTTAGCTTAGTAATAATATATTATATTGTGAAGAAAGTGTATTCAAAGGACATTAAAGACTTGTCGCATAGTCCAATTATTAACTGTAGACCGTTATGTTCGTATGTATGTTTTAAGACACATATGGTTGACAAGTAACTTATACCCCTAAAATAGAAACGTGACCCCATGCTGTCGTAGACACTTTGTCTCCTGACACCAATCGCTTATCGTTGTTGCTTGACAAGGCAATCTTTTTGACAGTACGCGTGAACACTTCGTGTTTTATAGATTTGAATTTTTTTTTTTTATGCCACCGCCTTGAAACATTGTTTTTCTATGGTTTGAAAAACTTAAATTACGTACAACACATGTCTTTACACCTTTAGCTTTTTTAATAATACTGTTTACAGTTTTAACACAGTACAATTTAGAACGTAGACCTACACCCATTTCATATTTAAAAGACCTTGAACTTTTTTTATTAATTAGTGGCAAGTCATGGTCATTTGTTAAACCATAATTCTTATCGTACATGTAAGCTTTAGATAGCTCGAGCACGGTAAACCCTTTGTATATAGGCTTATCTAAACTGAAACACAATGAAAACTCTGACTTGCTATTAATTTATCTGCGCTATATCTCTTTTTAGTTTTATTTTGGGTGTCAGACCATTGATTCACTAACTGTACCTTAACCCTTCGCTCGTTGTTTTCTAATGTTTTTCCAAAGATACTATTGTTTAACAATTTAAAAAAGTCTTGTTCAAATTCCGATTTCTCTTTCATGCAATTCTTTAGGATAAATCAAATCGACTTCGAGTATAAACCCGTAATCAGCATCATTTGATACATTGTTAGCATCAAAATTATCTATTTCATATTGACTCAAAAATCGAAAGTTTGAAAAAGGCAAAGCTTGGCACATGCTATATCCATAAAGATTATTACAATCTATGTAGACTATATATGAGTCAGTCAACAAAGGATCATAGTCTAGAACGCGTTTATTGTTAGCTTCTGCATATCTGTGCAAACACGTACAAACACCGCCCCTTATACCGGCTTGAATCATTCTAATTATTTCTAAATCTCCAATGAGTTCAAGCTCGACACCTGTTTTAAAAAGCAATGTTATCCCATGATAAGCTACTTGCTGTTAAGTAATATGCTGGATCAAGAAGATAGTGACTTTTGTATGTTTGCCTAAAATTTTCGAAAATATCCGTGAGCAAAAAAAAGCACATCAATTTGCAAATATAAATCAGTGTACTTGTTATGGACCAAGTGATTAATGAGGGCATCATTTATAATGACCGAGCACTATGAATAATGACATGTCAAATCGGGCCATGTAATTAACAATCATTAAACCTTCATTATTTACCACATTGTCTGGTCATTATGAATAATGCTACGTGAATATTGTGTAATTTGATAATTTAGGTACGTTTGACAGGGCGCGGGGAGCAGAAACAAACATCTGACAACATCTAATTAATCAGGGCCCGCTAAAATTGGAATATACAGTGTGAAGAACTGATGAGGAAACAAATTAAGATCGGAACCCAATCTAAAACAAAAATTATGCTTCATAGGGAACTCAGGAACAGCAAGCTAATAATATGCCAGATGCATCTTACGCTGAATATCCTGTGGCTAAAATATTTTTTAAACGCGTTAGTTAGGACGCTTAGCCAACGCAAGGCAGTCGGCAAGATGTGACCTTTGCATACGATCCTCGCGTTTGTGTGACGCGCTGAGGACGCGTGCACCAGAAATGCGGGTCATCAGTGCATTAAAAAATGTCGTCGGCAAATGCCCTAAGAGTTTGCGTTCCAGATTTTGCTCGAGCTCGCAGCAATGGAAAAAATGTATTTGCTCCTGTTATTGTCCTAACAGGCTCAAACCTTTATCAATTGGCGTTGCATCGGTTTATATTTTAACTAGCTTTTGCCCGCGGTTTTACGCACCCTAAATACGGTTATCGGTGTAGGATTTCAACGACAACTTTTCAATTATAGAAAATAACCGACTCACGCTTGACGTTTTCACGTAGCCTATGTACTTTCTCGGGAATCAAACTATCTCCATGCCAAATTTCATCTTAATCGCTATACTGCGGTTAAAGCGTGAAGAGGTAACAGACAGACAGACAGACAGTTACTTTCTCATTTATAATATTAGTATGGATTTAATATTTAAGTCCTGCTCGTTCTTATACTGTTTTTATAACAATACTAGCTGCCCGTCCCGGCTTCAAACAGGTGGACTTTTATTTTTTGGGATAAAAGTACTTCGTTACGTTACACTACGTTCACACGGCGCAAATTTTCTCATATACCGTATGCGAGATTTTATCGAATATCGTAGTGACAACAAAATTGGTATGGCAATTGTATGGTAATATTTATATTTTTAACCATAAATAGTCAAAATATTCATTATCGGTTGCGTCCGCTACGTAGGGAGGGAGGGAGCAAGTAGCCGACCGTGCGTATGAGCCTATCACGGCTGCGCGGCGCGGTGTTTTATTGGTATAATATACCAATTTTATATTTCTATTAATATCTTTTCAATGAAATGTTTGATTTGAATAATTCGAAAAGTAATCTACAGGTATTGAAACAGTCTTGAATACAAAATGATTTATTTGGATAAGGATTAAAACAAAGGTATGGATAAAATGGTCTGATTTTGGTCGGCATTTCTATCTACTTTTTAAACGTAATAAGTAGTTATAGTGACATGATTACAATAGTTCGACATATGGTATCGGGAAGTTTTTTTATAAATATGTGTAGATATGGTCTTTAATATTGTAGACCATTTTTTGTTCTATGATCAAAAGTTTCCGCAGCGCATGCGATGAAAGACATTTTATAGCAAATTTTTTTACACCTTGGGTTACATTACTGAAGTTTAAGTAGGGATCCCTAATTTTTCCTAGTAATAAATATAGCCTATGTTACTCAGGAATAATTTTTGAAATTGGTCCTGCAGTTTTTGAGTTTATTCGTTACAAACATACGAAAATACAAATCTTTCGTCTTTATATTAGTGTAGATTGGCAAAAAAATATGTCACACATAAAATAATTTAAAATAAACACATATTTTTATTATTCTACCCAATAGACCATGGGCATTATTCATAATGCCAGGTCAATGTGATTTTGTCATTTGTTTTTATCATATTGCCCCCTTATATTGGGCATTTAACAAACAGCCCGGGCATTATAAATAATGTCCTATTAATCACTTGGTCCACAACATTCTGACCGAGATTTAAAATATCAAATTCGCGCCAAACTGTTTGAGCGTGTTCGAAATCCTCATCGGAAATAGTTTAATTAGTAAGAGAACTGTAAAAACATTCTTTTTGAGGAAGTTTCTGCTCATTGTAACGATCCCATTTATCCATATATTCGTAAGGATAAACTCCTTTACGTGTAACTAAATCGAATTGAATTGGATTTAAAAAAAAATCTGCGAAGATGTTATAAAATGTTCTTTTTTTAATGGTTTAGCCAACTTTTCTAAACTGGTGCCTAAAAATTTATAAGAATCTACAAATCGTAGCTGAATGAATTCTTCATCAGAAACTGGAATAAATTTGGTAAATGAGATAAGGTTCTCTTTAGTTTTAGGAATGATTTTTATCGCTCCTGGAGCTTCTCCTAGATTTTTGATAAACAGATGGCTGTCATAGCCTGCCAGATTGTGAAAAAATATCGGTACAAATTTGGGAATTTTGTATTGTAAATTACAATACTTATGAGCTGCACCACGATAACGGCCTGATATATGACAATAATCTTTCACTTTGTCACCAAATAAAAAATTCTGGCAAATATGGCAAAGGGTAGCATTTTTAAAATCTTTTGCATCATTTTCATTAAAAATAAAAGAAAATTTTGAGAAAGTATTTTGTGTATTTTACGCGCTTCTCTATAAAGATAATCGATGACACATATCGATTAAGCTTCGGGTTGCTGTACAAACAATTGATTGGCAAACGCTGCTGGAATATGATGTTGTAACGTTGATGTATTTGAAGTGCCTGATGTTTCTTTATAGCACGGTTTCAATAAAGTTTCCATATCCGCGTAAATTACGACAGGCACATTTTGTTTACGGTCATAATTTTTGAATTTGATTACTGAACCCTTTTCCGGTAATAAAGTCACTATTTCACCACATACGTGATTATTTGTCGTTTGCACGTTGTGCATATGTTGTCAAAAAAATAGATTCTGACACATACAATGAATATGTGCAGTCTTTAAAACAACCAAGAGAACTGCCGAAATTAAAGGATTTTATGGAGTTTCTCGAAAATAAATTTACTTCCAAAAAATTGTAAAAAACAAGACTATAATACTATAATCATTTTAAAAACAATGTATCTAACTATAATCAATATCAAAAAATTTCATATCAAAACCCTATACAATTAAGGCAATCTTTCTCTAGTAATCGCATGGAAATGTCAGTTACATTTCGCAATCTTGAAGCAATAATCGTAAATTGGGACAGATATCGCAACGAGCAAATAACATGAGCAAAACAGCTATTTCAAATAACAAAACCTTGCATCCTACAAAATATAAATGCCCACTGTGCAATAATGATCACGGAGTATTTTTCTGCTCACAATTTTTAAACATGTCGCCATCAACAAAACGTAAAACTGCTGAAAGATTGAATCTGTGTCCTAATTGTTTGTATAACCATAATGGAAAAATAGGCATATCTAATAAAAGATGCAGAGAGGCATTTGTGCAGCATCATTATCCGACATACGGCCCATCGTCGACGGCAAAATTATCGAGGTCAGAAACCTATTAGCAAAACGTCAACAATAACTTACACGTGTCTCAACAGAGTGACCTGACCGAGATTTTGTTAGCAATGATTAATGATTAAAGTACGTGCTTGTGACGACACTTACAAAACCATGCGCTGTATTGTAGACCAAGGGTCACAGGTATCTCTTCAGAGAGGGCTGCTCAACTCTTAGCACATCCTAGAAGAAGTTGCAAAGGTTCTATATCAGGAGTAGGAACCAAAGAAAGTAGCTGCAAGGGACTTGTCAATATAACATGCAAGTCTATTAATGACAGTTTCACATTTAGCACCGACACTTTTATAATGCAGAATCTTATCAAAAATCTACCTTATCAAACTTTCACCAAACCAAATTGGTCATATTTGGGGAAAATTAATTTAGCAGACCCGAATTTCAATATCAGCCGACCTGTTGATCTTTTGTTAGGTGCAGATGTTTACTCTCAGATTATTTTGGAGGGCATCTGTAGAGTAGATTTATCGCCTATAGCTCAACAAACTCACCGGGGGTGGATACTATGCGGAAGTACGAACACTTTTCAATGCAATATAGTCCTTAACAACATTGATCAAATTCAAAAATTTTGGCAAATTGAAGATATTTCAGAGGAATCAGACTTATCAGTAGAAGATCAACATTGCGTAGATTTTTACAAGAAAACGACGACTCGCGACAAAGAGGGCAGGTATCAAGTATCGATTCCATTTAAACCTGATTTACCAGAAAAATTAGGAAATACCAAATCATTGCCTATTGCGCAATTTCGGCAGCTGGAACGAAAACTTTTAAAAAAATCAAGATATCTCAAGAGATTACAAATTTTTTATAGATGAATACCTAAGTCTGGGACACATGAAACAGCTACAAGAAATATGAAACCTGAGTACTATTTACCGCACCATTGTGTTCGGCGTGAAGACTCTACGACTACGTCATTAAGAGTTGTGTTTAACGCGTCAGCTAAATCGTCTAAAATTAAAATGGAGACAATTTGAGTATGCATTTACTGCTGATATAGAAAAGATGTTTAGGCAAATCCTTATTGGTGAAAAGGATCAAAAATTTCAAAAGATCATGTTCGTGATATTCCTGATTCAGCATATCAAGAATTTCAATTATGTACTACAACTTACGGTATGAAGTGTTCGCCATTTTTAGAAATGATGACCTTTAAACAGCTGGCAAAAGATGAAAAACATAATAACAACAGTGAAGCAGTAAAGGTTCTCGAGGAATCATTCTACATGGATGATCTGCTTCATGGAGCTCATTTTTTATCGTCAGCAAAGTAATTACAGCAGGATTTAATATGTTTATTAAAATCAGGAGGTTTTAACTTAAGAAAATGGAACTCTAATTCACCAAATTTATTACAAAACGGGGAAAATAATCAATGCAGTGGAGACAATTTTGAATTTAAACAGCTTGATTCTACAAAAACTCTGGGTTTACGTTGCAATCGAAAAGAAGACAACTTTAATTTTCAGTCCAAAATCGAGCCATCATCTTCAAAAGAAACAAAACGCAGTCTCTTGTCAGATATATCAAAATTATTTGATCCTTAAGGGTTGGCCCCAGTAACTACTAAATTGAAAATTTTATTCCAAACAGTTTATGAATTGACAGAAGAAATCAAAGTAGAATGGAAACACATCAAATCAGACTTAAAAAACATCAGCGAATTACACCTGGAAAGATGGCTAGGGACAAAAGAAGGAAGCCACTTAGAGCTTCACGGTTTCTGTTACGCTTCGACAAAAGCATACGCTTGTGTAATTTATTGCAAAACATCAGTAGGAGAGCAGTCGAAAGTGGTATTAGTGGTAGCAAAAACACGACTAGTACCCGCTAGCAAAAAAGTGACGCTGCCCAGTCTGGAGCTGTGTGGAGCTCATTTATTATCAAAATTAATGAACAAGATAAAACAATCTTTTAGCCACTATACAATTAAATTATATGGTTGGAGCGACTCTACAGCAGCTTTGGGTTGGATACAGGGAGATCCAGCGAGATGGAAACCTTTTGTAGCGAACAGAGTCAGTCAGATTACTTCTGTTATGCCTGCAGATTGCTGGCAGTACTTGAAATCAGAAGACAACCCTGCAGATAGTACGACGGGAGGCCTTACAAGCACTCAACTAAAGGCACATACTTTGTGGTGGAACGGATCAGCTTGGTTGTCAACCTTCAAGAACGAAGCAAGAGAACGTCCTTTTTTCCAAACAAATCAAGAATTGAAGAAAATAAAACAAACTTGTGTAGTTAATCAAAACGGTGACGACAGCATAATCAGCTTGTTATTATGTAAAAATAGCACATTTACAAGAGTAGTTAGAATATTAGCATGGATCATCAGATTTGTTTCAAAGAAAAGTAAACATCAACCATCTTATCTTACGATAAAAGAACTGAAATACGCAAAAATCAAAATTGTACAGTATGTTCAGCGCACTGAATTTGCAGACGACATAACGGATTTACTAAATAAACAACAAATCAGTTCAAAAAGCAAAATTTTGAATTTAAATCCATTTTTAGACGAAGAGGGCGTTTTGAGAGTTGGCGGGCGATTAAAAAACGCATGTATTAGCATGAACATGAAGCATCCTATTATTTTACCGCATACTGGCAAATTGACCAAGTTAATTATAGACCACGCCCACAAACTTACATATCATGGTGGACCACGGGTAACGTCAGCATTTATTAGAAAAAAATATTGGATTATCGGTGAAAACCAAGCAACAATAAAGCAAACACTCAACCATACAAAGCTATCAATCTTACCCATAGATCAAACGAGCAGTAGGAAAACAGACAGCAGCCAAAAATAATCAATCAAATTTCAAACAACCGAATCCTTGTTTTCTCGCTTTAGCAATTTCATAGATATTTTTCTTATTCATCTTATCAACTACTCACGACTCATACAATATTTCATTATTACCTGATAATCAATCCCTATACTTTGACTCCCTTGCGAACATGAAATTAATTCGAGATGATTGGAAATTAATAGTGTACTACAATATGCAACCTTATTGGGAAGGATCGAAAACCATAAGTAAATACCTGGAACATATGAGAAACATATGTAACGATATAAGAGGTCAATCACACTGTGACGCATTGTTACTACAATTACATCAAAGTTACAATGAGCTCGAGTACTTTAATCGTATCATGCTGGTCAGTCAGCAAAATACACGCACGCGACGGCGGCGCCGTGGGCTTATCAACGGTGTCGGATATCTCGCATACAGAAAGGACATTTCTCTTGTGAGAGAGAACGAGAAGCATTTAGCACTTTTATTTCAGAACCAGACATCAATAGACGAAGCTGAATATAATTTAATAAAACGAACCGAATTGTCAGTAAATCAGCAGCATAAATTAATAACTCAACATTTAAATTCACTAGAAAAGTCAACAAACTTACTAAAATCAAAAATTGAACAAACTTATACCATAAATGATTTAATGGCATGTGCTGTGATTGTAAACAACATATTTATAAACTTAAAAAGTATTCAGGACACGTTGATGGATACGGTAACTTATATAAATTATGGGAGATTCAATATTCATCTTTTGAACCCAGAGCAATTACGAGATGAAATAAACATTATTTCTGGACAGTTATCGAAAGATTTATCGTTACCTTTAGATAATATACAGACCGATTTAAGAAAAATTTACAGTTTTTTAAAGGTCAGAGCAAGGTTAGTTGCAGATTATTTTATATTTGAAATTAAGATCCCACTTGTCAGTCGAGATTCATATGAGCTATACCGAATTATCCCTGTTCCACAACAAGCAGAACACACTACTGTCATAATACAAACAATTACAGAATATATTCCGATTAACTTAAAAAAGGACACATTATTACCTGTGACTCAATTTGATATGCAAAAATGTATATATTATGATGCATCTGTCTATATGTGCCACTTGCATACTCCTGTATTCCAAAGAAAATCAGACAACGACCTATGTATAAAAGACGAATCTGCAAAAACATGTAAAACAGTCACTACCAACTGCAAGAATTTGTGGCTCGAATTAACAAAAATCAATACCTATTTCTTCTTCTGTTGCGACGTATGTTCCTTACGAATTTTATGCCAAGATCAAGTAACAGTAAAGGAACTCAGCAAGGCTGGCATTTTAGTTTTGGGTCAAGAGTGCCTAGCAAGAAACGAAAAATTCACTGTCTATTCTCACAAACTTTCGACTAGCGAAATGAATATCAGTTTCACAAATTTTGACCCCAGAAATTGCTGCCATAAACCATGTCATAAACATATCTATTCCTTTGACTACAACGGACAACGATTCTCTAAAAATATCAGATGACATGATGAGTCTAAGGAAACAGATTAATGATATGAAAAAACAAAACATATATCATATCACGATATACATAACTATACAATATCATATGTGCTGCTGGGCGCGGTATTCCTGGTTGGTGCCGTGTACGTCTGGTGGCGATGCACCCGTGCCGCGGACAGCAGGGCGTCTGGCAGCGGCGGAGCTGCTGCGTCGGCAGTTTCCGAGCCGGTCAGCAGGCCGGCCGGGGCTCTCCGAAACAGTGTAGTGAATAGTGTTAGTGAAACTTGTGATAGTGTGAGTGAAAGTTTTCAGGTGACTAGCTACAAACAAAACAAAACTACCTCACCGATGTTTCGGGATAATAATGCAATTAGTGATTTATAGTAGAGTTAAGAATTTACACTAATTAATAGTTAAATCATTAGTAATCTTTTTGTTTCCTAATTAATAGTTTAATCAAAAGTAATCCTTTTGTTTTCGCATCTCCCGGCGCGGACCATCCACGGTCTAACCGTACATCGCGGGCGTCAGCATTTCTCTACACGATGCGTTTCTTATAATTCGGAAACATTTACGTTCCGAAGCCAGTACACGTTTGAGCATTGTAGCGTGTGCTCACAACAATAATCAATAATCAATTATCAATAATTTAGCAAAATCAGCATTTTTACAATTAAACCATTTTTTATCATATCATATCAAAGAGTACATGTTCGAGCATTGTAGCGTATACTCGCAGCAATTATCAATTATTATCAATTTAGCATAATCAGCACACTTAAACAACAGCACAATTTAAGAATTTTTATCATTTTAGCAGGTTTTTAGTTAATTCTCATTTTATTAATTTTAATTGTTATTGTGTGTCATTTTATCGTTTTAAAATATATTGTTTTACTTATCAACTTCTATCATTAAAGCAAAGCAACAGGTGTTAGGTAACAAACCCAACAATATGTTATGTTATGTTATAAATATGTCTTTCAGTCAATATTTGTTATATTCCAATAGTATTTTACGTAATTTTTCATAAAGAATTTTGGCATTTAAATACGTGTTTTTTTTTTCAAAAACGTATAATGTTAAAGCGCATGCGCGGGCTGAAGATGAATGTTTAATTATCCGTTTTTTTAGCTTAACACTTTTTATAGTACACTACAACATAATATTACTATTAGAATTTGATTCATCATTTTTTTTTATATACTAGAGTGACCCACCCTAAAAGCTTTTTCTCCCGTCATAAACACTGAAATACCAAAACAAAAGAAAGGGATCTATCTACGTTCTAAACGGGCGGATTTAGAGATTCTTACGCGGCTTCAACGACATCTGGTCATCCCTTACTCTGTAACATAAATCTCTGACTGAAAGTCAAAAATACCCAGTTGTGCACACACTACACCATGAAGGCAACAAAATGATTTCGTAGGTCGATGTTAACCATACTATGGTTAATGTTAAATGTTAATCGTACAGTAATAATATACTGAACCATGATAACAAGATGCGAACATAAAAGTACCATCGTTACGTGTTAGACATTGAGAAGTCCAATGTGTTAAAAAATATAAATATTTATAGATATACTTGGGTGTCCACTTAGCACCTCTTCATTGGTTGCTCATACCATTCCAGCACCGTCCAGAAATCAAGGAGGCATCTGATGTTATTCAGCGTCTCTCTCATGGTTTGTGTAATTTAAGGAGCTTTGTCCGTTGGTCGCTCACGCTTTTGCAATGTAGAACCACGTGAGAAGGTATCTCCTCGGCTTCCATACAGCCCCTGCATAGAGGACTGTTGGTAACGCCGATATTGAAAAAGTGTTGGTTTAGCCGGCAGTGACCTGTTATTATGCCAACTATGTAGCGTAGGTTTTTCCTACTAAGTTGTCACAAACTAAGTTGTTCTGCCCACTGTTTGTTGTGTCGTTGTAAGGTTCTGTTATAAGCCCAAGTAACATGATTAATTTGATTGATTCTGATACTAATATTTAAACAGTGAGCTGGTGTGTGAGTGATGCTCCGTCAGCAAACTCACCCAAATGATACAAGTCGAATTGCAGCCCTGTAAGTAAGTAGTTTTTGTGATTTCATGATTAGTCAGTAACTAAGCGATATTTCGCTTTTATTGAAATATCGATTCACAATCTTTGTACGTTTGAGGAAATTGTCAAAGTCAAAGTCAAAATGGTTTATTCAAATAAGGATTTTACAATCACTTTTGAATCGTCAAAGTTATAAAATATTATTTTTTGAACCCTCCCACCTTCCCGCCGGTTCACAATGTTGTTGATTTCCACCGAGAAGAATCCGGCAAGAAACTCGATAGTTACTCTTTTAAAAACACTTAAATAAACTAAAATACAATTAATGTTTTAAATAAAAGATTTTTTGGTCGTACAATTTTATATTATTTCCATTTTAATTTGGTTTACCTATGCATCCTGTAATTGAGCATCATCAGTCCCAAGGATTTTTATCATTAACATAGTCTGAAATATTGTAATATGCCTTTTTACAAAGTACCTGCTTGATAAAAGATTTAAATTTACTTATTGATAGATTTTGAATTTTATTGGGAACTTTGTTGTAAAAGTGTATACATTGCCCCATAAAAGAGTTACTTATTTTGTGTAGACGTGTATCATGCACCAACAGCTTATTTTTACTTCTAGTATTTACTTTGTGAACGTCACTTTTCTTGCTGAAACTATTGATATTTTTATGTACATATAAAAGATTTTCATATATGTACTGCGACACTAAAGTTAAAATTTTTACTTCCCTAAACCTATCCCTCAGAGATATCCTAGATCCTTATTTATAAATAGCACGAATTGCCCTTTTTTGTAACAAAAATATTGTATTTACATCAGCAGCGCTACCCCACAATAGGATACCATATGTCATTAAACTATGGAAATAGCTAAAATATACTATTTTTGCAGTGTCGACATCGGTCAATTGTCTTATTTTCTTGATCGCATACACAGCAGAGCTAAGTTTTTTGGCTAGGTTATGAATATGAGGACCCCATTGAAGTTTGGAGTCCAGCGTTATGCCAAGAAAGACTGTTAAATTAACAAGTTCTAATTGCTCGCCATTAATATTAATACATGTCTGTCTCTGACTAACATTTGGTAATGTAAATTTAACACATTTGGTTTTTTTTTCATTAAGTAACAAATTATTAGCGTTAAACCAATTTACAATTTTAGAAAGGGCATCATTTAATTCATTACAACATGTCTGTCGTCTCTTAACTTTAAAAAGCAAAGAGGTGTCATCAGCAAATAAGACAATGTCATGGTTTTTTACATTATATGGGAGATCGTTAATGTAAATAAGAAATAGAAAAGGACCTAAAATTGAGCCCTGAGGGACTCCTATAGTGACTGCTGATCCCGGAGATCTTTCACCGTTGACATCTATTTTCTTTACTCTCCTACTCATATAGGATGTCAAAAGGTCGAGAGCTTTGCCTCTAATACCATAGTGATGTAGCTTCCTGATGAGATTTTCATGTTGAACACAGTCAAATGCCTTAGATAAATCACAAAACACTCCAAGGGCGTCATGCGAATCCTCCCAGGCGTTATATATATTTTTTAATAGTGCCACTCCTGCATCGGTTGTGGAACGGCCTTTCATAAAGCCAAACTGTTTACTACTAAGTAGCTCATTAATACAGAAATGGCTTAACATTTGACAAAGTATGATTATTTCAAAAACTTTACTGAGTATAGGTAGTATTGAAATAGGCCGAAAATTATTAGGATCTGTTGAACTACCTGATTTAAAAAGAGGTATAACTTTGCTTAGTTTCATCTCATCAGGAAACATACCACTATCAACACAACTATTAAATATAATGGCTAAGGGTTGTGCTATAACATGAATAATTGTATTTATAGTTTTTACAGAAAGTCCCCAAAGGTCTGTGGTGTTTTTAATTTCTAATGTTTTAAATGTATTAATGATATCTGTAGGACTAATGTTTTTGAATACAAAGGGAACGTTACATTCAGGAACACTAGCTTTTAATAATTTTTCTGCTAAGATTGGACTTGAGTTTAGATGTTCAGTTGTTTTGAATGGGATATTCCTAAAAAACTGTTCAAAGGCAACTGCTACCTCAGAATTTGTTTTAAAACTAGCATCATCTACAATCAACTCAAAGTCCTGACAAGAATTCCTAGCTTTACCAGTTTCATTATTTATTATGTTCCATGTAGTTTTTATTTTATTTGTTGAATTTTTTACTTTATGTCTGAGGTGAATTGCTTTTGCAACAAGACAGACCTTTTTAAAGGTTTTTGAGTATTTTTTTAAATATTCCCTAAATATTTGGCTATTATTATATGTTTTTTCTTTATATAATTCATACAGTTTACGCCTACTTTTATGAATACCTGGGGTAGCCCATTCACTAAAACTAAAGCGACTGGAAATAAGTTTCTTTTTTGCAGTAAATATTTTATTATACTCTGTAGTAATAGTGTCAAGAACAGTATTGTACATATCATTTGGGTTGCCATTATAAAGCAGATCTGGAAGTTTATGCATTAAGTTAGATTTAAATGATTCAACCCGTTTAGTTGTTATTGGTATAAATTTAATTTCCTTTTTAGTAATACTATTCTTTCTTTCTAAAACCACTAACTGTCCACAATGATCTGACTCTAGATTGCTTATAATTGATTTTTGAATTGGTTTTAAGTCAGTAAATATATTGTCGATGCAAGTGGCACTGGATACAGCAATTCTAGTTGGTTCACAAAACAAATTATTTAAATTAAAAGACTGAAATAAGGCAAGCAATCTGGTGCTTAATGAGCTATTTTCCAAAATGTTTATATTGAAGTCTCCACAAACAATGATTTGTTTATTAGAATTGCTGATTTTATTCAGCACTTCTTCCATAACTAATTCAAAATTATCATAAATTGCACAAGGCGGCTTGTATACACTCACAACAATGAGATGCTCAACTTCTATACAGGACAGCTCGGTAGTTCGCTCAACTGAGAGGCTCACAATGTCTTTACGTTCCTTAAACTTTAGCTGTTTATTAACTAAAATTAAAGAGCCACCATGGATAGCATTTACTCGGCTGAACGAACTTCCCACCTGGTGATTAGTGAAATTGAACATCAACTGATGGCTGCGTAGCCAGTGTTCAGTGATACATAAAATGTCAATCTTTTGGCAGTTTATGAACAATTCAATTTCTAGTTCTTTCTGAGACATTCCTTGTATATTCTGATGCACCAGGTTCAATGGAATATTATTTTTAGTATGACAAAGTTTATTTTTTTGTTTCTGTTTGCATAAAACTTGAGTAGACATAGATTGTTTAATATAATCATTATTAATGTTGGAATTATATAATATGCCAAAGTGGTCCTTTTTTGTCTGAAAATTTAATTTAAATTATTACATGTCAAATTATTATACTGCTCAATAGAAGCAGGTTGTTTAGCTAAATGACTAGCTGAAATGTCAATTACACTATTATAATTGCACTGCTCAATAGAAGCAGGTTGTTTAGCCAAATTCTTGGCTGAAATGTCAATTACACTACTATAATTACACTGCTCAATAAAAGCAGATTGTTTAGCCAAATTATTGGCTGTGGTATTAATATAAAATGATAGCGACAAGGCTAACACTCTGGTACAATGGTGTGTGAGATAATATTTATGTCTTGTCCTTATATAATTATGTCTAAAAATACTGTTAGTTACTAGTTACTGTATCTATCACATGAAAGTTATTGTTATTGCTAGACATAGTA
This sequence comes from Apoda limacodes, assembly GCA_946406115.1. Taxonomy (NCBI): domain Eukaryota; kingdom Metazoa; phylum Arthropoda; class Insecta; order Lepidoptera; family Limacodidae; genus Apoda; species Apoda limacodes. The sequence goes on from OX291556.1 coordinate 27,701,097, forward strand.
TGCAAAGCTAAATTTAACTTACATCTAAGGTTGTTTTCCTCCTGTGGCAAACCCTTACAATAGGGAAATGAAAACATTACAATTTTTTTTACTTTAAGTGCGCTTATACTATTATAATATTGTCTTAATTCACTTTTATTTACATTACCCCTGTTACCGATAAATATTACTAATGTAGAGGATGGAGTGATTTTGTCAGACTTAATTAAACTTCTCATTATATTAACATAATTGGCATTTGGCATACAATTATTTAAAACTGGTTGTCCTACACTTGAGCTGAGAAAGTGTCCAAAACCTTTTCCCATTTCATCGCAAAACATTACTATATTGTCATCAACATTACATTTTTGTGAAACACTAGTTGAGTGAGAACTGTTGTGAGCATATGATTGTTGCTCGGATTCTAAACTGACACACATTGATGACTGGGGTGTTGGTAAAATTGGAATGTTCGACTGATTAAAATTTGTAAAACCTGTAATGATATTATTTATTACAAGTTTATTACTTTGATAACGTAGCATTGTGATAGGATAATTTTTACGAAATGATAGCGAAAAGAAGTAAGCTATTTATCTTTTATATCTAGGATTAAATTTGAGATATTGCTACGTAACGTGATCAGCTAAAACAACGACTCTTTTTTCTAGTAGTAGCCACGCACTGCGACAAGGCTCGTTAAGTTTTGCCCTGTAATACAGAAAGAAGGATGAGTACAGAAAAGGAAGAAGCAGGTCAGAAAAAGGATGGAGTAGATTTGGACAAGATTCTAGAGAACGAAGTTGGTCAGTTCGGGAAGTATCAGATCGTCACCTTGTTGTTGGCCGCATTCCCTGTTATGTTCTCAGCTTTCGCTGCCGGAGAATACATTTTCACCACAGCGAGAATTCCCACAAGGTATCATATGTGATATCATAGTTTCTTCTTTAATATTTTATTTTAATATTAATAATATATTACACGAGTTGGTACTAGATTTTTTCCCTTATTAGAATTTGTGTCCGGATCAGTGTTATATTTTTATACGTATTAAAAGAAAGCCTAAGAACAAAAAAAAACATCCGATAAAACTCCACAACAAAGAATAAATTTATTCAGAAACATATAACATATATCTAGACTACGTTATGTGCTACACATTGCCAGAAGAGTCTCTCATTTAGTATGAAAACCTGTGGCCAAAGTCACAGTACTGATTTTCAGAAATAATAAGCAAAATTTTGCAAAAACAATAATATTTATTGCGAATAGTCAGAAAGCAATGTCTTAACGTTTTTAAGGGTCTGTAATCAATAAGGAATCCTTATAGTTTTGCCATGTCCATCCGTCCGTGTGTCTGTACACGTAAAGTAGGGATAAATGTTTTTCTTGTTTATCCCAAGAACTAAACTATCTTTTAGTGTGGGTGTTGTTAGATGGTTTATGCGGTTATGTGAAAACCATATTTTGATTTAGCTATCCGTTTACGTTAGACTCAATTACCAACCCCGCTAAATGTAATTGTTTGTTTTTTGATGTTTGAAAAAATTACAGCAGTAGTATATATAAGAAAAATTCAAAAGATAACTAGCTAAGTACTAGTAGGATTTACAAGTGAAGGAGTAATAGTCGACCAACTTATAAAATGTACTTGGGGAAGTAAAACTTTCGAAGAAATTCAATTAAGATATCTACATGAAGTTACAGGTCGTATTAAAACATCTAACAAAAATAAAAAGATTATGAAGTTCAGTTGGCGCTTAAGAAGCAATCGTTAAACTATGAGAGATTCTAAAGCGGTCTATTAAAATTGCTAATCAACTAATAAATCAAAATCATATTGAGTCTCCTAAAAACAAATGTAAAGCTACACAGGACGTCATAAAAGGCACCGTCTCCAAGACAATCATGTTATTGATAAACTGTTACTCTATAGGATTCAAAAAATTAGCATTGTTCTGAAAAGAGTTTATCATATTATATCCGCACCACTTTGTCAAATCATTAATTTATCGAATGATAAGGGATTTTTTTCGTGATAAGCTTCAATTTTCTATCTTTAAACCGTTACACAAAAAGGGTAACAAAAATAGCGTTATTTATATCTACATAAATAATTATAATGGTTTACTTTTTAACCCATATTTAAAACATTAAATAATAATGCATATCATGTTTACATACATAATATATTTTTCGTATAATATCGACTTTTGTAGTGCTAATTTTAGCATAATCTTAGTATTTTGTTTTGTGTGTGCTTGAAAAACAAGTTCTTAAATAAGTCTATGAACCTTGTAAAATTTTTGAAAAATATAGTCATAACATTTTTAACAACAATAATTCCTAAATTAATAATAATATTTATGATTGTATTGCAGTGCTGGCGCCAGTGAAAGTGTAAGGGTGTTAGTGTGAGAATTAAATCGGTTACCAATTTATCTACTATACGCTATAAGCATTCTATGGAAGCCTAACTTAAGGTCTGTGGTTTGTTAGTTTTACGTTAAATTGTGTAGTTCGAAAATTATTAGAGTGCAAAAACTTTCAATTTATGGTCAAAACAGGTGCAACTACGTGCTCATCATAAACTATAACAATAACGTTTCCGAAAATTTTGAAGAACCACAGACCTTGGAAATATAATAAATTTCCTAAATAAAAAATTTTTACTGTCATTCTTACTGAATTAAAGAATAAACAGTAAAATTCGAAACACAAAAATCATTAGTTACATTTGAAAAACGCGAATTCAGCCATAATGCTGCCTCGTTTGACAAACACGTGGGGCTTGAGACGGGGGAGGCGACATAGCAAAATAAGTCGCTAGCCGTCCGTGAGCGAATTTTTACTTTAATTGCGTTTGACGAAAGTAGGGAGGTACCTAAAGAAACAATTATGAAAATATCACTGTTGAATGTTTCGTTGCGCAGCAAGTTAATTAGATTTTTTTGACTTTTAACTATTTCGCGTAAAAGTTCCTCCTTAATTATGAAAAAAATGACTCACACTTGACGTTTTCGAGTAGCCTATGTCCTTTTTCGGGACTCAAACAATCTTCATGCTAAATTTCATCTTAATCAGTAAAGCGGTTTAAGCGTGAAGAGGTTCAAACAGACTTTCGCATTTATAATATTAGGATTTTTTTGATGAATACATACATACCTATTGTAAATTTTGCCTTATGATACGTATAAGAGTATTTTTCAAAATAATTTTACCTACTTCTACTGTGAAAAATGTGTCACTAAGATTGAAAGTCTAGAAAAAATGCTTGATGGTAAACGGTCACCGTAGCTTATGGACGTTTGTTACACCCAGAGCAACACAGTTGCCGACCCTTCAAAAATCTAATGAAAAAATAATCTATAAAGGTTCTAATTTTTTTTGTATATCGCTAAGTTCGCAAACAAGCACACGGTTCACCTGATGGTAAGCGGGCTCCGTGGCCTATGGACGCTTGTAACACCAGGGGTATCACTCGCGCGTTGCCGACCCTTCAAAAATCCAATAACTTCTTTCTTGAAGAACCTCATACTGTCCTTAGAGAAAACTTTGGCAGGGAGCCCATTCCACAACCCAAGCGTTCGCTGAAAGAAGTTTCTCTGAAACCGCACTGTACGCGACCATTTCGGTTCTAAAGAGTGAGAATGAATTCCCTGCCAATGGCGAACGGTGCGATGGTAGAAAGTAGCCGTGGGCATCATTTCGAACAATTCTTCAGAACACATCCCATTGTACGATGGTTCGATACGGCAAGTGAGTTTTGGATCGTCGATACTTTTATAAACAATATTTGTAGTATTTTTTGAAATGAAGTAGGGTAAAATACGGCCCCTTAGCTTAAAACATCTTTCAATCTTGACCACACCTGAACCTTGAAGTTATTCATCGATGACTTCGCACTGTCATTTGATATTTACACTTTATATTATTAGTGAATATTAAAGTCTGAAACTATGTTATAAATAATAATAAGCGTTTTAACCTTTTATAGGTCAAATTTCCATAATACAGCCTTCTTTTACCCCAATATCCCTAACCAACCTAAGCTTGGCCAGCTTCATTTATTTCGATGAAATACACCCAACAAACAATTAAGCGTTGGTTACAGGTAATTTTGAAGCTTAGAGTAATACTATTGATTTATAATGGATTCGGTTGTCACTAAAAGTGATACAGTTCACTTATGAAATAAGTTTAGCTCCATAGGTTGTATTAGAACTGTAAAAACGAAGTTAAATATTCATTCCAGTTAGTATAGCAGCAGCGGACGCTTATCAGAGTTGTTTATATGTATATCATAAGGCTGTTGTTCAACTTCATTAACGTCATTGGTTCTGCAACGGAGTTAATTAAGAGTATAGTAACGCCAAACACTACATGCGTTGTATAACTCTTACATACAGCTTACGCCTGTAACACGAAAGACAATAATAGTTATAGCAGTTTTGTACCATCCTAATATAAGGGTTATGGTGTAAGTAAAACAAATGGTAATTCTTTAATGACACCATTTAATGTTTCTAACGCTTAAAGTTTTTGTCTATAATCTAACCTTACATTATGAAAACATTTATCGAACTGAGCTAAAATTAAGGTATATAGGTAAATATAAAGCCGGTGTTTTACTCTCCGCTGCAGGTAGATGACTTCGCTAAGTGCTTAGTTCCTCTCTTATATCTACCAAAGATCGCATAATACTCTTGACTACTGGCGTTGTAGTTCTGCGAGTGTCGTAATAGTTTTAAGAAAAGTCTGCATCTTTAAGATAAATATCGCCATCTTCAATCACTTTCTGTCAAAAAAAACTAAATATTTATTTATATAAAATCACTTTTAAATAACGTGGTACCTAAATTTTCCGAATGATTTTACATAGTTTATGTAAACAGTCACTAAAAATGACCAACATTTCAATTTGAATGTCTAAAAACTATTTTAGGTTATTAGTACTTTTAGTCGTTTTACTTTTTTTTCCTGAAAAATCATATTTTATCTAAGGCGCGTCAAAATTGAGACGATAAACATGATACACAATCACATTAAACTTGCAAGCGCACTAGTAATTAATATTACACTTCAAGAACACTGTTAATCAACAATACTTACACATTTCGTGATGAAAATTTTGCAATGTCCGTAGATAAACAGTAGCACTTATTTAATATTTATAAATTAATGTAATTTTATGACTTTAGAAGTTTTTACTATCTACTTTTGACCCCGAAAACGCTACAAATGAGTAATAGGGTATCAAAATACGAATCCAAGTTCTATTTGACACCGTTATAGATATTTATATAACTAAAAATTTCAATAAAGTCCATTATAAAGGTGCAATAAAGGATCGAGCCGAAAACTGAGGATCTTATAACACCTGTTATACACTTCTACTAAAGGTTATATAGAACCACTATAAAGGGTCTATACAGGCTTATCCTGCTAAATTTTGCGCCAAAATCGAAGATATAAAGGTGTTATTACACTCAATAACTCTCTTATAAATTATACGCTAACTCTTTTATATTTAAGCAGAACCGAAAAAAGGGTCCACTACAGCTCTTCTTAACGCTAAAATGTTACTTGGGCAGTATTTCAAAATACTAAATAAGTCTATTCATGTAACTGTGTACAACAGGGTGTTTATAATTTGTTGCTGTAAAACACAATGCTGTTTATCACATTAAAACCGGGTACCGTTGGAAATTTTAACAATTTATTTTATTTTATTTTTTATTCGTCAATTTTCAAATAATAAGATAAACAAGAATACCTGGATAACCTAATACGATTTTTTATTGTAAAAGGTATTATAAAGAGTTAAAGTTATGCTTGGTAAAGTTTCAACACAAATAAATAATTTCTATTGATTCTATTGATATATTGCATTTTTTACGATTTGAACACCCATTACTGGCCGACATTAGGATAAAAGAAGGCCGTAGATAGGTAAAGGATGGCCGATATTAGGGAACTTTGCCATACAATACTTTAAACGCTTATTATTCTTTGTCACGTAATTTAAGACGTTTATAATCACTTTATATACTCATTAACATAAAGTGTAAATGTCAAATAGCCCGACAATGCATATTCATCGGTGAATAACTTCAAGGTTCTGTTATGTTTAAGACTGACGGTTGCGTTTTACGTTAAGGGGCCGACATTTCGGTATTTTACTCTACTCCATTCCATAAAATACTTACTACGAATATTGTTTATGAATAAGAACCTTTTTAAATTATTTTAGTATTATTAATTATCTATTGACCGCCAATGTTACATTTACATTATCTATTGACCGCCAATGTTACATTTACATTATCTATTGACCGCCAATGTTACATTTACATTATCTATTGACCGCCAATGTTACATTTACATTATCTATTGACCGCCAATGTTACATTTACATTATCTATTGACCCCTAATGTTACAATGTTACATTTACATTATAATTCAGTGACGCATTTCACAATCTTTACTATAACGTTTCATGTTTTTTAAAAGTTACAACTTAATACTTCACTTTATCAACAATTGCGTAACGTTATTTCTTACCGTTCAATTATTTTGAAAATAATCATTAAGTAGGTACCTTCTATATATAAGTATAAATTTAATAATGGTCAAAGGTAAGTACAAATATTTAAATTATTACACATTATTATGATTTTAAAGTAAATTTTAAAAAACGTAGATACCGTATGTGTGGGTAAGAATGTAACGAGGTACCGAGTTACCTACCTATTTTATAATCGTCCTTGCTGGACTCCGTAAAAAGATAAATGAATCTAAGCCTCAAAACTTCCTTATATTTCAATATTCATTCGTGCCTATAAATAAATTATTTAAAAAAAACACGCATAACCTTCATAAGTTTCTGTAAAAGGTACCTTGCTATTTTCTCAGAGAGCGCGCCGAACGAAACGCCAAATACCTATTAAGGAATTCAGCAGATCGCATCAATGATTAACAAAAGTATATGATTGTTTTGTATTACCGCTCACTTAGGTCCGATGCCGGTCAATGCTTTGAGTATTGAATCTATTCCATTACAACCAATGATATCCTTTCATGCCTGTAACTTTTGCGCAAGTGAGAGCAATAAATTAACAAATGATTATCGCAATCGGCAAACGGATAAATAATATGGCAGCACATAAAATACTTATAAAATTAAAAAATTAATGATGCTTATTCATTTATACTTCGTTCATGCTCAAAATATAGTATTTTTGGGTGAAAATCCTATCGCTTATCAGAATACTGATGTTCCAGCTATCCGACAGAATCATACCAGAATTAGGCGCGCGGCGCGGGGAAAGGGGGTTTCGCGCCCGCGTAATGTTCGATAGGGATAGCAACATTTTAGCAAAAATTTAAAACGCGCGCGGGCGCCGCGAAGTGTATTCTCTTAAGAGTCAGTACTACGTAACAGAAAACATTGAGTAAAACAAGTGTCACGCGATATGTAACTAAGCGTGCGTGAGTGGTGCAGCTACATCTCAACTCACTCACATTTTCATTCAAATACATGAAATAAATTATTAATTTATTATACATCATTATTTTAAAACAATGCGTTTTTCGGGGTCTAAAGCACCATCACGGCTATGTTTAATCAAAGTTGTAAACTAATGGCACTTAAAACTTTGAACATTGCCAAAACAGCAAAGAATTGCCAAAACAGTTAAAAGTGGTAAGTTTAGGATTTTATTTTATCGAACAGAAGATCATCTATCAGGTTTCCAGAGTTTAAACGATATCCCGAAGAATTCCACAGTCATTAATTAGAAGTCGGATCTTTTCAGCGAATCCGGAGAACCCTATGCCGAAAAAAATGAATTTAGATAATACAATTTAACAAAAATAGTTTCATCAAAATTTAACAATGAATAACTTTGTACTTTCAGATGCTTAATAGAACAGTGCGACGGCGACCCCCCCGTGTACGCGCCCTCGTGGATCCTTAACGCCGTCCCCGGCACCAGCGCGACCAACTTCGACAACTGCGCGCGGTACGCGAACACCTCCGCACAGACTCCCCCCACCGCGGGGACTTGCCCCACCACGCTCTTCGACCAGACTGTCACCACGGACTGTGACTCCTACGTCTACGAAAACACTAACTCTGTCGTCTATGACGTTAGTACAAGTACTCTTGTTGTTACACTCTTTCAGTGTCAGTCTCCCCAATAGATTCCGTCCACCTTTTATGGCATTTCTTTAGTGATATTTTTTGTTATCATCAATAGAAGTAAATAGAAGTAAATTTTAACTGAAGTGAGACTCGGCCAACTTTCTATTTTGCTTGTTGGTATTCATTTTATTAGAAATGCGAGCAGTAATAATAAAGATGACAAAAGGTTGATAGCGATGTTTTCTGTCACAACACGAAGAATAAAGCTAGTTGACTGAGGAAAGTATTTGTCTTTGGCGTAAGTTTGAGATGGCATGCGACGAGTGGCGGCGGTCGCAGATTGGCTCGATACGCACGATCGGCACGCTCCTGGTGCTGCCAATAACGGGGTACATCTCGGACCGGTGGGGCCGCCGCGTCGCGCTCACCATCAACGCATTCAACACGGGCTGGATCGGGCTGGTCCGCTCCTTCGTCAACTCCTACGAGTGGTTCCTCACCCTTGAGGTACTCGAGTCTACTGTCGGAGCCGGAGCCTATTCATCATGTTATATTCTGGGTATTCCACCAGTTTTTACCTCTTCAAAATATTTGTATTGTTAATAAATTAATCTTTGTATTGTATTATTTGGATTGACCTACAAAAGCTGAAATAGCGTATATATTGTTAAGAAAACATGGTGATAGCATGTGATAGTACCAATAGTCAAAGGAGTCAAATGATACATGCTTCTTTTACTTTTAAATTTTGTAGCCCACTCAGAATTAGGTGGATAAAAAATATATGTGAAGCTACTGTTTAAGAAATTTAAGAATTAATTTCTTATGTTTTTCTAGGAAAAGAAAAGTTTTCAAATATTAAGAAATTAAGATTTCGTATGAATTACGCTATCTACTAACGGACTTCTACATATCACCAATTATTATAAAATTGCGCAATTTGATTTTCGTCGTTCTGAACTGTTCACCTGAAGGTAGCTCTGATGTTGTGATCGTCATGTAGCGAAGTTGATAATTATGAATGAATTATCAATTTATAATACTTTAATTCAATAAATTACAATTCAAATAACTTAGCAGTAACAATAGTCTGTAACTTATGTTTGTGATGTGTCTTTTACTATATTTCAGTGACTGAACTGGTGGGCCCAAGGTATAGAGTCATAGCGGGAGCTACAATTTCAACCATGTTTGCTTTAGGACAAGTCATCCTAGGTTTCATAGCGTGGGGAGTTCAACCATGGAGAACCCTCACTCAAGTTCTTTATGCACCGCAACTTCTTGTAGTATCGTATTTCTGGATTCTCTCTGAGTCGGTGCGTTGGCTCATGTCCAAAGGACGATACGAAGAGGCAGAAACAATACTCAAGAAAGTAGCCAAAACTAACAAGAAGGAATTGTCGGCAAAATCACTTGAAGCATTACGAGCAACTGCGGAAGCCGAAAAACATGTCGAGAAACCAAAAGAACCTTGGTTACCGATTTTAGTATTAAAATCGCGAACGATCTTGTTGCGTTGCTGCGTGTCGCCAGTGTGGTGGGTCACCAACACACTCGTTTACTACGGCATGTCTATCAACGCCGTCAACCTGTCGGGCAACCGGTACTTGAACTACGTGTACGTGGCCGCTATAGAGATCCCCGGATACTGGACCGCCATACTGCTGCTGGACCGCATCGGACGGAAGCCGGTGCTGATCACCGCCTATTGGCTCTGTGCTGCCTGTCAATTCGCATTCGCTTTCTTGCCTGCAGGTATACATTTATATTCATGAACTTATTTAAATGTAATATCTATTTAAACAATTAGCTTGTTAATAATGCCTTATGGTATTAAGCTCGCCATTGTACAAAAATGTTTGTACAGAAAGATTAAATAAATAAGTAATCAATCATCGATGATAAGCGAATGGACCGTGCGCTGTGTTGTGTACTCTGGCCCCTATAGCGAATATATAACTAAATATTCTGTAAATATTTCAAGCGTCTACCTGTTGCTGTTATCAATATCGAGCAAAATCCAGCAAATAAGATCAAATTGTTGGATGGGAGTCCCCTTAAATATCTATTTTATTCTGTCTGTTTCTATTTATTGTTAAAGCGGCAATAGAAATACATTATCTATGAAAATTTCAACTGTCCAACTATCACAGTTTATGAGATACGCCTGGTGACAGACGGACGGATGGACGGATGGACAGTGAAATCTTAAAAATAGGGTTCCCTTTGGGTACGGAACCCTAAAAACGTACTTTATATTTACTTTGGCCAAGGATCTTATGCTATAAATCTAATTAACAAAAAAATGTGAATCAAACAGATAAAGTAATGAAGCTGTTATTACGTAATAACTAAAAAGTTAACTACATTGAAAAAGCAGTCAATTTAAAAAAAAATTAAGTGATGTGCATATTTTTCCTGTTACACATATTACATACTTTCTGATAACTTCTAGATAATAGACGTCGATGGTCTGGGGTCCACTTCTCACTTCATCCTAAGGCTGATGACCGACTCATGACTACTTAAATTACTTGCGTGTGTAGATCCAATACAAAATTGAGTGTAAGGCCTCATACATAATGACAGCGGGGAGCAGCGCGGCGGTGCGGCGAGCGGTGCGGCGAGTGGTGCGGCTACGCTGACCCGTTCACGATGCCAGCGGTCAGATCGCTAGGTGTTACGGCGGTCCAGTGCTGTGAGAGAGTAAGATAGTGAGACACTGCTCGACTAGTGCGCGTCGCTCGTGTGCCGCTCACCGCGCCGCTGCCATCGATAACAATTACATATAACTGCACAAATGCATTTGAACGCCCCGCTCCCGCTGCTGTAATCGTGTTTGAGGCCTAAGGCGCAAATGCTTAACCGATGGTCGCTATTCACGCTCCTGGACTGCATCGCACGCCTAGACTGAATCACGGAGGTAGACCGCATGCTAAGATTAAATGAAACTGCATCTACATTTATTTTTTTATGAATTTGGCAGGGATGGACGGACTTTCATTAACTTTCTACTTGATTGGCAAGTACAGCATCGCTGTGGTGATGACCTCGGTGTACGTGTACACGGCAGAGCTCTACCCCACCAAGTACCGCCACAGCCTGTTCGCGTTCTCCTCGATGGTGGGCCGGATAGGTTCCATCACGGCTCCTCTCACCCCCGCATTTGTAAGTCATTGAAAATATTCAAATCCTGTATGTGCACGTGTACCTACTTGAATAGATGGCCTTGTGAATGTTTAGTTTTGCCTTTTTTTGTCTTTTGTTTCCGGAACAGTATCCGCACCCAAAATTGTTAATTTGTCGGTCTGACCTTTAAAATGCTCTGTTTTTAATCGTAACAGGTTGATGGCTGAAAATTTTGCAGAATTTGTGTCTTTTACAGCGGATTGCCTAACAAAAAATAAACCCGTGGTCCAGTAACATACCCGTGGTCCAGCAATATACCCGTGGCCCAGTCACAAACCCGTGGTCCAGTAACATACCCGTGGCCCAGTAACATACCCGTGGTCCAGTAATATATCCGTGGTCCAGTAACATACCCGTGGTCCAGTAACATACCTGTGGTCCAGTAACATACCCGTGGTCTAGTAATATTTGCTTATTGGAAATGATTTGCACAGTTAAGCAAGCGTGGTCAGTTATCGCCTAAGGTGTAAAGTTACTGCCTAGACTCTAGAGCATGTTTTCTAATTATATCGTAACTAGATTTTGCCAGCGGCTCCGCCTGCCCTAAGTTCGGTTATTGGCGTGGAAATTCTACGTCAACTCCTTAATAAGTTTGCTATAGCAAGATACTGCTGTAGCTATAGGTTTTTTAAGCTCTGTTATAGTTATTGCCTAGGGAACTTTTGAATTTTATAATATTATATATATATTATATATATATACCGTATCCATATATAATATATATATTGAATATATTATAATATTAGTATGGATACGGTACCATTATCATGGTGCGTGACTTCTACAAGCACTTGACGATTTTTAAACATATTTATATATATTAAATTGCTAAAATTTTTTTAATGTTCGAAAGTATCTCCTTTGACAGGCATTGGAAGTGTGGGAGCCATTCCCGTCAGTGCTGTTCGGAAGCTTTGCACTCATTTCTGGGTTGCTGATCTTCACTACCCCAGAGACCCTAGGCACCAAGCTGCCGGACACCATGGAGGAGGCGGAGGCGCTGAGCAATAAAAGGCCTAATGAAGGCAATGCTTAGTTTATACTACTACTAAAATATTATGTTGTGAAGAAATCGAAGAATCTGTACTTTATTAATAGGAAAATAATATTATTAATCAAAATGACCGTTTTATATTTACCTTTTTTTGCCCCATACAATGGTACTGTAATATACGCAGAAAAACCATCGGACATGAAATTGGATGGATTATATAGTACTACATAGCTTTTGACCGCGGTTCCACCCGCCCTAAATTCGGTTATCACTGTAGGATTTTAACGACAACTCCTCAATTATAGAAAAGAAACCGACTCACACTTGACGTTATCAACTAGCCTTTGTCCTTTCCCGGGATTTAAACTATCTCCATGCAAAATTTTATCTATTTACAGACAGGCAGACAGTTACTTATAATATTAGTATGGACTATGGTCTAGACTAGGGGTTCATAAGACTTTTTTTGTTCCTTACCCGAAGGGTGCCTATGAAGTCCTATTACTAAGCCTACGCTGTCTATCTGTCTGTCCGTCCTTCTGACATTCATTGGGTTCTAGATAGGTTTAGATAGAAACCATTTTTTTACAGAATATTTTGGCGGTTTTGTTTTAAATAAAAAAAAAATCCGAAAAAGTAAAACTTTATGGTCTATACAAAAAACATGTTTTCGTTGATTTTATTCTATTTTTAAAACGGTAACACACACACATACAAGCTAAAAACTTCAAACGATTATAGTGTGAGCTTTACTGTAAAACATCAAATAATAAAAACCGGCCAAGTGCGAGTCGAGTTCGTGCATTATTTGGTAGTGCAGAACACTCGGTGCGCTAGTCCGAATCGCACTTGTCCGGTTTTATTAAAATAGGAATAGACATTATCTCATTATTTGATATTGTTCTACATTGCACTGCTTCACTGCAATTGCTGTAAGCAATAGATCGTGTACAAATTTAATAGAATACCAACAACAATTCTAATTTAGGTAAGTGAATTATGCTGATGAACTACTTCCGTTTCGGAATCAAAATGGCGTTCTGGGGAGAAGAAACGGCGAAAGAAACTTTTCAGCTATCGCTTTTTTCATTTTAATTGTATAACGATTGGTACGTTTCCAAATATAAGTACTATGATAACAGCATTTTAGTTAATCCCATGCGTTTTTATCTATAAGATTGTAGCGGACCTACCTCGACAGCGTAGGCCCACTAAACGTTGTTTCTGATTACAGGTACTGTCTCACTGTCATCGTCAGATTCACACGATGGCCTGAGGCGTACCCACCCAAAGACATAACGGCAGAGACATGTGCTGACGCCCTGCTATCTGGCTGGATTGCCAGGTTTGGATGTCCTGTCAAAATAACCACTGACCAAGGACGCCAGTTCGAATCACATCTCTTCAAAGCGATTACGACGTTGGTTGGTGCTCACCATTTTCGTACAACTTCATACCATCCAGCTTCCAACGGTATGGTTGAGCGCTTACACAGGCAGATGAAGGCAGCCATCATGTGCCACGCAGGTTCGCAGTGGACTGAGGCCCTTCCATTACTTCTCCTCGGCATACGCAGTGCCTGGAAGGAGGACTTACAGGCTTCACCAGCAGAGCTGGTATACGGAGTACCACTGCGCCTTCATGGTCAGTTCATATACCCTACAGACGACCATACAGCAGCTGATGTACTGGACCTGCAATGAACGTACAGAGCTTGGCCATGTGAGATCGGAGACGTGTTCTGGACGTACAGAACACGTCTCCGATCTCACATGGCCAAGCTCTCACCTCGACCAACCACATAGCAGAGGAGAGGACCATTTTATGTACCACGAGGACCTCTCAGAGACATCTCACGTCTTTTTGCGACAAGACCACGTTACGCTAGACCATATCGAGTACTAGAGAGGTTTCCTTAATTTTTCAAGCTGGATCTCAAAGCCAAGCCAGTTAATGTTTCTATTGATCGTCTGAAACCAGCCTATATCATGAAGGAAGCCGATCTGCAATCAGCAGCTCCACTACCATCTTCCACATCCACCACAACAGAGAGACACACCCGTAGTGGTAGAAGAGTACATTTGCCGGATTACTATCGATCGTAGTAACGATCTCGGCGAGGGAGTACTGTGGTGGTATGTCAGCGGATGTAAAACAGGTGGGCGCAAAATGCACACCCATATGTTTACGACCTAACGGTCTAACGGCGTGACGTAGCATGCACTGTCCGCCTGCGCTCGAAATCGCGCGCGGCGCCCCGCCAGTCGATTTCTATCCGCGACGGCGAATGCAAGCACGATCTCCGACTACTTTCCCGCACTTATGTTTGTTCACGCTTACGCTTTGCTTTTTCTTATTTCTACTTCTTTCGCCTTTAGACTTTCTTACTATTTACCTTGTGAACTGAACTGTTTTCTTTGCTGCTGTTCTACTGTATTTTCTAATGTGATTGTTGCTTATATGTTTAAATTACAACGGTGAGTTGAATAACATTTTTGTAGTTTGTTTTCTACATACCACCGATAAACCTTTACGTAGAAGTGATACAGAGACTTCTACATTGGTGACCCCGAGCTGAACAATTGACGCACCTTCTGCAGCAGCAGCCTACTCCTTTCTACCAGGTACACGGACCAGTTTTCAAACGTACGCTTCGCATCTTAGAGCCTTCATCAGGACCTATCGCAGCACTTCAGCGCTTCCTAGCTCCTGCAGCTCCTCTCCGGCGACGCAACTGTACAGCATTCTACCACAACCTGTTGAGGATTCACACTCCAGTGTGGCACTTCTACTGTACAGCATCACACCACTACAACATGTAGGCATTGCGAAATGCACTTCCTCACGTGGACCGTCTAATTAGGTCGCACGAGTAACTTAAATCACGTTATGCTTAGTCAGTAAGATGGAATTAGTAACTTTTGTAATAATATAAAGCCAGAGCCAGTTTGTGTATATTACTTGTATTTCGATTATGAACATCACTATTTTTTAAAAAAAGATTAATATTATTGTGGACATACATTAAATTATCAAATATATATTGACTAGGTAAAGTTAGTATATTGATCTCTTTAAATTTATCCCTTACAAATTGTATATTGCTCGAATAGACCTCTTCTGCAGTACAAATATGGTCTTTATGAAAGCAGCTAAAGTATACTAGTCGGGCTGTGGCTTCGTCTGTAAGTTGACGAATCTTTTTAACCGCAAAAGCTGCAGAACTAAGTCTGTTCGCCAATTCATCTATGTGTGGGCCGCATTTAAGTTTTGCGTCTAAAGTAATGCCTAAGAATACAGCACTATCTACAACATCTAATTTCTCTCCATTCATAAGTACACTGGTTCTTACTTGACTAACATTTGGCGTTAAGAATTTAATACATTAAGTTTTTTTACTGTTTAAAAGCAAATTATTCATATTGAACCAGTGGACAACTTTAGTCAGACAGTTGTTTACATTATCTAGAACTATTTCGCGTCTTTAAACTCTAAACAAAAGTGTTGTGTCATCTGCGAACAACAATATCTCGTGATTATTTTTTATGACTTCCGGCGGATAGCCCCAGGATGGAGCCCTGTGGAGCGCCCATTTTAATTTTAGATCCAGGGGCGCGCTTCCCAATTATATCAACTATCTGAATCCTTTTGTCTAGTGTCTAGTAACGAGCTAATAAGTTTAAGTGCAGTACCTCTAATACCGTAGTGTTGCAATTTCCTAATTAGGGTTTCATGTTGGACGCAATCAAATGCCTTGGATAGATCACAAAAAACACTCAAGGCATTCATTGAATCCTCCCAAGCATCAAATATGTGCTGAATAATCTCAACGCCAGGGTCGGTTGTTGACCGACCTTTTGTGAACCCAAACTGTTTGCAAGTCAGTTGTAAAGTAAAATGACTACTCATTTGATTTAAGATCAGTTTTTCAAAGATTTTACTGAAAACAGGTAGTATAGAGATAGGTCTAAAGTTAGGCAGGTCAGTAGTACTACCTGATTAAAATATAGGTATAATTTGCTGTATTTAATGAAAAAATTTCTCACTTATGTTAAACTTTCTTTCACTATATAACTCATACAATCATTTTCTGCTTACATGGATGCCCACAGTAGCCCAATCACTAAATCATGGACGTAGGTTAGCTAAGACACTCTTGGGTTTAAATACAGAGTCATACTCATCACTAAAAACTTTGAAAAACATATTATATTGTGTATTTGGATCATTTTGTTCGACAAGAGATGGAATTTTTGACAATAAATTATTTTTAAATTTCTCCAAGTGTCGTTTAGTTTTAGGTCTTATAACATTTTTTTCCTTACATTTATTCTCTGTTCACAATTCAATTAGCACGAACTGCGCACAATGGTCAGAAGTAAGGTTATTTATAATACTTTTATTTGTAACTGTAAAACAATCTGTTAAAATAGTATCTATGCATGTTGCTGTATTGGCTGTTATTCTAGTCGG
Organism: Apoda limacodes; assembly: GCA_946406115.1. Taxonomy (NCBI): domain Eukaryota; kingdom Metazoa; phylum Arthropoda; class Insecta; order Lepidoptera; family Limacodidae; genus Apoda; species Apoda limacodes. The sequence goes on from OX291556.1 coordinate 27,717,882, forward strand.
CGATAGAAATATATTTTTACAGTTGAATGATTGAATTTTATGCCTAAGGAGGACTTCTCTATTTACAAATCTATATTGAAATCTCCGTAAACAAATACTTTTTTATTTTTTCACAAAAAATGGATAGAGTATCCTCCATTTTATTTTCAAAAATGACATAATCCGCTGAGGGCGGCCTATACACACTAACGACAATGAAATGCTCTAACTCCACACAGGCTAATTCAATAATTCGTTCAACATAGAGGCTCACAATATCTTTATGATCTTTATGTTTGTTATTTACAAGAATCAAAGAGCCACCATGAATAGCGTGTTCCCTTTTGAACGAACTACCAATTTGGTGGCTACTGAAGTTGATCATGAACTGGTTAGATTTTAGCCAATGTTCTGTAATGCATAGAATATCTATGTTGCAGCAGTTCATGAACAACTCTATTTCAAGGACTTTTCCAAGCATACCTTGAATATTTTGGTTGACTATGTTTAGGGAACATGTCTCCACAAGGGCTTGTCCTGAGCGAGCCCCCAACGTTCGATCCCGAATGTGTCCCTAACGACTTCTTCCGGCTCTAACCAGAGCGATGTGGGAGGCTGCACCACGCTTCATTGTCTAGTCCGTAGTCGCCAGTCAAGAAACTGTATTGGTGATCAGTTCGACGAGCGATGAGACCTGCCCACTGACACTTTAGCTTGTACTGTTCGAACTATCTCAGTTACTTTGGCTCTTCAGTAAGGTGTAATGTATATATTGTGTGTAATAATAAGCGTGCGTGAGGAGTTCAGGCAGTGTGTAGCTACGTCACGACTCGATTATATCATTGAAATGCAAGAGATACCTATTTACATAAATCATAAAAAAAACGGGTTGCACTCCGGGAGTGCCGGCAGAAGTGTCAACTTGAATATTAACTATTTATTTTTTCCTATACTTGCTATTTTCTTCCCATCACTTCGTCTACATATTTTTGTTTAATTATAAAAAGTAATGTTTGTTTATTTACTTTTTTGACGTAGTGTATTTGCATCATAATCTGTCATAGAATTAAAATCCCATATCCAACCTCCCTGTGCTACTCATATTCGCTATATACTAAAAATAAAAACTAACCTAATGTAAACAAAGGTCTCGTGTATTGACGCGACTTCCATCTTACGAATTTTCGATCAGGACACGTGATCCTGACGCGAGTTGAACATTTTTTACCCATCACAAAAAAGTGTACAACGCCGCTAAAGAAGTTTTCACTTCAAAAACTGTCTCACAATCAGCAACGCCTTCGCGTGAGATAACTGAACACAAAAACCGTCTCACAATCGGCAACTCCTTCGCATGACATACCATACCTACACACAAAAACCGTCTCACATTCAGCAATGCCATTGCGTGACATACCTACACACAAAAACCGTCTCACAATCAGCAACGCTTTCGCGTGATATATCTACACACAAAAACAGTCTCACAATCAGCATCGCCTTCGCGTGACATACCTACACACAGAAACCGTCTCATAATCGGCAACGCTTTCGTGTGACATACCTTCACACAAAAACCGTGTCACAATCGGCAACGCCTTCGCGTGACCTACGTTCACACAGAAACCGTGTCACCATCAGCAACGCCTTTGCGTGACATACCTACACACAAAAACTGTGTCACAATCAGCAACGCCTTCGCGTGAGATAACTACACACAAAAACCGTCTTACAACTGGCAACTCTTTCGCGTGACACACCTACACACAAAAACAGTCTCACAATCAGCAACGCCTTCGCGTGACATACCTACACACAAAAACCGTCTCATAATCAGCAAAGCCTTCGCGTAACATACCTACACACAAAAACCGTCTCACAATCGGCAACGCCTTCGCGTGATATACCTACACACAAAAACCGTGTCACAATCTGCAACGCCTTCGCGTGTCATACCTACACACAAAAAGCCTACTTGAACTGAACAACTAAACATATAACTAAATCTTAGAACCACATTTTTCAAAGTACGAGTATATAACTTTCTACCAACCGATTTTAATTAAATTAATTGAGGACTTCCAAGTCTATTGAAATATGATTTAAATCATTGAAATCGGTACTTATCCGGCCGCTAAAACCATAACTTCTTTTATTGTTCCCCAACTTACATAATCTGTAACAACAGAATGAAGAGGTAATATTTGTTGGTCTGTTTCTGTCTGGTGTCCATCTGGGGCATAAGGCAACCCAGCATCCGCTGCCCGAGCTGAAGCTGGTATCCATCTGTGGCATAAAGCAATACGGCATCCGCTGCCCGAGCTGGAGCTGGTCTCCATCTTTTTTTATTTATACCACTAAGGTGGCAAAAAAGCACTTGGTCTGCCCGACGGTAAGTGGTCACCGTGGCCTACGGACGCTTGCAACACCAGAAGTATCCCTCGCGCGTTGCCGACTCTTCGAATAATCTAATAACTTCTTTTTTGAATAACCCCATACTGTAGTCCTTAGAGAAAACCTTGGCAGGGAGCTCATTCCACAACCCAAGCGCTCGCGGGAGGAAGTTTCTCTGAAACCGCACTGTACGCGACCATTTCGGTTCTAAAGTGTGAGAATGAATTCCCTGCCGATGGCGAGCGGTGCGATGGTAGAAAGTAGCCGTGGGTATCATTTTGAACAATTCCTCAGAACACATCCCATTGTACAAGCGGTAGAACACACACAGGGAGGCAAAGTCTCTCCTCAGAATTAAGGGCTCGATACGGCAAGAGAGTTCGGGATCGTCGACAATTCTCACAGCCTTTCTCTTTAGCACTATGGGCCAAGTCACCATTAGTTTTTCGCAGTGGTGGTAATGACGACTGGCAAAAGTTCCTTTCGGCGGATGTAGCAAGCGAGCACGGTTCCCAGAAGGATAGCTATCAAGTCACCCACCTATTTTGCCGATGAATTGGAATTTCGCTCTGGCAGTTGCTTTCATACTTAACCTAGAGGCAGAATTTAATTTGCGTTTTACCTCAAAAGTATTCAGATCCTTATTATTATCATCATAGCTGGAGCTGGTGTCCATCTGTGGCATAAAGCAACACGGCATCCGCTGTCCGAGCTGGAGCTAGTCTCCATATGTGGCATAAAGCAACACGGCACCCACTGCCCGAGCTGGAACTGGTGTCCATCTGTAACATAAAGCAACACGGCATCCGCTGCCCGAGCTGGAGCTGGTCTCCATCTTTGGCATAATGCAACACGGCATCCGCTGCCCTAGCTGGGAAACGCGTTGCTATGTGGTCAATACAGGCAACATAAATTGTACCCTCTCGTGATTCGTGACGAGTAATCTACAACTCTGCTGTTAGTTCAATTCTGGGTGAAAGGAAATTAATTGAGAGGTTTGTAAAGCAAATCAGTGTAAAAATTCTTACATTTTTTTACATTACGTTGCATTAGGTAACTTCGCATTTCAAAGAGAAGTTATCAACACACATTACTTGTTACTTGTAATACTCGTACTTGCATAACAAACTTTTTTATATGGTTTTTAAGGTTCAGTTCTTTAAAAAGAAAGAAAAACAGATCCGTTACATTACAATAATAATATATTTATTTCAGGTTTTTCATCCATAATAAACTGTTAGCATACACACTTATTAGCAATTTTAGTAGTTCATATGTTTTGACTTTAGTTTATAAATTGCAATAAAAGTACTAAATATAAACTAAATCCTATTGACTCATCATTGTTAAAATTTGCTGGTCTGGGACCAACATGCAAAAGAGCTGTAAAAAAATCAAAGTCATTGTAATTAAAAAATACGGCCATAAATTCCGCATATTTGATTAATGTTAGTAGTTCATAAGTTTTGACTTTAGTTTATAAATTGCAATAAAAAGTACCTAATATAAACTAAATCCTATTGACTCACCATTATTAAAATTTGCTGGTCTGGGACCAAATGCAAAAGAGCTGTAAAAAATCAAAGTCAATGTAATTAAAAAATACGGCCATAAATTCCGCATATTTGACACTCTCCGTGCACCGATAATTGTAAAATTTGGCAAGAAACTAGGTTTCACAAAGAGTAAAGTAAATAAAGAAACAAGGTCTTACAACAAGTAAAACAATAAAGAAACTAGGTCTCACAACAAGTAAAGTAAATAAAGAAACTAGGTCTAACAACAAGGTCTAAAGGTAAGTTTCTACTTCACTTTCGAAGTTTTGATTGTATGCATCGTATTATGTATATGTTTATCATCTATTGTCGAAATCGACTTCTATTGTTTATTATCTTCTAGTGTTTATCTTACATTAATTTATCATGAACGATCACCACATGAGTATGTTCTGTTGTGTTGTGTTCACATATTATTCATTATCAGTATAATATTTAAATTTAATTGCAGATAATGTCGGTTCAAGGTGCGCTGGAATTTTTGATAAGTTAAATCAATTTAGTTTTTATAGATATTTATTTAAAATAATAGTTATATGAGATTCAATTTATTTTTCGAGTGCGATACAAAGAGAGTTTTTAAAACAATGGAGAGTTCTGAAATTACTAAAGAAAAAGAAAAATATTTGGACAACACATCGAAGGCTAAAATTGACTTAGATACTATACTTGTGAACGAGATTGGACAATTTGGCAAGTACCAGTTAAAAAATGTGCTCCTAACTGTTGTGGTAGCGATATTCACTGCATTCACTAACGAATATATATTCACAGCCGCAAGGATCAACACGAGGTACGACTATGAACACACACAATTTTATACCCATATCACAGTACAGGTATAAGCAGCATATATTTATGTATTAGCGTACGTCATGCATATCTACATAATATTGTCGTACATCATGTATATCTACATAATATTGTCGTACATCATGTATATCTACATAATATTTTCGTACGATTGCCAAATATTTCGTACGCTTTACTTACTTAATCCCTCAATATTCCAAAAAAAAAAAAACAAGTGTAACACACATACCCGCACACGCACACATACACACACTCGCACACACACACACGCGCACCACCCGCATACGCAGACACACACACACACACACACACACACACACACAGACACAGACACAGACACACACACACATTAATAATCTTAATTTACTGTTAAATAACAATAAAAAATATGTTATGTAGTGATAGGATTACGATTGAAGGATTGAAATTGGGATTGGAAAGTGCGTTGAGCATCATTTTACTCTTTTATATACATATATATTTATAAATGTATATATGAAAAGATAAACCAATGATCTAGTTCAATACGGACTAATGTGAAATAAGCGCAAAAAGTTTTTTTTATTGCTGGCGATGTCAAATTAACGTTATATTTTTTTTAAAATATATGAATACACATTACAAATTTCAGATGCCTTATCTCCGAATGTGAAATCCAAGATCAAACATCTGAATTCAGACCCTCTTGGATTCTAAACGCCGTCCCGGGCACCAGCGAGGATTCGTTCGACGCCTGCAGACGCTTCGGTAACACTTCGCAGGTCCACGCCGCCCGCGCCTCTCCCCGAGACCTCTGCCCCGCGACCCTCTTTGACCGGGACATACTCTTGTCTTGTGAGGAGTATGTTTACGAGGACACTAACACCATCGTTTACGATGTACGTTTGGAAATTGGTTAGGTACTTTGACATAAAACAACGTTTAGTTCATGTTTATTGAAGTTGCGATGGTGATAGACTTTTTATGTATTCATTTATTTAACAATCGTCATTGCACACTTGTACAAATGGTGAACTTAATGCCAAAGGTTTTTTGCCAGTATAATGCCAAAAATTATATTGAGATCGAGATAGCCTTGCTAAATTGTGATGTAGATAGCCTGATGATAGTAACACATTTGTTTGTTAAAAACGATATTCAAAGTTAAGCAACGTCGAGCTTGGTCAGTACTTGGATGAATGATCGCTTACCGGCACTCTCTTTTTTAAGTTGTGTTTGTAAATTACGTAAATGGTGCGGTACCTACACGGAACCCTGTGTGGGCGAATCTAACTCGCATTTGGCCAGTTTTTTCTTCCTTCATCCATCCATCCATCATTATTTTCTGTTTTTAAAGTAGGTAGCTATGTCCTCAATCCCGTACCAAATTGCAACAAAATCTGCTTAGCAGTTTGTCCAAATTCCTTCCTTTAAACTTGACATATTTCAGTACAAAAAAGGTTTTTGGGTGATAAGCGGTAAAATGAAAGTAACCAGGGACAGAATGAAATACCCCTTTTTACCAGTTTTAAAAAACTACAAGAAGTAAGTACCTAAGGATTGGACACGAGCGAAGTAAAATATGTTGCAAAGTTAAGATGTGATGAAATGGTTCCAGTATGAGTTGGCGTGCGACGAGTGGCGTCGGTCGTTGGTGGGGTCGGTGCGCGTGGCCGGCGTACTGGTCGCGCTGCCGCTGACGGGACTGGTTTCGGACCGCTGGGGGCGCCGCACCGCACTGGTGCTCACCACCTGCAGTGCCGCTCTCATCGGCGTCTCCCGCGTCGCTGCTGACACCTACGTTGGTTTCGTCATCTCTAGCTTTCTCGAGGCCGTATTCGGGTCCAGTTTTACTTGTGGATATATTTTATGTGAGCGATCATTTTAATGTTTTGCGATTGATCGATGACATTTCTGGTACAATGTATGTTTTACAATCAGTTCTATATGTAGGTAATATACTATTTTAATTTACTTATAACTAAAATTGACTTCATTAAGTATAACATTGTGTTTTTTCATGTTTGTTTTAGTGATGGAACTTGTAGGCCCTAAGTACCGAGTGGCAGTTGGAGCAAGCATGAACAGTTTCTTTGCCGTCGGACAGATGATTATGGGATTAATAGCGTGGGCAGTTTCTTATTGGAGACATTTAACTTTAATTCTTTACATACCACAATTCCTCGTTATATCTTATTTTTGGATTCTCTCAGAATCTGTACGCTGGTATATGAGTCAAGGACGCTACGTAAAGTCTGAAAAAGTTTTAAAAGATGTTGCTAAAATTAATGGAAAAGCTTTATCTGAAAGATCATTGAAATTGTTGAAGCAAACAATTGAAGAAGAAAAAAGAAATGCATTACTAAAGAAGGAAATCAAAGAGCCCTGGATAATCGTTCAAGTATTTCAACACAAACCAATTCTAATCAGGTGCTTGGTGACGCCAGTATGGTGGATCTCGTTTACGCTGATCTACTACGGCCTCTCAATTAACGCAGTAAACTTATCTGGTAACCGTTACCTCAACTACGTGGCAGTAGCAGCCGTAGAGATCCCAGGATACTGGACGGCGGTGATGCTCATTGACCGTATTGGCAGGAAACCTCTCATAGTGACAGCTTTTTGGATATGTGCAGCTTGCCAAATAGCGTATATTTTTTTACCTGAAGGTGAGCTAGTAATATGCCCTAACTATGTAGTATATTTATCAAACTTAGCAGTAAATTAAAGCACTTTCGAGGTTTTTAAGGATATTTTGGTGTTGCAATGAGTCTGTACCTGGTCGGGAAGTACTGCATCGCGGCTGTGCTCACCTCTGTATACGTGTACACGGCGGAGCTCTACCCGACGCAGTACCGGCACCGGCTGTTCGCGTTTTCCTCGATGATTGGCAGAGTCGGCTCCATAACCGCTCCCTTGTTGCCCGCCCTTGTAAGTTTACAAAAGTATAACACACATTTACGAAAGTATAACACACATTTAGATGTCAGGCGTGTCCATACTTCGTAAAGAAGCTTACAAATAAGTTACCTGCACTCACCATTCGGGATATTTATTTATTTCCTAAAAATCAGTACATATTTATAATAGTTACAAATAAGTAAGTATTACAAGTGATAAATACATATTTTTAAAGGCTTATTTAAATATTATAAGCTCTGACTTCCAGATTAGAAACTAACCGTTTCGTAGGAGTTAGTACTCTTCCGTATCTCTATTCTAATTATCGTTATTAATAAATGAGGCAGTTGACTGTGAGGTTAGTGAGTACCTGTAGTTATTGCGTATCTGGTTAGTAGGTACTCTCCCATATCACTATTGAAATTTCCGTTGGTTAGAATTAAAGTATCGCTGCAGATGTACCGCTAAATTTAAAATTATTTATTCTATAATAATAAAAAATAATTAAAACCCTCACAGTCACAACAAGCCCTTGAATTTATAAAGCTAGCTATGTTACAGTTTGCAATTTTTTTCTTCGCTAATTTGCTCCCAAACGTGACCAACATTTCCCTCGTGCACATTTGAATGACAGAAATGCATCTTAACAGACGATTCGAAGCAATGTAGTTGTGACAGATGAGGTACAGACTTACGAGTGATTTTATAAGGGTTCCTTTAGTTGTGACAGACGGGAGACAGACCCACGAGTGATTCTATAAGGGTTCCTTTAGTTGTGACAGACGGGAGTCAGACCCACAAGTGATTCTATAAGGGTTCCTTTAGTTGTGACAGACGGGAGACAGACCCACGAGTGATTCTATAAGGGTTCCTTTAGTTGTGACAGACGGGAGACTGACCCACGAGTGATTCTATAAGGGTTCCTTTAGTTGTGACAGACGGGAGACCGACCCACGAGTGATTCTAAAAGGGTTCCTTTAGTTGTGACAGACGGGAGACAGACCCACAAGTGATTCTATAAGGGTTCCTTTAGTTGTGACAGACGGGAGATAGACCCACGAGTGATTCTATAAGGGTTCCTTTAGTTGTGACAGACGGGAGACAGACCATCGAGTGATTCTATAAGGGTTCCTTTTGTTGTGTCAAACCGTAGACAGACCTACGAGTGATTCTAAAAGCACTAACACTTGAGATCTGAATAGGATAGAAACATTTATTTGTCAAACATAGGTAACAGTAGATTAAGATGATAATGCGTATTATTGGTAGCACTATGTGTTGCCTCTCAGGGCATACAAATATTTTACAATTTACAGAAATAAATAACTTGGGTTTAGCATGCATTAAATTCTTTATAAACATTAATATAATTAATAAATTTATTATGTATGTATGTTAGATTTACATTATTGAATAATTATGTTATGATATATTTTACATTAATATAGTTCTGTTTTGAAGATTACAATATTATTTCATTTTAGATTATCATTTAGAAAGTTGTTGATCGTGTAATAACTTTTTGTTGTCAATAATAATTTCAATGCTTTTTAGGGTTTCGTACCCAAAGGGTAATTAGCGGAACCTTATTACTATGACTCCGCTGTCCGTCCGTCCGTGTGTCACCAGGCTGTATCTCATGAACCGTGTAAGTTAGACCGTTGAAATTTTCACAGAAGATGTATTTCTGTAGCCGCTATAACAGCACATACTAAAAAATAGAATAAAATAAATATTTAAGGTGGCTCCCATACAACAAACGTGATTGTTTTGCTCGATTCTGCTCAATATTGATAAAGGCAACAGATAAATGCTTGAAATATTCACAGAAAATTTAGTTTTATAATCACTTTACAAATAAATAATTAAATTAAAATAAAACAAATATTTAAGGGGGGCTTCCATACAACAAACGTGATTTTTTTTCCGTTTTTATGGATAATGGTACGGAACCCTTCGTGAGCGAGTCCGACTCGTAATTGGCCGGTTTTTAAATTAATTTATGCTGTATGGTATGATGTTGTATGCTTTGATGTTGTATGGTAGTTTATTGTATATTATCGGAGGCATGCTGAATATACTTTTGCTTCTTAAGGCTGTCCTTCATTTTCTACCGCATAAAAGGTTTTTGTGTTGTTCTCTAGTTGGCAGCTTACGTCCTTTGGAATTTTTTTGGAATAAATCCGGTTTTTTTTAAAGAATACACTTATTTCCAGAATATATAATGAAGTTAAGGTTAGTATTCTGTATTTTCTGAATGAGGGCTGGCAGCTGTATCTTGTGTTGATACCAAACATGGCTCTTATGCAGCGTTTTTGGCCTTTAAAAACCATTTTTCTTTCTGTTGAATTACCTCAGAATATAATCCCATATCTTAAGATTGATTCAACAAGTCCATTATGCAGTTATCAATGCGTCAGTATTTACATCTTTTGATAGGTTGTAAAGTGCATAAATAGATTTTAGACGTGAAATCCATTTGATTTTCTTTTTGATCAAAAGGCGATTGTTTTTTCCAAAAAACAGTGTTCTTATAAAAGACGAAAATTTTCAAGAAAATTGTTATAAGCTTGGTTTGGATTTTCAGTTGCGTAAATTCCCGAAAAAGCGAGACTATTCAAGTGAGCTTTGAATTTGTAAAGATATTCTGTACTAAAGTCTATCTTTGTTATGCGCCAGGAATCCAATAGGTTAGATTTTATTTTGTGGGTATTTTCATAATTTGCGCAGTGTGATTAGATAGAGAAAAGTCTATTACTTGACTCGTGTTTCACATTTATATAATTTCAGATTAAAGCTTAGGAGTACGTGTTAAAATACTCTACTAAGGTTATTTCTTTTTAGAATGTCAATGATAAAGTCTCCGCAGATTATAATATTAACGTTTTTTTTTTTGTGAAGGTCGTTTGTTTTTAAAATTTGTTTCTCATAAAATATGTCCATATGTCCAGGTTTCGGTGGTCTATATATGCATAGTACAATTGTATTTTGTACCGGTATTTCTATAGCACAGCATTCTATTTTACCTGATAACGACGGAAAAGCGATAGTTGGTAATGTTTTGTAGTTATGGGCTTTGTGGACTAGTATACAGGCACCACCACCTTTCTTGTGCTTTTTGGTGTAGAATGCAGCTAGGCGGAAGTTTGATACTGATAATGTGACTTTAAGATTCGAATCAAATATATGTGTTGTGAACCAAGTGATTAATAGGACATTATTCATAATGCCCGGGCTGTTTGTTAAATGCCCAATATAAGGGGGCAATATGATAAAAACTAATGAAAAAATTACATTGACCTGGCATTATGAATAATGCTTGTTTACTTTGCTTATTTCCACATTGTCATGTCATATGGTATTTTGCTATGGGGTTCTGCTGCTGATATTCAAACCATATTTATATTACAAAAAAGGGCAGTACGAAGCATTTATGAGCTAGGTAGCCGAGATTCTCTCAGGGATGTTTTTACAGAAATAAATATTCTAACGGTACCATGTCAATATATCTATGAAAATATTATGTTTGTCTGTAAAAATATATCCCGATTTCCGAGGAACAGTGATAAGCACAACCTCAATACGAGAAATAAAAATAAACTTGCTATGACAAAGTTTGGGCTTACTAAAGCCAACAAATCATTTATGGGAAGCGGTGTAAAATTTTATAATAAGTTAACTGTAGAAATTCTTAACTTAGGTGACAAATAGTTTAAATTTTATATTAAACATCTGCTATGTAAGAAAGCATATTATAATGTAGATGAATATTTGAATGACAAAATTGTATGGCCTAATCTCACACAAAATTAATGTAAAATAATTTAGGTTTGATAAGTTAAAGGAGCACTCTAAAGACCAAGCTGAGTAACGATGTTATGTCTATGTTGATTACTTTAAAGTGGTTGGTGGCGAGCTACCAGGGGATGCACCATGTTCAATCCGCCTTTGGTTGCCTGGTTTTAGTGGGGCTTTGGAAGCGTGGGGGTGTGGCGCACGAGTATGTACGTGTATATGTGTATATACATATTTGGATAGATATTGTGTACTTGATGGCTTGGTTCCTGTATGACTGATTGGTAACAGGTGTACATTCGGGAGTTTCTTGTCACTTCTTCTCCCCTTGGGCTAGTTTCCGAAGTGATGGTAGTTTAAATGATGTGCATTTGTTGCCGGGCTGTTGTGTAGGGACTGGGCCACTTTTGAGTGTGCGACGTCTGTTTGAATGTGTGTATTCATATATGTATATGTGCGTGTTTGTGTGTAGAACCCGCTCGTGTTCAGAGCCCTGCCGCTATCGGGCGGCCGAACGAGGATTGAATTAGATAGGACCTATAAGTTAATTTACATAAAGTTTTATTTTATATTTTTAATATGTATTTGTATATTTATATATATATTATTATATGTCTGTATGTGTATATATGAATATGTGCATGTATGTGTATTTTATATTAACTTTAATATCTATATGAATACCTGTTTATTTATTAATTTATATGTTTGTAAAATGTAAATATGTATGTATGTGTATATATATGTATATGTACGTCTGCTGTGTAATATTATATGTTATATGAATATAGTAAAATCGAAGTTTTATTGGAGTTGCTAGAGTGTGTCATGCTCTGTCAAAGTCTCTGCGGTTGTGGCATGTGTGTGTTTTGTCGGGTCGTTACGTTCCCTTAAACATGGTTGAGCGAAGCGATGGCTGATTCATGTGTCATTCTTGTGAACGGGTGCCGCCTGTGGAGGCTGGTTGATCTGCTCTTGCAAACTTCTTTGTATTCTTAGTATATATATATATATATATATATATATATATATATATGTATGTATATGTACGTCTGCTGTGTAATATTATATAACATGTTATATGAGGTACTTAAACTTCAATAATGTAACCCAAGGTGTAAAAAAAATATCTTTTAACTATTGATGATAGAACAAAAAATGGTCTACAATATTAAATAACATATCTACACATATTTATAAAAAACTTCCCGATACCATATGTCGAACTATTGTAATCATGTCACTTTAACTACTTATTACGTCTAAAAAGTAGATAGAAATGCCAACCAAAATCAGACCATGTTATCCATACCTTTGTTTTAATCCTTATCCAAATAAATCATTTTGTATTCAAGACTATTTCAATACCTGTAGATAATTTTTTGAATTATTCAAATCGGACATTTCATTGAAAAGATATTAATAGAAATATAACATAGTATATTTTACTAATATAAAACAGCGCCGCGCAGCCGTGATCGGCTCATACGCACGGTCGGCTACTTGCTCCCTCCCTCCCTACGCAGCGGACGCAGCCGACAATGAATGTTTTGACTTTTTTTCAAAGAAAAAACTTTGAGAATAAAAAGAGGTTTATGGTTAAAAATATAAATATTACCATAAAATTGCCATACAAATTTTGCTTCACTTCGACATTCAATAAAATTACGCATACAGTATACGAGAAAAATTGCGCCGTGTGAACGTAGCCTTACTCTACGTTTATTCCAAAAAATAAAAGTCCACCTGTGTGAAGCCGGGACGGGCAGCTAGTATTGTTATAAAAACAGTATAAGAACGAGCAGGACCTAAATATTAAATCCATACTAATATTATAAATAGGAATGTAACTCTGTTTGTCTGTCTGTTACCTCTTCACGCTTAAACCGCAGAATAGCGATTAAGATGAAATTTGGCATGGAGATAGTTTGAGTTCCGAGAAAGTATGTAGGCTACTTGAAAACGTCAAGCGTGAGTTGTTGTGAGCGGTTTTTTTCTATAATTGAGAAGTTGTCGTTGAAATCCTTCACCGATAACCGTATTTAGGGTGCGTAAAACCGCGGACTAAAGCTAGTTAAAAATATAAAACGATGCAACGCCAATTGATGAAGGTTTGAGCCTGTTAGGACAATAACAGGAGCAAATACATTTTTTCCATTGCTGCGAGCTCGAGCAAAATCTGGAACGCAAACTCTTAGGGCATTTGCCGACGACATTTTTTAATGCGCTGACGACCCGCGTTTTTGGTCCCCGTATCCTCAGCGCGTCACACAAATATGACGATCGTATGCAAAGGTCACAACTTGCCGACTGCCTTGCGTTGGCTGAGCGTCCTAACCAACGCGTTCAAATAATATTTTAGCCACAGGATATTCAGCGATAGATGCATTTGGCATATTATAAGCTTGCTGTTCCTGAGTTCCCTATGAACCAAAATATTTTTCTCCTGTTCTCCACATTAGGGATATATTTCGATCTTAATTAGTTTCCTCATCAGTTCTTCACACTGTATATTCCCATTTTAGCGGGTCCTGATTGGTTAGAGCGTGTCATATGTTTGTTCCTGCTCTCACGCCCTGTCAAACGTACCTAAATTATCAAATTGCACAACAGTCACGTAGCATTATTTATAATGACCAGACAATGTGGTGAATAATGAAGGTTTAATGATTGTTAATTACATGGCCTGATTTGACATGTCATTATTCATAGTGCTCGGGCATTATAAATAATGCCCTCATTAATCACTTGGTCCATAACATATGTATATGCGAACTCATGTGTTAAGGTATCTAGATATAATAATTATTAAAAGTTTCCACTCTTCAATTATACATTATCGCATAATCATTCCACTTGTATGTGGGCAAAAAAAATATTATGTTGGTATGATTAAAATGTTTAAGTTTCTGTCTAATGTAGAATATAAGTTTAAAATAGTCATTAGTGCTTTTGAAGTCATTTTCCCCATTCATGACAACACACCTATCATCTTCTGTGTAGTTCTTTATTTTAGACTCATTATTGTCGAATAGTTGTGTTATGCTTGAGTTTGTGAATAAATAATGGCATATTTGAATTTTATTCTGTAGATGTTGTTCAGCAATTTGCGGCACTTTGTTTCTTTTATTCCCGCTAATGATACAAAGTTTTGTTTTTTTAATTGAATTGGTGGTTTTTGCTGTGGAGTATTTGTATTTGGCGGCAAGTGAAGTAGTTCTACTTTATTTATAGAGGATTTATTTTCTGTTCTCTCAATTTCTGATTTTTCACTTTTTTCTTCCATGTTTTCGCTTTCAATTTAGAATTTTAATTTTTTCATTTGTAAACGTTCATAAGTGGAAGTGGGAGAAAGAGATTTTTCTAATGAACTTAGTACTGTAATCTTTTTTTGGTGTTGATGCCTTAACTTTCTTTTTTTTTGGAGTGCATATATTATATCTGAGGTCATTTCTGATTTTTGTAAGCAATATATTCTTTTTCGTCATATTTTCAGTAATTTTTTTGTTTGCCAGGAGATCTTCCACTTGATTGTGTGCTGTCTGTAGATAGAGCGTAATATTGTTTACTTGTAGTTTTAATTCTTTGATCTTGTTTGTGTCTTCGTTCAGTGATAAATAAGGTAAACTACTAATTGAACCATCTGAAGTATGTTGCGTTTAATTGTATTCTTCAGAGCTATTTTATTTTTGTGACATTGATTAAGAGAGGTAGGGCACTGCAAGTATTCGCTCGAATAAGCTGCCCGAACAAATAAAGCGGGGCATAGCGAGTACTTGCTCGAATGAGCAGCCCGAACTGGGGAAGTACCTCCACCTTACAGAAAACCGCGGCCACAATAACACTAACATTGAGTAGTGTTGTGTTCCTGGTGGTGAGTAAGGTTGCAAAGAGAGAGCTTTGAGGATTCGCTGCGCGGACAGCGGAGGACCGACGGTGCTCGTTGCTGTCATTGCTCGGCGTAGACGCGGCGTGCTGGTTCGGCGGTCAGGGAGACCTGATGAAACGGCTGACCGCTGGCCGCCCGCAGGTTGAACGGGTTCCCGAACCCAGGGATCACTTAATCTCCGCCCTGGGAGGCTGATCCGCCAACCTGTGTAAAGTCTCTGAAGTAGTAGTCGTGCCGGAGAAGGAGACCGGAGTCGACCCGGCTACTACAACAGAGGGGGATCAGGGGCCCTTCCGCCCGCCGTGCCAGCAACCGTATCATCTGTGTTGAGCTTCGGCAGTCTTAGTACCGCAACTTTTTGTCTTCTAAGCTGTCTGTGCAGTGAATCCTCATCCGTAGTCTAAGTTACTTCAAACAAAAATGGCCAGGAACAGAAAAAAGAAAAGAGTTTTGACAGCGGTTACTCCATCCACATATAATGTGGATTTTTGCAACATAAGGGGTATTCACGCAAATCTTAACGCAGTCCATCACCATCTCGAGACTGCGCAGCCAACCATTCTTTTTCTAACGGAGACGCAGATATCCTGCCCGGCCGACACATCATACCTTCGTTATCCCGGCTACGAACTCGAGCACAATTTTTTGAGTCGTGCCGGTGTATGTATGTTCGTCCGGGAGGATATCTGCTGTCGCCGACTTCATAGCCTTGAAGACAGGGACCTGTCGATATTGTGGGTGCGCGTAGATCATGGGGGCCACACTCGTATCTATGCATGCCTATACAGGTCTCTTAGCGGTGACACGGACGTAACTCGACTCTTCACGCACCTGAGTTTGACGACTGACAAAGTTTTAGAGCAATATCCTACAGCAGAAGTAGTTATTTTGGGAGACTTTAACGCCCACCATCGTGAGTGGCTCAGTTCTCGAACCAATAACTTAAAGGGATATCTGCTCATGAATTTGCTCTGACCTATGGATTCTCTCAGCTGGTACTTTCTCCAACGAGAATACCAGATATAGAGGACCATACAAGCTCCTTACTGGACCTTCTGCTGACTACACGTCCGGATGGATACTCCGTCTCAGTGGATGCGCCTCTTGGCTCCTCGGACCACTGTCTCATCCGGACTCGATTGTCATGCACACAACCCGATCCTTCTGGGCCAACTCATTGGCGTCGTGTGTGGCATTATAAGTCGGCAGACTGAGATGGATTGCGAGAATTTTATGCATCGTACCCGTGGAGGCAGATCTGCTATAGCTCAGAAGATCCTGACGTCTGCGCAGCCGCAGTCACTGAGACAATCCTCGCTGGTATGGAATGTTTCATTCCTAACCTGCGAGTAGCTGCCGGCGTCAAAAAACGACCGTGGTTTAATAGGCCTTGCAGAGAAGCTAAAATTCTTAAGCAAACTGCGTATGAGGCTTGGACCACGGCTCGTAATAATAAGGATCCGAATATTTCTGAGTTAAAACGCAAATTAAATGCTGCCTCGAGGTTCAGTAAGAAAGCAACTGCCAGAGCAAAATTCCAATTCATCGGCAAAATAGGTGGGCGACTTGCGAGCTATCCTTCTGGGAGTCGTGCTTTCTGGTCGCTTGCTAAAGCTGCCGAGGGGAACTTCTGCCAGTCGTCATTACCACCACTGCGAAAGACCGATGGTGACTTGGCCCACAGTGCAAAAGAGAAAGCCGATCTATTGGGCAGTCTCTTTGCCTCTAACTCGAATGTGAACGACGAAGGCGCTGTACCACCTACTTTACCGTGGTGCGGTAAGACCATGCCGGAAATCACTATAACACAGCGCGAGGTCCGGCGGGCGTTGCTTTCCCTAGACGTTCATAAGTCGAGTGGGCCAGACGGCATACCAGCAGTGGTGCTTAAGCAGTGTGCTCCTGAGTTATGTCCTGTACTCACGCGCCTCTTCACGCTTTCCTACCACACTAGGCAATTTCCGTCTTCATGGAAGACTGCAAATGTGCACCCGGTGCCCAAAAAGGGCGATAGATCAGATCCATCGAATTATAGGCCTATCGCTATAACCTCTCTCCTCTCCAAGGTGATGGAGCGTGTGATCAACACACAGCTTTTGAGATACCTAGAAAAACACGACCTGATCAGTGACCGTCAATATGGCTTTCGCCACGGTCGCTCAACTGGTGACCTTCTAGTGTATCTCACACACCGATGGGCACTAGCCATTGAGAGTCAGGGGGAGGCATTGGCATGTAGCCTAGACATAGCGAAGGCGTTCGATCGGGTCTGGCACCGGGGTCTTCTATCGAAGTTGCCTTCTTACGGAGTGCCCGAGGGTTTGTGCAAATGGGTGGCTAGCTTTTTGTCCGGCAGAAGCATATGAGCCGTAGTTGACGGTAGTTGCTCTGATAGCATGGACATTAATGCTGGTGTCCCGCAAGGCTCTGTGCTGTCTCCTACGCTGTTTCTACTGCACATCAATGATATGTTGGACATCAACAACATACATTGCTATGCAGATGACAGTACTAGAGACGCTTATTACACGGGCCGTGCAAGCATCCCACATTCCGTTGTGGAGGAAAAGCGTGAAGAACTTGTGTCTCAAATCGAGATCGGTCTGTCCAAGATCTCTGACTGGGGGCGGGAAAACTTGGGCCGATTCAACCCTTCAAAGACACAAGTCTGCGCGTTCACCGCTAAGAAAACCCCATTCACTGTAGTCCCACAATTCCAGAACACTCCCCTCTCCATCTCTAAGAGCATTGGGATCCTTGGCGTTGACATCTCCAGCGATGTTCAGTTCCGAGATCATTTGCTAGACAAGGTAAAGCTGGCGTCCAAAAAACTTGGTGTACTCAACAGAGCGAAGCAGTACTTCACGTCGGGGCAAAGGTTGCTACTTTACAAGTCGCAAGTCCGGCCCCATATGGAGTACTGCTGCCATCTCTGGGCGGGTGCACCCGGATACCAGCTTGGACCTTTTGACTCGGTTCAACGACGGGCTGTGAGAATTGTCGACGATCCCAAACTCACTTGCGGTATCGAGCCCTTAAGTCTGAGGAGAGACTTTGCCTCCCTGTGTGTGTTCTACCGCTTGTACAATGGATTGTGTTCTGAGGAATTGTTCGAAATGATGCCCACGGCTACTTTCTACCATCGCACCGCTCGCCATCGACAGGGTATTCATTCTCACACTTTGGAACCAAAATGGTCGCGAACAGTGCGGTTTCAGAGAAATTTCCTCCCGCGAACCCTTGGGTTGTGGAATGAGCTCCCTGCCAAGGTTTTCTCTAAGGACTACAGTATGGGGTTCTTTAAAAAAAGAAGTTATTAGATTTCTGAAGGGTCGGCAACGCGCGAGTGATGCCCCTGGTGTTGCAAGCGTCCATAGGCTACGGTGACCGCTTACCATCAGGCGGACCGTAGGCTTGTTTGCCACCTTAGTAGTATAAAAAAAAAAAAAAAAAAAGTTTTGGGATTAGGGAAAGTAATGTTACCCAAAAAGTTCATTTTCGTTATTTTTAAATTTTTTTTTGAAACAAAAAGTGCAGCAAAAAAGTATTGAGCCTGGAATCGAGCTCTGAGTTCCAGTGCATCACGCTGCGACTGAGCAGTTTAACCACAGAGCCAGCGTGGTGGTACTTATACGAAATTATTAAGTCAACTCTGCACACTATTGGCTAAATTCTTGTGAACCGGGTTAATGATTAGTGTCTTTTGTTCGCATTAACCTACATACAAATAATTTCATAATTATTCACCATTTAACGTTAATATTCCAAATATTTTTATATGATTGTGATTCCAAATAATGTTATTACCCATTTACGATTGCACCACTTACATTCGATGTATGTACTGCACAATGACAAAACAAAAATGTATACGGTCACAGATAACAAGTCACCTTGCTTGCTTGAAGTAAAGTTTGTCACGAGCAGTTTCTCATTATGTATGTCACAGGCCGCGACTGTGTGGGAGCAGCTGCCGTTCGCGCTGTTCGGTGCTTTTGCGCTGGTCTCTGGCGTGCTGGTGCTGGCGATGCCAGAGACAAGGGGCTCCAAGTTCCCGGACACCATGGAGGAGGCCGCTCAAATTGGAAAGAATACTAAAACATGACAAATTTGAAAGTTTTATCTCTTTACCTACTATAGTACTATCGCAAAGTTAACAAGAAGTGGAGCGGGTTTTTTGTGAATTCGTTGCTTTCTAGATCGGATCAACAATGTAACATAGTCTGTATGGGACACATGTCAAAGGACACTCCGGATTGTCCAAAAACGTTTTTTACGAGTTTAAAAGTTGCGACGGAGGCTTACAACAACACCACGTAGCCAAAGCGTAATAATTACTAATAGTCACTAAAAATATACTAATGTCTCGGCGAAAATGAGTAAGGATTGTCACAAAAAAATATTTGAGTACGTTTCTACAGATTGAAATGTTTGTATGTTTAAATTAATTCATGTGTACGTGCCTACAATAATTAGGTAATCAGTTTTTTGTCTCGCTCACCCTTGTGTGGGGTGTCGTTAGATGGGTCTTTAAAAATATATGCAATTTCAATAGTTAATCACTCTGATGCCTACTTTGGAAGTTATTAGCTTTCAAAATTTAAAAATGTGTCTTCAACTCTTGAATTCTTAGTTAAATCTGAAAAAAGTCGCAATTATGAATTTCATAAGTACTTATTTCCAACGAAAATTTAAACAAAATAGGTTTACAATTTTTTGAGATAGTTACAATTTTAATATATATATATATATATATATATATATATATATATATATATATATATAATAAACGCACTTGGCCGGTATTTTTGACCTCCTTCTTATAATTTTTTTTTTTATGGGATTTCAACAATGTGTAAGCAGTAAATAAATAGACAATGTCGAATCAGCGCAAACATTTATTTGTTATTAAATTACTTTTATAGATCATTACAGCCTATTTACCTATCAGCCTGCCAAATTTCAACCTTGTAGATATGTAGACCTACTAGCAGTGTCTATAAGTACCTAATTTCGATCTTTTGATAGCACGTGCTGTACCTACATCAAATGAACATCCTAATTGCAGCGCTACTATCAGGTCCAGTTGTAAAACTTAACCACTCAGACACACAAGAAAGGGACAAGTACATTTCCTATTTCCAAAATAAGGCCAAAATATCAAAAAATAATATTTTAAAATTTTATTAACAAAAGTTACCACAAATATCTCTCTGTTTTGACCTCGAATGAAATGAAACCTGCTAAATAAACTTTAAAGAGTACTTTTCAAGAGTAAACTATATCGAGAAAAGTCGGTATATGCAATCATGTTTTAGGTTCTTTGTTGACCTCCAGTAGGAGTGGAATTATTTAATGTGCCAAGGTACCTACTCGTATAATAATATTAGCGAAAGCGAAAGGTGATTTATAAGCACCGCTGTATGGTATGTTTGAAGTCGGGGCATATGATGCCTGATTGTGGTGCACCTGGATGAGCCGATTGTGGGGATCGTCACCAACGGATATTATGTTGAATAACAAAGGTGGTTTGCACCCCCTGAGCTCATCCAGAGAAACAGCGACTTAAAGTGGTAATTTTACAACTTGGGCCCTTTCATGGATTAGGGACAATATCGCTTATCTTTTCTTCTCCACCTTGCTCGCTTCCCTTTCTACCTTGCTCTACCCCTCGTACATGGCCTGCCTCGGGTGGGGCCGCCCTCGAATGTGAGCGCCTTTGACCCCCTTCCCTCCTAGTGTGCGAAAAGTAAGTTTTGCGCCCCGCCTTTCCTTCTTTTATCGTAGCAAACGCACACCGGATACAGGATGTATTCGCCGCCTATTGCAGAGTACCCGAGTTTGGGGTATTATCCGCCTCAGTTTAATCAATTTATAAAAAGAGGGAACAGCATAGGTGACAGAACTCCTCCTTATGGAAAGCACCAATCTGAGGAGCCAGAGTCAGTGTGTATGTATTGCTGGCGATCATATAAATAGGATTTAAACCACATGCTCACCGCTGGAGATATGTTAAGGGAACGTTGTACGCAGAGTAGTATATCAAAGTCAACACTATTGAAAGCGTTGCTAATGTTCACACAGTAATTTTTTTATGTTATATCTCACATCATCTGTAATTTTCAATAAGGTGCTGCCAGTGCTGTGACCTGAAAGAAAAACCTGATTGAAAAGGGCGGAGAAGGCTATTTAAGAGAAGAAATTGACTGAATTGATTGTTCATGGACTAATCGCTCAAGCACTTTAGAAAGTATCTAAAGGTACAATACATATAGGACGATAGACGAAGTAGAAGGATTAGGAATTTTGGGTAGAGGGATAATGAAATCTATCTTCCAGCTATCAGGAAAACTATTAGTAAGAAGAGACTGGTTAAGAAGGTTAGTAACGTGAAGAAGGAGTACATGAATTATAGGAATGATCATAAATAGGCTTACATTGTCCTTACCAGTTGCTTTACTATCTAAGCTGCGTATCGCACGCTCAAAATCACGGCCAGTGACCATTTTGAACTGAAATTTATTAAATCAGGACGTGGCAGACAGGAGACGTGAGCTAAAGTTACCTTTTTAGTTGTGTTATCCAATGTGAGAGGTGAAGAGTAAAAATGTTTATTAATTGAGTTAATATATAATTAATTGAAGAGTGGTCTGGAGATAAAGACTTGACAATCTTCAATAATTAGAGGAATCACAATTATCAATCTCTGCACCCTTCTATCACACTGATTTCTCAAACTTTTACATAGGTTCAGGTTGAAGTAAGTTGAGTTAAGTTTCAATTTTAGCTCAGTCACGCTTAGCCATTAGTACTTTTTAGTGTAAGCCTGGGGTTGGCAGGTGACGGATTTTTACAGGTCTCAAAGGAGCATGCTTATCAAAACTCTATTGAACTTTTTAACTCTGTCGTCAATATTATGAAAATCATTTAAAACAACCAGTTGGTAGTCTCATTTTGTACGAGAGGCAATAAGGTCATGATAAGAACAACAGTTGGCAGGAATTTGACCAAAATCATAAATAAGGTTAGGATTAGAGACAATAATTAAGTCAAGAAGAGTAAGTGAAGAGTTTGGAGGATAATGGATGGCTTTTATTTCTGGTATATAAAGGTTTTTGAATGATACAAGAGATGAAAGGTATTGAGAATGATGGTCAGATTTGATGAGATTGAGCCATGACTCTGAGATCAGGATGGCATGAATGTTATCATTAGACAAAGACGTAAGCTTATCCCAATGGTGCCTTGGAATACTTTGGGCGCTGATATGTATGACATTAAAGGTTTCAGCAAGTTTTTCAAAAGTAGAAGATAGGCGTCAGGAAATTATATAATCTGATAAGTCATTATTAATACTTGTATTACTTATTGAACATGAAAAGTATTCATTGCTACTAGATACTGAATCCTTATCATAAATTAAATAATATAATATATTGACTTAATCCTTATCTCTTCTGAGGATCACGTTACTTCATATGGACAATTTGTAGCTCCTGGATTTTCTCGGCATGACCTACAATATTAAGCCTCCAAAGCCTTGTCCAAAGGTCTTATATCTTCGTGCTTTTTCCCGAATGGACGTAGAAAAATTAATGATAGACGCGGTCGAAATAGACTGGACCCCGGTGTTAGTTGCTGATGATATTGACGAGAAAGTTGCGATATTAAATAATTCTGTAACCGCACTTTATGACAAACATGCTCCATTGCACAAAGTTAAACTGAAACACCCTTCAGCACTTTAAATGACTAACGACATTCGCATATCTATGTCCCAAAGAGATCGTGCCTTTCGTAAGTTCAAAAAAGATTGCACTGAAATAAGATGGAGTAATTACAAAGTGGCAAGAAATCGATGTAACTTGATGATACGTACAGCTAAACGTCTATACATACATAGTTATATATCTGATTCCACGCCCAATTCTTTGTGGAAGTTTCTACGTTCTATTGGAGCTGGAAAACCAAATTTAAGCTTAGAAAATTCAACTCCTTTTTCGCTTGATGAGCTAAATAATCATTTTACGTCGGTTCCAAACATGGATACTGACACAAAAACCAATACTATAGCAGAGATTTTAGCATTGATGTCTTCCACTGTTTCTCACACAATCATTTAAATTCAATCCTGTTAATCAAGAAGATGTAGTCAAAATAATACATTCCAACAAATCTAAAGCTGTAGGATGCGATGAAATAACTCGTTTTATGATTGTTACAATACTGGAGTCGCTTGCGCCTATTATTACCCACATTATTAATTTTTCACTATTTACTGGTAAATTTCCTTCCATTTGGCAAAAAGCTTATACAATTTCCAAATCCTACCTCTCCTTACCTCTTTCGGCAAATTTCTATCTTGCCATTTTTATCAAAAGTGTTGGAGAAGTGCGTGAATCGACAGTTTTCCAGTTTGATCTACAACAACAACATTCTGAATCAATTTCAATCTGGTTTTCGCCCTGGCCATAGCACTAGCTCAGCTCTTCTTAAGGTAATAGAAGATATTAGACTGGCAATGGAAGACACTAAGGTTACTGTATTAGTACTAGTTGACTTCACAAACGCGTTCAACACCGTTGATTATGATATACTTTTATCTATTCTAAATAACCTTAATATTTGTCCTAATGCTTCAAACTGGTTTTCATCCTATCTTCATGGCCGCCAACAGTCTATTCGCATGGATCAACATTCCTCTGAATGCCGCAATCTTTTTGCCGGAGTTCCTCAAGGAGCAATCCTTTCCCCGCTTTTGTTTTCTATTTTTATCAATTTTATAACTAACCTTCTCAGCTGTACTTACCACCTTTATGCCGATGACTTGCAACTTTACACAAGCACTTATATTGGAAACATTACAGAAGCCATTGATAAAGTTAATTTAAACCTTGGTTATTTTTCCGATTGGTCACGCAGATTTGGGGTGACCGTGAATCCGTCCAAATGCCAAGCTATTATCGTAGGTAGCTCAAGGTTACTAAGTAGGATTGACTTAAGTACTTTGTCACAGATATACTGTGAAAACACTATAGTACCCTTTACCTCTAGTAAAAGATCTGGGTCTATATATAGACAATACGTTCAACGCTTTGCGATCGCTTTATCGATTCAAACATTTTCTACCAATAAATACCAAAATCTTGCTAGTAAAACTCTAATCATTCCCATAATTGATTATGCTGATGTTTGTTATTTGGATCTGACCCAAAATCATCTCAATAAACTTGATCGTCTCCTCAATTCTTGTATAAGATTTATTTTCAACTTAAGAAAATTTGACCACATTTCCCAATAGCGTACTCAGCTTGGCTGGTTACCTATCCGGGAACGCAGATATGCTAGAATTCTATGTTTTCTTTATACCATTTTAAATAATTCTCAATCTCCTCCCTATTTAAAGAAAATGTTTCAATATCTTCACTGTTCTCACGACAGAGAGCTTCGTTCTTCCTCTAACATGCTGCTACGTTTACCTTCACATCGTACTGGTTTTATTTCCAATTCTTTTACTATTCCGGCAGCACTACTCTGGAACGCGCTTCCTAAAAATATAAAGAAAACGCCTTCCCGAAATAAGTTTAAGCATTCGCTATACAAATACTATTTAGGCTCACCTTTATAAATACTTTTCAATGAATCATATGCAGTACCTATAATTATCTATGTACATATTAAAATACGTATTTATGTATGTGTATGTATGTATATTTAAATATATATTTACGTATATATGTATCTGTGTATTTATTTAATTTATGTATTCAAATCCTATACTGTATGTTACGTTTATGTTAGTAGATAATAACCGTTTCTACTTAAACAACTACCTTAAGCTTTCTGCATGACCCTAAGGTCGACTGGTAGATAATGCCTAAGGCATTAAGTCCACCTATTGTATTTTATTGCAATAAAGTGTTTAAATGAATAAACTAATAAAACAAACACTATTAACAACAAACAATTACAAAACAAAAAAAATAAAAACAATCAGTAAAAATGAAACCCACACCGCCAGTAAAAAACATTTACCTGGCACACCTACAACTAATTTAGCTAGGTAAAAAAAAAAAAAGAAAAGAATAATAACAAAAAATTAAAAGAAAGATGAAACAGTATCATAGACAAAAAATATTAGCTTTTTTTGTTAAAATTTAATATTATCGCCTCCAATATTGCAGACGCAACTGCTCTGCATTTACTGCCCTTTTTACCAAACTTATAATTCAAAATCTAATGACATTATTGATCACAAAAACTGGGTACCTACGCTTACTTTAATAACTATTTACATTAATAGAAATAAGAAAGTAATCTTGAAGATCCTTTAAGGTTTAAATAAAAAAAAAAGGAGAAAAAAGAAGTAAATATTGACTCTTGACAAATTTTGGTTTACATGTATCAAAAGAAATTACGATGTTTTTTTTTTTTTTTTTTATACCACTAAGGTGGCAAACAAGCCTACGGTCCGCCTGATGGTAAGCGGTCACCGTAGCCTATGGACGCTTGCAACACCAGGGGCATCACTCGCGCGTTGCCGACCCTTCAGAAATCTAATAACTTCTTTTTTGAAGAACCCCATACTGTAGTCCTTAGAGAAAACCTTGGCAGGGAGCTCATTCCACAACCCAAGGGTTCGCGGGAGGAAGTTTCTCTGAAACCGCACTGTTCGCGACCATTTTGGTTCCAAAGTGTGAGAATGAATTCCCTGTCGATGGCGAGCGGTGCGATGGTAGAAAGTAGCCGTGGGCATCATTTCGAACAATTCCTCAGAACACAATCCATTGTACAAGCGGTAGAACACACACAGGGAGGCAAAGTCTCTCCTCAGACTTAAGGGTTCGATACCGCAAGTGAGTTTGGGATCGTCGACAATTCTCACAGCCCGTCGTTGAACCGAGTCAAAAGGGCCAAGCTGGTATCCGGGTGCACCCGCCCAGAGATGGCAGCAGTACTCCATATGGGGCCGGACTTGCGACTTGTAAAGTAGCAACCTTTGCCCCGACGTGAAGTACTGCTTCGCTGTGTTTGATCAAGTTTTTTGGACGCCAGCTGCACCTTATCTTGTAAATGATCTCGGAACCGAACATCGCTGGAGATGTCGACACCAAGGATCCCAATGCTCTTGGAGATGGAGAGGGGAGTTATCTGGAAGTGTAGGACTACAGTGAATGGAGTTTTCTTAGCGGTGAATGTGCACACTTGTGTCTTTGTAGGGTTGAATCGGCCCAGAGACCTTGGACAGTGTGGTCTCGATTTGAGACACAAGTTCTCCGCGGTTTTGCTCCACAACGGAACGAGAGATGTTTGCACGACCCGTGTAATAAGCGTCTCCAGTACTGTCATCTGGATAGCAATGTATGTTGTTGATGTCCAACATGTCATTGATATGCAGTAGAAACAGCGTAGGAGACAGCACAGGCCTTGCGGGACACCAGCATTAATGTCCATGCTATCAGAGCAACTACCGTCAACTACGTTTCGTATGCGTCTGCTGGACAAAAAGCAAGCAACCCATTTGCACAAACCCTCGGGCACTCCGTAAGATGGCAACTTTGATAGAAGACCCCGGTGCCAGACCCGATCGAACGCCTTCGCTATATCAAGGCTATGTAGCATTGGCATGTGCCAATGCCTCCCCCTGACTCTCAATGACTAGTGCCCATCGGTGTGTGAGATACACTAGAAGGTCACCAGTCGAGCGACCGTGGCGAAAGACATATTGTCGGTCACTGACCAGATCGTGTACTTCTAGGTGTCTTAGAAGCTGTGTGTTGATCACACGCTCCATCACCTTGGAGAGGAGAGAGGTTGTGGGTCTATCGGGTTCAGTTCGTTGTAATAAAAATCGGTAGAACACTTACAGTTATTTATTTGAAATCCACTGGTACAGAATTACAGAAGAAAACGTATACACGAACACAGGTAAGCATAAGAAAGGTTTTACAGTCAAGAAAGCACAAGAGAAAGTCACAGATTAAAAGTGATGAAATAGCGATAGGGAAATGAAATAATAGTTATATGAAAAATAAGCATATGAGTATCTAAAGCGCGGGAAAGATAGCCGAATTAGAGCGTGCATTCGCCTTAGGAGCGGTATATCAACTAGTCAGCGCGTCACCTTTTTAGTTGCGCGGGGGCATGGTTTCAATCGACCGATATTGGTATCGGTGTACAGTACGCCCAATTTAATATTTTTAATATAATATATGGCGTTATGGGACGCCACAAGGTAATAGCGATAGGCCTGTAATTCGATGGATCTGATCTATCGCCCTTTTTGGGCACCGGGTGCACATACGCAGTCTTCCATGAAGACGGAAATAGCCTAGTGTGGTAGGAAAGCGCGAAGAGGCGCGTGAGTACAGGACATAACTCAGGAGCACACTGCTTAAGAACCACTGCTGGTATACCGTCTGGCCCAATCGACTTATGAACGTCTAGAGAAAGCAACGCCCGCCGGACCTCCCGGTGCGTTATGGAGATTTCCGGCATGGTCTTACCGCACCACGGTATAGTAGGTGGTACAGCGCCTTCATCGTTTATATTCGAATTCGAGGCAAAGAGACTGCCCAGTAGATCGGCTTTCTCTTTAGCACTATGGGCCAAGTCACCATCGGTCTTTCGCAGTGGTGGTAACGACAACTGGCAAAAGTTCCCTTCGGCAGTTTTGGCAAGCGATCAGAAAACACGACTCCCAGAAGGATAGCTCGCAAGTCGCCCACCTATTTTGCCGATGAATTGGAATTTTGCTCTGGCAGTTGCTTTCTTACTGAACCTCGAGGCAGCATTTAATTTGCGTTTTAACTCAGAAATATTCGGATCCTTATTATTACGAGCCGTGGTCCAAGCCTCATATGCAGTTTGTTTAAGAATTTTAGCTTTTCTGCAAGACCTATTAAACAACGGTCGTTTTTTGACGCCGGCAGCTACTCGCGGGTTAGGAATATAGCATTATATACCAGCAAGGAGTATCCGTCCGGACGAGTAGTCAGCAGAAGGTCCAGTAAAAAGCTCATATGTTCTCTATATCTGGTATTCTCCTTGGAGAAAGTACCAGCTGAGAGAATCTATAGGTCAGAGCAAATTCATAAGCAGATATCCCTGCATAGTTATTGGTTCGAGAACTGAGCCACTCATGATGCTGGGCTCTGGTCTCCCAAAATAACTAGTTCTGCTGTGGGATATTGTTCTAGAACTTTGTTAGTCGTCAAACTCAGGTGCGTGAAGAGTCGAGTTACGTCCGTGTCACCGCTATGAGACCTGTACAGGCACGCATAGATACGAGTGTGGCCACCATAATCTACGCGCACCCACAATATCGACAGGTCCCTGTCTTCAAGGCTATGAAGGCGGCGACAGCAGATATCCTCCCGGACGAACATACATACACCGGCACGACTCATAAAATTGTGTTCGAGTTTGTAGCCGGGATAGTGAAGTTATGATGCGTCGGCCGGGCATTATATCTGCGTCTCCATTAGAAAAAGAATGGTCGGCTGCGCAGTCTCGAGATGGTGGTGGACTGCGTTAAGATTTGCGTAAATACCCTTGATGTTGCAAAAATCCACATTATATGTGGATGGAGTAGCCGCTGTACAAACTCTTTTCTTTTTCGTTTTTATGGCCATTATATATAAAAAAAGTTACTAAGACTAAGGATGAGGCTTTACTGCACAGACAGCTTAGAGGACAAAAGGTGCGGTTCTAAGACTGCCGAAGCTCGCCACAGATGATACGGTTGCTGGCACGGCGGGCGGAAGGGCTCCTGATCCCCCTTGTTGAAGTAGCAGGGTCCACTCCGGTCTCCTTCTCCGGCACGACCTCCACTTCAGATACTTTACACAGGCTGGCGGATCAGCCTCTTAAGGCGGAGATTATGTGATCCCTGGGTTCGGGATCCCGTTCAACCTGCGGGCGGCCAGCGGTCAGCCGTTTCATCAGGTCTTCCTGACCGCCGAACCAGCACGCCGCGTCTACGCCGAGCATGACAGCAACAAGCACCGCCGGTCCTCCGCTGTATCTCATTCGAGCAAGTACTCGCTATGCCCTGCTTTAGTTGTTCGGGTGGCTTATTCGAGCGAGTACTTGCAGTGCCCTACCTCTCTTAATCTGAGGGATTCAAGACCCTGGCACGTGACGCCAATCCAGAGATACTGCAGACGACTGGATTCGGGAGACATGATTGGCCACGAAAGTCTCTAGGGCATGAAGGGACGCCTTATGCCAAGACAACACTATTTGTCTGTTTTTCCATGCCATGACGGAGTCAAATTGGAACCATTGACCCAAGGTGGAGAAGACATGGTTGACATGGTTGGGGATTGTGAACTTAGTCCGCTAAGGTGCAACCTTACTCTTTGCGACTACCAGACTGACGCGGACATGACCATTGCTGTCAACAGCGCGGAGATAAACAACAGCCGCATACCCGGATTCCGACGCGTCGGAAAGGCTGTGAATAAGATCGACTGAGGCACGGAGACATGTTGAAGGTCCGAAGGTGAATCATACAAAAACGTAGCCAATAAGACAACAAGTCTCCGGTCAACGGGGTATCCCAGTCGAACATTTGGCCCAAACAACAGGAGTACAGGAGCCACCCAACCATTGAGATCAAAGATACGCGCTATTGTGGACAGAACCAGCCTTTTAGTCCACTTTTCATTGTGTCCGACGGTTAAACCGAGTAAGTGAAGATATCCTGAACTGGCCGATACTGAACTCCAAGGACCGCGATGGAGTCAGGATTTTCAAGATTCTGGAAGAGGTGGGGCTCCTGCTGATGCTCTGACGGCAAGTCTTCCAAGACGGCAGGTGAATTGGAAATCCATTTCCTCAATTCATAACCACCTGCACGTAACAAGCCGATTAGCTCATCCCTCAGGACTAACGCCTCCTCCACAGACATAGCACCCGTACAAATATCGTCAACGTAGGCGTTTGAAGGGAAGAGCGCAGCAGCGCGTGGGAAATTTAGACGCTCACGTTCAGCTAAATATAGCAACGAGCGAATTGCTATAAACGGGCTCGACTTTAGCCCGAAGGTATTGTTGTTGAGCTCATAAACAACCAATAGAGAGGCCAGATCCTCTCTCCACAAAATGAGCTAATACCACGTATCTTCAGGGTGTATCATGACCTGACGGAACATCATCTTAATCTTAAAACAGTTGTGACATGTGGTGGAGAGATTGGTGAAACGGCTGCAACGCGTCAACGAGCGCCGTACTTGGCCCCGGCGCTCATGTGGCTCATAATGTCCCACGCTTGAACCCGTATAAGCAAACGGGTCCCACGCGGACATAAGTTGCTGCCGAGACGCGCGTATCATCGACGGCGCGTGATAGCCACTGAACCCCGCGCTCAACTCGCGAGTAACGCGAGACGCTCCGCGTAATATGCCCGTTCCGCAATACCTACCAGAGCGGAAGGGGCACGTGAGGGTGGTGACCGACAACCATACCGTGGGCTCGCCCGCGGTGAGCGGGGCGGGTAAGGTCGATGTTGCACTGGGGATGGGAGCGATTGGGTTCGATTCGGCGGCGACGAATCCCCGCCCGTGCGTGCGTGCCTCTCGGATGGGCATACATAAATCAGGGTGGTGACCCCCACCACGCGCCCCCTAGGTCGCGGCTGCCGACAGTTCTTGGCTAGGTGCTCCCCCAAACATTAATAACAGAGGCCTAGCCTACGGGTCAGAAATCGTTTTCGGGCCACCGCAGATTTTCTGAACTGGTGGCAATCCCGAATGGAGTGTCCCGGTTCGTTACACATCCCACACTGTTCAGTCCGTTGAACCGTCAAAATTCTGGGGGGCCGAAACGACCCGGTACCTCGCGATGTCCCGGGACGAGGTTGTTGACGGGTCCAGACGGGGCCAAAAATCGTGACGGTCCCAATTGTGGCTCGGCGATTTTTGGAGGATCAGAGTAGGAAGCTCCAGAATTTACTCGAGCTTCCTACTCTGATCCTCCAAAAATGACACTAAAGTGTCGAAAGTAGGTATGTGTGACGCCGAGTCACCTCCGGGCAACTGTTCGAAACGAGCTCTGACGTCATTAGGCAATTTGTTCCGTTCAATGTGCAGCAATAAAAATGACCACTCTGTTACAGGGAATTTTAGGCCCCTCAACGCATTTGTCGCCACCAAAATAGAGTTAAGCAGGTCCGACCGCAGCTGGTTAGCCGAATACAGTTTAGGAATACCTAAAATGGAAGCTACGTGTGTATCCGCAATGCGACGGTTATTTTGGTACCGCTTCACCAATAACTCCCTTGCTATATTATAATTGACATCGGTGATGTCCAAATGTTTTTGGCGTCCGATGTTTTGTATAACCTTGTGTGAAAAGAGATATGGTGTGATTCTGAATATGAGTGTTTGGTGTTAATTTGTATCACTGTCTTTTATATACTTAAAATAAAAATTAGCTCAAACAACAATGTACGCAGCCACGACTTGTCAAAGATTAAGACTGACTGAGGTGCCGGTGCACCTAGAGTAGGCGACAATCCTATTTAACTTGACACGCCGGTCCGACTGATGAGTTATATCTTTCTCGAACAAGTAGCCTTAAGGTCTCGAGGCTTAGAGGTGATTATCCATTGTTATTTCTCTCCTGCATAATTATCTTATTCGTTGGACTATTACAGTCATGGTGATGGATGATAGCTTGGGTGGTCATCCTCAAGTTTTGCTTACGCCGGAAATTACTAAGTTCACAACGGGTCTGGCGTTGGCTGATCCTGACAATCATATTCCTAGTTCAGTGGATCTACTCCTCGGTGCCGATTTTCTGGGTAAATGCAACTTCGGACCGGCAAAGCTTCTTCAGGCCGGTGGGTTGGTGGCACATCCCACAGATTTTGGTCAGCACTTTCAATTTGTGCTACTCTTTTGGTTCGTTCCCTTTGATGGTTCAGCTTCTAGTTCTAAAGGTGTGTCCCTTAATCAGTATCTTCACTCAGGACCCAAATTACAACGAGATATTCATGACATCCTAACCAATTTTCGGGGACATCAGGTAGTCCTGGTCGCTGATATCCGTATGATGTTTCATCAGACGGTGATTCATAAGGAAGATCACAGGTATCAATTGATTCTTTGGCGAGAAGATCTTGCGTTACCCATGACCGTCTTGGAGTTGAACCCTAAAACTTACGGTCTTAACTCCAGTCCGTTTGTCGCTATTTGGACCTGGTAAGAGCTTGCTGATAGGGAACGTGTTCACTTCTCTCGCACTGCTCCTTTTTTTTGTCGCACTGCTCCTTTTTCTTTTGCGACATCTATGTCGACGATACCTGCACGGGGACTCTACAATTAAAGAGGCATTGATTCTTCACAATGAGCTCATTGGAATTCTCAATGCCGGCGGATATGAGCTTCGGAAATAGATATACAACTCTCCAGATCTTCTCGATGGTCTCGCCGAGGAGTTCCAGGATCTTCTGCTTCGATATTTGTTTTATAGAATGATCTAAAGCAATTTTGAGGGGGGGGGGGGCGCAAAGCTATCTCATTTCCTGCAAAAAAAAAAAGCTGTCTCATTTCCTGCTGTTGTTCAAAAACTAAAAGGGCTAAAAAATATGAACAGATCAAATTTTTTTTATGTATGTCATGTACACAGTTAAAGAAAACTTCAATATAGACAATACAAAAATAGCAATGCACATTTTTTCTTTTTAACAATACGGCCCGCATCCCTATACCTGGGTCCCCCAAGCGGCCCGCATCTTCGGTGCATGGGTACCCCAAAGCTACTTAGATCGAGCATGCGGCTCGAAGCTAGCAAGTTATCTATATACTGTAGCAAGTTTATTTTTGCGTTAGTTTTGTAAAAAATATAAAATATTTAATAGCTAGGTACTTAAAATAAAAATCAATAGATAGTATTAGTTTGTTGATTTCTAACCTATATAATTTCATTCAAAATCCGTACTTACGTGTAAAATTTACGCCGCTCACGATATGGGACGGTCGTGCCGTAGTGCTAAGCTGTGCAACGATAAATGTAGTGAAGTGAATGCGTGAATATACGTGATAGCTTTCTACCTACAACTGTAGCTGCTAAATTGAACTAAACGTCGGCTTAGATTAAAGTTTTCCAATATTCCTATCTTGCGACGCACAAGGACTCACAAGCTATGGATCAGAACCTGATATATCTGTGATCAAGGATAAGCAGGGTACTGTGGACCAATCGATGAAGAGGCAGCCAAAAAAACAGCGAAGCTGACAGCGATTCGAGTGTATCGGTAGCTCCAGTGCGATACAAAGCATGTTGCTCAGGGAATGCTCTGAAAGAAACAGTTAAAAGCTTTAGAGAAGAGATGAACAAAATACACAATATTTTGAGCAGTATGAAAGAGGAACAGTACATTCAAGAAGAAATATCACAATTCAAGACCCAAGTTACAGAATTTAAAAAAAATAAGGATATTGAGAAATCGTTAGAAGTTTTGGGTTTAAAGTACAAGGAGATAGAGGAAAAAACCAGGAATATAGTAAAGTAGCTAAAAAACAGGAAAATAGAATGAAATATACTATCCAGAAATACATATAACTAAAAAAAAATAGGGTTCTGAAAGAGCGTATAGGATTTCTGGAACAAAAAGATCTTGCTATGAATAAAGAAGTGAATAGTAGAGAGTAATAGAACAGGTAGAAAAAATGCGTGATGAGTTGGAGGAGAAAAAAATGCACGAATGAAAATAATAGTTAAATTTAATTCACGTGAAGCTCGAAGAAAATAGCTCGAATCGCGTAATAAATTCTAGACTTAACTTACAATACTGAAGCGGATGTCACCTTTAAGTTTCAGAAAGTATCAGCGATAGATATTGAAAGGATTATTGATAAATAAGACTGCAATAAGCCTCCAGGATCGGATGGTACCAAAAAAGAGGATCTTAAGCTGATAAAGGAAAAGATATCCCAAGTTATCACTCACTCCATTATCTTCTGTATATATCAAGGTAAATACCCAAAATAGAATATACTAATTATAGAGCTAAAGCTGTACTTAACATTTTAAACAAAATAACAAAAAGGAATAGTTTGTCAACTATATAGCATCATAGCCGCAGCGCAGCCACCTTCATCAGTTAAGTGTTCTTTCCTAATTTCATAATCACATCCTATTAATCCATCCTAATTCCTTTGTCATAGCCGCTATCAACAACCTTGTGCAAATTTTGCTTGTGAAAGTTTTATAGAAAAAACAGTGTTCTCGCAGGATATGTGAACAGGTACCTACCTAGCTTTTAAAAAGAATAATTTATAAAGTGAATTAGTGTAGGTCCTTTCTTGGTTAGATTACGCTAACTTTTTTGTTAGAAATAAAGGATTTTGCTGCTACTGCTTAGCACCTACCTGTATTAACAAATACATAATTCTGCCAGTTTGCTATTAGCGCACACTTTTAGGAAAAAAAAGAAAGAAAATTAAGACCCTACACTAAAACAAATTTATTTATCAATTCACACCTTACATACAGAGTTAATTTATTTTGCTTGCTCACTGATATTTTGTACGCTTAACGCAAGTTATACGTAATTAATAGTCAATCGTAGTTTCGTATAGCCACTCCACACACGTCTTACTTACACAGTCCACATATAAATGTTAAAATCATTCGCTAATAGTTCCAGGCAGTAAACAGCTGATCGACTCGAGGTACTTGCACTCGCGCACAGCTCCAGACAGTTCGTAACCGGTAAACAGCGAGCGGGCCAGACTGCTGGACGCCCCGCTGCGCTACACAAATATACTCTCCATAGCTATAACAGAGGAGCGTAAGGTGAGGTATAATTTTTTACAATTGTTGTTAGAACAACCACTCGTCGCACTGATAGTGTGTCGAATGAAGTAACTGTTTACCTTGCACTTGCTACCAACTAACGGTTCTTTTGTTGTAACTGTGTCATAAATACATAACTATACATTATGTCGGCGCCTACTAGAGCTGAGCCCAAGGAACTTAAGGAGTTAATCATTAAACGCAGTTCCATTAAGGGCCGCCTGACAAAATTCAAAAATTACCAGATAAATTGTCAAGTATGAGTTCAGTAAGTTTTATTCAATTAAAAGAATTATAATTGAAATTATCCAAATTCGAGGAAATGGCATTTCAAGAGTGGCAGAGCTGAACACCGACCGAGGTCTAGTATGAAGATCCTTCACAAGACTAGTTCCGCTACCCAGTCAAGTTACTAACGATAATTGAAGCCACAGTCTTCAATGGGGGGAATTTTTATGGTATCGCTTATACGTCTTCCAACACACATTCCATAGTTTTCTACTATGACGTGATGTTTGACCAATAGAAAGGCCATAAAGTGACGTGATACTATGATCATCGAGGCGAGTATCCGCGAAGATGCCCGAGCAGTTAACCGAAGTGGCAGTCTACGTGGACCGTCAAAATTATATACTTTTTAAATTGCTACATCTGACTTGCTGAGGCAACTAGCACCGAAATTGTATATAAAAACCATTTTTTGTAACAATTATAATAGGTAAAAATACAACGAGGTGTTTTCATTGCTTTCAACAATCAAAAGCACTTCCATTATGTACATCTGATACAAGTTGTTATTCAAAATTTTCGAAACACTCTTAAATTTATTTTTTTGCTTATTGACTGGATATACTTATAGCGCTAAATGAATAAAAATAATAATACACTCAATTGTTCATAAAATAACACAAAACAGCATTCACAAAAACATTACTAATGGCGATACTTATAATAATTTTATATCTGAATAAAAATAATTTAGGCGATGATATAATTTATCAGACTATTTATTATATTATATGATTAAAAGTTTTTGAATATTCTCAAGGACTGTAGAACGATAAAATAATATACAACGTTAGTAGATAACGGCCTCGGAACTAATTTAGATTATCCAAAAAGAAAGTTCCGCTAAAACATTTATTATATGCATTGATGAAATATTGTTGTTATATAATATAACAATATTGTTTTTCTTTATTTCATTGTATTACGTTATAACTTGTTGTAATATCATAAGATAAATGATTGTATACCTATGAGGCTCAAACGTATTTATTTATATTGCGCTTTTTAACACTCAACATACGGAATTCAAAACATTTTTTTTTGCAACCAACCCTACATATATCTCCGTGTTTGCACTAAAATTATCTTTATTTTGACATAAAGTTTATTTAAGAAGGCCCCCAACGCGCTAAAATGCAAATGATTATGGGCGTTAAGCTGAAATCGACATTTTTATTCTTAAATGGAGTTCAATTTTCAGTGCCAAAAATATATTGTAGATAAGCGTACAGCTAAGCGTTAAAAGTGAAAAATAATTAATTACAGTCATATTACATTAGATATAAAAAATCTATTACAGTATTTTTTTAGCTTAATATTTACTAAACATTTCATTGAGAGGTTCGGCTGTTTCTTTAAAGCGCTTTTTAAACAGATATCTTAAATCAAATACAGTAATTTACTGGTTAAAGAATGTAGAAAGCCATGTTATTTTTTTCTAGTCTTAAACTTGCAATAGGACAGTGGAATCGATTATAAAAACGAGCAGAAAACTGTACATTCAAGTAGGGCCCAGCCTTAATAAATAGATGAGTGCGAACTACTGGTAGTCGACTATCTGTTTCTGATTATAACTAGTAAAAAAAATAACAGAAAAAATATAGTCAACCTAACGATTGTAATACATTCTATAGATTTCATACCTTTGACTGGTATGTAATTTGTCTATTAATTAAACAAATAAGTGCAACGTTTAACAAAATATATTTTAATTAATCCTATCCTTGGCTAAAATGTTTTAGTCAACCTTTACGTGATATATTTCTTAACATATCAATATAAAATACTTTTCATCCATTTGACGGATGGGTTAAGGTCGCTTCCTACTTAGATCCTCTTCCATAATCAAATGGTTTTAAATTATGGATTGTAATATAAAACTACAAATAGAAGCATTTTTTATTTTGTTTTTATTTAACAACGTGACTGCTTCCACACAACATCACAATACATATTAAGCAGAGATCCTTAAGTAAAACACTAGTAAAAATAATCTGCACAACACTATTTTACGTTTTTGACACCAGTAATTGTCGGCGCAACCGCATTACAGGTTGGCGGCATCATTACAGAGAAAAAACATTCAGGAGCCTTTGGTGCGACCAATGTCGTCGGCTTCGTCCATGGAGTCCGGCAGCCTCGAGCCCAGCGTCTCCGGCGTGACTAGCACCAGCGCGCCCGACACCAGCGCGAACCCACCAAACAGCGCAAACGGGAGTTGCTCCCACACCAATGCTCCCTGCGACATCACAATATCTTACTTTTTCAAAATTCAAAACCTTTTTATTTAAATGCGTTTCTATTAACACTTTTGAATTGTCAAAATAATTTTCTATAATTTGCTTCATAAACTAATAACAATACTATCAAATCAAATACTATCAAATAGTTACTCTTGAAAAATACAAATGACTTCTTTTGTTAAGTACATTTATTTTTCACATCACTGGCTTCTCGGTGAAGGTTAACATCGTGAAGAAACGCGCATACGTCCTAAAAAAGACGTATGTGAAGTCCACAATCCGCACTGGCCCGCGTGACACCCTCGGTGAGGGTAGGCCCTGCCCCAACAGAGGGGAAGAATGAGGCTGATAAGGATTGCCTTTTTTGCCTTGATTGATTGATGATCGTTTTTTAAAGTGTGTTAGATTAGATAAAGTTATTAACTGTTAAATCAATAATTGTATGTTGATAAGGTAATAAATAAATAAATAAATAGTAATCATCATCATATCAGCTTATATTGGTCCACTGCTGGACATAAGCCTCCTCTATGGCGCGCCATTTCTCCCGGTCCTCTGCCTTCCGCATCCAGCCACCACCAGCCACCTTTTTAAGGTCGTCCACCGGGCTGGAGGGCGTCCCACGCTTCACCTTCCCATACGCGGTCTCCACTCTAGGAGACGTCTGCTTCATCGGCCATTGTTCTTCCGACAGACTTGGCCAGCCCACTGCCACTTCAGCTTGCTAATTCTGCCAGCTATGTCGGTAACTTTGGTTCTCATCCTTTCGTCTTTAGAATTTGCGGTATAGGCGACGTGAAGACTTGACAAAGTTTACCAACTGCTGCCCACTCTAGCTGGATCGTCTTGTCAGCTTCCTTCTCAAAA
Organism: Apoda limacodes; assembly: GCA_946406115.1. Classification (NCBI taxonomy): domain Eukaryota; kingdom Metazoa; phylum Arthropoda; class Insecta; order Lepidoptera; family Limacodidae; genus Apoda; species Apoda limacodes. The sequence continues at coordinate 27,756,391 of OX291556.1, forward strand.
TTGTTGCGGCCCAGTTGGATTTTTTGGCACAAGGTACACATAATCGTGGACAACTTCGAGTAAGGTACCCGCGACATATACCGGCATTGGCACGATGTTTTGGATAAATATGACTTTTGTCTCATCCAAATTCATGACAAGGCCCACTCGTCGAGAGAATTCGTCTAGGGAGTGCAACATTTCGCTCAGTTCTTCCAATGACTTTGCCATAATGACGATGTCGTCGGTAAACCTTAGGTGTGTGATGTATTCGCCATTTATGTTTTTGCGCCGCCCAGCCCAGTCCAAGGTTTTAAAGACATCTTCTAGCGCATTGGTGAACAGTTTCGGGGATATAACGTACCCCTGTCTTACACTTCTACGCAGCGAGATGGCACTTGTCTTTTGGTCCTGGAACTGGACGGTCTTCGTAGCAGCGTTGTAAAGACATCGCAGCACCTCAATATATTGGCAGTCTATACGACATCGCTGCAGAGAATCTAGCACAGCCCAGGTTTCGATGGAAACTTTCTCTTAGTCCACAAACGCCATACACAGCGGCTGATTATACTCTTGAGTTTTTTGTATAATCTGCCGTACAGCATGAATGTGATCTACAGTACTGAAGTCTTTCCGAAACCCAGCCTGTTCTGGTGGCTGAAACTCGTCAAGTCTTCCAGCGAGACGATTCGTGACTCTAGAGAACAGCTTATATACGTGGCTTAGAAGAGATATCGGTCGGTAGTTCTTAAGTAGAGTTTTATCTCCCCTTTTTAAAGAACAATAATACCACCACGCTTCCGCGCCACGCCTCCAGTGTAGTTCCGTTATGGATGACAACATTAAAAAGCTTACTAACTCTTCTTAGCTAACTCTTTAAGGACTGGAGTGCCGCAGACTTTTAGAACTTCAGTCGTAATGCCGCTTTGTTGTGGAGCTTTGTTGTTTCTAAGCTGTTCCTGAGCCGCCCTAATCTCACTTTGGTCAACGTCCGGGATATCCTCGGTGAAGTGGCGCGTCAGTTTGGCTCTTGGATCTTCGGTTATGAGGGATGTGGGCCTAGCCGCATGTGACGTGTAGAGTTGTCCATAAAACAATTCGGCTTCTGCTGAGATCTCTGGTTTGGAGGTGACTATTTTACCATCTGCAGTTTTTAGTCTCGTCAGATGGCTCTTTGCAAGCTGACGCGCAAAAACTAACAAACGACCCTTTATTCTGCTCAATCGCAAGCTCAATGCTGCGTGTGCTGGAGCGACGAAGGTCACGTCTAGTCATCTTCCGTATCAGCTCGTTTAGAGATCTTGCATCTGACGACGATATTTGGGTAGATGGTATCTCTCGTCTTTTCTTCATAAGTTCCAGAGTCTCAGGCAAAAGTTTGGACTCTCTAGTTTTGTTCTGCGGGGTCTTCAACAAGTTGTTGGTTATTATGTCAACGTCGCCTGTGGTTTTGCACCGAATCGAATCTATTTTAAAGTTCCAGATGAAACTTGTCGGATCCTATCGTAGCTTGGGACTGTAAAGGTCTAAGAGTACAATTTTTCGGCCTTGTAATTTTTATTTAGAGTGCCTCTAACAAGTCTGTGATCACTGCCGGTATTGAAACTATTGATCACTGAGACATCTCTCAATATGTTTCGTCTATCTGCCATAATAAAATCTATCTCATTCCTAGTCACAGCGTCGGGACTTCGCCAGGTCCACCTTCTAAGGGAACTCTTCTTGTAGAACGAGTTCATCAAAAAGAGCCCTTCCATTTCGAAAAAGTTTACCAGCATTTGTCCCTTGTGATTTTGCTGACTCAAGCCATAAGGGCCGATTCTAGATTTGTCGCGTTTTTGTACTCCCACTTTGGCGTTAAAATCCCCCATCACAACGTTGTAGTTAGCCTTGGTGGTGTTATGAAGGGCCTTGGTGATATCTTCATATGTGGCTTCGGCTTCTTCATCAGAGTGAGACGAGGTTGGCGCATACACCTGCACCACCTCCAGATAATATCTGTTGGTAAGCTTTAGGACAAGGTATGCTACCCGAGTCGAAACACTACTGATTTCCACAACGTTGTGTATGAACGATTTGTTGACCAGAAAACCAACACTGCCTTGGAAAAGGTCATTACCTTCTCGAAAGTAGAATAAGTTTCCTGACTCCAGGGTCAGCGTGTCCTCACCCTGTCTACGGACTTCTGATAAACCCAGTATATGCCGGTTTATGTGACTTAGTTCTTCTTCGAGTTCTACGAGGTGATGATCCAACCTCATCGTGCGTCCATTGTACGTTGCCAAATGTAGTCGTCGTTTATGGTAGCCGTTTGTCGTAACCAGGAGATTCTTAGCACCCTCTACCCCACCGTTATACCGACCGCTACCGTAGCTGGGAACAGTGTGGCTGCCGGGAACTGAGTTCCGTTTTTTTCCTGCCTTCACCATATTGGGTTTTGCCCATTGTCACTACGCTGGTCAGACGGGTTGGTGACCGCAGTTAATTCAGACTACTACCGGATATTACTGCTGCCCAACATCAGTCTGTGTTTGGGGTTGAGAAATAAGACCCCTTTTACCTCTAAGTCGCCTTTTACGACATCCCAGGAAGATAGGGAGTGGTCCAATTCTGTTCTGCCGGAACCACACGGTAAAAATAAATAGTAAAATGTTATTATATTCACTAATATTATATAAAATAGATATTATATATGAACAGCCCCTGCAAACACGCACCTGCGTTGGCACGTGGTGTTTTTGTCAAGTAATAAGCCGTAAACAACATCTGCAAGATGCACCTGCATTGCTGGTGATGGGTGGGATGGACAGACAAGCTACCTTAATGAGCTCTGTCTGCCCCTCCAACAGGCATTCTTGTTCAGTCCGCCACACTTGTCGCATCACGTAATGTGCGAAGTAAAGAATATAATTTTATTTGTGACCGTCATGCTGCTGAAACCGAATGGATATTCAGTATTGAAAAACATTTCACTTAAGTACAAATGATTATGTAAATTGTTTGTAGAAGATTATATTTTATTGAGTGTTTTTAATTATGTATTTTTTGTTATAAATGTTATAATATAAATGTTAAATTAACATTACTTAGTAATGCCTAGCTGAGAGTTTTAGCTCTTTGTGGCCTTTAGCTGGACTAGTCATTATCGTCCTTAAGTACGTATAATTGTTCTTCTGGCAGCTTTAAATAGCTTACGAATCTTAGAAATACTTTAAGGCTTATTTGTGTTTTTAACTTGAAACTTAGATTTAATTTATATCTAGTAAAAATTGTGATAATTTTGAAAACATTCAAAAGAGCGATTGCTGGAAAGTTTCTTTAACCGTTTCTACTTTCTAGAACGCCACTTCGATTCTGAAACGGAACTAGTTTATGGATATTTCATATTCATTTTTAAAACTTACTTCAGACTTTTATTTATATATCCTATTCTCATAATACCTACCTACATTATCATATCTATATATCGTGAAATCTAACAAGTGCATAGGGGGGGTATACCATGTGAAGCGTTAAGGACCTTAATTCTGTGATGGGATTTAAATATCGGTAGTAACTCCCGAGATAAATATGTATGCTCCTGCATTATCATATATCTCTACCCAGGGAAATGGTGTACACGGCCGAAAGTGGTAGATAGGGGTTGGTTTGTAGATGTTCGGAAAAATATCCTAAAGTCGGAAAATGTTCAGGTTTCCGAACAATCAGCAAATTTCCTATTGTACCTAAAACAGTAAAGCGACAGCCCTGCAACAGCTGATTTCATTCATAATTACTATGACCGTTGACCCTAAAATACCAGGCGAAATAATACAAATACAGGTAGATAAAAACGGCCCAACTCTTTGAAAACGGCTGCAACTCTGACTCACATGTATACTCAACATACTCATACACAACTTAAATTGAAAGAAATAGCAAGGTTTCATTTATCTCTTCCTTGAATTATGAAGGGTTCTGGATAATTAAAATTATTATTTATCTTTTTTTGTGTACTCAAGTAATGTATGTGATTTGGCGATATTATCAAATAGGTAACTATTATCAAACATTTAAAAAAATATTATTCTAATGCCTACTTGCTAATTTTTATTTTTAACTCCTAGATACCTAAGTCGAATACAAACTAATTTTATTATTCATATTCATTTATTTTGCTCAAAACGTGGTACAGTAAGGTCTTAATATAATTTATGGCACAATTCACATTTTGCTGAGATCTCAGCATGCAAAATTGTTTGATCATATTTATCCAGGTCATTGACATAATTTACATCTTTTTTAGGTATATTAAAATTACATACAATTCACACACAATTTAACAAATAAGTTAATTTCAACAATATTACATATTAAATTTAAGATCATATTGGCATCACATTTTAATTTAATAGATTCTATTATATAACAAATTAACTTTAAATATCATTTCAAATGTCAATCTTATCATTTTGTTATATCTATATTTTTAAATTTATGGAATAACAATTATCGATGTCAATCTTAATTTGTTATGTCAATATGTTTTAAATTTATGAACTCATTTACGGAATAAAAACATTTTTGTACTAGCCAATTTCGTAATTTTATTTTAAATACGTTTATAGGCAGTTCTGTAAGAGTATTGGGTAATTTATTATATAAAGTTATAGACATTGCGTAACTGTTTTTTAAAAATGTCGTCGTAGAACATACTGGCACTTTTAACTTATTTGGATATCTGGTTAAGAAAGGACAATTATTGATTTTCTTTTTGAATAAGCGTAAATTAAGCTTTACAAATACGCAGACTTAAATATATACAGGCTAGGTAGACTCAGTATCTTTAGTTTTACAAACAGTGGCTTATATGTCTGCAAAGGCCCTACACCACATATAGGTCGAACACATTTCTTCTGTAAAATAAAAACCCTATTTATTTCTTAGGAGTTTCCCCATATAATAAGACCATAGCGCAATGCAGACGCAACGTATCCGTGATATGCGATTTCAGCAGTTTTTTGATCTGTTGTTAATTTTAACCTATGCAATGCATAAGCAAAACCATTTAGTTTAGCAGTTACCTTATGTGTGTGAGATTTCCAATCAAGATTATTATCTATATTTAATCCTAAGAAATTTGCTGTTTTCTCTTCATGGATGGTTTTATGTTCATGAGTAATATTTAGTTTTATTTGTCTTCCATTTGTGTTAAAAAATTGTACATATTTTGTTTTGTCCATATTTATAGTTAAATGATTTTGTTCCATCCATCGTGATATGTCAATAATTGTATTATTTATGTAATTTTCGAACGTTTTAATGTCTGAGGTTTTTATTATCGTGGATATGTCATCGGGACATTTACGTTTTGTAAGGAAGATCATTAATATAAATCAAAAATAAAAATAAATAAATATTAGACATAACTATCCATAAACACTATGAAATTATGCATTTCTTTACAAGTAATCACTAATTACAACAGACAAACAATACAATCCTACGTTTAATCTCATCTCACTGCGAAATATCATCAAAATCAGTTCAAAAAACTAAACTTAGGAGTATTTACGTACTAAGACTGCATAAATGAGAACTAGAATTTTCGAATAAGGGCAAATATGCTGACACCGGCAAATTACCCTGAGCACCTGAGATAGCAAGATGTTTTCGCTCTTAAATTATGAAGGGTTCTCGAAAATTAATTTGCGTATTTTCGTGTACTACCAGAGTACTGGTACTGCTCAAGTAATGTATGAGATTACCCCTCAGTTTCTATGTACCTTTTTATGTTCTTTGCTCACAGAATCTTAGGCTTTAGTTCTCCATGCAGACTAAGTGCCGGCGGACGTAGATACTATCAACAACATGTTATTAAACATTTGAAAAAATATTATTTGATACCTACTTGCTATTTGCATTTTTTTACTCCTACATAGGTATTATTCAAATAAAGTCAAAAACTAGTTTTTATGTCCGAATGACTATGAAATCGTCAATTTCATTACAATAAAACACTAATTACAACCAACAATAAAAAACCTCACAATAAATAAACAACATAAATACTTCCTGCCTATCACCCACTTCATCTCAGCGCGAAACATCACTAAAATCATCGTAAACTAAAATTTACGTACCAGGGTTGCATAAACAAGAGCTATTATTTTCAAATAAGGTCAAAAAAAAGCGAAAGCGGTATCCTAATTTTCAGGGAGTCCCCTTTCGTTACGAATGTTACCAGCTCAAAATAAAATATATGGAAAATTAGAAGTAGGTAAGTCTTTGTGTAATGTGTTAAGGTACGGTACTTTTTTAAATAGTATTTTTTTTAAAGTACCTAAATTGTTAATTAAGTAGGTAAGTAGATTGTTGCGTCCATCACAGGAAATGCTTGCATTCAACGTGGCTGCGTTGCAAATCTAGCGCTTGATCTACTCCATCGCCAGAGAGTTTACAGTTTCCCAATATTTGATGAATTAATATCACGTTTGGCATCACATCTAAGCGCTTATTTCCTAGTCTTGTTCTGTGTTTGACATATTTGGGTTAGACATACACAACTAACTTTTACCTAATTAAGCCAAGCATTAGCAAGCACCTATAAAACTACGTCTTGTGGAGTCAGTTGAAGCGTGCTCAAATGTAAAAAATACCAATTTAATGCATTAAAAAATAGTACAGTTTCAGAATATTCTTATTTAATTATTATTTTACGTAATTTTTTTTTGTAGCATGTCTTTTCTCAGCTTTTTTAATTTTTGTTGATTTTGGAAAATCGGCATATGCTCAATTATAAGCTTTTGAGGAATCGCTACAATAGGATGTGTAGGGATGCAAAACGACGCCATATCCATAAATCCGTAGAAGACGGTAATCCAGCAAAGGTCTGGACTTTTCTAAAGTCACTAGGAGTTGTTAAATCTAATCATTCTCCTATTCCTAATGAAATTTATATGAATGTCCTCAATCAACATTTTTCTTCTAAGGTTATCATAGATGATACCAAAAAATAGATGATGATACCAAGAAAGAGAGATGCGATTCGAAGACGCTGTGCTGTGACTCGTTCGGCTGTTGAGAAGCTCACAAAGATCTGGAAAGACCGTAGGATAACCTAAGCCATTAAGACCCGGCTTATGAAAAGTCTCGTCTTCCCGATCTTTCTATATAGAGCTGAGACGTGTTCGTTGAGGCTGGAGGAGCGGAGGAAAATTGATGCACTAGAAATGTGGTGCTGGAGGCGGTTGTTAAGGATCCCGTGGACAGCTCACCGGACCAACGTATCGATTTTAGGAGAACTTAAGATAAAGGAAAGACTATCGTCGACTGTCGACGTCGTTACTCGCAAAGAGGACTCAATGGAGCGTCTGGTAGTACAAGGTAGAATGGATGGCAAGGGGCCAGGTGGTCAGACCTCATAAAGTCCACCACACAATCCACCATGACTGAATGCTATCGCAATGCTTGCAAGAGAAACAAATGGAGATGCATTGCTTGAGCCGGCACTCAAGAGTTAAGACCTACCGTAACCACGACAACTCTGCCAAGAGTGTCCGACTGATAAGAATATATATAGACTAGTACATACATACATACATATACATATATAATAGTGTATATATATTTATATATATTCTTAAATAATTATTTATTTATGTATAGTATTATGTAATTGTATATATTGTATTTAATATTATCTTTTTATATAAATTTTGTTAAAGATGTACGATTGATTATAATTATTATCTACCTTATTTTTAATGCACACATTACCTTTTATTATGTTTTTATTTTAAATCCTTCACCCAACGGTTATCTGGGAGAGGTCGCTTTATAGCGATAAGATCGCCATTTGTTTTTTTTTCTATGTTCCTATTGTTTTTGTTATATTATGTGCAATAAAGTATATTATCATTATTACCAAGTAACCTAAAATCGACGAACTTCCATACAAAATTCCAAACGACCAAAGCAAAATGATTTGTTTAAATGATTTTTTAGTGCTCACCCAATTCATAACAGAAATCTCTGTGCGCAATTTCTAGTCTCTAGACCAAGTACCAAGTGGGCTGTGGGTTGATATGTCTGTCAGTCAGTCAGTCAGTTTATACTTTTATATAGGTACCTCTATAGGGAAAATATGTAACTACTACCCAGCAAATTGCGCCATGCATATAGCTTGCGGAAGTAACGATGGATTCGCCACTCACCCTCCTTCTCTCATTTAAACAAAAGCGTTTTCTTAAATTTCTTCCTATGCTTAGGGCGTTGAACTTTGCCAAAATGCTCATTAGGCGTCACAAAAGCCTGCGTGGAGTGTGACACACCATACCCTCTCGCCGTCATCTTTTCATGTTGAACTATATATGAAGTATGCACCCAGTATTACATAGTAATTTATTTTATTTTAATATTAAATAGCATTTTTATTAGCTTTTGAGCAATTGAAGACAGTCTTTTATTTTCCACGCGAAATGCGTTACCATGAACTCCAAAACTGGCCATGAGAACGAAAAAGAAAAGGGTTTGTACAGCGGCTACTCCATCCACATATAATGTGGATTTTTGCAACATCAGGGGTTTTCACGCAAATCTTAACGCAGTCCACCACCATCTCGAGACTGCGCAGCCGACCATTCTTTTTTTAGCCCGGCCGAACTATCATACCTTCACTATCCCGGCTACAAACTCGAACACAATTTTATGAGTCGTGCCGGTGTATGTATGTTCGTCCGTGAGGATATCTGCTGTCGCCGCCTTAATAGCCTTGAAGAGGATATTGTGGGTGCGCGTAGATTACGGCGGCCACACTCGTATCTATGCGTGCCTATACAGGTCTTATAGCGGTGACACGGACGTAACTCGATTCTTCACGCACCTGAGTTTGACGACTGACAAAATTCTAGAGCAATATCCCACAGCAGAACTAGTTATTTTGGTAAACTTTAACGCCCACCATCGCGAGTGGCTCAGTTCTCGAACCAATAACTATGCTGGGATATCTGCTCATGAATTTGCTCTGACCTATGGATTCTCTCAGCTGTTACTTTCTCCAACGAGAATACCAGATAAAGAGGAACATACGAGCTCCTTACTGGACCTTCTGCTGACTACTCGTCCGGACGGATACTACGTCTCAGTGGATGCACCTCTTGGCTCCTCTGACCACTGTCTCATTTGGACTCAAATGTCATGCTTACAACCCGATCTATCTGGGCCAACTAATTGGCGTCGTGTGTGGCACTATAAGTCGGCAGACTGGGATGGATTGCGAGAATTTTACGCATCGTACCCGTGGAGGCAGATCTGCTTGAACTAAGAAGATCCTGACGTCTGCGCAGCCGCAGTCACTGAGACAATCCTTGCTGGTATGGAATGCTAAAATCCTAACCCGCGAGTAGCTGCCGGCGTCAAAAACCGACCGTGGTTTAATAGGTCTTGCAGAAAAGCTAAAATTCTTAAGCAAAATGCATATAAGGCTTGGACCACGGCTGGTAATAATAAGGATTCCAATATTTCTGAGTTAAAACGCAAATATAATGCTGCCTCGAGGTTCAGTAAGAAAGCAACTGCCAGAGCAAAATTCCAATTCATCGGCAAAATAGGTGGGCGACTTGCGGGCTATACTTCTGGGAGTCGTGTTTTCTGGTCGCTTGCCAAAGCTGCCGAAGGGAACTTTTGCCAGTCGTCGTTACCACCACTGCGAAAGACCGATGGTAACTTGGCCTATAGTGCTAAAGTGAAAGCCGATCCACTGGGCAGTCTCTTTGCCTCGAACTCAAACATGAACGATGAAGGCGCTGTACCACCTACTTTACCGTGGTGCGGTAAGACCATGCCGGAAATCTCCATAACGGACCGGGAGGTCCGGCGGGCGTTGCTTTCTATAGACGTTCATAAGTCAAGTGGGCCAGACGGTATACCAACAGTGGTGCTTAAGCAGTGTGCTCCTGAGTTATGTCCTGTACTCACGCGCCTCTTCGCGCTTTCCTACCACACTAGGCAATTTCCGTCTTCATGGAAGACTGCGAATGTGCACCCGGTGCCCAAAAAGGGCGATAGATCAGATCCATCGAATTACAGGCCTATCGCTATTACCTTGTGGCGTCCCATAACGCCATTTATTATATTAAAAATATTAAATAAATATTCCACAAGCAAACCCGAATAAAAAAGTTAGCTTGTGAAATGCAAACCTGTTGGGCTCACTGTACACCGATACCAATATCGGTCGATGGAAACCATGCCCCCGCGTAACTAGAAAGGTGACGCGCTGACTAGTCGATATACCGCTCCTAAGGCGAATGCACGCTCTAATTCGGCTATCTTTCCCGCGCTTTAGATACTCATATGCTTATTTTTCATATAACTATTATTTCATTTCCCTATCGCTATTTCATCACTTTTAATCTGTGACTTTCTCTTGTGCTTTCTTGACTGTAAAACCTTTCTTGGGCTTACCTGTGTTCGTGTATACGTTTTCTTCTGTAATTCTGTACCAGAGGATTTCAAATAAATAACTGTAAGTGTTCTACCGATTTTTATTACAACGAACTGAACCTGGTAGACCCACAACCTCTCTCCTCTCTAAGGTGATAGAGCGTGTGATCAACACACAGCTTCTAAGATAACGAACAAAAAAAGCATTACGAACCTTCCAATCATCTCCTCTTATATTTTGTTCCTTTACTACACACATTGTAACTAGTACAATCGAAGTTTTATTGGAGTTGCTTGAGTGTGTCATGCTCTCTCAAAGTGTCTCTGCGGTGGTGGCGTGTGTGTCGGGTCGTTACGTTCCCTAAAACATGGTTGAGCGAAGCGATGGCTGATTCATGTGTCATACTCGTGAACGGGTGCCGCCTGTGGAGGCTGGTCTGCTCTTGCAAACTTCTTTGTATTCTTAGTATTTAGTCTTACTTTTTTGTTTTGTTTATTAATACTGTAAAACATTGATTATTTCTTAGATACATAAACTGTCCTTTGTTTATATTAGATACTTTTTTATGTTGTGCTTGTGCTTTATATTTCATGTTTTTTTTATGTTTGTAATGGAAAGTGTCCTTTTATGATAGGGAGGGCATTTTCCAATATTTTAATTGGACGCTGTAAGAGAAAGGGAGAAAAGACATTTCTTTGCTGAGTTTCTTGCCGGTTCTTCTCAGTACAAGGTCTCCCGTCCTGTAGACTTACGAACCGATGGCGTAGTGACATTCATAAGTGCTCAATTATTGTAGCCTAAACTGAATAAATTATATTGAATTTGAATTTGAATTTGATACCTAGAAGTACACGATGTGGTCAGTGACCGTCAATATGTCTTTCGCCACGGTCGCTCGACTGGTGACCTTCTAGTTTATCTCACACACCGATGGGCACTATCCATTAAGAGTCAGGGGGAGGCATTGGCACATGCCAATGCTACATAGCCTGGATATAGCGAAGGCGTTCGATCGGGTCTGGCACCGGGGTCTTCTATCGAAGTTGCCATCTTACGGAGTTCCCGAGGGTTTGTGCAAATGGGTGGCTAGCTTTTTGTCCGGCAGACGCATACGAACCGTAGTTGACGGTAGTTGCTCTGATAGCATGGACATTAATGCTGGGACACCAGCAAGGCTCTGTGCTGTCTCCTACGCTGTTTCTACTGCATATCAATGACATGTTAGACATCAACAACATACATTACTATGCAGATGAAAGTACTGGAGACGCTTTTTACACGGGTCGTGCAAACATCCCTCGTTCCGTTGTGGAGGAAAACCGAGGAGAATTTGTGTCTCAAATCGAGACTGCCCAAGGTCTCTGACTGGAGACGGGTAAACTTGGTCCGATTCAACCCTACAAAGACACAAGTGTGCGCATTCACCGCTGAGAAAACTCCATTCACTGTAGTCCCACAATTCCAGAACACTCCCCTCTCCATCTCCAAGAGCGTTGGGATCCTTGGTGTCGACATCTCCAGCGATATTCAGTTCCGAGATCATTTACAAGATAAGGTGCAGCTGGTGTCCAAAAAACTTGGTCAAACAGAGCGAAGCAGTACTTCACGTCGGGGCAAAGGTTGTTACTTTACAAGTCGCAAGTTCGGCCCCATATGGAGTACTGCTACCATCTCTGGGCAGGTGCACCAGCTTGGCCCTTTTGACTCGGTTCAACGACGGGCTGTGAGAATTGTCGACGATTCCAAACTCACTTGCGGTATCGAGCCCTTAAGTCTGAGGAGAGACTTCGCCTCCCTGTGTGTGTTCTACCGCTTGTACAATGGGATGTGTTCTGAGGAATTGTTCGAAATGATGCCCACGGCTACTTTCTACTATCGCACCGCTCGCCATCGGTAGGGAATTCATTCTCACACTTTAGAACCTAAATGGTCGCGTATAGTGCGGTTTCAGAGAAACTACCACCCGCGAACGCTTAAGTTGTGGAATGAGCTCCCTGCCAAGGTTTTCTGCAAGGACTACAGTATGGAGTTCTTCAAGAAAGAAGTTATTAGATTTCTAAAGGGTCGGTAACGCGCAAGTGATACCCCTGGTGTTGCAAGCGTCCATAGGCTACGGTGACCGCTTACCATCAGGCGGACCGTAAGCTCGTTTGCCACCTTAGTGGTATACAAAAAAAAAAAAAAAAAACTAGCACCTGAGGCAGATATTTGATAAGCGGAAAGAAAGGATTAAGTCGGTTATCAGCAGCTAAGGGGAAACAAAGAGTTACGATCCTGCACGAATTACTGAACCCGTCTGTTTCGTCCCTTTGCAGATAACAACTATCAGCAGCCATCTAAAATCTTAAAGACATCTACACAATATGTTTCCCATACCGTAAGTGACAAAGTTGCGGAACTTAATTTTGCATATTATTTTTAAGGGCGGCTCATTAGCCATTTCTTATTTTATCGGCTAAAGTAGCCTATTGCTCTTACAACCTTTTCCTATCGAATTTAATACGTATGGCATAATATTTCCGATATCGAATTTCTTTTATAACAATGTAACTTACTAATGCAGGCGTAAGAGGAGCAACGATGGCGCCTATTCTTCCCATCATGGAGGAGAACGCGAACAGGCTGTGGCGGTGCTCGGTGGGGTAGAGCTCCGTCGTGTACACGTACACCGATGTCATCACCATGGCGATGCTGTACTTCCCTATCAAATACAGAGTCAATGACACTGCGAAAAACTCTGAAACAAACATGATAAAAATATCCCTTAATTGACAATAATGAACCAAAAACATATTTCCTAGTACCTAATCCAATAACAGATTATGATACAAGTGAACTAAGTTGATCATTACACACGAGGCTAAATTGCAACCCGGTTATGGAACCGAAGGGTTTTATGATCAATGCTTAGGTATATTATACGACGGGCACAAGAAATGTTAGAAATAAGTAAAACGGGGAAAACAACAAATGCACTATAATATTCTCCATAAGTTGCTTTCAAAAAATTGTAAAAATAAGTGCAATGTAAACACATTATCTCTGAAGACAATATTACACAGAAATTTAAATTTAAATTTTAATTAATGAAGGTTTCCGTACCAACATCTATAAAATTGAGTAAAAAAATCACGTATATTGTATGGGAGCCCCCTTAAATATTTATTTTTTTCTGTTTTTTAGTATTTGTTGTTATAGCGGCAATAGAAATACATCTTCTGTGAAAATTTAAACTGTCTCACTATAACGGTTCTTGAGATACAGCCTGGTGACAGACGGACGGACGGACGGACAGCGATGCCTTAGTAATAGGGTTCCTAATTACCTTTCAGGTACGGAACCCTATAAAACTGGTGATTTATAGGGTACTTGCATTTTCCCGCGACTTTGTCCGCGTTGACAAAGAAAAAGAAAGGTTTTAATTGTTTTTGGTTTTGCATACAATAATAAATCCTACTTCGCAGAAAGATGAAGATGCCTACAGTCTCTCTAATTATCTTCAACACAAATTTTCAAAAATGTTTGACAAAACAGCGTTATCTGCTTTTTTTGCTTTTTACCACTAATATTGCTTATTAGTGGTAAAAACCATTTCTTAAATATTCAACATTATATTCATTAAATTATATTACACTTAGATATAGTATATTATTTGAAAGTAACTTTGTTGAGTGGGTTTTGAATGGAGCAATTTACTAAAGAAACTTATTTTATTTAAATAATGATTTAATTTCAAGTAGTTATGGTCGGTGAAGTGTTAATTTGTGTTAAGACGAACAAATAACAGGCGATAATTGATTCGTAATACCACATCTAATTCCGTGAAAATAATAAAAATTCGTATCAAAGAAACATTTAGAACAGAATTATTTTATTATTTGTCTAAGTTGTTTTTTTAAATTCTACTTAAGCTGTCAACTTATTAATCGTTTCATCAGGAAGAAGTCCACTGCTTCCCGAACGCTGCCCATCCGAGCTGGATTTTGTATTTAACTTCTTTCTTAAAGTTTGATCTACTTGACTGGACTACTTGCCCTATAAATGTGTATTCGTCAACAAGTTCCAAAGTAACGTTCCCAACATCTACCGGTATATACGAGTGTCTAAAGCCCTTAAAGCTGTCTTACATCAACAGCTTATTAATAAGTTTGTTTATAATTATCACTTTATTAGCCATTTACAATCAGGTTTTGAAGTTGGACAGAGCACGAGCACTGCACTGTTTGAAGTAACGGAGGATATACACATGGTGGCATGGAGTAAGGTTTGGTATCTGTCTTAGTAATTATTGATTTTTCAAATGTTTTCAACACTGAAGACCTTGATCTTAATCACCATCTCGTCATCTTTAAGCTGGTTCTCTATATTTATGCCGATTTTTTTTTTCTGGCGCAGCTAGTAGCGGGAAAGTGCTAGTCAGTTTTCATAGTTACAAAAACTACCAACTACTGAGTTGTTTGCCAGCTCTTCTCAGACAGATTCGTAACCGTTTCCAAAGTTAATTCTAGTAAAGGTTCGAAAAGTTAAATTGACGACTCCGGTGCTGTTCAATTAGTTGTAATTTTTTTTTTATTTGCACACAATTTAAAAGAAACTGCCACAAAGAAATAGTTTCAGTTACTATATTCAGCAACGACTAACGTTTCGTTAGCTGAAATCTTTGGATATAGAAACACTTTTTCTTACATCCTTAGTATTTTATATTGTTTTTTTATAAATTACTACCTTCAGCCCGCGGCTCCGAACACGCTACATTCAGTTATCAGTTCAAATTCAAATTTAAATTTAAAGAATATTTATTACGGATTCAAAAACAATTAACTGATCCGATCGAATCTACTCAAAGTAATCCTTAAAAATTTTTGCCTGATGTCCCTTATTTCTTTTTCTTTAATTATTAACTAATTTTAATGTATATTTAATAATGTAATGATATTTTTTAATTTTTTATCCTCTCTTCAATAATTATTAATAAAAATAATAATTATTAATTAATTCAAAATCAAGTAATGTTAAATGTTATTTTAGCCATAAATACACATAATATCCATTATATTGACGAAATTAATTTAAAATAAATATACAACTAATATTACTCTATAGATTTATTGTAAAATTACATTAATATACCCTCTAATTATATTATGTTAAAATTTAGATTTCACCTTGCCGATTACCTCACTGGATTCGTGTCTGTCTTGCGGCGTCGCTGAAAATCAGCGCTGTGGTAGCCTCACCGCTGCCCCAGTTGATGCTGAGACGGGGTCCGTTTTTGTCATCGCATCGCACGACAATATGTACCGCTACTCCTATATTATATTGCCTATTTGTGTCTGTTTTGTGTTTCGTTTAGTTTGTAGGCACTAATGTTTTGTAGATGCTTGTCTTGTTATTGTCTGTGTTGTGATGCCAAGTAAAGAACTGTCTATGTCTATGTCTATGATTAACCGATAATAAATGATTATATTTTCTGAATAAAAACACTCACCATCTGGCATAAAAATGTATCCAATTTGACAAGCTCCGCAGACCCAGAAAGCTGTTATTAACACTGGCTTTCTGCCAATTTTCCCCATTAGAAACACTGCGGTCCAATACCCAGGAATTTCGACCGCTGATACTGCAATGTAGTTAAGGTATCTATTTCCAGACAAATTTACTGAGTTTATCGACAATCCATAGTAAATCAACGTATTCGTGATCCACCACACTGGCGACACCAAGCATCGTATCAATATCGGCTTGTGACGAAACACTTGCACTATCAACCATGGCTCCTTGGCTTTTTGAATCTCTTCTAACGCTTTCTTTTTCTTTTCTTCCTCGGCGTTATTTCTTAGAGCTTTTAGGCTCATTTCAGACAGTTGTTTCTTGTTAACACGAGCAACGTTCTTAAGTACTGCTTCGGATTCCTCATATCTTCCTTTGCTCATGTACCAGCGCACAGAATCAGAAATTAACCAAAAGTAAGACAAAGTGAGAAGTTGCGGTATGTAAAGAGCAAGAGTAAGGTTTCTCCAATTTGGCACTCCCCAAGCGATGAGTCCTAAAGTTATTTGCCCCACGGAGAAGAACGTGTTCATAGTCGCTCCGGCTGCGACACGCAGATCAGGCCCCACTAATTCCATCACTGGTTGAATAATAAAGTTTTATAAGATAAATCGATTAAATAAAAATTTAGGAAATTCGCATACATCACAACTTACACAAAATATAAGCACAAGAGAAGACTCCAGAACCAAAAGTTGCTTCCGCGACTTCGGAGATGAGAAAACCGGCATAAGTATCGGCCCAGTAGCGCGTGATGCCGAGCCAGCCCGTGTTGAATGCGTTGATGGCAAGCGCGGTGCGTCGGCCCCAGCGGTCCGAGACATAGCCCGTGATGGGCAGCGCGGCCAGCACGCCCGCCGTGCGGACCGAGCCGATCAGCGACCGCCGCCACTCGTCACACGCCAGCCCGTACTACGCACAATACAATTTGTTATTAAATTCAAGTACATTATGAAGTAACAAGTAGTAAGAAGTTACAAGCAACAATAACACAGTTTATTTAAGACATAATTTATAAATATATACTAAATGATTCATCAACGGCTGCAATAAAAATAATTTTGCGACATTCTTTCGCCAGGGGGGTGAAATAGGGCGTCGTATGAGAACCCCTTGCTTAAAGTTAAATCTACAAAAAATGGTATCTAGCCAGCCTTTTGATTTCAAATAAGAAATGACGTGTTTCAACATTTTTAGCCACTAGTGTGACATCGCGTGACCACAGTGCAGGGAGTGCAGTATGACCACCCCTCTTAAATTTAAAACTCACCTCCCCTCTATTATGATCCCGTTACCGCTAGTAATGAACATGCAGTGCGCGAATATACGCGTCATTTCCTTATAAGTGTTACTAGTAATGAATAACTCGATAGTTGTATGCAGTTTCCGAGATTTGACGTGACCATAAATCACACCAGGCGCGTAGCCAGGATTTGTATTCGGGGGGGGGATAAACAGTGCCAGCCTGAGGCTGGTTGGCAAGTAGAATAGACACGTTTTAAATTGCGGTAAAATGGGTTGCGTTGCGACATTTCACGGCGCACACTAGAACACCGGGCTTTAACATTAACGCGAGCGTAGCGAGTGCGAAATTTTTCGATTCTGATTGTTATAGGTCAATCAATCAATGCTTAAGTGTGTGCACAATAATTCTTACTTAAGTGTGTGCACAATAATTCGTACTTAAGTGTGTGCACAATAATTCTTACTTAAGCATGATGTTGTAATGATTATTATTCATTTGCAAAATTTTAAAAATTCTAGAGAATTTTACCTTACTAATATCATAATGATTATTTTATTGTACCTATTAACCTTTATGATTACTACGATGTTGTATGAAAACCTAGTAATTCTTGCATAATTATTACAGATTTAAAAAATGATTTCTTTTCTTAAAATTAAATATACTATAAATATTAACCTTCTGTTGTGTGAGACCGTAAATCTGCGCACAACTGCTGCAGGATCCACATTCACATTCCTAAGAATACTCAGTAGCGCCAACCCCGTAAGACGTTGGTTCAACATTTAGGTAATTCCATCTGGCGATTTTTTAACATTTAGTAGAAGAATTTTTAGCGGTTCGCGTTTCATTAGCTGTTGGTAGCAATATCATAGTAAAATCTAATGTCGACTTTTAGCGTTTCTTTTGAGCGGTTTTGCTACGAAATGTTGCTACCAAAAACCAAGGGAGGTGGGGTGGAGGAGGGAGGAGTATTTTGCGCTACTTTTTGACAGCTGTCAAAAGTGAATCATTTGAGAAAAATATTTATGACATTGTTTTTTTTTAAAGAGAAGTTTATTTTTGCATTACGAACTATATATCTTTGTTATTCCCTTGTTTGGTATTTAGTTCTTTCGGCAACCTTGCCGACAACGCGAGGCTTGCGTGCGGCACTTGTAGGTATCGGACGGAAACGTTCAGCGACACGAGCCGATCGCGACACCCGCCGAAGTAAACCAAAAGGGACCGACCGACACAACGCGAGTGTTTCTTCATAAGCAAAGTAAATACACAGATCCTTGTCTGTCCGGGCCAGTCCGGGGCAAGGTTCGAATGCGCCGAATAGGTGCATCTGAATATTTGAAATTTCAAGGATTTCGGGGGGGATACGACACCCAAATCCCCCCTTCTGTATACGCGCATAAATGATACGCAAAAACGCTGCATGTGAATTGAGCTGTTGACTTAAATTTATTCTAAAGATTTTTTTGCGATAGTTCTGTGAATAATATTAGAATAAGTATAGGTCAATGGCTTAATCCACTTCTTCTTAATAGTATTCATATTTCTTAGAGGAAAGAAACGTTTTTTAATTTTGTCAAAACGGGTCTGTTTCGTGATAAGATTGTCTTCACATGGGGTAGCCATACTTTTCGTCACATGGGGTAGCCATACTTTTCGTCACATGGGGTAGCCATACTTTTCGTCACATGAGGTAGCCATATTTTTACAGAGAAATGAAATGATAACTATATTCCCTACCCTAGTGAATTAGGGGATAGAAGTTGGTATAGGAATTCCAATATTTTGTACATAAATTTGAATTTTAAAAACTTGTGTCAAAGAGCAACTAAAAGATATATTGTTTTGTTTGGGTTTTAAAGAACTCTTTTCAGGCTCAAGTAAAATATTAAAGCTACCTACAACTTAAGATTGAACGGTGACCAGTTTTGACCAAGTGCCCAACAAATTAAATAAGTACACAATAGTTAGCAATTTTGTTAGCTTGCTTATTTATGAATCCACGTAAATTTGCTAAAAATAACCAAACTAATGTCAAATTATGTAAACCAATTCGGCTTGAATACTTTAGTATTCAACAAACTCTATATTTGGCCCTTACAAAATTATCAGTTCTTCGTTTGTTTATGTGTTGATTAGAAATAAACTCGAAATTTAGGGTTCAAAAAGTTCGTTCCATTTTCAATGATTCATGGAATTTTATAGCAGTGAAAAACACACCTAAAACATTTTTTCACTGCTATAACATTTCATTTTTTACAATTCAATATTAGAGAGCGGTCCGCAATGTCTTAGCCGGCCGCTCGGGCGGTTGAATATGTAATTTAAAAATAGAAAAAAAACTTTTTGAACCCAAACATCGATAACTAAAGAGATAACTCTTCAAGTTTTATTTAAATTTCGGACAAGCACAACAACCAGAATGCGCCAATAAATTTAAAAAAAAAGAAAAAAAGAAATCGACATTTGAACGCGGCGCTGTTAGTGTTTTAATTTACATGCATGTTTAAGAAAAACACTTTACAAGCCTTGGCCACAACTGAGCATAACCGGACTCTTTCTTGCGTGCCTCGGCTACGTCTTGGACCGCATACTCACGATCGCCCGGTTTTGCTGCAGTTATGTACTATTATTACTATTAAAGTATATAGAGTACCTATTTCAAAATAACATCGCTATGGAGCGCTGGGAAGATATAAATGTCAGTAACGACTTAAAGCATAACACTTACGTCATATACGACGGTATCCGTGTTCTCGTAGACATATTGTTGACAGGAGATCGTCATGTCTTGGTCGAAGTTGTCCGCGGGACATGAGTCGGGCGCGCCGCTGACGACGAGCGTTGCGTTCGCAAACCGCTCGCAGCTTTCAAAAGCGGATGTGCTTGAGCCGGGGATGGCGTTCAGGATCCACGAGGGCGCGAACTGGGGCCGTTCGTCTACTGGGTCACATCCCTCTATATAGCATCTGTAATTGTTATCGAAGATTTTTATACAGGTTGAAGTGTTGGTTACCCGTACAGATCCGTACAGATCAGTGCCGTTCAGTTACTAGATGTATTATTCCATAATAGCGTAAATATTATATTTGGTATAAATACTATTTTGTTTCCCAACATTTCGACCAACTTACACCGTAGTGGTCACGGGAGGAGTGTTGTCAGATATCGTCGCAGTCGGAAAGTACGAGCAGACCTTAATAACGTTTTAAAATATAGCGCTATATTGTGTTGTGTATCGTTATAATCAATTTGTATTGTTGTTATAGCGCTATCATAACGTTATAATAACAATACTGTCATAGAAACATAACGAAATAAAAACGAAATAATTCAAAGGTAGATAACGTTATGAATAAAGTTGTTGCGCTGTTGCCTTTTTCTGGTACCTACGTCTCGTCACTATACTGCACTAAATGCCTGCTGTGTTCACAACTCACGCGCGCGATGCGTGAAAGCACTAAAAGCAAAGCGATGGATGGATGACTTTAGCGAGGAGAAATGTGAGCGCAAGAGATAACGTTATGATAGCGGTATTTGTAAAGTTACGCTGTGCATAGCGCTATGGAGCCAAGATATAATAACGTTATAGCCATCTAACGTTTAGGAATTATAACGTTATAAGGCGTCTTTCACAACTTTATGATGAATAGCGATAAAAGGATAACAACGTTATATCAAGCCCTGAGTACGAGGATAGTGCGAGAAGCGGTTCAAATCAAAAATAAAAAAAAAATTAACAAAAACAACCGCTTTAAAAAGGTGCACTAAAAAGGTAACAATAATTACTTATTTCCAAAACTCTAATCTGAATTACAGTTTCAAGTTGGTTTCATAAAAGTGAAGTGTGTTTGGTGTACACAGACACCATCTTCAAACTGTAATTGAGTTTTTTGGAAATAAGTAATTATCTTTACCTTTTTAGTGCATCTTTTTGAAGCATGTTGTTTTTTTTTTTTTTGATTAAATGTTTTTATTTTTTAATTTTGAGTGACAAACTGCTTTTTCGTACACTAAAAACATTGATACTCCTAACAAAATTTTATACAATCAACATAAAAGGCGTTTCACCAGTTCCAAATTAATATCAATTATATTTTTTGATCAAAAGATTAAGTTTCAAATTCACTACATTATTCTGAGACCACCTCATACCCTTTTAAATAAAATATTTGCAAATCCGTCTTTAAATATGACGCAGCTAAGAAAAAAATAACAAAAAAATATAAACATCCAAATTAAGAACCTCCTCCTTTTTCGGAGTCAGTTAAAAATCGGCCAAGGGCGAGTGAAACTTGCGCAATGAGGGTTCCGTACCAAACACCATTTGCGTAATTTGCAAACACAAACAAAAAAAAATCCAAGAACTGACCAAGCCCGACGTTGCTTAACTTTAATATCGTTTTCAACAAACAAATGTGTTACTGTTTCTATTAATAATAAGCTAAATGGCGCTATAATGTTAATATTTGTTGTTATAATTTAAAGCTCACACACACTATAGCTGCAAGATAGAAGCTAGTATGTGTTAGTGTTCATCTTAATAATAAGATAAAAGCTATAACGTTATTATTTGTTTTTATACTTTATAGCTCACACACACTATAGCTGCAAGATTGAAGCTAGTGTTTATTACTCTTCATCTTAATAATAAGCTAAAAGCTATAACGTTATTATTTGTTGTTATACTTTAGAGCTCACATACACTATAGCTGTAAGATTAAACCTAGTATGTGTTACTGTTTTCACGATCAAGCAACTATGTTATTAAGAGTTTATAAACAGTTACAACATTTTTTTGTTGAAAACGATTCAAAGTTAAGCAAAGCGTGGTCTGTGATTGGATGAGTGACCGCTTGGTTTTTGTTTGTGTTCGCAAATTACTTAGTTATTATTTAGAGTTTGAAATTTGTAAATATTAGTGTTTTTACGACAGAGCAAAAACAACGAAAATGTGTTTCTTGTATTGAATATGTAATTATATCCTTAATTTTTAACTTTTTATTAATTGTTAGATAATCCTCCATTATAACACATACCTGCTACTAATTTTCGTAAAAGAGATAGAGCCTTTTAATGGCTGGGCAGACAGACAGCGTAGGCTTAGTTATAGCTATAGGGCTCCGTTGGCACCCTTTAAGTACGGAACCCTCAAAAGTACAAAAACTTTAACCGTGAAGATGAATACACATTATTGTAGCATGTGTGGGCTTTGCGAAATGTACTTCCTCACGTTGACCGCATAATTACATATTAAGTCACACGTGTAACTTACTTACTCCTACCTATGTCACGTTAAGTTTAATCAGTAAGTTAGAATTAGCAATTTTCGTAAAGTTATTATAATCTTGCAATCGTATGGATCGTCAACTAGACTCTATTATTATTTAATTAGTAAAACTTAAATATAGATTTTTAAACTTATGACAACGAAAAATTACTTAGTCTATTTGCCGCTTCAACCGTTTTTGGAAATCTTTTTATTTAGCCGGAAAATTTGTTAAAGGGTAAATTTCAACAAGTCGCTTTTTTCTTTCATTTCGGTGGATTTTTTTGTTTTTAAGTTTTTTTTAATTTTAACTGTGGTTTATTGACTTCTTGACTGTATTCATAATAGCTTTTAATAACATTAAAATATCTTAATAAACTTATATCTTAATATAAGTGTTTAAAAATTGAATGTCACCGAATTGAGACAGTCGTTCACCGAAATGAAATAACTAGCTACCGAAATTAAAATTCACCGATACCGTATACAGTCAGGCCTATATTATTAACTACTGAGCATACGTCGTTGGCCGTGTGGTTCCGGCAGAACAGAATTGGACCACTCCCTATCTTCCTGGGATGTAGTAAAAGGCGACTTAGAGGTAAAAGGGTCTTATTTCTCAACCCCAAACACAGACTGATGTTGGGCAGCAGCAACATCCGGTAGTAGTCTGAATTAACTGCGGTCACCAACCCGTCTGCCCAGCGTGGTGACTATGGGCAAAACCCTATATGGTGAAGACAGGAAAAAAACGGCCCTCAGTTCCCGGCAGCCACACAATTCCCGGCTACGGTAGCGGTCGGTATAACAGTGGGATAGATGGTGCTAGGAATCTCCGGGTTACGACAAACGGCTTCAATAAACGACGACTATATTTGGCAACGTACAATGGACGCACGATGAGGTTGGATCATCACCTCGTAGAACTCTAAGAAGAACTAAGTCACATAAACTTGCACTGGGTTTATCTGACTTGCATGTACTGGGTGAGGACACGCTGTCCCTGGGGTCAGGAAACTTATTCTACTTTCGAGAAGGTGATAACCCTTCCCAAGGCGGTGATGGTTTTCTGGTCAAAAAATCGCTCATAAACAAAGTTGTTGAAATCAGTAGTGTTTCGACTCGGGTAGCATACCTTGTCCTAAAGCTCACCAACAAATACTCTCTGAAGATGGTACAGGTGTATGCGCCAACCTCGTCTCACTCTGATGAAGAAGCTGAAGCCACATATGAAGATATCACCAATGCCATTCATAACACCACCAAGGCTAACTACAACGTTGTGATGGGAGATTTTAACGTCAAAGTGGGAGTACAAGAACGCAACGAATCTAGAATCGGCCCTTATGGCTTGGGTCAGCGAAATCACAGGGGACAAATGCTCGTAAACTTTTTCGAAATGGAAGGGCTCTTTTTGATGAACTCGTTCTACAAGAAGAGCTCCCATAGAAGGTGGACATGGCGAAGTCCCGACGCTGTGACCAGGAATGAGATAGATTTTATTATGGCAGATAGACGGAACATATTTAGAGATGTCTCAGTGATCAATAGTTTCAATACCGGCAGTGATCACAGACTTGTTAGAGGCACTCTAAATAAAAATTACAAGGCCGAAAAATTGTACTCTTAGACCTTTACAGTCCCAAGCTACGATAGGATCCGACAAGTTTTACCTGGAACTTCAAAATAAAACCACAGGAGACGATGATATAATGACCAACAACTTTGTGAACACGGTAAAAGAAATGGGACGCAAATTCTACCCACCGCAGAACAAAACTAGAGAGTCCAAACTTTTGCCTGAGACTCTGGAACTTATGAGGAAAAGACGAGAGATACCATCTACCCAAAGATCTTCGTCAGATGCAAGATCTCTAAACGGGCTGATACAGAAGATGACTAGACGTGACCTTCGACGCTCCAGCACACGCAGCATTGAGCTTGCGATTGAGCAGAATAAAGGATCGAAAGTCTTTGCGCGTCAGCTTGCAAAAAGCCATCTGACGAGACTAAAAACTGCAGGGCAAAATAGCCTCTAAACCAGAGATCTTAGCAGGAGCCGAATTGTTTTATGGACAACTCTACAAGTCACATGCGGCTAGGCCCACATCCCTCATAACCGAAGATCCAAGAGCCAAACTGACGCGCCACTTCACCGAGGATATCCCGGACGTTGACCAAAGTGAGATAAGGGCGGCTCTGGAACAGCTTAGAAATAACAAAGCTCCAGGCGATGACGGCATTATGACTGAGCTTCTTAAAGTCTGCGGCACTCCAGTCCTTAAAGAGTTAGTAAAGCTTTTAATGTTGTACTCCATAACGGAACTACACCGGAAGCGTGGCGCGGAAGCGTGGTGGTATTGTTCTTTAAAAAGGGAGATAAAACTATACTTAAGAATTACTGACCGATACCCCTTCAAAGCCACGTATATAAGCTGTTCTCTAGAGTCGTCACGAATCGTCTCGCTGGAAGACTTGACGAGTAACCTAACCACTAGAACAGGCAGGGTTTCGAAAAGGTTTCAGTACCGTAGATCACATTCATACTGCATGGCAGATTATACAAATAACTCAAGAGTTTAATTTTGCGTTTGTGGATTACGAGAAAGCCTTTGACTCCATCGAAATCTGGGCTGTGCTAGATTCTCTGCAGCGATGTCGTATAGACTGGCGATATATTGAGGTGCTGCGATGTCTTTAGAACGCTGCTACGATGACGGTCTAGTTCCAGGACCATAGGACAAGTGCCATTCCGCTGCGTAGAGGTGTAAGACAGGGGGACGTTATATCCCCGAAACTGTTCACCAATGCGCTAGAAGATGTCTTCAAAACCTTGGACAGGGCTGGGCGGAGCATAAACATAAACGGCGAATACATCGCACACCTAAGGTTTGCCGACGACATCGTTATTATGGCAGAGTCATTGGAAGAACTAAGCGAAATTTTGCACTCCCTAGATGAATCCTCTCGACGAGTGGGCCTTGGCATGAATTTGGATAAGACAAAAGTCATGTTCAACCAACACATCGTACCAATTCCAGTATATGTCGCGGGTACCTTACTCGAAGTTGTCCACGATTATGTGTACCTTGGACAAAAAATCCAACTGGGCCGCAACAATTTTCAGAAGGAAGCCGACAGGAGGATCCAGCTGGGGTGGGCAGCATTTGGTTAACTTCGTCAAGTCTTCACGTCGTCTATACCGCAAAGTCTAAAGACAAAAGTCTTTGATCAGTGCGTCCTACCAGTCATGGCTTACGCCGCCGTAACGTGGACACTTACAGCAGGGCTAATCCACAAGTTCAAGGTCGCACAGCGCGCAATGGAGCGAGTTATGCTTGGAGTGTCTCTAAGGGATCGAATCCGAAATGAGGATATCCGGAAGAGAACCAAAGTTGCCGACATAGCTCGCAGAATTAGCAAGCTGAAGTGGCAGTGGGCTGGCCACGTCTGTCGGAGGACCGCTGGCCGATGGAGCAGACGTGTCCTAGAGTGGAGACCGCGTATGGGAAGGCGAAGCGTGGGACACCCTCCAGCCCGGTGGACCGTCGACCTTAAAAAGGTGGCTGGTGGTGGCTTGATGCGGAAGGCAGAGGACCGGGATTAATGGCGCACCATAGAGGAGGCTTATGCCCAGTGGTCCAATGTAGGCAGATATGAATGATACGCTTACTTCAACAAAACACCTTACCTAAATTGCAACGGGTCAGGAAGGTTCCCTGATTTTTGGCTTAGTGATAGCTTTTAGAACGGCAAAGGACATAGGATACTTATTATCCCGATCGAAAGTTCCCATGGGACTTTTTTTCACGTAGACAATACGACGAGAAACTATTTGTTTACATTTCAACAGATCAGCGAGTAGATTTTTAGCCCAGAGATAGCTATAGGTACTATGTATCTTTCTAGTCTAGAGTATTAACTTAGAATTCTCACCGTGATAACCGTATTCTGGGTGGGCAAAGCTGCTGTTAAAAGCTAGTATCGTATAAAAGTACAGGTCGTGGAAAAACATATTGTAAAATATTATTTCCTGGGACAAGTGATTTTTTACTTGCCAGTTATTAAACTGGGTAGCTGTTAGTATAAAATTACTCTGTGATAATACTATAACAATTCAAGATTAAAATAAAAGTAGCCATATACCTAAATAGCCAATATTTTTTGTTGTTCGAGGGAAATTATAATAAAAACTGTTGTGAGGACAGCTACCGAAATGAAAAATTCGGGGCTTCAACATTTTTTTTTCTAAGCTGGATTCCTAATCAACAAATATAATTCTTGCCTCGAACAGGTAACCACCTCCTTAACATAGAAAAAAAATATTAGAACTTAAGAGTATCGGATTACAGCGCGCTCCATACAACAGGATTTTTCTCCTCTGATGAATATCCATCCCTCAAACTCAATGTTTTTTGTTTTAAAAAGACCATACAACTAATATCTAGGTCTGTGGTGTTTCAGTTTTACGTTAAATTGTGTAGTTCTAAAATTATTAAAGTGCAAAAACTTGTAATTTATGGTCAAAACAGCTGCAACTTCGTGCTTATTATACACTATAACAAAAACGTTTCCGAAAATGTTAAAGCACTACAGACCTAGATAATATAGTAAATTTTCTAAATAAAAAAACTTTACTGTCATTCTTAATAAATTAAATGAATAAACACAATAATTCGAAACACATAAATCATTAGTCAAATTTGCAAAAATCGAATTCTATCATGATGCTGGCTTGCTTGACAAACACGGGGGGCTTGAGACGGGGGAGACGAGGCAAGATAGCAGCCGAAATCAGTCGCGGGACATCCGTAAGCGAATCTTCACTTGTATTGCGTTTGACGTAAGTAGGTAGGTACCTAAGGAAACAATTACGAAAATATCACTGTTGCATTTTTCGTTGCGCAGCAAGTTGATTAGATTTTTTGACCTTTAACGTAGGTATTTAGCGTAATCTATATAAATAAAAATGAATCGCAAAATTTGTTGCTAAGCGCGAAACTCGAAGACGGCTGGACCAATTCGGGTAATTTTTTGTTGTGTTTGATAGTGTTAAGGCAAGGTTTTTATAAAAGAAAAACGGTCGAGTGCGAGTCGTACTCGCACTTTAAGGGTAAACTGATTTTAATGAAATTTTGGTAAGTTGTTATGCACAATTTTTTATTTAAAACATTAATTGTATTTTAGTTTATTTGTATTATTGATAGTTTTTTTAAAAGAGTAACTATCGAGTTTCTTGCCGGATTCTTCTCGGTAGAAATCAACAACACTGTGAACCGGCGGGAAGGTGGGAGGGTTCAAAAAATAATATTTTATAACTTTGACGATTTAAAAGTGATTGTAAAATCCTTATTTGAATAAACCATTTTGACTTTGATATGACTTGACATGTCGGGGAAGGTTTCTGAATTAGTACCCTTTCACAATAGGTTGGTGCGGCAATTGTTTTAAAAAAAGAAACACGGTTCACCGGGTCAGCTAGTAATACCTATAAAGAGCACTGCCTAGAGCGTGCAAAATAATAGTAGGTAATAAAACTAAAAGTGTTTACATTTGATTTGCAATTTATTGACCCTCGATCAGACAGGATCATGAGTAAATTACACTTATATAATACTAGCTTTTGCCCGCGTTACCTATTGGTGTAGAATTTCAACAACTCCTCACTTATAGAAAAAAAACCGACTAACACTTGACGTTTGCAAGTAGCTTATGTCCTTCGGGACTCAAACTATCTCCATGCCAAATTTGACCGCAGTTCCTTCCGCCCTGAATTCGGTTATAGATGTAAGATTTCAACGGAAACTCCTTAATTATAAAAAAACCGACTTACACTTGACGTTTTCAAGTAGCCTATGTCCTTTCTCGGGAGTCAAACTATCTCCATGCTAAATTTTATTTTAATCAGTACAGATGTTTAAGCGTGAAGAGGTACAAACAGACAGATTTACTTTCGCATTTATAATATTAGTATGAATTTTTATAATGAATACATACCTATTTAAAAATTTGCCGTATGATACCTATTTTTCAAAATAATTGTACCTACATCTACCTACTGTGAACAATGTGTCACTAAGATTGAAAGTATAAAAAGAGATTTCCCATTATTCGTATCCTAAGTAAAAAGAATAGAACAGTAGGTATTTAATTTTTTTTAATATTAAAAAATAAATTAAATATTATATATTAAAAATCGGCAAACAAGCCGACGGTCCGCCTGATGGTAAGCGGTCACCATAGCCTATGGACGGTTGTAACATTTCCATAATACAACCTTCTTTTACTCTAATATCGGCCAGTAAAGAATGTTCTAAATCGTAAACAAAAGAAGGCATTATTAGTCATTGCTATTTAAAATTGAAAGTTGTATTAAAATAGAAATTATATTAGGTTATATAGGTATTTTCATTTTAAACTGAATTTGACTAATGATAAATAAAATATAATAAAATTATTAAAATTTCTATATTATTATTAAAAAATAAATTATTAATGTGGCAAACTGCATTGTGTATTTTTTCCGTAAATATTTATTGTATTTTAATTTAATTATATATTTTAAAATGAATATACAACTAAATATTCTGTGAATATTTCAAGTGTCTACCTCTTGCCGTTATCAAAATCGAGCAAATAAATCACGTTTGTTGTATGGGAGCCCCCTTTTATATTTATTATTATTTGTTTTTTAGTATTTGTTGTTATAGCGGCAACAAAAATACATCTTCTGTGAAAATTTCAACTGTCTGTCACGGTTCATAAGATACTGCCTGGTGCAGACGGACGGACAGTGGAGTCTTAGTAATAGGGTCCCGTTTTTAACCGTTTGGGTACAAAACCCTAAAAAACTGAGCAAAAAATATTTTTCTATCGGTAGGCCTCCTTACTGGTAGGCGCTCCGTACTGGTAGGCGCTCCGTAATGGTAGGCGCTCCGTACTGGTAGGCGCTCCGTACTGGTAGGCGCTCCGTACTGGTAGGCGCTCCTTACTGGTAGGCGCTCCGTACTGGTAGGCGCTCCGTACTGGTAGGCGCTCCGTACTGGTAGGCGCTCCGTACTGGTATGCGCTCCGTACTGGTAGGCGCTCCGTACCGGTAGGCGCTCCTTACTAAGTATCTTCTAAGATATTGATTTGAATTATTTCATAATTTAAGGAAAATTATTTTTGTTTGATTGGATAAAATAACTCAGCATCGGTCGATAATTAAAAAGATGCCTCTTAATAAGCGGTAAATAATGTCCGAGACCGAAAGACGAAAGACGAAAGACGAAAGACGAAAGACGAAAGACGAAAGACGCCGCGCTCGAAGCATTTACAGGACTCAAATTATAAATCTCAATGCCACGTAAGAAACAGTACTAATTGTTACAAAAAATGGAAGTACCTCTGCATTAAAAACTAAGTAAAAAGTAATAAATTTTACCGAATACCATTTAATTATGTTTTCTTTTACTTATATTTTACCAAAAGTTGGTTTTGTTTGGCACGTCGCGGTAAAGCTGTAAAAAATGAAGTTTTTAAGTCAACGCAATAAAAACGTAATTTCCGTATTGATAGTACAAGTTTGTCATCGTCTTGTGTAACTAGAAATAAAGTTATTATGATCCATCAGGTATCTTCTGGTAGGATGCACCTATGAATTCTTATTTGGTCTTGAAATGTACTTACCTTAAATTATACATATGATAAATTAAGTATACACTGTCAAATAAATAATATTTTTGTATTTTCCGACTCTGCTCTCACATTAACCATCAAATCACATTAAGATAAACCCATAACCTTTGTATGCATATATGTAGCGAGAATAAAAAGTTATTAGATGAAACAAGTGCGAACCTTGTGTGATTGCAAACTAATAATCTGTAACAAGATTTTTGTGAAACTTTTACATTTTTAACTTTCTGACGTGTAAGCTTTTCTTTGAAAGCTTTTTACGATAGGTGATCTTTAGAAAAAGGGTCTAATAGACTGACAGACAGAAAGACAGAGAGACAAACGAAAAAGAAAAGAAATTATATAGTCCCGTTTTCTCTTTTTGATGTACCAAACCAAAAACCAATGGCTGGTCTCTTCATTTCATTAAAACTCTTTAAAAGATATAGATAAACACTAAGAAGGATATCGTGGGAAGTGAATTTTCCAGATCACAGTATATTGTTATTTACCTGGTATTTATTCTTCCGGTCGTGAAGACATACTCGCTGGCCGCCCACCCCGCGAATATCACCACGATGACCGACAACACCAGTGTACGGAACTGGTACAGTCCGAATTGGCCAATCTCTTGTATCAAGATTGTGTCTAGGTTTACGGAATTGCTATTGTTTTCATTCCCCTTTTCAACGTTTTTAGTATCCGGTGTTGACATCTTGGCTAGTACACTCCAGTAGGTGTCTGTAGTCGGGACCAGGACGTGTCTGTAGTCGGGACCAGGACGTGGTGTCCTCCTGTCTTCAGTTAGATGAATAAGTTTCCTTTGTAATTTTATCAATTTCACTGTTTATGTATTTATAGCGTGCATGATAAAGAATGGAGATTAGTTTATTATTGAAATGCATTTTAGTACTTAAAATAACGTCTAGGTGTTAGTGATGGTAACGCAACGCCCCAAGGTCTGAGCCGAGTCAGCATTACTCAGGTCGGACGTAATTCCGCTGTGTCACTTGCTTGAATAAATTGGAAAACAGGTTGTTTTATTATAGTTTTATAGCGTTTCCGTATCTTATCCAAACGCTTTGTCGAAACACGTTGTTGTAGACTGGACTATACTTTTTAATTTTAGTAATGGTTATGTAAAATTCCCTGGTATTTATCTATTTTTTCTATATCTGTTTTTTACTTGTAAACTGTAAAGTGTAAATTTAGCAAAATTCGTGTGTGTTTTGATTTGAATAAAATTGTTTTAATTTTATTTGATTTCAATTCGTTTTATGAATGACGCTCTTAAAAAGTTAAGCAATTCAGTGTAAGTTTTAACAAACGAAAATTTAAAATTAAAATTTATCGCTGTATATATAAATAGTACTACAGCGATAAAGGATCAAGATACAATTTCCAAACAACATTGGTATATAAGGAGATGACACGGCCCGGAAATCGTACCTAACACAAACCAACTGTTTCTTACACTATATATCAGGTGGCACCCGTCATGTACAAGTAACATGTCTTAAATATCCATAGTCAGAAAAACGGTTATTTACTGCGGTAATACTACACTTACAAAAACAGGATTTCGTTCGACATATGGCATTCGTTCGACATATGGCATTCGTTCGACATATGGCATTCGTTCGACATATGGCATTCGTTCGAAATATGGCATTCGTTCGACATAGTATGGCATGGTGGCTGTTAGTAGCTAGATGAGAAAAGTAAAGGACCGCGAGATATGGCTCTCTATGGAAGAGTATATAACCTAAATATACTGAAATAATGATGATGATGATCAACTCTTTTTTCACACAGGGGACAAAATGTATGGAAATACATCTTCCTTTTTCTTTTTTCCTTCTTTAGACCTGATAACCCGAAAAACTAGGTCGCGAGAAGCAATATTACTACAATTCTTCCTCCGAGAACGCAAGACCACATACCCGTCTTTTTGCAATAGGCTCCTGGATCGTAAAAACTGGGCCAACGTAGGCCTTAAGAAAAATTGCATGGACTTACCCAATTTTGGCGATAGATTTGTATAACATTTTTGTCTGAATATGTGGTGTGGTGTCTGAATATGTGGTGTGGTGTCTGTATATGTGTAGGTTTTTTTCACGCAAACCGAATTTAATTATAAATTATCACAATCAAAACAATGTACATACGCCGCGACCTGTCAAAGGATTATATGTGACTGACTGAGATGCCGGTCCACCCAGAGTAGCGACAATCCTATTAACCTTGTCACGCGCCGCGGTCCAAATTAATAAATCTTTACTAAACAGCTCCCGTAGTACATTGGGGAAAGTAGTACAAAAGATGGTCTCTGCGTAAGCAGGTTCTCAATAGGCCATGCTTAGGTTGTGTGTCAGACCAACTAGCCATGCTTTACAATAAAAAGTACCAAAATATAACCGAATCAGAACCTTTTCAAAACCTGAATTTGAACACCTATCTATCATAACGATAATTTAAACTCCTGTGGAGTTCAAGTGTCTTTTTGCTCCGAGAGCTTATTGCATTCAAAAAACTAAAGAATGACCTGAAATAAAATCTAAAACCAGGAAACTACCATTCTAGGACCAAGAAGCATATATAAAAACCTTGGCTCCGAAAAAATGTTACTTGGGCTTCGACATATGGTATTCGTTCGACCAGCCAAAATACTGCATCCAACAGTGGCTCGTTGAAGATGCATAGATCTAAATCATCATTTATTTAATTTACTTACATAGCCATCCAGATCAAATATGGCGCACTTTCTGACCAAAAACTTTTAGAAAACAAAATATATCTCTGCGCAATTTTAACCATATTTATACTTCACCAATTTCAACAATCCATTGTATATTATTACGTAATTAAGAATTACGATAACAACATTGCAAAATGATTTTTTTTATGTATATTTAATTTCAAAATATTTATAGTAAATTTACATTTATCATACAGTGTTTGTTTACAAAATATTTCAGTGTCAATAGTCTGAGTCGGAGTCTTGGCGGTCATCGGGCTTGATGATCCCCAGCCGGGTCGCGAGCGCGGCGACGTTGGCGCGGACCTCCTCCTGCACCAGGTTGAACGACATGGCCAGCAGCGCGATCCCGAACAGCAGGTACAGCGAGCACAGCGCGATCGAGTGCACCGCCGCCGCAGCATCGCGCTCGCCAGACCCCGGCCCGGTCTGACCCTGCGCCCATCAGACACACGTTATCAACTGTCTTACAATGTTAACATCTAATCAAACTCTTCTAAACAGTCACTTGTCATAGGTCTTTACCTATGAAGTTGCCGGTTATTAGAAATGTAATTTTTCTATGGTTCGATAATTAATTTTATTTTAAAAACATGGGATTATATTTTTAAATCCAGTGATTTGTTTATTGGTTAGTGTTTTGTTTTTATCAAATTTTATTATTTTCTTCTGTATGGACACGTTAAATTCGAACGACATATACGAAGCGAACACTACTTACTATTGATATGGCTTATTATTGATATGAACGATTCCGGTCTGGAAATATTGTCTATACAAATGAACACCGTGGTCGCCTGGAAACTATGGTCGACAATGACGAATTAAAATAAAACAAATATTTAAGGGTGCATGGAAGCCCCATGCAACAAACGTGATTTTTTTGCCGTTTTTATAGATAATGGTACGGAGCCCTTCGTGCGCGAGTCCGACTCGCACTTGGCCGATTTTAGGGTAAAATTGCACTTTAGGGACTTTCGTCAAAAATGAGGGGAATTTTTTTTTTACAATTAATAGCTATTTTGGGGCCTACAAATTAATAAAATAGGGGCGGAAAACAATTTTTTTTTTTTCAATAAATACCTATTTTGGGAATTTTAGAAATCTTGTTAGGGCACCCTAACACAGCCGGGTTAGGTTAGAAGGTTAAGGCAGAAGCGAAGTGAAGCAAGCTCATGCCCTAGCCTTCGTGGTTATTTTTTTTATTTCTACCCAGAAATCTTTTCAGGGCACCCCCAAAATAGCAATTTATTGAAAAAAATAAAAAATGTTTTTGAAATACCTAACTCAAATAAATAAATTTTAGATTTTTCGACCTTACGTCAATGACTGATAGGTACAATAGTGGGTAGGTTGTGTTATGATATTTGTTTAGTCTGGCGTGACGTATAAAGGTAGAAAAAGTTGATAAAAAACTAATTCGTCATAGAATGTATAGTTTGGAATGAAATAGCTGTTACGTATGGTAGTTACCTGAGCTGGGACAAAGTCTCCAAATCCGATGGTGGTTAGGGTAATGAAGCAAAAGTAGGCGGCATCGAGGTAGGGCCAGCCCTCCCAGCGCTTGAAGAGAAAGGTACCAGCCACGATATATGATGCAACCAGGAACACGCACAGCCAAATCGGTACTGGTTTCAGCTACACAAAGCATAATACAAAGCATATTAGTGTAAGTATGTACGAGTGAGCACTTCCACAGACACATATTGTGCTTAGAATAGTAATGTAAGTATGTACGAGTGAGCACTTCCACAGACACATATTGTGCTTAGAATAGTAATGTATGTAGTAATACCTCCTCTTTAGCCTCTGTTGCCACTGAGAACAGCTCAGACTGTCGGGAACCCCAAGCTGAAAAAAACAAGAATAATATAATTAGTTGCACAACTACATGGAAAGCGCTTAATAGGCTCAGGTCCCATGTCGGTCGCTGTAAGCAGAGCATGGCCAGATGGGGATTGCTCCTAAACCACTCAACCCAATGCGACTGCAATACAGTGTCACAATCTATGGGGCACCTGTTGGCATGCCCCTTATGCCCGCACTCCTGCTCTGAGCTGCGAGACGCTACGCCCAGGGACCTTAGACAAGGTACAATTGAAAAATCATGCAGCATCGCTATAGAGAGATCGTTTTCGAAACAATTGTGGTAGGCTTACTACACATGTATCAAAAACGCTGTATCGTAGGCGTCGGCTGGAAAACTCTACATTTTCTGTGCCAATTATCGAAAATCGCTTATGTTTTTGTTTTTACTATATAATATGGTGTTTCTTTTTTATTTAATTTGAAAATTCTACACTGGGCTGCAAGTGAAGTTATAACAGTTTTTAAATTGAATTTTCTCCTAAACTATTAAACTTAGAGACTTGAAATAAAAACAACACTTAGAACAGTTAAAAAAGATTTTTTTGAACATAAGTTTATTTTACTTAACTTAATGTTTTTAACACAAATGAAACATAAAAACAAAAAGTAACCATTTTCACTGAATGGCAGAAACTTAAAAAACCCTGAAAAAGGTGATAAAATACTATTACCTTGCAAATCCGCTAAAAAAAATTCAGTAGCACTCACGTGGAGAAGTACACCATCCACATGTAGGAGTGCACCACCCTCCCTCCCTCCTTATGTGGACAATGCGATGTGATCACCAAAAATTGATTTTTGGGGAAGGTATAGCGCGCGACCAACTTGCGTCTCCTAAAGATGCCTCGTGTTGAGGCGAAAGACGTGTCGAGTTTTGTTATCAATTTGGTGGTGTAGTGATGTGGTGAAGTTGGCATCGTCCACATAAGGAGGAAGGGAGGGAGTTGCACTCCTGCATGTGGATGGTGTACTTCTGCACGTGAGTGCTACTGAATTGTTTTTAGCGGATTTGCAAGGTAATAATATTTTATCATAATAATGAATTTCCGCAAAGTAACGCCTGATTCTATCAATAACCTGAAAAAGGTGTTTGTAGTCTTAAAATCACCTTTTTAATAACTGGTGTTGCCTCCTCTGGCTCTGATCACAGCTTCACGTCTGTTTGGCATACTGAAGACGAGGTTTTGGAGACGATGTTGGGGGATATTCTCCCATTCTTTTATCAGGGCCTGTTTAAGATCATTGAGGGCGACAGGAGGTCGTCTGACCAGCCTTCCGAGCTCATCCCAAGCGTGTTCGATCGGGTTTAGATCAGGACTTCTTGATGGCCAGGCCATCAAGTTGATACCAACCTCCTAAATGTATTCTTGTACGACCAGCGCGGTGTGTGCCCGGGCGTTATCTTGCATTAGAATTGATCCATTACCCATATTTACCAGATATGGTCCTACATACACATTGAGGATCTCTTGAGCTTATCTCATCCCGGTCAGAGTGGCATTTTCTATGGCCACTAACTGTTTGCGACCTTCCGAAGAGATGCCAGCACATACGTGTGCAGAGTCCCCGCCGTATTGGACTCTTTCTGCAAAGCAGGCTTGAGCGTATCGCTCACCAGGCCGCCTGTAGACTTTTCGCCTTCCGTCAAGAGTGAATAATGAGAAACGTGACTCATCCATGAACAAGACTTTTGCCCATTCTTCTTCACCCCACTGTACGTGGTCACGAGCATACCTCAATCTGTTAACTCGATGCCCTGTCTCAAGTTTGGGACCATTTGCTGGCCTGTGGGGCTTCAGTTTTACCTCAGCAAGTCTTTTTCTGATCGTGTCTTCGCTAATGTAATTATCTCTCATCAGGAGAAGCTGCTGTTAGACCTGAACTGCAGTGTTAATTTCTCAAAATAGTGCTGGCAATATATCGGTCTTATTTAGCTGTAGTGCATCTGGGACGGCCATTACATGGTCTTCTGAGACGGTTTCCAGTTTCTTCGTACCTTTGTTTCACCTTGAAAACCGTTCTTAATGTCACACCCACCATTCTTGCAGTACGACGCATACTAATGCCTAGTTCCAGATGTGCCATAAATTTTGCACATTCTTCAGGTGAAAGAGGCATGATAATTAATTTTTACGAGCTGAAGATACCTTGGCTTATGAATTAAATCTAAATAATTAAAAAACAAATGCGAAAACAAAAGCTAAAAGTAAAAAAATTACAGCATTTGAGAAAGAAGCGTTTTTCTTTTTCGTTTATTTTTTCAGCCATCATTTAAAAGGAGGTTGTCAAAAAGGAGTTTTTATATACTAAAACTAAATTTTCTACATAATGCTTTTTATTTCAAGTGTCTAATTTAAATAGTACAGAAGTTATCGTCACGTTGATGAGTGTCATACCTTCTTTTGCAGGCCAGTGTATTGTTACTTTTTTTTTTTCATTTAACTAACTCGTCGTTGGTTTTAAAATTAAGAATATAGGTATTTATTGTATCGAATATTGAAATGTTTTTATGTTTATCTTTATAAAGTAGGTACCTAGTTTATCTTAAATATATTGTGCAAATATTAGATACTTACTTACGAGGAATCTGTTAAATTAGAAATTAGACTAATACTTATAACACAGATTTTAAATAACACCATCATATTTAATAATTACAAAATGTTGCGTATGATGTGAAAATATAACAATAATTAAGGATTCAATATAACTAATAAGCATCTTTATTTAGGTAGTTATATTTCTTCATATTAAAGACAAATAGATACCTATAATACAAATATTGAATACAAACATCACATTAAATGCCTAACTTACAAAATACTTAGAATCTTTAAAAATATAATAAATATCCACCATAGATTTCAAGCCGCCATTTGGAATCGCCAAACTTATCCGCAGGGTCTAGACGAACGCATGTTCAACGAAATTCAAAAAGAAATCGCGTTTGTAAAGTTGCAATATGGCTACTTTGGTTTCAGCGCTCCACAGTGGTTTGGTGATGGTACTGATAGCATAGAAAAGCAACAAAACTATGATATTTTTTTTTCGATCTATAGCAAGTGTTAATTTTATGTTCATACATTTTGTTCGATTCCGTTATTTTTTTCGTGACGCTAAATTTGAAAGGTCTAAGCCCCCTAGGCTGCCAACACCACTGCCTACTGGGCATCACGTATTGAAAGGGCCATCGACACGAAAAGAAGAAGTTGCACAACAGTACATCTTTCAACAAAAATGATGAATTAACAGAATAATTTATAATTAGACAGGCGCTAACATATAGAGTTATCCAATATTTGAACCCACATTTTTATTATGACAGAGGCGCTAACATATTAAGTTATCTAATATTTGTACTCACATTTTTAAAATGACACAGGCGCTAACATACCTGCCTGAGATTGACTTCGCTGAGGCACGGCCTCATCACTCCATTCATCTCTTTCTGGCGATGGAGACTGAAACCAATTAATTTATTTTTGAAGTGAAAACTTCTGTAGCGGCGTTGTGCACTTTTTTTGGTATGGGTAAAAAATGATAAACTCGCGTCAGGTCACGTGTCCTAATCGTGGAAATTCGTAAGATGGAAACCGTAATGCCACGCCTATTATAATTTTTTTTTGAAGTGAAAACTTCTTTAGCGGCGTTGTGCACTTTTTTTGGTATGGGTAAAAAATGATAAACTCGCGTCAGGTCACGTGTCCTAATCGTGGAAATTCGTAAGACGGAAACCGTAATGCCACGCCTATTATAATTATTTTTTTTCTATTATATGTGTTTTTCTCGTGGGGTTGCCTTACCACTTACATATTTCGATGGCTTAAGGGACGCCCCCCCATTTTTAGTATTCGCGATTATGAGTAGTACAGGGAGTTGGATATGGAATTTTAATTCTATGACAGATTGAGATGTCAAATATACTACGTCAAAAAAGTAAATAAACAAACATTATTATTTCTTGACAATGTCAAAGACATGTCTTGTGACATATTTGAGTGTTAAGCGCGAATCGTGTGTAAAGGTTTTCACTTCTGCCGGCACTCCCGGAGTGCAACTCGTTTTTTTATGTATATTTTGTTACAAGTTTATGATACACCAGAAGTGCCTTGCAGTTTCACCGCAGAAAACTCTACGTCCGTGCAATTACAACTCTCAAATGGGATAAGCCCAAATAATCTGTATATTTGTGCAAAAACTCAAATAGGTTTTATATACCCTGTATTCTACTGTAGAATCATTCGCTACGTTCTGGATTTAAAATAGCACCCTCGTCGTTAAAATATTATTTAGGTCCCTTGTAATACTATATACTATACTATTTCTAAACATGCTATTTTTTTGACGTTGAACAATAAAAGCGTAGTCCATTGAAATGTTACAATTTAAGGACTGAGTATTGCATTTCTTAGAGGACGCAATTTCATTTTTGGGACACATGTGGGGGTCAATAGAAGCTTAACCTTAAGTTTGAGGGATCGCCGCCCCTGTCATTCGGCCGCCATCTTGGAAAAAGGGGTGAAAACACTTTTTTCGCGATATCTCGGAATATATGCATCCTACAAAAATTCGTAAAGACATAATTTGTAGCTTATTGTTTTGCCTACAAATATGTTTATAAAACTTTTTGCCCTAAATTAAAAATTAAAGAAGTTATAAGCAAAAAAGTGAAAAATAAATTATGATAATTTTCTTTTGCTCTATAACTTTTTTTTTATACATTTTATAAAAAAAATACCTTAGACGAATCTTGTAGATAATCTTTTGAGGAAATTTTTCTCTGTAATTTTTTTTAATTTCATTCATTTAAAACGCTGTTACAGCGCTCCAAAGTTGACCGGGTTCGTCAATGCTCATGAGAATACGGTCAAAACGAAATGTTTAACTTATTTTTGATTTTGTTTTATTGTAAATATATTCTTAAAATTTTTTTGTTAAATTCGTACAACCTTACTTATTCCTTCCTAACTCTTTTATCCGCCACCTATGAGGTAGAGTCTGTAGGCGCGTTTTTTTAACGCGGTATCCCCAGTAGTCCTACTCCACGGACATCTTGCTTATAAGGTAATCCTCGACATCATAATATTTTCAATCACTTATTAGCTAGTTACTCTAATCTACTTTTCTTCGATGGTCCAGGCTGTGGCTCAGAATCTAAATCAACGTCAAATGTGAAAGTTCGAGGAATGACAGGAGTGATATACTCGGAGAGTGTGAAAACGAGCTGCATCTTGTGTTGGAGGCAGCAATGATAAATTAAATGAATTTTTAGTCACTGTCTTGGCAAATCGTTTATATCGCAAGCCGTCTAGTGAGTCGTCTTTGTTACCGCCGTATAAAGCTATGAAAAAACGTTCGCCAACAAGAGTGAGCAAAGATGGATCGACTTTCTCACTCAGGAATAGCGCGGTACCACCAGCTAATTCAGGATGTTTCTCCATAATTTTTATAAATTTTAATTTTATCGGCTGCTGATGTTGTATCACATCCTGAGAAAGCATGAAGAAACAGCAAATTCTGTGTTATTAGATCTCTATACATAAAACTTGAAGGGCTATATGACTGAGCAGATGTGCGCCCTTTTGAAGGTTTTGAAAAGTAAATGTTAGGCTGTTGTCTACCTAATGCCGTGAGCAATACAAGAATGTCAATGTCCTCTGCCACAATAATCACAGAATCATGAGATCGGGATGCAGTAAGTGCAGCAGCAACGATGATTGAATCTGCATCTGATTCAGCTTGGTCGACAGAAAAACCCACCTCTGAAAGAGCAGTTTTGAGAAGATCTATCAAGTTAGATTTGTTTTTACATTGCCAAGAAATTTTTCTTGTGATATTGTTAGTACGGTACTCTTATCAAACCTAATTTCTGTACATTGATGCTTTTTTGTGCGATGCAGACGTTTCCATGACTTTGTTCCTGCTATATCAGGATTTTCTGAATAACCATCATATATTATTGTTGCAGATAGTCCATAATGTTTTTGCACATACCGGACATACTTCTCAAGGATGTTGTTTAATGGCGAATTTCGATCCCAAACCACATTATGCAATAGAAAACCACCATCAATAACAAAATGACTTCTGTGAATGTTTTCAAAGGATTGGTCAAGTGGTGTAAAAGCATTAAACAAAGACGACTTTGTACCTTTCCTCATGCCATCCTCAGCAAATAATGCCAATGGAAAAGGTGCTAATTCCTACGCCAGATATTGTTTAATATCGCCAACTGTTTCTCTCGAAATACACATCCGTTGAAATAAAAGTAAGGGATTGATGACGACAGGAGATTTTTCTACTTCAATAGTGCTTGTCATAGCACTAAAGGGAATAACCTTTGATTTGCGCTTAAATGATAGTCCTTGAAAATTAGATCCAATAATGTTAGTTACTAAGCCTTCTCCTATTTCAGAAGCACGATGACAATTGACGATATCTGAAGCAACTTTTTCATTTGCTATACAAATCAATTCAGTGCGATCTATAGTAAAATCATGAGAAGAGAGCCAATAAACAATTTTTTCAAGGTCTTCATTGTCACGTTGGACACATGCATCTCTATAGTCTACGTGCTGTTCTGAAGTATCCATAGTGATGTTACAGTATTCTGTAATCTGCTCGCAAACATCTTGTAAGCGTATCATTCCAAGAGTCCATGATGCCAACGTGTTCTCAGTGATACCACGCCCGTATGTTAACCCTCCAGATGATTTAAACATTCTCATAAGAGTTTGCTCAATTATTTTGCTACATTATCCCGCTACTACATTTGTCAGTTCATCGAATAGTAAAACAGCCCTTAGCAGTGAACGAGTGGTATTCATCAGATGTCATTATTTGATCAAGCCTCAACATATCTTGCAGGTAAAGTTGACTTGACTTATTATACAAGAAATGTCCACTTGCATGAAAAATTGGAAGCATTTTCCTTATCGTTTCCAAATGAAGAGACCAATTTCCAGATCGTTCTGCTTTGATAAAATGTTTTAAGAGAGTGACTAATCTGTAGTATTGTATCCATAAGGTTGCAGTTGGTCCTTTGCTCTCCAGCATGGTCAAAGATTCTTCAAATTTGGTCGATATCTTCTTGAATAAAGGATTATTAAACGATTCTAAAACGTTAGTTCGATCAATATCAGTAATAACATCATCGAGGAAATCGCGTTCTTCATCTGTGAGTCCATAATTATTTTGCTTATAGACAAACGCACTAGCAAATGAGCACGCACAGCTCTACCATAAGCATGTCCAGATTTTATGTGCTGAACACAGTTATCTGCATAAATTAGTTTAAATATATCTTCAAGTCCACTGCCAGACATTATGTATCCAAATCCACCAATGAATGACATAAGCAAATGGAACCCACCCAATCGAACAACAACTTTTGAAAGATCTGAAGTAGGATCAGCCGCAGCAGTTATATCTCGAGCTTTCCAATATAAAGGTTGATCAAACGTTGCAATACACGTTTTTTGATTGGAAGCTTTACATTTCTCATTAAAAGCTGGAGTGATGTTAAAATTGTATTATAATCTGTTGGAGGAGCGTTTACAACAGTTGCTTCAATCATAAAGCTGTTCCATCCACCAATGTTTAAAGCACAAGACCATTTACCATATAGCCACATGAAGTCACAAGGACGAGGAACAATCTTTTTGGCTGGTGATGTGATATTTTCGATTAATGAAACATTTACTTTATCCAATCCAATTGTTTTGCCTTTTGAGTAGGACGCAAGAGGAGCTTACCCTAAAGTAGATTTAGCTGAAGTTGGTATTCTTTTGGAGACACGTGGTAAACTGGTATCAGCTTCAATACTATCATAAGGTGTAATAGATTGAATTCCACCCATCGCATGGAAAGTATTTTTACCATCAATTGTGTTGCTGCTAAAATCGGCAATGTCAAAAACAAATTGCGAGAAGGCATGAGGTAAAATATTACGCGCTGGACGAAATGCACAGGAATCTTCGTACAATGAAATAGAATTATAAGACGCACAGAAACCCCTTATGTTGAAAGAACATTGATGAGATTACTGGAACCAAATTTTTTTATATAAAAAAGATCCAACCCCAAGTAGTAAGGGTGAAATGAATGAAGCAGGTCGAGTTGCTCCAATGATGGAGTGAGCAATGGATGTACATTTTCTTTGTGCTGCAACCAACGACTTACGTTTTGATTGACAGATAATTCCAGAAAGTAGAACTGATAAAGATTCAGGAATTAAAGAATTAACTTCTTTTAAAAAATTATCTGAAGGTGGATACTGATTCGTTTCATAGCACCTTGAACGGATGTCTTCCAAAATAATTGCAGCTGCATCTCGGACTTTCTGCAATTTCTCTTTTTGAGGATCATTTTTTTTATGAGATGATCTTTTCGATGTAACTTTGTATATAAAACCTTTGAAGCAGATAATGATGTCTTGTTTACCGTCGTTAAAGATTACAATGTCGTTCTTATACTTTGCCTTTAATCGTTCAATGACTTTACGCTTCTCTGGAATGTAGTCTCCTTTAATGGATTTCATTTAATCCGTAAGTCGAAATTGGCACTCTTCACTATTTTCATGCAAGTAAGCAAAAGCATCCTCCATAGCATTTTCAATGTTATTTTTGCGCTCATCATGTCTTATTTCGTCACTCCATTTTTTGGAATACAATTGCTTGCTGCAATCCTTGTGATACCTAGCTCCAACATTGACTAAGCTAGAAACATTAGCTATGCGATCAGCAATGCCTTTTGCCTTGTCATCAGAACGTTTGAGAACAAGATCCAAAATGCTTTTTTTTGTACCTTCATAATGTACATTACAAATCTTCCTCTGACGGCTTTGACACAAGTCACTCTGATCCTGGAATACTTTGCCGCAAATAAAGCAATTGTTTGAGAAATCAAAATCAGTATCTAGATGAAAATGATACTGAAGATGATGAACAGCTGAGACGACGAACAACATTATCAGTTTGACTATCAGTATAATTATGATACTAGGAAATATGAACAGTTACTTCAGAAACACTTTGTAAAAATAATTCATTGTTTTCAGTCCTCTAGATTTCACAGCTCGAACTTTAAGGCCCCCAAAAGGTTTTTTACATATAAAACAATCACTCGTGATTCACGCTTTAAAAAAGTCGCAATGTTTATAACTAAATGAAAATTTCACCACACAAAACTCGCAGTTTAATTGATTTAACTGAAAATAAGATCCACAATTTTCAATACGTCTACAAGTGGCAAAATTGACTTCACTTATTTGTTTTCCCTTTTTTCATAACAACAACATAACCTAACTTTTTCATCTGTGGGAATTGTCCACACTAATATTTTGTGAATGTGGAAAGGACATTTGGGAGCCTTCTAATTGTACCTAATAAAAGTTTAATATTTATTTCTCAAAATTGTAATAAAACGGCATACAGAGTAAACTATCACTTAAAATCGCAATAATTATAGTAGACTAGCTGTCCCGGCGAACGTTGTTCCGCTGCCGTCCCTCTGTACCCGGCGAAAGTTGGTTTTTACCTATAGTGCCCGAGTCCGGCTCGCACTTGACATATCGAGATAAAAACTATCCTATCTTTTAAGTTGGATCAAATAACAGATATTTACGAAGTTTGATCAAAATCGGTTCAGTAGTTTAGGAGTCCATTGAGGACAAACATTGTGACACGAGATTTATATATATTAAGATTAGCATTCTAAAATCGATTAGAACTCGTTTTGACCGGATTCTCATGAGCATTGACGAACCCGGTTAAGTTTGGAACGCTTTAAATGAATGAATG
Source organism: Apoda limacodes (assembly GCA_946406115.1). Classification (NCBI taxonomy): domain Eukaryota; kingdom Metazoa; phylum Arthropoda; class Insecta; order Lepidoptera; family Limacodidae; genus Apoda; species Apoda limacodes. The sequence continues at coordinate 27,800,950 of OX291556.1, forward strand.
AAATTAAAAAAAATTACTGAGAAAAATTTTCCTCAAAAGATTATCTACAAGATTCGTCTGAGGTAATTTTTTTGTAAAATGTATAAAAAAAGTTATAGAGCAAAAAAGAAAATTTTCATAAAAATTTTCTCACTTTTTTGCTTATAACTTCTTTAATTTTTAATTTAGGGCAAAAATTTATATGAACATATTTGTAGGCAAAACAATAAGCTTCAAATTATGTCTTAACGAATTTTTGTAAGACGGATAGTTTCTGAGATATCGCGAAAAAAGTGTTTTCACCCCTTTTTCCAAGATGGCGGCCGAATGACAAGGGCGGCGATTTCAAACTTGAGGTTAACACGTGTCCCAAAAATAAAATTGCGTCCTCTAACAAATGCAAAGCTTATGTAACATTTCAATGGACTAGCGGGGCATAGTGAGTACTTGCTTGAATGAGCAGCCTGAATTGGGGAAGTAACTCCACCTTACAGAAAACTGCGGTCATAATAACACTCAAATTGAATAGTGTTGTGTTCCTGGCGGTAAAAAAGGTTGCCAGTGCTCTTTAAGGAATCGCTGCGCGGTCAGCAGAGGGCTGGCGGTGCTCGTTGCTGTCATTGCTCGGCGTAGACACGACGTGCTGGTACGGCGGTCAGGGAGATCTGATGAAACGGCTGACCGCTGGCCGCCCGTAAGTCAGACGGGTTCCCGAACCCAGAGAATACTTCATCTCCGCCCTGGGAGCCTGAACCGCCAAATATAAAATAAATTTCAATTCATCGGCAAAATAAGTGGGCGACTTGCGAGCTATCCCTCTGAGAGTCGTGCTTTCTGGTTGCTTGTTAAAGCTGTCGAGGAGAACTGCCAGTCGTCGTTACCACCAATGTGAAAGACCGATGTTGACTAGGCCTTTTGCGACATTGCAGATGTCGATATGATTAATTTAACGTTAATCACATAATAAGTTTATAATATTACACACTTTTTATATATTGTTTGTCACTAGCGAGCTCGCAATTAGATAAGAATTAAATTACATTACAGCCAACACGTTTTTACTGTTTGATGATAATCACCATTTTGGAAGGTATTATTTTTATTTCTTCACTTCTCCGTAAATTAGCATTGGTCATCGAATGTAGGTAAATTGTCTTTTTTTTTTTTCAAGGCATTTATATATTTCAAGGATAGGATGATGAAAGGTAGCTATTACATGAAGTAACATACCCCCACTTGAAATCTGTCTAGGATTTCACAAACAAATTCATTAGAGAAAAGACAAAACAAGAATGTCCTTTGGTAACTTACGTAGTTATTTGTAATGAAAGAATAAAATTGCCTTATTATGTATATATATATATATATTTTAGACCGTTAAAGTTTGAAGGTTTATTAATTAAAATATTTGATTTTAGTTTTGTATTGGCAAAGAACACTCTTTTGAAACTGTTCTGCGGAAAAGACCATTTGAAGTGCAAATTGTGACAACACGTACGACGCCGTCGGTTCTAGGATGGATTTCTATTATTTTACCTAAACGCCACTCCAACGGTGGAAGATTTTGTTCAACAATTATAACAACGTCACCTATTTGAATATTGGCCTGACCATGAAACCAACGTGACCTCTGTTGTAAAGTATGGGGGTAATCTTGCTGCCAGATACGCCAGAAGGATTGTGTAAGCTTCTGTAGCATTTTCCAGCGAAATGTTGGAGGAATATACGAATCGGCTACATTTTGTTCTGGCAATGAAACCAGTGAACCACTTGTTATAAAATGGCCCGGCGTAAGAACGTCAACTTCATCGGAATCCGTCAATAAAGCACAAAGGGGGCGAGAGTGAAGAACTGCTTCAACTTTTGTAAGTTCAGTTATCAACTCTTCGAAGGTCAAGACTTGTGTTCCGACAACGCGTCTTAAATGAAATTTCATGGATTTTACAGCACTTTCAAAAATTCCTCCGAAGTTACTACCTGTTGGTAGATTTAAATACCATTTTATTTCGCGACTAGTTAAATTCTCAGATTTGTCTGAGTAATTGCTTTTTAAGAATTGATACATTTCACTTAAGTACCGCTTTGCACCTAAAAAGTTGGAACCACAGTCAGAAATCACTAATTTGCAACTACCGCGACGGGAAATAAAACGATCGAATGCTGCGATAAACGCAGGAGTAGATAAATCGGAAACAATTTCGAGATATATGGCCTTTACAGCGAGAAATACGAAAACACATACATAGGCCTTGTATGTGCGAGCATTCCGCCTTTTGCTTTCTTTTAGAGTGAAAGGGCCAGCAAAATCGACACCGATATTTAAGAAACACCGCGACGTAAGTTTTTGTATTGCTCTTTGACAATTGGCTAAGACTAACTCTATTATCTCCGAAAAGAAAGTGGATTGAATGTGACAAACTATAATCATCAAGGAATTTTCAAGCTCTTGGCCCGATTAATGTGAAAAACTCGATTTTTAGGGGTAAGTTTCAAATTTGAGACAAATTGAACCAGCCTAAAACACGTTGTAATCGTGAAAGTGATGAATGTTTTTTCATGTGGACGAGCTTCCCACAGTATTATTTGATTTTGTGTGATCATTCGTAGTCGATAATGAACTATTGGGTGTCGGCCTTAGTTCTGGAAGGTTACTAGGTAATTCCAATTCACGTTGAATGGGCCAAGTTAAATTTGCTTCTGTAAGCCAAGGGGGTCCATACCACCAAGAGCTGGTATTCAAAAGTTGTGAACATGTTAGCCCCCTACTACTATGGTCTGCAGGGTTTTCTACAGTACACATTTATTATTTATTATTATTAGGCTATTTTGATTTATTGGTAAATATTTATATTTGTCTCAGGAGAAAAATTAAAACCAGAAAATGAAAAAGAAAAGCTGGAATGGTCTAAGTTAGATGCAAAAGCCCAAGAAATAATTGTCACGCGGATGGACTCAGGTTCCGTAACATATCTTCTATCTTGCGACAGTAGCTGTGAAATGTGGAGCAAATTGAAATCTATTTTTGGTAAAGAGTCCGAAGTAAGTGTTCACCTGTTGCAACAACGTTTTTTATGTTGTGAATTTAAGGCAGGAGATACAATATCTGCATTTCTATCACGTCTCGAAGAAATTAAAAGTAAATTGAAGACAGCTGGTGAGCCACTTTCAGATAAAATGTTAATTACAAAAAAACTGATGTCTTTGCCTGAAACATTTAAGCATTTTAGATCTGCTTGAGGATTTGTCCCTGTGAACAGTCAGACGCTCAAAGAAATAACTTCTCGACTTCTCGTTGAGAACGTGCATCACATGAGTCAAATTTTGAAGAAACTACAGCTTTAGTGAGTAATAGCATTGTTTGCACTGTCTGTGGAAAAGTGGGTCATTTAAAAAAAGATTGCTTCAAGAATAAGCAATGTTCATTTTGTAAAAAGTATGGCCACATAGTTAAATACTGCTATTTTAAAAAGAAGCAAGCTCAACAGAAAAACACCCTTGATAAAAGCAGTAGTAATGCCACAGCCCTAGTTGCTTTCGACTCTTTAAATAGCATACAGTGGTACATGGATAGTGGCTGTACTAATCATATGTCGAAGAATAAAGAATATTTTTATCAATTTGAGGTCATAGACTATGATTACCCAATCAAGCTGGGAAATGGAACTGAGATAAAAGCCATGGGCATAGGCAAAATTCTTATGGAGTCATGGAATGGTGAAAGCTGGTAGCTGCTCCAGTAAACCTGCAAAACGTACTTTATGTTCCAAATTTAAAGGTAAATTTATTTTCTGTGACGATCGCCCTAGATAAAGGACTAATTTTGACTTCGAATAATAGCGAATGCAACTTCTCGAAGAATGGTTCAGTAGTAGCTAAAGCTAAAAGAGAAGGAAAACTTTTTAAAATGATTTTTAGAAAAACTGAAAAAGCTTTTAGTACAGAAGAATCCGATTGCCTACAAAATGAACATGTAGAAAGTCTAGCTGTTCCAACGGCAAGTGCGATTTCTTCAAGTACCACAAAATGCTAGCACATCAAAATTTTACGCATGTGAAGAAAGTTTTGCTGTCAAACGATATTATTCTTCCGTGTTTTAGCAAAGAACATTTTTGTACTGCTTGCATTCAAGGTAAACATTGCAAAAAAACATTCTACAAAAGTGAGTCGAAAACCACTCATAACGGCGAATTAATACACGCAGATGTTTGCGGACCACTAGAAGTGAATTCTGTTGGAGGTTCCCGCTATTTTCTACTTATTAAAGATGATTACTCACATTTTCGCACAGTTTATTTTATAAAAGAAAAGAGTGAGGTTTATTTAAAACTTAAGATAAATTCAAAATTACCTAATGAAAACATAGTATTTCTTGATGATAGCGAAGATGACTCTGATGAACAAGTTAACTCACAAACTGAAAAATCATCTCATCAAGAGGCAATGAAGGAGCTTAATGCAGAATGCTTACCATCTACTTCGCCAATAACCAGTCAAGATACATTAAATACATCAACTGTATCTGAAAACTTAAATGAATCAGACTATAAGCAGCATCTACGTCCTAGAGAAAATCTTAAAGAAGCAAATACTCTTAAAGATGCTATGTCGTCTTCTCATTTTGTTCTTTCGCAGGAGGCTAATTTTTTATTGAGGGAGGAAATAAGTAGTAATAAAAAATCTATGCATAGGTCATATTACTCGGTTTTTTGTTTTTTTGTTGTTTATCATATTTTTTTTATTCAGGTTATGAATTATATTTATATTACTTGTAGAAACAATTGCTATACCGTAATAAAAAAAAAATATAATCTAGGTATAAGTCCAGTCAGCATTTATTTTCTGTTAAGAAGTGAGACATATTTTAACTTGTTCTTCTAAGGAAAAGTTTTATGTTTGATTTTAATTTTCATTACATATACTATATTTTTACGTGTCTTTTATTGAGGGAGGGTGTTGTCTTTGCAATAAAAGCCATATACTAAGAAAAAATATATGTCAGTTATCTCTCAATGTCGTTGTAAAGTATCAAATAAAATATCTGACGATCTATGAATATTTTATTTATCTTATAAAATATTACTATTAATATAACGACCATCGGATTTTCAAGATAAAAGTTTATTATATAACTGTTCGCATTTTGTATCGTCTGGGTTTGAAATATTGGCTGTTGGTGGCTCTTTTACCTCCCAAAAGTGCTTGACTATTGCGTCTAAGTTAGATGTAGAAGCAACAAGGAAAGAGCCCACTGAGTTTGCCAGTAATGACATCGAACACGCTGTTTAACGCTGCAGGGAGTACTAAGCCTAGTTTCAGGCGTTGCCTGTCATAAATTTCATAAAAAACTTCCGCATCGAATAACATTTCTACATCCGACGGTTTGTCAAAATAATCGTCCGCTAAAGTCAGATTTAAAAGCCTCGCGAACTTTTGAGGTTACCTCGACTGTAGGCATTTGACTAGTTATTCTTTTCATAACAATAGGACAGATACTGAAAGACGGCTCATCTGAGTCGCGAGGTTGAATTACGCACGAAGTGACGCCTTTTACCTGGTCTTGTACAACGCTTTGACCTAAACCGGCTACGGCTATATTACAGCGACGTATAGGTAGGCATAGACGTTGAGCACATGACATCGTTATAAAAGAATCCTGAGCTGCACCGTCAATGAGGGCCTTAAATAGAATCAGAGGTGCGGATGCGGTAGCAGCTCGCACTCGTACTATGGCCGTGCCGATTAGGACGAGCGAACGGCCGCGCTCGACAAGTGCGCCCCGACCTTTCGATAAGCGTTGAGTAACCAAATTGGTGGCATTTTAGTGGAAATCTTCGTAGTCGATTCACTTGATTCCAATGATTTGTATTGATTGATAGTGACTGACAACGGGATTTTTCTATTGAAGTTGAACCCAGTTACCATAGGAAATTCGCGCTCGATTGGACCACTAAAAAATGTTAGGATTTTAATCAATAAAACCTAGAACAAATAGATATTTGTTTGCTAATTTCGCTTATGATTTCAGTGGAAGAAATGGAATCAACATACAAAAAGAATAGATAGGTAAAAGATTACGTTTTTGTTGATTGAAGGCGTCACACACATCTTAGGCCTTTTGCGACATTGCAGATGTCGATATGATTAACGTTAATCACACAATAAGTTTATAATATAAAACACTTTTTATATATTGTTTGTCACTAGCGAGCTCGCAATTAAATAAGAATTAAATTACATTACACCCAATACGTTTTTACTGTTCGATGATAATCGCCATCTTGGTATTATTTTTATTTCTTCACTTTTCCGTAAATTAGCATTGGTCATCGAATGTAGGTAAATTGTCTATTTTTTATTTTCCAGGCATTTATATATTTTAAGGATAGGATCGGATTATGGAAGGAAGCTATTGCATGCAGTAACACATAGTACAATAGAGAAAGCCGATCTATCGGGCAGTCTCATTGCCTCCAACTCAAATATGAACGACGAAGGCGCTGTACCTACTATACCGTGGTGCGGTAAGACCATGCCGGAAATTGTAGCAAGTGAATTGTTTTAATATGTAACTTTTAGTGTGTAAATAGCTTTAGTTCTCCTTTTGCGTAATTATTTCAAAATTATTGTAATTTCTATATCCATACGAGAAATGAATGCCAAACTTATTTACTTTGACATACTTTTAAATGTTGGATTTAAAAGAATGACAGATAGAAAAGGAAAAAGATTGGAAGACAATTTTTTTTTGAGAAACGTTCACGGCAACATGTTATAGAAATACATTGAAATTTTACCAAAGATAGTGAAAAAATACAATATGTTTAACCAGTGATTGATAATTTTTTGAAGGTACAGAAATAATTAAAACAATAATCCGGGAGGATTTTAAATAAGAACGAAACCCTTTCAGGATAGTACCTCTAATATATTTTTATCTGGTTGTGGGTTCTACCTCAAACTCTCATCTCAGGTAACCAACTTCGTTTGTTAACATCACCAAATTGGGTATATTTTTCTACGTTGGATGGTCATTATCGCCATATTGAGCATAATTTTGTTGGTTGTTAAAAGCCGGTGATGGCATTGATTTGCTAGACTCAGGTGAAAGGAAATACACCTTATCACGAAAATTATATTTACTTGAACTACTGCGGTACAGTCGACTGCGAAAAAATATTACATCGATAGACGGCAAAACGGCAATTTATGCAAATAACCAACAATTAAAATTTATTATGGAATCATAGAAAATCGTGATATTTAATTGTGAAAAGTGGTAGTATATAAAAAACTTTAATAATTTGTATTAACAGACTTATCGAAATCTTTCATTTTAATTTTCCCTGGAAAAAGAATCTGATAAAATTTCCATAATACAGCGGGATGTCCGGCAGGCGTTGCTTTCTACAGACGTTCATAAGTGGAGTGGGCCAGATGGTATACCAGCACTGGTGCCTAAACAGTGTGCTCCTGAGTTATGTCCTGTACTCACGCGCCTCTTCGCGCTTTCCTACCGTACTAGGCAATTTCCGTGTTCATGGAACCCGGTGGCCAAAAATAGATCAGATCCATCGAATTACAGCCCTATTGCTATTACCTCACTCCTCTCTAAGTTAATGGAGCGTGTGATCAACACACAGCTTCTAAGATACCTAGAAAAACACGACCTGGTCAGCGATCATCACTATGGCTTTCGCCACGATCGCTCGACTGGTGACCTTTTAGTGTATCTTACACACCGATGGGCACTAGCCATTGAGAGTCAGGAGGAAGCATTGGCATGTAGCCTAGACATAGCGAAGGCGTTCGATCGGGTCTGTCACCGGGGTCTTCTATCGAAGTTGCCATCTTACGGAGTGCCCGAGGGTTTGTGCAAATGGGTGGCTAGCTTTTTGACCGGCAGACGCATACGCCATCGTTGACGGTAGTGATATGAGCTCTCATAGCATGGACATTAATGCTGCTGTCTCCTACGCTGTTTCTACTGCATATCAATGACATGTTGGACATCAACAACATACATTTCAATGCAGAAAACAGCACTGGTGACGCCTATTACACGGATCGTGCAAGCATCCCTTGTTCCGTTGTGGAGGAAAAACCGGGTGCACCCGGATACCAGCTTTAAAATTCCTACTGTATTTATTTAATTAATAAATTCGATTAAAAAAGTGTAAAATTATAGTTCAGTCACTAAGGCCACATTAATGTTGGTTGTTGATAATTTGTTTTTTTTTTTTTATACCACTAAGATGGCAAACAAGCTTACGGTCCGCCTGATGGTAAGCGGTCACCGTAGCCTATGGACGCTTGCAATACCAGGGTTATCACTTACGCATTGCCGACCCTTCAGAAATCTAATAACTTCTTTCTTGAAGAACTCCATACTGTAGTCCTTGCAGAAAATCTTGGCAGGGAGCTCATTCCACAACTTTCATTCCACAAGTTTCTCTGAAACCGCACTGTACGCGACCATTTCGGTTCTAAAGTGTGAGAATGAATTCCCTGCCGATGGCGAGCGGTGCGATGGTAGAAAGTAGACGTGGGCATCATTTCAAACAATTCCTCAGAACACATCCCATTGTACAAGCGGTAGAACACACACACAGCGAGGCAAAGTCTCTTCTCAGACTTAAGGGCTCGATACCGCAAGTGAGTTTGGAATCGTCGAAAATTCTCACAGCCCGTCGTTGATCCGAGTCAAAAGGGCCAAGCTGGTATCCAGGTGCACCTGCCCAGAGATGGCAGCAATACTCCATATGGGGCCGAACTTGCGACTTGTAAAGTAACAACCTTTGCCCCGACGTAAAGTACTGCTTTGCTCTGTTTGACCAAGTTTTTTGGACGCCAGCTTCACCTTATCTTGTAAATGATCTCGGAACTGAACATCGCTGGAAATTTCGACACCAAGGATCCCAATGCTTTTGGAGATGGAGAGGGGAGTGTTCTGGAATTGTGGGACTACAGTGAATGGAGTTTTCTTAGCGGTGAACGCGCACACTTGTGTCTTTGTAGGGTTGAATCGGACCAAGTTTACCCGTCCCCAGTCAGAGACCTGAAACAGTGTGGTCTCGATTTGAGACACAAGTTCTCCGCGGTTTCCGAGGGATGTTTGCACGACCCGTGTAAAAAGCGTCTCCAGTACTGTCATCTGCATAGCAATGTATGTTGTTGATGTCCAACATGTCATTGATATGCAGTAGAAACAGCGTAGGAGACAGCACAGAGCCTTGCGGGACACCAGCATTAATGTCCATGCTATCAGAGCAACTACCGTCAACTACGGTTCGTATGCATCTGCCGGACAAAAAGCTAGCCACCCATTTGCACAAACCCTCGGGCACTCCGTAAGATGGCAACTTCGATAGAAGACCCCGGTGCCAGACCCGATCGAACGCCTTCGCTATGTCCAGGCTACATGCCAATGCCTAGGAGACTTTATTGAAATATAAGTATGTAATCGTAAAAAAACTTACATATCTAGCAGGAGACCGATTGCTATCATCAATAGTTTGAAGTCTTCGCAACGGTCTTCGCCTACCATTTTCTAAATCGTCTCTTCTTCTGTCATCTCTTTCTACCCACCGACCGTCGTAATCATAGACTGCACTACGCGCTCGGCGCCCTCGGTGGCCTTCTGTACTAAAGTCCTCAATATCTCTTTCATAATACTCTGATCGCCCTCGATCCATTCTAAAAACATGATCATCGTCATAAAATTCAACAAAAATTAAAACAAGCCTACGACCAGCAGTCACAATGGGAGTTCCTCAGGGCTAAATTTTAGGTCCTTTTCTATTTCTTATTTATATTAATGATCTTCTATATCATGTAAAATACCATGACATTGTCTTATTTGCTGACGACTCTTATTTACTTTTTAAAGGTAAGAGACGACATGCATGTTATGATAAATTAAATAACGCCATTTATAAGATTGTAAATTGGTTTAACGCCAATAGTTTGTTACTTAATGAGAAAAAAACCAAATGAGTTAAATTTACATTACCAAATGTTAGTCAGATCCAGTCATGTATTAATATTAATGGAGAGCCATTAGAACTTGTTAATTCAACAGTATTTCTTGACATAACGCTGGACTCAAAACTTCATTGGGGTTCACTCAAAACCTCATATTCATAACCTAGCCAAAAAACTTAGCTTTGCTGTGTATGCGATCAAGAAAATAAGACAATTGACCAATGTCGACACTGCAAAAATAGTATATTTTAGCAATTTCCATAGATTAAAGACATTTTATTGTGTTTTAATAATGGTATTTTATTGTGGGGTAGCGCTGCTCATGTAAATAAAATATTTGTGTTACAAAAACGGGCAATGAGTGCGATTTAAACATGAATAGGATATCTCTGAGGAATAGATTTAGGAAAGTAAATATTTTAACTTTAGCGACGCAGTACATATATGAAAAATATCAATCGTTTCAGCAAGAAAAGTGACGATTACGAAGTAAATACTAAAAGTAAAAATAAGCAGTTGGTGCACGATACACGTTTACACGAAATTAGTAAATCTTTTACAGGGCAATGTATACACTTTTACAACAAAGTTCCTTATAATATTCAGAAGCTATCAATAAGTTAATTTAAATCTTTTATTAAGCAACAACTTTGTACAAAAGCATATCACAATATTTCAGACTATGTAAATGATAAAAACTCATGGGACTGAAGATGCTTAATTACAGGACGCATAGGGAAACCAAATTAAAATGGTAATAATATATAATTGTACGGCAAAAAAAAAATATTTAAAAAACATTGATTGTATTTGTATCTTTTATGATTTTTTTTAAAGAGTAACTATCGAGTTTCTTGCTGGATTCCTTTCGGTAGAAATGAACAACATTATGAACCGGACGGTGGGTAAGAGTTTTCAAAAAATAGTATATCATAACTTTGACGATTCAAAAGTGTTTGTAAAAACCTAATTTGAATAAAAAAAAATTACTTTGAAATCAGCTGATTACATTTTCACAGCGGTCGGATATGAGGTACTTTACGAACTGCAAATTTTACCGCCCCTTATTTTCTCAGTCCAATTCATGAGAGGTTCCCCTAATTGTAGCGGATGTAACTAGATATAAAGTGAGTGTCTCACCTGTTGTCATTCCATGGTCTTCTTAATCTCGGGAACTCACATTCAAAATCATCATCTTCCGGATCGTACCCTCTGTCTCTATACGCAGAATAATCCTCATTAATCTTTTTTCTTTTCCTTTCTCGGGCCTCTAGAGCTTTTCTTTCCTTATAATTTTCGTAGTCAACATCGTGAAGGTCATGCATTTGGAACATTTCCTTCTTACCTTCGAAGTCATAATGTTTTCTATTATTAAATTCCATCCGAGGATCATACTTCGACTTGCAAGGCCTCGGCAATGATTTACTGCGTAGATCAGATTTTGATGAGAATTTCGTCTCATGGTCTTCCAGGTCTTTTAATGCAGCAGCCAAATCTTGCAACGGTAGAGATATCTTTGGGAACTGGTCTAAATAAAATCAATGTTCTACTGTTAATGTCACAGTTCTACAATTCAAAAGTTGTGCTAGTATATTATAGATTTAAAATAAGTTTTTAGAAAGAAAATTAATAAAAGACTAGATTTCTAGAGATTCAACTCCATGCCAAATTTGCCCGCAGTTCCACCTGCCCTAAATTCCATTATTGGTGTAGGGTTTCAACGGCAACTCCTCAATTATAGAAAAAAAACCAACTCACACTTGACGTTTTCAAGTAGCCTATGTCCTTTTTCGGCACTTAAACTATCTCCATGCCAAATTTCATCTTAATCGGTACAGCGGTTTAAGCGTAAAGAGGTAACAGACAGACTGACAGACAAAGTTACTATCACATTTTTAACCCTTAACTATAGTGGTTAAAAAAGTCCACGAGACCACCCACGTATGTTTGATTTTAAATAAAATAAAAATACATTTAAATTTCAAGTATTAATTTTTATTAAACTTTACATTGAAACATAAACAATCGTAGTATTAAACAAAATCAACAATAGAAACTTTTATTCTTATTTTTACTAGTCGTCTTAAAAACATGCCTGCGAAAAATGATCATATGAAATAGAAAAACAATATTAAAAGAGTCAAAACAAAAACTAAAAAACTTATTTGAAACAATTTTGACATCATAAAGAAGTTATAAGCATGAATTGCTTACTGTTTGTGCACATATCATGCAAATAGGCAGTCTACACCTTGGATACAAGTGTACAGTCTTCGCTCTGTTGTATGGCGGACAGAAAGAGTATCTCTTTCTTTTATTTCTCTCCAATTTCAGGTTTCCATCGTTCGCAAATGATGATGCTTATGTAAGTTGTAGTTTGAGAGCTGTAGCAATGCTTGCCCTGAGTTAAGTAGGAAGTCTTTGGTTGTAACATCTTTTTTTCATGTAGGGTTCAGACATCAATTTCGCATGTCCTTTCAAAAACATCATCTTTGTCATCTTCGAAGTCTTTTCATGACTTTGCTGGATGATAAAAGCATTCAGTGCACTCATGTCATATATTCTATGTAAAACAGACATTGGCCAACGACGTGTTCGGCGACTACTTGAATGTACCACATTTGATCGTCAGAATCAATTTCACCTTTTGTGCTGTTATAATGAAGAATAATGTCAGGTTTGTTAGTAGATTTATCTACCTACAACGTTGTGATGATGCATAGAAGAAACAAGAATGACAGACTTGTTGTTCTTTGGCACATAACTCACAATTGTCGTGTCATTTGTAAACCCGAAAAGTGATAAACCGATTGGTTGGTCCTTGCGAGGCTAGAACTTTTTAGGAATTGTTTTTCCTTATAGTTCTACCGACAGTACCTTTGGATTTCATAACGTTGATGAGTTCCATCGATGTGCGCCAATTGTCTGTAGTGATGTTGCGGTTGAAGTTCAAAATTGGCTGACATAATCGCAGATAAGCTTGCACAGGTATTGGATATTTTCTCTCTTCTTCTGCCAAAGTCAGGCCGTCGGTATTTTTTCCGCAGTACAAATACGTATACAGCAAGAAGTGTGCTTTAGAATCTGTAAGACATTGCATTTTCAACCCATATTTATAGGGTTTGCTTTAATGTTTATTTTGAAGGAGCTGCGTCCCCTAAAAGCAAGCAACATCTCATCAATAGTTGCATTAGCATCAATTAGATAGAGTAATTGGCTCGTAATTTTTTATTGAAGATTAATAATCTCTGTCACTATGCAACTTGGATCAGTTATTCTTCGTTCTTCTCTATCATCTGAGTTATGAAAGCGGAGGCACAGTAGAAGTATATAAATTCGCAATTAAGATATACACGGCCGGTTCCATCAGAAGCGAACGATATTACGCCCTCATGATTCGACTTGAATACTGCAGAGTAGAGCAGAAGACCTAAAAAGGTGTCCAGCTCCTGCCGAATGATTCCCTCAATTCTATTCGATTTGCTGACTGTTGCTTAAATCTAAACCCTGCTAATTTGTTGTTTGTCCACAAAAGTATTTTGTTTTTGACACCCGCATCAAATATTATCTGAAATGCATCATTTGGATTGAACGGTTCAATAGGTGTTGATCGAGATGTAGTAGATGTAGATGGCACTCTGATAATATTATGGCTGTTTCCTGCAGGTGGTGTTTTTGCCCATTTGAATTTATTTTTTCCGTAAAATTATCCAGTAGAACTGGCCTGTCAGATGAAAAAGTGGCATCTTGGTAAGTATCTTCGCTTTCAGACAGTTTAAAGTTTGAGTCATGATCACTCTTTATCACAAACTCCTCTTCATTGTCAGAAAACTCATTTTCTGAGTGGGTGAGCATTATTTCGAAATGTGGGTGAATTCCTACCGATTGCATCTTTATCACAATTTGATTCGTTCAACCACTGCTCTATTATATCATATCTATTTGTCGAAATATTTCTTCGGTTTACCATCACAAATAACTGAAAAAAAATCTTTAAAATTAATTATCAACAAAAAATAATAAAGTTACGTAACTACGAGTATAGTGGTGGTTCCCACGGACCCGCAAGCACTGTAGAAATGACTTATTCATAAAGCGATCCTACAGGTATGTTAAATCATTCCAATATTTGATTTTGGCTAGAACTCGACAAAAGGGCACACAAGCTTCAATCTTTATCGGAGTTAAGGATACTTCAGTACAAAATTGTTTTCACAGGCCAAGTTAAACTGGCCGAGTTTCGTATATGAGTGCCTAAAAAATTTCTCTACGTCTAGCAGGAATATCAGTAACACGTATTCAAAACATTCAAACCTAAGTGTTGACACCAAATAGAAAACAAATATTATTGATTTAATTTGTTAGAATCTACCAACATTCTAAATCAATTTAAATTCAACATTTTGACTGATTATTCTAGAGAGAAATAAGACATTTTAAGAGTATACAATTTAAAATTAATAGTTTTCGAACGTTTAATCTCAACAATCTACAGATTTGTGAAAAATCATAAAAATAATGGGAATAATCAAATGCGAACTATTTATTTGTAAATCTTATTTATAACCGAAGGAGTTACAATACAAATAAATGAATAATTTAATAGTAATAACATAAATTTTTATCCAAAATAAGAAAATCTTATTGGATAAATTATATAGAGTGTTATTGTAAGGATAACAAAATTTTATGGATTTTTCTAAATAGAAACATTCAGAATTTTCTAAGAAAAATTAAAAAGTTCACATGATATAGTTTCGCCAACCCTAACAAATCCGAGAGAAAACACATTATACTGTGGATTTATGGTTTTTTGACATACACGTCGATTAACTCACACATGTAAATATTTGGAACAAAAAGTCGTAAAAACTCTTATCTTGGGTTCTAGTGGAGATTTTTACAAACGTAACTTGATTTTATCCCACGAACTGGGTGTTGGTTGAAAGTTCAGATGAAGAATTGTGTAGGATTTTAAGTTAGTGAATCGTTAGCTTTCGTCCGGAGACGACCAGTCCAATAATAAGGACTTTAGAAAAATAGAAGTGTGTCGTCCAGAGACGATCGATCAAAAGACAAATAAATAAGTGAAAATTTTAAAAGTTAAAACTATTAAAAAGTGTGCCCTTTAAGTTGTAATAAATTAACATATTTCTGCAATAACACAAAGGTATACAGTATATATAATTTAATATTTTATTAATATTTAGGAGCAGATACAACTTGAGACCAGAGAAAATTCACTTCAACTTTCTCTTTTGTTCATCTTTCGACTGGTTTTATAAATTAGGAGCTTAGGCCTGAAACGAATCTTAAAGTTTCAGGAAGGGTATCTCTTTTCCTTTTATACAGTTTGGAGGAGTGAAATCCGACAGCAAACCGAAGAAGAGGGCATCGGCAACGACTGCAATTTTTGAATTACCATTTAGTGGAGTAGGGACGAGCTTTTGAAATCGAATTTATTTACATAAGTGTTTTGTGATGGATTAAATGTGTGTAAAGTTGTTATGTTATTTTGTTTGATGTGTATTGTTTCAACCAAGTAATTACAATTACTTAAACATTTAAATTGAAGCTTCATTAAGTGACTTTCAAACAAAATATTTGAAAAGCTTAATACTATATGAAAGTGTTTAAAAACTAAATTATCCTGCTAAAGGAACAATAAGCAACTTTATAAAAATGTGTTTATTAGTAAATACATTATCCTCGAGAAATCATAAAATCTATAGGTATTTTTATACCTAACTATTCTTCGAAGTCGCGACTTCTAAATTTAGTCAAATCACCGAATTTCATGAAGTAACGGATAGAGATCAATCCGTATTATTAATACCACCTTAGAAACACATCAATTAAATAATTTTAACAATGAGTGAATACAATTCTCTTGAATACAAGTTTATTTCCACAACTAATTACTTCTAGAGTTGAGAGGAAATTTTAATATCTCAGTTTAACTTTTAAAATTTTTTTTTTTTTTGATTACATATATTTAGGGACGCAAACCACCCCTAATATCTGTCGGAGTCCCTAGGGAGCTAGGTAGATCAGGGGCGGAACTTATTTCTAATGTCGGAGCATATTAGAAATTACTTCACAACATAGCTTCATCACTTAACACGTTCAACGTCATTTTCGAGTTTATAGCTTCGGATAATGATGTATGACGGTTCTGGGGGACTCTTGGAGGAAGCCTTTGACCTCATGCGTCAGCGTGTTGGAATCCAGTTTTTGCTAGGCGTCATATAATTGTTTCCTACGGGGCTATAGAATTGGAAATGTTCGTCACGAACAGATGTTAGACTAGGTAAATAAAAAAAAATGTTTGAAATTTGCTTTTCAACATTGATATTAAGATATTCTATGTCTTAGGAGTCTAGCATGACTTAGAGGTCTAGGATGTCTGCAGACTTTAGGACAGGAGCATGATTGTGTAATAAGTATTATTTTAGGAGGAGAATGAACAATCTATGTCTGAGTCTTAGTGTGATACTTATAAGATGATCTTGAAATCTGTTTTGATGGTTTGAAACTTATAACTTAGAGACTAGGGGAAATAGGTCGTTAGGATGGTTTCGAAGGCCGGATGGTTTCCAGCTGGGGAAGGTTTATGAGTATAAGGCGAGAAGGGAGCTCATAAAGTAGGGATTTCTTAAGAATACTTTTCAGATGATAATAAAAAATTATCAAATCTGAAAAGGTTTCCGGAACATACCGAAGGTTGTTTAGGTATTCTAAATTTACAGGAAGAATCTTTTTTTTGTTATTTGTTATTAATGAATATAGTATATTTAATATATTTGATAGACAACTGTCACACACACACGCTTTTCACTACACAAAACTTTGCGTATACTTACAAAAAGACAGAACGTAATTTTGAAATGGGTAGGTAGTGAAAGTGGAAATTATAATTATAATCGAAATTTAGGAAGTGCGCGTATAAGTGAAATCAAGGATTGCAATTTTACCATGAGTTTTGTTAAACTCTGGTATCTTCTGTGGAGGCGCAGCTTCAACGGCGAAAAATAAAGCTAAGTACTTAGTGATAATTTCTTTATTTATTTTACTTAATTCTATATTTCATCATATACAATGTTTTCTTTATATTTTTATTAAAATTATAGGTACATGAACCTTTATTAACATTTACAATTAAATAACTTTTACAGCACACCAATACTCACCTTTGTTGTAGCGAGCGAAGCACGTCCGTTCCCCTCAACGCGCTTCGGCGTTCTGTCGGAAGGAGAGTAGGAGCGGGAGGTGCTGAGGCACACGTCGTGTTTTTTACACGCGTTTAAAGATGTAACATGGGTCCAAAGTCAAGAAGAAAATTCAAAGTCTCCTGCAGGTTAGATCAAACAGACACAAAGCAATTTTAGTGATGATAATTTCAAAATACTCGACGTATACCTACCATTATCGTGTCCGTACGTGTACGTATCGCCTCCGTATCTCTCGTACCGGACCGGTGCCGGTGAACGTTCCACTTCGTAATCTCTATCTGAAAAAAATATACAGTTGTGTTAATTACTCCGTCCTATAGAAAGTGTTAAACTATCTTCAAATCTGAAGTATTTGAGCTAAACGTCAACAATGGAGAATCGTAATGTTTTAAGATCAACGGCAAATTCTTATCATTATACAATTACAAGTAGTTTAGGGATCCGTACCCAAAAAGTACCAACAGGTCCATTGCTAAGGTACTGCAGCGGGCGCGGGCGTAATGCTGTTTTTCTTATAAATTACTTTTAGGTACGGGATCTAACTTCTAATTGGAACTAGGTGAATCTGAAGATCTTTTGTGTATTCATGTTCTTTTATCATCTGAGGTGACTATCATTGAGTTAATATTCCTATGCAATTTATAAAACAAAGACAACTTATCTCTTGATATCCTCGGTGTTCAGTGTCCTCTTTCCTGAACCTTCTTTTGGATAGGTTTACAATTGCTTTTGGGATGTACTATTTATGTGCTGTAAGAGTTTCTATCAGATATTTGGCACAGGAGTGTCTAACGTTGACTTTACTGGCTACTCAGAGCCATTCTGCCAGCCAGACAGGAATCGGCCCAACAAATTCATCAGACTTTTCGGGTCTATATTTTACACTTGAATGTCATCTTATGGAAAAAAGGAACAATCCCGGCTTGCGGATTGTTTTTATTCAAAGACTATCTGATACCGTCTCTTATAGCTCCATACTATCACTATGTAGTATTCACTGCGACAAGACGTTTGCTAGCATTTCTATTTCCTTTTTACCTAACTAAATTAAATAGGTAAGAACTTAATTATTTCATTGTAGCATTAGATAAAAAGTTGGTAGTAAATAGTCAAATAATTTATTGATAAGTAGGTACTAAAAAATGTAACAAACTCAAATAGGGAATGGCACTGTTTTCTGAAACACAGGATTTATTCCTAACTCGGGAATCAGCGACTGTACCGTTGTACATATACCTTTCTAATAGAACTCTCATTGTAATGTCAAATGTCAAGTATAAAGAGTATTTGTATGATTTTTGTTACTGAATAAAGAATTGAAATTTAAAAAAAAAAAAAAAATTGTTAATCCCTCTGTCCGACGTTTCTCTGTCTTTCGAAGCGTAATAACTAAAGGTAAGTTTTTCATAAAACATGGGTTATTACTACGGATGTCTTGACAATAAGTAAAAGAAAAATTTAATACAGTAAGGTAAATATAAGACATGTTTCTTGGTTCTTGACTTGGCTAGTCGGGTAAACATTTTTCAAGTCACTCATCAATCTTTCAAATCAACTCATCAATAAAACACTGATAATGGCAAAAAAGAAAGACCTCTGTAGTAGTTGGTTGCGGGTGGCTGCGAGCGGGTCCGGCTGCTGGCCGCGGCGAGCTCTGTCGCTGCAGGTGCGGGTGGTGGGTGCGACCGCCGTACTCGCCCGCTACCGTATCCACTATCGCGGTACCTTACAATAATGGGAATTATTTAGAAAGTTACCAAAAAATATTTTCAGTGGCACTACATAAAGGAAAATAGACAAGCTCTATTTGGAAGAATAGTTTATTTGCATATTTTTTAATTTTTTTGTTTTTTTGGAAGCCAGCTTCACCTTGTCTTCCAAACTGAAACTGAACATTACTGGACATATCAACACTAAGGATACTAATGCTCTTGGAGTTAGTAAAGGGTGTGTTCTTGTGTTGTAAGAATTCAGTGAATAGGGTTTTCTTAGTGGTGAACGCGCCGACTTGTGTCTTCGTAGGGTGCAATGGGACCAAGTTTTCCCGCTCCCAGTCAAAATGCTTGGACAGCATGGTCTTTATTATACACAACGGAACTTTGGATGTACACGGCCCGTATAATAAGCGTCTCCAGTACTATCATCTGCATATCAAATTATGTTGTCGAAGAACAACATGTCCTTTATATGCAGTAAAACAGCGTAGGAGAAAACACAGAGCCTTGAAACTTCTGTCAACTACGCCTCGTTAGCGTCTGAGGGCATAAACCTAGCCATCCATTTAACAAATCCTTGGACAGTCAACTTAGATGGCAACTTCGATAGAGATCTCAGTGCTAGACACGACCTAACACCTTCACCATGTCTAGGCTACATGCTAGTGCCCATCGGTGTGTGAGTGTGAGACACACAACAAGGTCACTGGTCGAGCGACTGTAGCTGTATTGACTGGGGAAGCTGTATTAAGTGGGCACTCTCGATCGGGATGAAATGTATTTTATATTCTTTGAGATCTCCCCAGCTATTCATGCGCCAAAAATCAGTTCACCTTGTTGCTTCATTGTAACGTAAAGAAATGGAGCTCTCTTTCTAATGACAAACATTGATAGTTCAAACTAAAAACTTGTTCTAATCAAAACATCTACTGATCTATACTGTACAGTACTGTAACATATGTAACTTAGGGATAGTGTAGCTTTCTATCGGTTAGAGTATTTTGACAATCAGTTTATTAGTTACAGAGATTATCCTTACATACATACATACAAACAAAATGTACCTCTTTATAATAAAAGTTACTAAAGTTATTCTAGGAGTTGTCTGTGACGTTCATAACGAGAGTATTTCAGAGCAAAGATGTAGTTGGGATTTCATAAGCCAAACTTGTGCCTCGATAGCTCAATGGTAGAGCACTTACACGGAATGTAAGGGTTGCAGGTTCAAGTTCAAGATCTTACCCGGACAAACTAAAATTAGAAATAATACGACCCATTTATGAAAATAGCAATCTGAATATAAATCACTTTCAATTATAAGTCTAACCATACTGTCATGTATTGACAAAATACTTAAGAGGTATTTCGGTAACGAAATAAATAAACATTTAATAGATAACCATAATATCAGTGAAAAACAGTACGGTTTTCAGAAAAACCGGATTACTTCTCACCTTTTAAACGTGTTAAGTTATGATATAAACAAATACAAAAATGGGAAAAACCATGTTTTTACTATCCCTATAGACTTCTCTTAGGCATTATATTATTTAATTTATGAAACCATCTTTTCCAAATTAGAAAAAAATGGAATACAGAGCCCAATTTTAAAATGGTTCTGGAGGAAGCACAAGCTATAATGCAAAAAAAACTAAAACATCTTGTGTAAATGGGCACACGAAATTGGTCTAGCTATCAAGGCAAAAAACTAAGCTTATGCACATACACTCAGCGCATTTAAAATACCAGGACACGCAGAAAGTTTTACGACAAAAAGTTTTTGAAAAATTTGGTTATTTTAAAGTGAAAATTAAATTAATGTTAATAATTAATTAAATTAAGCCAAATTAAATTATTGTGTCTCATTTAAAAATGGATCTGCATCGAGAAAATTTTCGTGCGATTATTTTCTACGATTTGAAATGTGGCCTAAACCCTGATGCGTCATTTGATCGACTTCAAATGGCTTTTATGGATGAAAGACCTTCAAAAGCAACCATCGTCCATTGGCATAGCGAGTTCAAGCACGGTCACCTTACTTTGGGCGATGAACAAAGTAGTGGTCGTCCTACGACGGCTATCGAGGAAGAAAGTGTGCTGGCAGTAAAAAAAAAATTAAAGAAAACAGGCGAATTACATACGAATAGATTCAGCATACACTGCAGATTGGTTAAGGGAGCGTTAACAAGATTCTAAACGAGCACCTTCGCGTGAGGAGGATAGTTTCCCGCCGCACAACCTCACCGAAGCTCAGAAGCAGGCCCGTGTGGAGTGGTGCCGGGATATGATTCAAAAATTTGAAGCAGGCTCGTCTCGGCGCGTTTACGACATGTGTCATCGCTAGTTTCTTCACTTTGACGGGGTATCTGATTTCAATTCCATTACGAGACCAAAGCGGCATTAACACCGAATGGTAAAAATGCCTGCCATAAGTTTTGTCTGCAAAGAGCAACAGGCAACCAAACACCGGGTACTGCTTCACCATGACAACGTGCCTATGCACTCAGCGCTCAAAACGAGGGACTTCCTGGACACCACACCGGTCAGAGTCTTGGGTCACCCTCCTTAGAGTCCTGATCTGTCACCGTGTGACTTCTTTTTATTCCCTAAAATAAAAAATCAGCTGAAAGGGATACAGTTTTCATCGCCAGAAGACGCGCTAGCACTGGAAAAAAAATATTCGAAAATTGGTTCAGAGGCATGAAACTTTGTATACAGGCTGGTGGAAAATTCTTTAAAAAGATGTAATTAAAATATTTTATCCATAGAAGTTAGTTTTAAGTTTCTAAAAACTTTCTGAGAGTCCCACATATTTTACCAATCCAGCCATTGCGAGTCATGATTATCTATGTCTTTATAACCAAATTCAATGTAATTGTAAACATTTAGAATGAGTAAATAAGCATTTATACTTAAGACTATCTATCGATGATAAATTCAATTGGAAAAATAGAAAACAAATAGATACGTACCTATTTAGCAGGGAACATGCTATACATGGTGGCTCTTTAATTCTAGTAAATAACAAATAAAAACCTAAGAAACGGAGTTGATATAGTGAGTTGATATATGCGACATAAATGAGCATTTATACTAAGAACTATATATCCATAATGAATCCAATTAGAACCATTTATGTAACAAAATTAGAGCTGTATTAACTAAAATATCTATTCTAAAGTGCAAGTTACCATATTGCATAAATAGGTAGAACCCATACATTTCGCTAGCCGACTCTGTAATAAGCTATTGTATTGGTACATACGGTCGCATACATAACATTTCTTAGAAATACTTATAATTAACAAATAAGAGTATTAAAAGCTGTAGTACCTAAACATATATACAAAAACGATGATAAAGGCCTATTTAAACACTGAATACTAAAAGTAATGTAATAAAAATTAGTATACATAGTATAACAGCCGAATTCACTAAAATAAAGAACAAGGCATGATCACTTACGAAAACTAAGCTACCTATAACGGAACGACCGTTCAGGTGATCCGTCTCCGGTAAAGGACCGGATGATGTAGGATACGATGGAAGATGGAAGTGCGTATAGAGTTTAAATAAAGATCGTCGTTTAAGAGAGGTAGGGCACTGCAAGTACTCGCTCGAATAAGCCACCCGAACAACTAAGCAGGGCATAGCGAGTACTTGCTCGAATGAGCGGCCCGAACTGGGGAAGTACCTCCACCTTACAGAAAACCGCGGCCATAATAACACTAACATTGAGTAGTGTTGTGTTCCTGGCGGTGAGTAAGGTTGCCAGAGCTCTTTGAGGATTCGCTGCACGGACAGCGGAGGACCGGCGGTGCTTGTTGCTGTCATACTCGGCATAGACGCGGCGTGCTGGTTCGGCGGTCAGGGAGACCTGATGAAACGGCTGACCGCTGGCCGCCCGCAGGTTGAACGGGATCCCGAACCCAGGGATCACTTAATCTCCGCCCTGGGAGGCTGATTCGCCAGCCTGTGTAAAGTATCTGAAGTGGTAGTCGTGCCGGAGAAGGAGACCGGAGTGGACCCGGCTACTACAACAGAGGGGGATCAGGGGCCCTTCCGCCCGCCGTGCCAGCAACCGTATCATCTGTGGCGAGCTTCGGCAGTCTTAGAACCGCACCCTTTGCCCTCTATGCTGTCTGTGCAGTGAATCCTCATCCTTAGTCTTAGTAACTTTTTTTTATATATATTATGGCCAGAAGACAGAAAAAGAAAAGAGTTTGCACAGCGGCTACTCCATCCACATATAATGTGGATTTTTGCAACATCAGGGGTATTCACGCAAATCTTAACGCAGTCCACCACCATCTCGAAACTGCGCAGCCGACCATTCTTTTTCTAACGGAGACGCAGATATCCTGCCCGGCCGACACATCATACCTTCATTATCCCGGCTACAAACTCGAACACAATTTTATGAGTCGTGCCGGTGTATGTATGTTCGTCCGGGAGGATATCTGCTGTCGCCGCCTTCATAGCCTTGAAGACAGGGACCTGTCGATATTGTGGGTGCGCGTAGATTACGGCGGCCACACTCGTATCTATGCGTGCCTATACAGATCTCATAGCGGTGACACGGACGTAACTCGACTCTTCACGCACCTGAGTTTGACGACTGACAAAGTTCTAGAGCAATATCCCACAGCAGAACTAGTTATTTTGGGAGACTTTAACGCCCACCATCGCGAGTGGCTCAGTTCTCGAACCAATAACTATGCTGGGATATCTGCTCATGAATTTGCTCTGACCTATGGATTCTCTCAGCTGGTACTTTCTCCAACGAGAATACCAGATATAGAGGAACATACGAGCTCCTTACTGGACCTTCTGCTGACTACTCGTCCGGACGGGTACTCCGTCTCAGTGGATGCGCCTCTTGGCTCCTCGGACCACTGTCTCGTTCGGACTCAAGTGTCATGCACACAACCTGATCCTTCTGGGCCAACTAACTGGCGTCGTGTGTGGCACTATAAGTCGGCAGACTGGGATGGATTGCGTGAATTTTACGCATCGTACCCGTGGAGGCAGATCTGCTTTAACTCAGAAGATCCTGACGTCTGCGCAGCCGCAGTCACTGAGACAATCCTTGCTGGTATGGAATGCTATATTCCTAACCCGCGAGTAGCTGCCGGCGTCAAAAAACGACCGTGGTTTAATAGGTCTTGCAGAAAAGCTAAAATTCTTAAGCAAAATGCATATGAGGCTTGGACCACGGCTCGTTATAATAAGGATCCGAATATTTCTGAGTTAAAACGCAAATTAAATGCTGCCTCGAGGTTCAGTAAGAAAGCAACTGCCAGAGCAAAATTCCAATTCATCGGCAAAATAGGTGGGCGACTTGCGAGCTATCCTTCTGGGAGTCGTGCTTTCTGGTCGCTTGCCAAAGCTGCCGAAGGGAACTTCTGCCAGTCGTCGTTACCACCACTGCGAAAGACCGATGGTGACTTGGCCCATAGTGCTAAAGAGAAAGCCGATCTACTGGGCAGTCTCTTTGCCTCGAACTCGAATATGAACGATGAAGGCGCTGTACCACCTACTATACCGTGGTGCGGTAAGTCCATGCCGGAAATCTCCATAACGCAGCAAGAGGTCAGGCGGGCGTTGCTTTCTCTAGACGTTCATAAGTCGAGTGGGCCAGACGGTATACCAGCAGTGGTGCTTAAGCAGTGTGCTCCTGAGTTATGTCCTGTACTCACGCGCCTCTTCGCGCTTTCCTACCACACTAGGCAATTTCCGTCTACATGGAAGACTGCGAATGTGCACCCGGTGCCCAAAAAGGGCGATAGATCAGATCCATCGAATTACAGGCCTATCGCTATTACCTCTCTCCTCTCTAAGGTGATGGAGCGTGTGATCAACACACAGCTTCTAAGATACCTAGAAGTACACGATCTGGTCAGTGACCGTCAATATGGCTTTCGCCACGGTCGCTCGACTGGTGACCTTCTAGTGTATCTCACACACCGATGGGCACTAGCCATTGAGAGTCAGGGGGAGGCATTGGCATGTAGCCTGGACATAGCGAAGGCGTTCGATCGGGTCTGGCACCGCGGTCTTCTATCGAAGTTGCCATCTTACGGAGTGCCCGAGGGTTTGTGCAAATGGGTGGCTAGCTTTTTGTCCGGCAGACGCATACGAACTGTAGTTGACGGTAGTTGCTCTGATAGCATGGACATTAATGCTGGTGTCCCGCAAGGCTCTGTGCTGTCTCCTACGCTGTTTCTACTGCATATCAATGACATGTTGGACATCAACAACATACATTGCTATGCAGATGACAGTACTGGAGACACTTTTTACACGGGTCGTGCAAACATCCCTCGTTCCGTTGTGGAGGAAAACCGCGGAGAACTTGTGTCTCAAATCGAGACCACACTGTCCCAGGTCTCTGACTGGGGACGGGTAAACTTGGTCCGATTCAACCCTACAAAGACACAAGTGTGCGCGTTCACCGCTAAGAAAACTCCATTTACTGTGGTCCCACAATTCCAGAACACTCCCCTCTCCATCTCCAAGAGCATTGGGATCCTTGGTGTCGACATCTCCAGCGATGTTCAGTTCCGAGATCATTTACAAGATAAGGTAAAGCTGGCGTCCAAAAAACTTGGTGTACTCAACAGAGCGAAGCAGTGCTTCACGTCGGGGCAAAGGTTGTTACTTTACAAGTCGCAAGTTCGGCCCCATATGGAGTACTGCTGCCATCTCTGGGCAGGTGCACCCGGATACCAGCTTGACCCTTTTGACTCGGTTCAACGACGGGCTGTGAGAATTGTCGACGATCCCAAACTCACTTGCGGTATCGAGCCCTTAAGTCTGAGGAGAGACTTTGCCTCACTGTGTGTGTTCTACCGCTTGTACAATGGGTTGTGTTCTGAGGAATTGTTCGAAATGATGCCCACGGCTACTTTCTACCATCGCACCGCTCGCCATCGGCAGGGAATTCATTCTCACACTTTAGAACCTAAATGGTCGCGTACAGTGCGGTTTCAGAGAAACTTCCTCCCGCGAACGCTTAAGTTGTGGAATGAGCTCCCTGCCAAGGTTTTCTGCAAGGACTACAGTATGGAGTTCTTCAAGAAAGAAGTTATTAGATTTCTGAAGGGTCGGCAACGCGCAAGTGATACCCCTGGTGTTGCAAGCGTCCATAGGCTACGGTGACCGCTTACCATCAGGCGGGCCGTAAGCTTGTTTGCCACCTTAGTGGTATAAAAAAAAAAAAAAAAAAAAAAAAAAATATTTATGAGTTGTTTTGACATCTATAAATGACAACATTCTTCTTTACGTGTTGCCTTAACGTAGGTCAATAAAAATCTGCTCTAAACTAAATTAAATGAACATCATTTTATTCTGCAATGCTGTTGCGTACGCTCATTCATTAACATTAATAAAACCGTACGATACGCTAGGTGTACTTTCCTTTTGTGCTGTGTAATTGTGTATTATTGGTTAGTCAATAATCATTATATTTTCTAATCACAGTGCGGTTTATATTTTTTACTAAAACGAAACCTTTCGGCTCTGTGCCGTGACTGAAGTCTGAGAGAACGCTCCTACTCTCTACTACTGCGAGGGCCGGTGCGCGTCAGCCTGCTAGCGACGCGACGTCAGCACTGAGGGAGGCCTGGAGAGCTCTATACTCCAAATCCTTGGCCTGCCTGGAGTCCTCTATACTCCAAATCCTTGGCCTGCCTGGAATCCTCTATACTTCAAATCCTCGGCCTGTACGGTAGCAGTGCTTCAGTCTGAGAACCGTTGATCACCGTAGCTGGGGCGAACTTTTGCCACATGCGGCTTAACATTGTACCAGCCACGTGCGGCATAGCATTCTGCCGGCTTACTAAAGCCTTGGCCGTACTCTACTCACTACACATCGTTAAGTCACCTAAATTCAGTCCCGTCCGCGTCTACCTACTTTGGCGGCGAAGACCTGCAGGGTGTGCTCGACGTGGAAGATCGCTGATCGGGCTCTAGGCCGAAGAAACTATTGTATCCTCTATCTTAAATATATACTTGAAAACCCGCACACTTAGAAATCTGTTAAGTAGGCTTACGGTTTTTCTATCTTTCTGATAGTAATTTTAATATATTAATAGGTAGTTCTCTTCTATTATAAAATAAAAAGGTATTATTTATATTTATTAAGGGTTAAGAATCACCTTATGTGATTAGGTTTCTACTGACCATTAAATATTGTTATTATAAACATGTAAGAGTATACATTATAACCTGCCTTACCCTTGAAAAGTATTTTCTTTAGTTGCCTCTGAACTCGCTCTACCTAAATCTATATCTCCTGAGCACCTAGCCGGCGCATTAGGTAACAGCATACTCCTACTCTACCCTATCCTGTTATATACCTTTCAACTTATGTTTTACCAAAAAATAACAATGTATATTATATCAATGTATATGGAAAACAAACGTCAAAATATATTTCATCAGAAAAATTAAATGCACTGCCTCAACATATCTTGCAAAAATTAAAAAAAATTAAACTTATAGAATATAAAAGTATTTAAAAAAGTATTTTGTCTCAGAACAAAGCGATGTCGACAGATAAGCCCTGCGAGGTTTCAACGGAAGACAATAAATTTGAGAATGTAATTTAACTGTTGTATTAAATAAATAAATAAAAAAATGCAGTAAGTAAGTATAATGAAATACATCATTCAAGTACACTAATTATTTTGATCACTGGCTTAGCGGTGAAGGAAATCATCGTGAGGAAACCTGCATATGTCAAAACATAAAATACATACACTATCCACAATCCGCACTAGGCCCGCGTGTGGACTATGGCCCAAATCACCCTCGACAAGAGTAGGCCATGCACAGCATAGGGACGTATAAAGCTACTGAGGTGAGGTTTTTACATTGTCACACTGACTTTCAAAATGACAGATGATTGTTTTGTTAACATCGATGTCCAGTTTTCTTGTAGATTTCTGTGTGAATTTTTGAGTTAATTATAAAAATAATAATGGCCTAAGTTAATATTTTGAATATTTCAGTTTTTTTTGATAAATAAGGATTTTTACTGTAAAATGTCACGTTTAACAAGGAACGTATTAAACTTTTACAATATTGCACAATCCTTAGATGTTTTTCAATTGCTATCCAGCCTTTTAGTTTTCATAATATTTATCCATAAGATCTTGTTGTGAAAATTGATAAGGGTGACCAAAAGTTAGAGGAAAATTATCACCTACATAATTTTTGGAAATGATTTTTTAATTTTTAGAAAGTTAGAAAAAAAACATTAAATCGATTCTAGTTTGACTAGATTGGATTTATTTACTAAAGTATTTATGCCAAAATATTTTCACAAGATCTTATGCAGAAATATTATGGACACTAAAACGCTGGAGAACAATTAAGACATCTTAGGATTCTGCAATATTGTAAAAGGTGAAAGGAACGTTTTAAACGTGAAAAACATGATATTTTACAGTAAAAAGCTTTATTTATTAAAAAAAACGCCACGGCCTGCTTTCCATTCACTTTCCATACACTTCTGCAACCACGAACAATGCAGCTCTTTCCTTATTTTTATAATTAACTCAAAAATTCACACAGAAATCAAATTTGTAATCGAAATAACACAATAAACATGTGTCATTTTGACAGTCACAACAGTCGAGTTAGAGTTACAATGTAAAAAATAATTACTGTACCCCCTATTAGGGTAATATATGCACCTTATCAGCCTCATACGTCCCTAATGTTTGGGCACGGCCTACTCTCACCGAGGGCGATTTGGGCCGTATGTTACCGGTCAAATTAGTTAGTCCTGGGCCAAACACGTTCATCCTTAGCGTGTCATGATATACTAGTTTAGCGCAGGACAATCTAGTTTGACGTTAATACCTTAGGCCTAACTAGTTTGGCCAAGACCGAACTGATTTTGAATTATCATTTATCAAAGAAAGATTATTTCTATACATTTATATTAAATTTATTAATTCTATGAAGTTTGTGTGTTTGTAAGATTGATGTACTAAGATTTATAAGTTACTAGGAGTTGTATCTTTGTAATAGAAGCTTTTTATTAAAGTCTTTGCTTTTTTATATTATTTTACCTGCTATAGTTTAAGATTAATAAGGAGTATATTTCATTTTCTGTATGTAGGATTTTTATGATCCCATACAGCAAAAAAATATGTCAACACTGGGAAGAGACTTTTAACTTCTTACACCAAGGTCCATAGACTTTTGCATATTCTTTCTACCTGATCATTTTGCACAGTTAATCTATGATTGTTTAAATAAAATGATGTATTATATTCTACAAGTATTAAGCATTATGCTGTCGGTAAATGATTACCTCTGTACCATTTTTTTATATAATATGTTTATCCGGCAGTCCGAACCTGACTCACTTTAAATCGTTTGTAAATTTGCAAAGGGGGTATATTACTCTACCCCTGGTCTTTCATTTTACCGCTGATTGCTTTAAAACAAATATTTATGACTTATGGGTCAGTAGCTTTTGCCCGCGGTTTCACTCGCCCTAAATTCGGTTATCGTTGTAGGATTTAAACGGCAACTCCTCAATTATAGAAAAATAAACCAACTCACACTTGACGTTTACAAGTAGCCTACGCTCTTCCCCGACACTCAAAATATCTCCACGCCAAATTTAATCTAAATCGGTACAGTGGTTTAACCGTGAAGAGGTAACAGAGTAACTTTAGCATTTATAATAAAGCGGACCCGGCAGACGTTTTCCTGCCCGAAAAAGCAGCGCCACAGTAAATATGATATTTTAAATTAAACATCGACATTTTTAAATATTGCGATTCCATAATTACTTTTAACGAATCTAGTGTTGAGCCATCATTTTTGGATATCTCACTTTTTACTATGGCCTCCATGTCAAGTTATTTAATTCTTTATTTTTCATTTCATACAATTCATTCTTCCAAATCTTCTATAGTGGAAGTATTGGCGGGGACTCTTTCCTTAAAAATCGTTTTCTTCTTTAAGCTAGTCATAATAGCAATGCGTTTTTTACGTTTTATGTAATGTGTCGTTTCCAAGCCACAAATTTCACAATGATTGAAGTTGTGGGATATGATAATAACGGAGTCGCATTAAATGCGGCAAATGTTGAAATCATTGTCCTACGTTCAATATTTGTCGTTTAGGAGAAGATCAGTGACACACTTAATGAAGCGCCACCTACCGGGTCCAATTGTGCTATCAAACCTTGCAGGGACCCACTCGAATGTACATAAATTATATTATTAAAATCATCCCTGCCGTTTAGGAGAAGATCAGTGACACATCAACTGCAGCGCCATCTACCGGATCCAATTGTGTTTTTAAACAATCTAGGAGCCTAATGAAATATTCAGACATAATTTCACCTAAATCGTTTCAGCCGTTTAGCCGGTTAGGTGACAAACACACGTACAGAAAAATTATACGTAGAAATAAAACTGCATCTCACTTGAAGTAGCATATTTGTCCTTTCCCGGGACTCAGACTATCTTCATGCCAAATTTCATCCTAATCCGTCCAGTGGTTTATGCGTGAAGAGGCAACAGACAGACAGACATACAGACAGGCAGACAGAGTTACTTTCTCATTTATAATATTAGTATGGATAATATATGATGCCACATTAGTCGAGATACCAGAGTTTATATGTGTTGCAGTCAACAAAAGCAATCGTGTTGCATCGATGGGCTGACTACTTGCCACGCAGGACTAAAGTAAAGGCCCGTGTTTTTAGCCACTGGCTAACCCCACACCGGCCATCCCCATACGGGCTAACTCCAAATTGGCTAACCCCCACAATGGCTAACCCCACACTTGGTAACCCTAAACTGGTTAACCCCATACTGGCTAACCCCACACTGGCTAACCCCTACAGTGATTTTTTTTTTTAATTTACTTTAAGTATGTATGTATAACACAATACATACTTAAAGTAAATTAAAAAAAAACATATGATAAATGACTGAACACTGTTGGCACTGACTGATGGACTCAGCACCATGTCAGCAGTATATAGCTCATGTTGTTAACTGAAATCCCGTCAATAGAACTGGCTACTTGTGCGCTGCTGCAGTAAAGAGCCAGGACATCATTAAGGGCGCGTTCGTTCTGGGATTAAGAGTTCCCACGAATGATACTTTTCACACTTTTGATAACGACAGTTTTGCCACCGACACCTACCGTTCGTTTAGCTTTGAAACGTTACTAACAAAATTTTTGGTTACAAAACCTGCAAAACGAACGCTTGACGTACACACACTACGATAAAACACACACACACTACCATAAACAATGAATATGTATAGGCAGTTTGACAGATTAACACAAAAACCCCACCTCCAGACATGGGTCTAAAGTTTCATTTTTCGGTGGCAAAAGTGACAAAAATAACAAAAATATCGTAAACGAACGCATGACAGTTTGTCACTGATGATACTAAAATTTTGATACTTTTGATACCAAAGCTAAACGAACGTATGACAGGTGGCATAAGTAATGAAAATAATGATTCTGCATCCCAGAACGAACGCGCTCTAAGTTACATAGTTTTTGCGTTCTATACCCGTATTCGCATAGCAAGTGACAAACCCACTAGGAAAGTATATGTCGTTTTTAAATGTGTAAGTGAGAGGGAGATCTGGTCACCTGCAGTCGGTGTCGGAGTGAGCGCGCTCGAGTGCGGGCCCGCGGCGCCGGCGCGTGGACGCGCGCACGCTGCCGCCGCGCACCGCCCGCCTGGAAACACACACACACACGTGACGATCATACGTCATTACTTCCGGAGCCGAAAGTTCGATCGCATTTTCCTTCCAGTCGCTGGTTCCAGTCCTTGGAACTCAGCCGCAAATGCTTTCATACGATAAATAAATTAATACTACCGATATGCATTTCTCTCGATTTCAGATTTCAGTTAGTATGTAACATTTGGATGTTTAAAATGACATGTGTTCTTCATTTAAATATTCTATCTATAACACTATTAGGTATTAATCCTTATTTCGTGTTAAAACAAAAAAAAAACTGTAAAAAGTTAACGTACGTTAACTTTACAATTTAAGAATCGTCACAATGTTAGTGAGCCTCGTATGATGTCGTCACAATGTTAGTGAGCCTCGTATGATGTCGTCACAATGTTAGTGAGCCTCGTATGATGTCGTCACAATGTTAGTGAGCCTCGTATGATGTCGTCACAATGTTAGTGAGCCTCGTATGATGTCGTCACAATGTTAGTGAGCCTCGTATGATGTCGTCACAATGTTAGTGAGCCTCGTATGATGTCGGTCCCGAAACGATCGAATTAGAATAGTCTATTGAAGCCTCTTGATATTTAAGGCAAATAATATATAACTGATATATGCTGACTGTGGTGCTGACCGTGCGGAGAGGCGATCGCGAGGGGCGCGGCGGCGGCGGGGGGGCGGGCGCGTGCACACGTAGCAGCAAGCGCGCCAGTACAGGAACCTGGAACCCAAGAACAAGCCCCTAGTGATCAAGTCCGAAGAAAACAGTCAGAGTGCCTATTCGCAGTACAAAATATTGCATTTAAAACAAAAAATGTAATTCATAGTAAGTACGTTTTACCACCTCCAAGAGCATTGAGATCCTTGGTGTTGACATCTCCAACAACGGTCAGTTCTGAGATCATTTAGAAGACCAGGTGAAAATGGCGTCCACAAAACTTATTTCTAGTACAAAAATTAGTACTCAACAGAGCAGAGCTATACTTTACCTCAGCGTAGCGGGTTTACAAATCGCAAGTCCAGTCGCAATGGAGCACTGCTGATATGTCTGGGCATGTGCACCCAGATACCAGCTTGGTCCTTTGTACTCGGTTACAACGACGAGCTGATAGAAATGACTAACTACTTGATTTACTAGTTATTGTTGTGTTGAGTTTAGGCTCAGCGCACACGTCAGATAACTAATCAGATTTTCCAATTCAGTAACTCTAGAAATTAGCTAAGCATACGCCGCACGGTTCATTGCATTAGGTTTCTACGCTCTACAGTCGTGCGCTAGGTATCCTAGTAAACATATCAGCTAATGGTTTGTTAACTGTTGTATCATCCAACTTTTATTAATTAATATTGGTTAATATAAATTATTGAATTTCATAATTTAGTTTCGTCTTCTATGGCTCATATTTATCAATTTAATTTTCGATTATTGTTTATTTACTTTTTTTCTGTAAATATCAAATAATAAAAATAATATAATAATATACCTTATTGCACATAATATCTCAAAAACAATAGTTACATAGAAGAAAAAAAATACAAATGGCGATCTTATCGCTATGAACCGATCTCTACCAGATAACCTTTGGGTGAAGGATTTAAAATAAAAAAACTTAATAAAAGGTAATGTGTGCATTAAAATAAAGTAGATAATAATTATAATCATTCATACATTAAAAACCAAAGTTATCAGTTTTTATTTTTTTAATTTATTATAATACAAATTTTATTCAATATTTAATTGCCGTTTATTCCGCCATTTTTATTTTATGTACCCAGTGTCACTCTCACAATTAAGACGAATCTAACGACACCTAGCGACACCTCTCAAGCTAAAATACCCCAGAATTGAAAAGTTTTAGTCAGTCTTTCTCTTTTATACCCATAGACGTATCCCTATTGCAGTATAGAAAAAACATCAATTACCTAGTTTCCTATTTACCCGACTACGGCGAAGCAAAGGGAGGTTTATGATTTTGACCAGCATGTATGTACCTATATATATAAGTTATAACAACTTTATAAAAATTCGTATCATAATTTGACAAATGAGGTATCGTTGGAAGCGCCTTGTTTTTCCGCTGGTTAAACGAGCAATTCTTGTATATAGGTATATATATAAATTTATGTTTCGGGGGCGATTAATCGATGTTGCTAGGTTTTAGTTTTAAGAAACGTCATCTTATCCATGTTTTCGAGCAATGCTAAACTGAAAAATATGACTGTTGCTGACATCCATTGGCGAGTAGTAATAGTATTATTTTTATCGAAACAGCAACACTAAAGCTACTTGACAATACATGGCGTTGTTAAAAAAAAGAGCAAAGCTCGGTTTCCAGATACTTACAATTTAATATGGCGCCCTCTAGAGGACATAAAGTCGTGAGCTAAAAAAAATTTAAGGTAATAATACTGCCGTATTAGGTATCAAATCTTGCCAGCCTTCTACATCTACATCATTCAAATCTACAGTGTTTACCCTTAAGAGGGTTTTTCTATTTATGAATATAAATTATTTCTATTAAATGAGTCTGTCTCTCACTTTAAACTAATGATTTTAAGCTTTCGCGACTTGTACACATTATATAGGATAGTTTTGCCGTCCAAATTCAGTGAGCAAAATCAAATTTTGCTCTCTAGTAAGGCAAAGTAATTCACTGTTCGAACATTGACTTTTGGAATTAACCCGATGATTAAACTTAAAAAGACAAAGAAAAATACTTATCCTATGCCATTGCTATCAAAACATGATATTTTTTAAGTTAGCTGTATAAACTTTTAATAATACCAATAAATTATAAAAACTCACTTAAAAACGAAAAATGCTATGTAGTTATATTCTTAATTAAAATGAACGAGGTTAAGTATTTGTACTGAAATTTGTTTCTGACCAGTCATTGTATTGTTTTTTTTTCATCATCGGGTTAATTTCAAAAGTCAATATTCGAACAGTGAATTACTTTGCCTCACTAGTGAGCAAAATTTGATTTTGCTCACTGAATTTGGACAGCAAAACTATCCTTTTCGTGCTGGTGAGGTGAAAAATAAATTTAATGAATCATTTCCGCAACTTAGAGGTGTGGCTAATAGGTTGATGTGAACTTTTGCAATATTTATATTTACTGACTTATTTAGATCGTCTACAATTCTACATTCACTAGAACCACATTTAATGATATCTGACGCGTCAATTATATGTGCATACGGGATACCCTATCTATCCCTCTGTTGGGATGATGTCAAATAATGTGTGCCATGTCCCTATCTTAGGGGTTAGCATCAGGGTTGTCAATAAAACAGCACTTGTTACGAATACATGTTTATAAAGTAAGACTGCGCCGTTACTGACGTCACGATGCGCTCAGAGTGTTTAAAAATCGGTCTCAGGGGGAGGCATTGGCATTGGCATGTAGCCTGGACATAGCGAAGGCGTTCGATCGGGTCTGGCACCGGGGTCTTCTATCGAAGTTGCCATCTTACGGAGTGCCCGAGGGTTTGTGCAAATAGGTGGCTAGCTTTTTGTCCCGACATCAATGCTGTTTGTAACTCAATAACGCTTCAGCCACTGGACGGATCGGGATGAAACTTGGCACACATATAGATTAGGTCTTGGAATGGCACATAGGTAACTTTTTATCCCGAAATATTCAAATGATTCCGCGGGAATAACTATAACCGAGCTTAAACGAACTATAGCAATAGCTACAGCTTGCTATAGCAAACTTCATTAGTATAATTAAGGAGTTCCACGCTGATAACCGAGTTTAGCTTTAGTAGATAATATATTAAAAATTAAATGCAAAAGTACTGGCATAGAATCAGTAAGGAGAATGAAGAAAAGAGGTGAAAAAGTTAGACCCATCGTAGTAACATAACTCACCATGGGATTAAAAATACAAATACAAAAGAATAAAAAAAGTTTAGAAACAACTTTGTACTATTTAAAAGGAGATTTTCCGCTAGACGGGTCCGTCTCTGATACTGATACTGATACTGATACTGATACTTATACTGATACTGATACTGATACTGATACTGATACTGATACTGATACTGATACTGATACTGATACTGATACTGATACTGATACTGATACTGATACTGATACTGATACTGATACTGATACTGATACTGATACTGATACTGATACTGATACTGATACTGATACTGATACTGATACTGATACTGATACTGATACTGATACTGATACTGATACTGATACTGATACTGATACTGATACTGATACTGATACTGATACTGATACTGATACTGATACTGATACTGATACTGATACTGATACTGATACTGATACTGATACTGATACTGATACTGATACTGATACTGATACTGATACTGATACTGATACTGATACTGATACTGATACTGATACTGATACTGATACTGATACTGATACTGATACTGATACTGATACTGATACTGATACTGATACTGATACTGATACTGATACTGATACTGATACTGATACTGATACTGATACTGATACTGATACTGATACTGTACCTACTGCAAGTACGA
Organism: Apoda limacodes; assembly: GCA_946406115.1. Lineage (NCBI taxonomy): Eukaryota > Metazoa > Arthropoda > Insecta > Lepidoptera > Limacodidae > Apoda > Apoda limacodes. The sequence goes on from OX291556.1 coordinate 27,837,136, forward strand.
TTTATTCCAAAGAATCTTGTGCAAGATATGTAGCATATCGTAGCATGGTTGAGAAAAGTTGCGCGGTAAAGAAACGCAGGCCTCTCGTTTTTAGGGTTCTGAAGCCAATAGATTAAAACGGAACATTTATAAGTTCGTTATGTCCGACTATCAGTCCGGCCGTATGTCATAATCCGTATTTGGGTAGATACTAGATTTTTATAAGGTTAATTCATACATTAAACCGAAGAATAGATACAAAAATCTCTAAAATCTTTGTCACTAATTTATATTATGAAGTTGAAATTCTTTGTCTTCCTCCATTTTGAAACTTTAAAAATGTGAAACAAAATCACGACAAGGCTTTATAGTAGCCAAAAAATGGTTTTGGACCAAATCGATTTATAAGTTTTTAGATATTCGCAGTAATACTGAAATTAAGCATTCTACGGAACCCTAACATAATGTACCTGAAGGAAGATGCCATGACGTCTCCGATATTGGAGAGGCAGAGCAGCATGAGTGGGATTCCCAGGATTGCGTAGAAGATTGTCACCACCTTACCGGTCTGCGTCTTGGGAGCAATATGTCCGTACCCTGTGGAAAAAGTCTGTTATGAATATAAATATTTACACAATTCTAACAATCTACGACCTACATTGATTTTTCGTAACAATGTTACGAAATTTTTTTCGTGTTGTTTATTGCACAAATAAAAAAAACTCAAAGTGATCTACTAACAATAAAGAGAACAAGAAGAAATTTTTATTTTGATTATTTTATTAGCTTAATGTGAAGTGGCTAACTGTTGTTTGATATTTATAGACGCACTAGATTTTATCAGCGGTCCTAAATCGGTTATCGGCGTGGAACTCCTTAATTATCTCAAAAATTATTATACTTATGTCGTTTGCTATAGCTATAGCTATATTTCGTCTAAGCTCGGTTATAGTTTTTCCCGCGGGAAATTTTGAATTTTTCGGGATAAAAAGTAACCTACTGCTATTCCAGGACTTAATCTATAGGTGTGCCAAGTTTGCTTTATCAAGCTGTAGCTATATCTATAGTTCGTTTAAGCTCGGTTATAGTTATTGCCGTGGGAATTTCGGGATAAGAAGTAGCCTATATGCTATTCCAGGACCTAACATATATGTATGCCAAGTTTCATTCCGATCCGTCCAGTGGTTAATGCGTGACAACATATGTGTAGAGTAACAAACATCCACTTTCACATTTACATCCATTACATTTTTTTTTTTTTTTTTTTTTAATACCACTAAAGTGGCAAACAAGCACACCGTCCGCCTGATGGTAAGCGGTCATCGTGGCCTATGGACGCTTGCAACACCAGAAGTATCACCCTCGCGTTGCCGACCCTTCAAAAATCCAATAACTTCTTTCTTAAAGAACCCCATACTGCAGTCCTTAGAGAAAACCTTGGCAGGGAGCTTATTCCACAACCCAAGCGTTCGCAGGAGGAAGTTTTTTACGAAAGTACTTAATATTTTAACAACAATTATTTAGGATAAACTAGACTTAAAACATGAAAACATTTTAATATTCAATACAATAAATACCTATATTTTTAATTTTAAAACCAACCTTGAGTAAGTTTAAGGTAAATAAAAGTAATAATGAAACACCACATTACATAGTATAAATAAAAAAACAAAATAATAAGCGATTTTCGATAATTGGCACAGATAATGTAGAGTTTTCCAGCCGACGCTCACATAATAGCGCTTTCGATACATGAGGAATAAGTCTACCACGATCGTTTCAAAAACGCTCTATCTAATAGCGATACTGCACGATTTTTCGATTTTAACTTGTGCAAGGCCCCAGGTTTCATTTAGTTTTGCTGTATAATAAATATTACCCGCGTCAGTTTTGTAAAAATACTGATATAGGTACTTTAAATCGGGAGAACGGGAAGCTAAATCGGGAGACAATTGCCAAAATCAGTAGATCTCCCGATAAATCGGGATCTTATTTTTTTTTTTTTTTAAAAACCGCTAAGTTGGCAAACAAGCCTACGGTCCGCCTGATGGTAAGAGGTCACCGTAGCCTAAGGACGCTTGCAACACCAAGGGCATCACTCGCGCGTTGCCGACCCTTCAGAAATCTAATAACTTCTTTTTTGAAGAACCCCATAACAGTATGTCAGTCAGTCAGTCAACGTTAGAGAAAACCTTGCTCAAACTTTGCTCATTCCACAATCTAAGCGTTCGCGGGAGGAAGTTTCTCTAAATCCGCACTGTACGCGACCATTTCAGTTCTAAAGTGTGAGAATGAATTCCCTGCCGATGGCGAGCGGTGGGATGGTAGAAAGTAGCCGTGGGCATACGCGACCATTTCAGTTCTAAAGTGTGAGAATGAATTCCCTGCCGATGGCGAGCGGTGCGATGGTAGAAAGTAGCCGTGGGCATCATTTCAAACAATTCCTCAGAACACAACCCATTGTACAAGCGGTAGAACACACACAGGGAGGCAAAGTCTCTCCTCAGACTTAGGTGCTCGATACCGCAAGTGAGTTTGGGATTGTCGACAATTCTCACAGCCCGTCGTTGAACCGAGTCAAAAGGACCAAGCTGGTATCCGGGTGCACCCGCCCAGAGATGGCAGCAGTACTCCATATGGGGCCCGGGCTTGCGACTTGTAAGGCAGCAACCTTTGCCCCAACGTGAAGTACTGCTTCGCTCTGTTGAGTACACCAAGTCTTTTAAAATATTTTTTATTTTAATTTTTTTATTCTTGATAGTTATAGTTTAGTATAACTTTGTTCAAGCATAAAGTCAAAGTCAAAGTCAAAGTCAAAATGGTTTATTCAAATAAGGATTTTACAATCACTTTTGAATCGTCAAAGTTATAAAATATTATTTTTTGAACCCTCCCACTTTTCCGCCGGTTCACAATGTTGTTGATTTCTACCGAGAAGAATCCGACAAGAAACTTGATAGTTACTCTTTTAAAAACACTATCAATAATACAAATAAACTAAAATACAATTAAAGTTTTAAATAAAAAAATTTTAGTCGTACAATTTTATGTCATTTCCATTTTAATTTGGTTTACCTATGCATCCTGTAATTGAGCATCATCAGTCCCAAGGATTTTTATCATTTACATAGTCTGAAATATTGTAGTATGCCTTTTTACAAAGTACCTGCTTGATAAAAGATTTAAATTTACTTATTGATAGATTTTGAATTTTATTGGGAACTTTGTTGTAAAAGTGTATACATTGCCCCATAAAAGAGTTACTTATTTTGTGTAGACGTGTATCATGCACCAACAGCTTATTTTTACTTCTAGTATTTACTTTGTGAACGTCACTTTTCTTGCTGAAACTATTGATATTTTTATGTACATATAAAAGATTTTCATATATGTACTGCGACACTAAAGTTAAAATTTTTACTTCCCCAAACCTATCCCTCAGAGATATCTTAGATCCTAATTTATAAATAGCACGAATTGCCCTTTTTTGTAACAAAAATATTGTATTTACATCAGCAGCGCTACCCCACAATAGGATACCATATGTCATTAAACTATGGAAATAGCTAAAATATACTATTTTTGCAGTGTCGACATCGGTCAATTGTCTTATTTTCTTGATCGCATACACAGCAGAGCTAAGTTTTTTGGCTAGATTATGAATATGAGGACCCCATTGAAGTTTGGAGTCCAGCGTTATGCCAAGAAAGACTGTTGAATTAACAAGTTCTAATTGCTCGCCATTAATATTAATACATGTCTGTCTCTGACTAACATTTGGTAATGTAAATTTAACACATTTGGTTTTTTTTTAATTAAGTAACAAATTATTAGCGTTAAACCAATTTACAATTTTAGAAAGGGCATTATTTAATTCATTATAACATGTCTGTCGTCTCTAAACTTTAAAAAGCAAAGAGGTGTTATCAGCAAATAAGACAATGTCATGTTTTTTTAAATTATATAGAAGATCATTAATGTAAATAAGAAATAGAAAAGGACCTAAAATTGAGCCCTGAGGGACTCCTATAGTGACTGCTGATCCCGGAGATCTTTCACCGTTGACATCTATTTTCTGTACTCTCCTACTCATATAGGATGTCAAAAGGTCGAGAGCTTTGCCTCTAATACCATAGTGATGTAGCTTACTTACTTACTTGATTGTACTTATCAGTAGCGACATCTTTAATTATTTACTAGTAAATATATCACTCCACCTAGCGACAACACGATACAATTTTTCCTTCGGTCCATTTACATTGTATGCAACTCATCATCACGTTACTTGACACATCACACAGGTGGCGCTGTTAACCATCAAATTTAATAACACCTATAAATCAGAGCGTTATTTCAAAGAATAAATTTAATCTTATATACTTGTAAGTCGTTACACCTTTTCCCAAGTGTCAAAAAATAAAATGGGTTTTTAATTTGACGAGTATTTTTTTGGTATGTCCATGAATAACATTTTACAGAGTAGTCCGAACTCGACGATTTTTATTAAGCTATTGCATAGCTTTTATCGCGGGCTCTGAGTGCGGAGACCGAATCAAGAAATTCCGTAACGAAAATAAAACCTAACAGAAAGCCGTGCATCGTCGTTTTAGTTCGGCAGACTTCGGCACGATGTTTGTGTGCGTGCTACTAGACGTATGCATGCAGACAAGCTGCTAACTGCTCATAACTGATTCTATCTCTTTTAGACACGATGCTAGGTGAGACAGCGTGCTTTTTGGCGGCGTCCACGAGTAAGTTCGAGCCCGCGACTAGTTGAACCTTAACGTGTATGTATATGGTACGACTGTACGAAGCTCGCACGGATCGAGACGAGCTGCTCCGAAACCGGACGAATACGTAAGCAGCTGTTTTTATAATTACATAAATTGATAAAAGATGCTATGCAATAGCTTTACCGCGGCAGTCCCCGAGTGCCACTGTTTTTTTTTATAAAATAAGAATAACAACTTAAACAAGAATGTGATATCTACAGTGGTAGGTGCACTTACCAAAAAGGTGATATCTATACTGTAGTGTAACTAACAAGAATTTCATATGTATAGTGGAAATAGATGAAACTACCAAAAATGTCAAATGAAAAATTTCAAATTTTCAAATGTAAAATTTCATCAGAATAAAATGATAAGAGATCTATTTTGCGGGTTGACTATGGAACTCTAAAACATATAACCTATACCAAAAGGATATTGTTGACACATTTGCTGCGCTTTCCGACATCTAATGAATGTTATTAAAACGTTGTACAGCAGTATTACATTATTATTGCAATACTGCTATTTAGAATATTTGACTTCATTTTTTAATACTTATAAAATCGCAAATAGATTTAACCTACTTTAACTAAAGAATAATTTATGAATACATGCAATAAACTAATATCAATGTCAGATAAAGTGTAATAAAACCGTATCGAATAGAAAACAATGTCGTAGCAGGGATCACCAGTTCTGCGCACGTGACAGCAGCGTGCGTGTGCGGATGCGGGTGCGTGTTCGGATGCGGGTGCGTGTGCGTCAGCGTGGATTCTTTATGTAACTTCTTTCCTATAAGTTAGACCTACATAACTGGACTACTTGCCAGTGGCGTAGCATAGTAGGGGCGGCAAAAATTCACAATAAATAATAATAATATCTTGTAAATATTTAACCATTTCATATTGGTTTTCTTTGTCACATAGAAACATTTTAGAAATTCGTGAGCGTTTTCAGGCGGATAAGTTTATTTAACGCCGGCTATATTACTAGATTCGGATAACACTAAATGAAATCTAGACAACGAAATTGCCAAAATTTACGCTATTCATTGGTGCCACAGGCAACGAAAATAAATAAATAATGCGGACTCAAACACTATGTCAAAATATTCAATTATATAAAGTTATGCTAAAGGAATTATAATAAACATTTAAACGAAAATAAAAATTATAAAAATTTAAAAAAAAAATAATAATAATAATTAGACATTCAGAATTGATTTGCATTCACAGTGGCAGCTCCATGAATTCTTTGAAATCATAGAAATGCCACTGCAAAAGTCCTTAGTCTCTCTTTAAATATATTAGCGGAAGAAGCATCTCTTATCCTTTTGCGGCAGACTGTTGTAGACTGTAGGACCGATCACATAAACAGAATTCTCCGACCTAGATATCCGATGAGACACCATGCTAATATTCTTCACAATTGCCATAAGCAGCAGCGATAGAAGTTTTGAAAAATTTAAAATGATCATAAATTATTTAAGATCAACAATGAGTTCTTTTAGGCTAACCAATCTGGTTATCTTGTCTTTTGAGCAATAGGTGTGTGATGCTATAGACATTGAGCAATAGGTGTGTGATGCTATAGACATTGAGCAATAGGTGTGTGATGCTATAGACATTGAGCAATAGGTGTGTGATGCTATAGACATTGAGCAATAGGTGTGTGATGCTATAGACATTGAGCAATAGGTGTGTGATGCTATAGACATTGAGCAATAGGTGTGTGATGCTATAGACATTGAGCAATAGGTGTGTGATGCTATAGACATTGAGCAATAGGTGTGTGATGCTATAGACATTGAGCAATAAGTGTGTGATGCTATAGACATTGAGCAATAGGTGTGTGATGCTATAGACATTGAGCAATAGGTGTGTGATGCTATAGACATTGAGCAATAGGTGTGTGATGCTATAGACATTGAGCAATAGGTGTGTGATGCTATAGACATTGAGCAATAGGTGTGTGATGCTATAGACATTGAGCAATAGGTGTGTGATGCTATAGACATTGAGCAATAGGTGTGTGATGCTATAGACATTGAGCAATAGGTGTGTGATGCTATAGACATTGAGCAATAGGTGTGTGATGCTATAGACATTGAGCAATAGGTGTGTGATGCTATAGACATTGAGCAATAGGTGTGTGATGCTATAGACATTGAGCAATAGGTGTGTGATGCTATAGACATTGAGCAATAGGTGTGTGATGCTATAGACATTGAGCAATAGGTGTGTGATGCTATAGACATTGAGCAACAGGTGTGTGATGCTATAGACATAGAGCAATAGGTGTGTGATGCTATAGACATTGAGCAATAGGTATGTGATGCTATAGACATTGACAGTGCAATAAAAACTTTTTTCTTAAAAAAGTAGACGAATAAAGTTTAAGTTAAAGCCAGAAGTTTTTTTTTTAAATTTTTAAATTTAAATTCGCTAATAACTTAATCTTGTTGATACTCAAAGTATTATTATAAGTGTACTTACATATGATACTTGTTATAAATATACGCATATATATAATAAATAATGGCATATGTGTAAAAATTTTTGTAAAAAATGCGTTTATTATATTGTAAAACATATATATACATAAATATATATATATATATACCGTTAAATTTTATTCGTTTTAATGCCGTGGACTGGTGATCAGGTGCATGAAACACTATCGATTTGTAAAGATAAAAATAAAAAATAAAATAACAATTTTTTTAAAACTCGAATCAATTCTTGCTTCAGTGACAAAAAATTACGCGAACCATTAGTAGGTAGGACAATATTCAAAGAGACCGACCCTATTATGACACATGACTCATTTCACCAATGACGCGTAGCGCAGTCCACGTGGACTTCGATAAATTAACCAATGCTATGCTAGTGTTTCGCTAGCATTCGGACGGGGAGGCTGTGTCTCACGTCGTTCTGTTACGTTTTCCAGTATTTCGGATACACACACACACGTCCTTTATGTTTGCCTACAGCAATTTTTTGAGTGTGCGCGTTTAAAGAATTTGCAATAGAGAATAGAATGAATTGTTAGATATTGTGTTTTGCGCGTAGACGCTTTAGGTTATTATTTTAGTTAAGTACTCGTACATATCTCGTTATATGGCGGCTACATACCTAGTTTTCAGGGTTCCGTACCCAAAGGGTAAAAAACGGGACCCTATTACTAAGACTCCGCTGCGACTCATGAATCGTGATAGTTAGACAATTGAAATTTTCACAGAAGATGTATTTCTGTTGCCGCTATGACAACAAATACTAAAAACTAGAATAAAATATTCACATAATATTAAGTTATAGATTAACTTTAAAAATAAATAATTAAATTAAAAAAAAATATTTATTATATTCATGGATAGTATGGATATGGTATACATATGTTCGTGCAATAATATAATTGTGATGCGCTAATGCTAGTTGTACTATTAAATATCGGAGTACTCTTAAATATCTGAATTTCTACACACGATTAACGATATTTGACGCTTCACATGGTGTACCCCCTATGCTACATAAAAACAAAAAATAAACTACTAAGTGTTTCAATGCATATTGTATCGTTGTTAGCTGATTATCAAAGTATTGTATTATTACTTTAAATAGAACTTCTTGCCTTGCTTGCTTGTAAAATGCAATGTGTTTTGAGGAATTGATCAAAATGCTGCTCACGGCTACTTTCTACCATCGCACCGCTCGCAATCGGCAGGGAATTCATCCTCACACCTTAGAACATAAAAAGTCACGTACAGTGCGGTATCAGAGATAATAAACGCTTAGGTTGTGGAATGAGCACCCTGCCAAGGAGCAAGAAAGAAGTTATAAGATTTTTGAAGGGTTGGCAGATCTGCACGCGCAGATGATGCCTCAGATGTTGCAAGTGTCCATAGGCTACGGTGACTGTTTAATATCAGGCGGACCGTAAGCTTTTTTGCTACCTTAGTGGTATGAAAAAAATCTAGATAGACTAATAATATAATATCTAAGTAATATATAAGTAGTTTTATGTATTAAATAAATATATAATATACACGCAGGTAACTTTTTTTTAGAAATAAAAGTTTGGTATCATCATCTGAAGTATTCCAATATATACTTTACTTAAATCTCAGAATTGTGTAGAATCTTTATTGTAATGTTTTGCAAACTCACTTACTATAAATTATCTTCGAAAGCAAAAGTTTTAAATTGTTTTGGATTATACATAGAACATTTTTTTTTATTGTGTTCAGGCTTTGAGAGGCTAAAATAAGACTAATTTTATAACTTTTTTTTAAATTACCATTTCGATCTTTGTTATTACCATTTATTAGTGTATTATTAACATTACTGTAAAACCACATTTCCGTTTTTTGAAAAAAATTCAATCGTCAATATATTGAAAAATTAAAATTAAAGCAAAACCTACAGTAATAGTTCCTCTTGTAATCATTGACAAATACTTCTTGTACACTATCTGTATATACACCTACACTGTATTAAAAACATGATAAAAAACACGAATTGGTAAACTTTTTTACCATGCTCTAAAACGCTAAATTTGCATGAAATGAAATACTCACCGGTTTCGTGTATCAATATGAATACGATATTTAACTGAAAACAAAGTATGTACCTACGACTAGGCAAAAATCCGTAAATTGTTTCCGGTCTGTGACTTATTTACTCTTTGATGCGCTGTCATAGAGGCGCCGTGTCGAGAGCGCGATGTTTTACAGCGGGTGGAGCACAGGGGTGGAGGGAAGGGATTTGCTAAAGACCGTCTAGTTAGGTCTACTTAAGTCTAATTAGGTCACAAGAGTTACTCTCGTTATAATATGTCACGTTAAGCGTAGTCAGATAATTAGAAGTTTCTGTTAAATTTTATATTCATTTAATATACAATTGACAAATATCTTTATTTTAACTTGTCTAGTACCCACAAGTGTACCTAGATCCCACTCCTCGTGGCAACCTTTTGCCGAAGATCCGTAATCAATATCTATACTAAAAAGAAAATTACTCATATTTATTTATACTCATACTCATATTTTAGAAGAAATAAAGAAACACAAATTTCAAATTCAAGAAATGGTTTAATAAATTCAAGACAAATATAAAAATTGTTTGGTTGTAAATGTTCTTTAAGCGCCTGGTTTTTATGTTCGAATCTCGGTGGTGGCATCGTATTTACATTTACAAACAGATTATTCTAAATACTCTGACGACAACATTAAATAATACACGCAAAGTGCCTTAAACACATCATGAATCATCACAAGGCATGTTGTTTTGATGAATCTTTTGACTCGATGTCTTCAGAGAAAACAACAAAAAATTTATCTGATCTATCCATCGCCATGTCATTAGAAGAGATACAAACACTAAAACAACAGCTCCAACTTTTAAAATAAAATAATTACAAGGCGCTGATGAAGAAATAGACTCTACTCGAAGAAAATACAAAATTTAAAAAAAGTTAATAAATTTAAAAAAAATTAGTCCCAAATCCATACTAATACTATAAATACGAAAATAACTCTGTCTGTTTGTCAGTCTGTTACCTCCTAACACTTAAACCGCTTTACCAATTAAGATGAAATTTAGCATGGACATAGTTTGAGTCCCAAGTTAGAACATAGGCTACTTAAAAACGTCAAGTGTGAGTCGGTTTTTTTTTCTATAATTGAGGTGTTGCAGTTGAAATCCTACACCGATAACCGAATTTAGGGCGGGTGAAACCGCGGCTAAAAGCTAGGTTTTATTAAATTGAATAAACCATTACGTAATCGTCATTCCAGTAGAGCAAACAAGCATACCATAAGTGCAATGTCTGCTTAAAAATATTTCTAAACACTATAAATATACAATATAATATAAATATAAAAATAAATATAGTATGTCAATATATGATATTATTTCGGCACACTATAGACCAAATGTGTTTTTAATTTTTTTGATTATATATATAAAAGAAAATATATGCTTGGTAAAATCTTTGCAGCGTGTTTTATGTGGAACAGCCTAATTTATAAAAATACATTTCTTGTTTCGGATCAGCTTCGCTTTTAAATGAAAAAACCAGCAATAATAAAAATTTGAGTTTTGGTTGTTAATTTTTGATAAAAAAAAAATATATTTTATTTTTATCGATTTGCTAAAGAACACCTACTTTATTATTTTCGAATACAATTAAATAGTATTTAATTCATAATTTGACTATATAATTTAGTTTTGGCAAGGGCTCCTTGATTTTGTCAGGTTATGTTCGGTTCTGCTCTGCTGCCAGACGGCTTAATAAAAACTTAAACACGGGTACCCATAAAAAAAATACTAGAAATCCACTAAAAACTTACTATATTTCAAAACTAAATATTACCTACCTAATTTAATTTAAGCTTATATAAATATAGTTGACATTGCCAGCGGCTCCGCACGCCCTAAATTCGGTTATCGGCGACTGTGATTATGAATGTAATTACACTAATGAAGTTTTCTATATCACGCTGTTGCTATAGCTATAGTTCGTTTAAGCTCGGTTATAGTTATTTCAGCGGGAATTTCGAGATAAAAAGTAGCTTATATACTATTCCAGGACCTAACCTATATGTATGGTAAGTTTCATCCCGATCCGTCCAGTGGTTGAAGCGTAAAAGAACATCCACCCAAACAAACTTTTACATTTATAATATTAGTAGGATACCTTAAATAAATAAAAGTTAAACAACTACTTGAACATAAAATACCTCATCCAAGATGCCGTCAGTCGGCAACGTGGCTAAAACAAGATGCCGTCAGTCGGCAACGTGGCTAAAACAAGATGCCGTCAGTCGGCAACGTGGCTAAAACAAGATGCCGTCAGTCGGCAACGTGGCTAAAACAAGATGCTGTCAGTCGGCAACGTGGCTAAAACACGATGTCGATGAGCCAAAGGCATACCTATGTGTGAGTTATTTTCGTAAAATAAATGCTGTATGGCTGTGCGGCCGAGCTGTATGACAATGCTGATTTGTTGGCAGAGATATTCGCAAGCTCTTCGGTTATGTCAAATAGAGACCAAGTGTTTGGGTAGCTCTTTGAAAAAATTTATCTTTCTGTAAAACTATACTACTCGTAATAATAATAAAGCTGAATTGCTTCTTGTTGTTTGTTTTTTTTTGTTTAAACGCGCTTATTTTCGGAACTACCACTCGGATTTGGAAAATCGTTTTTGCATTACACAGCCCAATTCCTTACCCAGAAAAAAAAACGCATATTACGCACTTTCGGGAAAACATGTGGTTTATAAATATAAAAAAATAGATGTTAATATAATAATGTTTTTATTTACTTCTCTTGAGGGAAGTTATTTTAATAGGTTCGAAAATTTAAATCACTAAATTTGCGTTTTCATTACGTTTTGAGACCCGGAGAATCGTTTGCCATCATTTTAGAGTGATATCTATGTGTGTACGCGTATGTCTGTGTTACGGAGCACACCTTCACAACGGCGTAACATAATATATAAGTAGGCATAAACAATTGTTAGTAGGTATAAGTTTTGTATTGTATAAATAATTTTGTCTCATGTTCTTAGATATTAATAATAGGTTCGTAAATATTAATAATACGTATTAATAAGTAAAATGTATTGTATCGTTAAATACAAAGTAAAGGCACGTTTTTTGCTTGTACATTCCATTAGAAAGTGACTTAAGCCTACATGTGCAAGCGGGGAACGTGCGGGGTGAGAGGAAAGATATCTTGTTCAGATGTTGTCAGAAAGAGGCCCTGGACCAGAGGGTGGCAGTTCTACGCGATTCACGCACAAGGCATCACCTCTCCTCTGTGGTGTTAAATTAGTCTACTGTACTGTTGTCACATTATAAGTTGTGTACATATTTTCCATAGTTTCATTCCCTCGCACCAAAATCTACCCCGCGCCAAAAATTATTACTTTACAGTCTGTATTTTTTGCTCCTCGATATCTCAAGAACCAATGGAGCAATTTGTCTTACCATATCGCCACGCCACGTAATGACTTAGATCTGAGAGTTTGAGCAAAATCGGTCTAGCGGTTTGTTTTTTATTGTTATAAAACAGTTTTTTTTAATGTTTGTTACTTCGGAACTATAAACCGATTTGGAAAGATGGGATGGAAAAAGGGATGGAATAAACCACAGGCTGGTCCCATTTTTATTAGTAAGGATTGGTACAAGAAAACCAGAGTTATGTGAGGAAATGTTTTCAAGTTGTATCATTTCTATTATTTAGACGAGCTTCTACCGGTCTCTCGTCTATAGGTAGACTGGCCATGTAAGTGTCTGCGCACAATATAATCCGCATTTAAATACGTGCAGAATTATATACAGCCATTCTAGTTGTCAACTCGACATTCTTAGGCTAGGTGCAAATCGGTCCAGCGGTTTGTTTTTATCGCTAAAAAACTGATTTTGTTAAAGGTTCAATAATAAACTTTATGTAGAAATTCTCAAATATAAAAAAAATATTCTCAAGAGAGTTGCTCGTGCGGTACTTGTAGGTACTTTGGACCCAACTAATTTTTATTTTGTTGAATTTAATAAATGGTATTGAATAAAAAGAAATATAGAATGAATGGTTTTTCAGTAACTCAGCCTCAAAAGTGCGTATTTTCAGAATTTCGTATGCAAAATATACAGTTCCAAGAATAAACTATTACAACCTGTCACCCTGTCATTACATGTTTCGTACCCAAAGGGTGCAAGCCATTGGGACGATATTACAAGTTTCGTAAATAATAATAGTAAAATATACAAAAGATCTGTTTTTAAAGACGCCAATACATCATTGCAGCGAATACAAAGTTAGGCGTAGACCAAACTGGGTTCTATAGTATTTAACGACGCCAATACATCATTGCAGCGAATACAAAGTTAGGCGTAGACCAAACTGGGTTCTATAGTATTTAACGACGCCAATACATCATTGCAGCGAATACAAAGTTAGGCGTAGACCAAACTGGGTTCTATAGTATTTAACGACAACCTCACAAATAAAGACGTATTGCCCCATCTTTATTCAAAGCCCTTACTCGCTCAAACACATAAATTAATTTCCTTGCAGTTATTATTGCTCGTGGCTCGAACAACTTACTTACAACGATTTACGATTAGTTAGATATGATTGCGTCAAGTTATCGTATCAGCTATACATAAACGTTTTAATTAACAACCAGATTAAACTGGCTACTATTTATTACACACATACGTCAATATTGATTTCAATCAGTAAAACATTTTAATCATTGTTTTGTGGGTTCCGTAGTCAAACATGTATTTCTTATCTATAGTTGCGCTTTGACCATCTGTCCCTCCTTTGTGCACTTTTATTTTATGAAACTATTAAGATGTACTGTACAGTTGTGCTATATATGTATAATACACCCCTGTAGACGCTACAAAAATATGCATCAATATTTGATAAAATAAGTATTTAGCGTAAGTACGTATCCATTAGTCCATCTAGTACTGATATTGTTCTTTCCCGGTGCGCGGTTGACACTCCAGTATCTTTCTGTCCTAACGGCCGTCAGTTTGACTTAAGGAAACTGTTAATTAAATAACAGCTTAAAAAAGTGTATATATAACTGTTTTACTTATTTGTTTCAGAGCAGATACAAAAGAAAGCACCAGATTCTAAAGCATAGAGATTGTGAAGTGAATCAGTTTACATCCCAATACTATGTGACTTATAATTAACCTTAGTTAACATATCTCCGTTTGGATGTGTGCGTGTGCGCTGACAATTATTGTCAATATCTTTTTAACACATGAAGTTAGCGCTTTGTGGAACTGAGCCAATTCAGTAGTTGCTAAAAACTATATCAGTAAAAGTGCTGCCCTTTCTATAATATAACTATGTTAAGTATTGTTTTAAAGATTCACAGTTAATATCACTATTAAACATAATGTTTTACGGGGTTCTTCACGGTCCTCGGTTAATCACGGTAAGAACCCCGTAAAACATTATGTATAACCATGTTGTACCTCACTGTGACATACATATGATTTGTAACTTTCTTAATTTTTGTTATTTTAATCAGGGTACGGAAGACATAAGAAGTTTGAACAGGATAATAAATTTATCTAAATGTAGGTATATTACAAATAATAAGTAGATAAATTTATTAGTAAGTAAAACTTTTATTTAACAACTAAAAATACTAAACAAAGTCAAAAAGTTATAAAATTAAAAAATAATAATTAACTAAAATAAAAACTACAAATAAAAAACCTGTTCCAAGTTGACCTGGTGGGGCAGTGTACCTAAAAGGCTGCCAGTATTTCCTCGTTGAATTGCAATTGAAATTCTTTGAGCGAAATAACTGCCAGCCCTTCTGTCGTGAGACACATCGACCAAACGCTTACAAATGACCCCAAGGTTTCAACCGCAAACGGCTCAAAAATATAACTATTACTTATAGTAGTATATTTTCTACGTTTGCCCGCCACAGAAGCTGTACCAGGAAGATAAGTCGGGGCAAGGGTATCGAAGCACGTGACATCCTAAACTAATGTTCGACCCATCTTCCAAGGCACAAGACTCATGCCATCAGGCTTCTTACCATCATCTCTAAATATACTAACAGGCTCTAAAACGGTAGGAGTGTTGAGTGTCACTAGAGCTCGACGTATAATGTCATTGAGGCTGCTGTGGCGAAACGTTCTGCCTGCGCTTCGAACACATGATAAGCCATGGTGACCGAGGGGATCGATCATGTCGCCGCATTGACAACGATGGGGTATATTAGTGACCGCTCCTACACGTAAGCAAGATACAAGTCGAAATGTGGAATTATCCACTAGGGTGCCTGTGTTTGCAGATGGAAGCGCCTGTAACCAAAGCCCTGACTCCCATGTTAAAGCTGCAAGAAGACGAGCACAATCTGCAGAATTGACAGCCGTTTCCAAAAGTATTTTCCGGTTCAATTCGCAAAGCGGCCCGTCCCACAACCTTTGTGATGTTGAAACAATAGGAAAGTCAGTATTTGGACAAGTAAGACTCCATGTGTTTTTAGCTTCATTTAAAAATGAGATCTCGAAATTACTAAGAGGAAAAAGAAATTTTGTTTATAGGGGGTTGAGTACTATGAACTGAAGATAAAAAAGCTGGTAGGGTAGGGTACTGCGGAAGTTAAACGAATACCCAAGCCACCAAATCTTACAGGTAAGGTTGCCTGTAGCCACGTACGTTCATTGAAATTAATATTTAGAATCTTTGAAATGGTATCTTTAATAACGTTGTCAAAACTGCACAAAAGGTCTGAAAATTTCCAAAAATAACATGAACGTAAATAAAATGTAAATTTTGGTACAAATATACAATGGTGAATAATAAAAAATGCTGCATGAGAATTTATAGCTAAAAGTTTGTCTAGAATAGACTGAAAATGATGATTTTTTTGTTGAACAAAAGATGAAAAAATACAAAAAATACAAATAGTTTTTATTTGTTAAACATAGGTGAGATAATACAGCTTTTTATAACAGATTTTGTGTTCTCTATGTTTTGCCGTTGATTGCGGCATACAAATATTTAAGCATGCACTGAAATATACCGTTCTAAAAAAAATATATATTAAAAGATACAATACTAAGTATATTATAGAATCACTCATAAAGTCGTTTATTGTGCAGTAACATTTTTCTGTAACAATTGACACTAATCTTTATTTAAACAACTGTAATGGTAGATCCTTAATTTTATCCGGTATTTTATTGTAAACAAGTGGAGCCATTCCTCATAAGTGCAGTTTCGCATTTTTTAAAACATAATTTTGTTAAATTTTTAGCTCGTGTGGATTTGATTCGTTCTTTTGTCCATTTAACAAAAAAAGATGGAGTGCACTTAACAAAAAACATATTTCAAAGATGTATAAAGATGGTAGTGTCAATATTTTCAGTTTTTTTAAATGCAGGTTTGCAACTATCATGAGTTTTTAAACCACACATTGTTTGAACACATCGCTTCTGGGCTTTGAAAACTGATTCCTTTTCGGTAGAATTACCTCAAAATATAACTCCATATCTGAGTAATGATCCTACAGAGCTATGTTAAGACATTGGAATTGCATCGAGGTTAACTTTTTTTGACAAATTATAAAGTGCATAGGCAAATTTACTAAGCTTCTTACATATTTCTTCAATTTGAGGTTTCCATGTTAACTGACTATCGATTATTTACCCTAGAAATTTAGTTGTGTTTACACTTTCTAGTTCAACTAGACTTTAATTTTTTGTTGGTTTAGGCGTTGATAAAAAATTTTAACTTTTGTCTTAGTAAGATTAATAATCAAATTATTTTTTTCAAGCCACTTTACCCCCTTAGCCAGTGCTTCATTAATATTGTTTTGACAATTCATACTATTTTCGTTTTTTACAATGATCGTGCTGTCATCAGAAAACAAAACCATTGGAGAATTAACTGCACTGGGTAAATCGTTTATATATAGTAAAAATCATAATGGTCCTAATACCCCTAATTCCTTGTGGTACGCCGCATTTAGCAGTTCTCGCGCTGGATAAGTACTTTACTTCTATTTTTGTTTTTTTGCATATTCTTGTGATTTTAGTATATTGATGTCGGTCTTGTAAGTATGACCTAATTAAATCTAAAATCGGTCGTCTTATAGCATAGGCTGTTAATTTATCAATTAATATATTATGATCTACGTGGTCAAACGCTTTGGTGATGTCTGTATATATTGCACATATTTGTGTTTTTTTTATCTACATTAATCATGATTGAGTCTAGGAAATAAAAAATGGCCATATTAATTGTTTTGTTTTCTCTAATTCCTTTCTGGTCTGGACAGAGTATGTCAAACGTAGTTACATAATAGGAAATGGCTTCATAAATAATTTTTTCAAAAATTTTGGCAAATATCGATATAAGCGCGATAGGCCTGTAATTTTTTAAATTTTCTTTATCCTCCTTTTTAAAGAGAGGTTTTATTATAACTGTTTTTAGTTTGGTTGGAAATACGCCTTCTTTCATACATAAATTTATAATGTGACATAAAACGTTTGTTATATCCGAAGCCGATGTTGTGGCCTAGAACTAACAGAACATAATGTGATTTTGATTTGCATATACAGAACTCCAAAGACAAAAACATTTGAACTTTTTCTATGACAAATTAGATTTGATGTTTAAAACAGTATGTGTAAACCAAAATAAAAAATTAGTGTCGGACAACCGTCCGGAATCGTGACAACTTGTGCCTTTCACTTTTTATGTCTGTCTCTCTCGCTCTTAGGCGGGCTAACCATGCCGCGTGCCTCTCACTCGCTCTCATTGTGAGCGCATAACGTGAGCGGAGCGTAACGCAGTTTCTTGAAGTGTCACCCGGCAAACCAATTTATAAGACGTTGTCACGTCAAAATCAATTGACGTTTGTTAGTCCAACAAAAATTCGAAAACGACAAGCAGAAACCCTGTTATCTATACAAAATACCTGATTTTTATATCTCTGTTATTTAAATAATAATATATTATGATTCTGTTATTTTTTTTTTATTTTTTCTATAGGACGCAAGGCGCTTGAGACTGTTGTAGAAGAGTCCCCTCTGATATATTCGAAATTCAAAATTCGCGAGTGACGCGCTCTGTCTATTATATAATCATGATTCCCGCCTCGCCTCCGACATACTTAAATAGAATTCGGGTTAAAGAGCACGGTTTCGGATAAGGACTGTGCTTCCCGCGTTTTTCTTAAAAAGTAGTGTCAAAATTACAAAGTGATTGCAGTAGTAACTTTTGTGTAAAATAAAAAAAACATTGAGAGGTACTTTGCCGAGTTTTATTGTGAGTGGTGGTGGAATACATCACAAAGTGAACTTTCTACGGTTTTTCGGATCTTCCTAGCTTGGCGTGTTCGAGCTTGGCGTCGTCGTCTTGTCCATCAATATCCTCCCTGAGTGAGTAGTTTAGATTTTTATTCTCAGAGGAAATAATTATAAGAAGTTAAATTGAAATTTCCTTTTGAGTACAGCTGTTTATCTAAAAATTCATTTGAAGAGTTTCTACATGAATTGTTGTTGGGTAGGTAAATTATAAATAATAATGATGCTTTTGCTATGTGTTCCCAAAATATGTTTTGCATGTGAAAATTATAAAATTACCTAACCTAGAGGTGAGTGTGAGGTTATGTGCTAATGGTTTAGGTACACAAATAACATACTGACGTTGTGGCAAACCGTACATAGGATATCTAGAGTTCTACTATCTCATTTTAAAATTTTTATTCAATCATTAGATTTAATAGATAACTACCTAAATTATTTAAAAGGTTGATTAAATGTATTATATTATGTACAATGGCATTGTACTGGCAGGAGTACGGGGGAATTCGGAAAACGCGATGACCGTACTCCAGAGCCAACTCATCTATTTCATATCGAACATTTGTCGGCTTATGGTCATTGACTAATTTCATCAGCTCTGCTTTTAGCATTGATATATTTGCGTCAATACCACTTTTTTGCAGTCAAACCACCAATTCCTCTTAGTCCTTATTAGCTTGGGTAGGTGCTTTATTTTTTTGCACCGAATGATAAGGGGCGTTATCCATTAATATAACTGAAGGCTCTGGCAGGCCTGGGAGCAACACATTATGGAACCACTCCTTAAATGAAGCCGCATTCATTTCTTCATGGTAGTCAGTAGTGGTTTTTGACTCATCCAATCCAATGCCGATAAACCGTTTTCCACGAAACCATACTTCGCACAACCAGCATGGCATATTATAAGCCGTGCTACTTTACCCATTGGCACTTCCGACGTTGACGCTTGAGTGTCATCTGTCCAATAACGAGAAAGCGTGTGATTGGCGTTCAGCCATGTCTCGTCGATGAAAACGACATCGTCCCAATTATTGATTTTTGTCGCTTCTCTTAAACAAAAATTATGTCATTTCTTTTTAAAAGAATTTTCATTTTGTCTGTTTTTTTATATATATTATCTGTCAAAATTTAAGATAAAGCAGTTTTGCCTCCCCTAAATCATAATAAATCAGCTGCTTTTAAAGATGCTAGAAGCATCGACCTATTAAGGTACTCATTCCTGGAAAAATAACCATATATATGATTCCATAAGGAATAATGAATGCATCGGTGTCAAAGCTATCAATGTCTATTATAGGTTTAGTTCTGCGTTTCTTTTTTGGTGGTCGAAAAATATTTTCTTCAATGCCAGATGAGCCGAACTTTTCTTTATTAATATTTGTTATCGTCCGTTTGCTCACTCCAAGTGCCTGAGAGATGCGTACTTGGACCTAGTCGACAGGAATTAAAAGTCCGCCATTTTGTCTTTCACGCTCAAAATAATCTTGTAGCTTAATAATTAGTTAGTGAAACTCACTTTTCAATGTTTGACCGCGTTTTGGCATTGTTATTTTGCACCAAAAGTCCAGATTAGCGCAGAGGTCAGTTTACAAGAAGAACAGTCAAAATAACAACGATAACAGTCACGAGAAAAAACAACGAGCAACATTGGAGAACGTAGTCTATGCGAGACGACAAGAGACGACTGTTTGTAAATGTCACAAAAGGGTGGTCCCCACAACGCTATTTTGGGTTGCCATTTTTTACCAGAAATATAAGTAGTACCTAAGTAATTTTATTTACAATGTTTTTTTAATTCATCTGACTGATATTATGACACTAATTTTCTTAAGTTTTGTTTGGGCGTACCTTTATTATATTATTAACTGTATTAAATACTAAGTACATTATATATTATAAAATTATAACATTTTTTTATATTATATCGACAGATTATATTAAGATAACAAAAATATTCGATTACAATTGCCTCGTTATTTTGTCACATCACTGTAACAACAAACTGTTGACATAACCTTGTAACAGCGCCGTTTGACGTGGTTTTTTATACGTCCATGTTTAAAAGCTATTGTTTTTATATTTGTTAATTAAGTAATTGTAATAATTTTAACCCAAAATTATTCGAATTTTAATATTATCACTCGTTAATAAGGTAAATAAAAGATATTTAAAATTTTGCCGTAAATTGTACGCCAGTTCAAAGTTACATCGCCCAGTCGATCACGATCTCTCAGGAACGCATTCTTTGAGCGGCCGGACTGTAGGGTTTGAGTAGAGCTGGTTTATTTTTAAGTCTTACTAGCTCGGCTCCACCCTACTCCAAGAAAGTTAAGGAGGTAGTTTAAATTTTATGAGTTCTAATCCGGATCAAGGGATAAATAATACAGTAGAAATCTGTATTTTTGGTGTGTCTAGTAGGTAGTTGTATGAGATACATATTTAAAACCTACTTATCTAAACTGTTAATATAAATTGGTAATAAATAAATCACTCATTGTGGGGACGAATAGAATAAGAATTATATATCTTTAGATTTTTGCGCTTACTTCTTTATATTTTACTACGTCAATTTTTAAATTTAACATATTAAGCTATGCCAAAACATAATGATAAAAAAAAAAAAAAAAAAATAGATTTCTTCTTTTGATATAAAAAGAAAAAAAAAATTCACGGTAATCTTACTGAAACAATGACTGAACTGGGGTACGACATAAGTTAAACTTTGACCGAACAAATTAAACATGGATTTGTTTAAGGTGACATTAGTTGGTATAGGGTTCGTCCGTTTCTTCTTCATAGAAAATCCTATTGTCATAGCGTATTATTATCCAGGTAGGCCCCCCCCTAATAACTGATGAGCCGGAGGGGGACCCCGACCTACCGGCGAAACGCGAAAGTTCTAATCACTCGACATACCTACCTATTGTTGATCTGACTAAAGAGTTAGATTTTTGAGTGAGCAATATGTTACTGACTGAATCGTAAGAAAATACCTTCTAAGATGGGTTACCTACCCATGTAAATTGGCGTTCTGTCGTCATAATTATCTTAATTGACTGTGACAAATTATATTAAACAAAAACCTTTTTAATTTTATCTTATTAATATTATCTTAATACTTCAAGTTCGTAAGGGAAAGGTTGCACATGATAATATCTCCTTTATAAGTTCTTGTACCTACGCAAAGAACGGAATTATTCACTGTTATCTGTTAGATGTCGAAATACTGAAAATTCCACGTTTACTAAGAGATTTTGGTTTGTAAGAAGAACTACCATGAAGACTAAATGGTACATTGTGTAAAATATCTTATTATAGGGCCGTATGGTTGTTTACCTCCTTTACAGCAAACAAAGGGAATTATCCTCAGGGTGCAGTAATATTAGGTTAAATTCAACCGATCGTTTATCGATTTATTATCGAACGTTGGATTAGCATACGAAGGGCCTCGATTTGATCCCGACAGTAGTACCATATGCTTTTTGTTTATTGCCGAGAACTGTCAAGACAGTCTAATTTCTTATGTTCGTTTTACTGGTATTTTGATAGGTTAAATAAATAAATAAAGTAATAGAAACTGAATTATTCAAGGACTCTGTCAGGTTTTAAATATTTTAGGAATCTCCCTGTTCTAAGTAATAGATATCTAAATACGCATCTTAGTTATTAATTGAAAGTGAATAAGGGTAGTTATGGGGAAGGCTATGTATTAGGGATCTACTTAATCAAGGTGAGTGTGCCGATAATTTAAATCATGACTGGGACGTATTATAATAGCTATCTTAGATAGGTATATCACTCGTGTGCAACAAGTTAGTTAAGATAAATGGTTAGGGGCTAAGATAGTTATATTATGTAGAATTTAATCTTAAAATCGAAGCTCACTCGCCATGCTAGTAACTGACTAAACTTATACCTTCTTAGAGTCAGGGTTACTTAGGTTCACAGTGTAGCGGTCGTAATCACCCCATTAGACTAGACGTTTCTTTGTTAGGAGGGGGGGCGTTCTACATGTACTCTACCTATATCAATGTGAAATTTATCAGCTCTCAGAAACACCCTAATTGATGAAGAAATTGCATCATGTGATAAGTCTTAGTGCATAAAAACTTATAAGTTGTACTAACGTCATACAGTTTTATTAAATCTACTGTAAGGGTTAAATAAATAAATTCATTAAAAAAACAGATGTTTGATGATACTTTGTGAGAGTACTACATTTTTGTTCTTTTTTATATATAATCATTAAATGATGATTATCATGATTAAATAAAGATACATTCTACTGATCTTATAAATATGAATAACTATAACCGAGCTTAAACGAAGTATAGCTATAGCTACAGCTTGATATAGCAAACTTAATTAGTGTAATTAAGGAGTAAATCACAGTATTAATACTGTGATTAAATAAAGGAGTCCCATGCCGGTAACCGAATTTAGGGCGGTCGGAGCCGCTGGCAAAGTTTAGTTTAAAACAAAAGTTTCGTTTTATTAACTATATACATAAAGCAATATAAAACTGCAACAACAACAATTCAGCCCTTTTTATTTTAGTACGAACACTAGCTTTTTATTAGCAAGTCGTAGTGACATATAGTTTGCATATAAGAAGGTCTGAAAAAGATTTGAAGACTAGGGTTAATTAAAAGTTTAAAGTTATCAATAATAATTGTACTTTTTTCATATTTTTTACAGGTTGTGTCCACAAAGTCACAGCAAGATTTCTGTTAAGACTTATATACCTATTTAATGTCGCTTTCTAACCTCATATTCATAGCTATGCTCTGGTATCGTGTGTACAGTCGGATTGATTGCCCTTAAGAAAAACCAAAAAATATCTGCAAGTTTGTTCGACAATCTTCGAGCAAGTCTGTCGCATGGTAACTAGAAAGTTTAATTTAAATTTAATGCAAGTGTGTATACTTGCCATGGCAAACATGATGCAAACTATCACCTTTCATACATCAAACTTGATACACGCTAGAATCAAGTTTATATTGCTATCTGGCTAGGTTTTAAGGTAATACTTTGAATATCCCTTAAATATTCGCTAATTTTTAGGAGTGGAAAGGAAATAGTTTTTTAACTATGCACCGGGTGTAACTAAAAAGAGGTACACAGCGGACATCCTCGGTAACCGTTATAAGTACGAAAGCATTTAACTCAGGACTAAGGTTTAAATTCAAAAAAATCCTGAATGCTTACATACTTTTAACTTACTTACTTGCTGTAAATGCTGGTTTAGTACCTCTATTCTGTTACTAAATATTGTAAAAATATTTTTAATTGCATTATCAAAACCCAAATCGCTCAAACAAACAAGTAAATAAAGAATTTAAAAAAAAATTAAATTGTCTGTTTAGTCGTCATTACCCTAGCAAGCATTTGACAAAATTAATATAAATTTGAACTCGACCATAGTACGACTGTTTACTGTAATTATACTGTGTGTTTTGCAATGTGAATGATCGGGGTAAGACCCATATCGCAACATCCGGGAAAAAGCCGATCAGCGGCGTCGGATGCGGCGGACGTGGCGAGGTCACATCTTCAGTCGATGGATATTATCAGGCAGGAGGCAATCAAGTGACCTTCAGGATGGCCTCCGCGTAGGGTTGCCAACAGTATGTATGTAGTGCAGCTCTCCTGGGCATCTTTGCACCGACTTGGTCCTGGCTGACCTCCTTGTATCGTGTATGTCGTGAATCTTTCTGAGCATATTTTGATAAAGAGTGAAACGAGACGAGTCTCAAGACCCGTAGTAGTAGTTAGGACGTCCTGCGTAAATCGTTACACCCGACAAAACTAACTTCTTACCAACTCTTTTTGGCAGAAATTAACATTGTAGTCACGATTGAAAACGAGAGAAAAGTGTTCTCAGAAACCTATTTGAATAAATATTGTTTGATTTGATTTGTGAAAGAATGATTATAGAAATTAGTGTTGTGAGCTGGTTTTTTTAAAAGAAGACTAGTGGACAAGTGAAGAGTGAGTGTAGAAGAGGAAATAAATTGAAATCGTTCCTTCAAATAGTAAGGAGTTGATGGATTGAATAGTATGTTATAAAGAAGTGTAAGAGTATGGGTATTCCGGTGAAGTCGTATTGGGAACCAGTTAAGCTGAGCACGAAATTGAGAGATATGATCGTATTTGCATAATCCAAATATAAATCGAATACAGAGATTTTGTAGCCGCTTAAGTATATTAATTGCTCCTAAGTGAGACTTAAGCAGGCATCGGCATAGTCAAGAATAAAAAGTAAATATTGTGCAAGTGCAAATTTTGTGGTTATAAGTAACAGATTACGTAACCGCCTTATTGATCCTATAGAAGAAAACATTTTACGACTAATTGCTTTTATTTGTGGGGCCCATGATAACGTGTTCTCAACAAATATCCCTAGATTTTTGATGGAGTCACAGTAAGGTATAGAAAGTTACAAACTTTCAAACAAAACGGCCATAAAATGAACTCCACTGAAGTATTTGTTCATGATAAGCAGACATTTTTTGAATGGCTTTATTGATGTCATCAACTGGGGCATGTATGTAAATTTGGAGATCATCTGCATACAAGTGGAAGAGAGAAAAAAGTTTGAGAGTAATAGTGTTAATGAAGATGGTAAATAGGAGAGGGAGAGCACGCCACATTGCGGCACACCAGCTGAAGTGGAGCACCAGTCGGAGAATGTATCCTCTAACCGGATACGTTGCTGACACTGACAACTGTGAAACGTAAAAATAACGGCAAAAGTCAATTACTGTTGGAGATATGTTAAGAGAGCCTAAGATGCCTAGCAATGTGTTAAAGGCATTTCTGAAATCTGTCAGCTACATAACTGTAAGTTGTTTATTATCAATGCCGTAACGGATATCATCAGTAATTTTGGTGAGAGCAGTAACCGTACTATGACCAGGGCAAAAACTGAACTGCAAGGGGTTTAATATATTGTTTTTAGTCAGAAAGGTATTGAGTTGATGTTGAATAAGTTGCTGAAGGACCATTGATAGGAAACGTAAAATAGAAATGGGTCTAATGTCTGCTAATGTAGAAGGATTTGCCTTTTTTTATAACGGAATAATAAAAGCATTTTTCCAAATGACTGGAAAAGTACTAGAGGAAATGAAAGAGTTCAGGATGAGTGATGATGGGAATAAGAATTTCAAGGATGGGAATGATAATTTTATGGCTCATACAATCATCACCAACAGCACTGGATGCAATGAACAAAATACTCTTCTTAACATCACAATGATTAAATTGACTAAAAGAAAAAGGAGGTAAGTCAGGAGTCAGGATCTTTGAAAGAGGATTAAGGGTGTATGCCTTTTTGTTGCTAGCCATTTCAACAATAGAAGAAAAATTCTGATTAAGTTGATCAATGTTGATATTATTGCAGGAAGTTTTATCTTGAGTTTTACCAACTCCTAGTGACTTGAGAAATTATTGCTATTGTATGAGAATTTTGTAATTTTTGTGAATAGAGACTTTATTTCACAAATGTTTCTGATGTAATGTAGGTGAGCATTAGGAGCTTCAGAGGCAAAATGAGCGGTTGGAAATTAGTGTATCTTAACGAATTACATACTCATTTAGTTTATTCTGAAATAAAATGAAACATATCTCTATTTAAATAGGCCCTTTGAGAACTCTTTTAACTCGTCAAATGTTATTCTTATTATAGTCATACTACTACCGTTTCACAATGTTGCTTTCACTTGAGAAATACCGGAAAAAACCGAGTAGGTACTGTTGTAAAAAAAATACAAGTTTTTAAGTTACAATTTTTGTGTGTTCTTCTTCTTCTTCTTGCGGACTGATTTCCGCACTTGCACACCTATATGGTGGCTTTGTGCGCAGTGGATGGCCGGCTATTGTAGCCAGCCTAGTTCCTTCCAGAATCTCAACAAGTGACCAACATTGCTGCAGGCTTCCTGGAGCGTCTCTGGGGTTCCCATGTGTTTTGCCCTGTGGTGTTCCACCTCTTCACAATGTAGCATTCCGTGAGATGGCGTTTCTTCGGCCCCATGCATGCTCTGCAGAGGGGATTGTCGGTGGCTCTGGTTATTTGTTTGTAGATTCGCACCCTCAGAGTGCGTGGTGGGCGTTGAAGTCTGCAGCTATGATCAGATCCGCTTTGTTTTGTTCGCAGTTTCTCACAAGTTCGACTAGTTCATGTGACGGAGTCACTCCGTCAATTGGCATTTACACTGATGCGATAACTAGCAAGGATTGGTCTGCGGCATTGTCCTGTTTGATCCTAACATGTTTCCTTTATATCGTTGAGGCCACAGATTTTGTCATCTCTAATCCGCGGCTCCTAAATCAGAGCTATGGTCCGCTTGTCAACCTACAGCACCCTGCGTAGGGTAGGCGTGGCCGCTATATCATGCTGGAGGTTGGTTTTTACGACGGCAACGACGGTGATCGCTTTACTCGGAGGACAGGCCATTGTTGCTATCCGATTCCGCCTCCATTCCCCGTAGTTTTGCTGCCGTCCGCTGGGTGCTGGTTGACTGATTGCCTTTAGAAGTGGAGGGAATCGCCCATCTTCCACCTTTCACTTGCGCCCCATGCACTCCCAGACGGTCAATTGTCATAAAAAAATGTATTCAACGTAGAAAGGACTTTACTCACAACGGTGCCTTACATCCTGTAACCAACCATTATTCATTGCATGAATGTTTGTCACAAAGAGAATATAATATACTACGTAGTTTGTCATTTATAATAAATGATCTGAAATTAGTAGTACTATATTTTACATTAACTACATTATATGTTTTTACAAAGCTCAAGGCAAGCGAGTACATATATTCTAAAAATAAAATGTTTAATATTAGGCATAAATGTTTTTTAAAAAATTAAAATGCCAGATCGATTGTATTTCAGGCGTTTTTTTAAAATGTTGTCACGTATCCGAGCCTTAAGTGTCGAATCCGTTGAATTTTATTATAATAATATTTATTAAGTTTTTCACAAATTTTTAATGTCCAACATGTCTCATTATCCTTTTTACCTTTGTCTTACAAGGTTCCAGGTTACAGTTTAACGCTCCAGATTCCTAAACAGGATTACATATATATATATATGCTATATTGATTTAAACACCTAAATTGTAGAATGAGCGCCATGCGAGATGATTGCTCATAAACATCTAGCTATTGTGGACCTGCAGGAGGAAGATGTGGCCAAGCTTACCGCGGACTTGGACCAGGCTGAGGACCTTTGTGACCAGACTGTCATTAGGGTCGCACAGATTCGTCGGGCTGAGGCTAAGACCGTTGCCCCTAAGGACGAATGTAACAACTCTGTGGTGGCCACTCAGGGGGTTCCATCTTCTTTGCCTAATTTGGACCTGCCTACATTTTATGGCGAATTAACAGAGTGGCGGTCATTCATAAATAGGTTTAACGGTTTGTTTCACAATCGGTCAGACCTAACCGATTCACAAAAGTTCTCCTATTTACTAAAATCAACCGCTAGAGAGTCTTATGAAATTATTAGGCATTTGTCTCAGGATAAGGCCGGTTACAAATCTGCCAAGAATTTATTATATAGCGCTATAACAATATTAGGCAAATTGCTTATACCTATTTCAGCGCAGCTGCCTAACATTTCTGAAGTGGCAAACCTGCGGAGAAAGCTTCTTAATCCTATGTTGGTGGCAGTTAATGGACTTAAGAGATAAAGGCTTCAAGTAGATAAGGATTGGTTTTTTCTACTTGTACATTAAGCCCTATACCGTCTCACACCAGAGGAGGAGTCGTTCTGAGTTTGTTTGTGATGGTGAATCGCCCACTATTCTCCCTATCTTTTCCGATATGGAGAAATTTCTTGAGGATGAGTGCCGGAGGGCTGAGAGCCTTCCTTCTGTTCTTCTCCTCGCTGCTCTTCTGTAGTCGCCTCCACGCACTGCACAAGCACCACGGCAACTGCCCCAAAGGGCCCCTGCACTTTACCCTCCAATTTTGAACCACTTTTTAACGAGCGTAAGCGAAGGGTGATTTATAGCACCGCTGTACGGTTTGTTTGGAGTCGGGGCATATGATGCCCGATTGTTGTGCACTTGGATGCATCGATTGAGCGAATCGTCACCGTTATTGTTATTATGCAAATTAAAAATGGGTGGTTTGCACCCCTTAAGCGTTCCAAGGCTTCTGCAACTCCGAGGTATGACCCGGCTGATGAAGATTGTGAAGCACTTTTTGTGAAGCATAGCTGTCGATTTTCGACTGGTCAATTCTTCACTCGGCTCCCCTTTTTGCCGAACCGATCCGCCCTTGGCCACTCCAGGATGCAAGCAGAAGAACGGTTATTATCCATGAATCCATCCAGGCATATAAAGCGCGACCCTGTCTTCCAACAGAAGTATTTGGAGTTCATGCTAGAGTACCAAGTTTTGGTGACTTCTTTATTCCTCACCACGTTGTCTCCAAAGGGGGGGAAATAAGAGTTGTCTTTGAGGTTCGGTTCCTAGTTCAAACGGTGTGACCCTTAATCAGTATCTTCACTCGGGACCCAAATTGCGCCGCAATATTCACGACATCCTAACCAATTTCTGGAGATATCAGTAGGTATAATGTTTCCTCAGACGGTGATTCATAAGGAAGATCGCAGGTATCAATTGCTTCTTTGAAGATCCTGCGTTACCCATGACCGTCTTTGAGTTGAACACTAATACTTACGGTCATTGCTCCAGTCCGTTCGTCGCTATTCGGACCTTGTTAGAACTTTCTGATAGGGAACGTGTTCACTTCCCTCGCACTGCTTCTATTTTGTCCAGCGACATCTATGTCGACGATATCTGCACGGCGGACTCTACGATTGAAGAGGCAAAAATTCTCCGCGATTAGCTTATTGGAATTCTCAATGCCGGCGGATATGAGCTATGGAAATGGATATCCAACTCTCCTGATCTCCTCGATGGTCTTGCCGAGGACTTTCAACAGGATCCTCTGATCTTTCGGAATGTCGACAGTCGCAATTCTTAGAGTACTATATCAACCGATTGCGGATTGTTTCCTCTTCCAGGTGGAAGCTCTTTCAGCTCCCAAGACCTGGACTAAGCTCACTGTGTGGTCTACAATAGCCCGGATTTTTGACTCTTATTCCTGTTGTTTTTTGGGCCAAGTGTCACTTACAAAGATTGTAGCTAGAGAGAATCTCCTGGGATACCCCTCTTACTGGTGATTTTTTGGCATCCTGGATGCGTTATGTCTCGTCCATTCAGGATCTTCATCCTGTGCGTATTCCTGGGTTTCTAACCCCGGGTCAATCCAGCGTCGTTCTCCGCGGCTTTTGTGGCGCTTCTCAGGCTGGCTATGCGGCTGTGATTTATCTACGTGCCGTCCAGCCAGATGTCCTTCTTAATTTGGTCCCCGCCATGACTAAGGTCGCCTTCATTCGCACCCGTCTAACGATTCCAAAGATGGAATTATCTGGTACTACTCTTTTGAGCCAATTGCATAATTACGTGGCTTCGACCATAGGCCAATCTGTACCTACTTTAAAAGTCTTAGCTTGGACTGACAGTCATATTGTGCTTTTGTCCATTCATTAGAGCCCTTTTGGCGAATAGAGTTTCCAAAATTTTAAAGTCTTTCGCTGCCAATAAGTGGAATCATGTTCCAGGGCAATTGAATGCAGCCAACATTGCTTCCCGTGGCTGTATGGCTTCTGTTTTGGTAGATCATCTACTTTGGTGGGGATCTGAATACTTTTTTTGGACCAGAGTCAGGGTGGCCTTCTCCTCGTCTAGAGTTAATAAACCCTCTTCCAGGCTTACGCGTCCTGGTGGCAAAGATTGAGCCTCCACTTTGTTTAGATGCGTTGTTGACTAGGTGCAGCTTTCTTGAAAATTTGGTCGGAGTGATTTACTGGATTTACTTATTTGTCAACAATACCCGTCGACTTCCGGTTCGGGATTCTGAACGTCTTATCGCCGTCAGAACGTGAACAAGCGCCCCATATTTTATTGCGCAATGAATGTACAATGAGAGCATTATGGGAATTTAATAGGGGATCTTCAAGCTGGTCGCTCCAAAGAAGCTTCGTCCAGACTTAACCCATTTCTCGACGACCGCTCTCTCACTCATTCGTGTAGGTGGCCGATTACGTCATGCAAACTTGTCTTACGGAGCTCGGCAACTGCTACCTTTGCCTAAGGAAAGCCACTTGACCTTGCTGTTGATTCAGGACCGCCATTTGAGAAACTCTCATGTGGGACTCAGCAATCTTCTTGCTATTCTCCAACGAAAGTTTTTAATTCGTTTCGGCTCAAAGGGTTATTAGGAGTGTATCTTTAAGTGCATACCCTTTTTTAGGGCGATTTGCCCCCCGATCGAGTAAACTCCGCTCGCAAAAAATGTAGGAACAGACTTAGCAGGTCCCTTTAATATAAATACTTCTAGCTTGCGCAACGCCAAGGTGGTCAAGGCATACTTGTACGTATTTGTATGTCTTGTTACAAAGCCTGTAAACCTTGAGGTAGTCTCCTCTCTTTCCATTGAGGGTTTCATTGCCTGTCTTTCTCGCTTCGTTTGCCGTCGTGGATTGCCAAATATTATCCGTTCGGATTGCGGCACCAATTAGAAGGGTGCTGATCGGTATCTACACGAAATCCACCAGTTCCTTGTTGAAAATCAGTCAATCATCATCAATCAATCCTACTTGGGGCGGAATTTTCATAGCGATGGTGAAGGTAGCAAACACACGTCTTCGCAGCGTTTGAAATCAAAGTCAAAGTCAAATGTTTTATTAAAATAAGTCAAATGTTTAATTAACTTTTGAATCGTCAAAGTTATGAAATATTATTTTTTGAAATCCTTTTCACAATGTTGTTGATTTCTACCGAGAAAAATCAGGCAAGAAACTCGATAGTTACTCTTTTAAAAAAATCATAAAAACTAAAAATACAATCAATGTTTTAAATAAAAATTAAAAAACGTCGGAGAAACTGTTCTCATCTTCGAGGAGCTATCTACAGTCTTCTGTAAAATTAAGGTAGTGCTCAACTCAAGGCCCCTCTGTCCAATTTTTCCGGACCTGAATGATCTGGAGGTGCTGACTCCTGGTTATTTTTTGGTGGGTGGGCTTGAAGACCTTGCCCGAGTATCCCTTATTAGATACTCCACTCAATCGCTTGGCACGGTTTGATCTGCTGCAACAGATGTGTGAGAGCTTTTGGAAAAGGTTTTCTCTTGAGTATCTTGCAGCAGTGCGTTGGTCGGATAAGACGGAACCCCCAGATCTTGTCCTGGTTAAGGACATGAATATGTCACCTATTCTCTGGAGGCGTGGTCGCATCCCGTTACTGAAGTTTTAGTAGGCGATTTGATTCTTACAAGAGCTGTTGTTACTCTGTCGAAATTGCCGATTTTTTAGGGTATATAGCTTTACGTACGATACGCTAGGTTCCGGACACAACCTGTTTTGTGTTTCTGGCAAAACTCTACTTTGTGGTTGTCATTAGTCTGCATTGAAAATAACCTATTTTTATACTCAGAAAAGTGTTTTGTTAAATTATATAAAAAGGTGTTAAGTTTAAAAGTGCTTTGCGCCAGTTACACTTAAGTAAGGAAACAGATATATATATGATGAGTTTGATGGGCAGGGCGTGCATTTTTCCAGGAGGGCAAAGTCCCTGCTAGGGAGACGGGATTTAACAGGTTTTGTATTCTGGCCGTGCCTTATTATAGGATGGTAAAGATTCTCCTAGGAAGGCTCAAGTTGACGAGTGATCAGAGCTTGCATTTATCCAGGAGGGTAGAGTCCCTCCTAGGGAGACTGAATTTTACAGTAATTGTATTCTAGCCGTACGTTCTTCCAGAAGAGTAAAGTCCCTCCTAGGAAGGTTCAATTTGACAAGTGATCAGAGCCTGCACTCTCGCTACTAGAGTGAACATATTTTGCGAATTGGTCGTACCAGTCGACTGTACTATCGCAACTTTTACCTGTGGTCTATGGAGTATTCGTCGGTTTCTTTTGCCAGTAATCGCATCTTCAATGAAGGTAAGAAATTGTATAAGTTGATCGGAGATTGTAACGCTTATAATATTTATCACTATTTATGTAATTAGATAGGAGCACAACAAACGTTCAGTGCCGGAGAAAATGGTTGGACAGTGGAATAAAGGACAAAATTATTGGCATTTGAATCAGAATCACTTGTTTTCATACACTGTTCGTGAAACTTTTCATAAGATTGACCTATCTCCCTCCGAGTGAGCTCATATGGTCCTACGATGTGTGAGACCACCAATACCGACAGGCTCAATATTGCATTGCATTCAGCCGACCTTGAAGACACCAGCTGACCTGGGTCTTTCCACTATCATGCTCGATATATAATAATATATTATATAAAAAGAAAACAAACATATATTATAAAAAACTTAAAAAAAATATTATTTTTATTATCACTTAGTAAACATAAACAGTGTGAGGGCAACCCCCGTCAAATGTCGTGCAATCGAAACTGGAAACGTGCTGATTTGGGCACAAAGTTTTATATGAAAAACTGGACCGAACAAAATGTCGCTTTGGTGACTTACAGTTATCCATACTTATACTTATATCACCGTGCTTGATAGTAAATTTAGTAAATTAATAATATTTTCTTATTATATTATGTAATTTCTTCATGTTCATGCTTCAGAATGTTAAAAGGGGAACAAGCAAGGCAGAATTATTGTCACGGTTCCACCTGGGCACATTTTAATTTTGTATTGTAGCGATTTTTCTACAGGCTCAATATTTTTTATGATGAGCTCTTAGAAAATAATTTAAGTTCTGGAAATGTTTTCAGTCAAGGTTTCACATTCACTTTGTGTTTTTTTTAATGCTTACACGGGAAGCACCTCCCACTGACAATAACAAGCTAGAAGTTATTGCACCATCCGAATATCGAATTGGGTACCGTGTTTTGGTTACGCATAAAATCCCTAGCATCTAATGATATGGAGTAAAATTTGGCATTATTTATTAACTGAACACGTTGTATCCCTGGTGTTAAAAATATAATGTAAAATACTACACGATGTCGACAGTAAAAGCCGGCACAGCTAGATAGATAGATTAACGGTCTTTATTACATTTGTTTCATAAGTTACAATTGGATATTTGGAACATCAAAATACTTTCTAATTAATTGGACCCTCTGTAGTGTTGCGTAGACTGTAAGCAACATACCGTTCAATCGTCTGCCAAACTCATAGAACATATTTAAAAACGTATTCTGCACACTGTAGCCCGCACTCTACGCTCTGAGCTTACAGTCTAGCACTGTAGCCCGCACTCTACGCTCTGAGCTTACAGTCTAGCACTGTAGCCCGCACTCTACGCTCTGAGCTTACAGTCTAGCACTGTAGCCCGCACTCTACGCTCTGAGCTTACAGTCTAGCACTTTAGAAAACTACTAGGCTACATATATTATCACTATTTATGTTTTATTTCGTTTTTGTATGCAATGAATGTCTTTATTCCTTATTTTCCCTATTTTAGAATTTTCAAAAATAAATAAAAAGGGTTAAAACAGGCAATTTAAGATAAATATAATAAATTAGTTTAAAAAGATCAAGGTATTGAAAGTAGTTTAGTTTCGTCTACGATTTTTAACCAATTTGACTAAGTTGTTTTTATTTAATAAGTTTTTGACTCAGGTATCTAATCAATAAATCCTTATTATTTTTGATGGTTTATATAAATGATGGATAACGTACTTTTTGTTTGAATACAGTTATTTTCCAAAGGTATTTAAGCACTAAATCCTTATTCTTTTTGTTTGCTTTAATAAAGCACTTATTTATAAGCAGTCACCAAACCACTCACCAGGTGATAACAGACACGTCTCACAACCCAGAGAGGACGTAGGATCCACAATAGAAAGGTTTTACCTACCATTAAAATCCTTATTGTGGTGCTGGAGTCCTGTCCGGTCTTATTGAGGCCTACCTGGTGAGACGCAATGACGAAAAGAAATGGTGCACACTGGTAAGTAGACGGTAAGCGGGAGCATTCGTTTGACTTAACCACGTGTACGCGACAGTGGCGTCAAGAAATGGACAGAATTAAGGCGGAAATGCATCAAAATCACAACCACGCTCTCTCACTATCCGGATAGGACTCCAGGACCATAGTAAGGATTTTAATGGTGGGTAAAATTTTACTTTTATTATGAAAATAAAATAAAATAATAACAATTTCTATGTCATATGTAGGATTAATATTTTGCTATACTTTGTTGATTGGGAGTGAGAGGGGCAACATAGTGATTAGGCGACTGATAATACCTCATTTATCTCTAAATCATGACCATATGGTTAATATAAATAAATTATAAATAAATCAATTTTATTCAGACTGGTGTCCATACAATGTAATAGTAACAATAATCCTTAACCTAATGTTAGTACATTATATTCGCAATTAAATAAAATTAAAATAATAAAAGTCATCAATAAAGCCGCCCAAGGCTACGAGCGCCAGCATGAAGGCGCATCCAGTGCTCTAGCAGTGTAGAGTCCCACCTGTCGGCGCACACCCCTAGTATGCTGTTGAGACACCCGCGCACGCGACCCAGCAGCGAGGCGCAGCGTTACCGTATGATAGCATGGAATCCGTCTACCGTCTACCCGCTCCGCTAACGTGATTATTTTCTTCACTTTATAGACACGTCCTGTTTGCGAGACTATCCTAGGTTATTAGATTGTTATTATGTAATCTAACACATTTTGTATAACTGGATTTATTAACCATCAGTAGTTGATCATTAGATCTTCGAGTAAATACAAGGTATAATACGAGGGGAGGTCAAAAAGTTCGCGGAATGAAGGGGTCAGTGGGGGATAGAGTTGTTCATTTGGGTAGGCACTGACTCTTCTCATTACCACTACATAATATATCAGGTTAGACCGGATGCAAGCTCTTCTTGACGAACTAGCTCGGAGCTAAGAGCCGAATGAAAAAATAAACCAAGCACTCAAGATCAACCCAACGTAAGCAGAAAAGAAATTCCAACGGAGCTGGAGCCGAGCGTCTGATATTGCAGCTTACCAAGTTAGCAGCAAAAAAGTAAGTTTGTCACACACCTCCGTGGCCCGAAAAAGCCAGCACTAATTAACCGGCCGTTTGTAAACAGTCGGCGGAAGCTCCCACCGCAGATAGGCCACGCCTAAGCACGGTTTCCCGATAGCCCCGTAAGCCTAATTGGGTCATTAACTTCTAGCCAGTATGAAGAAAATTGAACATCGCGCGAGTTCCTCACTAATCAAGGAAAGGCATATCAGACGAAAATAAGTAAATTTTTAGCATATGTAATCCGCACTTTCATCTTTTGACCAACCCAATTTCCTCTTACTTTTTATTCGTCCTATAGAGTTTAACATTTTTTACCCATCACAAAACACGTGCACAACGCCGCTAAAGACGTTTTCACTTCAAAATTATAATAGGCTTGGCATTATGGTTTCCGTCTCACGAATTTTTATGGCGTGGCATTATGGTTTCCGTCTTACGAATTTTCGATCAGCCTGCGCCGGTTTATCATTTACCCATAACAAAAAAAGTGCACAACGCTGCTAAAGAATTTTTCACTTCAAAAAATAAAAAAAGTGTGTGTCAGCTCCGACACACGACTGGTGTGTACTGCGTATGGAGGGAACGCGCGTATGAGCCAATCACAGCGTGGCGCCGTTTATTTTTGTTGTTCTATTATCAATAGTTTCTACAGCGCATGCGATGAAAGACATTTTATGGCTCTTTTTTTTACGTTTATTATTATCCTTAGCCTTATATCGTTTCTTAAGGAGTAAACTCCAAAAAATCGGTCAAGTGCGAGTCGAACTCGCGCACCGAAATTTCCGTAAAAGGTAAACTAATACAGTTTATTACAGGGGCAAACTTAACTTAACCGTTGGATAACTGTTGTCTTAATACATCAACATAGGTTGCGGTTAGTTTTCCAACCAAAAAGAAAAATATTTTTTGTGATGTAACTGCAAATTTGCGGTTTTCAGATTTTTTCTTTTATGTGTGCTACTTGGCATTGCTTCTTGCTAAATTTCTTGATTCTATGTCAACAGTACTGTTGGGTTTTGATTTATTTGTGTCACAATATGTGACAAAAAATTACGGTGTTTTGGGTATATTTTTTATTGCATTGCCTTAGAAACTTGATTTTAATACAAATTTAAGGTTAAAGTTAGGCGGTGGTTGCCGAATGGTAACTGTTTCTGGCTCCCGTTCTGAGGGGCGAAGGTTCAAATCCGGCGTGTACCAATGAGACTTTTTCTTGATTTTTTAAGTACATTTTATATTTACACCACTGACTTTGCGGTGAAGGAAAACATCGTGAGGAAACCTGCATACGTCAAAAAAAAATTATGTGAAGTCAACAATCAGCTCTGGGCCCGCGTGTGGGCTATGGCCCAAATCGCCCTCGCCTACAGTGAGGGTAGGCCGTGCCCCAGCAGTGGGGATGCATGAGGCTGCAAATAAGTGACCGTAAACTTGAATAGGTATTTGATATTAATTTCAGCTCGATACCTACGCGCGTTCTTGGGTAAAAGGCTCTTGTCAGACAGACAGACAAACTTATTTTTAATGTGTTATAACTACAAATTAACAAACTTCGGATATTTTCCTATATTTGAGCTTCGTGTGAAATTTCATGATTCTAGGACAACAGGAAGTACCCCTATGTTTTGATTTATTTGTGAATACCAAAATATGCTACATAAACATAGACATAGACATAGACATAGACATAGACATAGACATAGACATAGACATAGACATAGACATAGACATAGACATAGACATAGACATAGACATAGACATAGACATAGACATAGACATAGACATAGACATAGACATAGACATAGACATAGACATAGACATAGACATAGACATAGACATAGACATAGACATAGACATAGACATAGACATAGACATAGACATAGACATAGACATAGACATAGACATAGACATAGACATAGACATAGACATAGACATAGACATAGACATAGACATAGACATAGACATAGACATAGACATAGACATAGACATAGACATAGACATAGACATAGACATAGACATAGACATAGACATAGACATAGACATAGACATAGACATAGACATAGACATAGACATAGACATAGACATAGACATAGACATAGACATAGACATAGACATAGACATAGACATAGACATAGACATAGACATAGACATAGACATAGACATAGACATAGACATAGACATAGACATAGACATAGACATAGACATAGACATAGACATAGACATAGACATAGACATAGACATAGACATAGACATAGACATAGACATAGACATAGACATAGACATAGACATAGACATAGACATAGACATAGACATAGACATAGACATAGACATAGACATAGACATAGACATAGACATAGACATAGACATAGACATAGACATAGACATAGACATAGACATAGACATAGACATAGACATAGACATAGACATAGACATAGACATAGACATAGACATAGACATAGACATAGACATAGACATAGACATAGACATAGACATAGACATAGACATAGACATAGACATAGACATAGACATAGACATAGACATAGACATAGACATAGACATAGACATAGACATAGACATAGACATAGACATAGACATAGACATAGACATAGACATAGACATAGACATAGACATAGACATAGACATAGACATAGACATAGACATAGACATAGACATAGACATAGACATAGACATAGACATAGACATAGACATAGACATAGACATAGACATAGACATAGACATAGACATAGACATAGACATAGACATAGACATAGACATAGACATAGACATAGACATAGACATAGACATAGACATAGACATAGACATAGACATAGACATAGACATAGACATAGACATAGACATAGACATAGACATAGACATAGACATAGACATAGACATAGACATAGACATAGACATAGACATAGACATAGACATAGACATAGACATAGACATAGACATAGACATAGACATAGACATAGACATAGACATAGACATAGACATAGACATAGACATAGACATAGACATAGACATAGACATAGACATAGACATAGACATAGACATAGACATAGACATAGACATAGACATAGACATAGACATAGACATAGACATAGACATAGACATAGACATAGACATAGACATAGACATAGACATAGACATAGACATAGACATAGACATAGACATAGACATAGACATAGACATAGACATAGACATAGACATAGACATAGACATAGACATAGACATAGACATAGACATAGACATAGACATAGACATAGACATAGACATAGACATAGACATAGACATAGACATAGACATAGACATAGACATAGACATAGACATAGACATAGACATAGACATAGACATAGACATAGACATAGACATAGACAGACATTTAATCAACATCATGACGCTCACAATTAATACATTAATAATAAAAATACAAAAAAACAATGGGCACAAATTAATTTTCATAAAACAAAAAGACAAATCAAGAAACCTATGATGTGGGCACGT
Organism: Apoda limacodes; assembly: GCA_946406115.1. Classification (NCBI taxonomy): domain Eukaryota; kingdom Metazoa; phylum Arthropoda; class Insecta; order Lepidoptera; family Limacodidae; genus Apoda; species Apoda limacodes. Next base: position 27,876,334 of record OX291556.1, read on the forward strand.
CGCCGTGAGCGCTGCGATGCGTATTTCGGCCGTATTTTTTTTATTGCGTTGACTCAGAAGTTAATTTTTTTACAGCTTCAAAGAGACCGTAGATCTTAGTATTAGCTATTAATTTCAACTTGATACCTTCAAGCGTTCCTCAGAAAATAGGTCTTGACAGACAGACAGTCAGACAGACAGACAGACATACGAACAACAAAGTAATTCTATAAGGGTTCCTTTTTTATGTGTCTAGTTATGAAAAGAATCATTAAAAGTACCATTATGTACCTAGTTACGAAAATAATCATTAAAAGAGCCCTTTATGTGTCTTATTAAGAAAAGAATCATTAAAAGTACCATTATGTACCTAGTTAGGAAAATAATCATTAAGAGAACCGTTTATGTCTCAAGTTATGAAAAGAATCATCAAACAAACCATTATGTACCTAGGCCGATTCAATATATGAAAGTACCATGGGCGGCGGCAGAATGATTTTCAAAGGAGTGCATATTTTTAGGGTTGCGTAGCCAAATGGCAAAAAACGAATGCCTTATAAATTCGTCATGTCTGTCCGTATGTTATAATAGCCTTATAATTGCGAGTTTTTAATGAAATTCAGTTTTTAGATATTCGCAATAATTCTAAATTTACGGAACGGAAGGTGGTAAACAAGCTTACGTTTAACTTGATGTTAAGGGGTCACCGTTGCCTATGAACTTTAGTAACGCCTTATTCGCGTCTTGCCGACTCTTTAAAATAGCATTATTCCTTAAAGACCAACTACACTGACACTGTAGTCCCTAGGGAACTCTACAACCCCCTACACTGACACTGTAGTCCCTAGGGGAACTCTAAAACCCCCTACACTGACACTGTAGTCCCTAGGGTAACTCTAAAACCATACTGTGCATGATTTAACGATGATCCTTCAAAAAGTGCTATTTATAATAAAACAACGTCAAAATGGAAAAGATTACAATATTTGTACTGATATATTTTTTTTGCGTATATTTTCGCAACGTCTTGCATCTCCCTCCCTCACCCCCACAGCGCCCGTGAAGGATAGTGTGGGCTTTTATTAACAAACAGTTTCGAAGACCTCGACCGCAGCGTCAGCGTCGGCGTCTCGTATAGGATGCATCAGTGAATGCGTCGTGCGCGGGACCTCGGGCGCGGCCGCTGTCCGCTGCTGTGCCTAGTTGCATGGACGTACTCAGCCAAACCGGTCTTATACAATACGCGCATTAAATCTTGTGAATATTGCCTTAATAATGAATTAATTTGTATTAAATTTTTGTGAATAGGTATTTGTGATTCAATAGGCCGTCATGTGTCTCGGTTAGTGTGTTACCAACCTATTTATACGCTTACCGGGGGCTATTTTTCAATTTTGTATTGTGTAACATTAACGAGTACTATTTATTTATTTTATTTGAATCGGTAACTCTTATTATTTTTAAATCAAAAAAACACTGTCATAACCTATATTTATAAAAAAAATCAGGAGAATAGACTTTTAAGGTTCGTGATTTTTTAAAACTTCGAGTAACGTCGTTTTTATTAATATGGGTTAGATCAAAGTTGTTTAAACACATTGTTAGACTGATAGCATAAAAACTGTAGCACCCACAATCATTAAAAAAACCACAAAGCTAGAAAAACACTTATTCCATTGATCATAGTACTGATATTTTTAACTAATACTAATTTCGTTCAATATTAGTTACTATATACGATATAAATGTATGAAAAATAGAACAAGTCCACAACTGGAAGTTTTTAAAACCTTTTTATCTCCAATATCTACATATCTGTTATAATATAATGCAAATTGGAGCAGGCTGCGTACGGCCAGGTGCATCTGTCAGGGTTAAAGAAATGATTCTGAGACAGTGAGCTGGAAAAAGATAAATGTAGTTTTTTAGGTAGGAGCGCAACTAGCGACCCAGCCCGGCTTCGCCCGGGTGCAAAAGGGATTATGCACTTTTTTTAATAGGAAATTGTTATAAAAGATCATGCTGGATCATTATTGGTGTAAGGTTCCGTAGCCATTACTACTATTGTTGTTTGAAACCACCTTAGTTTCGGATAGCTTTATATCACAAAGTAGTACAGTAAGAGATTTTTTTCATCCCATCTTTGCATGGAAGTGAGAGAGTGAATATATAAATAAAAAAATCAATGTAGTTTATGTAAATGAATATGTGCAAAGCAAAGATGCATTCCAAAGATTAACTTCGAGCCCTCTATGTATGTAGGTACCTATAAATAATATATGACTTAATTCTAATAAGATTTGTGTATACCTATGTAGATTATCAATATAAATTAATACTTTTATAGCGAAGATGCAGTCAAACGATTAACCTCGAGCCAGGATTTGAACCTGCAACCCTTACACTCCATTTAAGCGCTCTACCATTAAGCTATCGAGGCACAAGTCTGGCTAATGTAGGTAAATCCGAACTACATCTTTGCTCTGGAAAAACGCTCGTTACGATCATCACATACAACTCCTATATCTAGATTGATGAACGAGGTCTAGGTTTAGGTCTAGGTTTAGGTCTAGGTTTAGGTCTAGGTTTAGGTCTAGGTTTAGGTCTAGGTTTAGGTCTAGGTTTAGGTCTAGGTTTAGGTCTAGGTTTAGGCCTAGGTTTAGGTCTAGGTTTAGGTCTAGGTTTAGGTCTAGGTTTAGGTCTAGGTTTAGGTCTAGGTTTAGGTCTAGGTCTAGGACTTTAAACATCAACCATTGTAATGTTGCATTTACGTGAAAACATAGTGCGTATTTTTTGTTGCGCGTTATCATTTAAATGTATGATAATATAATTTTTTTGTTTTTATACCATTAAGGTGGTTGCGGTCTGTCTGATAGTAAGCAGTCACCGCAGCCATTTTACGCTTGCAACACCTGTACATCCATCGCGCGTTGCCGACCTTTTAAATATCTAATAACTTTTTTCATTCCACAACCCAAGCGTTTAAGTTTTAAGGGGGAAGTTTAAGTTTTAATTTAAATGATATGCAGTTCAGGGAATAATTATTATAACATATTACATAGGTTAGGATCAATACCATCTCAATAAGAAAATTAGCGTGAATTATATCCAAAAACAAGCTATATTATAGTCTAATACTGTAATTTAGCTGAAATAGAGGATAAAACGAGTCTGATTACTGTATTAATACAGTAATCAAACTCCTAATTAGCAGGATTTCGTACACAGTTAGACGGCACAGCTGATTAATGATTGCATAATGGAGCAAAATTCAACATAATCCATTAGTATAGAGTTTGAAATCACTGTTGCCCAGACTTTGGCAACATATAATGCTACTAGCTGTTTTAGAAGACTAAAGCATAAAAAGGGCAGCTAAACGCAAAAAGTACACCTCCCTTATAATGCCGCGAGCTGTGTTAAAGAATTAAATTAATTAAATATTACCATTGGATTTTATTCTAATGCTATTAAATAAGCTTGATAGTAGCTGATTAATACATAATATACAATTTCTAAATATCAATTGTAGAGTTATTAGAGGGTAAATATAGGGGAGTAGTATTAATATTTTGAATAATATCGACATTATACAGAAAAGAGAATGTCAAAGAAATTTAGCAAGAATTGCAGTGTAGCAAATTAACGCCATTTTGAGCTGAACCGATTTATTATGGCAAAAACCAAATGATGTTTTATTGATTTTCAAATATTTGTTAGTATTAATGTAATTAAACAATTGAAATTATTGGTTATTGATAATTTATAAGTTTAAATGAAATAATTTTATGCCAATACCCATAAAATTCTAATACCTTAATTATCATGTAAAATCTATTTATTAAAACAGTATTATTTGAAGGCGCGTGAAAAATTAGATAATTTATCCTAAATACATTCACAGTAAAGTGGCATTCGCAACACGATTAATGAACAGATATAAACAGATATATAATATATAAAAAATTATATAATAGAGTAAGTTAAGATGTTCTCATTTAATAAAAAAATTGTCGGTGTTGGTAACAATTATTTCCCAACAAATATTTTATTATCTTTTAGCATAACGTTGTCAAGCTGTTAAACATGGTTTAGCTGTTTTAGAGCATGAAAGGAGCCTACCTTAGGCATGGCTGTTTAAAAAAAATAAAGGAACTGAATTGTAAGGTTTAAGAGCTGTGCAGTAGCTTTTTAAGCGCTAGTACAGCTCGTGTACAGCTCTCTATAGCTGTTAATAAACCTCAGTTATGCTCAGGGCTTAATTTGTGGCCCAATTCAGAATTATAAGGTCTGTGTCACCAGCTGCACAGTTCTTATACAGATACCTTGTACAGCCTCAAGTTTATCATTACTCTGTAGTCCGACGACTCTACAGCTATGTCAAGCTATGGGATATTGGTCAAAATAGTTCCAAAAGTAACTAAAATCTTTCTTCTCGCCTATTAAAAGTGGTTATTGTGAGTAAGCCTTATTTATATATGACTTTACGGACTTATTTGTAAGCCCTATTAAAACCTACAATTCTGCAGTACATTATTTTGAAGTATATCTTAAGGTTTACCCAGCGCATGGCGTGACTTTTTCCGACATCTTTAAAAATCATCGTGTATGACGATGATTCATGCAATTTATACAAAACCTTAATGCATTACACATATTGCATTACACATTTCAACTGTCCTCATGAAACATTAAATTTATTGGTGAAAACTGAATTAAAATCAGTTTGGTAGTTTTTAAATTTATTGCGTTCAGACAAACAGACGCGGTTGGGCTTTGTTTTATAATATATATAGTGATAGTAGTAGTGGTCGTGGTAGTGGTAGTGTTAGTGGTAGTGGTAATGGTGAAACAACGACGAAAGAGCGTCGCTCATGTTTTACGTTTATAGGTACATATAGTTATGATTTTAAGTACAAAGGGAAAAAAAAACCGGTCAAGTGCGAGTTGGACTCGTGAACCGAAGGTTTCGTAAAAGGTTAATTGTATTAAGGGACAAACTTAACTTTACCGTTGGACACTGTTGTCCCAATATACCTATCGATGTAGGTTTACCAAATGCAATTTATAATCGCAAAAAAAAATATTTTTGTGATGTAACTACAAATTTACGGTTTTCAGATTTTTTTGTCTTTATGTATGCAACATGGCATTGTTTCTTGCCTAATTTCATGATTCTAGGTCAACAGGAATGCCAAAATATTTTTTTGTCAATGCCAAAATATGCGACAGAAGTGGTCGTATTTCGCTAAGCTAAGCAAACTATATAAATTTAAATGAAGTAATAAAATGTATGGTTTTCAAAACCACATTTCCCACAAAAGGTCTGGTTGCCTCAATAAATCCTTGAGGCGTGTTTGCATAACACCGCCCGCCCACTGCACGCTCGCTAACAAATAACCGAATAGTTTTACCACACCCGGTGCGGTCCGTTCGTCCGTCTGCGTGTCAAAGAGTTTCTCGGTAGTAAAATCATCGCAAAGTCTGTATAATTAATTTCTATTAAAATTGAGGACTTAAAAGTCTACTTAAATACAAACATTTTGAGTTATTTTACTTATTTTGATGTGAGTCATTTTATTCTTTTTTTAGAAGTAAGCACACGCGATACAAAGAGCATTCATAAAATAAAATTAAGTCTGAGGTATGCTTAATGCTTTTGTAAAGTTGCAACGACAGAAAACGGAGACGTGCGAATGGTAAATGGTAATAAGTTGAGATTTCGTTAAATCATAATTATTGCCTTTATCTGAAAAACTAGTGGACCAAGTTAAAAATAATTTATGTTTTATATAAGTTACAATTAATAGGTTATTAATTTAAACAAACGTCATTTTACTACAGATTTTTGTATACGCAATTCAAAGTTTCAACTTTGACAATAAGTCGCAAAATATAAGTATAATTTAGAACTTCAATGCATATAAAATTCATTTTTAAACACTATCTAACGACATCTGACGCGATAGGAGGGGAGGGGGGGATAGTTAATAACAATCTAAAGGATGAAATGCATCCATATTTTGGCGCTCGCACGTAGGCGGGTTAACTTAATTCTTTTACCCAAAAGTATGATTTAATTTAAACCAGTCAAGTAAATACCAAAAACACCAATATTTAGACATGACACCATTGTAAAATTGTAGGTGTATTAGCGCAAAAAAGCAGGTGTATTAGATTTTTTAACCTCAAAACCTAAACACTTTTTGTTCTTATTTTTTTATTTGCTGCGGTTTGATTTTTTCTATATCATTTACTAAATAACTATCACTGTACCTTACGTTTTTTAAATTGTACTGCTTTAGAACAGGTACATTATTTATAGTGATTTTTTCAGTATAGTTAAACTATTATTTTAGATTATTGTATATTTAGATTAGTTTGGGTACAAATTGTTATTTAATTTGCAATGATTTTTTTACATCTTTAGTAGAAAGTAGTGTAGAAAGACAGGCGCGGGTCTATATCTCATCAAACCATTAATGTTATTGTAATATCATCATCTTATCATACATGACCATCACATTAACCTACACAGACTATGCGGGGTCATTTGACCCATGATGTATTTACTAAGTTGCACAGTATCCAATTAAAGGTACGTTATCATATATATATATATATGTATAATACTGCGGATAATAGGTACGTTAAAAGTGTAGTAACATCGGGAGAAGTTTGGAAAAGTGTAGTAACATCTGGAGAAGTGATTTGGAAAAGAATATCTTGAAACGAACCTGAACAGATAAGATCGACACGACATGAGCACGACATCTGTCGGCTGCGGCACAATATTTAGACCGAACAGTCAGGCCCGACTCCCTATGCACGCGAACAGCATTTTCATAAATCTACTCATCGTGTGTGTATTCTCTAATTAGTTTGTACGTTGACAACTTATACCACCTGATATAGTCCTTGTACCGAGAATGTTTACAAACTTCGACTCTTGCTCGCTCCGCCCCGCGCTGCCCCGCGCTGCCCCGCGCCGCCAACGCGCGACTGTTTGTAAACGTCGTCGCTCGTGGACGGTTGCGCAATCACTCCACATTCCCCATTCCCCATTCCCCACTGCGGAACCGCGGGACATCTCGCTAGACGAACACACACACACATCTGGCACCGATGTATTTGTATTGGAACTACGTAATTTACGATGTTTACAGCTACTTACTACGTTCATTATCAACTCGTGCTTCGACTAGCGTTCTGTTCTGTTTTTATCCCACATCATCCTAAGCCCGTGTAATTTTATCCGATTTTGCACCAAATTATTATATATATATTCATATGAACAGCACTCTAAACTCTTAAAAAGTTACTATCGCAATATTTTTCTCATTTTTTGTTTTTTTTTTTAATAAATACCGTTCCAATAATAGTGCAGTAGAATAATACGCCGCTGTATTTTCATTATAATGTATTGAAAGGTTTTTCTAAATAAAAGTGTTATTATTCAGAAAGGTAAATGTATTTTCAACAGTCCACAGAAATATTTTTGCAATTAAATTAAATTGTATGTGCTATGTAATAAAAAAAAACGAGTTGCACTCCGGGAGTGCCGGCAGAAGTGAAAACCTTTACACACGATTCGCGCTTAACACAAGACATGTCTTTGACATTGTCAAGAAATAATAATGTTTGTTTATTTACTTTTTTGGCGTAGCATATTTGACATCGCCATCTGTCATAGAATTAAAATTCCATATCCAACCTCCCTGTACTACTCATAATCGCGAATACTAAAAATAAAAATTATAATAGGCGTGGCATTACGGTTTCCGTCTTACGAATTTCCACGATTAGGAGACGTGACCTGACGCGAGTTTATCATTTTTTACCCATACCAAAAAAAGTGCATAACGCCGCTAAAGAAGTTTTCACTTCAAAAATTGTATGTGTTATGTAACAAAAATGTATGTATGTGTAATATATATATTTTTTCTTACAAACATCAAAATTGTATCACACACAGCTGACGGTCCAAAATTATGGCCATTATGCAAATGTGTCAAATTATTTGCAAATGTGTCAAATTATTTGCAAATGTGTCAAATTATTTGCAAATGTGTCAAATTATTTGACAGCACAAAGCTTCAGTGCTATAATATGTTTAGAAAAATGAAAAAAAAATCAAAAATGGAACCTTTCCAATAATGGAACACTATATGATAAGGTTATTAAAATTTTCCACCACGTTTCAGTTCTTGTTAGTGTCATTTTACTTACGAAATCGCGAGATGAAGCGCCGCAGACACCGCGCACCGGCACCGGCACCAACACCGGCACCGGCAGACTGTGCATTAACATTTTAATTCAAAGATGACTTGTACGTCTAAGTCATCTTTGATTTAGATTGTAAAGTCTGAGGATGACTATCAGTATGGGTTTTAACACATGGTCAGTGGTAGTACTTACAAAGCTGCATGTTTTCATATCAAATTCAAAAATCTGGCGACGGTAGACAATGTAGACAGCGGTAGACAATGTAGACAACGGTAGACAATGTAGACAACGGTAGACAATGTAGACAATGTAGACAACGGTAAACAATGTAGACAACGGTAGACAATGTAGACAGCGGTAGACAATGTATATATTATGAAAAACTAGGATTTTAAGTATTTATTTTTAAGAAATACTTTATAAAATCAAAAATGATTACAATTCAACATTAGCAAATATTTTCAATTTTATTCACTATTTCTCTAAAACCGAAACGTACAAACCTATTAAAAATTCTTTTTTTTTGTTTAGCTTTGATTGTCCGTCAGTTTTTAACAAATTCGAATATCACACATATTAAGGTTTTATAAAAACATAATTTACATTGACGCGTAGTAATTTCTTTGGTGATCATGAATAACATAAAACCAATAGTGCTAAGATGAACTGTGTTCATATTGTTTTGCGCAGCGCGGTCGGTGTGGTGTTACTGGTGGTACTCGGCGCTGGTGGTGGCGGCGGCAGGCGAGCGCTGGCGGTGGCCACAGCACACCATCGACGACAAGGTGCGGTTTCTCGACACCGACACCGACCCGGTCCACAAGTTAGTTTGTTTTCTGTACACATTACTTATGCACCTCCTAGTCCTCTTGAGGGTGTCGTGAGTCCCTAAGTCCCCACCTATAAGGGACATACAAGACCCAGATGCCCAAATTCGCGTTCCCCAGCCCGCATGCCTAGCGTGGTAAATTATCGTCAGATAGAGATAGAGATAGAGTCAAAGTCAAAGTCAAAATGGTTTATTCAAATAAGGATTTTACAATCACTTTTGAATCGTCAAAGTTATAAAATATTATTTTTTGAACCCTCCCACCTTCCCGCCGGTTCACAATGTTGTTGATTTCTACCGAGAAGAATCCGGCAAGAAACTCGATAGTTACTCTTTTAAAAACACTATCAATAATACAAATAAACTAAAAATACAATAAATGATTTTTAAGAAGAAAAGAAAATTTTTTAGCCGTAAAATTTTATGTTATTTCCATTTTAATTTGGATAACCTATGCATCCTGTAATTGAGCATCATCAGTCCCAAGGATTTTTATCATTTACATAGTCTGAAATATTGTAGTATGCCTTTTTACAAAAGGCAGGTATGCTTGATAAAAGATTTAAATTTACTTATTGATAGATTTTGAATTTTATTGGGAACTTTGTTGTAAAAGTGTATACATTGCCCCATAAAAGAGTTACTTATTTTGTGTAGACGTGTATCAGACGTGTAGAGATTCAGCTACTCACACCACGGAATAAGTAATATCTATGTAGTATCTATGTCGCAGCCATCTGGTTAAATTAGCCAGAGTGATCGTTAAGTATGGAGAAGCAATTATCATAAAACTGAACAGATTATTAAATAAAACTTGACTGGAACGGCAATCTACGTACAAAAGAGAAACTGAACCTAACCCAACATACATGACTTATACAGTGCAATTTCTGTTCCTTTCTTATCCATACTTGACGACCTGCCTAGACTAATTTAACCAGATGGCTGGGACATCCGTACTCACACCGACAACGAGTAGCCCTCACAGCATACAACGAGCACTGCGAGGACTGTCGAAAAGATTATTTAGATGGAAGAATTAGACAAGCTACGCTGGAACTTATGTCCTTCTGCCCTTATAGCCCAGAGGTTTCGCTATTGCTTATATCATATTTAACCAAATTATCGACAACAATTTCCGCTCTGCCGGATCCTATGTTAATGTTGATGGGTGTACTACATATAATATGCACTTGGTCGGTTTTGAGGGTTCCGTACTAAAAGGGTGCCAACGGACCCTAAGCTGTTTATCTGTCTGTCTGTCCGACCATTATAGGGCTCCATCTCTCAAACTAAAATAGGCAGGAGCCTGAATTTTTCACAGAACATGTGTAATAATGTAATAATGTAATAATGTAATAATGTAATAATGTAATTATGTAATAATGTAATAATGTAATAATGGGGGATTATCTAACAAATAATAAAAAGTAAGTTGTTAAACATATTATTTTACATTTGTCGATTTATCTTTTTAACAATAGTATACAATTTTCAATATTTGGGTAAAATTGACACTTTTTTGGCATCTTTACCTCGCTAGTAGTTTTTAAACAAAACTAGTAGTGGTATAAAAATATTGGTAAAAAAGTGAGGGTTCATTTAGTAAGTAATAAACGTCAGTTTAGAGGGAATGCTGCAGGACAGGTTATATTATTGTTTTATAGAATCTTCATAGATTATGGTTTTGCTTAATTTTTAATGATCGATTATAAAAAGTGTATGGTACCGAGATCAGTATGTTTGCTTTATTTATGTACTCGTTTATATGGTGCGCTCGATATATTTGCGTGTACACTGTATTGCGTTTACACTGAAGTGTAACAATCATACAATGCCACGTCGTTTGCCATCGGACCGCTGTATATACGATTTATGGGCAACTAACGAAATACCTCAGGTGGGCCTGCACAGTCACTGCAGAGTGCTGCAGGCGGGCCTGCACAGTCACAAATAATAATTTTCGCACCTTAAAACCTAAATGGTTGCGGGTCGCTTGCTGTGCGGTCGCAGAGGTCAGTACTTTCTACTGTAAGGGCACTGGTTGTGGAATGAACTCTCGGATGCCGAGATTTCGCTTACGGACTTCAGTATTGGTTTCTACAAGAAGGGATTTTATCGTGTCAACAACACGTGAGTAATGTTCCTAGTGTTAGAAGTACAAGCATCCACAGGCTGCAGTGACCGCTCCACATGAGATCGGCGTGGGCCTGTTTACCATTAGCATATTATTATAGTTAACGTAGAGGCCGCTCGCTTCATTGTTATTTTGCTTTTTAACATTAGAGCAATATTGGAGCCAGGCTGTTGGTAATTACTTCATTCTAATTTATTCTGTGTATTTCATTTTAAAATGATGTAATTATCGTTATTTATTTTAATGAAACTTCCAGCCTTGATGCTTGTGTTTGTGGGATGTGATGTGATGATATCACGCAAAGGATATCGCGGACGGAGGCAGGTCGGTGTCGGTCGGTGTCGGTCGGTGCAACCTCGGTTTCTAAAACATTATCTATAATCCTGTTGATATCCAGTGTCTATCTGGAAAGTGTTCCAGAAAATTTTGGTATGTCATCAAGAGATACTCTGGGGCATAGAACCTAGGTTTTTGACATTAAGGACCTGTGCTAATTTGAGAGGGGAAAACAAACATCAAAATTTTTAAATTCAAGTTTTTTGTTTATCTCCTAAACTAAGTGTTTTATGTGTTTTAGAAAGTACTATGTATTTAAGAAAGTTGTAGAATATTGAGTTTTCTTTAATTTTCACTGGTCAAACATATGTTTTGTTCCAAAACTGACTGAGATACGACACCTAGTATAGTCGAGTTGAGCATATTGTAAGAAGAGGTAACGCCATTATCAAAAACTACCAACCTATTTGCAGATCACTTGTTATAATTTATAATTTCGTCAGGTCCGTCCATCCGTCCGTACGTACGTATATCACAGCATTACAATTATATTACATCAAAATGATGTTATTTTTAAAAAACATACTTAAATCAAATTAAATGTTTTAAGTTCGACTTTAACTTAACACGCCTACACAACTTGAACTGCAAGTAACAAAAATCACGGTGGTTTCGACCAAGTTTACCTTTTCCGTGTTAGACTGCCCCGGGCTCGGCCGGTTCCGACACCCGGCGCGTTGCGGTTGCACAATTCCTTGCTGAATATCTACTGTTGCTGTGTTGTGCGGTTGTGCGGTTGTGACACAAGCTCCTACATTATTTACGAAACTGGGTCACTGTTACTGCGTCACTTTACTTGTTACTATACTCGATAAACTATCTAATTGATTTTGTACTTAATTTTTTCTTTTTCCTACAGTTGAGAAACATTCTAACTCAACTCAGCTCACGGACGTCTGCTACGTTCATTGTGTCAAATAAAATGTAACTGAGTTGTGTAATAATATTCCAATCTGTGTAACTCAACTAACTTAATAATATTCTACCTTAATAATAGTATGAGGCTAAAGGGACGCATACTTACGTGCGTTACTGTGACTGACCGATCGTACTTGTGTGCGTTACTGTAGGTACTCCTACTGGGCCTCTAAATGTATACCACAGAAGGTTTTTATCCAAAATCTACTCCACTTTTACTTTTTACACCTAAAAAATGTATGTATGTGAATGTTCAGAGTTTTTACCCCATAAAAAAATATTAAGTATCATAATGTGGGGGGAAACCTCTTTTAATCTACCACTTAAGTCCTGCATGACAGGTGGTGAGCCCATCGCCCATCGCCGCAACAGCTTCTCCTGCAGTTAACCTCGACTGAAGCGTCTTTATGTATATCCCATACTTCGTAACATACTCAGCTTTAAAGTAATAGGTGTTAAAATAAAAGACCAGATCCAAAATTCTCCTCTTATATCCTCACTTACAGTTTCTACCGAATAATAAGTGTAGGGGTCCCCAAGATTGCGCGGACGTTAAAACTGCGCAACCTTGGTAAGTCGGAACACTAATTAATGACATTTGCAACTAACTTCAGTCGAGTTTTGGTGCGTTAGCGTGTAACTGTTTACTGCGTGAAAAAAATTAAAAACACCTTATAAACGGAAGTGCCAGGTAAGTCTTTCCTTAAATTTCACTTTTTATGTAATTTTTTGACTATTTTGAAACTATGTTTATTCGAAATAATAAATAATAAATTTTTAAAATTTATCCACAGTTTTTGCCGGCTTCACTAACCTTAAATATCGCCCGGCTAGCACTTTTTTCGCTGACTATCAATAGATGGCGTTAGATGATACTTTAGTGGACTGAGAGCGAAAAGTGATAAGACTTACCTTCCATGTATTTGTAAAAAGCATCCTTTTAGGTTCATTATAATAGTTGCATTGCAATTATATGTTTTTTTCATTAAAGGATGCCAAAGCAAAGAAAATGGATCATGGAGCGTTCTCTGTGTCCTCAAAGTATTTTAGATGAAGCAAGAAGACGAATAGAAAGTGGCGAAAGTAAGATGAAGGTAGCGTCATCATACGGTATGAAAGAAAGTACATTATGATATCGTTTAAAAAGGACAGAAGCTGCAACAAAACTGGGAAGATATGACACAACTTTATCGTCAACTATATAAGAAAAATTTTGTAAGTATTTCCTATAAGTGGATAATATGTTTCAAGGAATGACTGCAAAAGATTTAAGAACTGTAACTTACGAGATTGTAAAAAGAAAACAAAATTCCCCACCGTTTTAACAATGGTGGCAGATGGCCAAAGATGGCAGGTAAACATTGGCACTGTGGTTTCCTTAGACGTCCAGATCTTTCAATGAGACGTCCTATTGCTAGAGCAATGGGTTTTAACAAGCCCCAGTGCGACAGATTCTACAAAAACTTTGCAGAGTTAATGGACAAGCATAAGTTTCCTCCTACATCCATTTACAACATGGACGAAACAGGTATGTCTACTGTGCCCAACAATCCTCCAAGAGTCGTTTCCATGAAGGGTAAGCGATCCGTTAATAAAATATCTAGTGCTGAACGGTGCACTAACATTACAGTCATTACTGCAATGAGCGCAACTGGTCATTTCATTCTACCGGCATTCATATTCGGTCGAAAAAGGATGAAAGCAGAATTGCTTGATGGTGCTCCACCAGCATCTATTGGGATGGTATCCGACTCCAGTTTTAATAGTGACCTATTTTTGGAGTGGTTGGTGCATTTCAAAGATCATACGAGGCCAGCGAGCGAATGTGAGAAGTGGATGAGAAACCATCCTGGAAGAGCTATAACAACATTTTAAATAACTTCTTTATTTACCCCAGCATTTAATTAATCGGCGACAGTTGCCTGCGCTACTGAATGTTTTAAAGTCTCTGGGATATACCCATATAATCCAGATATCTTAACTGAAGCGGATTTTCTGCCTTGCAGTGTCACTGAAAGAGAAATGGATGGTAACCCTTCCTTATCTAATGCAACGGAGGTTCAAGAGGAAATGCCTCCTGTACAAAATAATCAAGAAGTGTCTCCAGGTCTTAAAAAATGTCAAACTAATCAAACAGAAGCCCAACATCTTCATGAAGATCCTTCAGTGCTCAAGGAATCTGAATCTGGAAGTCACGTTCTTAACGTGCAGTCACCTCCTCAAGCTCTTTCGCCTGTTCCATCATGTAGCTATATACAGCATGATCCAAATGTCATTAAAATAACTGATATATCTCCATTTCCTAAATCAGACTTAAGACAAGTGGGAAATGATAAGAGGAAGTTGGAAATACTAAGCAGTTCACCCTATAAACTACAAATTGAAAAGAAGAATGAAGACAAAAATGTAAAAAAAAATTAAGAAGGAATTTAGTATGACTACAAAAAAACCAGCAAAGAAACCAGTAAAGCATCCTAAGAATAAAAAAAATTGGTCATGTGGCGGCTGCAATGAAATATACAAGGGACCGATTAATGAGGACTGGATCGGTTGTTCTGATAGGTAAATGGTGGCATGAAGATTGTACAGCGTATATTGGTGTTGGCACTTTCAAATATGATATTTGTCTGTCAAAATAATTTCTAAATTTGATATTGTGACTTAAAGCATAACATTTTAACCTTATAAAGATGATTATGACAAATTGTGTTTTTGTTGATTTATAGCCAATCTAATATTAAGCGCGCAATCTTGGGGACCCCTACCCTAACAGGCTTTTTTCTATCTTCTTTTTTCGGGGTACGCTAATTTTCGAATTCTTTAATTTTTCAGTTTTTATAGCATTTTTTTGATGTTTTCGTAATTTCCGCCCAGACAAAAAAAAAACCCGATAACAAATAAGATTGGACTTACTTACTTAAAAAACCGGCCAAGTGCGTGTCGGACTTCGCACATTTAGGGCTCCGTACCAAATTTAGAATATAAGCCGTCCGAATGGCAAAATCATTTAAAAACAGCTGGTGAGTAAATCCCTTCTCTGCTACGCATTTGACCGCAAAATTAAGTTGGTTGTAATAGGAAAATTCTTCTCATTCCTTTGTTTTCCAATATTTTTATAACATAAAATACAGTAATCTAAACAAGGCCAAAGTTTTTTTCGCGTTCCCCTTTAGATGTACGGCGGCCCCCCTTAAAAAATATTTATTTGACAATTTGGGTTTTGGTCTTTGGGTCAACAAGATGACTGTTCTGTATGACTTATAATTTGAGAATTAAAAGACCGTAGCTCCAACCGTTTGGCTGTAAAATCTGTGTGACAGACGAAGGACAGACGGACACGTGACTGACAACAGCTAGGGTCCGTTTTGACTCTTCTTCAGGTACGGAACCCTAAGAAAAAACAACAATATTATTTATTATGAATTCAT
This sequence comes from Apoda limacodes, assembly GCA_946406115.1. Lineage (NCBI taxonomy): Eukaryota > Metazoa > Arthropoda > Insecta > Lepidoptera > Limacodidae > Apoda > Apoda limacodes. Next base: position 27,892,187 of record OX291556.1, read on the forward strand.
TTGAAAAAAGTAGCTTAGAAAAAATAGATTTCGGTCATCGCTGCGAGATTCTTACGAAACCCCTAATTCACCTCTGGAATTATGTATTCCATGTCGTTCTCTGACCCTTTAACTAAGCTTGTGGGTAGCTTTGTGCCACAGATAAGTTAGTGACACCCTTGTCGTTTGAAAGAATAGTGACCCACGGTTTCACCCACGATATATCTTTTCCTATGGGTAGGTACTTTAAGATAAAAAAAATAAGTTAAAAACTTAAACCCGACAACTAAAAAAACGCTCTAAAAAGTATGAAACAAGAAAATATTCTCATCTCAAATTGTTATGCAAAAACTATTCAGTATTTATCGTCTAACTTACACGTAATTTTATTTTAATACATTTAATAAATATTCAGAGTAGTCCAATCAAATTAGAAAATGAAAAACATTAATTGGTAGAGTTTTGAATTTTGGTGAACATGTTCACTAAGACCTCCCGTTGTGCATACTAAAAGTTCCCTTCGATACCTGTTGCGCTCGCGCCGCCATCTTGGAAAAAAGGTACCCTTTTTCAGTTTTTTGCTTACATCTCGGCATTAATGATTAATACGATAAAATCGTATATGCAAAAACTGTAAATTATTAAATTTCCTATAAAAAAATTGGCCAAGTGCGAGTCGGGCGCACGAAGGGTTTCGTACCATTATCTACAAAAACGAGCAAAAAAATACGTATTTTGTATGGGAGCCCCCTTAAATATTTATTTTTTCTGTTTGTTGTTATAGCGGCAACAGGAATACAGCTTCTGTGAAAATTTCAACTGTCTAACTATAACGGTTCATGGGATACAGCCTGGTGACAGACGGACGGACGGACAGCGCAGCCTTAGTAATAGGGTTCCTAATTACCTTTCAGCTACGGAACCCTAAAAGCTAAGATATATTATTTATGTATATCTAATACTGAAGCTGTAATCTGACTAGTTCGCCGCTTACCTACCTGTTGTTCACAGTTTTTATCCTACTTTATTCACTTGCTTATTAGTTAAATATATTATAGTTATTAAGGTAAAGTTAACAGATTCCAAACGCCAGGCAGTTTTTGTCGTATAAACATATAATATGAGATGTCAAAAAAGATTTCCTCGGTAGAAACACGAAACACGCAAGATTTTTACAAGACACAAGAAGTGTGGTACCGAACGCCACACCATAGAAAGCGATATTAAAATTAGGGTTCTATGTATGACTCTAGATAAAGTAAACCTGTGTTATTTACTGACTAAATCCTTATGCATCGATTTCTCCTTCCATCCGTCCGTGTCTCTGTCTGTCTGTCAAGAGGCTTTTCCTCAGTAGAGGTATCAAGTTGAAATTAATATTAAATACTAAAGTCTACGGTCTACGGTCTACGGTCTACGGTCTCCTAAAGTTGTAAATCAAGCTTCTAAGTCAACGCAATAAAAAAATATGCCCAAAATATGATTATTTTTGTCGCATATTGTGACACAAATAAATCAAAACCTATGGGGTACTTCCTGTTGACCTAGAATCATGAAATTTGGCAAAAGCAATGAGATGTAGCATATACATAAAGGAAAAAATCTAAAAACCGTAAATTTATTACATCACAAAAAAATTTTTTTTTTTCGATAATAAACCTTTTTGCAGTTAGTAAACTAACCGCGACCTATGTCGATGTATTGGGACAACGGTTGTCCAACAGCAAAGTTAAGTTTGTCTTTCAATACAGTTTACCTTTTACGAAACCCTTCCTCAGTGCGCAAGTCCGACTCGCACTTGAGCGGGTTTTTTTTATTGTTGTATGGTAAGTTGAGATGGTAATAACGCGAGCCCATTTCCCGCTTGGCCGGGTTTTATCATTTGTTGCTATACTTTAGAGTTCACAACATAATCACTGCAAGTTTAAATTTTTTTTAACGATGAAAGCAAAACCAACGAAAACGCTTTACTTACACTTATGGGATTTTTAAACTAGTAATGGGAATGTAAACCGCCATTATAACACATATTCTGTAAAAAAAATCAGGCTTCTATCTTTTTTTTTTATACCACTAAGGTGGCAAACAAGATACTTCTGTCCAAAAAATAGAATCCTTTAATGGTAGGACAGACAGACAGCGTAGGCTCGGTAATAGGGCTCCGTTGGCACTGGTAACCCACTGATAGGGTACAGAACTGTAAAAAAATACAGAAAGATACGTAAAACAAAAAAAAAACTAGTAGAAAAAATTAATTTGAAAATTATTCTCTATAGGAGATTTTTTTTTTTTAATTCGCTTTGTACAAAGAGGAAATTCAAAATATCCTATGGCAGCACAAGTGGACGTCCCTTTTAATAATAGAAAATAAATATCTCAGCAAAAGAAGTTGGACATATTAGTGGACCGACGAGAAAGATTTTCGGACACATTTTTTTTACATCAATAAGGTGTGAATATAAAACTTGCTACATACAAACAAACAAACCCAAGCTATCTCTTTATTTTTCTTTATCAATTATGTAGACTAGAATAGATGTGACCGTTTAAGAAAGTAAATATTTCGCATTACCAATTTAACTGATCTAAATATTTAGCCGAATTAAATTTGTCGTGTAATGTTTCTACAGACGTGTAATGTTTCTACAGACGTGTAATGTTCCTACAGACGTGTAATGTTCCTACTGACGTGTAATGTTTCTACAGACGTGTAATGTTCCTACAGACGTGTAATGTTTCTACTGACGTGTAATGTTTCTACAGACGTGTAATGTTCCTACTAACGTGTAATTTTCCTACAGACGTGTAATGTTACTACATACGTGTAATGTTCCTGCAGATGCCAACCGTTGCAGACTTCATTTTGTGAAAATAGATTAAAAAAACCGGTCAATTTAAGTGCAAGTTGAAGTCGTGCACTAAGGGTTCCGTACCTAACAGAATTCTTTGGAAAAAAAATAACTAGCCCAAGCTGTTGATTTTGTAAGTTGGGACGTACACCCAATATTTAGCTATTCACCATGTTGTTATTTTAAGACCACATACTTCTCATAGGCTTTCCTGTAATTTAAAAGTAAAGAAATATTTACCAGAATTTTAGGTACAGTAATTTCGAGATATGGGGAAACGGTCAATTTTTAAGCATTTTCTTCAATAACTTTTAACTATCAGTTTTAAAATATAAAAAAAACGGGTTGCACTCCGGGAGTGCCCGCAGAAGTGAAAACTTACAACCTGGATATAACATTTTAACATGTGTAATCCGCACTGTGATCTTTTCACCAATCCAATTTCCTCTTTTTATTCGTCCTATAGAGTTTGAAATTTTTTACCCATCACAAAACACGTGCACAACGCCGCTAAAGACGTTTTCACTTCAAAATTATAATAGGCGTGGCATTATGGTTTCCGTCTCACGAATTTTTATGGCGTGGCATTATGGTTTCCGTCTTACGAATTTTCGATCAGCCTGCGCAAGTTGATCATTTTTTACCCATACCGAAAAAGCTGCACAACTAGCTTAAGCTAAAAAAAATGTATAGTACTTATGCAAACCGTTAGTTTTGTAAGTTTGCGCTTACCTCCAATATTGTGAGATTTATTTAATATATTAAGACCCTAAACTTCTTATAAGATTTCCTGTAATTTATAAGTAAAAAAGAGGAGGGGGAAAATATTATTATTTTTGGGCAACCTTTTAGGTAAACTCTAATTTCTGCTGTTTTTTGGAAAATAAACGTAATTTTCGAAATATTCAAATGCGCAAAAGTTGCTCTGAGTTTACTCCTTGAAATGCAGATTGTATTAAAAATATTTTTTTATTTAAATAAATAAATTTGATATATTAATTTAAATAACTTCATATTTAAAGTACCCGATATAGTCGGTGCCTCTTTTCTGTATAATTAATTAATTATTGTGTTTATTTTTACAACGATAAGTTGAAACTGTAGACTGTAGAGAGGCGGAAACTATTTATTTACTTTGGAAACTAAGTAATACGCAAAATACAACTTAATGAAAATGTCAAACAACAATTTTTAATCCATTTTTGAAGGCGTATCCAACAACATTTCATTTTCATTGCTCTTTGACCCATACAATGGTGTAGGAGAAAAGAATAATATCTCATCTTAGTGAGGAGAGCTTCTTAGAGACGGTCAAAATATAGAATTCTAATCTAAATAGGTTTTTTTTTTAACTTTTAGTTCTTTTTTAGCCATATAAAAGCTTTTACGTATATTTATTAAAACAGAATTACTAAATTGTGTTTACGATCAGAAACCTGGGGACCCAACTAGCACAACTAGGTTTTATAAAAGTTAGACAATAGAATCGAGCACTACCCAAGGTGAAAGGAAGAAAAGTTTTTTAAATAAAAAAACAACCGGCTTAAAAAAGATGCACTAAAAAGGTGTAAATCATTATTTATTGCCAATATATATATATATATATATATATATACAAAAATATAAATATAAATATATATATATTTATATTATCTAATATATAAAGGATCATATACAACGCTCGCAGACAAAAAAATATATTGCATGCCTCGTATGTGGCAAGCTTAATTGTTGCAAACCTACGATTTAGTAACGCTTATATTGCGCGATGGAACGGACAGCTTGTTACTGGTGTATTTCTGTTTCTATTTTAGCTACTATTGGTTGATAACCTCTTCTTTTAAAAAAATAACTTATGGCCGGCTAGTTTTTAATAATCGACGTATGTGTCGTCGGTTCACGTGGTCCACAACCACCGTAGCCTCAAGGGTAACCTCTGTCGAGACCTGAGGGATCATCGGCACACGAGTTTTTTATACGCATTGATTTAGAACTGATATGTTTTTGTTTGTAGACTTTATCGTCACGCGTTTTTAAACGATTGAACGACGGACGTGACACGCGACACGACTCGACTCAAAACTACTTACTGAAAGAACAGGGTCGTTGCTCCACTCTGTTATATTCTTCTAATTGAAACAACAGGGTCGTTGCTCCACTCTGTTATATTCTTCTAATTGTAACAACAGGGTTGTTGCTCCACTCTGTTATATTTTTCTAACTGAAACAACAGGGTCGTTGCTCCACTCTGTTATATTCTTCTAATTGAAACAACAGGGTCGTTGCTCCACTCTGTTATATTCTTCTAACTGAAAGAATAGGGTCGTTGCTCCACTCTGTTATATTCTTCTAACTGAAAGAATAGGGTCGTTGCTCCACTCTGTTATATTCTTCTAACTGAAACAACAGGGTCGTAGCTCCACTCTGTTATATTCTTATAACTGAAACAACAGGGTCGTTGCTCCACTCTACTCGGCTAAACCGATTTTGATGCTGCCGGGTAATTGGGGGGCATAAATCAGGAAACTGTTTTAAAAATTTATTACAATGCAATATGCGAACAACAACAAAAAAAATTATATATAGAAAAAGAACTATTATTTAACAAAAATTCAATTTGGTGACTTAGGAATGTTCGGTAGATGAACTTGTTAGCTCGTCCTAGATCTGGGAGTTCGTTCAGGATCTGGAACCCTGCGAGCAAAGGTCGACATTAGAGTCCAGTTGGTACTCCAATCGCGACCAATGACACGTCCTGCTTTCTTGCCTTTGTCGTCTCGAATCTGGTGCCAGTTTATTAAGCAAAGCAGAGCGTGAAAATTAGAAGCGAAGGAAAGTAAATTTCAAAAAGGCGGAAGCAAATTGATTAGGCAAAATTAAATGCAAAAATAAAATTAAAAGAAACTTTTGTAACAAAAAAGAAAAGGAGCAGTGCTATTGCGAAACGATTCAGTTAAAAAAAGTCAACTTACCTAATTTTTGGGGTTATGTGGTAAATTTGTGAAATTTCTTTTCTTCTTGAAAAAATATAAAATCAAGGAGTGCGGGCCTGCCGACCTGTGACGCGCGTGTAGAATGGTGGCGTGAGGGTTGTGGGTTCGTCTGTGTCTGTGTCTATCCGTGAATCTATGCAGTGCTTGGATTGCGTTCATTACCAAATATGGTAGCGAAGAGGCGTTACCGAAAAATTGGTTTTCGAGACTTTTTTTTTTTTTTTTTTTTTATACCACTAAGGTGGAAAACAAGCTTACGGCCCGCCTGATGGTAAGCGGTCACCGTAGCCTATGGACGCTTGCAACACCAGGGGTATCACTTGCGCGTTGCCGACCCTTCAGAAATCTAATAACTTCTTTCTTGAAGAACTCCATACTGTAGTCCTTGCAGAAAACCTTGGCAGGGAGCTCATTCCACAACTTAAGCGTTCGCGGGAGGAAGTTTCTCTGAAACCGCACTGTACGCGACCATTTAGGTTCTAAAGTGTGAGAATGAATTCCCTGCCGATGGCGAGCGGTGCGATGGTAGAAAGTAGCCGTGGGCATCATTTCGAACAATTCCTCAGAACACAACCCATTGTACAAGCGGTAGAACACACACAGTGAGGCAAAGTCTCTCCTCAGACTTAAGGGCTCGATACCGCAAGTGAGTTTGGGATCGTCGACAATTCTCACAGCCCGTCGTTGAACCGAGTCAAAAGGGTCAAGCTGGTATCCGGGTGCACCTGCCCAGAGATGGCAGCAGTACTCCATATGGGGCCGAACTTGCGACTTGTAAAGTAACAACCTTTGCCCCGACGTGAAGTACTGCTTCGCTCTGTTGAGTACACCAAGTTTTTTGGACGCCAGCTTTACCTTATCTTGTAAATGATCTCGGAACTGAACATCGCTGGAGATGTCGACACCAAGGATCCCAATGCTCTTGGAGATGGAGAGGGGAGTGTTCTGGAATTGTGGGACCACAGTGAATGGAGTTTTCTTAGCGGTGAACGCGCACACTTGTGTCTTTGTAGGGTTGAATCGGACCAAGTTTACCCGTCCCCAGTCAGAGACCTGGGACAGTGTGGTCTCGATTTGAGACACAAGTTCTCCGCGGTTTTCCTCCACAAGGGAACGAGGGATGTTTGCACGACCCGTGTAAAAAGTGTCTCCAGTACTGTCATCTGCATAGCAATGTATGTTGTTGATGTCCAACATGTCATTGATATGCAGTAGAAACAGCGTAGGAGACAGCACAGAGCCTTGCGGGACACCAGCATTAATGTCCATGCTATCAGAGCAACTACCGTCAACTACAGTTCGTATGCGTCTGCCGGACAAAAAGCTAGCCACCCATTTGCACAAACCCTCGGGCACTCCGTAAGATGGCAACTTCGATAGAAGACCGCGGTGCCAGACCCGATCGAACGCCTTCGCTATGTCCAGGCTACATGCCAATGCCTCCCCCTGACTCTCAATGGCTAGTGCCCATCGGTGTGTGAGATACACTAGAAGGTCACCAGTCGAGCGACCGTGGCGAAAGCCATATTGACGGTCACTGACCAGATCGTGTACTTCTAGGTATCTTAGAAGCTGTGTGTTGATCACACGCTCCATCACCTTAGAGAGGAGAGAGGTAATAGCGATAGGCCTGTAATTCGATGGATCTGATCTATCGCCCTTTTTGGGCACCGGGTGCACATTCGCAGTCTTCCATGTAGACGGAAATTGCTTAGTGTGGTAGGAAAGCGCGAAGAGGCGCGTGAGTACAGGACATAACTCAGGAGCACACTGCTTAAGCACCACTGCTGGTATACCGTCTGGCCCACTCGACTTATGAACGTCTAGAGAAAGCAACGCCCGCCTGACCTCCCGCTGCGTTATGGAGATTTCCGGCATGGACTTACCGCACCACGGTATAGTAGGTGGTACAGCGCCTTCATCGTTCATATTCGAGTTCGAGGCAAAGAGACTGCCCAGTAGATCGGCTTTCTCTTTAGCACTATGGGCCAAGTCACCATCGGTCTTTCGCAGTGGTGGTAACGACGACTGGCAGAAGTTCCCTTCGGCAGCTTTGGCAAGCGACCAGAAAGCACGACTCCCAGAAGGATAACTAAAATATTATTGATAAAAAAGGATAAAATCGAAATAAATATTGTTTAAATTCGCGGATCCGACCATGATATAAGACAATTACTAACCATATGGAAATATTATTTCGAAAACATACCGAATTTTATTTATTTATTTAATGCGGTTTTCAGAAAAGTATTTGTTACATTCTGGATAATTTTGATATACAAAAAATATACTGGGGCGTCATCCGCATGGATCCGTTATTAATTATAAAGCGATTTATTAGTTCAATTCGCCCGTTTTTGTTGATGCGGTCTGTTTTATCGAAAATATTTTAGTCACTTACATAAACGACAATATTTCATAAACTAGTTCAGATAGTCATCAGTCAGTATATAAAAAATCTTTTATTTTACTCATAAATAAACGACTTCCAATATTTTTTAATATTACCCGAAGACGCTGGAACGCCCCCCCCCCCCCCTTACAAAACTATAAATATAATAAGATAATGAAATGTTCGCCGCCCGTACATCGAGAGAGAGAAATCAAAAGAATCTAATAATTAATACTGATGTAGATAATTTATTTGGCCAAGCGTGATCGTCAAAAATGGTTGGACCCGAAAACCGTTATGTTAAATAAGAAGTAACCCAGTTGTTTAAGAGGTACGTCAGAGTAATATAGCAAACAACAGCATACAAAATAAGCATAAAGAAGATAATCAAGAAAATAAATACAGTTAAAACTAAGATCATAAATAATGCCTGCTTTGAGTTTTCACCATTTCTAAAGTCAGTACAAAAACACCTAAACAGGGCAAATACGCGAATATCAGAACTAAAGGACATAAGTATTAAAGAGTTATATGATTTTTCTGTCATCCCTACGCAAAGGAACCCTAATTTTCGCTACGTCCACATTTGAAAGTAAAATCCATACGAATGTTTAATCCATTTGCTTTCTAGGTAGCTGTGTGTTCAGGACTTGCGACCTGAAAGTAGGTTTAAGGAGCGCCCCCTTACAATGTACATTAGCGCTCACCTATATACTAGCTAACCAGCTAAAAGGGGAAGGGAAGGTGGGAGGGTTCAAAAAATAATATTTTATAACTTTGACGATTCAAAAGTGATTGTAAAATCCTTATTTGAAACCATTTTGACTTTGACTTTGACTTTGAAAATAGTAAAACCCTACTAACGCCGGTAAGGATGGACATGGATTACACATAGTAATTACTGTATCTCTTGGCAGACCTAGTTCTTTAGTGGGCTATATAATTATTATGGCTGGTATAATCTTAGTTCCCACTTCTACTTTTATAGAAGATTTATCTTTACCTAGCTGAAAATGTCCTAGAAACAATGTCCGTTAATATATTCCTTTCTACTGAGGTGATTGAGATTTCTTTTTACCATAAATTTCTAACCGGCAAAAAAAGGCGAACTCGACTTTACGCTGCTTTAATATTAATTTAGATATTTATGTTATAAAACACAACATGAATAATTTCACAACAAAAATACAATATTTTCACTGTAATTTCTAATATAAAAGTATTTACTAACCATTAATGGTGGCACAATCTAGTTGTAGTTTAACCCCACGTAGTTCCTAGGTAGCTTCTAGCGTAGACTTTGGTTTTCTTCTTCTCGGGCGTCGTTTCGACAATTTAAACGACGGCAATAGAATGTTCTGTATGTATGGGACTACGCACTTCTATCACCACCAACCCCTCTGTAACAACCTTCTCACCCCATATTTAAAACCTCCCCACCCTATTTTTTATTTCGGACGGATGTCCGGCCTTAATTAATTTTAACAAAGAAAAAAAGAATATCTTTTAAGTATAATTAATGTTGGTTAGGGTACTATTATAAAGTCCTGGATTAATATGAACGCGCTAGATAAAACGGCCTAATTATCCTAATTTAATAAAACCCTAATAGAATTTTAATATCATGTTCTAAATGTTTGTAAAGTTCTTACAAACCCCGGGTAATTTCAAATAAACTAACACGTCATACCATTATACGGAATACGTGAAAACCAAGACAACTACCCTTTATCATTGTTAGAATATTTATTGTACGAGGCTACCCTAATGGTTGTTAAACGACTGACTTAGGTGAGTCTCGTGGGTGTTTTCAATATTATAAAACTCCCAATCAGCGCTCGTCTTAAATCTACCACCAATCACATAAGTTTCAAACAAATCACCAATCACAGTACATTTTAAACAAACCACCAACCAACGCTTGCTTTAAAACATTCTCCAATCAACTTTTAGTTCCAAACAAACACTCAATTATTTGTTCGTTTTAAACCATCCATTCTCGCGCCGTAGGTTCATAATTTTACGCAAATTTATTTTGTCTAGAGTCCGAATTAATAAATCGGGAGTTAGATTACTACCTACATTAAACAATTAATTCCGTGTTGATGTTTATGATTCGTAAGTTATTATTTTAATATTTTACATTTGAGTCAATTGTACTTATATTTTGTTGGCTTTAAACCTTTCATAAAATAAATCATAACTTCTCATCTAATGTATAAAATTACTGAACTTGTATATTTGAACGCGCCATTCTAATTTAAAGATGTATTTTGCTGTAGGTAGTACGTTTATTGAGAATTGTTTACTAATGAAAATCTTCGTGCTAAAACTTGAATAAAAACATTGTTTTACAAAAATATTAAGGCGTAAATATGGTATCGTCAAAAAAAAATCCTATTTATTTGTTTGAAAGGGTATATACCCAGGTGATCCCAGCGTCACCAGGTCAGGATATAATGAAGAGATATTGGAAAAATCAATGGGACCCATCAAATTTTTATAGGCACACTTTTACAGACGATTTGGGTATTTTTTTAGTGTAAAAGAAAATAAGCCAATAACAAAAACAAGAACCGACTTCAAAAAAATGCACTAAAAAGGTAAAAATAATTGCTTTAAAAAATAAGATCTAAATTATAGTTTGAAGTTGGTGTCTTGTTAAATACATAGACACCAACTTCAAACTGTAGTTTAGATAAGATTTTTGGAAATAAGTAATTATTTGTACCTTTTTATTACATCTTTTTGAAATCGGTTCTTGGTTTTGATAATAGGTTTTTTTCGCTTACATCTCTCTTCTTTTTAATAGGTATTTTAATTGTATACCGGCTAGCGCTTACTCATTTAATTGTATACCGGCTAGCGCTTACTCATTTAATTGTATTCCGGCTAGCGCTTACTCCTTTAATTGTATACCGGCTAGCGCTTACTCATTTAATTGTATACCGGCTAGCTTTCGTAATCAATGACTAACTGGAAGAACTAATTGACAATAATTTTGTTAGAAAAAAACAAATAATAGTCTAGGGGCTGCAACCCTTAAATTTATAATCATTTTTAACACAAAAAAAAACATTAACAATAGTATATAAAAAACCTACTCGCTACAGACAGTAAGTGGGAGCACGTTTCACATAGATCACTGTTTTCTAGACATTTCGTAAATGTGACTGTCAAAACACAAATTACCTTGATATAATATTGAATCAAAGAAAAAAAACACTAATTAAGTCATTGCGTTCAATGCACACTATACAGTATTCAATGCACATTATACAGTGTTCAATGCACACTATGCAGTGTTCAGTGCACACTGTGTGTGTAGTGACAAAACGCAATACGACATAGTATCGTCACGGCTAAATGTTATTGTTGTCGTAGAAGTGAGATCGAGAACAGCGTGCAGGCGGACGAGGTTCCGTTCCGAGAGCCGACGGAGACCGAGGGGTTCTACAACCGACCCCCGGGGGCGGGGCGGTACCCCGTGCGCGTGGACCCCGCCTACCGGGTCGACGGTGCAGGGGTCTACCCAGTCACCAACGACAATCACCTCCACAGGTAGTACATTATATGTATCTATATGTTTTAGTTTGAAGTCACTACACCCGGTGACAGGAGTTCTGTCAATCTATGATTTCTTTCAGTTTAGTATTTCTTTTTTAATTGAAATGTGAAATATCTATAGGCAGGCTATACCTAGATACCTATTAGGTATAAACGTAAATACCGGCCCAAATTGTGTGTAGGTACATGCTTATTACAAAACTCACTTTTGTCTATTGTATTAGCTTATTGGTTTATTTTTATCTACCTTAACCTAAATGTGTGTACTCAATTAGTCCAAAAAGTTATTTAAGAGTGACTCTTTTTTGGAATTTTTTGTTTTAACACTAATGTATTTTTTCAAAGTCTATATTTTATACATATTTTAATAATATTTTTTGCCATACCTGCTCGAAGAAATACATGTTATTAATTTATTAACCAAGTGCAAAATTTTCCTATGTAGAAAATTTTATGAAATGATGTTTGGATGATGGGATGGGATGATGGTACTCGTTCTAAAACATTTAAATCACCTTAAACTCGAGCTACACACAACTCAAGCTACACACAACTCGAGCTACAGACAACTCGAGCTACACACAACTTGAGCTACACACAACTCGAGCTACACACAACCAGTAATAACCTGACTGGACATAGTTTTGGCAAAGATTAAGGAAATACCCACCAATGCTCCCGTCCGCCATTTGTTTATAAACGATGAAATGAGACAGCAAAATCGTTAGTAATATTGATAAATCATGGTGGATATTTTAGACTAATTACAAGATTTTATTTAGTTTCACCTGTCCCGATGTTTGTCATCAAATCTTGCAAATTAAATTTGATCCATTTCCCAGTTACCGAATAAGGTAAAATTTTGCATACTTGTGTAAATCGCGTGACAATGCAATATTATGATGACATGGTGCTGATCTGATGATAGAGCTGGAAGGTGGGCATAGGAACTTCGCAATGAAACGACGCAATCCCATCGAGTTTCGGCTCGTTTGATTCGTCCTAACGAGTACTTTGTTTTTAGATGGTTACCAGGGTCTGATCTGATGATGGAGCTGGAAGGTGATCATAGGAATTCAATAATTAACCGAATTTAAACTGTATAAACATGAGAAAGGCACTTTAGATTGCTGACGGGAGACCAGGTGAAGATCCTATCAGCCTTAATATAATAGACGTACAAAAATTAATTGAATTATATCCAGTCATTGTAAGCCGGCATTTTATGGTACGAGTTGAAGCACTTTTAACGTTTATAACACACAAGCACGAAGTACTTGGCGGGCAAATACTTTGCTAATTATGTCCGTGTGGTGAGCAGTGCGGGGCGGCGCACGGGCAGCATCGGCGCGTGTGCGTGCGTCGAGCGGCCCGACTGCCCGACGGCGCGGACCGACGGGTCCGACAGTTTCCTGGTAACTATCTTCCCACATTGCCCCTCACATGTTCTTTTCTCCTCTTTACTCCTAACTACTTAACAGGGAACTATTCTTAAGCCTAATCTACAAGTCGAGGCGCTTCTCTCCGACCGTTGTTACGTATATATAGGGGATGGGCTCTGGAGCTTCAAAGATTTGTGAATGTGATGCCGAGATTGAAACTTATGTTAAATATGAATTTAGCTAAGTGCGAGTCGGACTCGCAAACCGAGGGTTCCATACCATCAGATTTGATATAGATTGATATATTGATTGATTGATTGATAAGCCCGAATCCCACTGGCTTTTATAAAGAAAACCCCAATAGCCAAATAGTCAGGCAGACAAGCAGACAGACAGACCGACAGATTGTGACCGTTTGGGTACGGAAATCTGGCAAGGCTATATTATCGCGGATAGGGACAAGTTTTTTCTATCATTTGAAACCGGTACTTTGAGAGTCAGAAGCCGTTTTACCAAAGTAAGAATACTCAACGGACCTATATTAGAGGGTGTCTAAAAGGTTGACTCTCTGGTATCTTGTTTTGTCAATTTGAACGAACAAAGTAAGTAAGTAACATGCCTCAATTTGCTGTAAAACTTATATTTTCTGAGATCTAAGGCCCCAAAAAAGTACATAACCTGCAGCTGCATGTCGAAACTGTTTGTTGTTTGAAACCACCGTTTGCAGTTTAAAGATGTTTCATCAAAACGTCAAGAGAAAATAACTGCCATTGCCGAAAACTAATAGTTTTGCAATGCTAACAAAAACGTACATAATCAGAGGTTACTTAGAAAAAAATAACTATCGAGTGTAGTTGATCCAAAACTGTTTTGGTACTATGTGCCAAAATGATCCAATCGTGTTTTGATACTAATTACCAGGATAGTCAAATCGTGTTTTAGTACTATGTACCGGCATGATTTACTCGTGTCATATACCAGAATGATCCAATCGTCTTTTAAAACTATATACCAGCATATTTTTGCTTTTTGTGTATTATTATCGCAGTGCGCGTGCAAAGTACGTTGGGAGATCCCGACATCACTATTTAAATTGATTTTACTGATTTACTGATGTTCAGACTAAACATAATTTACAAAAAAAAATAAGTTTCATGTGTTGATGGCCATAATAGTAATAATAGTAATGATAGTAATAATAGTAATAATAGTAATAAAAGTAATAATAGTAATAAAAGTAATAATAGTATTTATTTTTATTTTTTGTTTTGTATTTGATATATATATATATATATATATATATATATATATATATATATATATATATATATATATATATATATATTTTGTACGTATTAGTATTATTTATTATTCATATGTATATAAATTTAGCTATTGCTATAAATGTAGGTATACTTATATTGTAAAGTTTCAGTTAGCACATTCTACTCAATAATTTTATAAAATCTCCTCTACCCAAAGGTTGTCTGGAAGAGATCGCTCATTAGCGATAAGACCGCCAATTTGTTATTACTTTTCTTGTTTAATTGTTTTGTTTTCTATATGCGCAATAAAGTATATTATTATTATTATTATTATTATTATTAATAGTAATAATAGTAATAATAGTAATAACAGCAATAATAGTAATAATAACATTTATCGATTAATTGTAATTTTAACTGTATCTTGAATTATTCTAATTTTAGGTCCTTTATTTTGTCAGGCAATTTGTTAAATGTACTTGGAGCCATACCGAGTATATAGTGGAAGCCATACCGAGTATATAGTGGGAGCCATGCCGAGTATATAGTGGGAGCCATACCGAGTACACTGTTTTCATAAAGCCTCTTAAATAAGCTCAGAGTCGCTCAAAGTCGCTCAGCGAGCTATGGTAAGAGCTATGTTTTGTGTTTCTTTGCGCGAAACGAGAAAATTCGCCAAAGAACCAAAGTTACCGACATAGCTAAAAACAGTTAGCAAGTTTAAATGGCAATGGGCAGGCCACATCGGTCGTCGAACCGATAACCGATGGGGAAGAATGGTTCTCGAGTGGCGACCACGGATCGAAAGACGCAGCGTGGGTCGGCCCCTTCCAGATGGACAGACGACCTGGTCAGAGCCGCAGGAAGCGGATTGACGCGGGTGGCTCAGGATCGGCCGTTGTGGAAACATATGAGGGAGGCCTACGTTCAGCAGTGGACGTCTTATGGCTGAAACGAACGAGACATAATTATATCTTGTCAGACATAATCACATCTTCTTAGACATAATTATATGTTGTTCTACATATTTGCATCTTGTTATACATAAATCCCGCAGTTAGTTTTTAGTGAAATTATTATATGTAACTGCTGGTTTAAGTAATAAATAATGCGATGTTTTTATATGTTTAACAGAACGCATGTTCCCCGGGCAAGTTCCTGTGCTGTGAGGGCGGCGCGAGCGGCGAGGGCGGGGCGGGCGGGGCGCGGCGCACGGGTCTGTCACTTAAACTTATAATATGAATGCTAGACACTATTAACAATAATTCTGCAAAGTTTGAAGCAAATCAGACGACGCAATCAAAGTTTTATACAAAGTTTACCCCTCCCCTCTCCTCGACCCACCGCCTTTTAGTTTTAGCGTGAAGAAGTAGCCTGTAACTGTCACCAGGGTAAGATTTTTTTCCCACCAAATCTTCTAAAATGTAGGCGTGAAAGCGAAACAAACAAACTTGCTTTAGCATTTACAGTTTTAGTTATGATATATGTATCTTTGGAAGTCTAGGTAAAGTCTAGGTGAAGCTGCATCCAAACCTCTAACTAAAGCATTATTTACTCTGAGTAACAAACATTTATTAAAAAAACACCGATTATTTTCAGAATACTTCAACGAGGTGGAAGAGCGCCCCCTGCTGGTGCCCGGTCCGGGACTCGGCGGCCCTTTTCCGGTGAATGCAGGTCTCGGCTCGTCCCAAGGACACAGAAAACTTCCTGGGGTACTGATCGGGCCTCAGGGTCCGACGGGAAATATTGGTCCACAACAAATACTACCCTCTAACCGGGACGGTCCAGGACCCGTGTCGACGCTCAACGGTGAATCTATTGTCCCTGGTGATGTAGGTCACTCAGCCTCGGCCCAGAGAGGAGTGTTAGTTGGTCCCGGTGGTCCTACCGGTGTTATCGGACCAGGCTATCTAAGGCCTATTCGCGTCGGTCCAGGTGGGCCCACTGGTATAACAGGGTCTAACAGACCAAGAAACGGGATTTTAGTAGGTCCAGGTGGTCCAAGTGGATTTATCGGACCGGTTGGTTACGGAGGACGACGAAACCCTGGCGTGCTAGTTGGTCCCGGTGGACCTACGGGTGTCATAGGACCAAGGAGGCCCTATTACGGTAGGTAGGTAGGTTTAGTAAAGCGTAATGGCTGACTAATTAACGTGATTTACTAACTGTGGCGGTGTGTGTGTCAACTGTAAATATTGTGGTTGTGTGTGTACGTACTGCTAATAGCAGATCTTAGTTCTAATTGCAATAAATGTCTGCTTTCAAAGTTACTTTTCATTTATTAAGCTTTGACCCTTTTTTGAAATTAGGTGCTGTAACATAACTTTTACGCAATAACATAAAAATTACGAGTTTTGTCAGATTAAGTATATAGTTTTCTTATTATGTTTTGTCTATTTTTCTTATACGGCTATTCTATACGTGAAACAGTTAAAACAATATTCATAAAATATGAAGTTTCAATAAAAAAATATGTTTTTTTAAATATTTTATAGTTAAATAAAGAAAAATATTTTACGCTGTAGTACATGTTTGTATGGGTGTCCCCTGTTTCATGGATAGTTTCTACAAATATAACAAAAAAATCGCACTCACGCAATCGTACTAAGACTGTGAATCTCAGTGAAAAGTGATACAACTCAAAATATAGCAATATCTTGAATTTTTTCATTTCACTTCACAATTGTGTCGACAATTTATGTGTATAATAATAAATCTTTAGTAATATTAAGCTGAACTGAAGCTCAAACTTACAGCAAGTACGTGTTGACCAATTTAATTCAATTTATAAACTAAAGTAAACTAACTTTATTTTCTATATTAATAAACTTGTATTATGCAAACTGAAAGTTTTATGCAATCATCTGTTGTGAATAACAATATAGCTAGTTTTATAGCACTTATAGATAAATAGCACTGAAAATAATCGATTCGACAATTGATACAGTTATACTTCTATCAAAGTACTTGTAATGAATTTCTTAAAACCTATTAAGGTTAGAAAAATACAAATTAACTCAATTTTTCATAGTATAAAATCTTAGAAAATTGATGAACTTTTAAATAATATATGTATCTCGCCTCTTTTTAGAATTCCGTCCCAAACAAAAAAGTACAGACTCTAATCTGTGTGTAGGTCACAATCTGTGTGTAGGTCACAATCTGTGTGTAGGTCACAATCTGTGTGTAGGTCACAATCTGTGTGTAGGTCACAATCTGTGTATAGGTCACGGCCGTTTTTCTTAGCTACAAAAGCTAACAAAACGAAACTTGGCGCAGTTGAACAAAATGTATTCATAAATATATTTCGTGGAAGGAAAAAATGTGAAAATAACTTTTAGGTATTGGAAATGGGTATAAAATAGGGGCTCAAAATTAAAATATGGGATTTCTACGGTGAATGGGGCATCATATATACGCACGTTTGTTTGGCACACAAGAAGACAGTATTTTTATTATTTTATGTGATGTATTTTTTAACTTATTGTTAAAAATGTACAAAAAAATATTTTAAATGGAAAATACATAGTTTACATTTAATATAAAAAATCTAATTTACGGTTTTACACAATTTTAGTTGCTTTTAATGTAATACTGACTTAAGGCTATGGCATACCCTAGCAAAATGTAATTCTGACTTAAGGCTATGGCATTCCTTAGCAAAATGTAATACTGACTTAAGGCTATGGCATACCCTAGCAAAATGTAATATTGACTTAAGGCTATGGCATACCCTAGCAAAATGTAATACTGACTTAAGGCTATGGCATACCCTAGCAAAATATAATAGTGATTTAAGGCTATGGCATACCCTAGCAAAATATAATAGTGATTTAAGGCTATGGCATACCCTAGCAAAATGTAATACTAACTTAAGGCTATGGCATAACCTAACAAAATATAATACTGACTTAAGGCTATGGCATACCCTAGCAAAATGTTATACTGACTTAAGGCTATGGCATACCCTAGGAAAATGTAATACTAAAACTCGTTTCCTCTGTTTTGTTCGGTATAGAATTCAAATATTTATTTAGAACCATGAAATTAGAAAATCCACTTGATCATATCAATACATATTTTATAAAATAAGAATCAAGAGAATATCAACTTACTATACATCAAATGATTATTTCAATAAAAAAATTTAATATGTGTGGACTAAAGTGATAACGCAACAAGGGTATTATAGTAAAATGAAAAATTTCGAAGTATTTCATATAATTGTAGTACTTCAGGCTGCGATGCACTAAGTTAGTGTTTTCATACTAACCTGTTAGTACCTAATTCTAGCTATGTGTCAGAAGTAGAACATTACTGCAGTAAGCGTCTGCGTCGCATCCATTGTGGTAGTAGAGAGTAATAAGAGTCTATAAAGTTTTATTTAAAGTACTGCAAACTCGTAAAAGTAATTCTTTCAAACAATTAGAAAAAATCGACAAATGATGCAAGTCACTCGTTACAGAAAAAAAAATATTAAGTAAATGTTGAAAATTGGAAATCGTGAAGAGTTTGATGTAGCACTAGTTAAAGTTACATCTCCGCAAATATTAAAAGGTTGCTTACAAATAACGTAAACATATTATTACAATGTAATATTTTCAAACACACGCACATATACGGAAACAAATCTAGTAAACGGTAAATATTTGTCGATATAGTACAATAAAAGTTGTAAAATCAAATCATCCTACAACTTCGCATGATGTTGCTTTTGATAGTAACAAAACTGTGTGGTACTTATTACACACTTAAGCGATTGTTATGGTCTTAAACTTAATCCTTGCAAAACGAAAAAAATAGTCATGGGTATTATTGCTAAAATTAATTTGGATGACCTACCAAAAATCCATCTAAACGGAGTACCTACTTTTACCTCATAGTGATAGCGTTAAAAGCTAAGGTGTTATATTCGATCAGTCTTTAACCTGGAGACCTCAGATTAAAGAAATCTGCAAAAAAAATGTGTGCTACCTCAAAATTCTTACAAAGGTTGCGTAACTTTTTACCCATCTCCACAAACATTGCTCTTGCCAAATCTTTACTCTTTCCAATACTTGACTATGCTGATGCTAGCTATCCTGATCTTAGTGAGGAGCAACTTACTAAACTTGAGCAACTTCAAAATTTATGCATCAGATTTATTTTTGGCCTACGCAAATTTGATCACATTTCCGAGTTTCGATCAAAGCTTAAGTGGCTCCTAATTCGCCTTTGCAGGAATACACATATTTTATTCATTCTGCACAACGTCGTGTTCAATCCGTCAATACCTCATTATATCAAACAACAATTTCAATTCCATGGTTCTGCAATAACTCTATCAATTCAACTAATTTTTTATTAAAAACGCTCTCATATAGCAACTCTATTGTTGCTTTCGCAATCAGACATTGGAACTCTTTACCATTACAAATACGACAAGCTCAATCATTGAGTCTTTTAAAAAAACTTACATTTATTTTTATTTAGGAATGTATGTATATGTATTATATTTTTATATAATTATTATTTCTAAAGTATTATATATATATATTATATTTTCTTGTTTTTATAATTTCCCTATCCAAAGGTTGCCTGAAAGAAATCGCTTAGGTAGCAATAAAAGCGCCTTATTGTACTTTTTTATTATTTTATAGATTTGAATGTATGTCTTACTTACTGTGCAATGAAGAATATTATTATTATTATTCTGGTTATATACTCGTAGTCACGATGTGTTCACATTCATCTAAGTGTAATTAAATTGTAATTAAATATTAGAGGACAACAAGTTACCAATTGTATAGTTTATTATTATTACTGTGCATGGAATTAAATAAAGCTTTATTATTATTATATGTGACAACTACACACATACACACATAGTAAAGTTAGTTTTGCCGTGTATGTATAAACCAAAACAAACTTACAAAACTTAACAAACAACACACACGTTGGCATTAAGTTATACCTCTAGCATAGATCCTTTCTTCAGTCAAAACAGGATAAAAAAGTTAATATTTCACCGTTTCTTCTACTTTTTTTAAAAAAAAGAAATAATTTAAATAAGCAAGCAGAAGACAGCGGAACATCATAGGAATATATATTTTGATAGATTTAAGTCTTATGAGGTAAAAACTATCTCCATTGGTTTAGGTTCGTTTTGTATACACTCTAACGTGGAGGCAGTTTACCGAAAATTACGTGGAAATATTTGAGTAGCTGCAGAGACAGTGCGGGCTGATGGAGACGCTGAAGCCGCGTCGGTTCCGCCGCTGC
This sequence comes from Apoda limacodes, assembly GCA_946406115.1. Lineage (NCBI taxonomy): Eukaryota > Metazoa > Arthropoda > Insecta > Lepidoptera > Limacodidae > Apoda > Apoda limacodes. The sequence goes on from OX291556.1 coordinate 27,912,878, forward strand.
CGATACGCAAGTCATGTTGAAACTTTGTCAATTAGAAAGAAATGTGTCGTTCATAAACAAATGTGACACGTCCAGATTAGAAATTATGAAAACGTAAAAGGATAAAATTTACAAAATTGGCGCCCTCTGGACAACGGGTCCAAAAGAGTGCCGGCGTCAGTGGTGGGCAGGAGAATCAGCTGAGCTTCCTCGTTTCCAGGTTGCGACCGGAAACTGGAGGGCGGCCAAGGATTCCCAACGACTGTTGCACTGACAGACCGAATAAGTTTTAAATTTGGGAAAGAAAAAAAAAATTAGACTAGTTGTATTCCAGCGAAACCAAAAACATTGAGACTTATTTACATTAAGTAGCGTATTTAATGTATTACTTATTTACATTAAGTAGCGTATTTAATGTATTACTTATTTACATTAAGTAGCGTATTTAATGTATTACTTATTTACATTAAGTAGCGTATTTAATGTATTACTTATATACATTAAGTAACGTATTTAATGTATTACTGAGGCACTTATTATGTTTTCATTAAAATCTATGAATTTACTAATTTTAGTTTTACTTCCCCATTATTGTTACTCGTCCCCTGTTCGCCTGCTACCGTCTCGCCACGCTTGATATGCTTACAACTCGTTCCGAACCACGGAGCAAATACAGAGAGGAGTTGCCGTAATAAACTTTTGCCTAAAATACAATGAAAGCGTGACAGAATGCGGGGGTGAGGAGTATATTGGCGCCCCCCATGCGCCCCTATATCTACCGGTCAATAGCAATAACAACTGGCTTCATCTACAATAGTAATGCTACTAATACTTATACTCGTCACTATAGTGCTCTTGTGTAGGACCCCAACAGGGACGTACTTAGAAATTTAATTATAAAACATATTTTGTTTTAAAATTATAACCTACACGCATAAAGAAAATAGAAAGAGGAGTGACTGTAATTGAGTTGTTGGATAAATTCATGGGTGACACAGCGCGGGGGCGAGGGAGTAAGAAGACCTTTGTCTTAGTCTGTCTTACCAATAAAGGACTACTTTGTTAATTCATTTCTAATTTCTTAATTTATTCAATTTAACAAGTTAACACTGATGTCTGGTTTGGGACTGGTAGGCACACCCACACCCTACATGCCACAAGAGTACGACGTAAAGAGGGACGTACTTAGAAATTAAATAATAAAACAATATGTTAAATTCGGATGCTATATTATTTTCAGAAAATCCAGTGTTTCATTTTAAAACAAAAATTCGTGAAAATTTCCTAAGTCCAGTAATTTTTTTCCTTGCGCCCCCTTTTAGTTACTCTAACCCTTTTTTAGTCACAACGAAGTCTTCATCTTTAAAATGGCAAGAACAAATCCTTGTATTTATTGTTGGAGTCCAATCCAGTTTGTAATTTTTTGAATCCATTGCTGTTTTAAATTATCTTTCGATGGAAATCTGGAGCGTAATTTAAAATCTTGATTATTAGGTTATAACGCAAATATAAATTTATATTGATAGAATGTAGGTATAACCCATACTTTGTTCTTTCAAAGTATAGGTAATGTAAGCAATTGATTTCTAAGTACGGCCCTGTCATGACAATTGTTTGCTATTGGACGACAGATGGCGATAGTACTTTGAAAATAATTATAAAATATGATAAAACTATATATTTATTGTCAAAAATTTGCAGTAATAATTATAACAAATTTTAATACATATAATTATGTAAATATCTTTGCTTAAATATGATGAAATACAAGGTAAAGTGTGACGCCATCTCTTGTTGAGTAAAACTAGTGTTTGCGGACATGAAAATTAGAGATTTTTCTAGAGCTTCGTTTAATAAATAAAAAATAAAAAAATGCCATTCATGGCATCAGAACGTTTATCCAAGTAGTTTTTACATGATGAAATACAACACTTCATCCTTGTCTTTAGATTACTTTAAAAAAAACATTAAATATATAACACGCAAACAAAGATATGCAACGACAGCCGACAGCAGACTGAATGAGGCCACGCCCACAGTTATGACGTCAGGCCATAGTTGAGAATCACAGTGCCCCGTTGCACATGCCAACTCCGCTCTGTATTTGCTCCGTGTTCCGAACGAACCGGTGCCGGTGGGATAGTCTATAAAATCAATAGTTAAAATGACGATTTAAAAGTGCTGTTTAAAGTTTGCTTGAATAAAAATACTTTTAAGACTGAATAATGTCCAAGCGTCACTGCAATATTTATTAGATCTTTGAACTCTAATAATAGTGTCATATTGTTAAATAAGTTACATACAAATAATAGGGAATAATAATTTTGACAAGTTAATCGGAGGCGCTCTGGCCTCTTGGTTCATGCTGTCTAGAACTAGCGCAACACGGTGCGAGTTCGATTCTCCGCACGTCCTGGCACTTTTTGTGTTTTTGCCAATTTTGATTATCTCTTCTTCTATCAGTTCACATATATTATGTACACAACGTAACTAAGCAATTCAGAAACGAACGCAAAACAAGTCATATTACCAGCCAAATCGAATTCTCAAAAAGCGGAGAAGGAAGCGTATCACCTCATATGAGTCTGTTCTATCCATAGATATAGAATGAACAAGATCAACCATGCCAAATGAAAAACGAAACAGAAAAAAAATGCAAACGTGTGAGTGGAATAGTGTTGTCAAACAACACTATCGATAATTTTACCTGCACAAAATTATTGCAAACTAGCGCGCTGGTGAAATTAAATATTACCTATGTCGCGTTTACACTCGCGCCACGCAGCCTCGGAACGCGTTGTCGGACAAAGCAAACTGTTTACACGCTTGTGTCGTTCATGTGCCCAATGACATAGCGTTGAATGCAAGAGTGTAAACATACCATTAGAACCTAAACTATTAGGACAATAATCACGTCTTATACGACATTTAAAAATCTAATCACTTTCTTCTTAAAGAACCCCATATCGTAGTCCCTCTAGAAAACCTCAGCAGGGAGCTTATTCTACAACTTAAGCGTTCACGGGAGTAAGTTCCTCTCAAACCGCACTTTTTGTGACCATTTAGGTTACAAAGAGTGAGAATGAATTCACTGTCGATGGCGAACGGAGCGATGGTAGAAAATAGTTGTGGAAATTATTTCAAACAATTCCTCAAAATACAGAACATATTATACAAGCGGTAAAACACACACAGGGAGGCAAAATCTCTCCTCAGACCTAAAGGTTCGATACGACTTGTGAATTTGGGATCGTCAACGATTCTTACTGCTCGTCGTTGGACCGAATTAAAAGGGCTAAGCTGGTATCCAGGTGCACCCGTCTAGAGATGGCAGTAGGCGGGACTTGTGATTTGTAAAGCAACAACCTTTGCCCTGAGGTGAAGCATCGCTTCGCTCTGTTGAGTACTTCTGGTTTCTTGGACGCCAGCTTCACCTTGGTTTCCAAATGGTCACGAAACTGGATATAGCTAGAGGTGTCAACACCAAAGATCCCAATACACTTGGAGATGGTAAGTGCTGTGTTCTGGAATTGTAGAACCACAGTAAATGGGATTTTCTTAGCGGTGAACGCGCAGACTTGTGTCTTTATTGGGTTAAATCCTGAAACGCTTAACGCCCGCCGGACCTCCCACTGTGTTATGGAAATTTCTGGCATAGTCTTACCGCATCACGGTAACGTAGGTGGTACAGCTGCTTCGTTATTGAAATTCGAGTTTAAGGCAATGAGACTGCCCACAGTAAATCGGCTTTCTCTCTAGCACTATGGGGGAATCGGTTTTTCGCTGTGGTGGTAACGACCACTGACAAAAGTTTCCCTTGGCAGCTTAACAAGCAACCAGAAACCACGACTCCCAGGATAGCTTGCAAGTCGCCCATCTATTTTGCCGATGAATTGTAAATTAGCTCTGGCGGTTACTTTCTTACTGAACCTCGAGGCAGCATTTAATTTGCGTTTTAACTCAGACGTATTCAGATCCTTATTGATCGAACCGTGGTCCAAGCCTCATATGCAGTTTGCTTGAGAAGCTTTTTAGCTTCTTTACAAGACCTATTTAACCATAGTCTTTTTTTGACATCGGCAGCTACTTGAGGGTTATAAATGTAACATTCCATGCCAGCGAAGATTGTCTCAGTGACTGCGGCTGCGCAGATGTCAGGATCTTCTGCAGTAGAGCTGCCTCCACGGGTACGATGCATAAAAATCCCGCAATCCATCACAATCTGCTGACTTATAATGCCACACACAACGCCAATTAATTGGCGCAGAGGAAACGGTTAGTGTGCATGACACTTGATTCTGGGCGAGAGAGTGGTCAAAGGAGCCAAGAGGCGCATCCGCTGAGATGGAATATCAGTTCGTACGTGTAGTTAGCACTCCTAGCCTCTATATCAGGTATGCTCGTTGGAGAAAGTACCAGTAGAGAGAATTTTGTTTGAGTAATTGTAAAGAATAAAAACCAAATTTAATTGATACGTCTCAATTTTTTTTATTGAAAGTATCTAATTTTAACATTATTTAGTAAAAATACTAAAACTATAAGAACATTAAATATAGGAACTATTTGTAAGTAGACTTCTGGTGAACAAAACACCGTTATAAAAACCCATTATTTTATATTATTTTTCATCATGCAACCTCTCACAATTCACCCCCACCGTGCGCGTAATACATATTGCATTTCATACTAATTCTATAAATGTGGCACGAACGGCGCGTACGATGCGGACAAATGTGCGATAACCTTTGGATGGCTATGAATAATTATCTTATTAATATTCTATACATGTATAATTACATAATTCGATACTGATGCCGTCGGTCGCCACCTTGTCAAGCTCTATGGTAACTAAATGTCTACATATTTTACGCAAAATACTTTCCAAATCCTCATTTAACAACGAAATAATGGTACTCAGTAAATCAAGATAAAAAAAATGCAAGCTATAATTTTAATTGTTTTTTATTTCATAATTTACCTGTGAAATGTGTACTTATTCGAATTATTATCTGTTGTGACTTCACATTTACTCACAGCACAAGTCACCATAGTTACCTACAAAATTAATAGTTTGTATGTTAATACAGAATTATTTAAAAAAAATCCATTCGCCTTAAGATAAACGCTATGTCCTGTTGTGGTCATATAATTTTATACTTTTTTTATCATAATTTTAATGAACGTTTTTCTATTTATGCCGCAGTTAGAGCTTCTCATTGACTTTATTATATATACGCATGACGTCAGAGCTATGTCAATCTCTATCGTAACTAAATGATAACGTATTTTACACAAACTATCCTCCAAATCTTGATTTAGCAACGAAATATGTCTATAGAAAAACATGTAAACTACGATTCAAATGGTTTTTTTCGTTGATTTTTCAGCTTTATTAGACAAAATATTCAATCAAGAATACAGTAATTCTGATTATTCCGTCTTGTAAATAAACATTGGCTCACACAAGAAGAATGTATATAGTATATAGTACTGAACTTGCATATCTATGACTAGAAGACAGCTTTTGTATCTAAAAAATATTTTAAATATTAATGACGGATTACAGAAAGAAAAAAGAAAATTCCAGTCACAGGAAAAAAATTACAACCTTACCGAATCTTATCGCGGGAGACATTGACATAGGCACCTATTTTCTTCTGTCTTATTTTGTCTCGGGCTCTATGCACTTAATTTGGATTTCTCGCTTCCACGCTTTATTGGTCTTTTTTTTTCTTGTGCGGAGATTGAACCTGCACCCCTCGTTTCCGTAGATAGTCTTCACTACCAACAGAGCCAAGGAGCCGTCAAACGTATATATCTTTGCCGCAAAAAGAACTCCTAATAGACTTTATTATCGATATCGATACGCATGACGTCAGTGCTAAGTCGATCTTTATCGTAACTAAATGATTACATATTTTACACAAAATATCCCCCAAATCTTGATTTAGCAATGAAATATGGTATTAAATCAAGAGAATAATATATAAACTACAATTCAAATTCATTTTTACGTTAATTTTTCGGATAAATTCGATAAAATATAATTAACAACAAAGCAGTAAAAAAATCATAAATTACCGGTAAAACGTGTATTTATTCGGATTATTGCGACTTGTAACGTCACATTGGCTCACAAATACCAAATTTACAATTTAAATATTCTAAAATATAAATCAAGGATTCAAGCAGGAAAGCAGAAAATTCCAATCGCTATAAAATAGACCCGCCGATATCGCCGCTTATCAATGTAATTATTGTCACATTCGGCCATTTTCTTCTATCTCATTTTCTCATGGGCACTATGCACTTAATTTGGATTTCTCGCTCCCACACTTTATTGGTCTTTTGAATGTAGTGAAAAAATCCTATGTCTATGGTTGTATCTATTCTATCAGAGTTACTCAACTCATCTCTTTACGATCTTAGTCCAAAAGTCTCCCTGAGCTATCACTAAGGCGTGATAGCGACAAACTTGAATTACTAGCAGAAATAAATAATCTTAAAAGCGGACTGAAAATAGCACATAATGAAGTGGAGAAAGTAAGTATGTAAGCATGTATAGAAATGTGGAATAAATCTTACAGTTATTGATTAATAAGGATTGTAAAAAAAAACAATGTTGTAATAGAAAAAAAACGATACCTTTATAGTATTTGACAAATAGGCTGTATAAATAAGTATTTCTATGAATGTCATACTCATTAATATAGAACAGTTAACTAATAATAACCTATCTAAAAGGGAAGAAAAATTGTAAATAATGCGGAGTCAGTGAGAAAAAAACTAGCCAAGTGCGAGTCTGGCTCGCGTACGAGGGTTGCGTACAAACTTATTATATTAAGTAGCTAGCTCTTACCTTATGAGATCAAGTTTCCTAGGTCAACGGGAAGTTTCCCATAGGTTTTGATTTGTTTGTTTGTGAATGCCAAAATATGCGACAAAAATGACCGTTTTCCCGCCTTTTTTTACTGAGTTGACTTAGAAGCTTGATTTTTTTACAGCTTCAAGCGACCATAGACTTTTGTTTTAGATATTAATTTTAATGTGATACCTTCACGAGTTCCTGAGAAAAAGGGTCTTGACAGACAAACAGACCGACAGATGGACAACAAAGTGATCCTTTAAGGGTTACTTTTTCCGTAGAACCCTAAAAAAATCGGCCAAGTGCGAGTCGGACTAGCGCGCACGAAGGGTTCCGTACTATTATCTATAAAAATGGCAAAAAAATCACGTTTATTTTATGGGAGCCTCCCTTAAATATTTGTTTTATTTTAATTTAATTATTAATTTTTAAAGTGACTATAAAACTAAATATTCTGTGCATATTTAAACCCCTCGCACGCGCAACGTCACATTACGGGGTTAAGGCGTATGAAGCACCTCATTAACTAAATAACCGGACGCGCGAAACGTCTGTCTACCTGTTGCCGATATCAGTATCGAGCAAAATCGAGCAAAAAAATCACGTTTGTTGTATGGGAGCCCCCTTAAATATTTATTTTATTCTGTTTTTTATTATTTATTGTTATAGCGGCAACAGAAATACATCTTCTGTGAAAATTTCAACTGTATAACTATCACGGTTCATGAGATACAGCCTGGTGACAGACAGACGGACGGACGGACGGACAGCGGAGCCTTAGTAATACCCTATTACTAATACCCAATTACCCTTGGGGTACGGATCCCTAAAAAGTACAGAAGATGAAAGATGTTGAAACTAATTATCGATTGCTTATTGAATCTGGTTTTTAGACCAATAACAGAGCGTCTAAATCAAATGGTTGACAAAAACAAACCAACTAATGGATTTAATATTAACAGGAAAAAGGATGTAAAAAACCGAGAATGTAACTAAATCTTCCGAGCAAAATACATATATGAAAAAAAATTCTTACTGAGAGAAACGATAATCGTTTTAACGATACCTTCAGAGTTAAAGATAACGCTTCGGATAGTTCTAACCACTTCATAAACTTCACAAACAATCGATTAGTACTGATCATGAATTTCATTACGGCAAAGGTTTAAAATCAAAAAAAAAGACGTAACAAAAATGTGGACTACGTATATTGGGATGATCCTAATGAACTTGTTGAGAGACTATAATTTTATTAATAGCATCCAGCGATGCTAGTAACACTAGATTAGATACTAAAATTGTATCCATAATAGAAGAGCTACATCAAAATAGGATTTTAGATTTATAATATCAATTTGATTTTTTATACCAATAACTTATTTGAAAACCGCATCATATTTCAGCCAAACGCGAGATAATCGTTGACAAACATACATACATACGGTATGCTGCAAAAGTGCATAGACAGTTCTGAATCAAAATGCTATGAAGTGTAACAGCAATTACCTATAAACTTGACTGGTTTAATATGATCTTACTAGACGGCGCTGCGTTACCTTAAAATACGAAAAAAAGATTTCCCAGAACTATGTAGACGAATTCGTTATTATTTTATTTATTATATTGTCAATATCACGAAACTCCAAATCAAGATTATTAACTTCTCGAAAAGACTCTATCAAATTTGGCTACTGGTTGGAAGCGAACTCGGAACTCATTGATGAGTAGCTACAGCTGCCTATATGCGCCATTCGACCATCGAAAGATTAATTACCGCTTCGACATTTACTACCAGTTTATGAGCTTATTTTCCCAGAAAACGCATAGATAGTAATAAAACTTAGAGAATAGGCTGCAAAAACATAAATATCAGATTGGTTTTTACAAAGATTTATACTCGTTTATTCGTATACTGCGTCTTGTGCGATTGACTGAAAACTATTAAATTATTTAATAAAAATGACTTCAACCTATAATATTAACTTTGTCACTAAAATTCAAATATTTGCTTTGCATAATGAAGGCAAAATTTGACGTAAACCTAAGTTGGTTATTTAATGTCTTCCTATCTTTTTATATTTTGTAATAATTTAACCTTAATGATTATTACATATTTCTAAAATTTGTTAGAGCGGAAAACAGTTGTTTAATGGGTACGACGAATCGAAGAGGAAAGGTATTTGCTCCACCGTCACAGATCAGGTAGACAACATAAAGCCATGATGAGGGAGTATGAGCAAAATGGATTCATGCCGACAAACCACTACGCCGGTTTATTTGACACAAGTGTGGATACTGTTATTAAATGGATAAAAGAATTGTGTTCAGTATGTCATGTAGTAGATGTAGGTGGAAAGGAATGTCTTAATTTAGTAGAACTTCATAAAAAGTACGTGGTAAATGTAGCCATATACATTGATGCTACTATGCTATGCTATGCTAAACTTATAAAAAACAATGTGTATCGAAAAATTTTATATGTTTAAGATGGTATATGGAAAAAAATATTGTTTTATGTAATTTATTTATTCTAATACATTAAAAGAGATATTAATATGTTTTATTTTTATGTTACACTATCTTAGACCTGGGTTTTGCTTGCGTGTTTCCTTGCATTAATTGCATAGGTAGATAAATAAATATAATTTATTAATTAAGGTGAAAATAATTTATTAATAAACAAAGAGGTAACAATAGACAATTATATAACGTTTTTTTCACTTAATCTTATTTAGTTATTTTGATGAGGCTCTCCGTCTTTAAAGTCTTTAAAATCATCAATTGGCTCCGTCACAATTTACCGCGCGCTTATAAAACTGCACTTTCGATCTCATCACCGATGATTGACAATTCCGTAAAATCAAATAAATTAATTTTGATTAAGGTATCACGTAACAAAGATATTGTATTAAGGTATCGCGTAACAAAGATATTGTGTTAAGGAACCGCGTAACAAAGATATTGTGTTAAGGTATCGCTTAACAAAGATATTGCAAGCGTATTGTGTTTAAGTATCGCGTAACAAATATATTGTATGCGTATATGTGTTCAATGTCTGTGTATCTGTTTAGCAATCGACTACAGAATATTTATGTTTACGTTACTTTTTCATAAAGGCTAGGACATGATTCCGATTGAGAAGTGGAGAATATAATGTATGTACCATATTATAAAGTATAATTGCTCTGAGAATTCAAATGCAACAGTAAGAAGCACTTTCTATGATATTAGGCATTCAGCGATACTGGAGCTACCGAGAAGTTGTCCTTGAAAAACTCAATGCCCAATATCATACTACTGATTGGGACTGGCACGGGGTCTTCTATCGAAGTTGCCATCTTTTTTTCGGCAGACGTATACGAGCCGTAGTTGACGGTAGTTCTCTAATAGCATGGACATTAATCCTGGTGTCCCGCGTGGCTCTGTGCTGTCTCCTACGCTGTTTCTACTGCATACCAATGACATGTTGGAAATCACCAACAAGCATAGCTAAGCAGATGACAGTACTGGAGACGCTTATTACACGGATCGTGCACACATCTCTCGTTCCGTTGTGGAGAAAAAGCGTGGAGTACTTGTGTCTCAAATCGAGACCACTTTGTCTAAGGTCTCTGACTGGGGACGAGAAAGTCTGCGCGTTCACCGTTAAAAAAAACCCATTTACTGTGGTCCCCCAATTCCAGAACATCTCCATCTTCAAGAGCATTGAGATCCTTAGTGTTGACATCTCCAGCAATGTTCAGTTCCAAGATTATTTGCAAGACAAAGTGAAGCCCCTGGTGTTGCAAGCGTCCATAGGCTACGGTGACCGCTTACCATCAGGCGGACCGAAAGCATGTTTGCCACCTTAGTGGTATAAAAAAAATTAAAAACATCGAACTTTAAATACTTTAAAAAGTGTATAAAATGCCTTAAAGCGATATTGTATTGGTTGATATATAGTACACCTGTCCACTTTACGACTGTATTAGTAGGGGACTTTAATGTAGACCTACACAAAAAATCTTAACAATTTTTTATTATTTATTGTTATTACTTAATATTATTGTACAATTTAAAGCCCTTTTACATACCAGGACAACGGATACTACCAGAACAACGGATACTACCAGAACAACGGATACTACCAGAACAACGGATACTACCAGAACAACGGATACTACCAGAACAACGGATACTACCAGAACAAGGGATACTACCAGGAAAACGGATACTAGCAAAACATTCATTGAGCATATGTATAGCAATGTCAGCAAAGGTTCTTATCGTCCAGTCATTTTGACTCGATAATTAAACCCACTAATGAGCCACATGTAAAGTTTAACTTTTATTGTCCAAAATTAATTTAGGGTTTAACGCGCACTTCCCACTATCACAAAATACACGCAAAAATAAATATACGGGTAGACGAAGAACTAATCCTACAAATAAGCCTCTTGGATGAACTCGCAACCTTAACTGAAAAGTATATTGTAAACACTGAACTAACACAATTTTATAATCAATATAGTATTTTGGTCAGCAAAAATTAGCAAATTAGAAGGTTCAAAAATGTAAGTAAGGCCACAGTAATATAATTAATTCAGAAACATGCAGACACAAATAATCTAAGCCTAATCCTATAGAACGATTTAATAAAAGTTACTAAATCTAATAATAAACCTGAAATGCAACCGAATGAGTTTAATAATATCAATATAAACTTAAACCAAATCAAAACGAAACCAAACAATTCAAATCAAGCAATGTGTATTTTAAAGCAAATGTCAGACCTGTCTGTTGAAATGACTCTGATACAAATACCTGATTTGACACCGTTTAATGTATCAAAACTTAAAAAAATTATAAATAAAATAAAAACGAAAACCACAAATGTTTATTATGACATGTCAATATTGGTTTTGAAGTCGCTGCCTTGTAATGTGATTGACATTTTATTTGTATTTTTAAATAATTGTATGCTAGACGGCATACAATGTATCCTGTATCATTAAGTAAGCTCTACTTATATATACATATAAAGGAAAGGGTGATGAGAAAAATATACCCAGCTATAAACCTATGTATCTTGTTCCCTCAATTTCAAAAATCTTTACTGACAGACTCACACAATATTTCGAACAAAATAAATTACTCCATGAGCATCAGTATGAGTATGAGTACCGACAAGGCAGGTATACAGTCCGTCAGTGTTATTTAAAATTTTAGAAATTTTAGAAATAAAAAACAAGTGGCAGCCGTATTTTGTGATGTCTCTCGTGCGTTTGACAAACTGTTGGCACTAAAACTGGAACATTATGGGGTTTCAGATAACTGCCTCAAATTTATATAATGATTCTTAAACAAAAGAGTACAAATCATTTCGTCACATTATAAAAGCTCTGACCCCAATGACAAATTGCTTTGCAGCTAATGTCTATGGGGCCCTTATCTAAAACCTCTTTTTATTGTATTAAATGATGTCCACATTCCACAAGTTTCGGAAGTAACATTTTTAGGTTTCCACTTTGGTGGTAGTTTAAAATGGACACACATTACCAAAGTTAGTGGACGTCTCTCGGTCAAGCTTGTTTTGTATTGGGTAGAATCTCCCAAACGCTTAGTCCATAAATAATGCGCATGGCGTACTATGCATATGTCAATTCTTTGCTTGGATACGATATTGACTTGTGGGGTCTGGCGGCCAAAAGTAAAAAAAAAAATCCTAATCCTATTGCATTAAATATAAAAAGAGTCGTACGGATACTTGCTAGTGTAAAACCATATACGTATCCTATTTTACTTTTTTTTTGCTTATATCTCGAAAATTATTACTGATAAGAAAAAAATAAGTATATAAAAAACTACAGCTTATTAAATATCCTACAAAGAAGCTTATACATATTATTATTGTATCTCTAGTATTTTAGCTGTAATCTGGCGTTAAAGAGGAAAATTATTTATTTTTTTGCTGCCGATATACCGTTTGTTTACTCCAAAATTTTTCAAATATATTTTTTTTAGACTTATTGCGTGAAAATACCAAGGGAAAGAGACAGATAGATGAGAGGGCGAGAAAGAGAGAAAAAGGAAAGGGGAGGGAAGAGGCAAATTGTGTGGCATGATGTGTATTGGCTGGTTCGGAACATGTTTTGGGGCCACTTGGTAGATATAAGTACTGCAGCGTGCGGGGGCGTAATGAAGCTGCTTCTACCTATTTCTTATTAGGTATCGGGATCTCTGCTAATAAAAAGACGACATCGGGAGTTGTTTTATGTATTCAGATGTTCTTTTCAATCGCCACAAGAGTATACATGCTTTAAACTCATCTACTACCTAGGAGATTTATTATACAATTTTAAACTTGTCTGCAGTCCGTCTTCTTTCATTAGGCCATCCTTCAATAGGCCTCGGGTCGTCGTGTCGGTACATTGGGTAATATCTACATTTAATCGCAATGGTGGCGATGCTTAGTGCATTTTGGATACTGGAGTATCTTATCCTAAGTCTACTGGCAATATTAGGCCATTCTACAAATTCTAGGGCTCCCTGATATAGACAGGAATCGACTCTCCAAATTTATATAGACTTGTCCGATCTATAAATTTCACTGGAATCTCAATCAATGTATAAATACTGACAAACCTAAATTCCAATTGTTTTTATTTAAAAAAGCACTGACACCATCTATTATATTTTCATAAAACCGCTACGAAGTATTTGCTGCGTGAAAAACGTTCGCAGGCATATTTACTTCCTTTACTCTTAACAAGAGGTCGTAACCTCTACAGTACCTACCACCAAATAGCCACAACCAAAAAGCCATCAGCTGAAGAAAAAGAACTGTATATTAATTGCAAAAATATAAAAAAATCTTTTTAATGTCGGATTACAGCTAAAGAATTGGAGATACATAAATAATATATCTTGACTTTTTTATAGGAAATTTAATAAGTTTATAGTATTTATAATTATTGTCGAGATATACCCAAAAAACTAAAAAAGGGTATACTTTTTCTAAAATGGCGGCGCGAGCACAACAGTTATCGATGGGGACCTTTAGTATATTTAATGAGAATTTGTAATGAACATGTACACAAAATTTTAAGTGTTCTTTCATTTTTTAATTTAATTTTGAGCATAGCAAATTTATTGAATGTTATAAAACGCAGAAAAATAAATAACGTCGTCATCGTGTCACTGGAGATGGTGGATGACAGCGATTCATCGTAATAGAACCTGGTAAGTGCAGAAGCGCGCGAAGCGGAGTAAATCCTTTGACTCGCGCCTAAAAAACCGACAGCGCAAGGAGTGATCCGAGCGGCGAGGGATATCGCAAGACCAATGGAACTAGAGTGGTACTACGGTCACTCTTATCGTCAAAGCTACCGCTCAGGACCAAACTCCGCATTTACAATATGTTTGTAGAGCCTAGGTTTACGTATGCTTCCCTAGCATGGTGTTCTCTAATCTCATTCTCCAATAGGAAACGAATTTAATGAGTCCAAAATGTAGCACTAAGACACATAACGGGAGCTAGCCGATACGTTAGGAACTACATGATAGCGAGGTATGTCAAGGTGCCAACAGTAGCGACATTCGTACAACAGCTGGATATGAAACTGTTTGATAGAATGGACAACAGTCCGCACGAATCACTTAGGGGTTATGCTCCCCTTCACGCAAGACCGCCAGAAAACAACAGACCCTTCAAAGGAAACTGTTGTCCCTAGAGACGGAAATCAAGAGATGTAAACCTAAGAAGTCTAAACGGCAGTTAATTAAAACTCACCAGGGGGAAAAACAAACCTTAGAGCTTCAGCCTTCAGTTTATGAAGAAAACCCGCACCTTCAAAGCTCTATCTCCAACAGAAAGAGTCTGGAAGAGGACCACGATTGTGGGACATCGCGAGTAATATGTCGAACGCGCCGTCTAGACATGCACGCTCGCCACTTGCCTCGCGGTTTGACAAATGTCTGGTCGAGGCATAAGGCGATAGGTGTTGAAATTTACAATAAAATGAAAAACCAAATAAAAGAGGCTACGTCATTTGAGACATTCAGTAATAAATTATAAAATTCTTAGTTGACAAAGCATATTAAGACATTAAAAATTCAAAAAATACCATTTTGAATAAGCTCATGATTATTTTTAATGATAATTAACTGAAGTTAGCATTTCAATTTTATATTGTAATGTATAGTTTAAAAATGTATTTGAAAATGACTTGTACAATAAAAATTGACTTTGACTTTGAGATCTATTTAAGCGATCTGAAGGTTTTAAGCTGCATAGGAATTTCAAAGCTTTTCTTACCAAATTGGAAACTTAATTGTGAGTCTAATTAATTATTTTAAGAATCGTTGCGATAAAATTTAGTATAAAAATACACAATCTTGGGAAAGGACATAGCTACTTAAAACTTGAATGTGTGAGTCGGACTACTGCGCTGAAGGTTTCGCACTGAATAGGAATTTCGAAGATTTTTAACCAAAGTGAGGTATTGTTTTTTGTACTTTAAAATATAAAGTAAAAGTTGCATTTATGCAAGTTAATAAGTTTCGTACTGAACAAAATCTTAAAGATCGACTTTAAAAAATAACCGTGGAGAGAAATAGAAAGAGCCGAGGATAAAGGCTTACATATGACGGGTCAAAATCTCGTAAATATGATTAGAATATGTTAATACCCTTTTGTATCTAACCTTATAAATACCTTGCTGACTTGCTACAGTTGCTATATTGAAATGGCTTGAACTTAAAACGACACTAGCGACCAAACACCCAAGGTCAGAAAGTTAGAAAATTTTGTTGCTCGTGTCTTTTTTAGAGTTTAAATTCCTTTTCTTGGCTGTTATTACGACGAAACTGTCAGTCGTCTACGCGTCCGTCGTCAGCGCTGCTAATTGTCCTCGTCAGGCACTCGTGGCGGCAGCGGCGGCGCCCTGGCCGACAGCCAATACAGAGTACGTCTCAAAATATTCTTTTTTCCAGTAAATGAAACTTTCCCGTACTTCTTGCACAGGGCAGTTAATTTACGGGTTGGTTCTTCTTTTTGGCAGTTTCATATTTAATCTAACAAATAAGTTTGTCTCATTCGATTGCATTCTTAGATGATAAGCATCCACTTCTTTACTTATGTAACCAAAGGGCTATTTAAAACCTGCCAACCACTAAGTTCAATCGATAACAAATTATCTTCCGTATTTCTGAATAAATTCATCTAAATCGATAAACAGCACACTAAATGTACCGAGTAAACACGAAGAAAGAAATTTAATTTAAAAAAAAACTGGCCAAGTGCGTGTCATACACGTATTAAGTTGGGGTTCAGGAAAATAAGATGTGAAATATCTAAAAAACCTAATAACCGATTTTGTCCAAAACAAATCTTAAGAGGTAGTATTTATAAAGCCCTTTTATCATTATATTTTTCAGATACTTAGATTACGTCATTGAACAGTTAGGGGTTATTCAAGGACATACATTTTTAACTTTGGAAGCCCAAAACTAGCAAAATATTTCTTTGAGAAAAAAAATCTTAAAAACTTCAAATGCATTTTTGAAGCTTATGACGAGTGTAATAACTTTTATGTTTTACATTTTTAAAATAAGTTTCGTGTGAAGAGAAAGAATAACTAAAAGTGTTATCACCGCTGCAAGAATGCAACACAAATTGCATCTATAAACATTTATATAAAAATGCATAATTTTTGTCATATAATGTTCGTAATAATAAGTTAATATTAAGTATATATTTACACAATAAAAACTATTTTCCTAATAGGGAATAGTTTAGATTTAAAACTTGTAATAACAATGACTGTAAAATTGTATTAAGTTAGGTAAAAGAAGAGCAGGTTTGTTTCATTTCCCCTCTTTACTATTTGTTGATATCAAAAATAATATTGTGTGAGTACCGACATGTTGTCGACCTTGTACGCACGACTACTCACAAAAAAGCGGGAAATTCAGTTTAACATATGTTTGTAAAAAATATGCCATTTGTTGTGCAAAACTGTACAGAACTACTATGTAAAGTTCTATATAGGCCGTATGTACGGTTAATAAGTTACAGGTGAAAATAGTTAGCGTATTGAGTATTGTACATTCTTTCTCCCTCACTCCTTTGATAATAGACTGCGATAGAGATACAAAAGGGATGGGTCTATGGGTAAAAAAGAGAAAGACTGTCTAAAACTTTACCTGTCTAGGGTCATTAAGTCCTTAGGCTATGCCTAAAATTAGCATAACAGGTTAAAAGCACACCTTTGCCCCTACACATAGGTATCTATACCGTTACGATAAGTAGTATGGTTGGGGCATAAATTACGTGTAAAGTTATGAAATACGATAGCTTATAACTCAATAACCGGGTTACATAGGATAAAGATAAATATATCACTAGATACCTTTCATAGGCATCTACCAAGATAACTAGGTTTCATACAGGTAACTTTAAGCCCTGAAGTACAGGAGCACAAGAAAAATCCTGAAAACTTATATCGCACATTTTTTCATGATATAACATACTGACAGACACCAAAAACGCTGAAAGTTATGTCCGAATTTTAGGTCCATTTTTTGACATATAACACCAAGTCGATAGTCATCTAGTGTAGGCAGAAAGCCCTGAGAGCTAAAAATCCAGCTCTTCGCTCACTACGGCCTAACCGTAGACGATGGAACATACCACTATGCATCATTGGAACCGTCTACGAAAGATCTATCTTAGGACACCTAACTCGTCATTATAGCTCCTACCGTTTGGCTATAAAACCTAAAAATGTAAAACAGCGTTATTTTATAGTCAAGCCGCAAATCGTGTGACTGTGATGGCACTAGCCGATAGAGACCCCAACTGTAAGTAGCGATTCATAGCTAGGTAGATATACCTACACTTTCGATATATGTCTATATCGACTACTATATGTTGTCTTTCACTAAGTTTTTATGTGGGCTAGATTTTCAGTCACCACAGTAAGTACAATAAGTTAAGTACTAAATCTAGAAGGTTCTATGGAACAACCTCTCCCTCTGATGGGGTTTTTAATTTTTACTATAAATATAGAACGAATTTTGAATTTGTATTCAGTCTTCAAGAAAACTTCAACAAGTCAATAGCTATGAAAGCTAAAAAGTAAAAATTTTTGTACATATGTGTTAGAATTAAGTTAGAAGCATAAGTTAAATAAAATCGGTCTGTTGTGTGCATATACGCGTTTTAATATCTCAAGCGCCTAAGAAGAAACTCCTTGTCACGGGCAAAACCTTGTGCCACAGATATCGAAGGGTCTGTCCGCACAATTTGGTCAGCTTCGACCCGAATTTTGGAAGAACCAGCAATTTCGGTTGCTGAAGAAGTTTGGTCCATTGCAACCGAAAGAGCCCAGAAAGATGCCAGTTACAAGCAGCTGTAAAGGCGCAGCCGAGACGCATGAAGACGCGTCAGCCACACAGACTGACGCCACCGCCACGACCGGAGAAACGACCACGCATACTTGGTCGTCAGGGCCAACCACGACGACGACAGCGTCTACCACCGACGCCGCGAAAGATGCACAGATCAGCGTCGTCACCGCCATAGAACAGCCCAACTCCGTACCTGATCCGCCGAAGAGCATCGCCGGGTCAAGGAAGTCTGAAAGAAGAACTCGAAAAAGAGAGTTAATTGAAGAATTAGCGCGACTAAAACTGGAAGAAATACACGCCCAAGCAGAACTAACGAAAGCACGACTGGCCAGAATGGCTGATGAGTCGTCAGACTCCGACGACCGCGAGAGCGTCGAGAGAGAATCACGGGTAAGAGAGTGGATCGAAGAGCAGCAGGGGCCACCTGCATTATTAGCAATCGCCGAAAATCCCCACCAGGGGGCGCCACCGTCGCACAAAGAAAATCGGAAATTGACCGACGTCGAACAAAACCGGCAGGAATATGTCGAGGAAAAATCCATACGGAAAATGGAAGGAAGTTCGACCGTCGATGTAGCTATGCTGGCAAATGCATTAGCGCAAGCCGTGCGACAGAATAATACACCTAGCGCCGCCCCTCGGTACGTTCAGGAACTACCAACGTTTACGGGAAACACAAGCGAATGGTTAAATTATCGATCGTCTTACCAGAGTACAGCGAAATATTTCTCCAAAGTAGAGAATGTAGCTAGGCTACAAGAAGCCTACAGTTTGCGGCAAAAGAAACAGTATCCAGTTTATTACTAGTCGACCCAGAACCGGAAATTATAATGTCAACGCTTGAACGCAGGTTTGGAAGACCTGAGATAATAATTATGTCTGAGATGGACAAAATGAGAACCGCACATAAATTGAACGAATCGCCACGTGAATTGTGCATTTTTGCTTGCAAAATAAGCAACAGTGTCGCCACGATAGAAGCATTGAACAAACGCGAGTACCTTTACAACCCAGAGATGGCGCGAGTAGTATGTGAAAAGCTTACTCCTATATTGAGATCGAAATGGTTCGACTACAGAGCTGGACGGTCAGATGACGTACCAGAACTCAAGAAAATGGCCGATTTTCTCAACATAGAAGCGGACAAATGCGGAAGCTACGCGCTGCCAGAAAAGGAGCGTACTACGGAACGAAAAAACTTTGCGAGACCTACCGAAAAAGTTTTTCACACTGCTGAAACAAGACAAAGAGGGCCTACGACGTGTCCACTGTGCAAAGACGACCACAGACTATCGAGATGTCCCACTTTTTCAAAGAAAAGCGTGTCTGAACGGTGGGAAATCGTAAAGAAAATACATTTTTGTTTTCGATGCATAAGCGGCTCACATCGCAAAGACACTTGCCGTGCGAGACCGTGTGGTGTAAAAGGGTGCAAGTTTCCACACCATAGGCTGCTCCATGAGATAAAAGAGAGAACAGAACGGCCGACCATCACCGAAGAGTCCGCCCAACTCGCTTTGCCGTCACCGCCGCCAGAACCAACAATCGAGCACGTCGCCACGGCAACCGCTGAAGGGAAGGTGCTGCTGAAAATAGCACCTGTTGTTGTCTCCGGTCCCAAGGGAGACGTCAACACCTACTGCCTACTTGACGAAGGTTCTAGCGTCACGATTTTGACGGAAGAGTTGGCGGAGAAAATTGGAGCCACTGGTCCAATAAAACCAATGACAGTTCGAGGCATTTCTGGTCAGAAAATTGAAGCGAAAAATAGCAAGATTGTCTCATTCAATGTCCGAGGCCGCGACCAAGAAAATCAGCTGTTAATACGCTCTGCAAAAACGGTTCCATACTTGAACATCACGACGCAAACGATAAAGCGAGCCGACATCGAAAATTGCAAACACCTCAGTGGCATCGTCCACCAACTGACCTATGACCACGCCGTTCCCACTATGTTGATTGGACAAGACAACTGGGAATATATTATCTCAAGAAAGGTCAAGAGAGGTCGCCCAAACCAACCCGTTGCGTCAAAAACAAAGCTAGGATGGGTGCTACACGGAAGATCGAAAAAGATATTCGCAGAAAGCGAAAGTGTATGCGCTCACGCCACCATCGAAGAGAACTTCGAAGAACAAATGAAAGATTTTTTCAAACTCGAATCGCTATGCATCGAACCAAAATCCATGAAGCAAGATCCCGATGTGCGTGCCACCGAGTATTTAGAAAAATACACCGAGCGCTTACCCGACGGTAGGCTACAGGCACCATTGCTATGGAAAAACGAAAATGAAAAAATTGAAAATAATTACGCAGATGCGTGTAAGCGCCTGAAAGGCCTGAAAAAACGTCTAGAAAAGGACGAAAGTTTGAACGAAAAGTACACACAGAGTGTCAACAACCTCTTAGAAAAAGGTTATGCAGAACCCGCCGAGTTGCCTGCACCAAAAAATCGCACCCTATACTTGCCGCACTTTCCCGTCATCAACACGGAGAAAAAGAAAATACGTCTTGTACACGACGCCGCAGCCAGAACAAACGGCAAGAGCCTAAACGACATGTTGCTGTCCGGACCCGACCTCCTACGATCACTACCGGGGGTCCTAATGAAGTTCCGTCAGCACCCAGTAGCCGTGTCCAGCGATATAGCCGAGATGTTCATGCAAGTCAAAATAAGACCGCAAGACAGAGACGCATTACGATTTTTGTGGTACGGCGAGAGCCAAGGCGGCGAGCGCCAAAACGACATACCTACTGAGTACCGAATGACCTCAGTTATATTTGGAGCTTGCTGTTCACCGGCGACAGCCATCTATGCAAAAAACAGAAACGCGCGGGATTATGCGGAACAATTTCCAGAGGCCGCTAAAGCAATTGAGGTGAACCATTACGTCGACGACTACCTAAAAAGTTTTGAAAACGTCGAAAAAGCAAAAAAAATCACCTCTGAAGTCGACTATATTCACAAACAAGCCGGCTTTACTTTAACGCAGTGGAAATCGAACAAAAAAGAGGTACTGAGAAACTTTCAAGACGCACACAACAGGCCGAACGCACACAACAGATCGAACGCACACAACAGACAAAGCACAGAACTGGGAAACAAAGGCAATAGCGAAAAAACATTAGGCCTTTTTTGGTACGTTGACTCAGATGATATTGGGTTCCGTGTCAACACAGCGAAATCGCCGGCAGAGGTCATCACGGGGCAACGACCGCCCACTAAAAGAGAGGCACTGTCAATTTTAATGTCTCTATTCGATCCATTGGGGCTCGTTTCACCCGTAACGACGCCGGCTAAACGCATACTTCAAGACACATGGAAGCACGGAACGAAATGGGACCAGCCATTGCCGCCAGAATTGCATTCCAGATGGCACAGCTGGCTGACCGACCGACAAGCACTGGGCGATCTCAAAATCCCACGTTGCTATGACGACGGCACACCTGTGAGAAGAGAGCTGCACACTTTTGTGGACGCCTCCGAAGAGGCCTACGCCGCAGCCGTGTACTGGCGAAATGTACACTCAGATGGCAGAGTTCAAGTCACACTGGCCGCAGCAAAAAACCGAGTCACACCGTTGAAGCCGACCACCATTCCAAGATTGGAGTTACAGTCAGCTGTTCTGGGCACGCGGCTAGCCGGTGCCGTATAGCGCGAACACGACTTTAACATAGACAAAAAAGTTTTTTGGACTGACTCACAAGTGGTGTTGGCATGGATACAAGCGACGCCACGCTCCTTCAAAACCTTTGTCGCTCACCGATTAGCCGAAATCGAAGACAGCACAAAGAAAAGTGAGTGGAGATGGGTGCCAGGCAAGCAGAACCCGGCCGACGATGCGACGAGGCCTATATCCAGCAAACTCGCCGCCGAACACAGATGGTTCTGTGGGCCTGAGTTCCTACGAGGCTCAGAGGAGACTTGGCCGCACCAGCCGGTGTCGCTGACACCGTCGCCAGAAAGTGTACTCTTCACAAGTGAAAATAATTGTAACGAACAGTGCAGTGAAAAACAAACAGACTCATTAAATAAAAATATTAGTGAAAATTCAAATAAAATCAGTGAGGACTGTTTAAAAATGGTGCTACCGGACATTAACCGTTTTTCAAAGTGGTTAAGACTTATTCGTACCACAGCGCGAGTGTTACAATTCATTGAAATATTAAAATCAAAAATTTTACGAACAATGCCCGTCAATATAAACGCAATGAATCGCATTAAAAATAAGAAACCGAAAAACGTCGCGAGTGTTAATAAAAATAAAGATAAAACGCAAAACGCGGTCAGTGAACTTTGTTATCGCCAAATACCTACCGAGTTAATGAACCGAGCTGAATTTCTGTGGCTAAAATGTATGCAACGCGAGTGTTTTGAAAAAGAACTAAACAGAGTGAATAAAAATTATTTAACTGAGTCAGTGACTAGAAATAACGACCGGCTGTACGCCGTAACTGTATTTATCGATGAAAATGGACTTTTAAAACTAAATAGTCGTATTGAAGCCACAAAAAACGTAAATAGTGAGTTCGTTCACCCAGTGATAATAGATTACAACCATAGGTATATAGAACTGTTAATATTGCGTAAACACGAACAAATGAACCACGCAAGTGCTAATACAATTTTAAACGAACTAAGACAGTGTTACTGGGGTCCCAAGTTACGATCTGGGGTCAGACAAAAAGTGCATACGTGCTTGTATTGCAAAATTATACAAGCTAAACCCGCTAGTCCGCCCGTAGGTGATTTGCCGTCCGCCCGTCTCGCGCACAGTACACGGCCGTTCACCTTTGCCGGCGTCGATTATTTCGGCCCGCTAGAGGTGGTGGTTGGCCGTCACCATGAGAAGCGCTGGGTGGCGCTATTCACCTGCCTGACTTCAAGGGCGATACACCTGGAGGTTGCCGCCACACTTAGTACCGACTCTGCGATCTTGGCGCTGCGCCGATTCTGTGCGCGCCGGGGTTGCCCTACGGAGATATGGTCGGACAACGGGACCAACTTCCGAGGAGCTGACCGTGAGATGCGAGAGGCGGCCCTTGCCGCTGTCCAGACAGAAGCAGTCAACCGGCAAATACGATGGCGTTTCATCCCACCCGCTAGCCCCTCTTGGGGGGGGGGGCATGGGAACGCATGGTACGCTCTGTAAAAGAAGCTCTGCGTGCCACCTTGCACGAGAGGTACCCCCGTGATGAGATCCTGACGACGCTGCTGGCTGAAGCTGAGAACACCGTCAATTCGCGCCCGCTCACTCACATTACGAGCGCCCCTGGCGAACCCGAGGCGTTGACCCCGAACCACATCTTGTTGGGGTCAAACAGCCACACACCTCAGCCTGGCAGCTTCGATGACTGCGACCTCAACGCGCGTCAACAATGGCGACGCGCGCAACGACTAGCTGACATCTTTTGGGAGCGATGGATGCGAGAATACCTACCAACGCTCCAGACAAGGCGACCACAGGGCCATCCGGGAACACCACCAAAGATCGGAGACTGTGTCATTATTTGGGATGCCAACCTCCCCAGAAACACATGGCCGAGAGGTAGGATAGCAGCCGTGCATCCTGGTAAGGACGGAGCCATCAGAGTGGTTGACGTACAGTTGCCCAGCGGTTCCATACTGCAGAGGTCAACCAAGAAAGTCATCGTGTTGCCAACAGAAGACGTGCGGTGAAGACTTACTATTGTCGCACTCCCGGCGACGGGGGGGGCTTTGTTATCACCGCTGCAAGAATGCAACACAAATTGCATCTATAAACATTTATATAAAAATGCATAATTTTTGTCATATAATGTTCGTAATAATAAGTTAATATTAAGTATATATTTACACAATAAAAACTATTTTCCTAATAGGGACTAGTTTAGATTTAAAACTTGTAATAACAATGACTGTAAAATTGTATTAAGTTAGGTAAAAGTAGAGCAGGTTTGTTTCATTTCCCCTCTTTACTATTTGTTGATATCAAAAATAATATTGTGTGAGTACCGACATGTTGTCGACCTTGTACGCACGACTACTCACAAAAAAGCGGGAAATTCAGTTTAACATATGTTTGTAAAAAATATGCCATTTGTTGTGCAAAACTGTACAGAACTACTATGTAAAGTTCTATATAGGCCGTATGTACGGTTAATAAGTTACAGGTGAAAATAGTTAGCGTATTGAGTATTGTACATTCTTTCTCCCTCACTCCTTTGATAATAGACTGCGATAGAGATACAAAAGGGATGGGTCTATGGGTAAAAAAGAGAAAGACTGTCTAAAACTTTACCTGTCTAGGGTCATTAAGTCCTTAGGCTATGCCTAAAATTAGCATAACAGGTTAAAAGCACACCTTTGCCCCTACACATAGGTATCTATACCGTTACGATAAGTAGTATGGTTGGGGCATAAATTACGTGTAAAGTTATGAAATACGATAGCTTATAACTCAATAACCGGGTTACATAGGATAAAGATAAATATATCACTAGATACCTTTCATAGGCATCTACCAAGATAACTAGGTTTCATACAGGTAACTTTAAGCCCTGAAGTACAGGAGCACAAGAAAAATCCTGAAAACTTATATCGCACATTTTTTCATGATATAACATACTGACAGACACCAAAAACGCTGAAAGTTATGTCCGAATTTTAGGTCCATTTTTTGACATATAACACCAAGTCGATAGTCATCTAGTGTAGGCAGAAAGCCCTGAGAGCTAAAAATCCAGCTCTTCGCTCACTACGGCCTAACCGTAGACGATGGAACATACCACTATGCATCATTGGAACCGTCTACGAAAGATCTATCTTAGGACACCTAACTCGTCATTATAGCTCCTACCGTTTGGCTATAAAACCTAAAAATGTAAAACAGCGTTATTTTATAGTCAAGCCGCAAATCGTGTGACTGTGATGGCAATAGCCGATAGAGACCCCAACTGTAAGTAGCGATTCATAGCTAGGTAGATATACCTACACTTTCGATATATGTCTATATCGACTACTATATGTTGTCTTTCACTAAGTTTTTGTGTGGGCTAGATTTTCAGTCACCACAGTAAGTACAATAAGTTAAGTACTAAATCTAGAAGGTTCTATGGAACAACCTCGCCCTCTAATGGGGTTTTTAATTTTTACTATAAATATAGAACGAATTTTGAATTTGTATTCAGTCTTCAAGAAAACTTCAACAAGTCAATAGCTATGAAAGCTAAGAAGTAAAAATTTTTGTACATATGTGTTAGAATTAAGTTAGAAGCATAAGTTAAATAAAATCGGTCTGTTGTGTGCATCTACGCGTTTTAATATCTCAAGCGCCTAAGAAGAAACTCCTTGTCACGGGCAAAACCTTGTGCCACAGATATCGAAGGGTCTGTCCGCACAAAAAGAGTGAACGAGCTATAGATATAGCTGCAGCTTGCTATAGCAAAACTGCCTTACTATAATCATGGAATTGCTTTACAAATACCTCACTAAAAACAGCGTTACTATAATCATGCAGTTGCCTTACACATACCTCGCCAAAAACAGCGTTACTATAATCATGGAGTTGCCTTACAAACACCTCGCTAAAAACAGCGTTACTATAATCATCGAGTTGCCTTAATACCTCGCTGAAAACCGAATTTAGTGTGGGTGGAGCTGAGAGCATAAGCTAGTAGGCCTATTTTTTTACGTTGTTATTTTCTTCTCTTTAAAATATAAATTTTATAATGACTGATGACAGGTTCAAATCATTTTTTACCAAGTATAAAGAGAAACTAAAAGGGGTTTAAATCTGCTCACCGATAGTAGTGATGACAATGATGGAGTAGAAGAGCGCTCCGGTAAAGGTCCACTGCACATGTTCCGGATTCTCATCACCGTCCCAACCGCGCACCTTCATCTCCAACAGGATTGCATTTTCGAAGTCCTGCTCAACGTATATAAATAAAAGTTATAAATAATGCTTGTCATGGGACTACTCTGGTATATTGAAGGGTCAAAAGTTAATAGACCAGACGAGTCCTACGGGGAGACCGCGTACCGGAAGGGGAAGCAATGACATTTAGCGGTGCGAAAGGCAGACAAAGTGACCTGCCATGTAGGAGGCTTTTGTACAGTAGTCAACCAAAATAGTCTTATATGATAAAATGTATGTATGTAAATGATGATTCCTGACAATTTGTCACATGCCATTGATAAAGTTGTCCCCCATCTCCTCGGAGAGTTATGAAACACGACCCTTAGTTTTTCTAATTGACCAGACAATGCTACTTTTACTCATAATACAAGTATTCATATGAAGTAAATTTGACCAGATCAAAACGCATACCAGATCAGTTTTTTTTTTACAAATACTTTTCCTTGTTCAAAGTGCATGAAACCTGCCATATAATATTATGTAGTAAGGACATTCTTCTCCATCATTTTGGCAGATCATCATTCCACCTATTATGAACCTCCTTCAGTAAAAATTAAAGAACTACTTTTTAAAAGTTTCAAGATATTAATAATTTTGCTTTGGAAACAATGTAGACCACTTTTAGGATGTATGTTAGGTATATATAGACTTTGGAGGGCCAGAGAAAAAAGCCTAAAAAGTGCGCCTAAAAAGAAATAAGCTGACACGTGTTGTGCCCTGCACTACCTTGAGCATGTCCACGACCTCTCCGGTCCAGTGTGTCTCGTTGAAGAGCGGCGCCGTGCGCGACATCGTCCAGATGCTGTCGGTTGTGTTCTTGCGTAGCTGCGAGATGTTCTTCTTCACCTGAAAACATCACTTTTAAACTTTCGTTATCATCATCCTAACACCCGCTAGACGTCCACTGCTGAATTTTTGGACAATTGGTCCAAAACTAAGCTAAGCTTGTGCTATGGATGCAAACAACGGACACAAAGTCATTTATGTAGTGTTAGGGTTCGGTACCTCAAAAGGAAAAAAGGAACCTATGGGGTACTTCTCGTTGACCTAGAACCATTTAATTTAGCAAGAAGCAAGTTCTTATATCACAAATATAGGAAAAATCCAAAAACTGATAATTAAGGCATTAACCTGTAAGAAAAAAAACTGCAAGCATTGTGTGTGTGATAGATACAATATAAGCTCAAACTGTTACAAAAAATAAGCTACTGTTACAAAATATAAGATACTGTTACAAAATATAAGCTACTGTTACAAAATAGGAAAATACTTAAAACAAGTTGTGTATTAAAATTTAGTCCTTTTCCTAACAAAAATAATAAAATACACGTTTAGAAAATTCCGATTTATTACACCCCATATTATTACAGTGCACTCATCATTTCACCAAATTATTATTTAATTTTGATCATAAGCGATTGCTACACGCAGGACCTCAATTACTTTTAGCGTCTTACCGTAACTTAGCCGAGGTTACCTTTCACCGCTGCGTACTAAGTTGCCGTATAAAAGGTAAAATAATTTTTGTCTCAAATGGGCAATTTCCCGAAAAATCATGAAAACGTAGGAATTGATTATGCTAATCCTAATTTGTCTGCAAGTCGTCAAGGTCGTGGATGCAGTCTTGTGAAAGTTTATATCGCTGTTGTATGTATTGCCAATAATGCCATTCATTTAGCACTAGTTGGCAGCCTAACAAGCAAATGTTTCTTGCTTGCTCTTCGTAGGTTCATATCTAGACGGGGGAAACCTTCCAACATTATTTTATTACAATGGTACGTCTTTTGTTGGTGCTTATAATGAATTGTCAAAATTTTTAAAACATAACTGTAACCCGTTGTCAGAGAATGCAGTCAATAAAGGCATTCAATTTCATTTTATCCCGGCCAGCGCACTACACTTTGGTGGTTTGTGGAAAGCGGGTGTCAATTCCACTAAATTTCATTAAAACTGTGCTGGGGAATTGTAATTTAATTTAAAAAGAACTCAATACAATTTTGACCCAAATCAAAGCTGTGTTAAATTACCAACCACTTACGCCATTGTCATCAGACCCATCGCATTTTATGCCGTTGACTCCTGGACATTTTCTTGTTAGGCGATTCTGCCAGTCATTTAACGCGATTTCATCGAATCGAGAAGCTTTGCCAACATATTTTGGACCAGATGGAGCTAGAAATACATCTCTGAACTTCAGCAATGAATCAATTGGAGATGCAATACATCCTTTTTAAAATTAGACACACTGGTTCTTGTGCAAGAGGACACTCCGCCACCGTTGACCTGTAGGCTTGGTCGAGTTACTGCTCTCTACCCCGGTCAATGGCGCAAGCAGAGTAGCTAATATTATAACGGCAACTGGTGTTGTTCAACCTGCCTTTAACAAGATCCGAGGCTAATGGTTTCGGTTCCGGTTCCGGTTAAAAGATGATCTTTCAACGCCCGGGGGAATGTTTAGATTATGAATTAATTCCTTTTGGATTCGATTAGCAATGATTACGATTGCAACAAGCTCACATGTATGGGTTTTCATTTCGGCACTTTTAACAATGTAGGTTTAGTATTTAGATACCTATCTTTTTATTCTCTGTATTACCTTCGCACTGAATACATGTTGTGTGAATTAATTTTGCCTCATTTTTATTTGCAACCTGTGCTCGGTAAAGGCAGGCATGACGCACCCGTCGGGCCCGACAATTCAGTTCTAAAAACGTGGCGAAACGTTGAACACGCATTCGTGTTTCGCGTATTATAGTTTAAGTTTGGTTAACTCTATACGGACAATGCAATTTTGACTCGATATAGCCCAAGGACGAGTTGTGAAATTTCGTTTGTGTTTGTAAGTTGTGTCGAACAAATCTGGATTGTTGTACCAGCACTGAGGAGATAAGTTCCTGAATCCAGTTTGCGGCGGCTAACGGAGAGGACAAGAGAAGTTGACTAAACGTACACATTATTATTAATTTACTTGTCCCCCTTTTTTATTGATATCCCAAAGGTAAATTCCCTTTAGGATATAGTTAGACGTTTAAGGTCAGTACCAATCAACCTGAATAACTTCTCAACAATACTCGTGTCCCCACTCCACTCCACTCCACTCCACGTATTTACACTCTACTTCGCTATTATAAAAGAATATATATCTAAATAAACCGAACTAGCTGTATGAATTTAATTCTTTTGCCTCGATTAATAAAAATTATAACAGGCATGGCGCTAAAAAATAGCTACTATTTCGTAGGTTATAGTAATAGTGGCAATAAAATTATTGATTACTCCAGCGATGCTACAAAACGTTTATAGAGAGACAGTAGGAGCGAGAAAATGCCGAGGTTCTGAGGGATGCCACATCGAATGCCCAGGTTCTGGGGGACGCCACATCAAATGCCCAGGTTCTGGGGGACGCCACATTAAATACCCAGGTTCTGGGGGACGCCACATTAAATGCCCAAGTTCTGGAAGAAGAATAAAGAAGTATCGTGAAACATGTAGGTACAAAGATACGAGTACAATGTTAATCAATGACTATCGACTTAACAATGATAAGTAACTCCATTTGTTTTATAAGTAGTTTGATTTTCTTTTGTTTTTATACAACACTATACTGAGTGAAGGAAGACATTTCGATCTAATTATTATGAAAAACAACAGCAAGTATCAATAATATACGATGAGCTGTCGTCGGAGCTATTCGTAGCTTCTGTTCGGGACTCGTGAGTTGCACCTCAGTACGTTTTGGGCTCTAGTAGTTAACTTACTAGTGATAACGCTTTGGAATAGACATATATAGACTTAACACTGTTTATAAAAGCCGTGTGAGAAATAATCTCGGTCATGCTGTTGAACGTCACAAACTGCAAATTGACGTTTCCTTAAGTAAAATGAAATAATAATAAATATTTCTCGACATTACATTTCGAATTTATTTACTATTTAAATATTCTCGGTTTAGTGTCGCTTACACTTAAGTGCTGGAACATTAAGCTCCGAACGCAGCCTATGCGCTAGTAGAAGTGACGTCACTTCGTACCTACTGTTTAACTTACGCACTCAAACTTAAAACACTACTTCTAAAATTTTAAATTACAATTTTACAACGCGGTTACTTTTAACCAATTCAAGACTGTCGAAAAAAGGGGTGGCACATACAAAGTTGTCGAGAGTCGAGTGAGAAAGAGAGTGTGAATGTGGTTGCGAGGTCTGTGTCCACTGACCTCCCGCTCATGGTCCCCCTCGAGCCGCTCGAAAGTGACGGCGCCCAGGATGCAGTACGCCACCACCAGGCTGATCATCACGAAGTGGGAGAACACCACTGAGCACAGCTTCCACGTGTAGTACAATACCTGTTCATATACGCACCGTTACAACATACCTCCATTTTGGCCAGTTTCCAAACATTGTAAATATAACCAATTATAGTAAACACATTAAAAACTCGAAACTGTGATAGTAGATTCATTTTAAGAAAAAGAAAAGAAAAACTATATTTGACGTAAACAAAAAAAATAAATCATAAAAACAAAAACAAAATGCAAATACAATTCAGAATTCAAAATAGTCAAAATGGTGCCAACGACCTGTAAGGGTCACGGTGCTGATTTTCAGTTGGCCCTTGTGGGTTATTATTCACGGTCAGACGCTCGTGGTGCTTCTGCATATGAAAGTTTTACTAAAAAGAAGCAAACACAGAATTCATTTGACCACAAAAATGTTTTAAAAAATAATAAATAAAATGGGTACAAAAATTTAAGACTTACAGACTACCTATATATATTAAGTATTTAATATTATGGCAATACCCTGTATATAAAGTATTGTATTTTTTTTTAATTGTATGGAAAACAAGAATAAAAAACCAATGTACTGTAACATCTAACATATTATGTGAAGTGCCTTTTAGAAAATTATTATTTAACATTATATATAAGTGGCACAATCAGACATAATCAGATAATTACACAAATACAACAAAAGGCAAATTATTATACATTTTTAGGAATAAAAATATAAGATAAAATAAATTATAATAATCTTCATTATAGATTGTATACTATAGAACGGATAGATTACATGGTGTTTATGAGTATTGTAATATTCTTTATTCTTCCTTATAATTTTACTTATGATGTTTTATGTATCACCTACCTCTTCCTGTCAATATTTCTCTACCCAAAGGTTGCCTGGTAGAGATCGCTTTTAAGCGATAGCGCCGCCTTATTGTGCTATTTCCTCTATTGTTATTTTTTTTGTGTATTTCAAATTGTGCATTAAAGAATATTGTATTGTATTGTACATAACTTAAGATAAACTAGAAACTAATCAGAGTAAAGATTAGGAAAATGTTAATCTATTTAACAAAATTTAAACAAACAATATCAAAACAGCATATATCAAATTTCTTCCCCCGACTTTTGCTTGTTAAGTAAATATTTGTTAATGTTTGTTTTAAAACTGTGTAGTGACCTAGCAATACGAGACGGAGGTGGCAAATTATTCCAGCATATAGTGGCTGCATATCGAAAGCTGCCTCTAAATGCTATTGTTCTATGTTGCGGTACTATGAGCAAATAAGTGGATGCTCTAGTTCTATATTTGCTCCGTTCATGAGACCAACATAGTTTCTTATACAGGTATACAGGTGTTTCTTGCTTAATAACTCCAAACATAAGAGTAGCCAAGCGCAGTTTTCTTCTCGCTGTTAGTTTTAGGAGGTTGGAGTTATAAAGGAAGGGTGTTACGTGTGTTCGTGTACGTTTTGTGTCATAGGCACAGACCTAGGATTTTTTCGCTACGCTAAAGACCAACACAGCGAGGAAAAGAGATATATACTCATTATATGAACGCTGCACAAGTGAAAAAGAGTCAAATAATCATATCTAATATGTCCATTACTTTTCGAGTAGAAACCCATAGCAACCCCCTTGTTTTATGACATTACGTGTTTACATAATTATCACAAGAATCCTGATAACAAAGGACTAAAAAGTGTAGTCCTCAGCCATGGTGTCTTGTTGTTTCGCTAATTGTAACGTCACAGGAAGAAATAACCCAGACAATCATACGTTTCACACGTAAATACTAAGTTTGTCGAATTTTTGTTAAAAATTGGCTCAGTAAACTGTTTTGATTACTCATATTGCTTTACTTTGTAAACGGTGGTATTATTTCATATAGAAAGGGTCTAAAATAATTTTATTTTAAGTAACATTGTAAAATGTTTTGTGACGCTAGGGCTTGAGAAAACGATGACGTCATAAGTATCAGTATATCGATACTTTTTCCCGTAATTATTTATCAACATCCAGAGTAATTTAATTTTAATAATGTTTCTTACAAATAATACTTGAGCGCACACGGTTAATAGTCTGCTTTTATAGAGTTCTGTAGCCAAATGGCAAAAACGGACCCTTGCAATCTCGTCATGTCCGTCCGTATGTCATAGCTTTATAATTCCGCCGCATTTGCATTGATTCTAATAAAATTTTACAGGTATCTTTGACATAAAAATAGAGAATTTTTTTTATTAGGGGTAGCTTTTTCACGCACCCGTCTTTCTGGGGTATCGTTAGATAGGTCTTCAAAAATGCAATTGAGGTTTGTTAATATAATTCGCGGGTTACAAGCTCTAAAAGTTGAAAATTTTCGTTCCCGTTCTTCTAACTTTTAAACCGTGTATTATTTAATTCTGAAAAAAAAAATCACGATAATAGGTCTTTTTTCAATAAAAATTAGTGTCGGACAACCGTCCGGAATCGTGACAACTTGTGCCTTTCACTTTTTATGTCTGTCTCTCTCGCTCTTAGGCGGGCTAACCATGCCGCGTGCCTCTCACTCGCTCTCATTGTGAGCGCATAACGTGAGCGGAGCGTAACGCAGTTTCTTGAAGTGTCACCCGGCAAACCAATTTATAAGACGTTGTCACGTCAAAAATTGGCTGAAACCAAATCGCTTTATAAGTTTTTAAGATATTTGCAATAATTCTGATTCCACGGAACCGTTAATAATGCGTGTACAACACGCACTTGGCCGGTTTTTATTCTTTTACTTATACTATGTTTTGATTTTTGACTAATATGTTACGCCACAACTAAAAATAACTATTTTGATAATGTATAGTTACTTGCATTATGCGGATTGCGTGTTATTTCCGTAAAGTAATAAATAATAATAATAATAATATCGTTTACTATACGTAGGCTTATCATAAATCAATTTTTTTGACTCTGCCTAATGTAATCTTCACTAAAATTCAGTAGAATTAAAAAAAATATACATTGAAGAAAGTTAGGAAAAAATAAAAGGGGTTTTCAGAAGACGAAAGAAACCATTTGAAGTGTTTTTATTTTTATATTTGTCAGTTTGTGCGGGGTGTCTCCAAAATAGCTTGATATATTGTGTTGTTTTTTAGGGTTCCGTACCCAGATGGTAATTAGCGGAACCCTATTATAGTCATTGTTTTGCTCGATATTGATAACGGCAACAGGTAGATGCTTAAAATATATACAGAATATTTATTTATATAGTCACTTTAAAAATAAATAATTATATTAAAATAAAACAAATATTTAAGGGGGCTCCCATACAACAAATGTAATTTTTTTTGCCGTTTTTATAGATAATGGTACGTAACCCTTCGTGCGCGAGTCCGATTCGCACTTGTTGAAAATTATAGCTAAATAAGTAATATAAAACGCCACCATAATTCCGAAACGGTAAAAGTTTTATTTTCTTTTAATATATTTATTTTAAAACTTCAGACTTTTATTTATTTTATAGATAAGATATCCTCAAAATACCTATCTAAATTGTCATATCTATATACCGTAGGAGCTACGTGCTATTAGGGTTCCGTAGCTTAATGACAAAAACTAAACCCTTATAAATTCGTCATGTCCGTTCGGCCGTATGTCACAGCCTTATAATTCCACTCTCTTTGGGTAGATCCTAGTAAAATTTTACAGAAATGTAAAAACCGCCATACAGATATGTTATGATAATCATGATAATATTTTTTTGGAGTAGCTCTATATACATTGAACCGAGGTTTGAAAACTTTTGTTTCACACACCTCATTGTTTGTGAAATCTTTAGATAGGGCATTTATAATGCTTCTGAGTCTGTTGAAAACTTTTTTAAACATTTATATTTTGCGAGTTATTGGCTTTCAAAGATGAAAATGTTGTGTCCCTCTAACTTTCAAACCGCATCATCTGAAAATCTGAAAAAATCACGGTGTACTATTACCGTGATTTTTTTGATAGGTATTCGCAATAATTTTCATTCTGCAAAACCCTAACTTAATACGACACGCACTTGGCCTATTTTTGCCTAGTCTAGCGTTAGATCTGAAGCATTACACACAAGACAGGTGCTTTCCAAAATGAATCCACATTTGGGATTCCAATACAATCCACTTCTAACAATATTTCAGTTCTTAGATTCCTCTATAATCGTAAAGAGTTAATTTAATATAGCTGCTTATGTATTTTGTTTACTTGGGAACATCCCTTCAACATTTTCAATGTTAGCATAAAAATTTTCACCGTCAAATCACATCGCTAACTAAAACAGGCATAAATATATCGATAATGCGCAATATCGATAGATGCACATTACGCAGACAACGCAATTCTCAACCCAAACACAAAGACAGTTACTAACACTTACGCAATTTTCTTTTGGTATCATCACTAAACTGACATTGTGTATCTTTTACATTCTATGTCTATGGTCGTAGGTACGCAGTAACAAAGAATTTAATTAAATCCATGTCTGATGACGTAGTTTTTTAAATCCACGGTTATGGTGTTTGGTCTTTTGGACCTACGACTGTCTAAGTTAACAAAAGTCCATGCTTTAGTGATTGAGCTACTGTGGGTATCTATTGAAGTAGAAAACGATTGTACGAATTGTATAGCGAGAGATATTTTAATATAAAAAAAAATATTTAGTAAGTAAACACACAGTATAAGTGTGTATCAGTTAACACATTCTACTCAATAATTTTATAAAGTCTCCTCTACCCAAAGGTTGTCTGGAAGAGATCGCTCATTAGCGTTAAGACCGCCAATTTGTTATTATTTTTATTTTTTTAATTGTTTTGTATTCTATTTGCAGAAAGCACTTTTTAAAAAGACAAATGAAAGCTGTAGATTACTCATATCGATTCCTTTTTTTAGTTTACTGGTTTTCTTGTTTCCTTAAATGTAGGCTTGATATTCGGGAGATTGAATGTTGCTACTTTTGTGTAATTGACGTTATCGGTGTTAATTCGATGCATCCTTAGGGAAAGGGATATTTTTATATCATTCCTTCACATACAACATCCAGGGTTAGGATATAAGTTCCGCGTAAGTATTTCTGAAACACTTCATTGATTCTGGTTTTACGTAAGTGGGTTCCGTTTTTAACGTAGAGTATCCAGCGGTTGGTCTAAATAAATTGGAGTCTTACATTTCCTACCACGATCAGTATAATATCGCAGGAAGTAATGTTTTCTGAGTATTTCATGAGACTCTCCAAGCGGGTGTCCTAAGTGTATTGTGATACATTTCTTCAAAACAGTGGAGACTTAGACACCAAATTCCCCCACTAATAGGTAAGGGTATTTTGAAGGATGATAAAAGGCTCGTTATTATGGGAAATGGGAAGAGGGTAAATTTTATAATAGATGAACCTAAGTATCTTTCTTAATTAGTGATATTTCCATTAAAAACGTAATCTAATTGTCTTTGAATGACCTCCTGTTGATGTTAAATGTTAAGTCGTCTGAAATCGAGTTAACATCTAAAATCTTTACAACTGTCCATTTATCAGAGCTTATAACGGAAGTTCCTTCTTTGAACGGTAGAATGCCTAGGCTGCCTTCAAGTTGTTGCAGTTGAAGTGCCTGGAGTTGGATCACTAATGTTGCGGTCTGTACCATTAGCAGGATGTGCCTGTGAAGGGCGTTTTATATCTTTAGTAGGTATCCTAGTGTTACGATTTTATTTTTTACGGGTACAACATTTCTCTCAATGTCACCTGTTACAGTGGCCTTTTGATAGCGGGGCTTATCGTTACTACGTCTTACGTTAGTACCTTTTACATAAACTACATATACAATGTCAGTCTCTCCTTGTTTCTAATAGTTTGTTTTTTCTCGATAATTTTATCTGTCAAATGCTTATACAGAAATTTGGTTCTTTTGGCGTAATCTTCGATAAAGACTTGCATATATTCGAATTGTTTTCGAATGGGTTATTTGCATCGGTGTGGATATACACTATTTCAAATGGGTTTAGTCCAGTAACGGAATGTATGCTTAGGTTGTAAGCCATGATAGCATTCATAATTACTGAACATGCGTCAGTAGGCTTAGGCTCGTATTTTGCCAGCCTGTATATCTCAATTAAAGTTGAATGGAACCGTTCTAAGGGGCCAATTAAGTTGGGGTTGTTTGGGGTGCCAACGTGCACCATCTATTTTGTGAAACGATAAAAGTTCTTTTATTGAAGCGTTGTTAAACTCTGACCCTGAGTCACAGCTAATTTTACATGGTATCTCATAGAAAGAAAAGTATTTAACTATACCTCTAACTATTTTGAGGGTGGATGTATTGGATATTACGATGGCTTGACCCAGCTTACTGAACGCATCTATAACTGTTAGGTAATATTTACCTTCTATAAAAAGATAAATAAATCTATAAAAAGTTCTTGAAAAAGCTCGGATTGGGTTTGTGTCAACTACAAAATAGTGGTTTTTGGCATAATTCATTTCTTTGCATTTGTCACAAGTATTTATTACAATAGATACGGTTTCTTCTAAATTGTGCCAAAAGTTAGTACGCTTTAAATGTGCTATTGTCTCTTTAATGCCGCGGTGGCAAGTTTTGCCAATGTGGTATTTCAGAATGTTATCGAGTTGTTCTTCTTCTACTTCTACATAAATGACTCTACAAGTAAATTCGAATATTTCGACTGCTCCCTTTTTAAATAACGTATTAATAACTTTGGTAAATTGGCGTCTATGTTCCTTGTCCTCAAAATAGATAAAGTATTTGGTTTTAGGTTTTATGTCTTGTTTGAGAAAGTCTTTGACTAAGTCAGGTCTGTATAATGGCAAGTGTAATTTAAGAACCTTCTGCTTTTCTGGGGATATGACCTTAACTGTTATATGGTCCCTAAACCAGTTATGTACCAAGATTTGGTTAAGCTTAGTGTCTATTGCTTCGTGTAGGATTGGAATTCCTTCAGAATCCATGTCTCTAGCGGAATATATCGTGCTAGCACCAGCTCTGGATACGGATTCGGACGCTGCTTCAGTACTGCTAGAAGGAGTCATCATCGAATATGGGGGGCTAAACTTGCTGTTTTTTCAGAGTCTGAAGAAATTTTATAGGACTGGAAGGACGTGAAGGGGTCTTAAAATCACTTATTTATGAAGTGGTGTTTTTAATAATGAATATTCAACGTATACGTAAAGTTATTTATAAAAATCTTCTAATGTTTAAAAAAGGCTAAAACTCGACCCTAAGATGGACTTTGTACATGTAAAACTATACTATAATACAAATAGTCATATAAATGACTAATGCCGGTAATTAAGATTAATTACCTATACATTTAAAATCTTTTATATGTCAGCGGCCAATATTTTTGTTGTTGACCTGTTCGTAAATTAGAGGAGATATTTTTTTTTACGACTTTGCAACGAGTTAACTTTTTAGCCAACTTAGCCAAATGGAATTTATGTCTAACACTTTGGTTGTAACATCTTTTCCAGATATTCATTCATCTTTTCATTAAAAAGCGTTGCTAACTAAGCAAAAATTGTTTTTATGAGAATAGTTGCAGTCACGTAAAAATGAAAACGATTCGGTCTTAACCCTTTTGGTTTGTTGGTAAACAAAGGTCAGCTGACCGAGAGCTGTTGTTGATATTGATAACTGTCAAATCAGACTTTCTTTTTCAGCGTCTCGAGAGCTGTAAGAAGGTTGACTATCTGGTTAATCGTTTTACCTATCTATGGTAGAATGGTCATTGACATAAGATACTACTACTCTATAATTCTTATGTCACCTAAAATCAATCCCGTCCGCGTCTACTTTACTTTGGCGGCGGAGATCTGTGGGATGTGATCGACGTGGTTCGGTTCCTGATCGGGCTCTAGGCCGAAAAAACTATTTGTATTTCTATCAAAGTCAAAGTTAAAATGGTTTATTCAAATAAGGATTTTACAATCACTTTTGAATCGTCAAAGTTATGAAATATTATTTTTTGAACCTTCCCGCTTTCCCGCCGGTTCACAATGTTGTTGATTTCTACCGAGAAGAATCCGGCAAGAAACTCGATAGTTACTCTTTTAAAAAACATCATAAAAAGTAAAAATACAATCAATGTAGGATTTTTATCATTTACATAGTCTGAAATATTGTATTATGCCTTTTCACAAAGTACCTGCTTGATAAAAGATTTGAATTTACTTATTGATAGCTTTTGAATATTATTGGGAACCTTCTTGTAAAAGTGTATACATTGCCCCATAAAAGAGTTACTTATTTTGTGTAGACGTGTATCATGAACCAACAGCGTATTTTTAACCGACTTCAAAAAAGGAGGAGGTTATTAATTCGACGGGTATGTTTTTTTTTGTATGTTTGTTACGCGATTACTCCGCCAATTATGGATCGATTTTGAAAATTCTTTTTTCGTTTGGTAGAACATACTTCAGAGGTGGTCCCATTTAAATTTGGTCTAGATCTGATAAGTAGTTTTTGAACGATCCTAACATTTGGTTGAAAGTCATCCATGTAAGAGAGGTATAATGATTGAACAACATTGTTTTTCTGTGGATCATCTTGTTTAGTGGTATTACGTTGAGTATTTTTAATGCCAACTAAAAATTGTTAAAAATAACACTGCATATCTTGCCGCCAGTGATTTTGCACAGGAAATATTATATAATAATAAAAAAATATCCACTAAAAAGTAACATTTTATTCCGATCCAGAGTTGCCTTGAGACATATTGCAATAATCGAACTTTACGTTGGTTGCCGAAAGTTTATAGTTTTGATATGTCAGTAAGTCCGTAGGAAATATTAAATTAATACCTATTCTTAAAGAAATTAAGTATTGTTGGAAAGGTTACGCAACCGTGTCATTTCTATTAAAGCTTTCTCATCGTGAGGTCGAACTTCTTTTAATTGTGGTTGCCATGAAAGTGTCTGGTCTATAATGATACCTAAGTTTTTAACAGTCTCGCTATATGGAATGACTGTTCCATTTATACTTACTTTAGGGAGATCCTGTACATTTATCTTAGGTATCATTCTTGAACCACCCACAATAATAAGTTGAGTTTTATTTGGATTTACATTAAGTCCGAACGAGGTACTCCACTCTGTAATACGAGCAAGCTCGCCATTTATTATAGCAACTGCACTTTTTAGTTCATTAACCGGAGCCTGAGTATATATTTGAAGATCGTCTGCATATAGATGGTAGAGAGAAGATAATTTAGATCTTATATTATTAATGAAAATAGCAAAGAGAAGTGGAGACAACACGCCACCTTGCGGAACGCTGGCATTGGTGTAGCACCAAGTAGAGAAAGAATCATCTACCTTGATCCGCTGACGGCGCCTACGCAAGTAACTATGAAACCAGTCGATTGCTGTTGGAGATATGTTAAGAGAACTTAAAAGTGAAAGTAATATATCAAAGTCAACAATATTAAAGGCGTTGCTAAAATCTAATAGTGTTAGTACTGTGACTTCTCTGCTTTCTACACCAAGACGAATGTCATCAGAGATTTTGACAAGTGTAGTAGTCGTACTATGTCCAGGGCGAAAACCAGATTAAAGAGGATTTAACAAGTTGTTTTTAGTGAGGAAATAAGATAGTTGTTCAAGAACTTTGGATAGGAATGGTAAGATGGATATGGGACGACAATCGGAATAACAGGAGGATTTGCTTTTATCGGCAAAGGAACAATTAATGAATCTTTCCAGGATTCTGGAAATTCTCCAGTTGCAATAGATTGATTGAGGATATTAGTAATAATAGGAAGAATAGTGTCAAGGATAGGAAGGATCATGTTACGGCTAATGCAGTCACTCCCATCGGCATTGGAAGTGATGGAGATAATGCTCTTCTTAACATCACAATCAGAAAATCAACTAAGAAAAAACGGAGAAAAGTCAGGAGTTGGTTTTAACGGAAAGTGAGTTGAGCGTATTAATTTTTTTGTTGCCATCAATAGCAACATTATAAGCAAAGTGTGTATTAAGAAGATTGATATCAGTATCATGTGAAAGCGGAATACGATTTGTCTTGCCAACTCCTAATGACTTAAGAAACTTCCAGATTTTAGCCGCATCACCGTTTTCAACGGACTTATGGATACGGCGTCGTTGTGCATCTCTACACATTCTATTGCAGCGATTTCTTAGGAGTTTATACTTAGAAAGATTGCTTTCACAAGAGTTGGTCTGAAATTTAGCTTTAGCGCGATTTCTTTTAAGCTGTTGTCTTTTCTATTGTCTTTAATCTGTTTTATTTCCTCTGTAAGCCACGGTGCTGGAAGATGTTTTATTTTAATCTTACGTAAGTTAATTACTAATGTCCATGCTATCAGAGCAACTACTACTAACCGTCAACTACGGTTCGTATGCGTCTGCCAGACAAAAAGCTAGCCACCCATTTGCACAAACCCTCGATTAAAGACCCGATAGAAGACCCCGGTGCCAGTCCCGATCGAACGCTTTCGCTATTTCCAGGCTATAACTACTCTAATTATAGTGTTATTAACTAACAAATTAATTGATTAATTTGTTTATCTACAGTATTTTATCTCAGTGACCTACACAGTCATATAACTAACTAACACTAACATGGCAAAAATAAAACTAGACAATAAAATACACATTATTTACTCACATTATCAATATATATCTCTAATCTTTGTCTTTTATTATAAAAGTACGTAGGTACATAATGTTTATTGTATTTGTTTTAAAATGATGCAAGCTACTCTTAAACGCGCACGAGCAGGTTATCTCTGTGTACTTAAAATTACCTTAGCGCATTTACTGGGGGGAGGAGCGGGGTAGTCCGCCCTCTCAGAGGAACGACCTTCTCTCCTCGACATCTCGGGTCACCCTGCCACTCCTTCACAGTATACAGAATAGAGTATTCTTTGCGTTATCTAATTGTAATCGGTACATCTCTTTCATCTTTGTTTTTTTTATGAAAAACACAAACAAATGATAATAAATACTATTCGTCAAGAAATTGAATCCAAGTCGCTCATTTTTCAAGACATAGTCAAAATGCTTTTTAAAAAACAATATTTACTATTTTCTCTACTAATTTCACTCAAACAACACTGGACA
Source organism: Apoda limacodes (assembly GCA_946406115.1). Classification (NCBI taxonomy): domain Eukaryota; kingdom Metazoa; phylum Arthropoda; class Insecta; order Lepidoptera; family Limacodidae; genus Apoda; species Apoda limacodes. The sequence continues at coordinate 27,954,392 of OX291556.1, forward strand.
CGCTCGCGCTGGGCGGGCGGCGCGGCGCTGACTCGACTCTCGAGTTAGTTCCGACCACACGGCAGGTCCCGTCTCGTCTCGGCGCCGCGGATCGGATAAATCGGTCGCGGTTTACGATCCACGCAGGTATTCGGGTCACTCCCGCCGTCTTGCCGTCCCGCCCTCCGTCCCGCGGCTGCCGCTACACCGTTCCATTCATAACAAATGTATCTGAAACATAACGTTTGTTCCAATTTTGCAAAATATATCAAAATTCATTCGTAGGTGTTACGATTAAGTTAATCAGTTTTAATTTATACACAAATAAATAAAATCACGCCTGTTTCACAAAAACTAAAGTCTTTTGCAACATCTACACTCATCCATGCTTTCATACACGTTTGACGGTTTAGAGTAATTGTTCCTAACCATGCTTTCATACACGTTTGACGGTTTAGAGTAATTGTTCCTAACCTTGCTTTTTCAGAGAACGCAATTGACTTGATTTAATTTATGTCTTTATTAAATTTCAAATCACTCGATCTCTGTATTTTCTAACGATTTCTATTTCTAAAAGTTTTCTTGCAGAGCTTGAGACAGTGTTTTAGAAACAGCATTGGGAAAAACAAGGCGTATTAATAACTACTACGTGAGCCATCTCCGCTTTACAGATGACAGTTTCAGAATCTAGTTACCGACTAGAAAGCACTAACTAGAATGAACCTCGACAAAACGAAAATAATGTCTGACTTGCCGTGGTCACAAGACTCCACACTCCTTAGGAACACACATTAAGGTTGGTAAAATAGTACTAAGAGCCACGTCATGTCAGGTAGCGATGTCATGTTAGATAGCAATGGAAAACCATAAAAGATTGCACAAAACACGCAATGTAGGTATCGGAGAAAAAACCAAGTTCAATGACTTCTTGCCACAAACTCTGAAACTAAAGTGGAAATAAGCTGGTCACCTTGCTTAGTTGAAAGACGGACGTTGAACAAGAAAAGGAACTGCTTGGGGCAGACCCTTAGGAAACGGAACAAGGGGTACAGCGCGCACTCGCTGGGTGGACTTTCTACATCCAAAACTACGACGGGCAAGGACTTAATAAATATAGCTGTAGACAGAAAAGTATAAAGACACCTAGAGTAGGTCTTTACCCTGTAGTGGGGCTCTCATCAAGCTCTATAGGCAAGCTATGCCAAGACGTAAGTACGATTAAAATTCAAGTTAACATTATTTGCGGCAATATTAAGACAATAACTCAAGAACAAGATAAATTAAAAGCAGATTACCTAAAAAAAACTATAGTCTAAACTATAGTCATCACTACAGTTATATACACGTCAGCAGAGGAGGCGGTGTTTCTATCAGAACGAGATGAAACATAGTGTGATTGAGGATATATATACTACAGGAAACTACTATCTTTAGGTTCACCTTGAGCAATACGCGTTATTTGTACGTTGTATTAGTGAACAAACCAGGCGAAACGAACTCTAATTTTTAAAATGAGATCTCTGCCGAGGTTATCTTCATGTAGTATGGCGTTTTTCATAAAGGGAGTGGATGTGGGAGGGAGTGATTTAAGTGTGGGCAGCGCGCTGTTTTGCAAGCATCCGTAGCCTAACGGATATACAATACTAGCTTTTCGCCTGCGGCTTCACTCGTATAGACTATAAGATTTGCACCGTGTTTTATTCAACATACTGTAAACCCACCTAGATATGGTACTAGCACTCCTTATGGGAGCGGACTCATAAAACTTTTGCCTAGAGTCACCTCAGCCATCAAAGTCACAGGAAGCAATCTCAGCTGCATTTATTTCCCCTGTGACGTGATTCTACTCAATGGCAGTGGAAGACTCCAAAATCTTGAAAACCAGGCAAGCACAATTTAGCTGTCAGTTCAAGCGTAGACGTGGGAAATAGGTTCAGATTGGCCCAAAGTCGAGACCACCTAATTGAGCAATTGGCTCAAAAGAGTAGCATCAGACAATTCCATCTTTGGTATCTTAAGACAGGTGCGAATGGTGGCGCCCTTTGTCTTGGCCGTGACCAAATTGAGAAACAACGAACCATCGGGTTGGACGGCAAGAAAATAAATTACAGACGCATAGCCAGCTTTAGAAGCGTCACAAAAGCCGTGGAGAGTGACACTGGATTGACCCGGCGTTAAAAATCACCTAGGAATACGCACATGAGAGAAATCCTGAATAGAAGAGACATAACGCATCCAAGATGCCAATAGATCACCAGTAAGCAGGATGTCCCAGGAGATTCCTTCCAGCCACAGCTTTTGTAAATGACACTTGGCCCAAAAATAAACAGGGGCAAGTCGACCGAAAGGGTCAAAGATCCGGGCTATAGCAGACAACACAGAGTGCTTAGACCAGGTCTTAGAAGCTGATAGAGCTTCCACTTGAAAGGTAAAACAATCCGCAATCGGTTGGTATTGTACTCCAAGAACTGCTCCTCAATTTGGGTTGTCGACATTCTTAAAAATCAGATGATCCTGCTTAAACTCCTCGGCGAGACCATCGAGGAGATCAGGAGAGTTGGATATCCATTTAAGCTCATATTCACCAGCATGGAAGATTCCAATTAGCTAATCGCAGAGAATCAATGCCTTCTCAATCGTAGAGAGGCCCCCGTGCAGATATTGTCAACGTAGACGTCGCTGGACAAAATACAAGGCAGCGCAAGGGAAGTGAACACGTTTCCTATCAGCAAGCTCTAACAGGGTGCGAATAGCGACGAACGGTCTGGAGCGGAGACCGAAAGTATTGGTTTTCAATTCAAAGACATTCATGGGTAACGTAGGACCTACTCGCCAGATAATTAATTGATACCTGCCATCTTCTTTATAGATCACCGTCTGATAAAACATCATACGGATATCAGCAGCCAGAACTGCCTAACGTCTCCGAAAATTGATCAGGATGTCATGAATATCCCGGTGCAATTTGGGGCCAGTGAAGACACTGATTAACTCATACACCGTTTGAACTAGCAGCCGAACCATCGAAGACAATTCTCAATGACCCCCCTTTTAAGCCCGCATGGTGAGGAATGAAGAAGTGTTCCTCCCTTGTCTAGTCAAGGTTAGATACATACAAAGAATGGTACTCCTGCATGAACTGCAAATACTTCTGTCCCAAGCTAGGATCGCGCCTTATTCGCCTCTACATGGAAAATAACCGTTTTTCGGCTAGTATCCTGCAGTGGCCGAAGGCATGTCGGTTCGGAAGAGTGAAGTCGAGTGAAGAAATAACTAGTCGAAAATCGACCGGAATTAATCACAAAAAGGGCCTCGTGCTCTTCATCAGCCGGATCAGCCCTATGAGTTGCAGGAGGCTCTTCTACTTCCCAAAAGTGCTGATCTGCATCAGCAAGGGACATACCAAGGAGGCAGAAAGGTCTCAGTTTGACGAGAAGCACAAATTGGAAGTGCTGGGCCCATTATAGCATGACCAAAATCTGTGGGCAGTGCTACGAACCCACTGGCCCGAAGAAGCTTAGCCGGTCCTAAGTTGCATTGACCCAGAAAATCAGCAACGAGGAGTAGATCCACCAAACGCGGGACCCGTTGTCAACTTACTAATTTCCGGCGTAAGCAAACCTTGGGGTTGATCACCCAAGATGGTATCCATCACCATAGCTGAAATAGTCCAACCAATAAGCGAATAATGGAGGGGAGAAATAACAATAAAAACCTATCCTCTAAGCCTCGGAACCTTAAGGCCACCAACGCCTCGAATAGAATCCAAAGCAAAAAACTTCAGCTTCTTTACCAAATATGTCGATACCAAGCAACCCAGAGAACTCGAATCAAGTAATGCTCGTACTACCACAAAGGAGGCACAGGACGAGATGACTCAAACATGTGCAGTGGGAAGCACAACTGTCAGAGGTGCTAACTTGGTATCGAAGGAGGAAGCTGTGATGGACTAGTGGGCGCTGAACCACATTGTGCTGGTGGAAGATCCCAACGTGTTTGCCAACTGGCAACATACGGTGGACGCTGTATAAGCGCAGAAGTAAGGACCCGATAAGAGATCTGAAGGGGTCTTGACCTATTAAATTGAGGCGGGTAATACCTCAACCTCGAGTTATCTGCAATAGGTGGCAAATACCTCCTGTATCCGGTATGCACTTCCTGCCCAAAGGATAAGAACTCTTGAGAGTCACGGAAGGGTAAAACAACTTAGGAGGGGTCAAAGGCGCTTGAATTCTAGGGCGACCCCCACCCGAGGCAGGCTGTGCACAGGGGGGAGAGCGAGGTAGAGAAGAGGGGAAAACCACTGTCCCTAACCCTTTGCAAGAGCTCCAGCTCTAAACTTTCCACTTTGAGCCCTGTTTCATTCCCGGGATAAGCTTAGGGGGTTCAAACAACCCTTGGTTAATCTGCACAATAATCGGTGGTGACGATTTCCACAATCGGCGAATCCAGGTGCACTACAATCAGGAATCATATGCCCTCACTCCAAACACAGCATACAGCGATGCTTATAAATCACCCTTCGCTTACGTTCGTGGACCGATGACTTCAAAAATGCAGGGCACGATGCCAAATGATGGTTCAGCTCACGACAGTAAAAGCAGCTTGGCTGTGGTGATGGATGCCTGGCCGCTGTCCTAATAATGACATGTTGGACATCAACAACATGCATTGCTAAGCAGATGACAGTACTGAAGACGCATATTACGCGGAGAACTTGTGTATCAAATCAAAACCACACTGTCCAAGGTCTCTGACTGGGGACTAGTAAACTTGGTCTGATTAAACCCTACAAAGACACAAAAGTCTGCGCGTTCACCGCTAAGAAAACCCAATTTACTGTAGTCCCACAGTTCCAGAACACTCCCCACTCCATCTCCAAGAGAATTTGAATCCTTGGTGTTGACATCTCCAGCGATTTATAGTTACGAGATCATTTGCAAGTCAAGGTGAAGCTGGCGTCCAAAAAACTAGGAATACTTAACAGAGCCAGGCAGTACTTCACGTCGGGGCAGAGATTGCTGCTTTACAAGTTCGGCCCCATATGGAATACTGCCATCTCTGGGCAGGTGCACCCGGGTACCAGCTCGGACCTTTTGACTCGGTTCAACGACGGGCTCTGAGAATTGTCGACGATCCCAAACTCACTTGCCATATTGAACCCTTAAGTCTGAGGAGAGGCCTGTGTGTGTTCTGACGAATTGTTCGAAATGATGCTCACGTCTAATTTCTACCATCGCACCATCGGCCATCGGTAGGGAATTCATTCTCACACTTTCAGAGAAACCTTCAATATTCATATTCTTTATTTCATAAATTAAAGCATTACATGTCAAATAATAATTAATTTTATAGTTATAAATACATTAAATTAATTCTAACATTGTATGTAACTGACATATAAGGTGAAATAAAATCATGTCAAATTAAGATACTTTATATTCAAATGTTGTGTTTCTCGAAATACTCTTTTGTGTCATAGTAAGCCTCATTTTGTAGCCACTGTTTTAGTTTTGTCAAAAATATATTGTTATCGTCACATTTTTTGATAAATTCTGGTAATAAATTATATACTTTAGGACCCATTGCAGACATAGTTTAAGACGTCTTGGTTAGTCTATAATTAATGATTTGTAGTTTTGTGACTTGTCTAGTAGGATATTTATGTATATCGGTGCGATCCGGGAATAGATGTATGTTCGATCTTACATATTTAGCGATATTATAAATATAGAGGGCAGTGTTAAGATTTTCAAATTTTTAAATAGTTATTTTGCGGGTGTACCGTATTTAACTTGGCTAATAATCCTGACAGCCCTTTTTTGTAGCCTAAATACTCTCTTACATTCAGCTGCTGTTCCCCGTAGCTCAAGCTCATAGGACATCACTGAATGGAACAATGAGTAATAGCAGGTTCGGAGAGCAGTGGAAGGTAAAATACCCGTTAGTCTACTGAGTGCAAAACATGACCCGCTCAGTTTTACACATAATGCATCAATGTGGTGCTCCCATTTCAAGGCCGAGTCTAGGGTGATTAAATAGTAAATCATTTATACACACAGATAATGTACGAGGTGTACCCCCTAGGTTAAAATGTAGTGTATGAGTTTTCAAAGGGTTAACACCAGACCGTTAGGGTCAAACCAATTCTTGAGGCTCAGAATATCACAACTTATTTTTTCTTCTGAGCCCCATAGAGAGTTGCTTATAATTATATTGCAGGCATCGTCGGCAAACATATGCAAATCGCCATTGACAACATTAAGCGAGTCATTTACTTGGACCAGGAAGCATAGATTTGCCAAGGATGATCCTTGAAAAACGCCTATATTAATGCCCTCTTTATTAGATCGGGTTAAACCGTTATTCAGGAAAACCGATTGATTTCTATTTGAGAGAATGTCTTTAATATATTTTAGAGACGGGCCTCTTACTCCAATATGATCGAGCTAAATTGCTAAGATCTCATGGTCACAAAGATCAAAAGCGCGCGTCATGTCACATATAAGTATGACTACATGGTTAGACTGCTCCTTGGCTTTCATTATTTCAGAGATAACCTGTCAGATCGTCGTGATGCAAGACATATTTTTTCTGTATGCATATTGTTTTTTTGTGAAATAAGTTATTATCTTCGAGAAAGGCATACAAACGTTTAGTTACACCTAATTCAAGAAATTTTGCAATAGTTGGGATTATTGAGATTGGTCGATAACTTCCAAGATCATCCATGGGTCCCTTGCCCTTGTACACAGGTATGACCTTAATTAGTTTTAAAATATCTGGATAAGTTCCAGTTCTAAGAAATTTATTGAATTTGTCAACTAAAAATGTAAGTAAAATAGGTAAGCTGATTTTAATTAGTTTTATCGTCGTGTCATAGATATCCGATGAGTTTTTTTTTTTTTTTTTTTATAACACTAAGGTGGCAAACAAGCTTACGGTCCGCCTGATGGTAAGCGGTCACCGAAGCCTATGGACGCTTGCAACACCAGGGGTATCACTTGCGCGTTGCCGGCCCTTCAGAAATCTAATAACTTCTTTCTTGAAGAACTCCATACTGTAGTCCTTGCAGAAAACCTTGGCAGGGAGCTCATTCCACAACTTCAGCGTTCGCGGGAGGAAGTTTCTCTGAAACCGCACTGTACGCGACCATTTAGGTTCTAAAGTGTGAAAATGAATTCCGTGCCGATGGCGAGCGGTGCGATGGTAGAAAGTAGCCGTGGGCATCATTTCGAACAATTCCTCAGAACAAAACCCATTGTACAAGCGGTAGAACACACACAGTGAGGCAAAGTCTCTCCTCAGACTTAAGGGCTCGATACCGCAAGTGAGTTTGGAATCGTCGACAATTCTCACAGCCCGTCGTTGAACCGTGTCAAAAGGGCCAAGCTGGTATCCGGGTGCACCTGCTCAGAGATGGCAGCAGTACTCCATATGGGGCCGAACTTGCGACTTGTAAAGTAACAACCTTTGCCCCGACGTGAAGCACTGCTTCGCTCTGTTGAGTACACCAAGTTTTTTGGAAGCAAGCTTCACCTTATCTCGTAAATGATCTCGGAACTGAACATCGCTGGAGATGTCGACACCAAGGATCCCAATGCTCTTGGAGATGGAGAGGGGAGTGTTCTGGAATTGTGAGACTACAGTGAATGGAGTTTTCTTAGCGGTGAACGCGCACACTTGTGTCTTTGTAGTGTTGAATCGGACCAAGTTTACCCGTCCCCAGTCAGAGACCTGGGACAGTGTGGTCTCGATTTGAGACACAAGTTCTCCGCGGTTTTCCTCCACAACGGAACGTGGGATGTTCGCACGACCCGTGTAAAAAGCGTCTCCAGTACTGTCATCTGCATAGCAATGTATGTTGTTGATGTCCAACATGTCATTGGCGACATATTTCATAATTATGTCGTATAGTTCGCGTTCAGTAAACGGCCGTAGTCACTATGTTGCACCGTGGAGAAGGGCTAGGGCCTGGTCGGGGCGAGCGGGGGGCGCACTGATTTTCCGCTGTTGATAAGAAATAGTTATTAATCTCTTTGCGGCCAGTAGGTCAGGTGAATGATATGGGTGACCATTTCCATCTTTTAAATTTAATAATGAGTTGCTATTTTTTTCACATGAAATCGTCCAGTATATTCGCTAACTATATTCCACATAATCTTCGGATTATTTTTAGTGTGATATAGTTTATTTGTGTAATAATTGTATTGTGCACACAAGAGTGATTGTTCTAATTTCTGCGCAGTTACTAGTATGAATTCTGTCAACTGTAAATTGTCCGGATAGTTATTGTGCAATTTACATAGGTCATCTAACAATTCTTTTAATAATTTTATGTCATTGGATATCCATGGACATTTGTTTTGGTGATTTGAAGAAGATTTTTTTTTTGTGGAAATCATGTGCGCATAAAATTACTAAGGATATTTAAGATCTAGGATAAAAATTGTGCAGGTACATGATTGTTTTTGTTTTTAACACTCAACCAATCCTCATCATTAAGACAGCTGAGATAGTTACTTATTTTTTAATTAGAAAAAGTTCTTGATAAATAATAATTTTGAGTTTTAATTTGAAAGTCAAGAGTAAGTGACCTTTATAATCAGAAAGTGTATTTGTGATTGCTTCTACACTTATGTTGCTTCTACACTTATGTTGCTTCTACACTTATGTTGCTTCTACACTTATGTTGCTTCTACACTTATGTTGCTTCTACACTTATGTTGCTTCTACACTTATGTTGCTTCTACACTTATGTTGCTGTGTTATGAGTCACAATTGGAATATACGTGATCAAGACACGTACTAGTAGTGCCTGTTACGCGAGTCGGGAATTTTATATTTTGTGAAAAATTATAGTAACTAACCAAGTCCTCCAACTCTAACTTTGGTGGGTTTCTGTCATATTATCTACGTTAAAATCTCCAACTATTATTGAGAAATAACTTTCGTTGCTTAATGTAAGAGAAGACTTTCAAAATTGTTTATGAAATCGTCAAAACTGGTTTGATTTGAGCGGTGGATACAAATTACGATTAAATTAAGTTTTAATAATTATATAGCACTTATTTGTAGCACTTCTGCTACAGATAGTTTACATAAATCCAATCTTTCTGTATAGTACATGTTATTTTTATATAGATAGATGATCTGCCATGTTCAATGTTTGGTCGACAATAACTTGATGCTAATATAAATGATGTGAAATTTATACAGTTTAATTTTTTTTTTATACCACTAAGGTGGCAAACAAGCCTACGGTCCGCCTCATGGTAAGCGGTCACCGCAGCCTATGGACGCTTGCAACACCAGCGGTATCACTCGCGCGTTGCCGACCCTTCAGAAATCTAATCACTTCTTTTTTGAAGAACCCCATACTGTAGTCCTTGGTGAAAACCTGGCATGAAGCTCATTCCACAACCCAAACGTTCGCGGGAGGAAGTTGTTGTTTTAGCCAGTGTTCAGTAAACCGAAGAATTTGGCAATCGTAGTCGCTATCCAATAACAACTCAATGAATTTTGTTTTTTTTAGTATACTACGAACATTTTGATGACAAATAATGAGTTGCTTACTTGTATTAGAATTAATTATGTTATGCTTGTGTGCTGGGTTGTTTTCTGTATCGTCTTGGGGTTGCGTTGTCTTCTTAAGAGGTCGATGTGTTGATTCGTTTAAATAGAAAGGGCCGCCACTGGTTTACAGACACATGGACAGGCCAAGCTGATGGTGTCATGAACATTTCATAAACCGACGAAGGTATGCCTATTTTTTACGATTTGTAGTTATCGCGTTTAGAAGGTATCTGTTTGGCAATGTTAATTTTCGTAATTTTATATTTGCTTCATGTGTTCCACTAATTATTATTATTATTTTTATTACTTTCATTACTAAATAAACATCCATGTACATACTTTATCATGTCAACCCCGGATATAAATAAGTTTGTTGCCGAAGCCTTAACAATACGGGACTGCACTTTTGGTCGACGTTTTTGAGCAGGAATCCACTCATTTTCACTGCGGTCATCTGTTATAATTAGACTATTTGGTACACTTATGGTTTGAATTTGAGAAAATGGTGGCGGAGAAAACAAATTAAGATGTTGATGACGTTGGTGTCCGAATATTGTCTCTTTTGGTAGTATTACGTTGTAAAATAGCTGATTCTGCCTTGTTATTGGTCGTTATCGTGTTATTATTTGTTGCTTGCGGCAGATCTCGTTACTATTTTTGCTATTGGCTGTTGCATCCACTTTCGAGCTTCGTATTTTTTCGTATAACGATTTTATAAGTTTGTCTTGATGCGATACTTTCGTTTGCAATTCCTAGATTTTTGTGATCATTTCAGAGTTTTCCTTCATTACAACGAGTAAAGTTTTTTTACACTGTTTTATAATCACTTCACTTTCTTAAGGTTTTATTTTTATTGTATTTAATATGAATTAATTTAGCAGGAACTGGTTCAACCTTGACGCAGGTAATATACAAGTAAAAGTACCAGCCATAATAATTATGTTGCCCACTAAAGAACTAGGTCTGCCAAGAGATACAGTAATTACTATGTGTAAACCATGTCCATCCTTGGCGGAGTTAGTAGAGTTTTACTAATTTGACTGGTTAGCTAGTGTAGGTGAGCGCTGATGTACATCTTAAGGGGGCGCCCCATAAACCTACCTTCAGGTCCTGAACGCTTAGCTACCTAGTTCCCACTCTACACAACGAATGGATTTAGCAATGGATGGATTTTACTTTCAACTGTGGAAGTACCATAAATAAGGGTTCCTTTTTGTAGCGATGACATAAAAATCATATAACTCTTTACTAACTGTGTCCTTTAGTTCTGATATTCGAGTATTTGCTTTGTTTAGGTGTTTTGTACTGACTGATTAGAAATCGTAAAAACTCTAAGTGGGTATTTTTTATGATCGTAGATTTTGCTTTTTAGATAGATATATACTTTACTGCACACCTAAAATGTATTATAAACAAATTAAAATTTAGAAATCAACTTATAAGTAGTATAGAATCAGGCAGTCTTATCGCTTATAATATATTTTCTTTTATGCTTATTTTGTATACTATTGATTGCCAAATTACTCTGACATACCTCTAAAACAGCTGGGTTTACTACTTATTTGACACAAAGGTTTTCGAGTCCTACCACTTTTGACGATCATGCTTGGCCAAATAAATAATTATTTACATTAATATTACATATTAGATTTATTTACTTTCTCACGTTTGTATGATAGGAGGCTGCGAAGTTTCCTTTAACATTTTATTGTCTTATTATAAATTTTTATTTTTGTAATACGGGTGGGGGGGGTGTTACAACTTGTAATCTGATCAATACACGAATTAAATCTTTCAACAAATCAAAAGAATCAATCAATCAATGATCAAAAATTCATTTTAATTCTAATGAGTGTTTCGTTAGTCTAGCAGAGGTAGGGCCCGGCGAGTATTCTCTCCAATAGGCCATATTATCCTAACAATTAAAGCGGGGTCATAGCCAGTACTTGCTCGAATGAGGAGCTCGAACTGGGTAAGTACCTCCACCTCACAGGAAACCGCGGCTATAATAACACTAACATCGAGTAGAGTTGCGTTCCTGGCGGTGAGTAAGGTTGCCAGAGCTACTGAGGATTTGCTGCGCGAACAGCGAAGGACCGGGCCGTGCTTGTTGCTTTCATTGCTCTTCTGAGCTTTAGCAGTTCTAGTACTGCACCTTTTTTTCCTCTAGTACTAGTATTCACGCCACCTTAACGCAGTTCACCATCACCTTGATACTGCGCAGCCGACCATTCTCTTTTTTACGAAGACGCAGATATCCTGCCCGGTCGAAAAAAAATAACGAGGTTCAGTAAGAAAGCAACTGCCAGAGCAAAATTCCAATACATCGGCAAAATAGGTGGGCAACTTGCAAGCTATTCCACTGGGAGTCGTGCTTTCTGGTCGCTTGCTAAAGCTGCCGAGGGGAACTTCTGCCAGTCGTCGTAACCACCACTGCGAAAGACCGATGGTGACTTGGCCCATAGTTCAAAAGAGAAAGCCCATCTACTGGGTAGTCTCTTTGTCTCTAACTCGAATATGCACGACAAAGGCGCTGTACCACCTACTATACCGTGGTGCGGTAATACGATGCCGGAAATCTCCATAACACAGCGCCGGGAGGTCCGGCGGGCGCTGCTTTCTCCAGACGTTCATAAGACGAGTGGGCCAGACGGTATACCAGCAGTGGTGCTTAAGCAGTGTGCTCCTGAGTTATGTCCTGTACTTACGCGCCTTTTTGCGCTTTCCTACCACACTAGGCAATTTCTGTCGTCATGGAAGACTGCGAATGTGCACCCGGTGCCCAAAAAGGGCGATAGATCAAATCTATCGATTTACAGTCCAATCGCTATTACCTTCCTCCTTTCCATGGTGATCAACACACAGCTTCAGTGATGTCTAGAAAAAAACGACCTGGTCAGCGACCGTCAATATGGCTTTCGCCACGGTCGCCCGACTGGTGACCTTCTAGTGTATCTCACACACCGCTTGGCCTTAGCCATTGAGAGTCAGGGGGAGGCATCGGCATGCAGCCTGGAGATAGCGAAGGCCTTCGATCGGGTCTTGCACCGGGGTCTTCTATCGAAGTTGCCATCTTACGCAGTGCCCGAGGTATTTTGCAAATGGGTGGCTAGCTTTTTGCATACGAGCTGTAGTTGACGGTAGTTGCTCTGATAGGATATACATTAATGTTGATGTCCCGCAGGGCTCTGTGCTGTCTCCTACACTGTTTCTTCTGCATATAAATGACATGTTGGACATAAAAAACATACATTGCTATGTAGATGACAGTACTGGAAACGCTTATTACACGGGTCGTGCTAACATCCCTCGTTCCGTTGTGAAGGAAAAGCGCGGGGAACTTGTATCTCAAATTGAGACCACTCTGTTCAAGGTCTGTGACTGGGGACGGGACAACTTGGTCCGATTCAGCCCTACATAGACACAAGTCTGCGCGTTTTCCGCTAAGAAAATCCCATTTACTTTGGTCCCACAATTCCAGAACATTCCCCTCTCCATCACCCAGAGTATTGAGATCCTTGGTGTTCTGAGATCATTTGCAAGATAAGGTGAAGCTGGCGTTCAAAAAACTTGGTGTACTTAACAGAGCAAAGCAGTAGGTACTTTACGTCGGGGCAAAGGTTGCTGCTTTACTACTTGCAGGTTTGGCCCCACATGGATACCTCACGGCGCACACGTTTACCAGCTTGGCCCTTTTTACTCGTTCAACGACGGGCTGTGAGAATTTTCGACGATCCCAAACTCACTTGCCGTATCGAACCCTTAAGTCTAAGGTGAGACTTTGCCTCCCTGTGTTTGTTCTACCTCCTGTATAATGGGATGTGGCCTGAGGAATTGTTCAAAATGATGCCCACGGCTACTTTCTACCATCGCACCGCTCGCCATCCACAGGGAATTTATTCTCACACTTTAGATTAGAGGTTTTAGAGAGACTTCCTTCCACGATCGCTTGGGTTGTGGAATAAGCTCCCTGCCAAGGTTTTCTCTAAGGACTACAGTATAGGGTTTTTCAAAAAAGAAGTTATTAGATTTCTGAAGGGTCGGCAACGAGCGAGTGATACTTCTGGTGTTGCAAGCGTCCATAAGCTACGGTGAACGCTTACCATCAGGCGGACCGTAAGCTTGTTTGCCACCTTAGTGGTATAAAACGAAAGTTTCTTTTAAAATATTAATATTGAAATCACCCAGGGTTCTGATTTTTTTTGTTTTTTTTTCAAATATTTTTATAAAGTTCATACAACAATAAATCAAGTTTTCTAAGAAACATATCTGGTTCACTTTTTGGTCCTCTGTAAACACAAATTATGATACAGTTGATTGTTTGAAGCTCAATTCCACAACGTTCAAATATTGACTGGACATCGAATTTTTTTACCATATTCAATTATTTACAGGATATATTGTTATTTAGGAACCTACACACACTATCCCTTCTTTGATTATTCCTACAAAAATAAATAACCATATGGTAATTTTTATAGAAACATGTTTTTCATCACTTTTTTTTTAAGAATGTTTCTGACAGACATATCAAGTCAAAATACACTAATATATCAGCAAAATTGTCAAGCCATATTTCAAAAAAATTTTGTTTACCAGAGAGACCAGCAATGTTCTGATGAAAAATATGGAAGGCATGAGAAACGGTATTCGCGATAAAAATCTATTACCGACTTGAGGTTGAATTTTTGAATATCGATTGTTATTTGACTCTTGTCCGCAGCAATTTTGTTTAGTTTTTGGTTATTTTGATGCATTTTTACAAAGTAGTAGGGTACGATACCTTTTATTTAAAATTGTTTTAGGTCACCTGGTTATTTGCCTATTATGTTTAAGGTATAATCTGTCATAGTCCCAAAAATCAATTAGAAAATGTATCCAATTGTGTTAGATTACAAGTACCTAGTTATCAACTGTAAAATTAATAATTGTATTTTTAATAAGGTAATAAGTAAACAAATAGTAAACTGTTATTAAAATCACTGATATCAAATAGTGTTTGGCTCGTGCTGTTTTTATGAATGCTACACCTGCGTTTGCACGTGGTGTTTTTGTTAAGTAAAATGACGTACACAACTCCTGCAAGATGCACCTGCATTGCTGGTGATTGGTGGGATGGACAGATAAGCTACCTTTATAAAGCACTATCTTCGCCTCCAACGGGACACGTCGCAGGACGGTACACAACCTTCTCAGGCCGGCATCGCCAAGAAGGAAAAATACCCGCCGCTGATCGTCGAGCACCTTCCCGACTGGAAGATCTATTTCAAGGCGCTAAGGCAGAAACTAGGCAGAGCAGCAAACGCTCGCCCCTTCGGCCGAGGCATACGATTCTCTCCGACAGACGGCCAGGAGTACCGAATTAGTACAGCAGTATTAGTAGGGTCTCTTGGTCTTCATACCAGCTGCCGTCGGAACGGAACCTGAAGGTGGCCATCAAAGGGCTTTCGGCGGACACGAATCAAGCGGCCATATAACTAGAATTCGAGGCCCTTGGCTTTGAACCGGAATATTTTCGCCATATTTCGGCACGGCAAGGAAGACCGGGCTGTATTTTCCACGCCCAATTCAAGCGGACTCCCGACCTTATGCCAGCCATTTACGAAGCCGGCCTCTTGTGTAAATTGCGGTGGCCCCCTCGTGGCAAATAACGCGTCTTGCCTCGTCTTCAAGAGGGAGGCGAGAAACAAACGAGCTGGAACGGTGGCAATAACCAGACCAGGCGTTGTGCCGACTCAGCCAACAACAATTGTAGTGACCAAACACAAGCAACTCTTATGGCACCGGCTAACGACCCGCAACAGAGAGAAGCTCCAGCCAGTGAGAAAAATCTCAAAAAGAAGAAGCGAAGAACAGTCCACCAATCCCTGCTAACAGTATCGCCGAATTCCATCTACGCCTTGGGTGTAGAATTGTGGGTCTCAGGCCAAGCGTTCATCGTAGCCAGCAGAGGCAGGCTCTCATCACTTCCCTCGTCCATCAAGAAAGCTATTGCGGAAAAAAGAAGGCTTCTGAGATTATGGCTGTGTGACAGATTCCCTTCTTAAAAGACCCGCCTCAACTCAATGCAGGACCACATCAAGAAGTTGATTGCATGAACACCAAACCGAAAGCTGGGAGCATCATCTTTGTCGCCAAATGACAAAAACGCAAGCTCCAATGTGTCCACTTCTCGCAACAGATGGGACACCGAGATATAGAGCAGAAGACCGAGAAGAAATTTTTGCCACACACCTGGAGGAACAGTTTCAGCCTAATCCGACCACCGACCATGCTCACGCCGAGCTAATGGAGCAACACCTTCGAGACTACTTCGCCCGACCGATAGCTCCCAAAGAAGACCCAGTGGTTTTCTCACCCAGCCAAGTGGAGCAGGAAATAAAAAGATCTATGCCCCGAGAAGCGCCAGGCGCTGACCGTGTTACGAACACGGCGCTATGTCACCTTCCTCCCAGAACAATAGCGGCGGTGACACGCCTGTTCAATGGGATCGTGCACACGGGGCACTTTCCCACCTTGTGGAAGACAGGGCATGTGACCATACTCCTAAAGCCTGGGAAAAACATATTGAAGCCACAAAGCTATCGGCCCGTCACGCTCCTCTCGAATATCTCGAATAGTCCGCACATCGTACCCAGACAGGAACAATTCGGATTTCGCGCTGAACACTCTTCAACTGTCAAGGGTACTGCACCACATAGCAGTAGCCCTAAACAAGAAGTAGCATGCTGTTGCAGTATTCCTTGACATGGAGAAGGCCTTCGACATCTTCGCTACCGAGAAGGATTTCAAAAGCCTTCGCTTCCTTCTTCGAAAAAGCGACCTTTCATAGTGAGAGTAGAGGACGCGCTATCAGAAGAGCGCCCAATTAGTGCAGGTGTACCCCAGAGGAGCTGTCTCTCGCCGGCTTGCTATGGTAGATATACCGACGACTTCCCTAAAACCTCTGAAGCAGAACGAGAGCTGCACAGGCCCCCCTTCACCCGGTACTCACAGCCCGCCTCCCGCTTAGTGTGAAAGTCAGGATTTTCAAATTGTACCTAAGACCACGCCTCACGTACGCCGCACCGGCTTGGTACCCGCTCGCTAGCACGTCTCAACTCCAGAGGTTACAGAGACTCTTTTATTTAAAGTTGACAGTTTTAAATGACAGAAATAAAACAAATTTTGACGACGTAAGTAGTGCGCTTTCTCAGGATCTTCAGTGGTTTACGGCAAATAATTTACTTCTTAATGCGAAAAAGACTAAGTGTTTAAAATTTATGATGCCAAATGTCAGAAACATAAGTACAAAATTATCCCTAAACGGAGAAGAAATAGAACTATTAGACTCAACAGTGTTTCTAGGTATTACATTAGACAATAGGCTGCAGTGGAACCCTCACATTTCAGTTCTTGCCGGAAAACTCAGTTCAGCTGCCTATGCAGTTAGGAAAGTTAGGCAGCTTACATATTTTGTCACTGCTCGCTTGGTCTACTTTAGCTATTTCCATTCCGTCATGTCTTATGGCATTTTGCTTAGGGGTAAGGCAGCTGAAATTGATACAGTCTTTATTTTGCAAAAGAGAGCAGTACGGTCAATTTATAAATTAGGATCTCGAATTTCTCTTAGGGAACTATTTAGGGAAATTGATATTTTAACTGTTCCTTGCCAATATATATTCGCTTGTATAATGTATGTAAAATTCCAGAACATGTGGTTAATTTACCCTCAAATAAATTTAAAATATATGTCAAAGATAGTTTAATGAAAAAAAGCTATTACAAAGTTGATGAATACATAAATGATAAAAATGCTTGGAAAAATTAGAACTTAATTGATTTGTATTGGGGCATTTGAAATATTTTTTTTTTTTTTAATTAAAACATTGTTTATTATGTTATTACCTAGTGTAAGGCTATATTGTATTTTTATATGATGTATAAAAGATTAACTAGTGAGTTAATTTGCTTCTCGGTAGTAAAGCATTACGAACCTTCCAATTTTCTCTTATATTTTGTTCCTTTACTACACACATTGTAAGTAGTACAATCGAAGTTTTATTGGAGTTGCTTGAGTGTGTCATGCTCTCTCAAAGTGTCTCTGCGGTGGTGGCGTGTGTGTCGGGTCGTTACGTTCCCTAAAACATGGTTGAGCGAAGCGATGGCTGATTCATGTGTCATACTCGTGAACGGGTGCCGCCTGTGGAGGCTGGTCTGCTCTTGCAAACTTCTTTGTATTCTTAGTATTTAGTCTTATTTTTTTGTTTTGTTTATTAATACTGTAAGACATTGATTATTTCTTAGTGATGAATACATAAACTGTCTTTTGTTTATATTAGATACTTTTTTATGTTGTGCTTGTGCTTTATATTTTATGTTTTTTTATGTTTGTAATGGAAAGTGTCCTTTTATGATAGGGAGGGCATTTTCCAATATTTTAATTGGACGCTGTAAGAGAAAGTGAGAAAAGAAATGCCCTTGCTGAGTTTCTTGCCGGTTCTTCTCAGTACAAGGTCTCCCGCCCTGTAGACTTACGAACCGATGGCGTAGTGACATTCATAAGTGCTCAATTATTGTAGCCTAAACTGAATAAATTATATTGAATTTGAATTTGAATGAATTTGAATTACTCACCTCAGGTTGGTACTATTGTTGTACCTATGTGGACCACGTCTGTCAGTCCTAATATCCTCTAAGGGGATATAAGAGAGCCCTAAATTATATCTGAGTAACTCAGAGAGGACGAGAGAAGAGAAGGGGTTAGATTTCGCCACTGGCTTTCTATGTGCTGGATGTGTATCCCAACTGTCAAAAATCTAAGTCCAAGAATATTCAATCATTACTATAGGCACACGGCACGCATGATGAAAGTTCCAGTTTAATGGTTTTTAAAAACACTCTTACATTTCACTCTATTGTTGTCAAAATACTGCTGTAGAAAAGTAACATAATCAAAAAGAAAAAT
Source organism: Apoda limacodes (assembly GCA_946406115.1). Classification (NCBI taxonomy): domain Eukaryota; kingdom Metazoa; phylum Arthropoda; class Insecta; order Lepidoptera; family Limacodidae; genus Apoda; species Apoda limacodes. Next base: position 27,972,894 of record OX291556.1, read on the forward strand.
ACGCGATAACCCAAACTATCGATACTCCAAAGTATCGATACATTTTTCCTGTCCCTAAAAACAAAAATCTGGCCCTAGATTACAAAAATATTATGACTTTCAATTTATTTTTTACGAATTTCCAAATTTCATAACTCAAAAAGTATTCATTTCCGTGAACTGAAATTTCTGATTTGAGGTCGAAGGGATCATATTTATCAAATTTTGAACTATTATAAAAGTTTGAACGAGCTACCACGAGGGCTTAGTTCTAAAGATGAGCCCTGCTATTCTGTTCGAAAGACTGTTGGAAGTTAGACCCATAGAAACTGGCCATATACGTTGTCTTTTAATATAATTTACGTTTTGATAATTTTGAGATACCTATAACTTTTCATACGCAACTTCTAAAAATATATAACGATTACACTTTTTTGTAAAAAGCTATTAAAACCACACATTACTAAGAGATACGCGAAGTCTTTATGTGCTACCCAAAATACGTAGAAGTCTGCCATTCTTCTTTGCACGATAATAAACCGAATACTTCAAATAGTAATATCCTACGGTGTTAAGGATGTGGCCGACAAGGGGTTGTAAGATCAAAATCTGAATTTTGCAATAAGAGTTGTTCAATCTAAACAGTCGGAGTTTAATAGTGGGACATTGACACGGGACAACTAATTGTATTGCTAGTCCTTTCCTATATAATATTCTAGTTGAGAGTAGTTTTCGATTTCAAGAAGTACATAAAAATATTAAATTAGCTAAAGGCTCAAAACAATCTAAAAACGTACTTGCCACGGAAGTTCCTGTTGTCGTAGAGGGACGCACCTCTGTCATCAAGTTAATGGTTCTCCCAGGTGATATCCCTAGTTCACTTCTCAGGCGTAGTTTTACAGAGGGTGCTATGGTAATGCTCAATACCCTTTTTGCAGGTTTCCCTTCGTAAAGACGAGGCCACAGGGCTGTTGAATGTAATCGCTGATAAAGTTTTGCGTTCTGTATATTCTACTGACGTTGAATGTAACCTTGATAGTGTGGATATGCCGACCAGATATATCAGCTCCTGATATAGTCCAAAATCAACTAGCTCCTGAAGTACGAAAGATTATTGAAGACATCAAGTCCGACGAGTCATTTAGGGGTTGATCAGCTGCTAATAGAAGTTATATTATTTCTGACAGCATCCTTTATAGGTTTAACCCAGAGTCAGATAATTTCGTTCTTACTGTCATACCTAACTCAAGCGGTTGGCAACAACCTTGATAGATGTTAAGGACGTGCATGAAATGGCGCAGGTGTTACAGAAACAGCATGCAGACGAAGGGCGCCGTCCACCGCCGGACCACAAGGTCACCTACCTTTTGTATTTAGTACTTTTGAAAACTGAAGGTGCCAATGACACTGGACCTGGGCAAACTCCAAAGTTTATTCCACGGCATGACGACCCGTATCGTATTCGCGAAGTAATAAGTGAAACGACTTACGAATTAGAACTGGTAAGTGACAAAGAGTTCGTAGGGAAGTATCACGTCTCTCATCTCGAACCCTTTGTTAGTCAAGTTGAGCCACCATTAAGACAAAAACGTAGACGCCGAAGGCCTCGTCAGGTTAGTCTTAACACGGGGTTGGTTACAATTATGTTCAGACTAAAGGGGGAGTATATAACGCTGGGTGCCATAAAAGCACTCTGCACGGATCCATAAATACGCAACGCTAACTCTTCTCTCTCTTATCCCTCACCCCCTACCGCGTAGCCATGGCAACGCAAGCCGATCGCATACGTGGCACCGCAAGCGACACCAGTGCGCGAGCGACGAGAGTTCGAAATACATGTGTATGCCTCGAAATGCGCTTCCTGTTCTGTGTTCTGTCCAACATCTGTCAAAAAGTCAGAAATTCTTCTTTGCGTAGTCTGTTAGCCCCTATAAAATTTGATCCATTATCGCTATATATGTGATCTGGCGCACCTCTTCTAGCTGCCATTCTCCTCAGGGCAGCTAAAATTGCTGAACTAGTCAGATTGGACACTAGCTTTAAATGTACGGATTTGGTTACCATACAGATGAAAACTGCTATGTACGCTACATTTTTACATATTTACATTGGTTGTTTTTACTCCTCGTCCTTTGTTGACCTTGATATCAATAAATCCTGTGTAATCTACCCCGCAGTAGTAAAATGGGAGAACAGGGTTCGTGCGACACTCGGGTAAATTTCTCATGAGTTGTTCTTGTTTAGTCGGAGTTTATTTACATCTACTTAATATTCAGTACTGTTGTCGAAGATTGGCTAAAGTAAGATGAGGCTCACCATGCTATATCAACTGATGAGCAACTTAGCTAAACCACTGTTCTAGGGTATTATTTTTAGGTTTTATTTCAGGATGTAAATTTGCGTTTTTTAATCTTTCACCCACTCTGAGAACGCCTTCTTCATTTTCCCCGTCGAGGTCATTGTCTATTTCCCAGTGAATAGAATCAATGGCAGACCATCTATTTTCCAACGTCTTCAGGACATCTTTGAATTACCATTTGTCGGAAATGGACTATTATTCAACACTTTTGACTGTTCTCAAGAATGCTTTAAAGTTAAATTGTTGCTTTCGTAGCATTTCATCCAATTTACTACTGGTTCCTTGACTCAAAACTAATGTTTAATGCATATTTACTGACTCACTTCTGGCTGTTACTTCACATTCCTTACCCGTACTTAACTGATCGGAATCAGAAACTTCGTCTTGTATGCCTAGCGATAAATTTTCTAGTTTGGCTAGTAATTCTTGGTATTGACCATCTCTACTTTCTTCTATAGCAAGACGGTCATGATTATACTGGTAATCAGCCCAAAGTTGTTCCAATGTCTCTAAACGTGTTTTGAAATAATCTACATTTCCTTTTAGCACTTCCTTTATTTAAATTGGTGGCTATTTTCACTATCTTTTCGAGCGGCATCAGTTCAGTAACTTTGATATACGAGCTCGTCATAAGGGTGTTCGATTGCATTACACCGAACACTCCTCGCCTCCGTAGACGCTCGCCCATGCCATACCTATACTTATACCAAAAGACGTTCTGTTCCTGCTTACTTATAATTTTTCCAACTTTTGAGTAAAATACAAGTGATGGACTGTGTCGTTTCAATTGAGAACGTACCAATCCCCTTATATTTATATTATTGTATGACTAGAAGTATTTTGACTGTCTTTTATGACCTTTTGTTTCAATAGTTAAATAATAAAAATAGGACCATAATGTTTGATAAGTAAGTATTTTAATATTTACCTTTTAAAATAGTGCCTCGACTCCATGTTTGTCTACTAAACTAATCTCGTCTCATTTTTGATTCCATAAAACACTTTTATATTATGTAAATGTCAGTATCTGACCGAACTTCAATTGGTACAAACGCTGCACCGGTGCAGGGGGTGTAACTTTCATAAAAGCCAATGGTAACAGCTGGACTGATATTGCAAAAAAGGCTAATGCCAATGCTAATATATCGGAAGGAGAAAGATTAATACCAAGCAAAATAATAAAATTTTATTCAATAATTTTTCAAAAAAAGTTCGAAACTAAAGGCTTTTCTGATTTTGTGTTATAATATATATTTCTTATATTGTTTGAGGCTTTTAGTGTTTTAATTTATAAAATAATATTTAACTGTTTTGATCATCGATTTAAACTGATATTGTTTTTTACCTCTGGCAATAACAATAAAAACAAAAAACATAATAGAAAAGAAAACAAAACAAATATGTACCATTTTATCTTGTTTTCTTAAAATCGGTGATGTAATTGTTTCAAAATATGTGATTATGTTTTCCGTGGAACTTATTTAAACCTGACTCAAAATCTTTATGCAAATATTGTAAACATATCCTCACTTTACTTTTTTTAATATTAACTTTTTTTGGTAATTTAATCGTAAATCATTAAAATACTTACATGATTACCTTTATTGTCACATTCTTTAACTGGTTTTCAAATCACGACACTGATTAAACCTAAAATCTACAAAATTTCAAATTTACAATGACAAATATTATACGTATTTATGTATATGTTGCATAGACTAACAAAGCGAAAGGTCATTTTTGTTTACACGAATTGCAAACAGATTCTGAGTCCGGTTTACAGTTTTCAGTTAACATTTCTTTGAGGCATTGTGATATATTAACTTGCGTAGTTCCTAATGAGAATGCAGAGTGAAATTCTAGAGAACGTGACTTATATTGAAATTTTTAATTTAAATTATTATTCCTAAGTGTTTTATAGTTGTAAGATAGTGGACACGCTTTATAAAAACGTATATGTATCTAACAGTATCTTAATATAACAAAAATATTAAAAAATGTGTTGTTATCTGAAGTTTCCTTTTCGTAAGAAGGGTAAAAAGTTGAGTTCTGCTTCAGTCTACAGTTGAATTTATAACAATTAGATGGTTCAACTTTAGTCAGAAGTAAGAACTAATAAAAATAATTTTATGATAGCAGAGTACATTTGAAATCCCGACATTTGATTAGTTTGTATGGACTAACAATGGAACGCCAGTGTCGCTCTTGTTTGCATCTTTATCGTATGTACTTCACATTCTTCCCATTCTTATGGGTACATGTGTTCTGTGCACCGGTGAAACTCCGAATACTGATGTGTCTTCGAAGACCTACTGACTAGTACGACCTATGTGACTATTTAGTTTTATATCCCCCGAGACCCACCAAGAACTTAAATGTACGAAAGAAAACAATTACAAATTAGCATAAATCTACCCTTTCAATTAGAACAGAAAGTTTTATTTTTTTGAGCGAGCGCTCGAGCGATACGAACTTACATGTGTAATAATAAAGAAGTTTCTTCAGAGGGCAAAGGGCGCGAGTGATGCCCCTGGTGTTACAAGCGCCCATACGCAACGGTGACCGCTTACCATTAGGCGGACCGTGTGCTTTTTTGCAACCTTAGTGTTATAAAAAAAAGTTCGCTATTTTAAAATTTTGTTGTGTTAGTTTCCAGGCAATCACAGTAACATAAGTTACATAAACGGTGAACGAATTAATTCATTTCATATTTTATTTATTTAAAATGCAGATATAATGTTAAAAAACAACATATAACTCAAATTCTTATAATATAAACTTAATATTAACTATTGCTACAAAACAATGTTAACTACCGAAACAATCAAAAATGTTGACTGTCAATACTGATGTTAGTGACTATCTATCTTAATCACTCTTTTTTTTTATTTCGAGGAAGCAATGTTTTTTTTTTTTTTTTTATACCACTAAGGTGGCAAACAAGCTTACGGCCCGCCTGATGGTAAGCGGTCACCGTAGCCTATGGACGCTTGCAACACCAGGGGTATCACTTGCGCGTTGCCGACCCTTCAGAAATCTAATAACTTCTTTCTTGAAGAACTCCATACTGTAGTCCTTGCAGAAAACCTTGGCAGGGAGCTCATTCCACAACTTAAGCGTTCGCGGGAGGAAGTTTCTCTGAAACCGCACTGTACGCGACCATTTAGGTTCTAAAGTGTGAGAATGAATTCCCTGCCGATGGCGAGCGGTGCGATGGTAGAAAGTAGCCGTGGGCATCATTTCGAACAATTCCTCAGAACACAACCCATTGTACAAGCGGTAGAACACACACAGTGAGGCAAAGTCTCTCCTCAGACTTAAGGGCTCGATACCGCAAGTGAGTTTGGGATCGTCGACAATTCTCACAGCCCGTCGTTGAACCGAGTCAAAAGGGTCAAGCTGGTATCCGGGTGCACCTGCCCAGAGATGGCAGCAGTACTCCATATGGGGCCGAACTTGCGACTTGTAAAGTAACAACCTTTGCCCCGACGTGAAGTACTGCTTCGCTCTGTTGAGTACACCAAGTTTTTTGGACGCCAGCTTTACCTTATCTTGTAAATGATCTCGGAACTGAACATCGCTGGAGATGTCGACACTAAGGATCCCAATGCTCTTGGAGATGGAGAGGGGAGTGTTCTGGAATTGTGGGACCACAGTGAATGGAGTTTTCTTAGCGGTGAACGCGCACACTTGTGTCTTTGTAGGGTTGAATCGGACCAAGTTTACCCGTCCCCAGTCAGAGACCTGGGACAGTGTGGTCTCGATTTGAGACACAAGTTCTCCGCGGTTTTCCTCCACAACGGAACGAGGGATGTTTGCACGACCCGTGTAAAAAGTGTCTCCAGTACTGTCATCTGCATAGCAATGTATGTTGTTGATGTCCAACATGTCATTAATATGCAGTAGAAACAGCGTAGGAGACAGCACAGATCCTTGCGGGACACCAGCATTAATTATCAATAGTGCTATCAACATAAATTCAATTGTATTTAATAATTTTCATTATTGCTCATTTTACCTGAGTTACATTGTCTTGAAGTATAAAATTACTAGAATGTGTCAACTTCTCCCTCATTTATACAAAAACCGTCGATCGTTAGGTGTAATACTGTGATAGCAGTCGTTAAGGTTGAAAACTCTGAGATCCAGTGGCCACTAGGTCGACAACGACCGCCAACCCCCACTAAGCCAGCAAGGTAGACTATGGCCTAGAGAATTCTCTTTCTTCAAATAATAAAGTAGTTACTTTAATTTATCAGTACATTAATTTATTTTAGAAATAAAACATATCCTATTTTATTTAAATGAAACCAATAAAACTGCCACTTTAAAATTTTTGAAGCGTTTAATTATTTAAAACAATCAAATAGTATTTCATAGAGTATTTATCACCTACGACAGGTTACTACAGAATAGTCGACAGGTTCTTCTATAGTTTAGAAATATAATTCTTTTACATTATGTAAATAAGTATGTACTACCAATAGTTTTTTTCTGAAATTAAATATAGTTTTATTTTAATTCAGCAATTAAAATTGTAAATTAGTCAATGAAAAAATATTGAATTGTAAAAAGCATTTCGCACCTTTAAGGGTAAGCGCTGCAGATTATTGTCATACAAAATAATTTTTGCCACAATCTCCGTTGTCGCTCTTGCGGTCGTCCTTTCGCTAGTTAGCAACCCAAGCCGAGGCGCCTCTCGCGGGGAGCTCATGAGCTGAGACTCTATATGGGCGCTATATGGGCTGAGACTCTGTCAGAGTCTCGCCCCAAAAGCCCGGTGGAGGAGAAATGGCTGCATCAGCCAACTGCAGTCCGTTCAGAAAAAAAAAACGAAATTCCCAAAGTTTTAATTTACATTTTGATTTCAAAAAAAGAAGAAAAATTAAGGTCTTGCAGTATTTGGGTTCATGAGATCTGATCAGCCATAATTTTTTAATATTTATGCAAAGGTGCCGAAATTTCTTGTATTGAGCAACTTAAATTCGGCAAGCATCTTAAAAAAAATGATCTATTGGCTATGTATCTACAAAGACACAAGTCTGCCCCATTCACTGAGGTCCCACAATTCCAGAACATACCCCTCACCATCTCCAAGAGCATTGGGATGCTTGGTGTTGACATCATCCGAGATCACTGCTGACGATGCTGACGTCCAAAAAACTTAGCGTACTCAACAGAGCGAAGCAGTTCTTTACCTGAGGGCAAAGGCTGCTGCTTTACAAGTCGCAAGTTCGGCCCCACATGGAGTACTGCTGCCATATCTGGGCGGGTGCACTCGGATACGAGTTTGGCCTTTTTGACTCGGTTCTGTGACGGGCTGTAAGAATCCCAAACTCACTTGCCGTATCGAACCCTTAAGAGAGAGGAGAGACTTTGCTTCCCTGTGTGTGTTGAACAGCTTGTAAAATGGGACGTGTTTTGGGGAATTATTTTAAATGATGTTCACGGCTACTTTTACCATCGCACCGCTCACCATCGGCAGAGAATTCATCCTCACACCTTAGAACTTTAATGGTCACGTACAGTGTGGTTTCAGAGAAACTTCTATCCGCAAACGTCTAGGTTGTAGAATAAGCTCCCTTCCATGGTTTCCTGAAGTTATTAGATATTTGAAGGGTCCGCAACGCGCGAGTGTTGTTCCAGGTGTTGCAAGCGTCCATAGGCTGCAGCGACCGCTTACCATCAGGCGGACCGCAAGCTTGTTTGACACTTTAGTAGTATGGAAAAAAATGTATTTTCATTCACTAGAAATATGCGTAGATAAAGAGTAAAGGTAGATAATAAACACTGATTTCTTGGAGTGCAAGTGTTCTCTACCGTTCAGTACATTGCAATTTCCTTGTACAAGCGGACGCATTTTGATTATGACCATATTGCATACGGCAGCTCACAATCATAAATTTCGGCTAAGTCAAAGCTTCAGCCAAGTCATAGCTTCGGCCAATTTTAGCTGAAACCGAAACTGCGGCTGAAACCATCATTTGTAGCTAAAACTGAAATGGAAACTTTCAGACTAAAACGTATCAATTAAGTACGCGTCATAAAACATCTTTATTTACATTATTATTACAGGTTTAAAATAGTATACGGTGCCGGTGAATCCCGTGAGCACCGGTACCGAGCTAACTCAGCACCTGAATCCGGAGCTGTTTCTGCATGCCCTCTACACGCCACGTAAATCCGCCCTTGCATGGATTCTAATAAAACTTTATAGGTAGATGTCTTGTGTGAACCGCCTCATACAGTTTTGTAGTGAAATTAAAAAAAAAGCGTGTTCAAACAATTTTTAAAACTAAATAACCATGAAATCAATAACTAATTAATAAGTAAAAATAATAATTAACTTCAATTAATTCTAATAAATTAATTAATTAAACCTTAGTAAATAAATTAAGGGTTAAATAGATTTAAACAAGTTTGCCATTTTGCTACAAAATCCTGAAAACCAAACATATCATAGCATTTTTTTTTACACATAATATCGTTAGTATGAGAACATTTCACCATCCATTAACTAAACTATTACACATAATATCGTTAGTGTGAGAACGCTTTACTATTTATTTTCAGTTTTGAGCACTAATATTATGATATCTCGCCAGTGTGTGGTTATTGTGTCGTATCGTTTTTTTTTACAACACAGAGAAGTACACAACAGGGGTGGATGGTGCGTCATTGTGCAGTTTTCATTTCCATATTGTTTTGTGTAGTGTCGGGCGAGCGATCGGCCAGGTGTTCGGCCTCCCGAATGGTGTCGGGCAGCCTCGTGTTCAGCGTCTCCGGTGTGGTCAGCATGAGTGCGCCGGCCACCAGCGCTGCAGCCCCGAACAACACAGACGGCAGCCACTCGACGTATATCGCCTACACACACAAAACCATAATACTACCGCCGCCTACTATAGCCGATCTTTCTTTTAAATTGAAACAATACTTGATCAATTTATTTTAAAAATAACTGGATTCTGTGGCTAAAGATCGACATCTACGAAAAGTAAACTTTGATTCTTATAATTTATTTTCTTAATTTTTTTAATTCCATGCTTTTTTTACTATGTGTTTGCCTAACTTATCTATTTTTGCCCGACTATGCCAGAAGGAGGGTTATGTTTAAAACACACATAAAATCTTTGGCACTCTCTGTAACCTAAACGGCTTGTTGGATTTTAGCTTGCGAGGCGTCGTTAGATTCGTATCAATTGTTAGTGACACTGGGTACTTAAAATTCTTAAAAATCAAAATCACATAGATATGTAACCCAAACAAACTACATAGAGATGTGACCGAACCCAAACAAACTACATAGAGATGTGACCGAGCCCAAACAAACTACATAGAGATGTGACCGAGCCCAAACAAACTACACAGAGATGTGACCGAACTCAAACAAACTAAATAGAGATGTTACCGAACCCAAACAAACTACATAGAGATGTGACCAAACCCAAACAAACTACATAGATAAGTGAAAAACAAACTACATAGAGGTGTGACCGCACCCAAACAAACTACACAGAGATGTGACCGAACTCAAACAAACTAAATAGAAATGTTACCGAATCCAAACTACATAGAGATGTGATTTTTATTTTATATTTTCACGTAACGTACGTACGCTTAAAGATGTAAAGAAAAATAAATTAATAATTTAAGATTATATAATTAAAATTTAAGAGCACTTTTGAATCGTATTAAAATTTTATCAAATTTAATAAGTAGTTCATTGTGTATTAAGGTAGTAAGGAGAAAATAACTAACGATCTATTCATTTTTATCAAAAATAATTCCTAACAAATAATATATAATATTTTTACATTATGTGCATATTACTGCCATCTTGTATAATCATTACTGAACTAGTAGTTTAGGCAGTAGCCGATGGGAGGCGCCGACACCAAAATTCTAACCAAGGATTTTAAATGCTTCTACGCTATATCTTCTTTTTGTATCGGGTTAGTCTTCAATATATATATCTGGTCTCTTAGGTTAAGAAATCGGCCTACTGATGATGATTTAAATATGATTGATTACACCTATTAGAAGTTATTGGGTTCCTCAAGGGTCGGCAACGCGCGAGTGATACCCACCAGGGGTACAAGTTACAAGCGTCCATAGACTGCGGTGACCGCTTACCATCAGGCGAACCGTATGGCTGTTTGCCACCTAAGTGGTATAAAAAAAACCTATATTGGCAAGACCATTTTGTTACCTACTTGCTTTGGCCTTCATTGAAACACCTACAGTAGCTAGTTTAGTGCGCGGCAAAAGGCGGCAAACACAAATACACAAAAATACACAAAACACTCTAAGTACCTTAGCTGACTATGACTATATTATATTGATCGGAGATTTTAACATCAATTGTTTACATGAGTCCAGCCTTAATTATAAGAAACTACGGAATTTCTTAAATGTATTTCAGCTGACGCAGCACGTTCGCCAACCAACCCATTTTACTGCAAACAGTGAAACATTAATAGATATAATATGTACTGATGCTCCAGTAAAAGACATTTACATTGATCACATCCATGAGCTGAGTAACCATGCCTTTATTATCTGTACTTTAAATATAAAGAAAAATAAATTTGTTCCTAAAATCATAACTTATCGACCTATAAAAGATATTACTGTGGAAGACTTCAAAAGGGACTTAAATCGAATAAAATGGGATGAAATTAAACATCTTAATAACGTGAATGATATGGTTGCCACATTCAATAAATACGTCTTAACATTATTTGATAAGCATGCGCCACTGAAATCTGTTTGCATTAAAGCCAAAATGTATCCATGGATTACACCAACCATAAAATTAATGATGAGATTAAGAGATGCAGCGTACCGCAGACAGCGAAAAACTAAATTAAATACACACAAGGAATATTACAAGGCACAAACGTACTGTTAACTCTGCGATATTTAATGAAAAGCGTGCTTACTTTAACCAAAATATTAATGAAAACATCAAAAACTCATCTAAAATGTGGAAAAACCTAAAAAAGACAGTAAATTTCAAAAATAAAGATGTTGAGTTACCAGTGCACTTAAAAGATCCAGAAATCATAAATTCACAATTTCTTGCATTACCCACTGAAAAAGATATAAGCATTTCTGACTTAACTTTCTTTGAATTCCGTCGATATAATACGCAAAAATTTCTGTTGGAGCCTGTCAGTGAATCTGTGATTGCAAAAATTATACTTGGTTTTAAATCTAATGCTAAGGGATCAGACAATATCTCTTTAGATATGATTTACATGACAGTACCGCAAACCTGGTTAATTTCTCAATAAAAACCAATACTTTTCCGGATCTTTGGAAAATTGGACTAGTTAAACCAATCCCAAAAAAGGATAATGCTGTTGAAATTAAAGACCTTAGACATATTACTATTCCCTCTTGTATGTCAAAAATTTTAGAGAAAGTTGTTAGTATTTAACTCACTAAGTACGTTGAATCAAATAATATAATACCAGTAAAACAATCAGGTTTTAGACAGGGCTATAGCACAACTACTGCCTTGATAGACGTAGTAGATTATATACTTTCAGCTCAGGATATCGGAAATGGTTCTATTTTGGCTTTACTAGATTTTTCCAGAGCATTTGATTGCATAAATAGAACTTTATTGTTGTCAAAGCTTTCTTTTTTTGGAATGGAGGCGTCAACAATTAAATAGTTCCATAGCTATTTGAGTGATAGATTTCAGTTTGTCGAGCTTTGTGGATCAGATGGATCAATTGAGAGGTCAACATTACGTTCAGTGCAAAGAGGAGTTCCCCAGGGATCTATTCTTGGGCCTCTTTTATTTATAATTTATAGTGCCGATATCACAAAATGTATAACTAACAGTAAATTTCACATGTATGCCGATGAAATACAGTTATACATTTCTTTCAAAGCACAAGACACTGAAACAGCTGTCAGCAAGCTTAATGATGATCTGATCCGTATTGTCAAATGGTCCTCGTCCAATTCATTAGTGCTTAATCCCGAAAAGTCAAAGTACTTGATTTGCGGGTCTAAAGCACAAGTACAAAACATTAAAAAACACAAATTTGCCATAAATATCACAAATATACCAATAGAAAAAGTAAGTGAAGCTCGTAATTTGGGCATTTTAATAGATAGTAACCTAAGATTTGAAGATCACATTAGTGAAACTACAAGGAATTGTTTTTATAGGTTGAAAGTTTTATACAGATTGAGGAGCTTTTTAAGTGTAGAACTTCGTGTTCGGTTGTGCGAGGCAATCGTTTTGTCTAAATTTAATTATGCAGACGCAGTTTATGGGGAACGCCTTCTTGCACGTTCGAATAGAATGGTTCAACGTGTACAAAATGCTTGTGCTCGTTTTTGCTTAGATATTCCATTTCGTTCGCATGTCACACCTTACCTAAATCAGTCGAGGATATTAAAGATGAATGCTCGTAGACAGCTTCATCTAGCTGCTTTAATCTTTGGCTTAACGAAATCACAAAAGCCCTCGTACTTAAACGAGAAACTGAAGTGGTCACGCGATCGACATGGTTATCCGACTAGAGCTTCCTCCTATCTTATTCAATGTCCTCGTACTCACACAGCTGCAGTTCGAGGTAGTTTTAAGTTTGCGGCTTCTAGGTGCTGGAACGACTTACCACCGCCATTTCACAATATATAAAGTCTAAGCAAGTTTAAAAAGAAACTTACAGACTATTTATTTAATTTACAAAAGGAAAAGTAACCTGTATTATACGGAATCCAAAATAAATATATATATTATATAATATAAATATATATATATATATATGTATTGTTTAATTGTTTTTGTATTCTTTATAAGTATATTATTATTATTATTATTATATATTTTTATAATATATACTAGGTAGTAAGTACAGATATTATGAAATAATATTTATATCGTATTTTCTCTATATCAATCAATGTAATCCATATTTAAGTTAAATTAATTTCATTAGTACATTGATATTTAGTGTTAAGATACCTATTACGAATCACCTGTTGCGTTTTTGTGTTCTTCCGTGCATTACTAACCAGTTACCCTGAAAACCAGCGCTGTGATTTCTCACAGCATATGCTGAGCGGAAACCGATTTGCGGAACACTAAGGTATACTAGTTTTATATTATGTGTTCGTATTTTGTTAATAAGGTGTTGTTTTGTGACTCAAATAAATTTTATTCTATTATATTCTATTCTATATGCTTATTTTTTAATTCCTGTACGCAACTGCATAAAATTCATTGGCATTTAAATAATTTAAATAAATAAAATTGTCATCATTTCATAACAGTAGCATAAATAGCTATATTATAAAATAAATATTCTATACTTATTACGTTAAACACTTAAAACTTACACTATTGGATTTAATACATTAATGGAAATGGAAATAATGTATTCCATATGCAAACTGCGAGCCAAAACTCTATGTAAAATTCTTACACGCGCGGCGGGTCTTAGATACTGTGACGTCATCCGAGGGACGGTCATCCGTTTCGCCCGTTTTGCGGGTCAGGCATTTTACCAAAAACTTTGATTGTCTATATCTCAGCTTTTGATTTTTTTTGATAATTTAAAAAAGTTTTATTAACATAAGAATACTGTCAACGCAATTACTGTCAATTAAATTGGTACTTCTAAACTTAGTAAAATAGTCTTAATTTACTGATTAGACAAAAACTATTCTTTTAAATGATTTTGCATTGGAATAAAGCAGTAATCGGTCACTTATCGAATTTAAAGCCAATCGATGAAACTTCACCCAACCCTAAAAGCCCAGTCGGAAGTGGTCACAAGCAAAGACTAAAATATATACTAGGAAATAGACGGCTCTCTCTGTGACATTAATTTTCCCATAGACAGTAGCGTCTACTAGATATGAATAATGAAGTTACTGTAACACACACTGTATTTAAACATGGCTACATGCCAAAGTTTACCCTCTGACCTTTGAACCATTTTGACGTGACAACGTCTTATAAATTGGTTTGCCGGGTGACACTTCAAGAAACTGCGTTACGCTTCGCTCACGTTATGCGCTCACAATGAGAGCGAGTGAGAGGCACGCGGCATGGTTAGCCCGCCTAAGAGCGAGAGAGACAGACATAAAAAGTGAAAGGCACAAGTTGTCACGATTCCGGACGGTTGTCCGACACTAACCTTTGAACCATTTTTAACTTTAATAGGTTCTCAGACCAAGCGATAAACTAAAGCATGCCGCCGTGTGTACTAGGTAGTACATACATCTTCCATAAACCACATTCAGTGAAACATAACAACATTTGTCAATTGCTTTGATTAGAATACTATTACATTAATCTTGAATTGCAATAAAACACTTTCAATTTAACAGTACACTACAATCCAAAACGTACACAAATAAAAGTGTAGAATCACAAACACAGTCACAGTTTTATCGGGAAAAACTTCAGATGGAATTATATTAATAAAATTTCAATAAAAGTAAATGTCGTTGTTTGTTTAGGAAGTCAATGTCATAGTTCTTATCCTTTATCATTGTTTAGGAAATGAGTACTAAACGATTACCACTAAAGTATAATGAAAACTATCTGTAATAAAATAAGATGCAAATTAAAGTAAAATAGAATAATTAACACAGTGAAGCTAACTGTCATATCAATATAAAGAGTAAATCGGACCGCGCTTTATTTCTTGCACAAAAACACCAGTGACCTCTATTAATATTAATACGATTTAGTATGCGTGAAAATTTGTCTCGTTGTTTAATTTACCAAATATACGTCAGGTTTTTTTTTATGTTTAAAAATTTTCTTCGAAGAGATCATAGCATGGTCACAAGATCTTTCGAGAAAAGAACCTAGTTCTTTAATAAATTGGTAATTTCTTTCGAGGAGTAAGAAAAGGCGGAAGTACAAGAGGCTATAAATACCAGCCCGCGCTGGGGACAGACCTTTTTCTGCTGCGAGAGTCTGCTATAGTGAAAACTTATCTACTGATATCTGTGAAGTGTTTGAGTGCAGTGACCCAAAACCTAACTTCTACTGCTATTATCAAACTTCCTTTTTTCTCTCTAGAAACATCGAAAGAGATTTTATTCTTTATTTTTATTTATCACGTAGCTAGTTGTGCCGGAGAAGGAGACCGGAGTGGAACCGGCTACTACAACAGAAGGGGATCAGGGACTCTTCCGCCCGCCGTGCCAGCAACCGTATTATCTGTGCCATGCTTCGGCAGTTCTAGTACCGCACCTTTTGTCCTCTAAGCTGTCTGTGCAGTGAATCCTCATTCTAGTCTAAGTAACTTTTTTAAAAAATGGCCAAAAGAAATAAAAGGAAAAGAGTTCTTACAGCGGCTACTCCATCCACATATAATGTGGATTTTTGCAACATAAGGGGTATTAACGCAAATCTTAACGCAGTCCACCACCATCTCGAGACTGCGCAGCCGACCATTCTTTTTCTAACGGAGACGCAGATATCCTGCCCGGCGGACACATCATACCTTCACTATCCCGGCTACAAACTCGAGCACAATTTTATGAGTCTCTGACCTATGGATTCTCACAGCTGGTACTTTCTCCAACGAGAATACCAGACATAGAGGACCATAAGAGTTCCTTACTGGATCTCCTGCTGACAACACGTCCATCTGGGCCAACTAACTGGCGTCGTGTGTGGCACTATAAGTCGGCAGACTGGGATGGATTGCGAGAATTTTATGCATCGTACCCGTGGAGGCAGCTCTACTTTAGGTTAAATGATCCTGACTTCTGCGCAGCCGCAGTCACTGAGACAATCCTCGCTGGTATGGAATATTTCATTCCTAACCTGCGAGTAGCTGCCGGCGTCAAAACACCACCGTGGTTTCATAGGTCTTGCAGTGAAGCCAAAATTTTTAAGCAAACTGCGTATGAGGCTTGGCCGCGGCTCGTAAAAATAAGCATCCAAATATTTCTGAGTTAAAACGCAAATTAAATGCTGCCTCGAGGTTCAGTAAGAAAGCAACTGCCAGAGCAAAATTCCAATTCATCGGCAAAATAGGTGGGCGACTTGCAAGTTATCCCACTGGGAGTCGTGTTTTCTGGTCGCTTGCTAAAGCTGCCGAGGGGAACTTCTACCAGTCGTCGTTACCACCACTGCGAAAGACCGATGGTGACTTGGCCCATAGTGCAAAAGAAAAAGCCGATCTATTGGGCTGTCACTTTGCTTCTAACTCGAATATGAACGACGAAAGCGCTGTACCACCTACATTACCGTGGTGCGGTAAGACCATGCCGGAAATCTTTAAAACACACCGATAGGTACGGCGGGTGTTGCTTTCCCTAGACGTTCATAAGTCGAGTGGGCCAGACAGTATACCAGCAGTGGTGCTTAAGCAGTGTGCTCCTGAGTTATGTCCTGTACTCACGCGCCTCTTCGCGCTTTCCTACCACACTAGGAAATTTCCGCCTTCTTGTAAGAATGTGCACCCGGTGCCCAAAAAGGGCGATAGATCAGATCCATCGAATTACAGGCCTATCGCTATTACCTCTCTCCTCCACAAGGCGATGGAGCGTGTGATCAACACACAGCTTTTGAGATACCTAGAAAAACACGACCTGATCAGCGACCGTCAATATGGCTTTCGCCACGGTCGCTCGACTGGTGACCTTCTAGTGTATCTCACACACCGATGGGCACTAGCCATTAAGGGTCAGGGGGAGGCATTGGCATGTAGCCTGGACAAAGCGAAGGCGTTCGATCGGGTCTGGCATCGGGGTCTTCTATCGAAGTTGCCATCTTACGGAGTGCCCGAGGGTTAGTGCAAATGGGTGGCTAGCTTTTTGTCCGGCAGACGCGAACGAACCGTAGTTGACGGTAGTTGCTCTGATAGCATGGACATTAATGCTGGTGTCCCGCATGGCTCTGTGCTGTCTCCTACGCTGTTTCTACTGCACATCAATAATATGTTGGACATCAACAATATACATTGCTATGCAGATGACAGTACCGGAGACGGTTATTACAATCCCTCGTTCCGTTGTCGAGGAAAAACGTGAAGAACTTGGGTCTTAAATCGAGAACAGTCTGTCCAAGGTCTCAAACTGGGGACGGGAAAACTTGGTCCGATTCAACCCTACAAAGACCCAAGTCTGCGCGTTCACCGCTAAGAAAACCCCATTCAGTGTGGTCCCACAATTCCAGAACACTTCCCTATCTATCTCCAAGAGCATTGAGATCCTTGGTGTTGACATCTCCAGCGAGGTTCAGTTCCGAGATCATTTGCTAGACAAGGTAAAGCTGGCGTCCAAAATACTAGGTGTACTCAACAGAGCGAAGCAGTACTTCACGTCGGGGCAAAGGTTGCTGCCTTACAAGTCGCAAGTCCGGCCCCATATGGAGTACTGCTGCCATCTTTGAGCGGGTTCACCCGGATACCAGCTTGGCCCTTTTGACTCGGTTCAACGACGGGCTGTGAGAATTGTCGACGATCCCAAACTCACTTGCGGTATCGAGCCCTTAAGCCTGAGGAGAGACTTTGCCTCCTACTTTCTACCATCGCACCGCTCGCCATCGGCAGGGAATTCATTCTCACACTTTAGAAACTTCCTCCCACGAACGCTTGGGTTGTGGAATGAGCTCCCTGCCAAGGTTTTTTCCAAGGACAACAGTATGGAGTTCTTCAAGAAAGAAGTTATTAGATTTCTGAAGGGTCGGCAACGCGCGGGTGATACCCCTGGTGTTGCAAGAGTCCATAGGCTACGGTGACCGCTTAAGACGGACCGTAAGCTTTTTTGCCTCTTTAGTGGTATAAAAAAAAAACCCCATTCCTGCAACATAATCTTATTTTTTTCTAACCTAACCCATACATTTTGTCCTAGACAAGGAGCACATACGTTCTATCTCACCACCTACAAATCAAAACTCTGATTGATCTTACCTTCTATGTTATTTTCTCCACCTTACTCTCTCTCACTCACCTAAAAGATCAACTCTTCTGCAAGACTACCTACTCTGCTTTCACGCGATACACCTAAACCACCTAGGCAACAAGGAGGATACGAACCTGGACGCACGCAGGGACACCAACGCCGGAGCAGGAGGACTCTCTTATTTAGCTACTTTTTGATACTGGCCGTCTGCTAGTATCTGGCGCCCACGCTTAAAATATATATATATATATATATATATATATATATATATATATATATATATATATATATATATATATATATCGCACATCTAGTTCTATAAAGTCATAAATGTCGAAAAATCCAAAATTGAGTTGTCAATGCCAGAACTTTCACTTTATGTAAATGCATCGAGTGTTTAAAGGTCTTTTTTTAATTCAACAACTGAGCGTTAGAGAGCACCAATGTCATTATAGCATTCGTGCAAAAAGTTACGCGCCTTGGGTGCAAAGACATCCTATTGGTCAGTTATGCACGAACCCCTGCGGTGAGCAGTTGTTCCCAGAGGCTACATCGTCGTTCAGGTATTTATGACTTCAAAATTTTATATTCCTAAAGTATAAAAGACGTAAATATACATTTGTGTCATTATAACACGCAAGCAACTGACAATTTAAAAAGCAACAATGCCCTTTTTTTATATTGTGTCTTTTTAGTCGCAGAGCTAGTCTCAGTTTTTTATTCAATAACAACCTAATTGTAATTTATGCTATTTCAGTACTAGAATATTCCCAAAGTATAAAAAAAGGAAGGACTGGATTGTATTGAGAGGCATTATCGCACTAGATTTATAGTTTTTGTAGTAATTCTGTCAATTTTTGGTCCCGTAAGTACAATTTATTTACCTACTTGACATTATAAAATTAACCTACAACTTTATTTTTAGTTAGTTACGTTGTAATTACGTCATTAAATTATCCTAAAAAAATGCATAACTGTCATTCAAGTATTTTCTATAACCATAATAATAATTAACCTACTACGCCTAACGAATATTATGTTTTAATTGGCTTCCTATTTAATTTTGATAAAAATTTAAAATTATGTAAACTTTTACAACGAAAACATTATAATTTTACAGAAAAATGATAAGTAATCACAATAGAAATTTAGTTGAAAGGGCCATTAAAGGCCGGGTTCCTGTTCCTTCGGCAAATAGAAAAAATTTAAACATCCAGACAGAGAAAAATAATAATTCACATCCACCTTCATTATCTCTCGACGGTGATAAAAAGTGTATTGAAGATATTGCACCGGTTAATAGTATTGAACATGAATTTTTTGACTCCGTAGCTGTGTTTTAGTAAACCTTTGATTTTGTGAGATAAATTCTTTAAGTAAAAGCTAACCGGTAGTGTCTTGACAATATATTTGAAATTCAACCTAAAAATAATATCACATACCTACTATACCTACACAAAATACTTATAAAAAGAGACAAATAATATTATAATACATATAACCATACATATATATGTACATAAATAAACAAATTTATTATAAATAGTTTCATCAATATGAAAAATCACTACATAATTTTTTAAATATCTAAATATAAAAAGGAAATGCTCTAATTTTAAATCATTTCAGGTATTAAAAGTTGTTGGCGAATACGTATACCTGGGACAAACTGTTCGATTAAGTAGGTCCAATTTCGAGAAAGAGGTTAATCGCCGAATCCAACTCGGTTGGGCAGCTTTCGGAAAACTGCGTACTATTCTCCTCCTTAATACCCCAGTGCTTAAAGACAAAAGTCTTCAACCAATGTGTGTTGCCAGTGATGACTTACGGCACTGAGATGTGGCCGCTAACTATGGGCCTTTTACGAAAGCTCAAGGTCGCTCAGCGGGCGATGGAAAGAGCTATGCTCGGAGTTTCCCTACGTGATTGAGTCAGGAATGAGGAAATCCGTAGGAGAACTTAAGTCGCCGACATAGCTCACCGAATCGCAAAGCTGAAGTGGCAATGAGCAGGGCACATAGCTCGAAGAACCGATGGCCGATGGGGAAAGAAGGTTCTCGAGCCCCCCGCTAGATGGACAGATGATCTTGTAAAGGCAGCGGGGAGCCGTTGGTTACAGGCGGCACAGAGTCGCGCGCTGTGAAGAAAGTTAGGTGAGGCCTATGTCCAGCAGTGGACGTCAATGGGCTGATATGATGATGATGATGACTCCAATTTATTGTGGACATGACGAATCTATGTATATTCTGTACAAAAAAGATCTATGTATATATATTTCTTTATTTTTATTTATTTAAACTTAATGCACAAACTAGTTTACAATGGCGGACTTAATGCCACACGGCATTCTCTACTAGTCAACCATAGAGCCAAGCGGATAAATTATTGGCGGTAGAAGTAAAATAATTTTACATTAACTTATAACTTATCAGAACATACTAAACAAAAATACTAATTTGTACATGATATAGAAAAAATAAGAGAGAAGAATGAAATTTCACTCGGCCACCTGCTTGAGAAAGTATTCCTTTACCTTTATTTTAAAAGTATGTTTACTTTGCGCATTGCGAATGTCTTTAGGAAGTGCGTTCCAGAGTCTTGTAGCTTGAAGTGTAAAAGAATTAGATACAAAGGCATAGTAGTCCAGGAGGAATCGGCGCATGAGTACCGAAAACTATTCGACCTCAATTTTTTTATGCGATCCTCTTCAAATTGCCCTTCTAATGATATAAATGCATGTTGCCATGGCGCAACCCGGTGCCATATTGTTTAAACCGGAATTGTTTAAGCAATTGCAAAGAATTGTTATTTTTCAACCGGACAAATTTTTTTCATATTCTTAATTGACTTTTAACGATAAAGTTAATATTTTTAAAGATATGAATTTTTAAAGGTTCGAAAAATCTCAAATTTGGGTACTTTCGACCCATGAAAAATATATTAAAAAAAAACATAATGTCTAAGTAATATTTTTTTTTTAATTCTTTATACAATTGTTAATAATATTGTTAAAAGAGATTTTAAAAAATTTCATTGTTTATATCTTTTTTTTAATTGTTAATTCCGCGCGCTCGCAAGTATGCGTCGCTTACCTCTAAGTATCGCTTAACGATTAACGATCTTAAATCTTGAACGAAATAAAAAAGACTGAATAACTATGAGTAAAAAACAAAGGATGATCAGTTGAGAATCGACATGCACTAACTTGTATTTTTATTTTAAATGTTATATATAATCAATAATTTTGTCACAAGAACAAACAAAGATCTCGAGGTTTTATACAAAGAGTAACCTTGAAAGAATAAAAAACAAAGAAAAGAATCTTTTTCTTATATAGACACAATCGTACACGCACTATAATACATGTACGTAAAATTATTTTTATTTAATTCATTTGAATGTTTTTTCTAAACATTCAAGTGCGTACCCAATATATTTTTATTATTTATAAATAATTGTGATTTAAAAAAATAGTCAAATACCATTATATCTTATAATTGTTGATATAAATGCAGAAATTACTATGATAATAACAAAAAAGTAATATAAACTAATAAAAAAGTAATTTTAATTACATGTTTCGATTTATGCTCAAATAACTTTTGAAAAATTGATTTCAGAAAAAATTTTATTAAAAACAAATTGTAGACAATTTAATAATTAATAACATTGCTCTCTTTAACAATTTTGACAAAGTTGATAGTTTTTAAGATAAATGATAAATAATGATTCGAGACACAGAGAGGCCGACGCAACGCGTGAGTCAGAGAGAGACAGCGATACTTAGAGGTAAGCGACGCATACTTGCGAGCGCGCGGAATTAACAATTAAAAAAAAGATATAAACAATGAAATTTTTTAAAATCTCTTTTAACAATATTATTAACAATTGTATAAAGAATTAAAAAAAAAAAAATTACTAAGACATTATGTTTTTTTTAATATATTTTTCATGGGTCGAAAGTACCCAAATTTGAGATTTTTCAAACCTTTAAAAATTCATATCTTTAAAAATATTAACTTTATCGTTAAAAGTCATAGGACCTTTTCTATTGGTATTTCAATAAAGAATATGAAAAAAATTTGTCCGGTTGAAAAATAACAATTCTTTGCAATTGTTTAAACAATTCCGGTTTAAACAATATGGCACCGGGTTGCGCCATGGCAACATGCATTTATATCATTAGAAGGGCAATTTGAAGAGGATCGCATAAAAAAATTGAGGTCGAATAGTTTTCGGTACTCATGCGCCGATTCCTCCTGGACTATAGCGGTGTCCTGGAGTAGAAAGAAGAAGGTTGTGAGAAGAACGAAGCGAGAGCTCATGGTTATTGCCGAGAAAATTAAATCGTGATTTTCAGTAGTCTGGATAGCTAGGATCACGTAGAATAGAGTACAGGACACAGAGAATCCTGACACTCCTGCGTTGGTGAACTGGCAACCATTTAAAGATCTTTGACACTATCAGAAAAAGGAATAATGGTGTTATTTAATAGAACTGGTGGCACAGAGGCTATGTTGAATTTACTAAATTGTCGGGTACTACTGACAAGAAGAGCATTAGATTGAGAAGAGATTGAGAAACTTGTTAGCATTAATCTTAATAGCAAAGCGCTCAGACCAATCATTGATATTAATCAGTTCAACATTATTTTTTTCTACTGCTAAATTTAAGTCTTTAACATATATATATGTGTCAAAAAAGAGATAGAAATTCTGCTTGGTATTGAGATAATCATGGGTATCGTAAAAATGCCAGCTATTTAAGATCATTGGAGCCATGATCTTAGATTTGAACTCATTATATATTCCATGTTCCATGCCCATCAAACGTGTGAAATGTATCAAACGTTTCAAATGTATCAAACGATATCGACATCAAACGTTTTAAATGTATCAAACGATATCTACATCAAACGTTTTAAATGTATCAAACGATATCTACATCAAACGTTTCAAATGTATCAAACGATATCTACATCAAACGTTTCAAATGTTTCAAACGATATCGACATCAAACGTTGCAAATGTATCAAACGATATCTACATCAAACGTTTCAAATGTATCAAACGATATCGACATCAACGTTTCAAATGTATCGAACGATATCTACATCAAACGTTTCAAATGTATCAAACGATATCTACATTCCTGCGATAGCACTAATGTAGATCAGAGTGACAGCTACAGCACGTAAGCAATGTCTCAAAATAGAGGAGGAGAGATCATTGCAAAATTACTAAAGACAAGATGATAATACCCTACAAGGGTAAAAAGGCAGGTCACAGAAAACAGTATAATCCCAATAATCCACATAAAAAGGGGTTTAAATTTTTGGTTCGGGCTGGGACTTCGAGAATGGTCTATGGTTTTTTTTCCTTATGATGGTTCCAACACGTTCAAAAATATACGTTTCACGGAATGGGAAGGAAATTACCTCGGTGTTAATTTTGGATAAGACAGTTTTTAAACTGTGTAAAACCATATCTTACCCCCTCTTAGTGTACAACATACCGTGACAACTGATTTATTTCTTTAGAATTGCTATACTGCTTGCGTAATGAATGATGTATATTATCCTTGAGCACTAAAAGAAAAGACCGACTTCGTATTTGTAGTCTAAGTACTGATATGATATAGTCATATCAGCATACGTTGTTTTATGTGATAATGACCGAAAATGAGCAGTTACTAAGTGGGTAGATAATTAATGCATTCATATTGCCAACTGATTTTGCGCTCAGTATCCGGTTACAAAAATAGATATGATAAAAAAAGAAGGAAAAATTTCCTGTGCCGTGTCCGAACGTTATAAAAATCTATAACACCCACATGGGTGGGTTAGACATTACTGATATGTTGACAGCATGATATCGAATTCATATGAAGACTAGGCGTTACTAGGTGTGTTTTCCCAATTATTAGATATTGCTCTAAATAATGGCTGGTTACTGCACCGTCGTGACTGTTTGCAACTTGCGGGAAAACAATCCCACTAAAAATGATTCGCATACATTCGCAGCTCTCGCCCTAATGAAGGCTAATACAAAATCTCAACTTCAAACAGTTACACTAGCCATGTACCTGATGTGATTACTGAGCCATTCCTATCGCGATCTACATCCTATACGATGTGCGTTTTGATTGCTTTGATCATTCTGTTATTGTAACTACACCGCGCACCGCACCCGCGCACCGCGCACCGCACCCGCGCACCGCGCACCTGGCACCGCGCACTGGGCACCGCGCACCGGGCACCGCACTGTAGTCTTACCGTTTTTACACATACGGAACCGGGCAACGCGCACCTCGCACCGAGCACCGGGACACTGCCGATGCCGTTTGTGTAAAAACGCTAAGACTACAGTTATAAGACTTTGCTTTACACCAAACATTTTTTCTTTTATTCCACAAGGAAAAGTAAAATTGTTTTCTTTTTAGTATTTCTTATGAGTAAAATATCATAATTTAGTAATTTTATGTATAAGAATTTTGCTTTTAAAATAAGATCTAAAAAAAAAGAAAATGGTTTCTAAATAAGAACATGATCTCAAAATAGTGATAAAGGTAAGTTTTTATTACTTTAATTACTTTACATTTACTTTACATTACATATTCTTTTACTAAGTAACCTAACCCATATTCTTTTACTAAGTAACCTAACCCATATTATTTAACTAAGTAACCAAACCCATATTCTTTTACTAAGTAACCTAACCCAATTCTTTTACTAAATAACCTAACCCATATTCTTTTACTAAGTAACCTAACCCATATTCTTTTACTAAGTAACCTAACCCATATTATTTTACTAAGTAACCAAACCCATATTCTTTTACTAAGTAACCTAACCCATATTCTTTTACTAAGTAACCTAACCCATACTCTTTTACTAAGTAACCTAACCCATATTTTTTTACTAAGTAACCTAACCCATATTCTTTTACTAAGTAACCTAACCCATATTCTTTTACTAAGTAACGTAACCCATATTCTTTTACTAAGTAATCTAACCCATATTATTTTACTTAGTAACCTTATCCATATTCTTTTACTAAGTAACCTAACCCATATTCTTTTACTAAGTAACCTAACCCATATTCTTTTACTACTTTAACTTCAACAATTTTAATTTTAATTTTAACTTCAGCAAAAACTTTTTAATTCATGATTTCTCTGGATATCTAGCGCCATATGGCGGTGGAGTTCTTTTCGCTACTTCTATTCTTGCCATTTCAATTGTGTTATGGCGAGTTTATTTATTTATTCACCTTATCCCTTAAATAAGCACATTATGTTGCTGGGGTAGTTTTTTATATTAAGTGCCTATTTTAGTTATTAATAAGGATATGAAAGAAAGTTTTGTTATTCTTTTTTTTTTTTTTGTTTTTATATATTGTTTAAATGTCATTTATATATGATATTTCCAATTAATGTATAAGTGTGCGTGCAAGACACCTGTTACTGTCCTCTTGAACGGACATTGCCCATTCAAGATAACAAAATATATTAATTATAAATATATATTAATAAATCCAGAGAAATCATGAATTAAAAAGTTTTTGCTGAAGTTAAAATTAAAATTAAAATTGTTGAAGTTAAAGTAGTAAAAGAATATGGGTTAGGTTACTTAGTAAAAGAATATGGGTTAGGTTACTTAGTAAAAGAATTTGTTTGTTCTTGTGACAAAATTATTGATTATATATAACATTTAAAATAAAAATACAAGTTAGTGCATGTCGATTCTCAACTGATCATCCTTTGTTTTTTACTCATAGTTATTCAGTCTTTTTTATTTCGTTCAAGATTTAAGATCGTTAATCGTTAAGCGATACTTAGAGGTAAGCGACGCATACTTGCGAGCGCGCGGAATTAACAATTAAAAAAAAGATATAAACAATGAAATTTTTTAAAATCTCTTTTAACAATATTATTAACAATTGTATAAAGAATTAAAAAAAAAAAAATTACTAAGACATTATGTTTTTTTTAATATATTTTTCATGGGTCGAAAGTACCCTAATTTGAGATTTTTCAAACCTTTAAAAATTCATATCTTTAAAAATATTAACTTTATCGTTAAAAGTCAATTAAGAATATGAAAAAAATTTGTCCGGTTGAAAAATAACAATTCTTTGCAATTGCTTAAACAATTCCGGTTTAAACAATATGGCACCGGGTTGCGCCATGGCAACATGCATTTATATCATTAGAAGGGCAATTTGAAGAGGATCGCATAAAAAAATTGAGGTCGAATAGTTTTCGGTACTCATGCGCCGATTCCTCCTGGACTATAGCGGTGTCCTGGAGTAGAAAGAAGAAGGTTGTGAGAAGAACGAAGCGAGAGCTCATGGTTATTGCCGAGAAAATTAAATCGTGATTTTCAGTAGTCTGGATAGCTAGGATCACGTAGAATAGAGTACAGGACACAGAGAATCCTGACACTCCTGCGTTGGTGAACTGGCAACCATTTAAAGATCTTTGACACTATCAGAAAAAGGAATAATGGTGTTATTTAATAGAACTGGTGGCACAGAGGCTATGTTGAATTTACTAAATTGTCGGGTACTACTGACAAGAAGAGCATTAGATTGAGAAGAGATTGAGAAACTTGTTAGCATTAATCTTAATAGCAAAGCGCTCAGACCAATCATTGATATTAATCAGTTCAACATTATTTTTTTCTACTGCTAAATTTAAGTCTTTAACATATATATATGTGTCAAAAAAGAGATAGAAATTCTGCTTGGTATTGAGATAATCATGGGTATCGTAAAAATGCCAGCTATTTAAGATCATTGGAGCCATGATCTTAGATTTGAACTCATTGTATATTCCATGTTCCATGCCCATCAAACGTGTGAAATGTATCAAACGTTTCAAATGTATCAAACGATATCGACATCAAACGTTTTAAATGTATCAAACGATATCTACATCAAACGTTTTAAATGTATCAAACGATATCTACATCAAACGTTTCAAATGTATCAAACGATATCTACATCAAACGTTTCAAATGTTTCAAACGATATCGACATCAAACGTTGCAAATGTATCAAACGATATCTACATCAAACGTTTCAAATGTATCAAACGATATCGACATCAACGTTTCAAATGTATCGAACGATATCTACATCAAACGTTTCAAATGTATCAAACGATATCTACATCAAACGTTTCAAATGTTTCAAACGATATCGACATCAAACGTTGCAAATGTATCAAACGATATCTACATCAAACGTTTCAAATGTATCAAACGATATCGACATCAACGTTTCAAATGTATCGAACGATATCTACATCAAACGTTTCAAATGTATCAAACGATATCTACATTCCTGCGATAGCACTAATGTAGATCAGAGTGACAGCTACAGCACGTAAGCAATGTCTCAAAATAGAGGAGGAGAGATCATTGCAAAATTACTAAAGACAAGATGATAATACCCTACAAGGGTAAAAAGGCAGGTCACAGAAAACAGTATAATCCCAATAATCCACATAAAAAGGGGTTTAAATTTTTGGTTCGGGCTGGGACTTCGAGAATGGTCTATGGTTTTTTTTCCTTATGATGGTTCCAACACGTTCAAAAATATACGTTTCACGGAATGGGAAGGAAATTACCTCGGTGTTAATTTTGGATAAGACAGTTTTTAAACTGTGTAAAACCATATCTTACCCCCTCTTAGTGTACAACATACCGTGACAACTGATTTATTTCTTTAGAATTGCTATACTGCTTGCGTAATGAATGATGTATATTATCCTTGAGCACTAAAAGAAAAGACCGACTTCGTATTTGTAGTCTAAGTACTGATATGATATAGTCATATCAGCATACGTTGTTTTATGTGATAATGACCGAAAATGAGCAGTTACTAAGTGGGTAGATAATTAATGCATTCATATTGCCAACTGATTTTGCGCTCAGTATCCGGTTACAAAAATAGATATGATAAAAAAAGAAGGAAAAATTTCCTGTGCCGTGTCCGAACGTTATAAAAATCTATAACACCCACATGGGTGGGTTAGACATTACTGATATGTTGACAGCATGATATCGAATTCATATGAAGACTAGGCGTTACTAGGTGTGTTTTCCCAATTATTAGATATTGCTCTAAATAATGGCTGGTTACTGCACCGTCGTGACTGTTTGCAACTTGCGGGAAAACAATCCCACTAAAAATGATTCGCATACATTCGCAGCTCTCGCCCTAATGAAGGCTAATACAAAATCTCAACTTCAAACAGTTACACTAGCCATGTACCTGATGTGATTACTGAGCCATTCCTATCGCGATCTACATCCTATACGATGTGCGTTTTGATTGCTTTGATCATTCTGTTATTGTAACTACACCGCGCACCGCACCCGCGCACCGCGCACCGCACCCGCGCACCGCGCACCTGGCACCGCGCACTGGGCACCGCGCACCGGGCACCGCACTGTAGTCTTACCGTTTTTACACATACGGAACCGGGCAACGCGCACCTCGCACCGAGCACCGGGACACTGCCGATGCCGTTTGTGTAAAAACGCTAAGACTACAGTTATAAGACTTTGCTTTACACCAAACATTTTTTCTTTTATTCCACAAGGAAAAGTAAAATTGTTTTCTTTTTAGTATTTCTTATGAGTAAAATATCATAATTTAGTAATTTTATGTATAAGAATTTTGCTTTTAAAATAAGATCTAAAAAAAAAGAAAATGGTTTCTAAATAAGAACATGATCTCAAAATAGTGATAAAGGTAAGTTTTTATTACTTTAATTACTTTACATTTACTTTACATTACATATTCTTTTACTAAGTAACCTAACCCATATTCTTTTACTAAGTAACCTAACCCATATTATTTAACTAAGTAACCAAACCCATATTCTTTTACTAAGTAACCTAACCCAATTCTTTTACTAAATAACCTAACCCATATTCTTTTACTAAGTAACCTAACCCATATTCTTTTACTAAGTAACCTAACCCATATTATTTTACTAAGTAACCAAACCCATATTCTTTTACTAAGTAACCTAACCCATATTCTTTTACTAAGTAACCTAACCCATACTCTTTTACTAAGTAACCTAACCCATATTTTTTTACTAAGTAACCTAACCCATATTCTTTTACTAAGTAACCTAACCCATATTCTTTTACTAAGTAACGTAACCCATATTCTTTTACTAAGTAATCTAACCCATATTATTTTACTTAGTAACCTTATCCATATTCTTTTACTAAGTAACCTAACCCATATTCTTTTACTAAGTAACCTAACCCATATTCTTTTACTACTTTAACTTCAACAATTTTAATTTTAATTTTAACTTCAGCAAAAACTTTTTAATTCATGATTTCTCTGGATATCTAGCGCCATATGGCGGTGGAGTTCTTTTCGCTACTTCTATTCTTGCCATTTCAATTGTGTTATGGCGAGTTTATTTATTTATTCACCTTATCCCTTAAATAAGCACATTATGTTGCTGGGGTAGTTTTTTATATTAAGTGCCTATTTTAGTTATTAATAAGGATATGAAAGAAAGTTTTGTTATTCTTTTTTTTTTTTTTGTTTTTATATATTGTTTAAATGTCATTTATATATGATATTTCCAATTAATGTATAAGTGTGCGTGCAAGACACCTGTTACTGTCCTCTTGAACGGACATTGCCCATTCAAGATAACAAAATATATTAATTATAAATATATATTAATAAATCCAGAGAAATCATGAATTAAAAAGTTTTTGCTGAAGTTAAAATTAAAATTAAAATTGTTGAAGTTAAAGTAGTAAAAGAATATGGGTTAGGTTACTTAGTAAAAGAATATGGGTTAGGTTACTTAGTAAAAGAATATGGGTAAGGTTACTTAGTAAAATAATATGGGTTAGATTACTTAGTAAAAGAATATGGGTTAGGTTACTTAGTAAAAGAATATGGGTTAGGTTACTTAGTAAAAGAATATGGGTTAGGTTACTTAGTAAAAGAACATGGGTTAGGTTACTCAGTAAAAGAATATGGGTTAGGTTACTTAGTAAAATAATATGGGTTAGGTAACTTAGTAAAAGAATATGGGTTAGGTTACTAAGTAAAAGAATATGGGTTAGGTTACTTAGTAAAAGAATATGGGTTAGGTTACTTAGTAAAAACAAACTTGGATCAGCCTGACAATAATCATTGTAAGCCTAATTGTTCCGATGAAATTCCACTTTGACTGTGATGCATAATTTTTAAAACTTATTGTGTCTATATTTAAGAGAGTGACGGCTAGAGAGTTTGTCTTGCCGTCTAGCCGTTTTCGTTCGCCAGAACGCCATTTTGATTCTGAAACTGTAGTACTCGTAACTAGTAACTTTTAGTTGTCTTCAAAAAAGTCATATGATATCCTACTTTTGAGAAATAAATCATTTCATTACAAGTAGGTACCTACCTAAGTGTGCAGTATTTCATCAAAAACAACCGCCTCGCTTACAAATATATTGTATATCGTTAATAAATATACAGATGGTGATCGCTAAAGTGTACCTTGCAACAAATAAGAGCGAGAGCGAGCAAGACATTACCAAGAGTGGCGTCTGCGGCGCGACGATGGAGCCCAGGCGGCCCACCATGGAGCAGAACCCGAGTAGGGAGTGTCGCGCGTGCGTCGGGAATAGCTCTGAAGTGTACATGTAGATACCGCTGAACGCCTGCGTGATGGCGATCTTGCCCAGCAGGTACAAGAGTGTCGCCAGCCAGGAACATGCTGCAAGCGACGGTGAAACAATTCTTAGTTGTTCCATTTAAAACAACGATTCACGTTTGTTACTGGTGATAAATGGTGAACAGCATTGTAATTAGGTTACAAAGCTTACGATATTTTTTTCATGTAAAAATTTATAAATGTTCTGTTAATAGTAAAATGAATACTTTAACAATAAATTAAACCAACTTCTGACATTATGACGGAAAATCGAACTACGTGTTTTTGTGCCTTTTGCCTTTCCGTCGGATGTCAATTGACAACTTTTACCTATTTTACTGCCAATGTTTGACATTCAACTGCAACGAACAAACTACGTGCATTTCAACTGCAACGAACAAACTACGTGCAGTTCAACTGCAACGAACAAACTACGTGCAGTTCAACTGCAACGAACAAACTACGTGCAGTTCAACTGCAACGAACAAACTACGTGCAAGGTTATAATCCTCATAATGTCAGCCTTAATTTTTAAAGTTGATTTAATTTTTTTGTTAAATTTATATTTTAGTTTCTAATTCTGAGTTGCCACAAAAATGGTTAAAGTTTATTTTTTTATACAATATATAGTATTGCATACCTTAGTTGATCATCTAGGTAGCTACAGCTAGAAATTATGACATTGAAAACATTTTCTGGCTTAACTCTGGTTTTCCTGGTCCTGTCCTTAACCTTAATGTAACCTTATTCATATATGTTAAAATCTGTTAGAAAACAACGGAGTTATGCGAGAACATACACAAAAAGGAACATTCACTCTTTTTTTAAAGTCATTTAAAAAAGATTCTGAACTCTGAATACTCTGTAAAAGTTTACCAAATGTTTAAATCTTGGCTGTTAAGAATAGAAGCAATAATTAAAGTTAAAAAACATAGCATAAGCGTGTAAAAAAAATATTTGTTACAGTCAGACTAATTTAATGAAGCTGGTATAGGTCCCGCAGCGAGAGTTGGGGCAAACTACACACGCAAAGTTTATGTAACTGTACACGATAGCAACGGTCACTACATTAGCGAAACCTTTTTTTTCGTTAATGGGCATTAATGCTTGTGTCCCGCAAAGCTCTGTGCTGCCTCCAACGTTGTTTCACTGCATATCAATGACATGTTGGACGTCAACAACATGCATTGCTATGTAGATGACAGTTCTGGAGACGCTTAGTACACGGGCCGTGCAAACATTGCTCGTTCCGTTGTGTATGTTATGTATGTATGTATGTTCTACCGCTAGAATAATAGGATGTGTTCTGAGGAATTGTTCGAAATGAGGCCCATAGCTACTTTCTACCATTGCAGGGAATTCATCCTCACACCTTACAACTAAATCATCACGTACAGTGCGGTTTCAGTCAAACTTCCTTCTACGTACGCTTAGGTTGTAGAATAAGCTTCTTGCCAAGGTTTTCTCAAGTATGAGGTTCTACAAGAAATAAGTTATTCGATGTTTGAAGGAACCGGCAACGCGCAAGTGATGCACCAGGTGTTGCAAGCGTCCATAAGCTGCGGTGACCGTTTACAATCAGAGACGGACTGCAAGCTAACCGCGCTTCTGCTCCAAGCTTTTATTGTGGTGCCTTCAAGGGTAACAGAATGTATGAGACTCCAAAGGACTTTAAGTGTCGGTGTTCCACCCCCTTTAGAGACTTTGACAAAATTCCGTCATCGCCCGCCGCCTTATTGTTCTTAAGCTGTTTTAAGGCCATTCTAATCTCATACAAGCTGACGTCTGGGATATTTTCGGTATAGTGTCGAGTTGATTTAGCTCTGGGTACTTATGTCGTAATGTTGGCAGGATCACAAGTTGAGGTAAGGTATAACTGTCTGTCTATAGAAGTTCTCAATATCTTTCAATATTTCAGGTTTAGACAAAACGATATTGCCAGTTTCGATTTTCAGTTTTGTCAACTGTAGTTGCCTAATAGTCAGATCTTTGGGAAAGCCTCTTGTATGCGTGATGTTTTAAAGCTTCGTACATATCGCGTCTTACAACTTTCGAGATTAATCTATTGAGCCTCGTATATTCGGACCTATCAGATGTAGACTGCGATTTCATTTCGCACCGCACCTTCTTAAGATTGAAAGTTAGATCGAGAAATATTATTTCATAACTTTGACGATTCAAATCCTAATTTAAGTAAAAAAAAATTACTTTGACTTTGATCAGTCTTATTCTTATGTTCTATTTTTACGGCAAGCTTTTAAAAACTGCGTTTCGACCATTTGGACCGTTTCCACCAGCCTGTCATTTAAATCATCCACATTTTCGCAATCTACTAGGGACTGAAAGCGATTTTGTGTGTAGGTTTATTAGGCGACTTCTTTCAAATTCGAGGTTAATATTCAACATGCCTCTTACCATGCGGTGATCGCTGCCAGTTTTTATTCTATTGATCACAGATACATTACTGAATATTTGTCTATGAGAAGTCAGGATTATGTCAATCTAATTTTTTTTGCAAAAGCATTGTTGCGGTGATGGGCTCACCCCGTATCACGCAGGGCTAAAGTGGTTTGTGAAAAAGGCTGTCCCCAAAATTAGTACGAAGGTATGTTTCCATCCACTGGTTGGTGATTGCCTTTCGGAAATAAAAAACTGTAACGTTGACACAGATATATGCAGATACTTGACACACCGTCACTATGACACAGATATATGCAGATACTTGACACACCGTCACTATGACACAGATATATGCAGATACTTGACACACCGTCACTATGACACAGATATAAGCAGATACTTGACACACCGTCACTATGATACAGATTAATGCAGATAATTGACACACCGTCACTATGAAGGCTGCAAGACATTACTAAGCTAATATTAAGGGTACATAGTGCCATTAATTATCTCTTCGTACAAAGCGTTTTTCAAAAATATTTACATATGAAAAAAAGAAGCTAGTAGCAGATATTTCTTAGAATGTTTTATATTTTTTGTAAAATATTTCTCCGAGTTTCAATTCCCATTTCTGCTGAAAACTAGTATTTTTAGCAGATTGGTCACTCTTAACGTAGTTACCCTCTCCGTTCCATCGCAGGTATAGTAGATTGTAAATATCAACTATATGACGAAAAAAAGTTTGAAATAAATAAATTAAACATAATAGTACATACATAGTTATTACAACATTGAAAACAAAATTTTCTTTTTAAATAAAAAGAAACAGATCGTGTCGTCTCAGATTTGAACTTACGTGATTTGAGCCAAAGCATTAGACCACTAAACCACTACACCAATGATAGCTGCAAGTTATTCAAAATGGGTAATACCACATTTCTAAACCTTTTTAATAAAATATAGATATCCATTATTCTGAATTATTTCAGATTAATCGGCTCATAAACTTTAGAGTTAAGAAGGAGGGGTCATTTTTGTCATTTGTTGTACATAAAATTATAAAAAATATATTTAAATCTGCAATCAAAGCCCGTGTATATGTAACCACACTTGCCATAGTCAGATTTCAAAACCCACACTTTTTACAGGGTATAAACTAATATTTTACATTAGATAGATGACACAGATACTAAGTTCTTCTACTGTAAGTAATTACAAGTCAAGAGCATTTGTAAGTGTGGAGAAAAACAGTTGTGACATACGGACAAATACCAAATATAAGGGTGCCATTCTACCATTTTGGTGGAAAACCTACAAAAACAGTAACTCACATTTAGGAACAAAGGCGATGGCAACACAGGCGAGCCCGCACACCAGATATGCGACAAGCAGCGTTCGCTTGCGGCCGATGCGGTCCAGCACAAGCGCGTTGGTGACGACAGCGACCACCTCGACGCTCACCACCAGCATGTAGTTGGTGTACTTGTCACCGGCCAGCGTTACCGAGTTGATAGCGAGCCCGTAGAACACGAACGTGCAAGTTATCCACCACCAAGAGCAAATCGCCAACCGCTTCATTATGATCGGTGACCGTATCACTTGGCTCCACAGACCTTCCTCGCTTTCTTTCTTCTCTTCAACAGTCTTTGGTTTGTCTTCGTTGAGTTGCTTCATAGTTTCATCTGACAGCGTCACTTTGTTCATCTCCGCTGCTCTCATTATAATCTTAACCGCTTCAGCTTTCCGACCTTTTGATAAGAGCCATCGAATGCTTTCTGGGAGGAAGTATGAATACGATAAGAATAATATGGAAGGTGGATAGACGACTATAATGAAAGTACGCCAATAGTGAAAAGTTTTGGCGAGGAGTGCAAAGCTAATCCCTCCCAGCACCAGCATGATGCCCAGGAAGGCGGTAGTCATCACCCGCTTGTCTTGACCAAGCAGCTCGATTGCTGAAAAGATCAATAAATTAATAACAAATTTATGAACCAACTCCGCTTTAATAATGCAGATATATAAAAAAAACTGTCTGCTGACGTAGCAACTCAGCCTCAACTACTGGCAGAAACATAATATTTATGACACAGAAGTCTAACAAACTTCACAAAATTTATCTCTTGGAGAGATACATTTTTTCTTCACTAAGGCGACCAAAAGGCTTTCGGTGTTGATGTAAAGCGGTTACAGAAGCCTATACGCTTGCACACCTGGGGCATTACTTGTTGCCGACCCCTTAAAATTCTAATCACTTCCATCTTGAAGAAACCCATAGTGTAGTGTAGACCCTCGAGAAAACCTTGGCAAAGAGCTCATTCCACAACTTAAGCTTTTACACATAACAAATTTAAAATTGATAAACTATAGGAAATTCAGATTCGAACCGAAGACCATTACGTGCGCTTATTCTCCCTCGCAGCCTAGTTGGCAGTGTGGTCAGATGCTGTGCAGAGGGTGTGGGTTCGATTCCCGCACTGGACAACAGTTTATGTGATAAACATTTGTGTTTGTCTTGAGTCTGGGTGTATTTATGTATAATATGTTTGTATTTACAAAAAAAAAAAAGTAAAATATATGTATTTGTAGCCGTTGTCTGGTATCCATAACACAAGCTTTGTTGCTTACTTTGGGCCCAGACGGCGATGTGTGTAATGTCCAAAAAAAAAATATTAGTGCAGAACACTAAATAGTGCTATCTCCGTTACATTTTTATAAGTAACCTACCAGTTCTGAAAAGAAATAACTTCTGTCTTAGTTCCTCCCTTAACGCAACGCCTGTGTAGTGGCAACATGTAATGGCAACTGTTAAACAAACAACTAACGAAACAAAGACACTGATTAGGTTAAAGAAACAGTGATAAGTCAAACAGGTGTACTCGTATAAAGTAGATCAACTCGCGCGAAATGGTTACCGCATAGCTTGCAACTGGTGGAGTCCTAATCTTGGTTAGCGGTTGGCGGGTGACGCACATGTCTCGCCTTTGGTATTTTATTTGTAAAATGTCAAAGGCACCCGTGCAAACATTCAAACATAACATAGTTACTATATAGTTATGATTGGTTACGTACTATATATTTACAGAGATTTATATAAGTTCGCGAATATCCAATAGACACATAATTCCAGTTCCAGAGCAAAATTCCAATTCATCGGCAAAATAGGTGGGCGACTTGTGAGCTATCCTTCTGGGAGTCGTGCTTTCTGGTCGCTTGCCAAAGCTGCCGAAGGGAACTTTTGCCAGTCGTCGTTACCACCATTGCGAAAGATCGATGGTGACTTGGCCCATAGTGCTAAAGAGAAAGCCGATCTATTGGGCAGTCTCTTTGCCTCGAACTCGAACATGAACAATGAAGGCGCTGTACCACCTACTATACCGTGGTGCGGTAAGACCATGCCGGAAATCTCCATAACACAGCGGGAGGTCCGGCGGGTGTTGCTTTCTCTAGACGTTCATAAGTCGGGTGGGCCAGACGGTATACGAGCAGTGGTGCTTAAGCAGTGTTCTCCTGAGTTATGTCCTGTACTCACGCGCCTCTTCGCGCTTTCCTACCACACTAGGCAATTTCCGTCTTCATGGAAGACTGCGAATGTGCACCCGGTGCCCAAAAAGGGCGATAGATCAGATCCATCGAATTAAAGGCCTATCGCTATTACCTCTCGGGTCTGGCACCGGGGTCTTCTATCGAAGTTGCCATCTTACGGAGTGTGCAAATGGGTGGCTAGCTTTTTGTCCGGCAGACGCATACGAACCGTAGTTGATGGTAGTTGCTCTTATAGCATGGACATTAATGCTGGTGTCCCGCATGGCTCTGTGCTGTCTCCTGCGCTGTTTCTACTGTATATCAATGACATGTTGGACATCAACAATATACATTTCTATGCAGGTGACAGTACTGGAGACGCTTATTATACGGGTCGTGCAAACATCCCTCGTTCCGTTGTGGAGGAAAACTGCGGAGAACTTGTGTCTCAAATCGAGACCACACTGTCCAAGGTCTCTGACTGGGGACGGGTAAACCTAGTCCGATTCAACCCTGCAAAGACACAAGTGTGTGACGCAAGTTCGGCCCCACATGAAGTACTGCTGCCATCTCTGGGCGGGTGCACCCGGATACCAGCTTGGCCCTTTTGACTCGGTTCAACGACGGGCTGTGAGAATTGTCGACGATTCCAAATTAACTTACGGTATCGAGCCCTTAAGTCTGAGGAGAGACTTTTCCTCCCTTTTTGTCTTCTACCGCTTGTACAATGGGTTTTGTTCTGAGGAATTGTTCGAAATTATGCCCACGGCTACTTTCTACCATCGCGGCAGGGAATTCATTCTCACACTTTAGAACCTCAATGGTCGCGTACAGTGCGGTTTCAGAGAAACTTCCTCCCGCGAACGTTTAAGTTTGTGGAATGAGCTCCCTGCCAAGGTTTTCTCCAAGGACTACAGTATGGAGTTCTTCAAGAAAGAAGTTGTTAGATTTCTGAAGGGTCGGCAACGCGCGAGTGATACCCTTGGTGTTGCAAGCGTCCATAGGCTACGGTGACCGCTTACCATCAGGCTGACCGTAAGCTTGTTTTGGCAAACTTGTTTTGCTTAGTCGTATTAAAAAAAAATAACTCTAACAGAGTTTTGTAAATACTGTCTTAATATTTGTAGATTTTTACAACTTAGCGGAAAGTAAGACATTGATATTTATTTTTAGTTTATTTTAGGATATTTTATTTTTAATAAAATAATTTAGATTTAGTTTCTAATAATAATTTTAGTTGTTATAAAATATTTTATGTTATTTAAAACTTGTATGATTCAGAATAAAATATAAATATTGAATGATAAGCTTTACACGTTAAAAAATAATTAAAGAAACATCAAATACTTTCCTTTTTTGGTTAAATAAATTTTTCTCGTTGTTGTTGAAAGAAAAGCAGATTATGACACTTGTTTAAAATAATTCCTGCTGTACCTGCGGTAGACCACGGATAAGCATGCGGAGTATTTCTGTTGGGGCAACAGTGTGAGGTTGTTCAAGAAAGGAGTAATTAGACTTCAGTTTATCTATTTAAGTAATTAAAGAATTATGTTATCTTTAGAGAGATAAAATTCTATTTAAACGGTCGTCAACGCTTAAGTAATGCCACTGGTGAAGCGTGTAGCGTTCATAGGCTACGGTAACTGCTTCGTATTAGGCGGGCTGTAAACTTGTTTGACACCCTGGTGGTATTAAAAAAAGGAACACGTAAGACCAATTTTTTGGATTGATGAAAAATGGCGGAGCTGTAAGCCTCTGACTTACGTATTTGTAGATAATTATCAGGGTTTCGTTTTATCTACTTGGCTACGTAACCCTAAAAATATGAAAATCCTATTTTATTGATTTATATTTAGCTAAACCTCTTATATAAATATTTATTATTAATAATTAAAATTAATTAATATTGAAACTAAGTCGATAAGTGTATCGATATTTGTTTATCCCTAACCATTCAGTGGATTTATCAGATAGGCCGACCAATTTTTGTAGAAGTATTGAGTGTGCAATGAACCTATTTTACTTAGCTGGATTAATTTGTTTATTTGCGTAAAAATGTGTATTTGCTTGACAAATTACTATTAAAATAAATCAAAAATGTACTTATTTGTGAAAAGAAATTTCACGGCACATTTCGTCATTTTGTCGAGATGTTTTCCCGCGAGCACGCGCGTAATACTGATGACCGCAATGTCGAGATAGGTCTAACTTTCATCGTCTGTGGCTAGAGGGGAAAGGCGAAAACTTTGTAAAGTCGCGTCCATTTCTATAACGTCCTTGCCTGTAGAACAATATATAAGGTTGGTCAATCATACAATGTGTGTTTGATAATATAAACACTACAAGGGATAGAATAGAGAACCAAAGAATAAAATAATAATAAAAAATAATTAAATATTTTGGACACAACACACAGTGCCGTTTAGTCCCAAACTAAGCAAAGCTTGTGTTATGGATGCCAGACAATAGAAAACACCCAGTCTAAAAAAACGCAAATAATGAATGTTTGTCTTGTGCGGGAATCGACCCACGCCCCTTGATTTAGCAGTCGGGTCATTACCTACTGAGCAACGGAGCTGACAAATATGATTGAGGCGTTAAACACCATCGAAAACGTTAAGGCCAAAATTCAAGACAAGGAAGGAAATTCCACCAGACCAACAACGTCTCATTTTTGCCGGTTAACAATTGGAAGATGGCCGCACATTTTCCGACAATATTCAAAAGGAATCTACATTGCATTTTGCATTGGACTTTGACCGGGAAAACTATCACTTTAGAGGTTGAGGCTTCAGACACTATAGATATCTGTTATCTGTTATTACTTCTACGTAAAGGTTTGTCGGTGGTATGTAGAAAACAAACTACAAAAATGTTCTTCAACTCACCGTTGTAATTTAAACATATAAGCAACAATCACATAAGTAACAGCAGCAAAGAAAACAGTTCAGATCACAAGGTAAATAGTAAGCAGTCTGAAGGCGAAAGAAGTAGAAATAAGAAAAAGCAAAGCGTAAGCGTGAACAAATATAAGCGCGGGAAAGTAGTCGGAGATCGTGCGTGCATTCGCCTTCGCGGATACCGAGCGCAAGCGGACAGTGCATGCTACGTCACTTCGTTAGACCGTTAGGTCGTAAACATATGGGTGTGCATTTTGCGCGCACCCGTTTTACATCCGCTGACATACCACCACAAGTTTACTAGATATAACCGATTTAATTTAAGCGCGTCGCGTTGAAGATCTTAAAAGGTAGGTGTATGGCGGCAGCTTATTTGTTTCTAATGGGTCTTTATCTAATTTAGTATTTTATTTTAATGATTTTATTTACCAACTTTCTATCCTAATTTCGTGGCAATTTGACCTATAAACTGTTTTAAATAAGGCATGACATTCTGGTTTATGTATATTAAATTTTATGTTGCAACGAAGCAACGGGGTCATCTGATTTTTGGCGCAGGGATAGGGGAACGGGAATAGGTTTTCTGCCAGTGACGATTTGGTGACGGCACTTAACAGCACGGCTCAAGAACCTGGCTGGAATACCGGGGGTCAAGAAGTCTGCTGTCTAGGCCTTGTTGAAGGAGCGCTACGGCAAGGAAATAGAGACCTGCTGAGCCGCACAAGAAAGCGTCGTCAAAAAACTCGTTCCTTCCTGCGCCTCACCCAACAAAGCAAAAGTTAAGTGGGCTCTTCGAGTGCTCGCCAAAATACCATTTTTTTCTATTGTCTACAACCACTCTTTTCTTCTTTGTACTACCTTCTTCTTTTCTTGTAATTTAATTCTATTTCCATCAAAATTTAATTTTATAAAAACGTAACTTCGTATTCTTATTCCTTTACCTTTGATATGTTTGTCTGTGCTTCAGAAATCAAACCCAGTAATCCAGCCAGTGGAATTGCGACATCTACCGTTAATTATGTTCATATTTTAAAGTTACTAACTGAAGATGAAGGCGGCGGGAAAGGCGCTGGCACCGGCGAGGGTTTCAAGGAACTCAATGGTGACGTACATCTCGTAGGAGACGGAGAACGCCTTCAGCGAGCCGATCACACCCACCAGCGTACAGCTCGCGATCAGCGCCGGCTTGCGGCCCCATCTGCACTCAACACCTTACGATACCGTTCACAACATTACGGGATATCAACTGCTACCAGTTCAATTTTATAAAGAAAATAATAAAAAAATTCAAGGGCCGTGTGAGTTTTTAAGCATATTTAATCACTAGTTGGCGGGTACTGTACACCCATATATAAACCCACCGGTCTGAGACATATCCAAGCAGCGGCAGGGAGACGAGCATCCCCACGTTATGCACTGTCCCTACCAGCGTGCGCTTCCACTCCTGGCATGCCAGACCGAACTGGAACAAACAATTATCCCTCGTTATTGCATGTCGCACGTGTCTATCTCTTGGGCGTATGTTTACCGGACTTAGCCACACCATTTGGTAACCGATTCACATGTTATTGGTTACTGATGCCTCTTGAGTTCTGTCCATAAATCAGAAGCTATCTCTAATGTTATTCAGTACATTTCTCATGGTTCTCTTTTTTATTTATTTATTAATTTACCAACAGTGGTTGTTCGGTGTTAACTACTATTACCTAATTATTGTAAGTACTTGTACCTTCTATACACTACACTGTTGCTATGATGGCCACGAGCAGAACTGCTGCAGCCACCAAACAGCTAGAAGATAAGCTACAATTGGCCTTGCTTTAGCTGAAAACATCAAAGGCCTTGTGTGATCAGTTGAGATAATGAGAGAGAAGATAGTGAGAAGGAGGTATTAGATATAATTTATAGGCATAAAAAATTGAAAAGTGATTATAGGCATAAAAAATTGAAAAGTGAAATGGCACAAATACACAACCAATTGCTTGAAATCACACATGAAACAGACCAGCTTCAGTCTACCATAAGCAACTTTGACCTGGAAAGCCTTGCACTTGAGGTTGCGCATAAGCGCATTGCTATGTTGGAGTCTGATTTGCGTGGTGCTCATAACCACACTTCAGCGCTTGAGCACAAAAGTAATGTTATTGAATCATTTCGAGGAATTGATTGGGACCGCTGCCGCTATGGATTCTGCCATGTCACCTCAATATTCAATTTTCACTAGTGACTTGACTAGATATTTCCATTGTTCCAATACAGACTATTAGTTGTTAAAGAAATATGTCAAAAAACTCAAAAGTTAATCAAAAAAATTATCTATATTTTGTAAAAATGTAAGTTTAAGAAACGAACGTATAAAAATTACTGACAAAATTAAATGAGTAATGTTAATTTAGAAATAAGTAGGAATAGTTACAAATGTAACACACAGCGCCTTGGGTTAGAGATACGTGAATTAAATAAAAACCTTAACTTAATGACAAATAAATACCTTGCTGCTCAAAAAGAGATCTCAGAACACGGACTGTCCATGGAAAGCCTGCTGGAGCTCTGTGGATGTAATCATGACAGGTTCGGATCCCTGACTAATAATCACCATTGTGATTGCAAAACATCCCCACCTGGTAACCCAGAGTCAGTGTGTGATGATAATGAGCAGACTTTAATGCGGAACCATTGAAAAGTGAAACCTCCTCACACAGCAATAATCAGGAAATAAGACTGTACACCGACGAAATTAGTAAAGGTATGGGGTTGAGCTCACTAGACGGTTAGGACAGGCAGTAAATAATTTTTGTTTGCCTGATGCCTCATATAATCACAATATGATCAAAACTTACAACATTAGTTTTTTTCATTGTTAGGAGCGGAAATGCTAACAAAAATTTTTGTTAAATTTTTTGACTTATTTGATTAAACTAGAAAATGGAAAATGTTATTTTGTTCCCTTCAGTTTATGTGTTTCACGTCATGAAAATTATTGTGTCTTATACACAAATTAACTTTATTGATGCACAACATGACATGTTGTCATGAGTGGTTACACTTGCTTGATACAAACTGTATTATTAGTAAAAAAACTTTTGTAAAAGATAAATATTTCATGACAGAGCTAAGACAGTTTGCCAAATCCTTGCGATACCTTATTCATTATTAAGCAGCAACTTGGTAGTACTTTAGCCAATTCATTGACTGGCCAAATAGCTTCTTTTGAGCCCTTTGGCAATTTGCAAGTCGATACATTGGTTAAACTGACCACTGCTCCTAGTGAGCAGTCCATTGACAGTAATTTATTCAGTTCATTGACTATGCAGTCAAATAGTTGTTTGAATTTTCCCAGTCAATTTATTGCCTAACCAAACTGCTGTCATAATTGAGCAGCTTATTGACATTTTTAATTTTTAGACATAAAGACAACGGAGAATCAATCCTAAATTAATTAATAAAAATGAAGGCCCGTTAAAGAACAAATTTTAAAATAAAAATTGTAATATCAACCTGGTACATCAAAATAAGTAGAGCAAAGGGTAGAGCAAGTAGTCCTCGAGGACACCTGCACTAATGGGGTGGGGGGGGACGAATGACTTCAACGCGGTAGCGAAAACTACGTTCCCTAAGGAAAACCGCAAAACCGAGATTGAACAGCTTGTAAATAACAAAACATAAAAGCCGTTATGCCAGACTTTATCGAAAGCCTTCACTACATCGAAGACGAGGCCTCCTATGCTGAATGGCTTAGGGGACCTATTGAGACCTTGGAGAATGTGCTCCGTTATGCAGTGCAATTGATTGACGCATGAGTGATTAGCTTGACTACCGAACTGTTCTTCAATAACAATGCCCTATAGACCGGACGTAGTCTTTCAGGCGCAGAAGGAGGAGGCACTCATAGAGCTTTACCAAGGTCTCTGAAAGACCAATGGGCCTATAAGACGTGGCTAAGTTACTTGGTTTCCCCGGCTTAAGGATGCCTGTAACGTCAGCGACTTTCCCGTCTATCGCTGGCTCGCTCTTGTCGGACGCGGCCGACTGCGCTATTCCTATCTCGCTCGCAGGACGGGGGCGCGGTTTTCGGCGGGCTTCTGCGGGCTTCTGGAAGCCGGGAACGGAGACCTCTTGCCTGAGGAACGTTCCGTTACACGGGTCTTCTTGGAAAAACAACGTTGAAACCGTCGTTGGCCTAACTGTCGACGAAAACAAAACCAGGCGAAAAACTATAACGCGAATAGCTGTAATGCACACAGCGCGAACCGAAACCGACAATCTATTAAAACTCAGCTCGAACACAAAAGGTGTGAGCGAGAAAGTCTGAGAGAGAGCAATAGGGAGACACCGAGGCGTGTACTATCGACCAACGCTCAACGCGAATTGATTAGTTCAGGATTTTTTTTTCTGAAATTACTATGAAGTTGGCTGATGCAGCCATTACTACTCCACCGTGCTTTTTGGGCGAGACTCTGAAGGACCACCTATCAAAATAATATTTGTTTAAATGTCTGATAACAGGTATTTGATCATTCTTACGTCCGCAGGCACTAAAGTCATGGT
Organism: Apoda limacodes; assembly: GCA_946406115.1. Taxonomy (NCBI): domain Eukaryota; kingdom Metazoa; phylum Arthropoda; class Insecta; order Lepidoptera; family Limacodidae; genus Apoda; species Apoda limacodes. Next base: position 28,017,198 of record OX291556.1, read on the forward strand.
AGACTAAGTATAGCCTAAGATTCCGTGAACAAAGAAAGGTCTGTGCCCTGCAGTGGGGACACATAGAAACAGGCAAATCCACATTGAGTGTATGTGTGAGTGAGTGTTGCGGTACACTCAAAGAGTTGGGCCGCAGAGGCGAACATTTAAAGATAATAATTTTTAAATGTTTTTTTTTTTATTTAATAAATAGGTACCTGGTAGTTATCACTGCAGTTACTGTCGAACGAAATAAAATACGACAAATATAAAATAAGAATTGCACATTTCTCGGTTCGCCAGAATGACAGTAGGTAGAAATAAAGTGATTAGAACCATCTATCTCTATTTTTATTCTATCGCCTGGTATTTTGAGGCCACCCGGCATAGTAATTATGAATGAAATCAGCTATTTCAGGGCTGTCACTGCACCGTTTTCGGTACTAAAGGAAATTTGCTGATTGTTGGGAAATCTGAACATTTTCTGAACATCTACAAACCAATCCTTATCTACCACTTCCGGCTGTATTCACCATTTACCTAACATGTGATATATATATATATATATATATATATATTAATGTATGCATACGCTACCACCACGCCTCTTCTTTCAAGTAGCTGGTAAAAAGTGATCTGCTAATTAAAAGTTTACAGTTTGACATATGTTTTATTTCATTGAAATTTATTTGCATATTTTACTATTTTTAGTCCAATTTCGGTGGACTATTATTTAGGTTCTATTTCATGAGAACTACCCTAATATATCTTTATAATTTTTTTAACAAAACTAACAGACTATTTATGTTCAGATAGGACACCTTCCTGATTGTATTAGAACGAATGATAGAATTATAGGACTTACTCTTTTGCCCCGGTTTCCCCGCTCGGCATTAAAAAGGTTCATCCGTAAACCTTTTCATATATCGACTACAGTATGGGGTTCTTCAAGAAAGAAGTAAATGGATTTTTGAAGGGTCGGCAACGCGCGAGTGATACCCCTGGTGTTACAAGCGTCCATAGGCCACGGTGACCGCTTACCATCAGGTGGACCGTGTGCTAGTTTGCCACCTTAGTGGTATAAATTAAAAAAAAAAAAAACGACGACTATATCTTGTAACGTACTTATTATTTTAAATAATAGGTATGTGGTATATATATACGTACAAATATATATATATATACCTATATATATATATATATAAACATACAATAATTTGTGAAATAAGTTTTATTGTTTTGACTTTGTGTTGCGAAACCCTTTATAGGTGCTAAGACAACTATATAAAATTGTAAAAAAAAAATCATAAAACGCAATGAAAAATCTGATTTTGTGTTGTAAATCTAGAATAATCAAAAGAAAAAGGCTCAAATCATATTAACATCTGTGTGCCTTTTGCTCCTAAATATGACGTATAGTTGGTAAAAAAATGATCTACCTAAAGTAACTAAACATAACTGTTTACTATTTGCCGATGATATCTCAGTAAACATAACTGTTTACTATTTGCCGATGATATCTCAGTAAACATAACTGTTTACTATTTGCCGATGATATCTCCTCAGTGATAGTCAGTTCAAAAAAAAATACCTCATTTAATAAGGAGATTCATTCAACATTAGAACATGTATTGAACTGGATGCAAGAAAATAATCTTAAAGCAATCGTAAATAAAACAAAATTAGTTCAATTTTATGTAAAAAAGAAACCGAAATAATTATGCATATCAATTAATTACTTTTGTAGGACTTAACTTGGATCAAATTTGTTCTTGGCAAGGACATATAGACAAGATATATAGACAAGATATATAGAAAAATAAATAGTTTTGTGTACGCATTACGACAACTGGTGAAAAACGTCATCTAAAAAAAGCGCGTTAACAGCTTATTGTGGGTATATAGCTTCTATACTCAGATATGGTCTTATTATATGGGGAAACGGAGTAACTATTAATAGAGTATTTAAAGCACAAAAGACATGTGTACTTAATAGTAATAAGTGGTGGGAGACCTCTGCAATCGTGTAGACAATTGTTCTAGACCTTAAACCTTCTTACTCTTCCTTGTATGTGTGTATGTATGTATACGAATTATGTGTGTTCGTTAAAAAACTTATTTACAGGATATGGTAGTGTGCTAAAATTTAATACAAGATTTCCTGATAAATTAGTACTACCTAGACTTAAAAAGAAATTAACAGACAACAATTGTCACGTTATGGCAGTAAAAGTATTTAATAAATTCCCAAATGCCATAAAACATTATCTCTGACACTATTTAAAAGTCAAAATAAAAAAAAATTGTATGCTAAGAGACAAATGTTTTTATTCTGTTATTGAATTTCTTTGTCATAAATTTAAATAAAATTGACATAATTATTCTTATTTTGACATTTTTATGATATTATTATTTGTTAGCCGATTATGTTGACTTGTTTGTCGTACCTATTACTAAAACTTAATGTGCTTTTACCATTGCTTAGAGTGTTTTTAGGGTTCCGTACCCGAAGGGTAATTAGCGGAACCCTATTACTAAGGCTCCGCTGTCTGTCCGTCCATCCGTCTGTCACCAGGCTGTATCTCGTGAACCGTGATAGTTAGACAGTTGAAATTTTCACACAGTATTTCTGTTGCTGCTATAACAACAAATAATAAAACAAAGAATAAAATAAATATTTAAGGGGGCTCCCATACAACAAACGTTATTTTTTGCTCGATATTGATAACGGCAACAGGTAGACGCTTAAAATATTCACAGAATATTTAGTTATATAGTCACTTTAAAAATAAATAATTTAATTCAAATAAAAAAATATTAAGGTGGCTCCTATACAACAAACGTGATAAAATGGTAGAAAAGTCAAAACTGTACATTGAATATTTTTTTTAAAAGAATACTTGGGGTGTGATCTACAATCGATACTGAAGCCAAAAATATAGTTTTAAGAATTTTTGTCTGTTTGTCTGTATGTATGTTCGGGATAAACTCAAAAAGTACTGCATGGATTTACTTCAAATTTGGCACAAATATTATTACGAAGTCGGGTCAACATATAGGCTATATATTATCACGCTATTACCTACGGAGAACGAGCAGTGAACCTTTATTTCTTCAACGCATTCTGTAACAACGTGTTATCTAACGACGCATATTTGACGAGCTTCTTAAGGCTAGGGTATAGGCTAGACCGCGAAGATACGCCGTTTTTGTGCAACTTTTGTGGCTAAACTATAGCATCTAATGCATTGAAAAAAATATATGTTATAAAACTTGCTTTTGTCTAGTGCATTACCTTACTGAATGATTTTTATTTATTGTATTTAATGCAATAAAAAATCTGGAAGTGACCGTTGCTTCAACACTTGTGCAAATTTTTAAAGCGTGTTTTGCATTTGCTTGTAATGAAAGTTAGTTAAATAATTAGAATAGCTTGTTATCTAGTGGATAGACTCTAAGTTGTAGGGAAAATTTAAAAAACGTGACTACGAAACGGTATTAACGTTAAATTCCATACAAAAAATTTAAAGTTTTGCTTCGCTTCGCTTCTGTCTTAACCTTCTAACCTAACGCGGCCGTTTTGGGGCACCGTAACCGTACCCGGAGTGAGATTTAAAGGTTAGGTAAGTATGAACTTACCTAACTTCTGAATCTCGTTTCTAGTGTCATCGGTGCGTTCTCGAATGTCTTCCGAATTCTTAATTTATCAAAGAAACATACATAAAGGTTAACCTTTGGGGGTAGAACGGAAAACAAAATTTATGGAAAACATTTACTTTGACTTGTCGTAACCTCGAGTTTATGATAAGATGGTAAATGATGAAGTTGTCGAATGTTAAAATTAGATATTGTAACTCTGGTTATAAAATTTCTGGCAAATGATATTGTGGTTAAATGAATATGTGGCATTGTAGATTTTATGTAAAACAAAAGATCTGGATGACAAAAATTCTGTGAACCGTTTTCGGACAAATTAAATTCGGATAAAAATAATTCGAAACATCGATATGTTACCGTGTTTAGGCTTTGAGAGGGAGGTATAACTTTTTTTTACCATTTCGATCTATGTTATTACCATATATTAATTTCTCATTACTGTAAAACCTCATTATCGTTTTTAACGAAATTGCAAAATTATAGGAAAATCTACAGTTACTTTCCGTTTGTTATAATTGACAAATACTTGTTAAACACTATATGTATACATATGTATATATATGTATACATACATAAAAAACACGAATCGGTAAACTTTTTTTTCCATTCTCTAAAACGTTAAATTTGCACGAAATATCATATTTAACTGAAAACAAAGTATGTTTGTCTATGACTAGGCAATAATCCGTGAATTGTTTCTTTTACTCTTTGATGCGTTGTCATAGACGCGCTGTGTTGAGGAGCGGGTGGAGGGACGGGATTTGCTAAAGACCAACCACTCTCTTAAGGTGGTTGGCTGCTACATAAGAGGAATTAAGGCGTAATTTGACCGTGACCGAGTTTGGTGTAACGCAGCCGAAACTTCGGGAAAAAGGCATTTAACCAAATTTTTACCTACGCGTTTAATCCAGTTTTAATCTAAAATAAGTAATAGCAACAAAAGCGAAAAGTGTAAAACTTATGTAGTTAAGTAGGTGGTACCATTTTTTTTAATTATTCATATGGTAGTAATTTCTTTGTATTCATTACAAATACCTACCTAATTTATGACCGCAATAAGTACCTAAGTCTGCAGTGGAATGGAAACTCATTTACAGTGCAGATATTAGTAGCCTGATCCGCTAAGTTATCAGTAGCCTGATCCGCTAAGTTATTAGTAGCCTGATCCGCTAAGTTATTAGTAGCCTGATCCGCTAAGTTATTAGTAGCCTGATCCGCTAAGTTATTAGTAGCCTGATCCGCTAAGTTATTTGCAAAATCTTTACTCCGCAAAATACGCTCTTCAATAGGTTTTGTGTTCCAACAACCTTTTATTAACTCCTTACATTTATACAAGACAAGATTTGAGTTTATACAAGACGTGATCACCATAACTCCCATTACTAAATAGAAATAGAGTCCGTTATATAAAAGTAAATAAAATATACATACAAACCTACATATAAAACCCAGATATCCAATAATAGTATTTTAATGTGGCTATGATCATCTAATGGCGTGATTGTGGACCGCTATGATGTGACCTAAGCAACTTTAATCATTGATTTTAACTAATTTATCTTCCACAAATAATGTTTATCTCTCCAACGTAGCTATTACAAAGCATCATGACTATTAGTGGTACTTTCGTCCTACTGACCCTGATTTAGTCAGTTTCTATTACCGTAACATCCCCCTATTCATTTTCAAGTCGACACTGAGATGTGTAAATTTACATAGTATTTAAAGTAAAAAGGGTTCTAAAATACCTAAATCCTACACAACAGTAAGTCTTGAATAGTCCAGTTCATTTTCTACAAAGGTTTGTAAGGGATGTAATATAGGAAATTTCCACTTATCATCAACCTGAAAGCCAATTAAAATTGGAAATTAACCCGTCTTAGTACTGTTCATACAATTCAGTCAATAAGAAAACCAATTGTTTCTCAAGAATCTAACTCTCCGGTCAGATTAACAATAAGGATTTTGAGTGATTAGAACATTCGTGTTTTGCCTGTAGGTAATATCAGAAACAGAGCTATTTGAAATCGTTAGCCAGTAGGCTGTAGGCTGTAATATCAGAAACAGAGCTATTTGAAATCGTTAGCCAGTAGGCTGTAGGCTGTAATATCAGAAACAGAGCTATTTGAAATCGTTAGCCAGTAGGCTGTAGACTGGACTATCAGAAACAGAGCCATTTGAAATCGTTAGCCAGTAGACTGTAGGCTGGACTATCAGAAACAGAGCCATCTGGCGCATCTTTATACGTAGCTAGCAGCACAACTGATACCAGATCTAAATAAGAATGTATAAAATGTTTTATACTAACCTCATTCGCCAAATTATCATTATTATGATTATGATAATGTGAAATAAACGTATTTTATTTTTATTATTTATTAGAGATTTAACTAATCAACAACAATTTAAATAGAAACTCTTGAAATAAGTTTCTAGATGTGGTCTGGTGGTTTTTCCGTTTATGAATAGAACAAACATTTACTTAACTTAATAAAGTCCATCACTAACAACTCCAAAATAGTAAATTTTATAATAATAATAATTTTCAGGTAAAAATAGTCCGATTTTCTATATTACAAATGTTTAAATTTTTATCTATGTAAAAGCCAAAACTGGTCAAAAAACATTGTGTAAAGCAACACGTCACGTATCTATATTTTAAAGTTCGAATGTAGAAACAAACAAACAAACCCACTTTCATTTACGAGTAACATTACATTAATGTAATAATCACATGCATATAATATGAAATACACAAATGTATGTAAGCTGATTGTAATGCTGACATGAATCAATATCCTTATGGATTATCCATCTCGCACGTAAACCAACAATCCAATGAGGCAAAACAATTCAAATTATTTCTTTAGGTATATATTATATATAGGTATATATTTACTTGGACAAGTGGTCCAAGATACACAACTCTATAATATAAAAGTTTAATGTTTTGGATAATTGTGCAGGGCGATATATATTAAGAAATAAAGACGTTCTTAAAAATAAAAATAGATAGCAATTTTCCCAAAGAAGTTATCGGAAAAAAACAGTGTTTTTAGATTTTCCTTAAATCGAAATATTCTTGGATAATATGAAATATCTGTGCATAGCGATATATACTGACAAATAGCAAAAAAATATCAGACTGAGCAATTTTCCGCTAATTTTCTCATATTTAAATAAAAAAATATTGAGTAGTTTGTCATTCGTCAGGGTGTCCATACAAAGAATTTCCTGAGCGACCGGAATATGTTCTGATAACTACACGAAAGATGGTAACGAGTTCAGTCGAGTAACGAAACTAAAGTAACGAGTTAAATGAAAAAATTGTATTTCATAACTTTGACGATTCAAAAGTGTTTGTAAACACCTAATTTCAAAAAAAAGTTGACTTTTTCTTTGAACTAATTCAATTTCTACTTTATTTGTATTTGTATTTGGATTCAACAAGTTTCAAGTTCAAGTTTCGTTTTTGTAAAATTAAAATCCAACATTTTTAAATGTATCGTTTAACTCCGTTTTTTCACACTTCAATAGTATGGAGATGTCAATAGTATGGAGATGTCAATAGTATGGAGATGTCAATAGTACGGAGATGTCAATAGTATGGAGATGTCATCGCGGCGAATAGAACGCACAGCTGATTGAACATTAATATAAATTAAGAAAAAGTATACGACTGAGTACGCTACCTAATAGCACAGTATTGCAGGTTTTGTAGGCGTAATATTTCACAAGTAGAATAGTTGTAACATTCAATTTGTACGTGTCGTATACGGACTTTTAAATAGGCCTGAAACCAACATGCAAAACCAGGGGTATCACTCGCGTATTGCCGACCCTTCAAAAATCTGATAACTTTTTTCTTGAAGAACCTCATCATGTTATGCAATGTTAATGCTAACAGTTTGAGAATTCTTTGTCTCAAGATTTTGCATATCACTAATTCATAAATTATGTAGGACTTAAAGTGTACTTAACATCTGATTCTGTATTGTACCATAATTTGAGCAAAATAAAGATATTCTATTCTATTCTACTGTAGTCCTTAGAGAAAAAACGGAGCTCATTCCACAAACCAAGCTTTCGCGGGAGGAAGTTTCTCTGAAACCGCACTGTACGCGACCATTTCGGTTCTAAAGTGTGAGAATGAATTCCCTGCCGATGGCGAGCGGTTATTATACAAGCGCCCAGAGATGGCAGCAGTACTCCATATAGAACCGAACTTGCGACTTGTAAAGTAGCAACTTTTGCCCCGTTGTCAACTGATCGCAGTATCATAGCCCAGAGAGCTATGGTTCGTTGAAATATAATGGTGTGGACTGATCGTCATGAAGGCTGCAGCGGACGGCTGTGCGTGACCGACAACACCGTGACCTTGTGTACGTAATTACGTACACTTAAACGAAATCAGAATAAAAACTTCGTTAATAGAAATCTGATCAAAATTACAGTTGTTATTTGGTGTCTATCTCCCTAACAGTTTATAACCCACTGCACTTGCTCTGGTCGACACCAACTTCAAACTGTAATTTTGATCAGATTTTTTGAAATAACCTTTTTAGTGCATCTTTTTGAAGTCGGTTCGTGTTTTTGTTAAAAAAGTTTTTATTTTATACTTTTAAGTGACCCATTGGCATTTTTTTCGTACCCTAAAAAAATCGTTAACGATCTCAAATTCACAAGCAGTATCGAATCCTTAAGTCTGAGGAGGGAAACAGGGAGGCAAAGTGTCTGCTCAGACTTAAGGTTTCGATACGGCAAGTGAGTTTGGGATCTTCGACAATTCTCACAGCCCGTTGTTGAACCGAGTCAAAAGGGCCAAGCTGTTATCCGGGTGCACCCGCCCAGAGATGGCTGCAGTAGCAACAACCTCTGCCCCGACGTGAAGTATTGCCTCGCTCTGTTGCGTACACCTTAGTTTTTTGGACGCTAACTTCACCTTGTCTTACAAATTTTCTCGGAACTGTACATCGCTGGAGATGTCAATACTAAGGATCCCAATGCTCTTGGAGATGGAGAGGGGAGTGTTCTGGAATTTTGGGACTACAATGAATGGGTTATCATAGCGGTGAACGCGCACACTTGTGTCTTTGTAGGGTTGAATCGGACCAAGTTTGCCCGTCCCCAGTCAGAGACCTTGGACAGTGTGGTCTCGATTTGAGACACAAGTTCTCCGCGGTTTTCCTCCACAACGGAACGAGGGATGTTTGCACGACCCGTGTAAAAAGCGTCTCCAGTACTGTCATCTGCATAGCAATGTATGTTGTTGATGTCCAACATGTCATTGATATGCAGTAGAAAAACTGATAATTTGTTGTTATAGGTATCACATATACATATGTGTATATCACGTAGGTATAATAAGTACGGAACCCTCAGTGCGCTAGCCAGACTTGCACTTGGCCGGTTTTTATTGTTTATTTATATTCCATTTTATCGGGAATCCTAAATTCATGTTGTTCATGCAGTATTTTTCTACAGCAAAAAGTTGGTCGAAAGTGACTAAAGATTAAAAGCAGACAAATATTGAGTCTGAATAGCATTTGACCGGTGTTCATCCTCAGCGCATAATCGTCGATCTCCTCGAGGATACTCTATGCTGTGCCTCGGCCTCGCGGAGAGGATGTGAGAGCGTTGGTAAGAGTACTTCAGAGTTCTAGTTACAAATGTGTACCTAGGCATGCCTATATAGGTACTTGTGGAATAAGTTGGTTTATATTGTGCAAGCAATAGGTTACGTAACTTACTCACTGCCACGGGCTTTTTCTTTGTAAATTTTACTTTTCTCAAAGTAATGACGCACCGTACGTACCCACTGTCTATTCCATCAAGTATGTATGAAAGCTGACCTGTTCAAAACATGTATTACGCGCTAAGAGAGCAATTAGTCTTATCTAGGTATCGTAGGTTTTAGTCGTTAAGTTCTAATTATCTATGTTTTTATTTAATGCATAAATTTTTAAGATATCTTTTTAAGATAAGGGCCGTTGTTTTCTCTACTTTTATTTCCGCCGTTTTGTTTTATTAGGTTTTGTTAATTATATCATTTTATGGGTTTTAGAATGCATCCTAGGTTACGTTTTTTAATGGTTCCAAATTTAATTTTTAATATTATCAATCTCGTGTAAAAAACAACTCACGGAATAGTCTAAGCTCCCGTTGCATTAAACGTTACCTAACAAGGTGGCAGATCGACGAATACTACACCAATAGATAATACTCAGGGACACTGGACTATAGTAGGTTGCCATCATATGCGATATGATAGAAGAATAGTTATTTATTTTCGTCCTCATACCGCTTTTTTGACCAAAAATTATCTTTCAGATCAAGAAGTTCACCCATCGAAAGAGACACCTTTAGTAATCATATCCCGCAAAGATTGCCAGCCCCAACCCTGGCAGATTTCAAGGTCAGCCATGTTTTATGGGGCAAAAAAATGGGGTAAATTATCTAATCCGGTGGAAAGACGAAGCTGATACAGCTCGATAGCCCTAGGTGTGCCGTGCCATCCATGAATATATAGGAATGCTTGCCATCAGCCTGGTAGTTTTTCTGGTCAGCCACCTCAACCAATCGATGTTTATATCTTAGAACGACGAGAAATTCATGTACAGATGCTAAGCTTCAAGGTATATTTTAATGCAAATATCTACTGTAACATTTATAAAGTTATTATCATTCAGTATTTATTAGTTAAAGTCATCTTTGACTATAATATTAGGTAAATCCTATATATAGGCTTTTTCTGCTTTTGTATAAAGAAAACTGCATAAAGCCTGCGTCTTTTTTTATATAATTGTAGAGGAACAAAAAATAAATAAAAAAAATCAGTCATCAGAAGAAGAATCTAAAAATATCTGATAAGCTTTCATCTAAACGAATAATATCGCTAACATGCAACGGAGTAGGATCACCTTCATACCACATAGTATTTGTTTAATAATATCGCTAACATGCAACGGAGTAGGATCACCTTCATACCACATAGTATTTGTTTAATAATATCGCTAACATGCAACGGAGTAGGATCACCTTCATACCACATAGTATTTGTTTAATAATATCGCTAACATGCAACGGAGTAGGATCACCTTGATACCAAATAGTATTTGTTTAATAATATCGCTAACATGCAACGGAGTAGGATCACCTTCATACCACATAGTATTTGTTTAATAATATCGCTAACATGCAACGGAGTAGGATCACCTTGATACCAAATAGTATTTGTTTAATAATATCGCTAACATGCAACGGAGTAGGATCACCTTCATACCACATAGTATTTGTTTAATAATATCGCTAACATGCAACGGAGTAGGATCACCTTGATACCAAATAGTATTTGTTTAATAATATCGCTAACATGCAACGGAGTAGGATCACCTTGATACCACATAGTATTTGTTTAATAATATCGCTAATATGCAACGGAGTAGGATCACCTTCATACCACATAGTATTTGTTCAATAATATCGCTAACATGCAACGGAGTAGGATCACCTTGATACCACATAGTATTTGTTTAATAATATCGCTAACATGCAACGGAGTAGGATCACCTTCAAATACTATGTGTATTTGTTTAAAAATTGCTTATTTGTATCCGCATTCGGAGAAATCTTGTATCAAACAAAATTGTTTGGTTGCATTACGCCACATTGAGGTCACAAGCAGTGACTTTAATACATGTTGCTTTAAGCTTTTCCAGCATGGCGGTATAATTGTGGCATTGAAACTTTTATCGTGATTTTTAATTCTGGAATTATATTTTTATATTTTTTTGAAAATATTTGCAGACGAGCCTGATTTACGTCACTTTTTCACACTACAAGAAAATTGAAACATTTTGTTTTAAATTTCGATAAACAATAAAGTGTTATATCACAATCAAACGTATTTTATTGCATTCATACATAAAGTATATACATATATTATGTTGTATACTTTATATGTTTGTTCTTATGTATACAACGGTTGAGTGCATGGTTGTTTATGTTTATGGTGTAGGTAACTTCTGAACGAGTTGATTCCTTTTCACTAATACTTGGAACAAGTAAGGTCAACATCAAGGCATGCGTTAGTTCTCCAGCTCTTATTCGTCTAGCTCGATCTTATCTTAATCCTCCAGCTCGATTTTTAGATACAATCATAATCCAACATAAAGTGGAAAACGAAGCTAATGACGAACCGACTACCTACAGATAATCATAAAGTATAAAAGTTAAAATAATGTTTTTTACATTACTTAATGTGTTGTATGTAGTGTTAGTCTGGAACCTTGTTTTTTTATATTATATATTCATTTGGTCAGGCAGAGTTTTGCAGTGTCAGTGTCAGCTGTCCCGGCAGTATGTTGCAGTGTCAGTGTCAGCTGTCCCGGCAGTATGTTGCAGTGTCAGTGTCAGCTGGCCCGGCAGTATGTTGCAGTGTCAGTGTCAGCTGGCCCGGCAGTATGTTGCAGAGGCAGTGTCAGCTGGCCAGGCAGTATATTGCAGTGTCAGTGTCAGCTGGCCCGGCAGTATGTTTCACAATAAATATTCAGTAATGAGGACGAATAAATGCACCGTAATAATAATCATATATAGTAAAAAAGTTAAGATTAATGTTTTGTACATTACTTAATGTGTTGTATGTAGTATTAGACCTTGTTTTTTTTGTGATATTATTGTTTTATATTCTTTCTTTCAAAAATAAGCATTTGACTGCATTAAGCTACTAAAGTGTGTAAAATTTCAACCACAGAGCCACCTATTGCGTCCACAATTTATGTTTGTTTTAATTTTTTGGCAATAAACCAAGATTTTATAGTAGGTGGTACAGCGCCTTCATCGTTGATGTTCGAGTTCGAGGAAAAAGACTGCCCAGTAGATCGGCTTTGTCTTTAGCACTATGGGCCAAGTCAACATCGGTCTTTCGCAGTGGTGGTAACGACGACTGGCAAAAGTTCCCTTCGGCAGCTTTGGCAAGCGACCAGAAAACACGAACTTGTTGAAGTTAATGAAATTTGTATTGTGTAAAACTACAAAACAAAAGATTTGCACACCAAAAATATTTGTTAGAATATGATAGCTCTAATATTAATATATTAAGACCATAATGTACCATATTCTTGCAAATAAAAATGATCTTATCTAATTTTATCTTTTTTTCATTTGCTATGCTCTACTACCTCCATAACCACAGAGTAAGGATTCATATTTTTATTTATATTTATTTGATAAATCTTCGCAGATAGATAAAAAAGTAAAAAACATAAACACTTAAAGTGAGCAATCAAGCTTGCTAAATTAAACTTAGCGAAAACATGAGCTAAGTACGTACAAGCGAATACAAATACAATTTATAATACAGTTACAAGAGATATGGAAGAGAGAAAAAGAAAAGTCAAGTTACACTTGAATACCTACAATACCTACTTATGTCATCTTGCCACAAAAAAAACGTTGTTTAGCATCCGCCTTTTTTTTATACCACTAAGGTGGCAAACAAGCCTACGGTCCGCCTGATGGTAAGCGGTCACCGTAGCCTATGGACGCTTGCAACACCAGGGGCATCACTCGCGCGTTGCCGACCCTTCAGAAATCTAATAACTTCTTTTTTGAAGAACCCCATACTGTAGTCCTTAGAGAAAACCTAAATAATATCAGCAGTTCTGCGACAATCTTCTAAGGGAAGGAAATGAAATTTCTTGCATAAACTTAGGTAATTAATTGACCTGTAAGACACTTTAAGTATCTTAAAAATTTCTTTTGGATATTTCCGATACGAGTAATATAGATCTTATAGCAGGGATTCCAGACTTGCGATGCGTATTCTAAGTGACTTCGAACTAGGGAGCAGTAGAGAACTTTGAATGTTTTGGCTAAAGTAAAGTGAGATGAATCGCATGACGAAGCCTAGTGCTCGGGAATTTGGCAATAATGCCGTCGATGTGACTATCAAATATTACTTTGGAGTCATGCAAGATTCCCAAGTCCCGCACCAGACATGTTTTATGTATAGTTTGGCCTTTTAACATATAATTGTAGGAAATCATATTAATTTTTCTGCCAAACGTCATGACGTTACATTTGGATGGGTTGAGGTCCAAGTTATTAACAATACAGTAGTTATCTAGATTTTATAGATCGGACTGAAGTTTAACCGCATTATCTACTGATAAAATTGAAGCGAAAACTTCATGTCATCAGCAAACCACAGGAACTGTGAATTTCGGAAGCATGAGTTAATATCGTTAATAAAGATTATAAAAAGAAGAGGCCCCAGAAGTGAATCCTGCGGAACACCAGTGGGTACCGTAACCCAGCTAGACATATAGTTACTAATTACTACAGCCTGGGTTCGATTCTCGATGTATGATGAAAACCATCGTAGTAAATCACCCCGTATACCTATGATCTCTAGTTCTGTGGCTAATTCGGTCAAAGGCCTTGCTGTAGTCGATATACACGACATCAACTTGTTGCCCCTGTTCCATGGTTGAGGTTAAAAAGTCATTAAAAAGCGTACGGTTTGAGACAGTAGACCTACCTTTCAAGAATCCGTGTTGGGTGATGTTAAGTGAGCCTTTGATCGCAGAGAAAACTTGCTTACTTGAGAAGTTGGGAACGGATCATAATAATGCTGACTAGGCCAGGAAAAGGGATGACTAGACTAGGAATAACTTTATTAGGGTCATCTATATTTTCTAGGGTTTCTTAAATATAGGGATTGCATTCGTCTAGGTCAATGGATGTGGGAATTAAAATAATATTGCATGAGCTTTTTGTTAGGTTTTCATTGTGTTGTTTTACATTTGTGTTAAAGTTAATATTTTTATTTAGAATTGTTTTCAGAAATGTGGTGTACTCATTACTATTAGAACTAGAAAACGGGATGTTAGGTACTTGGTCAGTTGGAGTCAAAGGATTAGTTGGTGCTAAGGTTTGTTCCAGGTTTGTGTCAGGTAAGTTTTCAGGTATTGGGTGTGGCTGGTGAGGTAAGTTTTCAGGTAATGGAGATAGCTGCTCAGGTAAGTTTTCAGGTAGTGAGAACGGTTGATTTGAAAACATCGAGTCTTGTCTACTAGTAGACGGTTGTGGATTTTGAAAAGAATCTGGGATCTCTGGAGTCGGTCAGTTCAAAGGACTAAAACCAGGGTTTTGATCGTCAAATGGACTTATGTCTAAAGGATCAAGATCGGTTAGATCTTCATTTACCTCTTCTATTATAGGATTGACAGGATATCTGGATAGTGCGTTGGCGGCTCCGTTTAGTTTGCCTTTTCGGTATATAATTTCGTACTCATACTCTTGAGTTTGAGTCTCCATCTTTGTAATTTAGAACTTGGATCTTTATGGTTAAATAACCATTTGAGTGGACGCTGATCGGTAACAATTTGAAATTTATAGCCGTAGTTGTAAGGAAACCGAAAATGATGGCTAATAGCTCTTTTTCCGTTGTGTTGTAATTGGACTCACTCTTATTTAAAGAGGTTAGTGGTTTAGCCAGCTTAGAGAAGTCTGGGATGAATCTACGAAAATATGACACAAGTACAAGAAAGGACTTGATGTCTTTGGGGCATTTTGGAACAGGATATTGGGAAACAGCTTTTATCTTATTAGGGTCTGGTTTGACACCTTGGTCAGTTAAAACATGTCCAAGATATGCTACTTCTTTCCTTAAAAACTCGCATTTACTTGTCTGTAGTTTAAGGTTAAATTTGCGTAGTCTTTCAAAGACGGAAGTGAGGTTTTTTACATGTGTTTGTAAGTCATAGGAGTAGATGACGATATCATCAAGATAAACGAAGCATTTTAGACCTTGGAGACCAGTTAGAACACAACTCATGAGGCGCTAAAATGTTGCAGGCGCGTTTTTCATGCCAAACGGCATACGGGAGAACTCAAAATGACTCTGCGGAACATTGAAATCTGTTTCATCGACGCAGATTTGGTAAAAACCAGAAGTAAGATCTAATGTCGAGAAGTATTTTGAATTTCCGAGTTGGTCTAAGATTGTCTGTGGTATGAGGTACACGTCTCCAATAGTGACGTCATTCAGCTTTCTGTAGTCTATGACTACACGCCAATTCTTTTCACCGGTTGCGTCGAGTTTCTTTGGCACGACCCAGATTGGAGAGGACCATGGAGAAGACGAATGTTTAATAATTCCTTCATCTAACATTTTATCTATTTGTTTTGCCACCTCTTTCTTGTGCCATTGAAAGCGATAGGATTTTGTGTTAATAGGGACATCGGATGTAGTTCTAATTTTATTTTTTAAGAAATTAGTGAAAGTTAACTTGTCTCCAGGAAGATGGAAGATATCGGAGTAGCCAGAACAGGCTTGATAGAGGGTAGAGACTGCTTCATTATTTAAATGGGCTACACGCAATGAGTCCAGGACTTCTTGTGTTCTTTGTAGAGAGTTTTTGTCATCGTTTGTACTAGGTTTGTATACAGGGTAGGCATCGCTTTTCACCTCAACTAAATTAAAAGACAATATGATAAAAGTTTCAAAGGATTTCAATAGAAAAAACATCGAAAATAGACTGAACACTACCCATATCTCAATAAAAGGACCTACTAAACCTATATATGTTGCCGAATCCCTAACCCCAAAAGCAAGGCGTCTACACTATTTGGCTAGAGAATGTGTGAAGAAACACAAATATGAAAGCTGTTGGACAGCCTACGGGAAGGTATATATTAGGAAGAAAGATGGTTTGCCCCCCATTCAGATAGATAGCGAAGAGGTCCTAACAAAATTTAACTCCATGTGACTATTCGTGTATTTTTTTGTGGTTTATATATCATTTATAATTTTTAATATTTTTCACACTATTGTTGTAATATTAAAAAAATTTAAGCCTAACATATCACTCATACTCATGCACACACACTCATACATCCACTCAGAACCTCTTTATGGGTATTCCTATTATGTCAACTGTTCATTATCATTATCTGCGCGGTCCAATAACTATCTCCTGAAATCTTACTGTAGAAAAAGGTTTAACAAAAAATTTTTTTTCCTAATTTGTTTGCGTTTTACTATTTTTGATTGGCAGTATATAAAAATATATAAAATTCAATTTTTCCAAACAAAACAATAACCTAAATAATGAGTAAGACTTACTATCTGTAGCTAAAACTTCATCCGGACAAATAGAGGATTGTGCTGTCACACTCTCAAAAGCCAAACAGTACTTTAAAATTATTACCCAAAATATTAGAAGCATAAATTGTAACATGTCTAGCTTTAACACCCTTCTTTCTAGATCAAATATTGATTGGGACCTTATTGTCCTTACTGAATGCTGGCTACTTAACTCGCGAGGCATCCCAAAGATTGATGGTTACACTTGCTACTCGACTTCAAATAACTTAACACAAAACGAAGGAGTAGTGGTATTTGTTAAAGAGGGCCTAACACCAGTTGTTGAAGAACCTGTAATAATTAATGCAAAT
This sequence comes from Apoda limacodes, assembly GCA_946406115.1. Taxonomy (NCBI): domain Eukaryota; kingdom Metazoa; phylum Arthropoda; class Insecta; order Lepidoptera; family Limacodidae; genus Apoda; species Apoda limacodes. Next base: position 28,034,295 of record OX291556.1, read on the forward strand.
TGCCTAAGTCTTAAATTTAACAACGAAATCGTAGTTGCTGCAATATATCGTTCGCCTAGTGAACGTGATGTCACCAAATTTATGGACAGTCTCGATAAATTTTTATGCAATATATTCTCTTATAAAAATATAGTTCTCCTCGGTGACATCAATATTGACATTACTGTAAGCACTTCAGACCAACGTGCCCATGGGTACCTAAACTTGTTAGCCTCGCATGGCCTACTCTCAGCTCATCATATTCCCACTCACTCGAAAACTTGTCTGGATCATGGTTTTCTCAAGACTAAATTACCTGCACAGTGTTTTGTAGCACATACCTCAATTAATGACCACGATACTGTAATTTTGTCAATAGAGCGTTATGTTAACAGTTATCATAACCCTAAAATCATTAAGCGCATCGATTATGACGCTCTGGACTTGGCTGTTGACAGCATAAACTTTAATCATATTTTCTCAATGTCTGATGTTATTCCTGCAGCAGATTTTCTCACCAATTCTCTTGCACAAGCTATTGAAAAAAGCACGAAAATAATTACCCTATCGAGACGCAAAACAATTAAAAAACCTTGGGTTACACCTGGCCTTCTCAAATGCATGATCAATAGAGATAAGCTACACCTTAAATGCAAAAATAATCCCGATAGTAAGTCCCTCAAAACAACTTACAAAAGATATAGGAATTTCTGCAACGCCCTCTTAAAAAAAGTTAAAAGACTATATGAGTCAAATGAAATTAAAAAAGCTGGTTTAAATAACAAAAAGCTATGGGATGCTATAAAATCCATTTCATACCCTAACAAATCCCATAGTAGTGCCACGGATCTTATTTCTTTAACTGACCCTTCCCAATCTGTCAATCTCATAAATACTTTCTTTGCTAATGCGGGTAAAAATTTGGCTGAAAAGTTTCCGCAACCTACATTTGATACTAACATACCTTCTGCTAATGACTACCCAATTCATTCGTTTGTTCTTCTTCCGACGGATGAGGCCGAAATTGAAGCTACCATACTTAACTTAAAAAATGATTGCTCTGTTGGACGGGATAATATATCTTCATCTTTTCTTAAACGATATAAAAATAAAATAGTTAGCCCCATAACGCATATCATTAATTTGGCATTCTCAACAGGAGTCTTTCCTCAGAATTTTAAATTTTCCTTAATTCACCCTATTCACAAAAGTGGAGATCGAGACTGTGTCGACAACTATAGGCCCATCTCTATCCTCCCGACCCTATCCAAAATAATAGAAAAGCTACTTAACTCAAGACTTACCAAATACCTCGAAGGTAACAACTTGTTATCACCATCTCAATTTGGGTTTCGACAAGGTAAGTCAACAAATGACGCTGTACATGAACTAACTGATTTTGTAGTAGATAGTTTGGATAAAAACCTTAAACCCCTTGCTATTTTCTTAGACCTTGCTAAGGCATTTGACACGGTCTCTATCCCATTATTAAATCAGAGGATTACAACTGAAACTTTTTACTGATTACCTATCAAATCGATTCCAGTGCGTCAAGATCAGCAACTGGACTAGTGATGAGCTTCCTGTTCTCTACGGTGTCCCTCAGGGCTCAATACTAGGCCCAACTCTGTTTCTTATTTACATTAACGACCTGTTCAACTGCGAAGTGAAAAATGGAAAGTTAATCTCTTTTGCCGATGATACCGTCCTATTAATTAGTACCCAATCCTGGCAAGATAGTTTCAAATTGGCTCAAAATGAATTTAACAAAGTTACTAAATGGTCATATGATAACTGTCTCACATTGAACGCTGAAAAATCCAAAACCTTAGCCTTTTCATTAGTATATAATACTCAGCCACATACGTCAATCAATTCACTTATCGCTCACTCTTGTACTCTCTTAAATACCAGCAAATGTGCTTGCCCTATCCTAGAAAATGTAAATAACATAAAATACTTGGGAGTTACCCTAGACCATAGACTAAGCTTTCAGCCACACGTAGATTTACTTTCGGCTAGAGTTCGTAAACTTATATACATATTTAGCACTCTTCGACGTGTGGCTCAACCCAAAATTGTTAGATCTGTCTATTTTGCGCTATGTCAATCTATACTTATCTATTGTATTACATCCTGGGGCGGTGCATCCAAAACTGCTATGATAAGGTTGGAGCGTGCTCAAAGAGCTATATTGAAAGTAAGCGCCTTCCTACCATTTTATTATCCTACCCACGACCTTTATAAGTCTTACAACTAATTAACAGTACGCCAGTTATTTATACTTTACACCATACTCAAACAACACTCTAATTTAACATTCAACCCTGAGCTACTTATAAATTTACGGCGACGTAAACTCAAAATATGCACTTCTAGAAATTTCCGCACAAAATTTTCACACAAATTCTTCTGTTTTCTTGGTCCATTTCTTTATAATAAACTAAATTATAACCTAAAGCAAAAAACGAGAATGTAAATTTCAAATAACATTTAAAATTCACTGAATTTTCACTTAGATCGGAGATTAGATTCACTTTTGTCAGGAATTTACTTTCACTAAAAATAGTTAATAATTTGAGACTTACAAGATCTGGAACTGGAGTAGTAGTATTACTTTGTATTTCTGGAACCTGGATGTCATTGTTGTTAGAGCTGTGATCTCGTTGGCAGAACCCGAAGTATTTCTTTTGGTTTTGCTGGTTTTGCAGGTGTGACCCCGCAGTTGACAGTTGGTACAGCTGCGAGCTCTTCTGAAGAACTTGAAGTATATGTAGATGTGGCCCCACGGTGGATTACACACAGTAGGTCGGAGAAGGATACGGAGATGAATTCAACGTTGCACTTTGATTCTGGCACACACACACTTGTAAATATACAAATAGTTTGTATAACTTGAAATAAAAGTCACTTTTATTCACGGAAATAGAAGGGTTCAGAGAAGGATACGGAGACGATTCCGGGATACTATTTTTAGTATCCGTTAGCGCTGCCACCAATGTTAGTCGGGATTGTCGACTAGGGTTCTTAAAAAAGATTATTTATAATTATTAACACTTATTTATTCGGTAAAATATTATAATATACGATTTATTAAAATTGGTGTGTACCGGGTGGAGGCTAGTGTTGAACTGAGGAGCTTTACTTGAGAAGTTGGGAACGGATCATAATAATGCTGACTAGGGATGACTAGACTATATAGGTTGCATATAATATTTATAACAGTACGTTAGACTGTTAGAGATAATGTTATGCTTAGATTTGGACTTCATATAAGACCAAAAGTACTTGGGATTTTTTTCGATTGTTTTTTGGACAGATTCGATATAGTTATTATGACATTTTTTTCGTCAATAGCCCTTGCACGTAGAATTTTAAATAACTCCTTGTCGGAGCGATTACCATGTTTCTTGAATTTACAGTGGTATTTATATTTTTCTCTTAAAATTCTTTTCAAAGCAGGAGAGTACCACTTGGGAAAGGTATCAAATGTATATCATTTAGATTTAAGAATCCCGTAAGTTATAAATTAAATTATAAAAAAATTCAACTGCATTCTCAATTGAACGCGAACCCCAATCTACTTGCAATTTCATACTGTGTCATAACTTCTGCCCAGTCAAGTGCGATGCATTGGGTTAGCGTAAGACCTTTCAGGGCGCATTCGTTTTGGAATGCAGAATCATTATTTTTATTACTTTTGTCCCCCGTCATCCGTTCGTCTAGCATTGGTATCAAAAATATTAAAATTTTAGTATTATCTGTAACAATCTGTCATGTGTTCGTTCACGATATTTTTGTTACTTTTGCCACCGAAAAATGAAACTTTAGACCCATGTCTGGAGGTGGGGTGTTTGTGTTAATCTGTCAAACTTCTTTTACATATTCATTGTTTATGTAAGTGTGTGTGTGTGTGTGTTTAATCGTAGTGTGTGTACGCCAATCGTTCGTTTTGCAACCAAAAATTTCGTTAGTAACGTTTCAAAGCTACACGAACGATAGGTGTCGGTAGCAAAACTGGCGTTATCAAAAGTGTGAAAAGTATCAATCGTGGAAACTCTTATTCCCAAAACGAACGCGCCCTCAATTACACAGAGACGTACTTCGGCGACAATAGTGTCGTTGGACGCGTAGAGCCACTGGTCACAGGGCAGCAACTGTTCGGAGAACGCGTCGTCATCGTCGCAGGCCCGGCCCGCCACCCGCGACCGACGCGCGCACCGCCGGTCGCGGCCCGCCGGCGGCAGCGCGCGCGCCGTCCACGCCGTCTCGTACCTAGAACTGTTGGCTGACTCGCACTCCGGGACCACACATCTGTAACCAATCAATTTAGCTCTCACTTGCCGTGTATTAGATATAACAGATTGAAATATTAATCGATAGTTAAACACAATACCTATAATATAGCGTAGCATAAAAATCATGATCTAGGCTTACTACTTCGTATTACTCATTTTACTTGTTGAATATTGTAACTATTATAGATTCTAGAATGTTCAAAAACACTATTTGTACCTTACTTATATTAAACCCAATAAACTGACTTATATTTAACCTAAATCATCTCACTCATGGTTGAGTTGATTAGGTTTAATATAAGGAAGATTAACTTACTCATATTTGACTTAATCAACTTACTCATACTTAACCGTATTAGCTCACTCATATTGGACCTAATTAACCTTATTAACTCATTCATATTTAACCTAATTAACTTAATCAACTCATTGATATTTAACCCAATTAACTCGCTCATATTTAACCTAATCAATTCATTCATATGTAACCTAATTCACTTATTCATATTTAACCAAATTAACTTGCTCATATTTGACTTAATCAATTCATTCATTTGTCACCTAATTCAATTATTCATATTTATCCTAATTAACTCGCTCATATTTAACCTAATCAATTGTTGTTGTAAGGAATATATTAACACATGTTAATAAATACTATACAGTTAATTTCCAAAATAAAACAATTAAAAAAAAACCCCTAAAATACCAGGCGAAAGAATAAAAATACAGATAGATAGTTCTAATCAGTTTATTTCTACCTACTATTATTCTTGCGAACCGAACAATCAATCCTGCAAATTCCTATTTAAATTTATCGTATTTATTTTTGGTTTAAAAATAATTTTTAGTTTTAAATGACTTTAGAATAATTATCATAACGTTTAATAACAATTTTAAATGTTATTACATAATTTATGACTAACCTATTATCTTACGTGTTAATTAATAAGTAAAACCCAAAAAATCTGTTCCTATTTTCGAACTATTGACGTTCGACAGTAACTGCAGTAATAGCAACTAACTATATATATATATATATGTTAATAAGTAATTTGTACCTACTATGTTTGATCTGTAGGCACAAATGAAACTATATAAGTTCTTAAATTTACGCGTTCCATTTCTAATTGAAAATAGTAAAACGGGATTAAACGAGTTGTTATTTGTACGTACGTATTACGTATTCGTTTGTATGAAGTCAGGTAGTATTTAGTATGTGATTTTTGACCGCCGATTCGGTGACTTAGTCCGTGAAGACAGCCACTGGAGAGTATTGGAGACTGTCGCAAGAGATTAACAGCACCCGTTTTGTAGTTTTACTATCAAAAGACGCAAGAATTAGTGTAATTAGTCACAAAGTGACTGTGAACCTCGAGTGCAGTTCGGTAGCCGTATTTGTAGTATTTGTGTAGTGTTGTGTTTAGTGGATTTGCGCTTTTTGTGATCGTCATGTAAGGGGCGTGAGATGCGTCTAGCAGAAGAAGAATGAGTCTGTAAGTTATTTGTTAGTTTTAATACCTAAATAATATTGAAGTTTATAAATCTCTCATAAATCTCTTCTGATTTTAATGCCGTGGCGCGTAAGTCGTTTTTGATTAAGGTTAGGGTTGTGCAAAAAATAAAGTGAGAAAAATATTGATTTAGTTTGTATGGAAATTAATCAATTTACATAGTTCACAATTTCCAACTTCTGACACGCACACGTACGTAACGGGAGTAAACACCATTTACCAAACACCTTGTTTATTGACTGTGTTTAGGCCATTTTCGATGTATTGTGCGCTGTGTCGCATGCTACCATGCGTTGTATGAGTGAATAGCACAAAGTGGAAAATTACATTCCACTAACCAGATGTCGCTGCACGCTCTCTCGAGGAAGGCCTGCACCTTGCACCGCACGCGAGACGCTTCATAAATTTTTCTTTATGCTTGTCAATAGTCTGAATTTTATATAAATGTGTGTGAATGTGATAATTTTTGGTTCCGCACCTTCAAAGACAATCGCGAAACGAAACATTGTATAAAACAGTAGTCAGTACGGCCACTAGTGGACCGAATTCTCCAGGAGTCCAGGATACAGGAACCACAGCAAGAGCTGCAAGAGGTTAGTGCTTTCACGTTTTAACAGCTCTAGTGTGGCTAGTAACACGTATTTTAGACGAAAGTGGTCTTTAATTGTTCTACGTACTGAAGTTTCGTTTACCTCTATATTTAAACCGCACAACGGGGATGTAACCCCTTGAATGGCGTGTACAGACTACTTTTCGAAGTATTCTCCATTAGGTACATTTTAAACACTTTTTCATTCGGTTAAACCATTTTTTTAAAAAAACTTTGAGACAAAAAAATTAAACCGCCGAAAAAACTGAAAAGCATAAAATAATGAACCTTTTTATTTAACCTTAATTACTAAGTTCTTAAACTAATGTAAGTATACCTAAGTATATATTTTTGTACTTATTTTGAGGTTTTAATTACCCTTTTTAACTTATTTCTTAAACTAATGTAAGTATACCTTAGTATATATTTTTGTACTTATTTTGAGATTTTAATTACCCTTTATAACTTACTTCTTAAACTAATGTAAGTACACGGAAAAAAAAGAGTTTCCAAGTTCTATTCCACCAAAGTAATTTGCATTCAGTCAAGAAATCCAACTATTTTGGACATATTTTGTTCACAGAAGGCAATATTATTTCCCAGAAAAAAAATCATTTTATCAATCGAAATTGATAAACTTCTTTTCGTATGAACAAATTTTTTTTTAACCAAATAAATGTACGTTTTAGATCAACCAAACTTAAATTAATTACCCTAAGACAGTTAATGTTCTTGTATAAAATAAATACATTTTTATATGTAACATTTTATTTTTCTTCGTTTGAAAAAAAATATTATTTTGCTTTAATATAATTTATTTTGCGCCAAAATCATGGTTTTCTTAAATCTGCGACGTCACTTATTAAAAACTATATTTTTCGATGAAAATAATTGTATCTTAAATCAAAGCCAGTGAAATGTTCAGTTAAGATAATATTGTTTTGAATTAGAGAAAATAATAATTTTAACAGAATTTGTTAGATTCTTGACTCAAAATCTGATATTTTATGCTAAAACTATTGTTTTAGTCGAAACAAATAAAATACCTGCTTTAAAATATTAAACATTTTCGTTGAAATTAATCAACTAGTATCCCTTTGAACGAATTTTCTTTTCGTTTAAGTAAATACTTGCATTTTCAAAATTGAATGAATCTCATCACTGTCCTTCATAGGATTTCGTGTTGGCTTTTAATTTTAAATAATTGTTTATTGTAGGGTTTTGTGCGTCAAATTAGTATCAGTTTATGCGAGAAACCTACAGTTAATTATTTTCTGAGAATTGTAAAGCTTGTAGCGGATCATATCATACCGCTACAAGCAAGGCTGACGTCACGCGTCCTACATCGCGCTATCACAGTTTCTTCTGTCGATGAGTATATATAGAAAACCGAACAGAATGATAAGTGGACCGTACTATCAGATGGCTCGAGCGTTAAAATCCGACGTAGTGAGTACTATGCCGCCTTTAGTCGACGCAAACGCGACAATCGCATTTGACGACGACGAAAAGGCCGAATGCCTAGCCAAATCGCTAGAAAGTCAGTGTTCGCTCAGCGAACAACCCACTGACCAAGCTCACGTCGATGAAGTGGACAGGGAAGTGGAGCGGAGAGCGGCCCTTCCCCCACTTGACTCACTTCCCCCCGTAACAGTCTCTGAGGTCGAAAAGATCATCAAAGACTTACAACCCAAAAAGGCCCCGGGTGCCGATGGGATCTCAAATAGGCTTCTAAAAATCCTCCCCGCTCAGCTCCTCCTTCTATTGGTCAGCATCTTCAATGCGGCCATGGCAAATTGCATCTTTCCCGACTCTTGGAAAGAAGCTGACGTTATAGGTATCCCTAAACTGGGTAAACCTAGTAACGTAGCCACGTCATATAGACCCATTAGTCTCTTAAAGACTTTGGGGAAATTATATGAACGACTCCTCCTTTCTCGCCTGAAAGACTACGTTCAGTCTAAAGGCATTCTGATTGACGAACAGTTCGGTTTTCGAGCTAATCACTCGTGCGTCAATCAAGTGCACCGCATAACGGAGCACATCCTCCAAGGTCTCAATAGGTCCCCTAAGCCGTTCAGCACAGGAGCCCTCTTCTTCGATGTAGCGAAGGCTTTCGATAAAGTCTGGCATAACGGCTTGATTTACAAGCTGTACAATCTCGGTGTCCCAGACCGTCTCGTGCTCATCTTACGAGACTTCCTTAGGGATCGCAGTTTTCGCTATCGCGTAGAACGAAGTCATTCGTCTCCCCACCCCATAGGTGCAGGTGTCCCCCAGGGCTCCGTGCTTTCCCCTCTACTTTATTCCCTATTCACAAACGATATACCTCGTCCCTCGAACGTTAATGTGGCGCTCTTCGCGGACGATACGGCGCTCTACTGTTCTCACCGACACGTCCGTCGTATAAGCCTGGCCCTCCAGTCTGCCGCCAACGCCTTAGGCGATTGGTTTCGGAAGTGGAGAATCGAGGTTAACCCCGAGAAAAGTGCAGCAGTGCACTTCGCCCGGGGCCGAAAATCGGTAAAGGTCACAAGGCAACTCACCCCAGTCCACCTATATGGCCAACCCATTCCGTGGGTCAAAAAGGTCAAATATTTAGGGGTCACTTTAGACTCTCGTCTTAATTTCAGAGCCCACATTAAAAGAGTAAGAGATCGAGCAGCCTTTGTTCTCGGTCGTCTTAAGCCAATGTTAAACAAGTACAGTAAAATGTCTCTTAGAAATAAGGTGACGCTTTACAAAACTTGTATTCGGCCCATACTCACATATGCGAGCGTAGCGTTTGGTCACACCAACACTACTTCCTTGCAAGTCTTACAAAATCGCTTTATGCGAGGCGCAGTCGGCGCCCCGTACTATATGCGTAACATCGATCTCCATAGTGATTTCGAGCTTCCGACCATAAAAGCCTTCATCAAAGATGCGTCTAAACGCTACTTTGAGACGGCAGCCCTCCACCCCAATCCCCTAATTAGGCAATCTTGCAACTATGCCCCCATTAGAGGGGCCTTAGGACCGTTTAGATATCCGAGGCACGTCATAATTGACTCCGACGATGATATAACCAGCAGGCTCAAAGCTCAAGCGCCTTCAGCGCTCGCGTCCGCGATCACAGATTATAGAAATATATACAGAATACGTCGCCGCCGGCGGCGACGGAACATTAGACAGCTTAGTTTTAACACACACACACACACTCGAGCGCGCGGGTATACTAGGTTCACTAATATACCCGGGCGCTTCGACTAGTTAGATTTAAATAATAATAGGCGAGTGCTGAAGAGTTTCTTGCCGTTTCTTCTCTTCAGAACGCCTTTGCTATTTTCCGAAACGGCGGTAAAATTTAGTTAGATACAAATTTTAGTTTCTAAGAGCGGTTGCCCAAGCCGAGGTTCGTGTCTAGGACACCCTTGCGCAAACCGCCCCAACTTTTCGCTGAAGAGTGCAAGCAGCACCGCAGCAAAAGTTAGTCCGCGTGTAGTTGTAAAGGCCATCTGCGGCCAACAACAGTAGCCAGTAGTTAGAAAAAAAAAAAAAAAAAAAAAAATGATAAGTGGACGACAGACACTTTTTAGTTTCGCGCTGAGCGTCGGTCCGCGAGCACACGTCTCGGTGTCTCCTGACTGCTCTCTATCGCTCTCTCTCTCGCTCCGAATACTTTCTCGCTCGCACTCACGTGTTTGAGCAGTATTCGCTCGGTAACGGTATCGCGTCGCGTCGCGTGCAACTACAGCTGCCCGCGCATAGTTTTTCGCCCGGTTTTGCTCTCGCCTTGGCGATCGAGCCCGCGAACGTTGTTGTTTGTTGCAGCTAGTTGCATTCCCGTTTCGCAGTCCTTTTCAGGACTGTCAATTCGTTCCGTCGGTGTAGTGAGTACTTTTCAGTACGCTACACCCTTACTTTCAATAGTTTACGTCTAGGATCTCCCACGCATTGCACTACGCCCGGAGATTAGGACTATTAGGATCACCCCACGCATCGTGCTTTGCACTTTGCACTGGGACGCACCGGCCAGGGAACACGCCAGGCACACGCTCTCTATCCATAGCGGTTAGAAAGCTAATTCGACAAAGCATCCACGCATCGCCTTAGAGGCGATGGAGGAGGTCGAGGACAGCGGCGGGGGCCTACTCCGGGAACTTTTGGCCTTTTTGGACCAAAAGTTTCCGGAGGTGGCCCGGAGCTTTAAAGCTCAACGCAGCCTCCCCCTCTCGCCCATGTCACCGGAACATGTGGCGCTTATCGATGTCGAGCCTGAGCCGCCGTTGGTTATACCGTCGTCGCCTCTGCCGCGCTCCACTCCCGTTCAGGCTGACTCGTCCGACGAGTCAGATGTGGCCTCCAAGACCGCCACGCCGTCGCGTTTTCGCTCAATCGAGTCTTCGCCGGCTAGGTCTCGCTCGCATTCGCGTGTTCGCGTATCGGACTCGGAGTCCGATATGATTATCGACGCCGCCGTCGATAATCAAGCCAATGACGGTTTTACCGTCGTTGGATCCGGCAAGGCCCGAGGAACAAAACGTTCCTCAGGCAAGAGGTCGCCGGTCCCGGCTCCTGGAAGCCCGACCGCCGCGAAACCTCCGCGCAAGCGCGCTGCCCGGAACCGCGCCCCCCGTCCCGCGAGCGAGATAGGGATATCGCCGTCGGCCGCGTCCGACAAGAGTGAGACGGCATTAGCTTCCTCCTCTGTCGCCCCCGCCCCTGCCCCCCTGCCGTCTCAGCCCCCAGTAGGGCCGTCCGTTGCCGATAACGGACAGGCTAGGCGTAAGCTACCACCGGCAATTGTCTTACACGACAAAAAAGTGTGGAACCATTTAGCCACAATAATGTCGGACAAAAAAATTAACTTCCTTAAGGCATCCAATATGGGTGAACTTGGAATAAAAATTCAAGTTCAAACCTCGGATGACCATCGTGGGTTAACCAAACTGTTACGGGAAAAAAATTTCCCATATCATACATATGCGCTGGAGGACGAGCGTGAATTACGTGTCGTAATTCGCGGCCTCCCGCACGAAATTCCGGTGGCGGAAATTAAGGCCGACCTTGTTTCACAAGGTTATCCGGTAAATGCCGTCCACCGCATGATCGGCGGTCGTTCGAAAAGGCCACTAAACTTAGTTTTGGTGGTTCTGAACTTCACCACAGAGGACAAGCGAATCTTCTCCGTAAAGGAGATTTGCAAATTGTCCGGTTTGGTTGTCGAACAACCAAACAAAAGAACATACCCAGGACAGTGCCATCGCTGCCAAAATTATGGTCACTCGGCCAAAAACTGCAACGGCTTTCCCCGTTGCGTTAAGTGCCTACAGGATCATGGTGGCACAGCCCTTTGTCAGAGGAAAAGGGACGACCCCGAGCCTCCAAGCTGTGTCCTTTGCGGCATGGCGGGCCACCCTGCGGACTATCGCGGGTGCCCTAAGGCTCCCCGTTCATATGCGGCGGCGGCAAATAAGGCCCCCCCCACCCGTCTTAAGGCGAGAACGCCCGCACTTTACTCAGAGCGGCAATATCCTTCTTTGCCAGTCTCAAATAATAAGTCTGCCCCTTTGCTGCCGCAGTTTGCTGCACCAGCACAAAAGGCAGTTCCCCGTCCCCCCGTATCTCAGTCAGGAGCCTCCCTTAAGGCGACTCCTGCCCCCCCGGCGCGGAAATTGGCCCCGTTGTCCCCGCCCGCGCCACAAACTACTAAAGCGGTACCTAGCCCGTCGCTAGCGTCCGCGGACGTTCTAGCCGACCTAAATGTGGTGCTAGAACTCCTCAATGTTATAAACATTGAGGAAATTTCGCTTTTAGCGAACAAAATTCGCAATGCGTCATCGGCGACGCAACGAGTTTCGGCCGTGCTTGAGCACGCAGCCCTGCTAAGTGCCTTAGAGCACTTTGCACCAAAAAATTAATAAATTTTACTGATGGGGCCTTTAGTAGCCCCAAGTAGAATAAAACCGCGCTCTATATCGATTGCGTTCTGGAACGCAAACGGCCTTCAGGCAAAGCGCGATGAAATATTAGAATTTCTTAAGACGCACGAGATCGATGTACTTTTAGTGCAAGAGACTTTACTCAAACCAAAGCGTAGGGATCCTAAGATCGCAAACTACGCAATGGTTAGAAATGATCGGCCCACCCATATGGGAGGGACGCTCATTTATTATAAAAGATCTCTGCACTGCGTACCTATCGACACTCCTCCGTTAGAAAATTTAGAAGCGTCGGTTATCCGTATAGCGATGACAGGACACAGTCCCATAGTACTGGCCTCTGTATATTTGTCACCTACAAAGGTGATATTACAAAGCGATCTTAAAACGCTGTTTGACTTAGGTAACGCTGTTGTATTAGCAGGCGACCTAAACTGCAAACATAAGCGATGGAATTCGCATTCAACATCGCTAAACGGCAAACGACTAGAGGCCCTAGTCGACCCGTTAGATTTCGATATTATTGCGCCCATCTCTCCGACCCACTTTCCCGAAGTAGTGACACATAGACCTGACGTACTTGACATAGCACTTCTTAAGAACGTAGCCTTAAGGCTGCATTCCATAGAGGTGTTACACGAGCTTACATCTGACCATAGGCCGGTTCTCTTACGACTAGGGTCCCCAACCGACGGTCATCCGTCCGTTAAGGACGTGGTCGACTGGCGGAGACTAGGTGAAAACCTAGGCAAAATAGACTCGCCCCACCTCAATAGGATCCCGGACAATATTGTCTCAGCCGACGATGTTAGTTTAGCGGTCGAAGCGCTTACTAGCCACCTCCAGTCCGCTGTAGCGGATTGCTCTAAGCGGATTACAGTACAGAATAATCTCCGCTGGAATCTGCCGGAGGACGTGAGGTTGTTATTGAGAGCTAAGAACGCGGCTACTCGGCGGTACGACAATTATCCGTCCGAGGTAAACAGGGCATCGCTCAGATCTTTACAACGTGCCGTAAAGACAAAAATAGCCGAAGTTAGGAACGAAAAGTGGGACAATCTCATGAAAGAGATATCGCCTTCCCACTTAGCGTACTATCGGATGGCTCGAGCGTTTAAATCCGACGTAGTGAGTACTATGCCGCCTTTAGTCGACGCAAACGCGACAATCGCATTTGACGACGACGAAAAGGCCGAATGCCTAGCCAAATCGCTAGAAAGTCAGTGTTCGCTCAGCGAACAACCCACTGACCAAGCTCACGTCGATGAAGTGGACAGGGAAGTGGAGCGGAGAGCGGCCCTTCCCCCACTTGACTCACTTCCCCCCGTAACAGTCTCTGAGGTCGAAAAGATCATCAAAGACTTACAACCCAAAAAGGCCCCGGGTGCCGATGGGATCTCAAATAGGCTTCTAAAAATCCTCCCCGCTCAGCTCCTCCTTCTATTGGTCAGCATCTTCAATGCGACCATGGCAAATTGCATCTTTCCCGATTCTTGGAAAGAAGCTGACGTTATAGGTATCCCTAAACTGGGAAAACCTAGTAACGTAGCCACGTCATATAGACCCATTAGTCTCTTAAAGACTTTGGGAAAATTATATGAACGACTCCTCCTTTCTCGCCTGAAAGACTACGTTCAGTCTAAAGGCATTCTGATTGACGAACAGTTCGGTTTTCGAGCTAATCACTCGTGCGTCAATCAAGTGCACCGCATAACGGAGCACATCCTCCAAGGTCTCAATAGGTCCCCTAAGCCGTTCAGCACAGGAGCCCTCTTCTTCGATGTAGCGAAGGCTTTCGATAAAGTCTGGCATAACGGCTTGATTTACAAGCTGTACAATCTCGGTGTCCCAGACCGTCTCGTGCTCATCTTACGAGACTTCCTTAGGGATCGTAGTTTTCGCTATCGCGTAGAACGAAGTCATTCGTCTCCCCACCCCATAGGTGCAGGTGTCCCCCAGGGCTCCGTGCTTTCCCCTTTACTCTATTCCCTATTCACAAACGATATACCTCGTCCCTCGAACGTTAATGTGGCGCTCTTCGCGGACGATACGGCGCTCTACTGTTCTCACCGACACGTCCGTCGTATAAGCCTGGCCCTCCAGTCTGCCGCCAACGCCTTAGGCGATTGGTTTCGGAAGTGGAGAATCGAGGTTAACCCCGAGAAAAGTGCAGCAGTGCACTTCGCCCGGGGCCGAAAATCGGTAAAGGTCACAAGGCAACTCACCCCAGTCCACCTATATGGCCAACCCATTCCGTGGGTTAAAAAGGTCAAATATTTAGGGGTCACTTTAGACTCTCGTCTTAATTTCAGAGCCCACATTAAAAGAGTAAGAGATCGAGCAGCCTTTGTTCTCGGTCTTTTAAGCCAATGTTAAACAAGTACAGTAAAATGTCTCTTAGAAATAAGGTGACGCTTTACAAAACTTGTATTCGGCCCATACTCACATATGCGAGCGTAGCGTTTGGTCACACCAACACTACTTCCTTGCAAGTCTTACAAAATCGCTTTATGCGAGGCGCAGTCGGCGCCCCGTACTATATGCGTAACATCGATAATAGTGATTTCGAGCTTCCGACCATAAAAGCCTTCATCAAAGATGCGTCTAAACGCTACTTTGAGTCGGCAGCCCTCCACCCCAATCCCCTAATTAGGCAATCTTCCAACTATGCCCCCATTAGAGGGGCCTTAGGACCGTTTCGATATCCGAGGCACGTCATAATTGACTCGGACGATGATATAACCAGCAGGCTCAAAGCTCAAGCGCCTTCCGCGCTCGCGTCCGCGAACACAGATTATAGAAATATATACAGAATACGTCGCCGCCGGCGGCGACGGAACATTAGACAGTTTAGTTTTAACACACACACACACACTCGAGCGCGCGGGTATACTAGGTTCACTAATATACCCGGGCGCTTCGACTAGTTAGATTTAAATAATAATAGGCGAGTGCTGAAGAGTTTCTTGCCGTTTCTTCTCTTCAGAACGCCTTTGCTATTTTCCGAAACGGCGGTAAAATTTAGTTAGATACAAATTTTAGTTTCTAAGAGCGGTTGCCCAAGCCGAGGTTCGTGTCTAGGACACCCTTGCGCAAACCGCCCCAACTTTTCGCTGAAGAGTGCAAGCAGCACCGCAGCAAAAGTTAGTCCGCGTGTAGTTGTAAAGGCCATCTGCGGCCAACAACAGTAGCCAGTAGTTAGAAAAAAAAAAAAAAAAAATGATAAGTGGACCACGGCGGTCCCCAGGCATAACACCTCGCCTGGCAGGAGATCTCCTCTTTGCCGCCGCACCACAAGCATCCAGCAAACAGTTCGCATTCGTCTATCAGAAACGATAAGCGAAGTTAAGCAACGTCGACCGTGGTCAGTATTTGGATGGGTGACCGCTTTTCTTCCATGTTTAAGAAGGATCGTTAAATAGTCATAACAATTATAATTAAACATAACGCTGTATAATCAGCTAAAGGCGAGAATAGCTACCTTAGTCCGGGTAGCAGTGCGGGTAGACTGCCTATATGGCCCAAGCCCTCCAGAAAAAGAGGCCTGTGCCTCTGCAGTAGGGCACTACTAGCTCGACAACGTCCGCTAAGTCACACACTAAGTCAGTGCGGTAGACTGACTCTATATAATAGAAAAGAGGCGTAGGGCTTTTTAAAAAAAACTTTATTTAATCTTGACGGTTAACTATGTCATTTTGGACCGAAACATTTTTTGTTTTAAACTAAAATATAATGTTATTAATTTAAGAGCTGATGTAGTCTAGTTAAGAGCACTATTCTCTTGTGTGAACTAGAAATTTCTTCCGTGCAATAACACACGAAGTTCTACGCCCAAGAAAACTAAGTGTTTCAAATAAAGAAGCATATTTTTCTTCAATGAATTAAATATTGTTTCAAATTGATAGAGTTTTATTTACTGGTTCAATGAAATTTTTTGTAGCTAAAATCTACTTAATACAACTACATGTTTAATTTTTGATTACTAAAACTGAAAATAGCTTCCTACCTTACTTTAGCTATTATAATAAAATACTTTAGATATTAACTGTTATATAATCATACTTCAACTGTTATTTTGTTGCATGATATAAATACTTAAAAAAATAGCCTTAATATACCGACATGGGTAGGCCTACAAAAAATGCTATTTAGAAGCATAATAAGAAAAAAAAAGGTTGGAAGCTAGTAGAAAGAGAATTAGATTAACACAGGAGAGTTTAGATCAGTGCGAGGACAGACTGTCGAAGATGAGAAGCTACATTAACGATAGGTTATCGCAAGAAGGTGATAAGCAGCGCGCGAATCGTTAAGATCTGATAAGAGAGCGACTTTCAAATAAGAGTGAAGAGCAACGCGCTCATCGTTAAGATCTGATATGAGAGCGACTTTCAAATAAGAGTGAAGAGCAACGCGCTCATCGTTAAGATCTGATATGAGAGCGATATTCAAATAAGAGTGAAGAGCAACGCGCTCATCGTTAAGATCTGATATGAGAGCGACTTTCAAATAAGAGTGAAGAGCAACGCGCTCATCGTTAAGATCTGATATGAGAGCGACTTTCAAATAAGAGTGAAGAGCAACGCGCTCATCGTTAAGATCTGATATGAGAGCGACTTTCAAATAAGAGTGAAGAGCAACGCGCTCATCGTTAAGATCTGATATGAGAGCGATATTCAAATAAGAGTGAAGAGCAACGCGCTCATCGTTAAGATCTGATATGAGAGCGACTTTCAAATAAGAGTGAAGAGCAACGCGCTCATCGTTAAGATCTGATATGAGAGCGATATTCAAATAAGAGTGAAGAGCAACGCGCTCATCGTTAAGATCTGATATGAGAGCGATATTCAAATAAGAGTGAAGAGCAACGCTCTCATCGTTAAGATCTGATATGAGAGCGACTTTCAAATAAGAGTGAAGAGCAACGCGCTCATCGTTAAGATCTGATATGAGAGCGATATTCAAATAAGAGTGAAGAGCAACGCGCTCATCGTTAAGATCTGATATGAGAGCGACTTTCAAATAAGAGTGAAGAGCAACGCGCTCATCGTTAAGATCTGATATGAGAGCGATATTCAAATAAGAGTGAAGAGCAACGCGCTCATCGTTAAGATCTGATATGAGAGCGATATTCAAATAAGAGTGAAGAGCAACGCGCTCATCGTTAAGATCTGATATGAGAGCGATATTCAAATAAGAGTGAAGAGCAACGCGCTCATCGTTAAGATCTGATATGAGAGCGATATTCAAATAAGAGTGAAGAGCAACGCGCTCATCGTTAAGATCTGATATGAGAGCGACTTTCAAATAAGAGTGACGAGCAACGCGCTCATCGTTAAGATCTGATATGAGAGCGACTTTCAAATAAGAGTGAAGAGCAACTCGCTCATCGTTAAGATCTGATATGAGAGCGACTTTCAAATAAGAGTGAAGAGCAACGCGCTCATCGTTAAGATCTGATATGAGAGCGATATTCAAATAAGAGTGAAGAGCAACGCGCTCATCGTTAAGATCTGATATGAGAGCGATATTCAAATAAGAGTGAAGAGCAACGCGCTCATCGTTAAGATCTGATATGAGAGCGACTTTCAAAAAAGAGTGAAGAGCAACGCGCTCATCGTTAAGATCTGATATGAGAGCGATATTCAAATAAGTGTGAAGAGCAACGCGCTCATCGTTAAGATCTGATATGAGAGCGATATTCAAATAAGAGTGAAGAGCAACGCGCTCATCGTTAAGATCTGATATGAGAGCGACTTTCAAATAAGAGTGAAGAGCAACGCGCTCATCGTTAAGATCTGATATGAGAGCGACTTTCAAATAAGAGTGAAGAGCAACGCGCTCATCGTTAAGATCTGATATGAGAGCGATATTCAAATAAGAGTGAAGAGCAACGCGCTCATCGTTAAGATCTGATATGACAGCGACTTTCAAATAAGAGTGAAGAGCAACGCGCTCATCGTTGAGATCTGATATGAGAGCGATATTCAAATAAGAGTGAAGAGCAACGCGCTCATCGTTAAGATCTGATATGAGAGCGACTTTCAAATAAGAGTGAAGAGCAACGCGCTCATCGTTAAGATCTGATATGAGAGCGATATTCAAATAAGAGTGAAGAGCAACTCGCTCATCGTTAAGATCTGATATGAGAGCGACTTTCAAATAAGAGTGAAGAGCAACGCGCTCATCGTTAAGATCTAATATGAGAGCGATATTCAAATAAGAGTGAAGAGCAACGCGCTCATCGTTAAGATCTGATATGAGAGCGATATTCAAATAAGAGTGAAGAGCAACGCGCTCATCGTTAAGATCTGATATGAGAGCGACTTTCAAATAAGAGTGAAGAGCAACGCGCTCATCGTTAAGATCTGATATGAGAGCGATATTCAAATAAGAGTGAAGAGCAACGCGCTCATCGTTAAGATCTGATATGAGAGCGATATTCAAATAAGAGTGAAGAGCAACGCTCTCATCGTTAAGATCTGATATGAGAGCGACTTTCAAATAAGAGTGAAGGGCAACGCGCTCATCGTTAAGATCTGATATGAGAGCGACTTTCAAATAAGAGTGAAGAGCAACGCGCTCATCGTTAAGATCTGATATGAGAGCGACTTTCAAATAAGAGTGAAGAGCAACGCGCTCATCGTTAAGATCCGATATGAGAGCGACTTTCAAATAAGAGTGAAGAGCAACGCGCTCATCGTTAAGAACTGATATGAGAGCGAAATTCAAATAAGAGTGAAGAGCAACGCGCTCATCGTTAAGATCTAATATGAGAGCGATATTTAAATAAGAGTGAAGAGCAACGCGCTCATCGTTAAGATCTGATATGAGAGCGATATTCAAATAAGAGTGAAGAGCAACGCGCTCATCGTTAAGATCTGATATGAGAGCGACTCTCAAATAAGAGTGAAGAGCAACGCGCTCATCGTTAAGATCTGATATGAGAGCGACTTTCAAATAAGAGTGAAGAGCAACGCGCTCATCGTTAAGATCTGATATGAGAGCGATATTCAAATAAGAGTGAAGAGCAACGCGCTCATCGTTAAGATCTGATATGAGAGCGATATTCAAATAAGAGTGAAGAGCAACGCGCTCATCGTTAAGATCTGATATGAGAGCGATATTCAAATAAGAGTGAAGAGCAACGCGCTCATCGTTAAGTTCTGATATGAGAGCGACTTTCAAATAAGAGTGAAGAGCAACGCGCTCATCGTTAAGATCTGATATGAGAGCGACTTTCAAATAAGAGTGAAGAGCAACGCGCTCATCGTTAAGATCTGATATGAGAGCGATATTCAAATAAGAGTGAAGAGCAACGCGCTCATCGTTAAGATCTGATATGAGAGCGATATTCAAATAAGAGTGAAGAGCAACGCGCTCATCGTTAAGATCTGATATGAGAGCGATATTCAAATAAGAGTGAAGAGCAACGCGCTCATCGTTAAGATCTGATATGAGAGCGACTTTCAAATAAGAGTGAAGAGCAACGCGCTCATCGTTAAGATCTGATATGAGAGCGACTTTCAAATAAGAGTGAAGAGCAACGCGCTCATCGTTAAGATCTGATATAAGAGCGACTTTCAAATAAGAGTGAAGAGCAACTCGCTCATCGTTAAGATCTAATATGAGAGCGACTTTCAAATAAGAGTGAAGAGCAACGCGCTCATCGTTAAGATCTGATATGAGAGCGATATTCAAATAAGAGTGAAGAGCAACGCGCTCATCGTTAAGATCTGATATGAGAGCGATATTCAAATAAGAGTGAAGAGCAACGCGCTCATCGTTAAGATCTGATATGAGAGCGACTTTCAAATAAGAGTGAAGAGCAACGCGCTCATCGTTAAGATCTGATATGAGAGCGATATTCAAATAAGTGTGAAGAGCAACGCGCTCATCGTTAAGATCTGATATGAGAGCGATATTCAAATAAGAGTGAAGAGCAACGCGCTCATCGTTAAGATCTGATATGAGAGCGACTTTCAAATAAGAGTGAAGAGCAACGCGCTCATCGTTAAGATCTGATATGAGAGCGATATTCAAATAAGAGTGAAGAGCAACGCGCTCATCGTTAAGATCTGATATGAGAGCGACTTTCAAATGAGAGTGAAGACAAACATTTGCTGAGTTTGGATGCTGCTCGCAACCGTTCTACAATGGTGGTACTTCACGAAACTCCCGAGCAGAGAACTCACCGTTTGAGCGCCATGCGCCGTGAAAGGACGCCAACCTCCTCCGCTCCTGGGAAACACTGAGTCAAGATGGCGGGTGACATCAAGTAAAATGCAGTCTGCGGCTGGACGCCAGAGTCCTTCCAAGTCTTCGTCCCAAATTAAGTTTTTTTACTTTTAAAATAAAAAAGTTTCTCTGTCCTTTTTCTAATCATGAACGTCGCCAGAAAATAAACAAAATCCCTGGGTGAGTTATAATGTGATCTAACTTTGAGCTAATTAAAATAGCAAAAATAGAAAGTGATCAAAATCACAAAACTGTGGATTAGTAGCTCCGGACAGTGCTCCAGCAGGAATCGCGTCACTACAATTTTGTGGATTCGATCTCCACCATCATTCTAAATCAATGTGTTTGTGTACATAGTACTCTGCGACTTTTTACCCGTGCATTCCAGCTACTAGCTGTGCTGAATGGGAGCCTGTTCCAATGCAATGCGGCCAGCGTGTCGCGATGGCACGGTGATGCATTCCCGCGTGCTTCGCAGGTGAACCAGCGGCATCAGTGCGCCGCCATTTTATAGTGCGTGTTTTCTACACGATCAATTTATCGTGTCGCGAGTATTAGTGATGTGCAGGTTAGACTACCTACTTTAATTTAACGCTGAGGAACTTGTATAATTATTTATTTGTGACTTCATTATCATTGACTTAAATTTTCTGATTTTTTTTTAAATGTATTAACCTCCTTCTCAAGGGACTGAACCATGATTGAACCTGCCCTCGAGATTAAGATTGTCGGTAGAGTCAGTAGGTAATATTACCTACTGACTCTACCGAAAGATAGCGCCCTACACAATTGCATAACCCAGGTGAGCACATCGCAATGTGTTTACAAAATCCCACACAGGCGCCCCCATTCTATCCGGCAAAACTTCATCAGAATCTAGGCTTTTCGCCAATACGCGATTTTCCGCCAATAGTTTTTAATCAATGATTGAGTTATGTTTAAGAAAGCATAACATTCGAAATACAAACATTTATGAGCAGCCAGGGGCGCAGAACTTTCAGTGAGCCTTATGTAATGATTCTTTTAGTAGCTTGGATAGGATGATATCATTTTAACACTTAAAAGATTTAACTGGACAACTAGTCGGCGAATCTGGATACTAATCCTACAGTTTTAATAAATCTCATCCACTCAGGTAAAGTAGCTTCTAAAATTTTACACACTCTATGCAAGAAATCTTACACCCTGTGTAATAAAAAAAGCACCGAGCACCTAGCATCAAAACCACAACTAATAGTAGCTAATAGTAGCTAATAGTAGCTAATAGTAGCTAATAGTAGCTATTAGCATAAACATATTTTATTTCAAATAATGTCAAATTACCACAAAAGCTTAAAAGTTACAGAAATAGATGTTCTATGACTTATGTGCTATAATTTTAATTTTATTATAAATTTTAGAAGACCGCTTTTGACGCGTAGCAGTCCGCCAATTTGCAAAATATTTTTGCCACAGAAAAATTTACTTTATTTGAA
This sequence comes from Apoda limacodes, assembly GCA_946406115.1. NCBI lineage: Eukaryota > Metazoa > Arthropoda > Insecta > Lepidoptera > Limacodidae > Apoda > Apoda limacodes. The sequence goes on from OX291556.1 coordinate 28,056,309, forward strand.
ATTAACATCGTTGATTTCAACGTAACGCCCGTACGAGTGTAGCCTAAGGAAAGGCCCACATAATACCAATCCCCAAAAGACAACAAATATAAATTTTGCTCTATTTGTCCAAAGTTCTAGAAAGGATCAGTTCCCGGACAAATAACAATGCAGGGATATCTGCTCTAAAATTTCAATTATGGAACTTATGGATACTAAGGAGAATACCATATATACGGCCTCACGAGCTCTTTCTCTCAGAGGATTGCGACTCTTGGCTCTTCGGACCACTTTCTCTTTCGGACTCAAATGTCATGCACACAACCCGATTCATCTGGGCCAACTAATTAGCGTCGAGTGTGGCACTATAAGTAGGCAGACTGGGATGGATTGTGTGAATTTTATACATCTTACCTATGGAGACAGCTCTGCTTTAGCTCAGAAGATCCTGATGTTTGTGCAGTCACTGAGACAATCCTCGCTGGTATGCAATGTTTTGTTCCTAACCCGCAAGTAGCTGCCGGTATCGGAAAACGACTGTGGTTTAATTGGTCTCATAAAAAACATAAAATTCTCAAGCAAACAGCGTATAAGGCTTGGACCAAAACTGAGTACTGAATTAAAACGCAAATTAAATATTGCCTCGAGGTTCAGTAGGAAAGCAAATGTTTCAAAAGCAAAAGTTTAATTTAAATTTATCAGTAAAAAAGATGGGTGACTTGTGAGCTATCACTCTGAGAGTCCTACTTTCTGGTTGCTTGCTAAAGAGGGAAACTTTTGCCAGTCGTCGTGGTAAACAATCGCAAAAGACAGATGGAGACTTGGCCCATAGTGCTAAAGAGAAAGTCGATTTACTGGACAATCTCTTTGCCTTTTCAAACTCAAATTGGATCGACAAAGGCAGTGTGCCTCCTACTATTCCGTAGTGCGGTACTATACCATGCTGGAAATCTCCATAATACAGAAGGAGGCCCGGCGAGCGTTGCTTTCTCTAAACGTCCATCAGTCGAGTGGGCCAGATTGTATACCAGCGTTGGTGCTTAAACAGTGTGCTCCTGAGTTGTGTTCTGTACTCACGTGACTTTTAGCACTTTCGTACTACACTAGGTAATTTCCGTCCTCATGGAAACTGGATCAGATCCATCGATTTACAGGCCAATCGCTATTACCTCTCTCCTATCGAAGGTGATGGAGCGTGGAATCAACACACAGCTTCTAAGATAACTAGAAAAGCACGACCTGGACAGTGAAAGTCAATATAGCTTTTGCCATGGTCGCTCGGCCTTCTAATGTATTTCACACACCGATTGGCACTAGCCATTGAAAGCCAGCAGAAGCAGCATTGGCATGTAGGATGGGCATAGCGAAGTCGACCAATTGACTCTTGCACAGGGGTCTTCTATCAAAATTGCCATCTTACAGACTGCCTGAGGGTTTGTGCAAATGAGCTAGTCAGCTGTTTGTCCGGCAGACACATACGAGCCATAGTTGACGGTAGTTGCTCTAATAGCATGGACATTAATGCTGCTGTCCCGCAAGGCTCTGTTTCTCTCCCACGCTGTTTCTACTGCACATAAATTACATGTTGTCCATCAACAACACACATTGCTATGCACATAACAGTACTGAATTACATGGGCCGTGCAAGTTTTCCTCATTTTCTTGTTAAGGAAAACCGCGGAGAACTTGTATCTCAAATCCATACCACTCTGTCCAAGGTCTAACTGGGGACGGGAAAACTAAGTTTGATTCAACCATATGAAAATACTAGTCTGCGCGTTTACCGTAAAGAAAACCCCATTCACTGAGATCCCACAAATCCAGAACACACACACACACACACACAAGAACCAAGAGCATTGGGACCCTTGGTGTTGACATCTCCAGCGATGTCCAGTTTCAAGATTATTTGTAAGAGAAGGTGAATTTGGCATCTAAGAAGCTTGGAGTATGCAACAGAACGAACCATTGATTCACTTCGGGGCAAAGGTTGCTTCTTTACAAGTCGTAAATTCGGCCACCTATAGAGTCTCTCTGGGCGGGTTTGACTTGGTTTACCGACGGGCTGTGAGAAACGTCGACGATCCCAAACTCACAAGCTTTTCGAACCCTTAAGTCTGAGAAGAGAGTTTGCCTCCCCCCGCTTCTATAATAGGATGTGTTCTGACAAATTGTTAGAAATGACCATGGTGGACCATGAATTTGTTCTCAACAACTTTTTAAATGGATTCCAGTCCGGGTTTCTTCATTCACATCTCTTATCAATATCGTTGATGACATTTGACGAACCATGGACGACCGAAAGCTGACACTCAATCACACTTGATGATGAATTTTAGTACGATTTTGATTCTGGTGTACCTCATGGCGGATGTTTTAGGGTAGGCAAAGCTAAAGAATCTATAAATATGATAAAGAATGATCTGGAATCTATTATAAACTGTATTAAACGATATGAACCTTAACTTACCCCTGGTAAAACAGAAGCACAGATTAGATGGAAATCTACCCTTGTATGCCGTTGGGTATTATAAGTTTATTTTTTCCAATTTTTTTTTTGGTAGCGAATTATGTTTTTTTTTTTTAAATAGTAGCCAAGTGTGAGCGAAGATTTCATACAGCTTGTAGCTTACATATTTTTTATTTTAGCCTCATAACATATTAAAAATTATTCTTTGTTGTCAAGAGACATAGGTAACATATTTTGGTATTGGCAGTTGTAGAAATAAATATTTCTAGAAATAAACGTGTCTTTTGCAAAAAAACCAATGAAGAAAAGAGAAAAAAACCTTTTTTAAACTGCTTTTCTTTATTGGTTGCTTGCGTTCAATTTGAATAAGTGATGTTCGAGTTTAAAGGTAGCCGATCATTTTCTAATTGACATTATTATTAAAAAATCGGTGAAACCTATATATAACCTATGATGATAATTAAAATTATTTTTAGGGTGCCAACGGTACTATATTGTTAGGGTGCTAACGGAACTATATTGTTAGGGTGCCAACGGAACTATATTGTTAGGGTGCCAACGGGACTTCATTATTGTTTGTCTATGCCCTATTCTACCACAGTAATTAACTGAAATCTGAACAGAACATGTGTTATGTCGAATTATAAAAAGTATCTGTCTTCAGCCTCATACGTCCTGACTGTTGGGGCACGGCCTTTTCCTACTTACAGAGGGTGATTTGGGTCACAGTCCATCAAGCGGGCCCAGTGCGGGTTGTGGACTTTACGTAATCCTGTTTTGACGTATGCAGATGTTTTTACGATATGAAACAAAGTTTTTTTTTAGTCATGTATATGAAGAGTTGGACTTATATTTGTTTTGTAAAAATTTATGGTGTTTCTATTACCCTATATATTTAAATGATGAAAATTGATAGAGTGCAACGTCTGCAGCAACGTTTGTATGGAGTACTTTTTTTATGACCCTCCCAGGAAACATAGAGGGTTAGAAAAATTTTTAAAGAAGGGACCTATCCCAATAAACTACAATTTTATGCATGCGAATCGGCAGAATACATTGTCACCAGCAACCCTTTGTATTGAATACTTTTCTCTGTGACCCCTCCTCGGACTGCTGGTGGGGTTCTAATGGTAACAACACACCCCCTTATAAAAAAATACCAGTGGTCCGGGAAGGGTTACATAGAAAAATACTCCATACAAACGTTGCTGGTCACAATATACTCTACCGATTCGCATCCACAAAAAGGTAGGTTATGGGTATCCTTCCCCTTTAGATTTTTGAACCTTCAGGGGTCCGGAAAGGGGCCAAGAAAATAGTGCCCCATACAAATGTCGCTGGTGATTATGTACTTTAGCGATTCGCATCCACAAAATAAAAGGTTAATATGGGAAACACACTTTCTTTTGAAAAAAATATTCTGTTGGTCCGAGGGGTCACAGAAAAAGTGATCCATACAAACGTTGCTGGTGACAATTTATTTTGTTGATTGTCATCATCAAAACATATGGGTACACCATATGTTTTCATACTTTCGAAAAACAAGGCCTAAAATCATTATTTTTATAACTAAGTATAATTTTGGATATTTTTTTAGCACCCCCTTTACTTCAACTCAAAACTAGACGTTAATGGTTGGGGTCGAGGCATATGTGACATTTTTTTACACTGTTTGGGAACATTTTGGTATGGTACCTATGATATAGAATGAGTTACCTATGATCTCTTAGTATATTTATTTTTCTATAAATTAAACAAAATATTGTTTGGACTTACCAAGATTTGACTACCTACATTGAGTTTTTTTCGACACAGTATGAATCATCTTCACTTCATTTGTAAACAGCCATTTTACAAATTAAATTCAAAAATAATTCATTTTTTTATTATATTAAAGGTACTTATAGAAATAAAACATTGTTAAGAAAATAAGACTTAGGGTCGGTTCATACCAATACAACCAATGATACAACCAGCACGTATCAAAGCGCGGCGTCATAGCAAGGCAGTATAGAGATAGGTCTAAAATTATAGGATCATTTTTACTTTCACTTTTAAAAACTGGTATTATTTTACTATATTTTATTAAGTCTGGGAATATCCCTTCGTCAACACTTTTATTAATATGGCTAAGATTGGTGCTATACTATACTATACTATACTATCAATAATTCCGCTAAGAACTTTAACTGATATACCCCGTAGATCACCAGTTTTTTTCTGAGTTAGTAATTTCATTGTTTATAATGTCTCCAGAGGTAAAATGCTCAAATTTAAATATAGCCTTGCATTTATTTACATTACATTTTAAAAGTAACTCTGATTCTAATGGAGAGGAATTTAATGCATTAGTTGTAATTGTAGGCATTTCAGTAAAATATTTCTCAAAAGAGTTAGCGACATCAAGATCTGAATCAATTATTTTTGAATTTACAGTAAGTGAATAATGATTGTCACGCGGTTTAATTTTTCCTGTTTATTACATTCCATTCCATGTGGCCTTTATTTATTACATTCCATGTGGCCTTTATTTTGTTATCAGAATTTTTCAATTTGATTACTTAAATGTATTGATTTTGCAACTCTGCAAACATTTTAAAATATTTTTGAATACATTTTGACATAGTTGATGAACGTGGAACTGTGGTTATATTGTTTCATTTCATACAACTCATACAACCTAGCTCGACTTCGGTGTATTCCTACAGTAGCCTAGACCTTGAATTTCATTTTATCATTTGGCCTTAAAGTTTTTACTTCAAACACTTGCTCGAGCTCATTACTTCACAAATAAAAAAAAAATATAAAGATTATTAGCATTATTATGCATGAAATGTAAAATGGAATTTTCTTTTCAATATTTTCTTTAAAATTGTCTAATCGAGCAATGTGTCTATTTTATGTGTCTGTTTTAATAACCTATCTTGGGAGTACTGTGTACCGTTTTAATTATTAAATAGAATTTATGACTTGTGACGTTTCCCGAAGCAATAAAAAAAGAATTGACCAAACATTGAGGAGAAGTTTCACAACGTGTGAACCCAGGATGTAACCTGAATGCGAAATAAACGACTTTTTTTACCAACTTTACCAAATTTCTTAAATGTTTGATTGCTTTAATATAGTTTTTCTGTATTTTATTCTGAACTAACTACTATTTTATTCTGAACATCCTACCACTATTTTATTGTGAACACCCTACCACTATTTTATTGGGAACACCCTACCACAATTTTTTTAAATCAATTATTTATTTAATTTCTTCTAAAGATTCAAAATCTGTGTGTTTGTGATTGTATATTGACACCAAAAAATGTTTGACCAGTGTGAGGTAACGAATGATGTGATGTACGGTATGTCACCTGTACGGGACGTCGGCCGCCAGGAACACGTAGTTTAGGGCGTACAGCGCGGCTGCCCAGGGGACCAGCGCTAACAACGCAAAGCTGGTCACGTGGAAGCGTCCGAGCTGGCCCAGCTCGCTCATCACAACGTCGCAGCAAACACCGGACATGTTTAATAACTTTCACAACTATATCTAAATAGATCGCACTCGAAAATTAAATGAAACAAAAAAATAATACTGAATTAAACTATTGTGCAGCGCGCGTCGTGCTCGGTAATGCTGGTAGTGCAGTAACGTCCTCGGTATTGTTGAAAGGTGCTCACTCGCGGCCGCGGCCGTCGGCAACGCTCGAGTGTGTAAGTGTAATGATGATGAACACAATGTACTCAACAATAATCGGTGGCGAGTGGCGAGTGGCGAGTGGCAACGCGACGTGACATGGGCCGTGGCGTGGCGAAAACGCACTTCAAGAACATGAAAGCAATCTATAATCAAGATGAATGTCAGGATTATTCAAAAACGTCAAGGTCACTTCAGGTGTTCTACCTTAGTATTGTCTGCGAGACGAAGTGATGTAGTGCTCCTCGACAAATACATATAAGGTAAGATTCCGAACCTACGTCGTTTTTAGCAGAGCTAATAGCTTGACAATAACTAGATAATGTATAGGTAAATTAATGCGTATTTGCCAGCTTGAAACCGGGGCCCATTCACAGATAACTAAAACACAGCTGCTGAGGCTTTAGTTTTATTTTACTGGCATGTGTCTGGTAACGAAGCCTAGAGCGGTCCAAGAAAATAAATCGTACGAGGAAACTCGTTGGTGGAAGCCGAGCTCTCCGTAATGTCAAACCATAATATTTAATTACGTGGCATATTAGTTAATTAGTTTATGTATTAGTGTCAGCCATCGCGATCGCCCTGAATTACTCGTTAGATCAATAATGTGTATTAGCAATGATGCAGCGTGATATTATTATATTGAGTTCATGTAGCAGCACTTATAGCATTAATACTGAGGCCGTTCTGATATAGCAGTTACTTATAGAATTAATACTGAGGCCATTTTCATGTAGCAGTTACTTATAGCATTAATACGACCGTCAAAAAACGACCGTGGTGTAACAGGTCTTGCAGAAAAGCTAAAATTCTTAAGCAAACTGCATATGAGGCTTGGACCACGGCTCGTAATAGTAAGGATCCGAATATTTCTGAGTTAAAACGCAAATTAAATGCTGCTTCGAGGTTCAGTAAGAAATTCCAATTCATTGGCAAAATAGGTGGGCGACTTGCGAGCTACCCTTCTGAGAGTTGCGCTTTCTGGTTGCTTGCCAAAACTGCCGAAGGGAACTTTTGCCAGTCGTCGTTACCACTACTGCGAAAGACCGATGGTGACTTGGCCCATAATGCTAAAGAGAAAGTCGATCTACTGGGCAGTCTCTTTGCCTCGAACTCGAACATAAACGATGAAGGCGCTGTACCACCTACTATACCGTGGTGCGGTAAGACCATGCCGGAAATCTCCATAACGCAGCGGGAGGTCCGGCGGGCGTTGCTTTCTCTAGACGTTCATAAGTCGAGTGGGCCAGACGGTATACCAGCAGTGGTGCTTAAGCAGTGTGGTCCTGAGTTATGTCCTGTACTCACGCGCCTCTTCGCGCTTTCCTACCACACTAGGTGATTTCCGTCTTCATGGAAGACTGCGAATGTGCACCCGATGCCCGAAAAGGGCGATAGATCAGATCCATCGAATTACAGGCCAATAGCTATTACCTCTCTCCTCTCCAAGGTGATGGAGCGTGTGATCAACACACAGCTTCTAAGGTACCTAGAGGTACACGACCTGGTCAGTGACCGTCAATATAGCTTTCGCTACGGTCGCTCGACTGGTGACCTAGTGTATCTCACACCTCGATGGGCACTAGCGATTGAGAGTCAGAGCATTGGCATGTAGCCTGAACATAACGAAGGCGTTCGAACGGTTCTGGCACCGGGGTCTTCTATCGAAGTTGCCATCTTACGGAGTGCCCGAGGGTTTGAGCAAATGGGTGGCTAGCTTTTTGTCCGGCAGACGCACACGAACCGTAGTTGACGGTAGTTGCTCTGATAGCATGGACATTAATGCTGGTGTCCCGCAAGGCTCTGTGCTGTCTCCTACGCTGTTTCTACTGAATATCAATGACATGTTGGACATCAACAACATACATTGCTATGCAGATGACAGTACTGGAGACGCTTTTTACACGGGTCGTGCAAACATCCCACGTTCCGTTGTGGAGGAAAACCACGGAGAACTTGTGTCTTGTGTCTGACTGGGGACAGGTAAACTTGGTCCGATTCACCCCTACAAAGACACAAGTGTGCGCGTTCACCGCTAAGAAAACTCCATTCACTGTAGTCCATCTCCAAGAGCATTGGGATCCTTGGTGTCGACATCTCCAGCGATGTTCAGATCCGAGATCATTTACAAGATAAGGTGAAGCTGGCGTCCAAAAAACTTCGTGTACTCAACAGAGCGAAGCAGTACTTCACGTCGGGGCAAATGTTGTTACTTTACAAGTCGCAAATTCAGCCCCATATGGAGTACTGCTGCTATCTCTGGGCGGGTGCACCCAGATACCAGCTTGGCCCTTTTGACTCGGTTTCACGACGGGCTGTTAGAATTGTCGACGATTCCAAACTCACATGCGGTATCGAGCCCTTAAGTCGGAGGAGAGACTTTGCCTCCCTGTGTGTGTTCTACCGCTTGTACAATGGGATGTGTTCTGAGGAATTGTTCGAAATGATGCCCACGGCTACTTTCTACCATCGCACCGCTCGCCACCGGCAGGGAATTCATTCTCACACTTAAGAACCTAAATGGTCGCGTACAGTGCGGTTTCAGAGAAACTTAAGTTAACGCTTAAGTTGTGGAATGAGCTCCCTGCCAAGGTTTTCTGCAACTTCAAGAAAGAAGTTATTAGATTTCTGAAGGGTCGGCAACGCGCAAGTGATACCCCTGGTGTTGCAAACGTCCATAGGCTACGGTGACCGCTTACCATCAGGCGGACCGTAAGCTTGTTTGCCACCTTAGTGGTATATAAAAAAAAATTGGTTTTTTTCTTTGTCTAAATCCACACTAATATAATAAATGAGACACCCTGTCTGTCTGTCTGTCTATCTGTCTATTAACTCTTCATCATGCTTAAATCACTGTACGGATTAAGATGAAATTTGGCATAGAGATAGTCTGAGTTTCGGGAAAGGACATAGGCTATTTGAAAACGTCGTGTGAGTCGGTTTTTCTTCTACGCATAATTCTTATGTAAGTGTGTTTGTTACCTAATTCCTCTTAAAAGGCTGGACCCATTTGGGTGAAATTTTATCTGAATATTTTAATGGGATCCTGTATGGTTTGAAAACATAATTGGACCTGGTAGGTGGCGCTGCAGTCGGTGTGTTACTGATCTGATTTTAATTATATTTTTGTGAACGTTCGAGTGGGCCTCTGCAATGTTTGAAAACACAATTAGATCCGGTAGATGGCGGTGCATTTGGTGTGTCACTGATCTTATCCTAAGTGGCAGGGAAGATTTTAATGATATTTTTTGTGCACGTTCGAGTGGGCCCCTGCAAGGTTTGAATTCATTATTGGACCCGGCAGGTGGCGCTGCAGTCGGTATGTCTCTGATCTCCTAAATAAAAGGGGTGATTTTATATGATATTTTTGTGTACGTTCGAGTGGGTCCCTGCAAGGTTTGATAACACAATTGGACCCCGGTAGGTGGCGCTGCAGTTGGTGAGTCACTGATCATCTCCTAAACGGCAAAGATTGAATGTACGACAATTATTTCAACATTTGCTGCATTGAATGCGACTCCATTATTATCATATCCCACAACTTCAATCATTGTGAAATTTGTAGCTAAGAAACGATACCTACATTACATAGAACGTTAAAAACACATCTAAAGGGCTAGCTTAAACTCAAAAGGATTTAAAGAAACGCTTCCCGTCAATACTTCTGTGATAAAAGATTTTAATTAAATGAAAAAATTAATAATTTACACATAGAGGCCATAGTAAACAGTGAGATATCCAAAAATGATGGGCCAACCGTAGATTCGTTAGAAGTAATTATGGCATGATGCAAAATTTAAAAAATGTAAATATTAAATTTAAAATATATTAAATGTGGCGCTGCTTTTTCGGGCACGACAACGTATGCCGGGTACGCTATGTTATAAATACGATAGTAACTCTGTCTTTTTGCTACCTCTTCGTTAAGCCGCTGTACCGATTAATATGTAATTTGTCATGGAGATAGTTTGAGTCCCAGGGAAGGACATAGGTTGCTAGAAAACGTCAACTGTGAGTAGTTTTTTTTTATTATTGAGGAGTTACCGTTAAAATCCTACATCTATAACCGATTTTAGAGCGGGTGGAACCGCGGGCAAATTTGGCATGGAGATAGTTTGAGTGCCGGGGAAGGGCATAGGCTACTTGAAATACGATAAATGTAAGTCAATTTTTTTCTATAATTGAGGAGTTGCCGTTGAAATCCTACACCGATAGATAAAAAAGAATCTAATTTTTAAGTAACAATTTTTTTAAATTTCATATAATTAGACCAGTTTCCTAACCGAACTATTTAAATGACTGTTTTATACTGTTGCTATCGGGGCCGCGCCTTAGCACGAAACGAACGCCACCTGTGTTTTGGTTTTTTGGCAACACTCTACTCTGTGGCTGTCATTAGTCTGCACGAATTTTCTTTTTTTCTTTTTTTTTCCACATAAACATAATTTGTTATAATAAATATACAGTCTCTTAACTTTAACATATTTAGTAAATGGGACAGGAGCCCAAACTAGGTAAGCCCTGTTTTGGGTTCTGGGGTGTATGTGTGAGTGTGTGTGCATCTGAGCACAACAGATATTTTATATATTATTATTATTGTGATTTATATTATTATATATTTTTTATTAATGAAGGTTATGTTATATACATTTATGAAAGCACCGAAAATAAATTTTCGGTTTCTTCTTATAAGCTTTAGCAGCCAGTTAGTTACTGTGATCTTGCATTCTTTTCGGGATATGTTATATATACACAGTAATTTGTTAGCCTTGTTGTACAATATAACGCCATTATAGGTTAAGAATTTTTGGGCAAAGGAAGTTCTCGTGGGTTTTATTGAGCATTTCAAATAATTACTTCTTTTGGAAGCGTTCTCATGATTCGAAACATAATTTGTACATGTGTGCTGTTTCAAAATTAAAGATAGGACATATAATTGTCTTACCGATAAAACTTTTAGCTCACTAAAGAGATTTGAGGTGGGTGGGGTATAACTTTGGTTTAAAAAAACATACTTTTAAGATGAGTCGTTGAGCTCTTTCAAGATCAAGCAGTACAGTAATTTAACACAAATTGACAAAGCGCAATGTAAACCATTTTCATTAAATCCGAGCTTGCTACATTTTTGAGGTTTTTAAAGAAATATATGAGTTTCCTGATTTTTTTTGACAAGCTATTGATGTGATCCGAAAACGAAAGGTTGTTGTCAATAGTGATGCCCAAGTATTTGATGGAGTTAACTTTTTCAAGAAGTGGACATGTACAGCTTACAGATTATTTTAATGCGCAGGAGTGGAAGATCATTTTGTAGTTAGATATTATTTGACGGGGGGAGTTTTGAATGGAGAACGTCATATACTTTGTCTTTGTGGAGTTCAATGTAAGGGAGTTCAAAGCCTGCCAGTTACAAACCTGATCAAAGCCTTTCTGAGCATATTTAAAATTAGTAACCTAACAAATGTGTTGTGTTTGTTAATTATATAAAAAAACTAAGGACAAAACTCAGTCATATACAGACGGATTTGCAAAATTCTTTTTTTTTAAAAGGGTTCCGAGGTGGTATTAATGTAGAGAATTTAAAACTGAAAGTTTTGGTCCAAAAAATAATTGGTGTAAATTTGGAACTGGTGAAACACCTTTTATGTTGATGATTGTATAAAATTTTGTTACAAGTATGGATGTTTTTAGCGTACGAAAAAAGTAATTCGTTACTCAAAAGAAAAAAAATAAAAACTTTTTACAAAAAAAAACCGGATCCAAAAAGATGCACTGAAAAGATAAAAATTATTACCTATTTCCAAAAATCTGATCTGAATTACAGTTTGAAATTGGTTTCTAAGTACCGAACAGTTCATAACACACTTAACTTGCATGATACCAACTTCAAACTGTAATTTAGATCAGATTTTTGGTAATAAGTAATTATTTCTACCTTTTTAGTACATCTTTTTGAAGCCGGTGGTTTTTTTTTGTTAAAATGTTTTTATTGTATAAGGATTTATTTATAGGAAAATTACTTTTATTCTGGTGACTTTCCTTTTATTCTGGTGACTTTCCTGTTTTTTACGAGAAGCTGCTGTAGTTTCTTCAAGAAGTTAGAAAAATCTTTTAATTTTAGCAGCTCTCGTGGCGGCTGTGACGATTGTACATATTTGTTATGAGTGTCGGTATCTAATTTTTGGGACATAATGTGTACAACCCATGGGTCCCATGTTGTTATGTCAAAACTGAATTTTTTACAGCATATAGACTTTCTGCTATGCTCTCATATATTCTCTTAATATGACTGTGACATTGCTGGAATGTTCGATATAATATTCAAATAAGATGAAGATATAAGCTTTTTATTACTCTCCCTGTGATTTAGTGTTTCCCAGCAAATATTATAGTTATCTGAACTCATCTGTAAATGCTAAATTAATCTTTCTGCTTCACCTCTTAGTTTACTTTTCAAAAATTAAATTTTTTGAGCATTTAAAATGGACCGACTGTTACGTGTTGCTTCTGTAAATATTTTTTTCGAATGGTACCCACTGCTGATAGTTACCGCTGAAAATTGTAATATCTAAACCTGGAGTAGGTTTCTCTTGACGCGCTACGGACCATATCTTTTTATTTATCAATTTTTTCATGAAGTGTTTTCATGGCTAGAATAGGTTGTCTCCTAATTTTCATCACATCCTCCCGCTTCATAACCAATTTCCCAATGCTGGGTATCAATTGCTGACTATCTAATTTGTTAGGTTTGGAGAAGATCTTTTATGCCCACTTGTCTAAATCAATATCTAGATAAATGTTTGCGACAGATTTCTGAAAAGCTCTAAAATTGCTAGATTGTTTTTTTAGTATCTCCTCTAATTTGTTTGATAAAGCATGAGACGTGCCGGCTTGCAATTGTTTGATAAAGCATGAGACGTGCCGGCTTGCAATTGTTTGATAAAGCATGAGACGTGCCGGCTTGCAATTGTTTGATAAAGCATGAGACGTGCCGGCTTGCAATTGTTTGATAAAGCATGAGACGTGCCGGCTTGCAATTGTTTGATAAAGCATGAGACGTGCCGGCTTGCAATTGTTTGATAAAGCATGAGACGTGCCGGCTTGCAATTGTTTGATAAAGCATGAGACGTGCCGGCTTGCAATTGTTTGATAAAGCATGAGACGTGCCGGCTTGCAATTGTTTGATAAAGCATGAGACGTGCCGGCTTGCAATTGTTTGATAAAGCATGAGACGTGCCGGCTTGCAATTGTTTGATAAAGCATGAGACGTGCCGGCTTGCAATTGTTTGATAAAGCATGACACATGCCGGCTTGCAATTGCTAATTTTAATGAGAACTAGTACCCAAAGAAGTTGCAGCTTTTAATATCGGAGTTGACGGTATTTTTTTGATTTTTTTTACTGAGATAACTGTGCATTAATGTTTTGCTTTGATTATAAAATTCAAGTGTAGCTGCTTTTTTTTGTCCGCCTGATGGTAAACGGTCACCGTAGCCTATGGGCGCTTGTAACACCAGGCGTATCACTCGCGCGTTGCCGACCCTTAAAAAATCCAATAACTTCTTTCTTGAAGAACCCCATACTGTAGTCCTTAGAGAAAACCTTGGCAGGGCGCTCATTCCACAACCCAAGCGCTCGCGGGAGGAAGTTTCTCTGAAACCGCACTGTACGCGACTATTTAGGTTCTAAAGTGTGAGAATGAATTCCCTGCCGATGGCGAACGGTGCGATGGTAGAAAGTAGCCATGGGCATCATTTAGAACAATCCCTCAGAACACATCCCTTTGTACAAGCGGTAGAACACACACAGGGAGGCAAAGTCGCTCCTCAGACTTTATGCGGAAGCTCCTCTTAATGCTATCTGAGATTTTGCGCTCGGGACCTTCCTTTTCAAAATTGTTTAGAAGCTGTTTCACCTGTGTATTGTAACAAAAGCTGTTCACCTGTGTATTGTAACAAAAGCTGTTCACCTGTGTATTGTAACAAAAGCTGTTTCACCTGTGTATTGTAACAAAAGCTGTTCACCTGTGTATTGTAACAAAAGCTGTTCACCTGTGTATTGTAACAAAAGCTGTTCACCTGTGTATTGTAACAAAAGCTGTTTCACCTGTGTATTGTAACAAAAGCTGTTCACCTGTGTATTGTAACAAAAGCTGTTTCACCTGTGTATTGTAACAAAAGCTGTTCACCTGTGTATTGTAACAAAAGCTGTTTCACCTGTGTATTGTAACAAAAGCTGTTCACCTGTGTATTGTAACAAAAGCTGTTTCACCTGTGTATTGTAACAAAAGCTGTTCACCTGTGTATTGTAACAAAAGCTGTTTCACCTGTGTATTGTGTATTGTAACAAAAAGTAGTTTTGACCTATATTTCAGTCATAAGCACTTTTGACCGTGGTCTGCAGTTAAAAGTACTTTTAACTGATTTTTGCAGTCAAAAATACTTTGGTTAAGAGTTTTAACTGTAACATATACACAGTACTACTCCCGACACATTCGTATATCGCTCTTAACTCATATATATGAAGGTGTTAGGCAATTGGTGTATACTACCGTTACGTAAGTATGCACCATGTATCATATGAATACCATACCGATGTCAGAAGGTGGAAATTGTGAACTGTGTAAATTGACAAATTTCCATACAAACTAAATCAATGTTCTCACTTTATTTTTTGCACAGCCCTAACTTTAATCAAATACGACTTACGCGCCACGCTATAAAAATCTCTTCGTTATCTATGGGAGCCAAAGATGACGTATTAGTAATTTGCGTATTCGCGCGCGGGTCGCGTGAACATGTAAACTTAAATTTTATTTAGGTATTAAACTAACAAATAACGTACAGACTCTCTCTTCTCTTGCTAGACGCATCTCACACCCCTCACACCCCACACACCCCTCACACCCCTCACACCCCTCACATGACGATCACAAAAAGCGCAACATCCACTAATCACTAACAACTACACAATTACGATTACTAACTACAAATACAGCTACCGAACTGCATTCGGGGTTCACAGTCCCTGTGCAGCGATGCCTGCGTCTTTCGATAGTAAAACCGCAAAACTTTCATGGATTGAACTTAAAAAATTACGGAGAAAAAGGACGAAAATTTCGAATCCCTATTTCACCCCCTTAGGAGTCGAATTGGTCTGGGCTGGGTGATGATGAGTCAGTCGGGACTCTGCCTTTTAAATATTTAAAGCTTTCTCTAATACCAAGTTTTTTTGAAAGAAATCGATCCGAGTTTACGGTTTCCCAAAATTTTATGTATTAATATCACGTTTGACATCACATCTAAGCGCTTATTTCCTAGTCTTGTTCTGTGTTTGACATATTTGGGATAGACATACACAACTAACCTTGACCTAATTAAGCCAAGCATTAGCAAACACCCATAAAACTATTTGTGGAGTCAGTTTAAGCTCAAATGTAAAAAAATACCAATTTATTCTATTAGAAAAATAGTGCAGTTTCAGAATATTGTTATTTTTTTTATGATTTTATGTCATTTTTGTTTTGTAGGAGGTCTTTTCCAAGCTTTTGTAATTTTTGTTGATTTTGGTAAATCGGCATATGTTCAATTTGCAGCGCCGAACAAATCATGTAACTTATTGAATCACGCGCTTAAGCAAAAATCAGTACATATGTGTTTATTAGTGCTCTAGTGATATTGCGCTTTTTGTGATCGTCATGAAAATCGTCGTGTGAGGGGTGTGAGGGGTGTGAGATGTGTCTATAAGAGAAGAAAGACTCTGTAAGGTATTTGTTAGTTTATTACCTAAATAATATTTAAATTTACATTTTCACGCGACCCGCGGGCGAATACGCAAAGTACTAGGTTCTAGTAAGTCGTATTTGATTAAAGTTAGGGTTGTGCAAAAAATAAAGTGAGGAAAACATGTATGGAAATTTGTCAATTTACACAGTTCACAATTTCCACCTTATGACTTCGGCATAGTATTCATATGATACATGGTGCACACGTACCTACGTAACGGGAGTATACACCAATTACCTAACACCTTGTATATGTTTACACACAACTGCTCCCGCCACATACGTAAACCTGACTCAAAATCTCTATGCAAATATTGTAAACATAACTTCACTTTACTTAATATTAACTTTTCTGGCAATTTAATCATAAATCATTAAAATACTTACATGATTACCTTTATTGTCACATTCTTTAACTGGTTTTCAAATCACGACACTGATTAAACCTAAAATCTACAAAATTTCAAATTTACAATGACAAATATTAAACGTATTTATGTATATGTTGCATAGACTAACAAAGCGAAAGACGCGTGTCAAGGTCATTTTTGTTTACACGAATTGCAAACAGATTCTGAGTCCGGTTTATATCGCCCTCTTAACTCATATATGTGTATACACAGAAATACTCCGCCACATACGTATATTGCCCTTTTAATTCAAATATATGTATACACAGAACTACTCCCGCCATATACACCAATGGAAGTTTTTTATTTTTTAAAAATCCTAGTACATTTTCTAGGGTTAGCGGTTTGTAGATGTTTCGCGCACCGATAAGGAAGGTAACCCACTGTTAGATATTTAACCTTAAGAGCCACGGAGCAGCCGATGTTTCGGAAGCATTGGGCATCGATCAACAAACCATTTTACTCGGTATCTCCAAAATTACTTAACAGAATTCTACTTGACTTGTTTCCCGTTTTAGGAATGTGGTGCGGTTAGCAGTGTCCTGATTTTATAACATTTATATTACACAATTTTGGTTCTTATGAAAGCGTAATTGAAACGGCAAAAAATAATAACTTCTGTGCCTCTCTGTCTGAGGTAGCCCCACCAAAATGACCATATATGCTTTTTACATAATTGAGGAATTCTGTAGAAAGCTGGCACTAGGATCCGAGAGACTCACCTGTAAGGCAAATCAGCCGCCAGGAAGATGTAGGTTGTGTGCAGCAGGCCGACCTGCACGGCCGCGAGTGCTGCGAGCGCCAGCATTCGCGCGTGGAAGCGCCCCGTCTGCCCCAACTGACGCACCACCCCATCCACGTCAACGCCGCACTCATTCCCCAGGCTCCTCTCCGTACCCCCCACAACCCCCACACCCCCGCACACCACACCCTCACCAGACTCTCTTTCATTTGTTTTCTCACTTTTCAAACTCATTTTTGCAATAGACTCTATTTACAAATTACTCTGACTTTATTTAATTTTTTGACTGCAATATATTAGTATTGTATAGAAATAGGCAATGCTCAAATTTTTTTAAAGCACACTATACCTTGTAATTCTTAACAAAACTTTGTACCTATATATTATAGTGATAAATGTAGTACCTATATGTAAAGACGCAATGTAAAAATGTTCGCCAGTAGCGCCTAGTTGCGTTTGTTGGGTCGTGTCACCGTCTAGCGGTACTCGTGGTTCAACCGCAACCCCCGCGCCGACTGCCTGCTGTGGAGCTGGGGACGCGGGGCACCACAATGCCACCGACACACATGATTGACTCCATTTGTCAGAACTCACTGGGCCAAGGTCCTATCTCGCCTGATTGCCTCCGAACCACATTCTATTGTGCGTGCTGCGTGCCGCGCCATGACCACACGCCCGCCCCGCGAAACGGCCGCGTTGGCCAAATGCACTTTCTAATAGACCACGAAATATCTAATTTGTTTATTCATCCCAATTACAGTTCATTATAATATAGAGTCGTGGTCGTGACCGGTTCGGTCACGGACGTCACAGTATGCCGAGGTAAGTAGATACTTAGGTTAGCAAATGATACTAATTAGAAAACGGTAAGGCATTACGTATGTATAAACATACAATAAAATAGTGAAACCGCACAAATGCGTGTCCTACGCGTATTAAGTTAGGGTCCTGTAGAATGATAAATTATTGCGGATATTTGAAAAACTTTGAAAAACACGAGATTTTATTCGGCCATTATTTATTAATGAATTACAAAGTTGATTATATTTTACATGAATTACATTTATGGTGGTAGCACACAAAACATATTAACACGCTATAGTATAGTAGTCACACACACATAAAAAAATCTAACGCACACAATGCGTGAAAGAAAATTTCTTATGTGTTCAAAAAAGACTAAACCTGAAAAAGACATATAATAGTAATTAACAAAAAACTATTAATATCCAGTAGATATCCACTTTCTATCTAGAAAGTATTTCGAAGTTAATGAAATTTTTGACATACCAAAATTTCATTAACTTCGATTAAGGGATACTATGAGGCGCAGAATCTAAGTTTTTGACCTCGAGGACCCTGTGCTAACTTGATGGGGGGCAAAAAACTTTCGGACTTTTTTCAGTTTTTCGTTTATATCTCCTAAAGTAAGTGTTTATGTGTAATATGTCTTTCAAAAAGTTGTAGAATATTAAAATTCCTTATTTTTTCTTTAGTCAAACGTATGTTTTGTTTCAAAACTAACTGAGATACACCAGGGTGCCTAGTGTGAGTTTTTCCGTATTTGTAACGCTACTTTCGCGTTCGCGTATTCATTAAAAGTCCTATATAAGTAAAAACCGTCTAGTTTCGCGTCCGCTAGAGGTGTTCCTTCATTTCCTTACATGTTTTTCGTTGACGCGAATCAAAGTTTTCGTAATAGACGCGTCGCGTCTAAAGAGAGTACAAAACACTACACAAAACACGAACAGCTCGAAAACAAGATAGCAAACACGTGCGCTCAGGTCAGCGCGTGGTTCTCGGCGAACGGCCTCGACCTCAACGTCACAAAGTCCAATGTGATGATATTCTCGACAGGAGACTCTCACTTTAACTTTACAAGTACAGAGTCCGATGCCACAATGCGAGTGCTGTAGATTTCTCTGGTTTACCATAGACACTATACTTAACTGGAAAGACCATGTGTCTACGTTGTGTGAAAAGCTAAGTAGTGCAGTATTTGCACTACGAAAGCTGAAACAACTCGTGTCTGACGTTAGTACTACAAATATATTTTGCCTATTTTCACTCCCTCCTGTCGTATGGAATTATTCTATGCGGCAACTCTACAGACTCAAGTCGAGTGTTCATTATACAAAAGAGAGCTCTTCGCACACTGGCAGGTGTAAAACCTCTTCATTCCTGCAGAGAACTATTTAAAAAATATGGTATAATGACACATTACTCTCAATATGTGTTTGATATTATAATATAAGTACACTCGACGCAACGTAAATACCTGTAAACGCATCAGTGTTCCAGGCAGAGTGACTCGCCAAACAGGGCGACTACAACGTGTGCCACGACGGCTGGCGCTGCTGGATAAAAATCCGCGAGTCATAGGCCCAGCTTATTATGAGCACCTCCCCGTCGACCTAAGAAACGAACTCTCGGATCAGACATTTGGTCGCCGGCTAAAAGAGCTTTTACAGACTCAATCAGTGAACACGTTTGACATTTTTAATTTTTAATATTTGTTTGACATTTTATTGTATTCGTTTTGACATTTTTATTGATTTTTAGAGGCGTTTTGTTAACAGACATAATGTACTTAATGTGGTAATCCTACCAAAGAGACAAAATTTGTATTGTATTATACAGAATTGTGCACCTTTATTTATGTTTGTTTTCACAATCTTATTGACTATTATTTTTTATTTATGTTTGTTTTTAATTTTGACATTTTTAAATCTTTGACTGAATATTGAATCTATTTATGTTTATTTTTGATCGTTGACGTTTTATCTTAGAATATTACTAAGCCTTTTTATTATTCATTGTGATTTTAATTTTTATACTGGACGATCTTTTTGTAAATTGATTATGTATTATTTTAATCTCATAATGCAATTTTCAATAAGAAATAAATGACCTACCTACAAAATATTTTTTCATAATATTTAAATATCAATAAAAAAAAAGTATAGTATATTCTACACATTAGAAATAATAAAGTTGCGTTTTGCAAATTCTTTAAGTTTATTTAATAAAAAACAGGCATTAGTAAATCATTTTTTATTTTTTGAAATTCTGCATCCATTGAAAACAGCATAAATGTTTAAATTATAGCTCTAAAAATATTTCGCTGTTTTCGATACTTATAGAAACCGCAATATAAATGTTAAAAAAAACTATTTATTTTATTTATTAAATTAATTAACAAACAATAAATATAAATATTTTTGCACTTTTTGTTTATTTCAAAAAATTATAAGAAACAAATTTTTTATTTACCTTTTTGAAGTGTTGTCTTTAGCGGCGTTGTGTACTTTTTTTGTGATGGGTCATAAATGTAAAACTCGCGTCAGGTCACGTGACCTGGTCGTAAATTCGTAAGACGGAGGGAGAATAGGAGAGGAAGTATCCCCCTCTCTTTCTAACGTGCGGTGCAAGAAAAATTTTTAATATAATATAATTTGCCATGTTTGTGTACGATGGCGCAATAAATGAATATTGTATTTTACCACAAAAATGATAGCACTTTTATACTGATAATTAAAGCAATTCGTGCAAAAAATGTCACGTCGGGGCTGAGGTTGCTGCTTTACAAGTAGCAAGTTTAGCACTATATGGAGTACTGCTGCCATCTCTGGGCCCGGTTCAACGACCGTACCGTACCGAGTTTTTTGGACGCCAGCGTTACTTGCTTGCAAATGATCTCGGAACTGAACATCGCTGGAGATGTCAACACCAAGGATCCTAATGCTCTTGGAGATGGAGAGGAAAGGGTTCTGGAATTGTGGAACTCCAGTGAATGAGGTTTTCTTAGCGGTGAACGCGCAGACTTGTGTCTTTATAGGGTTGAATCGGACCACGTTTACCCGTCCCCAGTCAGAGACCTTGGACAGTCCTCCACAACGGAACGAGGGATGTTTGCACGAAGTCAAAGTCAAAGTCAAAATGGTTTATTCAAATAAGGATTTTACAATCACTTTTAAAGTTATAAAATATTATTTTTTGACCCGTGTTATCAGCGTCTCCAGTACTGTCATCTGCATAGCAATGCATGTTGTTGATGTCCAACATGTCATTTATATGCAGTGGAAACAGCGTAGGAGACAGCGCAGAGCCTTGCGGGACACCAGCATTAATATCCATGCCATCAGAGCAACTACCGTCAACCACGGTTCGTATGCGCCTGCCGGACAAACAGCTAGCCACCCATTTGCACAAACCCTCGGGCACTCCGTAAGATGGCAACTTCGGTAGAAGACCCCGGTGCCAGACCCGATCGAACGCCTTCGCTATGTCCAGGATACATGGCAATGCCTCCGCCTGACTCTCAATGGCTAGTGCCCATCGGTGTGTTAGATACACTAGAAGGTCACCAGTTGAGCGACCGTGGCGAAAGCCATATTGACGGTCACTGACCAGGTCGTGTTCTTCTAGGTATTTTAGAAGCTGTGTGTTTATCACACGCTCAATCACCTAGGGGAGGAGAGAGGTAATAGCTATTGGCCTGTAATGCGATGGATCTGATCTTTCGCCCTTTTTGGGCACCGGGTGCACATTCGCAGTCTTCCATGAAGACGGAAATTGCCTAGTGTGGTAGAAAAGCGCAAAGAGGCGCGTTAGCACAGGACATAACTCAGGAGGACACTGCTTTAGCACAACTGCTGGTATACCGTCTGGCCTACTCGACTTATAAACGTCTAGAGACAGCAACGCCCGCCGGACCTCCCGCTGTGTTATGGAGATTTCCAGCATGGTCTTACCTCACCACGGTATAGTAGGTGGTACAGCGCCTTCATCGTTCATATTCGAGTTTGAGGCAAAGAGACTGCCCAAGTCACCATCGGTCTTTCGCAGTGATGGTAACGACGACTGGCAAAAGTTCCCTTCGGTAGCTTTGGCAAGCGACTAGAAAGCATGACTCCCAGAAGCAAGTCGCCCACCTATTTTGCCGATGAATTGGAATTTCTTACTGAACCTCGAGGCACCATTTAATTTGCGTTTTAACTCAGAAATATTCGGATCCTTATTATTACGAGCCACGGTTCAAGCCTCATATGCAGTTTGCTTAAGAATTTTAGCTTCTCTGCAAGACCTATTAAACTACGGTCGTTTTTTGAAGCCGGCAGCTATTTGCGGGTTGGGAATATAACATTCCATACCAGCGAGGATTGTCTCAGTGACTGCGGCTGCGCAGACGTCGGGATCTTCTGAGCTAAAGCAGATCTGCCTCCACGGGTACGATGCATACAATTCTCGCAATCCATCCCAGTCCGCCGACTTATAATGCCACACACGACGCCAATTAGTTGGCCCAGATGGATTGGGTTGTGTGCATGACACTTGAGTCCGAAGGAGACAGTAGTCCTAAAGGCTCATCCACGAAGACGGAATATCCGTCCGGACGTGTAGTCTTGACTGTCTCCAAGCCTATGAAGGCGGCGACAGCAGATATCCTCCCGGACGAACATTCATATCACAAAATTGTGCTCGAGTTTGAAGCCGGGATAATGAAGGTACCATGTATCGGTCGGGCAGGATATCTGCGTCTCCGTTAGGAAAAGTATGGTTGGCTGCGCAGTCTCCAGATGGAGGTGGACTGCGTTAAGATTTGCGTGAATACCCCTAACGTTATCATATTTTGCATACTTGTATTTAAGGTTTGCAGATCCAGGATTAGAACCTGGATCCATAAAGAGGTGCAATCCGCTGATGTAACCTCCAAAGGGCCAAAGGCAAATGCCAGCTTAGTCTTTTTTTTTTTATACCACTAATGTGGCAAACAAGCACACGGCCCGCCTGGTGGTAAGCGGTTACCGTGGCCTATGGAAGCTTGTAACACCAGGGGTATCACTTGCGCGTTTCCGACCTTTCAAAAATTCAATAAATTCTTTCTTAAAAAACCCCAAAGAGTAAGTAAACAGTCCCCAAATATTTCAAAAAATAGTATTTCATAATTTGACGAATCAAAAATGTTTGTAAAATCCTAATTTGACTTTTTTGACTTTTGACTTAGTTTAAATTAAAAACCGAATACATTTTGTATAGCACATTTTAACGCGCTTACCAGTAGTAGTAGTAGTAGTATAAAAAAAAAAACTACAATGTCACCACTCCATGTTTGTACCTCATAGAAAAACGCAATGTAGGTAACGATTTCATTAGAATGTGTCAGCCAACTGGTTACTTGTGGAAACATAAATTAGTTTAATAACGTTTTTCTCAACCTGTTCTCTGGAAAAAGGATATTTAATATCAATATGTTTCGATCGCTTGTGACTGGTTGGGTTATTTGCAATGCTTATACAACTATTATTGTCCTCATAAATAGGAATAGTACTGATTATTTTAATGTTAAAACTAGTTACTATTGACTTTACCCATAAAGCTTATTAAACAGCTTAAATCAATGCCATATACGAGTATATTCAGCCTCCGTTGAGGACACGGCAACCGTTGAGGGCACGGCAACCGTTGAGGGCACGGCAACCGTTGAGGGCACGGCAACCGTTGAGGGCACGGCAACTGTTGTTTGCCTTTTTGAGCACTTTTCAAATAATTTAAACAAATAACCTGTAATACTTTTTCTGTCTACTTCATTACTTCCCCAATCAGAATTAACAAAGCCAATCAGTTAATCGTTATATTCACAACGAATGTAAGTTAACTTAAAATTTTTTGTTCCTTTTAAGTAACGTAAAACCATTTTTAACAATAACCAAATTAAATTATTGTTTTTGTTAGCATATCGACTTAAAAGGTTTACATTACAGCAAAGCTTTAGTTAAGTTAAGCAACCATTACATACATTAAGAGGATACACTTCGCGGCGCCTCGCAGCGGGCTTCATACGAACGAATTTCTCATTTGTTTTTGACAGTTACTGATCAATCACGCCAAACAAGCCGAAAGCCTAGGTCTGTGGTTTTTCAAAATCATGTTAAACGTTCTATTAACTAAAATTCCTAAGAAATATTTAACTTCTTTTAAATTTAATATCGTTTTAAATTCATTAAGTAGTTATTGAAATTATTCATGGTATTTATAGAAATTATAAGGTAATCTACATAAAATATTACATAAATGTTTTTCTGAATGTCACCTGCATTTAGAATATATATACAACGGTCAGCTGATGAGTATTGAAAACCCTTTACAATTTAAGCTTTTTTGAATAATTGAAACCAGCATCGTGCTGATTGTTTTAATCCATATATAGACTTGTTGAATTCACAAATTTCACATCCATATATGGTGGTCAAGTCAATCGCAATAGCTAAAATGAATCCAAAACTTGTCGCTACTGGTACAAAATTCATTATAATATAATCAATCAAATACTCTGGTCTAAAACCGCGAGTAACTAGACAAGCTTTATATTTAAGGGGTTTTCCAAATTCATTATTATTTAACTGTAAATACCCATTTATAATCGAAAATATTTCTGTTTTCCGGTTTTGGTACAAATATCCTGGTTTCATTTTCAATAAGTGATTTATCATCCCTGGATCTCTTTATATGAAGTAGATATTTCACATACTAGAGATTTTGCAAACATAAAATAAATAACAGAAATATCATCTTTGTTTTTAATACGCTCACTTCTTCTTAAATTATACGATGTCGATTCGGTTACGGACGAAGTGCTCAATTTACTCTGAAATTAACAGCAGTCTGAATGCACATCTGTTTCACATACAGATTTCTTAGACGGTGGATCTAATGACACAGGTATTTTGTTGTAAGACAACAACTAGTTAGATTGACAAATTCATTTATTATTCCCAGAGTTTTCAGACTCAGTTTCTGTAGACTTCAAAGGCCTACTTGACCAGAAATTAATTTCGTCAACTATCACATCTCTAACTTTAACAAACTTTTAATTTACCATTTCCCTCACTTTATAACTATTCGGTTAATTATGTTTTTGGTTTTTTGAGAAAAACGACGTCGTTAAAATTCACCCATGTCATTCGTTTCGTTATGTTCAATTTGAACATATTATTAAAATGGTGTAGTAGGATACGCTGTCTCACATAAAACTGTAATCGTAGCTTCCCGATTCTTTGATCGGCCGAGTTAAAAGCGGCGAGTGCGCGCGGCTACGCTTTCACTTTCACTGCACTTTTAATATAATTAAATTAAATGTGTACTTTTTGTCAAACTTAACATTTCAAAAAACTCAAGTGTACTAAACATTGTTACGAAACGCAAGTCTATCAAAGACTATATTAAATCTACATATATAAATACATAACATCACGCCTGTTTCCCAGAGGGGTAGGCAGAGACCAAAGACTGCCACTTGCTACGATACTGGCATACCTCTCTTGCCTCATCTATACGCATCAATGCTTTCATACATTTTCGACGGTTCCGAGTACTCCTGACCTGGCCTTTTCTGAGAACGTACTCAATTTGATCTACATACGTTTGCCGAGGTCTACCTCTACCGACCCCAGCAATTGCTTCAGATTCATAAATCTGTTTCGTGCATCTATTTTCGTTAATTCTTTCAACATCTTTGTCACCACACTTTCTTTCACACCGCAACGCTCTCGTATCACACTATTTTTTATCCTGTCATTTAGAGTCAAACCACACATACTTTTCAATGCTCTCATCGCCACGGCATTAATTCTACTTTCGTGCTTCTTTTGCCATACCCAATATTCACTTCCATACATCAGTGTTGGACCCAACACCCTCATTTTCAGTCAAACGTGCCTTTTCCGACAATTTTTGACTGCTCATAAAGGTGTGCATCGCCCCATTTACCTGATTTTCCGCGTTTACTCTTCTTTTAATGTCAACTTCACATTTTCCGTCTCTAGTAAACAAAGATCCTAAGTATACGAATTCTGGCACTTGTTCTACTTTCTTCCCTTCTACCGTAATATTGCATTCTGTTACAGTATCATTCCTTTCAAAAACCATAACTTTTGTTTTATTTAAATTAACATTCATTCCATTCTTTTTAAATGACTCATACATAATCGTTACCATTTCTTGTCACTCCTCTGCTGCCGATGCAAGAAAGACCTGATCATCGGCATAGACGAGGCACTTGATTAGTAACTCATTCATTCTTATACCACATTCTTTCTCTTTCAAATCTCCAAGACACAGAACAAAGAGGGATCAGGGGCCCTTCCGCCCGCCGTGCCAGCAATCGTATTATCTGTGGCGAGCTTCGGCAGTCTTAGAACCGCACCTTTTGTCCTCTAAGCTGTCTGTGCAGTGAATCCTCATCCTTAGTCTTAGTAACTTTTTTTATATATTATGGCCATGAGAACGAAAAAGAAAAGAGTTTGTACAGCGGCTACTCCATCCACATATAATGTGGATTTTTGCAACATCGGGGTATTCACGCAAATCTTAACGCAGTACATCACCATCTCGAGACTGCGCAGCCGACCATTCTTTTTCTAACGGAGACGCAGATATCCTGCCCGGCCGACATATCATACCTTCACTATCCCGGCTACAAACTCGAACACAATTTTATGAGTCGTGCCGGTGTATGTATGTTCGTCCGGGAGGATATCTGCTGTCGCCGCCTTCATAGCCTTGAAGACAGGGACCTGTCGATATTGTGAGTGCGCGTAGATTACGGCAGCCACACTCGTATCTATGCGTGCCTATACAGGTCTCATAGCGGTGACACGGACGCAACTCGACTCTTCACGTACCTGAGTTTGACGACTGACAAAGTTCT
This sequence comes from Apoda limacodes, assembly GCA_946406115.1. Classification (NCBI taxonomy): domain Eukaryota; kingdom Metazoa; phylum Arthropoda; class Insecta; order Lepidoptera; family Limacodidae; genus Apoda; species Apoda limacodes. The sequence goes on from OX291556.1 coordinate 28,083,084, forward strand.
AGAGCTATATCCCACAGCAGAACTAGTTATTTTGGGAGACTTTAACACCCACCATCGCGAGTGGCTCAGTTCTCGAACCAATGACTATGCTGGGATATCTGCTCATAAATTTGCTCTGACCTATGGATTCTCTCAGCTGGTACTTTCTCCAACGAGAATACCAGATATAGAGGAATATACGAGCTCCTTACTGGACCTTCTGCTGACTACTCGTCCGGACGGATACTCCGTCTCAGTGGATGCGCCTCTTGGCTCCTCGGACCACTATCCCGTGCGGTCTGAAGTGTCATGCACACAACCCGATCCTTTTGGGCCAACTAATTGGCGTCGTGTGTGGCACTATAAGTCGGCAGACTGGGATAGATTGCGAAAATTTTACGCATCGTACCCGTGGAGGCAGATCTGCTTTAACTTAGAAGATCCTGACGTCTGCGCAGCCGCAGTCACTGAGACAATTCTTGCTGGTATGGAATGCTATATTCCTAACCCGCGAGTAGCTGCCGGCGTCAAAAAACGACCGTGGTTTAATAGGTCTTGCAGAAAAGCTAAAATTCTTAAGCAAAATGCATATGAGGCTTGGACCACGGCTCGTAATAATAAGGATCCGAATATTTCTGAGTTAAAACGCAAATTAGATGCTGCCTCGAGGTTCAGTAAGAAAGCAACTGCCAGAGCAAAATTCCAATTCATCGGCAAAATACGTGGGCGACTTGCGAGCTATCCTTCTGGGAGTCGTGCTTTCTGGTCGCTTGCCAAAGCTGCCGAAGGGAACTTTTGCCAGTCGTCGTTACCACCACTGCGAAAGACCGATGGTGACTTGGCCCATAGTGCTAAAGAGAAAGCCGATCTACTGGGCAGTCTCTTTGCCTCGAACTCAAACATGAAGGATGAAGGCGCTGTACCACCTACTATACCGTGGTGCGGTAAGACCATGCTGGAAATCTCCATAACGCAGCGGGAGGTCCGGCGGGCGTTGTTTTCTCTAGACGTTCATAATTCGAGTAGGCCAGACGGTATACCAGCAGTGGTGCTTAAGCAGTGTGCTCCTGAGTTATGTCCTGTACTCACGCGCCCCTTCGCGCTTTCCTACCACACTAGGCAATTTCCGTCTTCATGGAAGACTGCGAATGTGCACCCGGTGCCCAAAAAGGGCGATAGATCAGATCCATCAAATAACAGGCCTATCGCTATTACCTCTCTCCTCTCTAAGGTGATGGAGCGTGTGATCAACACACAGCTTCTAAGATACCTAGAAGTACACGATCTGGTCAGTGACCGTCAATATGGCTTTCGCCACGGTCGCTCGACTGGTGACCTTCTAGTGTATCTCACACACCGATGGGCACTAGCCATTGAGAGTCAGGGGGAGGCATTGGCATGTAGCCTGGACATAGCGAAGGCGTTCGATCGGGTCTGGCACCGGGGTCTTCTATCGAAGTTTCCATCTTACGGAGTGCCCGAGGGTTTGTGCAAATAGGTGGCTAGCTTTTTGTCCGGTAGACGCATACGAACCGTAGTTGTCGGTAGTTGCTCTGATAGGATGGACATTAATGCTGGTATCCTGCAAGGCTCTGTGCTGTCTCCTACGCTGTTTCTACTGCATATCAATGACATGTTGGACATCAACAACATACATTGATATGCAGATGACAGTACTGGAGACGCTTTTTACACGGGTCGTGCAAACATCCCTCGTTCCGTTGTGGAGGAAAACCGCGAAGAACTTGTGTCTCAAATCGAGACCACACTGTCCCAGGTCTCTGACTGGGGACGGGTAAACTTATAATTGGATCGCTAGAGACACCAAAACCGAATCACTCGCAGAGTTCATATCTTGTTTGTCCAAACACCTCTTCGATCGCGCTGATAACAGCCAACCACCAACACCTTAGGGGCATTGCCCCGCTACACGCCCGTCCATCTGAAGGACGTTCTCTCCCCCGAGAACTTACCTACTCACCCACCTTCTTCCTTTCCTTTCACTCCACCTCCTTTTTGATTTTATTCCGCTTTTTTTATTTTATGTTATTTTTATGCTATTTCGTTTTTATTTGCTTGTTATCTTATCTTTAGTTCGTTTTTAGGTCGATTTTTAGTTAATTTTTATTTTGTTTTTTGCTTTGTTTTCTGTTTCGTTTTCATTTTATTTTGCTTTATTTTAATTTGTTTTGCTCGTTTTGATTTTATTCTGTTTTTATTTTGCGCCCTTACCCCGCTTTTATTTTTATTCTATTATTTTCATTCTTCATATCGTTAAAATACATTCACCATCAAGGGGCCTGAAAAGTAGGCTTCCTTTCAATTTCACCGGGGGCGTTCAGCACCCCTGAGCACCCCTGAGCACCCCTGAGCACCCTTGAGCATCCCTGAGCTCCTGCCCGGGTCATGGTGCGAGGTAAATTCCCCTCCCCGGACAGCCGCACCTCAACACCCAATAGGGTGACAGAGAAGAAACCCCCACGCCACCCACTGAATAATTACATTATCTTAAAAATACCCGACCTACGAGGCTGAAATTTGGCAAATAGATTCCTTATGAAGTGCAGACATTTATTTAAAAGATTTTTATGACAGGGACGGATTAAAAGGGTTTTAAGTAGGTTGAAAATTAATATGAAATTCTTATGTTTTTGGTGATACTACATTTAATGTAAATAAATACTGTTATAAAAAAATAACAACAGCCTAAAATTGCAGCGTTTTTTATCTAACGCGCATGAAATTTGGTATTGAGTTTAAAGATTTAGTATAAATAAATGTTTTTTAAGATTTTTACAACAGGAGCTGATTAAGAGGTTTAAAGGTAGATAAAAGTTTATACGAAAGTCGTATGTTTTTGATGTTGATGGAATAATATTTGTATACATAAATATTTCTATGAGATTTTTCTGCCGGCACGGCTTAGGCTTCCCGCACACGTGTCACTTTTTGTGGCCACGATAAACGCCGTGCGGAAATAGAACATTCAGAATTCAATACTGAAATAGAACATTCAGAATTCAATACTGAAACGCAAACGAGCTACAAAAAGTCGCATACAATTTTTATGAGAGCAACTTTTTGTTTGTCGCTCGGCGATTATCGCTCGTGTGCGGTAAGCCTCAAGGAGGCTAAAAGTGGTTGAAAGTCCTATGTTCAAATACATAAGACTTATTGTTAGGCTTCCCGCACACGAGCCACTTTTCTATGGCTACGATTATTGCCGTGCGGAAAAAGATATATTCAGAGTTCTCTACTGAAACGCACACGAGTTACAAAAAGTCGCCTACAATTTGTATGAGAGCAACTTTAAGTGGCTTAGCGATTATCGCTCGTGTATGGGAAGCCTTAGAGGTTTAATTTAGTATAGAGGTAAAAGATATATATAAATAGTTTTACAATATTTTTAAGTAAGACACGGAATAAGCAATAAGTTTGCCACAAGGTTATTGAATTTTATATAAACAAAGTATGTTTTTGATGTTAAGGGCCTGGATTTTTTGTGTAGTTTTTATTATTTGAGCTGCATTTCGTTAATATTCGTATATAGCAATAACCTAAATGATATAACAACATTAAAAAAAAAAATACTTAAGACATGCGAAAAATCGGATTGCGTGCTTAGAAAAATAAGAACCGAATGTCTGACATCATAGTATATTAGAGTGATCACTCCTGAATTTGTTAAAGAAGTTTGCATACATTTAATTATTTAGTAAAGAACAGGCAATAGTCCTAAAAAAAGAGAAAATAAACAATCCAGTTGTACACTTTGACGCTACAGGTAGTGTAGCGCGGCAGTTAATAGTTATTTGTTATACAAGTGAGTAAAAGCGTTTTTTGGTAGAAGTGTCGACTTTAAATCCTGAGCTAATTGACAACTGAGCATAGCGAGGGATTTAAAGGCACGAGACCGAAAAAATTTGCTCACGCGTCCAACATACAACTTTTCACCTCTACCAGCAAGAAAAATATTTTTACGTGACTTTTCTGGTACAAAGTTCAGTTCGGCATTGGAGACTTGTTGTCTTAATTCTTCTGGTGTCAGAGAAATATCTTCGTAGCTTCTATCGCTCATTTTTCAAACAAAACAGAATTATCAATTAAATAAACAATCTTATGTTCAAAAAACTAGCTTGCCGCCATTTTACTTTGTTTTTTTTTTACTAGAGGTTGCGTTCGGAATTGTACCTACTACAACCTCTGCCATTGCTATCAAAACAACGTATATTTTTAAGTTAGCTGTATAAACTTTTAATAATACTACTAATTTATAAAAACTCACATAAAAACGAAAGAATGCTATATATGTTATATTATATATATGTTATATTATATATATGTTATATCCTTGATTAAAATGAATAAGCTTAAGTATTTGTCCGAAAATTTGTTTCCGACCTGTCATTGTATATAGCTTTGTATATAGCTTTGTATATAGCTTTGTATATAGCTTTGTATATAGCTTTGTATATAGCTTTGTACATAGCTTTGTATATAGCTTTGTATATAGCTTTGTATATAGCTTTGTATATAGCTTTGGAAAATACCTAACAAAAACCTGGCTTAACACTTGCTTGTATTTCAAATTAATTTAAATTTAACAAAGAGAAACAAAATTAAAGTAAGTATTTATGAATGGCAGATGGCATCCAGTCCCATAGATATCTAAATAATGTTGATGTTTTCTTATGTAATCGTTACAAATCTTCAAAAACACATAACTACAACCTGGCTTAACACTTGCTTGTATTTAAAATAAATTAAAATGAACGAAGGCTAAAAATTACTTTCTACTCATGTTGGAGGATGGCAGATGGTATTTATGTCAGGTTCTTTTCCCAGGGCAAATTTAAATAAAAGATTTCGAATGAGTCCGTTGTATACTATCACTTTTCACAATAAAATATTACCATTTTCTATGATTCCATACAAATTCTAAATATTGATAGTTTTCATAAATTGCCGTTTTGCTGTCTCTTTTTCCTGGATTCTTTTTTAAATTTTTTCTTATATTTAGAAAACCAGATTGTAATTTTATCTAATATAGTGAAAAATATAATATTTTTCTATCAGATATTATTATTCGTCGAAGGAACAGAAACAATCCCAGGTACCTAACTTCGTCTTTTTTGTTTGGTGAACATCACCAAATAGGTTTTATTACCCTACGGTTAAATGGTCATTTTCGCCATATAGAACCTTATTTTATTGATGTTCAAAAGCTGGTGATGGCATTGATTTGCTAGAGACAGGTGAAAGGAAGTACACCTTATTACGGAAATTATATTTACTTAAACTTTTACGGTACAGTTGACTCGAAAAAAAGAGACGGCAAAACGGCAATTTATTAAAACTATCAAAATTTAGAATTTGTATGGAATCATACAAAATGGTGTTATTTTATTGTGAAAAGTGGTAGTATACAACGGACTCATTCGAAATCTTATATTTAAATTTGCCCTGGGAAAAGAACCTGACATAAATACCATCTGCCATCCTCCAACATGAGAAGAAAGTAATTTTTCGCCTTTGTTCATTGTTAATTTATTTTAAATACAAGCAAGTGATAAGCCAGGTTGTAGTTATGTATTTTTCAAAGATATATATATCCGTTTCATAAGAAAACATAAAAGTTATTCTTATATCCAGGGGACTAGATACCATCTGCCATCCTCCAACATGAGTAGAAAGTAATTTTTCGCCTTTACAATACAAGCAATACAATACAAAACAAATACAAGCAAGTGTTAAGCCAGGTTGTAATTATATATATTTCAAAGCCAAATATATTTTCTACAATAATTCATAAAATAATATCCAGATAGATGCCTTTTGCGTGTGTCTAACATTGATCGATATATTTTTAATCAAATTCATTGTACTTTTTTATGTTAATTTAAATATTTTTTTCGACTCACGCTTGACGTTCCTATTTGGCTTTTTTACACCTTTTTCTACCATCCGCATATTCATATGAATCATAAATTGAAGAATTTTTTTAGTCATCTTAATTTGGTCGGGTTAGCATGGCAGAAAGCTTTTGGCTGCTAACTTCACACGTTTATAAAATTGTATCCGTCAGCATCTACACTATTATGGTAACCCTACACAAGGTTCGACAAATGTCCGCCAATTCGCACTAAACCAGCGCGAATTAGCCTAAGCCTCCTTTTCCTAGGAGAGGCCTGTGGCCCTGCAGCGCGGCGTAGGTACACTGGCTGAGGTAACTGACACAGAAATAAAAGACAAAATTTAACAAATTATGTTTAATGTGAAGAGTATCGTACGTTATATGAAAGGTACAAGCAATCAGTCTTATAGGTAGGTAGTGACCCCGCGTCAGGAGTCTGCGTATCACAAAAAACCCTATTCGTTAATTATTTATAGTATACATTCAAAAATACCACTTTAACATTATTATTTATAGTATACAATACAAAATACCATTTCAACATTATGTAGGTACCTATCCGCGTTATTTTTTATAGTACTTATACCATTTAAAAATGATGTAGGACCTATCTGCGTTTTTGTTTATAGTACTTATACAATACACAATACCATTTCAACATTATGTAGGTACCTATCTGCATTATTGTTGATAGTAAACAATACATAATGTCATTTCAACATTACGTAGGTACCTATCTGAGTTATTGTTAAGAGTATACAATGAACAATATCATTTCAACATTATATAGGTACCGATCTGCGTTATTGTTTATAGTATACAATAAACAATACCATTTCAACATTATGTAGGTACCTATCTGCGTTATTGTTTATAGTATACAATATACAATATTATTTCCACATTATGTAGGTACCTATTCGCGTTATTGTTTATAGTATACAATACACAATACTATTTCAATATTATTTAGGTACCTATCTGCTTTATCTGATTTGTCCATATTGTTGAATTTCATGTTTTCTATCTTAATATATACTAAAAGTGCTACTTAGCACTTAGTAAGTACTACAATTACCTACTTCTTTGTGCAGAAACAGCAAATAAAATTAAAATAAAATAGAAAAACTCTGTATAACTTTTTAAACAAAACTTTTACTTATTCTTTGACAAAACTTAAGTTATTTACAGCCCCGCGTCACATACACGGTAGAGTTACTGACAGCCCCGCGTCACATACACGATAGAGTTACTGACAGCCCCGCGTCACATACACGATAGAGTTACTGACAGCCCCGCGTCACATACACGGTAGAGTTACTGACAGCCCCGCGTCACATACACGATAGAGTTACTGACAGCCCCGCGTCACATACACGATAGAGTTACTGACAGCCCCGCGTCACATACACGGTAAAGTTACTGACAGCCGCGCGTCACATACACGATAGAGTTACTGACAGCCCCGCGTCACATACACGATAGAGTTACTGACAGCCCCGCGTCACATACACGGTAGAGTTACTGACAGCCCCGCGTCACATACACGATAGAGTTACTGACAGCCCCGCGTCACATACACGATAGAGTTACTGACAGCCCCGCGTCACATACACGATAGAGTTACTGACAGCCCCGCGTCACATACACGATAGAGTTACTGACAGCCCCGCGTCACATACACGATAGAGTTACTGACAGCCCCGCGTCACATACACGATAGAGTTACTGACAGCCCCGCGTCACATACACGATAGAGTTACTGACAGCCCCGCGTCACATACACGGTAGAGTTACTGACAGCCCCGCGTCACATACACGGTAGAGTTACTGACAGCCCCGCGTCACATACACGGTAGAGTTACTGACAGCCCCGCGTCACATACACGGTAGAGTTACTGACAGCCCCGCGTCACATACACGGTAGAGTTACTGACAGCCCCGCGTCACATACACGGTAGAGTTACTGACAGCCCCGCGTCACATACACGGTAGAGTTACTGACAGCCCCGCGTCACATACACGGTAGAGTTACTGACAGCCCCGCGTCACATACACGGTAGAGTTACTGACAGCCCCGCGTCACATTCTCGTACACGACAGAGGATCTGTACACCAATAACATCATTACTATTACCTATAGACTATTAGATAACTATTAGACTCAACAGTGTTTCTAGGTATTACATTACATTACATCAAAATAGACAATAAGCTGCAGTGGAGCACTCACATATCAGTTCTTGCAGGGAAACTTAGTGCAGCTGCCTATGCAGTTAGAAAAGTGAGGCAGCTTACAGATATTGACACTGCTCGCTTGGTCTACTTTAGCTATTTCCATTCCGTCATTTTTCTTTGGGGTAAGGCAGCTGATATTGATACAGCCTTTATTTTGCAAAAGAGCAGTACGGGCTATCTATAGCTATATAAATTAGGACCTAGAATTTCTCTTGGGGAACTATTTAGGGAAATTGATATTTTGACTGTTCCTTGCCAATATTGTTAATGTTCACAAAAATAATAGTTTAGTAATTTATCTTTAAAATAGGTGTACAAAATAGTTCCAAATGAAGTAAGAGTAGAAAATGTTAAGTACGTTAATGACTAAAAATATATAGATAAAATGTTATTGTAAAAATGTTAAAATGTTAGGAATGCAACGAGTCGCCACGCTGCCGAATAGTGCACTGAAGAGCCGCCCGCACGAGCGGCATCAGTTCAGTAGTTTTGACATACAAGTACGTCATAAGGGTGTTCGGTTGCATTACTACACTCTGCACTAGACTGGTTACGACCAGTGTAATATTTCTGCACACTATCACTCACTTTTACAACATAATTTTGTAAAGTTGAATACGGTCAACCTTTGTTTGGTTTCGCGCACTCACCACACTATCACTGCTGGATGATTGAAGCTCGATGTCCGGCGTGATGGCGACCAGTCGATTACGGCGACGGCACCACCTCCACAGAAGACTACGGAAACCACTATTACTGTTCCTCAATAGTGTACTGGTGGATGTCATGGGTGGATAAATTAGGAATTTGAGCGGTTTCTTCCTTTAATTTATTAATCTGTTTGTCAATTTTACGTAGATCAGTGCGAATTTCTGCTGATTCGCTGCTGTCATTTTTGAAAATATTTGGACTTATATCTATTTTGTTCTGTCTCTGATGTGAGAGCAAAGTTAAATCTTGAGCTTTCATTAACAGTTTGGTTCGAATGTAATTATACCAGCTTTACTGGGTGATTGAGCGGTAACTTGATCTCTGTTATCACCGCTGCAAGAATGCAACACAAATTGCATCAAAAAACATTTATATAAAAATGCATAATTTTTGTCATGTAATGTTTCGTAATAATAAGTTAATATTAAGTATATATTTACACAATAAAAACAATTTTCCTTATAGGGACTAGTTTAGATTTAAGAAAATGTTATAACAATCAGTGTAAAATTGTATAAAGTTAGGTAAAAGTAGAGTAGGTTTGTTTCATTTCCCCCCTTTACTATTTGTTGATATCAAAAATAATATTGTGTGATTACCGACATGTTGTCGACTTTGTACGCACGACTATCCCCAAAAAAGCGGGAACTTTAGTTTAATATATGTATATAAAACATATGCCATTTGTTGTGCAAAAATGTACAGAACTACTATGTAAAGTTCTATGTAGACCGTATGTACGGTTATTAAGTTACAGGTGAAAACAGTTAGCATGTTGAGTATTGTACATTCTTTCTCCCTCACTCCGATGATAATAGACTGCGATAGAGATACAAATAGGTATCTACACCGTTACGGTAAGTATTATGGTTAGGGCGCAAAACACATGTGAACTTATAACTCAGCAACCGGGTTACATAAGATAAAGATAAATATATCACTAGATACTTCTCATAGGCATCTATCAAAATAAATAGGCACAAGGAAAATCATGAAAACTTGTATCACACACTTTTTATAATTTAACATACTGACAGACACCAAAAACACGGTAAGGTATGTCCGAATTTTAGGTCTATTTTTTGGCATATAGCACAAAGTCTGTAGTCATCTAGTGTAGGCAGAAAGCCCTGAGAGCTAGAATTCCAGCTCTTCTTTCACTACGGCCTAACCGTAGACGATGGAACATACCACTATGTGCCGTTGGAACCGCCTCCGAAAGCTCTATCTTAGGACACCTAAATCGTCATTATAGCTCCTACCGTTTGGCTATAAAACCTAAAAATGTAAAACAGCGTTATTTTATAGTCAAGCCGCAAATCGTGTGACTGCGATGGCAATAGCCGATAGAGACCCCAACTGTCAGTTTATAGCTAGGTAGATATACCTACACTTTCGATATATGTCTATATCGACTACTATATATTGTCTTTCACTAAGTTTTTGTGTGGGCTAGATTTTCAGTCACCACAGTAAGTACAATAAGTTAAGTACTAAATCTAGAAGGTTCTATGGAACAACCTCTCCCCCTGATGGGGTTTTTCATTTTTATTAGAAATATAAAACCAATTTTGTATTTGTATTTAGTCAATCAAGAAGCTTCAAGAAGTATCCATCAGATACTAATATATAATGTTTAAAGTGAAATATGTAAATATGTGTTAGAATTAAGTTAGAAGCATAAGTTAAAAAATAAAATCGGTCTGTTGTGTGCATCTACGCGTTTTAATATCTCAAGCGCCTAAGAAGAAACTCCTTGTCACGGGCAAAACCTTGTGCCACAGATATCGAAGGGTCTGTCCGCACAATCTCCACATATGATTTTAATGAAACAAGTATTACAGCAAAAATAAAAGTATTGCTGAGATTCATATAAAGGTAACCATTTGTTTTTACATGACATTTTTTTTGTTTTGCAGTTATCAATAGAGTTATCATGTTCACAAAAATTATTATCATTGCTAAGGCGATAAATGGGTTTCTTTATCTGACACAAATAGGAGTTTTCATGGTACAGGCAGGATAATAATTCATCAGATTTAATTATGAAATAAGAATCTCTTTGAAGATTGACTGCTATGTGTTCGGAAATCGGTGTTATTTGTATCATATTGTTGTCCAATTGATAGGGAATGGGAATTATTCTATAGTATTTAAATTTATCTCGGCTGATAAGGGGAAAGGTTATTTCGAAAATAAGATATTTTTCCGTCAGTCTGGCTTTTACATTCAATAATTTGTAAATTTGACGTAAATCTGTCTGATAGACAATCGTAATTCTTCCGTCAATTGGCTTGATATGATGCTAAGTTCATCACGTAGTTGCTCAGGTTGCTAGGTTCATCACGTAGTTGCTCAGGAGTCAATAAGTGTATGCTGAATTGCCCATGTTAAATGTCCGTGATGGTGACTTATAATTTGTCTTGAGTTGTTTTTAGATGTTGTAATAAATTACTAGCAGCCAATAAACAAAGCGTGAATTCTTGTGATGCTGTAATGTTGTCGTTTTCTTTTTGTATAATATTTGTAGATTAGTCCAAATAGTGCAAATGCTTGTTAATTACTGTGTGTTGTTTAGATATGATATCTTCCGTTCTCTTTAATAAATTATGTTCCGAATCTATGATCGATGTTTGATTTTTCTACAATTTGGCTAAGTGATCTTGGTTACCTCTCACGAGTTCGATATCTTTAGTATACCGTTCTGCGAAATTCTATATAGGTAATTAAAATTTTATCCATATATTTTTAGTAATTAATAAATTTAACAGAGATGAACATTGAGTGGCATTTTAATGCACCTACGTGGGCTAGCGCTGCGGGACTGTGGGAACGAGCAGTCCGGAGCCTTAAGTTTCATATGAAGCAAGTAATCGGGGAACAGAAATTAACTTTTGAAGAATTTTCAACAATTTTAACTCAGCTGGAAGCATGCTTAAACTCAAGGCCTTTATGTGCTTTGACAGAAAACATCGACGACCTAGAGATTTTAACCCCCGCTCACTTCTTAACAGGAAGATCAGGTTTGACCGTCATATAAACATAAGAAGATGCTAGAAGTAGATGGTACTTAACAAGAAAAATAGTTCAGGACATTTGGAAAAGATGGAAAACTGAATACCTTAGCCAGCAAACAACAAGAATTAAGTGGTTCATGTTATGCGGGGTGATTAATAAGGCGATACGCAGTGGATATTTTAAGATATTTATTTATCAGTTATCAATGTACATATATATTCATGACAGATATGTTTTCTTTATACTACTTTCTTACTTTTAAATGAACTGACATATCATAGACAATTTAAAATGCAACTAACCTTTTTACTATCTCAACATGCCCCCTTAATTGTATTTAAATTAATATATATGTTACACAAATATATGTTACATAACTAACTCAAAATAAGAATAAAATAAATAACATAGATCGCATGTTGTTTCTTTTATGAATCGCATTTAATTAAATTATTAAAAATCAAAATTAGAACACATATTGCCCTTGAATGTAAACAGTTAAAATAAATTAAAATTACCATTTACTGCGGCCCCTTAAATTTAATTTTTTTTTTATAAGAAATAAAATAAACCATTTAAGTAACAGCTAACTTTAAATAAGAATATTTTATATTCCCTAAGGGTTTTGTGAGTATATCAGCAATTTCATGCTCAGATGGGCAATATTTTACAGTCACAGATCCTTCACTGACTTTTCCGTGTATGTAATGATATCGCACATCTATGTGCTTACATCTCTTATTCAATACACCATTATTAATTAAATGAATTGCACTTTGATTATCTACGTACAAAGTTGCATTAACTTCTGTGTTTGTCACTTCAGTAATTAGATTCTTAAGAAAAATTAACTCACGACAACATTCTGCTGCCGCAATATATTCAGCCTCAGTAGAAGACATGGCTACTATAGGCTGCTGTCTTGAAGACCATTCAATTGGTCCTCCACACGACAATATAATATAGCCCGATGTGCTGCGTCTTGTATCTGGATCATTAGCGCAGTCCGCATCACAGTAAGCTTCTAAATGCAAGTTATAATTATGAAATTGAACCTGAATCTGAAGTGCCCATTAAGTACCTCAAAATCCTTTTGGCATTGTTTACATCATGCTTATTTGTTTTTTCAACTCGTCTGCTACAAACATTTACAACAAATGCAATATCCGGGCGTGTCTTGTTTGCAACATATAAAAGTGAACCTATAAGTTCTCTGTAACGAAAAAATATATTATTATTAAAGTTTTCTTCATTTTCTTTTACAGTACTTTTAATTCCAACGCTCATAGGCACTTGAGTACTTTTAGCTTCTTCCATTCGAAATTTTTCGATTAATCTTTTTATATATTTCTCTTGTGTAAGCTTAATCTTGTTATCTTCATTTTTAACTTCTATCCCCAAAAATAAGCTTGTGTGTAATGAGTTTTTCGTGATTTTCCACCAAAACGGTAAGTTTTATCATAAAAATACTGTAGACATAAATTGTAGATCATAAAATTATCTACAAAAAATATTTCACTACTTTTTTTCTACGAGCCACCGTTGTTGAGATATAACGATTCAAAATGTTGTAAAAGTTGTTATCGTCATAATATGCATGATAACGCCACGTATATACATCTCTATAGTTGTAAAATTATCATTATCATATCAGCCATTTGACGTCCACTGCTGGACATAGGCCTCACCTAACTTTTCCCACAGCGTGCAACTCTGTGCTGCCTGTAACCAACGGCTCCCCGCTACCTTTACGAGGTCATCTGTCCATCTAGCCGGGGGCTTCCCACGCTGCGCTTTCCGGTTCGTGGTCGCCACTCGAGAATCTTCTTCCCCCATCGGCCATCGGTTCTTCGAGCTATGTGCCCTGCCCATTGCCACTTCAGCTTTGCGATTCGGTGAGCTATGTCGGCGGCTTTAGTTCTCCTACAAATTTCCTCATTCCTGATTCGATCACGTAGAGAAACTCCGAGCATAGCTCTTTCCATCGCCCGCTGAGCGATCTTGAGCTTTCGTAGAAGGCCCATAGTTAGCGGCCATGTCTCAGTGCCGTAAGACATCACTGGCAACACACACTGGTTGAAGACTTTAGTCTTCAAGCACTGGGGTATTAAGGACGAGAAAATAGTACGCAGTTTTCCTAACGCTGCCCAACCGAGTTGGATTCGGCGATTTACCTCTTTCTCGAAATTGTACCTACCTAATCGAACAGTTTGTCCCAGGTATACGTATTTGTCAACAACTTCGAGTGTAGAGTTCTCAACAGTTATTGGAGTGGGTGCTATATGGCCATTCGACATGATTTTCGTCTTGTCCATGTTCATCAGGCTTTCGAGCATTGTGCTAAGGTCCTCCATCGATTCTGCTATGACCACAATAACGTCGGCAAACCGAAGGTGGGTAATGTACTCGCCATTAACATTGATGCCAAAACCATCCCAGTCCAGAAGCCTTAAGACATCTTCCAACGCATTTGTGAACAGTTTCAGAGACATGATATCTCCCTGTCTCACACCTCTCTGCAGTTGGATCGGTTTCGACTTCTGATCCTGGAGACGGACTAACATGGTGGCGTTATCATACAAGCATTTTAGCACCTCGATATACCGATGATCAATACGGCATCTCTGTAGAGCCTGTAGGACTGCCCATGTTTCCACCGAATCGAAGGCTTTCTCATAGTCTACTAACGCTAAGCAAAGGGGCCGATTATACTCTTCTGACTTCTGTATAATCTGCCGCAGCATATGTATGTGGTCTACGGTACTATAGCCTCTTCGGAAACCGGCTTGTTCGGGAAGCTGGAAGTCGTCGAACTTGCGAGCGAAACGGTTCGTAATTACTCTTGAAAACAGCTTATAAACATGGCTCAAAAGCGTGATGGGTCTGTATTTCTTAAGGAGTGTATTGTCACCTTTTTTGAAGAAAAGCACCACCAAGGCTCTGTGCCATGCTTGTGGCCAAGTACCTTCCGGCGAGTTGTAATATATGTTAAAATATTTTTCTATCGGTCATTGTAACTTACACTTATAATATAAAATATACATAAGTTATAACTATAAGAATATCGGGTAAAACAAAACCCAGTCCCTTAATTTAAACCATGTTTAGGAAACCTCCTAAGTACACTACCTCATATGTGGCGTGGAAACGTGTGCATATTATGACGATTACAACTTTTTGAATCGTTATATCTCAAAAACGGTGGCTCGTAGAAAAAAAAGTACTGATACATATTTTGTAGATAATTTTATGATCTACAATTTTTGTTCACAGTATTTTTATGATAAAACTTACCGTTTTGGTGGAAATCACCAAAAACTAATTTTTTGACCTTGACCTTGAATAAAAATTTCCGTACACGGGAAAGATGGAGAACTTTCAAATTTATTTTTAATCATATTTTAAACACTCTTACTGATTTTCAGCTCGGTGGGAATTTAGGTAGCTTTACTCTTATTTTTTGGTATAAATTGACTGGACTTAAAGAAAAACATATATATATTTAAACTATCTCCAAATAAAACAACTCTAAATAATGTTATTTGCGATACAATTAAATAAACTGATTCTGAGTTTTATTGTTTTTTTTTTGTGTACTTTAATATGGATTCATCGTTAAATTTACTAAGACCAAAAACAAGTAGAAACAGTAAAACAAAGAATCTCTATTTTAGGGTTGGTTTGAAAGTAAAATAGTATAAACTTAACAAACTTGAAAGATTTCATAAATATTATAATTTTTGGTCAGGAAATTTTGTGGTCAGGGAAAGTCAGGGAAAAGTCAGGGATTTTTTTTTGGGAATTAGAGTGGACACCCTTAATCACCAAATTATAAATTTTACCACTAGATTTCCCAGATCAATCAAACAGTAATCGTCAGCAGAATGAACAGAAAAAATCAGTTGTGGCTTATTTATCTCAACCTAAGAAAACAAAATTTTTATCAATGGCTATGCCCTTAATCTTCCTCCTAACATTAGTGACGTCATCAACATGTACTTATAACGTTATAAAATTAAACCCAAACAAATCTATTTACTTTGACCCAATATCGGACATGTACATAATCCGGAATAAATGAACCCTATTAGTATACAATGATATGTCACCATACTGGGAAGGTACCAAATCATTTGAAAAGCTGGCCGAATACCTAGAAATAACTAGAAATAATATTCCGGAAGGAGTCCTTGGCAACATGATAATCTCACAATTACGGCACGAGTACTCGGAACTGCAATATTACAATAGCTTACTGCTCAGTCAGCATTTTAACGCACGCTCCAGACAGCGTCGCGGGCTTATCAATGGGATCGGTTACGTAGCGAACACTTTGTTCGGAGTATTGGACGAGCGTTTCGCCTGCTTGGTCAATGAAAGGATTTAAATTTAATAGTTTGCTTTTTGAATGTACTTTACTATGTTTATTTAAATATTCTATGTCTGTCAAAAGTTCCATTCTCTGTACTTGTTTTACAATCAATGTTTTTGCTTTACGAAGTTCCTGTAATGTTAGGTAGCTAGGTAATTGTTTACGCAAAGCGTTAGGTGTCAGTGCACGTAATAGCCAACTGAGCACTTGTGTCGTCTTTGTAAAGGAACTGTATTTTTCCAGCAAGCTATTAATAATGCTATTTTCTGATTCCGTTTGGATAATGTTACTTTGTCTTGTGGTTTTTATCTTCTGAACTGTGGTTGGAATATTTTTTTGTTCTTTGCTTTGATCAAATGTTTTGAGCCATTGAGGTCGTTCCCACCACAAAGTGCATTCTTTTAGCTAAGAGGGATATAACCCGCGGCTCGCACTATCTTCGGGATTTAGGGTTGTTTTTACTTAGCGCCATTGATAGGGTTGTATTACTGAAACTATTTGTTCTACTCTGTTAGCCACAAACGTTTTCCAGCGATTTGGTTCCCTGTTTAACCACCCTCAAACGACCATGGAATCTGTCCATCTGTACGTTTCTATTTTATATTGTCTTAGACAGTCTTTAATTTTTTTCAATAGTTTGGAAAGAAAATGAGCACCACATAAATCCAACCTTGGTAATGATACGCATTTTTTGTGTGGCACCAGTTTTGTTTTAGCATCGACTATGACTACTTTTGGTAGATATTTACCTCTTGCGTAGACTACGCAGGCATAGGCTTCCAAGGACGCATTACAAAACCCATGTAATTCAATGACGTCATTTGCGGAAGATCCGATCCATCTTGGTATTTTAAAATCATTTATGTTTCCAATATCCGCTTGTAACTTGGACCAGTCCTTGTATATATCATCTGGTACTACATCATTCCATTGTAAATTTAATTTCCATAATTTTTGAAACATTTTTTTTAATTTTGTTGTTATTGGCGCTATCCATCATTAGGATGGATCATATTATTTAGAGATTTCTGACAATAAACCTCTTATTAGGCTTTGAATTTTTGTTAATATGTGATATAGAAATTTGAATGTGAAATTGTCTTCTGATATATTCCAACAAATACCTAAAGTTTTAGGATCATTATCTATATCGGATTTTGAATTTAAAATAAATACCTCTTTTCTCTGTAAGTCTTCTATATTTTCGAAAATTTGTGGTTGATTAGATGTCCATTTTCTAAAATTGAATCCTCCTGATTTCAGTATTTTTTTTAAGTCATATATTAATTTTCTTGCTTCGTCAACTGTATTCGCCCCAGTAATACGTCATCCATATAAAAGGATTCTTCTAATAATTTTGCCGCTGCTGGATAGGCATCGCGTTTATCTGAAGCCAATGTTTTTAAAGTCATTACGGCAAGGAATGGACAAGCTTTTTGCCCATAACTAAATGTTCTTAGACAAAAAAATTTAATGTTATTATTCAAAGAATCTCGCCATACAGTTTGTTGTGAATATTGATCTAATATGTTAACTAAAATTTGGCTGTACATTTTCTCAATATCCCCTGTAAATCCATATCTATACTGTCTCCACCTTAATAACAAGGTTTGTAAATTTAGGTTATTAGGTTAGGAACTTTATTCATAAGATCGTTAAGACTGCAGCCAAAAGATGTTTTTGCTGACCCGTTGAAAACTACACGCAGTTTAGTAGTAGTAGAGTCTTGGCGTTCGACGCCGTGATGTGGTAGATAACATTCAAGTTTTGTGTTTTTGATGTCAGATGGTGTCATGTGACCTAATTCAATATATTCATTCATGAAATCTCCAAACGTTCTTGTTTTTGAAACCTACGCTCCAGGTTGTGAAACTGGACCAAGGCCAAATGTTTAGATGTCCCCAATTTGACCTCATAATCATCTTACATAGGTAAACGTACTTCGTAGCGACCGTCTTCTTTGCGCGTAGTCGTTGTGTTGTAGAGTCGAGCTGATAAAGGAGATTGTTCACTAATTTCTTCTAATTCCCGGAACTGTCTTATTTTATCTAAGTTGTTTATTACGACATTGCATTGAAACTTTTTACGTTTCCGCAAAGTATCCACTCTAGTTGTGTTTGTTGTGCTACCGGTTGACTCGCATGTTCACCCTTTATGCCGCTTAACATAATCAGGGAGTAAATTTCAGCACCTAGAAGTAAGTCTACCGGGCCACTCTTATGAAACTCTGGGTCTGCTAATGTAATATTCTCTATAAAAGGCCAGTTCGGCTTGGAGAAAGATTTGTTAGAAAGATTTTTAATCAAGTTATTCATTATCAAAACTTCAGTTTGGAACGTGAAATCATTGTAATTTAATTTACACGTGATATTTGCTTTTCCCTTACAGCTGTTTTCTTATTGACCGACACCATAAATTATACCCCGACATTTTTGTCTCTTAAGTCCCAATAATTGAGCTGCATTTTCGCTTAAAAGAAAAATTTGCGAACCTTGATCAATTAAAGCTTTCATTTGATAATAGGATCCATCCAAGGCCCGAACTTGGACTAGTGCTGTGGCTAATAAAATTTCGGAAGTATTATTCTGTGATAAATTTGTCATTTCATTACGGCTCTTTCCCATACCTACGCCAAAAGTTGACGGTTGTGACATTGTTTTTACACAAACGTCATGTATGATTGTATTATGTTGACCTAAGCATTTGCGGCATCTTTGAGTAGAATTACAGCGGTTTCCATTGTGGCTAAATAAACAATTTATTCATAAGTGTAATTTATTTACTGTCTTCAATTTTTCCTCGTTCGGTTATTCTTAAAACTCTTTGCAATTGTATATCCCGTGCTCATTCTTGCAAAGTGGACATTTGATATTTAGCATATTTATATTTAGCTTTCGCAATCGGTTTATTAGCGGTATTCTGACTTTTGTTAAACTGATTATGATTAAATTGCTTTTTTATGTTAAATGATGTTTGATTTGGTGGAACTTGCTTTGGAATTGTGGTCTTGTCTTTTGCGAGATGATTCTAAAGATGTAAATTTGCTTTCTAGAAAATTCTAAAAATCTTTAATATTGGAAGATCTCGAGGATTTTTTAAGGATTCTATATAATCTGCTTACGTGGCTTGGGGAGGAAAGGAAAATGCTGTACACAATTTTGAGGTCGGCTGTGCTTGCCCGGAAAGAGGGAGGTGGGTGGAAAGCCGTGATGGGGCCTGTCATCCTAACGCCGTCGTAGGTGGGAACACATCCTCTGGGGAACCGCTGTACGTCGGCAGAGCCAGGGAACAGGGCTCGTTGACTCCAGGAAAAATTCATCAAAGTCACAAGGCGATGTACATCTCGTTCGCTGGACAGGAGATAGCTCAAAAAGCTTATGAAGTTCTATGTACCGTTTAAATGTTTAATTTGTTATTTGTAAAATCTTGGTACTGTGTTACTTGGTTCTATTCACCTAATAATATTGTTACTGATGGTAATTTTCAAAGCATATTTTAAATGAATTTAATTTTTCATGTTACGTTGTAAAAAGTATATTTTTATACTTTTATATTAATGTTAGTGGGTAGGTGATAAAGATAGTTTAAGGTTTTAAGGTGTTCTTAAAATTACAACTTGTGGAAGATTTTCTTTGTGTTGAAGTTGTGCATCTTCAAAAAAAAAACATTTTTATATGTTGAAATTACCAACTAGCTGTAGTTTATCGCCAGGTTTTTGAGAATTCCTTGTACGGCATGTTACTTGATTCACAAATAATTTTAAGATTATTTTTTTTATTATTAATATTAACAAATCTTAAAAATTGTGTATAACAGTATGGAACTGAATCTCTTATTAAATGTTTTATAAAATTAAAATGAATATTTTCATTTAATGGCTGAAAAATTAAAAAAATAAATTCAATAAAATGTTCATATGGGATGAAAAAATAAGTTTTTTGTTTTTGAAACGGTGATTAGGTATTTCCCAGCATATAGTATAATTTTCGGAAATGTATTAGCCTGTCCGGCTCCCCTCTAACTTTGCTTTTTAGAAATTGCATTTTTTGGGCATTAGATAAGGAAGTATTATTATGAACTGCTTCCGTAAAGCAAGTCCTTGAAGGATACCCATTGGTTGTAGTTGCCACCAAATGTAGGTATATCCAGCTGTGGAGTAGACTTTTCTCTGTGTGCTACGGACCACATCTTGGTATTTATTGATTTTTTTAAGTTCTTTATATGTTTTTTCGTGTCGGGTGAAAGTATTTTGATACTCTTCGTTTTCCCCGTCGAGTTCATTGTCTATTTCCCAATGAAGATAATCAATGGCAGACCATCTATTTTCCAATGTTTTCAGGACATCTTCGAATTCCCATTTGTCGGAAATGGACTCTAATTCAACACTTTTGACTGTTCTTAAGAATGCTTTGAAGTCAACTTGTTGTTTTCGTAGCATTTCATCCAATTTACTACTGGTTCCTTGGCTCAGGACTTATGTTTGATGTCGATTTACTGACTCACTTCTGCCAGTTAGTTCACGTTCCTGGCCTGTACTTAACTGCTCAGAATCAGAAGCTTCGTCTTGTATGCCTAGCGACGGATTTCAGTTTAGCTAGTAATTCTTGGTTTTAACCATAAATGACGAATTTCACATTTTTGAAGTAATCTTTAGTTTTTTGATATTCTTCCCCTGTGAAATATACATGGCTTCTACTTTCTTCTGTAGCAAGACGGTCATGATTATACTGGTAATCAGCCCACAGCTGTTCCAATGTCTCTAAACGTGTTTTGAAATAATCTACAGTTTTCCTTTCAGCGCTTTCTTTTTAAAGTTGGTAGCTATTCTCACTATCTTTTCATTAATCTCAATCAGCGATTCCTAGAGTCCAGACTTTATGTTTAATTGTTTAAAAATGTATTTAAAAAAATAGAAAGATCTTACTTCGATTCTTGATAGCCGTTGTTGTCTCCTGCTCCGACTCCGACTGCGTTGTTGTTTTTGAAGCTGTTTTATCTTCGGTAATGTTACCTCGTATTTTAATTCTGCTTTCTGACAATGTTTATCACCACGACACTACACTCACTTAATTGTTCAATGTTCACTAGGTCGCCCAACCCGCAACAGGTCCTGCTTTTAACCAAACCGCGCGCTAGATCAAATGCTCGAAGGACCAATATGTTCGGGGCGAAGCAGGATGTTCAAATAAAAAGTTAATGTTCACAAAAATAATAGTTTAGTTATTTATCTTTAAAATAGGTGTACAAAATAGTTCGAAATGAAGTAAGAGTAGAAAATGTTAAAAACGTTAATGACTAAAAATATATAGATAAAATGTTATTGTAAAAATGTTAAAATGTTAGGAATGCAACGAGTCGCCACGCTGCCGAATAGTGCACTGAAGAGCCGCCCGGCGCCCGCACGAGCGGCATCAGTTCAGTAGTTTTGACATACGAGTACGTCATAAGGGTGTTCGGTTGCATTACACCGAACAAATATATCTTCGCTTGTATAATGTATGTATGCAAAAATTGACACTTATTTGCTCAAAATAGTGACCTACACAGTGTTAATACAAGGAATAAGGATAAATTGGTTGTTCCAAAATGTCGTCTTTAGAAGGTACACAGCTCTTTCGCAATACAAAGTATATTTTTTTACAATAAAATTTCAGAACATGTGGTTAATTTACCCTGAAATAAATTTAAAATATATGTCAAAGATAGTTTAATAAAAAAAGCTATTACAAAGTTGATGAGTACATAAATGATAAAAATGCTTGGAAAAATTAAAACTTAAATGATTTGTATTGGGGCATTTGTAATATTTTTTAAATTAAAACATTTATTTTATGTTATTACCTATATTGTATTTTAATATGAAGTTGAAAAGTTTCTTGCCGGTTCTTCTCGGTAGTAAATCATTCCGAACCGGTGGTAATTTTATTAATTAATAATTAAACTGACGATTCAAATGTGCTGTTTACAAGTCAATTTGAATAAAAAAAGTTTGAATTTGAGTTGATAGGTACTTAAGAATCAAACAAACTTACCTTGTGATGTTTGATATCTAATTGTACGAGTGTCTTGACCAAAGATGATTACAGTTTACATATAGCAGCACGCGAGATGATGCTGTCCTTATGACACTAGCAAAGCAAAAAAATTCAAATGGTTACTTTTTAGAATATTTCACTACCTAACCATATTGCCCGCTTCTGACTGCCATTATTTACAGATCTCGGAAACATCAAGGGATAATAATCGTATCATAATCATCTTCGATCAAGACACTCGTACAATTAAAAATCAAACTTTACAAGGTAAGTTCGTTTGATTCTTAATTATACTTCGTTCTTCTCAGGAAGATGATTAGGTAATGTTTACATGTAGATATTAACTGTGTCCGCAAAATTTTACATAAAAGCGATCAGTATATCAGTATCTTTATAATAATAATAATAATAATTATAATTATAATAAAATTCTTTATTGCACTAATTTTGTACATATGCGAACTTAATGCCTTCAGGCATTTTCTACCAGTTAACCATTGGTAATGTAGATATAAATAAGGGGTTGTGCAGTGTTTGTTGTTATAGGTCGTAGTAGCCTAAATAATAATAATAGATTTAGTGATAAAAGATGGTATATAAGAATAATATCATAAAGTATAATATATGTAAATAAGAAGGTAGATAAATTATATATATTTTTTTACATAAACATATATATGTGTATATATAATGCATATATATTTAGGCAAAGGTCACTAGAAAGCACTAATACCTGACCTATGTATTTCGGATGTCGATATAGTATCGATACAGTAAAGCTTTAAAGCTCTCTAGTGACATTGCATTTGTTTACATTACGAATATTTACTGGTAAATTATTCCACAAACGAACAGTTGTGACCGTGAACGAATCCGAATAAAATGTCGTACTATGCGCCTGCGGAGGAGATTGGAACGGGAAAAACCGTAACTGTCGCTCTTCGGAACCCAAGAACTCAAATCGTTCTATTAAATAAGGAGGGGATAAAGAATTATTAAGAATGCCAAAAATACATGTCAGAAGATGAGTATTTCGGCGAAAACGGATATTGAGCCAATTTAGCTGTGTACGATATTGAGAGAAATGATCATACTTACGCAAGCCGAAAATATAACGGATGCATAAGTAGAGAAGGCGGTCAAGTTTGTTAAGTAGTTCTTCAGTTATGTCGGGATAGCATAAATCTGCATAGTCAATTATGGGAAGCTAAAGGGAGTTAACTAGCGTAACCTTAGCTGATTGAGGTAAAAAGTGTTTCAGTCGTTTTAGGGAATGCATTTTGGAAAAGATTTTTTACTTACCTCAGTGACATGATGTGACCAAGAAATATCATTTGCCATTGTAAGGCCTAGATTTTTTACCTGCTGGCAATAAATTAGTTGCACCCCGTTGAAACTTAAAGGTACATTTTTGGTCAACTTTTTTTAGGAGTGCTTTATGTAGGTAATAAAGCACTCCTAAAAAAAGTTGACCAAAAAATGTACCGTTAAGTTAATTATGACTTGTGTTTTAGCATGATTAAGAGAAAAGGCCATATTGTTCAGTCCAGTTTATTATAGATTCAAGATCTTTATTCATCATATAACTTCGTCTACCCTAAAAGATCTGTAGAGCTGAAGATTATCAGTATAAAGATGGTAATGGCTAAAATTGATTATTGAGACAGAAGTGTTTATAAACACTGAGAATAATAAAGGAGATAGCACACCGCCTTGGGGTACGCCAGAATCAACATTACACCAATCAGAGTAAAACTAGTCTATTCGTACACGTTGTTGACGCCCCTGAAGATACGATTGGAACCATTGTGCCGCTGATTGTGATATATTTAGGGAGCGAATGATAGACATGAGAATATCATGGTTGACGCAATTGAATGCATTACTGAAATCTAAAAGAACCAGTAGTGTCAGTTTTTCCATTGCTCATCGAATGTCATCAGTGATATTAATTAGGGCCGTGGACGTACTATGTGCTGGACGAAATCCAGACTGGAATCTATTTAAAAGATTGTTGCGATTTATGAAAATTGAGAACTGGTGATTTACTACTCGTTCTAAATCTTTGGACAAAAAGGGCAAAATTGATTTAGGTCTATAATGTGCGTAGTCAGTAGTGTCAGTTTTTTTAGGGATGGGTTTTATGCCATTTTTCATGAACTTGGAAAGCAACCAGTGTACAAAGAAAAGTTAATAATATGGGTAATATGAGGCAAAATAATATCAAGGATAAGCAATATCAGGTCTCGACCTAAGCCGTCATTACCCACTGCTTTAGTTTATAGAGAAAGGATTATCTTTTTTATATTACAATCAGAGACAGGTTCAAATGTAAAGGAGGTATTATTTGGAAGCGGAATTAATGAAATTTGGTTGATAGTAGAATCCCTGGTTTTGGATCGACAACATGTGTAGGTGATGAGAAGTGTTCGTTAAGAATATATATGTCTATGTTATTGTTTAAGTCATTCCTACACTTCCCAAGACCTAAAGATCGTAGAAATTTCCACAAATCGGGAGAAGAACAGTTTTCAATATTAGGATGTATAAAACGGCGTTTTGCATTTCTTACCATCTTGTTGCAATGATTTCTAGCTGCTTTAAATCTGCCAATTCTCTTGAGTAGGAAATTTTTTATGCTTACGTTTCACAAGATCTCTAAAAGCCATTATAGCTCGTATTTCATTTGTAAGCCAACGTTTTATGCGTACTGGCTTTATTGGCGCGTGATTGTCATATAGTTCTGTGATATACCGATTGAATAATTCTAATTTGCTGTCAACAGAATCCAAAGTCTCGATTTGTTTCCAGTCGATACAACTAGCATCAGACTAATTTGGTTTGATCAATAGAGCTAAGGTTACGCTGAAAAATGACTTTAGGTTTTAGTTTTGGTGATTTGAGTTTGTATAAAGCAAATATTAGGTCATGGTGAGAGAAGCCAGGCGCAGCAATCTGTCCATGGGAAAAAAGACGTTCGGTTTGGCGAGTGAGGATAAGATCTAGTAGAGTGTGAGAATCATTGACATGAAAGGTGGGGCTTAGTTTGAGGATACTCGTGTTAGTTGAGTTACACAAGGTTTTCAGTTTATTAGACCTTGTGTCATTCCGTAACAAGCAGGTATTAAAGTCACCCATTAATAAAAAGTAGTCGTAACTAGGTAAATGTATTTCAAGTAATTGTTCTAGTTGATCAAAATAGTTGATAGTGGGGGGTGCATATACCACACCAAGAAGGAATAGGAATAGGGTTGTGGTGGTGGTATATTAATTTCTATGAAAATAAATTCCATTGAAGCAGAATAATTAGATGGGGATTGTAGAACTAGTTTAAAGTTTAGATCTGATCTTATATATATTGCCACACCACCTCCGCCTTTGCATGTGCTGTTATTCCGGATTAACACGTAGCCCGGAAGTGCATACGAGGTAGACATCAGGGTGACATTTCAGAGACAAGACGCGCATGAATTCGATTGTTATTGAAAGTAGTAAGTAGATCTGAATAGTGGGCCGGAATGCTCTGAGCATTAATATGACATATATTCAGATTACGCTCACAGGAAGCAGTAAGTGAAAGATCTTCACTTGACTCTGCAGTGGAGAAGTTTTCGGGCTCAAAACCCGATGAGTTCATCAATAAAAAAATTAAATTAAAACTATATAAAGATATTTTTATTTATATATGTATAGTGTGTGTGCTCAATGCAAGTTACTTAGCACTACAGTGCCATAGGAATTCCACAGATACTGCCGGTTAACTGAGAAAAACAAATGTACCTATTAAGTAGTAATAGGTTTAAGCAATTTTGTAAGTTTACAATATAAATGTGCCATATTTATGCATGTGGACAATATAGCAGATTTAACACAAAGACATAAATAAGCAATCAGGTATTTATAAGACATATACATAACAAAATAACGTTTTACTGGTTTTACGATTTAACATTTGGAAGAATTACCTTGCCACCAGAGCCGTAAAAAAAAATCTTGATTTGCGATTTAGGGCGCGTTCGTTTTGGGATTAAGAGTTCCCACGATTGATACATTTCATACTTTTGATAAGGCCAGTTTTGCCACCGACACCTATCGTTCGTGTAGCTTTGAAACGTTACTAACAAAATTTTTAATTGCAAAGCGAAATGAATATGTAGGTATAGGCAGTTTGACAGATTAACACAAAAACGACCCCCACCTCCAGACTTGGGTCTAAAGTTTCATTTTTCGGTGGCAAAAATGACAAAAATAACAAAATTATCGTAAACGAATGCTTGACAGTTTGTTACAGATTATACCAAAATTTTGATATTTTTGACACCAATGCAAAACAAAGTAAACGAAAATAATGATTCTGCATCCCAAAGCGAAAGCGCCCTTAGGGCTTAATTGGTGATTTAGTGGTTTTATTACTGTGTGGCGCCCAGGGGCGCCTTAAGGACGGCCGAGGAAAAAATATATTGTAACATTTTTTTAAATATATAACTTTTATTACATATAAAAAATACTTTAGTTTGTATATTTAACTATTCAAAAACTGCACGAGCTATGGGGTTACTTACGTTTGCAGATTCAAAGTTCAAAAAATACCTTCAGATCTTCTGATCCCCCCCCTAAACTTTTGTTCTGAATCCGCCCTTTATATCCTTTTATCTTTATGAAATCCTTTTATATCCCACTATACATGCAGTCTGCGAGCCGACTACACTATACATGCAGTCTGCGGGCTCACTACACTCACTACACTATACATGCAGTCTGCGGGCTCACTACACTATACATGCAGTTTGCAGGCTCACTACACTATACATGCAGTCTGCGAGCTCACTACACAATACATGCAGTTTGCAGGCTCACTACACTATACATGCAGTCTGCGAGCTGACTAAACTATACATGCAGTCTGCGGGCTCACTACACTATACATGCAGTCTGCGAGCTGACTACACTATACATGCAGTGTTCGAGCTCACTACACTATATATGCAGTCTGCGGGCTCACTACACTATACATGCAGTCTGCGGGCTCACTACACTATACATGCAGTCTGCGGGCTCACTACACTAAACATACAGTCTGCGGGCTGACTACACTATGCCTGCAGTCTGCGAGCTGACTACACTATACATGCAGTCTGCGGGCTCACTACACTCACTACACTATACATGCAGTGTTCGAGCTCACTACACTATACATGCAGTATGCGGGCTCACTACACTATACATGCAGTCTGCGGGCTCACTACACTATACATGCAGTCTGCGGGCTCACTACACTAAACATACAGTCTGCGGGCTGACTACACTATGCCTGCAGTCTGCGAGCTGACTACACTATACATGCTGAATTATTATGTGATTGCGCAGTACTTCAAACAACGAGTGCGTAGATGACAAAATTCTTTTTCGTTTTATTAGGGTTCCGTACCCAAAGGATAAAAAATGGGACCCTATTACTAAGACTCCGCTGTCCGTCCGTCCGTAGATGTATTTCTGTTGCCGCTATAACAACAAATATTAAAAAACAGAATAAAATAAATATTTATGGGGGCTCCCATACAACAAACGTGATTTTTTTGCCGTTTTTATAGATAATGGTACGGAACCCTTTGTGCGCGAGTCCGACTCGCTCTTAGCTGATTTTTACTTTCCACAGTGTCCCTATTCCTAATCCATGGCGCGTTACCCTCATTGACTATTTAAGACTTATTATAAAATTATGTTTGACGACGATCCATACATAGTGTATGTAGGAATGCACATTGGTAGGTAGTGGCTGTCAGAAGCGGGCAACATGTAGGAATGCACATTGGTAGGTAGTATCAGTCAGAAGCGGGCAATGTGTAGGAATGCATATTGGTAGGTAGTAGCAGTCAGAAGCGGGCAATATGTAGGAATGCACATTGGTAATTAGTAGCAGTCAGAAGCAGGCAATATGTAGGAATGCACATTGGTAGGTAGTAGCAGTCAGAAGCAGGCAATATGTAGGAATGCACATTGGTAGGTAGTAGCAGTCAGAAGCAGGCAATATGTAGGAATGCACATTGGTAGGTAGTGGAAACTACGTGGTATGTACATTAAGATATTAATAATTATTTTAGGACAGCATTATCTCGCGTACTACTGCATATAATCCTGTACCGCATGAGTCCACACGGTACTGTGGTCGTGGTGTCATCGGGTTCGCTCATCGCGCCGCCCAGTTTTTTCTTCTTCTAGCCACTCAACGGCGGGAATCTGGGCTGGGCTTGGATTATACGTTGAATAATACACATTATGGTAAGATGTATTTGTCCCATACCTACTTATAAACGTAATTTATACCAATATTATGATTTTAAACTTATCATTTTTGGTACCTAAGTAATTTAACGTTTATAGGTAAGTACCGTTTTATAATCACATTTTACTTATTAATTTTAGGTATTGCACAGGACAACAACGCTAGTTATTGATTTTACTGATTTTCAGAAAAAAAATGAGAGCAATATCTGCATTAATCTAATGCTGTACGTAATATACACTTTATAAAGTATAAATAAATGTTGAGAGTGGGTCTGTGTCGTTGACTCAAGCGAGTTCACGACTTGTCAGTCCCTCGGAGCGGCTGCAGCTCCATGGCACTTGGCGGGGGCGGCGGCGGGGCAGCCGGGGGTCGCAGCCGCGCGTACACCAGCCGCAGCGCCACAAGCGTGGTCAGCGTGAGCGCGGCGGTCGCGCCGAAGGTTGCGTCGGGTCCACGCCGCGCGTATACCAGCGACACGAACAACGGGCCCAGGACGCGCGACAAGCAGCCCGCGCCCGTCAGCACTCCCATCCACACGCCCTGCACACACCGACAACAAACCTCAACTACTGGCAAGTGCTGGCGTTACACAAGTCTCCATAACTCTGACAACCTTATTAAATAGAGCACATAATATTTTTTAAAAAATAAGGAAATTACACGCGTCTCTATCCTCTGCCGTGGGACCGCGGCATGTAACCATCTCTACCCACTCTACTCTAACCGCTAGTCGATGTCGGAACTGTTACGCGTACGTTTTTAAAGTTGAAGAGGCAAAAAGTAAACCTCTAAGTGGACGGCGCCGTAGCTACCATACAAACAAACACACAGTGGGAGCTTTTGACAGCCCTGGCGTTCCGGAAAGTTAACGTCTTAATATTAAAGGGGCCGGTAATATCAGTCCCTACACGGAAAAATACCCGAGCAGGAGTTTGAAGTGGTGAGGAAAATTATTGGTTATGTTAAAGAAGTTTTGCGACTGTAACTCAGCCATCAGCTCGTCTTAACATATACGTATATTGAGACGCTCTTGACAGGTCGTCTGGCGAGTATTATTTAGAATATCTGTTGTATTATGACCAGTAGACTATCTACTCAACAAACCAGTAGACTATCTACTCAACAAACCAGTAGACTATCTACTCAACAAACCAGTAGACTATCTACTCAACAAACCTAGTCGACATAACAAAACCCATAGATTTCCTATTAAACTCAAACGTGTCCAATATTATCATGAGTGTACTTATCAACTAGTAAACAATAATTTTCCCTATCAATATTGTAACAACACAACAATCGTTCTAAAACGACTTAAAGCGCCAACCACCCAGCGACGTCACCAATCTAGAATCAAGTCAAAAACACTCCTGGTATGGCGTACCACACCATAGAAAGCGATTTTGAAATTTGGATTGTATGTAATACCTGCTACGCACTACCAAATCACTCACCAAATACTTATGTACTGATTTCTCCTATGTAATCCAGACGGAAATTGGTGGCCAGCACTGTCAGTCCAAACTCCAAAATAAGCACATAAAGCATCTAAATCATTGAATAGTCAAAGTGTATGTACGGTCATTTGCTATAGTCCATACATAGTGTAAAGGTTAAAATTGCGTGACGCCATTCTGTGAAACTCGCACTCACACATTAACATTATTAGAACTGTCAATAAAATTAACCTTAAATCGACAAAATTAGGTTTAGTTTTCTTTATACTAACCAGTTTATTTAAACCGTTCTTATATCTTTTGGTTTTTTACCTAACAAATTAATTAGGTGTAAACTGCAGTGTTGTTCTACATAGGTTATTTCGCATTAAATATTATCTGCCCGGTAGTGTGATCCGTAGGCGCTGCGACTTAAACCGGCGAGCCTATGGTTCAAATCACGCTATTTCCGCTTTGAGTATTTTTGTTAGGAATAACTTTTTTTTTATGTTTTAACATCTAGTTCTCTCTGAAAAGGACCAGTTGGTATGAGAACTTTTTGATTTGTTTGCAAGAATTAAAACACATACAATCAAATAAAAATGGTTTTTATTAAAATTTTATAAATCATAAATAATGTTTTTGATAAATGTCTCTTTTTTCTATATAAAATTTCCTATGGTTATAGCTTAAGTATTCGTTTTCGTTATGAAAAGAAAATTGAAACTTAACCATAAGAATAAAAAAAAATACAAGTCACCATTCATTCGGTAACGCTGCTATATTTTGAAAAACAACAAAAAAATATGTCATGTCTAAGATATATTGAAATGTAAAAAAATATCTGTTAGAAACATAGTACTTTATTTTTAGGGTTCCGTACCCAAAGGGTAATTAGCGGAACCCTATTACTAAGACTCCGGCTGTATCTCATGAACCGCGATAGTTAGACAGTTGAAATTTTCACAGAAGATATATTTCTGTTGCCGCTATAACAACAAATACTAAAAAACAGAATAAAATAAATATTTAAGGGGGCTCCAATACAACAAACGTGATTTTTTTACTCGATTTTGCTCAATATTGATAACGGCAACAGGTATTCGCTTAAAATATTTACAGAATATTTAGTTATATAGTAACTTAATAAATAATTAAATTAAAATAAAACAAAAATTTAACGGGGGCTCCGATACATCCGATTTTTGCCGTTTTTATAGATAATGGTACGGAACCCTTCGTGCGCGAGTCCGACTCGCCTATTTAATATAACCTCCATTATTTTCAATTACAGCAAGCAAGCGCCGCCGCATAGATCCGACTATATTGGAACATATCTGTTTTTCTAATATTGTCCCAAATTTCTACATAGTGAGCCCTAATGACTCTGTAGCTTTTTCATTTCGCATGTCCCATCTGCACCATCAAACCCCATTGGTTTTCTATGAACCAGCCGCAGTCATCCACCCTCACATATTAAGTGATATCCGTCCAGATTCCATATTGGGCGCCACAGTTAAACCCTCCCGTTTTCAGATGATTCAAACGACTTCTCATCGGTGAATAAGGTGTGCTCCCAGTCAAAATCTTAATACTCCCTTGCAAACAACGATCTATTTTGTTTATGGGTATTAGTTAAAAACGGTTTTTTAGCTGGCTTTCTATGATGCAATCCTTGAATATGCAGAGCTCGACGAACAGTGTGTGTTAAACATGTTCCCAAACACAGCAGTCGGTATGAAACCATTGTTCCACCATAAATCTTCTTTGAGTCGCATTAATGTTCCACGGGCGTCCACTTCGAGATCGAGTTGAAAAACTCCCCTCCTCATGGTTGCTCGAGACCCGACGCTTTACGGTAATCCACTAAAAACCAAATAGCCAGATTAAAATAAACATTTTTCAAACTACTGAAATTATATTTTCAATTTTTTTTAGAAATTTACTCACAAAAAAGTGTGGTATTAAAAAATTATGATATATCATTAACATCAAATAAAATACTTACGGTAAAACCAGTCTCATTTCAAATTTGAGATATATTGTAACCCATAGTTCTATAATACGCATCCACTCTTGAATATTAATATTGGCCTGCATATTATTTTTAGCAAAGAAATTTAATAATAACACTAAACAACCTTATCAACACATGCACCTACAGTAGCACATCCATAACGACAAAAAAAATGGCTACCTAAGTAATTACCGCATCTAACTTAATAGCTAAATAAAAACACCAAACAACCTTGTCAGCACATACCCCCAGAAACAAATCGGCAACGAACGACAAAAATAATATGTCTGCCTACGTAGTGTCCGCATATAACTTCATAGCTATTAGAAAATTGGTCTAAGCTAGGGCATGTAATATCAGAAAGGTTTTCAATTCTTATATTGATTTCTGATATTAGATTTTAATATCGGAATTCCGATACTAATTTCGGAATTGAACATATTTTTCAAAAAGTACAAGATGTTTTACGATGTTATATTTTTAAATAAATTAATGATTAAACTATAAAAAAGACATAAAACTGAAATCAATTTTGATAAATATACTTAAAAATAGCACTACTTATGAACAAAAACAAAATTAAAAATACCTTCTGAAATACTTAATTAAAAATTTAAAAAAAAACAAGAGAACAAAACTACTAATCCTGTACTTTTTTTTTTTTTAGAAAACCACCTCTTTTCTTCATAATTCGTTTGTAGAAACTCCTCCACTCCGCTACTCTTCTGCTACTAATTAAATAAAAAAAACTCAAAATCATCCAAATACAATTGGAAACAAATGGAAGGAAACTACTTATTTACTAACATTATGTATATGTTTTTAAAAGAGAGGGCATTCTCAATTAATTAAAGGCTTCTAGCAAACTTCGGACAATGCATCAAAAATATCCAGCTGACTTAAAACACGCTAACTTTCAACACTAAGGCAAAACTTATGTAAAATACAAACGCTCTGTACGTATTATAACATACATTATACACTAATCCCTCCTTCCGTTTTTGTCGCATACAAGTTAATAAGCTATTATAATTTCAAAAAGATAAAAATTGGCGTCCCGCCTGTGCTTTCCTTTTTTTCCAGATTTTCTCAAATTCGTGGTCAAAAGTCATATCACACCTTGTAGTGGTTGGGTAGTTACTTTAATCGGAAAGTAATAAAACTACCTCAACATAGTCTTTGTTTCTGTGACAGCTCCGGTGCATACAGGGCTTGCATTATATTTGAGGTTTAGGACATGTACAATCGAAGTTTTATTGGAGTTGCTTGAGTGTGTCATGCTCTCTCAAAGTGTCTCTGCGGTGGTGACGTGTGTGTTGGGTCGTTACGTTCCCTAAAACATGGTTGAGCGAAGCGATGGCTGATTCATATGTCATACTCGTGAACGGGTGCCGCCTGTGGAGGCTGGTCTGCTCTTGCAAACTTCTTTGTATTCTTAGTATTTAGTCTTACTTTTTTGTTTTGTTTATTAATACTGTAAGACATTGATTATTTCTTAGTGATGAATACATAAACTGTCTTTTGTTTATATTAGATACTTTTTTATGTTGTACTTGTGCTTTATATTTCATGTTTTTTATGTTTGTAATGGAAAGTGTCCTTTTATGATAGGGAGGGCATTTTCCAATATTTTAATTGGACGCTGTAAGAGAAAGGGAGAAAAGAAATGCCCTTGCTGAGTTTCTTGCCGGTTCTTCTCAGTACAAGGTCTCCCGCCCTGTAGACTTACGAACCGATGGCGTAGTGACATTCATAAGTGCTCAATTATTGTAGCCTAAACTGAATAAATTGAATTTGAATTTGAATTTGAATATACTTTTTTACTCGTTGGTTTGAAAAATTTGTCGCCTTTTTGAAGCCAATAGAAACTATAAGAATTATTTTAAAGGTAGGAATGGCACTACTGCTATTAATTGTCATCTTTTGTATTAAGCTTTGCAAGTTCATAGCGAGACATGATTTAAGATCATGTGTTTGGCTTCTCAAGTTTATTGAACAGAAATTTCAATATTGTGTCTGCTATATACTGCATATAATGTAGGAAGTCGTATTCGCGACATCAGTAAAAAAATCTAGAGTCTGCCTCTGTGACTCGGGGACAATAACTGACAAAGTTCGGAAGTCGGTCAACGCGAGGCGACGTTGTACAAAGTGTAGATTTGCCTTTCAATTAGCAGTAGCGCCGACTCTATGGTGCCTGAGGATGTTCGTGCCCCCAAATGTTAAGTGTCTGCGGAGCTGAGCCCTAATATTTTATAGTTTTACTATGATTTCGGGGACTCGGTTTTTTTTTAAGCAACGTGCCTGCTCGTGGGTAGTGTACTGGGTGCTGTATGACAGTTTGTAGGATTTCGGTGGAAGAAAGTACGAAAGCTGTAATAGCATTCTGTAACTATTTAGCAGCTCAATAAGAAGGTAGTGAGACAAAATCAAATCGTCCGCACAACGGAGCGCCGGCTGGCATCGTTTACGTCCTATTTTAAAATTTAAGAATGTTTGACTAATTCCGATATTACGATATTCGACTACTCAGTATCGGAATTATAATATCGGCCTTAACGTTCCGTGATTCCGGGATTTCGATATTCCGAGATTCCGATATTCATGCCCTAGTCTAAGCTGTTTAACTGAACAATATATTCATAATTCGTAAAATGTAACTAAAACAAAAAGAAAGGCATGGGGTGAGATTCGAATCCACAACCTCCATTGCTCACAAAACACGTAATAAGATCTGATACGTCTATCCACTACGCGCTACGGATACGATAACTTTTATTGTGAAATTATTATATAATATTAAATGAAACTGATATTACTCAGGTCCTACAAGACATTTTACTTTATTTCTTTAAGTGTGTGAGTGACTACGCCTAGCCATTTTATTTTGTTTTGTAACTCTATATGCAGTTTTGCAAATGAGTGTACACTAAAATATAGTTCAAGCACATATATGTATGCGGGCGGCGCAAGGTATTTTCAAAACCAATTTATCACAAAAATGCGAAAAAGCGTGTGTTCACAGCTAGTTCATATAACGAAGCCGCATTCAAGGGGCAATATTGACTTAGGTCCACGAATCCCCGTAAGATGCTGGCACCAGAGGGCATTACTTACACTATAAGCATTGCGGCGCAACAAACTCTTCTTACTCATTATTGAATAAACAGTTTCCGCTGTCACGTATCCGGGCCTTTAAGGTCGAATCCGGTAAGTCAAATAATATTTAGTTAAATTTTGCCATTTTAGTAAAAATAATTTGTGGTCGCGAAAACTTCATTTTAGATAACAAATAGTCGTTACCTTCCATAACTAGTAAACAAGGGTAAGTTCAATAAATCTCTGAATCGTTTACCAATAGCTCTGTCCCCTTTTGTTTGTTTTCATAATTCCTTTTTTTCAGCACATAGTTTTGCTTAGACTTTGCTCCACCTTTTTCAAATTTTTTTTTCCATTGCTTCCACTTTCGCGCTCTGCTTTGTTTGGAAAACGGACACCAGATCCGAGACGGTAAAGGCAACAAAGCAGGGTTTGTCATTGGTGGCGATTGGAGTTTCCTACGGACTACAGTTCCAAGATCAGGTTCCAGATTACAGTTCTGAAATCAGATTCCAGATTCCACTTCCAGAATCAGATTGAAGTTCCCCTTGTAGTCTCCAGAATCAGATAGGTTCCACTTCCGAATTCAAGATCGAAGTATACAAGTTCCTAGGTTCTAGGGGAAGAACCGTATGTCCAGGAAGGACAGGACGACTGACCGGTCCCCTCTTTCCGCGTTCACGTTTCCCTTTTTAAAATTTGCTAATTAACGATTGTAAATTCGTTTTTTTTTATTTTTTTTATTGAAATTTTATTAAAAAGTTTTTTTCGAATAAATTTCGAAACTTTTTTTTTTTGTACCACTAAGGCGGCAAACAAGCACACGGTCCGCCTGATGGTAAGCGGTCACCATGGCCTATGGACGCTTGCAACACCAAAAGTATCACATTTCGGTTCTAAAGTGTGAGAATGAATTCCCTGCCGATAGCGAGCGGTGCGATGGTAGAAAGTAGCCGTGGGCATTATTTCAAACTATTCCTCAGAATATAACCCATTGTACAAGCGGTAGAACACACACAGGGAGGCAAAGTCTCTCCTTAGACTTAAGGGCTCGATACCGCAAGTGAGTTTGGAACCGTCGACAATTCTCACAGCCCGTCGTTGAACCGAGTCAAAAGAGCCAAGCTGGTATCCGGGTGCACCCGCCCAGAGATGGCAGCAGTACTCCATATGGGGCCGAACTTGCGACTTGTAAAGCAGCAACCTCTGCCCCGACGTGTAGTACTGCCTCGCTCTGTTGAGTACACCTTGTTTTTTGGACGCCAGCTTCACCTTATCTTGTAAATGATCTCGGAACTGAACATCGCTGGAGATGTCAACACCAAGGATCCCAATGCTCTTGGAGATGGAGAGGGGAGAGTTCTGGAATTGTGGGACTACAGTAAATGGGGTTTTCTTAGCGGTGAACGCGCAGACTTGTGTCTTTATAGGGTTGAATCGTACCAAGTTTACCCGTCTCCAGTCAGAGACCTTGGACAGTGTGGTCTCGATTTGAGAAACATGTTCTCCGCGGTTTTCCTCCACAACGGAACGATGGGTGTTTGCGCGACCCGTGTAATAGGCGTCTCCAGTACTGTCATCTGCATAGCAATGTATGTTGTTGATGTCTAACATGTCATTGATATGCAATGATAACCTAGGGGACAGCACGGAGCCTTGCGGGGCACCAGCATTAATGTCCATGCTATCAGAGCAACAACCGTCAACTACGGTTCGTATGCGTCTGCCGGACAAAAAGCTAGCCACCCATTTGCACAAACCCTCGGGCACTCCGTAAGATGGCAACTTCGATAGAAGATCCCGGTGCCAGACCCGATCAAACGCCTTCGCTTTGTGCACGAAACATGCCAATGCCTGCCCCTGACTCTCAATGGTGAGCCCATCGGTGAGTTAGATACACTAGAAGGTCGAGCGACCGTGGCGAAAGCCATATTGACGATCACTGACCAGTTCGTGTTCTTCTAGGTATCTTAGAAGCTGTGTGTTGATAACACGCTCCACCACCTAGGAGAGGAGAGAGGTAATAGCGATAGGCCTGTTATTCGATGGATCTGATCTATCGCCCTATTTGGGCACCGGGTGCACATTCGCGGTCTTCCAACAAGACGGAAATTGCCTAGTGTGTTAGGAAAGCGCGAAGAGGCGCGTGAGTACAGGACATAAACTAGGAGCACATTGCTGAAGCACCACTGCTGGTATACAGTCTGGCCCACTCGACTTATGCACTTCTAGAGAAAGCAACGCCCGCCAGACCTCCCGCTGTGTTATGGAGATTTCCGGCATGGTCTTACCGCACCACGGTATAGTAGGTGGTACAGCGCCTTCGTCGTTCATATTCGAGTTTGAGGCAAAGTGACTGCCCAATAGATCGGCTTTCTCTTTCATCGGTCTTCCGCAGTAGTGGTAAAAACGACTGGCAAAAGTTCCCTACGGCAGCTTTGGCAAGCGACCACACAGCACGACTCCCAGAAGGGTAGCTCGCAAGTCGCCCATCTATTTTGCCGATGAATTTGTATTTGCTCTGGCAGTTGCTTTCTTACTGAACCTCGAGGTAGCATCTAATTTGCGTTTTAACTCAGAAATATTCGGATCCTTATTATTACGAGCCATGGTCCAAGCCTCATATGCAGTTTGCTTAAGAATTTTAGCTCCTCTGCAAGACCTATTAAACCACGGTCGTTTTTTGACGCCGGCAGCTACTCGCGGGATAGGAATATAACATTCCATACCAGCGAGGATTGTCTCAGTAACTGCGGCTGCGCAGACGTCAGAATCTTCTGATTTAAAGCAGATCTGCCTCCACGGGTACGATGCATAAAAATCTCGCAATCCATCCCAGTCTGCTGACTTATAGTGCCACATTCGACGCCAATTGTGTGCATGGCACTTGAGTCCTAACGAGAAAGTGGTCCGAGGAGCCTAAAGGCGCATCCACTGAGCCACAGACGGAATATCCGTCCGGACGTGTAGTCAGCAGAAGGTCCAGTACGGAGCTTGTATGGTCCTCTATATCTGGTATTCTCGTAGGAGAAAGGACCAGCTGAGATAATCCATAGGTCAGAGCAAATTCATGAGCAGATATCCTGCACAGTTATTGGTTCGAGAACTGAGCCACTCACGATGGTGGGCGTTAAAGTCTCCCAAAATAACTAGTTCTGCTGTGGGATATTGCTCTAGAACTTTGTCAGTCCTCAAACTCAGGTGCGTGACGAGTCGAGTTACGTCCGTGTCACCGCTATGAGACCTGTATAGGCACGCATAGATACGAGTGTGGCCGCCGTAATCTACGCGCACCCACAATATCGACAGGTCCCTGCCTTCAAGGCTATAAAGGCGGCGACAGCAGATATCCTCCCGGACGGACATACATACACCGGCACGACTCACAAAATTGTGCTCGAGTTTGTAGCCGGGATAATGAAGGTATGATGTGTCGGCCGGGCAGGATATCTGCATCTCCGTTAGGAAAAGAATAGTCGGCTGCGCAGTCTCGAGATTGTGGTGGACTGCGTTAAGATTTGCGTGAATACCCCTGATGTTGCAAAAATCCACATTATATGTGGATGGAGTAGCCGCTGTACAAACTCTTTTCTTTTTCGTTCTCATGGCCATAATATATTAAAAAAGTGACTTAGACTAAGGATGAGGATTCACTGCACAGACAGCTTAGAAGACAAAAGGTGCGGTTCTAAGACTGCCGAAGCTCGCCACAGATAATATGGTTGCTGGCACGGCGGGCGGAAGGGCCCCTGATCCCCCTCTGTTGTCTGGCAACCTTACTCTCTGCCAGGAACACAACACTACTCAATGTAAGTGTTATTGTGGCCGCGGTTTTCTGCAAGGTGAAGGTACTTCCCCAGTTCGGGTTCCATAAAATTCTTTGATATTTTGTGTCGTCCTTTCTAACTCTGATTTGTCTTCACATTTTGTTTATGTCTCTAATGAAACAAATTTTATGTGTCCTCCATCTTAATGATATACTTCTTAGCTCTTCTTACAGTGATGGACCGACGAACAATTCTTGATTAAGTGAAACTTCAATTAAACTTCAAAAATTAAAAAATTCAAAAAACCAATTCGTTACAATATTATTTTCTTACATTTCATACAAACGAAAAACACAAGACAAAAAGAAAAAAAAATTCTTACATACGTCGTTCTAGTATGCTCTTACACTCCAACATCAATCTCGGCACTGGTGTCACAAACAGATCACAGTGAGGTGCTGCCTCGAGTAGAGCTCGCAGTGCTGCGTGCGCGCGCGGGATCGGCGTCAATCGGTACAAGTTAGTGCGGGATACAGCGACTTTAAACAACGGACGTTTGCGCATCCTCAAATATGAATCTGGTGCAAATAACTTTAATGTTCTTCCTAGTAACTCAATGTCGTCGATTTTGTTTCTTGAAATATACACAAAGAATTTGACTAAAGCCATAGATCTTCTTAATCCTAATGAGTCGAAACCTAAATGCCCCTGCAAAAATCGGGTAGGATACAAAAACGGATAATAATAGCATTTTTTTTTAAAAACACGGCGAAGAAATTTTTTTGAACGCGTTCCATCATGAGTATATATTTATTGTCATGAGGTCTCCACACCACTGCTTTCGATTCTTATACACTCCGGACGAGGGAAGTGTAAAGCGCGCATGTAGTTTTAGTTGACAAAGGAGCGGCATGGCGCAGAACAAAGCCTAACCGCTAAGGCTTAAGACACACTAGAAACATAACTATTGTAGGCAGCGTGTATGTCAATTTTGACCTTACGACGCAAGCGCTTAAATTCAGCCAGAGCTTTGTCGTCACTGGATTGTTTCCAGCGTCGATGGCATCTAGCTTTAGTTTCAATGTCACGGATTATGCTTCTCGTGTAAAAGACAGGATAGCGTTACATTTTCGGCAAAAGTAACTGGGACCCCTATCTTAAAAGATGCATAGTAATCACAACTGTAAATATTTTTCAAATGTTCTTTAATTTGCTCCACCGTTGGACCTACTTTAACATAATACAAATGAAAATATCTCCATCGCTCTGCTGTTTCCAAGGTCGTGGTACCGGGAGCAGCTCCGCCACGATTTACATTTGCAGGTGGTCCTTTTCTGCGCTTATGTTGAACCTTAGTCCGTGGGTTCTCTGCACTCGGGTTCGTACTGATTGTAAGTTCATTATTGGCAGTCAAAAACGGATCGTTCTCTGAGCAAATGCGTGTCGTCGCTGCGCTGCCTACTGCAACAGTTCAGGCGCTGCTCGATGACGTTGTTGTTCCGTCAGGTTTCTTCCGTTCGGCGTTGCCGCCGACGATAGCCGAAGCCGCACGAACACGGGCATTCCGCTGGGGTAGTCGTTTGGCCGGTTTTGGCACCGACGAAGTATTGACGATTTTTTCGACAACGTGGGTATGATTACCGTCCAATCACGTTGGCACCAACTTGGAGATAGTATCATTTTGTGAATTAATGATAATATTCTGCTCTTTCACTAACGATTCAAGTTAATCCACTTTCTTTATTAAGCACAACACTGATTGCTGTAACTCAAGAACAATTTTTTCAAGTTTCACTTGGGACATGGTCGTAAAATTCAATTAAATTGACAAAGAAACACGTCTGTGCGGTACGGTGTCCGCCGTCACATGCCGTCATATGTTGCAGGGTTATATTTTTATTTATTTAATGTATTGCAAACTTTACAGATTATTCCCATTAACCACGGTGTTAAATTGCTCTGAACCCAGATTTGAGACAGTGTTCAAAAAGTTTTGTTGAAATTCATTAGCAACATTAGAAGGCAAACATAATGAGCCGTCAGGATAGGTTATCCAATCAATTTTGAGGTAATTAAAGTCGCGTAGTAAAGCATAATCATCTTCAGGATATTTTTCGACAAGTGCACGGAAACAAATTGTCAGATGGGCCACTAGTTCATCATGAGAGACACCAGAGCTGGATAAATAAACGCAGATGAGGTGTAGGTCGTGCGCCGCTTGTATCGCCCGAGCCGCGCCGCGCCACGCACCCTTTCACTGACCGGTTCTGTCTGTCTGTGTGCATCGTAACGATTGTCTCCCACTTCCGAGTCTCCGATACTATCCAATAACCAAGTTTCACATATTGCTACTACATCGTTGTCGTGAAGAAGAAGTCCTTGATTGAACTCCACCAGTCTGCCGCAAATGCTACGCGAATTTTGGAAATACATTTCAAAACACATCATAATTTGTGTGGTATAAAGGCGAGAGCACCACCAACCACACGATCACTGTGTGCACTATGTCGCATAGTTTTTCGTGTTGTCGGTTAATCTGCTGAACTGATTCTTCCAAGGCGGTCATCTTGTTAGCCAGTTCTACTAAAATTTCTTCCTTTATGGTGTCCAATTTAGAGTAAAAATCTTTTTTAAGGTCGATGAACTGTTTGTTTATGTCAAATTCTGTGTGCGGAGCTGACAACGAGACTTCGGCACTTTTCAGTTTTTTCACGTGCGGTTCACAGCCGCGCTCCGAGTTTACATGGTTGCTGACATCGGTCTTAATATAAGTATTGTTAAGAGGACTGTGGAGGCGCACCGGGGTGGAAGTATTATCACCAAACATACACAGGAAGGGCAAGACCAGACGGATTTGAGTTTCTCGCTAAGATTGTCAAAATTCTCCCTGGACATTAAATATCATAAGTTTTATTACATCCTGTGCATTCCATGTAGTGTAAACGCTGTAAAAAACAAATTCCGAGATCTCGCGGTCGAAACAGCTTAACAGCTGTGCAATTCGTGTCACTAACGCGTTTCCAGCGAAAGTCCTATTGCACAGTGCACGACACTCAATTAGCGATTTGAAGTCTTTCATAATTGATTATTAATAATTTTTCGATTTAAAACCGCTTATTTACACTATTTTATAAGCTTGACACTATACTTTTACGTTGTCACTTAATTTTATTGCTATTTACGCAGATTCGATTACTATTTTTATTGTAATTTATAGAAATTGAGGTTGGAGGAGTTTTCAGGTAGCATTGGTTCGTCTCGTTTAAATGGAAGTGCAACAACATATCTCCCATCTGATGTTCTTGTGGTCGTCTTCTCATAAGTTTTTTCAGTCTTGTCTCTTGTGCGGTTAGAGCGTCGTCTTCCTCCGACTCTAATCTCTCTGTCTCCCAAAATGTTTGCATTAAATTGTCTAATGATACGCTCAGGTGCATGCTCACAAAGCCATGTTGGTTGTTCTCGCTTAATGTACCTCCTGAAAGTATCCAACCAAAATGTGTTTTTTGGGCAATTGGTGACCCTGGTTCTCCTTTTATAACTCCGCTCAATAGTATATCAGTGTATGCATTCACTCCTAGTAGGATGTCTACCTTACCAGGTGTGTGATAGGTGGGGTCTGCAAAAGTCAAATGTTTAAGACTAGACATATTTATTCTCGATACAGATTCCATTCGTGGTAATTTCCAGCAAATTGCGGTTTGTTAATCTTAGGTAACTTAACGTCTTGCATTGGGATGTTATGACCTCCTTATATGTTTCTAACATTTCAATTATATCTGTTTTCGCACTAATATATTCTTCTTCTCCTCGCTCAAATATATCGTTTTTGAAATACTCATGTTCCATATTTTGAATCAACTTTTGTTTATTCAAAATGTGTACTTTTTTTTAAACTTCTCCCAATAATCGTTCAAAGTGTCAATCCTTACTTGTATATATGACTTAGAAAATCTTGCCTTTGGTGTTTTCTTAAAGTTTACGAAACATTTCTTGATTAAATTTAGAGTGTTTTCTTGCTCTAAAACTAATTTCTCGTAAGGAAAGTTTTGCTAAGACATATATATACAAGTAACACTAACACTTTGAATATAAATAATATTCCTAAAACAATATCATAATTTCTCCTGAAAGCGCTTCCTCATTCAAATATATAAACTACTAGTAGTTAAATATATCAACATCAATGCTGTGGATAAATATAGACTTATATGAAAGAAGAAACTGGCTGTCTGACTGACTAACAGAACTGGTTCAGTGACATATCAACTCACACCCTAAACCACTAGGTCTAGAAACTTGAAATTTGGTAGTCAGTTCCTTATTAGA
The DNA here is from genome assembly GCA_946406115.1 of Apoda limacodes. Classification (NCBI taxonomy): domain Eukaryota; kingdom Metazoa; phylum Arthropoda; class Insecta; order Lepidoptera; family Limacodidae; genus Apoda; species Apoda limacodes. Next base: position 28,126,282 of record OX291556.1, read on the forward strand.
TGTGAAGATCCACTAAGAAAGGTTTTTGCAAAATAAGTTCGTATAGAAACCGGTCATTTTCACCCTAGGGCCAAAATAGGAGACAAAAATGTCTAATATTTTTTATTTAAATTTTTCTTTTTATACCATTTTTAAGTCTACGCGGACGACGGCGCGACAAAAAGCTAGGATTATTATATAACTTATGTCTGACCTGAGGCGTTGGACCCAGCACTTTGGAGAAAATAGTCTGTATGAGCGTGACGCCCAGCGAGTAGCCCACGGAGACACTCGCGTACCCGAGCAGAAACTGCGGCAGGCGTAGCGCGCGGGACTCGGCGCACCAGGGCTGGGCGTGCTGCGGGCACCCGCCCGTGGCCTCTGGATGCCCCGCGCTCGTCGGCAGCGGCGCAGGCGCCAGCTGTGGGGGGCCCGGGCCCCAAGGGATGCACAGCACCGACGCCAGCCCCGTCAGCAAGAAGCCACCCCACACTAGTAACGCTCTACGATCACAAAATAAACAAACCTAAGTACTTGCACACACACACACACACACACACACACACACACACACACACACACACACACACACACACACACACAATACACACCTACTTACTTATATATATACACATTCTACTTCAAAGACAAAAATCAAACTAATGACGTCTATCGAAATAGACATACTACGACAACCACGTCTACGACTAACATGATGGTGATGAACTGATGACACAATGTATTGTTTATACTTCCGTTCTATCATTTTCAAACCAAGATAAAATCAGTGTCATATGAATAGTCTTTTAGCAACTCGTTTCATAAAGTGTGCACTTTCTTTAAAGACGAGCAACGAGTAAAGGCACGTGCACACTACAAGTGTCGCACCGTCTCGTGCTCTCGTGCTCATGCTGCATCACAAGGATGTCGTACCCATATAGTATCGTCATTACTCGTCAGAGTAGTGTGCATACGACACGACACGACACTACATGACACGAAACGACGCGACACGACACGACACGACTTATAAAAGAGGTCCAACACGCTTCCGTTTTATGGCACTTAATTAATAAATACATGTTTCCCGGTCGCAGAATTCGCTAGAGTCGAGATTAAATTCTGACCTTTACAAAAAAACATTACTAAGTATTTAAAATTATTTATCACCTTAAGTGATAGTGTAGCGGTGAGTGAAATTTTTTCATCGTCACTGGCGACGTGATTCACGTAATGCTGTTTTCCACTATTTTTGCTAGTATTTGTGTTAGATAGATGACACCAATCTGGTGGATGGGTGTAGGTAACGAGGTCGTTGATTTCGACCACGATACTTGCAGTGCCGTGATTACAATTGCATCACGAATAAGTGTGTTACGATCGCCACTGCACAGCACACAGCACACAGCACACAGCACAGCTTGCAACGTTTATCTGACATACATTTGTTACTCAAATGCTTAAATAGACAGTTCTGGCAAATTTTAGGTTTTAAAATCACTCTTAATTTGCTATCTGGGTCATTGAACATTTTTATAGTGAAATAAATCATGATTATTATAACACAATGAGCAGAACCGTGACAGTTAGACAGTTGAAATTTTCACAGATGATGTATTTCTATTACCGCTATAACGGCAAACACTAAAAACAGAATAAAATAAATATTTAAGGGGGCTCCCATACAACAAACGGGATTTTTTTTGCTTGTTTTTTTGTTGCTTGCTTGCTTGTTGATCGATATTGATAACGGCAACAGGTAGACGCTTAAAAAAATCACAGAATATTTAGTTATATTTTTTTGACTGTGGACATATTTTCACCTCAATTAAGAAATAACGAGTAAAATCGACAAAGTACCCATTAGTGGTGTTTACAGTTAAATAAGGTTAGGGAGTTTTTTAAATCTTTTCGTATTGCTTGAATCTTATGTAAAACCGAAGGAGATAATATACGCCCTTTTTATAAATATATGTATAAATAATACATATTCTACAGGATTATTAGATAGAGGCTCGGGTCATCCAGAGTACCTGTATGAGAAACTTAAGTGGCGAGCTGTTTCCAACAAATACAGAGCGATTCGATCAATAAGTGCACTCCTCAGTATGCCTCACCACCGTACATCCGCTTTCCGTGGTAGCTTTAGATATGCCGCTACCAAATGTTGGAATAACCTGCCCCCCCGCTTAGAAACACTTGTTATCATTTGGTGTTTTTAAGTTTAGATATAAAACAATGTTATTAAATTACCAAAAGGATATACCTGTTGGCGGCAGAGTTATTACAACATACCTATAGTCCCTAGCATATTTGAAATAAATTTTAACCATACCATAAGGCAATATTAATTAAATATTTTATATAATATAATATGAATAATATATAACATGTAAATAAATTAAAATTAAAAAAAAATAGTTATTGAAATTAGTAATAAGATAATTTAAACATAAGGCAATAAAAAAAAATATTTAAACTTATATCACTGTAAAAACCTAAATAATATTTTTACGTCTATTTTACTAAGTGCTTTTGATTTTAATACAAATTATATTACTGCGCCAGCGACACACGAGCGACACACGAGCGACACACGAGCGACAGCCTCGCAATTGGGCTCCGCTGAAAATCAGCGCTGTAGCTAGTGAGCTGCAGCACATGCTGAGCGGCGTCCATTTTTCACATTGCACTACGACACCCATGATACAAAAACTCATATTTAACTGTGATATGTTTATGTGTTCTTGTTTTTATGTGCTTATTTTTTGTTATTTTTCTTTGTGTAATGTGAAATAAATAACTGGCTATTGTCTATTACAGTTCTTGGCAATAACTCTCATTTAATGTTAGAAAAACTAGTTTTTTGTTTATTTACGGATAAAACAATCAAGGGAGCAGGGAAGGCGGACGGAACGCAAAGCTATTGGATACTTAGACTACCAATTTCTTTTAACGACCGAATACATATAATTAAAGCATTCATGATTCCAGACTTGTACCCATCAGTAATTTTAGGCACAGATTTTTGGAAATTTTTAATCTTGCCCCAGAGTTCATTTAAAAAAAGGAGTTATTTAACCGTACTGATATAACTGAATTAGCTTCGGTAGAAAACAGGATATTACCGCACTCTAATCTCACTTTATCTCAACTCGCGGATGAAATGCTTAACCGTTTCAAGTCTATATATTTTGAGGAAACAGGCGTGTTAGGTAAAACTGAGGAATCTTTATGACATTATTGCACTTTTTAAGGTGACGGACCCGGAAGAAATTTCAATTTTTGTGCCCCGATATTTAAAAAAAATGCCACCCGTGACTTTTGCCCATGTCGACGTGACCTGTTTATTAAAGGACTTACTGTTCCAAAAATACTTTAAAGTCATCAAAGAAAGTCATCATCAGTAAACAGAATTTTGATGTACACAAACGCATTTGTCAATAACGAACACGTTGCATACTTACTGGAGAATAGTCATATGGGTCGAAATAGCGGGCCAACGGGTCTTGATTTTATGCAAAACGAGTTTATGTCAGCTGTGCGTGAAAACCGGTCGAGCGACCTTGACCGTGGTAGTGACAAGTCGATATCGCCCATTCATCGCACACACGCCCGTGTCGGCCACCATCGCTGTTCCAGCCGAGACCGAGCCTCACAACCGGTAACCTGACAAGTCACGTGCGCCAACGGCCCGTGCAAATGAGCTCTCGCGGCCGATAACGAATAAGCAGTGTACTCTAGCGCGTGACTCATCACTTTGTTCTACGCAAACGTTAATTCAGTCGACCTGTTTGGAAATAACTAGCAAGGGTAGTGTCTGGAACACCGAAAAACCTAGTGAAGGGCGGGCGTTGCTTTATCTACACCTTCATACGTCGAATGGGCCAAATAGTATACCAGCAGTGGCGCTTAAACTATGTGCTCCTAAGTTATGTCCTGTACTCACGCACCTCTTCGCGCTTTCCTATCACACCTCATGGATGACTGCAAATATGCACCCGGTGCCCAAAAAGGCCGATAGATCAAATGCATTGAAGTACAAGCCTATCGCTAGTACCTCCGTCCTCTCCAAGATGGTGATCAACAGACAGCTTCTAAGATACCTAAAAAAACCAGACCTGGTTAGCGACCGTCAATATGGCTTTCGCCACGGTCGCTCGACTGGGAGAGAGAGACACTAGAAGTGTAGCCAGACCCGATCAAACGACTTCGCTATGTCCAGGCATGTCACCTGGACATAGCGAAGTCGTTTGATCGGGTCTGGCACCGAGGTCTTCTATCAAAGTTGCTATCTTACGGAGTACCCGAGGGTTTGTGCAAATGGGTGGCTAGCTTTTTGTCCGGCAGAAGCATATGAGCCGTAGTTGACGATATTTGCTCTGATGGAATGGACATTAATGCTGGTGTCCCGCAAGGCTCTGTGCTGTCTCCTAAACTGTTTCTACTGCATATCAATGACATGTTGGACATCAAGAACACACATTGCTTTGCAGATGACAATACTGGAAACGCTTATTACATGGCTCGTGCAAACATCCCTCATTCCGTTGTGGAGAAAAAGTGCAGACAACTTGTGTCTCAAATCGAGAACACTCTGTCCAAGGACTCTAACTGGGGACGGGAAAACTTGGTACAATTCATCCCTACGAAGGCACAAGTATACATACTTAATTGCATGCAACATCCGCAATTTGACGCATTAAGTTGCCAAGGATTTTCTGCGATGTTTGAATCATCACTTCACCACAGTTAGGGACAACATTGTCTTAAACTTATTTCTATTGATTTTTATTGAACGATTTTCGATATTTTTTCTGATTAGCTAATAAGAAACTATATAAATTTGTTGTTGATATTGTCAGACAAAAATCAGCTGTCTTGGTGCTTTCTTATTTCGACTTTTGTTGTAAGTAGCGTAATCGGTTTCAAGAAGAGAAAAAATTACGAGGTATGAGAATAGGGATCCCAACGTTCGATTGTTTTACCTCATCCCTACTTAAATTATTATTATTTCTAAATCTATATAAAAAGAAACCAGTATCGATTATTTCCGAAAGCATGCCCTACCCAACAGGTCCCGGCCTACTGGTTAAACCGAGACACCCATATCAACACTTAGTACTGCGTTCATGTAACGAAGCTAATAATATATTACGCGGATGTGTAAGTATAGGTGATTCTCGTACCTTTCTTCGAAGAGCTTGGTGAGCGGGCCGATCATCGCGAAGGTGAGGCACGCAATAACGCCACCGACGCTCATCAGTGCGCCCATGTAGGTGAGCGCAGCGGGCTTGCTCCAAGCGAACTGGTCCATGGTAAGCGAGGTAGCAAGCGTCTCCAGCAGCACAAAATTGAACACGAGCACGAAGAACGCGCCCACTAGTACCCAGCTGCTCACGTAGTCTGGCTTGAACGACTTAACTGCCTCCGACTCTGCAATTAATAAATATATATACTAGTCAATACAATTTTATAACAAGAAAAGTGTTTAAAATGATGGAATCTCTCTCTTTTGTCTTTATAGTAATTCATTATCATCATATCAGCTTATTTTAGTCAGCTGCTGGACATAAGCCTCCTCCATAGCACGCCACTTCTCGTTGTCCTCTGCCTTCCACATTCAGGCACCGCCCACCCTTCGGGTCATCATTCCATCGAGCAGCGGGGTGTCCCTTGGTTCCCCTTCAGATTCGCGGTATAGTTATTATATTTTCTTTAAGGTTTACCAGCAGAAAAAAAATACTATATTATACATAGCTTGAGATACCGTCAATGTCACCGTCAAGTAGGGCTCGTATGCGTCTGCGTCTGCCTGACAGAAAGCTCGCCGCCCATTTACAAGAGATGAGAGTTAACATTGAATTTGATTAAAATTAAACTATTTTTTTTGTTACCTATAAAAACTTCGAGATGAGCTGTCACAATTTTTGATACAAGTTTTTCGAGGCTTTCTGTCATATTGGAACAAAGAAAGAAAAAAAAAAGTTTTGCTATTACATTTTAATAGCGATATTTTGTGGTCCTACATCTAGACTCTATAAAATGAGTTAAAAAAATTAATTTTTGGTCCGCGCATGCGGTTTAAATTTTCAACCACGAAACCATAATTATATTCTAAAAAATATGCATATTGAATAAAAAATTAATATAATATAAATATAAATAATTATAAACTTTTGTAAAAAAAATACCATATTTTATTGTAATTTAAACAAAAAATCTTGTTTGCTTTCGAATTTGGGCATAATCATTTGAAATGCAAGCTGTGATAGTATATTTTAACTGAGCGCTCGACAGCCTGTGTATGGCAAGATAGTTTAAATAAAGTGAGGCTTGCATATCCGGGAGTCACGATGACTGTGTTTATTTTGTCATTCGTGAATTTACTAAGACTTGGTGGATCGAAGTAGCTTTATTGCTAATGAATAAGATAAATGTATCTTTCAGCTTCAATATTATTGTCAGGCACTTCAAATACACAAGGTTGACTTGACTTGACTTGACCAGTATGAGGTCCATTTCGTGACTTAAGTATTCTCCTTGCTGCAAGTTCTCTCTCTGTTTGTTTTTCGTCAAACAACATCGACAGAAGCAAGTTTTCAGGATGAGCAAAATAGGCATTACGTCGGATAACGGTATCTATTACTTGCTTAAGATTTTTGGCAAATATCGAAAGCTATTAGTCAATTTCCATAAATTCTTGGCCCCATCTGTACATTTCCTATGAATCTTTATTTCAATCCAGACCGGGGCATAGACTTTGACAGTATAAAATGTTGCTAATATTAAATACTAGCTTCTGCCAGCGGCAGGTTCTTACGGCAACTTCTCAATTATAGAAAAAAAACAAACAATTAAATCTTTCCTCTTTAATTGCATAATATATTCGTGTCTGCGAAACCATGGAAATACATATACAAAATTTTAACCAAATCGGTCAAGCTGTTTAATAGTTGACGTAACAAGAGCAGCGCCACCTACCGAGTCCAATTGTACTTTTAAATCATCCATAAAACCATCGAAATACCCATAAAAAATTTCAACCCAATCGGTTTAGCCGTTTAGAAGTTATGTGAAAAAGGAAGTAATTAAGTAATTAGGAATGTACGGAAGAATAATTCTTACTACCCGTTGTCCTATTACCCGTTTTCCCGTAGGAATGAAGCATTTTCCCGCGGTAAAAAGTAGTCTATGTTCATCAGGGATAATGTCAGCATCTGATGGTAAAAGAATTTTTCAAATCGGTCCAGTAGTTTCGGAGCCTATTCAAGACAAACAAACAAACAATCAAATCTTTCCTCTTTATAATATTAGTATAGAAGAATTATCCAGTATAGAATTGAAAACATACAGTTGTGAAATTGTCAAGCCAATGGGGCAAATTTCAGGATTGTTAAAACAAAAGGATAAGAAGACATGGCTATTAGTGGTAAAAAGGGGGTGTAAGGCATTGTTTGGAAAGGATCTGTTAAAAAAAAATTTAATGACATATTTTAGTGTAAAAATAGTAGAAAGTTGTGACATAAAATTTAATGCATTATAAGAGAATTACACGGGTGTTTTTAGATATGAACTGAGTACTATTAACTGGGTAAAGGGGAAACAATCAATCTAGAATGTTCAATTGACCCTAATGTAAAACATATTTTTTCATAAGCCTAAGTCCATTCCATTTAGTTTTAAAGAAAAAGTTTGAGAGACAGAGTTGATAAAATTAAAAAAGGAAGGTGGAATTGAAAAAATAGAAAATTGGGGAACACCTGTAGTTCCAGTTTTAAAAGAAAACAATGAATTACGTTTATGTGCTAATTATAAAATTACAGTAAATAAACATTTGAAAGATTTAACCACCCAACACCTCGTATTAAGGACATTTTTACAGCTTTATAGGATGGAGAAAAATTTACAAAATTAGATTTGCGCAATGCATTCAATCAGATAAGATCAGATGGATCGTAGACGATGACCTAAGCGAGTTGTTGGCATGGAGCATGCCTAAAGGAATCTATCGTGAAAAAAGACGACCTTATGGCACAATACCGTCTAGAGCAATAATTCAAGCAAAACTAGAAAAAGGCCTATTAGGAGCCAAGGGAGTAGTTAATTTTATTAATGATGTTTTGATCACAGGAACCAATAATCATGAGCACTTACAAAACTTAAATGAGGTCTTACACAGATAAGAACTAACTGGTATTAGATTAAATAAAATGAAATTTAAAAAAAAAAAATTTTCAAGCGAAAATTAATTATCTAGGGCATAACATTTCTAAAAATGGTCTTTCAAAGGACCTTTCAAACTTTTCTGCTATTATTGAAGCTCCAGCACCCACAGATATGGGGGAGGTTAGATCATGGAAAGGAATCGTTAATTATTATTCTAAATTAATTTCATTACATACATTCAAACTAAAGCCTCTATATAATTTATTAAAAAAAGATTCTAAATTCATACAATCTGAGGAATGTCAAAAAAGTTTTGAAATTTTTAAAAGGACATAATTTCAGATAATTTGTTGACTATCTGAAATTATGTCCTATAAAAAATTACCTTTACGATTATCTTGTGACGCCTCACAACAGGGGATATTCAAAAGTTTGTAATAAAGCCGAAAACAATTATTCCATGGTCCATAAGGAAGCTCTCGCTATATACTGGGCAGTCCAAAAAATTTATCAGTATTTAGTTGGCACAAAGTTTGAATTAATGTCCGACCATAAACCCCTAAAAAAGTGGAATACAAAAGTTTACCAAATATGGTGGCAGGAAGACTTCAAAGGTGGTCACTTTATTTATCCGGATTTGATTACACTCTTAAATATGTAAAAGGTTCTGAAAATGTAAAAGCTGATTGCATGTCTAGGTTGCCAGTACAATGAAGTACTACAAAAAGATAACCTAATAAGGGAATTTGACTATGTTGATTTTATAGAACAAAATACTGCCATTGACCACAAAATGATTCGATTAGAAACTAGAAAAGATCCTGTATTGAGTTTATAATATGATAAGATATAGTTTTTCTAAAACTTGTAAAAATGATTCTCATAAGCAATTTTTAATAGAGAAGGTGACTTGTACATTCATAAGGGTGTATTTTGTGGGGTTTCAGAGCAGTAGTTCCAAAGAAATTTCAAAAACAATTGGTAGAGGAACTACATGCTACACATGAAGGCATTATAAAAATGAAAAACAATGCTATAAATGTGCATATTTCTAGTGGCCAAATTTAGATATCTCAATTTTTCTGGATCTCGTAAAAAAATGCAGTCTCTGTATGTCTGCTCTCCCAGAGCCATAAAAATCAAAAGTGACGCCATGCCCAAAGTCTAATTTTGCATATGGTATGGTGGATTTCTAGGTCCTAATGATGGGAAAACAATTTTATGATTAATCCTTATAGCAAATGGCCAGAAGCATTTATAATGAATAATTCAAACGCTTCCACTACCGTAGCAAAATTTAGAGAGTATTTTAGTAGATTTGGATTACCTAAAGTTGTAGTTACAGATACAGATAATGCCAGAACATTGTGTTTTTGAAAAAGAGTTTTTGTCTAACAATGGTATCAGACATGAGACATGAGACATGAGACATGAGACATCGCCTCCATTTCATCCTACAACAAATGGGTTAGCAGAAAATTCTGTAAAAACTTTAAAACCTCTTTATTTAAAGCACTTAAAGATCATAGAAAAAATAATGTAAACTTTGAAACATTAATGAACTGGTAACTATTTCATTGCAGAACCTCTATTCATTATACTACTAATGTAGTACCACCATCACCATCACAATTAATGTTTCAAAGGAAATTAAGAACTTGTTTCGATTTATTGAATATTCTGTAAGTTACTCATAAGTACTAATTGTAACTTTACTAAAAAATATAAAACAATATTAACTTGTCAGTTAATTATTATTTACTTCAACCTGCTATTGACAAGATAACAAGACCTAGCGTAAACCGTGTAAGCCCGAAAATTATTATTTTGTTACGAAACATAGTTTTTTTTCTACTATTGAAAGTATGAATTGGAATGTATTATGCACATAAACCTTGGTCTAGAAATTCTAAACTAACGAGACATACCTGAGACAGGCAGACGCAAAAAGCGACTTGGTTTTATACTTGTTATAGATTATTATTATTACTCACGTCTACGTTATCTACGTAATACAAGTTGTAGGTATGACCTTGTTTTCATATTTCTACCCATTTGGCAATATTCATGTTGGTAATTATCGTCTTAATAAAATATTTATTAAATATTATTTAAATGAACTTCAATAGGTACCCGAGTTTTTCCCTTGAGCAATCATCGCTTCCCGCGCCGCAATCTTTATTTCCTTAAAGCAGCAGGGCAGAAACAGCACGAAATTGATGAGACCGAGTAAAGCGTTTAACCAGCCGGCCGCCGTGTACATGTCAAGGCGGGGTCCCTCCTCAGGCCGGTATGGCTCGCCGGGCCCCAGCGGAGCGGCCGCCGCCTGCAGCGCGGGGCCCACCACGAAACCCAGCACCTGCGCCAGAGAGACCCACGCCACAGCGCGCGTCCGCTCGCTAACCAACGTCGCCGCCGACAGGTACGACCGCGCGACTGCGATGTTCGCTGAAATCGGTCTTGTACCATTATTAATTTTACTATACGCATAACACTATAAGCACAATATAAAGTAAATAGAACCTCCAGCCGAAACCGAAATTTCGGCGTTGGTCTCAGTTTCGGCCGAACACGATTCTTAATTAAACATATTTAAAATTTCTATTGTATACTGAAATTAAGAGCATTTTAAACGCATTTATTTGCACATACAGTCGCGGTCTGAAAATATTAACCACCTTAATATGTGTTAAATGTTCATAATTTCATGAACACGTTTGTGTCACGAGATCGATAAGCGCCTTGTTTTAGCGTTATAATATATTATTACTCCAATGGCAAAAGAAAACAAAAGGATATTATTGATGTACTATGATTACTTCCATCCAGACATCACTTGATTCTATAGTATGGTATTTGTAGTTTTAAAATGCCTTGCAACAAATAGTCAAATAAAAAAAATTGAAATTGTATTTTAATTTGGTTTGAGTAGTTTAATACCACCAAGGTGCCAAATAAGCTTATGGCCTACCTGATGTTAAGCGGTTACCGCCTATAGACGGTTGCGACACCAAGGCGATTACTTGCGCGTTATCTAGCATACGAGACGAGCAGAAAGAAATTGGCGCATTACTCTTAACGCAATCAATTTGTGGAAAGTCTTCTGTCTGATACACAACGCGCACAGTAGGTAGCATCACCTCTTCCAAAAGCGACACATAATTATTCGCCGTAGCTCTACTTTCTAATGATGTCAGTTGTCCGACGTCATCGTGACTGTTATGCGCCTAGCTTCATCATACCGTGTGCGATTATAACGCCACAAAGTTAATCTTCGAATTTGACTCGATTTAAAAGATTTCTCGTTGGTTAATATAACCTTTGACCAATCAAAATCAAGATATTGTCGTGCAAAACTAAGCCGTGCCAATTTATGGTGAGTTCCACTCTTAAAGCATGGTGTCTACATTATTGAAGCTCGTCGAATCGTCCGGGGACACACAAATCACATCAAACATAGAAGCAAAATGACTCGTTGGTGTGAAGCCGTGCTCTTCGTAATGTCAAACCATATAAGTTATTTGTGCGGCTGTTAGTATCGGCTGTCGTTCTGAATTTCTGTTGCATAGTGGCTCTTAGAAGAAAACACTGGATTATCAATGTTCAGAAGAGAATCATGACTCACCCGTGTCGACGGGTTAGCTATGATCCATCGCATACTCTGTGCGCAACGGCACGTCAGTCACTCAGAAGTGCATTCGAGGCACGGTTGTCGCAGCTCGATCGTACAGCTGTATACGTCGGTCGCAACTCGTAGCAGTCTTGTTTTGATAAAATAATTATTTCGGTAGTTTCGTTCGGCGTCGGTTGCTCAGGCGAGACGGTTATCGTCGCTCGCTTTTCGCTTGTGTTGTGCAGAAGTAGTGAACGGTGCATTGGAATACCACCTGCTCAAGTGAAGTAAGGCTGGCGGTTTCGTCATTTGGCAATCAGGTATCTCCGTAATACCGGAGATTACACGGAGTATGAGCCTCTGCCCCTTCATATCGTGAAGCGTCCTCGCGTTGCTCGCGAGTTGAGGGCAGGATCCAGTGGCCATCGAGCGCCGCCGGTGGCACGCACGTCTCGGCAACCACTTTTGCCCACGTGGGACCCGTATGCTTAAACGGGCTCTAGTGTGGGGCCACAGGAGCCCCGGGGCCAAGTACGGCGCTCGGGTCGGGCTAACTCCCGTTGACTCGTGGCAGCCGCTGCACCAGCCTCTCCATTACCTGTCACAACTGTTTTGCCCACCGCGCAGGTTCTGGTCCATTCACCACGCGGATCTGGTGTAGTTTTGCGCACCATTTTGGATTCAGGCGCAGGGGTGTCTTATGTCGCTGTGGCTGGTGAAGCGTCTCCGCTTACAGGTAACTTCGCGGAATCATGGGATTTCTGGAGAAGTGGGTCTACGGGTGGATAACGTCGTGGGTACGGTCTCGTTTTCCTTTTCCTCCTTACTCCATCCTGGTATGCGGTATCAACTAGGAGCTGTTGTCCTCAGTGATATTTTGGATCATCACCCTCAGGTGCTCCTGCCGACGGACGTCCTGGATCTCTCGTCCGGTCTGCAGTTTGCTGATGAAAGGTTCCACCTACCTGGTCGTGTGGAGCTTCTGCTTGGCGCTGATGCCCTTGGGTTGCTCGGATTGGACAAGGCCATGTTACTCCAGCCAGGTGGGCTGGTCGCTGTTCCAACTGATCTCGGATTCGTATTTTGCCTGATTACCTCGCAAATCATTAATCACCCGCTCTGGTAGGGTCCTGACTCGCTGGCCTCTCCTGAAGACACTTGGCCTCATGCAGTTATGGAGTGGAGTTTGTTGACCCTCTGCCGTGGTTAAAAGAGCAAGGTCTTTGCTGCTGAGCAGACTGTGGACTGTTCACCGAATTTCCTACTTAATAGGTTCAGTTCTCTTAACAAGCTCGTTGGTGTCACCGGTTGGATAAAGAGGTTTCCCCACAACTTACAGAACAGGTCACATCCAAGGTCGTCTTTAGTCTTGTCTCCTGAAGAGCGTCAAGATGTGCCCTCCTGTGTTCGACTGGTTCAGGCCCAGTCGTTTGGGAAGGAAATTGGAGAACGAGAAATTGCGGGGAAACCTTGCTCGTCTTAATTTGTTTTTGGACGAGTTGCAGTTTTACAAGTGGGTGGTGGTGGTGCTTCGCAACTCAGAATTGCCCTATTGGGCTCGGCATCCTCTCTTGTTGCCCAAGAGCGGTAATTTTGTTGAGTTGCTGATCAGGGACCGCCATGTCGGTCTCAACGCATTGCTGGCTTGTCTGCAGCGAGACTATTGGATTTTGTCCGCCATACGAGCAGCTCGGAGCGTTATTTTTAAATGTATCCCTTGTTACAGGTTTAAGGGAACCTTGACCCAGCCACAAATGGGTGACTTGCTGTCCGATCGGGTCCGGCCCGCTCGACCTTTTGCTAAGGTTGGGGTGGATTTTGCGGGCCCGTTTTTGGTTAAGACGTCAAGTGTTCGTAATGGATGAATAAAACCAATCCTCCGCGCGTCGGAGACCTAGTCCTCTTAAAGGACTCAATTTTTTTTGCAATGGCATTTAGGCCGCATCGTTCAATTATTCCCCAGGTCAGACGGTATCCAGCGGGTCGCAGAGGTTATGGTAGGGGATTCAGTTTATCGATTGCCAGTCGATTGATGGCTCTGGTTCGGTTTATCGTCATCCAGACACGGTCTGGCTGGGGCGGGGGTTTGTTCGGAAAAAGCATCATGACTCACCCGTGTCGACGGGTTTTGATAAAATAATTATTTCGGTAGTTTCGTTTGGCGTCGGTTGCTCAGGCGAGACGGTTATTGCCGCTCGCTTTTTGCTTGTGTTGTGCAGAAGTAGTGAACGGTGCATTGGAATACCACCTGCTCAAGTGGGAGTAAGGCTGTCGGTTTCGTCACCAAGAGAAGAGGCGCGGCTCGCCGACATTAACGAGTCAGCCAGTACACTTTACCAACACTTACTCGCCACACAATACTCGTTTCAAAGACCGGTATCTATATGAAATGTAAGTACATTAACTTAGTTTGCGGCCGAAATTGGGGAACAATTAAATAATCTTAAATATAATTTACTCTCACATTAATTTTATATTACATTAATAACTTACAAAAAAACACTTTAATGACAAATGTCACAATAATTACACAATTACCTCATAGACTAAGATTATCAACCTCTTTGCTTTAACAATTTCTCCTAAAATCAATTATACGGCCTTCGTCGTCATATCGTCGAATCCAAAATCTTACCGTAAATCGAGATATATTGAGGTCTCGTGATAATATTCAGGCCGTTTTCGTGTAAAAATATTATTTCTGATCTTAGTTGCTGGGTCAACCAAGGAGGTTTGTTTAAACTTGCCATTTTAATTTTTTATTAAAATATTTACGTATCAAACCAAATATAATATTTGTTGAAATTAAATGTCACTTTAACAAATGCAATGGAAAATAACACTCACGTCAAATGCTATTGTTTCAAAATGTAAATTACGAATTGAGTTTGTCATCAAAAAGTCATGTCAGAATCGAAACTGTAGAAAACTAAATGGTAATAAGTACTGATATGGCATTTTAGACCTAAATGCACACAATGTGATAAAGAAACTGATTTAAAAACTGATAAATATTTTTAGACCCCGACTGTACATACATATATCATTTACTAGCTGCTGCCCGCGACGTCGTCTGCGTGAACGCTATACAGCACCAAAAATACCTACGATTATACCTTTTAAAATAACATACATTTATCCGTTTCTTTTACATTTATATTTTCTATTATATTTGTTTTTACATTTCATCCCACAGGAAGTGCAGTAACAGAGGGAGACTGTCTTTTGTAAAATTGACCTTCAAAAAGTGCTGATTTGCAGCCTGCTTTGAATAAACGACTTTATGGTGATTCTGCTGAATTAAGTCATAAGTTGTGACTGAAGCAGATGGAAAAAATAATGAATAAAGAATACAGAATAGGGTAAAAATACATACTTATATGACTTCTCGATAAACAACATTAGTGGTTTGGCTCTCCGCAGCCAAATTGTAAGGTTATCTAGGTATTTTGATTATTTTAAGTTTGAAAGATAACAAAAAAATATTTACACACTAAGAATTTACACACATATAATGATAGCTAAGCAGTAGTCCGATTGAAGTTTATTTAAGTAAATATTTATTTATATATTTTAGGAAAATGTTTTCACGCTAAATTCGACGAAGCACACGATAACGTATAGCAACGCAGATGACCCCAGTTTCTGTAGGTTGAGGCGGCGACATCTGCATTCATAACATCAATTTTTGTGAACGAAACCATAGCGTGATCTAATTCGACTCCAACGCCATCTAGTTAGCAAATAGAAAACATTTTTATATGGTGAAAAATTATAACATATCTAAGTTATGACTATACACGATTTTTTAACATAAAATAAATGGCTATGTATGCGAAAAAAAATCTAGCTAGTTCCACATCTCAATTAAGTTTATATGCGACATGAAATTACATTACACGTTGTTACAGAATGCGTTGAGAAATAAAGGATCGCTGCTCGTTCCCGTGATAATATGTAGCCTATATGTTGACCCGACTTCTTCATAATATTCGTGCCAAATTTGAAGTAAATCCATGCAGTACTTTTTGAGTTCATCCCGGACATACATACAGACAAACAGACAAAAATTGTAAAAACTATATTTTTCGCTTCAGTATCGATTGTAAATCACACCCCAAGTATTCTTTTAAAAAAATATTCAATGTACAGCTTTGACCTTCCTGCCGTTTTATTATATGTATAGATATATCTAAATATTTAGAGGAATGCAAAAAAAGATCGAATAACATAAAATATTTTCTTATTTTTATCCTTACCAGCTTCACAGGTCCCCACTGTTAGGGCACGGCCTTGACACTATACGCGGGCCCACTGCGGATTGTGGGTTTTACATGTGTTTTTTTTTTGACGTATGCAGGTTTCCTGTTTTCATATTTTTCCTAATAACATAATACTAGTATTATATAATTTTAAGAAAGAACATTTTAAATAAAATTTTCTTATATTCTTACGACTTTCTTTTGTTTTTAGCTATCAGTAAATTTTGGGGGATTTTATCGTTTTTAATAAACATATATATTTTTTGACGAAAATTGGTTCATATTAAGTGAAGGGAACTTATTTTGATAAGATTGATTGATAATTCCGGATCTCAGCGTTACTCGGCGGTAATTTTAATTGAAAATGTTAGCATTATTAGCAACACAAGTGTCCAAGTATGTGATTTTTCGCAATGTTAAACCATACCGGTAGACTAGAGAGTATACAAGGCGTAAAGGCTAAACCATACCGGTAGACTAGAGAGTATACAAGGCGTAAAGGCTAAACCATATCGGTAGACTAGAGAGTATACAAGACGTAAAGGTTAAACCATACCGGTTGACTAGAGAGTATACAAGACGTAAAGGTTAAACCATACCGGTAGACTAGAGAGTATACAAGGCGTAAAGGACAAGGTCGCAAAAGAGTACAACAGAGAAGGACCACAGTATTGTTGTAACCGCACTTCGACTTCTTCCGAGGTACCAAACAAGCTACAGGTAGTTCGGCAAGTGACAGTTAGCACCAAAACAATTAGAAGGCTTAAGGTGGCTGTTATAGGGGCATACTTGCCCACCAGTGGCCATTTGCTCACCGCAGGTCATCGAGTAGCTTGGTCCAGCTTTGTTCGTTCACACCGAAATTAGGATGATGTAGCTTGGAGAAAATCACTCTTTGCTGATGAGTCCAGATTCTTATGATTTGTTTTGATGTGTTTAACAAGAAAAATATTTATTTTGACACAGCTGTTAAAAGTGTACTTGGCGCGAACTTCAACAGAGAATCTGTTTTTGGTGGGATTTATGTACTTAATATAAATTATCTATTATTATGAATTGAATTTCAAATAGAACTTAAAGGCTACATATTAAGTTTAAAACAATAAGAAAACAACAAAAATAATTATTGTGACAAATGTTCAGTACAGTACCATTTTGATTGCGCTGTTTACAGAATACTCGAGAATACAAGCGATTTATCCGAGCACTATCTGAATAGGATATAACCTATTTTACGTGTTGCTTAAAAATAAAAATAAAAAGACCGAAGTTTTATACCTAATAAGAAGTAAAATTCGGAGTTCTTCAACGTTCTATTTTAGGTCCTTTTCTATTTTTAATTTACATCCTTTCTTTGAGGAGAAGCTGTGCTAGATTGTTCTATTTGCAGATGACACTACTCTTTTATCTAAACCGGCCACACTACCAACTAGGCTGCAGTGGAGCCACTACTTCTCAGGGGGCTTAGACTTCTCAAATTTAGCGTCACGAAAAAAATAATGGAATCGAACAAAATGTATGAACATAAAGTTTGTGACGTCACTTGCTATCGATCGAGAAAAAAATCATAGACTTGTTGCTGTCTACGCTATCGGTACCATCGCCAAGCCACTGTGGAGCGCCGAAACGAAAGTTGTCAATACATTAGGTAGCCATATTGCAACTTTACAAACGCGATTCCTTTTTGATATTCTTTGAACTTGCGTTCGCCAAGACCGTGCGGATAAGCTTGGCGATTACAAATGGCGGCTTGAAATCTATTGTGCATATTTATTATATTTTTAAAGATTTTAAGTATTTTGTTAATTAGTTATTTAAATGTGGTGTTTGTATTCAATATTTGTATTACAGATATCTATTTGTCTGTGATATGAAGAAACATACCTACCTAAATAAAGATGCTTATTAGGTACCTATATTGAATCTTTAATTATTGTTATATTTTTACATCATAACCAACATTTTGTAATTTAATATGATGGTGTAATTAAAATCTGTGTCATAAATTATAGCCTGATTTCTAATTTAACAGATTCATAGTAAATGTATAGCCAGATTTTCGTTACTAGAAAGCTAGAATGTTTTTACGAAAGTACCTAATATTTTCCCAACAATATATTTATGATAAACAAGGAAGGTACTTACTTAAAACATAAAAACATTTCAATATTCAATACAATAAATACCTATATTCTTAATTTTAAACCTACGATCATACGATGAGTTAGTTGAATGAAAATATTAGTAATAATATCATATAAGACTTTAATAAAAATAAACAACACATTCCATAGTATAAACAAAAAACAAAACATAAGCGATTTTCGATAATTAGCACAAATAATGTAGAGTTTTCCAGCCGGCGCCCACGATACAGCGTTTTCGACACATGAGCAATAAGTCTACCACTATTATTTCGAAAACGCATGTTCTATAGCGATACCGCACGATTTTTCGATTTCGAAATATGTCTAACGCCCCAGTTGTTGCAGGGAAACTCAGTTCAGCTGCCTATGCAGTTAGGAAAATTAGGCAGCTTACAGATGTTGACACTGCTCGCTTGATATGCTTTAGCTATTTCCATTCCGTCATGTGTTATGGCATTTTGCTTTGGGGTAAGGCAGCTGCTATTGGTACAGTCTTTATTTTGCAAAAGAGAGCAGTACGGGCTATCTATAAATTAGAGCCTCGAATTTCTTTTAGGGAACTATTTAGGGAAATTGATATTTTAACTGTTCTTTGCCAATATATCTTTGCTTGTATAATGTATGTGCGCAAAAATTGTCACGTATTTGCTTAAAATGGTGACCTACACAGTGTTAATACAAGAATTAAGAGGATACACTTCGCGGCGCCGCGCAGCGGGCTTCATACAAACGAATTTCTCATTTGTTTTTGACATTTACTGATCAATAACTGTGAAATTTCTTAGTCATAATCCCAAGCCGAATACCTAGGTCTGTGGTTTTTTCAAAATCTTGTTAAACGTTCTATTAACTAGAAATCTTTTTTTAAACCTATGAAAAACTAGAATCCTGTATAACTTTTGAACCATAAAATTTGATAGCAAACTGGCACACTGCAGACCTAGATATTTATTACTAGAACATGTCTTCAATATTATCTGTTTAATCTTTGTAAAATCATTAATGAAACATAGTATTATAGTGAATCAATTAGTTATTTCGTACTTGTACCTATTAAAACTAAAATGTTTTATAAATATTTTTTTTTTTTTATAATTATGGCAGTGGAAAGTCGGAATTCTAAACCAGCTATAGAAATCGGCTGTATATATCTTTTAATGTTTCTCTTTCAAGTTCGTCTATTCTCGATGACAGAATAATGTTTGAACACACTGTGCAAAACAAGGCGACGCGACGGTGTTCCATTTCGAAGGAATGTTTGGTAACTAATACCTTTCGGCTAATACCAACGTGTTTGAAAGCGATTACTTCTCACTTGTCACTAGGCAGCTTAGCGCTAAACGATTAGCACTAATGTCAATTACTAGGCTTGTGAAAACTACACAGTAATTAGTACGTCGCGCGTACGTACAATGCAACAAAACTACGCAGTAATCAGTTCGTCGCGCGTACGTACAATGCAACAAAACTACGCAGTAATCAGTACGTCGCGCGTACGTACAACGCAACAAAGCTACGCAGTAATCAGTTCGTCGCGGGTACGTACAATGCAACAAAACTACGCAGTATTCAGTTCGTCCCGCGTACGTACAATGCAACAAAACTACGCAGTAATCAGTACGTCGCGCGTACGTACAATGCAACAAAACTGCGTAGTAATCAGTACGTCGCGCGTACGTACAATGCAACAAAACTGCGCAGTAATCAGCACGTCGCACGAACGTATCATAGAAGGACATTTATTTTTAGTCAACAGACAGATGGAATGAAATGGTCCGTCGATCAGTCAATACGCACGACACAGAGCTCCGCGGATAATTAAATATAAACAATGAAAAAAAGTGCCAACAAAGTGTGTCATACGAACTATTGACTACAACAAAGAACAAAATAAGTTATCAGTGAAAAAAAATACAGACAAACAGCAAAACAAGTGTTGCCATAGCAATATAAAAAAAATATACCAAAGATGGAGAAAAGTATGGAAAAATTGGAAGAAAAGTTAGACCACCAAACTAAACTTATAACAACTTCAGTAACACAAAATGTCATGGCAGCACTAGACGAAAAGCTTAAAGCTATCACAAAGCGGAAGGTCCGGCGTGCGTTGCTTTCCCTAGACGTTAATCAGTCGAGTGGGCCAGACGGTATACCAGCAGTGGTGTTAAGCAGTGTGCTCCTGAGTTATGTCCTGTATGACATGTTATCCATCAACAACATACATTGCTATGCAGATGACAGTACTGGAGACGCTTTTAACACGGGTCGTGCAAACATCCCTCGTTCCGTAGTGGAGGAAAGCCGCGGAGAACTTGTGTCTCAAATCGAGACCACACTGTCCAAGGCCTCTGACTGGGGACGGGTAAACTTGGTCCGGTTCAACCCTAAAAAGACACAAGTCTGGGCGTTTACCGCTAAGAAAACCCCATTCCCATCCCAAACTCACTTGCGGTATCGAGCCCCTAAGTCTGAGGAGAGACTTTGCCTCCCTGTGTGTGTTCTACCGCTTGTACAATGGGTTGTGTTCTGAGGAATTGTTCGAAATGATGCCCACGGCTACTTTCTACCATCGCACCGCTCGCCATTGGCAGGGAATTCATTCTCACACTTTAGAACCGAAATGGTCGCGTACAGTGCGGTTTCAGAGAAACTTCCTCCCGCGAACGCTTAGGTTGTGGAATGAGCTCCCTATCAAGGTTTTCTCTAAGGACTACAGTATGGGGTTCCTAAAAAAAGAAGTTATTAGATTTCTGAAGGGTCGGCAACGCGCGAGTGATGCCCTTGGTGTTGCAAGCGTCCATAGGCTACGGTGACCGCTTACCATCAGGCGGACCGTAGGCTTGTTTGCCACCTTAGTGGTATATAAAAAAAAAAAAAGCAAATCTATCTAGAGAAAATATGCACAAATAGAAGAAAATACAGATAAAACAAGATAAAAAAATTACTGAACATGTCTGCACACTGAATACTAGGACACTAAGAACAGAAGAGAGCCTAAAAGAACTAGAAATAGCCATATCCAACATAAAATGGGACATAATGGGCATCAGCGGGATGAGAAGGCCAGGAGAAGGGATAGAAGAGAGGAACGACTGTATCATGTTTCACAAAGGAGAACACACCGGACAGAAAGGAGTATGTTTCCTTATTAAGTCTAAACTGAAGAAGAACATTATGGGGTTTGAAGGAGTTTCTGACAGAAACTGGGCCATCTTTCAAATATACGCCCCAACAGAACAAGCGGGGAAATCAGACATAGAATATTTCTATGAGAGTATATCAGAAGCAATAAAACCGCACTGCAACAACAACATAATAATTATGGCCGACTTTAACGCACAGGTTGGAGAAAGGCAAATTGGAGAAGAATCCTCAATCGTTAATTTTGGGCATGGCAAAAGAAGCCAAAATGGACAAAAACTAGTAGAATTCATGATGGGAAATAACCTTATTTTAATAAACTTGCGTTTTCACAAAAAAAACTGAAAGCAAATGGACGTGGTCCTTCCCAGGTGCAAAATTCAAAACTGAAATTGACTATATTATAACCAACAAAGCAAGCGCGTTCACAGATACAAACATTATCAAAAACCTCAACTGTAACACAGACCACCGTATGGTAAGAAGCTGTCTAAGCCTAAACCAACCCAAAAGAGCCAGGAAAAACCTAGTAAATAATAATAAGTTGTATCAAATTTCAGAACACAGTCATTCCACTGATTCCCGCGCAACAAAGTCACTCAATGAAATTATTACCCCCGACGCAGAAACTGGGATTAAATACAGGAGATTACAAAACAAATTGAAAGAGATGCTCGTCAGCAAACCCAAAAGCAAAAAAAGCTATTTAAGCAAAGATACACTAGAACTATGAGACGAAAGAAGAACACTAATTTCAAATTAAGGGGACAAAGAAAGACGCAAAAAAATTGCAAACCTTAGCAAGGAATTTAAGGAGAATATGAGAAAAGACCGTACGAAGAAAAGAAATAGAGTTTTGGAAGAATATATAAAAAGGACAGGAGGAACAAAAAAGGCTATGAAACAACTAAGCGAACATGGGAAAGAATGGATATCGAAACTAAAGCAACGCGAATCTTACTAAACTAATCGACTCTCAATACAGAAACTAGCTACGGACTATTACCGCCTATTGTATTCTGATAAATTCGATTCAGGGTTGGCCACAATTCCGGAAGTAAACGAAGCAAAAGAAAACAAAGAAGACGAAGTACCAGAAATTCTTGCCTCAGATGTAATCAAGGCAATAAAATCCCAAAAACTCGAGAAAGCCCCAGGGCCGGACAAGATACCCAATGAAATGCTCAAGGGAACCTTACAGGAAATCAGTCCTGTGCTGGCAAAACTTTTCAATGAAATCTTACAAACAAGGCAAATTCCAGAAGAATGGACCGAGTGTCACATTATTCTATTACATAAAAAGGCCCTAGAGACGAGATTGGGAACTATAGGCCAATTTCTCTTATATCAAACACATATAAAGCATTTGCTAAAGTGATCCTGCAAAGAATATCATTAACACTAAACGAAAGCCAACCCGTGGAGCAGGCAGGATTCAGAAATGACTACAGCCAAAAGATCACATTCACACAATAAAACAGCTGATACAGAAGTATAACGAATACAATAAACAAATCTACTTGGCGTTTATAGATTACTCAAAGGCATTCGACAGCCTCAGGCACCAATACATATGGCGGAGCCTCGAACAAAAAGGGGTCCAGAGCAACTATATAGAAATACTTAAGAGTATATACAAATCAAGCAAGGCCAGTATTAAACTAGAATCAACAGGAGAATCATTTCCTATTAAAAAGGGCGTACGCCAAGGCGATCCTCTCTCCCCTTCGCTATTTAACGCCGTACTCGAGCACATTTTTAGACAGCTAAACTGGGACCACTTAGGTCTGAACATTAATGGAGCTCGCCTAAACCACCTAAGATTTGCCGATGATCTGGTGCTTCTTGAAGAGAATCCGGCAGCAATAGAACAAATGATGCAGAGCCTAGCAAATATAAGTAGAGAAGTTGGTCTGGAAATCAATGTCAGTAAAACAAAATTGATGACAAACTCAAGGGAAATAGACGTCACGGTAGATGGCAACAAGATTGAATATGTCAAAGAATATATCTACTTAGGACAGATAATATCCCCTTCAGATGAAATGACAAAGGAAATAAACAGGCGAATAGCCCAAGGATGGAGAAAATACTGGTCACTAGTAAAAAGTAAGGATCTAGGCAATCACATTGTTCGCGGAGAATCGGGGGTCAGTTCAATTGTTTCCGCAAATAGGATGCGGAGAGAGAGATGTTGGTGGTTTCTATAGCGGTCCTCGGGATGTGTCGGGATGATGGCTCGTCGGCGAGGACTTCGGTAAATAGGTCCAGATGATGCTAAAACACAAGTAAATAATACAGCGGATTGCGGTATCAGTATTTAATCTTCGGAAGTAAGTGGATTGTCTTTATTATAATTTTATATTGTCTATATTTTAACACGCGCATTGTCGTGGTGCGTCTTCGGTGAGCGGGGCCGGGGGCGTTTCACGACGCGCAGTGACTGGTCGACGCGGCTAGCTTAGTACAACTGTCCTTCGATGCAGCGGGCAGCTTGCAAGGCGCTGGCGGCCTTGGGTACCTTTCCATCGAAGGTGTCGGTATGGTCACGTAGTCTTGTACACTGGGTCCCGTAGCATTATGTCAGCTATAACGTACGGTCGGTAGTCGGGTGTAGGGAATTTATTTATTTATATATAAAATTCTAGGGGCGAATTTTAGCGAACATAACTCGCGGCGGCCGGAAAGGGATCAAAACTATGGTTTGATAGGGACTGAACAGTGAATGTTTCGGAGGGTCAATTAAAATAAACACAAAAAAATTGTTGATAAATGTTGAAGAGGTAGCCTTGTTTAGACGCCTTAATTTTATACAAACGTTGATAAACCAAACACAAAAAAGATTTTCAAAACAGAGTAAGACATGTCTGATCTCCAGGAACAGACATCAGCACGAACGACAGTTGAAGATGCGGCTAGAATCTCAATAAAGGTCACGGTGATAAGAAAAGGCTCTAATCGGAAAAGCAGTATGTGCTTTAAATTGCACTATATGTTTACGGAACCCTACGGCTGGTACATTGTCAAGTGCAATGTTTACTTAAATAAAACTTATAGTAAGTGCGAAATCGACGGCGCGACTTAAATTAAATATAAACTATCGGCGGATTACCTACTATGCTTAACGAATAATAAATATAATAGAAAAGGGTTTAATAAAATAACCTAAGATAATTCAGTATCTTGAACACGGGATAACAACTTCGTGTGCTACGGGTAATTCCGACGGCACGGTGCGTAAGAAAATAAAATGTAAGTTAGTATATTACAGGTAGGAAAATAAAAATGTTCGGAGACGGATATTCTAACTTGTACTTTAAAATAACTTATTAACGGTTGACGGGTAGCATAGATAACACGTTAGTGTTAAGTTAAGTTACGTAATATACTTACGTTCTAATTTTACGTTCTAATGTTTAGACGATTCGGAAATAATTTAATTCGGAACTAATTTCGAATACATATAGAACAACCAAGTAAACTGGTCCTTGTGTTTCGTTTACGGATCATTAAGACGGACGGGCATAAGTTGTCACGCTAATACCTAGTTAAGTACTTATCTATATATAATATATTGTTCGCAAATTTACGGTTGCATTTATGAACACATTTTAAAAACATGTTATCTGTTTCGGTGCGATGTGTACCTAAACAAACAGATAAGTAACGCAGTACTAAGTTACAAGTAGGTAGGTACATCATTAATAGATATGACTAAAATATGTCTACTTCAGCGCATTCCTACAACTTGGAATGTGTGAGAAACGGTTACGGTATAACTACATATAGTTGTAAGTTAGACGGGTGTTTGTTTTTATGTCGGTGAAGTAATATGTTGTACAATTAGTTCAGAATTTTATTTATTGATTTGAGTACGTAATCGGTACGGTTGATTGATATCATAAATCAAATCAAAAAAAATAAAGTAAAAACTTAATCGAAATGTTTTAATTTATTTAGTTATAAGATGATTTTATATCAAAGCGGCAAAGTCGGGGGTTTTACATGTTAATTAACGGTTTATGCGGGCGGTTGAGAACGCGAAGTATAACTAGATAGTTTGATCTTTATATGCATCAAATCTTAAACTAACATAATAAAAACTTATTTTAAAAAGTAAAAAATAATAATAGATTTTAAATAAAATCTGTAAAGTCGGCGAGACCTGAGCGACGCATGCGGGCGGTTAAAAAAAAAACGCGGCTTACAACTACATAACTTGATAAGAGATAAAGAAAATCAAAGACTTAATCAAAACTAAATTATGACTTATACCTAAAGTAAATAAAACAAAAAATGTAAATGGAGCGGTGATTGAGCGGCGCGGGGTGAAGCGGTTGTTTTTCGGGATTAGCCATCGGTGCCAGCAGGCTTGAATTATTTGCTGAAGGCTTTGATAACGGGACAAGCAGAGGTTTTCGTATCGGACCAGACAGATTAAACTTCCACTGCACGTTACGTTTACGGAACTCGTCATAAAGCACGGCTTCATTGACCAGTAAGAACTTATTAACTTCGGTGAAATATTTATTAGAGGCGACAAAATTAGTTCCTCGATCGGAACGCATTAAAGCGGGTAGTCCACGGCAACTTACAAAGCGGGTGAAAGCGGCAATAAAAGCGTCTACGGATAGGCTTGCGACGGCCTCCAAATGTACTGCCTAAGTGGCAAAACAAACAAAAACACATAAATATGCCTTTATGGAGCGAGCGGAGCGGAGTAAGCTTGACTTTACAAGGTCGGTCGCGGTACCAGCAAAGAGACGTGATACTTGCACGCGATTAATAGGCAAATCGCTCATTAGCGGTCGCTGTGAAATAGCACTAAAGCGGTGGCACGTGACACAACGATGCAATACTCTAGACACTTGACGTCGTATAAAAGTGATCCAAAATTCCTGTCTTAGGACAGCAATTAAAGCATTAGGTGCGGCATGACAGTGTTGTCTGTGATAGTGTTCGATGAGTAGGTATGTAAACCGGTGCTCCTTAGGTAAAAGCATCGGGTGTCGGGTATCATAAGACAACAGTGTTTGTTTGAGGCGACCTCCTACGCGGATAATGTTATCGGTATCGATAAATAAATCGAGTTTTTGTAACGGCTTTACCCTTTTGTATAAGTGGTATCTCGGAAACAAAGGCGGTAGATTGTACAAATTTAACAAAAAATTGTTTAGCGGCGCGTATTTCATCCACAGTTAGGTATTTTAAACGAACACGGTGTTCATGTTTTGATTTAACGTTGTGAATAAATCTAAGTACGTACGCGGTAATATTTATTAACTTTGTGTTTTTTGTTCCGTCTGCGGTGACGGGTCCTCTCCCTCTCACGGTCGATGGGCTGAGGCGCGCATGTGACACTTCCTTCACGCGGTGACGTGCGCGGTGACGTACGCGGTTGTGTACGCGTTGACGTACGCGGTGACGTACGAGGTGATGTACGCGGTGATGTATGTGGTGTACGCTAGCTCGCGGATCGGACCTACCTTTGGTATAGGACCTCCACGCAGACGGGTACTGCGATACAAAATTACTGCGCTGAGTTTGGCGGATAGGGTGTTTTGAGGAACACCATCTATAAATTTCGGCTATCGGAGCCCATTCGCGGAGTTGCGTGGTACTCATAGCTAATTGCTCGGAGCCGGGGGGCATGTGCAACACGAAGTTGCAGTAGTTGCAACAGCTCGTGTGTTGCGAGCGTGCTGAGGGCGGAACCGTTCGGAATGCTGTGTAAGTACAGCTCGGTGCGGCTTGTCGGACTAGATCGGAGCGTCGAGCGGGATTTAAATCGGAGTACTGGTTGCACCCACGTAATGTGTGCAACGTTGAGTTGTTGCAACCGCGCTTTGGCTGCATTCGTGCTGCTGACGGGCGGTACAAATCTGACGGGTGACGGATCGGCGTGACGGACGGACGGTCGGACGGACGATCGGACTGACGAAAGAATTGCGTGACGGACGGACGATCGGACTGACGGGCGGATCGCGTGACAGACGGACGGTCGGATACGGGTTCTGTAAGACTGACGGGATCGGTTGTCTTCGGTTTATCATCGGACAACGGTGGTGCTATATGCGCGATATGCTCGTGGTCTCGCGGAAGAGGAGTCTCGGTCGGCGATAGCGGAGATGGGTCAGTAGGACGGACAGGTTCGACGGAAACCGTAATTTGGTCGGTGGGTTTCAGGACAACTTCATTTGAATGCATGCATTGAATGCATTCCTTATCTCCATATCTAACATGAAACTATGCATGTTCGAAAACTGGGTTCGGTAGATGCCGAGGTCGCTATGCCCGAGATCAGAGATTAGGTCCGTGTAGGCGGCCTCTAATTTGGCAAAATGCCTAAACAAAATCCTTTCCGCAAAGGCTATCGCGGTTGCGGTTCTGCCGGTTCCGATCTCGTCGCGAACTTCACTTAGATCGCATCTTATGTTAAACGTGGCTACGCACTTCAACATTTTAGAAAGTTAAATTATGAACAAACAAAGAATATGAATAAATAAAGATAACTCGGATAAATTAGGTAATTAAGGCCATTAAGGGGAACAAAGTAAAATGGGGGTAGATAAGTACGTCACTGATACCGTCGTAGCGTCCAGTTAGTCGATTCAGCGGTCCAGCGGTCGGGTTTCTGTCGCTATGCCTCACGACGTTCTGCGACTTGGCGGCTCAGCTTGACCTTAGCGGGGCGCCTCGTGGTTTTACCAGCGGCAACGTGGTTTGTCGGAACCGCGTGGTTTCGGCGGCAACGGCGTGGTTTGGCGGAGCCGCGTGGTCTCAGCGGTAGCGGCGGCGTGGTATTGGCGGGCCGCGTGGTCTCAGCGGTAGCGGCGGCGTGGTATTGGCGGGCCGCGTGGTCTCAGCGGCGTGGTTGTTTGGCGGGCCGCGTGTTTTCGGCGGCAATGGCGTGGTTTAGTGGGACCACGTGGGTTTGGGGGCAACGGCGTGGTTTGGCGGGGCCGTGTGGTCTCGGCGGCGGTGGCGGCGTAGTTTGGCGGGCCGCGTGGTCTTGGCGGCAACTGCGTGGCTTTTCGGGAGCGGGTGCTGCCGATGCGGACGTAGTCGGAGCGGCGCTGCTGATACGGGTGCCGATCGGATAGCGGATGCAGATGCGGATGGTCCAGTGATGGTGGCCCTCTTGGCTTCTTTCCAGGACGATCCCACGATCTCGGTGGGACCTCCAAAAATGTTCGCGGAGAATCGGGCGTCAGTTCAATTGTTTCCGCAAATAGGATGCGGAGAGAGAGATGTTGGCGGTTTCTATAGCGGTCCTCGGGATGTGTCGGGATGATGGCTCGTCGGCGAGGACTTCGGTAAATAGGTCCAGATGATGCTAACACACAAGTAAATAATACAGCGGATTGCGGTATCAGTATTTAATCTTCGGAAGTAAGTAGATTGTCTTTATTATAATTTTGTATTGTCTATATTTTATCACGCGCATTGTCGCGGTGCATCTTCGGCGAGAGGGGCCGGGGGCGCTTCAGGGGCGAATTTTAGCGAACACACATAAAAAAGAAAACATTTGACTCCCTCGCAGCCAAATTGGTAGTGTGGTCGACTGCTGTGCAGAGGGTGTGGGTTCGATTCCCGCACAGGACAAACATTTATGTAATAAACATTTGTGTTTGTCTTGAGTCTGGGTGTAATTATGTATGATATGTATGTATTTACAAAAAAAAAAAGTAATATATGTATTTGTATCCGTTGTTTCGTATCCATAACACAAGCTTTGGTTACTTTGGGGCCAGACGGCGCTGTGTGTAATGTCCAAATATATTATTATTATTATATTATTCAAGACCTATATTCTACAAGTTCTTACTTATGGCTATGAAACTAGGTCAATAACACTTCATCACAGGGAAAGGCTAACAAAATGCCACGTGCCATGGAAAGAAGCGTGCTACAGTTAAAAATCAAAGAAAGAGTCAGGAACGTAGACAATAAGAACAAGAACAAAACTCAAAGACATTCTTACCCGGATAGACGTCCAAAAATAGAGATAGACTGGACATATGCTATGCCACCCCATTAACAAATGGAGCAAGCAAGTCACCCTCTGGCAACCAAGAGACGGCAAAAGAGGCAGGGGTCGTCAAGTCAGGAGATGGGATTATTGGAATTATTTCTCTTCGAGAGACTACTAGCTGGATGCTAAAAACTCCTTTGCATTATTCACAATCGTATCATGATTGTTTCACGGTAAAGGCTGTTAGATTATGGAACGCTTTACCTGTGGAAATAAAAAAAGCAAAATCGAAAGCAATATTTAAAAATCTTGTTATTACATATTACCTGAAAGACTAAAATAACATCACTACCTATATTTGTTTATATATATTCACTTATACGTAATCTGTGTTATAATTATATTTATTATACATGCATATTTATATATGTAAATACATATATTTATATATACATTATTCATATATATTATTTATGTGTATTTATTTATATTATATACATTATTGTATGATATATATTTTTCTTAATACCTGTATCGACACACACCTACTATACTATGTTTAACTTTATTATTTCCTCTATACCCTAAGGTTGTCTGGAAGAGATCGCTTCAAAGCGATAAGACCGCCATTTGTTTTTTATATTTATAAACATATTTTTGTAAAATTATTTTGTTGGTGCAATAAAGTATATTATTATAATTATTGAACCCGCATACATAACACATATTCTGAAAAAATTTCAGGCTTTTGCCTACTTCGGGCTCTTTAAAGTCAAAGTCAAAGTCAAAGTCAAAATGGTTTATTCAAATAAGGATTTTACAATCACTTTTGAATCGTCAAAGTTATAAAATATTATTTTTTGAACCCTCCCACCTTCCCGCCGGTTCACAATGTTGTTGATTTCTACCGAGAAGAATCCGGCAAGAAACTCGATAGTTACTCTTTTAAAAACACTATCAATAATACAAATAAACTAAAATACAATTAATGTTTTATATAAAAAAATTTTAGTCGTACAATTTTATGTTTTTTCCATTTTAATTTGGTTTACCTATGCATCCTGTAATTGAGCATCATCAGTCCCAAGGATTTTTATCATTTACATAGTCTGAAATATTGTAGTATGCCTTTTTACAAAGTACCTGCTTGATAAAAGATTTAAATTTACTTATTGATAGATTTTGAATTTTATTGGGAACTTTGTTGTAAAAGTGTATACATTGCCCCATAAAAGAGTTACTTATTTTGTGTAGACGTGTATCATGCACCAACAAAAGTTAGGACCCTTCAGGTAGGGTAACAATCAAGGAGTTTAATTAGTAAACTATAGAGTAATTTAATCTTAATTTACATAGGAAATATAAAGATTATATATATTGTTATTTAAAAATTAATCAATAAAATTAAAAGAAACATTTTATTAGTTATCCAAAAGAAAATCAAACAAAAATCATTATAAGTACATTATATTTGTTTTTCTCAAGACCTAATAAGTCTATCACTGTAAATTAATAACTTATATTACTGACTAGCTTTTGCCAGCGGCTTCGCCTGCCCTAAATTTGGTTATCGGCGTAGGATTCTTACGGCAACTCCTCAATTAAAGAAAAAAACGTACTAAAACTCTCTCTCTTTCTCAAAAATAATAAATAATTTACTACTAAAAACTAATTAACTAATGGATTAACCTCGCGAGCATCATACAAACTTTGAACCCCCGTTAAAGGGGTGAGTTTAGGAAAATCCATTCTTAGCGCAAGCCTTCATGATAATAGCTATATGTGTGCTAAATTTCAGCTCGATCCGTCCAGTAGTTGGAGCTGTGCGTTGATAGATCAGACAGTCAGTCAGTCAGTAATAGTTACTTTGGGCTAACTTTAACCTGCGACTTTGTTTACGTAGAAGGTGAAAATATTTTTAAATAATACGTACCGCCCTTCCCCCTCATGACTGCCCGCCGGCCTCGCACATCATAAATGCGCGTACTTGATCACTATTTTGCTGCGATGTTAATTTAAAACTGCGATATGTCCTAAGATATTCATTTAAATCGAATGATGTAAAGGGCAATTTAGTTTTAAATTAAATACTTGTGATGAATAACGTATTTCTTTGGATAAGGATTAATATAATGTTTATATAAGCACTGGCGCAAATAATGCATTATTTTAGAACAAATTTGGTTAGCATAAAAAAGGTTATAGTGAGGCAGTCTTAGAAGATAGACATATGCTGTCACGAACTTTTTTATAACTTTTAAAGGGAAACAATTCTGTCATACATGATTTTTGCGAAACTTTAATCGTTTACGCAGCGTACGCAGCGGAAGCTCTCAAAAGAAAAAAAAACCCAATTTTGAAACATTCTTTATTGGTGGTCCGCTCCTGTTGGTCTTAGCGTAATTATATATAGCCTATATAGCCTTTCTCTATAAATGGGCTATCTAACACTGAAAGATTTTATTTAAATAGGAGCAGTAATTCTTGAGATTAGCGCGTTCAAGCAAACAAACAAACAAACTCTTCAGCTTTATACTCATAATAATAATATTAGTATAAAAGAAGATTTACTTATGTTTTTACCTTTTATGAATGAAATCGAATTAAGTTGTCAAACATGTGTCAAAATAAAATGTAGTTTAAATCAAAAGCACTAAGGCGTATTGATATCAACTTTGAAGCAATGACCGCCAAAATGACTTTCTACCCCTTTATAACCCCGTTAGGGGATGAATTTCAATAAAATGCGAAACACGCCCTCCACCAATTCTGCTAAGAAAGGTTTATACAAAATTTGAAGGAAATTGGACCAAGGAATCACGTTGTCCCATACAAACTTTGCCCCCCTTTTTCACCCCCTTAAAGGTAAAATTTCAGAAATTCCTTTCTTATCGGATGCCTTCGTCATACAAAGAATACACCTACCAAGTTTCAGGTCTCTACGATGAGCGGTTTAGGCTGTGCGTTGATCCATCAGTCATTCAGGACAAAGCATTTATATGTATAGATTGACGTCTCAGAATATTACACAAACAATGCAAATTATACTCGCCCTATAATTTTATAAGCCCAATGGCGCGTGTGCTTACACCGTCTTGCTAATAAAGTACCTAGTATTAGGTAACTAAAGTTGAAATTTTATATGAAGAGTCCAAAGCGTGACTTTAACGTCACAGTTCGTTGTAAAGAAAACATATTTTTATAAATTATTTATGTATTTTAAGATACGGTAATTAATTAATTTCGTAGTTCATAAAATACATAATAAGTACTACTTTTTCTATTGATATTTACATCTAACTGTAAGTTTTTTTTTTAAACATTGCAGAAGTCCGGGGTAAAGGTTTATGTTCTATAGATCAGATACAATGTGTCACAGGGGTCATCAATACATAAATACTTTATCAACCTGAAATAGTGTAATGTTTTAAGTGACAGGTGAAAAATATGTATGGTCGTTTCAGTATTCGCCTTACTAAACTTAGGATGGGAAATGAACGTACCTACAGACATGGCAACACAGACAGAAAAACATCTGTTGTTTGTTCTGCGAATAATTATTTCAAAAACTTGTGAAAAGTAATTTAATTTTTATCTTTTTTTTTTTGTAAATAATTTAGCACGATTTTATTGCACAAATCGACATTTTTATTACTTTACGCGGGAGCACAGTTCGCGTCGACGCACAGATTACGTATGATGTAGTGCAGAGATGCGATTTATTTGAAATACTTCTATTTAAAATGCAAATACAGAACGCAAAATACCTATTTTGTATTTTGCATTTAAAGCCTTTTAGTAAAAAACATTTTGTATTTTATTTGAAATACCTTTCTAGATGTATTTTGCATTTTTAATATTCATTTCAAAATGCAAAATACTTTGTGATTAAATTTAGCCAACATTACCAGTCAAACAAAATAAAATGAACGACTGTTTTTTTTTTTTTTTTTTTTTTCTGAGCTGACTATGCAGTTGGCTGTTGCAGCCATTACTGCTTCACCGGACTTTTGGGGCGAGACTCTAATGGAGCCTCAGCCCATATAACGCCCAACGCTCAAGGGCTCCCCGCGGGGGAAGCCTCGGCTTGGGTTGTCGCTCTCGGGGGCGTCCCTTCGACCGGCGTGAGTCTCGAACCCGAAGGTGAGTCACCGCCAGGAGGGGAGTTCCCCGTTACGCGGGTACGATTGCGATTAAGTGGGGGCGAGAAGCGCCCCGGCACTCTTTGATACCTAGTGTATCCTTGTGGGCGCCGACGAACCCGGGGACGTCGGCGTCGTGTTTGGAGGGAGGCCCTATTCGGGGAGGTCGTAGAGACAACGAATGTCGCTTGTATAGCCGAATTTAAAAGATAGATACAGGCGCTCACTGCTAGCCATGCGCACCCTTTTTATCTTTGGTCCGAGTGCGCGCCTAATGTCTGACTAGTGTCACTTCTGAGAATTATTAGTATTTAATAACAAAATCTCATTATAGCATCATAAAAGAAAAAAGTGTAATAATAATAAAATAAGAACTAGATGCACAATCAACCGAAATAAATAGCCACACAATTCACAAAATGGAGCCATGGCTCCCTTTTCGTTAGTCTAGTTTTTTACATTATTTAGAGTGAGTTTTATTATTATATAGACGTTTTTGTTCGGCTCGGCATTGTGTCTTTATTTCTCATGACAAACACCTAAAATAAATAAAAATATGTGAGATTTGGTCAAAAGGTATTTTATTTTGAAAAAGTATTTTGAAAATACCTATTTTGCATTTGAAATACAAAACGCAAAACTACTTGGTATTTTGCATTTGAAATAGAAAATCTGAAATGTATTTTGCATTTTGTATTTAAATGCTTTTTGCCTGAAAGTTCAGGTACTCGGATCGGCTCGTTTTGTGTGCCCGAACACGGTATCTAGACGTATAAGTCATCTTTGAAGGCATAGTTACTCTTGCTTGCATAATGCTACACAGACATGTCAATGTAGTCAGTTGGAACATAATGCTACATAGACATGTCAATGTAGTCAGTTGAAACATAATGCTACACAGACATATCAGTGTAGTCAGTTGGAACATAATGCTACACTGACATGTCAATGTAGTCAGTTGGAACATAATGCTACACAGACATGTCAATGTAGTCAGTTGGAACATAATGCTACACAGACATGTCAATGTAGTCTGTTGGAACATAATGCTACACAGTCATGTCAATGTAGTCAGCTGGAACATAATGCTACACAGACAAGTCAATGTATCAGTTGGAACAGGTAACATAATATAAATCTGGGTTTAATAGTTGACAAGCATTTTTCATGGAATCTACACGTACACTGAGAGAAACTTCATTAAGTATACTTGGCAAACTTCATTCAGTATTCTCTGCAAACTTGATTCAGTATACTCGGCAAACTTGATTCAGTATACTCGGCAAACTTGATTCAGTATACTTGGCAAACTTTATCACTTAAAAAACTCAGAGAGTAAAAATATTTAACACATCCCTGTCTGGCCAAGGCCACTATTAGTTACGGTCTGGGTCTGGGTAGCTTTGGACTAACTGTTATTAGTTACGGTCTGGGGAGCTTTGGACTAACTTTTATTAGTTATGGTCTGGGTAGCTTTAGACTAACTTTTATTAGTAACGGTCTTTGTAGCTTTTATCATCAACAAAAATAAAATAAAATCATTGTAAAGTACGTTATTGAAACTCTTAGTAAATAAAAATATTAAGAATAAACTTAACAGTTATTTAAAATATGTAAAATATTATTCCAATTTTTTTTTAAACCACTTACCTATGACACAATGATTTTCATTGTAAAGTACGTTATTGAAACTCTTAGTAAATAAAAATATTAAGAATAAACTTAACAAGAACTATTAACAGTTATTTAAAATATGTAAAATATTATTCCAATTTTTTTTTACACCACTTACCACTAAGGTGGCAAACAAGCACACGGTCCGCCTGATGGTAAGCGGTCACCTTGGCCTATGGACGCTTGCAACACCAGAAGTATCACGCGCGCGTTGCCGACCCTTCAAAAATCCAATAACTTCTTTCTTGAAGGAAGGAAGCTCATTCCACAACCCAAGCGTTCACGGGAGGAAGTTTCTCTGAAACCACACTGTACGCGACCATTTCGGTTCTCCCTGCCGATGGCGAGCGGTGCGATGGTAGAAAGTAGCCGTGGGCATCATTTCAAACAATTCCTCAGAACACATCCCATTGAACAAGCGCTAGAACACACACAGGGAGGCAAAGTCTCTCCTCAGACTTAAGGGTTCGATACGGCAAGTGAGTTTGGGATCGTCGACAATTCTCACAGCCCGTCGTTGAACCGAGTCAATGGGTCCAAGATGGTATCCGGGAGTACCTGCCCAGAGATGGCAGCAGTACTCCATATGGGGCCAAACTTGCGACTTGTAAAGCAGCAACCTCTGCCCCGACGTGAAGTACTGCCTTGCTCTGTTGAGTATACCAGCTTCACCTTATCTTGTAAATGATCTCGGAACTGAACATTTCTGGAAATGTCAACACCACGGATCCCAATGCTCTTGGAGATGGAGAGGGGAGTGTTCTGGAATTATGGGACTACAGAGAATTGGGTTTTCTTAGCGGTGACTTGTGTCTTTGTAGGGTTGAATCGGTCCAAGTTTACCAGTCTCCAGAGACCTTGAACAGTGTGGTCTCGATTTGAGACACGAGTTCTCCGCGGATTTCCTCCACAACGGAACGAGGGATGTTTGCACGAATAATAAAACCCGTGTAATAAGCGTCTCCAGTACTGTCATCTGCATAGCAATGCATGTTGTTGATGTCCAACAGATCATTGATATGCAGTAGAAACAGCGTTAGAGACAGCGCAGAGCCTTGCGGGACACCAGCATTAATGTCCAAGCTATCAGAGCAACTACCGTCAACTACGCTTCGTATGCGTCTGCCGGACCAAAAAGCTAGCCACCCATTTGCACAAATCCTCGGGCACTCCGTAAGAAGGCAACTTCGATAGAAGACCCCGGTGCCAGACCCGATCGAATGTCTTCGCTATGTCCAGGCTACATGCCAATGCCTCCCCCTGACTCTCAACGGCTAGTGCCCATCGGTGTGTGAGATACACGAGAAGGTCACCAGTCGAGTGACCGCGGCGAAAGCCATATTGACGATCACTGACCAGGTCGTGTTCTTCTAGGTACCTTAGAAGCTGTGTGTTAATCACCTTGGAGAGGAGAGAGGTAATAGCAATAGGCCTGTAATTCGATGGATCTGATCTATCGCCCTTTTTGAACACCGGGTGCACATTCGCAGTCTTCCATGAAGACGGAAATTGCCTAGTATGGTAGGAAAGCCCGAAGAGGCGCGTGAGTACAAGACATAACTCAGGAGCACACTGCTTAAGCACCACTGCTCGTATACCGTCTGGCCCACTCGACTTATGAACGTCTAGAGAAAGCAACGCCCGCCTGACCTCCCGCTGCGTTATGGAGATTTCCGGCATGGACTTACCGCACCACGGTATAGTAGGTGGTACAGCGCCTTCATCGTTCATATTCGAGTTCGAGGCAAAGAGACTGCCCAGTAGATCGGCTTTCTCTTTAGCACTATGGGCCAAGTCACCATCGGTCTTTCGCAGCGGTGGTAACGACGACTGGCAGAAGTTCCCTTCGGCAGCTTTGGCAAGCGACCAGAAAGCACGACTCCTAGAATGATAGCTCGCAAGTCGCCTACTTATTTTGCCGATGAATTGGAATTTTGCTCTGGCAGTTGCTTTCTTACTGAACCACGAGGCAGCATGTAATTTGCGTTTTATCTCAGAAATATTCGGATCCTTATAATTACGAGCCGTGTTCCAAGCCTCATATGCAGTTTGCTTAAGAATTTTAGCTCCTCTGCAAGACAAATTAAACAACGGTCGTTTTTTGACACCGGCAGCTACTCGCGGGTTAGGAATATAACATTCCATACCAGCGAGGATTGTCCCAGTGACTGTGGCTGCG
Source organism: Apoda limacodes (assembly GCA_946406115.1). Classification (NCBI taxonomy): domain Eukaryota; kingdom Metazoa; phylum Arthropoda; class Insecta; order Lepidoptera; family Limacodidae; genus Apoda; species Apoda limacodes. The sequence goes on from OX291556.1 coordinate 28,163,563, forward strand.
CAGACGTCAGGATATCCTGAGCTAAAGCAGGTCTGCCTCCACGGGTACGATGCATAAAATTCTCGCAATAAATAAATAAATAAATATTTTTGGACGAAACACACATCGCCGTCTGGCCCCAAAGTAAGCAAAGCTTGTGTTATGGATACCAGACAACAAATATAAATACATATATATTACTTTTTTTTTGTAAATACATACATATCATACATAAATACACCCAGACTCAAGACAAACACAAATGTTAAAACATAAATGTTTGTCCAGTGCGGGAATCGAACCCACACCCTCTGCACAGCAGCCGGTCACACTACCAACTAGGCTGCGAGGGAGTCATCCATCCCAGTTTGCAAACTTATAATGCCACATACGACGCCAATTAGTTTCCCCAGATGGATCGGGTTGTGTGCATGACACTTGAGTCCGAACGAGACAGTGGTCCGAGGACCTAAAGGCGCATACACTGAGACGGAATATCCGTACGGACGTGTAGTCAGCAGAAGGTCCAGTAAGGAGCTTGTATGGTCCTCTCTATCTGGTATTCTCGTTGGAGAAAGTACCAGTTGAGAGAATCCATAGGTCAGAGCAAATTCATGATTGCAAAGTAACACTGATAACCCTTCTGGAACACCATAAAGAAAAACATAATTACGTCATAAAAAGAGTACATATATACACATTAAACATTTAAACTAGTATTTTCGCGGTTGTTTAATATTATAATTAAATTAAACGGGTCTCACCACGATACGTTTGATTTTGTTTGACTTCCGTGGACCGCGACCGCGAACCGACCACGGACCGCGAACTGTGCCGAAATATCGAAAACAAAATAAAACCTATCGTGTTGAGACCCGTTTCGTTTAATTATAACATAGATTAGAGTTGGGTAACTCGTTTGTCTAACAAAGATAAATTAGTAGTGAGGCCATAATTCAAGTAAGTATCTACTTATTACTCCGCAAAATATAACTGTAAGGTGTAAGTATATATATTTCTATGCGTTAATGAGGCTGAACGTCAAGGTTTGAAGCTACAACTCAAGTACCTACCCGATAATAATTAATTACACAATAGGTTTATTGTACGGATAAGATTAGGTATGGTTTGTAATTTTTAACGAAACTAGTAACTAATATCGATACTATCTATACTAATATTATAAAGAGGAAAGGATTTGATTGTTTCAACCGAAACTACTGGATTGATTTGAAAATTCTTTTACCATTAGAAGCCAACGTTATCCCTGATGAACATTTTACGGCGGGAAAATTTTAATTTCTACGGGAAAACGGGTAATAGAACAACGGGTTTTAAGAATTATCCTTCCGTAGGTATTTATCTTTTTCACATAACTTTTAAATAGCTGAACCGATTGGGTTGAAATTTTATATGGGTATTTTGATGGTTTCCTGGATGATTTAAAAATACAATTGGACCCGGTAGGTGGCGCTACTGTCGGTATGTCAACTACTAAACAGCTTGACCGATTGGGTTGAAATTTTGTATATGTATTTCACAGACACGAATGTAATATGCCATTAAAGAGGAAAGCTTTGATTTTTTTTTTCTATAATTGAGGAATTGCCGTAAGAACCTTCTAAAACAATAAGATTTAGATTTTCAGATAGATTTAAAGAACAAATTATAGCGAGAGCACAAAAGTTAGAGGTTACGTGTCGAAATACACCAAGATGCGTCAAGCGACGTTGGGACGTGTGAGTACGAGCAACAAGATGCGTCGCGCGACGTTGGGACGTGTGAGTACGAGCAACGAGACGCGATGCGACGTAAAGCGGCTTCTCTGCGCCATTCCAGACACAGCTGCTGATTTGAAGCAAGTTATAGAAATTAAAATTACAGAATGCGGTCTTGTTATAATTGCACTTCTTGCAAAAGAAGAAGAAGAAAGAGATAAAGAAGCTAAAGTTAAAAATAAAAGGTCACATTTTTTTGACTGTGATCGATAGAAGCATCTCTATGAGCAATGTTTGTAGGAGACACTTCTGGGGTGGACCCTATGGATAGTTGCGCCGCTACTGAACCCTGAAATTTGATTTTTTCATTCATAGCGCAACTGAAAGACTGATCACAGAAAAAAATGATTCATACAAACGTTGCTCCTGGCAATGTGTTCGATCGATACCCATAAAAAAGGGTCCACCATAAGGACACAAACCCTTTAAAAAAAATTTTGAACCCCCCCGGGGTAGGGGTCACAGAAAAAAATGCTCCATACTAACGTTGCTGCCGACGATGTATTCTATCGATTTTCATCATTAAAATATATAGTTATGGGGACACCATAAATTTTCATACATTTTAATTTATCAAAAAATTTTCATATTCTTCTTAGCGCCCTCTTTTCTTCACTTTAACCCGGTTGCTTCGTCGCGAAAAAATTTTCTGTCTTTTTTCCTCAACACCGCTTTTTGTTGGGATGCGCCGCGCGGCTTCTCTTGTCACTACGAGCAACGAGAGGCGACGCGACGCGACAAAACGTAAAGCGGCCTTGGATCGGTTGCTTGTTGCATCTTCAAGCCGCTTCACGTCGCGACGCGACGCAGCGGTCTCGGTCTGAGCCGACCCTTATACTTGTTGTAATAATATTTATTTATGGAATAAAAAAAACAGGCCCTATCTCTGAGGGATTGCTTTGTTTAATTTACTTCCGGCTTCTTCATCAGACTCTGGATAAAGATAGTGTTCGGTAAAGATAAGCGCGCTAAGGAAAAAAAAGGCTTAAGGAATTTCAGTAAGGTATTGTTTAGGTATATAGGTATTGCGATCAAAGATACGGTTTGACAGGTAGTCATTTAACTAATTAGTATTGGTTGTTTTGTGAATTTTGGTTCGGTTAATTTAGATAATAGTTTGCGTTGCTAATTAGGTTTTTATAATTTTGTTTTTATCTTTTGATTGTTTTTTCTGTGTATTTCGTAATCGTTAACGATGTCTAAACCAAGGGCGAGAGTTTTGGATGTCCTACAGTGGCTAGCGTCGGCTAAGCTCAACATAGGGAGGCCGGAAAGGAGGCAGGCCTTAATTTGCGCGGTCGGGACAACTTGATCACAGAATGGAGGTGCTAAGCCAGGCCTACCGAGAGCTGGTTGACTCAGATTTGAATAAGGAGGATCCAAGATCATGGCCGATATTGATCAGGCCGAGGAGATAGCGGACGAGATCGGATAGGCTGTAGGGGATCTCGTCGCGCCCCAGCCAGAAGGGGGGCCCGTTGGCCCAATCCTGGGATCGTCAGCACTACTGAGTAGGCTGCTGGTGTTAGTTGTTAGTTTTAGAAAGTTACAGTTTGTTGCTAGTTTTAGGAAAGTTGCCGGTGGACGTGAGGAGCCGGTTTGAGTGCTCCCACAGAGGAGACTCTGCTCCCCCTTCCCCAAATTTGCAAATTTGGTGGGTTTTTTGGAGGAGGAGTGTCGCCGGGTGGAAACATCGCGGTCTCCGAGCCCTCCACCTTGTTCGTTACGACTAGGCCACCACCGGTGCAGTTGCCTAGACAGCTGCCTAGACCTCAAGGAGGTGGGCCGTTTTGTACTGCAGTGCAGTAGCTGTTGGACCGCGGGCGTGCTGTTATTGTCGCGGTAGGGACCACGTTGTAACCGAGTGTCCCAAATTTATCTTGCAGCGGTGCGAGCGCGGCGCGGTGTTACTACAGCGGACTTAGGACTCGCCGGACCGGCCCACAATGTGAATATCACCGACCATCTTACACCGTATAACAAAATGTTATTAAAACTTGCCCGCCAGGTGAAACTTGAAAACAATCACTTTTTATGGGTCAGAGATGGAAAAATATTAATAAGAAAAAATCAAAAATCATAGTGACTGACTGAAAATTAAATGACTACAAATTAGTTTTTGTATTTTAGGTTGTATATTTGTGTCATTTTATTTTTTGTGCAAATCTTAATTTTTCTAAAGATGCCAGTTTATAGCGTAATTAGTAAAAAGTCCTTAACCAATTTCATTTTTAACGGCGTTGTGCACTTTTTTTGGTATGGGTAAAAAATGATAAACTCGCGTCAGGTCACGTGTCCTAATCGTGGAAATTCGTAAGACGGAAACCGTAATGCCACGCCTATTATAATTTTTGTTTTCTATTATATGTGTTTTTCTCGTGGGGTTGCCTTACCGCTTACATATTTCGATGGCTTAACGCCCCAATTTTTTTTTTTTTTCTTTCCTATGATTCTTTCGTGGTTGAGTAAATCCGAAGTGATTTACTTTTCTTTATGTATATGTGTATTTAATGGTCTGTCCGTCCGTTCGTCCGTAAAGAAAATTGAAAACAAACATGTGTGTACATTTAATACTCGTATTTATCTATTTACACGTTTAGCTCCCGACAGGGGTTTTGTCCGCGTAAACTTTTTTACAAATAAAAAACGTTATAATACGTAAATAGCTCTTTCATCATGAGATCGAGTCCCCTATGTGAGAGGTTTTGATTTATTTGTGTCACAATATGCGATGAAAATGACCGTATTTTGTGTATATTTTTATTTTTAGTATTCGCGATTATGAGTAGTACAGGGAGGTTGGATATGGAATTTTAATTCTATGACAGATTGCGATGTCAAATATACTACGTCAAAAAAGTAAATAAACAAACATTATTATTTCTTGACAATGTCAAAGACATGTCTCGTGACATATTTGAGTGTTAAGCGCGAATCGTGTGTAAAGGTTTTCACGTCTGCCGGCACTCCCGGAGTGCAACTCGTTTTTTTTTATTTGGAAAGATGTATTAAGATTTAAGCGTTAAAGATTAAATATGTTTAAGCGTTTATTATCAAAATTTCCGAGGCCTGCGAACTAAATCTAATGATTTTTTGCAAACCTTCTCAACTGCGATTACGACGTGGTGTGTTTAACGGAAACGTGGCTGCTGACGATTTTAACGATTCGGAATTTAAGCTCTGGCTCACCGTTTCCCCACCTGCGCACGCGCACGACCTCCACCGCTCCCCGCGACATCTCATGACCACAACAATTCCATTCAAAGATATTTTGATATTGCTGCTGATATTATATCCCATCATCTCGATGATAAGTTTTTGCTCTTGGTCGATTATAATATCAGTCTGGCATTTGGAAACGTAACGATGACGCTTAATTTCTATCTCTGAGTCACAGTAATAATAACTTAGTTCATATTGTATCCGATTTTTTGTCCTTTACAGACTTTTAACAATATAATGGCTGTGAAAATGTAAATAATCGTATTGTAGATTTAGTTTTCTCTAATATAGAATGTAAGGTTTTACTTTGTACCGAACCCCTTGTTGTGGAAGATGCTCATCACCGATAGCGTTGAACGTCAATCTTAACTTTAAATGTTCGTATTACTTGCCATTAAAATCCCTACGTGGTTATAAGTACTCTCTCTTTTCTGGAATTTACGAAGAACTAAACAAAGATAATTTTAATATAAACTGGAACGTGCTTAATCAAATGTCTACAAAAAGCGCTATTACACACTTTTATTCAAAATTAAACTTTTTAATAACAAAACATATTCCTCGCCGCAAAATTAATACTTCCGTAAATTATCCTGTTTGGTATTCTTCAGCATTAATAAAAATTTGCCAGGAAAAACGAAAAATACATAGAGGTCGGAAAACATATCAAAATCCGTTAGATTATTTAGAATTTAAGTTGCTAAGAACCCGGGCAAATAAATTAGAACGTGAAAGCTATTTTTCTTATATTAAATCTTCTGAATCTAATACATCTAAATCCCCAAATTTTTTTCTGTAATTATGTTAACTCGAAACTTGAGCATAATGTGATCCCTGAAAACATTATTTACATTGGAATCTCCTCTAATGACGACAAAAATATCTGTGACTGTTTAATGAATATTTTCACCCTGTATTTGTACATGCTTACAAACAACTTCTGAGAGCAATTGTCTTGTTGATGCTTCTTCTATTTCCTTAACTCCTAAATTAGTTTTAAAATACTTAGAAAAAATTAATATTAACAAAGGTATTGGTCCAGATGGCATACACCCATTGCTTTTACAAAAATGTGCTGTGACTTTAGCAAAGCCAGATTTTATTATTTTTCAGAAATCTTTTAAGGAGGGTGTATTTCCAAATATTTGGAAAAAAGTATTAATTACTCCTGTCTTTAAAAGTGGAGATGCCAAACTCGTAATGAATTATAGAGGAATTTCTAAAATATCGTCTTTAGCTTAATTATTTGAAAAAATCGTTACTGATCAACTGAGTAATGTTGTATGTCGTCATATATCCCCGCAACAACACGGTTTCTTTAGAGGTCGAAGCGTTGATACAAATCTTATCTCTTTTACTCTTTTATTTTAAATGCACTAGATGCTTGTTGTCTAGTTGATGCCGTGTATACCGACTTTTCTAAGGCCTTCGATAAAATTGACCATTTTTTACTTTTAAAGAAACTGCTTGCATTCGGTATACATGGTGACCTGTATAGACGGATAAAATCTTATATAAGCAATCGGAGTCAAGCCGTGGCACTAAAGGGTTACACTTCTGGCTTCCTATCAGTCACCTCAGGCGTCCCTTAAGGTTCGCACTTAGGGCCACTCCTATTATCCTTATATATCAATGATATGAATGATGTCTTTGAAGAGGCTTGTCACTTACTTTATGCGGATAACACTAAAATATTTAAAATAATTCCAAGCAATGTTGACTGTCAACTTCTTCAGCATGATTTAGTTCTTTTTAATGAATACTGTTCCAAAAACAGTTTGTATCCTAACGCCGAAAAATTTTACACAATAACTTTTACTAGAAAACAAAATCCTATAATATTTGATTATAATTTATGTGGCACTAGTCCCAAACGAGTAACTCAGACTAAAGATTTAGGTATTGTTCTCGATTATAAACTACATTTCAATGTTCACATCAATCATATAACAGATAAGGCTTTTAGACTTCTTGGTTTAATTTTTCGTATTTGCAAACCATTTAAAAACCCCACTACTTTTAATATTTTATACTTCGCCTTTATAAGAAGTAAGCTCGAGTTCGGTAGTACCGTGTGAAACCCTCAATACCAAATTCATATCGCAAGACTCGAAAAAGTACAAAATAAGTTCTTAAAATCGCTGGACTATCGTACAGGTCATATTTATAACAACAGCCAGGTTTCCGCAAAACGCCACAACATTACCTCGCTATGCAGCCGCCGCAAGTATTTAGACGCAGTGTTCTTGTACAAAATTATTCATAATATAATTGATGGCCCCTTCCTTTTGGATAAAGTTGTCTTAATGTTCCGCGCATATGCTTTCGATCTCGTAATCTATTTTTTTCTAAATTATGTCATACTAATTACGCTAAAAACACTTTTTTCAGACGAGTTTTTGCCTTGTATAATTGTCACCTCCCGGATGTTGACCTTTTCTACTTGTCACTTCATAGTTATAAGAGCAAAGTTCGTGAGATTTTATATAAGCCTTAATTATATTTTCTATTATCCGATAAATCTTCTATTCAAAATTTTTAATCCCCTACCAAATTTATTACCTAAGTATATATTCCCTACTGAAACTTATGTAACCTACAACTCAAACTGTGTCATTTTACTTTTTCTTTTTTTACCATGTCTACTTTTAAGGGACTCCTTGTCTGCATGTTTTTAAAAAAAATATTTCATTTGTAATGTTAGTATAAGACTGTATGATCCTTGAATAAATAAATAAATAAAATTATAAGTTTGCGTCGCGTGGGTCGACCCAACATTGTGCGCACGCGACGCTGGTATTATTGGTGTCTTGGTGCGGACCGCGGGGTCGCCTAATGCCCTTTCCCGCCGTCATTGGGACTTCGCCCCTTTTAGGGCACAGCCGGAGGAGCTCCTTCTACCCCTCGGATTACCCAAAGGGGTAACATTCGGAGACCTCCCCGACAGTGAGAGAGTAGTTGATGAGGGGAACCCTCCCTGGATAGCAGTTCCAGTGTGATCCCCACGGGTTTTGCCGCCATGCAGGGTATTGGCCTCCTAGTCTGTCACGGCCGGAAGAGCTTCTCCTCCCACTATCGGTACTCTGATCGGACCAGGAGGGTAAATTTTGCACACGCATGCCCCTGTGTTAAAATTATAACTGGCCCAGCACAACCACGAGTGCCTGTACGTTCGCCGGATCCTACAACATGTGTGGGTCTTTGTCATATGTAGTGTGTTTGTTTGTATGTAGTGATACCGCCGTGAACCGGTTGACGCGTTTTTGAACAACTGCAGCAGATGTCGCAATCATTTTAGAAACGATTCTCAATAGAGTTTCTTTATCTTCTGCAGCAGTGCGTATGGTGGTCTGATAAAACGGAACCTCGTCAGGTCGGAGACCTTGTCTTAGTGAAAGAAGCCAATATGCCGCCCGTCCATTGGAGTAAAGGTCGTATATTGCAATTGTTTCAAGGGCAGGAAGGAATTCCTCGAGTTTCTGAGGTATTAGTTGGTGACTCCATTCTAAAACGAGCTTTGGCGACCTTGTCCCATCTCCCTGTTATTCACGACTCTCCCGTTTGAGGAGTCTCAGCCCGATTCGATCCGGCTGGGCCGGAGATTGTTCGGTAAACATAAACGTGTTACGTCCTTCGCTATGTGTGACTTGACCTTGGTGTACGCTCGCACGGAAGCACGTTCGGCAGTTTATACGGAAGCGCGGTCAACGTTAGACGCATACACACGGTTGCGGCCTGCAATTAGGAACGCAGAATACCTATCCACGGACTGCTGTGATCGGAGTTTTATATTGTATTGAACATCTCTGTTTTGTACGAGTAGGTACCTACATACCAGACACCGCACTCACATATTGTAACGCCGACAAGGAAAAGGTTTATAGTGTAGAGAGTAGGAGAGAAGTGTCGCCTAATACCTGAGCTGACGCCGACGAGGAACCTGGCAAGCAGCATGGCGTAGTGCGCGTGCGGGCGGGTGAGGTGCAGGTGTGCGTACAGTAGGCTGGCGAGCACGAAGAGCGCCAGTGAGGCGAGCAGTGGGGCGCGCGCCGAGCCCGCGCGGTTTGCCCACAGCCCCAGCAGCGGCGAGAACAAGAGCTGTCCCAGAGGGTTGGCCGCCACCGCCACGCCCAGCACCTCCTTGCTGGCACCCGGCTGCAGCTGCATACATTCACGTACGTTACACATCTCCACCGATCCACTACCAACTACCGCCATCGATAATGTACCTATCGGTAACGTACCTCTCACACATTATCACTTATTTTAATATTTTTAATTTTTGGACGTAGCACACAGCGCTATGTGGTCCCAAACTAAGCAAAAACAACTTAGGAAAACCAGACAACGGATACAAATACTTATATACTTTTTTTTGTGGATAAATACATATCCATACTATATAGTCCATACTTCCATACTAATATTGTAAATGCGAAAGTAACTCTGTCTGTCTGTCTGTTCTACTTCTGTGAGTCGGTTTTTTTTTATGTATAATTCTTCTGTACGACAGGTGTGTTTGTTCTCCTCCTAAACGGCTGGAACGATTTGGGTTCAATTTTTTCAGAATATTTCAATGGATACCTGGATGGTTGCAAAACACAAATAGACCCAGTAGATGAAACGGCAGGTTATTTAATGATTTTTTTGTGTACATACGTTCGAGTGGATCCCTGCGAGGTTTGATTTACAAATGAACCCGGTAGGTGACGTGGCAGTTAGTGTGTTACTGATTTTCTCCATGATATTTTTTGTGTACGTTCAAGTGGGTCCTCGCAAGGTTTGAAAACACAATTGGACCCGGTATATAGCGCTGCAGCCGGTGCGTCTCTGATCTCCTAAGCGGCAGGGATGATTTAGGAATGTTCGAGGGGTCCCTGCAAGGTTTGAAAACACAATTGGACCCGGTAGGTGGCGCTGCAGTCGGTGTGACACTGATATTCTCCTAAACGGCAAAGATTGAATGTACGAAAATGATTTCAACATTCGCTGTATTGAATGCGACTCCATTATTATTATATCCAACAACTTCAATCATTGTGAAATTCGTGGCTTGGAAACGACACATTACATAGAACGTAAAAACGCATCGAAAGAGCTAGCTTAAAAAGAGAGACCGGGTACAGTGAGGTCAAAAATTATGACTCAACCGTAGATTCGTTAGAAGTAATTATGGAATCGCAAAATTCAAAAATGTTAATGTTAAATTTAAAATATCATATTTAATGTTTCGCAGCACAACGTCTGCCGGTTCCGCTATGTTATAAATGCGAAAGTAACTCTGTCTGTCTGTTGCCTCTTTACGCTTAAGCTGCTGTACCGATTAAGATGAAATTTGGCATGGAGACAGTTTAAATCCCAGGGAAAGACGTAGGCTACTTAAAAAACGTCAAATGTGAGTGGTTTTTTTTTATAATTGAGGAGTTGCCGTTGAAATCCTACACCGATAACAGAATCTAGGGCGGGTGAAACCGTGGCCAAAAGCTAGTCATACATAAATACACCATGACTCAAGACAAACACAAATGTTTATCACATAAATGTTTGTCCAGTGCGGGAATCAAACCCACGCCCTCTGCTCAGCAGCCACTGTGGAATACTGCTGCCATCTTTGGGCGGGTACACCCGGATACATACCCGGTACACCAGCTTGGCCCTTTTGACTCGGTTCCACGACGGGCTGTGAGAATTGTCTACGATCCCAAACTCACTTGCGGCATCGAGCCCTTAAGTATGAGGGGAGACTTTGCCTCCCTGTGTGTGTTCTACCGCTTGTACAATGGGATGCGTTCTGAGGAATTGTTCGAAATGATGCCCACGGCTACTTTCTACCATCGCACCGCTCGCCATCATTCTCATACTTTAGAACCGAAATGATCGCGTACAATGCGGTTTCAGAGAAACTTCCTCCCGCGAACGCTTGGGTTGTGGAATGAGCTGCCTGCCAAGGTTTTCTCCAAGAACTACAGTATGGGGTCTTCAAGAAAGAAGTTATTAGATTTCTGAAGGGTCGGCAACGCGCGAGTGATGCCCCTGGTGTTGCAAGCGTCCATAGGCTACGGTGACCGCTTACCATCAGGCGGACCGTAGGCTTGTTTGCCACCTTAGTGGTATATAAAAAAAAAAAAAGCAAATCTATCTAGAGAAAATATGCACAAATAGAAGACAATACAGATAAAACAAGATTAAAAAATTACTGAACATGTCTGCACACTGAATACTAGGACACTAAGTACAGAAGAGAGCCTAAAAGAACTAGAAATAGCCATATCCAACATAAAATGGGACATAATGGGCATCAGCGGGATGCTTGATTGCCACCTTAGTGGTATAAAAAAAAAAAGCCAGCCACACTACCAACTAGGCTGCGAGGGGGTCAATTTTATTGCTTTATACTTGTAGCCACTTTTTGGTAAATTGCTCTAGTAAATTCTTTTTTTAGTCTGTAAGTATATATATAAAAACGGAATTGACAGACTCAATAACATATATCAACTCACAGTTCGAACCCCTCGGACTAGAAACTTGAATTTGGCATGTGGGTTCCTTACTTGTTATAGGGCTCCATTAATTCATCCTCTAAAAAGCGATTAACTATACTATACTGTACTGTAATGTACTATACTATACTATGAAAATCGATATACATAAAGGCAATTGAAATGAATATGACTACTACAAGTATGATGATTATGATTAAATATTTTTTTCAATTAAACTTTAAAATGTGAAGTTTGTTTGTTAAGTGTTTAATACAAACTATGTTTAATACAAACTATGTTTAATACACACTATGTTTAATACAAACTATGTTTAATACAAACTATGTTTAATACACACTATGTTTAATACAAACTATGTTTAATACACACTATGTTTAATACAAACTATGTTTAATACAAACTATGTTTAATACAAACTATGTTTAATACAAACTATGTTTAATACAAACTATGTTTAATACAAACTATGTTTAATACACACTATGTTTAATACAAACTATGTTTAATACAAACTATGTTTAATACACACTATGTTTAATACAAACTATGTTTAATACAAACTATGTTTAATACACACTATGTTTAATACAAACTATGTTTAATACAAACTATGTTTAATACACACTATGTTTAATACAAACTATGTTTAATACAAACTATGTTTAATACACACTATGTTTAATACAAACTATGTTTAATACAAACTATGTTTAATACAAACTATGTTTAATACACACTATGTTTAATACAAACTATGTTTAATACAAACTATGTTTAATACACACTATGTTTAATACAAACTATGTTTAATACAAACTATGTTTAATACAAACTATGTTTAATACAAACTATGTTTAATACACACTATGTTTAATACAAACTATGTTTAATACAAACTATGTTTAATACAAACTATGTTTAATACAAACTATGTTAAATACAAACTATGTTTAATAAAAACTATGTTTAATACAAACTATGTTTAATACAAACTATGTTTAATAAAAACTATTTACGAATTTATTTTGATTCACTATAATGTTCCGTTTGTGGTTTTACAAAGAGTAAGTAACAATGAGGTGCTAGCAATAAACAATGTTGTAATTAGTTTGGAAAGCAAATTGTAGTAAATTTTTATGGGGAAAAAAACGGATAATACTTAACGTTTTCAAGTAGCTTATGTCCTTTTCCGGGACTCAAACTATCTGCATGCCAAATTTCATCTTGATCGGTATAGCGGTTTCAGCATGAAGAGGTAACAGACAGATTTACTTTCGCATTTATAATATTTATTATTATATTATATTCATGGATAGTATGGATAGTATATGTATATACATATGATTGTGCAAAAATATAATTATGATGGCGCTAATGCCACTAGTACTCTTAAATATCTGAATTTCTTCACTCGATTGACGATATTTGACGCTTCACATGGTGCGCCCCCTATGCTACATAAAAACAAAAAATAATAATTGACATGTTTGACTTTGTTTTTAGTAGCTTAATAACTTATTTTTATTACCTAATAAGTGTTTCGGTACATATTATATACTCTTTAGCTTATTATCTAAGTATTGTATTATTACTTTAAACAGAACTTCTTGCCAGCTATTTTCGGCAGAAATTAACATTGTATTGACGATTCAAAAGTATTCTTAGTAACATTTTGAATAAATATTGTTTGATTTTGATTTTGAATTAATTCTCTTAACGATTCAAAAGTGTTCCTAGAAACCCATTTAATTTCTATATATTATGTATCATATACTGTAGGTACCAGTATTTATCCATCACGGTGGGATTCCTAGAGAAGCTCCTTGAATCGGGATAGCAGTATACTGTGTAGATTCCCAGCTAACCCGAATTCGATTGTGGTTGCCGGTGGATCGCCAATTGATACGCGGAAAAGAGATTGGAGATTCCCAGCTAACCCGAATTGGATCGTGATTGCCGGCGGATCGCCAATTGATACGCGGAAAAGAGATTGGAGAACCCGAATTGGATTGTGGTTGCCGGCGGAACGCCAATTGAGGGGTGAGAACGCGTTTGGGGATTCCCAGCTAACCCGAATTTGATCGTGGTTGCCGGTGGATCGCCAAACAGCGGGACGAGACGCTCAGTGTCCCCCAATTTTTTTATTTTTTTTTTCTATCTACTGTCTACTGTTGTTGGCCGCAGATGGCCTTTACAACTACACGCGGACTAACTTTTGCTGCGGTGCTGCTTGCACTCTTTAGCGAAAAGTTGGGGCGGTTTGCGCAAGGGTGTCCTAGACACGAACCTCGGCTTGGGCAACCGCTCTTAGAAACTAAAATTTGTATCTAACTAAATTTTACCGCCGTTTCGGAAAATAGCAAAGGCGTTCTGAAGAGAAGAAACGGCAAGAAACTCTTCAGCCCTCGCCTATTATTATTTAAAAATCTAACTAGTCGAAACGCCCGGGTATATTAGTGAACCTAGTATACCCGCGCGCTCGAGTGTGTGTGTGTGTGTGAAAACTAAACTGTCTTATGTTCCGTCGCCGCCGGCGGCGACGTATTCTTTATATATTTCTATGATCTGTGTTCGCGGACGCGAGCGCGGAAGGCGCTTGAGCTTTGAGCCTGCTGGTTATCTCATCGTCAGAATCTGTTATGACGTGCCTCGGATATCTAAATGGTCCTGGTTATAGAGTGAGATATAATATTTTTTTCTGAATGACTACTACAGTTTGGCTGATGCAGCCATTACTGCTCCACCGGGCTTTTGGGGCGAGACTCTGAATGAGTCTCAGCCCATATAGCGCCCAACGCTCAAGGGTTCCCCGCGGGGAGTAGGGTTGTGGGGTGTTGGACCAGCGTGAGAACACAACTATGTTTGTTGAGAACGATATTTAAAGCTAAGCAACGTCGGGCTTGGGCAGTAATTGGATAGCTGACCGCTTAGCGGCACACTTTGTTTTTGCTTGTGCTCGTAATTTACGTAAATGGTAGTACGAAACTCTCGGTGTGCGAGTGCGACTCGCATTTGGCTGGTTTTTTTAATATAGTTTAAAACCACATTCAGATTTTCATTTTTTTCTCTTACTCTTAAATACCAATACCATATGAATATGCCTATCACAGAGATCTTTGAAGTTAGCATACCATTTTTAGTGAAATGCAAAACAAAGTATACCCAAATTCGCCGTTATTTATCCATTATATTCAAAAATTTTAATAAAAAAAAAGATATGGTAATTTCGCGTTTTTTACGCGAGCTGACAAGAGTAAAACTTCTGTAGGTTACTACTATTACTTATTTTGTGATGGAACGTGCTATGCTTGGAGTTTCGCCCAAATGACGGGTAAAGCGAAACCCAACTATGATTAAAAACCTTAAGAGGAATGACTATTATTTACCTGAGATTGGTATTGTGTTGCACTAAATGTAGTGGTCCATCCACATGTGTCTGTCCTAATGTCCTCTAAAAGCACCTAAAGGAGCCCTGAATTACAACTAATGTCCTCTAAGGGGACCTAAGGGAGCCCTGAATTACAACTATCCTCTAAGGGGACCTAATGAAGCCCTTAATTACAACTAATGTCCTCTAAGGGGACCTAAGGGAGCCCTGAATTACAACTATCCTCTAAGGGGATCTTAGGGAGCCCTGAATTACAACTAATGTCCTCTAAGGGGACCTAAGGGAGCCCTGAATTACAACTATCCTCTTAGGGGACCTAAGGGAGTCCTGAATTATAATTAATGTCCTCTAAGGGGACCTAAGGGAGCCCTGAATTATAATTAATGTCCTCTAAGGGGACCTAAGGGAGCCCTGAATTACAACTAATGTCCTCTAAGGGGACCGAAGGAAGCCCTGAATTACAACAAATTTCCTTTAAGGGGATCTTAGGGAGCCCTGAATTACAACTAATGTCCTCTAAGGGGACCTAAGGAAGCCCTGAATTACAGCAAATGTCCTTTAAGGGGATCTTAGGGAGCCCTGAATTACAACTAATGTCCTCTAAGGGGACCTAAGGAAGCCCTGAATTACAACTAATGAGTATGAGAGGATCTAAAATATAAAATAGGGACCGGATCTAAAACTTAAAATTAATCTAAATTAATCTACAAACTAAGTAACTCACTTTTTTGTCCAAAAACATAAAATATTTTAGTATAAAAAGTCGGCCAAGTGCGAGTCGGACTCGCGCACGAAGGGCTCCGTACCATTATCTATAAAAATGGCAAAAAAATCACGTTTATTTTATGGGAGCCCCCCTTAAATATTTTTTGTATTTTAATTTAATTATTAATTTTTAAAGTGACTATAAAACTAAATATTCTGTGCATATTTAAACCCCTCGCACGCGCAACGTCACATTACGGGGTTAAGGCGTATGAAGCACCTCATTAACTAAATAACCGGACGCGCGAAACGTCTGTCTACCTGTTGCCGATATCAGTATCGAGCAAAATCGAGCAAAAAAATCACGTTTGTTGTATGGGAGCCCCCTTAAATATTTATTTTATTCTGTTTTTTATTATTTATTGTTATAGCGGCAACAGAAATACATCTTCTGTGAAAATTTCAATTGTATAACTATCACAGTTCATGAGATTCAGCCTGGTGACAGACGGACGGACGGACGGACAGCGTAGCCTTACTAATAGGGTTCCTAATTACCCTTCGGGTACGGAACCCTAAAAAGACACTTCACAATTAACCACTTTTTGGTTTGTAACTAAATTTTAATTTCTCTTGCACGCACTTTTATTTTTGTAATTTTCATTATTTTTGTGTATTAAAATATTAATTTCTGCAGTCTAGTTTGCTAATTTTGAGGCCCCCTTTTACGTGGCATAAATATTAGCGCCCGAACAAAAAGCGAAAATCTGGTCAGTCCTGGTCTTTTCTTTTTTTTTGTGCTTGTAACCTTTTTTTTCTATTTCTCTAGCAAAGTATTAAAGTTTGTTCAAGGAATAATTCAATATTTAATCATAATTAAGAATCAAATGGACTTAACTCTAAGTGGACTAAATGAAGTTTGATATTTAATTATACGAGTGTCTTGACCGAAGATGATTAGAGTTTACATGCAGCAGTACGCGCGATGATGCTTATTAAAATTAAAATTTACATAGTAGGTGGTTTCCACTACCTACAGCTATGCGCCCCTCGATATTGCCAGCTTCTGATTGCCAATTTTTTTGACAGATCTCAAGAACTTCAAGGGAGGGCGGGAACGTAATCATGTTTGGTCAAGACATACGTATATTTAGTCGTCGAAAATATTTATCATGAAAGCGATCAACATATTACGTAATTTATGAAATGAAATGACTTTATTCAGCTCACACAGAATGACACATAAATAAAAAAAAGTACATAATTATTGAAATAAACAAACAAAAATATAAAAAAAAGGAAACAAATAAAAAAAAAAAAAGACTAGCGTGTGTGTCATTAAGGTGTTGAGGTGTGCCAAACAGGTCTCCATCTCAGCACAAGCTGCGAGCCAAAATGACACGCAGCGCTGATTTTCAGATGAAGCCTATTCAGAAGTAACGCACGGGCGGAGAGCAACGCACGGGCCGAGAGCAACGGCAAATTTAATAAATTTTGATAATAATTCCAAATATTAGTTTAAAATTGTATAAATGTCTCAATAAAACTCAATAAACTCATTTAAATCAGTCTTGATTAATGGTTGAAATACATAAAATAGAGTATAATAATAGAGTTGCCATTAAAAATAATACATAAATATGTAAATAAATATACATAAATAAATAATACATAAAAACTAAAATAACTTAGATCAAAATCACACATCCAGAGGAAGGAGGAAGTCGGACTGATGAGAATGCAGTAATTTTAGAAAAAGTTTGATAAATTAACATTAATGTTTTGGTATCTTTTTTGCAGCTCTATTAAGTATCTTTTAAATCTTTTTTTGTAAGATTATTTTCAACGCTTCGTATTGGAGGCGCGAAAAATTCCGCGAAACGCCGAAAAACTATGCATCGGGGTGCTAAGTGGGTGGGTGCAGGATCGCGGGGCAGATCTGTTACGTTTATGTCTCCAGTTAAGTTTATCATATAGGTTTAAAGGTTTTTCATCCTTGACTACGCCGAATACCAAACAAGCTAAATGTAACTTTCGACGTACCTTAATTTTGACATTTTTTTAAGCTATCTAAAAAGGGCGTTATGTGGCCACGTGGAGGAACATCAATACAAAATCTGACACACGCATTCTGTACTCTTTGAATTAGACGTTCAGTTGATGCCAATAAGCGAGGTCCATATACTGTATCCCCGTAATTTATTGCAGTTTTGATAAAACTAGAGACTCAACCAGCCGTATTCTTACGCCTTGACTGAGATACTGACGGAGTTTATACAGGATACTCAGACGATAAAAACAGTTTCTTACCAATTCAACAATATGATTTTGATAACGTAATTCAGCATCCATCAGTAATCCTACATTTTTAGCTTCATACACTCGTTCAATTTTTTCGCTATCGATTTCTAACTCATGATCAAAAGGAATATCTTTCCTTATATATATAATATCTTTCCTTAGTGCCAAAAATAATATATTTGGTGTTAATAGGATTTATGAATAAACTATTTTTATCAGACCATTTTTTTATTTCTTTTTTATTATCAGATCTTGTCTATATGTATATTATTATCGATATATGTATACCTATTAGACTTAACAACGCACAATTTCTTTTAAATGAGGTACATATAACATAAATATGTAGGTAATCGACACGACTCTTATATGAGCCCCACTTTAACGCGTGTCGTTTGTTGTGAGAGTGTGAGCTACCAGAGTTTTTAAATATCAGAGACACTTTTTTCTAAAATTAATATAGCGACTTAACTTAACTTAGCCCACTTTTATTCTTTTATTTTATAGTTTTTGATAACCCATAAAAAGTGATTCTCATTTAAGTCTTACTTTACTTGTTCTATAATTTTAGGATTTGAGAGTAAACATTTTACGACTTTTGTAACGGTTCAGTTCGGGATTCGAACCCAAGCCTCGGCTAGCTATAACTTAGTCAGCATGACTCAACCCCATGGCCGTCAAATTTGAATATAGGAATGAGATAATAGTGGGTTCGATTCTCGCCTATATTCAAGTTGCTAATATTTTGGAAACGACACTTTAAAAAAACAATTCTTTAGGTAAAGTAATATTTATTTTATGTTTACCTAATAACAAATTTATATTAATATAATTCTATTATACGACCTAGATTATGTTAACACTTTACAATAGTTTATTAATTTTTATTTTTTTTTAATTTCACTGTACATCTATTGGCACTGTAACACTCACTGTATATTGGAGCTTTAGATCAGCCTAGGTTAGACTGATATCACGTTGTGATGAATCGGAGATTTGCCACCAAGGCAACGTCAGACATCTGAGCCATAGTCATGGCTACCATATCCAGCTGATCAGGGTTGCGCCTGGAACTCGGGGTCGCTGTCCTTCGCCACCAGCTGGTATTCCTTAGGTACGAAGTATGGGGTTACTGACCTCTAAGGCCAGCTGAGGTTGCTTCAAATGTTGTTGACCTCATATTTTTCATTTGGGCAGAGTGAGGCCCCTTTCTTCTGTTTTAATTTTCCAGCTCGAAGATTACAATAATACTGCGCTGGCGCTGAGCCTGCGATGATTTTTATAGGAGGGCTCGCTTATATGTGTGTGTCAGTCACTACTTCCGCTATGTGACGCGTATTTGGTTGACCAATCAATGACCGCTTGCGATTTCGAGTTCGCCAATTGGTCAAGCCGTTCTTCAAAATTTCGCTTGTGGAGAATTTAATTGGTCCACACGTCTTAGTATCATTCACTCCGCCGCTTTTGTTCTAGAAGTTTCCCGTACATTCAATTGTTCCGGTCGTAAGCTTCGTCTACGTACATGTAGGTACATGTACGATGGCGAGCAGTGCCGTTGAATGTAATAACATTACAATATTCCCTTCGTTACAAACAAAAAAAAACAATAAAAACAAAATGACTAAGTCTGGCTGGATACAATAAAAATTTGCATACTAAACTATGACATTAGTTAGGTATAGTCAAACAAAAATATTTACAACAGAACTGTTATCTACTTACAATTCAAAAATTACAACTCAATAATTAAGTAATTGGCATTCAAAAGACGAATAAGTAGGTATGTACCTATTTTACTCCCAATACAAAGTTATATGTCATATGAATGAATATCTACGTACTGAGGTACTTACTATGAATACAGTTATCAACATTTTAATACAATATCTAATACTTATCCAGTTATTAGCTAGTACAGTTATAAAAACAATTACAAATACGATCTACCAAGCTTATTTTTCTAAAAAAACAAATTTTTAAACACGTTTACAATGTTGACATAACAAAATGTAAAAGTTTATGACATTTGTGATAGTAATTATAAAATTAATTACAAAAACAAAATAATTTTACAATAAGGTTTTACAAAGCTAACCAGAACAAGGATTTTATTGTATTACCAAAATATCTTATCACAAACACATTTTTTTTACAAGATATCAATTGTGCTGCTAGTTAAGTGATTCGACATAGATACCAATACAACGTATTGATTCCAACTTTTACACCAGCCAAAAATAGGTTTCAAATCAAAAGGTCTACGAAAATATTTCGCAAACATTACACAATTCCAAAGACAACGTATTAATAACACATTTACCACTTTTAATATACCTATAACCTCTTTGTTTACATAGGATTCTATCTATTAGAACGATTAAATATTAGGACAGCACCGTCTGCTTTCACAATTACACGGTACTTTTTAAGTCTAAGCTTCTAACTTATTTTAAAAGTGTATTTGTCAATCAACCAATACTATTTATTTAGGTATCTAGGTGACTGCAGATTTTATCTACAGGAACTTTGTTTTACTACCACAGAATACCAAGTTAGGTATGTCTAAGACAGTCAACATCTAAAAGTCACTTTTTCCACGTTCTACCAGACAATAAGAAATATTTATGCATTATTTTTAAGTTAATTTATTTTCTCTATCGAAGTTTTATTAGCAAACAAAATCGTGATTATTTTGTAGTATTATAGTCTAGATATCTAACTTAATCCGAGTATTCACGTATCTAATATTATGTACAAATTTACCTATAGTTATTAGTTTTTATACCTATGATAAAAGCGTTTTGTTTTACAACGTCCAAAATACATACTTAGTTATTTATTTATTTTAAATCATATGTACCTACCTAGTAATCTATTTTTGTTGTATTTGTTTTTTTTATTTTTGATATTTTTATTTTTATTAGGTTATTTAAATCTATTTTATAGCTACCTAAACTAACTTTACCTATTGTTAGTAGTTTATATATATGAGACATGTTTAAGTTTGTAACAGAGTTACAAGTGTCTACGTAACGTTTTTGCACAAACTGTTTTTCAAATTCGCGACTTATAACTGAACTACAAATGAAAAAATCTAGCGTTATTAAATGCAAAATTGAAATAAGAAAACCCTAACTATAATTTAATTTAAGTCACCCTCAACGTCCTTTGGTACCCTGGTAAGAGCTGAAGCCTCTGCCCAGGATTTAATTTTAGGATCTGGACGGCATTGGACTCTCTTTAGGATCTGGACGGCATTGGACTCTCTTTAGGATCTGGACGGCATTGGACTCTCTTTAGGATCTGGACGGCATTGGACTCTCTTTAGGATCTGGACGGCATTGGACTCTCTTTTAGAGGATCAAATCTTTTCGTCACTCTGTTGAGGACTAAAATCGTTTGGAGACCGTAAAAGGTACTCACAAGAGCGTTTTGGAACAAAAATAAAAATCTTGTAAGTTGCGATTTAACGCGAGCCTATCAGTATATTAATATTATTACACAATAATATACAAATAAGATATAAATAATATAAATTAGATATATTAACTAAGTGTACGTGTATAGTATAATGTGTTAAGACTTTCGCGCGTCATCCATTCTTCATTCTAATTTACCGAGTAGGTTATGTTTAGAGTTATAACTTGAATTATGTGTATATGTATGTATGGACATGCTGTGTACGTGTATAACATATAAATACATAATATAGTATCATGTTTATATTTATTATTATTTTAATATGCTTATTTTTACAACTATGTACATTTTTTTTTTCTACCATTTTAAAGCAAATGGTTTATTTTAGGCACAAAATTAACCCGATTTGGCTTAGTAAAAGTTTTATGAAGTTTAACTTGTTAATCTGGTCATACCTACTTTTTTGGTTATAAAATATAACTTATGTAGTTTTATAGTAAAGTTTATTTATTAGTTTACTTTTATGATTTAATTATGTCAGAAACGTGATAAGTTCCTGTTTTTCCGGATTCCGTATCTTCTAGCAAATACGTGGTATCAGTGATTTTTTTAATAACTTTTGCCTTTATGAATTTTGGCGCTAATTTCTGTGAAAATAAATCTATTGCTTTGGATAGGTAGTGTGACCTTTTCCACACAATTTCTCCAATTTTATAATATACCATTTTTCTACGTAAATTATATCTTTTTGCGTTCTTTTGGTACGCTAAAGTTAATGATTTTTGCACATTTTCAAAAATATTGCTTAATGTTTTCAAGTTTGTTGCGTATTTAGACCTATCCTCTATTTCTGATGTATTTAACTCTCTACCATGCATTAAAAAATACGGCGTGTATCCGTATGCGAGGTTAATATGACTATTTAGTGCAACCTGTACATTATTTAGGTATTATGTCCAAGTTCTATGGTCGTTCTGAACGTACGAAGCTATAGCGGTTTCTATGAAATAATTATATCTTTCAACTACATTCGATTGTGGGTGGTATAAGCAATTATAGATTGTTTTTGGTACATTACATTTTTTTAACATTTTTTTTAAATTTTCTGAAACAAATTGTTGTCCGTTGTCGCACATTATAGTGTGTGGGACACATTATAGTGTGTGGGACACATTATAGTGTGTGGGACACATTATAGTGTGTGGGACGCCGTATTTTAAAAATATTTCGTTTTCGATATATTTTACCATAATATTAGATTTTGGTTGTTTTAACGGAAAAATCCAGATGTATTTAGCAAATATGTCCACCACTGTCAAGATGTATGTATGTCCAGAGTAACTACGAGGAAAGGGTCCGACTAGATCCATACTAAGAACGTTCATGGGCGCATTAACTTTATTTTGAAACAACATTTTTCCAAAAGGTGGTTGGTTACTAGTTTTGTAGGCTTTACACGTTTCGCAATTATTAATAAATTTTTTTAACTGATTTTAAAATTTTAGGCCAATAATATTGTATCTTTAGCTTTTTCAATATTTTAAACGATCCTAAGTGTGCTGAATTTTCACTACAATGAGTTTTTAATATTAAATTGTCTACCAATTCTTTTGGAACTACTAATTTCCAAGCATAATTTTCTTTAAGTGAGAGTTTGGGTTTGAAATACCTATATAATTTAATATCTTTTATCATAAAATTTTTATTCCTTTGTTTATTTTCGAGAGTATTATTATAATTTTTATTGCACCAATCGTCATTGGATTTTAATTTTTTTGGAAATCAATATTAGCTACATTTTCTAAACGTGATAAGGTATCTGGGACTGTATTAAATTTGCCTTTTTGTGGACTTCTTCGAAGTCGAATTGTGACAGGATTGTGCTCCAACGGGCTAATCGACAAGAAGGGTTTTCTAACTTAGTTAACCATTTTAAACTAGCATGGTCTGTAATTATTGTAAAGAGAGTACTGTCAATGTAGTGTCTGAAATATTTTACTGATTCGGCAAACGCGAGTAATTCCCTTTCTGTAGAACTATAATTTTGTTCAGTTTTTGACAAGGTTTACGAGAAGTAAGCTATAGGGTGTTCAAGGTCGTTATTATCGGTTTGAATTATGGCTGCACCTATACCTACTGCGGATGCATCAGAGTGTATTTCAAAGGGTTTGCTATATTTTGGCACAATGAGAACTGGAGCCGTCGTCAGTGCATTTTTTAATTTTTGGAACGCGATTTCTGCTTCTGAAGACCAAATAAATTTATTGTTTTTTATTTTTGTACTTGTTAATTTTGAAAGTGGGGCAGCAATTGTGGAGAAATTTTCAATAAAACCCCTGTAATATGAGGCAAGTCCTAAAAATTTTGACATCTTTTACGGATTTTGGAGTTGGAAATTTATTTACTGCTTCTACTTTAGACTGATCAGTTCGAAGGCCTTGGGAATCTACTATATAGCCTAAAAATTTTTTTCTGCAAAATTTACTTTTCTTTAAATTAATGGTAAGATTAGCTTCTTTTAACTTTAGGTATGCTTGATTTAGCAATTCTAAGTGTTCCTCGAACGTAGGAGATATAATAATTATGTCATCGATATACGCAAAGATTTTACCCTCGAATTCGTATCCAAACAGCAAATCTACTAATTTTTGCATGCATTGAGCTGCATTGCAAAGCCCGAATGGAACAACTTTATGGTGCATAAGTCACCTACCCTGAATTGCTACTGCAGTCTTCTCTTTTGACTCTTCAGAGATGGGAATTTGGTAAAAACTTTTAGAAAAATCAATTGATGTTATATATTTTGCATTATTTAATGAGTCCAAGATGACATCAATCCTTGGCAGTGGATAAGAACATTTTTTTGTTACACTATTTAATTTTCTACTATCTATACAAAGTCTTTTTGTGCCATCTGGCTTGGCTACAAGTACTACTGGATTTGCCCAAGGAGTAGATGACTCTTCTAAGATGTCGTTTTCTATAAGTTTGTCTATCTCTTTATTAATTATTTTTTGTTTCTCTGGCGAGACTCTATATGGATACTGTTCAATAGGTGGCCCTTCTGTTTCGATGTATTTTAATAGATGTGTACGGCCGAGCCCATTCTTCCGTAGAAATAGATTTAAATTTTTGAATCATTAAGTGTAATTGGTGTTTTTGACTAGGCTCCAAATTTGCAATAAGGGATTTATTACCTCGTATACACTCACAAAACAATTAAAAGTATATCAGTGCAATCTGCTTTAGCATGCTGCAAGGTTAAAAGATCGTGCGAGAAATTTCAGGAATTCCCCGTGCATGGAATTTTTATTACCCGGGGGCATAGACTTCTTAAATTTAGCGTCACGAAAAAAATAATGGAATCGAACAAAATGTATTTACATAAAGTTTATGACGTCACTTATTATCGATTGAAAAGAAAAATTATAGACTTGTGGCTGTTCTATGCTATG
The DNA here is from genome assembly GCA_946406115.1 of Apoda limacodes. NCBI lineage: Eukaryota > Metazoa > Arthropoda > Insecta > Lepidoptera > Limacodidae > Apoda > Apoda limacodes. The sequence continues at coordinate 28,188,314 of OX291556.1, forward strand.
GATACCATCGCCGAGCCACTGTAGAGTGCCGAAACGAAAGTCGTCTATACATCAGGTAGCCATATTGCAACTTTAAAAACGCTATTCTTTTTTGATATTCGTTGAACTTGCGTTCGCTAAGACCCTACGGATAAGCTTTGCGGTTGCAAATGGCGGCTTGAAATCTATTCTGGATATTTAATATATTTACAAAGAGTTTAAGCGTTTTGTTTTTTAGGTATTTAAATGTGATGTTTTTATTATAGGTATCTATTTGTAAATACCTTAATAAAGATGCCTATTAGGTATATTGAATCTTTACTTATTGTTATACCTATACAACTAACAACATACCTATTTAGGATAAACTAGACATAAAACATTTCAATATTCAATACAATAAATACCTGATTCTTTTAAAACCAACCATGAGTAAGTTGAATGTAAATAAAATGAATAAAGAAACACCACATTACATAGTATAAATAAAAAAAAGCGATTTTCGATAATTGGCATAGATACTCGTAATGTAAAGTTTTCCAGCCGACGTCCACGGAATAGCGTGTTCGATACATGAGGAACAAGTCTACCACGATCGTTTCAAAAACGCTGTGTCTATAGCGATACTGCACGATTTTTCGATTGTGACTTGTCTAAGGCACCAGGTTTCATTAAGTTTTGCTGTATATTGAATATTATATTACATAATTGTAAATCGGTAGAAAGGGAAGCTAAATCGGGATATCGGGAGACAATAGCCAAAATATGTAGATCACCCGAAAAATCGGGAACTCTTGCAACACTGTCTCTTTGTATGCTTCAATAGTATAATAATTATGTCTGTGTACACTGGTCGAAACGGCACGCTTTTGGTAGAGTATGCCATAGCCTTAACGAGAGCCTTACGAGCCTTACTGAGAGGAAACGAAAGAAAAATCGAGTTACCTATTAAAAATTACAAAACATGCACATACAGGCATTTGACCTAATTCGTAGTGGCGTCAGTCAGCGAGTCCCGCTGTTAAATACAGCTGGCTCTACACAATTATAGTTAAAAACTTTTTTGGCACTTACTATTCGGATATAAGATTATTATTAGATACGTGACTTTACTACAACATATATTAAAAACGATTACATCAGTGACTCATCGGTTACGGGTCGGGGCTTTGTTTGATATATGAATAACAAAGCCGGTCATCGACACTGTAAACATTCTTAACTATCATTACATTTACTGTGGAATATTACATTTACTGTAGAAATGGTTAGTGGCAATTTTAGCCTCAAGATCGCAATTTTAAATTCTAATCAGATGTTTGCTTAGAATAGACAACATATACACACAATAACAGACATCGCCTTCAATAAAATGAGCGGTAGATAACAATTTACACATTTGAAACATAGAGCAAATATGGTGCGAAAATCGTAATATCCACGTTCTTGTATCTTATATCAAATTCAGTAATTTAGTCGCTTACTTACTTGGTATCAGTCAGTCCGCCTGGAACCGTGGGACTACAGTGAATGGGGTTTTCATAGCGGTGAGCGCGCAGACTTGTGTCTTTGTAGGGTGAAACCGGACAAGTTAAGCCGTCCCCAGTCAGAGACCTTGGAGAGTGTGGTCTCGATCTGAGACACAAGTTCTCCGCGGTTTTCCTCCACAATGGAACAAGTGTGTTTGCACAACCTGTATAATATGCGTCTCCAATAGTGTCATCTGCATAGCAATGCATGTTGTTGATGTCCAACACGTCATTAATATGCAGTAGAACAGCGTAGGAGACAGCACAGAGCCTTGCGGGACACCAGCAATAATGTCCATTCCATCAGAGCAACTACCGTCAACTACGGCTCGTTTGCGTCTAGCCACCCATTTGCACAAACCCTCGGGCACTCCGTAACAGGTGACAGCCAATACTTATTACAGAAATAATAGTCATTTAGTACCAAAGACGTTGATATATTTGCAAGTGTTCAAATTAAGATAGTTGTATTACATAGTGGAAGTTAGATACTGGTGTTACATAGTGTAAGTTAGATAATTGTGTTACATAGTGGAAGTTAGATAGTTGTGTTACATAGTGGAGATGAGATAGTTGTGTTATATAGTGGAAGTTAGATAGTTGTGTTACATAGTGGAAGTTAGATAGTTGTGTTACATAGTGGAAGTTAGATAGTTGTGTTACATAGTGGAAATGAGATAGTTGTGTTAGATAGTGGAAGTTAGATAGTTGTGTTACATAGTGGAAGTTAGATAGTTGTGTTACATAGTGGAAGTTAGATGGTTGTTTTACATAGTGGAAGTTAGATTGTTGTGTTACATAGTGGAAGTTACACACTTAAAACACCGATAAAACGACGTTATCTAAAAATGAAACCTAGCTAGATCAATTTATCGCCCCTGAAACCCCCTGCATACAAAATTTCATGAAAATCGTTGGAGCCGTTTCCGAGATTCGGATTATAAATATATTTATATTTATCTGATATATACAAGAATTGCTCATTTAAAGGTATTAGATAGATAGCGTAGCGAAAAAATCCTATGTCTATAGGTCAGCTGCTGGCATAAAGTCATTGTAGTGTAGTGTGTGTTCAAACTTTAAAAATGATTGTATGTAATTTGTAAATGCAAAGTGTCGATTGCATTCCAATGTGTCTGTGGGTTGCGTGATTCATCTTCTAGGTCTTACTTGTCCCGTATCTCTTCAACTTGCAGGAAAACCGAGAACGGCGTAGTGAGTCTCTGTTAATGATTATTCACGCTCCTACATCAGACCCTATACTGCACCAGTTTTAAAAAATACAAAAAGGTATACTATAGATACCTATACATATAATCAGACCAGCTTCGTGGTAACTACCACAGTCCTAGGATTTTTCGCTACGCTAAAGACCAACACAGCGATGAAAAGAGATATACTCATTACATGAACGCTGCACAAGAGAAAAAAAGACAGATAACCATATCTAATAGTTATGTCCATTATTTTTCGATTAGAAAAGTTGTGTTACATAGTGAAAGTTAGATAGTTGTGTTACATAGTGGAAGTTAGATAGTTATGTTACATAGTGGAAGTAAGATAGTTGTGTTACATAGTGGAAGTTAGATAGTTATGTTACATAGTGGAAGTAAGATAGTTGTGTTTCATAGTGGAAGTTAGATAGTTGTGTTACATAGTGGAAGTTAGATAGTTGTGTTACATAGTGGAAGTTAGATAGTTGTAACACACTTAAAACACGGATAAAACGACGTTATCTGAAAATGAAACCTAGCTAGATCAATTTGCCGCTCCCTGAAACCCCCTGCATACAATATTTCATGAAAATCGTTGGAGCCGTTTCCGAGATTCGGATTATAAATATATATATATCATCATAATCATTTATATCAGCTTCGTGGTAACTAACACAGACCTAGGATTTTTCGCTACGCTAAAGACCAACACAGCGATGAAAAGAGATATTATTTTTCGATTAGAAACCCATAGTAACTTGTTTGTTTGTTGACATTACGGGTTTCGTTGCTAATTAGGTCAATCCTGACAATAAGGCTTAGGGTGACTTGTTACAAACCTAATTGTTTCGTCACAGGAAGAAATAACCCGGACAATCATACTTTTCACAGGTAAATACGAAATTCTCACGTATTTTTTTCAAACCATATTTTGTCGCATTTCTGTAAAAAAGTGGACCAGAAAACAGTTTTTACGTTATTATATTGCTTTTCTTTGTAAAACTTGGTATTATTTCATATAGAATGGTTCTTATTATTGTTATTTTAAGTAAAATTGTAAAACGTTTGGTTACGCTAGGGCTAGACAAAACGATGACGTCATAAGTATTAGTATATCGATACTTTTTCCCGTAATTATTTATCAACATCCAGAGTAATTTAATTTTAATAATGTTTCTTACAAATATTACTTGAGCGGACGTGGTTAATAGTCTTTTTAATAGGGTTCTGTAGCCAAATGGCAAAAACGGACTCTTGTAAACTCATCATGTCCGTCCGTATGTCATAGCCTTATAATTCCGCCGAATTTGCATGGATTCTAATAAAATTTTACACAAAGGTATCTTTAACATAAAAATCGAGAACAGGCATAAATATATCGATAAAGCACAATGTCGATAGTGTACGCAGATAACACTATTGTCAACCCACACAAAGACAGTTACTAACACTTACGCAATTTTTTTTTGGTATCGTCACTAAACTGACATTGTGTATCTTTTACATCCTATATCTATGGTAACTACCATATTATTACATTGTCACCGAACTAAACATAGGTATGCCTCAGGACAATCGGGTGACTTGAAAATGGAGTACAAATTTGGAACCGGAAGACATAGAAACAATAAACTGCATTGGGTACATAGAGCATCAGGACACTAGCTACGACACCTATCAACTCACATATTCCCTTACAACTTCCATCGACACAAGTTCTGAAGCTAGCACCAAACAGATACAAGTTCTGAAGCTAGCACCAAACAGAACAAAACCTACGCATCTCTAGTACTTATTTGGAACAAGTAAATTCGTAGTTTAGGTTTCATATGACATGGGCGTTCAAGATAAAATATCTACGTTATTGTTTGAACCACATAAATAAAAGTTTATTAAGAAAAAAAGGAATTAAAAAAAAATTAACGGACTTCAAAACTGTAATTTATTTTATTTAAAATTGAAAAGGGAGAAATAAAGGTTTTATCTTTTAAAGTTTTTTATTTTTAAATATGCCAACTATTTTTTGAAGTCGGTGCCAGTCAGAAGCGTCGGCACTCTCGCTGAGGTTCGGGCGGCGGCGGAGGGGTATGTGGCGTGTTTAACAGTATTGTACCGCATACTACGACTACCAAGTGACAACGTTTATTCCAAATATATCAAATATTGACACTACTTAAAATTTGTAAAATAATAGAAAGTTGTGGGGCAAGTGTTATATATATGTTACAAATGAAACTTTACTGTAAGGTTTCAATTAATTATTGCAAAAATGTTTCCGCAGGCATTGTTGCAATTTTTTATTGCAGTTTTCTTATCATCTCTTTGCACGTACCCCATCACTACATAAACTGCGACTACATACGTTTCTTAAATCTAATAACAATTGGGAATATAAAGAAAATTACGTGATTGGTAAGAAAACTTTCGAGACTCGAACCTACGACCCTGTGCATGGCAGCCGGACGCTCTACATACGAACCACGAATCACAGCTATTTTATCAAATAAATTTATTACTTTTTATCTTACAGCCTACCAAAACCGAGGTTGGCCAATGTACATTACAGTGTTTCAAAATATTCAAAAATAAAAAAAAACTTTCCAAATGATTTATAATATTCAAAAATGAGAAAAAAAGGAAGAATTAATGTTAACAACTCTTTCAGCCGACGATGACGTGATTTTTAGGTATAAGTTAGCGTAAGTTTACGTATATATATATATATATATATGTTATAGAGAACTCGTGCGGACTGAGAAACCTATTTAGTCGTACAGTATGTAATTTGGGACCACCTCGGAAGTACACCCTTTTAAATAAAGAAAGATATTTGCAAATTCGTCTATATATGACGGAGTTATTCCCGAAAATACATAAAAAAAAATATATAAACCTCCGAATTGAGAATCTCCTCCTTTTTTTGAAGTCGGTTCAGAATGACGATACTTCCGCACATGTAGAACATCTATTCAAAGATACACACCAGGCTATCAAATACATAAATTTCGTACTTAAAGCCATAGTAGGGTGAAAACTTAGATTAAATAGGGCACTTAGTTGAAAACAAAAACACAGAAAGAGAGTATATTTGGTTTTTGTGTCAATCTTTGCTGTTTCTTTAAGGAGGAGATACAGCCGTGACATAGAGGTACCTTGTCGAGGTAGGGCCAGACGCCGGTCAGCACTATGCTAAATCCGAGTGACATCTGAAACATGGTGAAGTAGATAACGTAGACGCTCCGCCAGCGCTCGCGCCGCTCCTGGGGCGACTCCAGCGCGGTCCCGTCGCGGTCCATGCTGGCGCGTCACTGGGCAGTCAGCTCGGCTCGGCGACAGCGCGCACGACACGACGCACGTGCGGACGACGCGCGCACTCCGCACACTATACCACACAGCACACTACACACTACCAAACAACTCTACTCTACCGCGGGCGCACACGACTAACCTCGTCCCCGACTCGCAACTTGTTTTCTGTTTATTTTTATCGGAATGAATATATGTGTGTGCGTCTGTTCCGACGACGTCGACGACGGCGTGTGTGTGTGTGTGTGTGTGTGTGTGTGTGTGTGTGTGTGTGTGTGCGGCCGGACTCGCGGCTCGCGTCCGTCGCTACGTTACAATTTCACAACATTCTCCGACTTCCACTTACCTTTGACTGTTGAGTCATTGGGCGCGTTCGTTCTGGGATTAAGAGTTCCCACGAATGATACTTTTCACACTTTTGATAACGACAGTTTTGCCACCGACACCTACCGTTCGTTTAGCTTTGAAACGTTACTAACAAAATTTTTGGTTACAAAACCTGCAAAACGAACGCTTGACGTACACACACTACGATAAAACACACACACACTACCATAAACAATGAATATGTATAGGCAATTTGACAGATTAACACAAAAACCCCACCTCCAGACATGGGTCTAAAGTTTCATTTTTCGGTGGCAAAAGTGACAAAAATAACAAAAATATCGTAAACGAACGCATGATAGTTTGTCACAGATGATACTAAAATTTTGATACTTTTGATACCAAAGCTAAATGAACGGATGACAGGTGGCATAAGTAATAAAAATAATGATTCTGCATCCCAGAAGGAACGCGCTCTTTCTGAGTATTTCTTAAGACTGATGACTTTACTAGTGATCAGTGAATTAAGTAAGTGCGAGGAGACATGACTGAATGCAGAACATCTGGTGGCATCTCGCCGCTGGTACTGTACATGTGCAGTAGTGGTGCCGTACCGTGTACCGTACCGTGGTACTGGTATGTCGGACTGTGCGGTATAACCGCGCTCCATAACTATACCGCACTATCATAAGTAGAAAGAGATAAGTACCTAACCGTAATAATGTGCCAGTACAATAATGGGCGAATACATTGTAAAGTACCATTGCATGATGATGCTCGGTTAATTCTTATATATGAATACTATAACCTATTGGTTTGTGTTGATTTATTAGACCATCAAGTGCCACAATCAATATCTTATGTACCTACTTACAACAAGTAATAGTACATTACTGCCGTAGCCCGCAAACGCAGTATAACCGGGGGATCGTGAGTACGCGGGACGAGCATAGCCGAGGCACGCATCTCAGAGTCCGGTTATACTCAGTTGTGGCCAAGGCTTGTATCTGGGGGCACGGCAGGCCACTACGAACCTTTTCTCGAAGCACTTGGTCGTTTTTTTGGACCCTCACATCACTCACTGATAATCATTAAAATAGTTAGGGCGCTTTCGGAAGCCCTAGAAAGCTGAAATTTGGTATGTCAGCTAGTATTAGTATTAGTACCTACACAAACAACAAAAAAATTCTAAAACTTTGAACTTTTACCCCACAACCCCTTAAACCAGGGGATGGAAGTTTGTATGAGACTTACGCAAACGTTGATGGTAGAGGACTGAAAATCGATATAGGGACTCCTTTTTATAAATGATAAAATACATATTTCAGGATTTTTAGTATATCATACCCCACCCTTTAAATTAGGGGATGGAAGTTTGTACGGCTTTTCCCCCATTGTCTTGCCAGCCTTCATACGTCCCCACTGTTGCATGGCCTACCGTCATAAGCAAGAGTGATTTGGGCCATAGTCCACACGCAGGCCCGGTGCGGATTGTGGATAAATAAGTCAGTGTACTTGAGAAATTAAGGAAAAGACTCATTGGTACACGCCGACCCCGGGGCTCGAACCTCCGCCACTTGAGACGTGAAGTGAAATTTAAAACCTCGGCCACCACCGACTTACAAACTTAATTTTCCCCCATACAAACTTAATGTCATACTAGGGATGTAAAAATTATACAAGAACACAGACTTCTTACTACAAATTAAATAAAAAAACGGTTTTCAGGTATTTAAAAAAAACATTTCTCAACCCCTTAAACTAGGGGATAAAAGTGTATATGGGGCTTTCGTCAAGTTTTCAGAATATTACTACATTATTATACTAATAAAAAAATACGTTAGTAAGCTACCAAAAACAAAGCCAAACATGTCAATTTTTTTTTTTTTTGTTTTTACGTAGCGCACCAAGTGAAGCGTCCAATATCGTCGATCGAGTGAAGTAATTCAGATATTTAAGAGACTTCCGATATTAAATAGTAGTAGTGGCATTAGCGCCATCACAATTATATTTTTGCACAATGATATGTACATACATATACTTACATATGCATAAAACTGTCCATACTATCCATGAATATAATAATGAGTTTTGAAATTTTGACGATAAAACCGCTGTACCGATCAAGATGAAATTTGGCTTGCAGAGACATAAGCTACTTGAAAACGTCAAGTCTTATCCGTTTCCCTATAATTGAGGAGCCTCCACAGGCGGCACCCGTTCACAAGTTCATAAAATATGAATCAGTCATCGCTTCGCTCCACTCCTACTCCATCACCATATTTTAGGGAACGTAACGACCCGACGCACATGCCACCACCGCAGAGACTTTGAGAGACCATGACACACTCAAGCAACTCCAACAAAACTTCGATTGTATTAGTTACAATGTGTGCAGTAAAGAAACAAAATATAAATCCGATTCATATCGAGAAGTTTACATTTAACATCACAGGGCGAACACACGTACTTTGAACTTAAAACTGAATTATAGTTGCTTTTGAAAATATTTAGATAAGAGGAGAAGATTGGAAGGTCAAAAGCATTTACTAAATTATCATTTTTTTTATAATTATATTACTAAATAAATATATAAATACATACACAAGGACACACATAAATATACATAAAACACAAACAGTGTATCAAAATTGCTTCTACTAGAAAAAAATATACATATATGTATAAACTTACATAGGTATAAGTATAATAATATGATAAATATAGTATTAATAACCCGCTGCAATCCACCATTGCAATCCGCCCAGCGCCACCACAGAGGCTCCAATTGCGCGAGGGCGCATCACACAAAGTGCACACATACCCATATGCATACACAGACTCCCAGACGTTGTATATCATGAAGTAGCCCAGCTCCCACACGACAGTCTGGCAACAAATGCACACCATTTAACTTACTGTCACTTCAGAAACAAGCCTAAGGGAAGAAGAAGTGACAAGAAACTTCCCGGGTGTAAACCTGTTACCATCAATCCCGCAGGAACCAGGCCACTAAATACACAAAATCTATGCAAATGTGTGTAAACACACATACATGTACACGTCTATGCGCCACACCCACCCCCATCAAGAACCCCCCCAACACCAAGCAGCCAACGGTGGATGACTATCCATGGTGCATCCCCTAATCGTAATGTGTTAATTATCAACTACATAAGTCATAGATGGATGTTCAGTATTAGGCCCATAACTTTAATTTCAGAAATTCTTATCTTTATTGAATTCTTCCACAGTACAGTATCCCTTGTTAATAAGAACCTTTTTAATATAAGTTTCAAAAGTATGTTCACTTGTACAGGTAGTATGTACAGGTAGTATGTACAGGTAGTATGTACAGGTAGTATGTACAGGTAGTATGTACAGGTAGTATGTACAGGTAGTATGTACAGGTAGTATGTACAGGTAGTATGTACAGGTAGTATGTACAGGTAGTATGTACAGGTAGTATGTACAGGTAGTATGTACAGGTAGTATGTACAGGTAGTAAGTACAGGTAGTATGTACAGGTAGTATGTACATGTAGTATGTACAGGTAGTATGTACAGGTAGTATGTACAGGTAGTATGTACAGGTAGTATGTACAGGTAGTATGTACAGGTAGTATGTACAGGTAGTATGTACAGGTAGTATGTACAGGTAGTATGTACAGGTAGTATGTACAGGTAGTATGTACAGGTAGTATGTACAGGTAGTATGTACAGGTAGTATGTACAGGTAGTATGTACAGGTAGTATGTACAGGTAGTATGTACAGGTAGTATGTACAGGTAGTATGTACAGGTAGTATGTACAGGTAGTATGTACAGGTAGTATGTACAGGTAGTATGTACAGGTAGTATGTACAGGTAGTATGTACAGGTAGTATGTACAGGTAGTATGTACAGGTAGTATGTACAGGTAGTATGTACAGGTAGTAAGTACAGGTAGTATGTACAGGTAGTATGTACAGGTAGTATGTACAGGTAGTATGTACAGGTAGTATGTACAGGTAGTATGTACAGGTAGTATGTACAGGTAGTATGTACAGGTAGTATGTACAGGTAGTATGTACAGGTAGTATGTACAGGTAGTAAGTACAGGTAGTATGTACAGGTAGTATGTACATGTAGTATGTACAGGTAGTATGTACAGGTAGTATGTACAGGTAGTATGTACAGGTAGTATGTACAGGTAGTATGTACAGGTAGTATGTACAGGTAGTATGTACAGGTAGTATGTACAGGTAGTATGTACAGGTAGTATGTACAGGTAGTATGTACAGGTAGTATGTACAGGTAGTATGTACAGGTAGTATGTACAGGTAGTATGTACAGGTAGTATGTACAGGTAGTATGTACAGGTAGTATGTACAGGTAGTATGTACAGGTAGTATGTACAGGTAGTATGTACAGGTAGTATGTACAGGTAGTATGTACAGGTAGTATGTACAGGTAGTAAGTACAGGTAGTATGTACAGGTAGTATGTACAGGTAGTATGTACAGGTAGTATGTACAGGTAGTATGTACAGGTAGTATGTACAGGTAGTATGTACAGGTAGTATGTACAGGTAGTATGTACAGGTAGTATGTACAGGTAGTAAGTACAGGTAGTATGTACAGGTAGTATGTACATGTAGTATGTACAGGTAGTATGTACAGGTAGTATGTACAGGTAGTATGTACAGGTAGTATGTACAGGTAGTATGTACAGGTAGTATGTACAGGTAGTATGTACAGGTAGTATGTACAGGTAGTATGTACAGGTAGTATGTACAGGTAGTATGTACAGGTAGTATGTACAGGTAGTATGTACAGGTAGTATGTACAGGTAGTATGTACAGGTAGTATGTACAGGTAGTATGTACAGGTAGTATGTACAGGTAGTATGTACAGGTAGTATGTACAGGTAGTATGTACAGGTAGTATGTACAGGTAGTATGTACAGGTAGTATGTACAGGTAGTATGTACAGGTAGTATGTACAGGTAGTATGTACAGGTAGTATGTACAGGTAGTATGTACAGGTAGTATGTACAGGTAGTATGTACAGGTAGTATGTACAGGTAGTATGTACAGGTAGTAAGTACAGGTAGTATGTACAGGTAGTATGTACATGTAGTATGTACAGGTAGTATGTACAGGTAGTATGTACAGGTAGTATGTACAGGTAGTATGTACAGGTAGTATGTACAGGTAGGTTAACAATATTCTCAGGAATTGTATTAAAAAAGCAAATGCTCTGAATTATGAAAGAGCCACGCACCTTCTGAAGACGACATTTTGGAATCGCAATTGTGTACGTCACTATTTTTAACAAATGAACTTAAGTTTTTAAGCACGCGTAAATATACTGAGAAGCTACAGTAAGTATATTAATATTTTTAAAGAGGTCACGAAGAGAATCTCGACGTGATAAGTTATACATTGATATTATTGCCCTTTTTTGAAGTATAAAAATAGTTTTAAACCCTTTTTCACAATAAACTAAAAACTAAACTAAAACTAGTCAACATTAAACATCAGAGACGTATCACCTGCAAACAATACAATTTTGCGTTTATTGCAGATAGCACTACCAGCCGCACTGCTGCTAGTCTAAGATCAATAGTTAGGGAGATATAGCTCTGTCTAGTTTGACAGCTGTCATCAAAAATAAAGATCTTGATGAGATCTATTATTTCTGTCTTAGATGAATAGTAACAGAGATGAAGCCTTTTCTAGTTTGACAGCTGTCATCTTAAATGAAGATCTTGATGAGATCGATCATTTTTCTAATCTGACAGCTGTCATTTGCAATAATATTGAAAATAAAAAACTAAAACGACTATAAAAGTTCGACATATCGGTCGGTAGGTCGGTGGGAAAAACTATCTTTTCGTCATCAATCCATCGAAATACAAACACACGTCAATCTTCTTAGATCGTACGGAACTCCTTCTCGCACTTGGCCGGTTTCTTTTTGTATTTTTTTCCTCGATTGTACTATAAAACATTTGAACGGTGCCATGGTAGTGCTAGCATTTGTAAATAGCACTACCAGTAGTGCGGCTGGTAGTGCTATCTGCAATAAACGCAATTTTGCACAGGTTTTCTACATAAAACATAAAAAAGCAGATCGTTAATATACACTAAGAATAAAAAGGGACCTAGTATAGAACCCTGGGGTACTCCCATCACAACAGGTGATCCAGAAGATTTCATTCCATTGATTTCAACTTTTTGAGTTCTATCACTTAAATATTAAAAAATAAGTTTAAAAGCTGTATCTACAATACCATAGTGATTCAGCTTGCTCATTCTGCGAGCTATGTCGGTAACTTTGGTTCTCTTCCGGATGTCCTCATTTCGGATTCGAACCCTTAGAGACACTTCGAGCATAGCTCGCTCCATTGCGCGCTGTGCGACCTTGAACTTTATAACAGGACAGTTTATAGTAGGAGCGTCCTGTTACCGAATACACCGGCTAGGTGCTCAGGAGGTAGAAGTTTAGGTAGAGGGAGTTCTGAGGTAAGTAAAGAAACTACTTTTCAAGGGTAAGGCAGGTTGTAATGTATACTCTTTCATTTTTCTCGTAACAGAATTTAATAGACAATATTAATTTAATCACATAAGGTGATTCTTAACCCTTAATATATCTACACAGAAACTATCTATTTTACAACAGTATAGAACTACCTGATTAAATAGAAAGACTGAGAAAACGCAAGCCTGCCCACACAGAGTTCAAAGTGTATAGTTTTCAAGCGTTTATTAGAGATATAAAACGAATAGAGTTTCTTCGGCCTAGAGCCCGATCAGAAGTGTTGCACGTCGATGACACCCCGCAGATCTCCGCCGCCGAAGTAAGTAGACGCGGACGGGACTGAATTTAAGTGACATATCGACGTGTAGTGTGCCATATGTAAGATAGGCCGCCCGTGGCAGGCACAATGCAAGGCCGCACGTGGCTGGCACAATGCAATGTTGCACGTGGGCGCAGTTCGCCCCGTAGCCTCGGTGTGGAGCGGTATTCAGGCTGAAGCGCCGCTTCGCACAGGCCGAGGATTTGGAGCACAGTGTACTCCAGGCAGGCCGAGGATTTGGAGTTTTAAGAACTACAGGCCTCCAACAGTGTAGACGCCGCTCACAGGCTGACGCGCACCGGCCTTCGCAGTAGACGCGAAGAGAAGTGGTTATATCCGAAAATAAAGGACGGGTAAAAAAAAAACCGTCGTGCTAGATGTAAATAAAAGTATAGTTAGTACATACCTATTTTACACACGATCACAACACAGTAACAAGAACACAGTAAAAATCTATTACCTATCAATACTCCGGTTTTTTCACTGGTAAAAAGAAGTAGAAGTAATAGCAGAAATAGAGTTGCTGCTTTAAAATTAGTAAATAGCTGGAAATATTCAACTTTAAATAAAAATCAAATAGATTTTTTTTTGCGTCCGCAGAGACCCGAACGTTAAGAATTATTGTTATAAAGCTAATGTCACAACCTATCGAGACTCTTTTGATCTCGTATTCAAAAAAGACGACACCGGTAATGGACCTAAGAATGGACGTCTAGAAACTTCCACCGTTTCCTACATTATCCGGTCCTTTACCGGAGACGGACCACCGGAAACGTTCGTTCCGTTATAGTGTCCGATGTGAAAATGCACAAGATTCAGTTCGCTATTAACTCATTTGTAAATGAGGTTACTAAATATACTCCGGCATTCTTGGTGTTCGGAAGAGAGCTGGTATCTTGTGGCGCTATCTATAAAGACAACGAAAATTCTTACGAAATCATTATGTCTCCTAGGGACGAGTTCGCAGATAACGTTGGTTTTTTGACGTGACAACGTCTTATAAATTGGTTTGCCGGGTGACACTTCAAGAAACTGCGTTACGCTCCGCTCACGTTATGCGCTCACAATGAGAGCGAGTGAGAGGCACGCGGCATGGTTAGCCCGCCTAAGAGCGAGAGAGACAGACATAAAAAGTGAAAGGCACAAGTTGTCACGTAAAACTTTCGCCCGTATACCGACTTTACAGGCAACCAGTTTTTTGCCCCTATCTTCGACGAGGTGCAGGAAAAGTTGTGGAACGCCCACGAGCGTAACTCTGCTTATTACAACTTACGTCATAGAGACATGTCATTCAACGTCAGTGACTATGTCTGGAAAAGATTTTACAACCAAAGTGTTGGACATAAATTCTATTCTGCTAAGTTAGCTAAAAAAATTTTCTCGTTGCAAAGTCGTAAATAAAATCTCTCCTCTAATTTACGAACTGATCGACGAGTATAACAAAAATATTGGCCGCTGGCCTATAAAAGGTTTTAATACTATTTTAGACTATAGCGTTCCGTTGGCGAGCGTGGAGGAGGCGTTCGTAAAGTTTACCAAAGGCCTTTAGTGAACTTATAGGGCGTTACGAGGAAGGCTCGGTACGAGCTTTCCCTGGCTTGTGGATGCCTAAAACAATTGAATATTTCCATTGAGAAGGAAAAATGCAATTTTCGATAACAGCGTCGAAGATGGCTGCTAGAAGGCAGACCAGGGGGAAAGTAAGGCGCTTTAAGATATAGTTAGAGATACCGTCCACGCCGGGGGCTCTACGGGGGCCAAGGTCTTTAATGATCTGTTTGACTTCGTCGACCGTAACGCGGGGCAGAGGATCCTGTGGGGGCAGCGATGCTCTGCGCTCCACTTCACCGTCGCACGTGATTGGGATCGATTGACTAAGGTGTAGAGTTTGTAAAGCTAGGCCTTGTAAAGTCAGGGCGTGTAGAATGAGAAGCTTGGGTCTACATGAGATCTGATATTTTTTTCACATTTTTCATACAAAATGATTTTGGTAGTAGTGATTTTCTCAAACATACGTGTAGATGCTGCTTTTCTTGGTGGTCCGGTAGAAAACTTAGGCCCCGTAGTACACCAATCAAGATGATAGAACAAGTGCCTCAAAGACAGTTCGTTCATATGCAGTAAACAGATCATCCATTGGAGTGGTCTATGCAGCCTTTCTACTAGCATTCTTATAATACCCCTAAACTTTTCAGTGTTTACGTTACTTCTACCACAACCAATTGCCATTAAATTAGAATGGGAGATACTTTTAGTCATTAGAAACGGTATGATCGTGGCGTGTATTTCTGTAGCTGATCTATTGTGAGGTATACGACGTAACCCAAGTAAATAAATCCTGAACTAACAAAATTTGCTCCTGCACGGATATTGTCCTGTGGCACTATTACCCTTCTTTATAAATTTCAAAATTCTTTGTTTCCTATCCTACTCCTCCTTAAAGTCTAGTGCAGATAAATCAACGGTAGAAGAACTTCTGAAATAACCGTCATAGAACTGGTTTCCAAAGAGTTGCCTCGGCGATTGTCCCGGTCCTGCTTTCTCTTTAGAGTTTTTTTTTTATTTTTTTCGTTCCGGATACGTCGAGTCCGCCTTTTATCATTTTGCGATTGGTTTGTTGATCTATCAAAAAAGTTTGTTCTTTTCCGTTCTTTACTTTCTTCTTGAAAATTTGTTTTTTTTTTCGAAAACAGCCTCTTCATAGATTTTCGTAAGTTTTGCATTTCAAATGATATGCTTTTTACATTTTTAGGACTCTTGTATTTGTAACTGTAGGGAAAGAACTAATAAATTATTTAAGATATTTTTTTTATTAGGTATACGAGTAGTTGTTACAATGATACTTATAATTTAGACACATTTTTACAATAATAAATTTAAATACAAAACTAATTATAGGTACACACCACATGCTTAAAGTAATAAATGTAAATATAATTAATTAATATTGTAATATGTTGACATATAACTGATGTAATTAAAAAAGTATGCTTTGTTATGTTATGTTATTGTTTGCATTTCTCTTTATATTCTATCCTGGACAACACTGTACTTTATATTCTATCCTGGACAACACTGTACTTTATATTCTATCCTGGACAACACTGTTCTTTATATTCTATCCTGGACAACACTGTACTTTATATTCTATCCTGGACAACACTGTACTTTATATTCTATCCTGGACAACACTGTACTTTATATTCTATCCTGGACAACACTGTACTTTATATTCTATCCTGGACAACACTGTACTTTATATTCTATCCTGGACAACACTGTACTTTATATTCTATCCTGGACAACACTGTACTTTATATTCTATCCTGGACAACACTGTACTTTGTAATTCCTGAAGGAGTTGTCTCCTTTGCAGTTTCAGTTTAAGTTGATGTCTCGTCCATTCCTAATGTTACCTACATCATAACATAACATATTTGTGAGTAGGTAAGATATTATCTTTGATTACGCAAATATCGACAAAAATTGAACATTTAAATGCACTTGACGTTTGGTCCATGTTTACCTCAAGACCTCACCTTGAAAACAAAAACTTACTAATTCCCGCGATTCTTGCGCGATACGTGAGCGCTCCCGCAGACCCCTTATTTAAAATAATCAAAGCAAGACCATGCCTTTTTGCTTTAAATCTCTAAAAGTTACAATATAAAATAATAAAAAACAGATTTATTTAAATTTAAAGCTTCAATGACGAGTCTTAAATGTCTTTCTTTCAATATTTCAAAGACCTTGCGGACGCAGTTACTCTTAATTAAATTAAATAATATTGTATCTCTTAATAATCTAGTAGCTATATTCGCACTGTGTTTTGTTTTGCTTGTGTTTGTTTATTGGAAACGATACTCAAAGTGAAGTTTGTACGTAAAACAAACTACGTAACTCTAAAACTTACTTTTTTTTATTTGACTTTGTATAAGATTATAGTGTGATTTTTTTTGTGTACCAAACACATTATGTTTGATTTATTTTATTGTTTTAATAAAATTTTAAATTTCTGTATTAAATTCAAATTTTTTTTTCTGCAAAGGAGATGTGATGGTATAGTATGTTATTATATATGTGTAATGTAGTTCTATGAATAAATCAGTAGCATGACAAGTCTTGAGTTTTACTGACGCGTCCCTCGCCCGACATCAGACAACATTGGGTTTGGTCTGTGATTGGATGGGTGACCGCTTAGCGGCACAATTTTACTTTTTATTAGTGTTCATAAATTACGTAATGGTGGTACGGAGTCCAACTCGTACTTAACCGCTTTTTTTCATTTATAAGTAAAAAGGCCTTGACTAGTCGATCGCGATCGACCGTTTGGGCACCTCTTCTCTACGGTATATAGACTATACGATCGACCGTTTGGGCACCTCTGCTCTACGGTATATAGACTATACGATCGACGGTTTGAGCACCTCTGCTCTACAGTATATAGACTATACGATCGACGGTTTGAGCACCTCTTCTCTACGGTATATAGACTATACGATCGACGGTTTGGGCACCTCTGCCCTACGGTATATAGACTATACGATCGACGGTTTGAGCACCTCTGCTCTACAGTATATAGACTATACGATCGACGGTTTGAGCACCTCTTCTCTACGGTATATAGACTATACGATCGACGGTTTGGGCACCTCTGCTCTTCGGTATATAGGCTATACGATCGACGGTTTGAGCACCTCTGCTCTACAGTATATAGACTATACGATCGACGGTTTGAGCACCTCTGCTCTACGGTATATAGACTATACGATCGACGGTTTGAGCACCTCTGCTCTACAGTATATAGACTATACGATCGACGGTTTGAGCATTTTTCTCTCCGGTATATAGACTATACGATCGACGGTTTGGGCACCTCTGCTCTACGGTATATAGAATATATGATCGACGGTTTGAGCACCTCTGCTCTACAGTATATAGACTATACGATCGACTTATCCAGTTCCAGTTATTTACCTATGTTCGTCATGGAAATTATACGTAACAGTAACAACATTGCTTGATGGAAGTCATGTAAAAATTACAGAATTTATTTGATTTGTCTCCTTCTCGGTAATAGTCGTATCCTTACACTTCTTAGAGAAGAAAGAAAAGGCGCAGATTTTTTTTTTATATATCACTAAGGTGGCAAACAAGCTAACCGTCCGCCTGATGGTAGGCGGTCACAATAACCTATGGACGCTTGCAACACCAGGGGTATCACTCGCGCGTTGTCGACCCTTCAGAAATCTAATAACTTCTTTCTTGAAGAACTCCATACTGTAGTCCTTGGAAAAACCCGCTCATTCCACAACTTAAGCGTTCGCGAAAGGAAGTTTTTCTAAAACCGCACTGTACGCGACTGTTATTATTACGAGCCGTGGTCCAAGCCTCATACGCAGTTTGCTTAAAAATTTTGGCTTCACTGCAAGACCTATTAAACCACGGTCGTTTTTTGACGCCGGCCGGCAGCTACTCGCAGGTTAGGAATGAAACATTCCATACCAGCGAGGATTGTCTCAGTGACTGTGGCTGCGCAGACGTCAGGATCATCTGAGCTAAAGCTGAGCTGCCTCCACGGGTACCTTGCATAAAATTCTCGCAATCCATCCCAGTCTGCCGACTTATAGTGCCACACACGACGCCAATTAGTTGGCCCAGATGGATCGGGTTCTGTGCATGAGATTTGAGTCCGAACGAGACAGTGGGCCGAGGAGCCAAGAGGCGCATCCACTGAGACGAAGTATCAGTCCGGACGTGTAGTCAGCAGAAGGTCCAGTAAGGAGCGCGTATGGTCCTCTATATCTGGTATTCTCGTTGTCGAAAGTACCAGCTGAGAGAATCCATAGGTCAGAGCTAATTCATGAGCAGATGAATAAATGAATGATGAATAACGTATGGGCCATCCCTTCGCGGTGCGAATTTTGCTGTCATGCCTTGAGCTCCTCGACTGATTGGATGAGTATTAACAAGAACTGCATCCCCTGGTTCATACTGAGGATGCTTGCGCCTATGCCGGTCAACATATTCTTTGCGAACCTCTTCTTTCCTTTCTTGGACTTCTCTTACTCTTTCTAAGTTTTCTGCCATGGCTCTAAGTTATCGCTGGTATTAGGTTTTCTAAGATTACTATTTCTCGGAAATCAATTTCACTATCCCGTGGAGACCTAAGTTCTCTTCCAAACGTCAAGTAAGCTGGGGTTTGTTCGGTTACAGAACAGTTAGTACTATTCATGGCAAATCTAATTGTAGGTAGAAGCTCGGACCATCGGTTATGTTTCCCCCCTTGAACCAGGATAGCCAAATGAGTTTTTAAGTCTCTGTTCGACGGGATTCTGGGTGATATATTGGCGTATACTGATGTTTGATGCCTGTACGTCATTTGTTGCATTACAGCGCTTACAATCTGAGTACCGTTGTCACTTATAAGTCGTCTAGGGATCCCATGTCTTAGAAAAACTTCATTGATCAAGGTTACGGCACAACTTTCAGCTGAGGCAGATGCCAGAGAAAATAGTTCGATCCATCGACTAGCTATGTCCTCTACAATTAATATCTTCAGTCTTCAGTTTGCGGTAGCGTTCCAAACAAGTCGAATGATATTGTTTCGAATCGTTGGCTTAAAGCAGTTGTTTGAAGCAAGCCAGCAGGTTTTAGGTTAGCAAGTTTGTATCGCTGGCATTCTAAGCAGTGTCTCACATAGCTTGCAACATATTTACGCATACCACTCCAAAAATACCGATTAGCAATTTTCTTATATGTTTTATCAGCACCATAGTGACCAGCCAAAGGGTCATCATGGTAAGCATTAAGGATATTTCTCCATTCGTGTTCTGGTACTACGAGTTGTGCATCGTCTACATCTGAGTCGGGATGTAGACGGTATACTATACCATTGTTCATTAAGTAGCCTTTGTTGCTCCAATAAGCGGCGTCTTCAGTCGAGTTTGTCTCTTCAAGTGCTTTTATAATTTTATTAATCTTGTTATCCTTAATTTGTTCTTCTCGAATTTCTTTAGTACTTCTTCGGGGCATGTCCACAACTACTGAACATATATCACAGGCGTTTACACAGCACGGTGGCCTTGATGCATTGGCTACAGCGTTTAATTTGCCTGGTTGGTACTGGATATTTAAGTCAAAGGATTGAAGCTGTAGAGCCCATCTTGCCAAACGGCCAGAAGGCGACTTCAGATTCATTAGCCACTTAAGGGCTTGGTGATCCGTGACGACAGTTACTAGTAAGCCTTCGAGATAAGCTCGAAACTTATTTATCACTCAAACCACGGCTAGAGCTTCTCGCTCTGTGGTGGAGTAGTTTCTTTCAGCCGATGTGAGCAACCTACTTGCAAATTCAACAGGATGTTCGTCTTCCCTCTCCCCCTGCACTAGGACTGCTCCGAGAGCGTAATTACTGGCGTCAGTATTCAAAATGAAGGGTTTTGGTTTGTCTGATTGCCGTTAAACTGGTGCAGTAGTCAACCGGTGTTTTAGTAAATTGTATGCGTCATTTACACCCCATGTCCAAGTAGCGGTTTTCTTCGTAAGTTTTGTAAGCGGTTGGGCTATACCAGAAAAATTCTCGATAAAGCGCCGATACCAAGAGCACATTTGTAAAAATGAAATTAGCTGCTGAAGATTTTTAGGAGTTGGTCTTTCTAAGATAGCTCTAGTTTTCTCGGAATCTGGTTTTAATCCGTCAGGTGTTATAAGGTGTCCTAAGTATTTAATCGACGAGCAACAGAATTTAGATTTTTCTTTGTTTACTGTTAAATTAAATTCTCTCATTCTTTTAAAAACACTCCTGACGTCAGACAGGTGACCCTCAAAGGTTGTAGAAAATATAATTAGATTATCCAAATAGGCCAGTAGTTTAACATGTTCTAGTGTCAACCGAAATCTATCGACGAGACGCTGAAAGGTAGCAGGTGCGTTACGGAGCCCAAACAGCATTCTTTTCAACTTATAGATGCCAAAAGGAACGATAAATGCTGTCTTGTCCTCATCTTCTTCCCTAATCTTAACTTGCCAGTAGCCAGCTTTCAGGTCTAGAGAAGTCATATAAGGGGTTGGTTTTGCAGAGTGCAATAAATCATCTATTTGAGGAATTGGGTAAGTATCCGGAATGGTTATAGCGTTTAAGCGTCGATAATCAATACATACTCGTACTTCTCCATTAGCTTTAGTAGTACCACAGGTGAGGCCCATGGCGAGGAGCAGGGTACAATAATAGCCTTTTCTAGCATTTTATCTATTTCAGCCTGAAGGACTTCTTTTTTTGTTTGCGATAATCTATATGGCGGTACCGATATTGGAATATCAGTGTTGGTAAGTATACTATGTTCTCCTAGCAATGAGGGTTTATTATTTTCAATAAAAATATCTGGGTACTCGGTCAGTACTTTATTTAATCGGTTTGTTGACCTTGACTAAGTTCTTATGCTGCAAAGACTAATTGGGCTGGTGTTCTTGCTTGCGAAAACCTCTGAGTCACTTCCTGAAGGAAAAAGTGCTTGTGCATGTGGGGACAGGGTGATTTCAGCTGTTCTCACATTATGTTCCGCATCCTGCATCATAAATTCAGCAAAACTGGGAGTATATCCATCAAAAAGCGTTTTTGGCTTCTTGGAAGGTGATACTTCTAAAGGGATTAATTTGTATTCCACAGGTTTAATGAGGTGTGGTGGAGTCTTTGGTTTACAAGGCATAGCACCCGAAGTGCTATTCTCAATTATTCCATGTACATCTATGGATGCTCCAGAAGACGCGAGAAACTTTACAAACTCCTCATCATACATTTCCTAAATCGACTGTGCTCCAAGAAATTCCCAAGTAAATTGGGCAAGGCTTAGAATAATCTTTGCGTCCTTTAGGAAACCGACCCCTAACAAGGTGCAGTTGTCTCTAGATTCAGGTAGGACAATGAACGTGGTGGATATGGTGTGACCCTCCAGCTTCACAGGTACTGTAAATCTCAAGACGTTTTGTGTTTTACGTATACCATCAGCAAGTGTGATTTGCACCATATCCTCATGGAACTTGTATCCTCTGTTGAGTCAGTTACTTATACAAGGAGTGTGAAGCAACGCTCGTTTTAGCACAAGTGTCAATGTACGCTGTTCCCGTAATACCATCAATTTCGATAAATACAATGGGTATGTTGCGTACATCAGCGCCAATGTTGAATGAGCAGAAATTGATGTTGCTTGGTTGAGACGATATTTGCTGCTTACTTGCAGAGCAATTAGGGCAGTTGGTGCGGACAAACCCTGGAGTTCCACACCCATAACAGTATATTTTAGACTCTGATGAAGAAGGAGCCGGTGTCTTTTTTAAATGTTCTAGCTTAGGGCACAAACCTTCAATAACTTGTTTGGTCCCAGTTAGTTGTGTCTCAGCTTGTATTTTTTTTAGCTTTCTGCAGTTGTGTCATGCCCATTAATATGGCAGAATCCACTTTTATTTTTCCTTTGAGGGATATGTGACCGCTTGCTCTTCATGCTTTCGTGGTTTGGTCCATGTTCCTTGGTGAGATCAATCCACAATTGCTCAATACCCCTTGCAGCTTCAAGTAGTTGGTCATAACTATTGATGGAGTTGCGAGGTATCTTCTCGCGTATTCTGCTTTTTAGTTGGCCATATATCATATCTAACTGATGAGATTCGGGTTGTTCAGGAGCAGGAAGTTGCGCAAATAGCATCCTTTTATGAGCAATGAAACTTTCTGTAGAAGTGTGTAAATTTTGTTTTTGGCCAACTATCTCTTAATATAAAAGATATGCAGGTTTTTTAGGTGCAAAAGCATATCGAAGGCGTTCTTTAATATCATCCCAGGTAGTGACACTATTTTAGATGCCTTGCAACCATACTGCGGCTTCATCTTTTAGCAGCAGTGGGACTCCAGTCAATGCTTCTGCGTCTGGAACTGGGCGTCGGTCAAACTGACAGACATTTTTGTTCGCTCCTTTCTTGCAGCTGTAGTTGCAGTACGGCCTGATCGTGTGACGTATGTGCACTTTGCGCTCGTGCCCACTGTTGGTCGCCAGTTTGTAGAGGATGTTTGCAAGCAGGTTGGATGTCTTCGAAGAAAACAACAATACTGGTGTAAGTCACCGAATTTAATAAATAACATAGGTACTGGTCCCGCACAGACCTTTTCCCAAGGAGAGACAAAGGCAGTGGATACAGTCCTCTATCCAAAACTATATATAAAGTTAACTAGGTAGTAGAGTCCCGGGTGACAATTACAAGTAGGACGTTGCCCCCGAATGCACTGCTACGCGATGAGTTTGGATGAACCCAGAAGTGAACTCAATAAATCTACAATTATTCAAAGTAGTCATCAAAATATAGAAAATCTTAACATCGCCATTCAGAAAAAGCATCTCACAGTACAGCGCCATCTGTTGCTGAATAGTTGGATTCAATTAATTTACAATAATATTATTCGAGGTAGTCATCAAAATATGGAAAATCTTAACATCGCCATTCAGAAAAAAGCATCTTACTGTACAGCGACATCTGTCGCTGAATAGTTGAACTTTATTCATTCATAAGGTATTGGTAAACAATGAATATATATATATATATATATATATATATAGCTGTCACTACTTGTTTAAAATGTAGGTTTGCTACAGTTATT
Organism: Apoda limacodes; assembly: GCA_946406115.1. Lineage (NCBI taxonomy): Eukaryota > Metazoa > Arthropoda > Insecta > Lepidoptera > Limacodidae > Apoda > Apoda limacodes. The sequence goes on from OX291556.1 coordinate 28,212,154, forward strand.
ATTTAATTTTATTTAAATGGCAACATTCTGCAATCGCGGTGTTGATCGATTACGTCACAGCAAGCCTAGAGTGATACTATTATCTGTGCTAGAGTGAGGTTAACGTCATATCTGTCAGTCAGTAGTGCGTTCGGTCGAGCGAGCCTTCACCTATTCTCGAGACAGCGCCTGCGCCGGCTGTGCGCTCTGATTGATAACGACAAACAGCAATGGCGGACATCAACAACGAACATGTGGATTCTAATCCGTTTGAATCTGCGACATATATATAATCTGAATCTCTGAAAGGCTCAAACGATTTTCATGAAATTTATAAATAAATCGATCTAGCTTGGTTTCATTTTTAGAAAACGTCGTTTTTTCCGCGTTTTCAGGCAGTGATAAACTAAAAACTATGACTCTTCCCGACATCTATTGGCGAGTAGTAATAAGCAACACTTAAGCTATTTGACAATAGGGCGTTATTAAGCAACGCTTAAGCTACTTGACAATAGATGGCGTTGTTTAAAAATAAACGAGCAAAGCTCGGTCCTCCGGCTACTATTCTTAAATTGAAAATTATTTTGGTATAAGGTTTGTATGAGAAATTCGTTCTTCACCTTCTTCTTAAAGGTCAATTTGTCCGTTTTTACTATAAAATCCAGGCAGAAGTATGTAAATTAAATTTAAGAAAGTTTAAAATTTGTGTTAAACAGAAATATGTCAAAAAACCTAATTAAACAATCAAAGACCATCTTTATGATAAAAATGCATGGGATTAAATAAATTGTTGTTAACATAATTTACTTGATAAATTGTAATGATTACTTAAATTTTAAAAGAGCGATTGCTGAGAGTCTAGACGACTGGCCCATGCTGAAAAAATTATGGGTCATTTGAACCACCAGGTGACCTATCTAGAACGATATAAGAGCATAAAATAATAAGATTCAGCACTATGCCGTCACTTGTAAGCTGTCCAACTGAGTGCAGGTGAGAATTCGAAAGTACAGGTAGAGTGAGTACATTTTGGTCACATATTTTTGTACGGCATTCTTAACACCGATAGATCCATGAAAAATAAAAAGAAAACGCACAGTGCTGTAAAAAAATGGTGCGCCACAAAGTCGGATTTCTTTTTTATTTTCCGACAATCACCAGGGTAAATTTGGTCATTTGATTTTGTACGGCATCTGTGTCATACTATTTCAATACTGCTTCTAATCTATTATTCCGCAACGCCGTACAAAAATCATGCGACAAGGGGAAAAAATCGAGGGTTGCAATCCCCTCTCTTTCCGTGGTCCAAGGGGTAATTTGAAACAACATGAAATAAATTTATTTTGAAAGGATTTTATGCATAGATAATATTTTTTCATATGCCGTACATTTTCGTAGGTCCAAAGGGGAAAAAAAACTGAAAAAGAAAAAATCAAAAGGAAAAAATCCATATAACGAAATTTAAGGTGAAATTTTTTTTATACGGCATTTAGATAGTTTATTTGTACTAATTTTCATAGTCTTTTCGTGATTCTAGGTTCCTAGTTAGAAACTATGTTAAATATGGGTTTGTATACTATCGATTTATACCAAAATAAAGACATGTTGTTACTGATAATTCCAAAATACAACATATTTTTGAGAAGTACTCATGACACTGAAGTTAGCAGACACCTGTAAAATTTAAGCTTTTATTTCAGAAATGAATAAGTGGAAAAAATATATTTAAAAAATAGTTTTCTTGTTTCCAATAAACTATGGATGGGTTGTTTATGACGGTCGGTACGATTTCGATTGGTTTCACGGCGAGGAATGCCCCCAAAAAGTCTGTTGCATAACGGAACCGGATGAGGAATCAGGCGAAGAAGATGATGACGTCATAGGTAAATAAATAAATTTTATCATTATTATTATTAATTAATTATTATACATTAATTCAAGTTAACTTATGGAGTACTAAGTTAGCCAAAACTTAATGTTAGAATATGATATAAGACTTTACATAAACGTTTAAGTAAATAAGTTATTTACATTGTTACATAAAGGTTAGGTAGCTAATAAGTTTTAGGGTTTACAAAATAAGTAAATGACCACTAGCATCCAAACTAGGCGAAGCCTGTGTTTTGGACACCAGTATCTTCCAGAGACATTAGGTATGTAGTCTTTGGTTAGTAGGTAACAACAAGAATGCAATATACAGTTTTCTTACATTACTGTGCATAACATGAGGGTAGGATTATAGAACCAATGTGAATGTACACTTTGTGTTAATGTGTAATATGACTCATGCCCACCATAGTACTGTGCCACTACACAATACGCGAGCACCTTATCGTATGTAAACTAGTTATTAGATGTATTGTGGCTACTAAAACTATGGACTTAAGGAGGTGTTATGATTTTTAATTACTTTAATAATATTTTATACGATTTTTTAAGAGATTTTGTTGCAGTATATTATTATATTCTTAAATAAATTTTCTATTTATACAAAATGGATATTATTATTATGTATGTGCCTACTTGTGTTTTTTCCTTATGTTTATTGAGGTGTTAATACAATATGTCCAAGTTATAGTGCTTACGTGTATATATATGTTTGTGTGTGTGTGTGTGTGTGTGTGTGTGTGTGTGTGTGTGTGTGTGTGTGTGTGTGTGTGTGTGTGTGTGTGTGTGTGTGTGTGTGTGTGTGTGTGAGTGAGTGTCTGTGTCAGTGTGTGTGTATTAATGGTGTATGGCGGGTATCATGATTGAGCTGATAGGAGATTTTCAGTTTCATCGTAGTTTTTCGTTTTGAGCCATACTGTCAGGATCTTTTTGCATTTTAAGTAGGTAAGGGGATAAATGTTAATAATTTTGTTTAGTTTGTTGTAAAGTACAGGACCTAGGTAGATTTGAAATTTGCGAATGAAATTCGTCTTAAAATATATTGTTGGACAGACTTTATCTTTTCGACGAGAAGTGGTTAGATTATGAGAGAAGGAAAGTTTAGAATGTTGAGTGGTGACCGTGTTTCTGATAAAAAGTTGCCTTATTGTTAAAACATCACAGTTTTTGTATAGTTCAGCGGTGGAATAGCGAAATGGCTTAAATGTCATAACTTTGAGTAAGGCTCTTTGCGCTCGCTCCAACTTTATTAAATGCGACTTCCGTGCTCCACCCCATGAGGTGATACAATATGTGAATACAGATTGCGCTAGTGCATAATAAATGCTTTTCAGTAGTTTATAGTTTGCAATATGGCGTAGTGTCTTAAAAACATATATGAGTCTTCTTGTTCTCTGTGATAGTAAATCTATTTGAGGTATCCACGACAACGTTTCATCCAGTAAAACTCCAAGATATTTAATTATTGTGGATTTATTTAGGGTACTGCAATTACAATTATGATTATGCATATCGTAGTTTTGACATGTATGGACCTGTATTTTTAAGTTTTGTTCGTCAAGACTTATCCGTTTAGAAGTTTTGAAAGTTATATATTGCGTTTTAGGCAAGTTTAGAGTCAGGAAGTTCAGATGAAGCCAATAAACTACTTTTCTCAGACCCTGTTCAGCTAGATTTCTGGCTTCTTGCCACGTGGAGCCATGAAAAATGAGAGCAGTGTCGTCAGCAAACGAGATTATTTTGCAGTTAGTCAAACTAAAGTTACACAATTCATTAATATATAGCAAGAACAGACTTGGACCAAGAACACTACCTTGAGGTACCCCATAAGAGACTGTAGCATCTGCACTGTAGTATTCGCCTATCTTCACTCTTTGTGCGCGATTACTGAGATAGTCTTTAAATAGTGCATGTGCATTCCCCCTAATGCCAACTTTTTCCAACTTATCAAGAAGAAGGTGGACAGGGACCGTGTCAAATGCCTTAGCTAGGTCGAGAAATACTCCCACACATTTTTCTTTTGCGTCTAGTCGCGTAGCAACGTATTCAGTTAGAGTTGAGACTGCTTCGCTGGTCGATCTTTTAGCTCTAAAACCAAACTGGTTTGGTGATAGAATGTTTTCTTTTTCTAGATAATTCACAAGCCTTCTATTAATAATCTTTTCTAGAATTTTGGAGAGAGCTGTTAAAATGGAAATAGGACGATAGTTGTTGACACAATCCCTGTCCCCAGCCTTGTGAATGGGATAGATAATTGCTATTTTAAACACTTGGGGAAAAACACCAGCATTTATACACAAGTTAGTGATATGTGTTAGTTTGGGTACTATAACGTGTTTGGCCATTTTCAAAACCTTAGTGGAAATATTGTCCCACCCCGTTGCACAGTCATTTTTGAGGTTGATGATTAGACTTTCAACTTCCTGCTCCGTTGTTCCAAACATAGCCATAGAATTTGGAGGACACTGCGGTTGTGAAGTAAAGTCACTGTCATGGACGCTTGGATATTCTGAGGAGTTTATCTTGTCTGCTAGGTCTTTACCCACATTTGCGAAGAAGTTGTTAACGTGTTCAACAGCAATTTCAGGGGTATCTCTAACTTTTAGTAGATCTGTTTGTAAGTTTTTCTTTGTGTTCATGTTAGTTACGTTTTTTATTATCTTCCAGGTGTTTCTCGGATTGTTAGAGTTTTTTGCAAGTTCTTCTTGTTGATATTCTCTTTTGAGTTTTCTTAACAAGTTATTACAATAGTTTTTGTAACGGTTGTATGTGGTATTAAGTATAATATTATACGGTTCTTTTTTACATTTTAGGTGCATTCGGTCTCGGTTTTTTATGCATCGTACTAAGCCAGGTGTTATCCAAGGCTTTATACATCGAAACTTTTTAGGTATTGAGACATCAAGAGTGTGTTTCTGTATTATACTTGACAGGGAATTAACAAGTTTGTGAGCCGTCCAATTTGGATCATCTGAAGTGGTAATACAATCAAGATCACTATTTTCAATGTCATTAACGATCGCATCGTAGTTAACTTTCCTAAATGTTAATGTTTGATTATGATTGATTTTATAATGCATGTGGATACTAGTAAGAACAGCTGAGTGATCTGTTAGAGGTGATTGTAGTACCATGGTTGTTGCGGGGAGTTTTGCTTTAATCATTGCATGGTCGAGACAATTATTACCTCTGGTGGGAATGTCATGACCAGGTAAAATACCATGGCTAGCCAACATATTTAGATAATCTGTAGACTTACCATCGTCAGTTCCCTGTTTTACATCAATATTAATGTCACCCATTATCACTATGTTATTGTTTTTTTTTAGATGTTTAAGGTTTTATTTAATGAATTAATGAAATTGTCTATATTCTTATATGAAGGTGATCTGTATATACCTAGTATGACCATGTCAGTATTTATTTCAATAACAAGGCAAGTAGCCTCATCTATTGGTTGTTCTTTTATCTTATAATTTAGGCCTTGTTTAGTATATACTACAACACCATCATTTTGGTTATAGTCATTTTGTGAGTACTTTATGTTGTAGCCAGATATTGAAGGAAAGTTAGTCGTTTTCTGGTTCCACGTCTCTGTTAGTATATAGATTTCACAGTCGAATCCTATTCTTGTTAAGAGGACCTCAAAATCTGAGATATTTTTAGAGATACTTCTTATATTTTGAGTCATAATTTTGAGGTGTTGATTTTGCATATTATGTTTTGATAGAATTTTTTTACATGATTCGGGCTCACAAGAATATGATTCCCCTGCAGTTATTTTATCTATGTTGTCAGTTAAGGTTTTATTATTTAGATAATCGAATTTTATAGTTTATGACATGACATATATCAGATTGACAGTATGTATATATTATTTGTATGTTTGTGAATTGAATTTGTACATGTATGTATGTGTGTAAGTGTGGTTTGTAAGTGTAGGTAGAATGTTTGATAAAAATGGGTACCATTTTTGTGTCTATGTTTGATTTTTTATAGTTGTAAGCTGTTGTGTTGTAATTTATGTGACCTGATTTATAGTAGGTTTGTAAAATATTCTTTAAACTCACTTTAGATAAAAATAGTCATATCTTACTTCTAAGGGTAGCTATTTGTTGCTCATTCTTAACTTCAATATATTCTGATTTCTCCGTTTTCCTGAGATAAACTTTTCCATTGTTAGTCTTACTTAGCAGCAGCACTTACTTGTACTCTTTGGTTTTTGCTAAGTCTCGTGCCAAAAAGAACAGTCTTCGTCCTTTATTGGTGAGAGCCTCCGATATGTAAATAGGTTTCTCTTGTCCTGCTAGTCCGATGGTAGTGGAGTTTAGCCGGTTGGTGGGATTCTCTTTATTATATACTTTCGCACTTTTAATTACACTATTTTTTATAAAATTTCTAGTAAACTCTGCAACAATAGTCTTGGTTCCTTTAACATTAATTGCAAATACTTCTTTAATGTCATTTCTATCAATATTAACTTTGACAGCTGCACAGGTTTTTTTCACAAGGTTGGAAAGTTCTTCTTGGTTTTCGGTTACTGTTGCAATTGGCAAATTTCTTATTTCTATTGTAGAGGATTTTAGAGTTCGTTCCATCTCCTCTACTTTCATTGATAGGGTGGTTATTTGAGATAGTTGCTCTTTGCGTTCTGTTTCTAGTATGTCTACTTTTTTTTGAATAGCTTCATATTGGCTATTTAGGAATTCAAGGGATTTTTCAATTTCTTTATTAGAGTCTTTTATTTGCGAGTTTTGTTTCTTTATAATGGCGACGTCAGACGCTAGCTTATTAAGAATAGCGTTTTGTTTTTCCTTCCATTCATTCAGTAGGGATTTTATGTCTTCCGAAGAGTCATCACAATCATTAGAATCTCTGCGTCGCTTGCTGCGCTGGGCAACCATCAGAAGTGCCGAGTCATCAAACTCAACATTAGTAATTTCCGTTTCTGACATAGTTTGTGGTAAGGTGCTGTTAGGTGGAGATCTTGTTACTTTTGGCATTTTTCAAGTTCGCAGTTTAAGTGGTTATCAGGACTATAGTGCCAGAACGGCTTGGTCTCTTTGCATGAGTTGCTAGGAGTGGTACGGGGGTCTTATTAAACTGGTGGTTCTGGGTAATGGAGGTACAGTGGAGACGTCTTATCGCTACCGCGGTCCGAGTGACATTAATGAATCTTTACATCTTTAATTTGTACGTAAGACTTTGATTTTGACAAATACATATTTATGTTTCAGAAGATAATTCGGACGTCGATGAAGACGTTGATTCCGATAACAACTTAGCAGCTGATTCCGATACTGAATAAATTTATCGAATGTTTCTAAAAAATGACATTTTTTTTTATTATTATCATAAAATATATAGAATTTTTCTAAAAACTGATTGTTTTATTTATTCACATCATTACAATGAAACAAATCAATTATATGTATGTATCAATAATTTGAAGTATATATTAAACCAAAAAGTATATAAAACTGTTGATACTGGGATTGACAGTTTCAATTCTTGGACATAATATACACACCGTTTCAGTTCAGTTACACGTCATAGTAATTTTATCATATTATCAATTGTTCTCTTCAAAAATATGTTAAAACCGTACTGTATCAGATGGCCATAAAGTACCCTTAAAATTGTAGCGTCACTTTCATCAGCCTAAAAGATAGTCTGCATAAAAATGTACGGAATCATTTTTTCCTAATTTATCTAATTACTAATTAAAACAATATACCAATTTATCTAATACTATTTAAAACAAATAATTCTTTTAAGAACGGTTTCTTTTGAACAGCAATACTATGTAACAATTGTATTTTACAATATCATGTTAAAAAAAGTTCCCGTACAGGATCAAATGATTTTACAGCTCTAAAAATCAAGGATACGATGAAATGAAGATAATTATTGATATACATTCAAATGAACAATCATTTTTTGAAGGCATTATTTTTAATAGTACTTTTGAGTGCTAGATAATGTTTTGGAACCGAAGCCGTACTTTTTAAAATCACCCCCTAGACCACGGAAAGAGAGGGGATTGCACCCCTCGATTTTTTCCCCTTGTCGCATGATTTTTGTACGGCGTTGCGGAATAATGGATTAGAAGCAGTATTGAAATAGTATGACACAGATGCCGTACAAAATCAAATGACCAAATTTACCCTGGTGATTGTCGGAAAATAAAAAAAAAATCCGACTTTGTGGTGCACCATTTTTTTACGGCACTGTGCGTTTTCTTATTATTTTTCATGGATTTATCGGTGGTAAGAATGCCGTACAAAAATATGTGACCAAAATGTACTCACTCTACCTGTACTTTCGAATTCTCACCTGCACTTAGTTGGACAGCTTACAAGTGACGGCATAGTGCTGAATCTTATTATTTTATGCTCTTATATCGTTCTAGATAGGTCACCTGGTGGTTCAAATGACCCAAATTTTTTTCAGCTTGGGCCAGTAGTCTAGTCGTGTAAGTTTAACGACGATGTGGGGACTGTAGATTTGACGTTTCGTACATAACTTGTTTATTTAACTTTTAAAAAAGGATATCCTACATCATATTTTTTTTTTCGATTTTTATCAAAAATAATCGATTAATTTTTTTTTTCTTATAATCGATTATTTTTGACATCCCTACGATTTCTGATTTATCCAGAATTTTATTAATCAACAAATTAAGATCAAGACATTCCGCGGAGCCAATTATTTGTATTAAAATGTCTGTTTTACGCCCTGCCCTTTCTAGACTAGTGCAACAAACAGGTATGTAGTTTATTGCTATTCATGTCGCTAATTTTTTAGAATAAGTGTTCCCATACTTTTTCATGTAAGTGATAAGGTATATCTCGTTAAAGTTATACATACTTACATAAGTAAAACAAGGTATTGCATTATGTACTGTTTAGGATAATATTCGATATGTAAAATATTGTTTTGTTGGGTGGGACACAATGTTACGTAACAAGAGTTAACCTAAATTGTTACAGATACCTACTTATTAAAATCTTACCATTAGGTTTAGGTTAAGGCGCACCTTAAAAAGTAAGTAGGTAAAGACAAGCGGGGCGGGTGCTGGGGAATACCCTTGTAAAATTCTGAGTAATACATACTACGTTGTCAGTTACCCGTCTGGAAAGTTGAAAAAGTGGTTTTTAACGCCAGGCTCTGGGTAATTTTCAAACTGTCAACTTGAATTAGTTACACTCCCCTAAATATGGTTGGAAATAACTTGTGTCAGTGTGAAAATTAACTGTCAATCTCTTGTTCTGAAATGGGTGGAAATTCAACTTTACCAGGCAATAATTACTCAGCAGTGAATTGAAACAAAGCCTAGAAGGAAGTGCAAGGGGAATTAAAAATCGCTTAATTTAAAAATTGTTAAATTTTAAATTCATTTATAAATTACATTTAACCCGTGACGCATCCTAGGTCCCACTGTGGGCTCTAAGCAACTCTTGTCGCGGAGGGATTTTTTTCAGGACAACTTTTATCAGACAGGCTTATTGTAAGTATTCAGAAGTGAAGCCAATGGCCTGTCCTACATTCTAGTATTTTTGGGTGGACAATATTTTGTTTTTGTTTTGTTTATCGGAAATTGTTTGATAATTTGATTCGGCCGCCATTTTGTTTTGAGCCGTTTTGTGTTGGATTTTATTAACATTAGCAGTGTTTATTTTGACCCCGGGTAATGTGCTATTCGACAAAAACTATGCCTTTTTTAGTAAATAAATTTACTATGGCTAAAGTAATAAGGTGAGCTTATTCTTATTACGTTTGTTTTATACTGTATATATTAGGGAACATACCTAAAAATAAATAAAGAGGAATAAACATAATATAGTTAGGTGTATATCACTTTGTACGCGGCAAGGGCGGATAATTTCCTTAGTACGGGTGACGCTTGACGGGTTAATAATGTATAGAGAAAAAATGTAAAATTTGTTATACTTGTTTAATTATATTGACTTAACTGTGTGTTTGACTTGTTTGATTGTTCTGGTATTGATAATACACATAACAAATATGCTTAGAAGATTTTCATGTTTTTAGTTACTGGTGTGAAGCTTGTAGCATGTAAATCATGCTACATCCTACCCTTTATGTAATAAAGTCACATTGTCCATTTTAATAATAACTTCGCATTTTTATGCAACCCTCTCATCTTACCTCTCTTTATTTCATTTGACAACACAAAGGTTGATTTCCTGTAATCCTATACCCCATCTCTATTTTTTTTATTTTTAGTAAAAATTTAAATTCTTGTTGCTGGCAACACCTTGCTTTCTCTTTTTTTTTCTTGTCCCGGTCTTCTAGCCGTGAACATGGCTTCCGACATAGAGTAAATAATCACTATGTTAAGAAGAGACGGAACTCCACATAATGTTTTTTTCTTACTTTGTTACGTTCTCCCTTCAACTCTATAAATAAAAAAAATATTTACCATCATAACAAAAAAAACTCAGTAATGCCAACTTACACGCCAAGCTGTCATAAATAGTGATGTGCCAAACAATACAGTTGTCGATATTGATTTTTTTTTATTTTATCGATAAAAAGAATTAATGGTTTAGTATATAATGACATATTAGCTTTTAGCTCCATAAAAATAACAACTTTAATGGCAAAATTATTTTGTTCAGGAAATATAGTAATAGGTATATTAAAACAAGCTGAACTAATTTCAACAGAAACTATGTCACAAGATTTAAGGCTGCCCAGACGCCGTTGTGGCTAACCTAAATTTCTATGTCTTAAAATTTGTCAAACTCAATTTATTTTCATACCCATAAGGTGGCAAACAAGTTAACGTTCGCCTGCTGGAAGGTGGTCACCGAAGCGTATGGACGTTTGTAACATTCGCGCGTTGGCGAATCTTTAAAATTCAATCACTTTTTTTTGAAAATCCCATACTGTGAATGTTTTTGCAGGAGTTCCTCTGAAACTGTACTGTAGGTGACCATTTAGGTTCTAAGGTGTGAATATGAATTCCCTGCAGAGGCCGAGCAGTGCGATAATAGAAAGTAGTGCAAACAATGCCTCAAAACACGTCCCGTAATACAAGCGGTAGAACACACAAAGACAAACTCTTTCTTCATACTTAGGGTTTTGATTAGGCTTGAGAGAATTATTCTCTCTGCGGGTGAGTGAACGCTATTTTACGGCTTATAATACTTTAACTATGGGTACCGTGGTACTTAAAAAGTTGTTTTTTTTTACCAAATCATACAACCATTTCAACAAAATTTGCATAGACAGGTGGTTAAATTGTTGCAAATATCGAGAATAGTGTTTTAGAAGCTTTTAGTTTTAGGTAGGCAGCCTAAATCTGTATATTCAATAAGTGGTAACCAGCATAAATGAAATAGTCTGTTAATCTGTTTTTAATCTTGTTTTTGAATGAATGAAGTTTCTTTACCGCACATTATACAAATGAAATAAAATAAAAAGCTTAATTAAGAAAGGTACAAAAAAAAAAGCTAAAAAGCAATCTCTACCAGGTAAAACTTCATACCAAAAACTGTATATTAAATTGTGTACTGCTTAAAGGATACCTAGAGCTTTATGAAGTTTTAAGCTGCACAAACTATAGGTTGCTGATATACAGATTTGGTCATTACGATCCCTTTACATCTTCTAAGGTTAGAACGGCAGTAGAAGTACTAGATCAATGACGGATACTTTTATTCTTATGCAGCTTGTGCTATTTGGTATGTATAATATTCACAATAGGAGCTAAGTATCGTTTTTTTTTTAAAATTCTTCTAATGTCATAATAAAAGAACAACTAATGGTAGAATAACAAATAAAGATAATTAACATGGATAATATTTTTCTATTTCCTCAGTTGCCAGTGTGGTAAAGTGTTTGACTTTATAAAACCAATTATAAAGGTAAATTTCAAAATACATAAATGTATACTACTCAGAAGAAAATAAGGGCCCGTAAATTTGAAACATAAACATTATTTTTTTATTTCAGGTTTACAACATTTTGTAAATTCATGTTTCTTAAAAGTATGCGCAATGTGTATGATAACAGTGTTATTTAAACAAACATCATTAAAAATACTTGGCGGATTTTGCAAAAAAAAATTGCGAGTCTTTATTTATTTTAGTCGATTTCGTAAGCAACTTATATTCTTCACAAGTTCATAATTTTTATTGAAACTGGAGGGACTTATATTTAGAATACTAATAATATGTTATATATATATATAGGTTAAAACTAAAAAACTATTTGGCTCTTTCCTGTTTGCTGGGCTTTTTTAGTCGCATCAGCTAAGGTGTCTTCCAGTATAGATAGAGTCTGATTTGTTGTCTGGCACTGTCTTCTAATTAATAGGAATGCCAAACGAACATATATGGCATGCAAAACATCATTATCATTACATCATTTACATTTAAAAAACAGTGTATTACATTGGGTCATAAATAATGTAACAGTTAATTTGCTGATATTCAAATTATGGAGCGATGGCACGCATTGTACCTCAAAGGTTTTTTTTGCAGTTTCTATTAATCTAAAAAGCCCAATTGTAGGATAGGTTAGGGATTTTTTATTTCTCCACCATTCCCTAAGTGTAATATAGCTAAACACTACGTCATCTGCAGGGTCGTCAACACTTAAGCATTTGCGGCAGCAGGAACAACTATTGTTCTTTAATATTGTTGATGCTATGTAGCCACTAACATACACCAATGGCTGGTTTTTTAACTCATTTAAATCAGATTCAATTTCAAAAAATTCTAATTCTTTTGGAATACTTAGCACAGGCAGATCTAAATGAACTGTAGATTCGGAAGACATGTCATGTTCTGCCTTGTTAATATTTTCTTTATTTGGTTTATTTTGGGGGTTTGGATTATCGAATATAAGATCATGAAAATCCGTCAATAATTGTTTGGAGTCTTTTTCACAGTTAGACAGACCCCTTGTTATGTGGAGCTGACATGCCTGATACAACTGTAGTTTTTAAAGCAGCAGTAAAGGCAGAACAGGTGGGGTTTCTATTAGTAGGACTATGCTGTCTTATTATTCCAAATAAATTTTCAAGCGGATCCTGATTTAACTGCCTTAAATTTAGGTATTTAAACCCAAGAGAGCTGAGTTTATTCCAAATGTCTCTTAGAGTACATAGTGTAACTATGTACCCTTCAATACATCTTACATTTTTAGCTGTGGTTCCATCAGGTTTCGCAAATTTCTCAGTTTGCAATTTTTTCCTATATTCAGACCAAACATCCAAATGACTAGTATTTCGAGACACATTTTCTCTAATACCCTTTTTTATGTCATCTGGGCACGATGGCCCATTAGTAAAATCGAAAAGCCGGTCGAGGTCATGGACGATCATGCCAGTCTGCATTATTTCTTCAGACACTACTAGTCTGGTCAACATGTACCTTTTTGGGTGAAATTTTTGTATAGTCTCCGAAAATTACGATCAAGGTGTCATTCGATTCGGAAAATTATGTAGAAAGTTTAAGAAAAAGTTCCAAAAGGGGCCGATGAAAATTGCAAAAGTTATAAACAATTAAAAAAAAAAAAAAGTAGGGGTTTGGTTTTTTTTGAATATCTCGAAAACTATCAAAGATATTCGAAATTTGAAAAAAGATCTGAAAAGAGGAGGAAATATCCTAAAAAAAGTCCTGCCTCCCGGAACTGTATCTTTAATATTTATAATTTTTACGGAGCCCTGAAAATAGCGCTAAAAGCGGGTAGTCTGGCTTCCGCTCGCGATTTGTCATTCGGACACGGTAACAATAAAAATCATTTTAACATATTAAATATGAATATTAAGGAATAAAAAAAATTTAATACTATTGGGATATATAAATGAACAATATCCGTAGGCGAAAAATTTTTATCCTCATTTTCCATTAGTTATGCATTAGTTAATTAACTACTTTTTCTGAATAGAATGTTAACAGAAAAAACCTGATTATTATTAAACTACAACCCAAGAATTTTTTTCACTTCGTGGAGTTATTCTTAAAAGGCATTAAAATAGATCCCCGTTGGAAAAATTTAAAAATGTTAATTTTCCAATTTTTTATTAACAATCGAAAACATTAAAAAATTAAAAACTGCATAAAAGTTATTAAAAAAATGTTGTTTTTCAAATATTTCAAATTTTATGATTTCTAACGGTTAAAAGTTACATGAAAATATTTTTTTTAATTTTTTACCGCGATTGTTTAAATAATTGTTATAAACAAATGCATTGTTTATAAGATAATCAACAATTCTTTTTTTCCTTATCTACTTGTCGATATAAATTATGATTTTTAAGAAAAAAAATATTCCTTAAAAAAATTATTTATTGCTATAAAATGCATTTCTTAATTAACAATCGTTTTTTACCACTAAATATAAATATTAAGGAACCATTTTTTCTCTAAAAATCTTAAATTCTATTGTTCTTAAATATTCTGGAATAAATTTTTTTTTTTTTATTTGTTTATTTAATAAACAATTTGTTATAAACAAATGGATTTTCTTACTTTTTTTTTTTTTAATTCGTAATTTAATTATAAAAACAGCTATGTATTATTTTTTATGAAAAATTTTTTTTATCTATTTTTTATATAACTTTTAATAACGATCCAAAAGGTTACAAAGGAGAAGTAAATAACTGAAGAAAAAATTTTGTCAAAAAGGAACTATAAAAATACTGTAATAATTATATTGAATAAATTTTGAAATAATATAAACTATGTTTTTCATTCCTGCCATATGATAAGACCAAATTGATTTAATTTCTAACAAAAAGTTTATTTTAATTGCCAAAAAAGAAAATAATAAAAAGATCTTACAAAATTTTAGGATATTTATGAACATTTAACCACGTTTTGGAATAGAAAAACATGAAAAAAAAAAATTTCGGTTTATTTTTTATAAACAATTGTCAATAATTAACATAAATAATAGAGCTAGAGCTGAAGTTAAAAGCTTAAATTGTTCATTAATTTATAGTGAATAAAAACGACTTGAAGTATAATTGTCGTATATATAATAGTTTAAAAGTTATACCAATTATAAAAGAAAAAGAGCGAGATAAAAAGGCAAATTTTAGGACATAAAAATATTAAAAGTTATATAAAAAATAGATAAAAAAAATTTTTCATAAAAAATAATACATAGCTGCTTTTATGATTAAATTACGAATTAAAAACAAAATAAAGTAAGAAAATCCATTTGTTTATAACAAATTGTTTATTAAATAAACAAATAAAAAATGAAAAAAAAAATTATTTTTCCAGAATATTGAAGAACAATAGAATTTATGATTTTTAGAGAAAAAATAGTTCCTTAATATTTATATTTAGTGGTAAAAAACGATTGTTAATTAAGAAATGCATTTTATAGCAATAAATAATTTTTTTTAAGGAATAATTTTTTTCTTAAAAATCATAATTTATATCGTCAAGTAGATAAGGAAAAAAAAAATGTTGATTATCTTATAAACAATGCATTCGTTTATAACAATTATTTAAACAATCGCGGTAAAAAATTAAAAAAAAATATTTTCATGTAACTTTTAACCGTTAGAAATCATAAAATTTGAAATATTTGAAAAACAAAATTTTTTTAATAACTTTTATGCAGTTTTTAATTTTTTAATGTTTTCGATTGTTAATAAAAAATTGGAAAATTAACATTTTTAAATTTTTCCAACGGGGATCTATTTTAATGCCTTTTAAGAATAACTCCACGAAGTGAAAAAAATCCTAGGGTTGTAGTTTAATAATAATCAGGTTTTTTCTGTTAACATTCTATTCAGAAAAAGTAGTTAATTAACTAATGCATAACTAATGGAAAAATGAGGATAAAAATATTTCGCCTACGGATTATTGTTCAATTATATATCCCAATAGTATTAAAATTTTTTTAATCCTTAATATTCAAATTTAATATGTTAAAATGATTTTTATTGTTACCGTGTCCGAATGACAAATCGCGAGCGGAAGCCAGACTACCCGCTTTTAGCGCTATTTTCAGGGCTCCGTAAAAATTATAAATATTAAAGATACAGTTCCGGGAGGCAGGACTTTTTTTAGGATATTTCCTCCTCTTTTCAGATCTTTTTTCAAATTTCGAATATCTTTGATAGTTTTCGAGATATTCAAAAAAAACCAAACCCCTACTTTTTTTTTTTTTTAATTGTTTATAACTTTTGCAATTTTCATCGGCCCCTTTTGGAACTTTTTCTTAAACTTTCTACATAATATTCCGAATCGAATGACACCTTGATCGTAATTTTCGGAGACTATACAAAAATTTCACCCAAAAAGGTACATGTTGACCAGACTATACAGGGTCTCTTTCTGCCTGCGCTATTAATTTTAACACTGCCGACACAGTACTACTTAAAACTTTACCGCAATCTTTACTTTCATTTTAGCCCTAAATTTGGGTTGCACGTGGATAGATGGGTGTTATTTTTGAGAGGTAAAGGAATTGTCTGTTTTTTTCTTCCACTTTTATTAAATCTTGCCATTTAGCTTTTTTTCTATTGATACTTAACTAACCATATCGAATAAAATGTAAGTAAAAGTATTTGTCTACTTTAAAATATTTTTTTTCATACTCTGGGCATGATCCTTTTAGTAACTTCAGGGCCCCCATATTAGTAGGACCTTGATCACATATTGTGGTTAAAACATTAAATCCAGTTTCTTCTACTGCTAGAATTATTTGTTTGATAAGAAGTGACAATATTTGGGAAGAGATTGTGCCTTTCACAAAATAATAGGTCCAAGGCTGTTTAAATTTGGTCCGTAGTCCTTGTAACATGAACACCAATGCATGGTCTGCCAACTGAGAAGTGCGTGTATCACTCATATCACCAAAATCTTCGTATACTTCATCTTTATCTGTAGCCACGTTATAAAATAACCTTGGCTTTAATGCAATCTCATCAAAAAGTAGAGCACAAAATTTATCATTATTGTTTTTCTTTATAGCCAATACTTTTAAATGTTCCAATACTGATCGGTTGATTCCTGGCTCCATGACGTAAGTACTGGTACGTCTTTGAAGACCTCTTAAATATTGCCAAAGCTGAAATCTTGTTTTTATTTGTCCAACTTCGACCCTTTATTTTTTTTTTGATTTTTAAGAGCTGATGTTAGAATTTCTTTTAAAACTGGAGAATCAATATTTTCTATTATTTTAGCGTTTTTTTAATGACGCTAATGTAGCTTTTGTTTTCTTTAATTGCTTCATCAATTTGATTTTTCTTGGTGACAGCTCTGTAAATTAAAAAAAAAATCATTAAAAAATATGATAGAAATATCATAGAGAAATTTGAGCACCGAATAAATATCTAATAGTACTATAGGTAAACTACGTTTGTATGGAAATCCTTTAATGCGAAAGTTTGTGTCTGTTAGTATGTTAATAACTCTTTTTAACATTCTTTAGCATTGGCTGGACTTAAAATAAATATAGCTTATAGCTAGACTTAAAACACAGGGTATGCTATATTAAAAAAACAATGATCTGCGATACTTACTAAAACCGAATATCATGCGGACATACTACAGTTATAGCTTTTGAGTAGTGGAATTAACTCCTTTTCAAAAGGAAAGTAATTGAAGGGGTTGGCACCGTGCAAGCAATACCCCTGGTGTTGAAAGCGTCCATAAGATACGGTAGCCACTTAACACCAGGTGGGCCGTAAGGTTGTTAGCCACTCTAGTTATTTTAAAAAATAAAAACTGGCCAAGTGCGTTGCGCACTATTGACGTTATTTACAAACGGCAGTCATCCATCATAGTACTGACCAAGCCCGACGTTGCTTAACTTTGAATATCCTTTCTAATGTCTTACTGTTTCTCTTAATGATAATCTAGATGGCGCTGATTTGGTTACTTAACATGGTAGATGACTTGTCTCACACTTAGCCGGTTTTGATTATTTGTTGTTATACTGTAAGGTTCACACTTTTTTTTACTGCAAGTTTGAAGTTTGTATGTATTACTGCTTTTACGATAGGACAAAAATCCCCTGAATACGGAACCCTAAAACTTAAGGAAATCACGTTAAATGTTAGTAAATATTAAGAAACATAGAAGTATTTAAGAATTACCTAAACTGTCTTCTAATTTTATCTTTGTTTTGATATGTTCTTTGCATTTCTTGGCAGATTGTGTGTGTGATTTTTCTGAAAAAAAAAACAATGTTTTATAAAATGAATTTGGTGTATATCATAACAAGAATGGTTCAGAATGTCTGTGGGGCGGTGTGTAGGTAACCAGTCTAAAATATGTTTTTTAAAATTATGGTATGGTGACTATTTTCAGACATTAAAGGGAAGGCTGAAAAACACCATAAGTAAAAGTAACGAATAAATTATAAAATACGTTGTGGTATAACTGCCAAATTTTAAGATTATTATAGTGTAGTTTTTTAAAAATTAATAAAATACAAATAAATAACTATATTATATCCTATAACTGAGTCTACGCTGTCTGTTAGTCCAACCATTGAAACGAAATAGCCTGAATTTTTATAGAATATGTGTTATAATGGGGGATTAAATAACAAATAATAAAAAGTTAAAATTTGATGGGGCTCCCCATGCAAGAAACACATTTTCGTTGTTTTTGCTCTATCGTTAAAACAGTAATACATACAAGCTTCAAACTTGCAGAGAAAATAGTGTGAATTCTAAAGTATAACAACAAATAATAACGATAGAGCGCTATTTAGCTTATTATTAGGAGAAACAGTAACACATTTGTTGTTGGAACGATATTCAAAGTTAAGCAACGTCGGGCTTGGTCAGTACTTGGATGGGTGACCGCTTAGCGGCACATTTTTTTTTTATTGTGTTTGTAAATTATGAAAATGGTAGTGGGTACGGAATCCTTAGTGCGCGAGTCCAATTCGCACTTGTTCAGTTGCTTGAAAAGTGATTCTTTCTGGGGCAGTAAACATGAATTGAAGGTTGCTTAATGCGCACTAGTGTAAGAACAAAAATACTTTTAAATATTTGCAAAAAGGGACTTTAGTTTTTTTAATTTGTATAAGTCTAATAAAGTTTATCAACAAAGAATTCATATATTGAAAATCAGGTGACTTTCATCATAAAAAATAATAGAAACCAAAATTATTTAATGTAACACTTACCCTCTCCAATTAGTGATCCATCATTTATTTGCTGCCTATTTCGTTCTGGATGCTGATCTACTAGTTGAGTTACGGCAGGTATAGGAACTGAAAATTATAAACATATAATGTTAACTTTTCACTGTAAAGTAGTGTGTGTTAAGGGTTCCGTAGAATGAAAATTACTGCGTATATTTAAAAAAACTTATACACATTACTTAGGGTAAAAGCGCTATGAAATGAGTTTATTGTGCATACCATGAATTACAAAGCAGATTTTTGGTGACCTGGTGACCTGGTGACCTGGCACCTAAACTAGGAAAACCTGTATTTTAGGAACCAGGGCGGATGTCGTGATTATTTCAGATTTTTAGATCACGTGGTTTAAAAGTTAGAGGGTACAAATTTTTTTAACTGTGGATGCCAATAACTTTGAGATTTTAGAAAAAAAAATGTCTTAAGAACCTCAACTGCATTTTTAAAGTCATATCCAAAAATACCCTACATGATGGGGTATGCGAAAAAAAATAATTTCTCCCCCTATATAATGTATGAAGTACGAATCAGAGTAAATAGACCTTTAAGACTACTTTAATGATTATATTTATACATACCATTAACAGATAATTCACCAAGAACCCGATGCTGTGTGATCGTAGATGGATGGTAGGTGGCTGGTTGATGGTGTTTCGTCTGAAACTGATATTTTGGAAAATATCAATATATCATAATAAATAACTAATTATACACAATATATACACTACCAGCTGTCCTGGCAGACATTTTGTTCTTAACATTGCTGAAATTTTTCATCGCATCACATTTATTTGATTTTTGATCGGCTTCTAGGGGTCATAGTGTGATGATAAATATGCTATAGCCTTTCTCAAGAATTAGGCTATCAAATAAAAAAAGAATTTTGCAAATCCGACTAGTAGTTTCAGAGATATTTTTCACAAAAAAAAAAACCAAAAACCCAAAAAACAAACTTTTTAGCTTTACTATATTAGTATAAGTATGTAATTTATTCTTATTACACAAGATTTTCTGCATTTTATATAAAATGCTGTGTTGGTTTGCCCATGTGAATTCAAAATATCAGTTATGTAATTTTGGGACACATTGCCTAGAGTCAAAGGTATCACATTTCTTTCCATCAGCTACTCACATACCTTGCGAGATGATTAAAACCAAAGAAGGGATCATAGTGACTGCTGTGTTAAGATCTACTCTATTACTAGTATCAATCTTCAAGACCTATTGAAATGAATGGTATGCCAATATAAACACAAAATATTTTTGGAAATACATAAAAGACAAACGTAATTCACAGAACACTATTCCTTCAGTGATGTTTCTGAATAATTAAAGCGCTGATATGGCCAGAAGATATGCGATTTGTTTGCTGAGCAATTTCAAACAGTATTTAATTATAGCAGAGTACCGGACAAGGATCAATTATTCTATGATACGTCACCACAAATTTTGCCATTGCATTCGATTGCATTTACCGAATCGCAAGTTTATAAAAAAATAAGAAATATAGACGCTAATAAGGGTTCGGGCCCGGATGGTCTGCCGCCCCTTTTTCTCAAAAGATGTGCTAAATCTCTGAAAACCCCTTTTACATTAATATTTAATTATTCACTCAAAACGGGTACATTTCCAGACGAATGGAAGAAAGCAAGAATATTACCAGTATATAAAAAAGGCGCCACGGACGATGTTAAAAATTACAGACCTATTTCAATCCTATCCGCTTTTTCTAAATTATTTGAATCTCTAGTCTGTCCAGTTTTAACCTCGCATACCAAGAACCTACTCAGCGAAAAAAAGCACGGTTTTCGGGCTCGTTAATCAGTAGTAACAAATCTTCTCTGCTATGTTACAGAAGTGGCCAGTATCGTAGATAAAAGCAATCAAATAAGCGCAGTATACACTGACTATTCTAGTGCTTTTGACAAAGTAGATCATCACATTCTTCTCAGTAAGCTCCAAAGGTCATATGGCATTGTTGGATTACTTCATGAGTGGTTTGCTTCATACCTTAGCAACAGACCTCAATCTGTAGTAGTTGCAGGCTATCAATCAATGAATTATGTAATGACATCTGGAGTGCCTCAAGGATCGCACCTGGGGCCAATACTATTTACTCTATATATTAACGACATAGTTTTTTGTGTTAAGAATATTATATATTGAGTGTTCGCTTTTTGCAGACGACATGAAGTTATACAAGGAAATTAGGTGCTCTGATGACGCATCGCTATTACAGGAGGACTTTGATCGAGTTTACTCATAGTGTATCACAAATAGAATGTCCTTAAATGCAGCTAAATTTCATCACATAATTTTCACAAAAAAGAGAAATATCATAAATGTTTCTTTAAATGGAAAAATCATTCCAGAGGTATCGGAAGTAAAAGATTTAGAAATAATTATGGATAAAAAATTAAAATTTAACGCACACATAGATGCTATTGTTAATAGATCCGCAAGGGTGCTAAGCTTTCTTAAGCGAAATACCAAGGAATTAAAAAATCCCCAATATTAGAATACGGCTGTATCATTTGGAACCCTTGCTATACCATTCATATAGATCGCTTAGAAAGAATAAACAAATCTTTTACTCGTCATCTTGCTATTAAGACCCGTGGTGTCAATTGTCGTTGCAGCTATGAAGAAAGACTAAAACGTTTTAATTTAGTTAAGCTCAACGACCGCAGAATGATTCTCGAGATGACAGTCTTGTATAAAATCGTAAATATTACACTACACCGCCAAGATTTTCAAAATAAATTACGTTTTTGTGTTCCTAAAATCAATCCGCGTCTAAGATCAAAGAAACTGTTTCTGTTGCCTTCGGCAAAAACAAATCTCGGTCGACTTTCCCCTTTATACCGCACTTGTGATAATTACAACAGTTTATTAAACCACTTGGATTTAGATATTTTTGGTCAAAGTCTTCCGAAATTCAAAAAAAAACCCTTTTTTACTATTTTTTATAATAACTTTATTCATATAACTTAATAATATTATTAACAACAATATAACAAGTTCAAGATGCTGGAAATCCTAAGAATGGTGTATGTTTACGATTATGTTGTTAATGGTAAACCATCTATATATATATAACAAGTTCAAGATGCTGGAAATCCTAAGAATGGTGTATGTTTACGATTATGTTGTTAATGGTAAACCATCTATCTATATGTATACATATATATTACTTTTATGTCCAAAATGCAACATAATATCACAGTTTTAAACCCAAACCAAGTAACCTATATCATAATATTATCACTTCATGTTAACATTGGAATAGATTTATGTATTGCTATAATATGAAAATATAATTTTATTACAATAGTTCAATAATTTTCATAAGCCCAATATGTGTTATGCTTACCATTTGGATTATTCCACAGAGGTACAGGAAATTCAGCTTAAAGGATCTCAGATAATGGTTCCGCAGTCAGATTTAAACTTGGTACAGCATGTCTTTTAAGACGGTTTCCTTTCCGATTACAATCTGTTTTCGAGAAATAGTTTCCACACACATTTCGCACTTGATGTAGTTATTCTATAGGAATGTGTACAAGGTCTTCTTTACCAGTAACTCTAAGCCACTGTTACATCTGAAAGCATGAAATTGTAAATAAACAAACTACTATCATTTCAGTGCACAAAATAGCCAAATTTGAAGGATAAGAAAATCACACCGTAACACCACAACAAATTATGTACTTATTTGTAGCAAATCCAATAAAAGTTATAGTTATTTATAAACTGAGTGAATGTCTAGTACATACTTACAACTCCAATTTATTTCTTTATTTTGAACAAATGAAAACTATGAAAAATACATACCGGTTAGCATCCAGTGGAAATCTAGAAAAATAAAAGGTGTCCTTGCCACTATGCCTCTCTTTTATGCCACAAATTTTGCATGTCTGCTTTCTGTTTGCCCATTTTTACCAAAAGAAGTAACAAATAGTTTCAGTATTGGATGTAACTAAACTAACTTAAGGAACTAAACACGTAGACACTGATTATAAGAGTCTTATCTCAAAAAACATTAGAAGTCACTGTTGTAAATAAAGAGTCACTGTCTCAAAACTAAAGAGTCCTATCTCAAAACACATAGAACAGTCACTATTTTAAAAATAAAGAGTCACTTTCTCGAAAATAAGATTGTTTCATAGAAAATCACAAAAAGAAGAGACCCTGTCTCAAAAATTACTGAGTCAAAGAAATCACAAAACAGTCTTAACTACAATTAACACAAGATTTCCGTAATCCGTGATCACTTAAGTGATTTCAAAGCGAATAACAACAAATTTTTCAAAAAAAAACAGTTTAACAAAAGAGATAAACAGCCATGTTTGTTGTGAGTGATGTTGCCAGAATATAATTTGACTACATAATGACTACAAAATACTTCATTGTTTTTTTGTATCTGGCAATAATTACAAAACGTACAAAGAACGTTACCAAGTCCATACATTTAGCTTTTATTCGAAGTTACTAAAGACTGGCTTTCGACGTTACTTGACTGTAAAATCAAGGATCCCCACATTGGAGATGTAGAAATATTATAAATCTTCATTTAGGCTTAAAATTTGAAGCAATAAGTAATATTTATTATTGTCTGATGACCTCTGTATTTGCTCCGTGGATGACCCACATTTAAGAAGATTTTTTTGGAATTTTAAGATGGAGTAAACCACGCTAACATTTTGTGAAAAATATTTTCGTATAAAAATGTGAGTACAATTTTTATAAAGGAGAGTGAGAAAGAGCACCAATGAACAATGTCTTGATTTCTTGTGGAATAAATGCAACATTAGTAATTCATGATTTTTATTCATATTTCCGCATTTTAACCTCAAAATGCTACTAGAGTGTTATACATGAGGAAGGCCGAATTATAGTCGAATCAGGACTAGTTAGTCGTCGTGAGCATTAATTGTATCGTCATACATCTATGATGACGTCCCTGATTTTGAAACATTAGAAATTTATGAGATAACGCAAATCGCCGCCTTGGAATCAAGCTAGCTGCAGACTCCAATAGTGGCCTGCAATCGTCAATGTAGGGTTCCAGAGGGTGCGTCACCAAGGGTTTCAGTTCCTGCCATCGTCCATCTGTGAAAAGAAGTTAAGTGAAATGTGAGTTTACTTTGAGTGATTTCAGTGCTTTTCAATTTCAACGATTTTATACTGTGTACTTTGACAACTCCTTGATGCGCTGTCCTCCAAAGCTCTTCGACTGTGCATCCGGGCAGGATGTTTGCCTTATCAAGACTAGTTGTAGCGTAGGGTGTACGTTGGTACAATTACAGGCTTACCATCAGGCCAGGCGCCCGTAATGCCTGATGTTCTGAGGCAATAATCAGTCCATCCGACTTAATCTTTTATTAGAGTTATCCCCACAGTCACTAGACCTATGGATCAGCCTACGCCCAACAGTGGAACAGCAGGCGACATCTCCAATTGCCCAATTTCAAATACTCCCCCCTCTCTTCAAACTCCAACACTACAAGTTAGCTGAAAAAGTTAGTGCAAATTATAACCCGACCAAATTACGAATACTCCGATGAATAAATTTTAAAATTATAACAGTATAGTGTTCTATGGTTTATCGTAATCAATAAATTAACGTTTAAATACGTATAAAAATCAAATCTGAAATCCTGTAGTTTTTTTTTATAAATAAAATAAATTCAAAAAATAATTTTGCCAAAATAGCAGTTTATATGAAGCTGGCACTAGTATGTCAGACCTAATCTGCCAAAATAAAACTATGTAAGATGTCGAGGTAGCTCAATAGTTTATTAAAGAAATTAGTTTTAATTTGGACGTACGGGATCCAGCTTTGGGGTATCGCCAGCAAAAGCAACATACTCTGCCTCCAACGAGTGCAGAATAGCATCCTGAGGGCAATAACCACTTGCCCCTTGGTTTACAAAAAATTGCGAGATACATAGTTACCTCGAAATGCCGACAGTTGCATCTGAAATACAGTGTTTCAAAAAACTGCACAAGGAGCGCTTAACTTTGCATCCAAACCCACTCGTTGCCGAGTTGTTAGACGTGTCAACTGAGGTCCGAAAGTTAAAAAGAGACCACATACTGTAATTGGGAGGTGCGGCGATGGCCGCTCCCCTATAATGCCTAACTATACTCACAAAGAACTTGCTTATGGTCTGACAACCGATCGCAGATGGATTAAGTTTAATACCAAAAAAAAAAATTAGAAATGGGGCCTTAAAAGGAGGATTAAATAATTAAAGTCTCATTACAACAGCACGTGGGGTGTCATATGAACGGGCTTTGTATGAACATTTCAAACAATTATTTTTAAACCTGATTTTTTTGATAAACTATTGAGTTGCCTTGACATCATACATGATTTTGTTTTGGCAGATTAGGTCTGACATACTAGCTGCCAGCTTCATATAAACAGCTTTTTTCGCAAAATTATTTTTTTAATTTATTTTATTTTTAAAAAATTACACGATTTCTCATCGATTTTTATTCGTATTTTAACGTTAGTTTATTAATTACGAATTAAATAAACCATTAAACGCTATATCGTTATAATTTTAAATCTTATTTATCGGAGTATTCGTAATTTGGTCGGGTTATAATTTGCAGCTAACTTTTGCAGCTAAATTCACACCGGTTTTTTGTTTAGGAACTTTTACCTGAGCTCCCCCTTTTGTACTTCCCAACCCAGTTACCTTTGAATAGGCTAGGGAATAAAGTTGAAATTGTGTAGCTTCTGGTTTTGGATGAATGAAATAAGGTTTATATTTTGAACTGATTTGTTAAATATTGATCAATACAATACAAATATCCTTTATTGCACAAAACAAAACACAAAATTATTGAATAAATAATATTAAAAAACATGTACAACAGACGATCTTATAGCCAGATGGCGATTTCTGCCAGATAACCTATGTTGGTATTGTCATACAAATTTAAAATAATTCAAATTCAATATAAATTTTTTCAGTTTAGGCTACAATAATTGAGCACTTATGAATGTCACTAAGCCATCGGCTCGTAAGTGACACATGAATCAGCCATCGCTTCGCTCAACCATGTTTTAGGGAACGTAACGACCCGACACACACGCCACCACCGCTAATAATAATAAAATAATAATGGAATGGTAGGATGTGCAAAAATTGATACAAAAACTGAAATAAAGTTCTATGTTATATAGAATACGAATAAAAGCTACATATAGTCATCAATTACCAAATAAATAAATAACTGCATAAAAAAACATAAACTACACATGAATAAAACAATCATAACATAAATATTTAAGTGTCTACATTAGAACAACAGTGGGACCAAAACAACTAGGTTATGCAAGATTTAGAAAATGCTTTTTCACTTGTGCTTTGAAGGTTGTAAGTGATTGTGCTTTTTTGATATCTACTGGGAGAGAGTTCGACAATCGCACTGCTTGTACGTTGAAGGAATCAAAAAATTTCCTACTGACTTCGGCTATCTGTGAAGTCCAAGACATACTACTATCTATAATAATACCTAGATTCTTAACCTGGTCATTATAAGGTATAAGTACATTGTCTACAGAAACTTTTGGGAGACTAAGACAGTTTAATTTAGACATAAACTTTGGACTGCCTAGTATTATGGCCTGGGTTTTTGCTGGGTTTATTTTTATGCCAAAGGCTGCTCCGTTCTGAAATTCTAAGGAGCTCAGAGTTTATCAACCTATCGTTTGAAATAAGTCATTAAAAGTTGTTTGATTGTAGACCTGGAGATCATTGCTTAAGATGGAGAGAGAAATATAAGAAACGGCTTGTAAATCATCCTAACGAACTGGCATGGTACCAGACCAACCGGCTCAAATGCTACAACATCCTAGATTTACAAAATCGACATTAGTGCCAGGCTACTAAATATGAGTTAGGTGCCCTTGTCCTTGTATGTCACTCAGCTATTAAAACACTGGTCTATTCAGAAATACTAGTGTAGGTTGTTAGCTTAGTTTTGTAAGACATTAAAAAGGGGAGAGCTGCCACTTCCCGCCTTTCTAATGATGTGTTCAGGGGCTTTCCCCTTAACCCTCCCCCCACTCACAACCCATGATTTGTTTGACCACGTTGACCCTTGGCTCAGCTTAACTTCAATACAAAAAAAATTATAAAAAAGGAGTCGGTCTGTCAGTTACACATCTACAGCTTGTAAAAATAGTTTATAATAATATGATCAGCCTACTTTTTGCCAATAATTGGGTATTAAACCATATTTATATAGCTGTAGTTCAAACAATGGAAGAAAGGTATCTAACCACAAACAAGAAGCGAACATCTGACAAATATATTTGACTCACAGCATGCAGCAGCAAAAAAAATGGTACTTAGTTATTCCAACAACAAGGACAGAGTCAAGGAATTCTGTGAATCAGGGAAATTTAATTAGGGTCGGGAACAGAATTGCATGACTAAACTAATGCCTAAAAATATTATATATAATAAGTAATGTACCTAATCATTAATTGTGTTAATAAGTTTATATACTAGACAATGACGTCCCCTAACATTATGGTAGTTTAAAACGAATTACCTGGGCAATCCGCACCACGACAATCCAATACTAGACACAGGGTTTAGTTGCAATGATGAATAGAGACTAAGTTACTAATATGGTGTTTACACAATGTCTCGGGTCACAGCTTTTAGAGAAGCGGAGGACAAACCGTGGATTTGTTTCCTCTAATGTTTACTGACTCCTTAATTGCTAAAAAATTGCGATCGCAAAGGACAAAATCCGCCGTGTGTAGTGAAGAGTAGAATAACACCACCCCAAATCCCCCCGTGGGTGTCGTATAAGGCGACAAAGGGACATACCAGATGGTGGACAGCAGCTCCATACTGAGGAAATATTTAACTTCAATCTGCGACCGCCAACTCGCATGCGATTATTGGCACAAATGATGATGATGATTGTACATTGCTATGATATGCCCAAAAATCCAAGGCCTCTAGTTCCCGGCAGCTCCGCTAGTCCTGATCATGGTAGCGGTGGGGCAGGGGATTCGGATAATCCCCGGCAGAGATCCGGCTACCACAAACAACGAAAGCTGGCCCTGGCAATGTACAATGCACGCACTTTGACGAAAAGATTGTTGAACTGGAATAAGTAGACAAGCTGCGCTGGGATATTATAGGGCTACCTGAAGTCCGAAGACAGGAGGTAGAGGGCTTGATATTGCTCAAAACCGGCAACTTGTTCTACTTCCGGGAGGGCTAACAACTGTCCCAAGGTGGTGTCGGGTTCGTCAATAACATTACGACCATCGAGAGTGTGTCGACAAGGGTAGCGTATCTTGTACTTAAAATCACGTTTACGCACCGACTTCGGCACACCCAGATGATGATGTTGAGGTTATATATGAGGATATTGATAAAGCCATACAAACCTCCCCACTCGCTTCAATGTCGTCATGTGGTACTATAACGCAAAACTGGGCACAGGAAATTGCGATGAGCTGAAAATGGGGAAATTTGGAGAAGGGCAACGGAACTGTAGAAGCCAACGATTGGTTGACTTTATGAAGAAAGATGGTCTCTTTATGATGAATTCTTTATTCAAAAAGCCACCCCACAGAAAATGGACCAGTACAAGCCCTGATGGTTTGACCGAAAACGAGATTGACTTTATCCTGACTTCGGACAGGCGAGTCTCTGTGATCAATAGAGTAAAAACTGGCAGCGATCACCGCATGGTTAGAGGCACGCTGAATGTTAATCTCGAATGTGAAAGAAGTCGTTTGTTAAGATCTACGTTCCGTCCGACAAATGCCTTCATATAGAATCCTGGCAAACCTGGACATAAATATAGTACCTCATATTACTAACAATGGTGTACCAATACCTTTTCTTGAAAATGTCGAAAACCTCGGGCTACTAATAGATAAGTTGTCATGGCGCCCACAAGTAAACGCACTAAGTAAAAAAATATTTACTTCGTTACACTCACTGAAACGTTTGCAAAACTTTCTACCATTCTAACTAAGGTTATGCTGGCGCAGTCACTACTGCTTCCTCTCATCGATTCCGCAGACGTAAGCTATCTTGACCTCAACGAGGAGCTACTCGACAAACTTGACCGTCTCCAAAATCTATGCATCCGATTTATTTTCGGATTGCGTAAATATGATCATATTTCTGAGTTTTGTACTCAACTTAAGTGGCTCCCAATTCGACTTCGCAGGAATACTCACATTTTTACCCCTCTGTATAACGTCCTTAACAATCTCTCTGCACCCCATTACTTACAAAAGTTCTTTAAGTACAAATATAATCCGTTGCAAAGTATGTCATTAAGATCAAAGTTGGAAAGAACTCTAACTATACCCTCTCATTCTACGGTAAATCATTTGCTGTGAAAGCAACTATACTGTGGAAAAACCTACCTTCTGATATTCGTCTGTCACCATCAATTACTTTTTTTTAAAACTAAACTGAAAGCCTTTTTTCTTCAATCGTTGCAAAACTGATGCTCATATGGTTATAACTGATGAAGTTGTTCTCATAAAGATATATATGTTAATTCTTATTCTGTTCATAACTGTGTATAAATATGCTAACGTATTTATTGTATTTATGTATATGTATGTATATGATGTCTATATTTATATATATTATTTGTATATGTGTATTTTTAAATTTTGTTTGTTCTCTACCTACATAAATGTGAAATTTATCAACTCTCAGAAACACCCTAAGGTTGGCTGGAAGAAATCGCATTATGCGATAAGTCCGCCTTAGTGCATAAAAAAAAAAAATATAAATTGTATTAAATAAATAAATAAATAGACCCCGAACATTTTCAGCTCGAACTCCAAAACAACTTTCAGTGCTTAGCAGATTGCAAAAATGTGGATGATTTAAATGACAGGCTGGTGGAAACTGTCCAAGCGGTTGGAGCTAAGTTCTTAAAAGCTCGCCGCAAAAACGAAACCTTTCTGATCAGACTCTCAATCTTATGAAGGTGCGGCGCGAAATAAAATTGCAGTTTTCATCTGATAGGTCCGGATACACGCGGCTCAATAGACAAATCTCGAAAGCCATACGACACGATATACTCCACTTTAACACATCACGTGTAGAAGAGGCTATAGGGCGAAATAGAAGCTCGAAAGTGTTCTCCAGAGATCTGTCTATTGGGCTACGACAGTTGACAAAGCTGAAGACGACATCGTTTCGTCCAAACCTGAAATATTGAGAGGGATTGAGAACTTCTATAGACTGTTGTACACCTCAACTTTTAATTTTGCTATCATCACGGGGATAGAACCCAGAGCCAAATTAACTCGACACTATTCCGAAGATATCCCGGACGTCAGCTTTTATGAGATTACAATGGCCTTGAAACAGCTTAAGAACAACAAGGCCGCGGGTGATGACGGAATTACGTCAGAGCTTCTGAAAGTGGGTAGAACACCGATTTTTAAAGTCCTTCAGAGGCTCTTTAATTCTGTTATCCTAGAAGGTACTACGCCAGAAGCTTGGAGCAAGAGCGCGTTCATACTTTTCTTCAAAAAAAGAGACCTCACCTTATTGAAGAATTATAGACCTATTTCGCTTCTGAGCCATATCTATAAGCTGTTTTCCAGGGTCATTACGAAACGTCTCGAACGCAGGTTTGACAAATTCCAGCCTCCCGAACAAGCCGGTTGTTACCATGGACCACATACATACGCTCCGCCAGATTATATAGAAGATAGTAGAGGATAATCGGCCTCTTTGCGTAGCGTTGGTGAACTATGAAAAAGCCTTCGATTCTATCGAGACCTGGGTGCCACATTGACTATCGGTACATCGAAGTGCTGAAGTGTTTATAGTATAACAGAGCCACGTTATCAGTCCGAATACATGACTAAAACACAAAACCAATCCATCTGTAGAAAGGTGTGAGGCAGGGAGTCGTAATTTCTCCGAAACTGTTCACAACTGCGTTGGATGATGTGTTTAAACTTCTGGAGTGGAAAGGATATGGCGGCAACATAAATGGCGAGTACATCACTCACTTTCGATTTGCCGACGATATAGTGGTCATGGCAGAATCGCTGGAAGAACTAGGCACTATGCTCAGAGACCTAAGCAGAGTTTCCCAACAGGTTGGCCTTTAAATGAATATGGATAAAACAAAGGCAATGTTCAATGTTCATGTCGCGCCTATAAGTTCTCGAGTGGCTACCACGGATCGGAACAAGCAGCGTGGGAGGACCAGGTGGACAGACGACCTAGTTAGAGCCGCAGGAAGCCGATGGACGCGGGCGGCTCAGGACCGGCCGTTGTGGAGACATATGGGGAAGGTCTACGTTCAGCAGTGGACGTCTTCCGGCTGAACCAACAAAGGACAAAATAGCAAAGTTCAAGTTGTGACGTAGTAACTATTGGGTTAGATGAGTCTTAACAAAGTTTCCCAGTAAGGACAGATGGAAGTCTTTGTTTGTTGTTGGGATTGCGTAAAAGGTCAAGTTAGGTTAGTTAGTTCTTAGGGTATGCAACCGCTGCTGATGACTGATGGCATTGAAAATGTGTGAAAATGTTTTTTTGTGTTTGTATTGACGTTTCTTTATTTTTTAAATAAGTTATAGGTTTAGGCATATGTAAATATCCGTCTCAGTGCACCGATGCCAGCCTGAAAGCTCCCACTGAAAAATCAGTGCTGTGGTATTGGCCACAGCTTTTATGCTGAGTGGGAGACTTATTTTGGTGACAAGCAGCACATAGAGACATTATATATATTAATTCTTTAATTTTAGCCTTATTTTGTTGTTTAATCCAAATAAATATTTTTCTTTCTTTTCTTTCAAAATAGGAAATGTTAATAATAAATTGTTGCAAGAACTAAAAGTAAAATTTAAAAACGACAGTGATGCAGACGGGTGCTCCTGAATTAGGGCATGTAATATCAGAAGGTTTTCAATTCCGATATTAGATTTAAATATCGGAATTCTGATACTTATATCGTAATCGAACATATTTTTCATAAAGTTTTATTAGATACAAGATGATTTAAATTATTTTATTTTTGTAATCAACATAAAAATTACACAACTTCTGTGATGATTACAAAAAAAATTACAAAGAACTACAAAAAAAACATAAAACTAAAATCAATTTTGATAAATATATTTAAAAATAGCACAACCTATGAACAAAATCTAAATTTTGAATACCTTCTGAAATAACTTCACTAAAATATTTAATCAAAAATTTGAAAAAAAATTAACAAGAGAATAAAACTACTAATCGTGTACTATTTATTTATTTTTTAGAAAACTACCTCTTTTTTTCATAATACGTTCATAGAAACTCCTCCACTCCGCTACTCTTCTGCTACTAATTAAATAAAAAAACTCAAAATCATCTTTAAAAAAATACAATTGGAAACAAATGGAACGAATCTACTTGTTTACTAACAATATGTATGTGCTTTTAAGAGAGAAACTTGATGATGATTTCAGCAAAAGCCAACTTCGGACAATGCATCAAAAATATCCAGCTTACGAAAAACACGCTTCCTTTCAACACTAAGGCAAAACTTATATAAAATATAAACGCTCTGTACACATGCTAATATACACTAACCCCTCCTTCCGTTTTTGTCGCATACAAGTGAATAAGCTATTATAATTGTAAAAAGGTAAAAATAGGCGTCTACATGCAAGTCCTTACTATTTTTTCAGATTTTCTCAAATTCTTGGGCAAAAGACATAAAGTCAAAGTCAAAATGGTTTATTCAAATAAGGATTTTACAATCACTTTTGAATCGTCAAAGTTATAAAATATTATTTTTTGAACCCTCCCACCTTCCACACTCCTCCCACATATTACACCTTGTAGTGGTTGGGTACTTACTTTAATCGGAAAGTAATAAAACTACCTCAACATAGTCTGTTTCTGTGACAGCTCCAGTGCATACAGGGTTTGCATTATATTTGAGGTCTAGGACATGCATACGCATTATATACTTTTTACTCGTTGGTTTGAAAAATATGTCGCCATTTGAAGCCAATAGAAACTTTAAGGATTATAAAGGTAGGAGTGTTACTACTGCTATTAAATGTCATCTTTTGTATTAAGCTTTGCTTGCAAGTTCATAGCGATTTAAGATAATGTGTTTTGCTTCTCAAGTTTACTGAACACGAATATCAATATTGTGTCTGCTATATTCTATATAGTAAGTCGTATTCGCGACACCAGTTAAGACTCCCTTTGACTTGGGGACAAAAACTGACAAAGTTCGGAAGTCATTCAAGGCTAGGCTACGTTTTAAGAAGTGTAGATTTGCCTTTCAATACTCTCGTCCTTGCCCTTCGGTAGCAGTAGCGCCGACTCTATGGTGCTCGTGCTCCCAAATTTTAAGTGTCTGCGGCGCTGAGCCCTAGTATTTTATAGTTTTACTACGATTTCCGGGACTCGGGCCCCCGTAAGATTTTTTTTAAGCAATGTGGCTGTTCGTAGATAGTGCACTGCGTGCTGTATGGCAGTTTGTCGGACTTTGGTGGAAGAAAGAACGAAAGCTGTAATAGCATTCTGTAACTATTTAGCAGCTCAATAAGAAGGTACTGAGACAACATCAAATCGCCCGCACAACGGAGCGCCGGCTGGCACCGTTTACGTCTAATATTAAAATTTAAACAGAATATTTGACTAATTCCGATATTACGATATTGGACTACTCAGTATCGGAATTATAATATCGGACTTAACGGTCCGAGATTCCGGGATTTGGATATTCCGAGATTGCGATATTCATGCCCTATCCTGAACATGGGTAGTTGTGGTCTGCATACTGTTTTCAATGCTTTTAAAAAGGCTATGAAAGCTTTGTAGTGGAACGTTGTAGGCTTTTTAAGGCATTGTGCTATCTGCTCTGTTATTGCCCGAGTGACGCGTGACGGGAACATTATGTATGGTCTCGAATGCATTCCCTTTAATATTTTGTGTTGTAACTTCAGCGCGGTTGACCTCGCTAGTAAAATTATACCCAACATCGAAAAATACGTGCAGGAAGTAAAAAAAAGCACTAGAGCACAAGCTTTGCAGTGGTTAGTGCTGCATTGGAGGTCAATGGTGAGTTGGTCCCATAGAAATGTTATCGAAATCGATTCAGTAGTTTAGTTTTTAGACAATTCCAAATAACTTTTCCTTGAAAAAAGCACTTCGTCACTCAAAAGTAAAAAATAAAAACTTCTTAATAAAAACAAAAAACAACCGGCTTCAAAAAGATGCACTAAAAAGGTAAAAATAATTATTTATTTCTAAAAAATCTGATCTGAATTAGAGTTTGAAGTTGGTTTCATGCAAGTGAAGCGTATTATTAACTGTTAGGTAAATAGAAACCAACTTCAAGCTGTAAGATTTTTTAGAAATAAGTAATTATTTTTACCTTTTTACTGCATCTTTTTGAAGCCGGTTGTTTTGTTTATTAAAAAGTTTTTTGACGTTCAGACGCACCACTTGCACGCACCACTTGCACGCACCACTTGCTCCGGTTTTTGTACGAGTCGCTTTTGACTCAATTGAAGAAAATTATGCAAAGCATTGTTAAGGCTGGCGTGACGTATTGGACTCTGCCACTAATTAATCAGTCGATCGATTCTAAAAAATAATCCCATTTGATAAACGCGAAAGAAATCGATTTTGATTTCGCGCATAAAAACCAAACCAGCCGTGATACTAAAAATATCGACATCTTGCGTTTTCATCAAGATTGTCGTAAAATTCTTATAGAGTTTTGTGTTTTATTGTGTCATATTTCCCCACTTTCGTATCGTTTGACTAAGGGAATTTTATGATTTGACCCGCCGGTCGCATTGAATGCAGAACTCTGACTAGAGCGAGCATTGGACATTTTCGTAAAAAATAATTGGCTGTCAGGCTCTTATCTTTCAATGAAATGTATTTCATTGAAAGATAAGAGCGACTGTTAAATCCCATTTATGTCGCCTTTGGAACGTTGACATCGAGGTAGACACGTTTACCTATCTCGTCCCCCATTTGGCGGTGACCCGCATGTCCTCGCCCTTATCGCACGCTTTGACCAGGCGGAGCAGGCGTCGCTCTGGAGTTCCTACAGGACGAGGCCCGCCGTGTAGATGCCTCAGCAAATTTGGACCCCCCTCGAGACCAAAGGCCGGTGTCGAGACCGCATGGTGCGATGCGGCGCTTTTATGCGCCTTACGCCACAATAGAGTCGAGATCTGGCGGCGGCCAGCAGCCGGTGCTTCTTATACCTAGGCAGGCACCGACCCTCAGCCTGCACTAGCACGCTGCCGTGCTGCCAGTGCGATGGCTGCCATCAAATACGAACAATTTCCTGGGTTTCAACCAATAATAATTTAGAAATGAGAAAAGTTAACCGGCTGAGTCTAAAGAGGCGCCAGCCATATTGAAATCGGTAATACTTATTTGTAGTTATTTGTGTGTGGATAAGAATGTCAACATCATTTAAATGGTTAGTGTTTATATCATATTTTAAACGTAAAATTACTGACAAATAAATAGAGTTTCTGTTTTACATAATATTTGTTTTAGGCGCACTATAAAACTTCATAGTAAAATAACGTTTAAAGTTTTATATGGCGCAATAATTCACATTTTCGTTGGTTTTATAGCATTCATTTATTCATAACCGATTGTGTAGTATAAATACTTGTGACGTAATTATATGTTTTGTGGTGGTGGCTGTAAAATTATGTAAAATCAACGTATTAACTATCAAGTTTAAAGTTTGTGTTGAAAAAAAAAATGGACACTTTGGAAATCTTTACAAAATATTGCGTCAAATGAAAAATTTTACTATCTTACCACCATATATAACACACTAGCGGTCCGTCCCGGCTTCGCACAGGTGGTTTTTTTTTTTTTTAATTTTGGGATAAACATGGAGAAATATATCTTTATGCATGATATAAGTAGTTTTTTTTTTAAATTACAATTTATATTTTTATCCGTAAACCTATTTTATTTCTAAAGTTTTTTCCATGAAAAAAGTCAAAATATTCAATACGGTTGCGGGAAGGGAGCAGGTAGTCGACCGCGCGTATGAGCCGATCACGGCGCAGCGGCATTCATTTTTTATTAGTATTTTGTTTAGATTGTCATTTTTAAATACGTAATATCTTTTGAATGGAATGTCCGATTTGAATTATTCAAAGAGCAATCTACAGTTATTGAAACAGTCTTGAATACAAAATGATTTATTTGGATAAGGATTAATAGCCCAAGAGCCCACGACGGTTGAAAAGTTGAAAGTTTCTCTGTACATGTCTCCTATACAGGTAAGAACGATCAGCGACTATAGAGTTTGGGTTGTGGTTACCTGGGCAGGTAACTTGTAGTAAAGGTGTATAAAATAGTACTTAAAATTTGTTAAAGTATAAAGCTCAATTTTTTTATATTTTCTTCGGGATAACTTTAGAAATCTCGTCATCCATTGCCGGACACTTATGACAGTTGCTACCCCCTGCCAGACACCCCTAAACTTTAATAAATTATAATTATACTTTCGTTATAGTACAAAAGCTAAATTTTATATATGTTACTTGGGGATCTATAAAAAGATGTTACCTCAATAGCCGGACAGTTTTCATGGTTTTTACATGTTGCCAGACACACCGAAAGTCCACTGTAGGGGCGAGCGCTAAGCGCTGCGGAAACTATTGTTACATCATCAATAGTTTCCGCAGCGCATGCGATGAAAGACATTTTATGGGATTTTTTTTACACCTTAGGTTACATTATTGAAGTTTTAGTTAGGATCCCTAATTGTTCCTAGTAATAAATATAGCCTATGTTACTCAGGGATAATGTAACATTCTAATGATATAAGAATTATTGTAATCGGTCCAATAGTTTTTGAGTTTATTCGTTACAAACATACTAAAATACAAATCCTTCCACTTTATAATATTAGTGTAGATTACATAATTATTATTATGTATTTCATACATACAACAATTTCGATTATCTGCGAGAAATCGTATATTTTATGTTTGTATGGTGACCCCCTCGAAGTGTGGCGGTTTAAGATTGTATGATGATACGTGTGTGTGTATGTGCAGTGCGGCGGTACCACGCGGGCGAGTTCAAGCCACCGAGCATGGACGAGTTGCCAGTGCCGCGCGGCTCCTGGCAGGCGCAGTACGACGCCAACCAGCGACGGTACAACGGCGCTCTGCTCTTCGGGATCGCCTTCGCCACAACCACCATACTCATCGTGAGTTCGCTAAATATACCTACGCTATTTTAGTCTAGTTCATAGGTTCCGAACTTGGGGGTAAAACAGAAATTCTGCAGGGGTAATAAGGCTTGTAGGTTACAGATAATAACTATTACTTAAAAAAATAAATAACAGAGCAGCCTCTTGTGGCTTGCGTGCGTTCTCTTGCTACGTATGTACATATCTCGCTAGCTAAATATCTCTTGCTACGTATGTACATATCTCGCTAGCTAAATATCTCTTGCTACGTATGTACATATCTCGCTAGCTAAATATCTCGTTACGTGTGAATATGACTAAATCTCAACAAGGTTCCTCGGCATAACGGACAACTTCCCTCCTAGCGCTGACTCCTTCAGAGTCTCGTCCCAAAAGTCCGGTAGAGCAGTAATGGCTACATCAGCCAACTGGCGAGCAGCATATTCCGTTCAGGAAAAAAGAAAATTGCTGCCTCTGAACCAATATTTTTCCGACTTAGATAATCGCCAATCCAACTCTTTGGTGGTTCAAGAACAACTAGACTCTAGTTGTTCTTAACCGACCGATGCGCGATGGGCGATGGGCTTGAGCGCTCGACGTTGTTGTATTTTCGCACTACAAAGTGGCTGGATGCGGAAGTCAGAGGACCGAGAGAAATGGCGCGCCATAGAGGAGGCTTATGTCCAGCAGTGGACTAATATAAGCTGATATGACTACAAAGTTCACACAAACAGTAAAGTTAGGTAAAATAGGTTATCCAAATCCTACTCGCCAACCTTTTTTTAAACCCACTTACCTACTATCTTTCAGAGCATTTAATTTCTCGTTAAGACAGATCTAGTTTCTGTTATAAATTCAAGTCAAAATAATGTAACGTTTCAGGCGAAGACCTCGGGCCTGGTGTACCTCAACTACTCTCCCCCCAAGTCTTTGGACTGAGCGGCGCCACCGACTTGTAATAGGCTTAGTGTAATAGAAACAAAATAATGTTATATCAATTAAAGATCCACATCTGTACCTATGTAATGTGTTCTTGTGTACCACATCCACATCGCCACATCGCCACATCCACATCGCCACATCGCCACATCCACATCGCCACATCGCCACATCCACATAATCCCAATCCTGGCTATTCCTGACTAATCTCTTATAGTTTGTCAAAAACTGCCAAAGGGTATAGTATTATTAGCAAAGCTGATATTGTACAACTTATAGGACATCTATAGTATAATATTATAAGGAGGAAAGATTTGATTGTTTTTTTGTTTGTTTGTATTGGACAGGCTCCGAAACTATTGGCCCGATTTGAAAAATTCTTTTACCATTAGAAGCGGACATTATCCCTGAGACCGTAAGGGAATGAACATAGGCTACTTTGTACCGCGAGAAAATGCTTCATTCCCACGGGGAAACGGGTAATAGGACAACGGGTAGTAAGAATTATCCTTCCGTACTTATCTTTTTTACATAACTTCTAAACGGCTGAACCGATTAGGTTAAAATTTTATATGGGTATTTCGATCGTTTTCTGGATGATTTGAAAATACAATTGGACCCAGTAGGTGGCGCTGCTGTCGGTATGTCAACTACTAAACGGCTTGAACGATTGGGTTAACATTTTGTATATGTTAACCCATGGTTTTACAGACACGAATGTATTATGCCGTTAAAGAGGAAAGATTTGTTTGTTTTTTTATAATTGAGTTGCTGTAAGAACCTACGCCGATAAAGAAATTAGTAGCTAGTATATTATAAAGCCAAAGACAAAAAAATACCCTTCTTTATTGATGTTAGTAATTATTCTCATAATCTACAATCTACAAAGCATCAACCTGTATTTACTTGCAAAAAGAGTCGAGTTATTATAAAATATATAATCTGCGTCGTATGTGTACGTCCATTGATATCGATATAAATCAATGTATGTACACACACACACAAACACACACACAAATCTCAAGCGCAAGGCGTTTCGTAGGGTAGAACAACCAGAGCTCTTTTCATGTATCAATTCGGTCAACAAAATAATGCAGTTTATTTATTATTCATCACCCTGTACAGCTGAGTCTCAACATCACCATCACCCTGCACAGCTGGAGTCATTACCAAGAGCGCTTATAAACCGTGCTCTTAGTTTGTGTCACCCGCAATTCGTCAAAGAAGAGCTCGACCACGTCACCACTGTATTAAAGAGAAATGGAAGGATAATAATCCCCTAAATTTACTGGGCCTCTACATGATACTATGCGATGCGCCTGTGGTAACAACTACATAGGCGAAACAAGAAAAAACATTTCTACCAGTTTAACGGAACACATACGATGCATGCAAAATAACGAAACCAACATATCGGCGCGGGCGGTGCCGGTGGCAGCACTTACTATTCTTTATACTTACTACTTAACAGCCGTCAGACAATTACTTGAACGAGAGAAGGAACGACAACCAGTCCACGACGAAAAGTAACTGTTTGTGGAACGCTTGGAATATTGGATTACTTCTTTTCAATGAGGGGCAGCATCGAAAATATAGGTCAGCACTGAGACATGAGGTAAATAAAGATTTAAATAGACGTGAGGTAAAGGAAGATCTAAGCCAATCGCAGGCAAGTAGACGTATGTGTAAGTGTAAGTGTAAGTATGTGCGCCAGTAATTAATAATGATAACATCAGCCTGTGACTGTTTTAAATGCAGAGATGTACAAAATGATTTTAAAAAAGCATTTAAATACAAAATGCAAAATACATTTCAGATTTACTATTTCAAATGCAAAATATCAAATAGTTTTGCGTTTTGTATTTCAAATGCTAAATGCAAAATAGGTATTTTCAAAATACTTTTTCAAAATAAAATACCTTTTGACCAAATGTCACATATTTTTATTTATTTTAGGTGTTTGTCATGAGAAATAAAGACACAATGCCGAGCCGAACAAAAAAGTCTAATAACATGGCACCTTATGCATGACATTTTGGTCATATTTATCAGTACGCGTATCAATAAATTCTGTTATGTTATTAATAATAATAAAACTCACTCTAAATAATGTAAAAAACTAGACTAACGAAAAGGGAGCCATGGCTCCATTTTGTGAATTGTGTGGCCATTTATTTCGGTTGATTGTGCATCTAGTTCTTATTTTATTATTATTACACTTTTTTCTTTTATGATACTAAAATGAGATTTTGTTATTAAATACTAACAATTCTCAGAAGAAACGCGCCTATTGACACTAGTCAGACATTAGGCGCGCACTCTGACCAAAGAAGAAACAAAGGGCGCGCATGGCTAGCAGTGAGCGCCTCTATCGGTCAAATTCGGCAATCCAAGCGCCATTCCTTAATTTCATTTTGTTTGACTGGTTGACTAAATTTAATCACAAAGTATTTTGCATTTTAAAATGAATATTAAAAATGCAAAATACACCTCGAAAAGTATTTCAAATAAAATACAAAATGTTTTTTACTAAAAGGCATTTAAATGCAAAATACAAAATAGGTATTTTGCATTTTAAATATAAGTATTTCAAATAAATCGCATCTCTGTTCAAATGCACCTCACTCCACTATGCTGACCTCTGGTGACTGGTGCAATGTTAGCCCTCATTGCATCCTGCATGACTGATTGGTAACAGGTGTACATCCGGGAGTTTCTTGTCACTTCTTCTCCCCTTAGGCTAGTTTCCGAAGTGATGGTAGTTTAAATGATGTGCATTTGTTGCCGGGCTGTTGTGTGTGCATTTATGTATATGTGCGTGTTTGTGTGTAGCACCCGCTCGTGTTCGGAGCCCTGCCGCTATCGGGCGGCCGAACGAGGATTGAATCAGATAGGACCTATAAGTTCTTTTACGTATAGTTTTATTTTCTATCTTTTATATATATTTGTATATTTATATATATGTATTAATATTTGTCTGTATGTGTATATATGAATATGTGCATGTATGTGTACATATATATGTATATGTACGTCTGCTGTGTAATATTATATGTTATATGAATATAGTACAATCGAAGTTTTATTGGAGTTGCTTGAGTGTGTCATGCTCTTAAAGTCTCTGCGGTGGTGGCATGTGCGTCGGGTCGTTACGTTCTGTTATACGGATTTCGAAAACTTGGTTTTTAAAAAAAGGATTTTAAAATAGAACTAGAAAAAAGGATTTTGAATAATGTTTAATTTAATAGTTTTTAATATTAATCGATAACAATTAATAATTTTGGATCCGTTGGCAGCCGCGACGGGAGATGGGACAAGACTGTCTTACTAAACTTATAATTTAATAGGAGTTGGTCATAAATGCTGACTCAGGGGTCTAATACAGTAAGTAAGCATATCTACATATGTGCTAGGGGTATAACAGCCCCCCGCAGAAGACTAAACTTCGGGGTGAAACTCCGAAGTCTATGGATTGAAATTAAACTATTGGTCTAAGTCGCGGTACTGGGATAGGACTCTGCTCTTTATCGTTATCATTAGAGGGTTTAGGTAGGGTAAAAGTCTTAAAATAATTAAACAGACTGCCTCTGGATCTTACAATAAAAATAGACGTACAAGTTATGACTAAAAATATAGTAAGTAAAGATAAAATAGAGTAATGTGTCCCGTATTTTTATGTGTGGTTTTTGCACTATTTCGTCAATATTGTTTAAAATTGATTTTGACAGTTCTTTATTTGTACCCAAATGTCTAAATCTAAATTTTGCAAAGAAATACGAGGCACATTCGAAATTATATGATTAATCTTATCTAGTTTGCAACATGAATCATTAATTAAATTAAAATCAGAATAAACTATTTTGGTAGGAATATTTTTTACATTAAATTGGGGTATCAGTTTGGTACTTTTACAATAGGCCACTTTTAAAATTATTTGGTACAGTGATTACACCTGTACCTAATATGTTAACCTCTAGAGGTTCAGAGTTTTCGCAATCTACCTATCGTTTGTTAATGAATTCCAAATGTTCACGTTTCCGTAAATAAATCTGGTTTCACACTGTTTGGGAATATTTGTTATTACTTTTGTTATTATTTCACTTTCACAGCTGGGGTATGCACTTGATGAAAACACATTCCTGACGTCACAGATAAATTTCTGTGGATCAATTTTATCGCATTTATCTAAACTGTCCTATGTTACAATAATGGGTTTTGCCTTTGGTCATTGCGGTATATTTATCACTAGGTATTACAGTGCTATGGGTATCTGGGTTTTTGGGATTGTGAGGTACTGGTAAGGGTACATTATGATACAAACTATATTCCTTAGGGGTGCTAAGGGGTATTTGCAGTACAAATAGTAACCTGTTTGGGGTATAAAAACATACTAACTTAGATATACTTAATATAATGTATATAGAACTTAAGTCTGGGCTTACTGGCAATTCTACACCAGTGGACAGGTGTCTGTAATTAGCAGCGAGTTCTCTATAAAGTTGCATGGGTGTGAGCACTGACGGATGTAATGTTTTGTTTACTAAACAACATGAAAATTGTTATGTCTTCTAATTGGAATGAGATTGTAAGTAGGCATGTCTCTAGGACACTAACTACAGAATCAATTTTTGATTTTAGGATTAAACTATTTGACAAAACTGAAAGATTTTTAAGTTCGTAGAAAATTGACAGCGTCGTTTAACCTAGCTTCATTAATTTTTATTTTTTGTAAATTTTTATTAAACTCGTTAATTGTTGACGTAGTTACTAATATATTAATTTTTATTCGTGAAGCTAGCTTTTTCTCGTCGCTTTGAACATTTTCGATTGCACTATTGTATTTAAATGCGTCATCTTCGTCTAGAGTGCCGAAAATGTGCTTACGAAGGGTGCCTATGCCACCAAACCAGGCTGATCGTTTACTTCTATGCGTTACCAAATGAGATATAGATTCGTATTCCTTGGCAGCGTCATAGTAGCGCAAAATATTATGGCATTCGAGTTCATCAAGGGCCTCGGGTTGTTTACATAAAAACCTAATTGTACCTAATATTGCATTAATAGTTATGAGATGCAGTTCAACATGCGATATTTCTACGGGTGACACAATACTAAGGTAACCGCTTCTTATCTTCATTTTGCCTATGTGGTCGAAATAGATGCCGGGACTCGATGTGATCGGCTGGACATAGTCCGGGCTTGCCTTGACCATGGCACTGAAATATTTCCATAAAAAAAAAACATT
Source organism: Apoda limacodes (assembly GCA_946406115.1). Lineage (NCBI taxonomy): Eukaryota > Metazoa > Arthropoda > Insecta > Lepidoptera > Limacodidae > Apoda > Apoda limacodes. The sequence goes on from OX291556.1 coordinate 28,255,595, forward strand.
AATCTAAGTTACAAAAAAAAAGTTTAATTTAAATGTGTGTTTATTAGTATGCAGAGTTTAGGTTTTATATTTAGTATTTTATTGTAATATATGTGTGTATATGTTATTAAAATCTAGGTCATAAAATGCAATAGACATTTTACAAAGGTAAACTGGTAATCTCTATGTTAACTTTGTAAGATCATCTTACAATACGGCTATGCTAATCTTACTAGGTAAGACAACTTAAGTTCGTCAAGTGTGAAGCGATTTTGTGAGTAAGGGTTCAGTAGTAAAATAGTAGAGGGGATTCGTTGGTTCTGGCGCACTACCCTTCAACCCCAACCCCTCGCCTAAAAACTTTTCTGTCCCCCGCACGACTCGCGCTCAAAACCACCCCTTTATCTGGGGTGTGGCGACTCGCGCTTGACCACTCTCAAAACCACCCCTGTGTCTGGGGTGTGGCGACTCGCGCTTGACCACTTTCAAAACCACCCCTTTGTCTGGGGTGTGGCGACTCGCGCTTGACCACTCTCAAAACCACCCCTGTGTCTGGGGTGTGGCGACTCGCGCTTGACCACTTTCAAAACCACCCCCTGTGTCTGGGGTGTGGCGACTCACGCTTGACAAAAACTACCGCGTCACAGTAGCTCCTGTGTATAACTTGTCTCTAGTTTTGTTATGTAATTACATCATTATCGTAATGGGTTGTCATGTTTTTCCCGTTCATAATTAAGTTATTCCTGTTATTTAACTACAATGATGTTGGTGATGACATTCCAAAAAACTAGTCCCCCGAGGGTGTATCTCAAGATTTTAGGGGTGTGTCCACTCACGCTTTACAAAAAATTTAACCTGGAGACGTTTCGGTTCACGATTGATATGACTTGAGAAGTTATACCTACAGAAAATCTTCAATTCAAGTCGGGCGAAGTTTAAAGAGAAAAGCTGATAATAGTGTTAAAGATTTACAACTAGCATCAACGTCAACATGATGTGTCAAATATGTGTTTTACAGGTTAACCAAAGATTCTATGCTCAGCACTTACGATCTAAGAAACACAAATAGAAATGTCTTATTCTTAATCATAATTTACTTTATGTGTCTGTTATATCATTTGTGAAGTATTTATAGCATCAATTGAAGAATCAATACTATTTTATTATTCATGCAGATTTTGATCAGGAAACAAAAGATTTAAAAAATTCTTTTGAATTTTTAAATTTGACTATTAGGAATTGGATAAAAATTGGTGAATTAGAAAATTATTCAGAACCTTTAAGTGATGACATTAAAAATAAAATGTGTAATGTCACATAGTGATTTAGAAAAAAAGAAAATGGTAGACCTTAAAAAAAAAACAGTTCTTAGAAATGCATGTTAATAAGTTCAATCCCTTACGGGGATCTTCGTATATTCGTAAAAAAGAACGATCAACAATGTTTTAAGTGGACTATATCCTGCAAATACACATTCCGATAGTGTATCATCATACTTTAGGCATCAAAATAAACTAACGTTTAATAATATTCAGTTCCCAATCAAATTATCTGATATACCCAAGGTAGAAAAACAAAATGACATTAGCATTAATATGTTTGAATTAGAGTTTAACAAAGAAAAAAAAAACTTTACAAAATGTTCTAATTAATTACAAATTAACTTATTATTTTTAAACAATGGTTGAAATGGGTTTTAATTAATCACCAGAAGCATGACTGTGCTCAAATTTTTACTGAATAACTAGGAATTCATAAAAAAGAAAAATATTGGTTTAATAGGGAAACAAATAATGATGAAATCTATTTTGATAAATTTCAAAGAATATTAAAATTACATTTTATAATATATGCAGACTTTTGTAGCTCATTTAAAACCCGTCGTCTATTGTGTCCCTGATCCATCGAAGTCATATACGTAAACAATACATGAACATGTAGTTTGTTCTTATGGATACTATATAAAATGTTCATATGATGATAAACTGTCTATATACAGAACATACTCAGAGCCTAATTGTACAAAAATGTTTTGAAAAATGATATTAGCAATATACATAGGATAAATTGTTTTCAAAAAATGTCCACATTCTTTAACTAATGAAGAGAAGGATAAGACAATCGCAATTATGTTATATTAGGTGATGAAATCACAGTAGACTATGACTGGAATACTAGAAATTTTAGAGGTGTTAGTCACGAATTATTTAGTAGCACAAAGTATCGTGTTCCATTTTTCATTCCTATTCTATTTCACAATCTAAACAATTATGATGCTCTTTTTATTGTTCATGCTTTGAATTTTAAATATATAGAAATAAAAATAATTCCGCAAAATAAGTAAAAATATATTTCATTCTCATATAAACCTAATATGTCGTAAAGTTCATTTGCGGTTTTTAGATTATTTTTAATTTATGATCTACTAGAGTTTAGATATATAGAATATTATATAAAGACCAATTTGCAGAATTAAGAAATCAATTACAAACGAAAATGATTTTAATAAACTTATTAGGAAAGGTGGTTTTCTTCATGGATTTGTTAATTCTTATGAGTCCTTAAAAATTACATCTCTTCCAAATCAAGACACTTTCTTTAACTCTTTAATACCAGTGTATCAAATTATAATTATAAACATGCTCAAAACGATGTCAGCCCAATTTAAATGTAAAAATATGTTAGAATATTCCAATCTATAATTAAGAACTTATGTAATGCTACTCACTGATATTTCTGATAACTTTAGAATTTTTTATATCTAATGTGATATAATTGTAATTATTTATTTTCTTCTTATTACATTAAGCTGTACACCTATCTATAATATATTTTTGCCACGGAAAATGAGCTCTATTTTTAAATTCACCTGTAACCTTAAGTACCCTGAACATTTACATGATCTTAATTCAGATTTACCTTTATGCCCTGAAAAACATTGTAATCGGTTACAGTAAAGATAAGAAATTAGTATCAATTTTTTTTTATAATAAAACTAAAATATAATTTACTATAGAAATCTCAAACAATGTTTACAACTTACTATGAAGTTAATTAGGGTTCATAGAGTTTTACAGTTTAAGCATAGTCCTTAGTTGAAATATATAAGGATTTAAATACACCAGTAAGAACTACAGCTAAAAGTGACTGAAAAAGATTTTTATAAATAATACATTCTTTGGTAAAACTATGGAAAATGTTGTAAAACGTGTATTTGTGAAAAAAAAAAAAAAAAAAGATATTTATTTGGAGAATTATAAGTCGTGTCTATGTATCACAAATGTAAATATTTCACGTGCAGAATTCGAAGTGTGAAACATACTATTTTACATAAAAAAATAAATAAACTTGTTGTAGACTTATAGTTCTCCAAATAAATCTCTTTTTTTGTCACACTTTTCTTGAAAACTTTAGATTCGGCAATTACTTCAAGCAATTATAAGTCTACAACAAGTTTTATTAATTTTTGTGAAGTCTGTAGGACTCTCGAAATACTTATTACGATTTTGTATATTCGAAATATAAAATTTTTGATGTATAACTTTCATTATTATACCATGCACAAAAAAATTAATACTTCACCATTGTTTTTTATCTTTATAATATCCAAGTTTCGTTTTATTAAAGTTTAATTATAAAGTAACCATAAATGTTATCACTAGGATAGTCTGAAGTATCGAAAAAAAAATTAAAGTCAGATTTTACATCATTATAAAAATTATCTGTAAATACATAGAAACGAAGCTACCCGTATCAGGGTATTAAAACTTGACACTATTATCGTATTTTTTTTTGTGCATGGTATAATAATGAAAGTTATACATCAAAAATTTTATATTTCCAATATACAAAATCGTAACAAGTATTTCGAGAGTCCTACAGACTTCACAAAAATTAATAAAACTTGTTGTAGACTTATAATTGCTTGAAGTAATTGCCGAATCTAAAGTTTTCAAGAAAAGTGTGACAAAAAAAGAGATTTATTTGGAGAACTATAAGTCTACAACAAGTTTATTTATTTTTTTATGTAAAATAGTATGTTTCACACTTCGAATTCTGCACGTGAAATATTTACATTTGTGATACATAGACACGACTTATAATTCTCCAAATAAATATCTTTTTTTTTTTTTTTTTTTTCACAAATACACGTTTTTCAACATTTTCCATAGTTTTACCAAACAATGTATTATTTATAAAAATCTTTTTCAGTCACTTTTAGCTGTAGTTCTTACTGGTGTATTTAAATCCTTATATATTTCAACTAAGGACTATGCTTAAACTGTAAAACTCTATGAACCCTAATTAACTTCATAGTAAGTTGTAAACATTGTTTGAGATTTCTATAGTAAATTATATTTTAGTTTTATTATAAAAAAAAATTGATACTAATTTCTTATCTTTACTGTAACCGATTACAATGTTTTTCAGGGCATAAAGGTAAATCTGAATTAAGATCATGTAAATGTTCAGGGTACTTAAGGTTACAGGTGAATTTAAAAATAGAGCTCATTTTCCGTGGCAAAAATATATTATAGATAGGTGTACAGCTTAATGTAATAAGAAGAAAATAAATAATTACAATTATATCACATTAGATATAAAAAATTCTAAAGTTATCAGAAATATCAGTGAGTAGCATTACATAAGTTCTTAATTATAGATTGGAATATTTTTACATTTAAATTGGGCTGACATCGTTTTGAGCATGTTTATAATTATAATTTGATACACTGGTATTAAAGAGTTAAAGAAAGTGTCTTGATTTGGAAGAGATGTAATTTTTAAGGACTCATAAGAATTAACAAATCCATGAAGAAAACCACCTTTCCTAATAAGTTTATTAAAATCATTTTCGTTTGTAATTGATTTCTTAATTCTGCAAATTGGTCTTTATATAATATTCTATATATCTAAACTCTAGTAGATCATAAATTAAAAATAATCTAAAAACCGCAAATGAACTATACGACATATTAGGTTTATATGAGAATGAAATATATTTTTACTTATTTTGCGGAATTATTTTTATTTCTATATATTTAAAATTCAAAGCATGAACAATAAAAAGAGCATCATAATTGTTTAGATTGTGAAATAGAATAGGAATGAAAAATGGAACACGATACTTTGTGCTACTAAATAATTCGTGACTAACACCTCTAAAATTTCTAGTATTCCAGTCATAGTCTACTGTGATTTCATCACCTAATATAACATAATTGCGATTGTCTTATCCTTCTCTTCATTAGTTAAAGAAAGTGGACATTTTTTGAAAACAATTTATCCTATGTATATTGCTAATATCATTTTTCAAAACATTTTTGTACAATTAGGCTCTGAGTATGTTCTGTATATAGACAGTTTATCATCATATGAACATTTTATATAGTATCCATAAGAACAAACTACATGTTCATGTATTGTTTACGTATATGACTTCGATGGATCAGGGACACAATAGGCGACGGGTTTTAAATGAGCTACAAAAGTCTGCATATATTATAAAATGTAATTTTAATATTCTTTGAAATTTATCAAAATAGATTTCATCATTATTTGTTTCCCTATTAAACCAATATTTTTCTTTTTTATGAATTCCTAGTTATTCAGTAAAAATTTGAGCACAGTCATGCTTCTGGTGATTAATTAAAACCCATTTCAACCATTGTTTAAAAATAATAAGTTAATTTGTAATTAATTAGAACATTTTGTAAAGTTTTTTTTTTCTTTGTTAAACTCTAATTCAAACATATTAATGCTAATGTCATTTTGTTTTCTACCTTGGGTATATCAGATAATTTGATTGGGAACTGAATATTATTAAACGTTAGTTTATTTTGATGCCTAAAGTATGATGATACACTATCGGAATGTGTATTTGCAGGATATAGTCCACTTAAAACATTGTTGATCGTTCTTTTTTACGAATATACGAAGATCCCCGTAAGGGATTGAACTTATTAACATGCATTTCTAAGAACTGTTTTTTTTTTAAGGTCTACCATTTTCTTTTTTTCTAAATCACTATGTGACATTACACATTTTATTTTTAATGTCATCACTTAAAGGTTCTGAATAATTTTCTAATTCACCAATTTTTATCCAATTCCTAATAGTCAAATTTAAAAATTCAAAAGAATTTTTTAAATCTTTTGTTTCCTGATCAAAATCTGCATGAATAATAAAATAGTATTGATTCTTCAATTGATGCTATAAATACTTCACAAATGATATAACAGACACATAAAGTAAATTATGATTAAGAATAAGACATTTCTATTTGTGTTTCTTAGATCGTTAGTGCTGAGCATAGAATCTTTGGTTAACCTGTAAAACACATATTTGACACATCATGTTGACGTTGATGCTAGTTGTAAATCTTTAACACTATTATCAGCTTTTCTCTTTAAACTTCGCCCGACTTGAATTGAAGATTTTCTGTAGGTATAACTTCTCAAGTCATATCAATCGTGAACCGAAACGTCTCCAGGTTAAATTTTTTGTAAAGCGTGAGTGGACACACCCCTAAAATCTTGAGATACACCCTCGGGGGACTAGTTTTTTGGAATGTCATCACCAACATCATTGTAATTAAATAACAGGAATAACTTAATTATGAACGGGAAAAACATGACAACCCATTACGATAATGATGTAATTACATAACAAAACTAGAGACAAGTTATACACAGGAGCTACTGTGACGCGGTAGTTTTTGTCAAGCGTGAGTCGCCACACCCCAGACACAGGGGGTGGTTTTGAAAGTGGTCAAGCGCGAGTCGCCACACCCCAGACACAGGGGTGGTTTTGAGAGTGGTCAAGCGCGAGTCGCCACACCCCAGACAAAGGGGTGGTCTTGAAAGTGGTCAAGCGCGAGTCGCCACACCCCAGACACAGGGGTGGTTTTGAGAGTGGTCAAGCGCGAGTCGCCACACCCCAGATAAAGGGGTGGTTTTGAGCGCGAGTCGTGCGGGGGACAGAAAAGTTTTTAGGCGAGGGGTTGGGGTTGAAGGGTAGTGCGCCAGAACCAACGATGCTTTTTTGAGAGTGGTCAAGCGCGAGTCGTGCAAAGCAGAAAAAAGTTGGTGAGCTTTTTTTTTAGGCGAGGGGTTGAGGTTGGGGGGTAGTGCGCCAGAACCAACGAAATATATAAATTTTATGTTTGCGTTTCGGCGGGTTTAACCTGATCGAAGTGATGTTTGACATGGCGTCTGTTGATAAGGAGTGATAAGGTGTTGTTCCCATGAACTTTGACTATTTTGTATGGCCCTTTCCAAATAGGTGAAAGGACTTTTCTAAGGACCTAGGTGGTTTTTTAGATAAACGTAATCGCCTACCTTATAGGAAACGGGACGTGTGTGACAGTCGTAATAATTTTTGGATCTCTCCTTTGAATTGTTTACCACGGCTGTAGCACGGGAGTGCTTTAGTTTATGCTGTAACATTTTAACATATTCGGGATATGTGGTGTCTAGGGATGAGTCAAAGATGGAATTAGGAATGAAGGGTTTGTGACCGAAAAGAAGTTCGTATGGTGTAAAGTTAGTCGTGCTATGGACGTTAGTGTTGTAAGTCAACATGGCCGTATATACATATCTTGGCCAGTTTTCTTGGTTTTGGTCGACAAACGATTTTAAATATTCTTTGCGAGTCGAGTGACTACGTTCAAGTGCACCTTGGGTTTGAGGATGGTATGGAGAAGACCACAACTGTTTAATTTTAAGAAATTCGCAAGTCTTTTTAAATAAGTCAGCAGTAAAATTGGTGCCTTGATCAGTCAGGATAGTTTGGGGAATCCAAAATAAGGAAATGAAATGAACTAAGCAGTCGGTTGTTTCTTCTGCGATAACAGTGCGTATGGGATAGACTGCGGAGAATTTGGTTAGGTCATCTTGTAAAGTCATAATGTTTTTGAGTTTAGCGGTACCAGATTCGGGGAGAGGACCTACGATGTCAATTCCGAGGCGTTGGAAGGGAACTTATGAAGTTGTGGTAATCTGCATTGGTGCTTTGTTTATTCTTCTTAAAGCTTTGTTTTCTTGACATAAAGAACATTGTTTTACGTATGTTTCTATGTCACTACGCATTCCTTTCCAATAGTATTTTTCTTGTATGCGTTTAAGCATTTTGACTGATCCAAGATGACCTGCGACTGGTAGGTCGTGATTTTCGCAAAGGATCTTTTTTATTTCGCTGAGATTAGGAAATAGTGTGTTATTGTGATATATATTTACGTTCAAGTTGGAGTTGTGAAACAGGTAAGTGAGCATATTGTATATTTATATAAAGGAATGTTTTTGGAAGGGGTTCTTAAAGTCCGTAATAGCAATGTCGGTTGTGTTTTCTGACAGTAGTAGTTCATTTCTAACAGTTTTTAAGGTCTTGTATATGTCTTGATAGGAACAATCGTCAAAGTGGTTTACTTTGGTAAATAGTAAATAAACGATTTTGTTATTTATCTCGAATCTTTTAAATGAGTCTTTCAGTGCTTAGTAAGTCGTCAGGGTTTTAGAATTTTTCTAGGATTTCGGTTAAATAAGGAATGGATTCATCTAAATCAATTGAAGTAAGGATTAGGATTATTTTACAGTTGGTTTTCATGAGGTTTTCGTTATTTTCTTTCAGGTTGGTGTTAAACGTTTTATTTTTATCAAGCGTCGCTTTTAGGAAGTCTGCGTATTCGTCGTGGTTGAGCTCAGCGGTAAGTAGTAGGTCTTGTATTTCAGGAGTAAGAGGTATTTCTGGAAAATGTTGAGAAGGTAAGTCGTTTGTCTGGTTTTCAGTGTTAGTTATAGGGTCTTGGATGGGTAAGTCGCCGGAAATACTTGTTGTGGGATAATTATTAAGTAGTTCTAGAATTTCATCGTTTGGAAGGGTCAGTGGGTCGTCAGGGATTGGTATGTCTAGTGGACTAAAGTCAATATTTGGTTGGTCATCGGAGTGGACTGAGGTTTAAGGGACCGAGGTCTGTTAGTTGGACGTCAGGATTTTAAGGATAAATAGGGTTTACTGGGAATCCGGAAAGGGCATCTGCAGCCGTATTTAATTTACCGATTTCGTATTCGTATTCTTCCAATTTTAACCGCCACCTTTGTAATTTGCTGCTTCGGTCACGGTGGTTAAATAGCCACTTGAGAGGACGGTGATCAGTGATGATATGGAATTTTCGCCCATACAGGTAGGATCGAAAGGTTTTGCAGCCAAATATTATGGCTAATAATTCTTTTTCAGTGGTGCTGTAGTTGCACTCACTTTTATTGAGAGTTCGTGAAGCGAAGGCTATGGGTCGGTCTTGTCCAATTTGGCCTTGGGATAAAATGGCGCCAACGGCGTACTTAATGAGTCACATGTTGGTTGAGTGAAGTCGGGATAAATAAGTACTGGAGCCGAGGTTAGTTTATGTTTAAATTCATCGAAAGCGACTTGTTGTGAATTTTCCCATTTAAAATCTACATCTTTTTTTAAGAGGGACGTCAGAGGTTTGGAAATTTTCGAGAAATCAGGAATAAACCTGCGATAATAGGAAACGAGTCTGAGGAATGACTTGATGTCTTTGGGAGATTTAGGAGTTGGGAATCCAGTGACGGCATTGATTTTGTCGGAATTTGGTTTTACGCCCTCTTCGGTGATAATATGACCGAGATAGGCGACATCACGCCTAAGAAATTCACACTCATCCGGCTGCAGTTTGAGGTTGTAACTTCGAAGTCTTTCAAATATACAAGATAAGTTTATAATATGTAATGGGAGGTCGTGACTATAGATAACGATGTCATCTAAGTACACGAAACAGCAGATTACTTGCAGGCCGGATAGAGCCGTTTTCATCAGTCTCTGGAATGTAGACGGTGCATTTTTAAGGCCAAAGGGCATCTTAGTAAACTGAAATTGGCCCTGAGGAACTGGGGAAGAGGTTCTAGGCGCATCATCTTTGTGGATGGGGATTTGGTGAAAGCCAGAAGCGAGATCAAGAGTTGAGAAATATTTGCTGTCAGCAAGTTGGTCGAGGATTTCGGAAATCTGGGGAATAGGATAGGTGTCACCAATCATGATATCATTCAGTTTCGTATAGTCTATAACGACACGCCATTTTCGTTCTCCTGGCGCGTCTAGTTTCTTTGGAACTATCCAAATTGGTGAGGACCATGGGGATACAGAGGGTTCTATGATCTTGAGCTAGCATTTGGTCTAGTTGCTTTTCGATTTCACCTTTGTGGACTTCGGGGAAACGGTAGGATTTCACGTGAACAGGATTGTCGGTAGAGGTTTTGATGTCGTGTTGCATAAACGTAGTATGAGTCAGTTGGTCGTTTGGAAGATGAAAAATATCAGAGAATTCTGAACATATCTGGTACAGAGCGTCGGATTCTTTGTTGTTGAGGTGAGAAGTCCTTAACATAGTTAAAACTTCTTGGGTGCGCAAATAAGAGTCGTCAGTTCTGTAGTTTTGAGTATCATTGATATTAAAACAGTGTGCGGGTTCAAGATCTTGTGTTGATTTGACAGGTGTAAGAATAAGTTGAAGATTGGAACTTATGGTTATTGGGGATTCTGATAGATTTACAACAGAAATATTTATCCTATTGTTGGTTTTAACTCTGACTAAACAATTTGCAAATAGTAGATTTTCGGAGTATTTTTGGTCACGTATACAGCCTTCTTTTATTTCGGGGTTCGAAACTGAACATTCTATTATTGTTTCCGATCTCGCTGGGATGACGTAAGTAGGTTCACAAAAGTTAAGTTTTAAGTTAGATGACCCGATTTTGAGAACGTCGTGAGTGTAGTCAATGTTGCAACCAAAAGTGTTGAGAAGGTCGTTTCCGATTATGCCATCATAAGGCAGGTTGATGTTATTTATTACATGAAATTCGTGATGTATATGTTTGTGAGGGTTAGTACATGTAATGAGTTTCAGCTCGAAGTGTCCAAGAGTTTCAGTGCATTCTTTTACAGGGTCAATACCTTTTAATTTGATTGGATCATTGGTTATTGAAGGACTTTTATTTATACATGATTGTTTTAACAGACTGACAGAGGATCCAGAGTCGACTAGCAGTGATAACGGTGTATTCGATACTGAAGTGGATATCAAAATGTGAGGTAGTAGAGTTTTAGTAGGATTGCTAGTAATTTCGTAAACATCTGCATTAATTTCGTTTCTGAGATTAGTATTGGCTTGAGAGTTAGTAGAATTTACTGAACTAGAAGATTTTATGAATTCGGAAGGATTAGAAGTGTTGAATTGGTAGGGTTTAATGTTCATAGTATTTCTTTCATTCGATGAAGTAGTAGATATGGCGGATGTAGTCATGGTGTTTGATGGTTTGCTATTTTGAGTAATTTGTCTGGATTTGGTAGCAAAGGATACGGTGAGATTTTTATTTTTGTGTTTTCTAGTAGGTATAGCAGGTACAGCGGATTCATCGGATGTAGTAGATACGGTGGATACAGAGGATGCAGTGGATACAGAGGATATAGTGGATACAGAGGATGCAGTGGATACAGAAGATGTAGTGGATACAGAGGATGCAGTGGATACAAAGGATGCAGTGGATACAGTGACGGGATTTGACGGCAACCTATGTCGCGGAGCCGGTTTTATTTTGGTAACAGTGTCAGTTTGGAATAATTTATCTTTGGATTCCATTGGAAATCTAGTGTTAGCAATATGATGGTTTTGGTGCATGAGTTTAGGAACAGTGTTTGATTTAATTAAACAAAGAAAAAGATTTTTTATTATATTTTATTTTTCTCTGTATAATGTTCTGTGGTATAGATATGTTTATTTAGCTAATTCAGCGAGCATGTTTGTTTTTTAGAGATCTTGCGGCGAATAAAGGGCTCCACTGAAAATCAGTGTTGTGGCTTTGGCCGCAGCTTATGCTGAGTGGATACCCTATTTGGCATTATGCAACACAAAAACTTGTAGTTGCTAACCTTTTTTTTTTTGTATTTTTGAATGTTTTGTTGTACCTATAATGAGCAGAAAATTGCTTATTTACTAAATAAAAGTATTTTCTTTTCTTTTCTTTTATTTAGAACAAGTGCCGGCTTTAGCAATCGGTTGTCCCGCACGACACCGAGTCAAGACATCTATTAGTCTTTTGTTTCCTCGTAAGATTCTTGTGTGTCATCATGAGTTTCATAAGGTTCTGCTTGAGGCGGTGAATCATGAATCGTATTTATACGTTGCGTATCTCAAGGCCTATACCCGGAAGGGCAGGCTTGGTTTGAGTTAGGAAAACGATTTTTAAAATTATTATTATATTCCCGTTTTCTGCAGTTTTCTATGATGTGGCCAGGGAATTTACAATATCGACATAAAATATCGTTTTTATTTTTTAGGTAATCATTATTTTTATAAATAAAACGTGCAGGTTGCATTGGGTTTTTTTTCACGGAAATTTACTTGTTGGTTGAAAGAACGGCTGTGATAATCACCTTTGCTAGACGAAAATGGCGCTGTTTTCTTAATAGAGGCTGGTAACATTTTTTCTTCTGACACAGCTATACTCGTATTTATGGCATTGTTGAGGCTGGCGGGCTCGCGACACCTCACAATAGTTGCTAATGTAGGATTAAGGCCTGTGATAATTGTATGGAGGGCTAAGTCCTCCATGGCAGCGACTCGACCAGCCAGTTCTGGTTTCTTTTTTGTGGAAATCGATATATTAATTTTCGTTAATAATTTAGCTAAACAAGTCTCAACTTTTAAAGCAAACTGGCTGACCGATTCATTATGTAGCTGTTTACATTCTTGTAAATCTGAAAGTAGGTGAGTGTAGTGTTTACGCTCTCCAAATTGTGCTTTTAAAAAATCCTCTAATTGACTCCAATCGTCAAAATCTTTGATTGCGCAAGCCGCTTGGGCTCTGCCTTCTAATTTGCTAAGAATAAGTTAAAGTAAAATAGTTTCCTGAGATGTGGATGCAAGATCAATCGCATTTGTCCAGTTATTAAAAAAGGATTTAGCAGATCTCGACTACCATCGAATGGTTTAATGAACTGGATAAGAATGTTCAAATCAACGTGACCAGATGCGGATGAGCCTCCTTCGTTTTTCGACATTATTATTTATTTATATTAAAATATGTTAATTGCACTAAAATATAGCAATTAAAATAAAACAAATTGTCTTACTGAACCCTAAAAGTAAATAAATCTAGACACATTAGACAATGACCAAAGACTCACAGGACGGAGAACGCGTAGGCGTATGCGATAAGGAGCATGCCGGCCGGTGTACGACGATAAGGTGTACCACGGTGCGGCTCGGTGAGATACAGTGATATATATATCGAGTTGTAGAGATGTTATTCAGAATATGTAGTAATGTGTGTTGAGTTGTTCTTATTGAATATTAATGTTTCTTTGTTTATGTAGACTACGGGGTAAAGTTGGTATATTCTCTACATGCACGGCGCGTGTAGTTAAATATGTAAATAAACAAATATAGGCCTTTTGGCTGCTGGTGCCACGACGTCTAATGGGAGTGTAAGATATGGGACCGGCGTAGTCACAACCAGTGTGTGTAAAAGCTTTAACAACTGGCTTAGTGCGATTATCAGGCAAGTTAGCCATAAGCGGATAGCTAGGGCGCGATTTCATACGAAAACATACATTACAATTATGAGCACGTTGGCGGACAATGCGACGAGCGGAAAAGATCCGAAATTTTTGTCTTAACAAAGATGTCAAGAGTTCTGGCCCGGCATGCAAATATTTTTGATGGTAATAATCGATTAACAGATTTATTATGTGATCGTGACGCGGTAAAATGACCGGGTGTTTGTGATTATAGTCAAGATCCGAGTTCTCTAGGCGACCACCGGCTCTAATCAGACCGCTTTCTGTGTCTATGAATGGTGTCAATTTGTTAAAGGCTTGATTGACTACAAAGTTTGCCTTGACGTAAACTTTCAAACTCCTTTTCAAAATATTTTTCTTGCAAAACCTTCAGCAATCTGGTTTCTGCAAAATCTATGTCGAAAGCAGTTATAGCAATCGAATCGCGTCGCGGTAGGAGTTTAGCGAATCTACAGACATAAACAATTACGTGTAATAATTTATTCCATGACGAAGTCCGTAGAGCAAAATCATAAATCGCGGAACATTCCTGTGCAGGTGTAACAACAGAATGAATTAGAACCTTGGCTTCTGGTACATCTTCAATAGAAGAGGTGACATCTATGTCATAAATGGGCCATTTTGACGTATCCAGCGACAGCCACGATGGGCCGGAAAGCCACAGCGGGTGCGTAACTAACTTTTGAGGCGTAATTCCGCGCGAAATACAATCCGCGGGATTTTCGAAACCTGCCACGTGGAAAAACTTGTCAGCATATACATTGTCTGTCACTTGGACGACGCGGTTTGCGACAAAGGTTTGCCAACGATGTGGCGAACCCTTAATCCAGTATAACGCTACCTTAGAATCGGTAAAGGCGTAAACATTTAAATTAAAGCGGGGTAAAAAATTATTTATAACGGAGCGAAGAAGTTTAGACAGCAGTACTGCTCCACAGAGTTCCAATCTAGCGATGGTGAGGGGAGAAGACGGAGCGACCTTAGACTTCGCACAAACCATTTGGACTGTGATTCCAGACGCAGATTTTACGTGCAAATAAACGACGGCACCGTATGCGAGTTCACTAGCGTCGGAAAAACCAACTAGGGTGACTACACAGTCTTCTGTCACACCGAGATAACGTTGAATGCGGAAATCGTTTAGGGCTGGTAGCTCAGAGCAGAACTGTTGCCATAATTTAAGAATGTGCGGAGGGGGAACATCGTCCCAATCTAACTTTAACTGCCAGAGTTGCTTTATTAACAATTTTGCGAAAAGAATTGTAGGAGAGACAAAGCCCATTATGTCCCAAAGACGAGCGATTTTAGACAAAATCGAGCGTTTTGTAAGTTTGTCTTCCGCAAAAGGTAAAATTTTAAAGTAAAATTCATCGGAATCAGTAGACCAATGCAATCCCAATATTTTGTGTTGCGTAGATTTATCAAATTCTACTTCAGTAGATAATTTATGTGTATCGGGAATGTCATTCAATACTTCATGTGAGTTGTTCCACTTCACCAAGTCCCACTGAGCTCCTTTAAATAAATTTATTAAATCATTTGAAATAGCCTTTCCGGCTGATTTTTTCATCACAGATAAAGCTAAATCATCCATATATAAAGATTTAGAAGCTACTTCACTAGCGCGTGGATACTTAGTACCGTCATCGAGAATCAGCTGATGAATAGTGCGTAGAGCGTGGTAGGGACTTGACTTTATTCCGAAACAGACCCTATTAAATTGATAAACAACTGATAACAGCGATCTTCAGCTTGCATAATTATTTGTAAAAATTGTTGACGACAATCTGCCGTCATTGCGATGGCGTATATTCGAAAATTTAAAATTATGTCATATAGGTTGCCTTGTAGATTAGGTCCTGCATGCAATATGTCATTTAAAGAAAGGCCAGAGCTAGTTTTGCTGCTAGCGTCCAAAACGATGCGCAAACGGGTAGAAGCTTTATCCTCGCGGACGACTGCATGATGCGGTATAACATAAGACGGTAACGTCTTGGAATCGTCGGGAGGAGCGGGAGAGATATAGTTTTTATCAATATATTCCTGATAGGCTTCATCATAGGCGTTAGGTAAGTTGGGAGAAGCTTCTAACTTCTTCTCTAAACATAAAAAACGTCTACGAGCGATTGCGTATGAATCACCCAGCAAGAAAGCATCCTTGTTAAACGGCAACCCAACAATATATCGACCACCGTCGGGATCTCTTTTAGTTGTCAAGCGGTAGAAGTCTTCACATTCAACGTCAGCGGGACGATGAATAGATGGATGGGTAATTTCTTCAAGTTCCCAAAATCGGGTTATTAATTTTTCGACCGGCTCCTGAACAAAACAGCACGTAGTTGCAGAAAGTGAGTGATCACCGAGCGTAGATACGGATCCCATAATTACGTAACCTAATACGGTATTTATCGCGGGAGGCACTGACGAGTCAGCATTTACTACGTTAGGTAATAATAAGTGCGGAAATAATGAAGCACCGATCAACACGTCTATTTTATTTGGAGTGGCGAACGTGTCATCAGCGAGCGGTAGGTTTATTAAATGTGGAAGCGCGGAGGTTTTTACCACAGAGGTCGGTAAGTGATCCGTTATTTGATCGACAACCAGCGCGGAAACGTTGTAGTTAACGTTTGAATTATAACGCGAGAAAAATTTAAAATCTACTGAACCCTTAACTATCTTCTCCGAGCCACCGAAACCCTTAACTAAAGTAGATTGAGTCGTGTGTAAGCCTATACCTAAAAGATCGCAACACTCTTTCGTAATAAAGTGACTCTGTGACGCTGAGTCAAGCAAAATACGTATCACGCGTTTATTGTTGCGCGTATCGTAAGCGACGACTTGAGCAGTAGCGAGCAACACTGTAGTATCGCGCGTACATTGCTTGTCGGGAAGGCGAGAAGCGAGAGAATGCGTGCGGTCAGCGGTTGATGACGCAGTCGAACATAACGTGACGTCTGCACGCGAGCTCGGACCGGTAACGGCTGGCGAGGCGGGCAGCGAAGAAGGAAGGGGTCTCGGTTGAAGTGAAGCAGCGTGTGGTGCCTGGACTTACAAACGCGACAAAAGGAATCCGAGTTACATGCGGAAACCTTATGTTTAATACTAAGGCAATTTATACACGCGTGTATTTCTTTTGCCGATTTAAATCTGTCTTCCGGAGACATTTTAATAAACGCAGCACATTTAAATAAATGTTGGTGTTTTATGTTTACGCATAAACACTTATTACACCGCCAGGTACGTCTGATAGTTAGGTGGCGGTGCGGATATATTATTCGAGCGGGAGCGGGAGCGATTTAGTTTAGCAGCATTTGTATTATTATTACAACTAATTGCCGGCGTACGCTGCAATATTTTAGATTGCGTTTTTATAAATTCAACCAAACTATTAAACGTAGGTATCTCATTAGGGTTGGTACTCATCTCAAAAGTGCGAATGTTGTCGCAATCAAGTTTTTTAAGAGTGATTTGTAAAATTATTAAGTCAGCGAGATTTTTGATATTTAAATTTTTAAGCGTGACAACAGAATTTGCAAAACTATCAATAAAAAAATCAAAGTTATTTGCGGACGCATGTGTCATCGGTTTAAAATCAAATAACTGATTTAAATGAGTGGAAGCGAGCATACGTTTATCGTCGTATTTATCGATTAACGTTTTAAATAAAGTTTCGTAATTTTCCGGTGACGGAGTTATACCAGCACAAGCAGATAATGCTTTACCAGAAATTTTACCAAGCAGATAGTACAGCCTTTCAGAATTTGTAAGCGATGGATTATCGTGCATAGTGGATTTGAAGCTGGCGTAAAATAAAGGCCATGAACGAATGTCGCCGGAAAAAGATAAAGGTTCGACTGCCGGTAGTGTAGGCTTAGCCTTATGCGGAACAAAATCATTTTTTGTATGTGAATCTGACGTTGGGTTTGAAGAATGCTGAGAAACTAGGCGTTTAATGCGACTGTACAATTGTTCAAAGGACATTAAGCAACTAAAGTTTGGTTTTTCAGTAGGATATACTTCGAGCAGGTGATGAGTGAAAATTTTATGAAAATCTGTTCGTAAATTATCTATATTAGCGCTTTCACTTAGAAAAGTATTTATATTCTCTTTATTGGTTTCAATAGTACTACCTAGATCGAAACTATGCTGCAGAATTTCAAAAATAGCATTGCGTTTATATTCTAAAATTAATAATTGCGAATCCGTAATTTCGGGTTTGCTATTTTTTGACATTTTGATATACTAAAACAAAGTTTATTTCAAGTTTATAGATACAGCGTATAAGTAATCTTAAACGGTTGCTAATTCGAATTACGTGAACAAGGTAACACAAATAGTAATAGTATGTATGTAAGTACTGGTAAGAAAATACCCACAATCTAAATTTATCAACGAATTTTTCAATAGTTTATGGATTTTTAGTACAAACGAAAAGTAAGGTAATTTATAGATATAAATAATAGTATGAAATATATAAGTATTGATAATTTATATAACGCGGGAAAAAAATATTAAAATTTTTATAGCGGGAAAGAATCCGGCTCGAAGGACCAAATACAAAAAGGCGACGCCTATGCTTAATTGCCACCGTTATTCTAAAGTGGACTAAGCGAATATAGTAAAATTATGTTAACTAAAAAAGGATCTCACGATAAATTAAGGAAATAGGAAATCTCATGCACTCACCTTCGAATGTAGATATTGGTACTTCAATCCACTCAAAGTTCGTGAGCACGTACTGCACTACGGCACTATGATGCACCAGAAAATCCTTCAGGAGCTCCTGTTATTACCGTAAGACACACACAGCGTTTCAGCGACAATGGGCACAGGCATCAGTCAATTGCAAGCGGGTTGCGTAAAAACTATTAACGTATGTTTAAATTATTAGCGGAATTCACAATATGCGTAATTCACGATATGTCAACACAGGGCGATCGGTTGACCAAAACTGTTTCTTTTTGAATTTAGTGCATGAGGGGAAACGAAAGAATGGTAAGGTTGTGAGATCGTAGGTAAAACTAAAATACAAAAACGCGATCGCTATGAGGTGTCACCAGCAGGTATGTATTATTAATTTATTTTCAGGATACAGAGTCACTTCACTTTTTCAAGAAATAGCAGGTATGTATTATTTATTTATTTTCAGGATACTGAGTCACTTCACTTTTTCAGGAAATAGTATTTATTTTTGTTCAGAGACGTACCGGGACCTTTTTTAGATCCTTTTAGCTAGATAAATGTTATACGGATTTCGAAAACTTAGTTTAAGGATTTTAAAATAGAACCAGAAAAAAGGATTTTGAATAATGTTTAATTTAATAGTTTTTAATATTAATCGATAACAATTAATAATTTTGGATCCGTTAGCAGCCGCGACGGGAGATGGGACAAGACTGTCTTACTAAACTTATAATTTAATAGGAGTTGGTCATAAATGCTGACTCAGGGGTCTAATACAGTAAGTAAGCATATCTACATATGTGCTAGGGGTATAACAGTTCCCTAAAACATGGTTCAGCGAAGCGATGGCTGATTCATGTGTCATACTTATGAACGGGTGCTACCTGTGGAGGCTGGTCTGCTCTTGCAAACTTTTTTGTATTCTTATTATATATGTGTAATATAATATTATATGTTATATGAATATATTTTTCTCGGGAGTTACATTAAATCCCGTCGCAGAATAATTGAAAACTTTTAACGTATCACATGGTGCCCCCCCCTATGCAATCTGAAAAACAATAGGCAATTGAAATATTACATAAATATTGTTTTTTTTTAAATCAAACTATTTACATTGTAAATCTTGTTTATTTAATGTTTCAATACAAAACATGTATTTATTAGTTGATACACTATAATTTTATGTTCCGTTTGTGATTTTACAAAGATTACCTATTGGACGCACGCATAAAACAGTATTGTAATTAGTTTGTAAAGCTAGTTGTAGTTAATTTACTTGACGATTCGAAAGTGTTCTTAGTAACCCATTTGAATAAAAAGATTTTGATTTTGATTGATCTGCCAAAAACGAGATAGTGCACCACAAAATTTACAGATCCCACAGTAGGTGCAATTCTTAGGTACCTACTGTCCAATTTTGCACGATAGTAGGACAAAGAGAAAAAATCTCAAGCCCATAATTTCTTGGGAAAAGTTGCTTGTTTTTTAGGGCAGAGGCTACCATTTCTCGCTTCTGCACTCTTAAGAATCGATCCTGTATACCTACACTTTTGCGAAAACAACAAAAAAGAGTTGCGGAGCTGACAGCGTTGAGTTGCTGGCGCAACTATCTCAATTTTGCGAAAGAATATGCTGAATAATACAAAGTAAAAGTTTACAAAGTATTTTTTGAGTCGTAACATAGCCAATTACACAAATGCAGGATTTCACAATTTTACTTTGTTAGCTCTGATTTTGCAAATTTCAACGTTGATGTAGTGTTTCGTACCGTTACATCTACCTGCAACGCGCTAGGTTACGAACGCAGCCCTTTTTGTTTTCTGCAGTACTCTGTGGTCGGTCATTACTCTGCAAAATAACCTAAAGGAAGATATGTTGTGTTTTTTTTTCATATTTGAAATTAAGACGCTTATATTACGATATTTAATATTGCATTACAAATATAAACTTGTTATATGAAATATATAAAAAGTGCCAGTGCTAAAAACCTTTCGACCTAGGAAAGTACATAGGCACCTAGTTGGATTTCTACCATTTATTTAATTTTATATACTTATTTAGATCCTGTCCATACTTTTAATGTCCTCTCTTATTTACTTGATATAATTTAGGGCTCCCTTAGGTCTCCTTAGAGGACATTAGGACAGACAGACGTTATCTATGTACACTGAGCTGCAATTGCATGGATACCTCAAGTTCTATAATCGTGTGAACTCAAGTGAGTTCACGTTCACAAAACAACACTAGAAGGAGTGATTAAAAGAACTAGTGAAATTGAAGTTTCTACTCATAGTAACACAATCGATATTTCGACCGATATTAATATTAATACACATGGATCGCTAACTCAATTTGTCGGCGCCCTTCTCAAATTCATAGTGTCCCTAGTGACCGACCTTCGAATCTAATGGACTATGACTTTTTTGTTTTGCTTTTTTTTATTATGTTGTTATTTTTATTGTATTATTACGTGTCTCATATAATAATTGAATGTGTTCTTTAAAAGATGATTATGTGTAACCAGAAATAAAACACCTTTCGTTTTTAAAAAAATATTTTTAATTTTTATACAGTATTTAATTTAGTTTAACTACGAAGGATACTCAGAAAGTTTTGAGAAACTAAAAAGCTAACTTCTATGGATAAAATATTTTAATTAAAGCATCTGAACCAATTTTCGAAACATTTTTTCCAGTCCGCCGCAGACACCTCTTCCCCGGCCTTCTTAAACGCTGCTAGTGCGTCTTCCGGCAATGAAGACTGCATCCCTTTTAGCTGTTTTTTCTTATTTTAGGGAATAAAACGAAGTCACACGATGCCAGATCAGTAGAGTACTGTAAGGAGGGTGACCCGAGACTGACCGGTGTGGTGTCCAGGAAGTCCCTCGTTGTGAGCGCTGAGTGCTAAACGCAATGACGCCGCCTCGTGTGATCTTTATATCCTTTTATAACTTTTATAACCCGCGGCTCGATTCCGTAAAAAGATTGCTAATAATTCTCGTTTGAAATCCATAGAAATAAGATATACATTGCGCATTTGAAATTACGTATGAAATTCATCGATCGTCGCAAAACCGCAATGTATATCTTATTTCTAACGAGAATTGTTAGCAACAACTTACGTAATCGAGGCCCCTAAGTGACGGTAATACAAAACAATCCTATAATTTGGTCAACGAGGGTTTGCCATCTGTAATCAAACGAATCAATCATGCTCAATTCCTTAGTAGGTAAGTATTGGAGGAGGTTTATGAGCTAACCAAAGATGAAAGTCATCTTTGGAGCTAACATTCATTTATCTTGTTACGGAGACCAGCAAGGATGATAATAAAATAGGTAGGTACCTCGTTAAATTCTAACCCACGCATACGCATATTTATATTTATATATTGTAGGTATCTACCTACTTAATGAGTATTTTTCAAAATAATTGTACGTTACGAAGTTGTTGATAAAGTTAAGTACTAAGTTGTAACTTTAAAAAAAAAACGTGTAGGTACTATACTGCCTAGTGATTGACTGAAGTTATGATAAAGATTATGTAATAGTTATTTTTTGATAAATGTCAAATAGCCTGAAAATGTTAATGCATCGGTGGATAACTTTAAAGTTCAGGTGTGGTTAAGACTGAAAGTTGCATTTTACGTTAAAGGGCCGACATTTGGGTGTTTAAACCTACTCCATTTCAAAAAATACTTACTACAAGTTCTCGTGCATATATAAAAGGTCGAATGACACGACTTACGAACTTTGTAAACGATGAAAAAAACCATTCAGACATATCTGGGCTTAAGGTACGTCTCGACGATTTATGTTCCTTATTTGACAAGTTTGACGCCATCCAGTCAAAGATTGAAAACTTGGACCTTACTAATGACAACCATGAAAAAGAACGAGAAACTATTGAAAACAAGTACTACTTCTCAAAATCTACCATCGTTAGTCTGCTAGATATGGAGCACTTTTTGTACCAAACATTATTACCTTAATTTGAACACATTTAATTGGTTAATCTGTACTGTCCCGCCAAAGAATTCTTTGTAATAACCTTTGAGATTCAGTAATATTAATTTGCCTAAACATTTTGACAATATCGGCGGAAAAAACGTACTTGTAAGTACGGAAACGTAAAATGATATCCTTTATGTCTAGAAAGATATTGGGACTCTCATACATAATATCATTCAATGAAACACCAGTTGATGAATTTGCACTGGCATTATAAACGGTGCGTAATTTTGTAGATGTACTTTGAGGCCTTAATACGGCATGGTGCGGTAAATAATACGGCATGGTGCGGTAAATAATACGGCATGGTGCGGTAAATAATATGCACCTTCATCTTTAGATGAAAAATTATTGATATATTCAGCATGATCTAAGGAAATAAATTCATGAATAAAATCTTTGTATTGTTGGCACAGAACAGGATTATGCTGAAATTTCTTCTCCAGCGAGAGAAAACATTGTAATGCCAAATTGTAGGAATTTCCTAACAAACTCAATTTTTCACTAATTATGGGAAACGTGACTGTAAAACGGCCATTATCACTCCAATATGTTGTTTTATCATATAAATTTTCGCTAAACTTGTCCTCAGTGGATAACTTAGGTTTGCACTGAAGCTCTTCCTGCTTCCAAAATCTGCTTAGAATGTCATCGAAGCCTTGCGGGAAATTAGTGCATAGGCTTACTTGGCAATCAGTTTTGTTAGGAAAAAATGTATTAAATTCATATGATTCTGCTACTATCCAACCAAAAACTGATTCAATAAGCTGCGGCATTTTCGGACCCAGTGATATAAAGTTACCTGTTAGCAGTTTATAGAATAACTCCCACCCGATCAACATGTCTATCTCCTGAGGAACGTAAAACAAAGGATCAGCTAACTTGCATGATTTAGGTATTTTCCAGTTCCTAATATTTAAATAATTATGAGGCAAAGGTACAGTAACTTTATCAGAAACTATGCAAATGACTTGAAAGAGTGATTCATTAAAGGGCGAACTAATTTCAACCTGAGTGTTTAAGTTTGTTGTCTTTGTTATACCACCTATACCTTTAAGTGTGACATTAGTGACTGAGTATTTTAAGTTTAATTTCTTAACTGAACTCCTAGATATTATGCAAACTTCGCTACCAGCATCTAACAAGGCGCGAACATATACCCACTCACCGTGTACATTTTTAAATCTAACTAGAACTGTAAAGAGAAGAACTGATGTAGGTACTGCCTGGTTACTGGCATGCAGGACAGACGGAACGTTATTTAAGCTATTTTCAGCGGAATTGTCATGTACGGATTCGGCAGTAATATCGTTTGCTATTGAGTACTTATTATAAGGTTTTAACTGGCTTATGTCCATGTGCATAGAGCTATGATTTTTCTTTCTACATACACTACAACTATTAAATGAACATCTGTGGTTTAGTTTGTAAGGTGAAAGGCAGTCAAAGCACAACCTATTACGTACTCAATAGCAAACGATATTACTGTCGTATCCGTAAATGACAATTCCGCTGAAAATAGCTGAAATAACGTTCCGTCTGTCCTGCAGGCCAGTAACATATTGTTACATGGATGACATTCTATGTGGTGGTAACTCGATAGAAGAAACGACTGAGTTATGTTTTCAGTTAGCTCAAAGTGGTCAGTGAACGTTAAAGAAATCTTGGATAATTTATCCAGTAGTTTAAATACCAACTCTAATCCAACATAATTAGTCGAAACTAAGGAAGTTTCCATATTAGGTCTTAAGTGGAACACGGGTTTAGATATTTTTATTTTAAGTTTACCAAAACTGAATATAACAGCTACGACAACACGGTCGGTTTTATCATGTATAGCGAGTGTTTTCGATCCTATGGGGTATTTAGGTCCTGTTGTAGTAACGGGGAAAGTTTTGATGCAGAAAATATGGAAAGCAAATATTGATTGGGACGAAAAGCTACCTCCAGAGTTACTCTCAGAATGGGAGAAATTTCATCAAAATTTTACATTATCTGGCGTCATTAATATTCCACGCAATTGTTTCAGGGACATTCCTGAAAAGACATATCTTATCGGATTTAGTGACGCTTCTAACAAAGCTTACGGTGCTTGCATTTATTTGCCATCGTTTTATTCTGACTGTTCAAGCTCGTGTCACATTATTTTTGCTAAAAGTAGGATTCCCCCTTGAAAACCCCTTACGATTCCTCGGTTAGAGCTCAATGCTGCTCTGTTATTGTATTATATTGTTATTGTATCTTTCTACTCGACTCTTCAGGTAGAGGATACCTTTTTATTTTCAGACTCGAATATCGTCTTGTGTTGGATAAAAACTCCAAAAAAACAAGAAACTTTCGTTGCAAATCGTACTTCCGAAATTCTGTCTCTTACATCGGCCAATAGCTGGCACTTCATTGGCACTAATGAGAAGCCTGCAGATCTTTTTACAAAAGGTTTTTAATTTAGTTAACTAATAGGTTCTAGCTTATGGTGGCATGGACCACAATGGGTTTGTTCACCTATTTGTCACTGGCATCTTTCCGAAAGAGACAACGTTAATAAAACTTTCAGAGAGAGTACTCATGATCCACAATGCGTTCTCGTCGTTACAGACACACAATCTAAGAACTACTTAACAGAAATATTTCTTAAATCTTACCCATTTACAACGTGTAGTTGCTTATTGTTTCAGATTTGTTTATAACTTGAGAGATACTTCAAGCAGAAAAAGTATTTTTTTGACTATTGCAGTACTTCAGATATCCCACGACTTCATAATAAAAACAATCGAAGCTGACCAATTCTGCAACGAAATTTCATATTTACAAAATAATATCCCTCTCAATAAAAAATGCCGTTTACTTAAGTTGTGTCCATTTTTAGATGAAAAATGTCTTCTTAGGGTTGGTGGTAGAATTGGGAACGCTGATATCACATATGATCAACGATATCCTTTAATTTTACCCAGTAAAAGTCAAGTTAGAACGTTAATAATACGGAATATACACTTTAAACTATTTCATTCAGGCATTCAAAACACTTCAGCGAACGTTCGTTTGCAATACTGGCCAGTTAATGGCAGGGTAGAAGTAATGTGTGTCATGCACAAGATTTAGGAGCAAAACTTGTGATCAAAAAATGGCTGACTTGCCTGCTCCTAGAGTTAACATAGAACCATTCTTGCATAAAGGAATCGATTTTACAGGTACAATACTTGTAAAGTCAAGTAGGTTAAGAAACGCAAAATATCTTAAAGGATATATTTGTTTATTTATCTGTCTGGCTACTCGTGCCATTCAATTGTTTCTGATATGTCGAGCAATCCTTTTATATTGGCCTTAAAAAGATTTATTTCACGAAGCGGTCTTTCGGAAATCCTATATTCAGACAACGGTAGTAATTTCAGAGGAGCTTATAATTAACTGAATGAACTCTACAAAATGTTTAAAAATGATAAAGACGCAATTCTGACAAAATTGATTTTGCGTCTCTGAATTCTATTCAATGGAAGTTAACGGTCCCTCTAGCAAGCCATATGGGCGGTATATATGAAGCCGGAATTAAATCGGCAAAAAGTCTGCTAAAACGGCAATTAATGACTATCAAACTACCTTATTAAGAATTAATGACGATAATTATACAAATTGAAGGTATTTTAAATTCTAGACCTTTGTGCGCACTCTCCGACTTACCTAACGATTTGACGTGTTTAACACCAGCTCATTTCCTGGTACGGCAGCCTATATTGGATATACCTGAACCTACTAAAATCTCTAATAACCCTTTGTTAGTCTGGAAACATCTGTCTAGTGTTATTAAAATGTATATTAAGTGTTTAGTTGCTTTAGTTATACTCATGTCAAGATTAATACCTACATTATATTGTAAAGGGGGAGTGGGAGTATGTTTAAAAATAAAAAATATGTGTCAAAGTGACAAAATAAAGAAAATTATAAACCAAAATGTCGTTTTGCTTTTCATTCAAAAAAATAATAATTTAACAATGTAGCCTAGACATAGCGAAGGCGTTCGATCGGGTCTGGCACCGGGGTCTTCTAACGAAGTTGCCATCTTACGGAGTGCCCAAGGATTTGTGCAAATGGGTGGCTAGCTTTTCGTCCGGCAGACGCATACGAGCCGTAGTTGACGGTAGTTGCTCCGATAGCATGGACATTAATGCTGGTGTCCCGCAAGGCTCTGTGCTGTCTCCTACGCTGTTTCTACTGCACATCAATGATATGTTGGACATCAACAACATACATTGCTATGCAGATGACAGTACTGGAGACGCTCATTACACGGGCCGTGCAAGCATCCCTCGTTCCGTTGTGGACTGACTGGGGACGGGAAAACTTGGTCCGATTCAACACTTCAAAGACACAAGTCTGCGCGTTCTCCGCTAAGAAAACCCCATTCACTGTGGTCCCACAATTCCAGAACACTCCCCTCTCCATCTCCAAGAGCATTGGGATCCTTGGTGTTGACATTTCCAGCGATGTTCAGTGCCGAGATCATTTGCTAGACAAGGTAAAGCTGGCGTCCAAAAACTTAGTGTACTTAACAGAGCGAAGCAGTACTTCACGTCGGGGCAGAGGTTGCTGCTTTACAAGTCCGGCCCCATATGGAGTACTGCTGGCATCTCTGGGCGGGTGCACCCGGATACTAGCTTGGCCCTTTTGACTCGGTTCGACGACGGGCCGTGAGAATTGTCGACGATCCTAAACTCACTTGCGGTATCGAGCCCTTAAGTCTGAGGAGAGACTTTGCCTCTCTGTGTGTGTTCTACCGCTTGTACAATGGGTTGTGTTCTGAGGAATTGTTCGAAATGATGCCCACGGCTACTTTCTACCATCGCACCGCTCACCATCGGCAGGGAATTCATTCTCACACTTTAGAACCGAAATGGTCGCGTACAGTGCGGTTTCAGAGAAACTTCCTCCCGCGAACGCTTGGGTGTGGAATGAGCTCCCTGCCAAGGTTTCCTCTAAGGACTACAGAATGGGGTTCTTCAAAAAAGAAGTTATTAGATTTCTGAAGGGTCGGCAATGCGCGAGTGATGCCCCTGGTGTTGCAAGCGTCCGCTTACCATCAGGCGGACCGTAGGCTTGTTTGCCACCTTAGTGGTATAAAAAAAAAATATTGTGGAAAACACAGTACAACACGTAATAATAAATAAAATATTAAAACTACAATACTATGTATAAAATACTCATTTTATGTGACAGAATTTGTGGCCGCCGCAGTATCTACACATAATGATGAAGTCTATAACGCGTATGTTAAAACGCGGTTTTACGATTTTAATGCCACTGCATTCAGTATTTAGTTTCTTTGGAAATTTGGTCATGTGCACTAAGACTCACCAAAGTTTCAGGGCAATTAAATAAATATTGTAGAAACAAACAAAAAAAAATATTTTTATATACATGTAGAAAAAATTTTGTAATGTAAACCCGGTTCATCCAATTTTTCAATTTCGGTAAAACCAGTTTTGTGAACCCTAGTGGTGATGATTTGAAAGGTAGTGCACCCCTCGCACCCCACGCACTACATAAAACACAACTAAAAAATGAATTTTGCGCATTCAAGGTCATCGCTAGACTTACGTGCCGGCATGTATATCTATACTACGTTTCACGTGGAGCCCAGTCATATGACTGCATTATATTACATTCCAGTTGGCTTCTGACTAGAGCATTGTATAAGCTAATGATCGCTGTTAAGTTTGTGAAGTAATGTGTCATACGGAGTGCCATATCTACATTTCTGTAAGATTTTTTTCTCACATTAATAATATGATCCATAAACGTGAGAAGAGAGAGAACCCCTAAATGTTTGACTTCAGTAACCCTGACTATTGGCAGTCCAGCAATATAATAGTGGCCCACAATTTTATTTTATTTTTATTTATTTGGAAAACATATGGTATTATATATTATACATATTAGAGTTTTATATTAAATTATTATACAAACCATTTTTAGTTTTCACCAGTAGTTAAACAAATATATAAGTCGTGATATTTACTTGGTGGTGATTACAAAAAAAAGTTTAAATAGTAAAAAAGAAGAAAAATCAGTTAACTTCAAAGTACAAAACTTACAAAAAATACAAAAAACTAAAAAAGACATTTGAGAACTGTTTGTAATTGTGCAGACAAGTTATTTTATAAAGAAATATAGTGCTAGCGAAATCGAGAATCAAAGAATTGCTGACTTAATATCTTTTTGATTGCCATCGAAGTAGTGTGAAATAAGTCGACATTATGCTTTTTAATAATGTTATTTATTTTATTAGGTATTCTGCAAAAATAGGAGTTGAGCCTATAGTTTGTATTCAATATAGTAGGTACTTGCAGACAGGGAGATTTTCTACGGGATCTATTAGGTACATAAATATTTATGTTTTCTAGCAAGTACGGAGAGTCAACTTTTCCGTTAATAATGTTGACGAGGTAATCAATATCTGCTATATTCCTTCTTATTTCTAAAGGCAGAAAAACGGACAGTGTATCTATCATCATATTTGTTTAATTTAAATTGTAAATATCTGAAAAACCTTTTTTGTACACATTCAATTCTTTTCATATAGATCTGATATCAGGGATTCCAGACCTGTGATGCAGACCTGTGATGCAGACCTGTGATGCAGACCTGTGATGCAGACCTGTGATGCAGACCTGTGATGCAGACCTGTGATGCAGACCTGTGATGCAGACCTGTGATGCAGACCTGTGATGCAGACCTGTGATGCAGACCTGTGATGCAGACCTGTGATGCAGACCTGTGATGCATACCTGTGATGCAGACCTGTGATGCAGACCTGTGATGCAGACCTGTGATGCATACCTGTGATGCAGACCTACTCGAGGATACTGCGCACGTTAGAGCAATAAAGAACCTTTATAACTTTGATGCTGTGTAAGTTTGTTTACACAACTTCTAATGATAAATCCTAGTGCTTTAGAGGCTTTTCTTAACAATAACTTCATTCATCATTGTTTGTCATAGAGGAGCTTAGAATCGTGTATAACCTCTACATCACGAATGTCATCTGCATTTTTTAAATATTGATTATTTAGTGTGTATTTATAATTTATTTTATTTAATTTCCGGGTAAAAAATATATGATAGCATTTTAATACATTCAAATCTAGTTTATTTGAAAAACAATAGTTCACAAGTAGTGTGAATAATACATCACAATCATCAATGGACTCGATCTTTCTTAATAATTTCATATCATCTGCGTAAAGTAGCACTTTTGAATTCCTAAAACAGCTAATGATGTCGTTAATAAAGATTGTGAATAGGAGCGGGCCTAATAAGGTGCCCTGCGGTACTCCCAATGTAACCGTCTCCCAGGAAGAGGAGAAGCCATTTAGTGCCACTGCTTGCGTCCTATTCTCAACATAGGAAAAGATGGTTAACTACCATCTTTATAGGTTTCCAAGAACTCCCGCGGCTTGAAGTTTTTGAAGAAGGATCAAATGATCTATCCTATCGAAACATTTGCTGTAGTCTGTAAACACTGCGTCAACTTGGCCTCCATCATCCATCCACCTTGTAATGTATTCATCACACGTCAAGAGATTGGATACAGTTGATTGCTTCTTTAGGAATCCATGTTGTTCTGACATAATGAAGACCTACGTGAGGAATAAAGTTGTTAATAGATAATTTTTTCTAGCACAAGGCTGAACTTACATAGATTTGAAATGGGTCTATAGTTTTCCACAGTAGTGATTGACCCATTTTTGTGTACTGGAGTAACAAAAGCAGATTTCCAAATATCTGGCACTTTTCCCCCTAGAAGAGATCGCTTAAATAAAATAGTAAGCGGTGTAGCTAAGCTTTTTGCACATTTGACAATAAATATTGGAGGTAAAGCGTCAGGACCAGCACCTTTATTAACGTCTAACGCCTCCAATAGCTTCAACACGTCACTTTCTTTTATTTCAATGTCACCAATTTCGACAGCAGAAGAAAATTGAGATGGGTTAGAAGCATTGGTGGGAGAGCTTTGATTTGTAGACAGAAAGTTGGACAAGAAATATGATGAAAAACAATCACATATTGCCTGTGGAGTGTCAAGGTTATTTTTGGATTTCTGTTCATGGACTTAATTTATGACCAAAATGTTTTAGGATTTTTGGACACGGAATCCTCCATTTTCTTCATGTATGTCAGAAAGCATTCTTTTTCAACGGACTTGGCCCCTTTTTTGTAGAATTAAAAGGATTGATAATCATGTGAATTACCGTGTTTTATATTTACAAAAATATTTTTGTTTTTCCTTAAGTATTTTTTTATGCTGAATATTTACCATGGGGGAAACCTACTATTATTATTACAGTATATGTGGGGTATTTTTTTTCTGACTGACTTTGCAGTTGGCTGTTGATGCCATTACTGCTTCACCGGGCTTTTTTGGGCGAGACTCTGGAGGAGCCTCAGCCCGTATAGCGCCCAACGCTCAAGGGCTCCCCGAGGGGAGGGGGAGGGGGGGGGGGGAGCCTCGGCTTGGGTAATTGCTCTTGGTGGCGTCCCTTCGAAACAGTTTAATTTTGAATAGTTGCGCTTATCCCTTTAAAATCCCTCCCCATATATACATTCCACTTAATTTTGAGCTATTTCTAATTATATTAAAATTATTTCTACTCCTGTTTGCATATAAATCATACATAATGATTTGTGATGTGGATCTTCTGGAACTAATGGATCGGTGACAGCCATAATTTCTAAATTATTATTTGCAAAAACGAGGTCGAGGATCCTACCGTTGAAATTAACATATTTATTATACTGGAATAATTAATGAAAATTGATCTATTACATCAAAAAAGTTTACTTGTGCGTCTCCCGAAATTCCTTGGGGTTTCAGATAGTTATTTTCTAACAGCCCAATGTTACTGAGATTGAAATCTCCCATAATAACAAATTGATCTGTTGGAATACTGTCAGTAATTGTTAAGAGTTGATTACTTAAACTAGTCAGCTGCGAGTTAAATGCATTTCCTAAGTTTTGAGCGCACAAGTAGAGAGTACAGAAATGGATTTTTTGGTAGTTTCCTGTATTTTTATTGCCAAGACTTACTGTGACCCAGAGGTCTTCTGCTGAAGAATGCCTGTCAACCCGTCGACCGTAGCGAATTTCTACGATCAGTACACCTCCTCCACGACCTTGTCCCGTCTCTAATTTTATCGCGCCTCCAAACAATATATTTATTGTCAAAAAGTTCGTTATTATTAATGCCGTCCAATAGCCACGATTTAGTAATCGATATAATATTTAGTAAAAGGTTCTGTTAGATAATTGTACTTTGTGTGATGAATTTTAATAAAAATCAATGAATAAAAAGTTGATCAATTGATATAATACCTACATGAATAATGATTGCTTATTTTCTTTTATTAATTGAATGATGTGTAAAATCATATTGTATGTAGTTTTACACAATGTATTAGATAGGTAATAATATATGTAGTCTAAATGTGTATTTCATAGATCAAAAATAGTTCTGTTACAATGTTAATATAAATGGCGTGATTCTGGTGTGCTACCTGACCGCCCCACCCGATCACCGACCACTACAAAAAAAAGGGTTGGCTTGAGAGAGCCGGGGCAGTTGTGAATTAGCATTGAAGCATACTGGTTGTAATAATGGTGCTGCGTAATAAAAGCAATGGAAGTATATAGTGTACAAAATGTATAAAGTGACGCTGTCGAAACTAAATGAGAATCCATCCCTTTAAAACACTTCAGTTAAGTACAATTGATTATGTAACTTCCTTGTAGATGATATTTCATTGTGTATTTTTAATTATGTACATTTTGTTATAGTATAAATGTTAAATTAATATTACATACGTAATACCTAGCTGAGAGTTTTAGCTCTTTGTGGCATTTGGCTGGACCAGTCATTAAGGTCCTTAAGTTCTTATAATTATTGTTCTTGCAGTTTGTGAATAGCTTACGAATCTTAGAAATACTTAAAGGCTTATTTGTGTTTTCACTCGAAACAAAGGTTTAATGAGTAGATACTTTATATCTCGTAAAAGTTATGATATTTTTGTTATTCTAATAAAACATTCAAAAGAGCGACTGCTAGAGAGGTAACGACCTAGTTAAGAATAAATATATTCGAGACAACTATGTGTAACCAATACCTATGTTTATCTTAGATTTTAATGATGTCAGAAAGGCCGAACGGTCCTTAGAACGTTCAGTGTTCTGTATCAAATCAAATCATTTATTTCGTAATGATGGATAAAAACAATGTTACAAGTACATTTATATAGTAGGTTCAGCCTCGATTTACTCTTTCGAGCATTCAGATATATAACATTATGTAGAATAATTTTAAATCAGTCTCTTTTCAATCATAAATACAAGTAGTTACGTCATAGTTGGATCACAAAACTTAAATTAGTTTTATTAGAATTTTCATTTCACTATCTATTGCAATATTCGTTAACTGAGTTAAAACATTTGTCCAGTAGCATTTTTTTCAAACCGATGCAGCGGTAGTTCTTTTTAATTCCGTGGGTAGATCGATAAGGCAGTAATCGCTTTGTATCATGACAGGTACGAAGTGTCCAGTATCCCTGGATCTAAATTAGGTAAAAGGAATTATTGTAACATTTGGGCAGTAGACCAAATTCAGCCATGGATCACAGTGAATACAACCTTTGATAGCACAGATAGTGACAATGAAGCATGATTAAGTTTAGTGAAATAAAACTATATATTAACTATATATATAACTATAATATATATAACTATATATATTGTCGTAAATGATGATAATCGTTGAGTGTTACATAAAATTGATCGATTATTGTTTTGTTTTATAGCTGGTTATACATATTATATGAACTTTAGAAATGTTTATGAAGTTTATAAATCAGTAGGTATTATAATAATATAGTGTCTGAAGATATTCCAGACCACCTATCGTCTGACGTTGTTCGAGGCATTGCAAAACATATTTTTTTTGAGTCTGATGATTGTTCCAGGCCAATTATTGTCTGACGTTGTTCAAGGCATTGTAATATATTATTTTACGAGTCTGACGTTGTTCCAGGCATTGTAATGGTTCAGTTTTTTTGTGATAACTAATAAGCATAGTCTTACCTAACCCCCTAAAAAATATGGTTTATCTAGGAATTGCAGAACTTACTTAGAATATATTCGAAAGTTCAAAATTAAGATTTGAGCTCAGTACTCACAAATTTTCAAAATATCAAAAAAAAAATTAAATGAGGAGATTTTGGGTTCAAAGTAATTTTAAAAACTTCCTAAGACATTAAACTTTAAAACAAGGCCAAATAAAAATAGGGTTATCAGGGGTTTATTTTCTGTAACAAACCTTCAAAGTAAATTAAGGCATTTGTTAAGGCAATAATTATTTTATTTTATTTAAATCTTTGACTTTCTTTGCGTTATGATGGATTTGAGTAAAACACAGTTAATTTTTAATAAGAAAAATTTATTTAAAGTAAATTTTCAAAATTTCGCCCTCCCACAGAAATGCACAATCTAAACCTGCGCAAAAAATTATGTCTTAACTCCCTAAAAGCTTCGCGGTTATTTCTCACAGCGGTTTTGGCTGCGCGAATTTTTCTTCTAAGCTCTTCTTCACTTGAAGCTTCTCTGGCGTATGTTATTTCTTTAAAGTAGCCCCAGATAAAAAAATCTATGGGGTTGAGGTCAGGCGAGCGTGGTGGCCAGGCAATTGGCCTTCGTCGTCCGATCCACCTGCTGGGGTACGTCTGGTTTAAATGGCGACGCACTTGCGCCGCGTAATGACATGGTTCGCCGGCGTTCTGGAATACCATTGTCCTTCTCAATTCAAGGTTTACATCTTCCAGTAATATTGGTAAATCATCTTCTAAAAAACTTTTGTACGTCTCGCCGTCTAATCTGGATGGCAGTTCAAATGGGCCTATTAATTCGCCATTCAAGACGCCAGATGTCCACGCTGAAACCATGTTGAAATGATGAAGATCTGGCGGCATGTGGATGTTCAACGGCCCAAATATGATAATTGTGGATATTGAAAACCCCCGTTCGCTCAAATCTTGACTCATCCGTCCACAAGATTTTATTAAAATATCCGGGGTCTTCTTTCTCTTTTTGCAACATAGCTCTACAAAACTCGACTCTCAATTCATAATCTGTAGGCTGCAACGCTTGTACTTTTTGTATGTGATAGGCGTGAAAAGATTCCTCACGCAAAATATCTTGTATTGAAGATCTTGGTATGCCAAGATTACGAGCCATTGCTCTCGTACTTGTACTTCTATTAAGTTGCACTACCTCTAGAACAATTTCCCTGCGTTCTGGAACAACTCTCAAAATGCCTTCACCACCACGTTGGCCAGGAATGCGGCCTGCCATTAACGTATTGTGAGTATTAACGAAGAGTAGAGTCTGTAGAGTCTTGCTGCTTCACGTCCGTCTCCTTGTGCAACACCGTAGAAATAGTGCATTTCTGCATATTCACTCAGAGTGTAAGGCATCACTAACACTTCCAAGTAACTACAGTCCAAATCGATAGGCACAACGAAATCCAGTAACAAGCAGGGGTCAAACAAGTAAGCAGCGGCGGTATCAATAGGCAAGATAGTGGTCAAAAAACGGCAGAACGAGATGAGTAGCAGTAAACACAATGTGAGTAAGACAGAGGTACGGCGCGCGGCGGCACGGAGATGTACTCATTGTTAGCGTCAACGCTGGTAGCAGTTGTCTCACTTTAACCTGTTTCTAATGTTACTGTACTACTCTAACCCACCGACACAAACTAGAGAGAGTGAGATAGCAAAATTTTTTTACCTGAGCATTTTTTCATGGTATAAATCACAACAATGAAATCATATCTATTGGGTTTTTCTGATTAAATGCATGCATCTACAAATTCATAGAATTTAGAATTTAAGTTTAATTGTGTTTTACTCAAATCCATCATAACGCATAGAAAGTCAAAGATTTAAATAAAATAAAATAATATTTTTTTTTCCTTAAAAAATGCCTTATTTTACTTTGAACGTCAGTTACAGAAAATAAATCCCTGATTTTTATTTGGCCTTGTTTTAAATTTTAATGTCTTAGGAAGTTTTTAAAATTACTTTGAACCCAAAATCTCCCCTAGTAATTTTTTTTTGATACTTTGAACATTTGTGAGTATTGAGCTCAAATCTTAATTTTGAACTTTCGAATAAATTCTAAGTAAGTTCTGCAATTCCTAGATAAACCATATTTAAGGGTTAGGTTAGACTATGCTTATTAGTTATCACAAAAAAACTGAACCAGAAATGTACAACCGAACGAGAAAAACTGATGTTAGGTGAAAATTACGAAAAAAATCATTAAAAAAATTCTATCTCGAAAACTACGAAAAATCGTAGAACATACATGGGGGTGATTCGGATACTCCTCATCATAAAGTATCTAAATTTTACGTTTGAACGTCAACTCCCCGGCCATCCTGTATGTGTGCATATAAATATTCAATAGGTAGTTATTTCGTGGATGTTGCGGTCGGTATAGGATAATATAAAATGGAATTAATTGATTATATTTTAGTGATTTAACCATCGTGTTCAAAGTGATTTTGTGGTCTATAGTTCTAATTTGTTTTAATTTTAACATATAGTTAGTTATGAAAGTAGAATAGTAGAAAGTAGAATATAAGTAGCTATTTTGCAAACATTGTAAGTGACATAAAATTACATGTAATAAGTTAAAATTAAGTAGCATAAGTCGTTTAGCATAAGACTTATAGACTGGTTCACTTTTCTCTAAAGTGGCCATTTTAACAAGTCTAGTGGCATTTTGGGTAACATTTGGCCAAGTGTGTTTTTCTTACTAATTTGGATCTCCTGTACACGAATTTCGATGTTGGCACTCCCGATTTTTGACCTGAAGCTCAGAATTCAAGATGGCGGACGTTTTCTTACAAATACAACATTTCCACTCCCGAGGCCAATTTTTTTGCCGTCTTTAGCGCTGTTTTTGTCGTTGAATGCGAAACTAATTGTTATAAACTATTAAAGCAATTCATCATATCAGCCCATTGACGTTCACTGCTGAACATAGGCCTCACCTAACTTTCTCCACAGCGTGCGACCAACCAACGATTCTCCGCTACCTTTACAAGGTCATCTGTCCATCTAGCGGGGGGCCGTCCCACGCTGCGCTTTCCGGTTCGTGGTCGCCACTCGAGAATCTTCTTTCGCCATCGGCCATCGGTTCTTCGAGCTATGTGCCGAACGCTGCCCAACCGAGTTGGATTCGGCGATTAACCTCTTTCTCGAAATTGGACCTACCTAATCTAACAGTTTGTTCAAGGTATACGTATTCGTCAACAACTTCAAGTGTAGAGTTCCCAACAATCATTGGAGTGGGTGCTACATGGCCATTCGACATGATTTTCGTCTTGAGGCCCACTCGTTGGGAAGCTCTACTGAGGCTTTCGAGCATTGTGCTAAGGTCCTCCATCGATTCTGCCATGACCACAATATGGTACCGAAGGTGGGTAATGTACTCGCCATTAACATTGATGCCAAAACCGTCCCAGTCCAGAAGCTTAAAGACATCTTCCAACGCATTTGTGAACAGTTTCGGAGATATGACATCTCACACCTCTCTGCAGTTGGATCAATTTTGAGTTCTGATCCTGGAGACTGACTGACATGGTGGCGTTATCGTACAAGCATTTTAGCACCTCGATATACCGATGATCAATACGGCATCTCTGTAGAGCCTGTACCACTGCCCATGTTTCCACCGAATCGAAGGCTTTCTCATGGTCCACAAACGCTAAGCAAAGGGGCCCATTATACTCTTCTGACTTTTGTTTAATCTGCCGCGTATGTATGTGGTCTACAGTACTATAGCTACTTCGGAAACCGGCTTGTTCGGGAGAACTTGCGTGCGAGACGGTTCGTAATTACTTTCGAAAACAGCTTATAAACATTGCTCAGAAGGTCTGAAATTCTTAAGAAGCGTAATGTCACCTTTTTTGAAGAAAAGCACCACCACGCATCTGTGCCATGCTTGTGGCGAAGTACCTTCGAGTATGACGGTGTTAAAGAGCTTCTGAAGGACTTTTAGTACCGGTTTTCCACCCGATTTCAGAAGTTCAGTAGTAACTCCATCATCACCCGGTGCCTTATTGTTTTTAGAGAACCACACTAATCTCGTAAAAGCTGACGTCCGGGATGTCCTCGGAGTGTCGATTCAGTCTAGCTCTAGAGTCTTTGGGTGGACTGCCAACTGGTTTTGATGTCGACGTGTATAATCTTCCATAGTAAAAAGATATAGATATAAGATATAGTTCTTTGTGGTTGCAAAAAAGATTGCACATCAAAACTTTGTAAATGCCGAAAGATGAAAAAAAAATGTTAATTTGTACCTCAATGTGTTTTAGTTCCACGATTTGTACAAATTCAAAAAAAAAGATGATGTGGATGAG
The DNA here is from genome assembly GCA_946406115.1 of Apoda limacodes. Lineage (NCBI taxonomy): Eukaryota > Metazoa > Arthropoda > Insecta > Lepidoptera > Limacodidae > Apoda > Apoda limacodes. Next base: position 28,293,324 of record OX291556.1, read on the forward strand.
GATGATGATTAAATGATTGTGTAATTTTTTTAATTCTTGTCAATTTTCTTCGACACTAGCTGCTGCCGGCGACATCGTCTGCGTGAACGCTATACTATAACATTTTTTTTTTTTTTTTTTTTTTATTTATACCACTAAGGTGGCAAACAAGCTTACGGCCCGCCTGATGGTAAGCGGTCACCGTAGCCAATGGACGCTTGCAACACCAGGGGTATCACTTGCGCGTTGCCGACCCTTCAGAAATCTAAAAACTTCTTTCTTGAAGAACTCCATACTGTAGTCCTTGCAGAAAACCTTGGCAGGGAGCTCATTCCACAACTTAAGCGTTCGCGGGAGGAAGTTTCTCTGAAACCGCACTGTACGCGACCATTTAGGTTCTAAAGTGTGAGAATGAATTCCCTGCCGATGGCGAGCGGTGCGATGGTAGAAAGTAGCCGTGGGCATCATTTCGAACAATTCCTCAGAACACAACCCATTGTACAAGCGGTAGAACACACACAGTGAGGCAAAGTCTCTACTCAGACTTAAGGGCTCGATACCGCAAGTGAGTTTGGAATCGTCGACAATTCTCACAGCCCGTCGTTGAACCGAGTCAAAAGGGCCAAGCTGGTATCCGGGTGCACCTGCCCAGAGATGGCAGCAGTACTCCATATGGGGCCTAACTTGCGACTTGTAAAGTAACAACCTTTGCCCCGACGTGAAGTACTGCTTCGCTCTGTTGAGTACACCAAGTTTTTTGGACGCCAGCTTTACCTTATCTTGTAAATGATCTCGGAACTGAACATCGCTGGAGATGTCGACACCAAGGATCCCAATGCTCTTGGAGATGGAGAGGGGAGTGTTCTGGAATTGTGGGACCACAGTGAATGGAGTTTTCTTAGCGGTGAACGCGCACACTTGTGTCTTTCTAGGGTTGAATCGGACCAAGTTTACCCGTCCCCAGTCAGAGACCTGGGACAGTGTGGTCTCGATTTGAGACACAAGTTCTCCGCGGTTTTCCTCCACAACGGAACGAGGGATGTTTGCACGACCCTTGTAAAAAGCGTCTCCAGTACTGTCATCTGCATAGCAATGTATGTTGTTGATGTCCAACATGTCATTGATATGCAGTAGAAACAGCGTAGGAGACAGCACAGAGCCTTGCGGGACACCAGCATTAATGTCCATGCTATCAGAGCAACTACCGTCAACTACGGTTCGTATGCGTCTGCCGGACAAAAAGCTAGCCACCCATTTGCACAAACCCTCGGGCACTCCGTAAGATGGCAACTTCGATAGAAGACCGCGGTGCCAGACCCGATCGAACGCCTTCGCTATGTCCAGGCTACATGCCAATGCCTCCCCCTGACTCTCAATGGCTAGTGCCCATCGGTGTGTGAGATACACTAGAAGGTCACCAGTCGAGCGACCGTGGCGAAAGCCATATTGACGGTCACTGACCAGATCGTGTACTTCTAGGTATCTTAGAAGCTGTGTGTTGATCACACGCTCCATCACCTTAGAGAGGAGAGAGGTAATAGCGATAGGCCTGTAATTCGATGGATCTGATCTATCGCCCTTTTTGGGCACCGGGTGCACATTCGCAGTCTTCCATGTAGACGGAAATTGCCTAGTGTGGTAGGAAAGCGCGAAGAGGCGCGTGAGTACAGGACATAACTCAGGAGCACGCTGCTTAAGCACCACTGCTGGTATACCGTCTGGCCCACTCGACTTATGAACGTCTAGAGAAAGCAACGCCCGCCTGACCTCCCGCTGCGTTATGGAGATTTCCGGCATGGACTTACCGCACCACGGTATAGTAGGTGGTACAGCGCCTTCATCGCTCATATTCGAGTTCGAGGCAAAGAGACTGCCCAGTAGATCGGCTTTCTCTTTAGCACTATGGGCCAAGTCACCATCGGTCTTTCGCAGTGGTGGTAACGACGACTGGCAGAAGTTCCCTTCGGCAGCTTTGGCAAGCGACCAGAAAGCACGACTCCCAGAAGGATAGCTCGCAAGTCGCCCACCTATTTTGCCGATGAATTGGAATTTTGCTCTGGCAGTTGCTTTCTTACTGAACCTCGAGGCAGCATTTAATTTGCGTTTTAACTCAGAAATATTCGGATCCTTATTAAAACGAGCCGTGGTCCAAGCCTCATATGCATTTTGCTTAAGAATTTTAGCTTTTCTGCAAGACCTATTAAACCACGGTCGTTTTTTGACGCCGGCAGCTACTCGCGGGTTAGGAATATAGCATTCCATACCAGCAAGGATTGTCTCAGTGACTGCGGCTGCGCAGACGTCAGGATCTTCTGAGTTAAAGCAGATCTGCCTCCACGGGTACGATGCGTAAAATTCACGCAATCCATCCCAGTCTGCCGACTTATAGTGCCACACACGACGCCAGTTAGTTGGCCCAGAAGGATCAGGTTGTGTGCATGACACTTGAGTCCGAACGAGACAGTGGTCCGAGGAGCCAAGAGGCGCATCCACTGAGACGGAGTACCCGTCCGGACGAGTAGTCAGCAGAAGGTCCAGTAAGGAGCTCGTATGTTCCTCTATATCTGGTATTCTCGTTGGAGAAAGTACCAGCTGAGAGAATCCATAGGTCAGAGCAAATTCATGAGCAGATATCCCAGCATAGTTATTGGTTCGAGAACTGAGCCACTCGCGATGGTGGGCGTTAAAGTCTTCCAAAATAACTAGTTCTGCTGTGGGATATTGCTCTAGAACTTTGTCAGTCGTCAAACTCAGGTGCGTGAAGAGTCGAGTTACGTCCGTGTCACCGCTATGAGACCTGTATAGGCACGCATTGATATGAGTGTGGCCGCCGTAATCTACGCGCACCCACAATATCGACAGGTCCCTGTCTTCAAGGCTATGAAGGCGGCGACAGCAGATATCCTCCCGGACGAACATACATACACCGGCACGACTCATAAAATTGTGTTCGAGTTTGTAGCCGGGATAATGAAGGTATGATGTGTCGGCCGGGCAGGATATCTGCGTCTCCGTTAGAAAAAGAATGGTCGGCTGCGCAGTTTCGAGATGGTGGTGGACTGCGTTAAGATTTGCGTGAATACCCCTGATGTTGCAAAAATCCACATTATATGTGGATGGAGTAGCCGCTGTGCAAACTCTTTTCTTTTTCTGTCTTCTGGCCATAATATATATAAAAAATAAGTTACTAAGACTAAGGATGAGGATTCACTGGACAGACAGCATAGAGGACAAAGGGTGCGGTTCTAATACTGCCGAAGCTCGCCACAGATGATACGGTTGCTGGCACGGCGGGCGGAAGGGCCCCTGATCCCCCTCTGTTGTAGTAGCCGGGTCCACTCCGGTCTCCTTCTCCGGCACGACTACCACTTCAGATACTTTACACAGGCTGGCGAATCAGCCTCCCAGGGCGGAGATTAAGTGATCCCTGGGTTCGGGATCCCGTTCAACCTGCGGGCGGCCAGCGGTCAGCCGTTTCATCAGGTCTCCCTGACCGCCGAACCAGCACGCCGCGTCTACGCCGAGTATGACAGCAACAAGCACCGCCGGTCCTCCGCTGTCCGCGCAGCGAATCCTCAAAGAGCTCTGGCAACCTTACTCACCGCCAGGAACACAACACTACTCAATGTTAGTGTTATTATGGCCGCGGTTTTCTGTAAGGTGGAGGTACTTCTCCAGTTCGGGCCGCTCATTCGAGCAAGTACTCGCTATGCCCTGCTTAGTTGTTCGGGTGGCTTATTCGAGCGAGTACTTGCAGTGCCCTACCTCTCTTAACCTCACTTTTTGTGAACGAAACCATAGCGCGATCTAATTCGACGCCAACGCCATCTAGTTAGCAAATAGGAAACATTTTTATATTGTGCGAAATTATAACACATCTAAGTTATGACTTTACACGATTTTTTAACATAAAATAAATGGCTATGTGTGAGTAGAATAATTAATAATTAAGAAGCAAGTCAAATATGCGTCGTTAGATTAATAAATATGACACGATTAACAATCTAAAAGAAAAAAGTCGGCTCCGAGCCCTAAATTGAGGAAATGTTCTCGATCATGGTCGCCATCTTGAATCCTGAGCTTCCGGTCAAAAATCTATAGTGCCAACATCGAAATGCGTATTCAGATGGTCCGAATTAGTAAAAACACTTATTTGGCCAAATGTTACCCAAAATGCCGCTAGAATCATATTTTGAGGAAAAGTGAACCAGACTATTATAGTAAAATTCATAAAGAGCTCTGCCTCACTGGGATGCCATGGCGACGTCGCCAGCTACGTATCCAAATAATTCATATAGAAATGTATCGGCTCTCACTCACTTTGCGACGCTTTGGCAACGTCGCTAATTTGGAAGCGTAGCCACGACTTACCGCTCCCTACGTGGCGACTGGATGCTCTGGCAGCCTGGCTACGGCGCCACTAAAATGTATGCGCATAAGCTGCACCTCACTCACTCAGTCGCCAACCGAACGCTATTTTGGACGCTCGCTTATATTTTAGTACATCTGTGTAACGTTGAAAAAATGAGTTTCGATACCGAAGGATGTATCGTGGAAATTCAAAACCGTCCGCGCTCATGGGATAGTGCATCGAATTCGAAATTATCAGGATATTTTCTTAAATCTCTATATAGTTTTTAAAAAACACCATTTCGGCTGCGATCCGATATTCTTTCCCTTTGTATTTTTCTTCGACGAACATCGGCAGGGAATTCATTCTCACACTTTAGAACCTAAATGGTCGCGTACAGTGCGGTTTCAGAGAAACTTCCTCCCGCGAACGCTTAAGTTGTGGAATGAGCTCCCTGCCAAGGTTTTCTGCAAGGACTACAGTATGGAGTTCTTCAAGAAAGAAGTTATTAGATTTCTGAAGGGTCGGCAACGCGCAAGTGATACCCCTGGTGTTGCAAGCGTCCATAGGCTACGGTGACCGCTTACCATCAGGCGGACCGTAAGCTTGTTTGCCACCTTAGTGGTATAAAAAAAAAAAGTGCGATCTCCTCAAACTGACTGAAGAGTAGCCATGGCTACTCTGTTTGGCGACCTTCGGATGCCAGATGTAGCCATGCTTGCGTCGCCGGCGACGTCGCCATGGCATCCCGGTGAGGCATACTCTTATAAATAAGGGCAAAGAAAAAATATTCTTAGTAGTTTGTAAATTCAATAATCGGGCTATGTTTGCGTGTAAACGTAATGACTGCGCACATACTCTATCGATGTCCTTTTGTAACCGCCCACAGTCACTGGCGCTTTTAATGTCCATGTTCGGTAAAAAATATGCGGTCGGATCGTTGCATACTCTGTGCGCTAGTCAGTCGTAATTAATCTGTGCGCAACGTCGAGGCTGTTGTTTTATCGATATTATTGGGATAATTTATAATTAAGTTCGGTTTGCGTGAAACAACCTACACATACACAACTTATACAGACACCACACCACATATTCAGACAAAACGTTATACGAACAACTGCCTCCAAAATTGGGTAAGCCCTTATAATTTTCCTTACGGCCTAAGCGTGGCCTTTTTAGTAAACAAGTTGGTAGACAGAAGCGTCGGTTCAGTTATAATTATTTATTTGTTTTCGTATTTGGGTCGTATTTATTACAAATCATTTGGGATTTACTGGTACTCAGGTAATTACAAATCGTGACATTGGGTAGCGTCGTAGATAGGCATGGTTAACCGGTCTTATCGCATTGTTCGTCGGTTATTCGCACAGTGTAGCTAATTACCCACTTTTTTTTGTTGTTGCGGTAAAAATAGATCGGAATAAATAGGTTTTAAATATTGTTGTTTTATGAAGGATTGTTAGATACCGTATTTATTTGTGTCATTGTGTATTCGGGGTTTTTGTACATTGTAGTTGGGTTTTTTTTTTGGGTTTATATACATTTTGATATACTTATCACGCTGTCGAATTCGTTGCTGTATATATAACAAACAGAGTCGTTTGTTTGTGTGTCTAATTTAGTTTTTGGATTGTTTTTTTTGTGTGGGAATTATATTGTATAACATGACGTCATCAATTAAGGAGTACAAGGCTGTTTTAACCAATCTGACACGATGGTGTTCAGGTGCTTTAGGGATCGTTAAGCGGGAGGATCGGATGTTTGTATTAAAGCAAATAGCGGGACAGTTACCGACAAGAGTCAGCGAGCTGGATAAGGCATACCAGGGTCTCTTATCGTAAAGGGATGACGAAACTATTCTAAAGGCGGCAAATTCTGACTATGACTTTTGTATGTCAGTAGTGGACGAGGTTAACGAGGCTGTGTCGACATTAGAGACTAGCCCGCAGCCGGCAAGTAGGAAGGTTTCGAAACAAAAAAGCAACGAACGGTTGCCAACTTTTAGTAGGAGATCTTAGGTCCCGTTTTCTTAGGGGACCTTGCATTTTTGATACAAAGCAAACCGCTTGGAACAGGTGTTCCTGGGGGTGATCTTTGACGATTCAAAAGTGATTGTAAAATCCTTATTTGAATTAACCATTTTGACTTTGACTTTGACTTCTGAACTATAGTCACCACGCCGGCACGCGTCAGCTGCATTGCGGTAATCTGATCCCGGCGTAGCAACCGAAGTCTACACTCTTCACAACAAAAATAGATATAATTATTCTGTTTGTTTATCTCGAACCACTCGTTAGAACACGAGCGTACTATTGTTTTACACGTTGCACTTTTCTCGTCGGTTAGGCAAAAACTTTCGTCATTTTTAATGTGAAAAATTGGTTTTTTGTTTAAACATAGTACAGCCAGCAGATTTGAATTACGAGGTGTGAATGGTCCCTAGACATTATTTTAACACTATGCATTTTGTTACTGATTTCAGATCAGGTAAATGAGTGCCGAAAAGTACTTTTTACAAAAAGAAATCTCCAATTAGAGATTCTGCCTCCAACGGAAGATGCGCTACGTAAACATAGTCCCCGTGCAGTTTACCAAGGAGGCTTTGTTTGAGGACAGATTACAGCCCCTCATCAACAGCTACCATGCCCTGCTGACTAGGGCTGTACTAAAGAAAATGGTTATTGGGAGCCCATATGGACAAGCCTACTACCTGCGACGGCTGCTTGTTTAGAGCTTATTCGTTGCCGCTGCAAAACACAATGCGCCGGGAGGTGCAAAAACTAAAATGCACGAATCTAAGTGCATATAGTGGCAATTGCGAAAAATAAATATCTTATTTCAACCCGCATTTTTTGTCAAACATGCTAGCTATGTTAATTTTATCACAATTATAACAACTCTACTGGCGACTGACTAAAACTTTCCCAACATGTTTATTTATATATTTTATTTATATTTGTATATATATCACGTCCAGAAGTAATTTATTAATGTAATCTACAACCGTAAGAATAACAACTTATCAGAAATCATCTACACATACTTAAAAATTCTAAAAGCTGCACACCGCTCCTACAATGCAGGTACGCCGCGCGACACAAAACATTTTTTTTAACAGAGTTATTATACGAAAAAATTTTGACAAGTTTACTATTCTATATAGAAGGATAACAGGCCTATTCACAGGTATTTTTTCTCTAGAGATAATCCCCATAGTTTTAATTCTGTAGACGATTTTCGAAAAAAAAGACGAGTAATAATTTTTTTTTATTTCTCTATTTTTTTGTATGGGTGAGTGAAAATTGAGTTACAGAAACGAATTCCTTATCCTCGAATTATACGAAAAAAACTCCAAATTTGATATAGTTGTTAGATGTATGCAGACATAAAGCTTAGAGTGAGGCGCGCCGGACGCACTTTTTCCCCCCTCCCCCTGCCCACCTGCTGGTGGAACCTCGTGGCAACCGGGCTAAATCGGCTCAGATCACCCCCAGAGATTAAAAATGCAAGGTCCCCTAAGAAAACGGGAGCTAAGATCTCCTACTAAGTAGTTTATGCTGTCATTCGAGTTTCGAATGCGTCTCAGTTAATTTGTGTTGTCTTTTTATGTTTTTTATTTGATTCAAAGGTTGCGAAACCATGAATGTGTGTTTACAAAATGTATAGCTTCTCGTGTCTCAGTCACTCATTAAATTACGGGTCGAGGCAGAGTTTGTTATAAATAACAAAACCGTTGTTGTTCATAAGCATTTTTATAGCTTTAAAAGTGCGATTAGGAAAGAATCATCTCGCGTACTGCTGCATGTAAACTCAAATCATCTTCGGTCAAGACATTCGTATAATAAGATATCAAACTTCACAAGGTAAGTTCGTTTGATTCTCAAGTATTGTAAACGATTACACTAGATGTAAGTATTGTGAACGTATACAGGATGAGAATTTTTAAAGTGATACAGCAAAAAACTAGTCTACCTCCTACAAAATGTATGATTAAAGTTTTTATAATTTCTGAAATTTCTAGTACTCTTAACTCAATAAAAGAATCCGGATCGAACGGAATAAAAAAATCTTTATTTGCTGACAGTACAATTTTTTTCAATAGAATTTGACAATTAAAATATCTCAAAAATTCATGGAAAGTCTTCAAAGTCAAAGTAACTAACTATTTTATGGTAGATGCCTTTCCTAACCATTTTAAAATTTCCATCTTGTAATTTTTTAAATTATAATATGCTCCATATAATAGAACCTCTGCTACGAGTAACATATGTGTCGTCTCGCAGCGTCAGTGCTCTCTCGCGATGTCGGAGAACGCGTCGAGGATGTCCTGTGTCGAGAGCGGCAGCGCCAGCCCCGCCCCCGGGTAGCACGCCGCGATGCGCGCCTGCACACACAAACACACACACATACACTCAATACAAGATACGTAATGCCTGCTAGCGCTAGCTAGTCCTTCGAAGGACCTCCATCGTGTTATTGTCTTTTTTACAGGAATACACCTTTGTAGACGAGAGCGGCGATTTCGGATCAAATAATATATATTCAAATTGGTTTCCGATAGCAATTTAGAATTGTCAATACAGTCTATTTAACAACGCTCATTTGGGTCAGAAAGAGCCGACAAGAAACCCAACTGTTTAAATAAATAAATTAAATTTTTTATTTGTATGAAACACAGATTAATAAAGATAGAAGTACATAATTTATGAGCGTTGTGATCTGCCAATAACAATGGTATCGAAATAATATTATACATCAAAACTATAAATCACACAATTAAAAAAAAAATATCATGCATAAGTACATAAGCAGTTTTCTTTTACAAGTACCTCATTTAGTTGTTTTTAAAATTTAAGTTTTCTATTTTTTGGTTAACTAATGATAGCTCTGTGTTCAACTAATATATTTTGAACTTTGTTTTTCTGAATAAATTAGTTAGTAGAGGTAGAGCACAGTGTAAAAAAATATTCTTGTAAAAAATAAATAAAGTGGAAACAGTAATTTGAGTAAAAAATGGGATTCCCAACTCCATCCTTACATCAGTCTTAATTGAATAATGTTTCTACTTTTAGGAATTTAACTTTTTAAAGGCCATATTTTAATTTAACGTATCTATGTAACGTATCTATGTAAGGTCTAGGGAACAAAAAACTTCATTTGAAGCTTTTCGTGACAATTTTTGAGTACTTATGAAACTACCATCTTCCTTTATAGGGTTCCGTACGCAGAGGGTGCCGACGGAGCCCTATTACTAAGCCTACGCTGTCTGTCTGTCCGACCATTAAAAGACTCTTTTAGGCCGAAATAGGTAGAAGCCTGAATTTTTCACAGAATATATGTTATAATGGGGCATTTCTAACAAATAATAAAAAGTTAAAAAAGTAAAATTTTAAGGGGGGTGCCCATACAAGAAAAACAGTTTCGTTGTTTTCGTTTTATCGTAAAAACAGTAAAACATTCAAACTTCCAACTTGCAATAAAAAAATGTGTGAGCTCAAAGTATAGCAACAAATAATAAAAACCGGCCCGAGCTATTATCATTTTAAATTACCGGTATAACGCCATCTAGCAACACTATTAAGAGAAACAATAAAACATTTGTTTGTTGCAAACTTTGAATAAGTTAAGCAACGTCTGACTTGGTCAGTAATTGGATGGGTGACAAAATTACGTTAATTTACATACGTGTTATTAAAATCGATCAAGTGCAAGTCGGACTAGCGCACCGTGGGTTCTGTACCACCATTTACGTAATTTACGAACACAAAAAAAAACACATCCTATAACATAGTATAACAACAAATAATAAAAACCGACCAAGTGTGAGATGGGCCCGAGCCATTTACCATCTTAAATCACCGTCACAGCGTCATCTAGCTTATTATTAAGAGAAACAGTAACACATTTGTTTGTTGGAAATGATATTCAAAGTTAAGCAACGTCGGGCTTGGTCAGTACTTGAATAGGTGACTGCTTAGCGGTACACTTTTTGGTTTTGTTTGTGTTCGTAAATTACTTTTAAACGGTGATAAGAACGGAACTCTCGGTGCGCGAGTCCAACTCGTACTTGGCCAGTTTTTTTCAATTGGGTTATTGACTTCGAGAAGAGCAAGTAGCTCAGCACAGAGGGGCTGACTTCGGCAAGAGCAAGAAACTCAGCAAAAAGGGGCTGACTTCGAGAAGAACAAGTAGCTCAGCACAGAGGGGCTGACATCGACAATAGCAACGAGCTCAGCACAGAGGGGCTGGCTTCGACAAGAGCAACTAGCTCGCACAAATGTGATAACCTCTGCCATAGAGGAGCGCAACGGCAAATAACTATGCGCGTGCAACAGAGACAAATAGTGACCGGTCATTGAACGAAATTCTTCCTGTTTAGAGTCCGTGCTATACCTGCATAATGTTCAAAACTTTAATAGCATTGCTAATGAAAATATTATGGGTTTTTTTTACGAAAATGTCGGCTTCGTGGCTGAGTGGGTAAAGACCTGACTGGTGAGTCAAGGGGCATGGGTTCGATTCCCGCACAAAACAAACATTTATTATTTGTGTTTGTCTTGAGACTGGGTGTTTTCTATGTACAATATGTACGTAAAATTATAATAATATGTAGGTATATTATCCATAGCACAAGGTTTGCTTTCTTTGGGATCAGCGCGCGTTAATCTAAAAATATTATTATTTAAAAATATTAATTTATTATTTATTTTATTAATTTAAGACACCGAGTATTTCAAGTTTGTTGTATTTTACATGAGTAACCTCATTTTATGATAATTTTGCGGTTTGGCAACTTTAACAGTGATCAGTGTAGAAATCACTTATCCATGAAGTGTATGTAGAATCATTCCAATATTTAATTTTGGCTAGAGCTCGACAAAAGGGCACACAAGCTCCAATCTTTATCGGAGTTAAAGTTAAACTGGCCGAGTTTCGTATATGAGTGCCTAAAAAATGTCTCTACGTCTAGCAGGAATATCAGTAACACGTATTCGAAACATTCAAACCTAACCTGACTGATTATTCTAGAGAGAAATAAGACATTTTAAGAGTATACAATTTAAAATTAATAGTTTTCGAACGTTTAATGTCAACAATATGCAGATTTTTGATACATAAAAATAGGTGTCGGTCTCGTGTCCCCCCTGATGGTTCCCCTGGGGGAGACATCAGGATTTTAAAAGTACTGTTGTTGCTTTTTAATACTATTTTAGGGACTCGTATCCCCCCTGTCATATTCATATTTTTACCAATTTTTATAAGGAGGAAGTTCGCGAATGGTCTGTAGGTACCCATATAAGAGATATTATTAATCAAAACTAAAAAAAAACCGACTTTAAAAAAAGAGATTTGCGATTGGTCTGTACCCATACTAATACTAATATTATAAATTCGAAAGTATCGGTGTCTGTCTGTCTATCAATCTATAAAATTTTACGGTTGGACCAATTGTGATTTAATACGGAGATAGAAAAATATTATTCTTAATATATGACAGCTGTCATCCAAAATAAAGATCTGAAAGAGACGTATCATTTCTGTGGAGAAACTACTAGTCTACGATCAATAGTTACGAATATATATTTCCGGATTATACTTCTTTCTAGTTTGACAGCTGTCATCCGAAATAAAGATCTTATGAGACCTATTATTGCTGTGGAGAAACTACTAGTCTACGATAAATAGTTCGATCGCAAATCTCCTCCTTTTTTTAAGTCGGTTAATTTTTAGTTTTAATTAATAATATCTCTTATATTGGTACCTACAGCCCATTCGCAAACTTGCTCCTTTTTTAAAGTTGCTAAAAATATGAATATGACAGGGGGGATACGAGTCCCTAAAATAGTATAAGAAAGCAAGTTCTGTTGTCTCCCCAACCTAGGGGAGACAACAGTACTTTTAAAATCCTGATGTCTCCCCCAGGGGACCCATCAAGGGGGAACACGAGACCGACACCTAAAAATAATGGGAATAATCGAATGAGAACTAATTATTTGTAAATCTTATTTATAACCAAAGAAGTTATATAACAAATAAATGAATAATTTTTACATAATTATATAAAATTTTAGCTTTCGTCCCGAGACGACCGGACAAATAAATAATTAAAGATAAAGAGCAGTTTCAGGTAAAGTTGTTATGTTATTTTGTTTGATGTGTATTGTTTCAACCAAGTAATTACAATTACAATTACTTAAACATTTAAATTGAAGCTTCATTAAGTGACTTTCAAACAAAATGTTTGAAAAGCTTAATACTATATGAAAGTATTTAAAAACTAAATTATCCTGCTAAAGGAAGTATAAGCAACTATATAAAAATGTGTTTAATAGTAAATACATTATCGTCGAGAAATCATAAAGTCTATAGGTATTTTTATACCTTACTACTCTTCGAAGTCGTGACTTTTAAATTAATCAAGTCACTGAATTCTTGAAGCAACGGATAGAGATTAATTTGTATAATTAACATCACCTTAGAAACACATCAAATTAAATAATTTTTACAATGAGTGAATATAATTTTCTCAATATTAGTTTATTCTCATAACTAATTACTTCTAGAGTTTAGAAATAGTTTTAATATCTCAATTTAACTTTTTAAAATTTTTTTTTTGAGACCATATACATTTAGGACCTCAAACCATCCTTAGTAGCCTGCAAGCGTCTGGAGGAATTTGATGTGTTCAGGGATGGAACCTATATCTAATGCTGGAGCATACTAGAAATTACTTCACAACACAGATTCATCACCTAACTATGTTCAACGTCATTTTTGAGTTTGTAGCTTCGGGAAATGATATATGACGGCTCTGGGAAACTCATAGAGGAAACCTTTGATCTCGTGCGTCAGCGTGTAGGTATCCAGTTTTTTCTAGACCTCATATAATTGTTTCCTACGTGGTTATAGAATTGGAAATGCTCGTCACGAACAGATGTTAGACTAGGTAAATACAGACAATGTTTGGAATTTACTTTTCAACATTGATATTAAGATATTCTATGTCTTAGAAGTCTAACATGACTTAGAAGTCTAGGATATCTGCAGACTTTAGGAGAGAAGTATGATTGTGTAAAAAGTATTATTTTAGGAGGAGAATGAACAATCTATGTCTGAGTCCTAGGGTGATACCTATGAGTTGATTTGTAAATCTGTTTTGATGGTTTGAAATTTATAACTTAGACACTAGGGGAAGTAGGTCGCTAGGATGGTTTCGCAGGCTGAGCGCAGTTTATAGCTCAGGAGGCTCATGGGTATTGGAGTGGAGGGAGCCCATGAAGTAGGCATTTTTTTTTAAATGTTACACTTCAGATAATAATAAATTTACAAATCTGAAAATGTTTCAGGAATATGCCGAAGGTTGTTTAGGTATTTTAAAATCACAGGTGGAAGATTGAATCTTTTTGTTATTTTTTTTTATTAATGAATATATTATATTTAATATATTTTACAAACATAACTTTACACACACACACGCTTTTCACTACACAAAACTTTGCGTATACTTACATAAAGATAGGAAAACTTCAACGGCGAAAATAAAGCTAAGTGCTTAGTGATAATTTCTTTATTTATTTACTTAACTCTTTATTTCATCATATATTATGTTTTCTTTATATTTTTTATTAAAATTATAGGTACATGAACCTTTGTCAAAATAAGCTATCAATAAAGTTCTACATCAGTCATTTTCGGCTGGTAATTGTTAACGTTAAAGTTACGACATAATTTATTGTCAGATGGTGGAGGTACTCCATCTTTTGCTTAACCGAGTATTTGATAAGCGTCAGCCTTTTCTTATCGTTAAAGTTAGACCACCACCTGCACTCCACCCTAAGTGTTACAGGTGTTAGAGTTATTTGCAGAAACTAACATTTTTTTAATCGGAATGAGTTAATAACTTTCTAAACAGATGATTTTGATATGTTCCGTGACAATATATTTTAGCTACAATATTCTTATGTAATATAGTTTTGTTTGAACGAGTTAACTTGAGTTTTCAGGTTAATCCTTTATTTAGAGACTTTTCAGGTTACATCGGAGCGCACGCGAGGAGCGCGTCTCACGGCCGACGCCCAGCCTGCACCCGCAGTGTGTCCTGTGACACACTGTCGTCGCGTACACCCTTCAAAGACCCCGATCGGGTTCAAAACTTGTCGGAAGAATCCAACATACATACTTAATATTAAACATAATGGGTTACGGGGTTCTTACCATAATTAGCCAAGGAAATGAGCTCCGATATTTCGGTGCAGTTGCAAGCAACATGAATGACTGGCGTACTTGCGAGTTTGTGCAAAGTACGCTAGTCATGGTGCTTGCAACTGCATCGAAATATAGCAGCTCATTTTCTCGGCTAATCACGGTAAGAACCCCGTATAACATTATGTTTAATATTGATACTAACCGTAAGTCTTTAGACCAATAATAAATAAGTTAAACCAAACTTAATAAAATATTTCTAATTGTACTTACGATAGTTATTATTTAAATTTGGCATGTGTCGTGTGGCGTTTGGCGTGTCGCACGTGGCGTGTGGCATGGGGACAGTGAAGTGAAAGCGTTTTACGAATGAAGAGAAAAAGCCTCGAATGTGGTTTGGAATTTTTAGTGCAATGTCACATCATTGATATGGCGACAAAGTTGCACAAGTCCGACCTATTTAGTTCATTTGAGATGCAATTAATTCTTTAATATTGCGAGTAAAAAGTTATTGTATCAAACCCTAGTGCCCTATAGACGCAGCTTGATAAAGGTATACCCACTAAAATGCATATGCTTTACGTTTGGAATTCTCAAATGTCTTAGATATAGAAATGTGCGGAACATGATGCGAGTACTCATAATCGTACTCGCTCAAGCTCAACCTCTCCCTGGCCGTCGCACTACCAAACTACCACACTACCACGCCGCGTCTACGTCGAGCAATGACAACAACGACCACCGTCAGCCCCCCCGCTGTCGTCATAAGCTCTGTCAACCTTAATCACCTAAACGAACACAGCCTCTACTAAAAGTGGTGTTGTGAGTGTGAGAGGAGGTAATGGGGATATTGAGAGTGTTCACCTGCAGATGGTGGTGTTGCGCGAGAAACTCCTCCTGCATGGCGCGCCACACGACTTGCAGCAGGCCACCCTCCTCGCTGAGATGCTTCTCGACGGTGCGGTACAGCCGGTGCAGCGACTTGCGCACTGCCGCCCCCCACCCCGCGCACATGCACACAAAACTGTTAACTACACGAGCTCAGCACATCACATCACATCAGTAAGGCGCCCAAACACAACCTAAACTTACACAAGTTATGTTGCGTAAAAACAATATAAAAATACGTTTCAACTACACTTTGTTTTCTAAGTTTGATTTCTAATTGAGTGTTTAAAAAAATATTTTCCTGGGTCTCTTTTAAGCTTTGTCACGTATCCGAGCCTTAACGGTCGAGTCCGTGAATATCAATAATATTTATCGATTTAAAGATGAAATAGTATTACTTTCGAAAAACCTCCTATCGTTAACGAAAACTTGTTATTTTCCGTAATTTGAACACCGCTTTCGCAATATGACCCTTAAAATCACTAATACTAATAACATCCTAGGTATCCATATTCATTCATTCATCCATGGTAGGTACTTATTTGGTAACGAACGCGCTTGCAGCATTGTAAAGATACACTCACACAAACCAACACACAACATTCCCCCGACCACACATGCATCATCGCGGATATAAAACTGTTATTTCGTGGGACGCGCCACATTCAAACCTAGCTGCTTGCGTCTGACCCACGCCAATATTACACATGAGTCAATTTGATTACTGAATCGGTTGCAATAGCTCCGCTTTAATTAACTATAGTCATCTTTTTGTTCTTTTTAAAATTCCTATTCTGCCTTCGCTACCAATTTTCACGCTCTGCTTTGCTTGAGAAATGGACACCAGCTAATAAAGGCAAGAAAGCAGGACGTGATATTGGTCGTGATTAAAATTCCAAGCTGGTCTAATGCCGACCTTTGTCCAACAGGGTTCTAGATTAAACCTTCCAAGTTCCGGGCCGGATACCAGGATGCCAGACCAATAACAAGGGTCAAGGACCCACGACCAAAATCTACGTACAGACTCTAGACCAATTCCGGACAACAGATGATGGAGACCATGGACCGATAGAATGTACAACATCTCATTCACGTAGCACACAGAACACGTTTCCTCAAGATAAGTATTGTTTTTCTTTCTATTGAAGAAATTCCTTCGCCTACAGCCCTCTTTCGCTCTTGTATGCGTGATCATTTTTGATATGTTTTCTTTGCATTTAGAATTTTGTGATTTTTTTGTTAACTCTCGTGCGCATGTTTTTTTTTATATGTAATTTTTCATTTATTTTTTTGTAATAAAATAAGTCTTGTGTGCTAATTTGTATGCCCCGCTGCTATGTGGCAGTTTCACTTGAGTGAATTATTAATTTTTCTTTCATTCCATATTTACACGGCTTAGCTAGAATGACAGAAAAGAACATTCAACTGTTCTTTTATTTCATTCATCTTGGAATTGGTTTAATTTGCGACATCGGTGGTGCCGACTCCTCCGCCTCGTATGTTAGGTCTAAGCCACCACCGGCGCAATTGCCCAGACAGCTGCCTAAACCTCAAGGAGGTGGGCGGTTTTGTGCTGCAGCAGAGGCTGCTAGTCCGTGGGCCTGCGTTTTTTGTCGCGGTCCCTCATTTTGTGACCGGATATCCCAAATTTAAAAATGTGCGTGCTACAGCTGCCCCTCCTTGACACTGTAAAGCGCTTGTGGTGGTTCCCACCACACTATCATTTGCATCCCGCCGTCGTTATTGATAGAATCAGGCGTCACTATGCGGAAATTCATTACTATGATAAAATATTATTACCTATATAGGGATAGAGGTGTAATAAATTAACGAACAACTAAATGTTTCCAATTAACCGTTGTTACGTATTTTTTCAAATAATAACAACAACCGATCAGGACGGTTGGGGCAGTAGTAGGGGTTGTTTACATAAGGGCAACAACAGCTGTTTTTCGTCATTTCGTGAAGGTATAGCGCACGAACAACATGCGTCTCCTGAAGATGCCTCGTGTTGAGACAAAACACGTGTCGAGTTTTGTTATCAATTTAGTGGTCTAGTGTTATAGTGATTGGCCACATAAGGAGGGAGGAAGGGAGGTGTTCATGTGGATGGTGTACTTCTGTACGTGATTGCTACTGAATAGTTTTTAGCGGATTTGCAAGGTAATAATATTTTATCATAGCTACTAATTACCTACCAAATGCCTACCGATCTATCAGCGCATAAGGTCAGTCCTAGAGGTCCGTGCATGCGTTTGCTACCTGTAAGCCAAAAACCACGCTCTGCTTCCAGTCGGTAAGTTACTGACCTTATGGTATCGGCCTACTCGACGCAGGGGTGACAGTTCGTCTGTCCTATCGTCAGTAGGGGCCTAGCTTATATAGAGGGAATTTACTTTCTAAGGGTTTGATACACAAAAGGGGAGTAGGTATATTTAATCAAAATGTTATCTGTGGTCACCGACGTCTCCGCCGCCGGTGCGGCATCACCTTTGCGATGTTGCCGCCAGCCGCCGTTGCTGGAATCCGGATTAATGCGGGGTATCCGGAGCCGATTTCCTAGTTGCAGGTAGACAATCCAAAATTGTGCACTTCACAAACACCGATCACAAATATTCTATTCTATTCCTCGCAAAGGCAGAGTCGCGCAACCGTGTATGCGTCTAAATTCAACAATGCTTTCGTAAAACTAACCAACTATTAGCGCAGTACGCGGGTGTGTCCGTACTCGTCCGCGACTTTTTTCAGATCAGAACTGCACGCCGGGCGTGAGCCGGCGCAGTCAATGTCGTACCAAGAGAAAGGGCATGACGTCACCGCTTATCTTTACCGGTCGTATATTGCAATTTTTTCCAGGGCAGGATGGAGTTCCTCGAGTTGCTGAGGTATTGGTTGGTGACTTCATTTTGAAACGACCTGTGGCGACCTTGTCCCGTCTTGCTGTTATTTAGGATTCTTCTATTTGAGGAGTCTCTGCCCGATTCGATCTGCTGGGCCGGGGGATTGTTCAGTAATAATAAGCCATTCACTTGGTGTGACATTGACCTTGGTGTCGGCTCTGGAACGCACGGTCGGCCGTGCGAATAGTTCAGTTCAGTCTTTGCCGCAGGTTGGAAGCGACACTTGCGTATTGCGTTTTATTACTGTGTTCACTCGATTTGGAATTTGGTGAAGACAGTTCCACGGATGCTTGGCTTGCCTTTTGAACGTATATTTTAGTGACCGCGTCTGATATAGTTAAACACTGAACATTTAAACGGGAAAAGTGGCATTGT
Source organism: Apoda limacodes (assembly GCA_946406115.1). Lineage (NCBI taxonomy): Eukaryota > Metazoa > Arthropoda > Insecta > Lepidoptera > Limacodidae > Apoda > Apoda limacodes. The sequence continues at coordinate 28,312,020 of OX291556.1, forward strand.
GGCCTATATATAGTGAAACAAATGCTCGTCGTGTTTTCGGGTCGCGTTGGACAGATTTACCTACGGATTAATGTTCGCATGTCATTCTACAAATCTACAAAAAGGGACAGTGCTCCTGTTCACGCCCTTCTGCTCGTCTTCGAACTGCGCTAGAAAATGACACCCTTTTCTGCACGTCGTGCTCGAATTTTCGCTGACCGGCTGCAGGGTGACGCAACATTTTTATTATAGCTTTCTATTATCCCATTGTATTGATAACCTTAACGTAAAATTCATCTTATTAGCTAGGTCCCCTAACCGACGATAGAACAGAATATAATGTTTAAATTTGAGTCTAATATCAACGAACCCTTCTATACAGCCAGCACTATCCTACACATCTCACTAAAGTAGTATTGATAACATCATTACTCGTAAGTTAAATAGTAAGCTAACTGCCGATTTTTCACTTTAAAATAAAAACCCTAATATCTGTCATATAAAAGCACAGAGTTACCGAGTCATTATAAGTACGGAGATAAGAACTACACACATATATAAAGGCACAGAGTGTACCGAGTCATTATAAGTATGGAGATAACAACTACACACATATATAAAGGCACAGAATGTACCGAGTCATCAAAGTACGGAGATAAGAACTACACACACACACATATAAAGGCACAGAGTGTACGGAGTCATTATAGTCAATAGGAGATTCTAAATACCCAATTTGTTTCTTATTAAACGGTCACCAAAACGGTCACAGCGAATCTATAGCGAACTGCGTTTAATAACGAGTTTTTGTTGTAAACTAGTAAAAGAGAGACGGAATACAGCTTTAATTGTGAGATAGAAAGGGACAGAAAAACAGCACTTATCAAGCAAGTAGCGAGAGTTGGGTGGGCCACTCCTCGCCCCGCTCCGCCGTTCAGTTACCTGCGCCAGCACAGTTCTTTATTTGCTTTCGTTGCGATTGTGTGTTTTGTTTTGAATATTATTTTTATTTTCACAACGACAAGCTGCTATTTACACCGGATCCCGAACCTGCGATTTACGATTAACTGGATTTGCTTTATGGACATCGATTAGCTTTGTGATACTATACTTAATATGAGTGATAACCATCATTGTGCGATTTGTGACCGTTCGTTGGCACGTAGACAGCACCATGTACTGTCAATAGACTTGCTCGAAACCCGTCGAGAATCCGTTGAGCACATATTCAGAACAATGCCACAACAAGAGACTGATTTTAATATCTTCAATAGTTAATAAATAATAGTCGGCTCTTTTGGCATTTTATCCGATTCGATATCGAACTATTTCCGTACGGTGGGCCGCACATGTAGCTTAATAAAACTCTTATTGCTAAGAACAATAATCATACAATGCACGTAGTCGTAGCTGCGAAATCTGTAATAAATAATGAATGATTTTTTGTGTTAATTAAAAGTTATTAATTGGTATAAATCAATAGAAGGGAGGTACGATGTGTTAAATTAGGTGAACGGGTAACCACCAACCAATACTGCACACACCTAAATCATTACTGTTATCAATTCTGAACGAACTACCTACATATTATTTTGAATAGTTAGCGAAGTTTACGGATACAACTTATACATTATTATAATTCATGAGTAGCGTGTAATTGTGTGATAATAATTGTTACAGATTGCATTTGATGGTTCGAGGTTAATATGTCATCCTTGTTGGCAAAGAATTAACTATACAACGCGTCGAGATCAACCTTTAGTAGCCCAGCGAACTCCACAAGCTGGACAATCAATTGATATTACTGGATTGACACGTGCACCCAATACTTCCAGTAGATGTATGTTTGGGAACTGCAATAACACACAACTATGTCAAGTACCCAATACATTAAAGACGTATCTTCTGAGCTATTATAACTTATATATACCGGTCCTATCTCGGATCTGTCAAAACCACTTAAGAACCTGGGACCACATGGGACCACCTGGGACGATTTTGCGAAAAATGACTTCAAATCCGAACATATACAAGATATAGTTTGAATTTACACGCGAGCTCTTGAACAAAAAACGCAACTTGACTTTGAGAATTTGAGTGAAATGGATGAAGATCCCTTCATTTTTGGACTGGTGTAAATCAAACTCAATTCAATAGCATACTTAACCAAACTACAATTCTTCTTGAAAGGTCTAAGACCTCTCATGCTGACTAGCAAGATACGGACTGGCGAACCTGGAGTGAGATTAGGGTCTGTTTTTGGTATGTCGCGGCAGAATATCGAAAAGAAGATCAAGCTGGTAAGGACATGTCTGTTGCAAGATTATGTCCCGCGGCATTTAGGTTTTGACCATATTACCCGTGATGAAATTATCCGAAGATAGAGTATTACCAAATCACATATTTGGTAACAATCATAAAGCTGTTATCATCTGTGATGGAACATATCTATATCTTCAGAAAAGTTCCAACTTTTTATTTCAAAGGCTAAGTTACAGCTTGCATAAGTTCAAGAAGCTTATATAAAACCATTCTTGATAGTGTGTGCTGACGGGTATATTATCGATGTAACTAGTCCATATGCTGCCACAACTTCAGATGCCACTATTATGAAACTTGTCCTTAATAACCGCCATGGTCCTAATGAAGAAGCACCTATTTTGTGGTTATTAGAGGAGGGCGACGTCTTTGTTTTAGATCGGGGATTTAGAGATTCCATAACAGATTTGAAAACTTGTGGTTACGAAGCACATATTCCACCATCCGAAAATCGCAATGAAACCCAGTTAAACACTATGGATGCAAATAAATCAAGACTGATAACTATAGTCCGATGGGTGATCGAAACTATAAACGGTCGCTTTAAAAGAGATTCTAAGATTTTTAGACATACATATTTTAACAAAACAGCGACTAATGGAATGACCGACTTTAGAATTGCCGCCGCGCGATCAACGACACACAACAACCATATGGTGACAGCCCATATTCAGAAGCATTTATTGAAATAACACAACTATTCACAAACCCAATCTACTGGCTGATTATGTTGATACAAATCATTTGAATCGCCAAAGGGTAGCATTTGTAAGACTGGAAGCCAATATTACCAACAAGGAGTTGATTTTGTTTTCTGTAGGGAACTACCATGTGAAGTTGGCACTTTCGTACTGCTACGAGCATATCAGAAGAAGTGGAGTCTATGAAATAGAAATCCTTAGGAATCCTAATCAAATAGAAATTGAGGGATTAGAAGATAATGTTTTATTAAGAGGTCTAGTAAGCTCACGACATGTTCGCTCAAAAACATTATGTATGGATTATACAAAGTGAAAGTGGCAGAAACTCAATTGCCGAACACCACTGCTCTTGCATTCATGGTCGCCGTACTTTGGGCAGTATCGCGCACATTATTAGCATGATATACAACCTTGGCTATGCTAGGTATGAAGGGCTACAACAACCAGCTGAATTCTTAGATAGCGTTCTAAAAGATTTAGATTTATAGAACATACTTTGTATTTTTATTAAAAAATTTGTGAAAAACTATGTATTTTTTACTAATTGCTTCTTATCACGCCATAATATCACCATTCGTGCTGACCTAAAGCTGGATAAGACAGGCGGAGGATCGTATGTGGTGGCGTTCTTTGAGAAAGGCCTATGTCCAGCAGTGGACTGATATGGGCTGACTGACATCACCGTTGAAACTACGCAAAACATTTTTATTTTTTAACAAAAAACCGTATAATTTAATCTCAGAACCCCGAGTTCTCTCTTTTTTTTTTGATTCGGGGATTGTTTAGGCGAAAACAAATAACATGTTTGTGACATACTGTGTTTGCACTACATCACTATACATGAATTATTTTAATCGACTCTGGGTTTTTGGTCTCTACATTTAGTAGCATTCTCTTTTTATGTTTTTGCAGATAATTTTATTTTTAATTTCAGTGGGTAATTCATTTAGGTTAAAAGCTTTTTTTAGCCCAGTCAAGTTAGCCAGAAAAATAGGGGTACCTATTTTAACTTGACCCTTGCATAAATTCTTGAGAAGCTGAATTTCGGTACAGATAGCGGTGACGTCATGTCCTTTCTCTTGGTTAGGCATTGACGGTTCCGTGTCTCGTCAGGCGGGCATTCAGTTCTAAAAACGTGGCGAACGGTTAAGCACGCACCCGCGCCCCGCTCATTGTAATTTTTGATTTATACGGAGCGAGGCGACGGGCCTCTCATATTTATGGACAACTCAATTTTGGCTCAGTATAGCCCAAGGACGAATTGAACAATTGTGCTTAGTGTTAAATAGTGTCGAACAAATTTGGATTGTCACACCAGCAGCGAGGAGATCGGCTCCTGATTCTGGTTTGAGGCGGTTCTTAGGAACAACGGAAGCTTGGAGTAACGCCCCAGGACCTCTGGATTGAGCAAGATGTTGACACCACTACACAGATAACAGCTTGTTTAAAATTACCTATTTCCCCGTTTGAGTCGCTATACTCCAAAGAAAGACGATAAACAGACGAACGGTCATAAGGTCAGTACTATTCATTGGCAAGCAGCGCCTCGGTTTTTGGCATACAGCAGGTAGCAAAGTATTCTCGGACCTCTGGGACTGACCTTATGCGTCGATACGAACCGTCGGTAGGTATTTGATAGGTTTAGTGGCTAGGTTGTTTACGTGAGTTATTGTAGGAATTTTAGTTAGGTATTGTTTAGGTATATAGGTTAGCCATAAGAGATACGAATAACGGAGCCCACAGCCGAAGGATACAAAAAAAACTAACAATAATGGTTAGTTCTGGAGACCGTATTAGACTTACATTACATTTAGTAGGGATTGTGGCTGAATTTTGGTGGGATGTGGAGATGTATTGGTATACTGTCTATTATCTAAGCTTGCCATTGGTTCTTTTGATAATTGTATGGTATTAAGCGTGCAGCTTTTATCCAGAGATTGAGTTTTGATTTTATTTTGTATGCTGTCTGCTTGAAAACGAACTTGATGATGTAGCTTTTCTTCACAGAGATACCGGTTGTTACTAAGCTTCGGGCATTCAGCTTCTATGTACATGAATTCCTTCCCATTGGTTTCTATGAAAGGATATGGCGAAATAAAGACTTTGTGGTGTTTATTAGGTACTATGGATAGTTTGTAGAGATCTAGTGAAATTATTGTGATTATGGGAAATTTAAAAATAATATTTTATCACTATCAGAATAATATCCTGGTTTTATACTATCATAGTAATCTCTTGGATCTTATTCTAATAGCGACGACTCCGACCAGTTGCGCTATAAGGTAAGTGATACAATTGAGTATACGGATTATACAACACTGATACTTTAATTTTTTGTGACACACTTACTTTAAAACTTAGGAAAGTGCTGCAAAATAGACAAGGCAGATTCAAACTTTCAGTGCGTCACCGTGGCGATTCCTTGTACTAAAGGTGCTCCGCGCCGCTCCATCCAGGGACGTCCACATGGTTTTAGGTAAGCAAATCACAGTTGAAGTCTACTGATTTGCACTATACTTCGATACTACGACGTTGGTATTTCAGATTGAACGCGGGATTTACTTTTTACGCGGGCAGTACTGACTTTTCAGATGTCCTTCACAAAATTCCGGAACTGAACTATTGGCACGGCCGACCGCGGATACCAGCGAGCGAGCCGACACCGAGGTCAATGTTTTACAAATTGAATGGCGAGACAACGCTTATCTTTACCGAACAATCAGTGTTTTATACTTTACATATGGTTTTAAGAGAATTAATAATAAATAATGTTATTGAAAAACCTACGTGTGTATTAAATGTCGTGACACAATGTTGTGAATACGTATTTGTTTGTATATACAAATTCTTGTTTGTCACCTTCATTAGCCGGGTAGAGCTGCAGCAGACGTCGCAGCTCGTGTTTGCTAAACGCTGCGCGGTAGCAGACCTCCTCCTCGCGCGCGCCCCCCGCTACCGCCTCGCTGACCCCCTGCGCGTGACAGTACACGTTACGTTGTACACCGTGTGTGTGTGTGTTCGTGTGTGTGTGTGTGTGTGTGTGTGTGTGTGTGTGTGTGTGTGTGTGTGTGTGTGTGTGTGTACGTACGTCGAAGAAGAGGTTGATCTTGTCGAGCGGTCGTCCGAAGTACCTCGTGACGTATGCTCGCTGCGCATCGTGCTCCCTCGTGCGACACTCCCGCCGCACCCCCTCTAGCGCGGGGACCCGAAGCGCCGCCACCGCGCCGCCGAGCGCGTGGTAGTTTTCTGCGCACACAACACGTCGACATCACTCAACCGCTCACATACACATTTCACTGCAGAAAGGTTTTAATAGAATTTCTTGTCCTTTTAATATTTTCTTATAACAACAAAATATCCCATTATTCATCAATCCATCTTTAATTCATTTTTTTACAAACCAAAAAGCACTAAAATTATCTATTGTAATACGACATATTTCATGACTACCTATGTAGATGCGCTGCAGTACCTACATTTAGTATTTAATAGGATTTTTAAATACAAAAAAGATACCGACTGAGAATCTACACAAAGCATTTTTTTATTGAATTAATTAAATGTGTGGCAAGGTGACAAATAACCACACGGCTTACCTAATGGATGTTTGAAACACCAGATGCATTACTTGCACGTTGGGGTGGGCAATTAATCTAATTCTGTAAATAGCTGTTAAACATGTCAACAAAAACAATCACGGAAAACCCGTAACTTTCTTAGAAACCACCCATTATAAAAGCGGTAGACAAGACACACGGAGTGGAAGTAATGACGGTTTACCATCATGGTTATGACCTTTTGAAAATCGGGAACCATATAACTTCATGAAGTAAACTTCTAAGAAAAGTGATTGTAAATAAAAACTGTTCCACCAATAATATTGTATTTGAATCCGAAATAAATTAACACTACCTATATACATAAGTACGATTCAATCAATTAAAAAGAGTAAATGAATGAACAATGTAAATTGACATCTCAAGAATCAAACCTTATTATAGTAATAAGTATAGTAGTAATTTCAGTTGACCACTGCTGTTAGTAATGAAAGTAACAATGTACAACAATGATTTCATATTCAAAAGGAATCAGTTATTCGAATTGAGTTTCTTAAATTTTACATTCTTGATGAATGCTTATTATAATAAACAGAGCTATTGGTAGAACTTATAATGGTAAAAAGAGCTATACATCTTATAATAAAAGAGGTGAAAAGAAACTATAATAAGTATAAAATAAAAGTATAATAAAATTATTATAATTGTATTGTTGTATCAATAGAGCTATAAAATAAATAATTGGATTAAAACCCTAAAGATAATTAGCATAAATGCATTTCAGCAAGTTCTTTCTAACTAATTCCTAAGATTCTAGCGTTCAGCAACACTGCTTGTTGTTCTTTTTCTGCTTCCTGGAAATATGTCGACCTCAGAGTATACATAAGCAAGCTTGTCGACTCTAAATTCAATCAATGTATTATATTTAATTGTGTGCAAATACTTTGTTAATCAGCTAACAAGTATACAATCTGTATTGAAACACTTAGTACACATACAAATAAATAAGTATTTATGGACATTACACACAGCCCCGTCTGGCCCTAAAGAAAGCAAAGCTTTTGAATGGATACCAGACAACGGATACAAATTCATATATCTTTTTGTAAATACATACATATCATACATAAATACTGATTTATAAATACAAAAATTTGAAAGAAGATATTTAGATGTATTATTAAAACCACATGTCACAGAACAGATAACAATTTTCTATTTTTTAAGTTTAGGTCATAGACTACACAAGTTTTCATAGATTATCTTCCCCTCTAAATAATATCATTTTTTTAAAATAGATCACCTTTCCCTCCACATAATATCAAAAAAAAACATTAAATCTTATATGATACAAGTCTAGAATTTGTCTTGGTTTGACAACCCTACTACTTATTGTAGTTACATGATCTCTCACATCAGGTTCTAACACAATTGCTTCTCTATCAGTTGGTGGGGTAACAATTTGGGGAGTAACAATATTAGGTTCCCCAACTTGGGCCGGAGTTGATATTTCAGAAAATCTACTATTACAACTTCTATCAGAAATTATATCATACTTTGCGAAATATTTATGGCTTGTAAAAGATTTCTTTAAATGCTTAATATTCCTTCTTATCATTTTTTCTCCCTTCCTTTCTATCCAGTAAGATCTTGGTTCTCTACACTTATCAATATTTTTTTTCCCTTTTCCAATTTCATTTCCTTTTCGGTTTTATAGACAATCTCATCACCTTTTTTAAAATCTACTTCTCTTTTATTTTTTTTAACTTTTACATCTTTATTTTCTTTAATTGATTGTTTTAAAATAAGCAAGTTATATATATATTACTATTTAACTTTAGGTTCTAATGAATTATATTGAAGAATATCCTTGAAGGAACAAGAGTTCGAACTCGTCTGCTATTTAAAATTTTTGAGGGGGAAAGTGGGGTATTATTATAACTTAATAAATAGTCTCTATAATCCGCTTTGTCCTCTTGAGCTTTCTTCAAAATATTCTTACTAATGTGAATGGCTTTTTCTGCCATACCATTGCTTCGAGGATAATGCGGACTACTGGAGGTTAACACAATGTCCTTAGCTTTATAATAATTACAACATTCAACAGAATTAAAAGGGTTGTTATCAGCCACTATATATATTCTCAGGATATCCAAATATTGTGAAAGTTTCTTGTAAGGCATTAATAACAGACCTCGAAGTTTTATCATTCAAAGGCTAGATTTCTAACCAATGGGAAAAATAATCAACAATAACTAAAGAATATTTTCCATGCAAATCTAAAATATCAGTACCAACCTTAACATATCTACGACTAGGAATCTTATGAGGCATTAATTTATCATGACGATTCGCCGGTCTAAATTTTTACAGGTACGGCATTGAAGTACAAAGTTATGTATATCACTAGAGAGACTAGGCCAATAAAACAATTGCCTCACCTTATTAAATAGATTTACAAATTCCAGGATGATTCTCATGAACTAAATTTAAAACATATGACCTAGGAGATTTAGGACGAATGATTTTATTTAAAAAAAAATGCTAAACCCCCTTCAAAACATATGTCTTCCTTAATTTAATAAAAAGATTAACATTAATTGGGAATTTGATTTCCTTGTGGCTAGCCATTTTTATAATATTCATACAAAAAACTTACACTTAATCATAGTTTCGTTTAAAAAATTAGTTCTTCTCTAAGGAGACAGGTAAGTGTGCAGTAACAGAATGGACTACATGAGACATTTTGTTATCAATTTCAGTATATTTTAAGCAATTTCTAGACAGCATGTCTGCGAAATGTAACAATTTACCTGGTGTATAATAAACATTTAGGTTATAAATTAACAATTTGTCTTAGGCGTTTTAAACAAGAAGATCCAATTTTAGAAATGGGCTTTAACATAATAGACACAATGGGCTTATGATCAACATTAGAGCCATAAACGAATCTATGAAATTTTTTTACACCAAAACACATAGACATCTCTTTTTTTTTTTTTTTTTTATACCACTAAGGTGGCAAACAAGCCTACGGTCCGCCTGATGGTAAGCGGTCACCGTAGCCTATGGACGCTTGCACCACCAAGGGCATCACTCGCGCGTTGCTGACCCTTCAGAAATCTAATAACTTCTTTTTTGAAGAACTCCATACTGTAGTCCCTAGAGAAAACCTTGGCAGGGAGCTCATTCCACAAACTAAGCGTTCGCGGGAGAAAGTTTCTCTGAAACCAATGAAGAGGCCGGATCATCAATTCACAAAAGTCAATTTTTATTGGGGTTCATTTCTATAACCTGTGATCGGCTAACATCATTAGCTCGACAGATATTTGAGACTTTGTCCAGTGTCGAACCATTCTCAAATAACTCTCTTGTAAAGACTTGTCTCCGAGATTCCGACTTAGTACTGTTATAGTTACACGTTGAAATAAGTTTTCTAAGTGAAGTGCAGTAGTCCGCAAATAATTCTCCCTCTTTCTGATTGCATTCATTGATTTTAAAGCGCTCAAAAACTTCATTGTATTTTGGATTGACATACATTGCCTGAATAACTTTTTCATAATTTTCAAATTCTTTTTAGACAATTTTAAGGTCATTATAACTTTTGCGATTTGGGACCCATCTTATTTCTTAATAAGGATATTTTTACTTTATCGCTTGCCTCATCATGTCCGACACTTGTTAAATAATCTTTAAAAAGACATTTCCAGAACCGCCATTCTGTAGCTGCTGATGGAGCACGGATATCAAAGTTAGGTGGCAATTTGACAAAACTTTCCATGATAACATTTACTGAACTATAAATTTGCTTAATATTGCGACTGTGCCATGATTTATAAATAAAAAAACTTAAAAAAGATATTTAGATGTATTATTAAAACCACATGTCACAGAACAAATAACAAATTTTTTTTTTTAAGTTTAGGTCATAGACTACACAAGTTACCATAGTTCAAGACAAACACAAATGTTTATTACATAAATGTTTGTTCAGTGCGGAAATCAAACCCACACCCTATGCACAACCGCCGGTTAAACTAGCAACTAGGCTGCGAGGGAGTCGAGAAGAGAACAAGAAGAAGGGAGAAATAAGTTAGTAAGCTACAAAAAACAAAGTTTTGATACATACATATTTAGGAGTAATCCGATATTAAATAGTACTAGTGGGATTACTACATTACTACCATCATAATCTTGTCTTGAGTGAGTGTGTGGTTATAATGAGCTTAAAACTATAAAGGTATAGATTCTATTATATAGGTTATATTTTATTATTCTATACCTCTTGTTTGGAGACCATACCTTTTTTTCGAAAAAAATGAAGATATTAGCTGAAAAACTAAAAAAACTGCAAACTTGTTTCCCTTTAAGCTAATATTAGGTAAATACTTACTTTATAAGATTAAAAAAAAATCTGTAAATAGACAGTTATTTAACTTTACGAAAACATACATTTAATACATACTTATTTCACAAATATTTCCAGAAGAAAATATTAAATACCTCGCGTTTTTGCTTTGTTACGAACAGCTGATTACAGATACAGATGAGTTACAGATTTCAAAATCTTTTTCTTTAACCTCTCGCGCGTCAGCCCCGTTTCCGGACGGGCGGGTAATGTCACCATAATAAGGAAATTATCCGCCCTTGCCGCGTACAAAGTGATATACACCTACCTTTATTATGTTTATTCCTCTTTATTTATTTTTAGGTAAGTTTCCTAATATATACAGTATAAGAAAAATGATACGAATAAGCTCACCTTATTATTTTAGCCATAGTAAATTTATTTACTAAAAACAAGCACAGTTTTTGTCGAATAGCACATTCCTACTGTCAACATAATCACTATGCTACTGTTTATAAAATCCAAAATCCAACACCACACGACTCAACACAAAATGGCGGCCGGATCGAACAACCAAACAATTTCCGATAAAAAAAAGTTTAAAGAAGCATTATTATAAAGTAGTAAATTCCAATAATTAGACAAGGATACATAGATGGCTAATCAAAGAAGAAGGAACGAGACCGAAGTTGTTGATCCATGGATAAAAATTCTCAAAGATGGCAAGTCGCTTAGTGCCCATATTATGGGAACTGGGACGCTGTGGCCGCAACGCTTCAGTGCCCAATCGGGTACTAGGACGCTCAAGGGGTTAAATCGGTTTCTAAGAACACTTTTAGATCATCAAGAGAAATAAACAAGAATTTGCTTTACAAACCCATTACAATACCTTATGGTTTATTGCGAGCATCCAATAGTTATTCTTTCTAAAACTACAAACGAAACATATATTTTGTATTGAAACACTTAACAAACAAGCTTTACAATGTAAACAGTTAAATAAAAAAAACAAAATGGAAGTAATAATAACATAATTGCCTATTGTTATTCAGATTGCATAGGGAGCACACTTTGTGAAGCGTTTAAAGTCTTCAATTTTGTGACGGGGTACTCCCGAGAGACTTATATGTATATTCATATATATCGACAAATCAGACATACTTATGCATACATACACGTAAAAAATGAACAGATATACATATAGGTACATATTAGAGAGATAATAAAATACATATATACATAAACATAAACGCGCAGACTTGTCTTTGTAGGGTTGAATCGGACCAAGTTTTCCCGTCCCCAGTCAGACACCTTGGAAAGTGCGTCCTACCAGTCATGACTTACGCTGCCGAAACGTGGACACTTACAGCAGGGCTGGTCCACGAGTTCAAGGTCGCACAGCGCGCAATGGAGCGAGCTATGCTCGGAGAGTCTCTAATGGATCGAACCCGAAATGAGGACATCCAGAAGAGAACCAAAGTTACCGACATAGCTCGCAGAATAAGCAAGCTGAAGTGGCAGTGGGCGGCCACGTCTGTCGGTGGACCGATGGCCGATGGAGCAGACGTGTCCTAGAGTGGAGACCGCGTCTGGTAAGGCGAAGCGTGGGATGCCCTCCAGCCCGGTGGACCGACGACTTGAAAAAGGTGGCTGGTGGTGGCTGGATGCGGAAGGCAGAGGACCGGGAGAAATAGCGCCATAGAGGAGGATTATGTCCAGCAGTGGACCAATATAAGCTGATATGATGATGATGACAGTTGTCCCTTTTCCAAATACATATTGGCTTAATAGTAGAAAAATCGTTACTTCCCTCATTCATTTTGCCCATCGATTCCACTGGCAAAGGCTTAGCGATTGAACCTAATGTAGACCTTTGGGTTTTTAGTCTTTTGTGATTTATACCTACTCTGTAGTCCAAAAAAAAATCAAATCGTAATTTATTTGACAGATGACAAGTGACAAAGCTGGACGGACTAAGTCTTTTGTCTACGAATATGTTGCCGAATCTATAAGAACAGTATCAAAATGTGTTAAATAATTATTGAGAAAGTGGAAATTATATACCTACTCTGCAGTGTTATTTCATCTGGATGTGAAAGAGCCGTTATATTGTCATAATACAGTCAAACTATTAGTGCATAAAACTGCAAGTCGTAGCGGAATTATATACATAATACGTTGCGTAATTAACAGCTTAGTAAATGTATCCATACTCGGCATATTCGGTCCAGCACAATCTTCATTGGTGATTGTTAATACTGCATTATAATGAAGAAGAAGAAGAAGAAAAACTTTTATTTAGCAAATAAGCAACACATTATAGGTAAAACAAAACAAAAAAAAAGGTTAAATCTAAAATCTTTTAAAATAACTACTAGTTTTTTGTGTTGCATAATGCCAAATAGGGTATCCACTCAGCATAAGCTGCGGCCAAAGCCACAACACTGATTTTCAGTAGAGCCCTTTATTTGCCGTCAGATCTCCAAAAAACACAAATGCTCGCTGAATTGGCTAAATAAACATATCTGTGGTATAGCCACAGAAAATTATACAGAGAAAATAAACTAAAAAGTTTATTTCTTTGTTTAAATACTGTCTCGAGAGTATTTTTAACTACCATAACAAAAAAGAAAGAAAGATAAAGAACTAAAATTACATAGGTACAGCTAACTATTAACACATAAATGTTTAAATTAAAAGGGGACTTGATGCAGCGGACCAATAATATTTAAGTAAAGATACATCACCATCACACACGTATGAAAACTGATCAACAAATGCAACAGGCAATACGGAACGGATAAATCAGAATGAGTCAAAGTCAAAGTCAAAATGGTTTATTCAAATAAGGATTTTACAATCACTTTTGATTCGTCAAAGTTATAAAATATTATTTTTTGAGCCCTCCCACCTTCCCGCCGGTTCACAATGTTGTTGATTTCTACCGAGAAGAATCCGGCAAGAAACTCGATAGTTACTCTTTTAAAAACACTATCAATAATACAAATAAACTAAAATACAATTAATGTTTTATATAAAAAAAATTTAGTCGTACAATTTTATGTTTTTTCCATTTTAATTTGGTTTACCTATGCATCCTGTAATTGAGCATCATCAGTCCCAAGGATTTTTATCATTTACATATTTTGAAATATTGTAGTATGCCTTTTTACAAAGTATCTGCTTGATAAAAGATTTAAATTTACTTATTGATAGATTTTGAATTTTATTGGGAACTTTGTTGTAAAAGTGTATACATTGCCCCATAAAAAAGTGACTTATTTTGTGTAGACGTGTATCCTGCACCAACAGCTTATTATTACTTCTAGTATTAACTTTGTGAACGTCACTTTTCTTGCTGAAACTATTGATATTTTTATGTACATATAAAAGATTTTCATATATGTACTGCGACACTAAAGTTAAAATTTTTACTTCCCTAAACCTATCCCTCAGAGATATCCTAGATCCTAATTTATAAATAAAGGAGATAGCTATATTAAGTGAATTGCGTTTTCTACACAAATTAAGGCCACCGACTTAGTTTCGGTGCATGCTAGTAATATCTCCCTATTTCTATACACGATCCTTGACTTCTACTGACATATACAATATCTACATTACTTTAGAATACGATGAATATTTAAATATATAAAGATACATATGATATAGACATAAATTTAAATATTTACAACTATGATAGAATATTAAACAACAGAAAAATAGATAAGATTTAAGGTAATTACACAAGTTTGAAGACCAAGCTGTATGGCGTAGTCCTTGGCCTCTCAAAAAAGGTTAGCTAAACACTTCGACCAGAGAGAATATAATCACCACAAAGTACATTGTTACAAACACAAACCCTACTTAGAACAAACAATCAATTTTATGTAATTTAATGCAGCAGCTCATTGTTGGTTGGTTGCAATTGGTTCAAGCTTTACCAGTTGTATGATTTTCTGTGCTACCCCCCCGCCTCACTTCTCCTTTAACTGGTTGATGCGTGTTCGCTAAAATTCGCCTTTCGAATTTGCTTGCATATATTTTCTATATAATGAATAAATTCCCTACACCCGACTACAAACGGATTATAAAACTGTGACATATACAGAAACCGACTTCCAAGAAAAAGGACTAAGTTTAGATGATGCCTACTCATCAGGCCGCATATCGCCGCACCGAGCGTGCCGCCGTCAGTTCACCGCTGACTTCCGAGTTGACCGCCGATCAAAATCAAATTATTAAATACTTACTACTACTTAATCCGACCTTTATTTTAT
This sequence comes from Apoda limacodes, assembly GCA_946406115.1. Lineage (NCBI taxonomy): Eukaryota > Metazoa > Arthropoda > Insecta > Lepidoptera > Limacodidae > Apoda > Apoda limacodes. Next base: position 28,327,204 of record OX291556.1, read on the forward strand.
TGTATGCTGTGTGAATGAAACCATATGGACACCGCCGACGAGCCCTTCGTGCCGAGGACCGCAGAGAAAGAACGTAGACGTGTCCTTCCCAAAAGGACACAGGGCAACCACACTCCCGTCAGCATCTCCCGAGACTACCGCTTGCACTCCACTTTTACGCGATGCGGTTTTTATACATTTCACGTATTATTGGCGGTCTATGGTACTCTTTGTCTGGCCGAGTATAAACAATGTTGCACCTGCACTTTTTTTATACCACAAAGGTGGCAAACAAGCCTACGGTCCATCTGATGGTAAGCGGTCACTATGGACGCTTGTAACACCAAGGGCATCACTCGCGCGTTGCCGACCCTTCAGAAATCTAAGCTCATTCCACAACCCAAGCGTTCGCGGGAGGAAGTTTCTCTGAAACCGCACTGTACGCGACCATTTCGGTTCTAAAGTGTGAGAATGAATTCCCTGCCGATGGCGAGCGATGCGATGATAGAAAGTAGCCGTGGGCATCATTTCGAACAATTCTTCAGAACACAACCCATTTTATAAGCGGTAGATCACACACAAGGCGGCAAAGTCTCTCCTCAGACTTAAGGGCTCGATACCGCAAGGGAGTTTGGGACCGTCGACAATTCTCGCAGCCCGTAGTTGAACAGAGTCAAAAGGGCCAAGCTGGTATCCGGGTGCACTCGCCCAGAGATGGCAGCAGTACTCCATATGGGGCCGGACTTGCGACTTGTAAAGCAGCAACCTTTGCCCCGACGTGAAGTACTGCGTCGCTCTGTTGAGTACACCAAGTTTTTTGGACGCCAATAAGTGATCTCGGAACTGAACATCGCTGCAGATGGACACCAAGGATCCCAATGCTCTTGGAGATGGAGAGGGGAGTGTTCTGGAATTGTGGGACCACAGTGAATGGGGTTTTCTTAGCGGTGAACGCGCAGACTTGTGTCTTTGAAGGGTTTAATCGGACCAAGTTTTCCCGTCCCCAGTCAGAGACCTTGGACAGACTGATCTCGATTTGAGACACAAGTTCTTCACGTTTTCCTTCCATAACGGAACGAGGGATGCTTGCACGGCCCGTGTAATAAGCGTCTCCAGTACTGTCATCTGCATAGCAATGTATGTTGTTGATGTCAAACATATCATTAATGTGCAGTAGAAACAGCGTAGGAGACAGCACAAAGCCTTGCGAGACACCAGCATTAATGTCCATGCTATCAGAGCCACTACCGTCAACTACGGCTCGTATGCGTCTGCTTGACAAAAAGCTAGCCACTCATTTGCACAAACCCTCGGGCACTCAGTAAGACGGCAACTTTGATAGAAGACCCCGGTGCCAGACCCGATCGAACGCCTTGGCTATGTCTAGGCTACATGCCAATGCCTCCCCCTGACTCTTAATGGCTAGTGTCCATCGGTGTGTGACATACACTAGAAGGTCACCAGTCGAGCGACCGTGGCGAAAGCCATATTGACGGTCGCTGATCAGGTCGTGTCAAAAGCTGTGTGTTGATCACACGCATCATCACCTTGGAGAGGAGAGAGGTAATAGCGATAGGCCTGTAATTCGATGGATCTGATCTATCGCCTTTTTTGGGTATCGAGTGCATATTCGCAGTCTTCCATTAAGACGGAAATTGCCTAGTATGGTAGGAAAGCGCAAAGAGGCGCGTGAGTACAGGACATAACTCAGGAGCACACTGCTTAAGCACCACTGCTGGTATGCCGTCTGGCCCACTCGACTTATGAACGTTTAGGGAAAGCAACGCCCGCCGGACCTCGCGCTGTGTTACAGAGATTTCCGGCGTGGTCTTACCGCACCACGGTAAAGTAGGTGGTACAGCGCCTTCGTCGTTCATATTCGAGTTGGAGGCAAAGAGACTGCCCAATAGATAGACTTTCTCTTTTGCACTATGGGCCAAGTCACCATCGGTCTTTCGCAATGGTAGTAACGACGACTGGCAGAAGTTCCCCTCGGCAGCTTTAGCAAGCGACCAGAAAGCACGACTCTCAGAAGGATAGCTCGCAAGTCGCCCACCTATTTTGTCGATGAATTAGAATTTTGCTCTGGCAGTTGCTTTCTTACTGAACCTCGAGGCAGCATTTAATTTGCGTTTTAACTCAGAAATATTCGGATGCTTATTATTACGAGCCGTGGTCCGAGCCTCATACGAAGGTTGCTTAAGAATTTTAGCTTCTTTGCAAGACCTATTAAACCACGGTCGTTTTTTGACGCCGGCAGGTACTCGCAGGTTAGGAATGAAACATTCCATACCAACGAGGATTGTCTCAGTGACTGCGGCTGCGCAGACGTCAGGATCTTCTGAGCTAAAGCAGAGCTGCCTCCACGGGTACGATGCATAAAATTCTCGCAATCCATCCCAGTCTGCCGACTTATAGTGCCACACACGACGCCAATTATTTGGCCCAGAAGGATCGGGTTGTGTGCATGACATTTGAACTCAAATGTGACGAGACAGTGGTCCGAGGAGCCAAGAGGTGCATCCACTGAAACGGAGTATCCGTCCGGACGTGTAGTCAGCAGAAGGTCCAGTAAGGAGCTCCTATGGTTCTCTATATGTGGTATTCTCGTTGTCGAAAGTACCAGCTGAGAGAATCCATAGGTCAGAGCAAATTCATGAGCAGATATCCCTGCATAGTTATTGGTTCGAGAACTAAGCCACTCACGATGGTGGGCGTTAAAGTCTCCCAAAATAACTAGTTCTGCTGTGGGATATTGCTCTAAAACTTTGTCAGTCGTCAAACTCAGGTGCGTGAAGAGTCGAGTTACGTCCGTGTCACCGCTGTGAGACCTGTATAGGCACGCATAGATACGAGTGTGGCCGCCGTGATCTACGCGTACCCATAATATCGACAGGGCCCTGTCTTTAAGACTATGAAGTCGGCACGGCACATACACCGGCACGACTCAAAAAATTGTGCTCGAGTTTGTAGCCGGGATAATGAACTTTTTTCTTTTGTTACAACTAGTTTTGAATGTATGTTAAATAATAGCGTTCGTATTAATAGACAAATGTTATGTATGGAGGTTCGAATGAAATTCATTAGTTTAGTGACCTTGGTTTTTTTGGTTGGTGTAAAATAGTCGCAATCTTATAGTTTTTCTGAATTTGTTTTGCACTGTTTGTAATCACTTAAACTTTATCTTTCTTTTAGCAGCTCATTCCAACAGCTCTATTAAGTAGTAAAGGTGCGGTTTTACCAAATAATTGTATATAATATGGCAAATATTTAGAGGTAGGCATTTAACATTATGACGTAACGCTCCCGATACAGACAATATTTTAAATTTGTCTAAAAAAGTCTTTGTGTATGAACATCTTTAAAATGAGTTGTTTTTCGAATATAAGCCACAAATATTTCTCTTCCTTTAACCTTTTTAGTTCACCCATCAAAAGTCAAAGGTCTTTGATTTCCTTATTCTTTGAAGTCATTTATTAGTTTCCACATTTATAGTGGGTTTTTTCTGACAGCTCTTAAATCATATTTGGTAGTAATAAACTTTTGTTTTGTTGACTAAATTTGAGAAAAAAATTGTTTCTTTCCTTTGCAAATTCTTCTTAACTTTTTTGTCTTCTAGATTTGCTTATATTTTTTTTACAGCTTATAGTTCTTCTGGTTTGTAGCCTTTTACATATTGGACAGAGCACTTTGGGTTTTGTTGCTATTATTTGAATTTTAGATTAACCTATTTAAAAGTTAGTTAGGGTAAGTTAGACTGACCCATGTGCAGCACGGAGCGCGGCGTGCGCGGGTGTTCAGCCGCTTGTATGGTCTGCATCATGGCGGAGACGAGCGTGAGGTACCACCGGTCGAGGTCCGCGCGGCGCCCCCCCGCGAACGCTGCCTCGCACGCTCCGCCCCACGCCTCGAGCTCGCGCACGAAGCCCAGCACGCCGCATTTCGCCCTGCGCGACGCCTGACGACACAACCACGAGCAAGATAGGGAGCAACAACTGATACGACTGAGCTAATTTACTTTACAGTCACCCTCCACAAATGTGTTTTCAAATTAAGTGATTAAATGTTTTGATAATTATTTGAGGATCCACATGTTTAAATTTAAAGTTAACATTATGCTCAGTAACATTGTCCTTAACAATAGATTCTGCAGCCTTGCAAGATAAAGTTAAGGATTCGGTTATTTTTAAGATATTTTATTTCACCAAAGAAATTTTCAAAAATATGTGCAACTTTTCAACATCATCAATTAGACCAGAAGCTATTTTAATCATAAAATTCTGTTCACGGGGCTTTGATAGGATATGCACGCATGCATGTCTGTATGTTAATATGCACGCATGCATGTCTGTATGTCAATATGCACGCATGCATGTCTGTATGTCAATATAGCGACTTGTACACTTATATTTAAATCATATCTTTTTATTTATAAACTTTTATATAATTATCTAAATAATTATACGTTATATAATAAAAAAAAAATTTTAGTCATAAATCATTATATTTAACTAAGTTAGTAGAATAGTATGAAGTTTTTTGTCAGAGTCGCTATGAATCATCAAGTACTACTAATATTATTATTTTTATTACATAGGTTAACAGAAGGTTCGTCACTGTGATAATCTCCCCTACAATCGGGGCAGATCATCGATATGAAAAACAATAAATATGTCTAAAAAGCACCGACAGGCTAGCTAGCCGCCTATGTAGTCTAATTTTTAGACTATATTAAGTAGCGCATCGATCTAACGCTACAGACACAAGGTCACCAGCGGCGAGTGAGCAAGTCTTGTTGTTCATATGTTTTACTTAAATAATGTTCGTATTATGTCGTCAAAATCTGTAAAACCATAACAAAAAAAAATCAAGTATAAGCGACATTTGCTATCTCATCTATCCACTATTTTTTTCATAAATAACTGAATTACTTTAATTTAAATAATTTCTATTAAATTATTTGCAATAGAAGTGCACTGTCTGTTCCGAAATCGTGGTGGTCAACACTGACATTTTGTTCTGAAAAAGTGTTATTTTTGCAATTTTTATACATTTATTTTTGTTTGTATTAAATGGTATTACCAAACTATCCGTTTTACGAAATTATTTGAGTATAGGTTTAAAATTGTACAACGCTAATTAAACAGGATGTTACAGTACCTTACCTCTATTTGAGTAGAAATTGTTGTTATGTCAACAGTTACGACAAACATTTACCTAATCTTAACTGTATTACAATGAAATAAAGAATTAAGTAATGCGCCATCTACTGGTAAATAGCTAAATTTATATCTACTTCTGCAGAACAACGATAGTCGTCTAGTGTTGTGAGTACTAACGTAATACTGAAATCAATGTTTTTACCCGTTTAAGTCAATACAAACACAGCCGCGGATCAGAAAAGAAATTTCTGTGCGGACTGTCTGGAGTGTTACAGAATTGTCTTAGTAAGTTTGACGTAAGTAAACAAAAGTGATTTTTTTTTCATTCAGCTAAAATATAAAGTTTTTCGATAGGTGTGTTATTGTTCGCTTTTGTCAATACTAATACTATAAGAAGGTAAAATTTGTTGGCTTGTGTGACCGCCAACCAAATGCGGAAAATATTATAAACGTGCATTGTCAGATTACATTTCAAAACAAAGAATGAGACTTACTAGTTAACTACAATTTTTTTTACATCCATATAACACGAAGTCCTAAGCCCAAGAAAACAAAATGTTTCAAATTAAAAAGCATATTTTTCTTCAATGCAATAAATATTGTCTCAAACTAATAGTTTAATTTACTGGTTCAAAGAAATTGGATCTTGTGTTAACTTTATATTAGTATAAATATTTAAGAGAAATAATATCTTAGATGAAGCAAATATTTGCTGGTATACAGGGTCCGCCGGCAGATTTTACACTTTGAATCGAGCTCATAGCGTGAAGCAAGGCGGTGGCGGGGGGTGCGGGGCATCATTCGACGCGGGAGTATTGCGGGTCTTTTAATAACCATGAGTCAATGGATGGGCGCACATCGCGCTTTCGCAGTCGAGGCGTATTACGCGAACAATAATTCGATCAGTGTGGCGAGGCATCGGTTTACTTCTCACTTCGGTATCCGACGATTAAAGGATGGCCCATCATATCAACTGATATTCTTGCGACTTTTTTCTCTGGGGATATCTCAAGTCTCGCATTTACAACATCGTTGTGCGCGGAGTATGAAACATGACAGATGCTGTATACAGCTTGAGCTCGACGGTGCGATGGTCCAACTAGTGATCCGGCTTAAGTACCAATTTGTTGGCAATGTGCACCGAAAGGTCGAAAGATCCAAAATAAAACAGGAATTTAAATAGTTTAGGCGAAAATAATTGAGAGGCTTGCAAGACAAACGTACCGTAGCTGTCGTCTGACTAAAAAAAACGAATGATTGAAGATTGAATGAATCAATGAATGAATGAGTGAATGAATGTATGACGTATGTCTTTAGCATTTTGCAAATCAACAAGTTTCTTGTATAATTTAATTACACATGTGTTCGATAGATGGCGATACAAATACATATCATTTGTAAATGCATTTTCACGTAGTTTTAAGTAAATAAATAAATAATACACGTTTTCTTTTACGTTTTCAGGTTTCATGGGTCGCCAACAGTCTGGATACAGAGGAAGACAAAGTGGTTTAAAACCACCGGAAATTTAACTAGACCACGCTCTTCCAGTGAAACATTTTCTATCTTTACTTATTTCTATCTTTAATTTGACCCTACGTCGGATAACGAATAATTGTGATAAGTTTAACGAACAATAAAGAAACACTAAAATTCAAAGTGCATTTCCTGATTTCAATTAAACTTCACCCCGTTCGCGTGAGACGCAGTCAACCCTCAATCAACCCTTGTAGAAAAACCACCCCAGCAGTCCCGGTGGCCCGCACTGAAGGATTAATCACAAAGATAACCCCTAAAGGTATCACTAATTGTGAGGACCGAGGACTCTTTGTATAAGAACATTGACTTCAGAGCATTACTGATACAAGCCTCTCCAAGAACAAAGGATAAGTAAAGGGCAAGAAGATCAAGACTTAGTTCAGCAGTTTATGGACATCATCTGCTATATCAAAAGATTACCCTGGTGGCAGCGAACTTCGCGTACTTCGGCAGGCTTAGGGCAAGTAAATATAGAAGATCAACCTATATCGAGTTCCTGGTCTGTATTTCTGGAGGATTTCAACACAATGTGATAACACAACATCATACCGCGCGCACGTCTACTTGCGTCACGAAGGAATCCAACAATATATATTTTACCAGCCTATCGAGGTTTTTTAATCATCTAAGGTGGTGTGGCGTGCGGAACTACACCATAGAAAACGATTTTGAAATTTGGGTTGTATGTATGGCTGCTACGCACTACGTCTAAATAAAGTGCAAATAACTCACCAAATCCTTAAGCACGGATTTCTCCTATGCAATTCAGAGGGAAGTTGCTGGCCAGAACTGTCTGTTCAAACCCCAAAATAAGCACATAAAGCGTCTAAATCACAGAATAGTCAAAATGTATAAACTAAAGTATAGTTCAAGCACATATACGTATGCAGGCGACGCTTGGTATTTTTAAAACCAATATATCACTAAAATGCAGAAAATCGTGTGTTCAGAGCGAGTTTATATAACGAACATTATGAACATTAGACGTCCCTCGATGTGCAGCCAATCAAGAGCAGCCTTCGAGGGGCAATATGGACTCCTGTACACCAATCAGCGACGCAATAAGTTAGTGAGATGTTAGCATCAGAAGGCATTACTAACACTATAAGCATTGCGGCGCAACCACAAGGATTCCGAGACCAAAGGAACAAGGCACTGGATGCAACAAATACTCAAAAAAAAATTAAAAAAAGAAAACAGTCGGATTAAGTTTGGTTTTTCTTTTTTATACCATTAAGGTGGCAAACAAGCTTGCGGGCCGTCATCTGTCCTCGGTATGACGATGTTATTCTTCTAGGTGACACCTGTTTAATAAAAAATGCTTCACGCACCAACAAAATTTTATCTCTTCTTCCTTCATATAACTTACACTGTCTTCCACTTCCCTACCCTCACTTCTGGATGTAATCATTGTGTCGTCAACCCATGAAGTGGCAACATATGGGCAACTTACTTCCTGCTTCTCATATACTGAACTTCTTTTCCTCTCCTATAAGGTCCGCCCAGCAAAACGTAATCCCAAGTACTTGATCTTTAGCAACTTTAAAGATATTGATTTACAGGCATTTCGTGATGACGTGAACAATCGTAAGCTAATGGTAGAAATTACAGTATCGATAATCGATTTACTTGTTTAGTAGCGCTGGCAATAATAAGTTTAAAAAAAAAAGAAGAAAAAAGAAATAATACATGAATAACATGAATGTTGTTTTTAGTTTGTAGATAATATAAGGGGTGCAATTTCACTTACCAGAGTTCCAAGAGTAAGTAAGTAGAAGCAAGCGTTCTGCACTTAACAGTTTATTGCACATTCACAACAAACACACACAGCACAAAGAAAGTTATTGAAGGAAGGAAAAGTAAATAGTTTATAATGCGAAGTAATATAGAATAGAAAATAAAAGTAAACAACTGAAGCAGATAGATAAGCGTGACTAAATTCCAATAGCTAGCAAACACATACAAGCGATCCGGCTTACAGCAATATCGCGGCTCGACTGCGAGACTGGTTTGACCGCCTGCCCACGTACGATGTACCAAGGCCGACGTCACCGCGCACGGTGCTCACTATACGATTTGTGAGACTGCGCCGTTCCGGTTGCCGTCCGGAATCAATGACGAAAGTAAAACCTAATTTTATTTATTAATTTTAATTTATATAAGTTTTACTTTCTCATGTAACGTGTACGAGTACCCTACAAGTTATTAGAATTTTGGTTTCGTTTATCTTAATAAAAATATGTTCTGAGTTTGTAAATGTTTGGTTTAATTCTGCGACTTCGTTTAACAATCAGAAGTAAGATCAGAAGCACGTTCTAACAAAAACACAAACTGTAAGCTGTGCCGGCAAGAAAACTGTATGTATAAAAACTTTCTATTCGTTTTGGTGAAAGAAAATTACGCAGCGATTGACTTTAATTATTATCTACTGACAAAAATGTTATGTAATCGAGTGCTGCCTATGCATGTTTGATTAGAAGATGTTTTGAAGAATAAGGTTTTGTGATGTCTTTCTTTGTTTTGTTTTTGTGACTGATCCTTTCGGAAAGTTTTTTTTCAATTGTACGACCTTGGATACCAAGTCATTTAGCTGAAGTGATTCAATAGACAAATGCATCGATTGATTGCTACGATTAATTATTTCGTGGTTTTGAACAGTTGGTTTTGGACGTAGCAGGTCCCGTGAACGGTGTGTATCGAAACGAAGGCGTCTTCGGCGCTATTCAATTAGTGTTAGCTCGACTTCATCAGCGTCAAGTGAGGAACGTTCTCATAGACGTCATAAATAATCAAAAACGCGTAGTAAGAAAAATAAAAAGCGTCGTCACAATAAATCCAGAAAAGTTGACGAAAATCGTAGGCGTAGTACTAATAGGTCTCGCACGCGAACACCTACAATACCTGTCGCTCCGAAATCGTCTGACTTATTGAGTTTTGTCAAGATAATTACCCAACCGGTTGCAAATATATCTAACAATAATGATTCGTATTCTAACGCAAATAATAATTATACAGTGGCGGCGCAAGCATTTACCACCCACATAAATGTAATAATAGATTTTAACTCCAGTGGCGGAGCGCAAAATATTCTCATAATTACTCAGGTATATTCGTGGAACGAAAGACAGATTTGCCATTACGCATTGGCTAACTTATCAGGTCTAGCGAAACGCTGGTACCAAGGGTTACCCTCGTTACTTTATACATGGGACCAATAGACTGACAAATTAAAATCTGCTTTTTCTTCAACGGAAAATATGGGGATCTACTTCAAAGGATGTTTCAACTGCGATGTAAAATAGGTGAAGCTTTAGATGTTTTTAATAAACAAATGCGAAATATCCGGTCGTAAGGCAGTAGGATGTCTAGTGCACGGCATCGACGATAAATTTGTCAGGATGAGTGCAAACGCGTGTCGTTTTGGGGAACCCGAACAATTGTTCTTCTACTTAAAAACTTTGGCACAAAGTAATAGTTATACAGCTATTAGACGTCAAATAGCTTTGGATCGGGGCAAAGGAGCAGAGCTTACACACAGTCGCTGAAGGTTTAAAACCTGGTATTGTTTGTTATAACTGTGGAGAAACGGGACACATCCGTACAAGATGCACTAAGCCATTGAAAAGATGTAATTTCTGCAAGGGTTGGACATATGGCTAAAGACTGTCGCAACAAAAATATTCTATCAAATAATTCAACAGATAACGCTATTAATTCCAGTAATTTATTACAAATTATTGACCCTCTTTTAGACCAAAATGTAATGCGCATACAAACAAACAATCTAAATACCTTATTACAGATTACAACCCCCTCCTCTAAAATTCAAAGCGCAAAATATTACAAAGATATTAAAATAGACAGCTACAACAAAAAATCATTTGTTGATTTGGGTAGTAATTGCACCTTAATATAAGAAAGCAAAACAATAGAAATTTATGACGGTTACGCACATTCTGATAATCTTCCAAATCTTCAAGGTTTTGGAAATGCTAAATTTAAGCCTCTAGGAACCATTACCGCCTCAACAATAGTGGACGAAATTTCATCTCTAATAGACTTAATAGTAATATCGGATCAATATATGCCATGTGATGTATTTGTGATTAATTGGGCAGACTTTTACCGAATTACCAAATGTAGTTGTATATAAGACCGCAGATAATTAATCTTTTATGAAGCACCCGATTTGGATCCTGCAGATACAGCAATTAAAGTTAAACCTTATTCTTTAGGAAATGTAATTGTTAAGACGTGTACTAGTTCACCAGTGGAATTAGTGACTTCTGTGCCATTCTCAGGGTATTTATACGTCGCAATTGGGTTTTTTGATTTTGACAATAGAAAATATTTTCTATTGCCTGGTATATTTAAAATCGATAATAACAAGGGGTTTATAATAATTTCGAATGTAGGAAAAACTAATATCGCTATTGAAAAAGGACGTACGCTAGCAGGAGGGGTGAGATATGATGCGATTAAAGAAGCCCTTATTGCATCTATTACAACCACTAGCTCGCAAGAAAAATCGTTACCGCTAAAAGATATTAATATCGGCACTCGACTATCCCAGACAGAAACACAAAGTTTTAACCAATTATTGACTAAATATAGATTGTTTTGCAGTAGATTTATCTGAACTCGGGCGAACAAATTTAACTAAAATGGCTATAAAATTAAAAGACGACACCCCTATTGTTTATAAACCTTACAGAATGTCGTTGAAAGAAAAGGGACACTTATTGGAAATCATTGAAGATTTGCTTAAAAATGGTATAATTAGAGAAAGCTCCTCTCCTTATGCAAGTCCCGTTCTACTAGTGAGTAAGAAAAATGGACAAAAACGTCTTTGCGTTGACTACCGGGCCTTAAGTAGAAAAACTTTAAAGAACAAATATGCCTTGCCTCGTATTGAGGATAAATTAGACTGTTTAGGTGGTAATAGTTTTTTTACTAGTCTCGACCTTGCTTAAGGTTATTACCAGGTACCTGTAGCAGAGGGTAGTAAGCATCTCACAGCGTTTGTCACGCCGGATGGCCTCTATGAGTTTAATCATATGCCGTTTGGATTGGCTAATGCTCCAAGTGTTTTTCAGAGGGCAATAAACTCAATTTTAAATGGTATAGGACAAAAACTAGTACTTGCATACATGTATGACCTCTTGGTTCCCTCTAGAACAGTACAAGGGGGTCTTGAAAAACTTTAGAAGGTTTTTATTTTGTTGAGAGATGCTAAACTGACGTTAAACTTGAAAAACTGTGCTTTTTTTTTTCAGGAAAAGATTGACTATTTAGGATATGAAATCGGTAGCCGAGGAGTCAGACCAGGAATTCTTAAAATAGAAGCGGTAAAATTATTTCCCTTACCGAAAAACGTGCACGAAATTCGGCAATTTGTTCGGCAATGGCGAGTTACTTTCGCAAATTTGTCAAGAATTTTTCAATAATCGCACGACCCTTAACCGTACTCACAAAAAAGAATAAGCCTTGCCAGTTTGGACCAGATCAAATGGCTGCATACAATAAACTGAAAGAAAAATTAACAAGGCGACCCGTTCTCGCTCTGTATAATCCTCAAGCACCACTTGAGGTTCATACTGATGCTAGCATGCGAGTTGGGGATTGGGGCCATTCAGCTACAGGATAGCGGTGAGGGTCCTCAACACATTGCTTACTACAGTAGGCAAACTTCTCCCGAGGAACAGAGATTTCACTCTTACGAGTTGGAGACTCTCGCAGTTATTACGGCTTTGAGAAGATTCCGTGTCTACTTACTGGGTAATACATTTAAGCTAGTAACGGATTGTAACGCGATAAAAAGTACAATGACAAAAAAAGACTTAGTTCCCAGAGTTGCGAGATGGTGGATTGCTATGCAAGAGTTTGATTTTGTTATTGAATATCGTGCGGGCTCCAAAATGGCTCACGTGGATGCCCTAACTAGGATGTAGCTACTATTGATGTAGATGATGAAAGATGGCTATAGACGGTGCACCAAGCGGACGCTGAACTACAACGCATCGTAGAAATTTTGCAGAACCCAGATAACAGTAATATCGTTGAGTTGAAATCTAATTTTACGATCAAAAATAATAAACTGTACAAAGAAGGAAGAAAATGTCCAACTGTTGTGGGTAGTACTAAAATCAGTGAGATGGCAGATAGTCAGAAGTAACCATGATGACGTAGGTCATTTTGGCTTTGATAAAACGTACGATAGGATACGAAGTCTTTTGGTATAAGGGTATGCGTCGTTTTATCAAAAAATACTGTAGGTCATGTTTGCCCATAATAAAGTGCCAGAGAACCAAAAGAAGGTATGTTGCATCCGATACCTAAACCTAATATGCCATTAAAAGTGTTGCACGCTGACCACTGTTTCATACTTGCCGTTATCGACTAGTTTACTAAATTAATTTATATAAACCAGTTCAAAATTGTAAAAGCAAAACTTCAGTTAACATCTTTTCTCTTTTTGGTGTGCCTCGTCGTCTCATTACGGATAGAGGTATTAGTTTTACGAGCAGGGAATTTTCAAACTATATAAAGGCAAAAGGAATTTGCCACGTCTTGAATGCAGTCGCAACTCCTCGTGCCAATGGGCAGATCGAACGTTACAATTGCACCATTACAGACGCCCTTACCGCGATTAATAATAATCGACCTCATAATGAATGGGACCTTACGATCCCAAGACTTCAGTGGGGTTTAAATAGCACAATTAATAAAGCAATTGGTAAAACACCCGCTGAGCTTTTGTTTGGATTCGCACCTACAAGTACATCAGATGGCGCAATGAATTCGGTAGTATTAGAAGTTCATGAATACGAAGACCGTGAAAAGATCAGAAATGAAGCCAGCAAACTTATGGGTAAAATACAGGAAAAACAAAAAGAAAATTTCGATAAAAGCTGAAAAGTAGCCCGTCAGTACAGTCCGAATTGAAAAAGAGTTAAGAAATGCTTTATCAGGACAATCTAAAAAGTTACTCATGTAGTGGTTTGTACAGAATTGAAATACTCGAAAATGATAGATATGTATTCGAAGATACTCCTATAACGAGAAAACCTGGTAAACAACTCTATAAAGCAGTGTTTGCAGTAGATAAAATACATCCTTGGTTTATTTTTCTCGAATGACCCTGTAAGCAGTGACACTGATGACTAACGGGTAAAATGCAAATTGTGATTAAAACTTAGTTAAGTTCTGTTTAATAATCTAAATGACTGTCAATTATTAGCCCTGTGTGGCGTCATGGCCTTTAGTAACGCAGCCAATCTTTTACCAGCCCTCAGTGGCGTCACCAGCCCTCAGTGGCGTTACCAGCCCTCAGTGGAGTTACCAGCTTTCAGTGGCGTCATCAACTTGTAGTGGCGTCAAAAACCTTAAGTTCTTTTCAGTTTATTAGCCATTAGAGGCGTTTTCAGATATATGTCTAAGTTAGCCCTTATGCGTGGCGTCACTGAATTCAATTTTATCTGCTTTTATATTAGATCCTTACAAATTGTGAATTGCATTATATTTTGTAAAATTTTGTCATGAGTTATGACGTTTGATTTTCATTTTGTTTAATTGTTTTATTGAAATTGGTTAGATTATTGCAATGAGAACCTTTAATATATACCTTAGTAACAATGTGTTCAGCAACATCGTGAGGGTATCTTCTCTTTCACCCGAAGGTTGTTGAGGTGCGAGTGTCGGGGAAGGGGATTTACCTTGCTCCATGACCCGGGCAGAAGGTCAGGGGTGATGACTACCCCCGGTGAAATAAAAGGGAAACCTCCTTATCAGGTCATTCCCTGTGAGGTCAATGCATGTTATCGCCTAAGCGATAGAAGACGATATAAACATAAAAACGAAATGCAAATAAAAATGAAGCGAAAACACAACGAAGCAAAAACGAAATAAAAACAAAATAATATAAAAAGCAAATAAAACAAAATAAAATAAATAAAAGCGAAATAAAATTAAAAGCGAAGTAAAAACGGAAGGAAAGGAAACGAAGGAGGTATATAATATATATATAATAAATAAAATTATTCACCCACAGGGATGAGCTCTTGCGAGAGAGGCCGTCCTTCCGGCGGACGGGCGTCTAACGAGGCTATGCCCCTGAGGTGGGGATGGTGGCTGTTATCAGCACGGTCAAAAAGGCGTTTGGACAAACCAGATATGAACTCTGCAAGTGATTCGGTTTTGATGTCTCTAGCGATGGTGGAGTTGCGGACGTAGCGGCTGGCGCCGGTTATTATTCTCAGTGACTAATTTTGGACAAGCTGGAGCTTATGTTTGCTGGTAGAAGATAGAAGTCCGTACCAAGCAGGGGCTGCGTAGGTCAGTCTCGACCTGATGTACAATTTGTACGGGCGAATTTTGGTTCTGAGAAGCAAATCAGAGGAAAGTACCGGTCTAAGCGCCGCCCGTGCTGCGACCGAGCGTACTGACACATGGTCGAGCTTTTTGCGCATACGCAAGGGGCGGTCTATAACGCAACCAAGGTACTTTACGCTGGGTTGCCACTCAATAACTTTGCCTCGAAACACAAGTTTCGGTGGGAGAAACCTTTGCAGGCCGGTCAATATTGCAGTTGTTTTGCTGGCATTTACGGCTATTCTGCACTTGTCGAGCCAGCCGGGCTAAGTTTCCAATAGTCGCTGCATTTTCTTGGCTTTTAATTTTGCTTTGCGGGAGGAGGACATGTAGGCGCTGTCGTTTGCGTAAAGCGCTAAGTGGACGTCTTAACACCTTCAGCTAAACCGGAATCACTGAGAGTGGGGATGTCGTTGGTGAAGAACGCGTAGAGCAGTGCCGATAGGCAGCTGCCTTGTGGTACCCCTGCTGCTGCTTTAATGGGTTTATTTGCTGAGTGGTTGTTCTCGACCGAGACATAGAAGCTCCGTTTGTCCAGAAACGAAGCTATTACTCGACCTATGCATATGCGGGAGATCCGTATCTAACACCTTGTACAGTAGCCCTTCGTGCCAAACCCGGTCGAAAGCCTTTTCCATATCGAGAAATACACCGACAGTGCGCCTGCCCTTATTTAGCTCGAAGGCCATGTGATGGAGCACACATGCAAGTAGTGCTGTGACTATCCCTAAAACCGAACTGTCCGTAAGTCCCAAAGGCCTAAGCTGGATATGGGGAGATATCCTTTGTATTAGCAAGCGTTCGAACAGCTTGGTTAGGTTAGACAGCAGTGTGATCGGCCGGTAATGTTCTGGGCGGTGACGGTCTTTCCCTGGTTTCGGTAGGACAATGACTTTTCCGGTCTTCCAGGTAGATGGTAAATGTCCAGTGCGCAATATCCCATTAAAGATCCGGGTGAGTGCCACCAAACCCTTCCTTGACAGCATAATAATCGTCGTATTGGGAATCTCGTCGATGCCGGGTGATTTGCGTTTGTTCTCTTTGGGCGAGATAAAGTAATCACCTCTGAGTGGTGGGGCTAAGGCCGCGAGAAACTTCAATTGAGATATTATTGCTGAGTTTATTAAGCTCGCTCTTAACTACTGGGCAGCGCGTTTGGCACCAGAGTTAACGAAGCTCCCTTTTTTTAATTAGTTTGGCGCGAAGGCGCGCGGAAAGTAATTGCTTACCGAAGCCTGTGGCTGAGGTTCTCGTGGACTCCCTTAGTGCTTGCGTTATTGCAGTCGTGAAGGAAACGACGGCCTCCTCAACTTCTAAGGGAGTTAAGATACCTCCAGCCGGCAGTCTATAGTTAAGCATTGCCTTATGAAATATGGCCCAGTCAGTTGTTTTAGTTGGGTCCGGGGAAATTTCCCACTAGCTGATACTCCGAGGACCAAAAGCAGCAACATGTTATAAATGTAATCTCAATAATAATTTCTGAAGAACTGTAAAGAGGATTCTTGTACCTTTCTATTCAACGACACATTCCAAACAGTTTTGATCACATTATTTTATTTTATTTTTATTGATCGTGATAGTGATTAGATGGTGAGGAGAGTTCTGGAATTGTGGGACCTCAGTGCATGGGGTTTTCTTAGCGGTGAACGCGCAGACTTGTGTCTTCGTAGGGTTGAATCGGACCAAGTTTTACCATCCCCAGTCAGAGACTTTGGACAGAGTGGAGAATTCTGTCGGATATTCAACATTCGCTCATACAATATACCGACACCATAACGCTTCTGTCGGATATACAACACTCACTCGTACAATAACCTGGAACCATAACGCTTCTGCCCGATATACAACACTCACTCGTACAACATACCCACACCATAACGGTTCAGTCTAATATAACACTCACTCGTACAACAATCCGGCACCATAACGCTTCTGTCGGATATACACAACTCACTCGTATAATATATAACATATCATACCGACACCATGATATTTATATTAATGACATGTTGGACATCAACAACATACATTGCTATGCAGATGTATGCTCCCAATGGGAGCAAAGATGCCTGTGCAATGGGATGTGTTCTGAGGAATTGTTCGAAATGATACCCGCAGCTACTTTCTACCATCGCACCGCTCGCCATAGGTAGGGAATTCACTATCACACTTTAGAACCGAAATGTTCGCGTACAGTGCGGTTCCAGAGAACTTCCTCCCGTGAACGCTTTGTTTGTAGAATGAGCTCCCTACCAAGGTTTCCTCTAAGGACTACAGTATGGGGTTCTTCAAAAAAGTAGTTATTAGATTTTTAAGGGTAGGCAACGCGTAAGTGATACCCCTGGTGTTACAAGCGTCCATAGGCTACGGTGACCGCTTACCATCAGGCGGATCGTAAGCTTGTTTGCCACCTGAGTGGTATTAAAAAAAAAAAATCTTAGTCTTCTTTAAACAACACTCACTCGTACAACAACCCGGCACCATAAAGCTTCTGTCGGATATATAACACTCACTCGCACAACATACCGACACCATAACGCTTCTGTCGGATATACAACACTCACTCGTACAACAACCCGGCACCATAACGGTTCTGTCGGATATACAACAGTCACTCGTACAACAATCCGGCACCATAACGCTTATGTCGGATATACAAGACTCACTCATACAACAATCCGGCACCATAACGCTGCTGTCGGATATACAACACTCACTCCCAAACACACTATATATATAATCGATAAAAATTGAATTTCTTTTGCATGCATTCAGTCTGTTTTAGGGAGTTTATCGATAAATAGGGTTTTATAGTATTTATAAATGGTATGTGAGATCGTGGGTGTGTGTGCGGTGTTCGGACCTGTTTGACGTGGTCGGGCAGCGCGGCGACGGTGTCCGCCAGGCTGCGGTCCGCGGCTCGCTTGGCGCACACCGCAGCCGAAGCCACGACCGCACGTGACCACCGTCCCTCCCCTCCACCCTCGCCCAGCGCTCTCCGCCCCGCACACGCCAGCGCCCGCATCGCTCCACTGCACAAACCAAAACGGAATCGTTTCTTAATATTCACATGTGACGGGACCCGTGGGTTTTTTTACACATCGATGCAAACAACTCATTTAAAAACAGTGCTTCTTGAAACACAGACACGAGGCTGGTTCAAAGCGTTGCGGAATTTTACATTTTCATGTTAAAAATGTGGAAATTATGGCGTCCATTACATTTAGAAAATGTTCTTATAACCTAAGAAACGCTGACAAAACAAAAGGTGTGATAAAATATCACACGTAAATAATACTCGTAAAGTAGACTTGTCTTATTTGTCAGTAGGTATTCTACAAATGCAACATTCAACTGGTACTATCGGTAGCGAGCAGCGTCAGCAGCCTCATGTGTGATTATAAACATTGTGGCGACATGCACGCACACAGTTACGTTTCGCTGAAGCGACATTTAGAAAACTTGCTCGAACTAAGAAGCGTCGCCCACGCAACAGTCCTCGCTGTACCGCTGTAGCCAAACGTAGCATAGCCGGGCGACGCATCCGATTGGCGACGTCGCCAAGTAGACGCCAGGTTAGATACTCGCCATACAAATATATATGTGCGCCATGGCGTCCAGTGGCGTGCACTCCATACATGCAAATAAGCTCTGCATACCCTTAAGCCCATACAGACAGAAACTCATAAAGCCACCAACATGTAAAAAATCATGGTACCTGCGTCATTTTTATACCACTAAGGAAGAAGACACACAGGGAAGCAAAGTCTCTCCTCAGACTTAAGGGCTCGATACGGCAAGTGAGTTTGGAATCGTCGACAATTCGCACAGCCCGTCGTTGAACCGAGTCAAAAGGACCAAGCTGGTATCCGGGTGCACCCACCCAGAGATGGCAGCAGTACTCTAAATGGGGCCGGACTTGCGATTTGTAAAGCAGCAATCTTTGCCCCGACGTGAAGCGTATAAGGGAACTAACTTGCCATAAACGCGCCATGCCATCTATTAGTGTTTTTGGGAACTAACTTGTTGGAGCGGGGACAAGCACGCGTGGTTTGCACTGCAACGCTTCGACTCTTCGTGTGAATAAGCAGTATTACACCGTGCTTATTTTTCATTAAGTGTGACTGTGTGCGTAAAAATGTATGCGCGTGTTGTAGTTTTGGAAGCACAGCTTATTGCAACCAACCTCCCCGAATTGAGAAGCCGTCAATGCAACGCTTACTTACTAGTTAATTGCAAAAGGTCGACTCGTATTAGTCGGATTGATCGAATGAGTGACTGTCTAATTCATGAGTTCGTAACTAGGTAGGTAGGTAGGTACAAGAAGTTTGCTATTCTAATTCATTAGTTCGTAACAAGAAGTTTGCTGTTTTACTTTTTCGATTGTTTTTAGTAATTATTTAGTAAATTTGTTCTTGAACATAAAAAGAAGTTGGAATATAAGGAAAGTTGGAAGTATGGAAAAATATACTTGCGAGTATATTTTTGACCTGTACTGGCGAAGTGGAAACAAGGCAGATTTTAATTTATTTAAACACAAATTAAAATCTGCCTTGTTGTCGTTTTCGACGTTATATTTAGAGGATAAGTGAAAATTGATTGCAAAGGTAAGATATGTACCCGGGTTTTTAAAAATTGGCAAGATTTAGCTGTGCATTTCCTGTCTGAAAACTCTGTGCACGCCACTGATGGCGTCCAAGTGAGGAAGGGCTCTTATTTTCTTTATATTAATCCGAGACGCCAATCACTGCCGCGCATCCTTCCTCCTTAGTAGCCTAGTCTTAAGCTACAACTGTAAACTATTTACTGTTTAAGAGTCGTGTAATCAATATCGATTCATTTACCAAGTGCAGTGTTTTATTGCCTCAACCTGCCAAGTCACGCCCATTATCATTTAGCACCACGAATAATTGTTAAATAGGTCAGATACTCGCCATACAAATATATATGTGTTGTTTGGCAACACTGCTGGCGATGGTGCCGACGACGTCGCAATGGCGTCTAAGTGAGAAAAGACTCTTATATAGCGCGTCAGCGAAACGTCACTGTGTGCGTGCATGCGTGAAACTGTATATTGGTCATACGAACGTTTCGTAGGATTTAAAATAGTGTTCATGATTGGTCATATTACAGTATTATCAACGTTTCTACAACGCGGAGAGGGTCCGTGATTTAAAACGTTTTAATGATATAGTAATTGTATTGCAGCCCCGCTTAGGGCTAATTTGATACATGTTTGTCAGATATGTAATATTCTTTGTGACTTTGGTGATATATTAGTGAATTTTTAAACACCGGTATCAGTATAAAGTGATAAAGCGGCCACGCGAACTCTGATATACAACCATTGAGTGTTAATGTAGTGATTCCGATTCTTTCGTATTACAATTCAATCACTGTTGTGTCGACCATACATAAATATTGTAAGTTTGGAGACAAAAATAATTGTTAAGTTATTGTTTGTTTAATATTGATGCTTCTGTAACGAGAGAGAATGTACTGTAGTAAATAAGTCAATATCACTTGTGCTTGCATTTTTATTGATATTCTAGTAGTATATTAAAGGTGTTTTTTCATGCCTTTCGTTATTTTTTGTTAATATTTAACCAAATAATTAAAAATTATTTAGGAAATATTTTTAAGACTGATATATAACTAAATAGTTGCGGTATAACAACCGATTTACAACATCTCGCAGCCATGATCAATTTCAGAGTTCCTCAAGAACACAGTAAAACTCAGGGATGTTATACTTATCATAAGAACGGTATACGAACCATTATCCAGGTGTTCGTACCATGTACCATAGTACTTCCATTATTGTAATTTTTTCGTAGTGTATAAAAACAAAGAAAATATTTAAATTCTGAGTTTGTGGTTTGATTTTTATCATAGCTTAGTAAAATAATTCCCTTTAAAAAAGGTTTAATAATTATTTAAGGTTTATTAGTTATTATTAGTCAGGTTCACTAGTTATTAACTTTCAGGGATTGGTGTATTAACGATTCTCATCACAAAAATAAAATATTCTTTTTAATTATTTTTTCGAGGATTTTTTTTGTGGGGTGAGATAATAGATTCACTATTTGAATTGATAATAGGCTCCTACTTATATACAATTCTTACAGGCTATCTATAATATCTACTACAGTATCATAAGTTCTGAGATGACATCTAAGTTAGATTGGCTTGTTAGATTCTAACAATTCTTACATCCCTGGCAAAGCCCCGTTTTTATTATTACAGCCCTGGTAAATATTATACATTTTTTCAGGACCTCTTGCGAGTATACGTTCTTTTTTACAACAACGAGAAACATACTAGTTGTTGAATTTTTTTTTAATAAAGACTTCGAGTTGCTTAAAGGATAAGAACGGCCGTGATCAGTGACTCATTTTATCCTGTCGAAATAATGTTTTGGTTGTGGAAGTTATTCTGATTCAAGATCGCCTCTCCATATTATAATTGACAAAAGAAATATTGTTAAGTTACTAAATGTAGGTGATTTTTGGTGCCGACGCTGTCTGTCACTATATGACTATATATTGTTGGTGTCGACGCTGTCTGTCGCTATATGACTATATATTTTTGGTGTCGACGCTGTCTGTCACTAAATGACTATATATTTTTGGTGTCGACGCTGTCTGTCGCTATATGACTATATATTTTTGGTGTCGACGCTGTCTGTCGCTATATGACTATATATTTTTGGTGTCGACGCTGTCTGTCGCTAAATGACTATATATTTTTGGTGTCGACGCTGTCTGTCGCTATATGACTATATATTTTTGGTGTCGACGCTGTCTGTCGCTATATGCCTATATATTTTTGGTGTCGACGCTGTCTTTCGCTATTAGACTATATATATTTGGTGTCGACGCTGTCTGTCGCTATATGACTATATATATTTGGTGTCGACGCTGTCTGTCGCTATATGACTATATATTTTTGGTATCGACGCTGTCTGTCGCTATATGACTATATATTTTTGGTGTCGACGCTGTCAGTCGCTATATGACTATATATTTTTGGTGTCGACGCTGTCTGTCGCTATATGACTATATATTTTTGGTGTCGACGCTGTCTGTCGCTATATGACTATATATTTTTGGTGTCGACGCTGTCTGTCGCTATATGACTATATATGATCATTACCCAGAAGAGGAATGTTGTTATTGTCACTTTTATAATATAGATTACAGATAATTGTAATCTTAATATGTTAATTATTATATTAAATATTAAAATTTAAAAAAATATTGTGGGAAATGCAAATTGGATTTTAATCATTGGATATATCTACAGTCAGTGTGCGAACTCCGAAAACATACCTACCGGATTGGCCAACTCAGCCATCGTATCCATTATTACATAAATTAAAAAAAATTAAGGAAATCTTTTTTAAACCTAATGACTCATTACTTAAATCTCCTTTCAGAATACACCACAACCTGTCCAAAACTCTCGTACTAACTGCCGTGAGATTGTCCGGCAAACATTACTGAATAGACACCTGTCCCCAAAATCTGTAGATATAATGTTATCTTCACAAACGGATAGTACCTACAAACATATGATGGTTGCATCAAAGGCTAGATAAACTATTGCGAAAAGAATAATTATTGCATTACATCGGCGTCTATTCCTGTGATTTTACATTACCTAAGTGAGTTGTTTGATCAAGGGGCTAAGTTTGAAACAATTAATTCAAATAAATAGGCTATAAAATTACTAAACGGCACTTCCCTAGATGATGATCGCATAAAAAGATTTATGAAAGGCGATTTAAGGCTAAGACCTCCACAACCTAAATATGATTTAATCTGGGAACCCAACATAGTTTTAAACCATATGGCTACCTTCTGGCCTAACGAAGTTTAAGTCTAGAAAGTCTTACAAAAAAGACAGTAACATTATTAGCATTAATAACGGGGCATCGGGTCCAGACTTTAGCCTTAATAAAAACAGAAAATGTGATAGTTTCTGAAGTAATTATAAAGATACCTTATTTAGTCAAGACCTCCTGGGGTTAATGTTAATCAACCTTTACTAAAAATTCCTTACTTCGCTCCTCGACCGCAAATTTATCCGGTTTCATCTATAATTTGTTATTTAAACAGAACTAGTCTACTAAGAAGCAATAATCAAAAATTATTTCTTAGTTTTAAAAAACCACACTGACCAGTGACATCACAAGCCATAAGTCAATGGGTAAAAGAAACTTTAGGTAATAGCGGTGTTGATACATCGCTGTTTAGTGCTCATAGCACACGCCATGCATCAACGTCCACAGCCAATAAACAAGGAGTAAATATTGCTCGCATAATAAGGAGCGAACTTTACTTGGTAAGTTCGTTTGATCATTAATTTATGTGATAATCATTTGTGTTTGTCTTGAGTCTGGGTGTATTAGTATGTATGATATGTATGTATTTACAAAAAAAAGTAATACATATGTATTTGTAACCGTTGTCTGGTATCCATAAACAAGCTCAGCTTACTTTGGGACCTGACTGCTCTGTGTGTAATGTCCAAAAATACTCCAAGTATAAGACCTCCAATTTAAAAGATATTTATATTACAGAAAAGGCCACATGCCTACAAACCAAATGTATGGTATGCGCAAACAATGTAAGAAGTTTTTTATACCACTAAGGTGGCAAACAAGCTTGCGGTCCACCTGGTGGAAAGCAGTCACTACAGTCCATGGACGCTTGCAACACCTGGGCTGGGGCGTTGCTGACCCTTTAAAAATTTAATAACTTCTTCCTTGAAGAACCCCATACTGTAGTCCTTAGCGAAAATTATGGTAAGGAGCTCATTCCACAACCGCTTCCGCAGGAGGAAGTTTCTCTGAAACCGCACAGTTCGGTATAGATAAGCACTGACGTCATCGCCTTATCTGTGTTCAACTCGGTACGGCGAGCGCCTTGCCGGGGCAAGTTTGCAGTCGTAAAAACATGTCGAGCGGGAAGCACGCATTCGCGTCCCACGTAATTTACATTTTTAATCGCCGGACGGAGTGAGGCAACGGAACTCCCTATAGAGTTTGTGACTAGTGCCACTCGCTGCAGTGTGGTGGATAGTGCATTGGAGCATACTCCTCGGCTCCAGCTTCTGCAACGTGATGGAATAACCGTCTCGACCCATCACTACACGCCAGGGCGCAACTACGGTGGCGGACGCCTAATGAGAGGAATTTATGATTCATTTATTTCCCCTTTTTTTATTTTGATATACCTTTCGAATTTAAACACCCTCTTACAAGCTAGGCCCCTACTGACGATAGGACAGACGAACACTCACCGCTGCAATCAGACGACCGCAACGCAGAAGGTTAGGTCAGTACACGCACTGTACGTGACTATTAAGGTTCTAAGGTGAGGAGATGAATTCTCTGCAGATGGCGAGCGGTGCGATGGTGGAAAGTAGCCGTGGGCATCATTTCGAACAATTCCTCAGAACGTTTGGATGTCATTGATATGCTGCAAAAACAGCGTAGGAGACAGCACAGAGCCTTGCCCTTGTCCGACCAGCATTAATGTCCGAGCCGATTGAACGCCTTCGCTATGTCTAGGCTACATGCCAATGCCTCCACCTGAATCTCAATGGCTAATACCCATCGGTGTTAGATACACAAGAAGGTCACCAGTGGAGCGATCGTGACGAAAGCCATATTGACGGTCGCTGATCAGGTCGTGTTTTTCTAGGTATCTTAGAAGCTGTGTGTCGATTACACGCTCCATCACCTTGGAGAGGAGAGAGGTAATAGCGATGGGCCTGTATTTGGGCACCGGATGCACATTCACAGTCTTCAATGAAGACGGAAATTTCTAGTGTGGTAGGAAAGCACAAAGACGCGCGTGAGAACAGGTCACTCAGGAACAATCCGTTAAGGCACCACTGCTGGTATACCGTTTGACCCAACTCGAATTATGAACGTCTAGAGAAAGCAACGCCCGCCGAACCTCCCTTTGTACTATGGAGATTTCCGGCATGGTCTTACCGCACCACGGTATAGTAGGTGGTACAACGCCTTCGTTGTTCATATTTGACTTTGAGGCGAAGAGACTACCTAGTAGATCAGCTTTTTCTTTAGTACTATGGGCCAAGTCACCATCGGTTTTTTGCAGTGGTGGTAACGACGACTGACAAAAGTTCCCTTCGGCAGCTTTAGCAGGCGACCAGAAAGCACGACTCCCGGAGGGATAGCTCGCAAGTCGCCCACCCATTTTGGCGATGAATTGGAATTTAGCTCTGGCTGTTGCTTTCTTACTGAACCTCGAGGCATTATTAAATTTCTGTTTTTTTTTTTTAATCGAATCCTTATTATAACTTGGTCCAAACCTAATACGCAGTTTGCTAGAGAAAATTAGCTTCTCTGTAAGATCTATTAAACCACCGTCGTTTTTTGACAGCGGCAGCTACTCGCGGGTTAGGAATAACACATTCCATACCAACGATGATTATCTTAGTGACTGGGGCTGCGCAAACATCTATTTGGTATTCTCGTTAAAGTACCAGCTGAGAGAATCCATAGGTCTGAGCAAATTTATGAGCAGATATCCCTGCGTAGTTATTGGTTCGAGAACTGACCCACTCACGATGGTGGTCGTTAAAGTCTCCTAAAATAATTAGTACTGACGTGGTATATTGCTCTTTTTAAAATGCCCGTTTGTCAGGCGTCAGCCACATTACACTAACTTATATTAATTCTAAATTTAATATTTATTGCAAATATCAACCACGGTTGACAAGTATATTAACCTTTCCTTCAAAAATTAAAGAGAGCAAGAGTACTAGCAACTTTTGTATTTATACCACTGACGCCAGTGTTGCCGGTGTATAAACAAATTGTCCATCTAATTTATAAGTATACCAGTAGACAAAAGATTCAAATCAACTAGTGAGTAAACATTTAAATAGTCGCTATATGATAAAACCCATATTAGATACTGATTTACATTATAAAACCGTTAATAACATTGATTAATGACAGAGATTCTTAACAGTCGTGCATCCTAAACGAGTGTCTGTCCCAGACACAAACTGAGATTGTTAACAGTCAGCCATCCTGAATGAGTGTTCAGTCAGTCAGTCGTCAAACTCAGGTGCGTGAAGAGTCGAACTACATCCGTGTCACCGCTATGAGACCTGTAAAGGCATGCAAGTGTTTGTAAATCGCTGTTTTTTCAAAACTATAGTTTTGTTAATTTTCCTTCTCCGCCAACAATATCGGGTAACATGAGGCAGAATCTAACTAGTGTCGCTTTGTTAATATCGTTATCGATAAGTAGGTGTAGGCAATGGATTGGTAACTTGAGGTAGTCTGACTAGGGTCGCTGCGCGTCGAGCCGCTGTACGAGCGCGACGAGCTCCTGCTCGAGAGCGGGGAACAGCTCGGCGAGCACGCGCCGCGACTCCAACCCACCGCCCCCGCCGCCACCACGCCCGCGCGCCCCTCCCGCCCCGCACTCGCCCGGATCGCTCTTATCACTTTTCTCGCTCTTCTCCCCGTCGCTGCTGTCGCTCTGCGGGGAATAATACCAACTGTCACAAGTCTATTGGTTGGGATGATAGCTTAAATATATTTAAAATTTGGAGCCTATGGCGATTGGTTTATCGATGGCGAAAAAAGGTAATTTACTCTTATATTACCTTCGATTAATATGATAATAGAAATTGCTAAATTAGTGTTTTCTTTACGTTTCGAGGTATGGAGGCTAGACTTCTCAAATTTAGCGTCACGAAAAAACTGTCAAACATAGAGTTTCTAACGTCACTTGCTATAAAACGAAAAATAAATATAATAAATAGACTTTTTAGCCTTTCTATTCTATCGGTAGCATCGCTAATCCATTGTGGAGCGCCGAAGCTAAAGTCGCCCATACATTAGGTAGCCATATTGCAATTTTACAAACGCGATTTCCTTTCTAATATTCGCTAGTTTTTAAGTATTTTGTTATTTATGTATTTAAATGTAATGTTAGTATTATACATAATATATGTATGTATGTATTATAGGTAGGTACTATTCGTCTAATTACTAATTTAACTGACATAAAGAAAGTATCATGTCCATCAGTGGACTGATATGATTAAACAGCATATACCTTACTAGCTTCTGCCAACGGCTTCGCCCGCCCTAAATTTCGTTATCGGCGTAGGTTCTTACAGCAACTCCTTAATTATAGAAAAAAACAAAAAACAGATCTTTCCTCTTTAATTATTAATATTGAAGAACACTTTTCGATCGTCTACTAGAGAGTAAGTTTAATCTTGATACCTTCGCATATACTTTTATAATTATTTCAATAAAATCAATCAATCAAATCATTTCTTTGTAGAAGCAGGTACATTAAAGTTCTTAGGTTGCTAATAGGTACAGATTATTACTTCCTGCCTACAAAGGCGTACAAATATTTAGATGGATTACATATAGAGCTAATATTAAAAAAAATCATCATAAAATTAAATCATAAAAATAAAATATCACATTCATACAATCATAATCAAAACAACAAAATTTAGTCATTAGAATTTAGTTTGATGTCCTCACAAGTACATAATGAAACTTAAATATTTTTATCATTAAGAAAATCATCTACAGTGTAATATACTTTCTCCACTAATATCTTATTCAATTTGCTTTTGAATAGTAAAATATTATCTATATCACGGATAGTTTTAGTGTAGTTTTTGACGGTAGACAACATAACTTATTACTGTTTTGTACACTTTTTATGTTACTAAATAAGTCTTTATTAGTTTTAACAAATACTGCCGCTTCAGAAATATAAAGTGACAGTGCAGTGAGTATTTTAAGTCTTTTGAAGTGATCTTTACAGCTATTTCTTTGGCGTAAATTACAAATGGCACGTACACACCGCTTTTGAGCTTTAATTATGCGTTTCTTCTCTATTGAGTTACCCCAAAATAAAATTCCGTATCTTAAAGTAGATCGTAGTATCCATGATATGCTGTTAGAACTGTAGTTTCATTTGTCTTTTTTCTGAGGCAGTATAAAGCATATGATTTTTTTTTAAGTTTTTTACTATTTGTTTGCGTCTTTCACTTCATGTCATTATCAATATTAATACCTAAAAATTTTGTTTATGTTGTTTCGTTAATATTTTGGCCCAAATAATTTATATTGAGTTGTGTGTTGTCCGGTTTCTTAAAAGTCATTATTTTTGTTTTACTTAAATTTATTTTTAGATTATTTTGACTAAACCATGCTATGATCCTTTTGAGACTTTCATTTATTTCATATTCCAAACTGTCAATATTGTTTCCTACATAGACTACTGTACTGTCATCTGCATACAACATTACCGGATGACCAGTGACTTTTGGAAGATCATTTATGTAAATCAGGAAAAGGAGTAGCCCTAGTACACTGCCTTGGGGTACGCCACTATTTACGAAGTTTGTTTTTATATTATATATTATATTATTTCTAGTTTTTGTATTTGGACAGATTTTACTTATCTCAATTATTTGTTTACGTTCTTTTAAATACGATGCAAAAAGTGAGAGTACACCACCCCGGATACCATAGGCTTCTAGTTTGCCCAATAGTATATTGTGATCCACGTGATCAAAAGCTTGGGGGAGTCCATAAATAATGTAAAAACTGGGACTCTGTTGTCTATGTTAACCATTATTTTGTATAAAAAGTCATATATGGCCCTATTAATGTTCTTGTTATTTCTGAATCCATAGTGTTCTTTACTTAATACATTGTTTTTCTCCAAATATGAATAAAGGTATTGGTAAATCACTTTCTCGAATATTTTTGACAAAATCGGTACAAGTGAGATTAATCTGTAACAGTCCATATACTCTAGATCACCTTTTTTGAATATAGGTTTTGTTATTGATATTTTTAGTTTATCAGAAAATGTACCGTATTCTATGCACTGATTAAATATGAAACTTAATACTGGTGCTATGATATTGGCAACATATTTGATTACTTTTGTGGTAATTCCGTCATAACCTGTACTGTTGGTATTTTTTAGCTGTTTGATTATTTGTAAAACATCATTTGGGGTAGTAGGCTTCAAAAACATTGAATTTGTTACTTGCGAATTTAGTTGGTTTATTCTATTATAAGCATTTACATTTGTTCGGCGGGTAAAATGATCATTGAAAGACTGGGCTATTTTGGTTGGACTAGTAACTGTTGTGCCATTCACTTTTATGATGTTTGATGGTTTCGTAATATTATTTTAATAATTGTTAATAATTTTCCAGGTTGCCTTCGACTTATTTTTACAAATATTTATGTAGTAGTTGTATTGTGCCTTTTGAGTTATTTTTACTACTTTTTTAAATCGATTCGTGTAGGTCCTGTAATTCATTTTATTTAAATTACTAGGGTAAAGCCTTGCTTTCCACAAAAGTTCTCTTTTGCGTTTGCTACAAAATTTAGCACATTTTGTTACCCATTTAGGATGGGCATTGGTCATTATTTTAATTTTTATTATAGGAAAGCATAAATTATAAAAGAGAATGAATATGTCATAAAATTTATTTACTGCATCATTCGGATCAAGAGAGGCATAAACGTCGCAAAAACTCAGTTTTTCAATACAATCTTTGAATTTAATCATATTTTCTTCAATGTAATCGCGTCGTTTAATAAACCAGTGCATTAGGTTGCAGGTTTTCTTTACAGGGCATTTCAAAATTTGTGCAGTATGATCAGAGAGTCCTAAATCTATAACCTCACCCTTTTTCCAGTAATGTTATGTATGATGTTGTCGATACATGTACCACTGGTCGAGTCGATTCGGTAACACCCAATTTAAGATTTTTACTTATCAATATTCCCTGAAAATTTAATGTCATTCTACTTTTACATAATATATCAATATTAAAATCGCCACACATTATAATTTTATTTTTGTTGTTACAAAAATTATCTAAAATGTCATAAAGGTAAGTGAAAAATAACTCTATGTCAGTATTATTATTTTTTGGTGCTCTAAATACACAAAAAATAAGTATTTTGTGTGCAATAAATTCAATTGCACAGCACTCTAGAATATTAAATAAAGAAAATCATTTAACGTCCATAACTCCATATTTGTATTTTTTATTTACTAGAATACACGTAACTCCATGTCTTTTTTCCCTAGAAGAGAAAGTTACTAAACTATAGTTTGGAATATTAAATGAAAAAGTATCATCAGATGGCATATTATGTTCTGATATGCATATCATGTCAATATGTTTGTCGGATCTAGCTAACTCGTCAAAAGAAATTGTCAGTTCGTCTGACTTCTTTATAAGTCTATTAATATTTTGATGCAAAATGTAGATATTATTGTTCACGAAAAAACTCTTCGCTACTTACGAAGCAGTCATTATTTACTTCTGTAGAGTTTAATAGAACAGCTGTAGTTATAAAGTAAGTAGTATCAGTTTGAGTAACTTTGCTTTCTAATCTGACTCCAGAAGTGAGTGATATTTTTTTGAGATAGTTCTGATGATTCAAGTAGTATTCTTTACGCAGTATTTCCTGCAAAAGTGACCTACATGTATTAGTTGCGTAATATATTTGAAGTGGTATGTATTTACTATAGTTTAAGTAAGTAAAAGGTGCATACTTATATTTGGAACATATAAATTTAAATTCGTAATTAATTTTATTTTCATTTAGACACCTGTTACACGGAACCTCGCAAACAATAACATTAGTTTTATGTACATTTTTTAGTAATGTATTAAGCGATAATTGAAGCGCATAAGAGTTTTTTACTGTATTTGTTTACTGTTGTTGCAATTCAGCTTTGGAAATTTACCCTTAGCAATTAGACGTGCACAAACAATTTCTTCCTTCAAAAAACAAGTAACTAATCATTACCTATTAATTATTAATATGTTTATTTTTCACTCTGGTTGCTTCGATATAGTGTGTTTTTTGTATATATTTTGTATTGTATATATCATCTATTCTATGTATTAATGTATGTATGTATTAGGTTATTTATGAATATTATCTGTATTTTAATGTATTACTCATATGAAGGTTTATAAAACATAATAAAATGTTATACATCATGTATTTTATTTATATATAACATCTCTAAATTTACACCACCTACTTTTTATCTATTTTTTTACTTTTTCCTCTTCCCAAGGTTGCCTGGTAGAGATTGCTACAAATATTGTATAATATTAATAAACTGTGACAGTATTTAGGGACCCTGATGTAGTTCCATGTAAAAGACGTATGGAAGATATTTTAAAGACTGATGTGCTTTGCACTTGTAAACATTATATTTAAATTTGTCGCGTTCGACACACTTCGACGTTGGAAAAAAAATTACAAAATGTTATATTTGTAGCCGCAATAATTTATATTTTTCTACACAATACGATAACGTGACAGTCAAGGTCAGCAAAATTATTTGCAAAAATGTGTGCTGCCGGACCTAGCCGATGTTTATATATAATTTTAAATATTCAGGAGTTTCTAGTGTGCAAATTTCCAATTATAATTAGTGTCAGTTATGAGTAAAGTGTCCAAATGTGCGTCAGTGGAAGTCGTAGAACAGCATAAGAAATATACAATTAGTTTTGTTTATAGCTATACCTTATTAAAAAAAAAATTCTCACTATGTTACGTTTGGAGACCCCAAACGAGAAGAAAGTTTTGACGTGCGACGGCTACAGTCGTTATAAAGCTAGGCATGACTCACCTTCACGTCTACGTCCAAGTGGAAGAACTGCGTGCAGAAGTCCTGCTCCGCGTTGCACACCGCCTCCGCCAGGGTCAGCACCTGCGAACACACGCACGCACACTCTGTTATCAGTAGGCCTGGGGGGAATGAAGACTTCTTTTCATTAATTAAGATTAACTTTATTGTTATTATAATTAAAATAACAAAACCCGACTCCGTGTAAAGTAGTACCGACGCACCCCAGCTGTACCACACATGTACCCAAATCATCAATAAATTTATTAAGTGTGTGGAGTGGTAGCAAAAAGGACATCTCCCGCCAGGCGAGGTGTTATGCCAGGGCAGGGGACCGCCGTGGTGCACTTATCATCCGTTTCGGTTTGTATATATGCTCATAGACGACCGAAGAAACTTTGCTCGACGTAGGACGCGTGACGTCAGCCTTGCTTGTAAGCGGTACTATATGATCCGCTACATCACTCCCTTACTAGAACGAAGCTCGATACTTCTTGCAGTAATGTACAAAAAAAAATTGACTCATCGTCATAGCGATGTAATTTTATATTTTGACATAAATAAATTTATTTATAATTCTAGATTGACACCGGCTGGTATGTCCATGTCTATGAAATGTAGACGAGAAATGGCTACGTTGTCAGCTTCTAATATAAATTATCAATATATAAGTAGTAATAAAGAGTCTATTGACCTCTCGAGCATTAGTGCTATGTCTTATAGTGCTGATGTTATTAGCTGCACCCAGTCAGTTCCTATTTTAGATCATACTTTGAACTGAATCCTTTGACAACAGACAATGCCTGTTTTTTTTAATATTGTTCATCAAAATATACAAGGCATTTCTGGGCAGGAATAAGAAATAAAATTATTTTTGAAAAGTCATTATATATATATATATATATATATATATGTTGTGTGTAACTGAGCATTAGCTAAGTTAACATGAATTAATGTTTAGTTTCCACAATCATTATTTGTCCAGTGCCTTTATTCGAAAAAATGCAATTCGAGAGGGTTCATTAATAATTGTTAATAATAATATACAGTGTAAAGAAAGAAAGGATATAGTTGGCCTCTCACTCCTTTGTTAACTTATTTACAAGTTTTAACTAAAATTATTTGTTTCTAGAACCAACCAGAATTACATCGACTTTAGCTTCATGTTTAGACAATATTTTCTGTAAAAATTAAGTAAAAGATAAATCTATTATTAACAATTTGTCTACTACTACAACTACTTTAATAGATCTTATAGTAAGTGCGGAGTCAATGGTAACTTAAACTAAATATAAAGTAAGTGCGGAGTCAACGGTAACTTAAACTAAATATAAAGTAAGTGCGGAGTCAACGGTAACTTAAACTAAATATAAAGTAAGTGCGGAGTCAACGGTAACTTAAACTAAATATAAAGTAAGTGCGGAGTCAACGGTAACTTAAACTAAATATAAAGTAAGTGCGGAGTCAACGGTAACTTAAACTAAATATAAAGTAAGTGCGGAGTCAACGGTAACTTAAACTAAATATAAAGTAAGTGCGGAGTCAACGGTAACTTAAACTGAATATAAAGTAAGTGCGGAGTCAACGGTAACATAAACTGAATATAAAGTAAGTGCGGAGTCAACGGTAACTTAAACTAAATATAAAGTAAGTGCGGAGTAAACGGTAACTTAAACTAAATATAAAGTAAGTGCGGAGTAAACGGTAACTTAAACTAAATATAAAGTAAGTGCGGAGTCAACGGTAACTTAAACTAAATATAAAGTAAGTGCGGAGTCAACGGTAACTTAAACTAAATATAAAGTAAGTGCGGAGTCAACGGTAACTTAAACTAAATATAAAGTAAGTGCGGAGTCAACGGTAACTTAAACTAAATATAAAGTAAGTGCGGAGTCAACGGTAACTTAAACTAAATATAAAGTAAGTGCGGAGTCAACGGTAACTTAAACTAAATATAAAGTATCAGCGGACTACGTCCTATGCTTAACGAATAATATATTTGATACAAAAGGGTTTAATAAAATAACCTAATTTAATTCGGTAGCTTGAACACGGAAAAGCATCTTCGTGTGCGTGCGGCGCGGTGCGTACGAAAGTAAATTGTAAGTAGGTAACTTACAGGTAGGAAAAAATGTTCGAAGACGGATATTCGAAATTATACTATAAAATTACTTATTAAATATAATTGGTCGACGGCTAGCATAGATAACACGGTAGTGTTTAGCTAAGTAGGTATTAATACCTACGTATACTGTAACAAACTCCTCGTCCGTTAATAAAATCAAGAAATATAGGTAATTCGGTTAATTTTAAATAGTTTATGATTCAAATATATAATTATATAATGTCAAATTTCGAAGTCAATTACTTTATGTGATTTGATTAACTTAAACGAATTAAAGTAATAGAAGTACATAAGTCAAAATTTTAAAGTACCTAGAAAAGGAAAGAGAAAAAAAAACAATAAAAATTATAACAAAGTTATGGCAAATAAAACAGTAATTAATAAAAAAAATCAAATTTAATTAAAAGATATTTGATTAAGTACTATCCACTCACCAAATTTAAGTCTAACGAATTACTTTTCTTCAAATCAAGAGGGAGCTACCCTCTGATTCAAATCCTAAATTTTTTATTCCTACACAATTTTGTTTTCACTTTTTATTCTAAAAATAGAAAAAAAAGAAATTTTTAATTATGTGTAAGTGATTAATGTAAATGTATTGAGTAATGTATGTATGTAAACTTTAATTCATAAATAAATACTATTATAATAAAATTATCCACCTATATACTTTAAATAAATAATTACAATAAAACAGATCTGTTCTACAACACGTCGAATTCCTGAAAATTTAGAACACCTAAACCCCAAAAAAAAAAATTATTGATTTCCTGAAACTTTTCAGATTTATAAATTTATTATTGTTATCTGAAAATCTTATTAAAAAAATACCTACCCGAGGGCTTCCTTCCCACCTACACCCTCGCCTTCCTGGATTAACCACTTATACAGCCTTCAAATCCACCTAGCGACTTAGTAGTTAGTATTTAAATTTCAAACCTTTAAAATTCTATCATTCTGAAAACAACCTCTTTCACCGAATGACACAAATTCACTTATTCATTTCACACCTCACCTCCTATAACCTTTTCCTGTTTTACTCTTTCTCAATTCATTCTAGTAATAATAATGTAGGTAATAGGTTCTAAATTATAAATTAGGTTACCGCTATAAATTTCTGTAATTTAATAATTATTTGTTGTTAATATTTCTCTCTGTTAATTTTCAGATTTGTTATATGATATTTATTATCTGAAAATTATATTTCCTAGTCTGACATTCTTGTCTCGTGATAATATTTTTCATGGTTCTATAAAAATTAACACCTGACCGGTTGGGTTAGCTTCGTACACAAACAGTCTTTCATGTAGAGACATCCACTAGACTTAGTAAGTATCAGATGCCTCTCTTCAAACCCTCAGGTGAATATCTCTATGTTGTACAAGTGTTATTCACTATGCCAACTGTCCGTAGTCTATATTCGTGAATATTGAAATCCAACTCGAAACCGTACCTCTCCAGGGTCTTACGACGTCTCCTTGGAAGTTTGAATTCTTAGTGTTTGTTTAATACCTAGTACATCTCAAAAATAAATAAAAATTACTCCACAACGTTGAAAATTTTGTATCTAAAAAAAAGAGGTAATATTATTGAGAATATCCTCAAATTATTTCCTAGTCTGACATTCTTGTCTCGTGATGATTTTATTTAATTTCAATAATTTAATGAAAATCTATATCTGACCCGTTGGGTTAGCTTCATACAAAAACAGTATCTTATGTTAATGCATCCTCTGAACTTAATAAGTATCAGATTATATCTCTTCAGACCCTAAAAAAATCAACAATATCTATGAGGAATCCCAGGTGAAAATTTCTATGTTGTAAAGAGTTATTCACTTTTGGTACCAACGTTATGTAGTCTATACACAGTAGAATTCTGTTTTCAGGTCAGTCCCGCACTCCTCAGATATACGGTACTTTACTGAAAATTTGAGTTCCTAGTGTATGTTTAATTCCTAAAACAATCTAGATTCTAGGTCACTTAGTAAAACTTATATTTTTAGTGCCTTGAATCAACTGTTATTAACAACAGTAACCCAAATCAATTATTTTAGTTTTTTAGTGTTTGTTAAGTTTCTAAAAACAATCTAGATTCTAGGTCACTAAGTAAAATTTGTATTTTTAGTGCCTTGAATCAACTGATAATAATACCAGTAACTCGAATTTATGATTTTCACCAAAATAAAATATATAAAATTATATAATAATATAAATAACACAAATTTCTATTCTATAACTGATTCATTCAGACCAACACTATTTATCAGATATGATGCACTTGCAATAATAACAATTAATGATAATTGTTCAATTCTATCATCAACAAAATGTTGATGATATGTTTATAGATATTAGTTGAAAGATGTAGAAAAATGAAAACTTTATATTGTTAGTCTTCTCATTTACATATATACAAGAAGTGAGATTTTAGTTCAGTTTTAAATATATAAGGAAACATTGTCTCCCACTGTATTTCATACAGTAAATTAAAAGTAATAACTTTTAATTAATATTATTAAAAATTACAAGAAAATTTACGTCGTAAGATACCTTTTTAAATACGTAGAAAAGTGAGATTTCAAAACACTTGAAGTAGATTAAAGAAACCATTGTCTCTTATGTAGATACATACATGTATCACTCATGGTGAAAATTTTTAAGATAAACAAGGTAAGAATATTATGGTTTTTTACAAATATGAATTTAATATGAGGAACACCACCAGTATAACTTGAGCTCTGGACTTTTTGTATGCATTCCCAGACTCAAGTGTGCAATGACTGTGTGAAACTTACAATTTTGAGCCAAGTTAACTTTTATGCTATTTTATAATATTTAGGCTAAATACATTTGTTTAATACTGATTGCATAACATGTATACTTATTATTATGAAATACGGGTCTTTATTCAATGTAGTAAAAATTATTTACTACAATACTAATTTTACGTTCTAATGTCTAGACGTTTCAAAGGTTTGTTTAACACATATAAAATCACCAAGTAAACTGGCCCTTGTGTTTCGTACGGATCATAAGGACGGACGGTTTGAATAACAAAGTTTTTAATTTTACAAATTGAATAATCGACTGGCGTAAGCGGTTACGTTAGTACCTAATAAGTGTAGGTAGTTACAATGTAATATATTGATGTTACTTATTGGTGTACACAAATATACTCTTATCGATGGACAAAATTAAAATAAAGTAAACTGTATCGGTGTGATGTGTACCTAAACATATAATTTACGCAGTGTAAAGTAATAAGTACACCTATAATAGATATGACTAAAATGATCTGGCGGTACGGTACCTAAAGTGATTTACATATATCTGCTTCAACGCATTCCTAGAACCTGGAATGTGCGAGATTACGATTACGATTACGGTATAACTACATATTGTTTGTAGTTATACGGGTGTTTGTTTGTATGTCAGTAAGTAATATTTAATGTTTTTTTTTATTATATAATAATAATAATAACGTTTATTGAGTCACTTTCTTAGCCTAGGATACAATGTAAGTAATTAGGAGTAAAACTTTACATTCTTTTACAAAGTTATTTAAATACATAATCTATAATATCCACTAGTGGGTAAGTATCAAAAAAAAAAAAAAAGAAAAAATATTCCTTTTGTGGCTAAAAGCAATTCGATGTTCCCCTAAGGTCGAAATAATTTTAAAATTGTATTTCGACCGGTGGTGATTGTCGACATTACACAGGTTGACAATGCAAACCGGTTATAATTCCTGACCTCGTCTGACATCATAACACAGTATATGCAATATGTTAAGATAAGTTTTTAACTGTTTATTTTAGTTACTTGTTTCTACTCAATTTATATTTATAATATTTAGTTAATAGTTAGTTATTGAGTAAATAGTTTAATATTAAACTAAGTAAAAACTCTTAAATATTAAAAAACTTATAAATATTACAGCGTCACATTAGTCTTTTTTATAAGAAGCGTAAATTTTATACCTTACATCTATTTATACAAATACACTTTCACTGATGCATTTATATTTATAAAAAAAAACTGTGTAAGTATTATAAATAGAACTTCCACAGTTTTTTTTTTTATATACCACTAAGGTGGCAAACAAGCACACGGTCCGCCTGATGGTAAGCAGTCACCGTGGCCTATGGACGCTTGCAACACCAGAAGTATCACTTGCGCGTTGCCGACCCTTCAAAAATCTAATTTAATGGTATTTTATGGTTGGTAGGTTTTACTCTTAAATCTTAGGATTTACCGTAATTCGTGTATTTACAGTAACATATATATATATATTTTAACCTTAATACTTATACTTTATACAAACTTCCATGTACGTCAGTGACAAAAAGGGCATTTAAATATGACATTAAAATGCTGTAAGGTTACCCGACACTAGCAACACCACACAATCTTCTACCGCAGCCCAGTGGTTCCTGCACCTCTAAAGTATGACCGAGAGGGAGAATATTTTGTATAACTAACCACTGAGTGAAAGAGGCCTGCCCTAATCCATAAGATAGTTCTCGATTCTAAAGCATGGACGTCAAGAAGTCCTATGTCGAAAAGGATAAAAACTGAAATATTATCTGTCTAAGAACTAGTTTTAAATCGTTAAAGATTGTCAATAAACACTTACAGCGTCGAATTGTTCATCGAGGTCTAGGTCGGTCGCGGACGGCGTGTCCCCCCCAGCCGCCACCCCCGCTCCCGTCCGCACCGCACGCTCGTACACGCGCGACCACGTGCTCACGTAGACCTGTAACACCGACACTACCACACACTACTTTATCCCCCTTTAAATTAATATACTTATTTTCTTCACATAAATAATGCGATACCCATAGTAGCTTGCCTCAACATTTGATAAATTCTTTTTGGATATTCCAGTCTCTACTACTAACTCTACTACTAACTCTACTACTAACTCGCTGAACTCTTCTCCATTATTGCCAGAGGAAGTGTTGAAAGAAAATGTAAATGAATGCTCAAAAGATTTTAAATTCACACAT
Source organism: Apoda limacodes (assembly GCA_946406115.1). Classification (NCBI taxonomy): domain Eukaryota; kingdom Metazoa; phylum Arthropoda; class Insecta; order Lepidoptera; family Limacodidae; genus Apoda; species Apoda limacodes. The sequence goes on from OX291556.1 coordinate 28,366,099, forward strand.
GTAAACTATAATGATGTTATTAAAGCTCAACTCATTAAAATTAAAACACTGATGACCTCTGGGGCCATTGTTACCCTAGTTGTTGGCGACTAAGCCAACATCAACTTACGGGACCCTAAAGAATAGTAACCTACAGCCTCTCTGCTGGCTGCTGCAAATCCTCAATCTTATCTCGGGTAAAGATTCTATACCGCGCGCCTCCGAAGTCTTAGTCGGAGACTCGATCATTAAGAGAAGTTTAGAAGTTTAATAAAGTAAAAGGATAACAAGAATATAATTAGTAGAATGCAGAAGGTTCTATTTTAGTTCAATTTGTTTACATAAATGACTTGCCTTTCTTTGTGGAGAAGCTGTGCAAGATTGTACTGTTTGCAGATGACACTTCTCTTTTATTTAAAGTTGAGAGAAATAAAACTAATTTTGACGACGTAAGTAGTGCACTTTCTCAGGTTCTTCAGTGGTTTACGGAAAATAACTTGCTTCTTAATGCGAAAAAGACTAAGTGTTTAAAATTTATGATACCAAATGTCAGAAACATAAGTACAAAATTATCCTTAAACGGAACAGAAGAAATAGAACTACACTGGCCAGCAAAGGAAGGTATAACAGTTTTTAAATTGAATTTTATCTTAAACTATTATACTTAGAGATTTTAAATAAAAACAACATTTAGAACAGTTAAAATAGATTGTTTAAACATAAGTTTATTTTACTTAACTTAATTGTTTTAATATAAATCCTACTAAAATTATATATGTCAAAGTTTGTATGTCTGGATGGATGTTTGTTACTCAATAACGCTTCAGCCACTGGACGGATCGGGATGAAACTTGTCACACCTATAGATTAGATCCTGAAATAGCACATACCTTTTTATCCCGAAAAATTACTCCTCCTAGGGAATACCTATAACCGAGCTTAAATGAACTATAGCTACAGCTTGCTATCGCAAACTTCATTAGTATAATGAGTTCTACGCCAATAACCGAGTTAAGGGCGGACGGAGCCGCTGGCAAAATCTAGTGAAATATAAAAACAAAAAGTAGCCATTTTCACTGAATGGCAAAAACTTAAAAAACCCTGAAAAATGAGGGTTGCAAACCTTCTTAAAATGAGGGGTCTTAAAATCACCTTTCCAATTCTGATCACAGCTTCGAGTCTGTTTGGCATACTGAAGACGAGGTTTCGGAGACGTTGGGGGATATTCTCCCATTCTTCCATTACGGCCTGTTTAAGATCATTGAGGGTAACAGGAGATCGTCTGCGTCGTCTGACCAGCCTTCCGAGCTCATCCCAAGCATGTTCGATCGGGTTCAGGTCAGTACTTCTTGATGGCCCTGGCCATCAAGTTGATACCAACCTCCTGAATGTACTCTTGTTCGACCTGAGCGGTGTGTGGCCGGGCGTTATCTTGCATTAGAGTTCATTCATTACCTATATTTGCCAGATATGGTCCTATATACTCATTAAGGATCTCTTGAGCATATCTCAACCCGGAGTGCCAATTTTTATGGCCACTAACTGTGTGCGAGCTTCCGAAGAGATGCCAGCCCATACGTGTACAGAGCCCCCGCCGTATTGGACTCTTTCTGCAAAGCAGGCTTGACCGTATCGCTTACCAGGCTGCCTGTAAACATTTCGCCTTCCGTCATGAGTGAATAATGAAAAACGTGACTCATCCGTGAACAAGACCTTTGCCCATTCTTCTTCACCCCACTGTACGTGGTCACCAGCATGCTTCAATCTGTTAACCAGTTGCCCTGCGTCAACTTTTGGGACCATTTGCTGGCCTGTAGGGCTTCAGGTTTACCTCAGCAAGTCTTCTTCTGACCGTGTCTTCCCTAATGTAATCATCCCTCATCAGACGATGAAGATGAAGATACCTTGGCTTATGAATGAAATGTAAATTTTTAAAAACACAAATGCGAATACAAAAGCAGAAAGTTAAAAGTAAAAAATTACAGCATTTGAAAAGGGAGCGTTTTTCTTTTTTGTTTATTTTTTCAGCCATCATTTAAAAGGAGGTTGTCAAAAAGGAGTTTTTATATAACAAAACTAAATTTTCTACATAATGCTTTTTATTTCAAGTTTCTAATTTAAATAGTAAAGAAGTTATCGTCACGTTTATGAGTGTTATACCTTCTTTTGCAGGCCAGTGTATTAGACTCAACAGTGTTTCTAGGTATTACAATAGACAATAGGCTGCAGTGAAACCCTCACATCTTAGTTTTTGCAGAGAAACTTAGTTCAGCTGCCTATGCAGTTAGAAAGGTTGGCTAGCTTACAAATGTTGACACTGCTCGCTTGGGCTACTTTAGCTTGTTTGTGTTTGTATTGGGGCATTTGAAATGTTTTTTGAATTGAAACAGTGTATGTTATGTTATTTTCTTGCCGGTTCTTCTCGGTAGTAAATCATTCCGAACCGGTGATAATTTTGGTTTTTTTTTAATTAATAATTAAATTGACGATTTAAAAGTGCTGTTTAAAAGTCTATTTGAATAAAAAGGTTTGAATTTAAGTTTAATTGACGGGGAGCCGAGACAGTGACTGCTTAAGGATCGAGTCCCCGACTAAGACTTTGGAGACGCGCGGTAAAGGATATTTTCCCTATTTTTCAATAAAACTACATTTTCGGCATCTTAGTAAAATGTAATCCAAACGTCTCAAAACATCACAATGACTTTTTTCAAAGAATATAGGTAATACCTACTTGTATTAAAAGGAGGTTTTTAACATCCCCCCCCCCCCCCCATTAATAATAACAATATCAATTAATATCACTTACGTTACAATACTAATTAATAAAGAACAATTAACTTCAAACTTTAACAGTTAGGTAATTAAGACAACCTCAATGCTAAGTAAAATTAACAAAATAATAAAAAAACTAAGCACTGACAAATAACAATAAATAGATAATAGTCATTTACCTATTTTTATTTATTATCTAACAGTAATGGAACAATTTTAGTAGCTGGATGTTTTAAAATTCCCCCAATTGTTCGTTCATTTACCACTCTTATACATCAATCAGGCCCTACATATGTTTTTTCTATTACCCCTTTTGGCAAAACATGTCGAGGAAGACTTGGATCCGCTACCACCACGACGTCACCTGATTTTAAAAAGAATCGATTTGTCACCTGGTGACATTCGCGCTAACAAAGTAGGAAGATATTCTCGGACCCACTTTTTCCAAAACAAGTCTGCAAGTCTTTGGGATGCTCTCCAAGACTTCCGACTTAAAAGGCCAGAATCTTCCTAAGTGCATAGGTGTTAATGCTTCTGAATCATCTGGATGTACCGAAACATGAGTTAGCGGCCTCGAATTAATGATATTAATTATATTATATTATAAATAATATTTTCTATTTCCGCTAAAACAGTGAGTAGAACTTCTTCTTTTGGCGCTTATTGTTTTATAGTGACAGGTAAAGCTTTTTTAACCGACCTAACTAATCTCTCCCAACAACCTCCCATATGTGGTGCTGCAGGTGGATTAAAATGCCATTCGATTCTTCTGTTTAGCAGAAATTCTTTTACCTTGTTTTGATCAATCTCGTTATAAATTTTCCTAAGATCATTGTTCGATTCGTGAAGTTCCATTGTCAGAATAAATTACTGCAGGGCAACCTCTGCGAGCCATCATTAGGCGTAAGGCCAAAATTGTTGAATCCGTGGTAAGACTGCAAACTAATTCTAGATGTATGGCTCTTGTTGACGTGCAGGTGAATAAGGCTCCATATCGCTTTTCTCGTCTTCTTCCTATTGAGACTAACATTCGACCAAAATAATCTAAGCCACAATGTGTGAAAGGACGACAGTGGTGTGCCAGTCTTGCAAGTGGCAAATCTCCCGTTCGCGGCTGTAACGGATTTGCTTTATGTATGTGACAGAATTGACATTTATGCTCTACGGTTTTTACACTAGGTCTAAGATGAATAATCCAGTATTTTTGTCGTAGGTGATTGACAATTGTTTCTGTATTGCCATGATAAGTATTTTCATGAAAATACTGAATAAGTAATCTTGTATATCTATGTCTTCCGTCCAAAATCACTGGCTCAAGTGTGGTTTTTTCAATTTCAGGTGTAGCGCTTGCTCTACCTTTCAATCTCATAACTCCCATTTCATCAATATAGGTACTTAGTTTGATTAGTGGACTTGAATCTTGTAAGTGTAGCCCACGTTTTAATTGCGTTAATTCTGCTTGAAAACTTTCATACTGAGATTGTTTTGTCCATAATGTTTAGCGTGCTCAAGATGGGAGCACTTCAGTTTTAAAAGTAATTTTCTTTTCATGCATTCTAAAAACAGTAACATATATCCTGTAGTTCTAATTAACCTTAATCATTTTGAGAACTGGGTAATATTTGGTAAGGCCAATGTGTAATCGATTAAATCTTCATTTACAACCAGAACTGTTCCTTCATCAATATTAACTGGCGGTATCATCTTTTGCCAATTCTCCTCAGAAATGAATGAATTGAATGAAGGAACTTAGGGCCATTGACCCAGTTTAATTGAGTGAAAAGTTTATTTTCATTTGCTCTAGTCGCTTCATCAGCAACATTCATAGAGCCAGGCAACCACTTCCATTCACTTGCTTCTGTAAAATCACTAATTTCAGACAATCTATTAGAAACAAATGGTAATTTTTGTCGAGGCTTATTTTGTATCCAATGCCATACAGATCGCGAGTCTGTCCAAAAGAATCTTTTTTCGATATTAAGGTGTTGCTCTTTTTGAATCATTAGTCCCAGTCGTGTGCCCATGAGCGCAGCCTGAAGCTCTAAACAAGGAACTGTCTTTGATTTCAAAGACACCAGTATGACGACATAAGTACGCTACTGCTGAATATGCCTGCTCAGAAGCGTCGACGAAGACATGCATTTGGAAACTGTCTAATATTTTGAACCCGTAAGGTCTCGGTACAGAAAAATTCATACACACTTTCAAATCAGTCAATGAAACCAAGTTTTGGTTAACTGACCTCCTAGCTTTTGACCGCATTGTATACCACTACGCCATACATCTTGCAAAAGTACCTTACCGCGAATCAAGAAGGGAGATAGGGAACCTAAAGGGTCTAACACTGACATGATCACTTGCAGCATCTCGCGCTTTGTCGGTACTTGCAAGCCTGCGGCAATGTTCTTGCTAATCTTCTAAAAACTGATATCAAATCACAATGTATCGTTATCAGTTCTTCAGTTCATTCCCAAGGTTCTCGAAATATTCTCTGACTGCAACAAATTGATAGTAGTAGCCGTTTTTGGTAGAGAAGGCAGTACTTCAGATTTGTTTGCTCCAAACGTCATAGAAGTAACCTTATAAGTACGGGGTGGATTTGCTCTATCCATACCTCGCTACAATAAGCACTGTGAATTTTGGTCTTCATTGTTAATCTTGATCCTTAAAAACATTTCACGGATATCCCCAGAAACTGCAACAGCTCTTTCCCTAAAACGTAAAAGTACTCCTACCAATGAGTTGAGCATGTCAGGTCCAGTCAGTAATTCAGTATTTAACGACACGCATCTGGTCTCTGCTTTGGCATCATAAACTAAACGAAGTTTACCCGGTTTATAAGGGTTTCTAACGCCGAAATGAGGCAGAAACCAACCTCAATTACCCGTCAAAGGAGCTTGAACTTCTTGAGCTTATCCTTTCTCTAACATGTTATCAACCTGTTTTGCATAATCAGTAGCAAATTCGGGATCAGACTCTATTTTCTTCTGTATTATTTTCAATCGTTGCCAGGCACAGTTCCTATTGTCTGGAAGATGTATATCATCCGACCGCCATAACAGGCCAGTTTCCCATTGATTACCATTTTTTTTGGATTTGGAATCAAGAATACGCAAGGCACGTTTGTCCTCTGGTAACAATTTTTCATCTTCTCGTTTTAAACCAATACTGTCAATCCAAAAATAATCTTAAACTAATTGTTGTAACTCAGAATCCGTCTCATAAATGTGGCAAGTAAATTCCGGGATTATTTTTGTGATTGAAGAAACAAACCCATGTAGTACCCAACCAAGAGAAGTAAGAGATGCTACTGGTTCATTCATCCGCACTTCTCTAATTTCTCTGCTGACAATCAATGGCCAATGATCCTGAACGATCAGCAGTGTTGGTTGTTCCTCATCACTGTCAATAGGTATTTATTTAGGTGTGGATATCGAGATAAATCCTCCTCGGATAACTTCTGGGTAGGTGAAGATAAATTGTCAACAGTGCGTACACGATTTAATCGGTAAATACCTTCGGACGTGCGAAGTGAAAAATAAACAGTACGACTATTCATCTTATTCGCCTTACCTACAGCCCCTTTAATATCAAGGTTGGATAAAGGACCAACTGCACCTATCTTTTCAGTAATCTGGGAATTGACTAAGCTTATTGTAGAGCCCTCGTCTAATAAAGCCAGAATATTCATGCTACCTAATGGGCCTTCTACAGTAACAGGAAGTACTTTCAAATAAATCAAACCCCGCTTTGCCCACACGTTGGCAGTAGTTTGTAAGCTGTCAGTTACATCAGGCTGTGGTGATGACCAATCATGCTTATGTAATAAACTATGGTGTCACTTTTGACAGGTACTACATTTTTTCTTTGATCGGCAACGATCCCGGCGGTGTGAAGAACTGAAACATTTAAAACAAAGTTTCTTTTCGCATATCCACTCCTACCGTTTATTTATCTCCATAGCCGAAAATTTTGGACAGGCACTTAAAACGTGATCCGTTTGTTGACAGTATGGGCAGCTCGTAGGTACAGGTAACTTACTTTTTTTTTTAAACTAATCTAACTAAATTTCTTTAGGTATCAGATTGCGCAGTATTTTCAGCTTGCGCAGTGGACATTAATACGGTTCGTTTAGTTGTGGATGTTGTTGGAATAAAACCTGATATTTTGAAAAGTAATTCGATTGTATCGGACTTACAAACTTGTTCTGCTTCTCTCATTAAATAATCGGAAAGAGCAGGCAACCGCAGTGATTGGGGATCCAAGTTTACACTAAAATCTAACCAGCGGTATACCAGAGTTTCAGTGAGCTTATTTACTATTTCACTAACTAATTCAGGTGTATACAAATAACCGATATGATTTGTCGCCTTTATGGCAGCTACACAGTTTGACACTTTTGTAGCAAGTACGATAAGTTCGGTGCGGGACCCACTTAACTTAGGTAACTTTTTAATTTCTGACAAAAGCTTGAGAATAATTAACTCAGGCCCACCGCATTTCTAAAGTGTGCATTACCTCTGCTGCAGAAGTGGCAGTAATCAACCGAGCAGCGACAGCTTCCCAAGCCTCGCCGAGCAGACACTGTTGTAGTCGTGCTAGGTTTTCTTGATCGGTGTAGAGCCCAATACCAGTCGTTATTTCATACGTGTGCTTGAATCGTTACCAGTCTAAAGGATTACCTGAGAATATGGGTAGAGTTTTTGTTGATAAACGGCTTAACAACTTGTCACCATCTGGCGAAGACTTCTTTAACAACTTAAAGGCATCACAAATTGCTTTGGTAAGGTCAGCAACATTAATGTCTCGTTCTTGACGTGGCTGGTCATCGGGTGCAGCAGTACGGTGGTAGTCCGGAAGAGCACAAGCACCAACTTCCACGGGAGCTACTGGTTTGTTATCAGGTGTAACAGCACAGTGGTAGTCAGAGAGCGCACAAACATCAACTTCCACAGAAGTAACTTTCTTACTATTTCTTGACATATTGCTGTCTATCCAATCCAGCACTTTGAGCATACTGACGTTTGACTTGAGCGTTCATTTTCGTTTATTAATTGCGCTTTCTCTTCACTTAGTCGAGCGTGAATTAGTGAGTGTTCAGCATTTTGTCGTTTTTCCTCGAGCAGTTTCTCCTCTATCAACTTTTCTTGGAGTCGCTCTAATCCTTGTTTTTCCAACTCCGCCAACTCCCTCACTGCACGTGCTTCTATTAGTCGTAATCTAGAAACAGTGCTAGCCTGGGTGTATGCACTCCTAGAAGACGGTGATCTTGAAGATTTAGAATCTCTTGAATTACTTTGTGCATGACTTACTGTTTCAGGTTCCGCATCAACATTGTGTTTATGAAAACTTGTCCCTACCTTATATTATATGTTGTTCTCGGCGATTTATTCACACAAGGTAATGTTTCACATACTGTTGTTGCAAAGTTTTGTCGTCCATATTTCGCAAAGAAGTCTGCTTAATCTTCTTAATCCTTGAGCTGCGGCGAACAGATGTTTCACGCAGGTTCATTTCACGTTGCACGAAGGACCACAATAAAGGATACCTTCCCTATTTTTCAATAAAACTACATTTTCGGCATCTTAGTAAAATGTAATCCAAATGTCTCAAAACATCACAATGACATTTATTCTTTTTTCAAAGAATATAGGTAATACCTACTTGTATTTAAAGGAGGTTTGTAACACGCGGTAAAGAATATTTGCCCAAGTTAAAAATAAGGATGCGGCCCCGATGCCAGCAGAGAGGTGGTAGGTTGGCATCCTTAACCAGAACTAGATCCCCGACTTTAAAGATAAGAGATTTATCGGTCCACTTAAATTGCTGTGATAAGAGATTTAGATCCTTAACAGAGAAGCGTCGCGTCACCAAAACGATTAAGAAAATTGATTAACTAAGTGCAAGCATGTTTGGTAAGAATCAGAAGGATCCCGGTTAAGACACTTTTTCATTGGTCAACCACTTAACGCTCTGGCCGAAAGACCCTACCAGGATCCTTCTGATCTGGATTAAGAGGTTCCAGGTCATACGTATCTGAAGAGAGAGCACATAATGGCCTTGAATTTAAGACGGCCTTCACGCGAGTAAAGACGGTGGTAAGTTTCTCAAACGTTAGGATAGAGTGACCTATTACCGAAAGTAATACTGAGATTTCGAGGATATCACAGCGGCCTCATATATAACTCCCAATGAGGACTCACTGGAGTAGGGAATGCCAAACTAATACGTTGCTTAGCTAGGAAAGAACTAACATCGGAATCACTAGCTGTAAGATTATGTAAATTAGAAAGGTGCCAGTTAGTTTTCTGATCGCACCAAACCTGGAAACCCACGTCTTGAGATAAATAAAACGTCGCTAGCAACGCTTCAGTGGATAAAGCAGATATTCATACTCATACTCATTTATTCATAATAAAATTATATGTCAAATGTTTTAAATATTTCATTATTATAAGTTATCATTATTACAATTTAATTGTTATTTAAATAAATTCTTTAATGTTATAAAATGCGTTTTTAATAAGCCATTTTTTTATCCAGAAAAGAAGATTGTGTCAGATGTGATATTTTTTATGTCCTGAGGGATTTTTTTATTAATTTTTGGGCCCATTGCGTGCATGGTTTTGCTTGTTTTTGTGAGTGCAATGTAGTTGCACGGTTTTTAGATTTTTGCTCTGTCTTGTTTTATATCGTCTGTCAGTAGAATTGTTAGGAAATAAATTAGGATTATGTCGAACAAATTTTGCTATGTCAAAAATGTATTGAGAGGTCAATGTCATTATGCTTTGTTCTTTGAAAATGTTTCTGGCTGGTGTGTCAGGTGGGTTGTGTGTTATTATTCGTCCAGCGCGTTTTTGTAGAATGAAAGCGCGTTGTGACTGTGTTGCTGTACCCCAAAATTCAAGACCATAGCATAACTTGAAATGAAATAAGGAGAAGTAGCAGGTTCTCAGTTGTACTTGTGCCAGCCTTCTCAAGGCGAAACAGGCACCGGAAAGTTTTTGGCATAGTTTATCTATGTGGGTTTCCCACTTTAGTGCAGCGTCTAATGTTACACCTAAGAAATTTGCATGTCTGGCACAGTTGTTTGTCTTCTGTCTGTACTAACAAGGGTCTCGGGGGTTTACCGCCCAAGTGGAAGTGCATGACTTGTGTTTTAGACACGTTCAAAACAAGTCCATTTGAAGTGAACCACTTTTGAAGTTGTTTTACTACGTTGGTAAGTTGTTGTTCAAGATCTTCAGCTGATGAGGACGTTAAAATGTCACAAGAGTCATGTCAGAGATCGTTTACTTGTATAAGGAAGCATAGGTTTGACAGAGAATATCCCTAAGGAACGCCAAGATTTATGATCCATTAACTGGATCGTGTTTGTCCGTTGTGAAGTAATACAACTTGTTGTCGATTTGTTAAAAAATTTGACATCAGTTTTAACGCAGGACCTCTTATACCTATGTGGTTTAATTTTTCAACAAGATCGTTTTGATCACATAAATCGAAAGCCCGTGTCATGTCGCAGAGAAGAATTGCGACGTGATTTGCTGACTCTTTAGACTGCATGATTTTAGAGATTAATTCGCGTATGACCGCTACACATGATCGGTTTTTTCTGTATGCGTACTGTATCACTGAGAAGCTGTGAAGTTTCTAAAAAGATATAAAACTCTTGTGTCAAACCTGTCTCGAAAAGTTTTGCAATCGATGGGATTATGCTAATGGGCCTGTACCTGGGCCTTTAATTCTTCTACGGAACCCTTACCTTTAAAAATAGGTATTACCTTTACATTTTTTAGGATTTCTGGGTATAGACCTTTTTTGATTAAAAAGTTAAAAATGTTAGTTAACTGGCTTAAAATAGCCGGAATGGTTAATTTTAGTATTTTTGTTGACAGTTCGTAGAAGTCACGAGTATTTCTGCACGCTATGTGATGAGTCATTAAATTATAAATTTCCCTTTCACATAAAGGTTTTAGGTAGATGGAGACATTGCTGGGTAAAGTAGCTTTGCATAACAGTTCTCTTGCTTGCTCTGTGCTTGCCGTCGGTGCATTTACCGTAAGTGCAGCTGCGAGAAAAAACTTATTGATGTCATCTGCTAATTCGATACCGGAGTTGTAATAATTACCCGTGTCGTTTTTAACTAGGTCAAGATAAGACCGGTGTTTGGAACTATTTCTCCCGGTGTGTTCATTTACGATTAACCACATAGTTTTGTTTTTATTTAAACTAGAATGTAAGATGATTGTGTAATAAATGTGCTGTGCCTGAGCTAATGAATTTTCAAAATGATACGTTATTGACATAATCAGTGAAGTGAGGTGTGTGTTATGTGGTTGGATTTGACATAGTTCAAGTAAGTTGTTTAATAGTTGTTTTTGCATAATGTGGTCAATTGTTATCCAAGAACATTGCTTACTATCGGTTTTTCGTTTTTGGTAGGGGAAACAGGTATTTACAAAGTTGCTCAATGAATTAACTATAAAATTAAGGTATTCGATTGGGTCTTCGTTAAATTTGTAATTTAGGCTTGGCCAGTCGATTGGATATAATAAGCTTGTAAAATTACTAATGTTCTGTTTTTTAAAGTTACGAATTGCTGTTGTGTGTATTAAAATGCAAACTCAAATCAGTTTTTGGGCGTCGTGATCCGAAATGTCAGTTTTTATTGGATTTATTTTATAATTATATAGGTCATTATTTGAATTGATGTAAATGTGGTCTAGGCATGTTGAGCATGTGTCAGTTATTCGCGCCGGAAAGGTTAATAGTTGAGCAAAGTCATAAGAACTTACTAGGTCAGTTAGAGTTTGGTTTTGTGAGGAACTAGCGTTAACTACTAGGTCTAGGTCTACGTTGAAGTCGCCCATTATGACAACAATCTTCGTTTCTTTCGTCAGTGTATGCAATAATTGTTCAAAGCAGTTTAGGAACATATCAAAGTTTGTTACGTTTGATCTGTAGATACAAATTATTATTAATTTTACTTAGGTAGTTCTATAGAGGAAATTTCACAAATATGTTCTTTTGAGAATTTGTTTAGATCTTGACGTTCTTTGTACAGCAAGTTGTTTCTAATATAAATTGCGCTGCCTCCATGTTCTTCTTGTGTTCTACAGAAGCTAGATGCTAAATGGAATGAGGAAACATTTACAATTTCATAATCTTTGACCAATGCTCTGTGAGACACAGCACTTGGAACTAAAGTTCATTATTTAGTAGAAATTCCAGTTGTTGTGTTTTTTCGATTTAAACTTCTTACGTTTTAATGACAGACGATAAAGTTATTGGTCTCATCTGGTACACTGTGTGCGTTGGTTTTCTTCAGAGTGTTCTTTCTTTTTTCGTTAATATAGAAAGGAGTGCCATTGGCTTATGCTGACTGTATAGGCCATGCAGAGGGGTTCATAAAATTTCATAAACGGATGTTGGTATTCCAATTTTAAAGGAGGTATAGTTATCGCGTTTTGATGGGATCTTCTCTACAGTGTAATCTGCCTCTCGAATTGTCTTCATGTGCTTTATAATAGTTTCAGCAGTCGAATTCTTGTTAAAATAGCAACCATGTACGTATTTTAATTGGTCAACTCCTTCCAGGTCGGTGTTCATAGCAGAGCCTTTAATAGTCAAACTTTTTGGCTTGTTTTGTCTTTTTTTACAGTAGTCCAATCGTTTTTGATGTCATTTGTTGGTTGTATAGATGTTTTTTGAAGATTTGGAGTCAATCGTTGACTTAAATTTTGAATAGTCGAGTTTTGTTTGGTTATACCACTAACTTTGGGAGTTTTGGGTGTTGCAATTTCAAAGGTTGTGAGATTATCGCTAGTAATTGGCTGTTGGTTCACTACTGGTTCCTTATTGGCTGTTTCGTTACTGTCGTTTGCTAATGCCTTCGCAACCGATCTAGTTATTACCCGCTTTAAATTGGTCAATGAAGTTTTCTTGAACATCATTTCACACTTTCCAATTTTGTCGGTTAATATTTGAATAAGTGTTTCTTGATTCGATAGTTTTATTTGTAAGTCATTTAGTTTTGCAATAGACTTTAGAGATACGACTTTAAGGTGGACAGCCCTGGTCAAATTCAAATAGTTTATTTCTCAAAAATAGGATACAATATCACTTTTTTGACGTCAGTATAATATGCAAGGAATTTATAAACTACTATAGTTTCAGAATCAAGCTGGCGTTCTGGGGAGAAGAAACGGCGAAAGAAACTCTTCAGCTGTCGCTCTTTATAATTTTAATTATATAACGATTGGTACATTTCCAAATACAAGTACTATGATAGCAACATTTTAGTTATTCCCTTGCGTTTTCATCTATAAGATAGTCTTTAATTGAATAGTAAGCTTTTTTGACAAGTTTCTGTTAAACAAAATTTTTAAACTTTTTTAAATTCAGTTTACATACTTCTGCAGGGATTTTGTTGTAAAAACGGACACATTGTCCTTTAAACGATTTATCAATTTTTTCAAGCCTTGTGTGGAGCAGAGCCAGTTTGTGTCTATTTCTTGTATTTAGATTATGAACATCACTATTTTTTTTAAAAAAAGATTAATATTCTTATGAAAATACATAAAATTATCAAATATATATTGACCAGGTAAAGTTAGTATATTGGTCTCTTTAAATTTATCTGTTAAAGAGTGTCTGTTAGATTAATTGTATATTGCTCGAATAGATCTCTTCTGCAGTACAAATATTGTCTGTATATCAGCTGCGTGTCCCCATAATAAGATACCATAGGACATCACGCTATGAAAGATGAAAGTAACTAAAACATACTAGCCGGGCTGTGGCTTCGTCTGTAAGTTGACGAATCTTTTTAACCGCAAAAGCTGCAGAACTAAATCTATTCGCCAATCCAGCTATGTGTGGGCCCCATTGAAGTTTTGCATCTAAAGTAATGCCTAAGAATACAGCGCTATCTACATCTAATTGCTCCCTATTTATAAGTACACTGGTTCTTACTTAACTAACATTTGGCGTTAAGAATTTAATACATTTGGTTTTCTTACTGTTTAAAAGCAAATTATTAATATTGAACCAGTGGACAACTTTAGACAGAACTTTTGTTTACATTATCTAGAACTGTTTCGCGTCTTTTAACTCTAAACAAAAGTGATGTGTCATCTGCGAAAAACATTATCTCGTGATTGTTTTTAACGACCTCCAGCAGATCATTAATGTATATAAGAAATAGGAATGGCCCCAGGATGGAGCCCTGTGGAACGCCCATTCTAATTTTAGATCCAGAGGCGCGCTTCCCATTTATATCAACTGTCTGCATCCTATCCAGGTACGAGCTAATGACCCCTAATACCATAGTGTTGCAATTTCCTAATTAAGGTTTCATGTTAGACGCAATCAAATGCCTTGGATAGATCACAAAAAACACCCAAGGCATCCATTAAATCTTCCCATGCATCAAATATGTGCTGAATAATCTCAACGCCAGCGTCGGTTGTTGACCAACCTTTTGTGAACCCAAACTGTTTGCAAGTCAGTTGGTGGCTATAATAAGCGCCAGTGCAAATATCGTCAACATAAGCATCATGCTCAAGGATAAATACTGCGCGGAGAAAATGTATGCGTTCCCGCTGAGCTAACTCGATAAGAGAGCGTATAACTATGAAGGAACTGGATATCAAAACGTAGGTCTTTGTGTTTAATTCAAACACTGTAATCGGCTTAGACGGATCGTCGCGGCAAAGAATCAATTGATAGCGACGGTCGTCCGGATGACTAATGGTTTGTTGAAACATCATACAGGTATCGGCCACTAAAACATAGTTTGTCAGAACGTCACAGATGTCTGTGTGGACTTTAGGTCCAGGGTGAAGACACAGGTTAAGAGATACTCCAATAGAAGTGGGCGCTGAGCCATTGAAGACTACTCGAATCTTGCCGCCTGGCTTTTTCAGTACGGCATGTTGAGCTAAGAAGTAATGTTCAACAGTGTGGTAATCTAGGATACTCATAGTACTTATGCATAAAGAGTATGTACTTTTGGCGAAAGTTTGAGTAGCGTTTCATGGCAAGTAAGCGCTTTTCTGCCAAATATTTAAATTTTCCGAGTGTAGGCCTTTGTGTAATGTAAGAATGGAAGACATGTGAATAAACGTCCAGACTGCAGTCTTCCTGTATTGTCCCGATAGATTGCCTCACACTCGTCATGAAGGATATGAGAACGAGGGGCACTCGGGGGCTCCTCCACCTCCCAAAACCTTTGCACAGCTTTAGATAAACTAAGTACGGCCAACATTGTATGTAGGCCAGGGTTAGATAAAGGTAAGAAACATGGTTAAAAGATCGCATATCCAAAGATTTTGGAGATAGCTGAGAGTCCACCAGGCTGTAGGTAGCGCAGGGACCCTATAGAAGGCTACCTAAATGGTAAGAGAAAGAGCTTTCGAGCCGTTCAGACGCTGCTAAGAACCTGCGATGAGCAGGCTGGAAAGAATTGCCTCTATTGGGCCGTGAGTGTGTGTCCGGGCAATATACGGGCTCTAGAGCTTCAGGTCAGGAGGGAGTTTGCTAAGAATAAAGCAATAAGAAAGCAAAAGACCAAAAGTCCCATTGCAGTGAGTGCCGGTGTTGCAATCATAAGCGAGGTGTATAGACTGCTACGGAGGTCAGAAATGTGTCGTATGATAGGTAAAGACATGATAGTTGAAAACTATAACTCAAACCTTTTTATTCAAATAGGCTTTTAAACAGCACTTTTGAATCGACAGTTTAATTATTAATTAAAAAAATTATCTTATATATTACCATGCACATCAGCTATCCGACGCTAATTTTGATAAAGTTTAAATCAGAATATCCCATGCTATGTCATAATTTAGACCTTTAAGTAGTAAATAAGAGATTTGTTTTTACCACTTAAAGAAGTAAAAAGATACGATAACTTCTGACTTGGAGTCAGGTCAGAGCGATTACGAACAAGAGAGTGGAATACATTTATATGTCTGGTCCATAATGCGAGGTCTTCGCCTAAGAAAATACCTAACTCATTAGGAGAGAGGCGGCTTACTATTACTGCATAATTAGTACGACAAGAATTCAGTCATTTTTTTTCACCTCCGGCGCCGATCATAAATAGTAGATTACCACGTCATTCCCGGGTGCGTTCAGATAAGTTGTTTTTTCTCGCAACGGTTGCAACGGACTCAAACTCAGTTATTGCTCCCCAACTAGCTTTGATATTTGATAAATGTATTGAGTGTGGTGTATTTTTTGATATGAAGGACAGTACAGTTATACCTATATTTAAATCAGGTAGGACTGCTGACCTGTCTAACTTTAGACCAATTTCTATAATACCAGTTTTCAGTAAAAATTTTGAATGGGTTTTGATAGGTTTGCCAGCGTCTATATATTTTTCGTTTCTCTTTACAAATCTTAATCAAAGCTGGATAATTTGCCGAAGTATTTATTCTACGCCGTGGTACATGTTTCGATATCAAATCGTTTATTACAGAATATAAAAACTTATACAAAAAAAAAACAACCGGCTTCAAAAAGATGCACTTAAAAGGTGAGTTGGTATCTATGTTCCTTAAGTTTATAACACACTTCACTTGCATGATACCAACTTCAAACTGTAATTCACATCAAATTTTTGGAAATAAATAATTATTTATACCTTTTTAGTGTATCTTTTTGAAGCCGGTTGTTTTTATTTTGTTAAAAAGTTTTTATTATTTACTTTTCAGTGACTTAAACCAAAAACATAGATACTTGAAACAAAATTGTTCGTAACATTAAAGGCATACCAGTTCCAATTTAAGCCCATTTTTTTTTTTGACCAAAAATTTAAGTTACAAATTCACAACATTAATAAAAACCACCTCGGATGTATACCCTTTTAAATAAATAAATAATTTTACAAATCCGTCTATATATGACAGAGTTACACCCGAATAAACATAAAAAAATACAAACATCCCAATCTAGAACCTCCTCCTTTTTTGAAGTCGATTAAAAAATAAGCGACAGAACTTTCTGTAGACATTTGGCTGAGAACATTCTAGTTTTTGTTCAAAATATCTCCGTTCAGTGCTTTGTGATTTCCAGAGAAGAAAGAGTATTTAAATACAGGGGTGGATCTCATTATTTTGGGATAAAATGACTAGTGGTAATCAATATTTCAGTCTAGAGCTCGGTGATGCGTATCTTCCATAACAAGGGGCTTTGGGCAAGATGAAACCTTGAATTTTATATTTGAGAAAACTAAATTTAGAATTCTATTTTTTTTTTTTTCAAATACAAATAGTTTTTATTTGTTAAACATAGGTGAGATAATACAGGTTTTTATAACAGATTTTGTGTTCTCTATGTTTTGCCGTTGATTGCGGCGTACAAATATTTAAGCATGTACTGAAATAAACCGTTCTAAAAAATGTAGTATTAAAAGATACAATACTAATTATATTAAAGAATCACTCATAAAGTCGTTTATTGTGTAGTAACATATTTCTGTAAGAATTGACACTAATCTTTTTTTAAACAACTGTAATGGTAGATCCTTAATTTTATCCGGTATTTTATTGTAAGCAAGTGGAGCCATTCCATAAATACTTTTACTCATGAGTGCAGTTTCGCATTTTTTTAAACATAATTTTGTTAAATGTTGAGCTCATGTGGATCTGATTCGTCCTTTTGTCCACTTTACAAAAAGAGATGGATTGCACTTAACAAAAATACATATTTCCAAAATGTATAAAGCTGGTAATGTCAATATTTTCAGTTTTTTGAATGCAGGTTTGCAACTATCTTGAGTTTTTAAACCACACATTGCTCGAACACATCGCTTCTGGGCTTTGAAAACTGATTTCTTTTCGGTAGAATTACCCCAAAATATAACTCCATATCTGAGAAATGATCGTACAGAGCCGTAATAAGACATTAGAACTGCATCGAGGTTAACTTTTTTTGACAAATTATAAAGTGCATAGGCAAATCTACTAAGCTTCTTACATATTTCTTCAATTTGAGGTTTCCACGTTAACTGACTATCGATTAGAAGCCCTAGAAATTTAGTTATGTTTACACTTTCTAGTTCAATATCTTTGTAAATGACTTTAATTTTTTGTTGGTTTAGGCGTTGATAAAAATGCATAACTTTTGTCTGAGTAAGATTAATGATCAAATTATTTTTTCAAGCCACTTAACCGCCTTAGCCAGTGCTTCATTAATATTGTTTTGATAATTCATATCATTTTCGTTTTTTACAATGATCGTGCTGTCATCAGCAAACAAAACCATTGCAGAATTAACTGCACTGGGTAAATCGTTTATATATAGTAAAAATAATAATGGTCCTAATACACTTCTTTGTGGTACGCCGCATTTAACAGTTCTCGCGCTGGATAAGTACTTTACTTCTATTTTTGTTTTTTTGCATATTCTTGTGATCTCAGTATATTGATGTCGGTCTTTTAAGTATGACCTAATTAATTCTAAAATCGGCCCTTAATACCATAGGCTGTTAATTTATCAATTAATGTATTATGATCTACGTGGTCAAACGCTTTGGTCATATCTGTAAATATTGCACATATTTGTGTTTTTTTATCTACATTAATCATGATTGAGTCTAGGAAATCAAAAATGGCCATATTAATTATTTTGTTTTTTCTAAATCCTTTCTGTTTTGGACAGCGTATGTCAAACGTAGTTACATAATTGGAAATGGCTTCATAAATAATTTTTTCAAAAATTTTTGCAAGTATCGATATAAGCGCGATAGGCCTATAATTATTTAACTTTTCTTTATCCTCCTTTTAAAGAAAGGTTTTTAATTTTTTTGTTAATATTTTCACAGCCATTGTATTGCTTAAAGTTCTTAAAAGCCAAAAAATTAGAAATAATAAGAACTAAATTAATAATACAGTGACAAAATGATATATAAATTCTGAGCTAAAGCAGAACCTGCCTCCACGGGTACGATGCATAAAATTCTCGCAATCCACCCAGTCTACCAATTTATAATGCCACACACGACGCAAATTAGTTGGCCCAGATGGATCGGGTTGTGTGCAGTGCATGACGCTCGAGTCCAAAAGAGACAGTGGTCCGTGGAGCTAAGATGCGCATCCACTAAGACAGAATATCCGTCCGGTCGTGGAGTCACCAGAAGGTCCAGTAAGGAGCTCGTATGGTCCGCTATATCTGCTATTGTTGGAGGAAGTACCAGCTGAGTGAATCCATAGCTCAGAGCAAATTCATGAGCAGATATCCCTGCGTAGTTATAAATTCAAGAACTGAGCCACTCACGATGGTGGGCGTTAAAGTCTCCCAAAATAACTAGTTCTGCAGTGGTATATTGCTCTAGAACTTTGTCAGTCGTCAAACTCAGGAGCGTGAAGAGTCGAGCTACATGCACACAACCTGATCCTTCTGGGCCAACTAACTGGCGTCGTGTGTGGCACTATAAGTCGGCAGACTGGGATGGATTGCGTGAATTTTACGCATCGTACCCGTGGAGGCAGATCTGCTTTAACTCAGAAGATCCTGACGTCTGCGCAGCCGCAGTCACTGAGACAATCCTTGCTGGTATGGAATGCTATATTCCTAACCCGCGAGTAGCTGCCGGCGTCAAAAAACGACCGTGGTTTAATAGGTCTTGCAGAAAAGCTAAAATTCTTAAGCAAAATGCATATGAGGCTTGGACCACGGCTCGTTATAATAAGGATCCGAATATTTCTGAGTTAAAACGCAAATTAAATGCTGCCTCGAGGTTCAGTAAGAAAGCAACTGCCAGAGCAAAATTCCAATTCATCGGCAAAATAGGTGGGCGACTTGCGAGCTATCCTTCTGGGAGTCGTGCTTTCTGGTCGCTTGCCAAAGCTGCCGAAGGGAACTTCTGCCAGTCGTCGTTACCACCACTGCGAAAGACCGATGGTGACTTGGCCCATAGTGCTAAAGAGAAAGCCGGTCTACTGGGCAGTCTCTTTGCCTCGAACTCGAATATGAACGATGAAGGCGCTGTACCACCTACTATACCGTGGTGCGGTAAGTCCATGCCGGAAATCTCCATAACGCAGCGGGAGGTCAGGCGGGCGTTGCTTTCTCTTGTTGTTGTTTCTCTCGTGCTTAAGCAGTGTGCTCCTGAGTTATGTCCTGTACTCACGCGCCTCTTCGCGCTTTCCTACCACACTAGGCAATTTCCGTCTACATGGAAGACTGCGAATGTGCACCCGGTGCCCAAAAAGGGCGATAGATCAGATCCATCGAATTACAGGCCTATCGCTATTACCTCTCTCCTCTCTAAGGTGATGGA
Organism: Apoda limacodes; assembly: GCA_946406115.1. Taxonomy (NCBI): domain Eukaryota; kingdom Metazoa; phylum Arthropoda; class Insecta; order Lepidoptera; family Limacodidae; genus Apoda; species Apoda limacodes. The sequence continues at coordinate 28,386,140 of OX291556.1, forward strand.
GCGTGTGATCAACACACAGCTTCTAAGATACCTAGAAGTACACGATCTGGTCAGTGACCGTCAATATGGCTTTCGCCACGGTCGCTCGACTGGTGACCTTCTAGTGTATCTCACACACCGATGGGCACTAGCCATTGAGAGTCAGGGGGAGGCATTAGCATGTAGCCTGGACATAGCGAAGGCGTTCGATCGGGTCTGGCACCGCGGTCTTCTATCGAAGTTGCCATCTTACGGAGTGCCCGAGGGTTTGTGCAAATGGGTGGCTAGCTTTTTGTCCGGCAGACGCATACGAACTGTAGTTGACGGTAGTTGCTCTGATAGCATGGACATTAATGCTGGTGTCCCGCAAGGCTCTGTGCTGTCTCCTACGCTGTTTCTACTGCATATCAATGACATGTTGGACATCAACAACATACATTGCTATGCAGATGACAGTACTGGAGACACTTTTTACACGGGTCGTGCAAACATCCCTCGTTCCCTTGTGGAGGAAAACCGCGGAGAACTTGTGTCTCAAATCGAGACCACACTGTCCCAGGTCTCTGACTGGGGACGGGTAAACTTGGTCCGATTCAACCCTACAAAGACACAAGTGTGCGCGTTCACCGCTAAGAAAACTCCATTCACTGTGGTCCCACAATTCCAGAACACTCCCCTCTCCATCTCCAAGAGCATTGGGATCCTTGGTGTCGACATCTCCAGCGATGTTCAGTTCCGAGATCATTTACAAGATAAGGTAAAGCTGGCGTCCAAAAAACTTGGTGTACTCAACAGAGCGAAGCAGTACTTCACGTCGGGGCAAAGGTTGTTACTTTACAAGTCGCAAGTTCGGCCCCATATGGAGTACTGCTGCCATCTCTGGGCAGGTGCACCCGGATACCAGCTTGACCCTTTTGACTCGGTTCAACGACGGGCTGTGAGAATTGTCGACGATCCCAAACTCACTTGCAGTATCGAGCCCTTAAGTCTGAGGAGAGACTTTGCCTCACTGTGTGTGTTCTACCGCTTGTACAATGGGTTGTGTTCTGAGGAATTGTTCGAAATGATGCCCACGGCTACTTTCTACCATCGCACCGCTCGCCATCGGCAGGGAATTCATTCTCACACTTTAGAACCTAAATGGTCGCGTACAGTGCGGTTTCAGAGAAACTTCCTCCCGCGAACGCTTAAGTTGTGGAATGAGCTCCCTGCCAAGGTTTTCTGCAAGGACTACAGTATGGAGTTCTTCAAGAAAGAAGTTATTAGATTTCTGAAGGGTCGGCAACGCGCAAGTGATACCCCTGGTGTTGCAAGCGTCCATAGGCTACGGTGACCGCTTACCATCAGGCGGGCCGTAAGCTTGTTTGCCACCTTAGTGGTATAAAAAAAAAAAAAAAAAAAAAACGTCCGTGTCATAAAAATGCATGGATTTTTTTTTTTTTTGTTAACATAATTTAGTTTATATAATGTATTGAATAATCAAAATTAAAAGAGCGACTGCTGGAGAGTTTCTTTCGCCGTTTCTTCTCACCAGAACGCCATTTTAACTCCGAAACAGTAGTAACTAGTAACCTATAGTTTATTGACTTCAAAAAAGTGATATGATATCCTATTTTTAAGAAATGAAGCATTTAAATTTGAGCTAACGCAACCAGACACGCGATCTTTCTATTAGTTATGCTACCAAAATAATCTTGGAAAAACTCGGCTCAAACCTTCATGAGGTACGATATAAGATTTTTAGCTACTCAATAATTGAATAGTGTGGATGGATAGGTTACCTTGAGCAGTGCGTCGTATGCCCTCTGGTCGTTTTCCTTGAGGAAGCGCATGAAAGGCGCGTAGGGCAACAGCTGTCGGTGGTGATCGGAGGGCGGGGTGGGCGCGGCGGCCGCCTCGTTCCCGAGGTGGATCAGCAGGTTGTTGAGATGTCTCGCGGCCGCAGCGCAGAGCCCGTCCCGCGCACGCGCCACCCGCCGCAGTCGGTCTCGCACGCCACGTAGCCTCCTCCATGCCGCCGCGCCCGCCGACCGTTCCGCCCGCAGTGCCGCACACAGCGCCAAGCCCGCCTCCAGCGCGCGGCTCCGACCCTCCACCGACGCCAGGGACACCTATGGGATCATCTCATTGCTTCAGTAACGTCTACAAATTGTGGTGGCAAAACGATGAACGCGGACCTCCTCGCGAGCTACTCGTATCGACATACCTACGGAAGTTACATTGCCAAAATTACGCTCCAGCGTTGCTCACATATCATGTCGTAATTATTTATGCGACAGGATTCACTTTGTGAGGTCAAACACTTAACCTCCCTTCAGTGTGGTGTGCCACCGTTTTCAAGCACAACACACGAGGAATATTTCTATGTGTCCATTAGGTTAGGATTAGGGTTTAGCCAAGTCCTAGCCTATGGATGGTGTCGACCGAAGGCATTACTCGCGATGTTCGGTACAGGTAAACGGTGACGTCACCGGCCTATCTGTTTTCGATCCAGCGCGCGGCAGCCCGTGCTCTGATCGCTAATTAGTTCTGAGAGGTCGCGGTCCACGTTGGTTGCGCTCCACGGTTGTTTTCTTTGTATACACGTCACCTGCAGACGCCGTCCCTCGGAGTGTTGATTTTCAATGTGTGGCTATCAAATTGACTGGACTAAAAATTGAATGGAACAGTTTTGGGTACCAACAATTGCATTGAAGTGCGTTCAACAGCTCCCCAACATTGGACATCAGTGTCGGCGGTTATAATGCAGGTGAGTTACTAAACAGATTAAGTATATTCTGTCCCTACTTTGAAAATATTATAACAATTAAAATCCCTCTTACGAGCTACGCCCCTACTGACTTTAAGGCTGACCTACGTGTACGGTGAAACCGCACATTATGCTAAATGTGCAATTCAGCAAAATTGACAACATATAGATTTATGAACATTTTACCTCAGTCCATAACATTAAAATATTAATTGTTTTATATTAATAACAAATCAAATTATATTCTACTGTGCATTATCAAAGTTTATGATTATCAACCACATCAAAGATCACAGACATATTTTTGGTCCTTCGAGTAAAATCAGGACCTCGCGGCGTGACTGTGAAACGTGACTGCAACGTGGCGTGACAAAAAGTATAATCTTATCACATTAAAAGTATGCATGCCACAGTGGTAGCGACTTTAAGTGCCATCAAAAACTGAGGAGTCGATGTGAGTTCATGGGACCCGCTGATTGTTCATATCTTATCACTGAAATTAGATCCAGAAACTTACAACGACTATTCTCAAACCCTGAATCAATTAAGGGAATTACCAGTTTTACAATAATTCCTGGAAAGCAAGTTTACCACTATAGAAACATTTGTCAGGAAATTAGAGTATCAAGCATATAGGGGAAATAATCAAAAGCAAGAAGTAAACAAATATCAGAAGCCAAATTTTTCTAAAGTCGCATATCAATCAAATCGAGTCCAGCAATCATTAAATCAAAATATAAATGTCTCTTTCGAGAAATTTAAATGTCCTATTTGCGAAACTAATAAACATGCCTTTTTCTACTGCCAAAAGTTTTTAGATATGACACCAATAAGCGAAAAACGTACTGTGTCAAGAATGAATTTATGCAATAATTGTGGATTTGTGATTACTGAAAAACGTTGCCGCACATGCAACGGTCGCCACAACACGAAGTAACACGAGGCATACGGGCAAGCTAGCAATCGGACACCTATAACTGGACCAGCAAATCCTAACTATTACAACATACAGTCGACGTCTCAATCGACGCCACCTGCTCAAAGGGATACTCACGTGTCATTACAAGGTAACAGCCATGGTAAACGTTCAAGGTCGGGATGGTTCATATTTTAACATGCGAGCCCTTTTTGATCAAGGGTCACAGGCATGTCTAATATCTGAAAATGCAGCTCAATTGTTGGGGCTACCTCGGCAAAATATCAAGGGAGTAGTTTCAGGAATAGGAGACAAGCCAAACAACTGCAAAGGAGCAATCACAATCAATTGTTCTTCAACAAATAATGATTACTCTTTTCAAACCGATGTTCTTATAATGAAAACCCTTATAAAAAAATTACCTACCACAAAATTTTCTAAGCCAACATTGTCTTATTTGGATGGCATACAATTCGCTGACCCGGACGCCTTACCGACTTATTGTTAGGGCCTGACATCTATTCTGAAATACTTTTGGAAGGCATTTGTAAATCACACAATGCATTGCCTATAGCACAACAAACACGTCTGGGATGGATCCTGAGTGGGAAAATCAACACACTGCATTGCGATGTCATCATAAATAATATTGACGATATCAGGAAATTTTGGGAGATAGAAAACGTAGTTGAGGAATTTTGATTTGCCTATCAAGAGAGGATCAAAGGTGCATAGACTTTTACAAAGCTTCTACGAAAAGACGTAAAAGTGGCCACTATGAAGTTTGATTACCATTAAAATCAAATGTTGAGCAAAATCTAGGAGATTCTAAACCAAAAGCAATTGCACAATTTAAACAATTAGAACGAAAAATTACCTATAAACGAAACCTTGCGAAAGAATATAAATTGTTTATTAATGAATACTTGACGCTCGGACACATGATACCGGCCGGAAGAAACACGAAACTCAATTGTTTCTTACCACATCACGAAGTTCATAAAATTGATTCCACAACTACACAACTTCGCGTCATATTCAACGTCAAAAACGTCTTCCGGACAAAGTCTAAACGATCTAATGAAAAAGGGGCCAAATTTACAGCAAAACTTACAAACACATATCATTAAATGGCGCCAATATAAAATTGGTCTTATTGCTTACCTGGAAAAAATGTTTCGACAGATCTGGCTTCATGAATTGGATCAAAATTTACAGCAGATAGTATGGAGGGAAAATCCTAACGAACTACTACAAGAATACAAATTAGCCACCGTTACGTATGGAACAAAGGCTGCCCCGTTATTTGCGATGATGACGCTGCGTCAACTCGCTGAAGATGAAAAATCAAACTATCAAGAAAGTTCAGCTATCAGTGTCCTTGAAAATTCGTTCTATATGGACGATCTGGTTCACGGATGTCACTCAATCGAGTCCACGAGAAAGCTACAGAGAGATTTGATTAGTTTGCTGAAATCAGGAGGAGGACTTAGGAAATGGAAGTCAAATTCTCCTGAACTATTAGAAAACGTGAATTGTGATCAAAACGTACAGACATTTGAATTCCAAGAATCAGAATCAACAAAAAGGGCTTAGGGCTTAGTTGGAACCCACGCGAAGATAAATTTATTCTTCAATTTAAGGTTGATGAACCAAAGACTACTGTAAAAATGACTAAACAGTTATTGCTATCCGCCATCTCTCAATTATTGGACCCTTTAGGTTGCCTTTCACCGATGAAAAGTTGAAAATTTTGTTCCAAAAGGTTTGGTCACTAAACATTCAATGGGATGAAACATTACCGGAAACTATTTAAAATGAATCACAATTTACACAAAATATTAAATATATTAATATTTTTAAAATTCAAAGATGGTTTAATACCAAACAAAACGACTTTATCGAACGACGTAGTACCCTGCAAGATCGAGAGCTCTGTGGTACTGATAGCTGGCAAAACAAAATTGGTACCATGTAATAAAAATATTTCAGTACCGCGACTAGTTATGTGGAGGATTATTATTATAAAAATTAATGCCAGAAATTCAAAAATGCTGATCAAATCACACAATCAAAACTGCCTGTTGGGTAGACTTTATAGTGGTTTTAGGCTGGCTAAATGGCGATGTGAATCGTTGGAAATCTTTTGTAGCCAACAGAGTAGATCAAATCACTCAAATTATACCTATTAAATGTTGGCGATATGTAAAATCAGAGGAAAATCCATCAGACTACGCCAGCAAAAGATTAACAGCATCCCAACTTCGCGATCATTCACTATGGTGGCAGGATACACCTTGGCTACCAGAATACAAAGACGCGAGCAACTTTGAAACCTTAAACTATCAAACAGATCAGGAAAAGAAAAAAAGACAAAAAACATCGCTGTCCTAAATTCGCAGAACGGCAAAGAGTCGATTATTCAGCTATTAATTAAAGATGTAGTACACATAACAACACTACGAGAATATTAGCATGGATCTTAAGATTTATAAGTAAAAAGCAAAATAAGCAAAAAAATCAATTATACCTTAGTTTAGAAGAACTAAAAAGGGCTTATTGCGACATGTACAGGAGGAAGAATTCTCAGCCGAAATATGCGACAAAAGCGAAACAAAATTAAATCATCAAGCAAAATGATACAATTAGATCCTTACCTTGATACTGGTGGTGTATTAAGAGTGGGCGGTAGGCTGCAAAATGCTTACATAATTGAAAGTTCCCATCATTTTACCGAAAAATCATAAATTAACAGATTTAATCATAGATAACGCTCATATACTTACCTTCCATGGTGGACCTAAGTTGACATCAGCAGTATTGAGACAAAAGTTTTGGATACTTAGAGGAAATCAAGCTGTAAAAAAAACTAACGTTCGTGTATCATTTGTATTTGTTTAAACAAGCAGAATCAGTTGATGGGAGACTTACCGGAATCTAGATGTCAACCTACTAGACCGTTTTACCATACAGGCGTTGATTTTACTGGCCAAATTGTAGTAAAGGCCAGCAAAGGACGGGGTATTAAAACATCAAAGAGCTACGCGGCAGTTTTTATTTGCATGGCAACAAAGGCCGTGCATCTGGAGCTAGTCTCCGACCTATCAACATCAGCCCTTTTGGCAGCACTTCGCAGGTTGGCTTCCCAGGTCACATCTATAGTGACAATGGAAGCAATTTCGTTGAGGGAATCGGATTTTGCAAGAACAATATGAAGAAATTCAACAAGCATTTGTGATAGATATAACTGAAATGCGGATAAATTGGCATTTTAATGCTCCATCTTGGCCATCAGCTGGAGGCCTATGGGAGGCGGGCGGCAGAATTGCAGCAAAGATGCATTTTGATTTGGAACCGTTAACTAATCACATAAAAGTATAAAACATTTTTATTTTGAAAGATATAAACATTATACACTTGCGCAAATGTTACTTACTTATAAATTACCTTTTATTTAAAGGCCCTGCTATAGTCGGTGTGTAAGACATATGAAATTGTTATTGTTTTGCCATAATATCGTCGAATGCAGGTTCGAGTTGCGAAGAAGTATCTTTCAAAGTCAAAATATAATTATCGCAGGCCATATACTAATTATTTCGAAGGACCGGCGGCGGGCCGGGACTGGCCCGCGGGCCGTACTTTGCCCACTACTGACTTAAACTATCTAACACCAGCTCATTTCTTGGCAAGCGAACCGAATTTAACCATATATATTTCAATTATTACTGACTTCTCCTTGTCAGCCATGATGGCAAACAATTTGTTGTTTATCGATACTATTACTAATGTTTACAGCGGTCAGTTAAGCTTACATCTCATAACAAGTGCCGAGACTGTACTATGTTTAAACAAAAAACCAATTTTTCACATTAAAAATGGCGAAAGTTTTTGCCTAACCGACGAGAAAAGTGCAACGTGTAAAACAATAGTACGCTCGTGTTCTAACGAGTGGTTCGAGATAAACAAACAGAATAATTATATCTATTTTTGTTGTGAAGAGTGTAGACTTCGGTTGCTACGCCGGGATCAGATTACCGCAATGCAGCTGACGCGTGCCGGCGTGGTGACTATAGCTCAGAAGTCAAAGTCAAAGTCAAAATGGTTAATTCAAATAAGGATTTTACAATCACTTTTGAATCGTCAAAGTTATGAAATATTATCGCCGGTTCACAATGATGTTGATTTCTACCGAGAAGAATCCGGCAAGAAACTCTATAGTTACTCTTTTAAAAACACTATCAATAATACAAATAAACTAAAAATACAATTAATGATTTAAATAAAAAATTATAGCCGTACAATTTTATGTTATTTCCATTTTAATTTGGTTTACCTATGCATCCTGTAATTGAGCATCATCAGTCCCAAGGATTTTTATCATTTACATAGTCTGAAATATTGTAGTATGCCTTTTTACAAAGTACCTGCTTGATAAAAGATTTAAATTTACTTATTGATAGATTTTGAATTTTATTGGGAACTTTGTTGTAAAAGTGTATACATTGCCCCATAAAAGAGATATCCTAGATCCTTATTTATAAATAGCACGAATTGCCCTTTTTTGTAACAAAAATATTGTATTTACATCAGCAGCGCTACCCCACAATAGGATACCATATGTCATTAAACTATGGAAATAGCTAAAATATACTATTTTTGCAGTGTCGACATCGGTCAATTGTCTTATTTTCTTGATCGTGCATACACAGCAGAGCTAAGTTTTTTGGCTTATGAATATGAGGACCCCATTGAAGTTTGAAGTACAGCGTTATGCCAAGAAAGACTGTTGAATTAACAAGTTCTAATTGCTCGCCATTAAGATTAATACATGTCTGTCTCTGACTAATATTTGGTAATGTAAATTTAACACATTTGGTTTTTTTTTCATTAAGAAACAAATTATTAGCGTTAAACCAATTTACAGTTTTAGAAAGGGCATTATTTAATTCACTATAACATGTCTGTCGTCTCTTAATTTTAAAAAGCAAAGAGGTGTGTCATCAGCAAATAAGACAACGTCATGGTTTTTTACATGATATGGGAGATCATTAATGTAAATAAGAAATAGAAAAGGACCTAAAATTGAGCCCTGAGGGACTCCCATAGTGACTGCAGATCCCGGAGATCTTTCATCTATTTTCTGTACTCTCCTACTCATATAGGATGTCAAAAGGTCGAGAGCTTTGCCTCTAATACCATAGTGATGTAGCTTCCTGATGAGATTTTCTTGTTGAACACAGTCAAATGCCTTAGTTAAATCACAAAACAATCCAAGGGCATCATGCGAATCCTCCCAGGCGTTATATATATATTTTAATAGTGCCACTCCTGCATCGGTTGTGGAACGGCCTATCATAAAGCCAAACTGTTTACTACTAAGTAGCTCATTAATACAGAAATGGCTTAACATTTGACAAAGTATGATTTTTTCAAAAACTTTACTGAGTACAGGTAGTATTGAAATAGGCCGAAAATTATTAGGATCAGTTGAACTACCTGATTTAAAAACAGGTATAACTTTGCTAAGTTTCATCTCATCAGGAAACACACCACTATCAACACAACTATTAAAAATTATGGCTAAGGGTTGTGCTATAACATGAATTATTGAATTTATAGTTTTTACAGAAAGTCCCCAAAGGTCTGTGGTGTTTTTAATTTCTAATGTTTTAAATGTATTAATGATATCCGTAGGACTAATGTTTTTAAATACAAAGGGAACGTTACATTCAGGAACACTAGTTTTTAATATTTTTTCTGCTAAAGAGCTGCTTGAGTTTAGATGTTCAGTTGTTTTGAATGGAATATTCCTAAAAAACTGTTCTAAGGCTACTGCTACCTCAGAATTTGTTTTAAAACTAGCATCATCTACAATCAACTCAAGGCCTGACAAGAATTCCTAGCTTTAACAGTTTCATTATTTATTATGTTCCATGTAGTTTTTTTTTATTTGTTGAATTTTTTACTTTATGTCTGAGGTGAATTGCTTTTGCAACAAGGCAGACCTTTTTAAAGGTTTTTGAGTTTTTTTTTAAATATTCCCAAAGGTTTATATGTATTAATGATATCCGTAGGACTAATGTTTTTAAATACAAAGGGAACTTTACATTCAGGAACACTAGTTTTTAATAATTTTTCTGCTAAAATTGGACTTGAGTTTAGATGTTCAGTTGTTTTGAATGGAATATTCCTAAAAAACTGTTCAAAAGCAACTGCTATCTCAGAATTTGTTTTAAAACTAGCATCATCTACAATCAACTCAAAGTCCTGACAAGAATTCCTAGCTTTACCAGTTTCATTATTTATTATGTTCCATGTAGTTTTTATTTTATTTGTTGAATTTTTTACTTTATGTCTGAGGTGAATTGCTTTTGCAACAAGACAGACCTTGTTAAAGGTTTTTGAGTATTTTTTTAAATATTCCCTAAATATTTGGCTATTATTATATGTTTTTTCTTTATATTATTCATACAGTTTACGCCTACTTTTATGAATACCTGGCGTAGCCCATTCACTAAAACTAAAGCGACTGGAAATAAGTTTCTTTTTTGCAGTAATTTTTTTATTATACTCTGTAGTAATAGTGTCAAGAACAGTATTGTACATATCATTTGGGTCGCCATTATAAAGCAAATCTGGAAGTTTATGCATAAAGTTAGATTTAAATGATTCAACCCGTTTAGTTGTTATTGGTATAAATTTAATTTCCTTTTTAGTAATACTATTCTTTCTTTCTAAAACCACTAACTGTCCACAATGATCTGACTCTAGATTGCTTATAATTGATTTTTGAATTGGTTTTATGTCAGTAAATATATTGTCGATGCAAGTGGCACTGGATACAGAAATTCTAGTTGGTTCACAAAACAAATTATTTAAATTAAAAGACTGAAATAAGGCAAGCAATCTGGTGCCTAATGAGCTATTTTCCAAAATGTTTATATTAAACTCTCCACAAACAATGATTTGTTTATTAGAATTGCTGATTTTATTCAGCACTTCTTCCATAACTAATTTAGAATAATCATAAATTGCACAAGGCAATGAGACAAAGATTGCAAATGTGTTTATGCATCAATTTAATAGTTTGAATACACCTAACATGCAGCTGAGAATTGTGGTTCTGGGGTTTTTCAAGTTACTGTGGAAGATGTTACAGCGATTTTGAACAACATGAAGCGTGGAAAGTTTCCGGGCCACGATGGTCTTAGTATTGAGCACGTTTTGTACGCTGCAAAGCATACAGCAACAGTTTTGGAGCGGTTTTTTAACCTCTGTGCGCAGCATGAGTATCTGCCGGGTGACCTATTGCGTATCGTAGTTGTACCAATAGTGAAAAATAAAACTGGAGATATCACAAATAAAAGTAATTATATACCTATTTCACCAGCCACCGTATTAGCCAAGGTATTCGAACGAATTATGCACCGAAAAATGACACCTTTTTAAAAATTGACGATGGACAGTAGGCTTTCGTCCTGGGGTATCGACCGATATGGCCATTTACTCACTTAAACAAGTTGTTAATTACTACGTTAACAGAGACACATCAGTGTACGCATGTTATCTAGGCCTGAGCCGTGCGTTCGATACCCTGAATCATCAAGTGCTCTGAAAAAAATTAAAGAATAGTGGAGTACCGCCTGGCATTGTGGAACTGCTTGCCAATTGGTATAGAAATCAGAAAAATAATGTCAGGTGGAGGGGCTCCTATTCTGATAGTTTTCACCTGCCTTGCGGTGTGAGACAGGGTGGGTTAACCTCTCCCGACCTATTTAACGTTTATATTAACGATTTGATTGTTGAGCTGAGCAGGACCCCGATAGGGTTTAGGCTTGGTGACCGTTATGTTAACAACTTAAGTTTTGCTGACGACATCGTCCTGATCAGCCCAACAGTCAAAGGCTTAAGGAAGCTAATATCTTTGTGTGAGAACTACGCTTACATGCACGACTTGGTCTATAAAACCATTAAAACGGAGATGATGGTATTTAGGTCGGGAAAGGGACCATTCAATGTTCCAGGCGTGTTCTTGCGAGAAGAGCCCATCAAGCGAGTTGACTCGTTCAAATATCTTGGTCATATCAAGTCGGCCATATCATGTCAAAAGACGATAAAGATATGGAGCGGCAACGACACTCACTGCACAGACAGCTTAGAGGACAAAAGGTGCGGTACTAGAACTGCCGAAGCATGGCACAGATAATACGGTTGCTGGCACGGCGGGCGGAAGGGCCCCTGATCCCCCTCTGTTGTAGTGGCCGGGTCCACTCCGGTCTCCTTCTCCGGCACGACTACCACTTCAGAGACTTTACACAGGCTGGCGGATCAGCCTCCCAGGGCGGAGATTAAGTGATCCCTGGGTTCGGGAACCCGTTCAACCTGCGGGCGGCCAGCGGTTTCATCAGGTCTCCCTGACCGCCGTACCAGCACGCCGCGTCTACGCCGAGCAATGACAGCAACAAGCACCGCCGGTCTTCCGCTGTCCGTGCAGCGAATCCTCAAAGAGAGAGCTCTGGCAACCTTACTCACCGCCAGGAACACAACACTACTCAATGTTAGTGTTATTGTGGCCGCGGTTTTCTGTAAGGTGGAGGTACTTCCCCAGTTCCCCAGTTGCAAAATATTATCTGAGGCGGAATGTGCGAATAAGTTTGCTAGGTTTTTTCACTCGGCATACGGTAGCGACACACCGCGGCTGAATGCCGAATCCGCGGCGACGAATGGTGACGCGGATGCCGCGCGCGTCTACCTACCGCACCTCACGCGGCTTGAGGTGCGCGCGGCGCTCGCCCACCTCAAGCCCAAGCGGTCGGCGGGGCCAGACGGTATACCTTCTTTTGTAATGAAAGACTGTCGTACGCCCTTAGAAAAACCATTGCATCACATTTTTAATTTGTGTTTAAAAGACTCACACTTTCCGGATTGTTGGAAAATAGCACGAGTGATTCCCATTCCCTAGACCGATTCAGGTTCCGAAGTGAGCGGTTTTAGGCCCGTAGCAACTCTATCGACGCCAGCAAAAGTGTTCGAATCGGCTGTGCATTGTAGCGTTCAGTGTCTGCCCATCTTTCAGACGCCAAGCACGGTTTCAGGCCTCCACGCAGCACCACCACTTGCTCGACGCAATGGCTTACATCGCTCCTCAAGTCGACGCTGGAGTCCAGGTCGACGTTGCCTACTTTGTCTATTAAAAGGCGTTCGACCTGGTCGACAATGATATCCTTTTGTAAAACAGCTGTTAGATGCACGAATAAACTTTTGAAATTTTTCGCTAGTTGTATGAGTGACAGAAAAGAGTATGTGGAATATGCTGGGTGCAGGTCTAAACCATACATGACAAAAAACTGGTGTTACCCAAGGAGCAAATCTCGGCCCCCTGGAATTCGTGATTTTGATAAACAAACTGCCGGATATGATCCAGGAGGCGTGCTGTTTATTGTTCGCGGACGACCTTAAGCTACTTTTGGCAGTCAGGGGCAGAGAAGATTGTCAGCGGTTGCAGGAGGACATGGGTTTTGTATTGCGGCGGACCGTAGGGTTTAAGTACGACTCTATTATCAGAAGCCAACTAGAATATAACTGCTATTTGGGCTCCTCATGAGCAGAAATATATTACAATGTTCGAGCGGATCCAAAACAAGTACTGACGATTTTTGTACCAGCGACTGTATGGGATCTATCCCATCTATCCTCTAATTTACCCGACCCTGTTCGTTCTAGGCATGGTCGGTTACAACAAATTGGAGGTCAGGATCCCGCCTCGTTGGGTCCTCGTTTTTATTTGATGAGAGTATTCCGGGGCGTGCCATCAAACCCGGCCATATTGAACATGATGGGGCTGTGCATGCCCAACGGATATGTATCGCGTCGTCTGCGCCCACGTATGTTTGCAGTGCCCCGCGCTAGGACCGATCTGCTCGCAAAGTCTTCAATGATTCGAACATTGCATGCACTGAATCAAGTTGCCCAAAAAATTGATTTGATTATATGTTCGATTGAGGAATTTAAACGGGAGATTTTTTTGGACGCAAGTTATAAAAAAATTTAAATAACTAATGTAATTTTTTGAATTTTATATTTTTATTCTTTGACATTTGACATAGCATGTTGTTAATTTTCAACTTCTATTTTAATTTTTAAATTTTTATTTTTATTCTTTAACATTTGATCTAAATAGAAAAAAAATATTGTAGGAAGCTGGCAAAAAGTTCAAGGCAAAGGCAAAGCAATCCTGACAACCTTTTAACATTACCAGCAGCGAGACCGATTTCAATAAATTAAACAGATGCCTAATTCAACGAGTCTTAAATTACCTCCGATAGAGAGTCGAGGTCTCTTAGTGGCGGCGCGTCGAGCCAGCAGAATATTTGTTCAAGCTCGTGTAGTAGGACGCGCGCGTTGTGGTCAGGCGCGGGGGGGCGCGCGTGGGGCGCATCGGGGGCGCCGGGTGGGCGCAGTGCGGTTCGGGAGCGCGCATGTCTGGCCCCGTGCGCAGCTGCCGATTCCCCCGCCGCCTCGAGCCGCGCCGCAAGCAGCGCACCATCGCGCTGCGTCGCCGCCGCCAGCATGCCCGCCACGTTGTCTGCGTCGAGCCGTGCCACACGCTCCCCCAACACCCGCACCCACGCCTCCGCGTCTTCATCCTCCGCACCCCCCTCAAGCTCGAGCAGCGCCCCCAGCGCCACCTCGCCACCCCCGCGGCCCGTCCCCCCCGCAGAACCAACCAAGCTCACCAGCCACCGGGTCGCTTCTTCCCCACATGACCAGCTCAGCACCTCGCCGTCCGCCTCTAATGTCACTCCGCAACCCTTTACGAGTGGAACTTCCATTTAATGTATTGTATACCATTATGATATAAAATTATATTAAAATCACCGTAATTTTATCAAGTAAAACTGATTGGAAATGTTTCCATGCAATAGTAGTTTGATTTATTACAGAATTGTTTCTTATTGTTAAAGAATAAAATCAATTTATTACTTCATAATCGAAACCTTACAATCATTATGAATGATTTATTATCAAATATAAATCAATCATAATATTTAGTTATTAAACTAACGTCAGAAACAACTGCTCGTGACTTGTAAACTCCTACTCCTACTCCTATCCGTCAATCAAACACACAAATCTTCATAGAATTTAAAAATACATTATAAATATACATACTCGTACATAAAAAATAATCTTTCTTCATTTATGACACCCTGCGAAGAAAATATATCATACATGCAATATCTATGGTAATACTATCATACGTTTGTAACGAGCCTATTTCCATAGCAAAGATGTAGTTGGGATTTTCATTAGCCAGACTTGCGCCTCGAAAGCTCCATTGGTAGAGCACTTAAACGGAATGTAAAAATTGTAACAGGTACGAGTCCTGGCTCGAATTTAATCTTTTGACAGCATGTTTGCTAAGAAAATATTCATTTACATTAATTTATTAAACGTAAGGACTGGCAATAACAGGAGAATATTGCGTAAGATACAATTATAACAAATGTAGCCCCAAGGTCACTTTCTGGCACCAAAGCACATACAGCAATGTTTTCGTTAAGTCTTGAGTTGAATGTAACTGTAAATAGTTGTTTGTTATCCGTCATAGAGCAACACCCCCACACATAGGGGGAGAAGCCATCAGCAGGCGTACAAGTAACGTAGTCCAGGTCCTGCTGGACATATGCAAGTAACAAAAGATGACATTACCTTTCATATGTAATTAAACTTTTATCACAAACCTGCAAAATATGTCTTGACTTTAAATTACGTTTTGTTCATCTAGATTTGTTTACCATTTGCAGTCAATCGAGCAAGTTATGTTTACAGTTAACAAAAGTAGTACAAAAAAACCACTATTTCAAACCTGCATTTCACTACCAGTGTGTCAAATAGAAGCATTGTATTCTGTTTTGGCTAAATTTGCCAAAAGATGATAGTGTTGTTCTCCCAGAATACAGATATTATCGAAGATAAAACCTTGATATTTATAATACTTGTATTTGCCTAATTTTTTGACGTGAAGATCGCACCGCATTCAGGACTCAGACAGAAATGTGAGCCGGTACGAAATGGTCTATATCGTCTTGCCTTAATAAATCGTAAACTATTAGCCTAGATTATGATAATAAAGCGGTATGAGAGTAAATGATAAAAAAAATTATAAGATTATAAGTAACACTTAATAATGTAACCAGCACCATAAACCCCAAATGATTACAATCAAGTGTGAGTTTAATGGACAAAATTCTGTTTAAAGTATTGATATATATAAATTACATATTATGAGACACGACATACCTATATATATTAATAATAAAAATAATAGCCTTTATTTTCCTTAAATATACAATAAAAAAGCATTTTTTATACAAAGAGAAAGGTGATGTAAAAATTCTAAAAAGAAAATTACTTAAGAATTTTCCTGACAATAAATACATAAAATTTGTGAACTAAACTATTTGAAAATAATATTATAAAGATACTAATTTATTTATTTATTACCTATTTCTATTTTATTCGCAACTTTGTGAAATCTTCTATTGCTGGACGTAGGCCTCCCCCATCGTGGCACAACACTTCTCTTTATCTGCCGCTAGGCATTCAACCATCGGTTGGATCTCTATTTGATTCCTTCTCACTTGTCATAGTGACTCCTCGTTCAGATTTCAAACAAAGTCTGTTCATATGGTCACTCCTCACTTGCCATAGTGACTCCTCATTCAGATTTCAAACAAAGTCTGTTCATATAGTCACTCCTCACTTGCATTAGTGACTCCCCATTCAGATTTCAAACAAAGTCTGTTCATATGGTCACTCCTCACTTGCCATAGTGACTCCTCATTCAGATTTCAAACAAAGCCTGTTCAATATGGTCGCTCCTTACTTGCCATAGTGACTCCTCATTCAGATTTCAAACAAAGCCTGTTCATATGGTCACTCCTCACTTGCCATAGTGACTCCTCATTCAAATTTCAAACAAAGTCTGTTCACATGGTCACTCCTCACTGGCCATAGTGACTCCTCATTCAGATTTCAAACAAAGCCTATTCCTATGGTCACTCCTCACTTGCCATAGTGACTCCTTATTCAGATTTCAAACAAAGCCTGTTCATGTGGTCACTCCTCACTTGCCATAGTTACTCCTCATTTAGATTTCAAACAAAGCCTGTTCATATGGTCACTCCTTACTTGCCAGTGACTCCTCGTTGAGATTTCAAACAAAGTCTGTTCATATGGTCACTCCTCACTTGCCATAGTGACTCCTCATTCAGATTTCAAACAAAGTCTGTTCATGTAGTCACTCCTCACTTGCATTAGTGACTCCCCAGTCAGATTTCAAACAAAGTCTGTTCATATGGTCACTCCTCACTTGCCATAGTGACTCCTCATTCAGATTTCAAACATAGCCTGTTCATATGGTCACTCCTCACTTGCCATAGTGACTCTTCATTCAGATTTCAAACAAAGTCTGTTCATATGGTCACTTCTCACTTACCATAGTGACTCCTTGTTCAGATTTCAAACAAAGTCTGTTCATATGGTCACTCTTCACTTGCCATAGTGACTCCTCATTCAGATTTTAAACAAAGTCTGTTCATATGGTCACTCCTCACTTGCCATAGTGACTCCTCATTCAGATTTCAAACAAAGTCTGTTCATATGGTCACTCCTCACTTGCCATAGTGACTCCTCGTTCAGATTTCAAACAAAGTCTGTTCATATGGTCACTCCTCACTTGCCATAGTGACTCCTCATTCAGATTTTAAACAAAGCCTGTTCAAATGATCACTTACCCTCCCTTGCATTACTGCTTTTCTTTTAGATTTCAAAAACCAACTTCAGATCTTGTTACCAAGAACTATAAACTAAAATTTATATTTTTATTATATACCTTAGATAGTCGTGGGCACGCAAGTTTCAAGTCATTATCATGATTTTACTACTGGGAAGAGCCAGCTAAAACTCAGTAGTTAATCTTTTATATATTTCAACTTCAAATTAAAGATAATACAATGTAGTCTTACACTGTGTAATGCTAACTTCACTAAAAGCTTTATACTTAAAATTATACAATAATATAAAAAATTTGAAATATACGGCTCATACAAACGTTGCTGCCGACGATGTGCTCTACTGATCTGCATCATCAAAATGGTCAGATATAGGGACACACCCCCTTTTGAAATAAATTTTGAACCCCCTTAGGGGTTAGGGGAGGGGTTGCAGAAAAAAGTGCTTCATACAAATGTTGCTGCCGACTATGTGCTCTACCGATCTGCATCATCAAAATGGTCAGTTATAGGGACACACCCCTTTTGAAAAAAAATTTGAACCCCCTAGGGGTTCGGGGAGGGGTCACAGAACAAAGTGCTCCATACAAACGTTACTGCCGACGATGTACTCTATCGATTTCCATGATCAAAATATATTCTTATGGGAACACCATAAATTTTCATATAAAATTTCAGAAAAAAATCCCAGAATCACTTAAAGTTTAACTTAGTAAAATATTCGGAATTTTTCTTAGCGCCCCCTTTTCTTCACCTCATCCAAAATTCGTAAAAATTTCCTAAGTCTGGTCATTTTTTGCCTTGCGCCCCCTTTTAGTTACTCTGACCCTGACCCCCACAACCTCTAATTCGGTAACCCATAATGTACAATTTAAACAGGCACCTGCGGATACGGCAGCAGACGCACGGTGTGCAGCGGCCACTCGCGCAGCCGGGCCGCGCCTTCCATGAGCACAACGGATGGCTCCTCCCCCGCACTCACTACGCACAGTCGTTGCTGCTTGTCCTCACTTACAACATCAACACATATTTGTTCTTTACTATCCTTCAAAAATATGGAATCAGTCATGTTTGAAAATTAACAATTTTTATAGCTCTTTCGCTTTGTTGATTGCTTTATTTAATAGCAGTAGTTGAAGAACGCAATACGAAACGACGCTGTCAGTGTTGTTGTTGTATTTAGTGGACATATACTATTATCTGTGATTTAGTGGAGAGGCTATATTTTCTTTGGAGTGGCTCATCTAATCTGAAAATAAGGAAGAATTAACATTGAATACAACTTGTATAAAACAAAGACACTTCTTTTTTTTCCAAATTGGCAATTCGTTCCTCTTCAAAAAGGTGAAGACCATTTGTTGCCATAATCCTGTTTTTTTATTTCTTACATTGAAAATGTACTGTCCTATAGGCTTGTTATTTTTTTTTATTATAAGGTTGAGAGGATAGGCAGGATATGATTTGTATTGTTGGGTATTATGATTATAATTTATAAAAATAATAAAAGTAGGTAGGTAGATAAAATATTAATATGTAGTAATAGAAGGTATATAGTAAATAAAATGTAATAAATATAATAATAAGGAGATATTATGATATTTTAGGAACTTAACAATACATTGAGTATATTTCTTGGACAAAGGAATTGTAGATTGGACAGGAAAATAAGACGTGACTTAAATTTCCTTCCTCATCTCCACAGTCACAGGTAGAAGACGATTTCACGTTTATCCTGGCTAAGTGGGCAGCAGTGCAGCAGTGACCAAAGCGCATACGGGAAAGAACTGATGATATTTTTTTAGGGAAAAATCAACTACGTAAACCACGGTTTTAATTTAATTTTAGGTCAAAGATCACTGTAAAATCTCCCATTATTAAGAGAAGATTCTTGCCAAAATGCATGCCATTGCTCGCTGATGTACAGTCGAGAACAGTTTACTAAATCGTAACTAAAGGTATTATTATTAAATTTACCTTGATTCGCCGCCAATTTTGCCAATCTATAGACGGTTTCATTGCCAGCAATCCCAAAGTGCTCCATGCCAATCTAACTTTAAGATTAAAGTCGGAACATTCCTTCATTTTATATTTAATTTCGAGGGAGAGCGGTGAAAAAGAATTTTTATTAAATGGATTGGAAATAATTGATTGTAAACTGCTGCGCGAATCTGTGAGTATCAAAGAACTTAAAATTTTATTTTTAATAATATAATTCAAACATTCTAAAAATGCCATACATTCACCAAAATAGCTTGAGAAGATAAAAGGATACTTAAAAAGCTCAAAATGGCCGTAATTTATTTGATAAAAGGCAGCACCTACATATTTTACACTTTCATTATGAATAAGTCCTACGACTTTCGAAGAATCAGTGAAAAAATCTCAGGATCACTAGCAAAATTGTTTATATACGATGTGAGCAATGAATTTGGGTTATGAAAAGTTTTAGTGATTCCTATTGAAAGAACGATTTTGGGTATAAAATTAAGGACAGAATAGTCGTTAAAGGAAAGAGAATTACATGGGTAGTTGGAAATAGAAAATTTTTGATTCAATGTTTTTCGAAAACTATGTATTAAATATGGAACAGATTTTTTAAGACAGTACCTATTATCATTTTTTATTATATTATCAAGATTTAATAGTTTAGAAATAAGAGGATGATGTTTAAATTCAGAAATTTTAAAAATGTACCTGTTTGCTAAAAACTGTCCCCTTATATCAAGAGGAAGGTCGGCACATTCGATTTGAAGAGCATTGATAGGAGTGCTTTTCATGGCTCCAATAATAATACGCAAACTTTTCGCTTAAATAGCATCAAATTTTTGGGGTACTGATTTACTTACTGGACTTAAAGTGAAGGACCCAAAATCTAATAAACTTCTTATTATAGCATTATAGATAAGTCACAGAGAGGAAGGATGTGCACCCCACCAAACACCAGAAACTGCTCTTAAAAGATTCATGTTTTTCTCACACTTATTAGAAATATGATTTACATGTGCTACTCCATTCATTTTTCTGTCAAATTTACGGCCTAAAAATAAAAATTCTTCGGAAACGGAAATCCTTCTACTGTCTAGTGAAATATTGGTATCAGGGATCATTCTTTTACGAGAAAAAACTATCATTGCACTTTTCGATATAGATAAAAACAAATCGTGTTCAGGTAGCTACTTATTCAGCAGAACTAAACATTCTTGTAAAATGCGTAACTGCCTGTTCAATTAATATGTCTGATGAGTATATAACGATATCGTCAACATATTGAAGTATTGAACATTCTGAAGGGACAGTCAGTTCTAATTCCCGAGTATAAATATCATAAAGTAAGGAACTTAGTACCGAACTTTGTGGAACTCCTTTCCAAAGTACCCTGGAAAATAAAGATTCTGTAGGATCTACGCCTATCATGTGAATAGTAACTGATCTACCAGAGAACAAGTTAAATATAAAATCAACGAAATGAGATGGGATTTGTAAAGACGTCAGTTTTTGTTTTAAAAGTAAAAGGTTAATATTATCGTATGCAGCATTTATATCTAAAAAGGCTGCAACCAATGACTGTTCTTTGCTGAAAGAAAGCATAATGTCAGTAGAGAGTAAGCTGTGACTATCATTAACACTCTTCCCTTTTCTAAACCCATATTGAGATTGTCCAAATAAGTTATTGTGCTCAAAAAACCATTCCAGCCGATTATTTATGAGACGTTCAGCTACTTTAGATAGAACTACTGAAAGTGCTACAGGGCGGTATGCATTTGGGTCGGTAGGATCTTTAAAGGGTTTTAAAATGGGAATTATTAAGTGGTGTTTCCACGACAAAGGAATTCCGCCAGTTAATATTACAACGTTTAATAAGTCTAAAATAAAAGTGCGGGTGGATAAATCACAGTTTACAAGAAATGAGTAGGGTATGCCGTCTAGACCTGGGCTTGAGTTTTTGACTTTGTTCAAAACAAAATTCAATTCCTGTAAGGAAAGGGATGATTTAGAGAGCTAGTACTAGAGGTGTACGTTGAGTATGTGTACGGAATTTGCTTACTTTTAAAAGCAGTTTTATTCTATTTTCCAAGGGTAATCTATACGAATCCCAATCACAATTCGTTAACCTATACTTTAACAATGGATGCAGAGGTTTTATTCTATTTTCAGCTAAAGGTATAGACATAAGTATGGGGAAATGATCACTTCCATGTGTTAGGGGTAAACATTTCCAAAATATTAAAGAAGCCAATGTAGAAGAAAATAATGATCAATTTGCCAAAGTTATCATTTTTGGGCACTCTCTATAGTGAATGATAAGCGTTAAAGTCTCCTAAGTTTTTCAATGCAAGGATTACTGATGAGTCCTTATGTGGTATATACAGAGATAAATAAGATGTTTTATTTACAAGAGCAGCAATTGCGTTAACTAGAGTTTTGTCAAATGTTGGGAGTGATAAGGAATTAAAGGTGGTATTATTTTGAATGAGAATGGCAGCACCCCCTCGTCCATCATCTCTGTCATCCCTAAGAGCTGTGTAGCCTGGGACTCGGAATCTGGACCCTGGTCTTAACCAAGTCTCCGAGATTGCAGAAACAATGGGATTATGAGAATTTATTAAATATATTAAATCATTGTAATTAGAGTTAACACTCCTATTGTTCTACTGTAGAACTAAGGCCATTTTTGAGAATGTTATAGATTGATACTGAAATTTTGGATAAGTAAGAGGGCAATGGGGTACGGTATAGATGAATTTACTATAACATTTACTAAAGTAGACAATAAGTCATTCAGGTCATGTTTCTGTAATGTTATTACTTTCCGCAGAATTGTCGGTTGTTCTAAGAGCACATCCATCAATTGCAGAAGGTGTATTATATCCTTTGATTATTTTATTGTGAGCTAATTAATCATATCCTGGAACTAAAGGACCATGTGACTTTTGTTTCAGATAAAAAAATTTTTTATGAGACATATTAGTAGGGGTTGGTGAAGTTTGAGTCAAATGGTGCAAGTTATTTTGGTGTGTAGGCGGAGTAGATAAGACATTGGCAAAAGATTTCTTGACAGGAGGGAATTTTTGGGATGCCTCCTGGAATGACACAGAGGAGTTAGACATGCGATATTTAATGTTTGTTTGACTGGCATATTCTGGACATGATTCATTGCTGACTGAGAGCCACTGCAGTTAATGCAGATGGTAAGATCTTCTGTTTGACATCCTGAACCCTCATGATCCTTAGTACATTTAAAGCATCGTAATTTACTACGACACTGAATTTTAGTATGTCCAAATCGGCAACATCGGTAGCACTGTATTGTTGGATAAACATATTGAGTAACTGGCAAAGAAGTATAATATGAAAAAAATCGTGGAGACCTGTCCGTCAAATGTCAAAATACTGTTTGAGTGGGTTGTTTGATTCCTTCAGGGCTTACAGTTTTTCTACTTAGTCTTCTAGATTTAATAATAGGTCCAAACCCTTCTGGGATTGTAATATTTAATAACATATTATCATGAGTCCATTATACAGGAAGACCTAGTCCTAGTAATCCATTCGATTTTAGTATATCATGGGAAATAAAATTATTTGCATCGGTATTTGTTTTAAATTGAATAAAAGTCTGTTCCTTCCAATTTTGTTAATGCCGTCTTGCAAGATATTTTTTAAATAGGAAGGAGCCAAATTTCATAGGATGCAAAGTGGCACCAGAGTCAGGAGTTGTCTCAATTAGTTGAATATGTACTATAAATGGACCTGGGTCCAAACACTATATACAGACCTACTGCCCGGCCGCTCAAAGAATGCGTTCCTGAGAGATCGTGATCGACTGGGCGATGTTACTTTGAACTGGCGTACAATTTACGGCAAAATTTTAAATATCTTTTATTTACCTTATTAACGAGTGATAATATTAAAATTCGAATAATTATGCCAACTTACAATAAATGTATTAATTTTGGGCTAAAATTATTACAATTACTTATTTAACAAATATAAAAACAATAGCTTTTGAACATGGACGTATAAAAAACCACGTCAAACGGTTCTGTTTCAATGTTATGTCAACTGTTTGTTTTTGTAGTGATGTGACAAAATAACGAGGCAATTGTAATCGAATAATTTTGTAATCTTAATATAATCTGTCGGTATAATATTAAAAAACGTTATAATTTTATAACATATAATGTACTTAGTATTTAATACAGTTAATAATATAATAAAGGTACTCCCAAACAAAACTTAAGATAATTAGTGTCATAATATCAGTCAGATTAATAAAAAAAACATTAAAAAAAAAAATTTAGATACACTTTATATTTCTGGTAAAAAATGGCAACCCAAAATAGCGTTGTGGGGACCACCATTTTGTGACATTTACAAACAGTAGTCTCTTGTCGTCTCGCACGCATAGACTACGTTCTCCACTGTTATTGTTGTTATTTTGACTGTTCTTCTTGATATACTGACCTCCGCACTAATCTGGACTTTTGGTGCATAATAACAATGCCAAAACGTCATAATACTTCTCCACCGTATGGCATAATAAGATGAAGATGCTTTTAAAATAAGCATGCAAAAAAGTCACAAGAGATGACTGGATGAAGGTGGTTGAAAAAACTAAAAAGATTATATTTGATGACTTTGACCGCGATATCCGTATAGATACTATGATTGACAATAATATGATTATAAACGTAAGTGGAGATGACAGTGACTCCTCAAGCGAATTGAAAGATTAAATTGTTTGACATAGTCTTCATTGTTTAAGGCTTAAAACTATGTATTTCATAATATACATTTTCCAATAAATAAAGCATTTTTATTTTTTTCCCTTCGTTACATTCGGAATTACGATTCAACTCAATTAATTGATTTATTAAAAATTTATTTACATTGTGAATATTTATTGAATATATTGATAATATAATTCCTATAAAAAATAACAACATATATACTAAATTGAATAAATATGCATAATGAATGCAATAAATAACGTTACTAAATATTATTAATGTTATTTATTGTACATCACTGGTCATGACGAATTGACAGGTGTCAGGAACGCATTCTTTGACCGGCCGCACTGTAAGTGGTGTTATATTTTCTGACTGCATTGGTACAGTAATAGATAGTTTATTAGTTGAATTTTCTGACATTAAACCATTGAAATTGGTACTTGTTGTTTCATGTTTCTTTTCCAACAACGCTTTGGTCACCGCTTGAGCTTTCAAAGATGAAAAATTACAGTTTGACAGTGTAAGCTTAAAAGAGCGGGAATAGGAATTTGATTTTGTCAAGGCTTTATTTTTATTTTCTTTGAAGAAGTTACAGTCACATATGCTGCAACATCAGGATCCATAGTAATAAACACGCCTGCATCAGCGGGGGACAAAGGGGCCTGTGGAGCTGGATCAGGAGGAGGATCAGGATCTATCCCTATGTCCATGACTTACCACTAATTTATAAACTTACAATAACGTACCCTGTATACAGAAATATAAAATAATTTAAATACAATTTTTAGTATTATTTACACAAATTATTAATCTCTATAAAAAAATCTAAGAAAAACGTGACCGCCCTTTTCAAAGTTTGCCGCCTTTTTTTTAAGACCAGTGTTACCAGTACCTGCGTCGAGTTTCGGACGATTCGCTATCTGAAAAGGGACCATTTTTGTACAAAAAGGACGGCTGGAAAAATATGTATTTTGGGGGGCATCCTTAAAGTTACGTCACACGTTTAGAGGCCGGGGGTCTAGTGATTTATGACACGCGAGCAAAATTTTGGCGGTTTCCATAGTAAAACGTGACACGAGGGGAGGGAGGGAGGGGGGTCTAAAATTCCCAACATTCGTGTAACGTACTTTATATATGGCCCCCTGTTATGGTTGAATGAAATAAAAATACCTAAAAGGGCATGAACATATGACACAAATAAAAAAACGGTTTTGATTATTTTCATGCAGATTGTATAGCGAGTGATTCCGTTTTAAACATAAATTAAAATAATCAAACAACAACCTTTGATCAAAAAGGAAAAATGGATAGGTAGGTAGGTACCTAAGCTCACACAACAGCAAGTTAGTCGCTACGCTAGTACGATTCGTGTCCCACAGTCCCACTATTAGGGCGTTCCATCTGGCTACTTTTTAGCAGAAATGAAAAGGTTTGCGTTTCGTGCTTTTGGTAGCAAAATCTAATGTTGACTTTTAGCGTATCTTTTGAATGGTTTTGCTACAAAAAGTTGCTACCAACAACCCATGTCGGGAGGTGGGTACTTTGCGCTACTTTTGACAGCTGTCAAATGTGAAAGTGAATTCTTTGAGAAAAATACTCATCACGTTGTTTTTTTTAGAGAAAAGTTTATTTTTGCATTATGAACTATATATCTTTGCTATTATATACAAAAAAATCAAAATAAAATACTCAAACATATACCTTGATAGCCTTCATACGTCTCCACTGTTGGGAGATTCGATATTCGTAGATCTAAATTTGCTAAAGAAAATTGCAATTCTAATTTATCAAATTTTTTTCACGATCCTAATAACGCATTTAACTTTATAGAAAAGATTTTAGTTTTTTACAAACCATGTTCTCCAGTAAAGGTAGCGATTCTGCACAGTGGCTATTAGATAACTTTTCTGTTGAAGAAATGTTGGCTGCCTTAAACTCCAAAAGTGACACGGCTCCTGGGCCTGACGGTATACCCTATATTCTAATTAAAAATATGCCTTACGTTTCTAAAAGTTATCTTTTAAAAATATATAATAGTTTATGGACTAATAAAATAGTTCCAGAGAGCTGGAAAACTCAACACGTTATCCCCATCCCTAAAGCTAATCAAGAAAAGGATTCCTTGGATGGTTATAGAGCCATTTCTCTAACTTCATGCTTTTGTAAATTATTTGAAAACAGGTTAGACTGGTATATTGCGAACAACTCTTTAATTCCTGGCAACCAATATGGGTTCCGTAAAGGCAAAACCACTATGGACAATTTTGGTTGCTTCGTTGTTGATATACATAACAACTTTTCTGAAAATCAATTGTCACTGGCAGTATTTCTTGATATCAAAGGTGCTTTCGACAATATTGACCATAGTTATTTAATTAGCAGCTTATATAATCTAGGTATCCCAGGCGAACTTCTAAATTAGATCTTTAATTTTCTACATGATAGGAAAACTTTTTTAAAATGCAAGACAACTCTATATGGTCCAAAAGCTAGTCATAAAGGCACCTCACACGGATCAGTAATATCTCCTTTATTATTTATTTTAAGTTTAATTGCTTCTATGCATAGTATTCCTAAACATGTGAAACATTTGCTATTTGCCGATAAACTTCTATTATATGTTAAATGCAGCAACTTAAATGAAGGAGAAATCATTATTAATTCATGTTTAAAAACGATCAGTAATCTATTTAAAACCCATCTTAAACTCGAGATCAATACTTCAAAAAGTTCAGTTATAGTATTTACCACGAAAAATTTGCTTTCACCTAAAATAGTTTATAATGACTCAATTCTCCCTAATAATACTATTGTAAAATATGTTGGCATTTTACTTGATTACGACTTATCTTGGAAGTCTCATATCCATATAACTAAAAAAGCTGAAAGAAGTTTGAACATTTCGAAACCATTATGCGGACTGAAATGGGGTGCTGACCCTAAAACATTAAAATCATTATACATTGCAATAGTTCAAAGTCACTTTGACTATGGGTGTACATTTTATAACAATGCTTCTTCTTATTTATTAAAGAAACTTTATGAATTACAAAATAAAGCACTACGTATAATATGTGCAGCTATGAAATCATCTCCTATAAATGCCTTAAAAGTGGAGTCTGGTATTGTTCCTTTTTTTATTAGAAGGGCTTACATAACTAATAAATTCTCTTTGAAATTAATTAGCCGTGATAATGATGTAATATATAGATATATTTCTGGATTTGTAATACCGAATTATAATGTAATATCGTTAATAATCTGCCCTAATATTAATCAATCAATTATATATTATAAATTTTTGAATTTTTCAGCAGTAAATCTGACTTCGTTAAAATACTGACGGATCTAAAACACCTCATAGGACAAGCTTTGTTTTTCACGTTTCTAATTATAAACTAGGTCATGTTTATACATGCAATAACTTTTTCTCAGTTTACTCAGCTGAGATTCTTACAATTGTATATGCCGTTAATTATGTTATTTCCCATTTAAATGAAAACAGAACCACTAACAAATATTTAATCTTATCTGACTCGATGAGTGCTCTTCAAGCCAATCAATTTTATTTAATATACGAACTAAAGGTTTTAATTTTTAAATAAAAGTACTTAAACATCTTAATTGAATTTTGTTGGGTACCTGGTCACTCAGGTATTCTTGGTAATGAACTTGTAGATTCTTTTGCTAAATCATCTGCTATCACCTTAGAATGCAACTTCCATGTTCCTTATACTGAATTTGTTTTGTTTTTAAAAAAACAGAACATGATCAAAATATGGACTTCATACCTTCAAACTAGTAGAGAAATCAAAAAAGCTTGCAAATAGAACCAGAACCATCAACTAAAGCTTTGAAAAATCCAAAGGCTATTGTCCCAGAGATTTTATCACCACTCTAAGCAGAATTAGAATAGGCAACTGCAGACTGCCATCTCATTTGGCTCGTTTAGACATAATAAATAATGCTAAGTGTATATACTGCAACTACGATACTTGCGACCTTCATCATTTATTTTTTGTATGTTCCGCATTTTCATTACAACGATTGTTATTTATAAGTGTTTGCCAAAATTTAGTAAAAAACGAAACTATTCCTTGTGATGTTCAAAAATTGTTAAAATTCCGTTTTATATATCCTGCAATTTATTATTTTATTATAAATACAGTTGGCAGAATTTGAATTTTGTATATATTATTTAGTTGATCCTTTTTTTTTCATTTCTTTGCTCAATCTTTATTTTATTGTAAAGTTTTTTTACTAATGTAAGTTGTAATTTTGTGTTCTGTTTTCCTTTTGGTCTCAATTTTGATTGGTTTTGTTATGTAATTTTACTTGGTCATTTTTAAATTTAACTGTATATATTGTTATTTATTTATGTGGAGGTTGATGGCTCATAGCCAATACCTAAATAAATTAAAAAAAAACAAAATGGAATCGCTATCTAAGGCTATGTTCCAAATCACGCCGAGTAATTAATTCCCAGTAAAGTTGAAAAATCAACCCGTTCTGGAACGAGCGTTTGACAGTTAATTTTCACACTGACAGGAGTGATTTTCAACCTTTTTTTTAGCAGTGTAAAAATTCAACTTGACAGTTGGAAAATTACTCTACCCCGGGCGTCCCAAAACCACTTTTTTAACTTCCTCGTTGCGATTTGGAACGCACCCTAAGTTTACAAAGCTGATTGTGAATTAGGTGATATACGTATGTTATCTAAACTGACCGACGAGCATGTCATTCCCGATAAAATAAGGAAAATGTAAGTAAAAAATTGCACTCAAGTTTTGAACGAAAGAATTAAGAATCAAACGAACTAACCTTGTGAAGTTTGATATCTAATTATACGAGTGTCTTGACCGAAGACGATTACAGTTTACATGCAGCAGTACGCAAGATTATGCCGTCCAAATCACACCTTTAAAGCTATAAAAATGCTTATTAAAATTAAAATTTACATAGTAGGTAGTTTCCACTACCTACGGATATGCACCCCTCCATATTGCCCGCTTGTGACTGCCGTAATTTAGAGCTAACTTTTTTTTGACAGACCTCGGGAATTTCAATAGAGGGCGGGAACGTAATAGTTTTCGGTCAAGACACTCGTATAATTAGATATCAAACTTCACAAGGTAAGTTCGTTTGATTCTTAATTATACTTCGTATCTCTTCCGAACACGATTCACACAGTTTACATGTAGATGTTTAGAGAGTCAAAAAATTTAACATGAAATCGATCAACATCTAAGTATTTTATTTGACCTTGTCTATATGTATATTATTATCCTTATATATAGATAATTACCTTTTAGACTTAACAACGCACTAACAAATTAACTTTCTTTTAAAAGAGGTAGAGGTCATATTATCTTTTATTACAGTAATTTAAATATGTAATCGAAACAACACTTATATGAGTTATAGACTTGAATGGGTGTCGTGTGCTGAGAGCTTCCGTACAATTTTTAAATATCAGAGCCACTTTGTTCTAAAATTAATATAGCTACTGTAGATAAAGTTTAAAAGCCCGCTTTTATTCTTTTATTCTATAGTTTTTGATAACTTATAAAAAGAGATTCTCATTCGAGTCGTACCTTAGTAGTTCTATCTTGTCAGGATTTGTGAGTAAAGGCTTAAAGAGTTGAACAAATGTTTGGTATCTAATGATATATGCGCCTGTGTTTGAAGTTTTAATTAATATTATATATATACTTCTATGAAGATTTTGTGTGTTTATGAGTCACTAGGAAGTTGTAAGTTTTAATAAGGTTATTGAATTTGTATGTATAAAATAAAGATTTTAATCCTTTAAATGTAGTATCAGCGGTCACACACAGTGTTTGGTCATACACTGCCACATTTTAATGTGTGTCTCAGCTTCTTTTTAACAACCACTTTTAACTTTGGCTCTAATGAATCAAAGTTCATATCTACTTTTTTGAATATAGTTATAGTTTTTTAAAGTTAAATATTAAAAAACAGTTATTTTCATACAATTATAGGTTTCAGCAACCATTTTATACTGAAAATACAGATAGGTATCTTAAATCATATTTTCAAGAGGGATAAAACTAGTTGACACCTGTTAAGTGTACTCTAACTAGTGTTAGTGTTAAATTAATCTGACAAGTATTCTATTATTAGTATAACGCTATTCTTGTTACAATATAGCCATCATGATTTAAATTGTAGGGATATGGCTATAGCGTTATAATGTTACATTTATTTTGCGTTTTTGTTTAAAATCGAAGCCATTATATGTCCAGGCTTGATAATTTCCTTGGTGTTAATGTACAGTCAACAGAGGATGCTTAAAGCTTCTAAAAGAAGTTGTGTGTACAGATATGACTTAGAATACTTTGTTACAAACAAAATTAATTGGAAATAATATTAAAGCTAAGGAACGATACAAATTCCTATATTTTAATGCATCTATGAGTTAAGCATCTAGGTCTTACTTCCATGAAGCGTATCTAAATTTGAACACTTGCAAGTAAATCAACGTCTTTTTTACTAAATGACTATTATTCCTATATTAAGCATTGGCTGTTCAAATTATTATGCAATAAGATTGTACGGTGAATACTTTTTGAATTGTCACCTGTTTATTATATTAGAATAAATACATTCTCTTGTGTATCCATATATACATAGGCTTAGTAAATAAATTAATTAATATAATAATTATCTGTGTAAAAAGCGTAATTTGGAATTTTTCATTTGATGTCTATTTTACATGTTTGACTTGATTCCAAGTAAACTACTAAATTTCTGAATTTGATATAAGATGTACGAACGTGGATGTTTCGATTTTCGCACCATATTTAATCTATTTTTCTAATGTGTAAATTGTATGCCGCTCATTTGATTAATATAGGCGATGTCTGTTATTTTGTGTATATGTGGTCATTTCTTAGTAAAAACTGAATAGAATTCGAAACAATTTCCACAGTATATAAGTATTTAATATTGAACAGTAAATGTAATGATAAGTAGTTAAGCTTTGTTATTTATATATCAAACTAAGCCCCAACCCATAACCGAGAAGTCACTAAGTTAATCGTTTATAATATATGATGTAGTAAAGTCGCGTATATAATGTCAGATTAGTTACAGCGGGACACACTGACATCAGCACACTACAAATCAGGCAAAATGCCTGGATGTGCATTTTTTATATTATTAATAGGTAACTCGATTTTTTTTTTGTTTTCTCTCATTAAAGCTCGTTATGCTCTCCTTAATTTTTTTAAATATAAAAGATATATATGTAGGTACCACCGAGACTTACAAAACGAGGAAGTCTTTTTGATGATCTCTTTGTGTGAATTTGATTTTAAATTTTAAAAATTTTGGCTTAATATAAGCCATATATTATATTAATAACAATTGTCTTGTGGTTTTACGTAAATTTTAAATCAAATGCTGTTGTAAACATCTAAAAATTAACTTTTTTAATTAAAATAGAACTTCTCAAAGAAGAAGTTTTAATAAAATCTTGGAGTACACGTATTACCACAAAGTAAAGAACAGTAAAGAAAATTGCGAAAAGTTGTCGCTCAACGCAATTGCACAATGAAAGCGAACTCCTATGTGTCTTAAGTTGCCGTATGTAGGTACATTAGATCTTTCTTAAAATGTTCAATATCTTTATACTTAGAACTTGAAAATTAGTCGATAAAGTGACCTAAAATGTATACATAATGTTACATTTTCATATCAAATTATTATTATTATAGGCTTTTGCCTATAATAAAAATTATAATAAAAATTCTTCGCAAGTGACCCACAGCAAAGCAAGTAAGTAAAAAAAACTATTGCTATTTTTTACCTAATGATAAATCAACACTTTCTATTAGGCTTAGGTAGTGTAAAAATAGGTGATGTAGATTGTTATGCGCACGGAATTTAAGGAGACTAAAAACCTGATTCTAATAATTTTAGTATCCTTTTCACCTGTTTTAAGCTGTTACTATCTAACATCATTCACAGTAAAAAGGTATTTGTTATATGAAGCCATTCTTTGAAGTAATACATTTTTTCGGGTTGTTTAACTTGTATGTTGTGGGTACTTTGATGTTTGCGGCACCATCGTCAGCGTGGTGTGCAGGCAGCGGCGGCGGCGTGGAAGAGGCAGGCTCGGACTGGGTTACGCTCGCGGTTCGGCTGCTGTTTCCCCGCGGTTTTTCTATTGTTCAAAGTCCAATGGAATTGAAGACATTGGTCGTGATCAATCGGCTGAATGCGCTGTGGTTGACTGGGTTTACCACAGGAAGACGGAAATGTTGGAAATAAATATTTGATCTTGTTCTCTATTTTAGTATTTCTCACTTTTGTTAGCTTATAACAGAAAATTGTTTTCTAGCCGAAAACACGGCTAATTAAGTAAGTTACCAATTGCCCATAAACTTTTTAACACTTAAATGTGTTTCTGTTGACTAATGTTTTGTAACATTTAATTTAGCGAGTGCTAATTTAATAACAAGATTTTAAATAAAAGCGCTGGTGTACAAACGTACAATACTCAGTTTTTGTAAGTAAGTCCTGTTTTAGATAAAATTTATCTATCACCTTAAGCCGTTAATCAAATAACATGGAAAAAATCGTGTTGCTATATCATGATGTGCAAATTCTGAAAACCTTTTATTTTGCGTTGGGTCGTACCCCCATATAGCTGCAACATGTAGTGTGCAGGTTTTTGTTAGATATTTCCATGAGTTATAATAATAGTAACTCAGCATGGGATTTCATTTGTAATATATAACGGCGCTAATTTTTATGTAAGTGGGTAGTCGTACATTAATATTTTACCACACACATACGTCGGGATATTAATGTCGAGTCATCATAACCGTCCTCACACAATAAACGTCGGCAAATTTGAATAATGGTATTTATTTTATGACATAATGTAGGTATCCAACATGGTCTCTATTTTATGACAAAATTTAGTTATCCACACACGTGTATACGTCGGGATATTGCAGTGATTGGATTTATTTATTGAAATAATATAGGTTTACACACACAATATCGTTGCGTCGAGACATTCCAAAGATAAATTTTATGACAAAATGTAAAAGTAGGTAGGTATCCACACGCGTTATGCGCCGGGATAACTTATTTTAGATGTGTGCATATGTCGCACATAGATCAAGAAGTAATGCTTCGTTTTCTTGCTACATTATAATAATGTCTCAGTAACATTTGCTCAATCAATATTCCATGCCCAATAAAAAATTAATGTAAGAAGGTAGATTTAAACTAATTAATTGATCATTTAATTGAGTTATTTGGTCCTTTACTATTTGTTTCTTACAAATCGCTTTAAAACTCAACTTGAAGTTTTAGACAACTGTCTAAATTATTATCTGAATGCGCAGTAGAACAACGTGTGCGTAGATGACCAAATTCCTGTTCGTTTTACCACTAGTTTTCAAACTTTTCACTGAAGCACTATTCCTAATCCATAACGCCTTTCCTTTTATGACTATTAAATACTTATTTTAAAATTATGTTTGAAGACGAACAAATTGACGAGTGCGTTGGACAGCACAAAAACACGTAATGGCAGTCATAAGCGGGCAATATGGAGCGGTGCATATGCGTAGGTAGTGGAAACTACCTACTATGTAAATTTTAATTTTAATAAGCATTTTTATAGCTTTAAAGGTGTAATTTGGACAGCATAATTTTGCGTACTGCTACATGTAAACTGTAATGGTCTTCGGGAGAGATACGAAGTATAACTAGTGCTATGCTTCATTACACTTCAAGATATGGTAAGCAATCATTTCCGCTCTTCATTCGTTTTGCAAATATTTGGAAAAGAACAACCCTTATACTTTCTTTATGTCTGTTCGTTCGTCCGTATGTCACAATTCTGCTAAATTTGACTGAATTCCAATACAGTGTAATGGAAAAAGCCGGACAAGTGCAAGTCTGACTCGCGCACCAAGGGCTCCAATAGCACTAAATGCTCCAACAAAAAGATAAGTCGGATTGAAGGACGACCTTTTTCATTTAGTTTGATTCCATCAATCTAGCAAACAGACCTACGGCCCACCTTATGTTAAGCGGTTACCATAGGTAACACCAGGGGCATAATTCGCCTGTTAAAATATTTTGTATATATGTATAATGTAACTACAATGTAACAATATTCGTATGGTTTTTCTTCACTTTTGCTGTGTATAATAATAAATAAATACGTATTTATTTTGTGTGGAACTTTTTTTTTTAATAAAATTTACGAAACTATTTTTCTGACGTTACCAATGATGAACTGAAGCAGAGGTTTTCGTTTGAGGCAGTCAGTGAAATCCAGGTGGTATACACTCACAGCATATATATATATTTTGTTAACTATTATTTTATTTTGCAGAAAACCATGCAGATGGAGCCCCAGTTAGCAAAACTATGAAACATACGGCAGAAGCTGTTTTGTTTTTCGATAGGCTGTTCGTCAGTGCGAATGGTTCGCGCAAGGGCTCTGCGCCCGGAAATTTACGGGGTTCCGTAAAAGAAATCAATGGTGAGTCAAAACATATACAATTTTGGAGAGAAGCAATTAAAACTCTTAAAAACACCTGTTACCTATATTCAAGTAGTAAGCAAGCTCTTAAAGCTAATCAAGTTAAAAAAAAGCAAGTCCCCAGTATCCGTTACTGGATAATTACTCTGGAAAGTTTCATCGAAATCTGGTCTGAACTAAAAGACATGGTCGTAAAAGTCTTTTATACCTTAAAAGTGTAAGAGCCTTAAATTATCGTAATAGTAGTCCAGATCGCTACACTTTTCAGTGTTCATTCAAATCACTTTTGATAACAGATATCATAGGTCCCCATTCGCCTACTTCCAATTGTGAAAATGACGATGGTGATACTATTATTAAATCAGGGCTAACTCTTATAGGTCATCATAGTGAAGGACTTGATTCTGCTAGATTTTCTTGTGTTTCAGATTATTTGTCACCGACTCTGCATCAAGAGGCTTCAACATCATGGTCTTCTGGACATGATGGAACAGCTCTTCCTCTGTTCCATCAAGTTCGAAAGGAAAAAATTAATGTTCACGCTTTTGCTTTTACAGCTGGCTTTGTATCAAGAAAGCTCATTAACAAATGAAAATGCTTTAATTGCAAAAAAACTTTCTGAACATCAGAGAGAGGGGTCTATTGAAAGGCAAAAATTTAAACTACCCATCAGCTGAATTTATAAGTCTCTTTAGAGATTTAATTGATTTAATCAACAACTGCCTAAATGAGTTTCCTCAAAATCGGGATATTGTCAAAATCATTCGGGCAGAATTTTTAAATACTGCTGTCGTTGACTGGTTTGGGTGTCCAGCCCACCACTCAGAAGCAGTAAATTATTTTGTCACTTTAGTTTGTCGCATACAAGTCCATCACTGATGTAATATTATTAATAAAATTTTACAAGGAGCATTTTCAGAAAAACTAGTCCCCAATATGTCATCCATTCAAAGCTTAGCTTTAAAAAAATATAAGTAAATTAGAGCTAAAAAAGTAAAATTTGGATCTTGTTGAGCTTTCCTATACAAAGTCAGTGTTGATTACTTTATTTATGTGACTTTTTTGTTTGTACCGCTTCTGATTTTTGTTCTTAATAATATTTTTGTAAAATACTTGTATTTCTTAAAATTGTATTATAAATACGTATAATATATTCATTCATGATTTCTGTAATAAAACTGTTTTACTACCATAAATTGTAAATATGTTTGTAACTTTCTGTTCAATTGTAATAGAATCTCTAATAATATTTATGTAAATATTATAAATATGTATAATATGTTTGTAATGCCTTATAAAAAGTCTGTTTTACCATTGTAAATACTTATTGTATATTCATTGTACCTCCTGTAACCTGTAAGCAAATCAATCGTGTATTATTTATAAGAATTTTAGAGACTTTTATTATACTAGCTTTTGCCAGCGGCTTCGCCCGCCCCAAATTTGGTTATCGGCATAGGATTCTTACGGCAACTCCTCAATTATAAAAAAAAAACACAGGAGGTAAAATATTTTTCAATAATACGTACCACCCTTCCCCCTCATGACTGCCCGCTGGCCTCGCACATCATAAATGCGCGCGCAATACTTGATAATTATTTTGTTGCCACGTTATTTTAAAACTGCGATATCTCCAAAGATATTCATTGAAATCAAATGATGAAAAGGGCAATTTTGTTTTAAATTAAATGCTTGTGATGAATAACGTATTAATTTGGATAAAGATTGATATCATGTTTATAAAAACACCTTCACACATATTGCATTATTTTAGAACAAATATGGCTAGCATAAAAAAGGTTATAGTGAGCCAACCTTAAAATATAGACATATGCTGTCGCTAACCTTTTTTTTAGACATTCTATAGGGGAACAATTCTGTCATACATGATTTTTGCGAAACTCTAACCGTTTACGCAGCGCACGCAGCGGAAGCTCTCAAAAGGATATAAAAACCCCGGTTTTGAAACATTTTTTCGCTCCGCTCCTATTTGTGTTAGCGTGATGATATATAGCCTATAAACTTCCTCAATAAATGGGCTATCCAACACTGAAAGATTTTTTAAAATCCGACCAGTGGTTCCTGAGATTAGCGCGTTCAAACAAACAAACTCTTCAGCTTTATATATTAGTATAGATATGTTATTTATACTTACTATTATAATAAAGCTAAAGAGTTTGTTTGAACACGCTAATTTCTAGAACTATTAATTAGTCTTATTAAAAAATCTTTTTTGCATTCGATAGCCCAATTCTTACAAAGGGTTTTAAGATTTTTTTAGTCCGATAGGTGGCGCTGTGCTCGAGTTGCGCAGGTGAAACCGTTTTGGGTACCAGATAATGTATACACATAGTTACATACTTTTTTGTGAATACATACATTCATAATAGTCCCAGATTCAGGATAAACACGAATATTTGTATTGTAAATCACATTAATCTTTGACTTATGCGCAATCGAACCCACGCTCCTTGGTTCAGCAGTCAGGAGCACTACCATCTGTTGTAAGATAAAAAGTTTCTTAATCAAGTATGGTATTTATTACCTACTATTTGATGATTAAGCTTCTTAGATTAACTTCAGTTTTATTTATGCTGTCTTTCCACTTTACTTTTATATAATTCAATTCTTCAATGAAAGTAAAAATTAGGTGAAATGTCGATATCGATATATTAGAATCTAGTACACCACTATTTGTCGATATAGTTTCAATGTGAATG
Organism: Apoda limacodes; assembly: GCA_946406115.1. Lineage (NCBI taxonomy): Eukaryota > Metazoa > Arthropoda > Insecta > Lepidoptera > Limacodidae > Apoda > Apoda limacodes. The sequence continues at coordinate 28,423,565 of OX291556.1, forward strand.
ACATCCCTAAAATAGCGACGACAGCGCCCACCTTCACATTTCATCATATGCCGGAACTATTTTATAATGACCTCGCCGCGGCTTTGGCTGATTCTCATCTGTCTCTGGACATATACTATTATCTGTGATCCCTATTTTTACGATTTTAGTGGCGTTTTGTTGACCGACATAATGTACATAATGCGGTAATCCTACCAAAGAGAATGAACCAAGATTACAAATCTTCTCTTCTCTGTGATATACAGAATTTATGACTTTTTAACTTGGTAGGATTATGACATTGAACGCATCGAAGCTGTCAACAAAACGCACCTTATAATAATAAAATAAAATCTCTTTATTTTTTAGTTCAAACTAGAAATACAAATATAACTATTTTTAACGATGTCCAACAAAAGTGTTCCAAAAGTTTCAAAGGGTAAATCAAGCGAGGAGATTTTTTCAGGGTTTCAGACTCTCCGCAATGAACAAAGGCAATTTGCCAATAAAATATCAGAGCTCGAAATGGACCTTAACGAGCACAAGTACGTGAACGTGACATCTTTACGTAAATCCTGTGATTGATAATGGCTGAGAAATTAAAATGTTTATTTTTTATGCACAGAATCGTTATCGACACATTGCGCGGAGTAGACGGTTCTCGCAAATGTTTTCGCATGGTGGGTGGAGTTCTCGTGGAGCGGACAGTGGCAGATGTGCTGCCAGAACTAGAGAGCAACCGAGAAAGGTTGCCAAAAGCTCTGCAAGCATTAAACGAACAGCTCGCACGGAAAGGCCAAGAGATAAATGATTACATTGACTGTCACGACATCCGCGTACAACGAGTTGATCGACCTCAGACTGATGAAGCACCAGAGCAGTTAGCCAAATCCAATGTTCTTGTAGCAAGTGGCTGACAACTTCACACAATATGTACTGAATTGCTTAGAAGGGAAACACCTTACATCATATTAAATATCAATTAATTGATTTAAGAAAAGTTTGTCTCTGTTGAAAAACCCTAACTATAATGATTTAAGTATGAATTTTGCATTTTTAATTTTATGAAGCAGGCTCATTAGCTATTAAGTTATTATATCTCAGTAAAGTATTTGTAGGTAATTTTTTTTTTAATTTGCTTCATGATTGTCATGAGAGACTTATGTACAGCTGGGCGGTGTAAATTGTGAGGAGTTGATAATGGAAGAAGTTCTATCTATATTTGTTGCAGTGCCCTTTTGCTAAAAAATTCAGAAACTAATAATTTTATTGTTTCTGAGGCACATACAGTCAAACCTGGATAAGTGAGAAAACTCTATAAGTGAGAGTAATAGCCAGTACCCATAATTTTAAGCTCCCAAAACCTCTATTAGCGAGAAACAGAAACCTCTGTAAGAGAGAGTTGTTTTTTCCTCATAGACCTCCGTGTCAAGTGAGTGAGACTACTACTTATCTATACCTCTATAAACGACAGTCCAGCTTTATTTACAAATTTCACATGTGCTATTTTATGACTCATTCTTAACTATCGTGGAACTTCCTACCATTGTTTTTTTATTCTCGTCAATATGGTACCTATTCTATTTCATGGAACTAAATAATGTTGTTATTTTATCGCATTCTTTTCAAATGGACATGTGTACCTGTGCGGTACCCTGCAGGTCCTGTTTGTCGGACTTACTCAGTTTATAGTTATCAATTGCGAAGGAAAGTTCTGTTCTGCATCATGTCAAAACGGAAAATTGAGTGATAAACTTAAAATAGTGAATGCGTTTGAATCCGGAAAATTGCGAAATGAAATTCAGAGGGAGTTTAATTTACCAGAATCCACCTATTATAAAATTATAAAATCAAAAGACTCTATAAAGTCTGAGTGCTCTGATAGACATGGAAATATTAAGAGGGCTAGAGTTTCTGAATTTCCCAATATCGAAAAGTGCCTTTTGGAATGGATAAAACAAACTCTTGATAAGAATATTCCCATAGATGTCCCCATAGTGCAAATAAGTTCTAAATAAAATAAAATTACATGGTGCATGAATTTTGTTTTGTTTTCGTAAGCATTTAAAAATATATACATATATATTTACTACATTCGTACTTGCTGTTACTTATTATTGCTGCGTACCTCTGTAAGAGAGAAACGCTACCCATGTACCTGCATTAGCGAGAAACTCGGGTTAGTGAGAAACTTCTATAAGCGAGAATGAGATTGTGCTCCCTTGAACTCTCGCTTATCCAGGTTTGACTGTAATTGTATCATGAAGGCTAATATGTTTTTATCTGCCTACGTGTCAAGGATCCTCTGTCGCAAAATAAAGGTGGTATAGAATCAAAGTAATTCGTTCGGACGTAAGTCCTCCGTATCACGGAATATGTTCTCACTGGCTTCCAACCAGTATTAGGTAAGCCCCGTCACATGGGCTGTCTTCTTTGGTGTAGCGAAAGCCTTCGACAAAGTCTGGCACAAGGGCTTTATTTATAATCTGTACAACTTTCAGTTGCCAGACCGTCTCATGCTCATCATACGAGACTACTTGTCGAACTGTAGCTTTCGCTATAAAGTTGAAGGCACGTCCCCGGGTTCGTCGGCGCCCGCAAGGATACACGAGGTATCAAAGAGTGCTGGGGCGCTTCTCGCCCCCACTCAATCGCAATACCACACCCGCGTAACAGGGAACTCACTTTCGGGTTCGAGACTCACGCCGGTCGAAGGGACGCCCCCTTCAGAGTCTCGCCCCAAAAAGCCCGGTGAAGCAGTAATAGCTGCAACAGCCAACTTCATAGTCAGTCAGCAAAAAAAAATCTATCTAACAAAACCCTTAAATTCCTTACAGTCTCCTAACATTTATTCATCGTCATTGAAATAGCGGCAAACACTTGGTATATTGGTGTCGACTGTCGACGCATCAAGCAGGCAAAGAATCTCGAGACCTTGATTCGGAAAAAGCAGTAAGTATCATCATTTTGTAGAAATGACAACATAATAGTATCATTGTGGCAGTATTAAGGTAGCAATTTGTAGACTTTAAGATCATTTAAGTAGTATTTAAGACTTGTAGGTGTTTAACAAAAAAATTAGTATAGATAGAAATATTTAAGAAAAATATTTTTAAATAAATATCAATAATATCATAAGAAATGATTGTAAGTAAATCTGAAATTATAAATACTTATATAACATATATAATTATTATCTTTGGCGTAGGTTCAGTGCAACAGTTTCAGCATTACTGTACATCTGTATCAATTCCAATTCATCGGCAAAATAGGTGGGCGACTTGCGAGCTATCCTTCTGGGAGTCGTGCTTTCTGGTCGCTTGCCAAAGCTGCCGAAGGAAACTTTTGCCAGTCGTCGTTACCACCACTGCGAAAGACCGATGGTGACTTGGCCCATAGTGCTAAAGAGAAATCCGATCTACTGGGCAGTCTCTTTGCCTCGAACTCGAACATGAACGATGAAGGCGCTGTACCACCTACTATACCGTGGTGCGGTAAGACCCTGCCGGAAATCTCCTTAACGCAGCGGGAGGTCAGGCGGGCGTTGCTTTCTCTAGACGTTCATAAGTCGAGTGGGCCAGACGGTATACCAGCAGTGGTGCTTAAGCAGTGTGCTCCTGAGTTATGTCCTGTACTCACGCGCCTCTTCGTGCTTTCCTACCACACTGGGCAATTTCCGTCTTCATGGAAGACTGCAAATGTGCACCCGGTGCCCAAAAAGGGCGATAGATCAGATCCATCGAATTACAGGCCTATCGCTATTACCTCTCTCCTCTCTAAGGTGATGGAGCGTGTGATCAACATACAGCTTCTAAGATACCTAAGATTTGGTCAGTGACCGTCAATATGGCTTTCGCCACGGTCGCTCGACTAGTGACCTTCTAGTGTATCTCACACACCGATGGGTACTAGCCATTGAGAGTCAGGGGGAGGAATTGGCATGTAGCCTGGACATAGCGAAGGCGTTCGATCGGGTCTGCCACCGGGGTCTTCTATCGAAGTTGCCATCTTACGGAGTGCCCGAGGGTTTGTGCAAATGGGTGGCTAGCTTTTTGTCCGGCAGACGCATACGAACCGTAGTTGACGGTAGTTGCTCTGATAGCATGCACATTAATGCTGGTGTCCCGCAAGGCTCTGTGCTGTCTCCTACGCTGTTTCTACTGCATATCAATGACATGTTGGACATCAACAACAAACATTGCTATGCAGATGACAGTACTGGAGACACTTTTTACACGGGTCGTGCAAACATCCCTCGTTCCGTTGTGGAGGAAAACCGCGGAGAACTTGTGTCTCAAATCGAGACCACACTGTCCCAGGTCTGACTGGGGACGGGTAAACTTGGTCCGATTCAGCCCTACAAAGACACAAGTGTGCGCGTTCACCGCTAAGAAAACTCCATTCACTGTAGTCCCACAATTCCAGAACACTCCCCTCTCCATCTCCAAGAGCATTGGGATCCTTGGTGTCGACATCTCCAGCGATGTTCAGTTCCGAGATCATTTACAAGATAAGGTGAAGCTGGCGTCCAAAAAACTTTGTGTACTCAACAGAGCGAAGCAGTACTTCACGTCGGGGCAAATGTTGTTACTTTACAAGTCGCAAGTTCGGCCCCATATGGAGTACTGCTGCCATCTCTGGGCAGGTGCACCCGGATACCAGCTTGGCCCTTTTGACTCGGTTCAACGACGGGCTGTGAGAATTGTCGACGATTCCAAACTCACTTGCGGTATCGAGCCCTTAAGTCTGAGGAGAGACTTTGCCTCACTGTGTGTGTTCTACCGCTTGTACAATGGGTTGTGTTCTGAGGAATTGTTCGAAATGATGCCCACGGCTACTTTCTACCATCGCACCGCTCGCCATCGGCAGGGAATTCATTCTCACACTTTAGAACCTAAATGGTCGCGTACAGTGCGGTTTCAGAGAAACTTCCTCCCGCGAACGCTTAAGTTGTGGAATGAGCTCCCTGCCAAGGTTTTCTGCAAGGACTACAGTATGGAGTTCTTCAAGAAAGAAGTTATTAGATTTCTGAAGGGTTGGCAACGCGCAAGTGATACCCCTGGTGTTGCAAGCGTCCATAGGCTACAGTGACCGCTTACCATTAGGCGGACCGTTAGCTTGTTTGCCACCTCAGTGGTAAAGAAAAAAAAAAAAAAAAAAGACCAAAGATTTCACTAGTGTTAAGGCTTATTGTTAACAGAGTAACACTATATTTCTGTTCCGAGTTTTTTTGGCTTATATTTTTCCAAGTAACCAAGGCACATCGAGCTTTGGGGGATTTCTGGTCACCATGCTATAAATAATGCGTGTATAACATAATTTATTAGAGGGCCAGATTTATTGTAGTTGTAAATCTAAATGAAACAGTAATTTTCCTTTTATTATGATTTATTATCACATTAGTAATATAAAGGCAAAAGTTTGTGAGTGTGTTTGTATGTTTGTTACATCTTCACGCCTAACGGCTGGACCAATTTTGATGAAATTTGGTATGGAGGTAGCTGACACCCTTGATTGACACATAGGCTTCTTTTTATCACTAAAAATGTTTCCGCGGAAATAACTATAACCCAGTTTAAACAAACTATAGCTTGCTATAACAAACAAGATTGCGATAAAAAGAGTTAAACGCATTGGGGGCACTCTTGAAACCTCTAGTTGACACTAGTTGTATGGAAAGTAGTGCCATCTTATACTAAAACAAAGAAATCCATCCGTTACAAGTACCAAAACTACGCTACTTGATACTAGATACCGCTACTGTGTAAAAGTCATAGAACAATCTGTCAGTTTTTAGTGTTGCCAAGATATCAAAACTTTCCTCACATTACATTAAACAAAATCGTGGTTAGTATAATTATTCCTGTCAGTGATGTTTTGATGTATTTTAATTTTAGATTAAAAGTAATAACACCGTATGTTATATCTTATATCTAACGATGTTACTAACAATTTATTTTTCAATACCGATAAAAATAACAGCCGGCGTTTGTTGAATTTCACTAAATGTAAACATATAAAATGACCGATTACTATTTTGACAGTGCATTTACTGCTCTACCTCTATAGTATATGCATTCAATACATTGAATGAGTACCGGATATGCAACCATATTGCGTACAGAGTGCATTCATTTTTATTCTTAGAACTATCGCATGCCCACATAGAAAGCATAAAACGCTTTAATAATAATAATACTAATAAATATGTTTGGACAAAACACACAGCGCCGTCGAGCGCAAAGCAAAGTTTGTGTTATGTATACCAGTAAACGGACTCAAATATATATATATATATATATTATGCATAGAAAACACCCAGTCTTAAGACAAACTAGTATTATAAATATTTGTCTTGTGCGGTAATCGAACCCACTTTGGGTTATTACCCACTGAGCCACGGAGCCGACAATGCGTTTAGTGCTTTATTAAAACGTATCTAAGTAGTAAACGTAGTAATGTTATTAATATATCGCTTTAGACTGGGTTGCACCAACTAACTTTGACGGGCCGGTTAAGTTTAAAAAAAGGTGCCTATGCAAATTTTCATACAATCTTCCATTTTTGACGGCTGGTTAACGTCAAAGTTAGTTGGTGCAACCCAGCCTAACAGTTGTTAAAGTGTCAATCGAAGATAAAATCGCTTCTAAATTAAAACCATACACGTATTTGTTCACTGGACACTGTGACTGCATTATAAAACTGAACACCTACATACCTACTTGATATAAAACTAATATTTTTTCATACTTTCAAACATTTAAATTCAAATTTCTGCCAATCTATAAATTTATTTCATAAACATTCTCAACAACTATTAAATCCTCCATAGTCTTTGGCGTGCCTACGATTTTGAAATGACTTTTCATTTCGAAATCATGTTAAATATTTTAAAAGATCAGATTGGTCACACTCCACCATATGTCCCCTAAAACCTCTGAAAATCAGGATATCCCATGTGAAAAAATCTACATTATACGAAAATAAATAAATAACTGAATTTTAATTTTACGAATTTCGTTGCGGTTACATAATTTAAAAAGAAAAATTGAAGCCTCTTGAAATTTAAATTTGTGTACGAAAAATAACTCAAAATTGATAATAACCTATTTTTCTGTAAGTAATGCAGTTTCTTGCAACTTGCTCGTATTGTTTTGTTAAAAAAGTATATTAAAAAAATTGACGACTGACGATTTTATGATTAATGAACTAGGTATACCTACTTATGTGTTAATGAATGATTAAATATTTACTTTATTTTTAATTTACGTTATTCGAAAGTGTTTTTGCGGTTCTGGTATCTCAGTGTCAGTTTTGATTGTTATTGTTACGTTCCTAAATCTATTTCTCTGTTAAGTTTGTTGATACGTTTCACTTTTGTGACTTTTTAGGATAATCTGTGGTTTATAAATTGTTTTGCTTGTAATCACTGAAAACAAGTGGCCTTCTGCATTTTGTTGTGTCTTGTGTTATTTTGTGAGATAGGTATTGAAAAGATTAGGGCTTCGTTAGGACTGCGTCTGCGTTAGTTAATCTTTGATTTTTATTCTATTTTCTTGTGGAGTCTAACTTGAACAGCTAGTTTCAAAAGAGATTAGAAAACACAGAAGTACACCTACGTTTATTTTTTGTTAGCACAATTTCAGAATCACATATGTACCTAGCACAGTCAAATTAGATATCTACATGTTTAGGCTATAAAAACATTAACTGGTAGAGTTTTGAATTTTAGTGTACATGTTCATTAAGAACCGTTGAACATAGTAAAAGTCCCCATCGATAGCTGTTGCGCTCGCGCCGTCATCTTGGAAAAAATGTACCTATTTTTAGTTTTTTGCTTATATCTCGGCAATTTTTGCTTATACGAAAAAAATGTATATGTGAAAACTATAACTTATTAAATATCCTACAAAAAAGTACATACATATAATTATTTTATCTCTAGTATTTTAACTATAATCCGGCGTTAAAGACGAAAAATATTTATTTTTTTGCTGCCCATATACCGTATTTTTTTTACTTATTTCGTGAAACTAACAAGAGGGAGAGAGAGACAGATGAGAGAAGAAGGTAAGGGGAGGGAAGAGGCAAATGCATTATGTGACATGTTGTGTATGGCTGGGTCGGAACGTATTTTGGGGCCACTTGGTGGGTATAAGTACCACCAAATATCCACGACCGGCTATCAATACTGAATAGTCATGACCAGCCATCAGCTGATCATCATCTCGTAGGAAGCCCTCACTTCCTATAAAGACTTAGGCAATTTATTGCGATTTACGCTACTCTGTTTGTAAATAGTTAGCAAGCACCGTTTATAGTACTATACTTACATTGCCAAAGTTCTCTGCAGACTGATTAACATATTCAAATTTAACAATATGGCTCTAAAGACAGCAACTCTCCTCTTAGACGTTAATAATAGCAATGACAGGCTGGAAATACTTGACATAGCACTTTTACAGAACTTAAGTCTAAGTTTCGGTAGAAATGCTTGACGGATTTGGTTTTGACTTTCTTCTCGTTATTATGTCCCTATGAGTCCCATGGTAACTCGAACAAATTCATGAAAGCCCTAAAAAGCCTATCAGCTTACAACATCTAGACCGCATCTTCGCTCTCATTAAATCTCACGACAAATTGAAGTAGCCATCGAATCTCTTACCAGTCACTAAGCTATGCTTCTATCAGCGAGTGCTCTAAACAGGCGATCACCAGTGCCCGAGCACATAAGTAGCTGATAAGTGAGCCTAACGCCACACGACGACAACGTAACAATTATCCCTTTGCCGACGACATACACGGAAAAAAAAGAGTTTCCAAGTTCTATTCCACCAAAATAATTTGCATTCAGTCAAGAAATCCAACTTTTTTGGACATATTTTGTTCACAGAAGGCAATATTATTTCCCAGAAAAAATTTCATTTTATCAATCGAAATTGATAAACTTCTTTTCGTATGAACAATTTTTTTTTTAACCAAATAAATGTTCGTTTTAGATCAACCAAACTTAAATTAATTACCCTAAGACAGTTAAGGTTCTTGTATAAAATAAATACATTTTTATATACAACATTTTATTTTTCTTCGTTTGAAATAAAAAATAATTTTGCTTTGATATAATTTATTTTGCGCCAAAATCATGGTTTTCTTAAATTTGCGACGTCACTTATTAAAAACTATATATTTCGATTCAAATAATTGTATCTTAAATCAACGCCAGTGAAATGTTCAGTTAAGATAATATTGTTTTGAATTAGAGAAAATAATAATTTTAACAGAATTTGTTAGATTCTTAATTCAAAAATCTGAAATTTAAAGCTGAAACTTTTGTTTTAGTCGAAACAAATAAAATACCTGCTTTAAAATAATAAAGATTTTCGTTGAAATTAATCAGCTAGTATCGCTTTGAATGAATTTTCTTTTCGTTTAAGCACAGATTATATAAGGTTTAAGTAAATACCTGCATTTTCAAAACTGAATGAACCACAGCACTGTCCTTCATAGGATTTCGTGTTGGATTTTAATTTAAAATAGGTTATTGTTTATTGTAGGGTTTTTTGCGTCAAATTAGTGTCAGTTTATGCAGGAAACCTACAGTTAATTATTATCTGAGAATTGAAAAGCTCGTGGCCCAGTCACATTCGTCTATCTGAAACGATAAGCGAAGTTAAGCAACGTCGACCGTGGTCAGTACTTGTATGGGTGACCGCTCAGCGGCACACTTTTCTTTCTTCCATGCTTAAGAAGGATCGTTAAATAGTCATAACAATTATAATTAAACATAATAACACTGTATAATTAGCTAAAGGCGAGAGAATTGCTACTAAGCTCGACAAACGTTCCGCTAAGGCATAGAAAGGCAGTGCGGTAGACTGACTCTATATGGCCCAAGCCTCCAGAAAAGAGGCATGTGCCTCTGCAGTAAGGCACTTAGCTCGACAAACGTCCGCCAAGACAACACTAAGTCAGTGCGGTAGACTGACTCTATATGGCCCAAGCCTCCAGAAAAGAGGCGTAAGGCTCTTTGAAAATCTTTATTTAATCTTGACGGATAACTTTGTAATTTTGGACCGAAACATTCTTTGTTTTAAACTAAAATATAATGTTATTAATTTAAGAGCTGCCGTAGTCAAGTTAAGAGCACTATTTTCTTGTGTGAACTAAAAATTTCTTCCGTGCAATAACACACGAAGTTCTACGCCCAAGAAAACTAAGTGTTTTAAATAAAGAAGCATAATTTTCTTCAATGAATTAAATATTGTTTCAAACTGATAGAGTTTTATTTACTGGTTCAAAGAAATTTGATCTTGTGTTAACTTCATATTATTTTAAATATTTAAGAGAAATAATATCTTGGATGAAGCAAATATTCGTTGGTGCATATATGAAACGATATTCTCTTGGCTTAACTAATTCTTTTTTACCGTGTACCCTATTATAACTCCTACAAAAGTGTCAAGGAGGCTACAGACGTAGTTTGTCAAAGCAGTCACGAAAACCTGATGGAACGGATCTAGCCCGGAATCCAGGCTAACAGCAGCTATAATGCTATTGAAGTTGATACCCTGAGCACCATGCCTCCCTTTAAACGTCTAAAGTAATTCTGTGTTTTACGACGTCTAAAAGGCAGTTTGCTTAGGAAAAACTTAAGAGTCGTAATGCTTGCTAAGCACTGAACCAACAGACGCCAATCATGTTCGCGAGGTTAACAGTGAGGTCAAAAGGAGATGGGCTCTTCCGCCGCGCGCCGCTTGCCTCTCTACCTCCTGTGATTGAAGACGAAGTTCTGCAGGCTATCAAAATTAAGATTACCCTGATTGTTATATTAATAAGTATTTTTAATGAGGTGATGTCAAACAATATTTTTTTCTGGCGAAGATAGGGTGAAAACGTTCAGAGCCCTCGTCATATAGATCGTTTAGTTTACTAAACGCTTTGAATAAACTTAATTAACTTTAACTACTACCACGGTTACGTAATTTCATAGTCATTTCGGTCTTTGGGCAACAGGAGCACTGCATAATGGGTTTCAAGGAGCACATCTATACGTACAGGAGCGCCATTTTTCGAAGTGGCAAAAGCGTTCAATAAATACTGGCACAACGGTTTTTAAGCTATTAGATTTATAAGCTGTTCCACTGTTGTTCCACTATACACTGAGATCGTTCTAAAGGGGATTGTATTTTAAGCACTTGCTAATAGTAGCTTGCGAGTGACAGGTGGGTGACAGATTCGATGACCACATTAATATTAGAGATCTAATGAGAGCAGGGATGGGACCTAGTTGTGGTAAGTTGATTCTTGTAAGAGTTTTTTTGATTTTTTCCCAGTTTATCACTGTCTTTGTCGCAGTGGCTTCGTAGGCCTAGGGCCTAAGGGACAATAACCAAGAGATTATTAGGACAAAGCACTTCTACGGAGCGCAAATGCGCTATGTCGAGTATGTCCAGTCTATGGTTGTCAATTAGAGCGTAGTTAGTAGCAGCCATAACGTTAAAATTGAGTTTGTTTATCAGAAGTCGAGAACCTTACCTTTGACGCATGATAAGTGTTCTCAGTCTTTATCGGAATCAGATGAGATTGTGATCGTTATGTGGTCTTGGCTGTTCGCTATTCTTACTTACCAAGCGGACCCGAAAGACGTTCCACCCTGCTATATATACGCATCATGTCGCATAATGCAGCTGCCGCTTCATTTTCTTTCCACTTGTCTTTCATTCTCACCATTTCCATCGATCCTTCTTTTACTAAGTAGTGTCACGGAAATAGTTTTTAAAAATAAATTTGAACGATTTTGGAGTAAACAAACAAAACTGTATATTGACAGCAATAAACTGAAAAAATTTGCTTTTCAATGTCGGATTACAGCTAAAGTATTGGAGATATACCTACACACTCTTTCATACACGCTCTCACAATTACATTCAGGCAAGCAAGATTTCCAATATTTCTTACTCCTCCAGACTAATTGAGATAAATTTATTTTATTAACTATTATAATTACATACCTATTACTTTTAACAATAATAATTTTGTCGTGTCTGCACACCCAACCCTTTACTCTTTGCTCTGTCAAAAGTTGACTCCCATAACACAGGATTACCTAGCTTAGGAGTCAGAAGTCCCTCAAAGTACCTACAATTATATCCCATGTATACATGTGCATGTTTGTGTATATATGTATTATGTATGTATGTATATATATATATATATATATATATATATATATGGTTATTTATGCATATGGGTATTGAAATATAATAACAATACATGTATAGGTATCTTAAATATTGTTGTGATAGATATTATTACTTAAACTGTATCTTAATTCATAATATGTTCCTTAGAATTTGATCTACATAATAACTGAATGCTTGAATATTATTATGCTTCTACTAATGAACCTGCTTGTATTGTCCTTCTTCTTGTACTCTGTAATTTTTAACTGGTGAATAAATTTTTATTTATTTATAAAAAAAAAAGATACAAAAATAATATACCTTAGCTTTTTTATAGGAAATTTAATAAGTTACTGTTTTTGCGGAGATATAAGCAAAAAAACTATAAAAGGGTACCTTTTTTCCAAGATGGCGACGCGAGCGCAACAGGTATTGATTAGGGACTTTGAGTATGTTTAATGTTAAGTTGTAATGATACATGTTCACAAAAATTTCGAACTCTACCAATCAATGTTTTTTCATTTTCTAATTTGACTGGACTAACGTATTTTAAGTAAGTGTAAGTGTGGACTATAAGCTTTTTTGAAGCTTGCTCTCTTGAAATAAGACCCTCAAATTAAAATAATTAAACGTAGTTTAGCAGAAAGGATTCAACCCACAAAAAATCACTTTTAAGATATTGAAGTTGTTTGAAATTTCAACTTCAATATTTCAAAAGTGACTGTGGGTTGAGACCTTTCTGCTAAACTACCTAAGACAAATTTCATCAATGTACGGTAATTTGCAGAAGTCCATACATAGTGTAAAGGTTAAAATTGCGTGGAGCCATTCTGTGAATCTCGCACTCACACATTAACATCGTTTGAACTGTCAATAATCTAATACCTTTAAACGAGCAATTATTGTATATATGTATTATATAATATAATATATATCTCGGAAAAGGCACCAACGATTTTCATGAATTTTAGAATGTAGGGGTTTCGGGGGCGATAAATCGATCTAGCTAGGTTTCATTTTTAGAAAACGTTGTTTTATCCGTTTTTCAGGCAATGGTTAACTGAAAAATATGACTCTTCCTGACATCTATTGGCGAGTAGTAATACTACTATTTTTACCGACACAGCAACACTTAAGCTACTTGACAATAGATGGCGTTGTTAAAAAAAAAACGAGCAAAGCTCGGTCTTCCAGGTACTATTAACCCTAAATCGACAAAATTAGGTTTAATTTTCTTTATACTAACCAGTTTATTTAAACCGTTCTTATATCTTTTGGTTTCTTAACCTAAAAAATTAATTAGGTGTAAACTGCATTGTCGTTCTACATAAATATTGTTTATTTCTCATGAAATGTTATCTGCCCGGTGGTTGATTCATAAGCGCTGCGACATTAATCGGCGAACCTATGGTTCAAATCAAGCTATTTCCGTTATGAGTATTTTTGTTAGGAATAACTTTTTTTTATGTTTTGACATCTAGTTCTCTCTGAAAAGGACCAGTTGGTATGAGAACTTTTTGTTTTGTTTGCAAGAATAAAAACACATACAATCAAATAAAAATGGTATTTATTAAAATTTTATAAATCATAAATAATGTTTTTGATAAATGTCTCTTTTTTCTATATATATATTTATATTTCCTATGGTTATAGCTTAATTAAGTATTCGTTTTCGTAATGAAAAGAAAATTGAAACTTACCCATAAGAATTAAAAAAAAATACAAGTCACCATTCATTCGGTAACGCTGCTATATTTTGAAAAACAACAAAGTAAAAAAAATTATGTTATGTCTTAAATATTTTGAAATGTAAAATAATATCTGTAAGAAAAGTAGTACTTTATTTTAAGGGTTCCGTGGGTAATTAACGGAACCCTATTACTAAGACTCCGCTGTCCGTCCGTCTGTCACCAGGCTGTATCTCATGAACCGTGATAGTTACGACAGTTGAAATTTTTACAGAAGCAAGCCAAGGAATAATAGTAATGTCCGGGTGTTGAGTAATCCAATCCTACACTATATGCGCTCGACAACATTTTGTTCTGCATAACGGGTTCCATTTCTGCGCCACAAATAAAGCCTCCCGTTTTCAGATGATACAAACGACTTCTCATCGGTGAGTAAGGTGTGCTCCCAGTCAAAATCTAAATACTCCCTTGCAAACAACAATCTATTTTGTTTATGAGTTTTAGTTAATAAGGGTTCTTTAGCTGGCTTTCTATGATATAATACTTCAATATGCGGAGCTCCACGAACAGTGTGTATTAAACGTGTTCCCAAACACAGCAGTCGGTATGAAACCATTGTTCCACCATAAATCTTCTTTGAGACGCATCAATGTGCTGTGGGCGTCCACTTCGAGGTCGAGCTGATAAATTCCCCTCCTCTTGGTTGCGTGAGACCCAACGCTTTACGGTAATCCACTAAAAACCGAATAGCCAGATTAAAATAAACATTTTTCAAACTACTGAATTATATTTTAATTTTTTTTTAGATTATAATATTTTGATATAAGAATTATGATATAACATTAACATCAAATAAAATACTTACGGTAAAACCAGTCTCATTTCAAATTTGAGATATATTGTAACCCATATTATATAGTTCTACTAGCTGTTCCGGCGAACGTTGTTCCTCTGCCGTCCCTCTGTACCCGGCGAAAGTTGGTTTTTACCTATAGTGCCCGAGTCCGGCTCGCACTTGACATATCGAGATAAAAACTATCCTATCTTTTAAGTTGGATCAAATAACAGATATTTACGAAGTTTGATCAAAATCGGTTCAGTAGTTTAGGAGTCCATTGAGGACAAACATTGTGACACGAGATTTATATATATTAAGATAATACGCATCCTCTCTTGAATATTAATATTGGCCTGCATATTATTTGCAGCAAAAAAAATTGAATAAAAACACCAAACAACCTTGTCAACACAAGCAGTAACACATCCACAACGACAAAAATAAAATGGCTACCCATGTAGTGACCGCATCTAACTTAATAGCTAAATAAAAACACTTAACAACCTTGTCAGCACAAGCACCCCCAGAAACAAATCGGCAACGACAAAAATAAAATGTCTACCCACGTAGTGTCCGCATCTAACTTAATAGCTATTAGAAAATTGGTCTAAGCTGTTTAACTGAACAAAATATTCATAATTCGTAAAATGTAACAAAAACAGAAAGAAAGGCATAAGGTGAGATTCGAATCCACAACCTGCATTGCACTTAGTATACGTATTAAGATCTGATACGTCGTTCCACTAGGCTATGGATGCGATAATTTTCTTATTGAAATTGTTATATACAATATTAAATGAAACTAATATTACTCAGATCCTACAAGACATATTACTTTATTTCTTTAAGTGTGTGAGTGACTACGCCTCGCCATTCTATTTTGTTTTGTAATTCTATATGCAGTTTTGCAAATGACCGTACTTCGCGCACGAAGGATTCGGTACCATTATCTATAAAAATGGCAAAAAAATCACGTTTGTTGTATGGGAGCCCCCCTTAAACATTTGTTTTATTTCAATTTAATTATTTATTTTTAAAGTGAATATATAACTATGTATTCTGTAAATATTTCAAGCGTATATACCTGTTGCCGTTATGAATATCGAGCAAAAAAATCACGTTTGTTGTATGAGACCCCCCTCGAATATTTTTTTTTTCTGTTTTTTAGTATTTGTTGTTATTGCGGCAACAGAAATACAACTTCTCTGAAAACTTCAACTATCAGGGACGGAACGGATGGACAGCGGAGTCTTAGTAATAGGGTCCCGTTTTTTATCCTTTGGGTGCGGAACCCTAAAAAGTGTCAAGTGTGAGTCAAACAGGGTCAGGGGCGAGTTGGACTTGCGCAATAAGGGTAAACTGATTGTATTGAAATTTTGGTAATTTGTTATGCACACGCCGGTAAGGTTTCTGAATTAGTACAACCCTTTCACAATAGATTGGTGCGGCAGTTTCTCGGCGCTCGCACGCGTTTGACATTTTTGCTAAAATGTTGCTGTCCATATTGAACACGACGCGGGCGCGAGACCCCCTTTCCCCGCGCCGCGCGCCTTAGTCAAAGTCAAAGTCAAAATGGTTTATTCAAATAAGGATTTTACAATCACTTTTGAATCGTCAAAGTTATAAAATATTATTTTTTGAACCCTCCCACCTTCCCGCCGGTTCACAATGTTGTTGATTTCTACCGAGAATAATCCGGCAAGAAACTCGATAGTTGGTACTCTTTTAAAAACACTATCAATAATACAAACAAACTAAAAATACAATTAATGTTTTAAATAAAAAATTTTTAGGCGTACAATTTTATGTTATTTCCATTTTAATTTGGTTTACCTATGCATCCTGTAATTGAGCATCATCAGTCCCAAGGATTTATTATCATTTACATAGTCTGAAATATTGTAGTATGCCTTTTTACAAAGTACCTGCTTGATAAAAGATTAAAATTTACTTATTGATAGATTTTGAATTTTATTAGGAACTTTGTTGTAAAAGTGTATACATTGCCCCATAAAAGAGTTACTTATTTTGTGTAGACGTGTATCATGCACCAACAGCTTATTTTTACTTCTAGTATTTACTTTGTGAACGTCACTTTTCTTGCTAAAACTATTGATATTTTTATGTACATATAAAAGATTTTCATATATGTACTGCGACACTAAAGTTAAAATTTTTACTTCCCTAAACCTATCCCTCAGAGATATAAATAGCACGAATTGCCCTTTTTAGTAACAAAAATATTGTATTTACATCAGCAGCGCTACCCCACAATAGGATACCATATGTCATTAAACTATGGAAATAGCTAAAATATACTATTTTTGCAGTGTCGACATCGGTCAATTGTCTTATTTTCTTGATCGCATACACAGCAGAGCTAAGTTTTTTAGCTAGGTTATGAATATGAGGACCCCATTGAAGTTTGGAGTCCAGCGTTATGCCAAGAAAGACTGTTGAATTAACAAGTTCTAATTGCTCGCCATTAATATTAATACATGTCTGTCTCTGACTAACATTTGGTAATGTAAATTTAACACATTTGGTTTTTTTTTCATTAAGTAACAAATTATTAGCGTTAAACCAATTTAGAATTTTAGAAAGGGCATTATTTAATTCATTATAATATGTCTGTCGTCTCTTAACTTTAAAAAGCAAAGAGGTGTCATCAGCAAATAAGACAATGTCATGGTTTTCTACATGATATGGGAGATCATTAATGTAAATAAGAAATAGAAAAGGACCTAAAATTGAGCCCTGAGGGACTCCCATAGTGACTGCTGATCCCGGAGATCTTTCACCGTTGACATCTATTTTTATGTACTCTCCTACTCATATAGGATGTCAAAAGGTCGAGAGCTTTGCCTCTAATACCATAGTGATGTAGCTTCCTGATGAGATTTTCATGTTGAACACAGTCAAATGCCTTAGATAAATCACAAAACACTCCAAGGGCGTCATGCGAATCCTCCCAGGCGTTATATATATATTTTAATAGTGCCACTCCTGCATCGGTTGTGGAACGGCCTTTCATAAAGCCAAACTGTTTACTACTAAGTAGCTCATTAATACAGAAATGGCTTAACATTTGACAAAGTATGATTTTTTCAAAAACTTTACTGAGTATAGGAAGTATTGAAATAGGCCGAAAATTATTAGGATCTGTTGAACTACCTGATTTAAAAAGAGGTATAACTTCGCTAAGTTTCATCTCATCAGGAAACACACCACTATCAACACAACTATTAAAAATAATGGCTAAGGGTTGTGGTATAACATGAATAATTGAATTTATAGTTTTTACAGAAAGTCCCCAAAGGTCTGTGGTGTTTTTAATTTCTAATGTTTTAAATGTATTAATGATATCCGTAGGACTAATGTTTTTAATTACAAAGGGAACGTTACATTCAGGAACAATAGTTTTTAATAATTTTTCTGCTAAGATTGGACTTGAGTTTAGATGTTCAGTTGTTTTGAATAGAATATTCCTAAAAAACTGTTCAAAGGCAACTGCTACCTCAGAATTTGTTTTAAAACTAGCATCATCTACAATCAACTCAAAGTCCTGACAAGAATTCCTAGCTTTACCAGTTTCATTATTTATTATGTTCCATGTAGTTTTTATTTTATTTGTTGAATTTTTTACTTTATGTCTGAGGTGAATTGCTTTTGCAACAAGACAGACCTTTTTAAAGGTTTTTGAGTATTTTTTTAAATATTCCCTAAATATTTGGCTATTATTATATGTTTTTTCTTTATATAATTCATACAGTTTACGCCTACTTTTATGAATACCTGGGGTTGCCCATTCACTAAAACTAAAGCGACTGGAAATAAGTTTCTTTTTTGCAGTAAATATTTTATTATACTCTGTAGTAATAGTGTTAAGAACAGTATTGTACATATCATTTGGGTCGCCATTATAAAGCAAATCTGGAAGTTTATGCATTAAGTTAGATTTAAATGATTTAACCCGTTTAGTTGTTATTGGTATAAATTTAATTTCCTTTTTAGTAATACTATTCTTTCTTTCTAAAACCACTAACTGTCCACAATGATCTGACTCTAGATTGCTAATAATTGATTTTTGAATTGGTTTTATGACAGTAAATATATTGTCGATGCAAGTGGCACTGGATACAGCAATTCTAGTTGGTTCACAAAACAAATTATTTAAATTAAAAGACTGAAATAAGGCAAGCAATCTGGTGCTTAATGAGCCATTTTCCAAAATGTTTATATTGAAGTCTCCACAAACAATGATTTGTTTATTAGATGCTGATTTTGTTCAGCACTTCTTCCATAACTAATTCAAAATTATCATAAATTGCACAAGGCGGCTTGTATACACTCACAACAATGAGATGCTCAACTTCTATACAGGACAGCTCGGCAGTTCGCTCAACTGAGAGGCTCACAATGTCTTTACGTTCCTTAAACTTTAGCTGTTTAGTAACTAAAATTAAAGAGCCACCATGGATAGCATTTACTCGGCTGAACGAACTTCCCACCTGGTGATTAGTGAAATTGAACATAAACTGATGGCTGCGTAGCCAGTGTTCAGTGATACATAAAATGTCAATCTTTTGGCAGTTTATGAACAATTCAATTTCTAGTTCTTTCTGAGACATTCCTTGTATTTTCTGATGCACCAGGTTTAATGGAATATTATTTTTAGTATGACAAAGTTTATTTTTTTGTTTCTGTTTACATAAAACTTGAGTAGACATTGATTGTTAAATATAATCATTATTAGTGTTGGAATTATATAATATGCCAAAGTGGTCCTTTGTTGTCTGAAAATTTAATTTAAATCATTACATGTCAAATTATTATACTGCTCAATAGAAGCAGGTTGTTTAGCTAAATGATTAGCTGAAATATCAATTACACTATTATAATTGCACTGCTCAATAGAAGCAGGTTGTTTAGCCAAATACTTGGCTGAAATGTCAATTACACTACTATAATTACACTGCTCAATAAAAGCAGATTGTTTAGCCAAATTATTGGCTGTGGTATTAATATAAAATGATAGCGACAAGGCTAACACTCTGGTACAATGGTGTGTGAGATAATATTTATGTCTTGTCCTTATATAATTATGTCTAAAAATACTGTTAGTATCTATCACATGAAAGTTATTGTTATTGCTAGACATAGTATGCAAAGCTAAATTTAACTCACATGCAAGGTTGTTTTCCTCCTGTGGCAAACCCTTACAATAGGGAAATGTAAACATTACAATTTTTTTTTACTTTAAGTGCGCTTATACTATTATAATATTGTCTTAATTCACTTTTATTTACATTGCCCCTGTTACCGATAAATATTACTAATGTAGTATTCTGGTATGATTCGGTCGAATGGCTGGAACGTCAGTATTCTGATAAGCGATCAAAAAATAGTATTTCATAACTTTGACGATTTAAAAGTGATTGTAAAATCCTAATTTGAATAAATGAATTTTGACTTTCACCGGAAAATACTATATTTTGAGCATGAACGAAGTATAAATGAATAAGCATCATTATTTTTTAATTTAATAAGTATTTCCTTAATGTGCTGTCATATTGTTTATCCAATTGCCAATTACGATAAAACTATGTTAATTTATTGCTCTTACTTGCGCAAAAGTTATAGGTATGAAAGAATATCATTGTTTGTTATGGAATAGGTTAAATACTCAAAGCATTGACCGGCATCGGACCTAAGTGACGGTAATACAAAACAATCATATACTTTTGCCAACCAACTGTACTTTTGAAAATCAAAGCTGCTGATGGCAATTTTGTCTCTTTAAGAGCTCTCCTGGATCAAGGGTCACAAATATCACTCATATCAGAAAACGCCGCTCAGATACTCAGGGTTGCAGCGGCATCGCTATCATGCATTGGGGCCCATGCCAAGCAAAGCAGAGGAATAATTAGTATGGAATGCCAATCGATATACAAGCGATATCCTCACACAAGCGCTAATAATATTACGAGTCGTGAATAACTTATCCAATACCACCTGCAAAGCAAGATCTTGGAATCACCTACAGAATATCAAACTGGCCGATCCTGAGATTTGCTCCTAGATGCAAGCGTATACTCCGACATTATCATGAGCGGACTTATCAAGAGGCCAGGGCATTGCACCCATTGCACAACAAACGAAAATAAGCTGGATCTTATCAGGCAGCGTAAAAACATTTAACTGTCACGTTGCAGTACATCAAATAGATGAACTATCCAAGTTTTGGGATGTAGAAGATATCATAGATTCATCACCTGCTTTATCTGAAGTAGATCAATACTATGAAGAATTTTATCAGGCCACTACTAGACGATTGGAAAACGGAAGATATGAAGTCGCTTTACCGACGAAACCAGATTTTGAGCACTCCCTAGGCTCATCTAAATCAAAAGCTGTCGCTCAATTCAAACAGCTAGAAAGCAGAATGCTTAAGAATCAGACATTATCAGAAAGTTATAAAGCGGTCATGCAGGAATACATAGGACTAGGCCACATGCGTAAGACTAACGTCACGGTACAAGCACCGCTACCACATGTTACCTACCACACCATGGCGTGTTGAAATTGGACTCTACGACAAATGCATTAAGAGTAGTGTTTAATGCATCATCTAAAACAACTTCGGGCCGCAGTCTTAATGATTTAATGCAGTGTGGTCCTAACCTGCAACAAGATCTTCAAGCACTAATTTTGAGATGGAGAGTGCATCTGTACGTCATAACTGCGTGCTGCGTCATTGAAAAAATGTTCAGAACTATCTCAATCAGACCTTGCGACCAACATTTACAAACCATCATTTGGAGAGATTCGCCTTAAGATCTTCTTCACGAATATCGCCTTACTATAGTAACTTACGGCACGAAAGCTGCCCCATTTCTCGCAATCAGACACTGCAAAAAATTGCAAAGGACTATGCTAGTAGATATCCACTTGCTGCATCAGCATTAATGACTTCATTCTATATGGACGAGCTCCTGAGCGGGTAGGATACCATCGAAAATGCAAAGGAGTTTCAACATCAGTTGATTGAAGTATAAAAAACAGGTTGGAATGAATCTTCGCAAATAGTCCAGTAATAACAAAAAACTAATTGAAGAGCTATCCCCAAATCTACTTCATACTCCGTATGACATCAAGGAAGCAGAGACGAGAAAAACGTTCGGATTGAGTTGGAATCCTTTATCAGACTCGTTCACATTTAAAAATAATATTAACTATCAAGACAATCACTCTCGCCATACTAAACGGCAGCTGTTATCAGACGTATCAAAATTATACGATCCCGTAGGCTGGCTCTCACTTATCACGATTAAAGCAAAAATATTATTTCAAAAAACTTTTACCATGTCATGGGAGGACGAACTTCCAAAAGATATATTAAAGGAGTGGCTAAACCTTAGAGAAGACCTAAAGAACGTCAATAACTTTGCCATACCAAGATATTTAGGAAGAAAACACAGATGTCAATTACACGGCTTTTGTGACGCATCGGAGAAAGCTTACGCATGCGCTATCTACTTTGTAACTTATAATAATAAAGGCGAGTGCACATCACAATTGATAGCTGCAAAGACGAAGGTGGCTCCGCACAAAAAACAAATATCACTACCTAGACTTGAGCTTTTAGATGCTTTATTATTATCACAGCTCATGAAAAAAATTGTGCAATCTATATCAGTTGAAAACATTGAAATAAAGGCTTAGACCGACTCTACTATTGTATAATGTTGGCTCCAAGGAGATATATCACGCTGGAAACAGTTTGTTGCCAACAGAGTTCGCCAAATAACTGATATCATAGAAATATCACAATGGCGTCATGTAAAATCGGATCAAAATGCAGCTGACTTAGCGACACGCGGTATGACATCAAATGCTCTACAAGAATGTACGCTGTGGTGGAATGGACCGCGCAGGTTACTATTCTCCGAACACTCGGAGACCACCAATATCAAAATTGAAACTCCGTCCTCGGAAGAAAAAAGGGCACATGTGAACACTGCCAAGACCATGAATCATTTATCAGCCAATTACTTAAAAACTCTATTACAAAAGTAAAACATATTATAGGCTGGGAGTCACGTTTCATCAACACACTACAATATAAACAGAGTGACTCGCATCATGGTAGTTCATTGTCTCGCAACCAAGACCGTCCATTTGGAAATAGTGTCAGACCTCAGTACATCTGCATTCCTTGCTGCATTCAGAAGAATGTGTGCCAGAAGAGGGACACCAAAAAATATATATAGCGATAGCGAAAAAATATTCGAACTTTGTTGGAGCAGCCCGGGACCCAAGGCGAGAACACAAGGCCATACAAGACACGATCAACTCGGAATTCATCAAAGATATCAATGGTTTGGGCGTTACGTGGCGCTTCAATGCACCTGGATGGCCCATTGCAGGAGGTTTATGGGAGGCTGCAGTGAAGAGTATGAAACATCATTTCAAACGAGTTTTAGCACTTGAATGCCAAAGTTTTAGCACTTTTTGAAAAACACGCGCCCGAAAAGGTGGCAGTATTTAAAGAAGCACCTAAGCTGTGGCTTACAGACAATATACTGTTTATGATGCAACTGCGTAATGACGCACATGACCGCTATAAGAAAACTAAAGACGAACAACATAAGCAATACTACAAGGACCTAAACCACATGGTTATAGAGGCTATACATGGTTATATAGCGAAAAGCGAGCCTATTCTGATTTTCGTATCAATAGCTGTGCTGGTGACTCTAAAAGACTATGGAAAAACTCAAAACGACAACTGATCCCGGACAAGACTAACTCCGAGTTACCGGCACATTTTAACGACGCGGATCAGATAAATAGAATTTCTTGTCATACATGACAATTCTGACGTAAAAATTCCGCCGCCTGATGGTAAGCGGTTACCGTAGCCTATGGACGCTTGCAACACTAGGGGCATCTCCTGCGCGTTGCCGACCCTTTAGAAATCTAATAATTTCTTTTTTGAAGAACCCCATACTGTAGTCCTTAGAGAAAACCTTGGCAGGGAGCTTATTCCACAACCCAAGGGTTCGCGGGAGGAAGTTTCTCTGAAACCGCACTGTACGCGACCATTTTGGTTCCAAAGTGTGAGAATGAATTCCCTGTCGATGGCGAGCGGTGCAATGGTAGAAAGTAGCCGTGGGCATCATTTCGAACAATTCCTCAGAACACAATCCATTGTACAAGCGGTAGAACACACACAGGGAGGCAAAGTCTCTCCTCAGACTTAAGGGCTCGATACCGCAAGTGAGTTTGGGATCGTCGACAATTCTCACAGCCCGTCGTTGAACCGAGTCAAAAGGGCCAAGCTGGTATCCGGGTGCACCCGCCCAGAGATGGCAGCAGTACTCCATATGGGGCCGGACTTGCGACTTGTAAAGTAGCAACCTTTGCCCCGACGTGAAGTACTGCTTCGCTCTAATTCAAATTCAAATTCAATTTAATTTATTCAGTTTAGGTTACAATAATTGAGCACTTATGAATGTCACTACGCCATCGGTTCGTAAGTCTACAGGGCGGGAGACCTTGTACTGAGAAGAACCGGCAAGAAACTCAGCAAGGGCATTTCTTTTCTCCCTTTCTTTTACAGCGTCCAATTAAAATATTGGAAAATGCCCTCCCTATCATAAAAGGACATTTTCCATTACAAACATAAAAAAAACATGAAATATAAAGCACAAGCACAACATAAAAAAGTATCTAATATGAACAAAAGACAGTTTATGTATTCATCACTAAGGAATAATCAATGTCTTACAGTATTAATAAACAAAACAAAAAAGTAAGACTAAATACTAAGAATACAAAGAAGTTTGCAAGAGCAGACCAGCCTCCACAGGCGGCTCTGTTGAGTACACCAAGTTTTTTGGACGCCAGCTTTACCTTGCCTAGCAAATGATCTCGGAACTGAACATCGCTGGAGATGTCAACGCCAAGGATCCCAATGCTCTTGGAGATGGAGAGGGGAGTGTTCTGGAATTGTGGGACTACAGTGAATGGGGTTTTCTTAGCGGTGAACGCGCAGACTTGTGTCTTTGAAGGGTTGAATCGGACCAAGTTTTCCCACCCCCAGTCAGAGACCTTGGACAGACCGATCTCGATTTGAGACACAAGTTCTCCGCGGTTTTCCTCCACAACGGAACGTGGAATGCTTGCACGGCCCGTGTAATAAGCGTCTCCAGTACTGTCATCTGCATAGCAATGTATGTTGTTGATGTCCAACATATCATAGATGTGCAGTAGAAACAGCGTAGGAGACAGCACAGAGCCTTGCGGGACACCAGCATTAATGTCCATGCTATCAGAGCAACTACCGTCAACTACGGCTCGTATGCTTCTGCCGGACAAAAAGCTAGCCACCCATTTGCACAAACCCTCGGGCACTCCGTAAGAAGGCAACTTCGATAGAAGACCCCGGTGCCAGACCCGATCGAACGCCTTCGCTATGTCTAGGCAACATGCCAATGCGTCCCCCTGACTCTCAATGGCTAGTGCCCATCGGTGTGTGAGATACACTAGAAGGTCACCAGTTGAGCGACCGTGGCGAAAGTCATATTGACGGTCACTGATCAGGTCGTGTTTTTCTAGGTATCTCAAAAGCTGTGTGTTGATCACACGCTCCATCACCTTTTGCACTGTGGGCCAAGTCACCATCGTTCTTTCGTAGTGGTGGTAATGATGACTGGCAGAAGTTCCCCTCGGCAGCTTTAGCAAGCGACCAGAAAGCACGACTCCCAGAAGGATAGCTCGCAAGTGGCCCACCTATTTTGCCGATGAATTGGAATTCTGCTCTGGCAGTTGCTTTCTTACTGAACCTCGAGGCAGCATTTAATTTGCGTTTTAACTCAGAAATATTCGGATCCTTATTATTACGAGCCGTAGTCCAAGCCTCATACGCAGTTTGCTTAAGAGTTTTAGCTTCTCTGCAAGACCTATTAAACCACGGTCGTTTTTTGACGCCGGCAGCTACTCGCAGGTTAGGAATGAAACATTCCATACCAGCGAGGATTGTCTCAGTGACTGCGGCTGCGCAGACGTCAGGATCTTCTGAGCTATAGCAGATCTGCCTCCACTGGTACGATGCATAAAATTCTCGCAATCCATCCATTCCATCCATTTGTTGTTCGGTGTAGTCCGGCAAAATTACACATAGTAATCTCTCTTGGCAGATTTCTTTGTACCATAAATTTCTTTCTGACAGAAAAGGCGAACCCGTCATTACGATGTGTTCAACATTAATTTAGATATTTTGAATTGAAATAAGCCCTCACATGTCCCCAGAAATAAATTATCTAAAGCCACGTGGTGGTTGACCCGCCTGCAACTTTCAAAGAACCCCACTTAGGAAAAGACAACCTTAAGGATTTCACGACGAACATACAATATAATAATTCCTGATATAAAAGTATTTGCTAACTAGTAATGGTGGCACAATCTAGCTGTAGTTTAACCCCACGTGGTTCCTAGCTTCTAGTGACCCACAAGCGTAGACTATGGTCTCCGTCTCGGGCAGCGTTTCGACAATTTAAACGACGGCAATTGAATGTTCTTTATGTATGGGACCACGCACTTAAATCACCACTAACCCCTCTCTAGCTACCTTCTCACCCCACATTTCGAACCCCCCCCCATCCTGTTTTTTTTCATTCCGGACGGATGTCCGGCCTTAATTAATTTTAACAAAGAAAAATAATATCTTTGAAGTATAATACTAGTAGAGTCCTAGATTAATATGAACGGTCTAGATAAAACGGCCTAATTACCCTAAATTAATAGAAAACTAATAGAATATTAATATTATGTTCTAAATGTTCTTAAAGTTCTAACAAACCCCGGGTAATTTCAAATAAACCAACAAGTCATACCATTATACGGAATACGTGAAAACCAAGACAACTACCTTTTATCATTGTTAGAATTTTTAGTGTACGAGGCTACCCTAATGGTTGTTAAACGACTGACTCAGGTAAGACTCGCGGGCGTTTTCAATATTAAAAAAAATCTAAGTAACTTAAACTTTCGCGGTTATATTCAACATTATAAAACTCCCAATCAGCGCTCGTCTTAAAACTACCACCAATCACAGTACATTCAAACAAACCACCAATCAACGATTGTTTTTAAAACATTCTCTAATCAACTTTAGTTCATATATCATAGTTAGCTTTAAACCATTCATTCTCGCGCCACAGGTTCAAAATTTTACGCAACTTCATTTTGTCTAGAGTCCGAATTCATAAATCGGATGTTAGATTACTACCTACATTTAACAATTAATTCTGTGTTTGATGCGTAAGTTATTAACATTGTTAGCTTTAAACCTTTCATAAAATAAATCATTACTTCTCATCTAATGTATTAAATTGCTGAACTTGAATATTTGAACGCGCCATTCTAATTTAAAGGTGCATTTTGCTATAGGTAGTACGTCCATAGAGAATTGTTTAGTAATGAAAATCTTTGCGCTAAAACTTGAATAAAAACATTGTATTACAAAAATGTTAAGGCATAAATATGGTATCGTCACACCATGAAGCATAAGCTATCGGTTTGTCTGATCCTACAGTCCCCTGAGAGAGCACGGCACCGATGGCTACGTTGGATGCGTCAGTAGTAAGTATCATCTCTGTGGTAAAGTCCGAACGACCCTATTTTACAGGGTCGTTTGTCAAAAGAGTTTTGCATTTTTCGAAACAGTTTATGTAGTCAGTTTGGTGTAGGTTAATTTTTGATCCTTTTTTTCAAACATTGGATCATAGTTTTAGTCACACGAGCGAAGTCAGGGATAAATTTTCTTTAATAACCTATCAGTCCAGAAATCTTTTTATCTCTTTGGTGATTGGTGGTTGTAGGCAGAGGAAATTTTTTGAATAGCAGAGATCTTATCGGGATTCGGTTTTATTCCGTCTTTACTAATGATGAAACCTAGGTATGCAGTTTCTAATTTTAAAAGTTCAGACTTATCCATCTGGATTATAAAATTGGATTCTCTAAGTCTTTTAAGAACTTTTTCAAAGTTTAGCATATGTTCTTGAAGAGAAGTGCTAAAAACAATGACGTCATCAAGGTTAACTAGGCAAATGGTATTCTGGAGGTCCTTGAGGACATTATCCATGTCTCTTTGAAAAGAGGAAGGGGAATTTTTCAGGCCCATGGGCATACGTAAAAATTCGAAATGACCGTGTTCTACATTGAAAGCTGTCTTAGATATGTGCTGGGTCCATCTCTGCCTGGTAAAATCTACTAGCAAGGTCTAGTAAAGTATTGACAGTAAACGAGTTTGTCTAGTACGTCTGCAACATTAGGAATAAGGTACCTGTCGTCTATTGTTTTTTCATTAAGTTTCTTAAAATCTACGACTATACGCCACTTCGTTTCACCGAAAGCGTCAGTTTTCTTTGGAACTACCCAGATACGGAGCTCCAAGCTGATTTGGAGGGACGTATGATATTTTGTTCCAGCATTTCGCAACTTGTACTTAAACTTCTTTTTTATGAATGAATGGATACGTATAGCTTTTAGTAAATATTGGGATTTCGTCTGTAGTTCTAATATTATGCCTTATTTTATTAGTAAAAGTAAGTGGCTCCCCTACTATATAGAATACGTCAGCGTACAGAGCGCAAAGGGACTTCAAATTTATACGTTATTCTTTGTTTAAGTGGTCTGTGCGTAAGCAAGATAGCACTTCTTGTACGCGAAACGAACATATTTGTTCATTGCGTTTGCACTCAACATTAAACAGTTTTGCGTTAACGGGGCGGTCCAAAGAAAAAACTATATCATTTCTTGTTGGATTTACAACTTCTAATATAGCACGGTTATTTTTAACTTAAGTTAAAAATCTCTTTTGGAGTTGAGACAGTTGAAGAGACCTTGAGACAAGACAGCCAAATCGTTATACAAGGAGGCTTCATCGCGTTGATCAGCGAAGTTATTAATAAGAGCACTACGGATACCATCCCAGTTGTCTGGTATTCCGTTCGAGTTAATATTTCGGGCGGGCCTAAATTTGTTACCACTATAGTACCAGAAAAGCAATTCAGGAATTCGTGACCGAGAAATTCAAAAAGCTCTGATTTATTCTGGTCATTACTCAGAAAGTCTGACCAATTACGTGGCAAAGAGCCAATGGGAGTTACTTGGCGTCGAATTCCTGTCCCTCTACCTTCCCTATCTTGTGTTTGGAGACTATTAGGTAAGTACAGATCCCATACTAGGTCTATCCTCTTCCAGTTAAATTTTTGCACAAGATATTGAACTTTTGGTTTGAGATCAATTAAGTAATATTCCTTAAATGTGGATGTCTTGCCCAGAAATCACTGCTTTTGCAAGTATATCGAGACATCTGGAAACCCTCTCTGAAGAAGTAATGACTCAATTGGAACGGTTTGTACTCATTTATTATCCATATTGTATAAGATTTACATATATAATTCGAATCGATTAACTTAAAAGTAATTTTCGTTCCAGATTCACATGCATAGTGTATGATGCGAATACAGAGCTCATTACTGTTAATGCGGTGCAAATAATTCCTCAAAAAATAGGCTAGTGACAAGCCTCCCACCAACGTCAGCCGCCCTGCAAGAACATGCTCTACGCGCAGCTTACCAGGCGGGCCATATATGGGGAAATTGCTGGAATTTAGACATTACCATCCCATGTCCATCTTTTTTAAGATGGAACAAGACCTCTCAAGGTGGCTGAACTCCACAATGGTCAAGTGAATCGGCCATTTGGCAACGATTAACCCTGCTCGATCAATGCGCTTGTAAATCAGGCTGCGAAACATTGCATTGTGGTTGCCGACGTGTCGGATTACCCTGCACTCTGCAATGTAAATCCTGCAAGGGCGACTGTAGGAATCAACCGTATGTATAACATACATTTTGACCTGCAATATTATCGTCATATTGTCGTATTAGTACTTCATTGCAATTATTTTTTTAGTGCTAACGATGCCTTTTAACTGGAAACTGAAGAAGGCGATTAGCTTTTCATTATTAAAAATGTATAATAAAAGTATTTTTTTTTGGTTTACAAGTTTTCCAAGTACACGTTTTAAAGTAAGTAACCAAAAAATCTATATACAAAATTAAATATGACTTCTGATAACTTCTGCAACACGTATTTTAAAAACAAATTAAGTGAGGTCGATGCGGTTTAATTTTTGATTAGAAAAAACATTTATATAAAATAAAAAAATAATCAGTTTAGACATTCGTTAAGAAAAATGGACATATTTTTCTAACATGTTTTTAAAAATTATTTTAATTTATTTTTTATTTTAATATTTTATTTTGATTTTTTTTTTGATATTATTTTCATATATTACAAAAAATATATATTTCATTAAACATAAAATAACGTTTGGGTATGAAAATCCATGTAGCCGTTTATTGTATATGTTTTTTTTGGCAGAACGGCGCGCTCGGAAGCTAGAGCAATATTCCCACCACCGCTACCCGCGAGCACGGAATTTTAAATATTTTCAAAAGTATTAAAGACATTGACATGCCGTTTTTTTTATCAAATGCCGTTTTTAACATCGTAATAATGTGAGCAATAAAAAAATACCCTATTAATAATTTTTTTTATACAATTAAGTAAAAACCAGAATTTTTGAAAAAAAAACCAAATAATCGGGATTTTCGACAATTGTTTAATATTTTTTTCTTTATAGATTAAGTAATTATCTATCTATTGACATATAAATCAGCAAAATCTGTGCATCCGTCAGGCTTATAGAGTTTTTAAAATTTTATTACTGGAAGTGGCGCCATCTCTATTCCTACGGGATGAAACTTTGGGCGCTGCCGGCAAAAACGCTTATTTTGGTCCCTACTATCACTTTTGAGGCTTGCTTCCATCACAAAGTGCAGCTTTTACCCACCTTAAAATATATTAATATTAAAAATCGCCATAACACCTATGACTACAATCAAAGTGCGCATTTTCGCGCGTCCCATAATTAAAACGCACTCAGCGTTTGATCGCGCTGTGACGTCATGATTCCTGTCAACACGACAACGAAGCGCGCCGGCCCGGCAATCACCGATGCTGGTCGCTCGTACTTGCGGTTCTATTACGAAAAAATGAATGGCAAATACTGTGCAGTGCCTAAATGTTTTAATTCCAATGTTAAAACACCCGACAAACTGTATTTTAATACGTCTAAAAATCCTATAATTAGGAAGAAATGGATGACCGCAATACGGAGACAGGATTTAATAGGACCGAAAACTGTTGCATTTTGTGGTGAAGATCATTTCGATAAAAGTAGCTATTTAATTTATCATTTTCTTGTGATTATTACCTATTACCTACTTACCTAGTACCTACTAATGACCTAGAATAACCACGCGATAAGTAGGTAGGTATTTGAAAAAAGCAATGATACGTATTGGACGTATAATATTCCGTAATAGCTGCTGCCAGCGACTTCGTCTGCGCATAAATTATAGCCTATATGTTATACTGATGTATAAGCAACATGATGGTAAAGTTTCATTTAAATCCATGCAGTTGTTCTTGCGTAAAAGAGGTACAAACATCCATCCAAAAAAACTTTCACGTTTATATTATTGGTAGGAATGGCCTTTAACAACTAATACTTAATAAGTAACAATAGGTAGGTGTGTTGTTTATAAGTGTAGTAAGTTTCAGAAAGACAGTGGTACCTACAGTTGTTAGCGGGCCGTACCTATTTACATAAGTATACCTATATACTTAAAGATAGTGTATAAAATTTTAGAAACATTTTGGCAATTTTAAACTTTCGACTTTAATTTTAACCACAACATACTAGAAATATCGTTAACACTTTTGAAGATTCATTCTCAGAGTATATTCTCTGTCGTTTGGTCTTATTTTTAAATGGAATTAAAAAAAACGTTACAGAAATAAATTTATGAATAAAGACCTGTCGACCTAAGGTCAAAAGCACTATCGGTAAAACGGCTTTTCATTCCGTGATTTTTGTTTTTATATTATGAACCTTCCACGGACATACTTTTTCATTAATATAAATATTAAAATAAATAAAGTGAAGTAGTACGTAAAAAAAACTCAAACTAATAATTATATGCGGGTCGTAATTTGGTTACTTCTAATTTCGTCATAGATACGTATATCCTACATAACCATCAAAATACTTTATTTTACTGGAAACGAAGTATTTACGGCCCGTATGTTTATTATTCCTGATTTTGATAAACCGCTGATATCGAAAAATCTCATCGTTGATTAAAGCAAGGGTACTTTAAAGTTATGCCCTCGTAGGATCGTGCAAAGTGAAAAGTATTCTGCTTCTGGCATGATGTGGTAAATTACCTACGTAAGTACCGAAGTACCTACTTATAAGTATAAAATGTCACTTGGTTAGGTCGTTAGGTACTGCGTACCTAAGCTATAATGTTTTAAACAAAAGACATAGGTAGTAGTAGCTTCTTAATTTTTCAGTTTTATTCCACGCATTTCTGCAGACGTAAAATCTTTATTTTTTATAAAATATTGAGCCACCATCCAGCAATCAACTTTCGGCAGATTATAAGATTGACCTTCTTTGTAACCCTCTTCCATGGCGAAGATTTTCCTCACAAGGCACTTATTTAACTAACAGGTTGATTGTTACAACAACAGTAAACTAATACATAAACAAAGCAAAGACATAAAATAACTGCAGCGCCCGCACGAGATATCAATGAGTTTCATACGGCGCGGGGCGCGGGGCGCGGGGCGCGGGGTTCGAGTGAAACGGAGCGACTGGAACCCTGACGTCACGAGTCAAGCGCGCGCAATCTTGGAAATTTAAAATGTGCTCAAAACTTCTCACGTTCACAGCTTCCGTAATACTTCATAGATTTTCGTAAAATAAAGACTGATATAACGTACGTAATCTAAACTTTACTGTTAAGTAGGTTTTATTGCAATATTCGAATGAGTTAGTAACCCTAATTCTAAAGCACTTAGACATCTCTGTATATATGCTGTATCAATTTCTTGATACGCCTTTGGACTGTATCACTTGTAGGTTCTGATAGCCGTTGTCAATTCTTGATGCACTGATTCTACTCGACTATCCTGCCGACTGCGCCAATTACGAGGGCTACAGCCGAAGGATGCAAAAAAAAAATATTTAAAAGAATAAAATATTACAATTTAATTTATATCTAAAATGATCTGACTATGTGCGATGCAAGTATCAAAGTGAGCTGGCTGTGTCCGCTCTGGCAAAGGTTGACGATGACGGCACGTGTGCTGTGTCAGCGGTTCCTGCTAGGTTGATGTAGTAACGGTCCAAGGTGCTGCATCGGGGCCGATACAGCATAGGCGACTTTATAGTATTAGGTATATGTAAAACGCTGCCAAATAGTGAACGGCCGTATTGTTTGCTTACATTTGGTGAACAGAACTATTTTAATGTCTAAGCGATGTCATAGCTCTCAAAGCCGTCAATAGAATGCACTACTTTCACTATCCCAGCTACAAACTCGAGCACAATTTCATGAGTCATGCCAGTGTATGTATGTTCGTCCGGGAGGATATCTGCTGTCACCGCCTTCATAGCCTTGAAGACAGGGACCTGTCGAACGCGTAGATCACGGCGGCCACACTCGTATCTATGCGTGCCTATACAGGTCTTATAGCGGCGACACGGAAGTAACTTGATTCTTCACGAACCTGAGTTTAACGACTGACAAAGCTTTAGAGCAATATCCCACAGCAGAACTAGTTATTTTGGGAGACTTTTACGCCCACCATTGTGAGTGGCTCAGTTCTTGAACCAATAACTATGCAGGGATATCTGCTCATGAATTTGCTTTAACCTATAGATTCTTTCAGCTGGTACTTTCTCTAACGAGAATACTAGACATAGAGGACCATACGAGCTCCTTACTGGACCTTTTGCTGACTACACGCCCGGACGGATATTACGTCTCAGTGGATGCGCCTTTAGTCTCCTTGAACCACTGTCTCGTTCGGACTCAAGTGTCATGCACACAACCCGATCCAATTGGCCCACAATTATTTAGCGTCGTGTGTGGCACTATAAGTCGGCAGACTGGGATGGATTGCGAGAATGTTATGCATCGTACCCGTGGAGGCAGCTCTGCTTTAGCTCAGAAGATCCTGACGTCTGCGCAGCCGCAGTCGCTGAGACAATCCTAGCTGGTATGGAATGTTTTATTTCTAACCTGAAAGTAGCTGCCAGCGACAAAAAACGACCGTGGTTTTATAGGTCTTGCAGAGATTATTTTTTTCAAGATTCTAAGGTTTTCTCATGGTTTTCTCTAAGGACTACAGTATGGGGTTCTCTAAGAAAAAAGTTATTGGATTTTTGAAGGATCGGCAACGCGTAAGTGATACTCCTGGTGTTACAAGCGTCCATAGGCAACGGACCGTAAGCTTGTTTGCCACATTAGTGGTATTAAAAAAAAAAAAAAAAAAGTTAAAATTATTAATAACTTATGCAAACTGAATGCTGACCTGCCCCTGGTCCTAGTACACATGTGGCGTTTGCCTTTCTTCGGTTCCCCACTTGTATATAAATAACTACATAAGTTAGCTAGCGACTCAGTATCGAGTGCTTATAGCATATATTTACTTTTACGGATGAAAAACATACAACATAACGCAAATACAAACGAAACGAGCCAACCAGAACCGCACGGGTCGCTACTCGAGGCGGCCGTGTCCTCGAGCAAACGTCGCGAACCGTGGTGCCGTGTGTAGCGCGTGCGTGTGGGTGTGTGGTGTGTCGCGGGTCAACGTGTGTGTGTGGTGTATCGCGGGTCAACGTGTGTGTGTGGTGTATCGCGGGTCAACTAACAACTAACAAGCACCTGGTGACATAATGTTGTCGCGCGGCGGTCGGTTGCTGCTATCTCTGGGCCGCACTTTGTGCTGTGATGTGAGTTTATTACTAACATCAATAAATACAAGAATAACTATTTTAAAGATAGGTTCGCATGTTCAATATTTATTTCAATTATATACTATTTTATAACTTTAATACATAATATATTGACATATCTTTATTTGTCTTAACATAACACATTCAGTACAGGGCCGTAGCTAAGGGGGGGCATTGTGGGGCATTGCCCTACCTTGAAATACTAATGCCCTACCTTAGAAATACCACAACCTAGGTTATAATATCTATATATACATTTTATTTTTTGTAGCACTAAGGTGGAAAACAAGCACACAGTCCGCTGATGGTAAATGGACGCTTGCAACACCAGAAGTATCACTCGCACGTTGCCGAACCTTCAAAAATCCCATAACTTTCTTCTTGAAGAAAGTAGTCCTTAGAAAAAACCTTGGCAGGGAGCTCATTCCACAACCCAAGCGTTTGCGGGAGGAAGTTTCTCAAAAACCACACTGTACGTGATCATTTAGGTTCCAAGGTGTAACGATAAATTCCCTGCCGATGGTGAGCGATTCGATAGTATAAAGTAGCCGTGGGCATCATTTCGAACAATTCCTCAGAACACATCCCATTGTACAAGCGGTAGAAGACACACATGGAGGCAAAGTCTCTACTCAGAATTAAGGGTTTAATACGGCAAGTGATTTTAGGATCGTCAACAATTCTCACAGCCCGTTGTTGAACCGAGTCAAAAGGTCCAAGCTGGTATCCGGGTGCACCTGCCCAGAGATGGCAGCAGTACTCCATATGGGGCCGAACTTGCGACTAGTAAAGCAGCAACCTCTGCCCCGACGTGAAGCACTGCCTCGCTCTGTTGAGTACACCTAGTTTTTTGGACGCCAGCTTCACCTTATCTTGTAAATGATCTCGGAACTGGACGTCGCTGGAGATGTCGACACCAAGGATCCCAATGCTTTTGGAGATGGAGAGGGGAGTGTTCTGGAATTGTGGGAGTACAGTGAATAGGGTTTTCTTAGCGATGAACGCACAGACTTGTGTCTTTGTAGGGTTGAATCGGATCAAGTTTACCCGTTCCCAGTCAGAGACCTTGGACAGTGTGGTCTCGATTTGAGAAACACGTTCGCCGCGGTTTTTCTCCACAACGGAACGAGGGATGTTTGCACGACCCATGTAATAAGCGTCTCCACTCTCCAGTACTGTCAACTGCATAGCAATGCATGTTGTTGATGTCCAACATGTCATTGATATGCACTAGAAACAGCGTAGGAGACAGCACAGAGCCTTGCGGGACACCAGCATTAATATCCATGCTATCAGAACAACAACTCTCGGGCACTCCGTAAGATGGCAACTTCGATAGGAGATCCCGGTGCCAGACCCGATCGAACGCCTTCGCTATGTCCATGCTACATTCCGATGGTCACCAATCGAGCGACCGTGGCAAAAGCCATATTGACGATCACTGACCAGGTCGTGTTCTTCTAGATATCTTAGAAACTGTGTGTTGTTGACGCTCGATCACCTTGGAGAGGAGAGAGGTAATAGCGATAGGCCTGTTATCCCGTAACATAAATTAATAAAAAAAATGTTATTGTTTACTACTAGCGACATCCATTAAATTAATTCTGAATCAACCACGGTTTTTTTACAATCGTGGTAATATATTATTCTTGCAGAAGCCCATAGATTAAATGCATTATGGTTACATTATGGTGGCATTTAAATAAAGTGTGTATGTAACCATTTTGCTCTTATTTTACCGCGCTCCCACCTAATTACATACATACATCACGCCTATTTCTCAGAGAGGTAGGTAGAGACCAAAGACTGCCACTTGCTACGATCCTGGCATACCTCTCTTGCCTCATCTATACGCATCAATGTTAATAACCTAATTACCAAATACCTAACTACTACCTTAATTACTCACGCTCACTTGCTTACGCCCTACATGAAACCACCGCTGCCCTACCTTAGATTTAACCCTAGCTACAGCCCTGATTGAGTACAAGACAATTAATATAGTTACCTATTTAGCAACATGTTTAAGAATGTTACAAATACTTGTATTACAACAAGCAACTAAACTAAACAGTGCAATATGTTAGTAAGTAAGTAGGCTGCGGAATGCACTTCCTCGCGTGGAGCGTCTCTCCACAAGCAGGTCGCACGAGTAACGTAATTCACGTTATGCTTAGTCAGTAAGATAGAATTAGTAACTATTGTAATAATATAAATTCAATCGATATAGGATCGTCGACTGAACAACATGTATTTTACTTAATTCGACCATCAACTTGTCTCACCCATCAGAGCGCCTAGGCAGCGCTCCTCATGGCGACCCTGTGCCAAAGAACCATAATCACATTTTATTAGAAGAAGCGAAGAAAGAAAATTTCAAAAGACAGCGAAAATGAAGACCAAATATTTTACAAATTTTTTTTAAGAAGAAACAAGTCTAAATACATTATGAAGATTCTGCCCAATTTTCAAGAAAAGTAGACAAGAACGTGCCAATAACACGAGAGAACTTCACCAAAATTACACAAAAGAGATGAAGCGTTACGAGCGGTGTCCAGAGTTTTTTCCCGGCCCACGGAGTCCAGGGTATAGCCCGGCCCACGCAGGGGCGTCTTAACCATATGCGGCGCCCGGGTGCGAAAGCCAAGAATGCGCCCCCTTTTTCAAAAATTTTGACAAATTAATTTTTCATTGTATAGACTGCTACAAAAATATAGAAGAAATAAATCACGTTAATAAGCAAGCATACGTATGTATACAGTATGTGTGTATGTAATATGCTATGGCCACCTTCCAGCTCCATCATCAGACCCTGGTTACTATCTGACACCATAGTACTCGTCAAGACGATTAAAACGAGCCCAAACTCGATGGGGCTATATCTTAATTACCGAGATGCTATGGCCACCTTCCGGTTCCATCATCAGATCAGATGAGCTCCAAATTTTCAGCTCAATCGGACACTGTGAAGTGGGTTAAATAAGCTTGAAAGATTTCACACACACTAACTAACATTGCTAATTAAAATACTAACTTACATACGAACGAACTAACACGGCACGTTAAATAAAAGCTTGTAAAAAGTTCGTTTTCACCGAACTAAACTAGGAAGTAGGAATCGAATCGAACCTAGATAAATAAGTATACCTGATAGATAGATATAGATACGAAGAGAAACCACATGGTACTAACGTTCCTTGTCTCGGCTTATGTTGCTTTATTTGGTGTAGTAAAATAACAAATAGGTATTAAAATACCTAAACCGAGCTTTGGAGTCTGTATCACATTTTTCCTTTCATTTTTATGTTCATTTCATTCACTTTTAAGTGTCACTGAAAAAGCATATACACCGAAACACGCAAACAGAACAGAACGAAATTCGCGCCAAGTGTAAAGCATTGCGAACCTTCCAATCTTCTCCTCTTATATTTTGTTCCTTTACTACACACATTGTAACTAGTACAATCGAAGTTTTATTGGAGTTGCTTGAGTGTGTCATGCTCTCTCAAAGTGTCTCTGCGGGGGTGGCGTGTGTGTCGGGTCGTTACGTTCCCTAAAACATGGTTGAGCGAAGCGATGGCTGATTCATGTGTCATACTCGTGAACGGGTGCCGCCTGTGGAGGCTGGTCTGCTCTTGCAAACTTCTTGGTATTCTTAGTATTTAGTCTTACTTTTTTGTTTTGTTTATTAATACTGTAAGACATTGATTATTTCTTAGTGATGAATACATAAACTGTCTTTTGTTTATATTAGATACTTTTTATGTTGTGCTTATGCTTTATATTTCATGTTTTTTTATGTTTGTAATGGAAAGTGTCCTTTTATGATAGGGAGGGCATTTTCCAATATTTTAATTGGACGCTGTAAGAAAAAAGGAAGAAAAGAAATGCCCTTGCTGAGTTTCTTGCCGGTTCTTCTCAGTACAAGGTCTCCCGCCCTGTAGACTTACGAACCGATGGCGTAGTGACATTCATAAGTGCTCAATTATTGTAGCCTAATCTAAATAAAATTATATTGAATTGAATTTAATTGTCGAAACGCAAATGATGCACTAATCTCATTGTTCGCCTAATTATAGATTGTTACCAAAGAAAGTGCCGAAAATGCAAAATACTTTGAATTCTGTTCTTGTTGGTATAAGACTCAACCCAATGTTTATAGTTCGACTTCTAGCAGCTCGTGGCGACCTGCTCTATTAGGTTTTGTTGAATTCGAACTGAATTAGACCTAACGTTATATATCTAGAGTCTTTTTTTAAATGCGGAGTTCAAGATCGGCGCCCTTTGACACACTCTTTGACCCGTGTCTTTAGCGCCGACGCCGCCTCGCACCTGTTCGATTTTTATTGGAGTTCCTTCACTACTCAAACCAAAGGAAGAGTGCATTCTGTAACCCTGTCTACCACATCACATGTAGATAGATAGAATAAATAGGTAACACCATTTAATGTTTACCAGATTTATATTACTTACTTATTACAAAAATAAAAGGTTTGTAGACCATAAAATGTTACCTATAGATACTAACTAAAATCTATAAGAAGTTAATTACTAAAGTGAAATATTCATACAACAAATGTGTTTTTTTTCTTTTACATTTTTGCGTTTGCTTCATTGTATATGTAGCATAAAGTATACTTGGCACTTGGTCAGCTACAATGATCTTATATATATATATATATATATATATATATATATATATATAAAATAAACAAATAAATATCCGGGGACTATCACACCAAAAATAAATAAAGGTATTAAGATTGTGTAAAATAAGTAAGAAAAATATTTATTACAGTATAAAATTGCAATATAAACGTAAGGAAACGTCATTGTGATATTTGTGATTAAATAAAAATGATGGGTGGAGTCACAAATTTCAAAAGATACCGACGGCTTTGTTTTAAGTGTAATTTCGTGACCTGATTGGTGCGGTAGAGACAACCACTTTCTTTGAGTTTGACCGAGTTAACTAGAAAAACGTAACAAATCATTAAAACTGACTGTATGTACTTAAATCGTAAGTTTAAATATTGTTTTTAAACATTTATTATAAAATTGTAGTTGGGTGAGGTAAGTACGTAGGAAGGTACTATCTACCACCAGATTCATTCAGCTACCCTGTTGATCGCCCAGAGCGGCTGGCGCCCCCTAGGGCCCGGCGCCCGGGTGCGGCCGCACCTAGCGCTCCTATGCGAAAGACGCCCCTGGGCCCACGGAGTCCAGGGTATAATCCGGCCCACGAAGGAGCGGTGTCCAGAGTTTTCCTGGCCCACGGAGTCCAGGGTGTAGCCCGGCCCACCCATCACAGACGAAAGCAGCCAGCTCAAGTACAATGTTCTACTGCAGCCGCGTCGCTACCGCCGAGCCAACCGATGCTCCGCACCGCATCGCCAATACGTATTTTTAGTATAGACAACTAGACAAGTAAGTTTTAGGTTTTAGGTATAACATGTAATTTTAATATATACATTTTAATTTTTTTTTAAGTTATTACTCTTAATCTTTTAAATTGTTTTCATATCCCAATGTCTTGTATAATAACTGAGCTAGAAAATATTTTTGAACGGTTAGTGGAAATCAAAACCTATCTTATTAAAATCGGACCTCAAAGAAGGCAAAGCTCAGAGTCAGCTCAGCAAAAATTTCAGCAAGCGAAAGAATTTAACAATCGTTTGATGTGTATTTTGTTTGAAATTAAAATAAAAACAGAATCACACGAGTTAGATAGTGATAGCCTTCACAGTAAATATGTTGATAGGGGATATTAAGGAAATCTATTACTTTATTTTAAGTTTACATGTCACAAGAGCAGTAGAAACTTCAGAAAGTGTAGATAAGGGCACAGAAACTGAAAAAATGCCATCCGAAAATTTTGATATAAAAACTGCTATCTCCCTGTTACCAATTATGATAAGCCAGGAGCAGGTAACTACCCAACTGATAGATAGTGTGCGGACAGACCCTTCGATATCTGTGGCACAAGGTTTTGCCCGTGACAAGGAGTTTCTTCTTAGGCGCTTGAGATATTAAAACGCGTATATGCACACAACAGACCGATTTTATTTTTTAACTTATGCTTCTAATTCTTATATTCTAGCTTAAATTCTAACACATATTTACATTATTTCACTTTAAACATTATATATTAGTATCTGATGGATACCTTTTGAAGCTTCTTGATTGACTGAATGAAAATACAAATTTCGTTCTATATTTATAATAAAAATAAAAAACCCCATCAGAGGGAGAGGTTGTTCCATAGAACCTTCTAGATTTAGTACTTAACTTATTGTACTTACTGTGGTGACTGAAAATCTAGCCCACACAAAAACTTAGTGAAAGACAACATATAGTAGTCGATATAGACATATATCGAAAGTGTAGGTATATCTACCTAGCTATAAATCGCTACTGACAGTTGGGGACTCTATCGGCTATTGCCATTACAGTCACACGATTTGCGGCTTCACTATAAATAACGCTGTTTTACATTTTTAGGTTTTATAGCCAAACGGTAGGAGCTATAATGACGATTATGGTGTCCTAAGATAGAGCTTTCGGAGGCAGTTCCAACGACGTATAGTGGTATGTTCCATCGTCTACGGTTAGCCCGTAGTGAGAGAAGAGCTGGAATTTTAGCTCTCAGGGCTTTCTGCCTACACTAGATGCCTACAGACTTTGTGCTATATGTCAAAAAATAGAACTAAAATTCGCACATACCTTACCGTGTTTTTGGTGTCTGTCAGTATATTAAATTATGAAAAAATGTGTGATACAAGTTTTCAGGATTTTCCTTGTGCTCCTGTACTTCAGGGCTTAAAGTTACCTGTATGAAACCCATTTATCTCGGTAGATGCCTATGAAGGGTATCTAGTGATGCATTTATCTTTATCCTATGTAACCCGGTTGCTGAGTTATAAGCTATTGTATTTCATAAGTTTACACGTAATTTGCGCCCTAACCATACTACTTATCGTATCTGTATAGATACCTACGTGTAGGGGCAAAGGTGTGCTTTTAACCTGTAATGCTTATTTTAGGCATAGCCTAAGGACTTAATGACCCTAGCCAGGTAAAGTTTTAGACAGTCTTTCTCTTTTTTACCAATAGACCCATCCCTTTTGTATCTCTATCGCAGTCTATTATCATAGGAGTGAGGGAGAAAGAATGTACAATACTCAACACGCTAACTATTTTCACCTGTAACTTAATAACCGTACATACGGTCTATATAGAACTTTACACAGTAGTTCTGTACATTTTTGCACAACAAATGCCATATCTTTTACATACATATATTAAACTAAATTTCCCGCTTTTTTGGGGATAGTCGTGCGTACAAAGTCGACAACATGTCGGTACTCACACAATATTATTTTTGATATCAACAAATAGTAAAGAGGGGAAATGAAACAAACCTACTCTACTTTTACCTAACTTAATACAATTTTACACTTATTGTTATGACATTTTCTTAAAACTAAACTAGTCGCTACAAGGAAAATAGTTTTTTATTGTGTAAATATACTTATTATTAACTTATTATTATGAAACATTACATGACAAAATTATGCAATTTTATATAAATGTTTTTGGATGCAATTTGTGTTGCATTCTTGCAGCGGTGATAACAGATAGCATTCAGTAATACGGGTCTATGCTCAACGATGCCGCTAAAAACAATAGAATTCGTCCTTAAGACACGGCTATCAGCTAGCGCCAAACTTGGGTTTAAATCTTGTTCGCTTCTTCCGCACTGCTCAACTGCATTAAGTTGAGCAGTCTACGTCTACAGTCTACGTGACTGTAGACTCACTGTTGAAGGATATGCGCACACACATTATTAAAAAACAATCAGCTGCCGCCCTTCAATCGCAAATGTTGACTACTAGGCAGGGACGTAGGACTATAAAGAAGTTTGGCTCAGATTTAAAAGAGTTATTTGTGAACTTGACCTTAGCCCAAGCAGATGGAAACGAACAAAAATATGGGGTTCTCCGTCCACTGAACGAAACGGTAACTAAGCGATAAAGCTGTTGACGAACATTCGTTAGCCCTTATCGAAGAACCGGTCATGCACTTTAAGAGCAAACGCGGCACAAGACTAAATAACCAACAGACCGGTAGCTTAGAACAAAGTTTCAAGAATCATACCTAAACTGCTAGGGTTGTCAACTGACACATTTAGTAAATTAAATCAATAGATAGCTGATATCGATTTTTTTTATCTGTATATATAAAATGGTAGTTCGTTATAAAATTTTATTGGATTACCGTTCGATCAACATCATTATAATATTCGTTAATCATGCAACAAGTATTTAGACGGTTTTATGTTTTAAAGGTAAAATAAGTCTTAGTTTAAGAATATGTGTATAGTATTTGTAGAATTTAGACGTAATAAATAATGTTACATTTTTGGAATTTGAATAAAAAAATGTAATTATAAAATTAGGTACAATATAATTGAAAGCTTTTAAGTTGTTGGCTGTTTAAATATACAAACATTATAAACATGTTAAAAATAAGTCTTATTACTATTATTAATATTATTAGAATAACAGGCTTTACTAACAGAAAAAAAACATAGGAGACAATAATAGTTCAAAAACTTTAAATAAACAATATTTTGTTTATCTTATATAGGTTCCGTTTCTTACTTTTGAGGCACGGAACGGAACCCTAAAAACTACAAATAAATGTATCTCTAGCTCTAATAGGCTCAAGAAACCTGGCAGGTAGTTCTTGCCTTGTACAAATGTAAAAAATAACTCAAGTCAATTACGAGTTCCCGACTTGCACTTGACCGGTATTTTTCTTGTTCTAATCAATTTTGGTTGAAAGTACATATAAACTTCTTTTGAGAAGTTGTTATAATAGGTCCAAAAATCGAAATCAATAATTTTGTGTTTTCTTTACGTTACAAGACCTGGAGAATCATTTGTAATCA
Source organism: Apoda limacodes (assembly GCA_946406115.1). Lineage (NCBI taxonomy): Eukaryota > Metazoa > Arthropoda > Insecta > Lepidoptera > Limacodidae > Apoda > Apoda limacodes. The sequence goes on from OX291556.1 coordinate 28,467,159, forward strand.
TTTTTAGAGTAATGTCTGTGTGTGTGTGTGTGTGTGTGTGTGTGTGTGTGTGTGTGTGTGTGTGTGTGTGTGTGTGTGTGTGTGTGTGTGTGTGTGTGTGTGTGTGTGTATGTATGTATGTATGTGTGTGTGTATGGATATATTTTTGATTTATTAGTTTTAATTAGGCACTGTGATTTCTTTCAGGTTTTTAAATACAAGGTTTCAAAAGCTAGACGTGGGGAAAGAAAACAATCTACACAGTTGAACTAGTACAAAAAAGATCTTCGATTAGTTCAACGGCTGAACTAATTAGGTGTAGGTACCTAGTAGTGGGAACGTTGAATTTTAAATCTTTAAAGGCTAATAACTCGTGTAGTATGCACCTTAGAGAAATATACTGTCCTGAAAAATTTAATCACAATATACTTATGCAAAGATAGCGGAATTAAAACGCTGTGACATACGGATAGACGGACGGACATGATGGATTTATAAGAGACCTTTTTGCCATTTGGCTATGGAATCCTAACAAAAATCCGAAAAAATTCTCTGATTTTATTTGTATTCAGTAGGGAGGTACCATTAATATAATTTTTAATATAAAAAATATTTATTTATATGTATACATTAAAAAAGGATGGAAGGGACATCGTGACGAAAACTGAAACCATAGTTTTAGTACATGATTCTGAACCTTATAGCGTTGGAATTTTACATCGGTCTATTCATGATTTGTATGTATTTTTTTGGCGTTTTTTTACTGATAATGACTATTACCGTGTATCACAACCCCATTTTAACTAAAAAAGTAATAAAAAACAATAAGTTTATTATTTTCACCTGAAACTGCAATGTGAATCAAATTTAAAATCAGCTGTTAGATACCTTTAAAATAAATTCTTGAGTAAGGTCAACGTACCTACACAATAGTACTGACCTCTAGAGGTCAGTGACACAATGGGCACAAGCTCATACCACAAGACTAAATAACCAACAGACTGATAGCTTCAAACAACCGGCAACTACTACAAGCACGGGTATGTGTGCGTGGCCTGTCACTGACACGGCGCGCGGGACGAGGACCGACGCCCGCTCGAGTATAAACCGGTTTCAACTGGCTCAGTGAGCGTGCGCACCTCAGGGCTTCGTGTATCGTGTGCGAATGCGAGCGATTAAAATAATAGTTCATTTAGCGTTTGCTATCGATTAGTGCAAAGCCTTTTAGAAATGCCAAATACATGTACCTACTGTGTGTATGGAGAATTCTAATAAAAAAAAGGAAATTTCCTCTTGTACATACCCAGAAGATCTTGACAGGTAAATACCTATATTTTTTCATCCTAAGTTGGCTGAATAATTACAATGCGCAGGTTAATCTTAAAAAATGTAGGTACCAACAATAATAATGATACAGGTAATAGTAACTAAAAGGGGTCGCAAGGGAAAAAAATTTCTCAGCGCCTCCTTTTGTTCACCCCAACCATGATACATATAAACATGCATATATTAATGTATACACATAAATAAATAATTTATTATATTAAAAATTATATTATAGGCACCTCCCTACTGAATACAAATAAAATCAGAGATCTTTGTTAGGCCATAGCCAAATGGCAAAAAATCCATCATGTCCGTCCGTCTATCCGTATGTCACAGCGTTTTAATTCCGCTATCTTTGCATATGTATATTGTTATGAAATTTTTCAGGAAAGTCTTATGTGAACCGCCACACAGATTTGTAATAAAATTAAGAAAAAATATTTAGGGGTAGCTCCATACATTGAACTAGGAGACGAAAAATTTTTCTTGACACACTTTACGTGTCGGGTATCATTGGATAATTTGAAAATGTATTACGAGTTTTTAATAAATATTTAATAGTTAAATATTGTTGAAATAAAAAGTGCAAACTACACGATTTATAAGCCTTCAAAGTTTTAAAATTCTACGTTCCCACTAGTACTACTAGGTACCTACACCTAATTAGTTCAACCGTTGAACTAATCGAAGATCTATTTTGTAGTAGTTCAACTGTGTAGATTTTTTTGTTTCCCCACGTCTAACTGTTGAACCCTTGTATTTACAAACCTGAAAGAAATCACAGTGCCTAATTAACGTAAAGTCTTGTAACGTGAAGAAAACACAAAATTATTGATTTCGATTTTTGGACCTATTATAACAACTTCTCAAAAGAAGTTAATAGGTACTTTCAACCAAAATTGATTAGAACAAGAAAAATACCGGTCAAGTGCAAGTCGGGAACTCGTTATTGACTTGAGTTATTTTTTACATTTGTACAAGGCAAGAACTTTCTGGCATGTTTCTTGAGCCTATTGGAGCTAGAGATACATTTATTTGTAGTTTTTAGGGTTCAAAGTCAAAGTCAAAATGGTTTATTCAAATAAGGATTTTACAATCACTTTTGAATCGTCAAAGTTATAAAATATTATTTTTTGAACCCTCCCACCTTCCCGCCGGTTCACAATGTTGTTGATTTCTACCGAGAATAATCCGGCAAGAAACTCGATAGTTACTCTTTTAAAAACACTATCAATAATACAAACAAACTAAAAATACAATTAATGTTTTAAATAAAAAAAAATTTAGCCGTACAATTTTATGTTATTTCCATTTTAATTTGGTTTACCTATGCATAATTGAGCATCATCAGTCCCAAGGATTTTTATCATTTACATAGTCTGAAATATTCTAGTATGCCTTTTTTTACAAAGTACCTGCTTGATAAAAGATTAAAATTTACTTATTGATAGATTTTGAATTTTATTAGGAACTTTGTTGTAAAAGTGTATACATTGCCCCATAAAAGAGTTACTTATTTTGTGTAGACGTGTATCATGCACCAACAGCTTATTTTTACTTCTTGTATTTACTTTGTGAACGTCACTTTTCTTGCTGAAACTATTGATATTTTTATGTATATATAAAAGATTTTCATATATGTACTGCGACACTAAAGTTAAAATTTTTACTTCCCTAAACCTATACCTCAGAGATATCCTAGATCCTAATTTATAAATAGCACGAATTGCCCCTTTTTGTAACAAAAATATTGTATTTACATCAGCAGCGCTATCCCACAATAGGATACCATATGTCATTAAACTATGGAAATAGCTAAAATATACTATTTTTGCAGTGTCGACATCGGTCAATTGTCTTATTTTCTTGATCGCATACACAGCAGAGCTAAGTTTTTTAGCTAGGTTATGAATATGAGGACCCCATTGAAGTTTGGAGTCCAGCGTTATGCCAAGAAAGACTGTTGAATTAACAAGTTCTAATTGCTCGCCATTAATATTAATACATGTCTGTCTCTGACTAACATTTGGTAATGTAAATTTAACACATTTGGTTTTTTTTTCATTAAGTAACAAATTATTAGCGTTAAACCAATTTAGAATTTTAGAAAGGGCATTATTTAATTCATTATAATATGTCTGTCGTCTCTTAACTTTAAAAAGCAAAGAGGTGTCATCAGCAAATAAGAGAATGTCATGGTTTTCTACATGATATGGGAGATCATTAATGTAAATAAGAAATAGATAAGGACCTAAAATTGAGCCCTGAGGGACTCCCATAGTGACTGCTGATCCCGGAGATATTTCACCGTTGACATCTATTTTCTGTACTCTCCTACTCATATAGGATGTCAAAAGGTCGAGAGCTTTGCCTCTAATACCATTGATGTAGCTTCCTGATGAGATTTTCATGTTGAACACAGTCAAATGCCTTAGATAAATCACAAAACACTCCAAGGGCGTCATGCGAATCCTACCAGGCGTTATATATATTTTTTAATAGTGCCACTCCTGCATCGGTTGTGGAACGGCCTTTCATAAAGCCAAACTGTTTACTACTAAGTAGCTCATTAATACAGAAATGGCTTAACATTTGACAAAGTATGATTTTTTCAAAAACTTTACTGAGTATAGGTAGTATTGAAATAGGCCGAAAATTATTAGGATCTGTTGAACTACCTGATTTAAAAAGAGGTATAACTTTGCTAAGTTTCATCTCATCAGGAAACACACCACTATCAACACAACTATTAAAAATTATGGCTAAGGGTTGTGGTATAACATGAATTATTGAATTTATAGTTTATACAGAAAGTCCCCAAAGGTCTGTGGTGTTTTTAATTTCTAATGTTTTAAATGTATTAATGATATCCGTAGGACTAATGTTTTTAATTACAAAGGGAACGTTACATTCAGGAACAATAGTTTTTAATAATTTTTCTGCTAAGATTGGACTTGAGTTTAGATGTTCAGTTGTTTTGAATAGAATATTCCTAAAAAACTGTTCAAAGGCAACTGCTACCTCAGAATTTGTTTTAAAACTAGCATCATCTACAATCAACTCAAAGTCCTGACAAGAATTCCTAGCTTTACCAGTTTCATTATTTATTATGTTCCATGTAGTTTTTATTTTATTTGTTGAATTTTTTACTTTATGTCTGAGGTGAATTGCTTTTGCAACAAGACAGACCTTTTTAAAGGTTTTTGAGTATTTTTTTAAATATTTCCTAAATATTTGGCTATTATTATATGTTTTTTCTTTATATAATTCATACAGTTTACGCCTTCTTTTATGAATACCTGGGGTAGCCTATTCACTAAAACTAAAGCGACTGGAAATAAGTTTCTTTTTTGCAGTAAATATTTTATTATACTCTGTAGTAATAGTGTCAAGAACAGTATTGTACATATCATTTGGGTCGCCATTATAAAGCAAATCTGGAAGTTTATGCATTAAGTTAGATTTAAATGATTCAACCCGTTTAGTTGTTATTGGTATAAATTTAATTTCCTTTTTAGTAATACTATTCTTTCTTTCTAAAACCACTAACTGTCCACAATAATCTGACTCTAGATTGCTTATAATTGATTTTTGAATTGGTTTTATGACAGTAAATATATTGTCGATGCAAGTGGCACTGGATACAGCAATTCTAGTTGGTTCACAAAACAAATTATTTAAATTAAAAGACTGAAATAAGGCAAGCAATCTGGTGCTTAATGAGCCATTTTCCAAAATGTTTATATTGAAGTCTCCACAAACAATGATTTGTTTATTGGAATTGCTGATTTTGTTCAGCACTTCTTCCATAACTAATTCAAAATTATCATAAATTGCACAAGGCGGCTTGTATACACTCACAACAATGAGATGCTCAACTTCTATACAGGACAGCTCGGCAGTTCGCTCAACTGAGAGGCTCACAATGTCTTTACGTTCCTTAAACTTTAGCTGTTTAGTAACTAAAATTAAAGAGCCACCATGGATAGCATTTACTCGGCTGAACGAACTTCCCACCTGGTGATTAGTGAAATTGAACATAAACTGATGGCTGCGTAGCCAGTGTTCAGTGATACATAAAATGTCAATCTTTTGGCAGTTTATGAACAATTCAATTTCTAGTTCTTTCTGAGACATTCCTTGTATATTCTGATGCACCTGGTTTAATGGAATATTATTTTTAGTAAGACAAAGTTTATTTTTTTTGTTTCTGTTTACATAAAACTTGAGTAAACATAGATTGTTTAATATTATCATTATTAGTGTTGGAATTATATAATATGCCAAAGTGGTCCTTTGTTGTCTGAAAATTTAATTTAAATCATTACATGTCAAATTATTATACTGCTCAATAGAAGCAGGTTGTTTAGCCAAATACTTGGCTGAAATGTCAATTACACTACTATAATTACACTGCTCAATAAAAGCAGATTGTTTAGCCAAATTATTGGCTGTGGTATTAATATAAAATGATAGCGACAAGGCTAACACTCTGGTACAATGGTGTGTGAGATAATATTTATGTCTTGTCCTTATATAATTATGTCTAAAAATACTGTTAGTATCTATCACATGAAAGTTATTGTTATTACTAGACATAGTATGCAAAGCTAAATTTAACTCACATCTAAGGTTGTTTTCCTCCTGTGGCAAACCCTTACAATAGGGAAATGTAAACATTACAATTTTTTTTACTTTAAGTGCGCTTATACTATTATAATATTGTCTTAATTCACTTTTATTTACATTACCCCTGTTACCGATAAATATTACTAATGTAGAGGATGGAGTGATTTTGTCAGACTTTATTAAACTTCTTATTATATTAACAAAATTGGCATTTGGCACATACCCGTGCTTGTAGTAGTGCTCTCGCTAGAGCCTGTTGGTTAACCGCGGCATGAGACATAGCACCCGCGGTAGAGCCGCTGCAAGTTCCAACTACAATAGGTATAATTCGCAAGTTAACCGCGTACTTTTCATAACAGTTCCGGATTTTTCGGATCTCGTGGTCGTGGAAAGCTTACACGTTATCGAGGTCACGAAAAATTGCACTCGCGTAATGTAGCAACATTAAACATAGGTATAGGTAGTATAAACAGCAGTATAAGCTTATTAATTGACTACCTGCTGCCCGCGACGTCGTCTGCGTGAACGCTATACTATAAGATCAGTTTTTGTGAATAAAACCATAGCGAGATCTAATTCGACGCCAACGCCATGTAGTTAGCAAACAGGAAACATTTTTATATGGTGAAAAATTATAACGCATCTAAGTTATGACTTTACACGATTTTTTAACATAATATAAATGGCTATGTGTGAGTAGAATAATTAATAATTAAGAAGCAAGTCAAATATGCGTCGTTAGATTACACATTGTTACAAAATGCGTTGAAGAAATAAAGGTTCACTGCTCGTTCCCCGTAGGTAACAGCGTGATAATATTTAGCCTATATGTTCCCGACTTCTTAATAATATTCGTGCCAAATTTGAAGTAAATCCATGCAGTACTTTTTGAGACAAACAGACAAAAATTCTAAAAACTATGTTTTTGGCTTTGGTATTGATTGTAGATCACACCCCAAGTATTCTTTTAAAAAAATATTCAATATACAGTTTTGACTTTCCTACCATTTTATTATATGTATAGATATACAAGAATTGCTCGTTTAAAGGTATAAGATGAAATAATTTTGTATTATTTTTATGTATCACATATTCCTTATTATACATATTAGACAACATCTAACTTATGTAAAGGAGGCGATCCTCTGTATAAATACGACGACTACGACGAACGAATTGAAGTATAGATTGCAGAAAGCACAGTTAGATGCTAAGCAAAATCGTTTTCAAAGTAAGAACATGAGAAAATATAATTACGATAGGAAATGTAATATTGTTGTATACAAATGTAATATTGTTGTATACAAATGTAATATTGTTGTATACAAATGTAATATTGTTGTAATAATATTGTTGTATACAAACGAGGTGAGCTAGTTTTAGTAAAAAATCAAGTAAGTAATAAATTAGATTATATTTATAAAGGTCCTTTTGTAGTTCTAGAACATTTATTTATCTCGTAATGTAAAAATAAATATGTAATTAAATCTCTAATTTCATGTCGCATACAAACTTAAGTGAGATGTTGAATTAGCTAGATTTTTTCTACACACACACATAGCCATTTATTAACCGACTTCAAAAAAAGGAGGAGGTTTTCAATTCGTCGGAATCTTATTTTTTATGTATGTTACTCTATTTCTCGAAGACGCCTGGACCGATTCGAGAAATTCTTTTTTTATTTAAAAGGTTATACTTTTCAGGTAGACCTATATTATTATAGTGAATTTAAAACTAAAGCTTTTGTAAAAAAAAAAAAAAATTAATGTGAATTTGGATCTGGTGAAACGCCTTTTATGTTGATGATTGTATAAAACTTTGTTACGTGTATGGATGTTTTTAGTGTACAAAATAAAAAAAGCAATTCGTCTCTCAAAAGAAAAAAAACTTTTAACAAAAAAAAACAACTGGCTTGAAAAAGATGCACTAAAAAGGTAAAAATAATTACTAATTTCCAAAAATCTGATCTGAATTACAGTTTGAAGTTGGTGTCTATGTACATATGTAACAGTTTATAACACACTTTGCTTGCATGACACCAACTTTAAACTGTAATTCAGATCAGATTTTTGGAAATTAGTAATTATTTTTACCTTTTTAGTGTATCTTTTTGAAGCCGGTTGTTTTTTTTTTATGTTAAAAAATCGTGTAACTAACTTAGATGTGTTATAATTTTTCACCATATAAAAATGTTTCCTATTTGCTAACTAGATGGCGAAGGCGTCAAATTAGATCGCGCTATGGTTTCGTTCACAAAAAGTGATGTTATGAGTATAGATGTCGCCGCCTCAACCTACAGAAACTGTTGTTACCTGCGTTGCTATAAGTTATCGTGTGCTTGGTCGATTTTAACGTGAAAACATTTTCATGAAATATAAATAAATATTTACTTAAATAAACTTCAATCGTACTATATATGTGTAAATTCTCAGTGTGTAAATTATTTTCTGTTATCTTTCAAACTTAAAATAATCAAAATGCCTAGAAAATTTAACATTTTGGCTGCGGAGAGCCAAACCACTAATGTTGTTTATCGAGAAGTCCTATAAGTATGTATTTTTAACCTATTCTGTATTCTTATTCATTATTTTCTCCATCTGCTTCAGTCACAACTTATGACTTAATTTAGTAGAATCACCATGAAGTCGTTTATTCAAAGCAGGCTGAAATCAGCACTTTTTGAAGGTAAATTTTACAAAAGACAGTCTCCCTCTGTTACTGCACTTCCTGTAGATATGAAATGTAAATGAATGTTATTTTAAAAGGTATAATCGTAGGTATTTTTGATGCTGTATAGCGTTCACGCAGACGACGTCGCGGGCACAAGCTAGTATGTATTTATATATAATCTTAATCTCGGAAACGGCTCCGCCGATTTTAATGAAATTTAGTATTCAGCGGGTTTCGGGGACGATAAATCGATCTAGCTAGGTTTCGTTTTTAGAAAACGTCGTTTTATCCGTGTTTTCAGGCAAATGATAAACTGAAAAATTTGACTCTTCCTGACATCTATTGGCGAATAGTAATAAGCAACACTTAAGCTGACAATAGGCGGCTTTATTAAGCAACGCTTAAGCTACTTGACAATAGATGGAGCAAAGCTCGGTCCTCCAGGTACTAATTAATTAACTTTAAGTTGTATATTATTACTAGCGGTCCCGGCGAACGTTGTTCCGCTGCCGTGCCTCTGTAACCCGGCGAAAGTTGGGTTTTTACCTAAAGTGCCCGAGTCCGGCTCGCGCTTAACAGATCGAGATAAAAACTATCTTATCTTTTAAGTTGGATCAAATAACAGATAGTTACGAAGTTTGATCAAAATCGGTTCAGTAGTTTAGGAGTCCTTCGCGGACAAACAACGTGACACGTAATTTTTATATACATATAAGATTAATTATATTAAATAAAATGTTTACTTCTATATACTTACATATAGATATACAGAAAATATTTTTTTTGTAAAAGAGGCGTGTAATCGTGTACTTTACGGGGGAGGTGCAGGTGCGAAATGCATTTCCTTACGTGGACCGTCTAATAAGGTCGCACGAGTAACGTAAATCACGTTATGCTTAGTCGGTAAGTGTTACGAACGCGCAGCGGCGACGAGTGTAGGCTAGCTTCCTCGGTTCCTAAAACGAAGCTACGACAACGAAGTGCCGTACAAATTGGACAACCGTACGGTAGCTAGCTACTATAGGCCACTGACGCGTATAGTAGACTGTACGTACTGACGCACTTGAAAACCGCTGACCACGAAGATTTCTTCAGAGCGAAATAAAATAGCCGAAGAGAAGCAGAGTTTTCGATGCAGAATTTATTTACACTTTTACCCTAGAGCACTTATTTTCTGTCAGAGTTTCTTTCTTGATGTTCACTTTAACAATTGAGCACTTATTTTGTAGCAGAGTATCTATCATGATTATTGGTTCTTCCTTTCTTGATTTTCTGCTGTGAACTGCGACGACGACTGCCGGGGCGCTCGAGTTTTAAACCATTTTGAACAAAGCGGCAGGCCATAAAATTATCGTTACAGTTGTAAACTATCGCTAGGCTACTCTAACAATGCTTGCTATCTTTGTTTACAACTTGTTTGTATGGATATATACATGTTTTGCCAATTTACAATATTAAAATGAATTTTCTCTATATTATAATTATTTCCTACTTATAGATATTAATTTGATGAACATTATGCAAAAGAATTTTCATAAATAACTTAAAACTGTGGCTTTGAGAGCCAAAAATGTAAAAAGGCGTTTTGCAAGCGCATTGCTCAAATTTTAGAAATTCACGCCCGGTCTAGTAGCTCCACGGCAAAGTGCACGGGAGTTTGTTGAACTAAATGAAAGTGAAGATTGTATCTTTGCTAATTTCTTTTTTTATTTTGAAAATTCACGCTCTTATTTCTGTATGCGAACGGTCAATCTGTATGGTAAATCCGCAAACAGATTGACCATTCTCTTTGGAGTTTCTTGTTTCTTTTCCGTTTCTTTCTGTATTGCTCTTGTATTAAGAACTGATCATTCTGCCTTTTGTTTGTAGACGGTTTGTGTTAGTGTGCGTTTTGTGTGTTGCGGGTGCTCGTTCGAGCCGAAGCGTAATCGCTCTGCGTGTGCGAGCAAGAAGGCTACAGACTGCTGCTCGCTCTTCCTCGGTAGGCAATTTGAATTGAGTAAGTGTTTTCTCTTACTTGCTTTGGTTCCGGCCGCCTCCGTACATGCCTATCGTGGAATGTCAGCGTCCGCGTCTTCACCACCTCTATAGTGCCACCCCCTCTATTCCGTCACCCGCCCCAGCGGGTCCGGGGAGTGCGGAAACGACAGGTATGGTCCCGTTCACAGCCACCAGCAATAGTGGCTCGTAATCTTTTTACAGGCCAAATTACTGCCGCGGATGGCAGCGACCGATGTTGTCGAACAAATGGAGACAAATTCACCGCAAACTACCGATCAGTTCTACGTGCAGGTGTCGGCCATCCCGCCCCGCCTACACCTGTCTAGCCCGAAAAGCCTAAGGAGAAATCCAGGTACCCACCGATCATTGTCGAGAACCTGCCAAAATGGTCAGTTCATTTAAAAAAGCTGCGCTCCCTCTTAAAGCACGCGCCGCACGCACGCCCGTTTGGCAAAGGCGTGCGATTTTTGCCGCAATCGCCGGACGAATATAGGGTGGTGGCGGCCTATATTGACGAGCTCTCCAAGGCTGACAGTGCAGTGTCATGGTACTGTTACAGCCTTGACAACGAGAGGCCACAGAAAATAGCCATAAAAGGACTCCCCATAGTCGCACCGTTGGGGGAATTATCCGAAAAAATTGAAGCACTTGGCTTCCCTCTGTCGCACAAACGACAAATCCCGTGGGGCGAGAGGCCTTCCCGTTTGCATTTACTTCGGCCAACTACTAGAAAGGTACGACCCAAAAGAGCTCCAAAATGTTTATAACATCACGGAGCTCCTAAGTATGTCCGGCGTAACAATTACTGCGTGGAAAGCGAAGCCCGGGCCGGCGCAGTGCCATAGGTGCCAAGCCTTCGGCCATTCATCGGCCAATTGTCACCGTCCGATCCGATGCGTGCGCTGCGGAGAGGGCCACCCCACGGCGGACTGCAAGCGCGACAGAGAAGCCACCCCAACGTGTGCTAATAATTGTCACAGAAAAAAAATGCAAATGATAAATTGTGCCCATTATACGAGATGGAGGTGAAAAGTGCCGCCCCGAAACCACCACCCCCACGGAAAGAAGCGCCGTTACCCCTGCCGACATTGGCACTGCAGGAATATGACCTTACGCAGGGGCCAACCCTTATGCCCTCCGCTAACCTCCCGACGGACAGGACACAAGAAAAGGTCGAAGAGAGGACGTAAAGGCAGAAGAAAAATACAACCACAACAGAATCAGGAAAGTACAAGCTTGCCTACTTTGGTTCCCTCGGTCGAGGCACAGATGGCGCCACCGCCTATTGTTGACCCGCCCACCGTTGTTGCCGCACCACCCGTCCAACTCCAAGCTCCGCCCTGCTTGTTTAAACTCCTGGTCCAGGAATTCTCTTTAATCTAAGGAATCCTGTGGATGACCTTAGGTTGCTAGTCCAGCAGCATGATATTCATATTGTGCTCGTGGGCGAAACTAATTGCGACCTGAGCAACAACTACGCCTACCTAACTATTTCGTCTACAGGCGGGACGAAATAAATGCCCCAAATAACATCGCTTACAGGGGCACAGCAGTGCTGATTCGAAGATACCTTGTCCACGAAAGTTTACCCCTGCAAATCTTTGTTTCAACCCGAGCGATAGGCATTAAACTAAGAGCCGGTAACACCGAACTCAAGGTTAACGCTGCCTACAAACCACCTAAGGTGCCTTTCATTTTCGGCGATGTAAAAAATATTATGTCCGACGACACGCCCACACTTACACTCGGCGACTTTAACGCCAAACACCGATAACGGGGCTCAAGAGTTTCATCCAAAGAAGGTAGAGATCTGAAAATCGACGCCGCGGCGCACAATTACGTTGTAATTGGTCCCGGCTCCCCGACTTACTATCCCTCTCAGGACTTATTTCAACCGGACGTACTAGACATAGCACTAGCCCGTAATATTAATTGGCCCATCTCATTAGAAACCCTCCTGACATCGATTCGCAACACCTTCCAATTTTACTGGTCCTCGGAGTTTCTATTAGGGATAAACCTTTACCACCAATGAAAACTTCACGGACTGGACAAAATGAAAAAAACACAGGAAGTGGTAACCACACAGTCACTTACTTCTGCTATCTCCTCCGCACTTGCTCAGTGCACCACATCTGCCAAGTCAGCCTCGGGGAAAAGTTTACTACTGGCACATCTCCGTAGTAAACTTAGCCAAAAACGAGAGCTTCGCTAACTGTGGTGCCGAAATCGTTGCCCGACAATTAAAAAAGAGCTGAATAAGTTAGGTAGTGACCTATCGCACTAAATTTCAACTTATCGGAAATGGTCTTGGGATGACACAATCTCAAAGACCAGTGATAACGATACCGCTCTTTATCGTTTATAGCTCGCCAAATGACCAACACCCCTGCACCCATACACCCCCTCGTAGATACGCTAGGTAACCGTCTGTACTCAGCTGAGGAACGGGCGGCATTATTTACCAATTTAAACCCAACCCTATTGTCGACCACGCCCACACAACATTGGTTGAGAAGCGTATACAACAGATCCTTTCTATTCCAATTGACCCACTCAGAGGTGATGATTTTATCTCCCCTAAGGAGGTCAAAAAAATTATTTCTTTTTTAAATAAAAAGAAATTCCCAGGCCCGGAGGGCATTCCGAACACGGCCCTATTAATGCTACCGAGAAAAGGTCTTGTGGCCTTTACCCGTATTTTTAATGGGATCCTGCGCATAGGTTTCTTTCCCATGGCCTGGAGGACAGGCAAAATTATTGTCGTACCGAAGGCTGGTAAGAGCCGCAAGAAACCAGAGCATTATCGCCCGATTACGTTACTATCTAACATAGCCAAACTGTTCGAACGTCTTTTATTGAAAATTTTATCAATCTAAGGCCAGAACAGTCGGTTTTAGAAGTAATCATAGCACCACTCTTCAGCTTCCTCGTGTTTTACATCACATGGCCTTTGAGCTGAACAAGGGCAGGTACACGGTCGGGGTTTCGGTTGACAATAAACTAAGACCATTTCAGCAGGGGTCCCACAAGGCCTTTCCTTTCCCCTCTGTTGTATGCACTTTTCACCAATGACATTCCTACGCTTAGCGATAGCGGTCTATCGCCAGGCATACAGGAAGTCACCCTAGCATTGCATGCTGACGACAGCGCGTACATGAGCTCATCCCGTAAGTCCTATTTAGCTGCCGCTAAAATGCAGCGATTATTGGATATCCTCCCGTGCTGGCTTGACAAGTGGAGGATAGCAGTAAACGCCTCAAAAACGGCAGCCATCTTAACCAGCCAACAAGGTATATCTTGTATTCCGCGGACAGGTAATTGAGTGGCAGAGCAGTGCGAAATACCTTGGCTGCGTTATCGACCGCAGGTTGCGCATGACCTAAACGGTCGAGTATGCGGCAGCCAGAGCAGTCGGCGCCAGGGCGGCCTTAAGGCCATTATTTTCATCTGACTTGCCGCTTAAAACCAAAGTCCGGCTATACAAGCTTTATGTTAGGTCCCGTTTGACGTACGCCGCGCCGGCTCGGTACGCATTGCTATCCACAACTAAAAAGAAAAAGCTTCAAGTAGTGCAAAATAAATCGCTGAGGACAATAACGGGCGCTCCGCGTTACGTCCGCAACGACACAATTGCTAGGGACACAAAGGCAAAGCCGATAGGTGAGTTTGTCGCCAGACTGGCCGCCCGGCTGTTTGACATGGCGGACAACAGTGCGCATCCTTACTTAAGAGGCGTCGCGCCTTTACATGCCCATCCACCGGAAGGCCGACCTCTCCCTAGGGAGCTAATTCCCCGAAAAACTAAGCCTATTGCTTAGTTTTATCGTTTGTAAAATTGCTAGCTAAAATTTTTCAACCTTTTTCGATTTTTTTCGAATTTTTTCGTATTTTTCATATTATCATACTTTTTTCATTTTTGTTTTGTATTATTCATTTCTTTCTTCGCCGCCATTTTTCATTTAAGCGGCCATTATGTTGGCAGGGAGCCGGAAAAGTAGGCCCTCTCTAAAAAATTACCGAGGGTGCGCTCACCCTCGAGACTCGCCCGGGTCATGGGTTAAAACACTCGTTTTGAACCCGACACCCATACCTATTTTGCCCGTACAGGGGTGAAAAAAGTGGTTCTGCTACGGCCTGGAAACGGACAGACCACACAAAATAGCCATTAAAGGGCTACCTCTTGATGCACCACTAGAGATAATAGCGGAGGAATTGGCTGACGCGGGCTTCCCAATCTCGCACATTCGGCAAATCCCGGGGGCCAGAGGTCGGCTACTCTATATTTACTTCAGCAAAAAGCAAAAAGCAAGCAGCCGCAGTCTCAGCCGAAACATTTGCAAAAAATACAGTTCCGGAAACAGCCTTGAAACCGGCGGAAATTATTTTACCAAGTGCCATCCCTACTCAAGTAACGCAGCCTGCAAAGGACGTTCAAGCCGTAGAGTCCAATTTTAACTTGCCCATACCGGCGAAACGTCACGAGAAATTTCCCACCCCCCTATCCAGGGCCACTCCTGCTGTCAGGTTAGACGAGCGCAAATTCTGACCGATGGGGTGGGCGTTTATCACTACGGTAGTCCAGCTATGTCATGCATCTCTTCGGGAGCTCTCAATATTGAGAGGGCTTCAATTGCAGCTATAAACGCGGCCATCGAAGCCATTGCGGCTGGCCGAAACCCATTACCGGCATTGTTACAAGGTTTGTCCCATCTTACTTCAATACTGACTCAAGAGGTTATAAATGGCCCCACAAAATAAACTAAGAATCGTGTATTGGAATCTCGGAGGCATAAGAGGTAAAACCTCAGCCCTCAGGACGCTAGTTCAGGAGCATGATGTTCACATTGTGCCTTTGGGCGAAGCCAAGGTAGGTCCTAAGCAAGAGTTCCGGTTACCTAACTTCTCCGTGTACAGACGTGACGAAATTTCACCGGGTGGTATTGCGTATAGGAGTACCGCAGCACTGATCCGTAGAGACCTCGTCCATACGGTACTCACTCCACCACCGTTTTCATCAGCGAGATCCATAGGAATCATGGTGAAGGTAGGTAGTTCGGAGCTTAAGGTTTTTGCCGCTTATAAACTTCCCTCTTTACCTTTCCTTTCCGGGGACATCAAGCCAATTATGTCTGATGACACCCCCACCCTTGTTCTAGGCGATCTAAACGCCAAACACCAGCACTGGGGCTCTAGAGTTTCATCAAAATCTGGTAGACTACTAAAAATTTATGCCGAGGATCACAATTACTCAGTAATTGGCCCCGGCTTCCCCACCCGCTATCCTACTGACGATAGGTTGCAACTTGACGTACTCGACATACTTTTGCTTACAAGATTAATTGGTCTATATCGCTGGAAACTCTCCTAGATATTGACACTCCACACCTTCCTTTACTACTGGTTCTCTGAAAAGCAGCTAGTGATAAAGCATTGACTAGGCCAAAGAACATTACAGACTGGACTACTTACCAACAAAAAATGTCATCCTTTACCCTCCCCCCCTAGTGGCGTTTCCACCTCCGAAGAAGTGGAAAGGGCCTCTCTCTATTTTACCTCAACCATTTCGAAAGTGCTCGCCGACTGTACCACAGTCGCACCCACTTCATCGGGTAAAAAGTTACTTCCACCCCATTTACAAAGAAAATTCCTCCATAAGAGATATCTTCGCTAACTTTGGTGTCGGACGTGGTGCCCAACAGTGAAAACAGACCTGAACGCGATTAGTGCAGAACTCTCTTCAGAAATATCGAAATATCGCAAATGGTCCTGGGATAATGCGGTTTCTAGGGCATGTGAGGACGACGCCACCCTCTATCGTCTTGTCCGTCAGTTTACAAACACCCAGGACCCAATCTACCTCCTGTTTGACAGTGCTGGTAACCGCTGTTACTCGGCCGAGGAAAGAGCGGAACTACTGGCTGCCCATTTTGAGAATCAATTTCAGCCCAACCCCAATGCTGACCCCTAACATACCGCCGTTGTCGAGGAACGCGTACGTGACAACCTTACCAAACCCCACTTCCCAGCGCAAGTCCATAAGTGCAGGTGTGCCCCAAGGCAGCTGCCTTTCACGCCTTTTGTACGCACTTTTCACGAACGACATCCCTACCTTAAACAATGCCGGACTCGCACCTGGCGTTGAAGACGTGACGTTAGCATTATATGCTAACGACAGCGCTTATATGAGTTCGTCGCGCAAAGCCGGGCTTGCTGCCTCCAAAATGCAGCTATTACTGGACAACCTCCCCGTTTGGCTAGACCGGTGGAGGATAGCAGTAAACGCAGGCAAGACGAAAGCCATTTTAACCGGTATGCAACACATATTACCTAAGAAGCTTGTGTTTCGTGACCGCGAAATTGTGTGGCAGTCTAGCGTCAAGTACCTAGGCTGTGTCATAGACCGCAAGCTACGTATGGCTAAAATGCTAGAGCACGTGTCGGCAAGTGTTGTTGGGGCCAGAGCAACCTTAAGACCAGTCTTGTCGTCAGACTTGCCGCTCAAGTCGAAGGTCCGAATATACAAGCTTTGCATTAGGTCAAGACTGACTTATGCCGCACCGGCCTGGTACAATCGGCTATCCGCCACCAATACCTAAACATAAGCTACAGGTTGTCCAGAACAAAACGTTGCTTTTTTAAAAGGAGCAGGGCGTTATGTACGAAACTCAACCATATCTAAGGACCTTAAAGTTAAAACGCTGAACGTCTTTATTGCCAGGTTAGCGACTAAGTTATTCGACCGGGCAGATAACAGTCCCAATTTGCATATTCACAACATGGCCCCGTTGCATGCTCGTCCTCCCGAGGGCAGACCCCTTCCTTCGAGAGCTCATTACCCCCTTAAAGTAGTGATATACCGCCCGCCTCTAGGCAGCAAAGAGCAAAACCGGACGCAGCGTCAGTTCTGTAGGGTCCCTGAAAAGTAGGTCCCCTTTATAATTTTCCATGGTTGTATTCACCTCTGAGCTTCTGCCCAGGTCATGGGGTAGGATTTCTTAAAACTCCAACCTCGACACCCGTACCTCTGTCAACAATGAGTAGAGAAGAACAACGCTCATACAAATTTATACTGTTTGTTTGTTTTAAATAAATATTATTCGATATTTTCTTCGTTATGCAATTATTACGACTTTACTTGCAATTATAATTAAATTACCTAGTTTTAACTCAACTCTGCTTGAGTACATAACACATCTTTACATATAAAAACATTACAGGTTATCTTACAAGTTATTTACCACGGCTTATATTTAGCACGGCTTACCAGCTAACTTAACGCTTACCTTCAAGTTAAAGATTTCTAATAAAAAATAACGAATCTTTCAACTTTATTTACTTACATCATATTTTTCATCACATGCCTTACATACGTTTCTTGCATATTTTCTTTAAAATATTGTTAAGACATTACGTTTATTGAATTAGTTTATAGTGAGTAAATTATTCAAACATTATGGACATCAAAGTTTTGATTAAAAAGCGTGCAACTCATAAAGCAAAACTTACTTAATTTAAAGGTTATCTAGATACTGTAGAAAGTTGCGAACACTAAGGAGACTTCAAATTACCGAACTTAATATTCGTTTGTCGAAAATCGAAGAACGTTACAACGAATTTGATATCATTCAAAGTGATATAGAAAATACATCTGAAATTCCAGATGAGCAGTACAAAGAGCGAGAACTCTTCGAATCCGCGTACTTCGGTGCAATCGCTCTTGCCCGAGAGGTGTTGGCCAGGCATGACGAACCTGCTGGTTCCTGCAACGGCGCTTTGTTGTCGGTGTTAGGTTCTTGTGCTGCAACTAAAGGTAAACTAAGCCATAAACTTCCTATAATACACACAGCTACCTTTTCGGGTCTTTATCAGGACTGGCTGGAATTCCATGATACATTTAATTCTCTTATACACCTAGACGATTTTTTACCAAAGATCAGTAAATTTCACTACTTACGCGCAGCTTTGAAGGACAGTGCTTCTCTGATTATCCAGAATATTGATTTTTAAGAGCAAAATTATGATATAGCCTGGGAGCTTTTATGTGATCGTTACAACAACAAAAAACAGCTTGTCAATAATCACATTCAAGCAATTCTCTAAAGCGCAGAGCGTAACACAATTGACACGATGAATAAAAACCTCAGAACTTTAAAAAACCTCAAGCTTCCCACTGAACATTGGGATTTGCTGATTATATTCATTATTTCCAATAAATTAGATGTAGTTACAAGCCGCGAATGGGAAACTTAACGAAACACACTCAAAGATTTACCATCACTTGAACAACTTAATAATTTTTAAAAAAATCGTGCTGATTTATTAGAAACTATTAAAGAAGGTCACAACAAACGCAGACAAAGCGACACTAGCGACACTACATACGTATGTCAGAAATCATTATTAGTAAACTCTCGATTGGTTTCATTAGATCTTAAATATGTGTATCCATTATTTAAAAATAATTATACAATCTATCATTGTGCAAAATTCAAATCTTATCCATTACAAATTAAAATTGAAAAAGCAAGATCTTTAAAGTTATGCTTAAACTGTTTGCGTCTAGGACATTCAGTTGATACATGCAAACTAGGCCCATGCCGTTTGTGTGAGAAAAAACATAATAGCCTTTTACATCCGTATGATTCACTCACATCTCATTTTACACATAATTCAAATAATAATGTAGTGCTTTGTGCTATGCCTTTACCGCCGCAGACAGACGCCCTATCGTTATAGACTCAAAACCAAAATACAGTTTCTCTTCAAGACAATGTTACTTTGTCTACTATTCATAGTAATTCTGTCCTTTTATCTACAGCCTTAATTCTGATTAAAGATCGTTATGGCAAAAATAACTCAGTTCGAGCTTTATTAGATACCGGAAGCACTTCGAGCTTTATTAGATACCGGAAGCACTTCGAGCTTTATTAGATACCGGAAGCACTTCGAGCTTTATTAGATACCGGAAGCACTTCGAGCTTTATTAGATACCGGAAGCACTTCGAGCTTTATTAGATACCGGAAGCACTTCGAGCTTTATTAGATACCGGAAGCACTTCGAGCTTTATTAGATACCGGAAGCACTTCGAGCTTTATTAGATACCGGAAGCACTTCGAGCTTTATTAGATACCGGAAGCACTTCGAGCTTTATTAGATACCGGAAGCACTTCGAGCTTTATTAGATACCGGAAGCACTTCGAGCTTTATTAGATACCGGAAGCACTTCGAGCTTTATTAGATACCGGAAGCACTTCGAGCTTTATTAGATACCGGAAGCACTTCGAGCTTTATTAGATACCGGAAGCACTTCGAGCTTTATCACAGAAGAGCTTCATGCTAAGCTTAAGTTGCCAACCTTTTCAACATCCACGTTAGTTGAAGGGTTGAATTTTCAATCATCAAGTTTATTCAAGCGTTGTGACGTCACAATATCGTCACACACTAGCTCGTTAATAGAAAAAATTAATTGCTTTATTATTCCACGTATAACACAATTATTGCCAACTTCACAAGTTGACTGTACAAAAATAAACATACCTAAAAACAAAACATTAGCTCACCCTACATTCTACATACCGTCTCAGATAGACATACTTCTCGGAGCTGATATATTCTGGAAGGTACTATGTTCCAATAACATAGCATTAGGAAAAGACAATCCTTCATTAAGTGAAACAAAATTTGGCTGGCTAATATCCGGTTCCATACAAACAAAACATAACATAAATACAGTCCACTGCAACCATTCAATTTTGACACATGATGATCAGCTTCATAAACAAGTAACTCAATTTTTTTAACTTGAAATAGTTGTCACTCATAAACAAATGTCCATGGAAATGCAAGAGTGTGAACAAAGCTTTATGCAACATACAAAACGCCAGTCCAATGGGCGCTTTTTAGTTACAATACCGTTAAAACAATCACCTGAAAAACTAGGCGACTCTTATGAGCAAGCTTTGTCCCGATTCTTAACATTAGAACGCAGATTTAAACGTGATACATCATTCAAGGAACAGTACAGTAATTTCATTAAAGAATACATTTTATTAGGTCACATGGAAGAAAATAAAAATCCTGCAAACGATTTACACAGTTGCATTCTACCACACCATGGCATTATACGCGATACAAGCTTATCCACCAAGTTGCGTGTAGTTTATGACGCATCGGCAGTGACGACATCTGGTTTATCAGTTAATAATATCCAAATAATTGATCCCACTGTGCGGGACGATTTAATAAGCATACTGATCAGATTTAGGCAACACAAGTATGTTGTCACTGCTGATGTTGAGAATTTGTACCGTTTTATTGATGATATAAAAAATCGACGACAGTTGCAACAAATTCTATGGCGTTTTTAAAGCAGTTAAAGCAATATAAACTCAAAACTATTACATATGGCACTGCATCTGCTCCTTACCTCGCTACTAGGTGTTTAATACAGTTAGGTAAAGAATGTCACGACGAATCAGTAGCACAAGTCATTCTCCGCGATTTCTATATCGATGATTTAATCACAGGGGGAGCTACTGAGCAACAATTAATAGCGATTTGTAAGTGAGTTGTAAAACAGTTGGAAAACGGACAGTTTCATACATAATACATTACTTAACCTAAGCAATAATGAGTTTTCGAAAACGTTGGGGCTGCTCTGGGCTTGCAAGGAAGATAACCTGCTATTTTCGACCAATATTACAAAACAAACGCACGTTAGTAAACGCACTAAATTATCTGTTATATCACAAATATTTGATCCGCTAGGTT
Organism: Apoda limacodes; assembly: GCA_946406115.1. Lineage (NCBI taxonomy): Eukaryota > Metazoa > Arthropoda > Insecta > Lepidoptera > Limacodidae > Apoda > Apoda limacodes. Next base: position 28,488,538 of record OX291556.1, read on the forward strand.
TAATTAGTCCGTGCATTCTTATCTCAAAAATAATACTTCAAAAATTGTGGGCTTTAATAATAAATCGGGATGAAAATATTCCACCTGAAATTCAAGTAACTTGGCATAAATTTATAGACTACACAATATCAACAAAATTAAAATTCCCAGATACATTTTTAGTGATTATCCTTTGTCTATCGAAATACACACATTCAGTGGCGCATCAACCCAAGCTAATTGAACTTGCGTTTATGTAAGATCAATCTCAAATAATAACGTTTATGTAAGATCAATCTCAAATAATAACGTTTATGTAAGATCAATCTCAAATAATAACGTTTCTACACATCTGGTTACTGCAAAAACCAGAACAGCTGTTTTAAAATCGACAACAATACCACGGTTAGAGCTCTGTGGTGCTCTGTGGTGCTCTACTGGCCACTAGTCTCGCAGAAAAGGTAAAATACTCATTTCGTTTAAAAATAGATAGTTATACCTATTGGTGTGACTCCACCATTGCCTTGGCTTGGATAAAATCCAATAAAACTCATTTACTCAAACCATTTGCATTTAATAGAGTTACTGAAATAACTGAAAAATTTGACCGGTGTTCATGGCGCTTTGTACCTACAAACTTAAATCCTGCGGATATTGGGTCAAGAAGTGCAGATGCTAAGCAGTTGAAAAACTGCAGTCTATGGTGGTCAGGACCAAAATTTTTGTTAGAAAATAAATCAAATTGGCCAGTTCAACCACAACAATTTAAAGACATTGCATTACCGGAATATAAAGTTCAATGTCATTTTAGTACACAAAATAATGACTATAAATCTCATTATTTTGCATTCAGCGACTTTCTAAATTTAGTAAATTACAACGCGTAATAGCTTATGTACTTAGATTCCTAAATAATTATTTTTTTCCTCAAAATAAATACACAGGACATTTAAAACTTCATGAACTCAATTCATCATTAAATTCATTATGTAGATTTGCACAATTTGAAAATTTTGAAAGTGAATATAATGTACTAAAAAATAGTAAGCAAATACCAGCTCAAAATAAAATACTTTCTTTAAACCCTTTTTTGAACCATGATGATGGTTTTATTAAGAGTGGGGGGTAGGCTTTCAAATTATTTTTACGATTATAACACTAAACACCCTATACTTCTTCATTCATCTCATCATATAACTACACTTTTATTTCGATATTATCACACATTACTTTTGCATGCTGGCCCACAATTACTTTTATATACTCTGCGGCAAAAATTTTGGGTGTTAGGAGGTAGAAAACTTGCCGCTTTTCAGGTAAAATTAAACAGCCCATAACGGGCGATCTTCCTGAACAACGGTTACATGCTGATTTTCCATTTTTCAACACTGCAGTTGACTACGCGGGACCAGTCATGATTCTGAACCGAAAAGGTAGAGGTAGTCGATTGATAAAATCATACTTGTGTATATTTGTGTGTTTGTCTACAAAGGCAGTACATATAGAACTTGTCACCGACTTAAGCAGTGACACCTTTTTAGCTGCTTTAAATAGATTTATAGCACGCAGAGGCAAGCCTGGTAACATTTTTTCGGATAATGGTCGATGTTTCGTAGGCGCGTGTAAGGAATTGTCAAATTTTCTTAAATTCAATTAGAAAACATAAGTTCTTAAACGTCAAACATGTCCATAAAATTTAAATTTTCTCCGCCTTATAGTCCTCACTTTAACGGATTGGCAGAAGCTGGTGTGAAATCAGTCAAGCACCATTTAAAAAGAGTAGTTTCCTTAGCCAACTTAACTTATGAAAAAATGAATACAGTTCTCGTACAGGTCGAGGCTATCTTGAATTCTAGGCCTCTCACTCCTGTCTTCAGATCCGTTGGATCTAACAGCCCTAACCCCCTTCCATTTCCTTATTGAACGAACATTAACATTGTTACCATCACCTTAAGTCAAAGAAGCCGCTATGATACCTACTCTATCCAGATACAAAGAACTCAACAACTTAAAGCTCACTTCTGGGCTCGTTTTTATAAAGAGTATATAACAGAGCTACAGAAGCGTCAAAAATGGCGTAAACAGGGAGAAAAACTACTGATTAGCGAAATGTTACTAGTCAAGGACGACCGACTTCCTCCCAATCGATGGCTGTTGGGGCGCGTAACCTGCCTTCATCCCGGCTCCGACGGCGTAAACCGAGTGGTCGACGTACACACCAATTCAGGGACTCTAGGGGAAGAGCTTTGAATCGATTATGCCCGCTGCCAGTTATAGACCAGAACTGGGTCTTCCTGACTGACTGGGAACTGGAATTCCTGGGGCAGCAATATGTTGACGCCTTGCATGGACGCGTGTCTCAAGAGCGTATACACGCACACACGCACGCCAGCGATCGACGCACCACCAAGCGGCGAGCGTTTGCCCACAATGAACCTTACAACTAGACAGATGTACAAATTTTATATAAAATATAATATCATTATTTAAGAAGTTTCGCATTATTTCTTCGTATCTACTCCCTCAAGAATATCCAGCACTGCTTCCATCGTCACTGCAAAGTACCGGAGTTAATTATAAGTCTTTTTAAGTGATCTTTACAGCTATCTCTTTGGCGTAAATTACAAATGACACGTACACACCGCTTTTGAGCTTTAATTATGCGTTTCTTCTCTATTTAGTTACCCCAAAATAAAATTTCGTATCTTAAAGTAGAGGCTACATATCCGTGATATGCTGTTAGAACTGCAGTTTCATTTGTCTTTTTTCTGAGGCAGTATAAAGCATATGAAAATTTATTAAGTTTTTTACAAATGTTATTTGTTTGCGTCTTCCACTTCATGTCATTATCAATATTAATACCTAAAAATTTGTTTCTGTTGTTTCGTTAATATTTTGGTCCAAATAATTTGTTTTGAGTTGTGTGTTGTCCGGTTTCTTAAAAGTCATTATTTTTGTTTTACTTAAATTTATTTTTAGATTATTTGGCTAAACCATTCTATGATCCTTTTGAGACTTTCATTGATTTCATATTCCAAACTGTCAATATTGTTTCCCACATAGACTACTGTTCTGTCATCTGCAAACAAAAATTACCGGACTTTAATATTAAATTTGAACTTACGACGCGCGTTTCGCTCGACGTTCTTTATTGCTGACGTTAGTCAACCGATCATAGGCGCGAATTTTATAACACATTACAATTTATTAGTCGACTTAGCAAATCGCCGGCTCATTGACCAAGAAACTAGATTACAGGTAGCAGCTAATATTATACAATCGAATGGTTCTTCAATAAGCACAGTATCCGCGGACCATCCCTACTATGATTTACTTAGTTGTTTCCCTGATATAACAAAGCCCGTTTGCTTTAAGGAACCGTCGCGTCATTCGGTAGTACATCACATAGTAACCGACGGAGCACTCGTTTGTGTGGAAGCCAGACCACTGCCACCGGAAATGTATAAAACAGTAAAAAAGGAATTTCAAATAATGCAAGAAATAGGAATTTGTAGGACAGTCCCTTACATGTAGTAGATTCATGAACCACACGGTATTGCAAGGATTAAGAGAACAACAGGCTAACAAATATAAACAGTCTAACACAGAAGAAGACGAAAGCTACGACAACGACTTCTATTTCTGTTACTTAGATGACGTAATAACAGCCAGTAGCAGCGAAAAGGGACGTAGAGAACACTTAGAAGCAATTTTTGAAAGATTCCAGGAATGCGGTATAACAATAAACTTGTCAAAGTGCAGCTTTGGGCAGAAAAGTATAGAATTTTTGGAATACCATGTCACAGCGTAACGTATGAAGCCAGTGGAACATAAAATCCAGGCTGTAAAAGACTTCCCAAAACCTAAAACGATCGATCAAATAAGAAGATTTTTAGGTATGTTAAATTTCTATCGATCGCACATCCCATATGCCGCACAAAACCAAACTGAATTTACATAGCAGGAAGAAAAAGATAAAACTGCAATAAAACGGACTAAAGAGGCAGACGAAGCCTTTGAAAAATGCAAGCAAGGAATATGTGACGCAGCCTTATTAACCTACCCGTCAGCAGAGCCAGTTTCACTTAAGACAGATGCTTCAAATGAGTGCGTAGGAGCGGTATTACAAAATCTAAAAGCAGGTAAATGGCAGCCAGTAGGATATTTTTCAAAAAAGTTAAACGTGGCAAAAAAGCAAACAGTACCTATGACAGAGAGCTGTTAGCGATCTACTTAGCAATACAGCACTTTAGGTACATGATAGAAGATCGAGAATTCACTGTGTACACCGACCATAAGCCATTGATTTATGCATTAGCAAAGAAAAATACCGAAAAAGAAACTTCAAGGCGAATTAGGCAACTTATGTATATAGGCGAATTTACGACTGACATACAGTACGTAAAGGCAAAATTAAATTTACCAGCTGATTGCTTGAGCAGGATGGAAACAATAACATTCCTGCGACAATAGACTATGAAAAGCTCGCTAAGACACAGAAAGTCGATCAGGAGCTAAACGAGTTACTCACTTCACAAAATAAAGTGGTAAAATTAAAAAAAAACTCGTAATACCAGGTTCAGATATATCGGTAATGTGCGAAACATCAACTTCAGTTGCCAGACCATACATGGGTAATTCTCATCGCTACGATTCTCATCGTCACCTTCGTGGCAGATTTAAGTTTATTACTTATTTGAACAATTTCTGTAAATAGCTTATAGCGCTTGAAAAGACGAGTAAATCCATAAGTAAATTAATCAGATCGTGAGTCTCGTTTGGCTGACATAATATTTTGAAGTTCTTGATCCCACGAAAGTGATGCAATAAGTCACCAAAGTGACAAATAAACTTTACAGCCATTATTTTTTCATAATTTTAAGTACTGTTTATGAGACTTAATGCTAATAAAATAATTAAACTGGCAAATAGATAATATCAATAAACAAAACTTGCAATTACCAGTTTTGTCCGAGGTTCTTAATATACCTGATGTATTATTGTCAGTATAAACAACATAACTTTAGTAATATTTTTTTTATCATAAAACACTGCACTTCAAGTACTCGCTCGAATAAGCCACCCGAAAAAATAAAGCGGGGCATGGCGAGTACTTGCTCGAATGAGTGGCCCGAACTGGGGAAGTACCTCCACCTTACAGAAAACCGTGGCCACAATAACACTGACATTAAGTAGTGTTGGGTTCCTGGCGGTGAGTAAGGTTGCCAGAGCTCTTTGAGGATTCGCTGCGCGGACAGCGGAGGACCGGCAGTGCTTGTTGGTTTCTCTCAGCTGGTGTTTTCTGCAACGAGAATACCAGATATAGAGTACCATACGCCTCTTGGCTCCTCGGACCACTGTCTCGTTCGGACTCAAGTGTCATACTCACAACCTAATCCATCTGGGCCAACTAATTGGGGTCGTGTGTGGCATTATAAGTCGGCAGACTGGGATTTTATACATCGTACCCGTGGAGGCAGCTCTGCTTTAGCTTAGAAGATCCGCAGCCGCAGTCAGTGAGACAATCCTCGCTGGTATGGAATGTTTCATTCCTAACCTGCGAGTCGCTGCCAACGTCAAAAAACGACCGTGGTTTAATAGGTCCTGTAGAGAAGCTAAAATTTTCAAGCAAGTTGCAACTAGGCAAAATATTTTGCTTTTTTGCTGTGTTTTTTTCTTTTGTTTTGCCATACAATTTGTTCTTCAGTCGATCTCGTAACTGTTTTGCTCTCTTTATTTAGATTTACATGTCATTGGCTTGGTACAATGACTCCTATGGCTTTACTTCTATAATAACGATTTGCTTTGACAGCATTTTGAAGCCCAGGGTTCACTTTTTTTCTTTCTTTTTTCGTTTTTCTGCATTTTTTTTTTCAGCGTTATTTGACAGTTTGTTGCATTCTAAGGCACTGACAATAGTCATAAAACTTTACTACCAACATACAAAGAATCACTTTGAGAGAGACAAAACGCCACAAAGGTAATATGGTAATAATATGCCTTTTATATAAATTCCTGCAAACTTTACGTATAACATTTTAAAATAAATACTACATAAATATCTTGCATCTTGGTTGCTTCCATTAGCTAACTTTGAATACAATTACTAAAATACAATGCACAAAAATGTTGTCCACGCAAGTGATCGATACATCTATGAATAAATAAAACTCACCAGGTTTTGTTGTCACTGAACGTGGATAAGCCGCTCGTCTCACTTCAATACCGGAATACGCCTGACGTTCGTTCGAATCTAACTCTGTGATTGGTCGCTGCTGTCGTCTTTAACAGCAAGCCTTTATTTGGGCAAATCTAAAGAACCTAAAATCGTGTGACCGACACATATTGTGTTTTCAATTTAAAATAATGATAAAAAGATTTTTTTTAGACTATTGTCTATAAAGTATATTTAATTACGATGATTTCAGTATATATAACATACAAATACACTGAAATTTAGTGAAGCAGTAACCAAATGATTTGCTGCAACGGGAAGTGTGACGCGATGAGAATGCGAAAAATGGCCCCGTTTTCAACCGTTTCGTGTGATTTTTGTAATATATTTGTGCTTCTATTTAATTAGTAGCTAAATAGATAATTTACCCCCCAAATCAAAATTGTGTTTCTAACTTATACCGTTTAGAAAATATAACTGTGTGACTATTAAATTTCAGCTACGATGAGAACTACCACATTCCACAGGAATTTATAAATAAAGCATTTCAAAGTATACACAATATAAGTCATCCAAGTATAAGAGCTACATGCAAGCTTGTCAGTAATAGGTACATAGACATAGACATAGACAGACATTTATTTAGCATCATTTCACCCATACTGTTACATACACGTTTACATAAAGGTACACCAAAATAATGGAAATAAAAATAAGAAAACAAAAAACACTTAAAAACGAAAATATAAAACAAAACAAAAATATACGGATCTAACTAGACATATTTAAATATGGGTGTTGTGATGCCAAACAGGACATCGACTCAGCGTATGCTGCAACAAGGTGCTGCAGCGCTGATTTTCAGCGTCGCCCTTAATAAAAGGTGTGCCCGTGAGGCACCGGTTATGTGTAGTTTAATGTAAATAGGTATAAGATATATAAGGTATATATTAAATAATAAATAAGGTAAAAATAAATGTATATGCAGGCAAAATTTGTAAAATATAAATACAATAAACTCATATAAAAATCATTAACATTATTAAATATATTTTTACTATTTAGCCTTTTAACATTGTGCTGCATTGTTGGAACAAACCGACCACTCCGCTCGCGCGCGACTCATTTTGCTTTTGGACTGTTAAAAAGTAATTCTTTAGTTTAAATTTAAAATTTTGGACATTACTAAGTTCACGAATAGGAGGAGGTATGTTGTTCCAACATTTGGTAGCCGCGTATCTGAAACTTCCTCGAAAAGCGGCAGTTCGATGTTGTGGTATTTTCAAAGCACTGTTTAAAACTCTCATATACCGAGTATCGTCTTCTCTTCGCCACTTTAGTCTATCGTAAAGAAATGTTGGATTATTGGTTTTTATCACCTTAAACAATAATGTAGCCATGTGCAGCTCTCTGCGGTAGGACATCTTAAGAATGTTTGATGCATTTAAAAAGGGGGTAATATGGCTACGTGGCGGTACATTAAAGGTGTACCTTGCACAGGCATTTTGTACTCTCTGTATAATTCTATCTGTTTTTGCGAGCAGCCTAGGGCCGTAAACAGTATCTGCATAAGCTAACCTTGAAAGTACTAGAGAGTCACACAGCTTCATACGTAACTCCTCGCTTATAAAATCACGAATGCGATACAAAACTTTAAGGCGGTAAAAACAATTTCGTACAATCGCTAAAACGTGACTTTCAAAGCGGAGACTGTCATCCATTAATACGCCTAGATTTCTCGCCTCGGTGACACGATCTACCTGTCCTCCAAGAATGCTTATAGTAGGGTTCCTACTGACTATTTGGTCTATTTGTTTCCTTGAACCAAGTACTATGCACTTTGACTTGCGTGGATTTAAAACAAGTGTATTGGATTCAGACCACAGAGCTATATTCTGCAAATCTTGATTAATTTTTACTACTGCACTATCAGTATAACTGGGATCGAATGTCAAATATACTTGTATATCATCTGCATACAGGTGATATTTGCAGAACTGTATCTTATTGCAAATGTCTGCAGTGTATAAAATAAAAAGTTTTGGGCCCAAAATAGATCCCTGGGGAACTCCTCTTGTCACCGGAAAAGGACTTGAAACCATACGCGACCCATCATTTTTATTTAAGGCCACTGACTGTGTGCGACCGGACAAGTAGCTGGAAAACCATCGAATTGTTTTCGGTTGAAACCCGTAGTAACTTATTTTGGATAATAAGAGAGGAATACTTATACAATCAAAGGCCCGCGAAAAATCAAGCTGTGTCATGATAGTACCCTCTCCTATATCTTGTGATGCCAAAATGTTATCAACCACGTCGGATAGAGCCATTGAAGTACTGCGTGACTTTCTGAAACCAGATTGTAATGCAGGAAGTATATTATTATTTTCCAAGTAAGCTGAAAGCTGCATACACACCACTGTAAAAACTCCCCCGTGCAAAAATATGAAGAAGAAACTTTATAGAGATATAATTTTTATTAAACCTTTGAAGTCATAAAATTTGTTATGAAATAGATGTAACGTATCTAAGATTTTCATCTGTCCAGGCTCACCAATGCGGAACTTGTTCGTAGGTTCGTAGGTTCCCGCTTGTCGTTCATGCTCACACCACGCTGAATTCACTTATCTGCTCTTTTATGAATTTCTGCATTATAGTCCGGAAGTATCTCCAGTCCCATAGGCACATGACGTCTACATCCCTTTGTCGAGTCACGTTGAACGTCTACGGACAGCAACTCAAACAACAGATTTTATAAAACAATTTATAAATGAAACAATAATATATTCATCAATCATCAGAACATATTCTCTATCATTCAAAATCTCATTAGAAATTCCGATACACAATATATCTCTCCTTATATACATCATACATCGCCATAATTTTGTGATTATGTGTGATTGACAACGTATGTGTATAAATCTTGTATAATGATAAGTGTATGTGTATAATTGTAATAGTAAAATATATTAAATATAATATATTTACTTAAATCTGGAACTTTAAACAAATATAAGATAAGAGAAAACCAGAGACACAATCTTCCTCCTGAAAATTAAGAATATCTAAACAACCTAATATAGCATGATTCCTGAAATCTTAAATATAAGTTTCGAACTATCTATCCAGATTTTCAGACCATCTCGCAGGCATCACACTGAGACTCAAACATAGATTGTTCAATCTCCCCTTAAAATAATACCTATTACACAATCATGCTTCTCTCCTAAAGTCTGCAGACATCCTAAGCCTCTAAGTCATACTAGACTCCTAAGACATAGAATATCTTAATATCGACATTGGAAAGCAAATTTCAATCATTTTTTGTATTTACCTAGTCTAACGTCTGCTCGCGACGAACATTTCCAATTCCATAGCCACGTAGGAAACAATTATATGACGCCTAGCATAAACTGGATTCCGACACGCTGACCAGGTCAAAGGTTTCCTCCAAGAGTCTCCCAGAACCGGCATACATCATTTCCCGAAGCTATAAACTCGAAAATGAACGCTGAGCTAGTTAGGTGATGAAGCTATGTTGTAAAGTAATTTCTAATATGCTCCTGATATTAGAAATAGTCCCCCCCCTGTTCTGCCAAGTTCCCTCAAGACGCCGACAGATACGAGGGAGAGTTTGAGTTCCTAAATGCATGTAATCTAAAATAAAAAATATATTTTTAAAAGTTAAACTGAGATAATAAAATTTTCTCTCAACTCTAGAAGTAATTAGTTGTGAAAATAAACTTGTATTCAAGAGAATTGTATTCACTCATTGTTAAAATTATTTAATTTGATGTGTTTCTATAGGTGGGTATTATACAGATTGATCTATATCCGTTACTTCATGAAATTCGGTGATTTGACTAAATTTAATAGTCACGACTTTGAAGAATAGTTAGGTATAAAAATACCTATAGATTTTATAATCTCTTGGCGATAATGTATTTACTTATAAACACATTTTTATATAGTTGTTGAGCTCTTGACAGGATAATTTAGTTTTTAGATTATTTTCATGTAGTATTAAGCTTTTCAAACATTTCGTTTAAAAATCACTTGATGAAGCTTCAAATTAAATGCTTAAGTGGTTGTAATCACCCAGTTGAAACAATACACATCAAACAAAATAACATAACAATTATACACACATTCAATCAATCACAAACACTTTTGTAAATAAATTCGATTTCAAAAGCTCGCCCCCTACTCCAACTAATTGATAAATCAAAATATTGCAGTCGTTGTCCGATGTTTGCTGTCACTGTCGAAATTCACTTCTCTAACTATAAAAAAAAAAGGGAAGAAAACCCTACCTGAAACTTTAAGATTCGTTTCAGGCCTAAAGCTCCTAATTTATAAAACCAGTTGAGAAATAAGAGAAAATACAGACAAAACGCAGAAAGTCGAAAGAAGACCACCTCTCGTCTCATGTTACATCAGCATCTAAATGAATATATTAGCTATATATATGTATGTGTAGTGTTTATTAATTAGACCCGTCGTTCCCGAAACATACGCTAATGAAAATTCCTTTAGACATACATATTTCACACTTTAGTCATCAATAAAACCTGCATTCGTCTTTATTATATACATCCTATTAAACTAAGTTATCCGAAGAAATCAGTGAATTAAATAAGAATCTAAAAGTTAAAGAAGAAATATATAATAACAATAAAAAAAAAATGATACTGTTTACCAATTGTATGAAGAGCTCCAGCCATCAAGATCTTACTTGTTAAAGTGCACAATTGTTAAGTTAAACTTTAAATTAATTAAATTAAATTGAATTAAATGCTAAATTAAAAGTAAATCGATATCACTTGTAACTAAAAATATCACTTTCTCTACTTTCTATCTTTGGCCTACTCCTTTGAATTTTTAAACTATCACGTCCAAACGTCAACGCTGTTCCTGGGTGACTCTCCCACAACCGCCCCCTATTGCTACCACAGGATGACTCTCTCATCTTCGTTTTCGAGGTTCGATTCTTGGAATTCCGTTCACACGGTTTAGAGGTTCTCGCATTTTAATAGTGAAAAATGAAATTATACTCTATTCGTTATAGTAATAAGGATACAGTTTGAGTATGTGACCTTTTCATAGTTCAAGTCACCAAGCTTAGTTGACATATTTAAAGATTAAATATTTTTAGTAAGTTTTTTTTTAAACTTGTTAAAAGATTCCTGTCATCGTAGACGAAATTAACTGTGTAAGCGCAACACAGATGTAAGCACCTATTCACTTGAGAAAATAACTCAAGTTTCTAAGTATTGCACATAAATTCAGTTTACCATATTTACTTTCATGTCCATTTTCAAAGTAACATAAAACGATATGTTACACCACCCTCTCCAATATTTTTGATACACAGCACGGGATACTAATAGGACGAAGGTCATTGAGATCCACAACTGTGTTTTTCTTTGGCAGCGGCGTAACGAGCGCAATTTTCCAAGCATCAGGGAAAGTAGACGTCCATATTGACATATTTATAATTTGAGTAATAATACTCAGTGTGTGTGGAAGTGTGAGCAGTAGCATATCGATGGAAATACCATCGCTACCCATAGCATTAGATTTCAGGGAGTGAAGAATTTTAGCGACTGTACCCTCATCTGTTGGTTTCAATTCAAAGGACGTGGTCTTGGGACCTATGAAATTCAAAATATGTCATGCCTGAAAATGATGCATCGCTACTCCCTGGCACAGAACAAAAATGTGTATTAATTTTATCTGGGCATTTTAAATGATCTGGAATTTCAGCATCATGGTTCTTGTCAGAGACATTTATGGTGCGTTTCAGGTTATTCCATAGAGCTCGAGAGTTCTTTGCGGTTAGGCTAATCTTGTCGGACTAGCGATATGACCCATTATTTTTGTCGGATATCACTATATTTCGGTTATAAATGATCTAATCGACAATTACTCATGTTTGTCCGACAAGTATCAATCACTTTTTTGTGCTGGTATTTTCGACATTTTTCGAGTGTCGGACTGGCGCTTATCCCCATAAATTTTGTCGGACAACGTTACAGTTGTATTATATTAATTTTTATGAACCCATAAAAAAAAATTTAGCCTGATATTAATGACTTTTTTGAGTTTGAATTTCCAACATTTTCAGTATGTCCGACTGGCGCATAGTCCCCATTAATTTTGTCGGACAATCTACTTTTTGACTTTCTCATAAATTAATCTTTAAATTTCAGTAAGAATCGGCTTGGTATTAGTAAATTTTTGGCACCCGGACTTATCGACATGTTTCAAGGCCTCTAGCAAAATTAGTCCCCACTACCGAGATTTTTGTCAAATAAAAAGTTTGTCCGACTCACTGAAATGAAGCGATATAGAAAGTTTCAGCCTGATACTTATGACTCGACAAAAAGGTCTAAGGACGCAGACCTAGACGTTATTGTGTCAGTCAGTGCGTCAAAAAAAGTGTCAACATTAAGCCATGGCGGGCGATAAGCGGTACCTATAACAAGGCGCGTACCATTCACGATCAGTCTAAGCCACATTTGTTCGACGGGCGGTGCAGTTGGGTGCGCGCACACTCGCACTGCAACGCCGCGACGCACATAGAATCCCACGCCGCCGCCGCGCATGCGCTGTCCGCTCGCGCGGGGCACGTGACGCAGTCGGTAGCCGGGCACCGTGGGTGCACGACCATCCTCGCCCTCGCGAAGCCATGTCTCGTTCAGACCCATTATGTCTACATTGTGTTGTTCCATTGCTACAATAAATTCGTCATGTTTTGTGCCCAATGAGCCCGGGTTAAGAAATCCAATTTTTAGCTTAGGTTTTTTAGAAGTCATATTGAAGATTAAAATAAAATACTTGCTTATTATTCTGCTGTAATAAATAAATAAAATTTGCGCAACCCGGCCAACCTGAAGCCATATTAGAGCATAGCACAATTATCTTAAAAATAATACGTATATTGATTAATTGTATAAAAATAATTATAAATTTTATGCCACTTGAACATGTTGAACCGTAAAATTTAAAATGACTATATGATGTAGTAATTGTCATAAGAAAATAAATAAATTTAAGAATATAGAATCGAAATAAATATATTAAAAGTGAATTGGTGGTAACAGCAATATGTGCAATTTGTTTAACGTTTAGCACCACAGCACTGACATAAAACATGATTATAAGCATACAAGATACTACAAACAACATTAGTACAAACATAAAAACTTGTACAATTTTATTTACCAGCCACAACAACATGACTAACAAAATAAGCAAATCAAAAGCATAAGCGAAGCTATGGAATTTTTTTTTGCACTCCAAATACTTAACAAACACAAGAGACAAACATTTAGCCAACAAAAAAATTAAACAAAAACCTTAGTCAAGTCTGTATCGGATCTTATGCGTCGAGCTTCGGTGTCCTGTCGGAGGCGTGCGTAGATACGACCGTCGCGTGACCAGACGTATCTCCAGTTATGTTTTACAGCTTCCTGACGCGCCTTGTAAAATAACTGACGATTTGAGGGTGTGAGACGCTCATTGACATAAAACTTACGCGTCGGACCCGGCAAATTAAAACCGTCGGTATCGGCGCCGCGACGTACCCGCGCGTTCCGCAACAGCTGGTCGCGCAGTCCACGCCGCGCGAGCCGCACTGCGATCGGTCGTGGCCTCGGGGCACCCTCTCCCTCGACATACGGGCGCGGGGGACCACACCGCTCCACACTTACAATGTCCCTTTCCTCGACATTCACGTCCAATTTGCCGGCTATCAGAGAAACTAAGTGTACTGGGTTCTCACCTTTTACCTCCGGTATACATGAAATTTCTACATCGGTGTGTAGAAGGTCCTGATCGCGATCATTTAATTCCAGTTTTAAGCGCTCAATCATATCGACTAGCTCACTACTTTCACATTTTTCAGCTGGATTTAATTGCGATTTCTGTTCTAGCGCCACCACTCTGACCTCAATCCCATCTACTCGTGTACTCAAGCTTTCGACCGCGGCAAAAAGCCGGTCAAATTTGGACATTATAGAAGATCGAGAATTCACTGTCTACACCGACCATAAGCCATTGATTTATGCATTAGCAAAGAAAAATACCGAAAAAGAAACTCCTAGGCGAATTAGGAAACTTATGTATCTAGGCGAATTTACGACTGACATACAGTACGTAAAGGCAAAATTAAATTTACCAGCTGATTGCTTGAGCAGGATGGAAACAATAACATTCCTGCGACAATAGACTATGAAAAGCTCGCTAAGACACAGAAAGTCGATCAGGAGCTAAACGAGTTACTCACTTCGCAAAATAAAGTGGTAAAATTAAAAAAAAACTCGTAATACCAGGTTCAGATATATCGGTAATGTGCGAAACATCAACTTCAGTTGCCAGACGATACATTCAACAGGAATTTAGAAATAAAGCATTCCAAAGTATACACAATATAAGTCATCCAAGTATAAGAGCTACATGCAAGCTTGTCAGTAATAGATACTTTTGGCCACGCGTGAATACAGACATAGGGAAATGGACCAAAGCCTGTATTCCGTGCCAAAAAAGTAAAATATACAGGCATAATATATCGCCGCTAGGAAAGTTTCCACCATGTAATAGATGGGAACACTATTACGACGAACCTGCTTTTAGATTTTGTAATACCGCTCCTACGCACTCATTTGAAGCATCTGTCTTAAGTGAAACTGGCTCTGCTGACGGGTAGGTTAATAAGGCTGCGTCACATATTCCTTGCTTGCATTTTTCAAAGGCTTCGTCTGCCTCTTTAGTCCATTTTATTGCAGTTTTATCTTTTTCTTCCTGCTATGTAAATTCAGTTTGGTTTTGTGCGGCATATGGGATGTGCGATCGATAGAAATTTAACATACCTAAAAATCTTCTTATTTGATCGATCGTTTTAGGTTTTGGGAAGTCTTTTACAGCCTGGATTTAATGTTCCACTAGCTTCATACGTTACGCTGTGACATGGTATTCCAAAAATTCTATACTTTTCTGCCCAAAGCTGCACTTTGACAAGTTTATTGTTATACCGCATTCCTGGAATCTTTCAAAAATTGCTTCTAAGTGTTGTCTACGTCCCTTTTCGCTGCTACTGTCTGTTATTACGTCATCTAAGTAACAGAAATAGAAGTCGTTGTCGTAGCTTTCGTCTTCTTCTGTGTAAGACTGTTTATATTTGTTTGCCTGTTGTTGTCTTAACCCTTGCAATACCGTGTGGTTCATGAATCTTTGGAATGTCTGAGCCCCATTGCGGAAACCGAACCCTAGTTTTGGAAATTCAAATAAGTCAAAGGGCGTGATTATTGCGGTTTTCTCTATGTCCTCGGGTGCTATTGCTATATTATGGTACACTCTATTAAGATCTAAACGCGAAAAAATAGTTATTTTATTAAGGATGTATGTCAAATCTATCCGGCTTTGTGATCTTGTTGAGCGGCACATAGTCACCGCAAGGTCATGTAAGGGACTGGCCCATTCCCCTTTGGATGGCCTAAAAATTTCCATTTCTTGCATTATTTGAAATTCCTTTTTTCCTGTTTTATACATTTCCGGTGGCAGTGGTCTGGCTTTCGCACAAACGGGTGCTCCTTCGGTTATTATGTGATGTACTACCGAATGACGCGACGGTTCCTTAAAGCACACGGGCTTTGTTATATCAGGGAAACGACTAAGCAAATCATAGTAGGGATGGTCCGCGGATTGAAGAACCATTCTATTGTATAACATTAGCTGCTACCTGTAACCTAGTTTCTTGGTCAATGAGCCGGCGATTTGCTAAGTCGACTAATAAATTGCAATTTGTTATAAAATCCGCGCCTATGATCGGTTGACTAACGTCAGCAATAACGAATGTCGAGCAAAACCCGCGTCGTAAGTTCAATTAAATATTAAAGTTTGTTCGAATTTCGGTACCGTTTGCTGCGTAAAGTTTTCCGTGTTCGTATGGCCTACTTTTTTTACTCACCAATTTGTCTGCTGAGATTACCGATATATTGGCTCCGGTGTCGATCAAAAATCTCAGTCCATTGTCTCTATCCTGTATCATGAGGCGGTTGTTGCTTTTCGTAGTACAGTTGCCCGCCGTCCACTGCACCTGTCCTAGTTTTCCTCTTGTTTTTTCTTTGGTTCCGCTTTTTAGCTGCATGGCTGCTCGCACTTGTACGAATTCTTGCCGTACCTTCTATGATAGAAAGATTTACCTCTATATCTTGATTGAGAATTTTGATGATATCTGCGTTGCTCGCGAAACATCGGTCTCCTTCTATGTTCTATTTCGGATACTCTCAAGTTCAGCTTGGCGACTTCTGCTAGAACTAAGGCCATAAAAAATCGCAAGACGGAAATCATAATGCCATGCCATAATAGGATGATTGGCAAAATCATAAGATTGATTTTGAATTGAAAACTTATTTAGCGGCGTTGTGCACTTTTTTTGTGGTGGGTAAAAAATGTTGAACTCTATTGGACGAATAAAAAGTAAGAGGAAATTGGGTTGATGAAAAGTTGTAAGTGCGGATTACACATGTTAAAATGTTATATGCAGGTTTTTTTTTTCTGAACTGGCTATGCAGTTGGCAGATGCCGCCATTACTGCTCCACCGGGCTTTTGGATATAGCGGCCAACCTTCCCCAGTCCAACCGTCCCTTCGACCAGACCGACCGTGGGCCTCGAACCCGAAGGTGAGTACAGCGCCAGGAGGGGAGTTCCCCGTTACGCGGTTGCGATTGCGAGTGAGTGGGGACGAGAAGCGCCTGGGTACTCTTTGCTACCTCGTGTATCCGTGCGGTCACCGACGAACCCGGGGACGTCAGAGTCGTGTTAGAGGCCCCTATTATTATTATTATTATTATTCATTTATTTCAGATTATCTCCATATATTGTTAGTATTTATACAATCTTAGAAATATGTTAGTAGTCAAATCACAGATTACAAATTAAAAATAAATATTATTCTGTACTAGACAAGGCCTATTAGTTTATCTAGCACTTAATATTGCTGACCTGGAACAAACATTTAATAAGTTCCAGTGTCTTAAAATTGGACACTGAAACCTTTCAGCTTTCGGCTTCAGAAAAAAATTGGGGCTGCCCCGGACTCTGTGTAGTAGGGAGGCTACTCTTTTGCGCAAAATAGCTGTCTATTCGCGCTTCCGCCATCATTCCTGAACTACTGCAGTACCGAGGCAGCCCCAAAAGCATTCTCAAAGCGTTGTTATACTGTACACGTAGGGCACAATCAATCCACAGGCTGCACGTATAGAAGGTTTGACAGTACGCCTTAAACAGTGTTAGTTTAACTTCCTTAGTACACCGGGAAAACCTATGGGCAACCATATTCGCTCTAGTCGCCAGCGCCCTACGTTCACGATCCA
The DNA here is from genome assembly GCA_946406115.1 of Apoda limacodes. Classification (NCBI taxonomy): domain Eukaryota; kingdom Metazoa; phylum Arthropoda; class Insecta; order Lepidoptera; family Limacodidae; genus Apoda; species Apoda limacodes. The sequence goes on from OX291556.1 coordinate 28,506,074, forward strand.
TGTCGGCATCATCGGACATATCCTCAGAAACCCAGTGACCCAGATATTTCAATTGAGTCACCCTAACTAAATTTGTACCCCCCAACTGTACCGAAGGTATCTCATTGTAGGTCTTTTGCCTGCTTTAAAAATAAGCATTTCGCTTTTTTTTGGCATCAATTCAATTCAATTCAATATAATTTATTCAGTTTAGGCTACAATAATTGAGCACTTATAAATGTCACTACGCCATCGGTTCGTAAGTCTACAGGGCGGGAGACCTTGTACTGAGAAGAACCGGCAAGAAACTCAGCAAGGGCATTTCTTTTCTCCCTTTTTTCTTACAGCGTCCAATTAAAATATTGGAAAATTCCCTCCCTATCATAAAAGGACACTTTCCATTACAAACATAAAAAAACATGAAATATAAAGCACAAGCACAACATAAAAAAGTATCTAATATAAACAAAAGACAGTTTATGTATTCATCACTAAGAAATAATCAATGTCTTACAGTATTAATAAACAAAACAAAAAAGTAAGACTAAATACTAAGAATACAAAGAAGTTTGCAAGAGAAGACCAGCCTCCACAGGCGGCACCCGTTCACGAGTATGACACATGAATCAGCCATCGCTTCACTCAACCATGTTTTAGGGAACGTAACGACCCGACACACACGCCACCACCGCAGAGACACTTTGAGAGAGCATGACACACTCAAGCAACTCCAATAAAACTTCGATTCGTACTATCGTATCTAAGACAATGTGTCACTGCATATGTCTCACATATTTTAATTAGTTTCCTAAGAGCCCTGATCGAAGGGCTCAGCAGCACCATATCATCGGCGTAACTAATATTATTGTAACAAGTTCCTCCTATGTAGCAGCCGACTCCACTGCTGCTAAGCTCAACAATCAGACCGTTCATGTTCAGACAGATTAAATAGCGTAGGAGAACTAAACCCCCCCTGCCTCACTCCACATTCCAACCTGTAAACGTTTGATAGTGAACCTACCCACTTTACATGATTAGTTTGATTGTCATACTGTCAAACGCCTTAGATAGATCTAGAAAACATGCAAATATAGGAGTCTTCCTACTAGTATAATATCTGACGGCTTGCTTGAGGCACAGAATAGCAATTTCAGTAGACAGCCCAGGGCAAAACCCGAACTAGTTGTCATGAAGGTCTATATGCAGATTAAGCTGTCTTTCAAGCAAGCAGTCAAGGACCTTTGCTATGATTGTTGCCAGTGAAATTGACTGATAGTTCCTCTTATCTGACACATCACCCGTATTATTTTTAAGTATTGGCACAACAATCGTCTTAATTAAGTCCTCGGGTAGATAAGCATGAGCAATACATAAACACAGCAAATTAAGAACTCTAGGTAGGTGTGTACCCGCAAACCTTAGGTGCTCAATAGTGAGGTCGTCATGACCCGGTGAATTCCCACGTGACATAGAATGTATCACCTCACTTACGTCTATAACCTTAAAATACTATGTACTATGTGCGACCGCAAGATTGATTCTACTTTAAAATTTTCTTTAAATAAATTTGATATTTGGTCAGGTTCACAGACTCCCTCTATGCTTGTGGGGACATTTGATTTTGGGTTCAGAGTATTTGTCTCTTTCCAAAACTGTTTGAAGTCTTTTATGCTATGATGTGTGGCCAATATGTCCATCTGTATTTGTTTTTCATTATCTTGACACCACTTTAATTTTTGTTTAAAAATACGCCCTTTATTTTTCATGTCCTAAAAATACTGTCCTATCGGTTGCCTACCACTACTCACCCATTTTAGAAAGGCCGATCGAGTATCCCCATGATCTTTTTTGACATATTTATTCCATCCAGCAATAAGTTCATAATTGTTGGTTGATGATGACTTAAAGAGTGTACGAATAAACCATACACCAAATATAATGAATACACAAGTTTTTGTTGGGTAACCACATCTAGAACTTATAAGGGCTCAGGTTAAAATTTTAAGTGTAGGAAATCAATATTCAAAGATGGCAGTCAACACTTACTTCTACAATAGATTATCACCTTCAGTAAAAAGCAAGCCTTACTGTAGCCGCTAGATTATCTTCAATCATGATAAACTTTTGTCAACCAGCTGCAGCTTTCACCAAGTGTATAGGTCAAAAGTGGGAAATTTTATAAACCGCGAACTGCTTTAACTCATTGTTAATAAGGCAGCCGATCTCTATGTCGTTAAGCGCACGTGCGGTTGATATCAATGCATGCTGGAGTGAGTGTGCCGGAACCGCAGTACGGGTACGGTGAACGTATTGCTTCGGCTGCTCATTAATTGTCATTGTCTTTGCGACAATTCTGCATCCACCCTCACTTTTTGCGGCGTCGACGATTTGTCTGGAATATGAGGCAATCCAAAGGGTCCACTATCACAATAGGAATCTAATAGGTGTGCGCCTCTGCGTTTATTAATATAATTATAGTCCATATTGTTTAGTAATGAGGCCTGTTGCATCTCTTTTTTCAACTGAGCTAATTGGTCTGTCGTAGCTTACGTTTCTTTGACAAACTTTAAATCGTTTTGCATTATAAGTAGATCTTTAAGCAGTGTTACCAACTCTCAAAAATATATATTTTGTGTCAAAAACCCCTAAAATCGCCTTAATTATTGAGTTGTCCCCCTTAAAATATATAAATATAATATTCTTAACCTATATTTTTGGCGGTATCCTATCTGACATAAGCTAATGTCAAACATACGTTCAAGTTTAAAAAAAATATAGACTTATACACAACAATAACCGCCCTATGCACAGACAATGAAATGACCGCCAGGTGCGCCAGTATTGCCGCCAGTCACCACGGAGAGGTTGTAGCATTACGTACTAGATGTCGTTATAAGTCGCTAGGTCAAGAAATAAATGTTAATATTATCAATTTATAAATATTAAAGAGTCAAAAAAACCCTGAAAATACCCCTTAAAATTTCAGACCCCTAAAAAAATCCCACCTCACTTATATACCCCCTAAATCTGGGGGAAAACCACTAAGTTGGGAACCGTGTCTTTAAGTAGCGTCGTTACATCTACATGGTGAAATGTTACCGGAGGTAATTTTTGCAAGTCCCTAGCGACAAAAATCGGAATTTCTTCCGGGTCAAGTTCTTCAATAAATCCAATTATATCCTCAATCTCTTTATGTGTCTTGCCCTCTCCTCTTCTTTCAAATTTCTTTCTCTTTCTTTTTGAAATAGAGTCAAACAGAAGATTCTTAGCAGCAGAGATTTCTTCACCCGAAAAAGAAGTTAGACACACCCTTGCTATGCTTTCTTCATCCATAACGTCAGCCTTGTTTTGAATAAAGGCTAGCACTACACAAATAACTATGTTACACGTGGGACACTTTACAGTTTTTACATGTCATTTTATCGTATTACGTAGGTACGTGATACGACAGCACTTTGACGCTCTGCATACGTCCGCACGCACTGAGCAAACGTCACTCACTCATTTATAAACATCGGGCTTACCTTACAGCGACTAGTTGTGTACTGACTACTACTATTAGGGGTGGTCGTTGAGATTAGTCTCGGTATCCGGATAGCGAGATCGTCGCCTGGGGCCGTTAGTACGTGCCGAGGCCGCATAATAATAGTTTTTCGACCGTGCCAAGGTCGGTCGGGAGCATGATAGGTTGTGGATTGCACAATTAATCGGTTTGGGTGTTTTTGTGTGCGCTCGAAAAAGCGGACTGCCAGGTCTTTAAGGTATTGGAGAATCGTGGGGAGCTCGGAGGCCGCTCTGTGCAAGCGGGTTTGGAGGGTCTGGAGTTTATGGAGGTTACGTTTAGATAACGCATAGACGACGCTAGCGTAAGCTAGTATGGGGCGGATGCAAGTGGTGTAAAGAGTCAGCTTATTTCCAAGCGACATCTTACTGTACTTGCCTATAATTTTTTTTTATTTTATTTTATTTATAAGGAAACAACCAGTCTTGTACATGAAATAATATAAACAAATAGATACCAGCAGACCTATACTTTCACTAAGTAATAGAAACGAAAATATACAATACAATAAAACAGAAATATACATCTTATATACCTATACATACATATATAAACATACACATTTATATATGTAGATAAATTTCATCCGAAGTTTACATAGTTGCGACACAAAATATTATAGTTTGCACACACACACACACACATACATAAGATTAATTCCTGAGAATTTTGGAAATTTCGCTTTTAAATTTTTGCAGTGAACAGTGGAAAATATCAATGCCTGATATTTTTTTATTATAATTAAGCATAGATCGTCTAAAGAAAGAATGTTTTCTATAATTAGTACGACTAAGGTCAATATGAAACGGTATTACAGAACGCGAAGAGATTCGAGGAACATTTAAGTTAATACTTGCTAGTAAAGTAGGAGAGTCAATGTAGCTATTCAAATATATTTTTTTTAAAAAAAGGGCATCTAGATAACTTCGGCGGTCATGAAGCGTAAGAATATTATTTCTTTTACAGGAAGTTTCGTAATCACTATAATTGTTACCAGTGCGATATTCAAGGTTTTTTTTATAAATTTTTTTGTAATCGCTCAATTACGAGTACGTACGAGAATGTTTGTATATACATATTTAGATAGTTATTGTGTACTTGATGGCTTGGTTCCTGCATGACTGATTGGTAACAGGTGTACATCCGGGAATTTCTTGTCACTTCTTCTCCCCTTAGGCTAGTTTCCGAAGTGATAGAGGTTTAAATAATGTGCATTTGTTGCCGGGCTGTTGTGCAGGGGCTGGGCCACTTTCGGGTGTGCGACATCTGTTTAAATGTGTGTGTGCATATATGTATATGTGCGTGTTTGTATGTAGCACCCGCTCGTGTTCGGAGCCCTGCCGCTTTCGGGCGGGCGAACGAGGATTGAATCAGATAGGACCCACAAGTTAATTTATATATAGTTTTATTTTATATCTTTTATATATATTTGTATATTTATATATATGTATTAATATATGACTGTTTGTGTATATCTGAATATGTGCATGTATGTGTATTTTATATTATCTTTAATATGTATATGAATACCTATTTATTTATTTTTTTAATACCACTAAGGTGGCAAACAAGCTCACGGCCCGCCCGATGGTAAGCGGTCACCGTAGCCTATGGACGCTTGCAACACCAGGGGTATCACTTGCGCGTTGCCGACCCTTCAGAAATCTAATAACTTCTTTCTTGAAGAACTCCATACTGTAGTCCTTGCAGAAAACCTTGGCAGGGAGCTCATTCCACAACTTAAGCGTTCGCGGGAGGAAGTTTCTCTGAAACCGCACTGTACGCGACCATTTAGGTTCTAAAGTGTGAGAATGAATTCCCTGCCGATGGCGAGCGGTGCGATGGTAGAAAGTAGCCGTGGGCATCATTTCGAACAATTCCTCAGAACACAACCCATTGTACAAGCGGTAGAACACACACAGTGAGGCAAAGTCTCTCCTCAGACTTAAGGGCTCGATACCGCAAGTGAGTTTGGGATCGTCGACAATTCTCACAGCCCGTCGTTGAACCGAGTCAAAAGGGTCAAGCTGGTATCCGGGTGCACCTGCCCAGAGATGGCAGCAGTACTCCATATGGGGCCGAACTTGCGACTTGTAAAGTAACAACCTTTGCCCCGACGTGAAGTACTGCTTCGCTCTGTTGAGTACACCAAGTTTTTTGGACGCCAGCTTTACCTTATCTTGTAAATGATCTCGGAACTGAACATCGCTGGAGATGTCGACACCAAGGATCCCAATGCTCTTGGAGATGGAGAGGGGAGTGTTCTGGAATTGTGGGACCACAGTGAATGGAGTTTTCTTAGCGGTGAACGCGCACACTTGTGTCTTTGTAGGGTTGAATCGGACCAAGTTTACCCGTCCCCAGTCAGAGACCTGGGACAGTGTGGTCTCGATTTGAGACACAAGTTCTCCGCGGTTTTCCTCCACAACGGAACGAGGGATGTTTGCACGACCCGTGTAAAAAGCGTCTCCAGTACTGTCATCTGCATAGCAATGTATGTTGTTGATGTCCAACATGTCATTGATATGCAGTAGAAACAGCGTAGGAGACAGCACAGAGCCTTGCGGGACACCAGCATTAATGTCCATGCTATCAGAGCAACTACCGTCAACTACAGTTCGTATGCGTCTGCCGGACAAAAAGCTAGCCACCCATTTGCACAAACCCTCGGGCACTCCGTAAGATGGCAACTTCGATAGAAGACCGCGGTGCCAGACCCGATCGAACGCCTTCGCTATGTCCAGGCTACATGCCAATGCCTCCCCCTGACTCTCAATGGCTAGTGCCCATCGGTGTGTGAGATACACTAGAAGGTCACCAGTCGAGCGACCGTGGCGAAAGCCATATTGACGGTCACTGACCAGATCGTGTACTTCTAGGTATCTTAGAAGCTGTGTGTTGATCACACGCTCCATCACCTTAGAGAGGAGAGAGGTAATAGCGATAGGCCTGTAATTCGATGGATCTGATCTATCGCTCTTTTTGGGCACCGGGTGCACATTCGCAGTCTTCCATGTAGACGGAAATTGCCTAGTGTGGTAGGAAAGCGCGAAGAGGCGCGTGAGTACAGGACATAACTCAGGAGCACACTGCTTAAGCACCACTGCTGGTATACCGTCTGGCCTACTCGACTTATGAACGTCTAGAGAAAGCAACGCCCGCCTGACCTCCCGCTGCGTTATGGAGATTTCCGGCATGGACTTACCGCATCACGGTATAGTAGGTGGTACAGCGCCTTCATCGTTCATATTCGAGTTCGAGGCAAAGAGACTGCCCAGTAGATCGGCTTTCTCTTTAGCACTATGGGCCAAGTCACCATCGGTCTTTCGCAGTGGTGGTAACGACGACTGGCAGAAGTTCCCTTCGGCAGCTTTGGCAAGCGACCAGAAAGCACGACTCCCAGAAGGATAGCTCGCAAGTCGCCCACCTATTCTACCGATGAATTGGAATTTTGCTCTGGCAGTTGCTTTCTTACTGAACCTCGAGGCAGCATTTAATTTGCGTTTTAACTCAGAAATATTCGGATCCTTATTATAACGAGCCGTGGTCCAAGCTTCATATGCATTTTGCTTAAGAATTTTAGCTTTTCTGCAAGACCTATTAAACCACGGTCGTTTTTTGACGCCGGCAGCTACTCGCGGGTTAGGAATATAGCATTCCATACCAGCAAGGATTGTCTCAGTGACTGCGGCTGCGCAGACGTCAGGATCTTCTGAGTTAAAGCAGATCTGCCTCCACGGGTACGATGCGTAAAATTCACGCAATCCATCCCAGTCTGCCGACTTATAGTGCCACACACGACGCCAGTTAGTTGGCCCAGAAGGATCAGGTTGTGTGCATGACACTTGAGTCCGAACGAGACAGTGGTCCGAGGAGCCAAGAGGCGCATCCACTGAGACGGAGTACCCGTCCGGACGAGTAGTCAGCAGAAGGTCCAGTAAGGAGCTCGTATGTTCTCTATATTCTATAATATCTGGTATTCTCGTTGGAGAAAGTACCAGCTGAGAGAATCCATAGGTCAGAGCAAATTCATGAGCAGATATCCCAGCATAGTTATTGGTTCGAAAACTGAGCCACTCGCGATGGTGGGCGTTAAAGTCTCCCAAAATAACTAGTTCTGCTGTGGGATATTGCTCTAGAACTTTGTCAGTCGTCAAACTCAGGTGCGTGAAGAGTCGAGTTACGTCCGTGTCACCGCTATGAGACCTGTATAGGCACGCATAGATACGAGTGTGGCCGCCGTAATCTACGCGCACCCACAATATCGACAGGTCCCTGTCTTCAAGGCTATGAAGGCGGCGACAGCAGATATCCTCCCGGACGAACATACATACACCGGCACGACTCATAAAATTGTGTTCGAGTTTGTAGCCGGGATAATGAAGGTATGATGTGTCGGCCGGGCAGGATATCTGCGTCTCCGTTAGAAAAAGAATGGTCGGCTGCGCAGTTTCGAGATGGTGGTGGACTGCGTTAAGATTTGCGTGAATACCCCTGATGTTGCAAAAATCCACTTTATATGTGGATGGAGTAGCCGCTGTGCAAACTCTTTTCTTTTTCTGTCTTCTGGCCATAATATATATAAAAAAAAGTTACTAAGACTAAGGATGAGGATTCACTGCACAGACAGCATAGAGGACAAAGGGTGCGGTTCTAAGACTGCCGAAGCTCGCCACAGATGATACGGTTGCTGGCACGGCGGGCGGAAGGGCCCCTGATCCCCCTCTGTTGTAGTAGCCGGGTCCACTCCGGTCTCCTTCTCCGGCACGACTACCACTTCAGATACTTTACACAGGCTGGCGAATCAGCCTCCCAGGGCGGAGATTAAGTGATCCCTGGGTTCGGGATCCCGTTCAACCTGCGGGCGGCCAGCGGTCAGCCGTTTCATCAGGTCTCCCTGACCGCCGAACCAGCACGCCGCGTCTATGCCGAGTATGACAGCAACAAGCACCGCCGGTCCTCCGCTGTCCGTGCAGCGAATCCTCAAAGAGCTCTGGCAACCTTACTCACCGCCAGGAACACAACACTACTCAATGTTAGTGTTATTATGGCCGCGGTTTTCTGTAAGGTGGAGGTACTTCCCCAGTTCGGGCCGCTCATTCGAGCAAGTACTCGCTATGCCCTACTTTAGTTGTTCGGGTGGCTTATTCGAGCGAGTACTTGCAGTGCCCTACCTCTCTTAAAATTTACATATTTGTAAAACGTAAATATGTATGAATGTGTATATATATGTATTTTATTTGGCACAATACCTTGTTTCCGACGTTTCGGCTGGGTTACACCAGCCTTGGTCACGGGTAGGGTAACGACCTCCCTTTTCAAATTAAAAATATAAATATATTAATAAAATGTTGTAGGCAAGTTCTGCAGCCCCCACACTTTCAAACACAATTCAAACGTGAGATAGAAAATAAATTTAATGTTAAACATTGATGTAGATAATTATATAATTGGCCAAGCGTGATCGTCAAAAGTGGTAGGACCCGAATACTATGTGTTCAGAACTTGCGACCTGAAAGTACGTTTAAGGGGCGCCCCCTTACGATGCACATCAGTGCTCACCTACACTAACCAACCAGCTAAAATAGTAAAACCCTACTAACGCCGCTAAGAATGGACATGGATTACACATAGTAATTACTGTATCTCTTGGCAGACCTAGTTCTTTAGTGGGCTATATAATTATTATGGCTGGTACAATCTTAGTTCCCACTTTTACTTTTATAGAAGATTTATATCTTTACTTAGCTGAAAATGTCCTAGAAACAAGGTCCATTAATATATTTCATCCTACTGAGGTGAATGAGATTTCTTTCTACCATAAATTTCTAACTGGCAAAAGCGGGCCCGTCATTTGGACGTTTTAACATTAATTTAGATATTTTTAATACACAACCTAAAGAATTTCACAACGAACATAAAATATTTTTACTGTAACTTCTAATATGAAAGTATTTACTAACCAGTAATGGTGTTACAATCTGGCTGTAGTTTAACCCCTCGCGGTAGCTTCTAGTGACCCACAAGCGTAGACTAAGGATTATTAGTCGGGCAGCGTTTCGACAATTTAAACGACGGCAATTGAATGTTCTGTATGTATAGGACCACGCACTTTTATCACCACTAACCCCTCTCTAACAACCTTCTCACCCTACATTTCAAACCCATCCATCCTATTTTATATTCCGGACGGATGTCCAGCCTTAATTAATTTTAACGATAAAAAAAGAATATCTTTTAAGTATAATTCTAGTTATGTTGGTTGGGGTACTATTATAGAGTCCTAGATTTATATGAACGGCCTAGATAAAATGGCCTAATTATCCTAAATTAATAGAATCCCTAATAGAATATTAATATTATATTCTAAATGTTCATAAAGTTCTAACAAACCCCGGGTAATTTCAAATAAACTAACACGTCATACCATTATACGAAATACATGAAAACCAAGACAACTACCTTTTATAATTGTTAGAATTTTTATCGTACGAGGCTACCCTAATGGTTGTTAAACGACTGACTCAGGTAAGCCTCGCGGGCGTTTTCAATATTATAAAAGTTCTAAGTAACTTAAACTTTCGCGGTTATATTCAATATTATAAAACTCCCAATCAGCGCTCGTCTTAAAACTACCACCAACCACAGTACATTCAAACAAACCACCAATCAACGCTTGTTTTAATCAACTTTAGTTCCAAACAAACACCCAATCGTAGTTAGCTTTAAACCATTCATTCTCGCGCCACAGGTTCAAAATTTTACGCAACTTTATTTTGTCTAGAGTCCGAATTCATAAAACGGAAGTTAGATTACTACCTACATTTAACAATTTATTCTGTGTTGATGTCTATGATTTGTAAGTTCTTAACTTAATATTTTACATTTTAGTCATTTGTACTTATATTATTATTGACTTTCATGAAATAAATCATAACTTCTCATCTAATGTATAAAATTACTGAACTTGTATATTTGAACGCACCATTCTAATTTAAAGATGCATTTTGATATCGGTAGTACGTGCATTGAGAATTGTTTACTAATGAATATCTTCGCGCTAAAACTTGAATAAAAACATTGTATTACAAAAATGTTAAGGCATCAATATGGTATCGTCACAGTAGACTGGCGGTGCTCGGTGTCGTCGGCTTCGAGTGGAGGCGTCCTGTTTAACTATCCTCACTTTGCCTTTATATTTGTCATAATCACTACACACAACACTAACGGTGTCCTCGGGTGCGTTCGTTGGTGAAACTCGAGAGCTGTATTTTCCTATGACTGGATTCTATGAAGGCGACAGTTTGTATCAATCCTCACGATTGAAGTTCTTATGCTTTTTTATTTCAATCGCGTTTAATCCCGATTTATTACTTTAAATAAGAAATGGAACGCGTAAATTTAATAACTTATATATGTATATGTACGTCTGCTGTTTATTGTTATATGAATATAGTACAATCGAAGTTTTATTGGAGTTGCTTGAGTGTGTCATCTCTCTCAAAGTGTCTCTGCGATGGTGGCATGTGCGTCGGGTCGTTACTTTCCCTTAAACATGGTTGAGCGAAGCGATGGCTGATTAATGTGTCATACTTGTGGACGGGTGCCGCCTGTGGAGGCTGGTCTGCTCTTGCAAACTTCTTGCGAACTTCTTTGTATTCTTAGTATATATTTATATGTATATGTACGTCTGCTCTGTAATATTGTATTTTATATGAATATTTTTTTTCTCGGGAGTTACTTTAAATCTCGTCACAGAGTAATTAAAGACTTTTAACGTATCACATGGTGACCCCCTATGCAATCTGAAAAACAATAGGCAATTAAAGTAGTATCTAAATTTTGATTGTTTTTTTGAATCAAACTATTTACATTGTAAATCTTGTTTATTAAGTGTTTCAATACAAAACATGTATTTATTAGTTTATACACTATAATATTATGTTTCGTTTGTGATTTTACAAAGATTTCCTATTGGACGCACGCAATAAAACAGTGTTGTAATTAGTTTGTAAAGCTAGTTGTAGTTAATTACTTGACGATTCGAAAGTGTTCTTAGTAACCCATTTGAATAAAAAGATTTTGATTTTGATTTTGATTTTAATTTTGATTCTGATTCGAGTCATATGAATGTTATATTGAGGGTTCCATACTGCACTTCCAAATTCTAGAATGCTGCGAACGAAAGAAAAGTAAAGTATTTTTAATGACGAGGCTTTTTTAAAAGGCTTTGAAATTCTTAAGATAAACCCAAGTTGTTTAAATGCACGAGTAATAGTGTTATCAATATACCTAAGTCGTGTATTTCGTGAACCCTGTTGATTTTGTGACTTGAGTGTTGGAATACTGAGTCAATATCATTAAGGTATAAAATAAAAAGGAATGGACCCAAATGGAATCCCTGGGGAATTCCCGAAGGAATGTTACAGATATCAGAAACGAAACCTTTTGTCGCAACAGCTTGACTACGATTATCTATATATGATTTTAACCACCTAAATAGATCTACGTGTACACCAAGTCTCCATAGCTTTCTCAAAAGTGTATCATGTCTGATTTCATCGAAAGCTTTGGAGAAATCAGAGTCAACTGCGTCAACCTGGTATCCTTGATCAAGGGCATTTTGGATAAAATCTGTATAAGTGACGAGGTTGGTGTCTACACTACGTCCACGTAAAAATCCATGTTGGTGAGGTGACATTTGTCTAGCAAATGTGGCACTGAGCTGTTGAGTGACTATTTTCTTAAACACTTTGCCAAAACTAGGGAGTTAAGAAATTGGTCTATAATCACTAATAATGTTTTTTGATCCTGATTTAAAACAGGTGTAATTAAGGCTTTTTTCCAAATTTTAGGAAAGCAACCTTCTTTGATGGATTTATTGTAAATAGCAGTTAAGGGCACTGAAAACTCTTTCGCACAGTTTACAATTATTAAGGGGTGAATATTGTCATTTCCAGCGCTAGTATTAACGACTAAGTCTTTGAAATGTTTATGAACAGTTTCTACAGTAATATCTATATTAGAAATAGCGTGGGCTGATAGAGTAGAAGACTCATTAGAACTGATGTGATAAGATGAGTCATTAGGTAGAAATACTGAGCTAAAATATTCATTAAATAAATTAACTATGTCTTGACCATTACTCGTAGAATTATTCCCATACATCATCATTTCAGGTATTTAATTTGATGGAGTTTTTGATTGGACAAAATGCCAGAAATGTTTAGGATTTTTGTTTATATTGACCTCTATATTATCTTTTTATTTTTTATAACAGTCCCTTTCCATTAGCTTTTCTCTAGCACGTAGTAATTTGAATGTTTGATAATCTAATGGATTACCATATTTTTTCCATTTTGTATTGACTATTTAGCCTTTTTTTTTGCCTACTTACTCTAACAAGAGCATAGAATACCAGGCAGGTTTTTTTATTTTTCGAGTTAAAATTACGTTTTGGGATAAATTTAGTGTCAAGATTAATTAAGGAATCCCAATCATAAGTCGATAATGTTTAATATCGTAAAAAAATTGCGGAATGAAACAGATATTTAGTGAATGTTGGTTTTAACACTGTCGGAGTATTCCGTAAAATAAGTTCTATATTGAGAGATGTATGATGGGATATAGACGACCGAGGACAAAAGCGGCTCGATCTCTAACTATTTTGGTGTGATCGCGGAAGTGCAAACGCCTATCCAGGGTCACACCGAGATATTTGGCCTTGTTTTGCCAAGAAATGTCACGGCCGTAGAGTGAGAGAGAAGATTTGGGTACCTAGCTTTTTAGAGATGTCGTTTGTGTAAAGAAGGTACAAGAAAGGGGCGAGCACGGACCCTTGCGGGACTCCTGCTTGTATGGGGCGAGGGGAAGAGAGAGTGCCTTCGACTCTATAGCGAAAGCTGCGGTTCGACAAGTAGTCTCGTATAATGAATACGAGGAAGTCTGTGATCACCAATAAATGAATTGTATTGTATTGTAGTAACCGTTCCGTACGCGCTAATAACCGTGGGCCGTAAGCAATGTCGGCATAGTTCAGTCTGGAAAGCGCCAAGAAATCACAAAGCTGTATACGTAGTGCAAAGATAATCACTATTGAATTGTTGTAACTATTGTATTGAATATAAAACTTTTAATCTGTAAAACACATTTCTTACAACTTCTATCGTACATGATTTTCGGCTCTTATCCATTAGTAGGTAATCCCAGATTACGAGCTTCAGTTACACACTGCATATGAATTCATCTGATATTTACTAAAGGATTATGTCTAATAACACGATTGATCTGATTGAGATGAGAAGATAAACTTGTATATCGTCAGCGTACATATGAAATTTGCAATATTTGAAAGATTTAATAACATCTGCAGTATACATCACAAATTATATAGGCTCTAAAATTGATCCCTGAGCGCAGTCCCTGAGGTACTCCTTTGGTTACTAGTCTAGGTTCAAAACTGTTGGGTTTTACGTCCTTATATTTAAGTTTGACAAGTTGATAACGTCCACTTAGATAACTATCGAACCATTTGATAGCACTTAACTTAAAGCCGTAAAAAGCCATTTTTGATAACATTAGCGAATGACTTAGCGTGTCAAATGCCTTTGAAAAGTCCAATAAAACTAATACAGAGGCCATGCCTTCATCTTGACCGACCAAAAGGTTATCCACAACGTCGACATCTTCAAGAGGTGAATTGTAATTGTACTTACTTAATATCTGGTAGATACCTAAGTAAGTAAGTACCTGTTTGATATAGGTAAGGTAATATTTTTTTTCTTCATAACATGTGCATGAATACGTATGTATCTAATATTATAATACTTACTTACTATATTTACCATTTGTATTATTTAATCTTATGTAGTATATTTGTGTATAATAAAAATATATATAACCCTATAACAAATAACATAATTAATAATATAAGTAGGTAAATTAATAGTATATTACAGTTATATAAAAAAAACATTTTAACTCAATCTTTAGGTGTGAGATAACATTATAAAATAGAACATAAAAAAAATGTTTACTTTGATCATCACAACATACATAAGTATTTAGTCATCTTTTAATAGTTAGCCCTAGCACAGGTCTAAGTCTAATTGTGCTGCTATGAACAACACCACAAAACTGTCGTTAACCGTATGCTTTTCTGTATCTCATAAGCAGGTGTAATTATCTGTATTATTTTTATCACTATGAAATCAATAAATAAAATAAATAAATAATTTGTTATGTATTTTACCTACTTAAATCTCAACCTATATGGTTGGTTAGATTAAGTACTTATGAAAGGTAATGTTTTTTTTAACCTCTAAGGTGGCAAACAAGCGGTTACCATAGCCTATGGACGCTTGTAACACCAGGGGTATCACTCGCACGTTGCCGACCCTTTAAAAAATCTAATAACTTCTTTCTTGAAGAACTCCATACTGTAATAATAACAAATAATGTAAACATAATGATAGGTGCAGAGCGGTGCGCCGCGGCCAGCGCCGGCACCTCTGGACCCTCTGCAGCAACTGCACGACGCGCTGGGGCGCCGCCACAACTACCTGCGGATATCCCTCACGGAGCGCTGCAACCTGCGTTGTAAGTGCCTACTACTATTATACACACACTAACACTCCAACTGCAAATCTTTTATTTTATTTAACTTTCGATTCAATCAATTTTATAGGTAGGTACATATGTAAGATCAACGTGGGGTAGTCTGTCTGCGGGGTAACACCGGCACCGTGCAGTCTGCGGGGTAACACCGGCACCGTACACTTTGTGTGATGCGTATAGATACTCGTATGAACAAAGCCAGTTGATATATCCGACAGCGTAAGGAATAATAAGTTACCGGTGTGAAGTTAGCAAAAAAAGTAAGTTGAAAATTGTAACCCGACTAAATTAAGAATAGGTACCTAGTTTATTGACGGTTGTGATTGTAACTTTGTAGCAAGTGATTTGTTTAAATATGTAATTTTTTATCTGTAAATAACTTTAGTTCTCCTTTTGCGTTTCTACTTCCAAAATTATTGTAATTTCTATATCCATCCAAGAAATGCCAAACTTATTAACTTTGATATACCGGTTTACTCAAAAATTTGGTATTTGAAAGAGTTGAAAGATTGACATGTAGTAAAGGAAAAAGAGGTGAAGACAGTTTTTTTCGAAAACGTGCAAGCAAAGACGTGAAACATTTAAATTCTTGAAAATATTATGATATCCATTAAGTGAATTTAATAGTTATTATATTAGTACCGTAATTTGAAAATATTGAAAAGAACAAGAAGAAAGGATAGATATTAATTTCAAATGAAGCTGATACTATCAAGGATTACATTAACCCTACAAAAACTAGACAAAACCCTAGACGCAAGTAACAAATTTTGTTATAACTGTACTTGAGCGTGTTTAGAACACGTTGTTTTAAACATACGAGGAAGAAATTGCACCCTATTACGGGTCGGCCATTTTAACAGGTTCCTGTTACAATATTTATTGTATAACGGAATAACTTGATTTTCACGAAGAAAATACATGAAATCAATAAACGGTAATAAAAGTTTGGTACCGACAACAGAGAAAACAGAAATTCGATACTTGGTGGTAATTACCGAAAATTAAAAATTGTGACAATGATATAGAAATATTAGTGTATAATTGTAAAAAGTGGTAGCCGAGCAAAAACTATAATAAATCTAAAATATAATACTCAAGAAAATCTTTTAATTTATTTTCCCCTGGGAAAAAGATCTCGACAAAATGGCGCTTAACGGGTTAAAAAAATAATTTATTATAGTTTTTGTGCTGCCACAACACGCAAAAGGTTTTTTCAAATATATATAATTTTTAATGATAATTTCGTTATTTTCAAAATTTAAAAAGCTTATAACAGCAGAGTTCTCATGTAATACATAAAATTTTCGGACACTTTGGCAATTAAATTTTTTTTTTTCTCTAGTTTATACAAATAAAAGGTTTTAATGTAAAAAATCACCACATATACTTACTACAAAGGATAGTAATCGTTTGATTAGTAACGAATTACTAATATTAATTGTTTTTAACACTAATATAGGTCCACCAGTTAAAAATACTACGGATAAAAACGTTTTTCATAGTTTTTTGTTCTTTTAGACAAAAGGAGACAGCGAAAAACTGTTTAAATCAATCTATACTTATAATAATCTGTAGAGAGGTCAATTCTGTACATGAAATATATTTTCAAAATAACTATCAGGGGGTGATTAGTAATCGTTACTGATGCCAAAAATGCAATCAGTAAAATTTTTGTCTGTCTGTCTGTATGTTCGTTATAGAAACAAAAACTACTCGACGGATTTTAACGAAACTTGGTACAATTATTTTTCATACTTCTGGGCAGGTTATAGTATACTTTTCATCACGCTACGATCAATAGGAGCAGAGCAGTGAAGGGAAATGTTGGGAAAAGGGGAGAAGTTACTCCATTTTTTAAGCTTCCGTCGCGTGTGCAGCCTTAATGGTTAAAGCTACACAGAAATCATGTATGACGGAAATGTTCACCTTAAAATTATATAAAAAATATCCCACGACAGCATATGTCTATCTTTTTTGGTTGACTCACAATAACACGTGTAACTCCCGATAGCTTAGCAGTTCGGAACTTTCTGATTATATTTGTCTACTCTCACGTTTATAACACTCTCACTCATCCCTAATTAAAAAAGTTAACATTATTACCTATTTATTAAAAAAAGAATCATAGAAATTGGTATAGAAACACCAAAGTTATACATGAAATACGCTAATAAGCCATCGCGCGTGAATACTGAATCATGCTAAAAGGATTATTTTTGTGTACCGGTCGCCGCGCTAGACGCAGCTCGCGACGGGAATGCAATGACAATTAATAAGGCTCAAGGGCAGACTTTTCGTGTTGCTGGAGTAGATCTCGGTGTCAGTTGTTTCTCGCATGGTCAGTTGTACGCATGTTGTACGTCGCTCTTCCCCGGGTTAGCAGTTCTAGAAATCTTTATGTTCACTTGCCGGACGGGTCAATTTTCAACATAGTTTACACGGAAGCTTTGCGCTGAAGTATTTGCGTTCTATAAGTACTTAAGCCTCATGTGAACGTGATCTAAACAATATTACCAATACATTAACTTAATAACACACAAGGAGTTACACGCTGACGGAGTCGCGGGCACAGCTGTTAAATGTATTTTAATGAAACTTCACAATAATATAGTTTATACATCAGAATAACACATAGGCTATAATTTATCATTCCACTGCTGAGCACGGGCCCTAACTTTATGCGGGTGAAACCGCGGGCACAGCTAGTTATTAATATTTGTCTCAAGTTAGGGGTTCTTTTATTACGTTATAATTAGTAAAAAACTTTAAAAAGTCCTTACAAATAATATAATTTTATTTTTATTGTTTACAACATTATCTCCGTCGATTATGTCTAACACAGTACTTTACATAAGTGGGTTTACACGTACAACATCTTGGAAACAAGCATATGAATATTTTTTTACAGGAAGACTGTAATTAGTACACAAGTAATGAGTGGCAAAGTTTCCATATTTTTTAATTGTGTTATGTGTATAATTAACTAGCGGTTCTGGAATCTTGATGGTTCTAGAGGCGGTAGTTGCTAGATAAAGAAGTGGTTTAAATTTATGGCCTGAAGAGTTCTAGCATAGAATATAGTCTCAAAGTAGTAAAAGCTTCGATACGAAATTTGTACTAATTTCTTTCTAAGAAGTGACATAAATTAAATAAATTAATAAATTAAATAATAGTAAAAATAGAAAAAACTATTAAATATCATTTATTAAATAAAAACGAATTGATATATGAAACCCTAGTGAGGTTTGAGAAACCAGCTGAAACATTAATAGGCCTAAAACGACAAATATTGATATTAGTTGAAAAATTACGAGCTAATGAGATACTTGAGTCAATTCTAGATCCCAAAGAGGATATTGAAGATGTTAAGGCTACATTAACGTTTATAAATCAAAAATATAAACAAGAAAAAAATTAAATGATTGGAGCTGTTTTAAAATCATGTACATTTTAGGTTATTACGAATCGACATTACGGACGAGTCAAACTTAAGTCCTAAACTAACTATAGTTAAAAATGAGTTCCAAAAATTGGAAAAACTATGGAATAGTAAAATTTTAGAAATTACTAAACTAGAATTTAATTCAATGCATGAAATTTCATAATTACCTGATGACAATAGGTCAGAAGTCGGTAGTTCACCTGAAATAAATCAAGCATCCCAAAAATTTAATGAGGATTTTAATAGGTTAGATGTATCCAGAGAATATTTAGAGGATGCAGGCGTAAAAAAAAATAATTTATCACAATTTCTTGTAATAGAAGCTCCGCACTTGAGCTAAAACGATTCAATTATAGTGGAAAACCATGTCCTAGGTCGTTTTTACAAAAACTAGAATAGTTAAGGCTTTCTAGGAATATTAAAAAAGAGTTACTGTTAACTAGAGCGATTGAACTTTTTTCTGACGACGCTTTACACTGCTTTAGATTTATTAAAACGAAATTAAACAATTAGGACGGAGTTTGTAGTAGATTAATTAAAGATTTCGGTAGTTTTGAATACAACAATATTTACAAACGCACTCAAGGAGAAAATGAAAATAACGTTATTTATACTGCAATAATGTCTAAAATGTGCAATAGGCTAAAGAAATCGCTTTCCGAGGGTGATCAATTAAAAATATTACTTAGAAACATCAGACCATGTTATTCCCTTTTTGTAGTAGAAGCTAATGTAATGTCTATTGATAATTTAATTAGCATTTGCAAGAAATACGATCAATTTCTTGACAAAAATAAGAATTTCAAAGAGCCAGAAAACGGTGAAGTGATTTTTTCAGATTTTAACTATAATAAACCTAGTAGTTCTTCGAAAATCCCCTTTGCATATAACAAAGGTAATAATTATGAAAATTGGAGACAGAAGGAGTTTCGAACGAAACCCCTTGATAATTTTAAATCGTTCAAAAATTACGAACAAATACCTACGGTTCGGTTTGAACCTAGATCCCCTACGTATAAACCGATGGTTTATATGAGCCAAAATTTCATTCCGGTGCACAACAAGTCGCCTAGAAAAATTGCGGATGCCGATGATACATAATAACAAGGATCGAGATTATAATAATTTAGGCTCATGCTTCTAAATTTTTCGAACACGTCACATTTCAAATATAGGTCTGTATATTCACCTAATTTTTTTATACCAAAAGTATGCCAAACATTTAAAGCATGCTCATTATCCTCATCCGACACTGGTTCCATTGTGAATTTATTATGGAACTTAGAAGGACCTGGTAATTTAGTTTCCTCATATTTATTCCAACTGTCAATATAATCATAACAGTATACACCTTTTTTACGAGCAATATCAAATAGTTTTGAATTGCTGTAAATTGTACGTAAATTATTAAAGTCCTCTTCATTCATGGTTTTCACTAATTTGTCAAAACTTGAACTCAAAAAATTAAAGGAATCGATAAATTTAATTGCACAACAGTTTGATGGTCTAATGGAATATGTTTTGTAAAAGATATGTATATTTTTCCTTACTTTTTGCGATAAGATTAATTCGACCGCTGATTGCTGAAAGTTCGTTAATAAATAAATGACTGTCATATCCAGATAGATTATGGAATAATATTGGTATAAAAGGGAAAATTTTAGCATTTAATTTGCTTAAGTTATGAGCAGGTCCTCTATATCTACCGGTGAACTGATCATGATCTGCAACAATCTTATCATTGTAAGAAAAAGAAGATTTACATATGTGGCACTCTGTGCTGTTATTAAAAGAAATCTGTTCATTTTCTGTTAAAGGAATCATACTTTTATTTTCCGATAAAAAAGTATCGAACCTGATAACATCCTTAGTTATAGATTCCACAAATTTCTTTGAACAATCTGAACCACTATAGGAAATAAGATCGTTTAACTCGGGATTACTTTGACAACAAATATAATACGCAAAACTAGTGGCTTCATGTTCCTGGACATTTTTCGCGAATTTTGATTTATTTTTGTCCGAATACTCTCTCAATAAACTTTCAAAATCAGCATAAATTACTATTGAAATTCTTTGAGTTCTTTCATAATTAGAAAAATAAAGTTGTGTTTCATTCTCGGGTAAAACAGTTTGTAATCTGGCAGTCGTGATTTAATAACTTTTCTTCTTTGTCGAAGTATATGAAACATTCGTCACATAAATGTATTTTAGATTTATGTTTAGTAATTTGATGGTGAAGTAATTTTTCGAGAATTTTTATTAGGCAAAAATGACTTTTATCATTTTTTGTAATGCGTAACTTAACATGAAATAATTTACGTTTTAAAGTCTTATACAACGGTCCTGTAATATCACCGTTTTTTTCCACGCCGTAAATATTAACACTCACGGAGGGGTATTATTTTCAAAATGCTATATATCAACTATGCTAGGGGGGAACGACATATCAGAAGTCTTTAGTAGTTTTGAATAATGTGGATAGGATAAAATTTTTTGTGCATTAAATTGCGTAGGGTACATATGTGCTACTATACACCACAGAAAGCAATGATTATCTGTATTGCGTATATTAATACACGATTTAGTGTTACAAATGCGTTTAGGTAAAGGAATATATGAACCAGCTCTCAAAGGGTTGTATTTTACTATGTTCATTTCTAAATGACTTATAGACTTGATCGTCCATCCTGATTCAGAAAGCGCGAATTCGGAACACTTAGTTATGAGTTTTTCAGCGAAAGTTGTGTATAATGTTGCTAGATCAGTACTATGTACTACAATGTTATGTTTTGTATTAAATGATTTTAGGGATACTTCATCCTTTATTATCCTTTATTTATGTATTACCCATACATAGGTTATAGAAAGTTCGGTATTGACTTTTATTGATATGTGTTTCTTCAATGACTCTTTAATAATATAGCAAAATATCTCGCGAATATCCGATAAAAATAGTTATGGTGAAATACTAGTTCTCTGTGAATTTATTCTATAACTAATTATTCGATTGCGAAAAGCGGTAGCTATAGTATACACATTATCAAATTGAGTCCGAAGTAGGCAATTTGATTTATGAACGTTAGTTTTCTTATGTGCGGCATACTTGTGAACGTTAAGATTGCAAGCTAAACAATAATACATTATGATCGATTGTTATTAATATTAATTTACTTTAAAGACTATACAGAATGATTAGTTTTTTTATTTCTGAGATTGAAAAGTCTGAATTTTAAAGATGTTCTATAAATTAAAAAAAAAAATTGGGAGCTTCAAGTTCAAGGTTTCACATAATTATAATTTTTTTAAATTAGAGATTCGAGTAATTGAAATTCGAGATTCGAGAAATTAAAATATGTGATTCGAGAAATTGAAATTTTGTGGTTGTTGTGTTGTTGTTGTTGGTTTCGCTGTGAAATATGCTAATTGAATTAAAAAATGTGCAGTTCAATAAAAAATTAAATTTTAGGTTCGAGAAATTGCAATTAGTGATTTTGTTGTGAAATAAGGTCATTAAATTACATAGCGCCCATTTTAATAATTTACAGTCTCGTTATTTAAAATTTCATATCACGATTTGAGATTCGAGAAATTTAAATTCGACAAATTATTATTTGTGGTTTCACTGTGAAATAAGGTTATTAAATTAAATAACACACATTGTAATCATAAACAAACTAGTTATTTATATTTTTATTTAAGGATTTGAGATTCGAGAAATTGAAATTCGAGATTCGAGAAATTATTATTTGTGATTTCACTGTGAAATAAGGTTATTAAATTAAATAGCACACATTGTAATCATTAACAAACTAGTTATTCATATTTTCATATAAAGATTTGAGATTCGAGAAATTGTAATTCGAGGTTTGGCTGTTGAATAAGGTTATAAATCTATAAAGTACAAATTTTTTATCACGTTAAATGATCATATGTATATGTATTGTAGAAAAAAAAAAACTTAAATCACATGATTACAAAATTCAAAAAGAAAATTATGTTTTAAAGTATATTAGAGGGAAACAAGAGAGGCTGTAGCCCTCGGAATTCTTCCTTTGCTGCGGCAACCAAGCTTGACACAGCCGAGTCCGAGCGTTGTAGTCTATCGCTCCTTTGTAGGTTACGACGGCGTGTTTCCAACGCTCGGACGCGCTGAGTGTTTCTACCTCCCGGGTCTTGTACACGCGGAGCTCCACATAATACTCGCCATGGCGGGTGGGGTCGCGCCGTAAGGTGTACGTGTACCCTGAGCCAGTGCGCCGCGACAGTAGCGTGCGCAGGGAAGCGGCTCGGATGGGCTCTCGCTCACGAACCTCTTCTTCGTCCTGTTAACGATAAACATTAAATAAAATTTGTTTATTGGCAAGTGTTCGGTTATAGTTATAGTTAGTGTCGCGAAAACTTTTAAATTTTCGGATAATAAGCCTATTTGCTTTTCCAGGCCACATCTATCTCTGTACCAAATTTCAGCTAAATTGGTTCGGCTGTTAAAGCTTGAAGGAGTAACAAACATACAAACACGCTCACATATTTTCGCCTTTATATTATTATATAGTGTGATTGGTGAAAAAAAATACATTCTTAAACAAGTTAACACTTAAAAAAAAAACAATCAAAAAAATTACTACTAACCTCAGATTCAGGAAAAACACGCGCTCGTTTTTTCCTTGATGCGGCCGCGATCTGACTCGGAATCGCTCCCGAAAAGACGTTTAGACAGGCAGGCTGACTTTTTCCCCTGCAGTTTCGGCTTCGCCTTAGTCTTTTCACTCGTCGCACCGGGTCGACTGCGGTTGATCTCCCCGTCAGAATCGAAAGGATTGATTGAAGACCTTAATATTAAATATTATAAGTAAGTAAGTAAAAAAAAAATTAAGATGATTGCATTTCAAATAAACTTTAACAAAACAAAAGACACTTACTTACTTGCCATTAAAATATGTTGTTAATCCAACTGTCCTGTCACAAAAAATTTGGTAGCTAAAAATCCAGAACGATTAGTGTCGCCTTTTTTTACACCTTATTTGTAAGGTTTTGTTCACATGTAAGGCACGAGCATTTTAATAATTTGTATTAAAATTAAAAACAAACTACTGTATAAATAAGGTTTAATTTTCATTGCTCTTATGTACTCCAGTATGATTACTTCCTAACATCCCGTTTTGGGAGAGCGGATTCACCGTCGCCAGTCTGTATCGGTAACTAGAGACATTAGAGACACTCTCCCAATACGGAAACCGTATGTACTAGACTCGACGTACTCAGAGTCTAACACAGAAAAAAGTGTTTTTTTTTATTGGTTAAACTGGCTCATAATAATAATACTAACAAACATTTACAAATACAATAAGTTTTCTTGACTATTATTTTTGGAATATCTATTTATGATAAATTTTAACGTTTTTACGATAATTATATGATGAGTACATTAAGTACATGTTTTATGTATTTTTTTTAATTCAATTATTAAACAAAAAACAATAAATTTGTTTCAATGACTTAGAATGTTTACAATTTTTAGGGTTCCGACAAAAAAAATGGTAAAAAAAAGAACCCTTCAATATTACACCCTCAAGACTAAGAACTCTGTAAATTTTCAAGCGAAGCAGAAACATATACTTACTATAACGCTAAATGCTAAGAACGTGTCAAGCCGCTCTCAAGCATAGGATTCCGTAGCTGTTTCTATACTACGTTAGTTGTTTGATTCACAAAAAAACCATTTATTTGATACTACTTCAAAGTACAACCTTTTTTTTCATGTGTGTAACAAAGAACCACATGGGTCCATACATGTGACATGTGACATGTGACATGTGACATGCAGGTATGTACAGCAACTTTAACATTAAATAAACTTAATAGCAGCATATTTTAGCTTTAGTCGAAACAAATACCTACGTATACTTGTATTAAATTACAGCGTCGTTGTAGTTTTAACAGTTTTGGAATAAATATGGATGAGATATACGGACCGACACTCTAACGAACTAACGTATATATGTTTATGTACATTTTTTTCCTATTTGGATATAGAACCCTAAACTAGGCTAGGCTAAACTAGGCGGTTTTTTTTTTACTTGTATACATATAAATTAAGATTACTTACTTACTTGCCAGCCTTCATACATCCCCACTGCTGGGGCACGGCCTACCCTCTTAAGCGAGGGTATTAAGGTTATTACACATTAAACTTAATTTGTTTAATTATGGTTTAACGATAAATGCCGTAATAAGTCGGAGTGTGCTTTTTACGGAACCTAAAAAAAACCCCGGTCAAATGCTTGGAATTTGTTGCTTTAGTATAGTAAAGACATAAAAAGCAATAGTGAAGGGTGTTAAAAATTTCATCAAAATCCGTTTAATGGTTTTACAGACAGGTAGATTGTGACTAGCTATTGTTACGGTTTCATAATTTTTTTTTATCCCGCAGATGGTAAGCAGGGAGGAATTGGGGGGTTCTGGATTACACAGTCAAGCGAAGTGAGAACTGCGTACTCCAGAAACCCAATTCCTCACTACTCCGGATCTATGCTGAACAGACCGACGTCCAGCTTTGGGCCGCTTCGTCGCACAACTGACTACCCTCCGCGCGGGTAGTGACGGTCACACTTTTTGTATTTCGACGATTACACTCAAGTGAAGCGCGCGGCAAATTAATCTGAACTTTAAACCGGACATATCTTATTTGTTTATTTCTAATAAGTAAATTAACGTAGATATAACGATTTTTTTTTTTTCTTAAAGACAACTTCTTTCGATATTATTATAGATTAAATTGTTTTCTCAATAAAAAAACGCGTTATTTATAATTTGTTCAGAATATAATATAATGGGGAACGGACACGTGATATGAGTCAGAAGAACGAGTTCCAAACTATTTTTATATATATGTAGAATGCAATTGTTATGTAAACGGAACTGATCCAAATTAGATAATAGTCTAAAGTGTAATATAAAAAATATTTCAGACCGTTTTAACAGCTAGTTACGGCAATAAACCTCCAGACATCGAAAATTTGATCCGCTTAGAACTACCCATATGAGGATGCTTAACAGTATTTTGAAAATACCCCAGCACCTTACAACAGCATTCCGTAGAAGTTTTAGGTATGCGACCGCCAAATGTTGGAATAACTTACCCTAACCCATTCGCGCACTCAATACAGTAAACATTTTCAAATTATAATCGAAAAAACATTATTTACTATATCAAAAGAAACACGAGAACAGCGCCAGGTGGCCAAGATATTCTCAACATTCTATAATTGAATAGGGATAGATATATAGTAATGTGAAACATCTAATTTAATTAATTAATTTATTTATATTTAATTAGCTATATTAGTATATTATCTTGGTATATGTAGGTACCTATATATAACATATTATTAAGGGTATAATTTAACTAAAATCAGTAGTGAAATCGTTTTAAATTATAGTTAACAGCGACACCACGACCGTGTTACTTGCGCAGGTGCAGATTCCAACCTTCGGCTCCGCTGAAAATCAGCGCTGTGTCACTCGTGTCGCGGCACAAGCTGAGCTAGTGCTGTGTCACTCGTGTCGCGGCACAAGCTGAGCTGGTGCTGTGTCACTCGTGTCGCGGCACAAGCTGAGCTGGTGCTGTGTCACTCGTGTCGCGGCACAAGCTGAGCTGGTGCTGTGTCACTCGTGTCGCGGCACAAGCTGAGCTGGTGCTGTGTCACTCGTGTCGCGGCACAAGCTGAGCTGGTGCTGTGTCACTCGTGTCGCGGCACAAGCTGAGCTGGTGCTGTGTCACTCGTGTCGCGGCACAAGCTGAGCTGGTGCTGTGTCACTCGTGTCGCGGCACAAGCTGAGCTGGTGCTGTGTCACTCGTGTCGCGGCACAAGCTGAGCTGGTGCTGTGTCACTCGTGTCGCGGCACAAGCTGAGCTGGTGCTGTGTCACTCGTGTCGCGGCACAAGCTGAGCTGGTGCTGTGTCACTCGTGTCGCGGCACAAGCTGAGCTGGTGCTGTGTCACTCGTGTCGCGGCACAAGCTGAGCTGGTGCTGGTGCCCATTTCAACATCACAGCGCTCACGATATACTTAGAGAACAGCTCCTTTCTTTTAATGTTTATTTCGTTTGTTGTTTTATTATGTAACTGAATAGAGCTATTTTTTTAATATATGTTTTTGACTTTGTGAGTGAAATGATGTTGAATAAATGATTGTCTATGTCTAATTGACTCTCACCCAAAAACCTGTATCTGCGGCTAAGCAGAAAACACTATAGTAACGTTAGAAAGAGACACATGATCACGCCAACTTCGGCCAGCACGCAGCAAGTGCGAGTGTAGTACTTATGACATGTACCTATGTCACTGCTAATAGTCCTTCACACTTTAGACCGTTCCCAATAGGCCTCCATGTTGTCAGTTGTTAGATAAAAAGATGTAAGCGATTTCTCATTTTTGTTTTTAAGCATTTTTATCTTGTTTACATACAACCAATTATGTTTTCTGCAAGCCCTAGTTGCAAGCGTCCATAGGCTACTTACCTTGGTATGAGGAGGTTCGTTTTATCTATCTATTATATGTATGGCTAATGACACTAAAAAAATAAAAAAATCGACTGATACTATATTGATATACATTTAGCTAGGAATTACAAATCATACTATGCGTCCATACATTGTTAAATATTAGTATAGACGACATACCTAAAGTACGCAAAAAAATTAAACACGCAAAACAAACAAATATATAAAATAAATTGATACTGAAAGTAATAAATAACGAGTGTCGAATATTATAAATGTCGTTTTGTGTATAGACATTTGTCTATCCTTAATCATTCTGTAGATTTATCAGTTAATCCAACTAATTTTTGTAGAAGTATGAGTGTGTAATGAACCTTTTTTACTTGGCAGTATTAATGTCCATTTTCGTAAAAATGTGTATTTGCTTGATAAATTACTATAAAAATTGTAGTAAAATGTGAAAACAAATATTTTTAGTTTTGCTACTGTAGTTTTGACACCATTTCACGGCACATTTTGTCATTTTTAGGGTTCCGTACCTCAAAAGGAAAAAACGGAACCCTTATAGGATCACTTTGTTGTCCGTCCGTCCGTCTGTCAAGACCCTTTTTCTCAGGAACGCGTGGAGGTATCAAGCTAATATCAAATATTCAGGTCTACTGTCCCTTGGAGCTGTGGAAAAATCAAACTTCTAAGCCAACGCAATCAAAAGATATTATTTTTCGTTTATGCCGCAAATTTCCGCAACTTGCAAGGGAATCAATTTACTAAAGTAGGGTACTTGCCGTGAACTCAGAATCTTGAAATTTGGTACGAAGCAACGTCTTATAAAAAAATTGCGAAAGCCGTAAATTTTTAGTGACATCATATAATAAAAATATATTTAATAATATACAACAACATCTAATAAGTTCGCCGGTTTTTTATGAGATGTTTTCCTCACGAGCCCGCACGTAATACTGATGAGGATGATGATTCGGAGTCCGGCCGGCTAGAGGGGTATACGCACGCCCGCAATGATGCCGAGCGCGGCATCAAAGTGCAGGTCCCGACACCGTCAGATTTCCGAAATCTGACGGCTTTCCTCACGGCCCAAAAGTATGAATACCATACTTACTCGCTGGCCGAGGAACGCGTTCTCCGCGCAGTCATAAGGGGAGTTCCTAAGGAATTCTCCACAAAGACTGTGCAGGACGACCTCATCGTCCAAGGCCTCCCCGTACGGGAAGTACATCGCATGTACAATGGCCGTAATAAGTCCGAGTGCTACGACATGGTGCTCGTTGTACTAGACCTGACAACAGAAGGCAAAGCCATCTTCAACATCAAAGATGTTTGCAGCCTCAAAGGCATCAGGGTCGAGACTCCGCACAAGCGGTCGAACCCGAGTCAATGCCACCGATGCCAGCTATATGGCCACGCACAGCGCAACTGCAGACGCAGACCGCGCTGCGTCAAATGTTTGCGCGATCACGCCACTCCGGACTGTGATCGCGATCGCTCTAACGCATCCGACCCGGTCGCTTGCGTACTCTGTGGGAGTGAAGGCCACCCAGCGAATTACCGCGGGTGCCCCAAAGCTCCCAAACAGAGCTCGCGTAAACCCAAACAGGGTAAATCGCGCCCCCCCGCCCCCCGCCAACAGCCTCCGCTCGTACCTGCCCCCCTCCCGGCTGTCAACGCCTGGAGCCGTCCTCCAGCGCTAGTTGTCGCGTCCCAATCTAAGGAGACAGACAAACTTTTGTCTGCTCTCCCCGGGCCCGTCTCTGTCACGGGTATTCCCTACCCCGCCCCTCTGATGTCCCGGGACATTCCGCGTCCAGCGCAAATGAGCAGTGCTCCCGCACCTCTAGCGCAAACGCGCCTTGCCCCCCCGCGCCCCTCCCTCGCGCTGCCCCGCAACGCCGCTCAGACGGCCGAGCAGGAGCATTTCGATATTCTCTCCAAAATTTCTTGGGTTTGCGACCCTGCCTATTTCGAGATCGTGTACGCCGAATACGTACAGATCACTCATTCCCATCAAATGCTCAGCTTCATGGCTAAGCATCGCGACTTCTTCGCCGTCCTCCACAGGATAACTCCAAAACCTTAAAACCAAAATGGATTGCACAACCGCGCGCGAAAAACCCCGGTCCGTCTCCATAGGCTGTTTTAACGCCAACGGTCTCCGCAACCAAAGAGAGGAATTATCGCAATTCCTCTCGTCCCAAAAACCGGACGTCTTCCTCATCCAGGAAACGTTCCTAAAGCCCGCTTTCCGTACCCCTTCGATCGCGAACTATCGCACCGTCCGTAATGATAGAACTTCCTCCAATCTCGGAGGCACTCTCATCTATTACAGGCGCTCCCTGCATTGTTCCCCTATCGATCCTCCACCGCTTACGAATTTAGAAGCATCCGTCTGCCGCCTAGCGATGACCGGCCATCAGCCGATCATCATTGCATCGGTTTATCTCTCTCCCCTAAAAGACTTGCTCGAGAGCGACCTTCAGTCGACCTAAATTGCAAGCATCGCCGCTGGAACTCTTCTGTAACTTCACAAAGAGGCAGACTCCTCGACGATTTAGTTGACAGACTAAACTTTGACATCATCGCTCCCATGACGCCCACTTACTTTCCCCACAATACTCGGAATAACCCCGACGTACTCGACATAGCACTTCTAAAGAACGTAAGGCTAAGCTTTCGCTCTATAGAGGTGCTTGACGAACTTGACTCGGACCACCGCCCTGTCGTCCTCCGATTAGGTTTCCCTTCGGACTCTCCTCCCGACACTAGAACCGTGACGGACTGGGATAAATTTGGGCAATTGCTCGAAAATCCCAGCTCGCCACATCTAGACCGCGTTCCAAACGTAATCTCTTCCGCGACCGATCTAAACGTAGCTATCGACTCTCTCACTAGCCACCTGACCGCCACAGTTGGCGAGTGCTCACGACAAGTGCCGGTTGGTGATTATCACCACCTAATCCTGCCTCAGCACATCAGGTCGCTAATGACTGAGCGTAACGCGGCCCGCCGCGCTCGCGATCGCGCTCCCACTATCGATAATAAAGCTCGCTTCAACGACTTACACCGCCGTGTAAGAACCGCTGTAGCTGAGCTCCGCGCCCAACGTTTCGGTGATCTTATGGAGAACATTTCTCCCTCTCACCAAGCTTATTGGCACTTAGCCAGAGCTCTAAAATCCGAAACCGCAAACTCTCTCCCTCCGTTAACTCGTCCCAACAACAGCGTTCCCGCGTTCAACGACGACGAAAAAGCGGATTGCCTAGCGTCTAGCCTCCAAGCCCAATGTGCCTTAAGCACACAGCCCTTCGATCCCGACCACGTGCGCGAGGTAGACGGCGAAGTGGAGCGCAGAACTTCTCTGCCTCCACAAGACCCCCTGCCCCCTGTCACTGTCGACGAAGTCGTACAGGTCATCAAAGACCTACGCCCCCGTAAGGCCCCCGGTGCTGACGGTATCTCTAACGATATCCTAAAGCGCCTCACTCTTCCCCTTATCTGCCTCCTAGTAGCGATCTTTAACGCTGCTATGGAACATTGCATCTTTCCTTCTCAATGGAAAGATGCAATTGTTATAGGCATCCATAAGCCAGGTAAAGCTCGTACCGAGCCGTCCTCCTATCGCCCCATAAGTTTACTAAAGGCCCTTGGTAAACTCTATGAACGCCTTCTCCTTGCTCGCCTACGGAACGCTATAGTTTCCAGAGGCATTTTAATAGATGAGCAGTTCGGCTTTCGTGCCAAACACTCATGCGTCCATCAAGTCCTCCGCATAACGGAACATATTCTTACAGGCTTTCAGCCAGCGTTAGGTAAGACCCGTCACACGGGCGCTGTCTTCTTCGATGTAGCGAAAGCTTTCGACAAAGTCTGGCACAACGGTTTAATTTTTAAACTGTACAACTTTCAGTTGCCAGATCGTCTCGTGCTCATCATTAGAGACTATTTGTCGAATCGTAGCTTTCGCTACAAAGTCGAAGGCACTCTCTCTTCCCCCCGTCCCATAGAAGCAGGAGTCCCGCAAGGGTCCGTGCTCGCCCCCATCTTGTACCTTCTGTACACTAACGATATCCCTAAAACGATAGGTACCAATTTAGCCCTCTTTGCGGACGATACCGCTATCTATACCACAGATAGGCAAGTGAGTCGAATCACTGAGAGACTCCAACCCGCTATCACCGCCCTAGGCGAGTGGTTTCGGAAATGGAGAATCGAGGTGAATCCCGACAAAAGCTCTGCCGTTCTTTTTACCCTAGGCCGCCCTCCGCGGCCTTCTCCCCTTTCTCTTTTCGGTCGTGCCATTCCCTGGCAAAATAAGACCAAATATCTCGGTGTGACCATGGATAGTCGTTTGAACTTCCAAGCTCACACCAAAATAGTCAGAGACCGAGCCGCTTTTGTCCTCGGCCGTCTCTATCCCATGATAGGCAAGTATAGTAAGATGTCGCTTAGAAATAAGCTAAATCTTTACACAACTTGTATCCGCCCCATACTAGCTTATGCTAGCGTAGCCTTTGCGTTGTCCAAGCGCAATCTCCACAAACTTCAGACCCTCCAAAACCGCTTTCTCAGAGCGGCCACTGGAGCCTCTTGGTACGTTCGCAATGCGGACCTACACAGAGACTTCGAACTTCCCACGATTCCCCAATATTTTAAAGACCTGGCAGTCCGCTTTTTCGAGCGTACGCAAAATCACCCGAATCGACTAATTGTGCAATCCACAACGTATCGTCCCCCCGATCGACCCGGTCACG
The DNA here is from genome assembly GCA_946406115.1 of Apoda limacodes. Classification (NCBI taxonomy): domain Eukaryota; kingdom Metazoa; phylum Arthropoda; class Insecta; order Lepidoptera; family Limacodidae; genus Apoda; species Apoda limacodes. The sequence continues at coordinate 28,537,943 of OX291556.1, forward strand.
GTCGTAAAACAATTGTTAGGCGGCCTCGGCACGTACTAACGTCCCCAGATGACGATCTCGCTGTCCGGATAGCGAGATTAGTCTCTACGACCTCCCCGAATAGGGCCTCCCTCCAAACACGACGCCGACGTCCCCGGGTTCGTCGGCGCCCACAAGGATACAATAGGTATCAAAGAGTGCCGGGGCGCTTCTCGCCCCCACTCAATCGCAACCGCACCCGCGTAACGGGGAACTCCCCTCCTGGCGGTGACTCACCTTCGGGTTCGAGACTCACGCCGGTCGAAGGGACGCCCCCGAGAGCGACAACCCAAGCCGAGGCTTCCCCCGCGGGGAGCCCTTGAGCGTTGGGCGCTATATGGGCTGAGGCTCCTTCAGAGTCTCGCCCCAAAAGTCCGGTGAAGCAGTAATGGCTGCAACAGCCAACTGCATAGTCAGCTCAGAAAAAAAAAAAAAAAAAAAAAAAGGCTAGAGGGGTAAGCCGACAACGTTGCAAAGTCGCGTCCATTTCTTATACGTCCATGGTCTAGATACACACCGTCACTTGTCGCGTAATTTTTGGCGCAAAGCGACGTGCTCTCACCTTGAAAACGTGGGGTCATTCCCGATTCCACTCTCGTGCTGTACGGTCATGTTTTTGACAGAGTGCTCTCACTGTGCTTCGTAGTGTGCTGATTCAACAAGTGCGCAGTTCTGTGTTGGTGTTTTGCCTCAGTGCCGACTACTGAGTGTCGTTGCTTAGATCATTGCCCGCGATACTTGGAAACTCTACCTGAGTGTTAAACGCTGCTCAGTTATGTGTAATTGGGTGGGACATCGCTCCTCGGTCCACTGTGGGTAAACTGTTCGGGCTTTTTAACTCGCCCAGTGCGCGAAGTTTATCGAAGCGATACTGCTTGTTTTTGTGTGCGTGTACACTAACGATATCCCTAAAACGATAGGTACCAATTTAGCCCTCTTTGCGGACGATACCGCTATCTATACCACAGATAGGCAAGTGAGTCGAATCACTGAGAGACTCCAACCCGCTATCACCGCCCTAGGCGAGTGGTTTCGGAAATGGAGAATCGAGGTGAATCCCGACAAAAGCTCTGCCGTTCTTTTTACCCTAGGCCGCCCTCCGCGGCCTTCTCCCCTTTCTCTTTTCGGTCGTGCCATTCCCTGGCAAAATAAGACCAAATATCTCGGTGTGACCATGGATAGTCGTTTGAACTTCCAAGCTCACACCAAAATAGTCAGAGACCGAGCCGCTTTTGTCCTCGGCCGTCTCTATCCCATGATAGGCAAGTATAGTAAGATGTCGCTTAGAAATAAGCTAAATCTTTACACAACTTGTATCCGCCCCATACTAGCTTATGCTAGCGTAGCCTTTGCGTTGTCCAAGCGCAATCTCCACAAACTTCAGACCCTCCAAAACCGCTTTCTCAGAGCGGCCACTGGAGCCTCTTGGTACGTTCGCAATGCGGACCTACACAGAGACTTCGAACTTCCCACGATTCCCCAATATTTTAAAGACCTGGCAGTCCGCTTTTTCGAGCGTACGCAAAATCACCCGAATCGACTAATTGTGCAATCCACAACGTATCGTCCCCCCGATCGACCCGGTCACGGTCGTAAAACAATTGTTAGGCGGCCTCGGCACGTACTAACGTCCCCAGATGACGATCTCACTGTCCGGATAGCGAGATTAGTCTCTACGACCTCCCCGAATAGGGCCTCCCTCCAAACACGACGCCGACGTCCCCGGGTTCGTCGGCGCCCACAAGGATACAATAGGTATCAAAGAGTGCCGGGGCGCTTCTCGCCCCCACTCAATCGCAACCGCATCCGCGTAACGGGGAACTCCCCTCCTGGCGGTGACTCACCTTCGGGTTCGAGACTCACGCCGGTCGAAGGGACGCCCCCGAGAGCGACAACCCAAGCCGAGGCTTCCCCCGCGGGGAGCCCTTGAGCGTTGGGCGCTATATGGGCTGAGGCTCCTTCAGAGTCTCGCCCCAAAAGTCCGGTGAAGCAGTAATGGCTGCAACAGCCAACTGCATAGTCAGCTCAGAAAAAAAAAAAAAAAAAAAAAAAGGCTAGAGGGGTAAGCCGACAACGTTGCAAAGTCGCGTCCATTTCTTATACGTCCATGGTCTAGATACACACCGTCACTTGTCGCGTAATTTTTGGCGCAAAGCGACGTGCTCTCACCTTGAAAACGTGGGGTCATTCCCGATTCCACTCTCGTGCTGTACGGTCATGTTTTTGACAGAGTGCTCTCACTGTGCTTCGTAGTGTGCTGATTCAACAAGTGCGCAGTTCTGTGTTGGTGTTTTGCCTCAGTGCCGACTACTGAGTGTCGTTGCTTAGATCATTGCCCGCGATACTTGGAAACTCTACCTGAGTGTTAAACGCTGCTCAGTTATGTGTAATTGGGTGGGACATCGGTCCTCGGTCCACTGTGGGTAAACTGTTCGGGCTTTTTAACTCGCCCAGTGCGCGAAGTTTATCGAAGCGATACTGCTTGTTTTTGTGTGCGTTTCGTTGTTGCGGAACTACTACGCAAAGCGGTTCGACCGGCCTGAACCCAGCCTTGGGTAGATCACTAGTCTAGTATTTCCGCTTCAGCGGATCGCCACTCCGCACATCCTCGCGTTTTAAGTGTCGATTGCGTCAGTTCCGAATGCTCCGGACTGGTGGGTGAGATCGTATAGCTTTTTTCAGAGCTGCGTTCTACCTAATTGTTTCGTGGTTCGTAACGTCTCGTTGCTTGGATGGAAACCTAACGGTGACATTAGCACCCCAGCCGTAGGCGTAGGTCTGTAGGTACTTACCTAAACAATCCTTAGCACTTCGGAGCGTTTGGGCACACGTAGGTACTCTTGATAGCCGTCATTTCTGACGGGGAGTTACTAGGTACACATATCCTACACCTCGGCCGTATCGTAATGACCGAGATACTCAAAAGTTTGTCTCCGGACCAGCTAGGAGCCATCATAGAAGCTCTAATTCGCGATGGCTCAGAGCAGGTCCAAGCCTGCATTTACCCCTTAGCGGCCGCACCTACTCCCCAGACGCCGTTATGTCCACGGAGTCAACTTCGTCCTCAAACGAAGGTTACCACATGGTCGGCTTCGGCACAAAAAAGGCTAATAAGCGGAAGAAAGCCTCGGCATGCTCCGCATCGAAATCTCTTTCAGATTCCGAGGCAAAACACCTCAAAGCGCTCAGCGCTTCCCCGTCCTCCTCGGCGGATACTCAAGAGCTAGCCAACATAGACACGACCCCCGCCTCCTCCCCCTCTCAGTTTTCCTGACCGCTCAAAAATATGAGTACCTCACAAATATGAATTTTCAGAAACCACCGTCAAGGGCGACTTGACCGCCCAAGGCCTTCCAGAAGTACAACGGCCGAAACAAGTCTGAGTGATACGACATGGTGCTCGTAGTACTCGACCTATCTAAAGAAGGCAAAGCCATCTTCAACATCAAAGATGTGTGCAGCCTCAAAGGTGTCCGGGTTGAAACCCCGCACAAGCGGTCCTCCCTCGGTGCCAATTATATGGCCACGCTCAGCGCAACTGCGTGAAATGCCTGCGCGTCCGCGAAAACGCATCCGACTTACTATACTATACCAGAGCGTAGGCCATCCCGCGAATTACCGCGGGTGACCCATAACTCCCCGTCCAAGTACGCAAAAACCCAAAAAGGGTAAATCCCACAATCGATGACGACGAAAAAGCTGACTGCCTTGCATTTAACTTCCAAGCCCAATGTGCCTTAAGCTCACAACCATTCGATCCCGAAGACTTGCGAGAGGTAGACCGTGAAGAGCATCGCAGAGCATCTCTGTAAAAAATTGTAAAAGCAAGGAATTTTAAAGTTTTGGTTTGTTTGGGTGCACACGACAAGTTCATTTTTAACACATCATTCAAACCTTGTTAGTATATCTATGGTATGTTAGTAAATCTTATTGTGCTAGTTTAAACAAATATTCATCCTCCTCCTGACTCCATTATAACATGATATTACTTTTCCTTTGTCTTTGTCTTCCTCAGTTACCTAAAATAAATTGGAGGATTATCGCTAGTTGCGACTGTTATGCTTATCCTTGCTAAAGTTTCGGCTTAATTTAGCCACTCTTTTAGGTTATATTTTATTAAAATAAAAAATGACAATAAAATGTTACTAAAACATTTTATAAAAGAACTCACTTCATAAGTGAAGTTAAAATAATTCTAAACGAGGTAAAATTTAAGTTAAATATTAAGTATGTAAGACAAATTACATACTAAATGTTAAAAAAAAAACTTTTAGCTGTTTGAATTGAAAATAAAAAAAAAAATATGCTGAAGAAAATTAGTTATTGATTAAAATAGCATACCTGATTTGTTTTCAAATTATCGTTTTTAGGGCTGTTGTTTGCCACTTCTTTGCGTAGCCACTTGCGTGCACGTTACGTGCTCGTTCTCCATATCGCGTATATTACGACGATGATAAGTAGCGCTGCTATTATTAGCATCGCTATGCTATAACGTTCGAAAGTTTGGTTTGTAACTATTGCGTTTTGTGCTATAACTACTTCATTCATTCATTCATTTGTTGTTTGCCCATAATTATATACAATTTTGTGCAAATATATATGTTAAATAATGTGCACAGTTGCAGTATGTCAATAAGAAAAATGGCGATACTACCTCTGTATAGAATATTTATTTTTGCTAATCTAAGTGCTTATGCTTACATCTTATTAACTTGGTTAACCTCATGTACGTGACATATTATGTTATTTCCTATTCAAATATGTCACGATACCTAACTGGTATCGTTACTCGCCGTCCACTGCTGGTATTAGTCACGGGCGAATCGCGATTTGCGATTTTGATGGTTGGCTCCCCGTTGGTACCAAGATTAATTCTAACACATTTCCTACTTCTATTGGTAGGTTCGGGATTTTCCGATGTATCGAATTTGTCATTTAACAAATAGGCGGGTTTCAACCTATCGATCGATATGTTGCACTGCCTACCCGGAAGTTGTATAAGGAAATAGGTACTTATCCTTTCTGTCCACTACTAAATACGGGCCTTCATACGGGGGTTGCAGAGGTTTCCTTACCATGTCAGTCCTAACAAATACGTGTGTGCAATTCGCTAGATCCGTATGGACAAATAAAGGTTTCGAGGCATTGTATCCGCTAGGCCTCGGTTTGTGCTTGGCGATTGTCTCCTGTAGGTTTTTTATAAACTCAGACGGAGAGTCAATACGCTCGTCGCTCGTGCTGTAAAAGTCAGATGGTAGTCTTATGGTCCGTCCGTAGGTCAGTTCAGCTGTGCTTACCTGTGTTCTGGTGTTTGGTGCAGCTCGTAACCCTAACATGACCGTAGGTAGGACCGTGATTTGTTATTTAGCTTAGCCATCAATGCGGCCTTGAGAGTTCTATGGAACCTCTCTACCGCAACATTGCACTGTGCAGGGTATGGGGTGGTTCTTGACTTGTTGATGCCTCAGAACTTCATGAGGTATGCAAATAGACTGGATTCGAACTGGGTTCCCTGGTCCGTGGTAAGACAATTGGGTGAACCAAATCGAGAAATCCATCCCTCATATATTGAATGAATAACAAGAACACATAAACTGTCTTTTGTTTATATTAGATACTTTTTTATGTTGTGCTTGTGCTTTATATTTCATGTTTTTTTTATGTTTGTAATGGAAAGTGTCCTTTTATGATAGGGAGGGCATTTTCCAATATTTTAATTGGACGCTGTAAGAGAAAGGGAGAAAAGAAATGCCCTTGCTGAGTTTCTTGCCGGTTCTTCTCAGTACAAGGTCTCCTGCCCTGTAGACTTACGAACCGATGGCGTAGTAACATTCATAAGTGCTCAATTATTGTAGCCTAAACTGAATAAATTATATTGAATTTGAATTTAAATGAATGTATCTTTATTTGCATAAAATGCAGCGTAGTACATAAGCTGTTTACATTAAAAAAGTCTGCTCGTCCATTTTGCTAGATAGCAGCATGCAATATAAGTTTTTAAATTTACGCGTACAATTACTAATTTAAAAATAATAAAACGGGATTAAACGCGTCATTTGGCAAAATACCTTTTAACCGACGTTTCTGGATCTGGATGGAACATTTTGAGGAAAGAGCTTTGAACTCAGGGCCTTTTAGCGTTCGACTTTGGAAGAGATATGTTGATGACGTGTTCTGCTTAATTAAAGGATCTAGACAGGAAGTAGAACAGTAAGTACCTAGATCACCTTAACTCCATTCATAACAAAATACGTTTTACGTATGGAATGGAAAGTGAACGCTCACTGGCATTCTTACATGTTAAATTGAATGTAAGGTAAGATGGCTCTCTGGGGCATACTGTATATCGGAAGCCCACACGCACACGGACAGATACCTGAACGCCTCCGCGCATCATCACCCACGTCACCTACCATCAGTTGTGACGTCTTTGACTAACCGAGCTCATGACCTTTGTGACCCTGAACATTTAAATACTGAGCTGGCACACGATTAGGAGGCACTTAAGGGCAGGGTATAGGCTAGACCGCGAAAATACGCTGTTTTTGTGTAAATTTTGGCTGTGGCTATATAAACTATAGCACCTAAAGCATTGAAAAAAAAAATATATGTTATAAAACTTAATTTTGTCTAGGGCCATTACCTTACTGAATGATTTTCATTTATTGTATTTAATGCATTAAAAAATCTGGAAGCGACCGTTGTTTCAACACTTGTGCAAATTTTTAAAGCGTGTTTTGCATTGGCATGTAATGAAAGTTAGTTAAATAATTAGAATAGCTTGTTATCTAGTGCATAGACTCTAAGTTGTAGCGAAAAGTCAAAAAATGTGACTACAAAACGGTAATAACGTTAAATTCCATACAAAAAATTTAAAGTTTCAAGGCGTCATTACGGTATAAATTACTTAAGAAGTATATAACATATATTTCTCATAGAAATGTATATGACATTTTCCAGTGATTTATAGTACATTTACATATATTTTAATTTTATGTCAAATAGTAAATAAAAATGTCAAATGTTTATATTTAAATCAGCTCACAAATTGGTATTAATATTGTAGATAATAAAAATCTATACATATAATAAAATGGTAGGAAAGTCAAAACTGTACATTGAATATTTTTTTAAAAGAATACTTGGGGTGTGATCTAAAATAGATACGGAAGCCAAAAATATAGTTTTTAGAATTTTTGTCTGTTTGTATGTATGTTCGGGATAAACTCAAAGAGTACTACATGGATTTACTTTAAATTTGGCACGAATATTATTAAGAAGTCGGGTCAACATATAGGCTACATATTATCACGCTATCACCTACGGGGAACGAGCAGTGAACCTTTATTTCTTCAACGCATTCTGTAACAACGTGTAATCTAACGACGTATATTTAACTTGCTTCTTAATTATTAATTATTATACTCACACAAAGCCATTTATTTTATGTTAAAAAATCGTATATAGTCATAACTTAGATGTATTATAATTTTTCACCATATAAAAATGTTTCCTATTTGCTAGATGGCGTTGGCATCGAATTAGATCGCGCTATGGTTTCGTTCACAAAAAGTGATGATATAGTATAGCGTTTACGCTTCACGCAGTTCATCCCCCCGATCGACCTCGGTATGGTCGTAAAACTATAGTTAGGCGGTCTCGGCACGTACTAACGGCCCCAGATGACGATCTCGCTGTCCGGAGCGAGATTAGTCTCTACGACCTCCCCGAATAGGGCCTCCCTCCAAACACGACGCCGACGTCCCCGGGTTCGTCGGCGCCCACAAGAATACACAAGGTATCAAAGAGTGCCGGGGCGTTTCTCGCCCCCACTCAATCGCAACCGCACCCGCGTAACGGGGAACTCTCCTCCTGGCGGTGACTCACCTTCGGGTTCGAGACTTACGCCGGTCGAAGGGACGCCCCCGAGAGCAACAACCCAAGCCGAGGCTCCCCCCGCAGGGAGCCCTTGAGCGTTGGGCGCTATATGCGCTGAGGCTCCTTCAGAGTCTCGCCCCAAAAGCCCAGTGAAGCAGTAATGGCTGCAACAGCCAACTGCATTGTCAGTTCGAAAAAAAAAAAGCTTCACGCAGGCGACTTTGCGGGCAGCAGCTAATATATATATAAAATTAATCCTATTTAAATTTTATCTTTTAAGAACTCTTTAACTGAATAATAGCATTTTTTCATCAACCACTTACGAAACTGATTTTTAAAGATTTTAAGTGGCATGTCTTTTACATTGACGGCTATTTTATTAAAGATAAGAACAGCCATACTATTACAGTTTTATTCATAAGAAGTGGTCTTAGTAGTGAGCATCACTAGCTTATTAGGATATCTTGTGTTAAAGTTTTCTTTCTTTTGTTAAACAAATGCATATTTTTTTAACAAACATTGACACTTCATATAGACATGCATGGGAGTGCGAGAATTCCCAATTTGGCAAATAATGGTTTACATGAATCCCAAGGTCTTACACCACTCATTGCTCTTATGCATTTTTTTTGGATAATTAAAACACGGTTGATTTCTACCGAATTTCAACACAGCAAAAGCCCATAGCTTTGTGAAGAAGCTACATGTCCATGATATGCTAATAATGCTGTTTTTTGTCCTACTACCTTTTTTAGTCTATAAAATTGTTTTAGCGATTGTGTTCGCTGTGATGTCTTTTGTCGGAAAGACTTCCGGCTATCCGGTCGCGCGATCGATGACGGTTACGCAATACCTAAAACCATCCGGCGACATAAGTATAAGTAGCGTAATTATGTCAACGTGAATGTGCTGGAACTGATCACTTGGGGCGAATTTGCCAAGTTCAGAAACAGTGTGCCTTGTTATCTTTGATTTTTGGCATTTTACGCAGGTTTTTGCCAATAGGCAGGGCCGGATTTAGGGGAGGGCAACCGAAGCGAAAGAGAGATAGACTACACACCCCCACAATAGAGACTTCGGAAAAAAAATAATCAAATTCCGACAAGTAAACACTAGTAAACATTTTGTCCTTTCATATTTTTTTGCGCTGTTTTAACTTTACCTACTAGTGGTGGTTAATATAACGTATAGCTGATAAACATAGCAAGCTATTTTCTTGCAACGAATAGCGTGCGCTATATAAATATTCAGATAGCGCTAAAATTTCGCGCGCGACTCCGACAATGACTTTAAAAAGGGCCTCGGCTTGGGTTGTCGCTCTTGATGTCGTTCCTTCTACCGGCGTGAGCCTCGAACCCGAAGGTGAGTCAGCGCCAGGAGGGGAGTTCCTCGTTACGCGGTTGCGGTTGCGAGTGAGTGGGGGCGAGAAGCGCGTACACTCGAAAAAGCGGACTTGTGGGGAGCTCGAAGTCCCTGTGTAGGTCCGCATTCCGGACGAACCAGGGGGCTCCGTTGGCTACTCTGAGGAAGCGGTTTTAGAGGGTCTGGAGTCTATGTAGGTTGCAGTTAGACAACGCATAGACGACACTTGCGTATCATAGTATAGGGCGGATGCAAGTGGTGTAAAGAGTCAGCTTATTTTTAAGCGACATTTTTCTGGACTCAAAAAGACTTCATAAGGGCCAAGCTAGTATCCGGGTGCACCCGCCCAGAGATGGCAGCAGTACTCCATATGGGGCCGGACTTGCGACTTGTAAAGAAGCAACCTTTGGGCTCTGTTGAGTACACCAAGTTTTTTGGATGCCAGCTTCACCTTGTCTAGCTAATGATCTCGGAACTGAACATCGCTGGAGATGTCAACACTATGGATCCCAATGCTCTTGGAGATGGAGAGGGGAATGTTCTAAAATGGGACCACAGTGAATGGGGTTTTCTTAGCGGTAAAGGCGCAGACTTGTGTCTTGCCTATCATGGGATACAGACGACCGAGCACAGAAGCGGCTCACACCAAGATATTTGACCTTGTTTTGCCAAGGAATGGCACGGCCGAAGAATTAGAAGGAAAATGGTCGCGAAGGGCGGCCAGTGGTGAAAGGGACGGCAGAGCTTTTGTCAGGATTCACTTCGATTCTCCATTTCCGAAATCATTCGCCTAGAGCGGTGATTGCGGATTGGAGTCTCTTAGTGATTCGACTCACTTACCTGTCGGTGGTGTTAATAGCGGTATCGTCCACGAAGAGGGCTAATTACTTAATTAGGTATGTGAGTAGGTACTCACTTAACGTTTTACTTTCAACTGGAGAGCGCTCATTTTCAAAAATAAAAATTTTAAAATAGGCTTCGAACCACGATGGGACAAAACCGTCTATCAAAGCTTTCTCTCCTGAGCATTGAAAGTGATTTACTCCGGGAACTGAATTTTAGCGAATTCATCAACGATTTTGCGGCGAAAACAGCTCAGAAGGTTCCGTTCGTTAACGCTATAATTTAATTTAAGATAATTCTTGTTTCCGATTATATTTATATATGTTTGTTAAATACTAAAGAATCTAAGAACTAGAAAAGAACTCAGAAGATCCTGACGTCTGCGCAGCCGAAGTCACTGAGACAATCCTTGCTGGTATATAATGCTATATTCCTAACCCGCGAGTAACTGCCGGCGTCAAAAAACGACCGTGGTTTAATAGGTCTTGCAGTGAAGCTAAAATTCTTAAGCAAACTGCATATGAGGCTTGAACCACTGCTCGTAATAATAAGGATCCGAATATTTCTGAGTTAAAACGCAAATTAAATGCTGCCTCGAGTTTCAGTAAGAAAGAAACTGCCAGAGCAAAATTCCAATTCATCGGCAAAATAGGTGGGCTACTTGCGAGCTATCCTTCTGGGAGTCGTGCTTTCTGGTCGCTTGCCAAAGCTGCCGAAGGGAACTTTTGCCAGTCGACGTTACCACCACTGCGAAAGACCGATGGTGACTTGGCCCATAGTGCTAAAGAGAAAGCCGATCTACTGGGCAGTCGCTTTGCCTCGAACTCGAATATGAACGATGAAGGCGCTATACCACCTACTTTACCGTGGTGCGGTAACACCATGCCGGAAATCTCCATATCACAGCGGGAGATCTGGCATGTTCAATTCTTAGCATATGCTCTTTTAGGACTGGGTCATATGTCGAATACTGTCTGGTCTGTCTGGTACTGGTCATATAACTAAGTCCAAGAAATTCCCTCTATTGTCTGATGAAATCCCCACTCTATGCCCTCTAAGAGGAAGATTTTGGCGTGCCAGAAAAAGAATAATATCTAAATGGCGACTTACAATGTCACGCCACTTCTTCTTTTCTTGGTCTAAGAACATTTGATGTTTATGGTCGATAGTTCTTTGCAGCCTCAATCCATTTTCCATGATTTTCGTATTCAGACACTTTAGGATTTAGTTTCCGTTTCCGAATTAAATCCGTTGACAAAACTCTGATTTTTTTCTCATGGTGCGTAAACAGTTTGCAGAAAAAACAGTATAAACTGTTTTTTGTTGGAGAGTATACCATCCATTTTATGAGTACTTTCATTCCATTTGGTAACGCTTTATAAAACCATTCTGAATTGAAATGTCGGCTCTTTCCTTTAATTTTGTCTCCAGATCTTTGCACAGTATCTAAAAATGGGCCATCTCTATTCTGATAGGGTCCGCTTCCCGTCTTAACAATTTCAACTCTCAAATCATCAGGCTGTTATGCAGCTCTTCTTCATCGTTTGCATTTGCTGTGATTCTTCTTCAATGTCGCTATTCCGTCCTTTTGCTTGGTCATATTCTTCTTGGTGCTGATCTTCTCCACGTTGTCTTTCTTCTTGTATGTCAGGCTCTCTTTCCAGCGTCCCTCCATCCAACTCATTTTGGCACCATCTTTCTACATCATCTGTTTCATCAAGAGGGTCACTTTCAACAGTTTGCTGTGGTGTATTTGATTCCAGAGAAGCCGAAGGTGCTACATATTTCAAAATTGATACAGATAACGATTCACGTGCAAGTTCTTTTGATTTCTTTATTTTTCTTTTCTGAAATCCACTAGGTCTGTTTTGCTTCATATTAAACTTTTATTCTGTAAAAATCAATAAATGAATACTCGTAAATTTTTACAGTTCTTTCCTCGATCAATTTTGCATTATATTATATAACAGTAGAAGTAAGACAAGCAGTATAAGTTATAACGTCTCGGCAGTGTAAATAACATACATTTAAGTTGGATGAATTTGAATTCTTAGTGAAAGTATAAAAATATATAAAAATTCGGTTTTCGTGCATTTGAGGTACATTGAAAATGAACTCAACAAAATAAAAAAAAATTATATATTTTTTAATATTTTTCAAAAACACAAACACAAACTTTGCTCTTTGTCATATTTTAATTTTATTCCTTTAAAAAAAAATGAGTATTTAATACAGTGTAAACTCTACATCGTGACACTGAAGGGACTGCTCATTTTATGGCGTTATTAAGAGTTGTCGTTAAATGAAAAGAAGAAAAATCAACATGCTTTATTCTTATAACTTTATAACATTATGTTTTGAAAGTTTGTGAGCAACTAAGAATATGATAACGTACAGATAAAGCATAGATACGTGGACATCTTCTTTTACCCCTGACGGGTAAAAAGAGGTACGGGTGTCGGGGTAAGAACTAATGTTTTACCCCATGACCCGGGCGAGTCTCGTGGGTGAATGCACCCACGGTGCTTTTATAGAGAGGGCCTACTTTTCAGGCCCCCTGACAACATAAAGGCCACTTAAAAAGCGGCGAAGACGGGGATAAACAAAAATAAAACCAGAATAAAATAAAACAAAGGAATTAACAAAACCAAAATAAAATAAAACAAAAATGAAGAAATTACGAAAAAAGTTGGACAGAATTTGAAAAAATTAAAACAATAAAACAGTAAAAGAATTTTTTAGTAATTTAAAAGTGAAAAACTAAGCAAAAGGCTTAGTTTTTCGGTGGAATTAACTCCCTAGGGAGAGGTCGACCTTCCGGTGGACGGGCATGTAACGGCGCAATGCCCCTTAGGTGAGGATGCGCACTGTTGTCCGCCATGTCAAACAGCCGGGCGGCCAGTCTGGCGATAAACTCACCTATCGGCTCTGCCTTTGTGTCCCTAGCAATTGTGTCGTTGCGGACGTAACGCGGAGCGCCCGTTATTATCCTTAGCGACTTGTTTTGCACAACTTGGATCTTTTTCTTTTTAGTGGCGGATAGCAATGCGTACCAAGCCGGCGCGGCGTACGTCAAACGGGACCTAACATAGAGCTTGTATAGCCGGACTTTGGTTTTAAGCGGCAGGTCAGATGAAAATAGTGGCCTTAAGGCCGCCCTGGCGCCGACCGCTCTGGCTGTCGCATGCTCGACCATTTTGGTCATGCGCAACCTGCGGTCAATGAAGCAGCCAAGGTATTTCACACTGCTCTGCCACTCAATTACCTGTCCGCGGAATACAAGCTCCTTAGGTAATAGTCTCTGTTGGCCGGTTAAGATGGCTGCCGTTTTTGAGGCGTTTACTGCTATCCTCCACTTGTCAAGCCAGCACGGGAGGATATCCAATAATCGCTGCATTTTAGCGGCAGCTAAATGGGACTTACGGGATGAGCTCATGTACGCGCTGTCATCAGCATACAATGCTAGGGTGACGTCCTGTGTGCCTGGCGGTAGACCGCTATCGCTAAGCGTAGGAATGTCATTGGTGAAAAGTGCATACAACAGAGGGGAAAGGCAACTGCCTTGTGGGACCCCCGCTGTAATGGTCTTAATAGGGGAGTTTTTATTGTCAACCGAAACATAGAAACTCCGCCCCTCCAGAAAGGAGGCTATTATACGCCCGAACATGGGGGGTAAATTGGTCTCAGAGAGTTTGAACAATAAGCCGGCGTGCCAAACACGATCAAAAGCCTTCTCTATATCGAGAAAGACCCCGACCGTGTACCTGCCCTTGTTCATCTCAAAGGCCATATGGTGAAAGACGCGAGTAAGCTGAAGAGTGGTGCTATGACTACTTCTAAAACCAAACTGTTCTGGCCTTAAATTGATAAAAGGTGATATCCTTTTCAATAAAAGACGTTCGAACAGTTTGGCTATGTTAGAAAGTAAAGTGATCGGGCGATAATGCTCTGGTTTCTGGCGGCTCTTGCCAGGCTTCGGTATGACAATAATTTTGCCTGTCCTCCAGGCCGTGGGAAAGAAACCTGTGCGCAGGATTCCGTTAAAAATACGGGTTAAGGCCACAAGACCTTTCCTAGGCAACATTAATAGGGCCGTGTTCGGAATTCCGTCAGGGCCGGGTGATTTCTTTTTATTTAAAAAAGATATAAATTTTTTGACCTCCTTAGGGGAGATAAAATCATCACCTCTAAGTGGGTCAATATGACTAGTAAGGATCTGTTGTATACGCTCCTCAACCAATGTTGTGTGGGCGTGGTCGACAATGGGATTGGGCCTAAATTGGTCCTGGAAATGGTCCGCCAGTAAGCCCGCGCGTTCCTCAGCTGAGTACAGACGGTTACCTAGCGTGTCTACAAGGGGGTGTATGGGTGCAGGGGTGCTTGTCATACAGCGAGCTAAACGATATAGAGCGGTATCGTTGTCGCTGGCCTTTGAGATTGTGTTATCCCAAGACCATTTCCGATAAGTTGAAATTTGGTTCGATAGCTCAGTACCTAACTTATTTAACTCTTTTTTAATTGTTGGGCAACGAGTTCGGCACCACAGTCTACGAAGCTCTCGTTTTTGGCTAAGTTTACTACGGAGATGTGCCGGTAGTAAACTTTTCCCCGAGGTTGACTTGGCAGACGTGGTGCACTGAGCAAGTGCGGAGGAGATAGCAAAAGTAAGTGACTGAGTGGCTGTTTCCACTTCCTGTGGTGTAGACAGGCCACCGGGAGGGAGTTTAAATGAGTTCAGTAATTCTTGATATTTTGTCCAGTCCGTGAAGTTTTTCATTGGTGGTAAAGGTTTATCCCTAATAGAAACTCCGAGGACCAGTAAAATGGGAAGGTGTTGCGAATCGATATCATGGAGGGTTTCTAAAGAGATGGGCCAATTGATATTACGGGCTAGTGCTATGTCTAGTACGTCTGGTTGAAATAAGTCCTGAGAGGGATAATGAGTGGGGGAGCCGGGACCAATTACTACGTAATTGTGCGCCGCAGCATCGATTTTCAAATCTCTACCTTCATTGGATGAAATTCTTGAGCCCCATTGTCGGTGTTTGGCGTTGAGGTCGCCGAGTATAAGTGTGGGCGTGTCGTCGGACATAATATTTTTTATATCGCCGGAAATGAAAGGCACCTTAGGTGGTTTGTAGGCGGCATAAACCTTAAGTTCGGTGTTACCGACTTTTAGTTTAATGCCTATCGCTCGAGTTGAAACAAAGCTTGGCAGGGGTAAACTTTCGTGGACAAGGTCTCTACGGATCAGCACTGCTGTGCCCCTGTAAGCGATGTTATTTGTGGCATTTATTTCGTCCCGCCTGTAGACGAAATAATTAGGTAGACATAATGGTTGCTCAGGTCGTAACTTGGTTTCGCCCAACAGCACAATATGAATATCATGCTGCTGGACTAGCAACCTTAGGTCATCGGTCTTACCTCTTACCCCCCCTGGATTCCAGTATACAATCCTTAGATTGAAGAGAATTCTTGGACCAGGAGGTAGGTAAGTTGCTGTAGGCCGTGCAGTAGTGCGGGCATCGGGTTTTGTCCGATCGCGATGGCCTCTATGGCTGCGTTAAGCGCAGCGATGGACGCTCTGGCTATGCTGAGTGACAGTGGCGAGACACAGTACGCACCCCCGGAGAGAGATGCGCGACCCCTAGGGGGAGGCGCGGGGGTGGCAACTGATGGCAAACTATTAAAATTAAAATTTACCTTTTGCTGTAGTGGTACAATAGACGGGGCTTGCGATCATGCGGGGATGGGGGGTTGGGGGGGTTTAGGCAATAACGACGCCGACAACGACGCCGGTGTGGGCAATGGTGCTTGCGGTTGGGCGCGGGGCGCGGTAGCGACGGTGGGCGGGGCAGCGACGGTGGGCGTGGCCGCGGGCGGCGGTGGCGCCATCTGTATTTCAACCGCAGGGACCGGAGTAGGCACGTCGGTACTGGTAGGACAAGTTTTACCCTTACCTCTGCGACCTCTTTTTGGCCTCTTTTTGAGGGGTTGAGACCTTTCTGTCGGGGGGTTGGCGGGTGGTAACAGGGTTGGCTCCTGATTACGGTCATATTCGTGTAACCCTATTACCGGTAGAGGTGCCGGCGCTTCATTGCGTGGCGGTGGCGGTTTTGGAGCGGGGGGGGCATTTTTCACCCCCATTTTTCGAGCCTCCCTCCTGTACAACGGACATACCTTGTCGTTGGCGGCGTGCTCTCTCTTGCAGTTAGCACACGTTGGGGTGGCGTCCCTGTCGCGTGTGCAGTCGGCCGTGGTGTGGCCCTCTCCGCAGCGCACACATCTAATCGGGCGATGACAATTGGCCGATGAGTGGCCGAAGGCTTGGCAACGATGACACTGCGCCGGCCCGGGCTTTGCCTTCCACGCAGTGATAGATACGCCGGTCATACTGAGGAGCTCCGTAATGTTATAAATGTTTTGGAGCTCGCTTAGGTCGTACCTTTTTTCCAGCTGGCCGAAGTATATGCAATAGGGGCGACCTCTCGCCCCCGGAATTTGCCGTATGTGCGACAGGGGGAATCCTAGTGCTTCCAGCTCAGCAGCTATCTCCTCCAACGGTGCGTCGAGAGGTAGTCCTTTGATCGCAATTTTTTGAGGCCTCTCGTTGTCCAGGCTATAACAATACCAGGACACGGTATTGTCCGCTTTTGACAGTTCGTCGATATAGGCCGCCACCACCCTATATTCGACCGGCGATTGAGGTAAAAATCGCACGCCCTTGCCGAACGGTCTCGCGTGCGGGGCGTGCTTTAGGAGGGAGTGCAGCTTTTTCAGATGCACCGACCATTGTGGCAGGTTTTCTACTATGATCGGTGGGTACCTGGCTTTTGTTTCCTTAGGCTTTTGAGTCTGGTTTTGAGTCTGGTTTTGCGTAGGCGAGGCAGGAATGGCCGACACCTGCGCGTAGGTCGGGCTTGTGTTTTGCGGAGAGTTGGTGTCCATCTGCTCTGCGTCATTGGTTGTTGCTGCTGGCGGTGGGGTCTTAGAGAGGGCGGGTACCTGCCTGTCTAGGTTTACAGCGGTTGATGTCTCCCTCGCTGCCGCGCGGGCTTGCTCAGCAGGGGTTAGGAGCGGGCTCAAAGTAAAAGGACGTATCTCGCGGCCCCTTGCCTGCGGTTTTAAAAAGGTAGTCAAAATTATTCAGAGAATCAGTTACTTATTTATGTTATCCTTCGTCAAAATCCGTCGAATGTCGTTTTTAGGGTTCCATACCCAAAAGGTAGCGGAACCCTATTACTAAGACTCCGCTGTCCGTCCGTCTGTCACCAGGCTGTATCTCATGAACCGTGATAGTTAGACAGTTGAAATTTTTATAAAAGATCCTCCCATACAAAAAACGTGATTTTTTTGCCGTTTTTATAGATAATGGTACGGAACCCGTCGGGCGCGAGTCCGACTCGCACTTGGCTGATTTTTTTTATAAGGTAAAACCAAATAGCGCAGTGCCTTACCTTATATATTTTTTACTTGTCTAATTCTGTAAATTTAAAATAAAGAAAACTATTAAAAACTTTCATTTAGGCTCAAAATATAAAAACAACACACAACACACGGTGGTGGGTTGAGCGGCGTCGATGGTGATGCAATTGTGGCGTCGCGACGGGCCGACGCCGGAGGGGCGTGGATGACAATGTCAGAGTTAGCCGCGGAGCCGGCTGTTACCTTTTGCGGCGAGACCTTTTGCGGCGAGATAACGTCCGTTGGAGAGGCCTGTATGGGAGACAGCATGGCGGGGAGCTCTTCGTCCTGGAAGTACTCGTATTCATCCCCTGTCTCAGAGGTGGCATAACTTGTTGTGCCCGAGCGGGCTGAGGCCATAGACGCAGCCGACGGAGGGCGCGACGGTGGGAAGGCTGCGGCGAAAGTGCCGTCGGCGGCAGTAACCTGTCCCGTAAAAAGGTTACGGGCCACTATTGCCGGTGGCTGAGAACGCGACCATACCTGTCGCTTCCTTACTCCCCGACCCCTGTTGGGGGGATGGCGGAACGGAGGGGGTGGCATCTGTAGGGTTGAAGACGCTGACTACACCAACATCCCTCGACGGGCACGCACAAAGGCGGCCGGAACCAGAGCAAATAAGAAAAAAAAGAAAAGAAAAAGCATAACAACCTACCGACGACAGCCTAGCCGCTGAGGCAACACGTGCAAGGGCAACATCACAATAAACAAAAGAACGAATTTCTTAGAATCTTCGGTACGTATGATGCCGACAATCGAGGTAAATACGGCTACCATTAACGCGCACTCGCGACTGATGTGAAGTACTTAGATACCTATACCAAGGAAGGTATAGTATAGATAGTATAAGGCGCGTTTCGGCGCTTTGATTTTTATGTATATATGAAAACGCTATACTGCTTATTTTACTTGTATCGTAATTATTATACAATTTATATCGACAGCATGTCAAATTCATATCGGCCAAAACCGATAATGCCGATGTAGCCTAGACATAGCGAAGGCGTTCGATCGGGTCTGGCACCGGGGTCTTCTATCGAATTTGCCATCTTACGGAGTGCCCGAGGGCTTGTGCAAATGGGTGGCTAGCTTTTTTTCCGGCAGACGCATACGAACCGCAGTTGACGGTAGTTGCTCTGATAGCATGGACATTAATGCTGGCGTCCCGCAAGGCTCTGTGCTGTCTCCTACGCTGTTTGACATCAACAACATACATTGCTATGCAGATGACAGTACTGGAGACGCTTATTACACGGGCCGTGCAAGCATCCCTCGTTCCGTTGTGGAGGAAAAACGTGAAGAACTTGTGTCTCAAATCGAGATCGGTCTGTCCAAGGTCTCTGACTGGGGACGAGAAAACTTGGTCCGATTCAACCCTTCAAAGACACAAGTCTGCGCGTTCATCGCTAAGAAAACCCCATTTACTGTGGTCCCACAATTCCAGAACACTCCTCTCTTCATCTCTAAGAGCATTGGGATCCTTGGTGTTGACATCTCCAGCGATGTTCAGTTCCGAGATCATTTGCTAGACAAGGTAAAGCTGGCGTCCAAAAAACTTGGTGTACTCAACAGAGCCGTGGAGCGGATTTGACGGTGAAAATATTTCTGCAAACATTGAAAATGTTGAGGGAATGTTCCCAAGTAAACAAAATACTTAAGCAGTTATATTAAATTAATGCTTTTCGATTTGAGAGGAATCAAAGAACTGAAATATTGTTAATAGTGGATTGTATTGGAATTCCAAAGTTGGATTGATTATGGTAAGCACCTGTCTTGTGTGTAATCAGATCTGACGCTTGACTAGTTAGGGTTTTGTAGAATGAAAATTTTTGCGAATATCTGTCACGGCACTATTACCGTGATTTATATTTTTTTTTTAGTATTTGTTGTTGTAGCGGCAATAGAAATACATCTTCAGTGAAAATTTAAATTGTCTAACTATCACAGTTCATGAGATACAGCCTGGTGACAGACGGACGGACGAACGGACGTACAGCGGAGTCTTAGGGTTCCGCTAATTACCTTTTGGGTATGGAACCCTAAAAAGCAACACAATCCATAAAGCTATTTTGAAGACACCTCGCTCAAACTGACAGACATAAAAATTAAAACACTTCAAATGGTTTCTTTCGTCTTTTGAAAACCCCTTTTATGTTTTCCTAACTTTCTTCAATGTACATGTACTGTATTTTAGTGAAGATTAAATTAGGCAGAGTCAAAAATTTTGATAAATGATTAGCCTATGAAATGATATTATTATTATTTATTACTTAACGAATATAACAGGCAATCCGCATAATGCAGGTAACTATACCCATATCAAAATAGTTATTTTTAGTTGTGATGTAACATATTTGTCAAAGATCAAAAAAAAAGTATAAGTAAAAGAATAAAAACCGGCCAAGTGCGTGCTGTACACGCATTAGTTACGGTTCCTTGGAATCGGAATTATTGCAAATATCTTAAAAACTTATAAACCGATTTAGTTTCAGCCAATTTTAATTGAAATTAAAAAGACCTATTATCGTGTTTTTTTTTCAGATTTAAATAATACGAGGTTTAAAAGGTAAAAGAAGAGCGGGAACGAAAATTTTCAATTATCAGGATTCTTGTGATAATTATAAAAACACGTAATGTCACAAAACAAGCTGATTGCTATGAGTTTCTACTCGAAAAATAATGGACATATTAGATATGGCTATCTGTCTCTTTTTTTCTTGTGCAGCGTTCTTGTAATAAGTATATCTCTTTTCCTCGCTGTGTTGGTCTTAAGCGTATCGTATCTTTGGCGTAGCGACAAAAGTCTGTGGTTGTCACAAATAAAGTTTAAATAGTTTTTTTGTTTATAAAAAAAAAGTTTTAAATATTCCTGAACCAATATGATTGAAATTTAAGTCTTATCAATACTGCATTTAAAGTTAATTTTCGATGAATTTGGTCTATGTTAGAGTAGCTGGTGGGGTACGTTAGGCTCCGTTGTCAGAGTGGCTGGCGGGGTGCGTTGTGTTATTCAGTTTATAAAATGACCGACTATAATTGTTCACAATAAAAGACTTAACTTAAGTGCGTATTTTGAGTGTTATTTTAGGTTTACGAAATAAATTAGGAAATTTGCTGTTAATCCATGATTTGAAATCAAAGTTGAAATTTGACGCTGACCGTAAGATACCAAAAACATGAGTATGTACAACTAAGCTTTTTCTCCGATACATATTATTAATTTTTATATTAATTTTTTAATTTTTATATTAATTATTAATAATGACAATGTTTGGTATAAACTTATTTTGTGTATCTTTATTTTGTATTTGTATAGAATAAAAATTAAAAAATATAATATGTATCGGAGAACTCAACTTCAACTTGAAAAAACCTTAAATTTCTGTTTTTTACTGGCAAGTGTGTTGTTAACCCTTTAGGTAACTAACAAGTGTGTTGTTAACCCTTTAGGTAACTAACATATTGAACAGGATATATATTGGTTATTACAGGTTACATATTATTTAGTTTTTTGTATTGTTATGCGACAGGTCAGTACTGCATGCCGGCAGCGGGCGTGCCCCTGTCGGCGCGGAGTGACCTGCTCACTAGCGCGGAGGTGGTTCGGCTGGCGCGCGTGTTCGCGTCGCTTGGCGTGGACAAGGTGCGGCTGACGGGCGGCGAGCCCACGCTGCGACGTGATCTACCCGAGCTGATACGCGAGCTGGCCCAGCTGCCCGGCGTGCACACGGTCGCACTGACAACCAACGGGCTCGCGCTGGCCCGGCGACTGCCCGCGCTGCAGCGCGCCGGCCTGACCGCGCTCAACGTCTCGCTGGACTCTTTGCAACCGTCGCGGTACGAGGAGATGTCGCGCCGGCCGGGCCTGCCACGCGTGCTGGCCACCATCGACCTGGCCGTCCAGCTTGGCATTCGACCCCTCAAAATCAACACAGTCCTTATCAAAGGTGAGCGCTATTCCACAATATGGCCTATCCTTTAATTATAAATATTAAATTGCAGACCAAAATAAATATCGCACATCTAATAACACCAGTATTAAACCTACTATAGCATCTTGCTTTCGCTGAGAATTAATTAACTTGATTGTCAATTGACTTTGGAACTTGTACAACTAAGCGTGTCAGGATCGTCTTTTGGAAACAGGTGTAACGTTATGATTCAAATCAAAACTAATAAGTGTCCCAGAATCGTTTTAGGGAATAAGGCATGACGATATGTATGTCTGTAATCATAACTACGAACTGTGCCAGGATCTTCTTTGGGAAACAGGCATGAGATATATATCTAAGTAGATATGTAATCAAAACCATGAAGTGTGCCAGGATCGTTTCTGGGAAACAGGCATGAAAAAATAAAAATGAAATGTTTATTTGCTAGGAACATGGTGTGTTACAGTGGTATCTTTAATATGATGGAATCACATATTCCGCCTTTATAAGGCATGCATAAATTTAATTTATCTTATATGAAATTTATTGTTATTATATAGATATTTAATTGCTCAAGGTTACTACTACTTAAATTAATTAATTTAAATCAAAATACTTTGCTAAATCTCTCTTTTTTATCATTAAATATTCGTTGACTGTATAAAAAGATTCATGCCACTTATAAAGTTTTTTCTTAAATACATTTGTTGATAACTCCTAATACTCTATAGGTAGCGTAATAAATTTTATATAGCCATACAGTAACTATTTTTTGAAAAATTTGTTGTTTTATGCATAGGAATTACCAGTTGGTCCGGATAATGGGTATTAAATTTATTTGATGACTTTTTTTAGTAACTAAATGTAAATTGAGTTTAACGAATACACAAATCATAGATATAGAGGCTAGGGAGACTTTAAATGTTTAACTTAATAAATAAGGGCTTACATGACTCTAAGGGCCCGGCCCCACAAACAGCTCTTACATGACTCTAAGGGCCCGGCCCCACAAACAGCTCTTACATGACTCTAAGGGCCCGGCCCCACAAACAGCTCTTACACATTTTTTTTGCATTATAAAGACTCGACTTACATCTACTGCTCTGCCCCACATTATTAATCCATATCTAAGGATTAACGCAACGTAACCATGGTACGCCAATAATGAAGTCTTTTGACCTACAATAGTTCTTAATCTATAAAGTGTATAATTTTTTACATAAGTTGTTTACATGTGGTTTCCATGACAGTTGACTTTCTAAGTCAAACCCAAAGAACTTAGTATGAGCAAGTAGTTTAACAATTTTTTCAACATATGATATTGTTATTGTTAACTCTTTACAATTTACAATTACCATTTTTGTTAATGAATTGAATACAATTGGTTTTGACAATATTTATTTTTAAGTTATTTGCGTCAAGCCATTTTATTACTTCGTATAAGGACAAGACATGAATATTATCTCACACACCATTGTACCAGAGTGTTAGCCTTGCCGCTATCATTTTTTATTAATACCACAGCCAATAATTTGGCTAAACAACCTGCTTCTATTGAGCAGCATAATAATTTGACATGTAATAATTTAAATTAAATTTCAGACAACAAAGGACCACTTTGGCAAATTGTACAATTCCAACAAAAATAATGATAGTACTAAGCAATCTATGTCTACTCAAGTTTTATGCAAACAGATACAAAAGAATAAACTTTTTCATACTAAAAATAATATTCCATTGAACCTGATGCATCAGAATATACAAGGAATATCTCGAAAAGAACTAGAAATTGAATTGTTTATAAACTGCCAAAAGATTGACATTTTATGTTTCACTGAACACTGGCTACGCAGCCATCAGTTTATGTTCAATTTCACTAATCACCAGGGAAGTTCGTTCAGCCGAGTAAATGCAATCTATGGTGGCTCTTTAATTTTAGTTAATAAACAGCGAAAGTTTAGGGATGTAAAGACATTGTGAGCCTCTCAGTTGAGCGAACTGACGAGCTGTTCTGTATAGAAGTTAAGCATCTCATTTTTGTGAGTGTATACAAGCCGCCTTGTGCAATATATGATAATTTTGAATAAGTGATGTCAGGATTAGTGATCAGTAATGGAGGAAGGGCTGAAACGCATAAGTAGTAACAAGAAGTCAGTTATTGTTTGTGGAGATTTTACTATTGATCATCTACAAGAAACACCCATTAAGGATAGACTTCTTAACTTATTTGAATATTTTGACTCTCATAATTTTTTTCTAGAACCAACTAGAATTACAGCCACATCGGCCACCTGTATTGATAATATTTTGTGCAATGTAGAGGCTGCTGCGAAGCTAATTATTTCCAACTTACCATCTGACCACTGCGGTCGGAATGTATCATTTTTAAACACAGAAGTAAAACAGTGCAATTTAGTATCATGTAGACCAGTGACATCTGCTTGTATTAATCAATTTCAAGTTAATGTTGCATATAAAATTCCATTTTTGCAATCTACACAGGGTATTCCAGATCATATGTACAATACTCTTTTTGACTTTTTGAAAACTGGGTTCGAGCCTGTATTTGAAGAAAAAATAATTAAAGAAAATTAAGGAATAAATTCAGTGATTGAGCTACACCAGGAATACATATAAGTCGAGTCAAATTATATGAAATGAAAAAATACAATACAAGTTCAGATTTTATTGAATATGTGAAAAAGTTTTCTAAAACATTTAAAAAAGATTTTTTTGCAGCTAAGTCAATGTTTCTTAGTAATAAAATTAGGAATTATGACAATAAAATTAAAGCAACATGGAGTGTCATTAGTAGCGAAACAGGAAAACTCAAACCACGTGATAGTCATTATAGTTTAAACATTGGAGCAGATACTTTTTTAATCAGATGTAGATGTAGCTAATGCATTTGAAATATGTTTTAAGGATATGCCTGCTCTGACTACAAGCTTGCTTAAGTCATCCTCGACTTGTCTAAGGCATTTGATTGTGTTGAACACTAAACTCTTATTCGAAAGCTGAATTATTATGGTGTTGAAGATACGGCTCTTAAACTTATATTCTCATACTTAAGTGATAGAACTCAGAAGGTTGAAATCAATTGAGTGAAATCTTCTGGATCACCTGTTGTGATGGGAGTGCCTCAGGGTTCTATACTAGGTCCCTTTTTATTCTTAGTGTAAATTAACGATCTGCCTTTTTATATAGAAAACCTGTGCAAAATTATATTGTTTGCAGATGATACGTCTTTGATATTTAATGTTTCTAGAAACAAAGATACATACGACGATATAAATCATACACTTTCGCAAGTTCGTAGTTGGTTCACATCAAATAATCTTTTACTCGGGTCTTTGTAAGACCTGGGGGTGAAGAGATTTAATAAGAAAGGGAAACTTACAAGATGATGAGCTGAATGTGAATATGATTGAGCTGAGGTCCTTTTCCTTCCTTTTCTGGGCTGAGACACTGTGATACACTTCACTTTTTACTGTTTCTAATAACGGCCCGCGCGGGTAAAGAGTTTTATATTCAAATCAAATTGTGCAGATAAACTTTTCGTTACGATTCAAAACTTTTGACATAAGAACATCAGCTGGGGCGAGCGGACGAACAGTGTTGCTGCGCTAAAAGTGTGGCCGCTTCACTTACCCTTACCTTTAGTATTTATTTTGTATGGAACTTTTTATAAAATTTACGAAACTATTTTTCTGTCGTTGCCAATGATGAACTGAAGCAGAGGTTTTCGTTTGAGGCAGTCAGTGAAATCCAGGTGGTATTAGCGGTGCGTTCTGAATAACGTCACGACACTTTGGTATGAACATCTTGGGGTTCGAGTTATCAAAAAGGGACCAGCGCCAGCGTATATCATTGTGGTTCCTGAGACTTTTGTTTCAAACATCATATCTAGAATTATCATATAACTACAAACGACTTGTATTCTGGCAAGCATAACATATCATTCAAAAGAAGAGAGCTAATCTACCACTAGCAACTCTAAATCATCATAGAAGCACGTCAGAGTGAATTAATAAAATAGAGTGCACCAGCACGAACTTTCGCAAAGATGGAGCTGAGAGGAAGACGCCGGAATACATACAGACAAGAGTGAAAACGTTAGAAGTTCTTTGGAGAGAAATCGAGGAGAACGAAAAATCTCTTGCACAATACGAAGACCAGTCTCACGAGTATTTTGTCAAGAATTTATATCAGAAGATTAAGCTGTACTATGAAACTGAGAGAAAAAAATATCAAGTTCCTCATCCTCTATACCAGCACGAGAAACAAAGCAATTAGCACCTTCAACATCGTCTGAGGGAGCATCCAAGAGTGAGATACATTTTAACATACCACAACCCAACAAGCAAGATAAAAGCACGTTTCCATGTGGACGAGTAGACGAGATAATATCACAACAGAAAACTAACTTCAGAGCCTTAAATCGCATCATCAATCGCATACAGATAGACGCTATGGTCGATAAATGGGAGGTCGAAGACGAACTCAAAGAGCTGCAATACCGTTGGCATATTATTGACGATATGCACCTGCGTATTGATAATATACTGCAAGGAAGCAATGAAGAATATGAAAACGAATTTTTTAGAAATCGGAAAAAGTTACAAGGATCTCAAAAAACTGCTCAATAAAAAATTGTGCTCCACGTCTCATATAGAGCAATCTACACCAAAATTAGAAATCCATATATTTTCTGGAAAATACACGCATTGGCCCACCTTTTTTGACCTATTTTCGGAAACAATCCACAAGAATAACCGCAAGGCTCAAAAAATGCAACATTTAAAAGGAAAATTGAAGGGAGAAGGTGAACGCATCATACAACACCTAAATATTTCTTCAGAAAATTATGACACAGCATTGGAATTACTAACTTATCGTTACAACGACCCTCAAATACTGTTCACTACGCAAATTTTAATATTTTTTAATCAACCTTATATTACCAAGCAATCATGGTTTGAATTAAAACGCCTGTATAACACTACAACCGACTCCATAAATGGTATTCGTAACCTGGGAATCGACATAGATACGTGAGACCCGTTGCTTGTGCACTTAATATCTAAAAAAACATACAGCAACTATAAAGAAGCTCGTAAATCCTCCAGGTATTTCTCATCACTCAAACAACTGATGGGCTTCATTGAGAGTAAGTTTGTTGCTCTTGAGCTGATCAGCAAGAAAGATAAATCATTACCAGAACCAAAATCAAACCTATCTCCAAAAGTATCATACAACAAGAGTAAATACGGAAGATTTTATCATAAACGATATCAAGCAAGCGCTACATATACGGCCAGATGCCCTCTTTGCAGCCTCGATCACATGTTATTTAAATGTAAAAAAATCATAAGCATGTCGCCAGAAACAAAAATGGGAGCACTTACGAAACATCAGATTTGTCAAAATTGTTTATACAAACACTACGGTAAATTATGTAATTCAACGAAAAGGTGTAAGAACTGCGGAGGCAATCTTAATACAATAATTCATGACGCATCAGTTCATTCACATGTCATGCCTGCACAAACTGCAACTCCAGCAAGTGCATCGCCCTCGACGCCTGATGTAAACTTACCTAATAACAGGCAGCATTATGCAAATCATGTCGCAACAGATGATGAAGAAATTTTATTAACAACTTTACTTTTGAAAATCAAAGCTGCTGATGGCAATTTTGTCTCTTTAAGAGCTCCCCTGGATCAAGGGTCACAAATCTCTCTCATATCAGAAAACGCCGCTCAGATACTGGGGTTGCAGCGGCATCGCTATCATGCATTGGGGCCCATGCCAAGCAAAGCAGAGGAATAATTAGTATGGAATGCCAAGCGATATCAACACAGAAGCGCGTATAATATAATAATAAAATGTTTTATTGACAGGTATTAACCCAGGATCTACATGATTTTTAAGTCTAAATTAAATTATTAAGTTAAATTAAATCAAATCAAATTTATATATACATTATAATATATATTTATATATAATACTAGCTGCTGCACGC
Source organism: Apoda limacodes (assembly GCA_946406115.1). Taxonomy (NCBI): domain Eukaryota; kingdom Metazoa; phylum Arthropoda; class Insecta; order Lepidoptera; family Limacodidae; genus Apoda; species Apoda limacodes. Next base: position 28,565,465 of record OX291556.1, read on the forward strand.
GTCTGCGTGAACGCTATACTATAACATCACTTTTTGTGAACGAAACCATAGCGCGATCTAATTTGACGCCAACTCCATCTAGTTAGCAAATAGGAAACATTTTTAAATGGTGAAAAATTATAACACATCTAAGTTATGACTTTACACGATTTTTTTACATAAGATAAATGGCTATGAGTGAGTTGAATAATTAATAATTAAGAAGCAAGTTAAATATGCGTCGTTAGATTACACGTTGTTACAGAATGCGTTGAAGAAATAAAGGTTCACTGCTCGTTCCCCGTAGGTGATAGCGTGATAATATGTAGCCTATATGTTGACTCGACTTCTTAATAATATTCGTGCCAAATTTGAAGTAAATCCATGTAGTAGTTTTCGAGTTTATCCCAAACATACATACAGACAAACAGACAAAAATTAAATTAAATTAAAAATTAAATTAAATTATTTCTTTTGTATATATCGTCCCCTTAGTGCAAAAACCGACTGTATTGACCCGTCTGGTTGAGCCGCACATACTTCCTGAGATACCTTAATAATAAAAAGAATAACTGCAAAGTATTTCTAAACTTCATAATTAAAAAACTAATAAACTCATTTAAAACACTAATTTTGTAAATATATACTGCTAAAACTCAATTTCGAATTTAAACTCATTTTTCATGTACAAATACTTACACTAAATGCTCTGAAATTATTCGTCAAAAATTAGGTATCCCACGTTAACTGGTTTTTACTGTTGGTATTTTACCAAAAATTGCTGATTTTACTAAATGTAATAAAAACTAACAGATCTTAGTTGATTTTGCCAAAAAATGCTTTAGCGTGTTTGCTTTACATTTGAAGCAAGTATAAGAATATACCGAATTATAATATATTTTTTCTGAATAACTTTTATACAATGCCTTATAAATTACTTGAGCTAAAATCGATTATATGCGCCTTCTCTCTTGTTTCACTGTAATATTAGGGATAAGTTGAAAATGTATGCTTCAGCTAAAACTATCCATGTATATCCGTCTCTATCACACATTGCTTGTGCGCCAGCGAGCCGGATTCATTCATAAAAATTTCGTATCCGAATCGCGCGCTGCGCAAATTATTATAAATTAATTTATTTCGTTTAATTACTATAAAACATTACTGTGTGAAATATTTTGCGTGCTTAGTTTAAAATCAGTACTTCTAAAAACTGTGGCATTTATTGCATGACCGATTGGTTAAGTATGTTATTTAAACGGGCTTGATCTAAGAAAATATACAAGATTGGTGACAAAAAAAATACAAAAATTGTTACAATGTAAAAGAGTTCAAGTACCTTGAATTCAAGGATTTAAAAAAAAATGGCAGAGACATTAATAATTAATAGGAATAAAAAACCAGAAGGAGAACGAGTGAACTGGCTCCTTATATAAGAAATTGATGTTTTATATAGAAATTAGTTTAACATTTGTTTTATTTAATCAATCAAAGTAAGTATTGTTGTGATCGATGCACTTTTGCCATTTTATAGGGAGTTCATTGATTCCTTTGCTGAAAAAATTGCGGGAGCGACAATCAACAATCTTTGAAGGTGTTTTAAACTGCCTCAACTGAATTGAATTTTATTCCAATTAAGAAATCATCCAAATTCCGAAAAAAGTGGTAATTGGTTGGAGCAAGGCCCGGGGAGTATGGTGGGTGACGGAGACATTCCAAACCTAGCTCCTCTAGTTTCGCCACCGTCTGTTGTGCAGTGTGTGGTCTAGCGTTGTCCTGAAGCAGCAATGAGCTAGAGCGGTTGAGCAATCTCGGCTGCTTAACGGCTAGCTTTTCCATCATGGTTTCCAATTGTCGGCAATACAGATCTGTAGTTATCGTCTGACCCGATCTTAGGAAGCTGTAGTGGATGACACCAACGCTGGTCCACCAGACACTAGTTAGTTAGTTAGTTAGTTAGTTGGACTTATGTTTTCCGCACTTAGCCTCATGATAGGGCCATTGTACGTAGGTAACCGGTTCATTTCATTGGTTACTCATACCATCCTAGCTCCGACCAGAAATCAAGGAGGCTCTGATGTTATTCAGCGCCTCTCTCATGGTTTGTGGATTCTTGTCTTGCCTTGTCCGTTGGTCGCTCACGCTTTTGCAATGTAGAACCACGTGAGAAGAAGTCTCCTCGGCTGCCCCTGCATAGAGGACTGTCGGTAATGCCAATATTAAAAAAGGTTAGAAGCTTTCGATTGCCCACCCAACTCGGTTTGCAGAGACCATGGATTCGGCTATATCCCAGTCTGTAGGGGTTGGTTCTTTGTGTTCTATATTTTGCCAGTTTGGGTTGTCAATGACTACACATCCTAGAAAGTGTGTTTCGATAACCAGACACTAACCAGTACCTTTTGTTTAAAATTTCCGGAATGAAAGCGTTGAAACCAACAACGTGCTGTGTTTTCGTTTACAATGGCTTCTCCGTACACATCATTAATCTTTCGAGCTGTTTCTGCATCGCTAGTGCCACGATGAAATTCGTATTCGAAAATAATGCGATACTTTATGTTTTCCATATTGAGCACAGAACGATGTCAAAGCAAAATTGAATGACGCGGAAACAAATGAATTATTACATACGAAACACAAATAGACAAGCTTAAAATTTAAATAAATTTTAATTTGGAATTCTTAACCAAACGCCAGCTTTTTGAGATCAAAGTGGCCAGTTCTATAAAACATCAATTTCATATGTAATATGTGAAAGGTGACAAAAAGTTATATTACAACTACGACAAGTCCAATAATCTAATGGCTTTGGATGTAACTGAATCCGACGCTCCCAAAAATTCTACAGTATCTTTAAATCATCCAAATCATGGTTTCTCAACTAGGAAGATAGGGAGGCAACAGCAAGAAGAAGAGAAGGCATTGACGCCGTTGAAGAGTGCCAGAGAAGTATTTCCTCCCTTACAGCAATTGTACGATGGACTATATCCATAGCAAAGAAATAAGATCTTGGCATTCTTTGTAATAAAGGTGTCATACCTGAGGAGTACCATGGATGGTACAAATCTTTGTCAACCAAGGTGATCTCTTGCCTGCTGCGACGGTTTCTGATGACTCATCATGTGAAAGCGAGTTAAGCTCAGATGAATAACTTATGAATAACTTTCATTAAATAAAATGTTTTTGAGATGAGTCGTAGTATATATACAAATAATGCCTATTCCTTTTATTTTAAGCACACTTTTACAGAAACACACTTTTTATAAGAAAAAGAAGCAAGTTAGAAGAAACTGTGCAGATAATAAAAATAAATCTTACTTTAATTCAGTCAAAACCAATATTTATTATTATCTATGTTGACTGGTTATTTATTACTATTGAATAGGTTGTTATTTGATAAGATAATTACTTGTAAATTGAAGAATATGTAGAACTGTTTATTTAAAGCAGTAGATGGCTAGTTTAAGAAATTTGATACTTTCTGGTCATTCAGAAGAAAACAATTAAATGCGCTCCAGAACAAAAAAAACACATTTTCTTAAAAATCTTATTGGTTTTCCTACCTACAAAAGCAACAACTGGTTGATTAATATCCTTTTATGTCGTTAAACTTTCAAATGGCCGTATCTAAAAATCATGCTTAGTGCATCTAATTGATTTTTGCACAAAGGTTACGATATACAGACAGACAGATACACATGTATTTATTATGTTTATGTTTATTTGTTAAATTAAATTAAATTAAATTAAAGCACTATGCAGTCAAAATAGCCTGTTTTCTTAACATGTAAGTGGTATGGAAAACCGCCCTTACTATTTCATTGTTATACTTCATCAGCCTCATGTGAAAGGACACCCTATGCCTTCGTAAAACAGCAAAGAAGTCATCAACCCTGTTCTCGGCAAACATGACAGACGCGCTACATCGCCAGGGCAGGTGGAGCATGGCCCTAAAGGTATTGTTGTATAGCACACGAAGAGTGTTATATGCTCTTTTTTGTGATGGTACCAGAGTTGGCTGGTGTAGAATGCCTGACAGTATGCCTTGAACAGGGTCACTCTGACTTGGTTTGAACAGTGACTAAATCTCCTGGCTAGCATGTTACAGGCCTCCAGGCAATACCTCTGCGCTGTCTCTCCAAATCAAGTTACTCGATATTATGTGCCCAAGGTATTTAAATGAGTCGACAATTTTTAGAGTAGTGCCACATAAGTTTACAGGCATGGGCGCCGGCAGAAATCATTTCCAGGTGGTGCAGATTTTAGTTTTCTTACAATCTTCGCCGTATTATGATTGTTAATAAAAAATTGAAATTTTAGTCGGAAACATCTGAAGCCTGATTTATTTTATGTTCAAGGCATTTACAAATTTCTGACTATTATTAGACTATAATATTTTTAATTATTTTAAATTCATAAATTTATTTTATAGGTACAGAGTCCTCACGGCTCACACCTAATTTGAAAATTCTAAGTTGGTGGGCCAGGAGTACCGGGATCGATATTAATCAATTTCCATTACTTCTCTGAACGCACCCTTTAAAGTACCGCTACTCCACACGAGATAGCACCAGCATAAATGGAATGAACTTAACAGAGAAAGCGCCATACAGTTTCTAAACAGTGCGAAAGAGACCGACTCTTGACAAAGTCAATCGCGAATGAACTAGAAAATTCATAAATGTGAAAGAGACATAGATTATAGATGACAGGGACAGAGCTACGATCGAGAACGTTTGGGAATCTGGAACCTTCCTTACATTTAGATATATAAGGGGGCTAGGTCGTGTTCCGAGTCCGTCAGTTTTCGATTGAAGTTCGAACAGTTCGTTCCGAGTGAACAAATCGCGAGTAGTGACTGATAGTTATCTTCAGGTAGTTAGTGCATTCGTTTGAAAAATTAATAGTTCCCGCCATATTCGTTTCCATAGATTAGTGTTTTTAGTGTTGTTATAGTGTTGCCGTATTTTAATTTCGAAAATATATAGATAGTTAGTTCATACAGTCCAATAGGTCAAGAATGATTGCTTGACTTGATTACATGTGCAAGACCGAGCTAATTAGTCAGTGTCAGTGCGCGCCGTAATTAATTAATCAGTGCAAGCAAGCAGTGACAAGTGAGCAAACGTGTGTTTCTTTTCTTTATTTTCAAAGTAAAAATAATTATAATTTTGTTATAAAATATGAGTGACATAAGGCGATTTTTCTGCAAGAGAAAAGCGATTGAAAATGAACAGTTTAATGCTAAAGATTGTCCAAGTACTTCGGCACATCAAAGTACTAGTAAAACTGAATTAACAACATAACAAAATTTAGTTAATATTAATGATGTGGTTTATATCTGGATTCTAACGTACCTATCAGTGATGGAATACGGTTTAAAGTACCCGAAACGGTGTGGAAACCTCCGCAAGATTATGATTTCAAGCAGGACATTGATCATAAAAACGAAACACAACAACGTGCATTTTGCCACGAGTGGCTTACAGCATATCCTTGGTTAGCCTATTCTGCTCAGGCTAAAGGACCACTTTGCCGTACATGTGTATTATTTCCCGCACAAATTCATCGAGGCAGTACTCTGGGGCCATTTATCGTTCGGCAATATCAAAAATTTCATGAGTGTGCGAAATCTCATGCAAATAGCCAGTGGCATCGTGAATCGGTTATACGTTCTAAAAATTTTCTGGAAATCATGCAAAGAAAAAAAAATGACGTTTATGAACAGATTGATACTAGATATCACAGGGAAATTTCAGAAAACAGAAAAAAACTTCAACCCATTATATCTTCGGTCTTATTTTGTGCTACGCATGATTTACCCCTTTGAGGAAAAACAGAAGATGGGTCAGTTTTTAAAGACTTACTAAATTTCCGAGTTGAGGCAGGAGATACGGTTTTAAAAGACCACTTTGCGACTGGTTCGAAAAATGCCCTCTATGTATCCCATCAAGTACAAAACGAAATTATTGAAACCTGTGCTGATGTTCTTCGTGAAACCATTACCGATGAAGCAAAAGAAGCGGCATACTTTTCAATCTTGGCTAACGAGACAGCGGATATAAGCGGGACTAAACAGCTTTCAATGGGCATAACATACATCAAGTTTGACCAAACGAAACACAGTTACGTAATACTTAAAGAATTTTTAGGGTGCAGACCACTTCATAAATTAGATGCTGCATCGATTTCTGAAGTTATAATATCTTTATTGACATCATGTGGTTTAGATCTCAACAAAATGGTTGGGCAAGGATATGATGGTTGCTCCATGATGGCTGGACATGTTGTTGGAGTTCAGAAAATAATTAATGATAAATATCCCAAAGCAAAGTATTTCCACTGTGCTAGTCACATAATTAATCATGTTGTCAATGATTTAAATAATTTGAGTGAAATAAGAAATACTGCTGGAATGATTAAGGGAACTATAACTTTTTTTAGAGAGAGCATTTTACGTCGAAAAAAAAATTACAAATATTCCCTTGTTTTGCGAACCAGATGGTCTGCAAAGTACAAAAGTATTCGAATTTTCGCTCAAAATTTCACCAAAATTGTAGAAGCATTACAAGACCTCTCAGAAGATCGAGCCACTAATTCTAAGACAAAGGTTAGAGCTTACCAATTGCACACTGCTTTGACCACCACAAATTTTATTGTGGCATTGCATATTATTGCTACTTACTCGGCAAAGCTTGAGCCTGTCTGCAACCAACTTCGACAAGTGGATTTTGACATTAATTCAGTGAATGACCACATTTGCAAACTCACTAAAATAATAAGAGGGTCTCAGACAAAATGCATCACAGGAATTTACTGCTATATTTGGAGAAGCTAAGCAAAGTTGCGAAGACCTTAATATTGAGATTAAATGCCAACGAGTTAAAAAACGACAGGCTTATCGATTCAACCACCCATCCGAAAACGTTAAAGAATTTTACAGAAGAGCTTTATACAACCCTTACCTTGATTCGATCATTTCTTCTTTAAAAGACAGATTTTCTGAAACACATAAAAAATCATTTTTTTTGTTACAACTACACCCAAAAATAATAAAAGGAAAGAAGAATTTCTTAGAGCTGCAAAAGACATTGAAAATATGTATGGCGATCTTTTACCTAATTTTATTTTCACGACTTGGTTTGAAATGTGGAAATATCCACAGCCAGCGGCAAATGATATCAGTGGAGTTGATCGATATGAAAAACATCTTATAGACTACATCGACGAGGCAAAAGACTTCTTTCCTTCGGTAGCAGAAGCGATCAAGATCGGCCTTAGTCTACCCGTCACAACGTGCACAATAGAAAGATCTATCAGCACACTGAGAAGAGTTAAAACTTGGAATAGGTCCACAACAGGTGACGAGCGACTGTCTGGATTATGCTTGTTAAGTGTCCACCGAGGCAAGATAACCAAGGACAATAAAGATAACTTTATAGAAAACGTCATTAATAAGTTCGGTCAAAAACCCCGCCGGCTGCAGTTGCTTTTTAAATGAGAATTGTGTAATTACTGCCTACTAATTATTGTGAATAAAAAAATGATTTCCAACAGACGGCTTTTTATTTCAGTAATTCCAGTTGATCCCGAGATTCCCAAGGGGTGCAAGTGCACCACCTGGCACTCCCCTGCCGGCGCCCATTTTTACAGGAGGTAACAACACTTGGGCCTTTACCATACTTGAAGATCATAACTTCAGTTTTGCTAACGATAATAGTGTCAAGTTATAATACCCATCATTACTGGCGCCTTTTTTATTGTTTTGTGGGGATAATTATTGTTTTTTTTCTTATTATGGAGTTTAAAGATAAAGTCATTGGTACAATTCTCAATTTAGAACTAAAAATTAATGCGTTGAGTGAAATAGTGAAGAACCAATCTAAGAAAATTGACGAGTTGACAATATTAAAACAGGAATGGTGTTGTGCTAAATGTTTACAAAAGCAGGTAGTTCCGAAGATAACAAACACAAAAAACCAAACTTTGAACATTGAGGAGTGCGGAACAGCGTCGATGCGGGCGCTGTCAACAGAGCCATCTGGTGAGTTGAATGCAGCAACGACATCTAGCAGCAGATCTCGTAGACGACGAGGAGGTGCTCAAGTGTTGGCTAAGGATGTAGTTAGCCAAAGTACTGTTGACAAAAGCGAGGTGGCGCCACCGGTGCGGGAGATGTTGGCACCGCAAAGTGTAATGCCACTTGCGTCGGAGAAGTTGGAAACTGGCGATGACAAAGAAAAAGACAGGGAATGGATCACTGTAGAAAAGCGTCGTAAGTCTTTCAGAAAAGGCCCAGCCCCGTTAAAGGCTACAGGCGAGGAGGATGACGTTTTAAAAGCGGTGGATATTTTATCCTACGTGCATGTATGGGGCTTAGAAACCCATACAACTGAGGAGCAAGTACGGGACTTTTTAAACAGAAAAAAGCCATATGCAGATTATGAGGTAACAAGATTAAACATAAAAAGCACTCGATATTCATCATTTAAGGTTGGCGTGCGCGAAGAAGACGTCGAGTACTTTTTGGGTGTAACGACTTGGCCAGCTGGAACGAAACTGTCGAAGTGGCGGAATTTTCGTTAAAAAAGGAAATATGTCCCGGTGTCGTCAGGAACGTATGTACACAAATGTATCCATTTTGTACCAAAATGTAGGAGGGGTAAAAGGGAAAACAAATATGGTTTTTCTTTCAATACTGGAGAGAGAAAAATGCATCATAGCTTTAACAGAATCATGGCTAGACGAGAGTGTGTATGATAATGAAATATTCCCGCCTGGATATAAAGTTTTAAGGCGTGATCGCGGTGAAGGAAGAAGAGGAGGGGGGGTGTTATTAGCGGTGCCGAGCTACATGAGCGTAAAAGCTGTAACATTGGATGTCAACGATGTTCCTATGAACATAGAGTTTGTATGTGCTGTAATTACATACAATAATTGCAAATTTTTATGCTCTGTAGTATACTTACCACCTAGGGTTGGGGATGAATATTATTTTGGATATTTTCAAATTATAGAAAAAGTATTATTATTGTATAAGTTAAACATAATCATTTTAGGAGATTTTAATCTTTATTCAGCTTTTAAAGAGGTAAAGGACTGTTTTGAATACTTTACAGCCTTTTGTGAGTTAATACAGCACAATAACATCACCAATGCCTCAGGCCGTGTTTTAGATTTAGTTCTAAGCGATGGATCTGAGAATCATGTGATAGTGAGTAGGGCGAGCGAGGGAATAGCGGCAGAAAGCGGGCATCACCCGGCACTGTGCGTAGGCATGAAACTTGAGGGTAAAAATTGGGACTCGAACATAAACCTGAATGGGCACTTAAGCGAAGGGTGGAATTTTAGAAAGGCCGATTTTTCCAGGTTATATGAAAATATATTAGATATTGATTGGATAGACCTTTATAGTTTTAAGAACATAGATTTAGCTGTTTCATATTTTTATAAAAAAAATTATGAGTGTATAGGCGATTGCGTACCCATAAAAATGCGATCCAGCTGTAACCACCGGTATCAATATCCGATGTGGTTTACAGCTAAAATAATACGCGACATTAAACAAAAATATAAATATTGGAAGTGGTATAAAAGGAGTAAATCGGAACAATATTATTTTGAGTTTTCCAAACTGAGACGGTCTCTAAAAAATAAGATTAAGGAGGCTTTCAATACATACGTAGTAAAGATGGAATGTTTAATAAGAAAAGACAGTAGTAGTTTTTGGAACTATATTAAAACCAACAGAAAAAACCTAAAGAGTAGTGATTTTTCCTTACCAGACTCTGAAGTAGCACACAAATTCGCTCAACATTTTAAAAATGTGTTTCTGGACACTGTTCCAGAGCTTGACGTAGGCAAGGTATTAAGAGAAGAAAGTGGAAAAGGCACAGGGTGTAGGGTATCTGTCGACTCTATTTGTCTGAAACAACTTCGTACCGCAATTCGAAGTTTGAAGCCGAAGTTTTCGTGCGGACCGGATGAAATACCTCCTTTCGTGGTTAAAGATTGCAGTGAGGCGTTGTTAGCTCCATTGTTATATCTGTATAATTTAATTTTGGAAACAAGAGAATACCCGCAACAGTGGAAAGTCTCGCGAGTGATCCCTATTTTCAAATCTGGTGATAAAAATATATATAATAATTACAGACCAGTAGCAGTACAAAGTCCTTTTGGAAAAGTTTTTGAAAGTATAGTATATGTCGAGATTAGAACCCAAATTTCACCATGGTTTTCAGATGCGCAACATGGGTTCCTTCCCGGAAGATCTACTGCAAGTAACCTACTGACATTTGTTACGTATGTAAGCAGTAGTATAGATGCACGTAAACAAGTGGATGTAGCATATTTAGACTTTCGGAAAGCCTTTGACCGGGTAAATAATGACACATTATTAAAGAAGATGGCTCAATCTGGTTTCACGCCTAGTCTACTGGAACTTTTTTGTAGCTATTTTTCGGATAGGATGCAGTTTGTTCAGTTTGGTAAAAGTAGATCGGAGGAATATTGCACAAGATCGGGTATAAGTCAGGGCAGTAATTTGGGTCCATTGCTGTTTTTGATATTCATAAATGATCTTCCTACTGTAGTCTCTGATAGCCTTGTTCTTATGTTTGCGGACGACGTAAAGTTGGTCATGAAAATAGAAACAGATAGTGATTGTTTACATTTTCTGGAGAATATCAATCAGATAAACGATTGGAGTGAGGAGAATATGCTCGAATTGAATGTGGATAAATGTGCGGTTATGTCTTTCACACGTCGGACAAATAAAATTGAGCATGAATACACCTTAGCAGAAACACAAATTACTCGCTTGCACGGAACTGTAAAGGACCTTGGCTTGTTATTTAACGATAAGTTGAAGTTTAATGACCACATCTTAGACTTGTGTAGCGGCAAGAAAAAACTTAGGTGGGTGATGAGACAAGCAAGAGACTTTAATGATCCTCATACATTAACTGTTTTGTACAACACATATGTTAGGAATCAGTTAGAATTTAACGCAATCGTCTGGAATCCCCATGAGAGTACTTATATTCTCATGGTGGAAAGAGTTCAGAAAATGTTTCTGCGGTGTTTATTTAAGAAACAATACGGTTATTATCCGTATTTATATCCTTCCTTATTCGTTAATGGTATGGTAGGATATAATACGTTACAATTAAGACGTCTTATGGCATTAGAAGTGTACATTTATAGGTTGATAAGAGGAAAAAAAATTCTACCAAGTTTATTGGAGCAGGTAAACTTTGATGTACCTGAAAAATACGGTAGAGCGCGAAGCCACCGGCTTTTCACGGACCCGCGCGCACAGTCTAATGTACTGCGCGAAGCTCCGATTTCTCGAGCTCTGCGAGCTATAAACAATATTCTCGGCCAAAACACGGAATTAGATTTATTCAACTCATTAGAATGGATGTTTGTTAAATGTGCACTGAAGTATATAGAACAGTCTCTGTAGGTTTAGTTTTAAGGTATTGTGTGTCTGCACTTGTCATTGTTGTACAAATTGGTTCATATGTAACTGTAAGGTATAATAATGTAAATAATTTAATAAATAAATAAATAAATAAATAAATAAATAAATAAATAAATAAATAAAGTCTCCTTAGGCCATTTACTGAGGGGCTGAGCAGCACCATATCGTCTGCATAGCTTAGGTTGTTAATATATTCTCCACCGACGTTGCAGCCGGCTCTGGTACTGCTCAGCTCCTCGATTAGCTTGTTGACATATAAATTAAATAGAACAGGTGACGTCACTCCAACCTGTCTGACCCCGCAGGTAAGTGTATAGCTATCTGAAACAGCATTACCCCATTTAACTTGGTTAGTCTGATTTGCATACCAGAATTCTAATAGGTCTACAACGTCATGAGGTACCTCAGTGTTACGTGATTTGCATACCAGAATTCTAATAGGTCTACAATGTCATGAGGTACTTCAGTGTTACGTAATTTCCTTCATAATAAATTATGATTAATTGAATCGAAGGCACGACGTAGGTTTAAAAAGCAGGCATACACTGAGGTATTCCTAGACACATACCTATGAACTGTATTCTTAAGAGCGAAAATTGCTAAGTCTGTTGATAGACCCTGACGGAAACCAAATTAAGCACTACTAAGTGGTATATTTGTCTCGCCTAGGTGTTTGTTAATTAACCGTTCAAAAATTTTTAGTTTAGCTATTATATGTAAATTACTTACATGACAATTCCATCCGATTATTTTCTTATTACCAAAAGACGTTTTTCCTGCATATGTAATTACACCTGCCCTGGATATACCATCGACGATACTGTCGTAGATACCAGCAATCAGTTTGCAGTGTTCTAAGTTGTTACATGCTAAACCACTGCATGGGATATCAGTGATGTCAGAGGAGACTATGAGTTGGTCACATAAATTCTGCGTATTTATTTTGCTGCTCATAACTTCTGTTTCCTCATAGGACTTTATTAATTTTTTGGTTGTTTTGACTGGTAGTATCTTTTGCGACAATACCCTCAATATCACATTCCATTACGAGAGGATGATGGTCTGACCAGTAAACGTCATACAAAACCTAAATATTTTTTATAAGATTAAGCCCCGTGGAGGTTGCAATACAATGATCGAACCAGCTGGTCGTGCCATGTGCATCGCTCACATATGTATACGTATTTGAGTACATACCAAGCAAGTCCACGTCCGCAATTGACCATTCCTGGTCCCAACAGTATTCACTTAACTCATTTCCGAATAAACTTTTCACGCGTGTAACATCTGCATTATAATCACCAATAGCTAAAACACTTTTTACATCACTATTCTCAATGACTGCAGAGATGGCTGATAAACTCTCTGTGAGCAGCGGGAGATTGTCCAGATCCTCGGTAGGCATGTACACCGACATCACGATGATGCAACGCTCGCTTGCTCCTGCGCCGTCTGGCCGTCAACGGTGCATGCGCCCGCAAGCTTGATACACACGGCTGCCAAACGCGATGACCCGGTTTCGATAGCAGTCACACTTGAAAAAAATGCCTTCCTCCATAGTAACGCTACGCCTCTATATGGCCTGTCGTGAATAACTTACCCAATACCACCTTCAAAACAAGATCTTGTGATCACCTACAGAATATCAAACTGGCCTATCCTGAGTACAACATATCAAGACCAATTGATTTGCTCCTAGATGCAAATGTATACTTCGACATTATCATGAGCGGACTTATCAAGGGGCCAGGGCAGGCACCCATTGCACAACAAACGAAAATAAGCTGGATCTTATCAGGCAGCGTAAAAACATTTAACTGTCACGTTGCAGTACATCCAATAGATGAACTATCCAAGTTTTGGGATGTAAAAGATATCAAAGATTCATCACCTGCTTTATCTGAAAAAGACCAATACTGTGAAGAATTTTATCAGGCCAGTACTAGACAATTAGAAAACGGAAAACATGAAGTCCCTTTACCGATGAAACCAGGTTTTGAGCACTCCCTAGGTTCATCTAAATCAAAAGCTGTCGCTCAATTCAAACAGCTAGAAGGCAGAATGCTTAAGAATCAGACATTATCAGAAAGTTATAAAGCGTTCATGCAGGAATTCATAGAACTAGGCCACATGCGTAGGACTGACGTCACGGTACAAGCACCGCTACCAACATGTTATCTACCAAACCATGGCGTGTTGAAATTAAGAGTAGTGTTTAATGCATCATATAAAACATCATCGGGCCGCAGTCTTAATGATTTAAGTTTTAATTTAAGTTTGAGTGTGGTCCTAACCTACAACAAGATCTTCAAGCACTAATTTTGAGATGGAGAATGCATCTGTACTTCATAACTGCGGACATCGAAAAAACGTTCACAACTATCTCAGTCAGAGCTTGCGACCAACATTTACAAACCATCATGTGGAGAGATTCACCTCAAGATCTTCTTCACGAATATCGCCTTACTACAGTAACTTACGACACGAAAGCTGCCCCATTTCTCGCAATCAGAACACTGCAACAAATTGCGAAGGACTATGCCAGTAGATATCCACTTCCCGCTTTAGCATTAATGACTTCATTCTTTGTTCTATATGGACGATCTCCTGAGCGGGCAGGATACCATCGAATATGTAAAGGAGCTGCAGCATCAGTTGATTAAAGTATTAAAACAGGTTGAAATTAATCTTCGCAAATGGTTCAGTAATAACAAAAAACTAATTGAAGAGTTATCCCCAAATCTACTTGATATTCCGTATGAATTCAAGGAAGCAGAGACGAGAAAAACGTTCGTATTGAGTTAGAATCCTTTATCAGACTCGTTCACATTTAAAAATAATATTAACTATCAAGACAATCACTCTCGCCATACAAAACGGCAGCTGTTATCAGACGTATCAAAATTATACGATCCCGTAGGCTGGCTCTCACTTATCACGATTAAAGCAAAAATATTATTTCAAAAAACTTTTACCATGTCATGGGAGGACGAACTTCCAAAAGATATATTAAAGGAGTGGCTAAGCCTTAGAGAAGACCTAAAGAACATCAATAACTTTGCCATAACAAGATATTTAGGAAGCAAACACAGATGTCAATTACACGGCTTTTGTGACGCATCGGAGAAAGCTTACGCATGCGCTATCTACTTTGTAACTTATAATAATAAAGGCGAGTGCACATCACAATTGATAGCTGCAAAGACGAAGGTGGCTCCGCACAAAAAACAAATATTATTACCTAGACTTGAGCTTTTAGGTGCTTTATTATTATCACAGCTCATGAAAAAAATTGTGCAATCTTTATCAGCTGAAAACAATGAAATAAAGGCTTGGACCGACTCTACTATTGTATTCGGTTGGCTCCACCAAATAACTGATATCATAAAAACATCACAATGGCGACAAAAATCGGATCAAAATGCAGCTGACTTAGCGACACGCCCTACAAGAATGTACGCTATGGTGGAATGGACCGCGCAGGTTACTATCCTCCGAACACTCGAAGACCACTAATATCAAAATTAAAACTCTAACCGCGAAAGAAAAAAGGGCACATGTGAACAATGCGTTATGCCAAGACAATGAATCATTTATCAGCCAATTCCTAAAAAATAATAGCTCTATTACAAAAGTAAAACAAATAATAGGCTGGGTGTCACGTTTCATCAACACACTACGATATAAACAGAGTGACTCGCATCATGGTAGTTCATTGACTTCAGTAGAGCTACAAAACGCTTACGATTTAATAATAATTTCAAGACGAAATAAATTGCCTAAAGAAAAGAGGTCACGTCCGAAACAATATGTAAGAAGCATACTCGAATATAACTCTATAGTTTGGGACCCTCACGAGGTGACGTATAGCATTATGATAATTCGCGTCCAAAGAAAATTCGCACGGTTTTTATATAAAAAATATATGGGTACTATCCTTATTTGTATCCATATCTTTTTGTAATAGGTATGGTGGGCTTGAACACTCTAGAGCTCAGAAGGAAAATAAGTTTGCTGATGCACTATTACCGGCTTCTTAACGGCGAGGTACACTGTCCCGGGACCCTGGCGCTATGCTCGTTGGCGACGCCTGACCGCCGCGCCGTACTGCGCTCCCGACGTTTGTTCGCGCCCGCACCATTTCGTACTCACAGAGCGGCTCACGCACCCACTTCTTCTCTTGATTTCTCAAAGACCAAATGTCGATATATTTAATAGTAGGTTTAATTAATTAATTCGATGTATTGTGGAATGGTACGCGGAATAAATTAAATCTAATGAATGACATACTCAAATTTTACTATCCATTTTTCTTAACAATCATGATTTTAATTTAATGTACCTATTGACATGCCTATTATTTATTATTATTTTTTATTTTTTTTCTTCTAATAATTTTATTTGTAATTGTAACTGTATTATTATTATATTTAATAATTCTAACTCATAGTGCATTACTTTGAGTAATAAATGTGTGCACGTTTGTGTGATGCGCCCTCTCGCATTTGGAGCCGGCGCTGGGCGGCCGATGGTGGATTGCAGCGGGTTATTGATACTATGTATATTATATTATTATACTTATGTCTATGTAAGTTTATACATATATGTATATTTTTTCTAGTAGTATAAATTTTTCATACACTGTGATTTATGTATATTTATGTGTGTCCTTGTGTATGTATTTATATATTTATTTAGTAATATTATTGTAAGAAATTTGATAATTTAGTAAATGCTTTTGACCTTCCAATCTTCTCCTCTTATCTAAATATTTTCAAAACAGTTTTCAGTTCAGAGTACGTGTGTTCGCCCTCTGATGTTAAATGTAAACTTGTGTGTGTAAATCTCAATATGAATCGGATTTATATTTTGTTCCTTTATGTACACATTTTAACTAGTACAATCGAAGTGTTATTGGAGTTGTTTGAGGGTGTCATGCTCTCTCGGGTCGTTACGTTCCCTAAAATATGGTTAAGCGAAGCAATGGCTGATTCATGTATGATACTTGTGATCGGGTGCCGCCTGTGGAGGCTGGTCTGCTCTTGCAAACTTCTTTGTATTCTTAGTATTTGGTCATAGGTGTAGGATTACAACGGCAACTCCTCAATTTTGGGGGGGGAGCAGATAATACTTGACGTTATCAAGTAGCTTATGTCCTTTTCCAGGACGGCAGTTTTAGCGTGAAAAGGTAACAGACAGATTTACTTTCGCATTTATAATATTTAATATTATATTATATTCATGGATAGTTTTAAGTATATGTATGTACATATGATTGTGCAAAAATATAATTATGATGGCGCTTATGCCATTAGTACTATTAAATATTGTAATTCTTTTAAATATCTGAATTCCTTCACTCGATTGACGATATTTGACGCTTCACATGGTGCGCCACCTATGCTACATAAAAACAAAAAAAAAATTGACATGTTTGGCTTTGTTTTTGGTAGCTTACTAACTTATTTTTTTTATTACCTAATAAGTGTTTCGGTACATATTGTATACTCTTTAGCTAATTATCAAAGTATTTTATTATTACTTTAAATGGAACTTCTCGCCAGCTCTTTTTGGCAAAAATTAACATTGTTTACATTGTATTAAGATGTACGAACTGTTACGTGCAACCTAAGAATACGCGCAATGAATAAAATTACAAATAAAAATAAAAAAACAGTTTATTTTATTTTAATATATTAATAAGTACTAGGATGATGGTGAAATGATAGCGTTTTGCGCGTCTATCGTGTTCCGATACAAAACGTGAACTGTTTGATGAATTAATAAAAATGAGGGAATCGACGATTCCGCAATGATATTACTTCCCAAGTACCATAGATAGCTGTATATATAGCATATGTAGCTCAGTTTTAGACTTATTTGAAACTCAGTGTGTATTAAGACGATTCTAAGAGTACACTGGTGATGCTTCAGCTGCATAATAGCGGTCAGTGATATTTTAAGCAAATTAAAAGCTGTAATAAGGCTGATTAAGACCGACAAATCCACCATTAATACGCTTAGAGTGCTGTAAAGGTATGTTTTTAATGATTCTATTTAGCTTCTAACCTTTTCTAATGCCTAAACCGTAGTAAGGCCTGTTCAGTGCATAAAATCACGCCAAATGCTGTTTAAGAAGATAATTGTGAACTCCTATTACACTGACTTATTAAAGGGGCAAGTGTGAACTGTTATGAAGTGAATAGCTGTATAATGGACGATATGTGGCCCATATTACAGCTTATACCTGAATATGTCTACCGTTAATCAGCCTTTATACTGCTATTGATAGTATCTGCATAGCGGCTATTTAAACATTCACTAGATGCCTCGCAGCTGCTTAGAGACTCACTAGTGTATGGAATTAATGGCTTCTACTTTATAATGGTTCACATAAGTACCTTAAATCCGACGTTATCTGAATAAAGGTAACATATGTGGTACTTTTATCAGTCAGTGTAACTAGTTGATGACCATTATTACCAACGTATAATATTTTATTTGCTTTATATTAAAATGAATTCGCGTAATTTGTGGAAATTGAAAGCAAGAACAGGGGGCATTAGAAAAAAAAATATCGAAAGAGTATCAAATAATTATAAAGGTAGAAAAAATAAAACCTTCAAGTCGGGAAGTAACGCAAAGCGTGACAAATAGTTTGAACAGGATGGTTCCGTAAAAAATATAAATAGCTCAGAAGATGTTGCACATTCGACAAATTATGTGTGTCCAAGTTTTTCTTCCAGTAATCTTGGTACTATAATATTTATTCTGAAAACATGACGTGAAAAAGAACCTGTGAAGGTCTAGTTTCTGAATAAACGATTTGACTTCGATCTAGTGTCGAATAGATTTAAATATACTTTGAACTTTTATGTTGAGGGTGAAATATTGCGTTTATGTTGTTGTACAATTTAATTTTACAATAAAAAATAATAAATATATTAATTATATATTATTATATCTTACTACCCAACTTATAAGCGCACGCGTAAAATGGTGATCTAAATAATACCGCTTTGACAATTTTAAAATGGAAGTTATCTATGCGGTGGTTTTAGATTTAATACAAGGCGTCCCTAAAGAGTCGGTATAATAATTGTCTAATTGTTGACATCATGGCTAAAGGTAGAGCTTGTGAACAATTAGAAGTAAAGAAAACAGCTTATAGCTGTATAAAGTTTACGTGTGTAATTTTATTCAGTTTTTTGTAGAATAACAGCACACTAGTGAACTAGACAGCCTGTTGAAGAATATAAGAGTTTTAACTATTCACGTTACTGTTTAACATCAATCCACCATTTTATTTTATAACCTTAAAATATTCTGACTGATTTTTCACCCTTTACGATGTTTTGTGCAAGAATGAATGTATTGCATTAGTTTTTACTTCCTAATATCATAATAATAACTTTTTATCTTAAAATTCTTTTCAAAGCACTACAAATTGTTTAGTCATAGTTTACATAACAGTTTATTTATATCACAAAACTAATTAAAAACAAAATATTTTCATGGCGCACTAAAATTTTCTTAGATAATATATATATGTATAATGTCAGTCAAATTAAATTCCCTAATTATTTTTCCTTTATTAATATGTAAAACAATGTACCAGGGAATATGAATATTATCCACCATGTATCGTATCCAACGATACATGGTTTCACGTAACAAAGTGCATATTATGTCCATCAAGGCTTTGTCACGGTTAATATTGCTTAAACCCAGTTTGTTGTTCACTTAATTTTACACAGGCCGCAAGTAGCGTTTCGCGGTTTACAACATGTATTAGAGCATATTCCACGATTACCAAATTAAGTGTGGGCGGAGCTGCGGACAAAACTTAAAACTATAATCTAATTTTTCTATTAATAACTTCTTTCTCTAAGAACCCTATACTGTAGTCCTTAGAGAAAACCTTGGCAGGGAGCTCATTCCACAACACAAGTCTCCAATAAATACCTACTATATGTAAGACATGAAATTAGTGTTAGTAAATATGTGTAGGGTTCAACGACGACGAGATCTGCGACTTTGTGGAGCTGACGCGCGACCGGGACCTCGAGGTGCGGTGAGTGTCTTTTCATACTCATAATTATGTATATCAGTACCAATACCGACCGAAGTACCGCACGTATTCTCACTAGGGTAAGTGGAACCGGTACTCATTTTAGGAACCGGAAATTTCGGTACTTCCCTTTAACGCAACTTTCGGCTTCTTTCTGTACTTTCGGTTCTAACTAGTTTTTGTTTTGAGAAAAATAATTACTTTCGCTATGTTGTCAAGCTATTCCTTGGTAAGTTTAATAAATCATTTTGTATTTGTTACGCTCGAACAGCCTTAAAATGATGACTCGCCAGGAAAAGTCCAAACTTTTACTGACTGTGATCAACTGTACAGTAAAGGGATGATAACGAAAGAGAACTCTATTAGAAAAAACTGGTTGCCTGTAAAGTCGGTATACGGGCGAAAGTTTTACGTGACAACTTGTGCCTTTCACTTTTTATGTCTGTCTCTCTCGCTCTTAGGCGGGCTAACCATGCCGCGTGCCTCTCACTCGCTCTCATTGTGAGCGCATAACGTGAGCGGAGCGTAACGCAGTTTCTTGAAGTGTCACCCGGCAAACCAATTTATAAGACGTTGTCACGTCAAAATAAAACAAAAATAGTAGCCTCCGCAATGTTGAGAAAAATACAGAAGCTGGGAAAAGACATAATCTAAGGTAAAAATCCTACAGAATTTTGATACAGTGCCTAGATTTTTTTAATAAAATAAAAACATAAATACGATTATAATTATTTCACGTGATATAAAAGTAATACAGGCATGATTTGCAAAGTTGAACCTTATGAGAGCGCGTGTGAACTGACTCTAGCTTGCTTATGTTCTTCAGTATACGGGCTGCGCTCGTATAGTTAGAATTCGTGTCCCAGACGCTCAATTCTCTCCCTCACAGCAGTAATGCCTGTGTTTTGTTTTGCGCTACGTCAGCCGTCGGAAAATCCCTCATTTCTCGCAAATTTAGCTTTGTATGTACTAGGAACAAAGTGTTTTTTTAATCTGGATTTGGTGCAATAATGGTGTTTTACTCTGATAGGACTCTTTTAGTAAGTTTTATTAACCCTAAATTAATAAAATATCGTAAAATTTACGACGGCAAGATTCCTGAAAAAACAAAGTTCCCCGCTTCACTGTACCTTCCTAATTGCGTCTGTCAGTTTGCTACGTGCTGTGATTGTGGTCGGATGTGATTTGTGTATTGAGTTATAACTAACGTGTCGTACAATTTACGGAAGTTTAGTGTTTGCGTGAGTTTTGAGCAAAGGTAAGTGTACTTGTTTTTACGTTTTACAAAGAATTTATGTTGATTATTATATACAATTAAGAATCAAACGAACTAACCTTGTGAAGTTTGATATCTAATTATACTGTCCAAAGCTATAAAAATGCTTATTAAAATTAAAATTTACATAGTAGGTAGTTTCACTACCTACGGATATGCACCCCTCCACATTGCCCGCTTGCGACTGCCATTATCTAGAACCAATTTTTTTTTTGGCAGATCTCGGTAACTTTATAGGAGGCTGGGAACGTAATCGTCTTCGGTCAAGACACTCGTATAATTAGATATCAAACTTCACAAGGTAAGTTTGTTTGATTCTTAATTATACTTTGTATCTCTCCCGAAGACGATTACAGTTTACATGTAGATGTTCAGAGAGTCAAAAAAATCGATCAACATCTAAATATTTTATTTGACTTTGTCTATATGTATATTATTATCCTTATATATAGATAATTACCTTATATACTTAACAAAGCACTAACAAATTAACTTTCTTTTAAAAGAGGCAGAGGTCATATTATTATCTTTTATTACAGTAATTTAAATATGTAATCGAAACGACACTTATATGAGTTATACCTAGACTTGAATGGGTGTCGTGTGCTGAGAGCTTCCATACGATTTTTAAATATCAGAGCCACTTTTTTGTAAAATTAATATAGCTACTTAATATAAAGTTTAAGAGCCCGCTTTTATTCTTTTACTCTATAGTTTTTGATAACTTATAAAAAGAGATTCTCATTCGAGTCGTACCTTACTAGTTACCTTACTATTTCTATCTTGTTAGGATTTGAGAGTAAAAGTTTAAAGAGTTAAACAAATGTTTGGTATCTAATGATATATGCTCCAGTGTTTAAAGTTTTAATTTATATTATATATATTTATATATATACATCTTTGAAGATTTTGTGTGTTTATAAGATTGATGTAGGGGAAGGGGGGGCATGATGGGGTATCTAAGGAAAATACCAAAAATACAGTATAATCATTGCGATTATTATGCTTATTTATTTATGGCACAATGCCTTATTAATCTAACTACAATTTGGCATAGTCTTTGGGAGATGAACTTATAGCATTTTTTTAAAATAAATGATTTGATAGGAACTTTCGAAAAACCATCTTGCCCCTTACCATGGGGTAAGATGGGGTAATGAAAATGGGGCAAGATGGGGTAAGCTAATTATTATCACAATAAATACAAATATGAATTTCTTCGGTGTTTTCATCATCCACACCAGCACAACTATTGTGAGCCCAACGTCCACAAAGCTGGCAGCCTACCCAACCTTCGGATGATTTCAGAAAACTATGATTTTCATCATTACAATAGAGACAAATTGTATCTTCATCATCGTAATTTTTCGTCTTGGCTGCAACTGTAGTCTTTTGTTTCTTCTTAGCATTTTTTTTGAGCCGAGGATCATTAGGATTGGGTACTTTCCTCAGTTTTTTCAAATTCTCCAGCTCATTTTTGTACGGAGTTGAAGTAATGACGGCTGTTTTTCCTCTCCGGTATTGCTTTCTCTTTTCAGTTTGTTGGACCAAAGGGATTGACAAAATATCACCAGGGGATGCATTTTCAAAGCTAGATGTAAGATCGCGGCACACCGCTCGGATGGGAGATTTAGAAGCAAAAGAACATCCAGGTTCAGGTTCGGGAGCAGGTTTTTTAGTCACATCAGGTGTGACTTGCTCTGTAAATTCGGTGACAAAATCTATTCTAACTGGAGTGCATGATTCTGTTGTAACTTCAGGTCTTGTTGTAACTGCTCCAGGATGGGATGTTGTGGCCGTTGAAGATACAGTAGTGACTACTGTGGTTGAAGGCACAGATGAAACTACCTCATATTGAGGCCCATCGGCTTCTGTAACACTCTGTTGCTCTGCACTCGACGAGTTTTCAATATTTTGTATATCAGTAGTTGCAGCAGATATGAAATCGGCATCCGTAAAATTATTTTCATTAAACGGCCATATGCCACACTTTCTGAATGCGTTGATTGCTGTCGACATTGTAGCTGCCTGAATGTATGCATTTCCAAATATTTCACTTATCTGAAATACAGTTACCACACGCCCTGGATGTGATCTCAACCAGGCCGAAACAGCATGGTCATAATATGTACTGAGTGGCCTCATAAATGCAACATCTGCTGGCTGCATTTTATGTGTGCAGTGAGGTGGAAAGCAAAGTATAATAACTCCATTTTTACGTGCCAGATCAATTACTTCCAAATTTTGAGTGTGACTTACATGCCCATCTAGAAGCAGCAACACATGATTAGTAGGAGTAGCTCCGGAGAATCTGATGAACTTTTTGAACCAAGTCAAAAATATTTCAGTAGTTATCCAGCCTCGAGCATTGCAAACACCTTCAGTACCTGGTGGGGCGTGATCTAACAATTCTGGTTTCATTCGTTGTCTCGGAAAAATCATCAGTGGAGGCATGTAGGTTCCAGCAGCGTTAAAACATATTTCTACTGTAATAGTCTGGCCGCGTTCTGCAGATGATAATGAGCCTACTTGTTTTCGTCCTTTCATGGCCAATATTTTGCTCTTGGTTTTAGATACAGCGGAGATACCAGTTTCGTCACAATTATATATTTTGTCAGAAGTTAATTTATGCTTGTCATAAATCTCTCCAAGCAACTGGTAGAATTTACTAACGGCTACTTTATTAAAACCCATTGCTCTAGCTGCTGAAGTAGCTTCGGGCTTACGAATGGATAAATCTGAATGACGCCTTAAGAAACCTTTGAGCCAATCAACCCCTGCCATCTGCTTGTCAGTATTAAAATTGTGCGCCTTACCATTTCTCACAGCCAGTTGATATGCTAGGCGTCTCAGATCGAGAGTTGTCAGCCCAAAAAGACGTTCTTCCATATGTTTTAGATATGCCACAATCTCTTCTTCTTCTTTTCTTGTAAATATAGGTTTTTTAGGGCCCAAAGGTATACCAATTGTAACTTCACCATCTTCTTTCATTTTCTTAACGTATCGCTCCAAAGTAGTCTGAGGAACTCCGTATTCAGAAGCGGCTTTTCTGTAGCCCATTTCTTTACTTAATACTTTATCTATAGCTGTTTTCATAGAAATTGTTGACCACTCTCCTCTTTTAGTTTTTTTCTTGTATGAACGTACCATTGTTTTACCTGAAAAGTAAAATCGTATTAGGCACGTACCTATTTATAAACATAGATAAGTACCTAAACGAAGACCCACTTCCCCATGTTGCCCCTATACCCCATCTTACCCCATACCCAATACCCCGTCTTACCCCAAAGGCTGATTTAGAAAAAAATAATTTCTCAAAAAATAAATATTAACTGAACTTTTGTCTAACCATACCACAACAAAGTAAACAACACTAACAACCATATACTAGAAAAGACATAATTTGGGTAGTCATAATTACCTTACAGTAAAGACGTTTTTAACTGCGTAAAATTAGATCGACGAGACACTCAACAGGATTTTCGTTTGTAAACAAAAAACGCGTGCACTCCCACTCACTGTTTCTGTCGCGCTGACGGTTGATCGAGTATGGCTTCCTATTGGCTTATTGCTTTCTGTTCGCAAGAGTCTAGTTTCTTGTATGTGTGCGTGGCCCCGTCTTACCTCGCGTCCCCATCATGCCCCCCCTTCCTAGGACTTTATAAGTCGCTAGAAAGTTATAAGTTTTAATGAAGTCGTTGAATTTGTATGTATAAAATAAAGATTTTAATCCTTAAGTGTTTGTTTATACACTGCCACATTATAATGTGTGTCTCAGCTTCTTTTTAACCACCACTTTGAGCTTTGGCTCTTTTAAATCAAATTCATATTTACTTTTTTGAATGTGTCCTATCGACTTTAAAAGTTATAGTTTTTTAAAAAACAGTTATTTTAATACAATTATACATTTTAGCAACCCTTTTATACTGAAAATACAGATATCTTAAATCATATTTTCAAGAGGGATAAAACTAGTTGACAGCTGTGAAGTGTACTGTAACTAGTGTCAGTGTTAAATTAATCTGACAAGTTTTCGATTATTAGTATAACACTATTCTTGTAACAATATGGCCACCATGATTTAAATTGTAGGTATATGGCTATAGCGTTATAACGTTACATTTATTTTGCGTTTTTGGTAAAATCAAAGCCATTATATGTCCAGGCTTGGTAATTACCTTGGTGTCAATGTACAGTCAACAGCGGATGCTTAAAGCTTTTAAAAGAACTTGTGTGGATCGATATGATAACACTTGGATTGCTTTGTTACAAACAAAATTAATTGGAAATAATATTAAAGCTAAGGAACGATACAAATTCCTATATTTTAATGCATCTATGTGTTAAGCATCTAGGTCTTACTTCCATGAAGCGTATCTAAATTTGAACACTTGCAAGTAAATCAACGTCTTTTTTACTAAATGACTATTATTCCTATATTAAGCATTGGCTGTTCAAATTATTATGCAATAAGATTGTACGGTGAATACTTTTTTGAACTGTCACCTGTTTATAATATTAGTATAAATAGATTCTCTTGTGTATCCATATATACATAGTCTTAGTAAATAAATTTATTATTATTATAATTATCTGTGTACAAAGCGTAATTTGGAATTTTTCATTTGATGTCTATTTTACATGTTTGACTTGATTCCAAGTAAACTACTAAATTTCTGAATTTGGTATAAGATGTACGAACGTGGATGATCCGATTTTCGCACCATATTTACTCTATGTTTCTAATGTGTAAATTGTATGCCGCTCATTTGATTAATATAGGCGATGTTTGTTATTTTGTGTATATGTGGTCTTTTCTTAGAAAAAACTGAATAGAATTCGAAACAATTTCCACAGTATATAAGTATATAATATTGAACAGTAAATGTTAAACTATCAAACTAAACCCCAACCCATGACCGAGAAGTCACTGAGTTAATCGTTTATAATATATGATGTAGTAAAGTCGCGTATATAATGTAAATAAATTATCAGATTAGTTAAAAACCAAAAAAAAAAGTTTTCAACCATCATGGCTGTATTTAACAGTGGAACACACTGACGTCAGCACACTACAGCGGAACACACTGACGTCAGCACACTACAAATCAGGCAAAATGCCTAGTTGTGCATTTTTTATATTATTAATAGGTAACTCGATTTTTCTTTTGTTTTCTCTCATTAAAGCTCGTTATGCTCTCCTTAATTGTTTTAAATATAAAAGATGTATATGTAGGTACCACCGAAACGAGGAAGTCTTTTTGATGATCTCTTTGTGTAAATTTGATTTTAACTTAGCCATATATTATATTAATAACAATTATCTTGTGGTTTTACGTAAATTTTAAATCAAATGCTGTTGTATAATATAAACATTTAAAAATTAACTTTTTAAATTAAAATAGAACTTCTTAAAGAAGAAGTTTTAATAAAATCTTGGAGTACACGTATTACCAAAGTAATTACCAAGTACAAAGTAAAGAACAGTAAAGAAAATTGCGAAAAGTTGTCGCTCAACGCAATTGCACAATAAAAGCGAACTCCTATGTGTCTAAAGTTGCCGTATGTAGGTACTGTAGAGGTTACGACCTCTTGTTGAATGTAAATGAAGTAAATAGGCTAGCGAACGTTTTTACGCAGCAAATATTTCGTAGTGGTTTTAAGGAAACATAATAGATGGTGTCAGTGCGTTTTTAAATAAAAACAATCGGAATTTCGAGTCATTAATGTCATTATTTTTTTTTTTTTTTTTTATACCACTAAGGTGGCAAACAAGCTTACGGCCCGCCTGATGGTAAGCGGTCACCGTAGCCTATGGACGCTTGCAACACCAGGGGTATCACTTGCGCGTTGCCGACCCTTCAGAAATCTAATACTTCTTTCTTGAAGAACTCCATACTGTAGTCCTTGCAGAAAACCTTGGCAGGGAGCTCATTCCACAACTTAAGCGTTCGCGGGAGGAAGTTTCTCTGAAACCGCACTGTACGCGACCATTTAGATTCTAAAGTGTGAGAATGAATTCCCTGCCGATGGCGAGCGGTGCGATGGTAGAAAGTAGCCGTGGGCATCATTTCGAACAATTCCTCAGAACACAACCCATTGTACAAGCGGTAGAACACACACAGTGAGGCAAAGTCTCTCCTCAGACTTAAGGGCTCGATACCGCAAGTGAGTTTGGAATCGTCGACAATTCTCACAGCCCGTCGATGAACCGAGTCAAAAGGGCCAAGCTGGTATCCGGGTGCACCTGCCCAGAGATGGCAGCAGTACTCCATATGGGGCCGAACTTGCGACTTGTAGAGTAACAACCTTTGCCCCGACGTGAAGTACTGCTTCGCTCTGTTGAGTACACCAAGTTTTTTGGACGCCAGCTTCACCTTATCTTGTAAATGATCTCGGAACTGAACATCGCTGGAGATGTCGACACGAAGGATCACAATGCTCTTGGAGATGAAGAGGGGAGTGTTCTGGAATTGTGGGACCACATTGAATGGAGTTTTCTTAGCGGTGAACGCGCACACTTGTGTCTTTGTAGGGTTGAATCGGACCAAGTTTACCCGTCCCCAGTCAGAGACCTGGGACAGTGTGGTCTCGATTTGAGACACAAGTTCTCCGCGGTTTTCCTCCACAACGGAACGAGGGATGTTTGCACGACCCGTGTAAAAAGCGTCTCCAGTACTGTCATCTGCATAGCAATGTATGTTGTTGATGTCCAACATGTCATTGATATGCAGTAGAAACAGCGTAGGAGACAGCACAGAGCCTTGCGGGACACCAGCATTAATGTCCATGCTATCAGAGCAACTACCGTCAACTACGGTTCGTATGCGTCTGCCGTACAAAAACCCTCGGGCACTCCGTAAGATGGCAACTTCGATAGAAGACCGCGGTGCCAGACCCGATCGAACGCCTTCGCTATGTCCAGGCTACATGCCAATGCCTCCCCCTGACTCTCAATGGCTAGTGCCCATCGGTGTGTGAGATACACTAGAAGGTCACCAGTCGAGCGACCGTGGCGAAAGCCATATTGACGGTCACTGACCAGATCGTGTACTTCTAGGTATCTTAGAAGCTGTGTGTTGATCACACGCTCCATCACCTTAGAGAGGAGAGAGGTAATAGCGATAGACCTGTAATTCGATGGATCTGATCTATCGCCCTTTTTGGGCACCGGGTGCACATTCGCAGTCTTCCATGAAGACGGAAATTGCCTAGTGTGGTAGGAAAGCGCGAAGAGGCGCGTGAGTACAGGACATAACTCAGGAGCACACTGCTTAAGCACCACTGCTGGTATGCCGTCTGGCCCACTCGACTTATGAACGTCTAGGGAAAGCAACGCCCGCCGGACCTCGCGCTGCGTTATGGAGATTTCCGGCATGGTCTTACCGCACCACGGTATAGTAGGTGGTACAGCGCCTTCATCGTTCATATTCGAGTTCGAGGCAAAGAGACTGCCCAGTAGATCGGCTTTCTCTTTAGCACTATGGGCCAAGTCACCATCGGTCTTTCGCAGTGGTGGTAATGACGACTGGCAGAAGTTCCCTTCGGCAGCTTTGGCAAGCGACCAGAAAGCACGACTCCCAGAAGGATAGCTCGCAAGTCGCCCACCTATTTTGCCGATGAATTGGAATTTTGCTCTGGCAGTTGCTTTCTTACTGAACCTCGAGGCAGCATTTAATTTGCGTTTTAACTCAGAAATATTCGGATCCTTATTAAAACGAGCCGTGGTCCAAGCCTCATATGCATTTTGCTTAAGAATTTTAGCTTTTCTGCAAGACCTATTAAACCACGGTCGTTTTTTGACGCCGGCAGCTACTCGCGGGTTAGGAATATAGCATTCCATACCAGCAAGCATTGTCTCAGTGACTGCGGCTGCGCAGACGTCAGGATCTTCTGAGTTAAAGCAGATCTGCCTCCACGGGTACGATGCGTAAAATTCTCGCAATCCATCCCAGTCTACCGACTTATAGTGCCACACACGACGCCAATTAGTTAGCCCAAAAGGATCGGGGTGTGTGCATGACACTTGAGTCCGAACGAGACAGTGGTCCGAGGAGCCAAGAGGTGCATCCACTGAGACGAAGTATCCGTCCGGACGAGTAGTCAGCAGAAGGTCCAGTAAGGAGCTCGTATGTTCCTCTATATCTGGTATTCTCGTTGGAGAAAGTACCAGCTGAGAGAATCCATAGGTCAGAGCAAATTCATGAGCAGATATCCCAGCATAGTTATTGGTTCGAGAACTGAGCCACTCGCGATGGTGGGCGTTAAAGTCTGCTGTGGGATATTGCTCTAGAACTTTGTCAGTCGTTAAACTCAGGTGCGTGAAGAGTCGAGTTACGTCCGTGTCACCGCTATGAGACCTGTACAGGCATGCATAGATACGAGTGTGGCCGCCGTAATCTACGCGCACCCACAATATCGACAGGTCCCTGTCTTCAAGGCTATGAAGGCGGCGCCAGCAGATATCCTCCCTGACGAACATACATACACCGGCACGACTCATAAAATTGTGTTTGAGTTTGCTGGGATAGTGAAGGTATGATGTGTCGACCGGGCAGGATATCTGCGTCTCCGTTAGAAAAAGAATAGTCGGCTGCGCAGTTTCGAGATGGTGGTGGACTGCGTTAAGATTTGCGTAAATACCCCTGATGTTGCAAAAATCCACATTATATGTGGATGGAGTAGCCGCTGTGCAAACTCTTTTCTTTTTCTTTCTTATGGCCATAATATATAAAAAAAGTTACTAAGACTAAGGGATGAGGATTTACTGCACAGACAGCATAGAGGCCAAAAGGTGCGGTTCTAAGACTGCCGAAGCTCGCCACAGATGATACGGTTGCTGGCACGGTGGGCGGAAGGGCCCCTGATGTAGTAGCCGGGTCCACTCCGGTCTCCTTCTCCGGCACGACTACCACTTCAGATACTTTGCACAGGCTGGCGAATCAGCCTCCCAGGGCGGAGATTAAGTGATCCCTGGGTTCGGGATCCCGTTCAACCTGCGGGCGGCCAGCGGTCAGCCCTTTCATCAGGTCTCCCTGACCGCCGAACCAGCACGCCGCGTCTACGCCGAGCATGACAGCAACAAGCACCGCCGGTCCTCCGCTGTCCGCGCAGCGAATCCTCAAAGAGCTCTGGCAACCTTACTCACCGCCAGGAACACAACACTACTCAATGTTAGTCTTATTATGGCCGCGGTATTCTGTAAGGTGGAGGTACTTCCCCAGTTCGGGCCGCTCATTCGAGCAAGTACTCGCTATGCCCTGCTTTAGTTGTTCGGGTGGCTTATTCGAGCGAGTACTTGCAGTGCCCTACCTCTTGACATTCAAGTGAAAAATATAGATCCGACAAGTCTATATAAATTTGGAGGGTCGATTCCTGTCTCTATCAGGGAGCCCTAGAATTGGTAGAATGGCTTTACATTGCCAGTGGACGTAAAGTAAGATACTCCAGTATCCAAAATATTCCAAGCATCGCCACCATCGCGATTTAATGTCCTAATGTATATTTTATCCAATGTATCGACACGACGACCCGAGGCCTATTGAAGGATGGCCTAATAGAAGAATATGTACTGCAGATAAGTTTAATATTGTATAATAAATCTCCTAGGTATTAGATGAGTCTAAAGCATGTATACTCTTGTGGCGATTGAAAAGAACATCTGAATACAGAAAAGAACTCCCGATGTTGTCTTTTTATTAGCAGAGATCCCGATACCTAAATAGAAATAGGTAGAAGCAGCATATTTTTTTATATCAAATTATTATTGTTATAGGCTTTTTAATTCTTCGCAAGTGACCCACAGCAAAGCAAGTAAGTAAAAAAAAACTATTGCTATTTTTTACCTAATGATAAATCAACACTTTCTATTAGGCTTAGGTAGTGTAAAAATAGGTGATGCAGATTGTTATGCGCACAGAATTTAAGGAGACTAAAAACCTGATTCTAATAATTTTAGTATCCTTTTCACCTGTTTTAAGCTGTTACTATCTAACATCATTCACAGTAAAAAGGTATTTGTTATATGAAGCCATTCTTTGAAGTAATACATATCTTCGGGTTGTTTTACTTGTATGTTGTGGGTACTTTGATGTTTGCGGCACCATCGTTAGCGTGGTGTGCAGGCAGCGGCGGCGGCGTGGAAGCGGCAGGCTCGAACTGGGTTACGCTCGCGGTTCGGCTGCTGTTTACCCGCGGTTTTCCTATTGTTCAAAGTCCAATGGAATTGAAGACATTGGTCGTGATCAATCGGCTGAATGCGCTGTGGTTGACTGGGTTTACCACAGGAAGACGGAAATGTTGGAAATAAATATTTGATCTTGTTCTCTATTTTAGTATTTCTCACTTTTGTTAGCTTATAACAGAAAATTGTTTTCGGCTATACACGGCTAATTAGGTAATTTACCAATTGCCCATAAACTTTTTAACACTTAAATGTGTTTCTGTTGACTAATGTTTTGTAACATTTAATTTAGCGAGTGCTAATTTAATCACAAGATTTTAAATAAAAACGCTGGTGTACAAACGTACAATACTCAGTTTTTGTCAGTAAGTCCTGTTTTAGATAAAATTTATCTATCACCTTAAGCCGTTAATCAAATAACATCGAAAAAATCGTGTTGCTATATCATGATGTATAAATTGTCTGAAACATTTTATTTTGCGTTGGGTCATACTCCGATATAGCTGCAACATGTAGTTTGCAGGTTTTTGTTAGATATTTCCATGAGTTATAATGGTAACTCAGCATGGGATCTCATTTGTAATATATACCGGCAGTAATTTTTATGTAAGTGGGTAGTCGTACATTAATATTTTATCACAAACATACATCGGGATATTAATGTCAGTTCATCATAACCGTCCTCACACGATAAACGTCGGAAAGTTCCAATAATGGTATCTATTTTATGACAAAATTTAGTTATCCACACACGCTATACGTTGGAATATTGCAATGATTATCCACACACAGTATACGTCGGTATATTGCAGTGATTGGATTTATTTATTGAAATAATGTAGGTTTACACCTTAGATGAAATTAAAATAGTGGTTTACACACACAATATCGCTGCGTCGAGACATTCCAAAGATAAATTTTATGACAAAATGTATAAGTAGGTAGGTATCCACACGCGTTATACGCCGGGATAACTTAATTTAGATGTGTACATATGTCCCACATAGATCAAGAAGTAATGCTTCGTTTTCTTGCTACGTTATAATAATGTCGTAGTTAAATTTGCTCAAACAATATTCCATGTCCAATAAAAAAATGATTTAAGAAGGTAGATGTAAACTAATTAATTGATCATTAAATTGAGTTATTTGGTCCTTTACTATTTGTTTCTAACAAATCGCTTTAAAACTCACCTTGAAGTTTTAGACAACTGTCTAAATTATTATCTGAATGCGCAGTAGAACAACGTGTGCGGAGATGAACAAATTCCTGTTCGTTTTATCACGAGTTTTCAAACTTTTCACCGAAGCACTATTCCTAATCCATAACGCCTTTCCTTTATGACTATTAAATACTTATTTTAAAATAATGTTTGAAGACGAACAAATTGACGAGTGCGTTGGACAGCACAAAAACACGTAATGGCAGTCAGAAGCGGGCAATATGGAGGGGTGCATATCGGTAGGTAGTGGAAACTACCTACTATGTAAATTTTAATTTTAATAACAATTTTTATAGCTTTAAAGGTGTGATTTGGACAGCATAATCTTGCGTACTGCTGCATGTAAACTGTAATCGTGTTCGGGAGAGATACGAAGTATACTAACATATATTGTTTAAAATGTCTCGAATTCTTGGAAATAATAAAATTTGTCAGTTATTGGAGGCGGCTGAAGATGACGATGATAGCGTACAGCAGCAATAGATACTGAGCGAGTCAGAAGACAACTTCGAAGTGAAAGAGCATCATCTGACCGATAGTGATAATGAAGAAGAATACACAATTATGTCAGATATCGTGGAAAGTTCTTATTCTGATGTTCCTATTTCTCAGTTACGAAAGCAACGCCGGCGAATAGAATCTAATTCTTTAAACTCTGAAGATTCTTTGAACATTGAAGCTGATTAATGAACATGATTAATATTATAATTATAAACTCATACGTCATTTTTGTTAGCAACTATTGCAGAAACAAAAAAAAGTAAATCCAGGCGCGACTTCGTTTTCGAAATGGCTGACGAACGAGTTGCTATAATTTTCTGGCCGATCGGTGGGAAATATGTAGAGGTTACGACCTCTTTTTGAATGTAAAGGACGTAAATAGGCTAGCGAACGTTTTTACGCAGCAAATACTTCGTAGTGGTTTTAAGGAAACATAATAGATGGTGTCTATTATGTTTCCTTAAAACCACTACGCATTCGTCATTATTTTGTTATTAATTAACATTCAAGTGAAAAATATAGATCGGACAAGTCTATATAAATTTGGAGGGTCGATTCCTGTCTCTATCAGGGAGCCCTAGAATTGGTAGAATGGCTTTACATTGCCAGTGGACGTAAAGTAAGATACTCCAGTATCCAAAATATTCCAAGCATCGCCACCATCGCGATTTAATGTCCTAATGTATATTTTATCCAATGTATCGACACGACGACCCGAGGCCTATTGAAGGATGGCCTAATAGAAGAATATGTACTGCAGATAAGTTTAATATTGTATAATAAATCTCCTAGGTATTAGATGAGTCTAAAGCATGTATACTCTTGTGGCGATTGAAAAGAACATCTGAATACAGAAAAGAACTCCCGATGTTGTCTTTTTATTAGCAGAGATCCCGATACCTAAATAGAAATAGGTAGTAGCAGCATATTTACGCCCCCGCACGCTGCATATGGTGGAGTCCGCGGTTGTCTGCTAAATCAGGTGACAAAGGGATAAAAAAAGGTAAAAATATTTAGTAATAATGTCTCTTAATGTCCAAGAGTTATCTAGGAGAATGTCAGGTGATGGGTCAGAGGTATTAAAAGCCCTCAACGATATTGAGGCGCATATTATTTTAACGGGGTTAGATAAAGAAACAAAGGGTCGGCAGGTTCTGGAATTGTTATTGCCAGATCACTGGCGCAATTATCTCTCCGTACAAAAAAAAATAGAGACATACGAAGAGATCATACAATGCATTAAGGCAAAAGTATCCCCAGGTGACCCCACCCAATATTTTTATACAATGCAACAGTGTGAGAGAGAAGGTATAGAGCCTTACCTATATCGTGTTTTAAGTCAAGCTGCTAAATGTAACATTAAAGATGAGTGCATCATAATAAAGCGGTTTGAGGATAGTGTTTCCTTGCCATGGAAGAGGAGAATCGAAATGCTTTGCATACTTTCGTTGGAGCAATTGACAAAAAGCGTTGAGAAGTTAGCAGGGAAGACTTCTGATAGGCAGGTAGAAAAAAATTTGTAAAAATTTGTAATAGGGTTCCTATTGTGTTACGAGGAGAGAAGTTATACTGTATTGTGGACACAGGATCCGAGGTATCTATTTTACCTATAGGAATATTTCAAAGGCTGTTCTCAGATAGGAGAAGGAATATGTATGGTATCCGCCAATGGAGCCACATTCCAAGGATATAGATTGCGTGGCATCTATATCAAAATCGCCGAAGAAGCATTTGAAGTTGATTTTGTTGTGGCATAGGATTGTCAATTTCCCATTTTAGGTTTAGATTTCCTGTATAAATATGACTGTTCAGTCAATTTAAAAGGATAAAGTATGTCCATTGGAATAAGGTATTTTTATCTTTCCCTAGGTTAAAGGCATATGTCATGAAGCCAGTGCCGAAAGATGTATATAGTGTATTGTCAACAAAGGTGGTAAAGTGTGATTCGCATGATGTAGGTATTTTAGGGCATAAGGTAGAATTTAATATCTCTAAAGAGTTAAATAGAGTAGAAAGGGATAGTTTGTTTTCTATTTTATCGAATAACATAAATAGGTTTGCATTCGATAAGTTTAGGTTAGGTAGATGTAAGGTGGCCCCAATTACGAGTGATTTAATCGAAGATACGCCCGTATATCAACAGCCGTATAGGACGTCAAGTGCTCAGCAGAAAATCATTGCAGATCAAGTGCAAGAATTATTAAAGTTAGGGTTAATTAGAGAGTCACGTAGCGAGTATGCGAATCCTATTGTATTAGTTAAGAATGATGAGAAGAAATGGCGATTTTGCGTTGATTATCGCAAAATGAATAAAAAGGTGAAAGAGGTTCCATGTCCTGTTCCGCGGTTAGAAAAGGTATTACAAATATTACAAGGAGCGAAATACTTTTGTGGATAAATTTAAATTTAGGCTATTTCCAATTGGAAATAGAAGAAAAGGATAGGTATAAAACAGGGTTTATGTGTAGTCAGGGTAGTTATGAGTGGAACGTGTTACCATTCGGAATGAAAAATAGCCAAGCGTTTTTCCAAAAGACAATGAATCTTGCGTTAAAAGATTTGTTAGGGAAAGGTGTATTGGTATATGTTGATAATATAATTATTTATCACGAGAATTTAGTAGGGTTAAGTCAATTGTTAGAAGTAACTCTTCAGAAGCTTCGCGAAGCTAACTTAACGTTGAAACCGTCCAAATGTACGTTTGGTTTCACACAATTGAAATTATTAGGGCATGTTGTATCAAGTGAGGGAATATTGCCTGATCGAATAAAGTTAGGTAGGTTAGATAGTATAAAAACGCCGAAAAATATAAGGGAAGTTAGGTCGCTAGTAGGTTTTTTATCATACTATAGGAAATTTATAGCTAACTTCGCTAAAATCGCGTTACCGTTAACTGATTTAACGCGTAAGGATCGTAAATTCTCTTGGGGGAAGCGGCAAGAAGAAGCGCTGCGAGAGTTAATTAAAGAAATACAGAAACCTCCATTATTGCGGTATTTTTCGGAAGAGGAAGGCATTATAACGAAAATTGCAACCGATGCGAGCGATTTGTGTCTAGGAGCAATCCTTATGCAAGGAAAGTCGGAAAAAGAGATGCTACCCGTGATGTTTGCATCCAGAAAATTATCGGCAGCTGAGCGAAATTACTCAATTACCGAAAAGGAATGTCTAGCGATACAGGTGGATACAGACCACAAGGCATTGTGTTGGTTGGCAACCAATCGTAATGAAACTGGCAGAATTGCAAGATGGGTATTAGCTTTGCAAGAATTAGATTTTTCAGTTAATTTTGTGCAAGGAAAAAGCAACTTAGCGGATTATTTATCCAGGTATCCATTAGAAGGAGAGGATTCAGGAGAATCACCAAAAGATTTTGAAGATAACTTAGTGGTACTAGCCATCCATCAAAATCAATTGCTAGAAGGGCAAAATAGGGATGATTTTTGTGTAGGTGTACGTCAACGTTTGGTGAATCGCGGAACAAATCTTTATAAAGGATTTTCAGTTCGCGACGGCATGCTAATGCATTTACGCAAATTTTTAGATAGAGATGTGTATAGGCATGTAATACCTAAAGATCTTATGTATGAGATTTTAAAGGAAATACATGATGATTCGTCACGGGCGGTCATTTAGGGTTATTTAAATGTTTGGGGAAATTTCAAGAACGATTTTTCTATCCAAATGCAAGAAAAGTTATTGAAAATTATATAAAAACTTGCATAGTATGTCAGAAAAGGAAAAGATGTAGACAAAAGGAATGTTTGGAGCCGATAACACCTAGGTCAGTGGGAGAAAAGTATCCCGTAGATATACTAGGACCATTGAAAGTAACAGCGCGAAGGAATCGATATGTAATAGTAGCAATTGATTCATTTTCTAAATTCATGATAGCCAGGGCTATCACAATTTGCAATACTGAAAATGTATTGAGATTTTTAGAAGAAGATGTATTTCTAACCTATGGTACATGTGTAGAAATATGCACCGATAGAGCTTCAGTGTTTCGATCCAGATTAATGAACATGAACTTAGAGTTACATGGGGTTCGTCATATTAAAAGTAGTATAACTCACCCTATGTCAAATGGTTTAGCTGAAGTAGGTATAAAAACGATTACGTCTATGTTGTCAAAATACGATAGTGAGAGACAAGATAGCTGGGACCTAATTTTACGCAAAGTCGTACATGCGTATAATATCTCTCCGCATCATACCATTGGTTTCTCACCTTTTGAAGTGTTTCTAGGAAGAAGTCCGAAAATTGAAACGGATAATAATTTAGGGAATCGAGGTAGAATACCTTTAGAATCGAGAGAAACACGAGATGTAGTCCTACGTCAAATAGTAGAAAAAGTTAGGCATAGGATAATGCGAGCGCAGCAGCAACAAAAAGTTGTATTTGATCGTCGGGCGAAACCGAAAAATTTGGTTGCAGCAGATGTAGTATTGTTATATTTTGATAAACGACGAACAGGGTTCTCATATAAATTAAAGAAGATTTATAAGGGTCCTTATGAGATTGTTAGGTTAGTTAGGCATAACAATGCGTTGTTGAGAAATGTACGTACGGATAGACAGGTAGGTCCTGTACATTTTAATAGGTTAAAAGTATTCCGTCCGAGATTAACCTTATAAATAGGTTAATTCAACTAATTTACTTGGTAAAATAAATAAACGGACAGATCGATTTATTTATTTATAGATAAGGAGCATAGATTGAGGTATAAAAAGAGTTCATAGGAAACGAGGGTTTGGTAAGTTGATAGTTGTAGGAAGTAGTCATACTAGTAGGATTTAGTAGAGAATGATAGGAATTTTAATAGGTGTAGGTTATTTTGTTGAAAAGTTCAGTAGGGTTTGATATATGAGATTTTGGTTAGAAAATACAAAGTCTTCATATGAAAATAGGTCAAGCATAGAGAAGTTTGAAGTTAGATAAGGTTCCGTAGGGAATATCTTATTGTGAGATGTGTTTAGGATGACAGTAGTTAGTATAGGATGAGCGAATTCAGAGGACAAGGTTATATTTGTCAATAGATAGGGCTAAGATAGATTGATGTTAGTCAGTAGTAGGGTTCCGTAAGGTGGTTCATTTTATTGAATTTAATTTTTATATTAAAAGATAGGATATCTTAAGATAGGGTTCCTTAAGATTAGTAAGTTAAGTATGGATAGTTTCCACTAGGAAAAGGGTTCGATGAAGTCAAGAGGGGTTTTAGTTTATTTAAGTAAGGTTCCGTAGGTAGATTTTTATAATAAAATTAAATAAATAAATAAATAAAAAGGTATTGTAAAAAGTGAATTGATTTGAGGAGATATAGGGTTCTGTATATAGGTTTTTGCATCTTATAAATATATGATGATATAAAATATTGTCAAGGGTGAATAGGTATAATGTGTAGGGATCTGTAGGTAAATAATCTAACGATAGATTGATGTGTAAAATAAGTTAGAGCCAAGTGCGAACCATTGATATTTTAAAGGTATTATAATGAGATATATGGTTGAAAGTTGTTTAGGTCAAGGGTGATCTGTGTCAAGCGTGACTCGGACCAATGGTATTGGAATAGTAATTATGGTCGAGTGAGATTTAGGTCAATGGTGATCTAAGTCATTAGGTATAATCCAAATAGGATCCAAGTAGGATCAGGGCCAAGTAGGAGCCGTAGGTGTATAGTATTTTTTTTAGGTAGGATAATAGCAATTCCTATCCAGATAGTGAAGGGTGAATCTTGAAATTTGTGTGTTTGAAATCTTCGAATCGAAAATGAAACAGGGTTAAGCTTCGAGATTATATGATTAGTATTAGGTATTAGGGTTAAGTATGAGTAGGAATGAGAATTCATTGGAAGTAATTTACGCGACGTTCGTTGTTTTTTTTAATGCGCACATGACAAACGAGCTCCAGATGCACAGCCTTGGAAAACAAACAGACGAAGACGCATAAATAGGCCTTAACCTGTCTGGCATTGCGAATACTTGACGTCTTCACCGAAAACGGACCCGCGTAATCCAACCCAACCTTAGCGAAAGGTCGAGCGGGCCGGACACGATCGGATGGCAAGTCACCCATTTGTGGCTGAGTTCCCTAGGTTCCCTTTAACCTATAACAAGGGATACATTTAAAAATGACGCTCCGAGCTGCTCGTCTGGCAGACAAAATCCAGAACTCTCGCTGCAGACAGGCCAGCAATGCGTTGAAACCGGCATGACAGTTCCTAACATGGCGGTCCCTGATCAGCAACTCAACAAAATGACCGCTCTTGGGCAACAAGAGAGATGCCGAGCTCCATAGGGCAATTCTGAGTTACGAAGCCTACCACCCACTCACAAAAACTCCGACTCGTCCTGAAACAAATTAAGACGAGCAAGGCTTCCCCGCAATTTCCCGTTCTCTGAGCGGAGAAGACGAATTTCCTTTTCAAACGACTGAGCCTGTACCAGTCGAACACAGGTGAGAAGGGTATCCTGACGCTCTTCAGGAGACAAGACTAAAGACGTCCTTGGCTTTGACCTGTTCTGTAAGTTGTGGAGAAACCTCTTAATTCAACCGGTGACACCAACGAGCTTGTTAAGAGAACTGAACCGATTTAGAAAAGAAGTTCGGTGAAGTGTCCACAGTCTTCTCAACAGCAAAGACCTTTAACCCCGGCAGAGAGTCCACAAACTCCACAACTGTGTGAGGCCAAGTGTCTTCAGGAGAGGCCAGCCAGTCAGGACCCCACCAGAGCGGGTGATTCATGATTTGCGAGGCAATCAGGCCCCGTGAAGCGCAATCTGAGGGATTCAAGGACCCTGGCACGTGAAGCCAATCCAGAGACACCGCAGAAGACTGGATTTGGGAGACACGATTGTCCACGAAGGTCTCTAGGGCATAAAGGGACGCTTTAAGCCAAGACAACACGATTTGGCTGTCTGTCCATGCTGTGACGGAGTCAAATTGGACCCATTGACCCAAGGTGGACAAGACATGGTTGAGGAGTCGAGTCAACAATGCAGCTCCTGATAACTCCAGCTTGTGGATCGTCAACTTGGTCCGCAAAAGTGCAACCTTACTCTTTGCGACCACCAAACTGACGCGAACATGACCATTGCTGTCAACGGTGCGGTGATAAACGACAGCCGCATAACCGGATTCCGACGCGTCAGAGAAACCGCGAAGACTGGCCCGATAATGACCTGGGGGTATGATCGACCGAGGCACGAGGACATGTTGAAGTTCCGAAAGTGTCTCATAAAAACGTAGCCAATAAGACAACAAGTCTCCGGTCAACGGGGTATCCAAGTCGAGATCAGAAATCCAAAGCTCCTGTAGGAAACATTTGGCCCAAAAGACTACAGAAGCCACCCAACCATTCGATTTTCCAAAAGCGCTGAAGGGAGTCAGCGAGCGAGAGCCCCACCTGCACCGACGAAGCCGTAGACGCCTGAGCGGCGAGAGAATGTACTGGGCCCATAATAACAGATCCGAGATCAGTCGGAACGGCGACCAACCCACCTGGCTGAAGTAACATGGCCTTGTCCAGTCCGAGCAATCCAAGGACCTCAGCGCCAAGCAGAAGCTCCACAGGACCAGGTAGATGCAACCTTTCATCGGCCAGCTGCAGACCAGACGAGAGATCCAGCACGTCCGTCGGCAGGGGCACCTGCGGGTGATGACCTAAAATATCCCTCAGGACAACAGCTCCTAGATGATAATGTATGCTAGGATGGAGCAAGGAGGAAAAGGAAAACGAGACTGTACCCACGACGTTGTCCACCCGTAGACCCCCTACTCTAGAAATCACATGACTCCGCGAACTTACCTGTAAGCGGAGACGCTTCACCAGCCACAGCCTGAGCCCTGAGCGTCTGAGCGCAGAATGAAGTAGAACCTGCGCGGTGGGCAAAACTGTTGTGACAGGTGGTGGAGAGACTGGTGAAGCGGCTGCCACGGGTCAACTGGCGTTGGCCCGACCCGAGCGCCGTACTTGGCCCCGGGGCTCCTGTGGCTCATAATGCCCCCCGCTTGAACCCGTATAAGCATACGGATCCCACGCGGGCATAAGTGGCTGCCGAGACGCGCGTTTCTTCGGCGGCGCGCGATATGCACCCGATCCCGCCCTCAACTCGCGACTAACGCGAGGACGCTCCGCGATAGGGAGGGGCAGAGGCTCATACTCCGCGTAATGTGCCCGTTCCGCGAGAGTGGTGACCGACGACCATCCCGTGGGCTCGCCCGCAGTGAACGGGGCGGGGAAGGTCGATGTCGCGCTGGGGACGGGGGCGATTGGGTTCGATTCGGCGGCGACGAACCCCCGCCCGTGCGAGCCGTATACACACCTCCAGGAGTCATCCGAGGACCATCCTCTCGGATGGGCATACATAAGTCCGGGTGGTGACCCCCACCACACTTTAGACAAGGTCGCGGCTGTCGACAGTCCTTGGCTAGGTGCTCCCCCAAACAATAATAACATAGGCCTAGCCTACGGGTCAGAAATCGTTTTCGGGATACCCCAGATTTTCTGAACTGGTGCCAATCCAGAATGGTGTGTCCCGGTTCATAACACACCCCACACCGTTCACTCCGTTCAACTGTCAAAATTCTGGGGGGCCGAAACGACCCGGTACCTTGCGATGTCCCAGGACGAGGTTGTTAACGGGGTCCAGACGGGGCCAAACATGTGTATCCGCAATGCGACGGTTATTTTGGTACCGCTTTACTAATAACTCCCTGGCTATATTATAATTGACATCAGTGATGTCCAAATGTTTTATTAAACAGAGGGGCTCATCCCTGATAGACGTCAAAAGGTAACTTAATTTTTGTGAGTCAGATAAGTAAGTCCGTCGGTGCACAATGCTATCAAAAAGTGTGATAAAGTTAGTCCACTCATCCAATTATCCGCTTAAATGAGGAATATCTAAAGTGGCAACCGTTCGTTGCATTTTTGTTCCGAAACTTTCTTCCTACTTGCCAGCTGCGGGCTTGTCTCTAATGTCGACACAGACTCGTTAACCTCGTCCACTACTGACATAAGAAAGTCATAGTCGGAATTTGCCGCCTTTAGGATAGTTTCGTCATCCGTTAACGATAAGAGACCCTGGTATGCCTTATCCAGCTCGCTGACTCTTGTCGGTAACTGTCCCGCTCTTTGCTTTAATGCAAACATCCGATCCTCCTGCTTAACGATCCCTAAAGCACCTGAACACCATCGTGTCAGATTGATTAAAATAGCCTTGTACTCTTTAATTGATGACGTCGTGATATATAATTAAATTCCCACACAAAAAAACAATCCAAAAACTAAATCAGACACACAAACGACTCTGTGTGTTATATATACGGTTTGTTACAGCAACCAAGTTACTATATAAACCCCAAAAAAAAACCCAACTACAATGTAAAGTCAAAGTCAAAGTCAAGTCAATCAAACAACTTTTTTAAAACCTATTTATTCCAATCTATTTTAACCGCAACAACAAAGAGGTAGGTAAGTCATAAGCTGATATTATTATGTCCGACGATCGATTATATGAGATAAGACCGGTGAACTATACGACGTCACGAATTTTAAATTGTAATTTCTGTAAATTCGACGAAAACAAACTAACCGACAATTTAAAATAATTTGTAATACGAACCAAATACCTATATCTGGCCCGAACCAACTACTCTAACAACTCTAAGCTACCAACTTGTTTACTAAAAAGGCCACACGTAGGCCGTAAGGAAAATTATAAGGACTTACCCAATTTTGGAGTCAGTTGTTTGTATAACGTTTTGTCTGAATATGTGGTGTGGTGTCTGTATATGTTGTGTATGTGTAGGTTGTTTTGTGATGTAATGACACATTATAACATATTGTATGCTTGTGTATTAGTGCAGTAATAAACCAGTGTCTTGCAAGTAAAGACGTTTTCTTTTATCTACCTGTCGCCACATATAATAGTTTCACGCAAACCGAACTTAATTATAAATTATTCAAATAAGATCGATAAAACAACATCCTCGACCACAGAACACATATACCCATAAAGGGGCCTCGACGTTGCGCACAGATTAAAGACGACCACGGAGCAATTTGCTCCGTGATGACGACTGACTGGCGCACAGAGTATGCAAAGAACGAAAGCCTAGCTCGAACGATCCGAAACCCAACCAGACGATTCATTCTTTACTAAACAATTTGTGTATAGCGCTTATTTGCTTATTAAAAACATTGATAGGACAAGAATTTAGACGTAACTTTTTTATTTATTTTTTTATTGAAAGTTACTTGTAGTCAAAATATATTACGTCGAGATTGGCTTCGTTTTTTTTATTTTGAATAAATATATATTATTATATGTATAAAAAAACAGAGTTTTTGTAATGTTTCGCCAATTTATCTAGGCTTCATCAGTTATACATAACGCAAAATGTAGATTATCATACATCTACATCAGAATGTTAAGTTAAATTTGGCACAAGTTTTAAAACTAGTAGAGACTTACATATACAAAAACTGCAATTCTGACAATATTAAATACATACGGGTCGAATTGATAACCTTTTTTTGAAGTTGGTTAAAAATAAAAACCAATGCATGGATGCATTTTGGTTATAGACCGTCAAACAGATATTCGTATCTTTTCCTCGTCAATCCATACTAATATTATAAACGCGAAAGCAACTCTGTCCGTCTGTTGCCTCTTCACGCTTAAAGTGCTGTACCGATTAAGATGAAATTTTCGATGGAGATAGTTTGAATCCCAAGAAAGGACATAGGCTACTTGAAAACGTCAAGTGTGATTCGGTTTTTTATCTATAATTAAGGAGTTGCTGTTGAAATTCTAAATCGATAACTGAATTTAGGGCGGGTGAAACCGCGGGCAAATGTGGCACGGAGATGGTTTAATTCCCGGTCAAGGACAAAGACTACTTGAAAACGTCAAGTGTGAGTATTTTTTTTCTATAATTAAGAAGTTTCCTTTAAAATCCTACACCGTTAACCGAATTTAGGGCGGGGGGAACCGCGGGCCAAAGCTAGTAGTATAAATCCGAAATTAACTCTGTCTCTCCGTCTGTGTGTCTGTTACCTCTTTACGCTTAAACCGCTGAACCGATTTAGATGAAATTGGGTATGGAGATAGTTTGAGTCCTGGGGAAGAAGATAGTTTTATCTTATTTTTTTTAATAATCCCGCGGGTATAACTATATCTTGCTATAGCAAATTTCATTAGTAGTATAATTAAAAAGTGCCACGCCGATAACCGAATTTAATGTTCAGTAATACTACTTGGAGCTAGAGTAACTAAAATGCCGTTTAGTGATGAAGATGAATATTTCCACTTCACTGTTCACAAATTTAACTGTAGAGCAATTTTCTCGGTAAATCTTGAGTTGAACGGAAACCCAACAAATGCAACCCTTCTTTTTGTTGTTAGTTAATTTTCGGTTCCTCTTAGTCATGCTCGTCTCGAGCATCATAGATGCTAAGATATCGAGCTAGCCGATCCACATGAAAAATTTTTGGCTTCCTTCTGGATCCCTTTTTAATGCGGAAGGTAACATCATTGATTTTTGTAACCACATTATTCGGTTCTTTCCATTTTGCTCGAAGTTTCGGACATTTCCTCTTTCTTTTTAGTGGGTTGTGAAGCCAAACCAATGCTCCCTCTTCAAAACCATTTGCGTTTGCAATGCATCATAAGAAGTTTTCATCTTATCGCTGCTCTTCCAGCTGTTCTCGCAAACCATCGTGTGCACTTCGTGCAATTGG
This sequence comes from Apoda limacodes, assembly GCA_946406115.1. NCBI lineage: Eukaryota > Metazoa > Arthropoda > Insecta > Lepidoptera > Limacodidae > Apoda > Apoda limacodes. The sequence continues at coordinate 28,609,925 of OX291556.1, forward strand.
TCTAGAAGATCACTCACATACTCAGCGCTAGGTAACCGAGTATCAGGTGGCGTGTCTGTCACTTGTACTGTCACGTTCTGCAGATCGATAAGAGATCAAGAATAGTGGTATGTATTGGTCCCAGTCTCTCTGATGTTCATCAACAACTTTGGCCTAGTGGTTTTCGAGGGTTTGGTTGAATGTGCCAACCATTCTATCGCGCTAGCGTAGTCCTGGTTTTATTCATGCCAAGAAGTTTACAAAGTTGTTGAAATAAACTAGATTCGAAGTATCGTCGGAATAGTTTCCGGGAATGGGCTGTACGCCACCAAAGTGCTTTGACGAAGTACAACTTGAGTTTGCCCCGGCTTGTAGTTTATTTGGTTATTTTACATAGGCACAAGCGGTACATTTACGGCACTAGTATTCCACATCTTTGCGACAACGAAGCCAGTAGAAACGTTGGTGTATCTTCATAAGTGTCCTCTTCATTGCGAGGTGACCACCAGATACTCCATCATGAACGTGCCGAAAAAGAGAAACCACTTTCTTTTGAGGAACAACAATCTGTAGAATAACTTCTTTGCCATCATTGGATTCTCATTTTCAAAAATCAAGCTATTCCTCTGGGCCCAATAGCCTTAAGTGACTGGACTGTATGCGTACACATCACACCACTGTGGTTTATTCCCGCTCTTCATGTACCCTAAAATAGACCGCAGGTCGTTATTATCTTCTTGTACTTCTAGCATGTTAATATTGGTACATTCAAGATCAACTAGATTAGTCCGTATAACCTTGACGACTTCATGTTTGTGGCAATGTTGACACTCTTCAGGGCAAGGGTTTCGCGACAGAGCATCTGCGTTGCTGTGCCCTTTGCCATTTCGGTTTCCGCTATGAAGTTGATCTCTTGTAGCTGCTCAATCCATCTCGCCACTTGACCATCCGGGTTCTTGAACTGCAAAAGCCATTTTAGCGCAGCATGGTCCGTCTGTAAGGTGAATTCTTGGTCGATTAGATACTTGTGAAAATGCTGTAAGGTCTTTACTACCGCTAGTAGTTCTCGACAAGTGATACAATAATACCATTCCCGTTTTGAGAGTGCCTTACTGAAACATGCTACAACATCTTGTACCTGTGACAGTACTCCTCCGATGCCAGTGCCGCTTGCGTCTGTATCCAAGATGAATTAAGTTGATGTAAATAAATTTTATCAGCTAAATTTTTATTATTTTAATTGTTATTAATAATAACAATACTATGCATCGTGTATCTCAATGAAATAAATTAAACTAAATTTAAATATAAGAAACTAATTTAAAATAACTAATTCGCAGATTTATAGAGTTCATGCCGTTTTCGGGTAACAAATGGTCGGCGTCTTCGTTGGTGCCTTACCGCACCGCGCTGCGTGGGATCGCCGCGCGCTTCCCCGAGCTGCGTCCGCTGGCGCCAGAACCGCACCACACCGCACGCGTAAGTCGCACACTTACCTCACCACACTGTACCTTACTCACCGCAAACCGCACCGACCCGGCTTATGACATTAACTCGCTCGCTTGAGCCGCACCGCACCGCACGGCGGGTAAATCGTGTTCAAAAGTTGGCATTTTTGATTGTAATCAAAGGATACGATTCGCGGCGCCTCGCAGCGTTCTTCATACAAACGAATTTTCTACTTATTTTTGACAATTACTAATCAAACATAGTGAAATTTTGGAGACGTGTTCTAGGAATAAATATAATAAAGTGTATAGGTTAAAAGTTAAAGAGTATTCTAGTTTTTCATACAAATGGTATTAAAAAATTTCAGGATTTCGGAAAACCATAGACATAGATATTTGGCTTGAGATCATGTTTACAAAATATCACAGTGTTTGATCTTTAAATGTCAAAAATAAGTGGAAAATTCGTTTGTATGAAGCACGCTGCGAGGCGCCGCGAATCGTATTCTCTTAATAGGCATCTTAAACCGTTTTTCAACATTTTTTATAAGACTTATTATTCCCAATATTCAAAAATATGTATGGAGCGTCGTGGATTATGCCTTTTTTTTATACTTATAGCTGATCTTGTCATGTCACTGGCTAGGTATCTTTATATAGCAATTTATCTCTTATATGATACCAAAATCGCATGTGTTTTATAGATTATTGTGCTTTAAATGATTATTTTTAATAAAAAGAGATGTATGAAAAAATTATTAATTGATAAAGTACATGAATAATGATTAGTACCTGGAGGACCGAGCTTTGCTCGCTTTTTTTTTGAAAAAACACCATCTATTGTCAAGTAGCTTTGGTGTTGCTGTGTCGGTAAAAATAATACTATTACTATTTGCCTATAGATGTCAGGAAGAGTCATATATTTCAGTTCATCATTTCCAGAAAACATGAATAAAACGACGTTTCCTAAAATTAAAACCTAGCTAGATCGATTTATCGCCCCCGAAACCCGCTGCATACCAAATTAATTGAAAATCGTTGGAGCCGTTTCCGATATTCAGATTATATATATACAAGAATTGCTCATTTAAAGGTATTAGATCATATTGCATCTGTAGTCTGAATGCGATACTTTTAAGGTTGAGTAACAGTTTTGTACTGTTCTAAAAAACCCGTCAAATGCGATGCAGTTTAATTAGAGGGTCTAAAATTGATTTGCTGAGATTGGTACCATGACTAAAGTAAATCATTTTTTACTTTGTTAAATGAAGACGTTGTACATCATAAATTAAAAATAATGAGTATATTAACTGTTGGAAACAAATGCATCCAACTAAAATATTATGAAATAGCATAAAAATTAACTTGGTTTAAAAGTGCGCGTTTCACACAGTTTGTTAGGCACTCGAACTTAAAAATGCTTATAGAAAGTCTAGAGTTTATAAACGAATTTCTCATTTGTTTTTGACATTTGCTGATCAATTACTGTGAAATTTCTTAGTCATAATCCCAAGCCGAATACCTAGGTCTGTGGTTTTCCCAAAATCTTGTAAAACTTTCTATTAACTAGAAATCTTTTTTAAAACCATTTGTATGAAAAACTAGAATCCTGTATAACTTTTGAACTATAAAATTTTATAGAAAACTGGCACACTGCAGACCTAGATATTTATTACTAGAACATGTCTTCAAAATTTCGTGGTGTTTGATCAACAAGTGTCAAAAATAAGTGAAAAATTCGTTTGTATGAAGCCCGCTGCCGCAGCCGCGCAGCGAAGTATATCCTCCTAACCGTTCTATAAGGAAACGGGATTGTAAGATTTGCATAGTGAGTAACTATGGTAACTGCCGAGGACGCGACGCTTCGATCGGTATCGCTCGCTGCGCTTCGATAGAAGTTAAGGATTTTAATTAAAGAATTTACTGAATTAAATGGTAATAACAATAAATAGACCAAAATAATGAGAAAACGGTCAAATATTAATAAATATATGAAAAATAATATGGGTCAAAAATATTTTTCTCTTTGTAATTCACCTACATATCTGAAAATATTGAATAAGACCAACCTTAGACTTAATCTTATGAAAATGGTATAAACGCAAAGTATCGCAAAAGGGATGCTAAAGTTTTAAAAACAACAAATAAAAGTACAAAAATAAAAAATCCGTGGTTAAATATGAAACACAATATAAATCTGTTAATTAAGGAAAAGGATACAATTATCAAAATAGATAAATACAAAGGTTAATAAAACAAGCATATTACACTGTTCTTATAAATATATCTAAATTCCTAATAAATCACTACAAATTCAATTAAAAAATTAAGTAAAAGAAAATTAAACCATGTAATAAATATGAGCTTAAAAGTTTATGATAAAAATGTGGTAACACTTAGGGACGCATATTAAATTGAGCCTCTTTGAACCAGAAATTATATGAAGTTTTCAAATCACACCTATCTCGGGGTTAACTGTGTCAAAAATTTTTAGCGCCCTAAAAAATATTTTCTTTCAAAATTTCAAACACACCATTAATCTGTTAGAGAAAAAAATACAATCAAAGGCTCCTAAAAAGAGAACTTAGAAAAATAAAAGTAAAAGAAAATTTGACCTTGTTATACATATCTGCCTAAAAGTTTATGATAAAAATGCGGTAACACTTAGTGATGCATATTAAATTGAGCCTCTTTAAACCAGAAATCTTATGAAGTCACACCTAGCTGTGAGAACAATTGTTAGAGGCCTAAAAATTATTTTCTTTCAAAATTTCAAGCACACTATAAAACTGTTAATTAATGAAATGCACACAGTCAATGGCTGTTGAAACAAGCATTTTGTATTGTACCTATTATATTACCTGTTGTTCTTTTTAATAAATATTTCAAATTGTGTAATACCTCTTCAATTTTAATTAAAAAAAAGTAAAAGAAAATTATACCATGTGATTCATATTAAACTTGTGTAAAACCTCTTTAATTTGAATTTAAAAAAAAAGTAAAAGAAAATGTGACCTTGTTATACATATCGGCCTAAAAGTTTATAATAAAAATGCGGTAACACTTAGTGATGCATTATTGAGCCTCTTTAAACCAGAAATCTTATGAAGTTTTCAAGTCATACCTATCTTGGGGTTAGCTTTGAGAAAAATTGTTAGCGGCCTAAAAATTATTTTATTTTAGAATTTCAAGCACACCATAAAACTGTTAATTAAGGAAATGCACACAATTAAAGGCTGTTGAAAAAAGCATTTTGTATTGTACTTATCAATAAATATTACAAATTGTATACCTCTTCAATTTAAATAAAAAAAAGCAAAATCTTAAACACATAATTAATCTGTTAGTTAAGAATAAAAGATACAATCAAAGGTTTCTAAGAAGAGAACATCACATTGTTCTTGTTGATAAATATTTCAACTTGTGTAAAAAAAAAGAAATAAAAGTAAATGAAAATTTGGCCCTGTTATACATATCGGCCTAAAAGTTAATGATAAAAATATTATTTATTAATAACAGAACCTTAATATACTTACAGACTGAGCCAAACGTACATTAAGTTAAGTTTTACACAGTTGCCCATTTTCGGAAAACATTAAATATTTTATATTTTTATGGCGGTTGCACAGCGGCGTATAAAAAATATCTATATTTTGGTTTTGAGCGACCATCATATTAAATAAGGAGCACGCCTGGAAAGTGGGTGCGCAACTGGCGTGCACTGTACGAACTTGTTCGGGAGCAAACAGTGGCTGCGCCCTTAACACCCCGCTTCGGCTTGAAACTGCCAGTGCACAACCTACCAGGGCTTGCGGGTTGTCAACCTTGTTGTGAAGAAGCAAATAATAGTGCACTAATAATGATTGTTTTCGTCTGTTGACCGTGTGCTTGTTTGCCACCTTAATGGTATTAAAAAAAAAAAAAAAAAGCTCTAATGAACAATGAAAAAACTCAATAAAACCCAAGTTTTATTTTGTTTTTTTTTAATTTTTTGTAATTTTTACCAGGTGGTGAACTATAATGTCATAATTGTATATTTGATTTAGAAATTGAAATATTTATTTCTAAGAAAAATGTAATATGCTTGTTTTAAGAACCTATGGATGTATCTTTTTCCTTAATTAATTATTTTATGGTGTGCTTGAAATTTTAAAAGAAAATATTGTTTTAGGCCGCTAACCATTTTTTCACAGTTAACCCCGAGATAGGTGTGATTTGAAAACTTCGTAAGATTTCTGGTTTAACAAGGCTCAATTTGATATGCGTCACTAAGTGTTATCGCATTTTTATCATTAACTTTTAGGCCGATATGTATAACAGGGTCAAATTTTCTTTTACTTTTATTTCTTTTTTTTTAATTGAAGAGGTTTTACACTAGTTGAAATATTTATCAACAAGAGCAATGTGATGTTCTCTTTTTAGGAGTCTTTGATTGTATTTTTACACTAACTAACAGATTAATAGTGTGTTTGAAATTTAGAAAGAAAATAATTTTTAGGCCGTTAACCATTTTCCTTAACAGTTAACCCCGAGATAGGTGTGATTTGAATACTTCATATGATTTCTGGTTCAAAGAGGCTCAATTTAATATGCGTCCCTAAGTATAACCACATTTTTATCATAAACTTTTAAGCTCATATATATCACATAGGTTTTCTCTAAGGACTACAGTATGAGGTTCTTCAAAAAGAAGTTATTAGATTTCTAAAGGGTCGGCAACGCGCGAGTGATGCCCCTGGTGTTGCAAGCGTCCATAGGCTACGGTGACCGCTTACCATCAAGCGGACCGTAGGCTTGTTTGCTACCTTAGTGGTATTGGAAAAAAAAAAAAACTTGGTTTGATTTCCTTTTACTTTTTTTTTTATTAAAATTAAAGAGGTATTACACAATTTAAAATATTTATTAAAAAGAGCAATACAAAATGCTTGTTTCAACAGCATGTGATTGTGTGCATTTTCTTAGTTAACAGTTTTATGGTGTGCTTGAAATTTTTAAAGAAAGGCCGGTGATTTGTAAACTTCAAAGGGGCTCAATTTGATATGCATCACTAAGTGTTACCACATTTTTATCATCATATGAATCACATGGTTATATTCTCTTTTACCTAATTTTTTATATTGAATTTGTAGTGATTTATTATGAATTTAGATATTTTTATAAGAACAGTGTAATATCTTGTTTTAATAACCTTTGATTGTATCCATTTCCTTAATGAACAGATTTATATTGTGTTTCATATTTAACCACAGATCTTTTATTTTTGTACATTTATTTGTTGTTTTTAAAACTTGTGCACCCCTTTTCCGATACTTTGCGTTTATACCATATTTATAAGATTAAGTCTTTTATCTTATTTTCAGATATGTAGGTGAATTTCAAAGAGAAAAATATTTTTGACCCTTACTATTTTTCATATATCTATTTAATTTTTGACCATTTTCTCATTATTTTGTTCTATTTATTGTTATTTCTATTTAATTCAACAAAATCTTTCATTAAAATCCTTCACTTTTTATTTTGGTCGGATTATACAAGGCTGCTAACTTAGGCCGCTAACTTCACACCGGTGCTTAATGACACTGTTTACGAGTAAGTGTGAGGAAAAATAAATACTTTAAACCGTGACTGCAGGTGTGGCAGGTTGCGGGGCACGCAGGCCGCGTCGGGTTCATCTCCTCCATGACGCAGCAATTCTGCTCCACCTGCAATCGGCTGCGCCTCACCGCTGACGGGAACCTGAAGGTACAAGGTACTTTAACAATAACTCACTACCCTTTGTGTTAAGGTTGCCTTACATATTTGTTTTATGTTACCGCTCCTTTTATATATCGAATCCTCTGTACGGTTTAAATCTTAATCAGAAAAAACATAAAGTATCTTTACACATTCGTTTACGAGACAATTACCTACGTTTATACGCACGAGGACTGATCGAACAATATACGCAAGAAGACCAATACTACAAACGACCAAATAGCGCGGGATCCAAATGTAAAAACAATTTTTATTGTTATGTTTTCTTGAATACCAAATGTGCGGTAGTAGACTTTTAAAGTGGTGGAGGGGGTAGTTATGACGTAATAAAGATAGCAGCTGGGCTTTGTTGTTGAGCGATGTTGCTCGATAACTATTGTGCCGAATAAATATTGCCGAATTACTTCATTCTTTTTGATTTCTTGATTTGAAATAATTGATTGGTGTTAAATTAAAGTGATTATTATAATATAAAATAATAAAATAATCTTACATCGATTCATGTATAGTCCGGGTCCTATTGACATGAACCCTGCAGCATGTGACCAAAGCATGAAACTTGGTAAAGGCATAGCCTAGATCGAAATAAACAGATGAAGCCCGGTCCCCACCAGATGAAGCCCGGTCCCCACCAGATGAAGCCCGGTCCCCACCAGATGAAGCCCGGTCCCCACCAGATGAAGCCCGGTCCCCACCAGTTCCACCCCCAGGGGTGGTCGAAGTACGCTCACGCTTTTTTGCAAACAAAAAATTCTAACGCGTCGTTATATCACCAGAGTTTGTCTTTGGTGTCATTTTCGTATAAATTAAGGATAAGGAATTCAGATTTAAAAATTTCGTCCATCCATACAAAACAATGCTTTTTTTTAGGAATAGTAAAAGTTAAAAGTATTATTTTTCGTTTTGGTTACGTGTAACTTTAAAATTGGTAAATTTTTATAAAATCAAAATAAAAAATACTGAAGTGTAACGTTACTATTTATAATTATTGGTTTGATTTGATTTTGATTCTATTTAAAGTAATAATACGATACTTAGATAATAAGCTAAAGAGTATACAATATGTACCGGAACACTTATTAGGTAATAAAAATAAGTTATTAAGTTACTAAAAACAAAGTCAAACATGTCAATTATTATTTTTTGTTTTTATGTAGCATAGGGGGCGCACCATGTGAAGAGTCAAATATCGTCAATCGAGTGAAGAAATTCAAATATTTAAGAGTATTCCCATATTTAATAGCACTAGTGGCATTAGCGCCATCATAATTATATTTTTGCACAATCATACATATACTTAAAACTATCAATACTATCCATGAATCTATACTAATATATAAAGCTGAAGAGTTTGTTTGTTTGAACGCGCTAATCTCAGGAACTACTGGTCGGATTAAAAAAAATCTTTCAGTGTTGGATAGCCCATTTATCGAGGAAGGTTATAGGCTATATATCATCACGCTAACACAAATAGGAGCGCAGCACTAATGAAAAATGTTTCAAAATCGGGGTTTTTTTCTGCGTGCGCTCCGTAAACGGTTAGAGTTTCGCAAAAATCATGTATGACAGAATTGTTCCCCTATAAAATTCCTAAAAAAAAGTTAGCGACAGCATATGTCTATATTTTAAGGTTGGCTCACTAAAACCTTTTTTATGCTAGCCATATTTGTTCTTAAATAATGCAATATGTGTGAAGGTGTTTTTATAAACATGATATCAATCTTTATCCTAATTAATACGTTATTCACACAAGCATTTAATTTAAAACGAAATTGCCCTGTTCATCATTTGATTTCAATGAATATCTTAGGAGATATCGTAGTTTTAAAATAACGTGGCAACAAAATATTTATCAAGTATTGCGCACGCATTTATGATATGCGAGGCCAGCGGGCAGTCACGAGGGGGGAGGGCGGTACGTATTATTTAAAAATATTTTACCATCTGTGTTTTTTTTTATAATTGAGGAGTTGCTGTAAGAATCCTATGCCGATAACCAAATTTAGCGTGGGCGATGCATAAACATTATTAATGCGAAAGTAAATCTGTCTGTTACCTCTTCACGCTGAAACCGCTGTACCGATCAAAATGAAATTTGGCATGAAGATATTTTGAGCTACTTGAAAACGTCAAGTATTATCCGTTTTTTTTTCCTATAATTGAGGAGTTGCGGGTAAATATCTAATTGCAAAATTTAAAAAAGACAGTCTATGTATTCATCACTTAGAAATAATCAATGTCTTACAGTATTGATAAACAAAACAAAGAAGTAAGACTAAATACTAAGAATACAAAGAAGTTTGCAAGAGCAGACCAGTCTCCACGGGCGGCACCCCTTCACAAGTATGACACATGAATCAGCCATCGCTTCGCTCAACCATGTTTTAGGGAACGTAACGACCCGACGCACATGCCACCACCGCAGAGACACTTTGAAAGAGCGTGAAACACTCAATCAACTTCAATAAAACTTCGATTGTACTCTTTACAATGTGTATAGTAAAGGAATAAAATATAAATCCGATTCATATTGTGTGAACACAAGTTTAAATTTAACATCACAAGTCGAACACACGTACTCTGAACTTAAAACTGATTTATAGTTGCTTTTGAAAATATTTAGATAAGAGGAGACGATTGGACAACTGAGAGCGTATGCAACATGCGGTTACCCGTTTTATTCGTTTTGAATGTTACAAGAAAATCTGTAGTACGTTTAAAAATGTATATCGGCAGGGAAAAACTAAAAAAAAAATCATATTTTTTAAAAACATTGTGTATATTTCTAAAATAGTTATTTGTTATACAAGTGAGCAAAAGCGTTTTTTGGTAGAAGTGCCGACTTTAAATCTTAAGCTAGCGAAGTAGGCTAGAATTATATCACGAGCGTAGCAAGTCGTTTTTAATACACGTAAACATAGCATTAGAATGAAGATCACTGTTTACAGGTACATTGTTCAACTTATTGTGATTTATTTATAGTCTTTCTATATCTATGCTTTCTACTGTGTTAATTATGTTTCTGGACGGTTTTGGCTTGATTTACAGTTTTGCTGTAAAGTTTTCTCGATAGCATTATGATACGAACGCTGTACGCCACTATACGTTATAAAAATATACGACATAACATATTTTTTTTCACTTTGTAGCTTTTTAAAATATAGCAGCGTTACCGAATGAATGGCGACTTGTATTTTTTTTATTCTTATGGTTAAGTTTAAATTTTCTTTTCAGAACGAATACTTAAGCTATAACCATATAATAATAATAATATACTTTATTGCGCATATAGAATACAAAACAATTAAAACAATAAAAGTAATAACAAATTGGCGGTCTTATCGCTAATGAGCGATCTCTTCCAGACAACCTTTGGGTAGAGGAGACTTTATAAAATTATTGAGTAGAATGTGCTAACTGAAACTTAACAATATATATACATTTATAGCAATAGCTAAATTTATATACATATGAATAATAAATAATACTAATACGTACAAACATCTAAACAAAATAAATATATATATATATATCAAATACATAACAAAAAATAAAAATAAATACACAAACTACATACATCTTAAATAATATATATGAATAAACAGTGTTAATGAGACAGCTTAAATTTTTAATTAATGTGTGATTACGAGATTTTTAAATATTCTTAAAGTTTGTGCTTTTTTGACATCAAAGGGTAAACTATTCCATAGCCTTATGGCTGTGACAGTGAATGAGTCATTAAATGCTTGCGAATAATGTGTTGGGGTTTTCAGCATCATGTTTGTAGTGGCGCAATGAGCTGTAGACCCTATAAAATTGAAACGCTCTTTCAAGTATAACAGAGTAGACGGATTGAACAGGGCGTTGTAGAGAAGAAACAGAAAATGAGTATTCCGGCGAAGGCGAATTGGGAGCCACTTGAGTTTTAATCGAAATTCGGATATATGATCATATTTACGTAAACCAAATATGTATCTAATACATAGGTTCTGGAGTCGCTCAAGCTTATTTAATTGCTCCTCAGTAAGGTCAAGATAGCTATCATCCGCATAATCAAGGGCAGGTAGCAGTAGTGATTTAGCAAGTGCAATTTTAGTGGCAATGGGCAAGAAGTTACGCAATCTGCTAACAGATTTAGCTGTAGCAAATATTTTTCTGCTAACTTCTTTTAATTGTGGTTCCCACGAAAATGTCTGGTCTATGATGATGCCCAAGTTTTTTACAGCCTCGCTATATGGAATGACTGTTCCATTAATACTTACTTCAGGAAGATTTTGTAAATTAATCTTAGATATCATTCTTGAACTACCCACAATGATAAGTTGCGTTTTATTTGGATTTACGTTTAGACCGTAAGAGGTACTCCAATCCATAATGCGAGCAAGATCTGAGTATATATTTGAAGATCGTCTGCATATAGATGGTAGAGAGAAGATAAATTAGATGTTATATTATTAATGAAAATAGCAAAGAGAAGTGGAGACAACACGCCACCTTGCGGGACACCAGCATTGGTGTAGCACCAAGTAGAGAAGCAATCATCTACCTTGATCCGCTGCCGGCGCCCACGCAAGTAACTTTGAAACCAGTCGATTGCTGTTGGAGATATGTTAAGAGAACTTAAAAGTGAAAGTAGTATACAAAGTCAACAGTGTTAAAGGCGTTGCTAAAATCTAATAGTGTTAGCACTGTGACTTTTCTGTTTTCTATACCGAGACGAATGTCATCAGAGATTTTGACAAGTGCAGTAACCGTACTATGTCCAGGACGAAATCCAGATTGAAGGGGATCAAAAACATTATTTATTTGATTGTATGTGTTTTAATTCTTGCTAACAAAACAAAAAGTTCTCATACCAACTGGTCCTTTTCAGAGAAAACTAGATGTTTAAACATAAAAAAAAGTAATTCCTAACAAAAATACTCAATACGGAAATAGCTTGATTTGAACCATGCTTACCAAATAATGTCGAAGCGCTTATGAATCAACCTCCGGGCAGACAACATTTCATGCGAAATAAACAATATCTATGTAGAACGACAATGCAGTTCACACCTATTTAATTTGTCAGGTTAAAAAACCAAAAGATATAACAACGGTTTAAATAAACTGGTTAGTATAAAGAAAACGAAACTTAATTTTGTCGATTTAAGGTTTATATTATTGACAGTTCTGATAATGTTAATGTGTGAGTGCGAGATTCACAGAATGGCTCCACGCAATTTTAACCTTTACACTATGTATGGACTTCTGCAAATGACCGTACATACCTATCATAGTACATCTTCCGCTTATTTTTTGACCTTATTAAATTATTTCTAGCATCTTTCTGCGACATTTGTAATCGATATTTAAGCTCAGAAGGATAGTTTTCAAAATTATACATAAGATCTACATGTACATTTAACAAATTGCTTGGAATATGTGGTAGTTTTCCATAAACTAGTTAGTACGGCGAAAATGACCAGAATTTCAGCCATTCTGACCAAGTGACCTACTATGTCTAAAAATACTTTCTCAAATGCTGATATAGCTGTAGTTGTTATTTGCATTGGCTGTTTGATAATTTTGGTATATTTTTGCTTTTGGTATATCTGACATTTATTGTCGTTAATCAGTGACGTCAGTTTCCATGTTGGACCAAAAATAGCGTCTTTTTATATTGCTTACCGTGTGTCTAACCCCGGCGTGACCTGCAGTTGGCAGTAAATGAAAATCGTTTAAAATAACTGTAATGTCGTTTTTATTTTATTTAATTCGCTTACAATTTATAAGAATGCATAACGTTAAACTCGCTATATTTTTCATTGCGTTAACTATTTTTTTTTCGAAAATATCGTCTGGTTCATTTGCCCTTATATAGCATATTTCATTTATTTCTTCCACCTTGCAAAATTGACACAAACATATTAAAAACTGTACCTTACAATTTAACCTTTACTTTTTAAAAGTTTTGAAGAATTTGAAGGTGGAGTCGCGCACACAGCTAGATGCAGCTGCTTATGCGCTGGTGGTCATGTCACGGTCGCCATGTGACGTCATACGAGACGTCGGGAGGTCCAAATAAGACAACAGTTGACTTGTGATTGACTATTTATTAGTCAAAGAATTGTATATATAATTGCATTACATCACATTGTCTTGGGGTTTTCTTAAATAAGGGTTCAATTTTATTTTGACATAAATTATATTACTTTATGTAGTATATTTCGTAGGTTACACATGTTTTTAAAAAATGGCTAAAAGTGCTACAAGCTTAAATTAGTCCCTTTTCCTGCTTAATATAGTAAATATTTGGTATGTTTTGTTAATGTATTGAATTATTTATTTTTATTTACAGCTTTTTAGTGTAATTTTTTACATTTTTTTACTCGCGCTTGACTTTTTTATTATAAATGTTATATTTGCGTACTCGCCTCTTAAAACTCTTTATTTTGATACCAAACTCGAGGGTATTAAAAAACTCGCACCTTAAAAGCGCATAAAATCCGCTATTTTGATTTGTTAAGGATTTTATGTACCCAGTATTACGCAAACGAAGGGGACCATAAGAAAACAAGGAGTAAATGTGCCTTAGATTCCGTCGTCTATGAGAATATAGTAAAATACTCTAAGCTCGACGACAGATCTTTAGAACTAACATTGTTAACAGATTGTAAAGTTATTAGTTATTGAAGTGTCCATTGCAATAAGGATAATTTTTTTTTTTTTTGCCTTTCTCTGAGTCATATTGCGTTTTGGTTTTGATCCTTTTCAGTGTAAATCGTTTTGCGTATTGGTCGATCGGTCCTTATGAAAGTAAAGGTGGTTGTGAAATCTACTATTGTTATTATGTATATGTATTTAAGCGATCCAAAAGTGCTCTTTAATAAAATGTATTTGATGATCGCTCTGATTAAACTGCAAAATACTCTTCAGCTGATTGATTACTTAACAGTTTCTGTCACTCGGGCTATAATCAAGCAATAGTTTGTGTCACACGTGGTCTGTGCTGTATCTACCGATACTACTAGCATAAAGGAAACAAATTCTACGTAAATTACTAGAAGGCACCTATACAGAGCGCGTGGTTGGGTATGTGTCAAGGACGTTATAGAAATGGACGCGAAATGATTTAGCAACTGTATGAAATCCGTTTCAACCGTTTCTGGCGGGGAGGGTACACACCCACACAACTATAGTTACCTATAAACACAACAAATAGCCATGTGTAAGTACTCTTATTTGAAGCGTAATAGGGTTGTACGCAATCGATAAAGATATCGAGCGATAGACGCGCTGAAGCATAATAAAATTATCTTCGACTTGCATTAATTTAAAATGTGTATTATAAATGGAACACAACTTTGTGGTTTATCCTAATTATATGTTGAAAGAGGTAGGTAGTTATATTCTATCACGGAAATATTATATGGGTTATTCCTAATAGTGTAGTAGAAATATGTCAAAAATATGCGATAGGTGGAATTAATTTTCACAAAATAGACAATTGATTTTTTTTACTTCATAACACAAGTCTGTAAAAAAAAATTGAGAGCTGTTTGGTTTTTTGCGTAATTCTTATGATTTTGCTGAATGCGAAAATGACTTTCATTTTCTCATAGAACGTCACGTTTTCTGACAATGTGGGTGTCTATGTTTAACAATTTATCATCTTAAATTAAAAGATAAAAGACTAAAAATTTATTTTAAATTTATAATTGCGTAGCAAAACTTATTTTTTTATCTAAAATACATTCATTAGTAAACACTAAACAGATATCTTTTTACTAGTGAAACTCATTTTGGTACTTTTTCGCTTGTGGAAAGCATTTGGAATGTCTCTCTGAAGCGTCCAATAGTAGTCTGCCGTTTGAGGCGCTCCATCTTCCCTGGTATCTTTTTTCTATTTCCTTAATGTCTTGGTGAAATCGTTCACCTTGCTCTGCACTCATATCTCCTAAATTTTTAAAAAGTAGTCGAGATGGGAATGTAGAAAATGTACTTTTAAATTCATTAGGCAGCCTAAAGCTTGAAATGCTTTCAACCTTTTTTTAACGATTTGTTTGTAGTTAAGGTCTTTAAAGGCAATCCACCCTTCTCTTTGAGGATCCGTCATGGTTGTGATGAATTGTGGATCAGCCATTTACTGGTCCAAAAAAACACCTTCCTTCAACTTTGCCTCCGAGAGGCCTTAAAACTTTGATATTAAGTATTTGAAGCAATTTCCATCTATTGCGAAGCTAAGCGACACATTAACCTAACTTTAATGGACTTTGAACCCAAGGCGCAACGCAGTGAATAGTTTTTAACAATTCCTCAGATATACACAATGGTTAACAAACATCAACTTAATCCACTGATATTATCGCGACTAGTATTGGCAAAAGTCATCAGTTGGCAGACTCTTTGGTAATTTGGTCGGGACTGGCATTTTAGTAAAAGTAAAATAAAATATCAGAAGTCGTAGTAACGTCATTTAATTATTTAAAATCAACATGACAATTTAAATTAAAAATAATAATGAGGATAAACTAAAAATAACAACAATAAATTTGTTATAATTATTTGTCAGTAAACTTATTAACAATAGTGTGAATAACCACAACGGATGTTAGTGCAAATGGAGCTTTTAATATAAAGTATTTCCATTAATCAATCCTAAAACTTTTTGAATGTAATAGACTTTTTTAACTACAACAATTTCACAATAAGGTAATCCAGATCACATGGACCTATTGGAAAAAAAAATTATAATAAATTAAAACTATTTACCTAAACCCTTAACCTTTATTGCCCAAACGTGTGAGCTCGTCTTTATTATCTATTACTACATTTTATTACATGTCACACCAAAAATATAAAAAAATCAACAGCTACTAAGTATTCATAATAATCTTACATCAGACGACCGAATACTAAAACCCTTATTAAATTTAATCTCGAATTTATTATTTTATGCTGTCTCTTAAAATGTCGATATACCCATGGTATTATATCAAAGTAAAATACCCAAAACTTTAGGTAACGAGCTAATTATCTACATAGAAAATTTTGATAGAGCGGGCCACTGGAGTTTTACCTAACAAAAGTGTTAGTATTTGGGTTATTTTATTAGTATAGAAAAATTTACACACACTCGATTTATTGTGACCATAATTCATTACTGTCAATTTTATCATAATCTTTGAAAAATATTTAGCTAACAGAAAAGCAAGTTCAACTAAAATAACCTGGTAGTCATTATAATTTTGACTGAGTAAGAATCATGTGTTATGTCAAAAACACATAAGAATAGCTTGTAAAACGCTTAGTTAGGTTTGTCGAGATAGGTATAACTTTCATCGTCTGTGGCTAGAGGGGAAAGGCGAAAACTTTGTAAAGTCGCGTCCATTTCTATAACGTCCTTGGTATGTGTGCAGGTGTGCCTGTTTGGGGCCGCGGAGGTGTCACTGCGGGACGCACTGCGTGCCGGCGCCGACGACGACGAACTGCGCGCGCTAGTGCGGATAGCCACGAGGAACAAAAAGCCCGCGCATGCCGGTACGCAAACACACACACACACACACTCACACACGCTCTGCGCGCCGGCGCGGCGTTGACGATGCGAACTGCGCGCGCTCGTGCGGATCAAGATTCAAGTTTTGATTGCTAGTTCACTTTTATACCAACTATCCGCGTTTTATTAGTAGTTCGTATAAGTGTACACACCGTTTATTTGTAAATAGTAGACTCACCGTCCAAACTTCACCAGAACGAGAACGTCGCATTTTGGTTTAATTTCATTCAAACTTAAATAAGACTCAGAAATGAAAATCACCAATATTATCTTACTACTTAATGTACGTAAAGAATTAGGTACGAACTTTCAAATCTCGCGCGTTGTTATGTTCGAGAAATGCGTAGGCGCACCCTATTGTCCTCGCGGTTGTCCGGCGGGCACTGGCGGCTCCAGCTGGCCGTTCTCTCGTGTAGCACCCCGCTGTCCCTATCTCCGGGGGATGCGCTAGGTGCGTGGCAGTGGCTGCCGTGCAGTAATGGATGCTTATAGTCGCCTTCCTGGTGTTGCTGTACGACTCGTATAGCTTTTTAATTTCCACTAGAATAGTAGCGTCCAACTTTTAGGCGTGTATGTTGTACATACATACATACATGCCGATCTACTTCATGAAGTTTAAGACCGGGTGCATATTATGCACGGAGTGGCCGGTCTGCGGCGTACGAGATTTTTTCTTTCAGAAATTAATATGCGGCCGGCCTAAACTAAGTGGACCCCCCACTTCTGAAATTCTTCACCTAATCGACCCCTGGAAGTCATACGAATAGTTCAACTCTGAAGGTCTACATCTAATATAACATCGTAAGGCTTAACAGATGGTCCACCTCCAAAGATCTACATCTAAGTTTACTGACCTCTAAAAGCCAGAATAATGGCCCAACTATGAAAGTCTTCGTCTGCACAGTTATTTCCATTTAATTTAATTTGCATGCTACATACAGGTAACACCTAAACCAAACGTGCAAGACACCCAAGCTATACCCTCTGAACGGGATACTTAAACTTACGTTACCCAATCTAAAATGATACAAACATCAACATTTATCAAATACCAATAAGTGTATCAATCGAACTTTTATATGTACATAAAAATATCAATAGTTTCAGCAAGAAAAGTGACGTTCACAAAGTAAATACTAGAAGTAAAAATAAGCTGTTGGTGCATGATACACGTCTACACAAAATAAGTAACTCTTTTATGGGGCAATGTATACACAACAAAGTTCCCATATATATTCAAAAGCTATCAATAAGTAAATTTAAATCTTTTATCAAACAACTACTTTGTAAAAAAGCATACTACAATATGTAAATGATAAAAATCCATGGGACTGAAGATGCTCAATTAGAGGATGCATAGGTAAACCAAATTAAAATGAAAATAATATACAATTGTACGGCCTAATTTTTTATTTAAAACATTGATTGTATTTGTAGTTTGTAAGATTTTTTTTAAAAGAGTAACTATCGAGGGCGGGATTTTTCAAAAAATAGTATTTCATAACTTTGAAGATTCAAAGGTGTTTGTAAAAAGCTAATTTGAATAAAGAAAATTGAGTTTGACTTTGGTCAAAGTTCCCTTCGGCAGCCTTAACAAGTGACTAGAAAGCACGACCCGATAGAGGGATAGCTAGCAAGTCGCCCACCTGCCTTTTTATTATTTAGCTTTTAGTTGCTTATTTACTGAACCCCGAGGCAGCATTAAATTTGAGTTTTAACTCAGAAATATTCGGATCCTTATTATTACGAGCCGTGATCCACGCCTCATACGCAATTTGCTTTAGAATTTTAGCTTTTCTGCAAGACCGACTAAACCACGGCCGTTTTTTGATACCGGCAGCTACTCGCGCTAATAAAACATTCCATACCAGCGAAGATTGTCTCAGTGACTGCGGCTGCGCAGACGTCAGGATCTTCCGAGCTAAAGCAGAGGTGCCTCCACGGGTACGATGCATAAAATTCACGTAATCCATCCCAGTCTGCCGACTTATAATGCCACACACGACGCCAATTAGTTGGCCGCAGTGTCAAAAGGTCCATTAAAGTAGAAAGAATAAAGTACCAGCAGAGAGAATCCATGGGTCAGAGCAAATTCATGAGCAGATATCCCTGCGTAGTTATTTGTTCGATAACTGAGCCACTCACGATGGTGGGCGTTAAAGTCTCCCAAAATAAATAGTTCTGCTGTGGGATATTGCTCCAGAAGTTTGTCGGTCGTCAAACTCAGGTGCGTGAAGAGTCGAGTTACGTCCGTGTCACCGCTATGAGACCTGTAAGGGAACGCCGTGATCTACGCGCACCCACAATATCGACTGTCTTCAAGTCTACGAAGTCGGCGACAGCAGATACCATCCCGGACAAACATACATACACCGCCACGACTCATAAAATTGTGCTCGAGTTTGTAGCCGGGATAATGTAGGTATAATGTATCGGCCGGGCAGGATGTCTGCGTCTCCGTTAAGGAGAGGCTCGGTTTCGCAGTTTGTAGGTGATGGTGAACTGTATTAAGGTTGGAGAGCTCTGGCGAACCTTACTCACCGCCAGGAACACAACACTACTCAATGTTAGCATTATTATTGCCGCGGTTTTCTGTACTTCAGTTCGGGTTGCTCATTCGGCATTACGTAATGAGAATCAACAGCATTGGAAGTAAGAATTATCTGAAAACAGAATAAATTGGAATTTGTGACCACTTAACGCGCTTCATTTTGGCGATTGCTGGGAAAGAACTGTTAAATGTGTTAGAACTCATTTGTTTGGGACTATAGGTCAGCAAGTACTATTTCAAGAAGAACTTATAACTATTTTAACTTAAATTGAAGCCTTAATTTCCACCCATTGTCTGTATTGAGTTTACGGCTTACACTATTAGTTCATTTATACTATTCGAATAAAATGAATTAGTTATTAGTAATCTATACATATAATAAAATTGTAGCAAAGTCAAAACTGTACATTGAATATTATTTTAAAAGAATACTTGGGGTGTGATCTAAAATCGATACCGAAGCCAAAAATATAGTTTATAGAATTTTTGTCTGTTTGTCTGTATGTATGTTCGGGATAAACTCAAAAAGTACTGCATGGATTAACTTCAAATTTGGCACGAATACTATTAAGAAGTCGGGTCAACATATAGGCTACATATTATCACGCTATCACCTACGGGGAACGAGCAGTGAACCTTTATTTCTTTAACGTATTCTGTAACAACTTGTAATCTAACGACGCATATTTGACTTGCTTTTTAATTATTAATTATTCTACTCACACATAGCCATTTATTTTCTGTTAGAAAATCGTGTAAAGTCATAACTTAGATGTGTTATAATTTTTCACTAATAATTTTGTTATAGTTTCCTATTTGCTAACTAGATGGCGTTGGCGTCGAATTAGAACGCGCTATGGTTTCGTTCACAAAAAGTGATGTTATAGTATAGCGTTCACGCAAACGACGTCGCGGGCAGCAGCTAGTTAATTAATATAAAAAAAATATATTTAATATTTGCTAAACATTCGAATAATTTTTTTGAATAGATAATAAAACAATACACACAAAGAGAATCCTACTGTTCATATAAATTCAGCAGTTCCAAAACCAAAGAACGACACAAAACGTGTAGGATACATATAAAATTAAGAAACAGCTTAAAATCCTAAAATATTAAATCTACCTCAACTATTTCGAGTTTCATATGTATTCTGATTCGTCTTTTATTTTGATGCCCGTCGAAAAAAAATACAGTGCTGAAAATGAATAATACATTCGTTGTATGTCTTTGGATATGTTGTTACTCACACTTCCATACACGCTAGAAGTCATTACATCGATTACAAATACGTCTATACTAACATTCACTTTTCCTGATGCTTGAAAGGTAGCTCTGGTCTGGTTGACTAAAGGCATATCAGCATCCCTTGTTGCCTTTCCTAGATCTATGAAAGAGCTGTCTGAAATTTGACAGAAAATATTTTGAGAAGTTATTGGAATAGGTCCGAAAATCGAAATCGAAAATTTTGTGTTTTCTTTACGTTTCAAGACTTGGAGAATCATTTGCAATTATTTTTAGAGTGATGTCTGTGAGTGTGTGTGTGTGTGTTTACGTAGGTATGTATTTATGTATGTAGACATATTTTGGCTTTCGATTCCTCAATAACTACTGGACCGAATTGCTCTGATGACATATCAATCGATACGTCACGTCATGACTTAGGTCTGAAATAAATCGGTCCAGCGGTTCGTTTTTTATCCGTAAAAAACTGACTTTTTTATGCACGCAACATAAATTTCATGTATCGAGGGGTAGTAAAGGGTTTTTGAGGGTACTGATTTCGAATTATTTATCAGTTTTTTAAAATTTCAAATGGCGGATCCAATATGACGTAATTTTTTTTTGTAAAAGAATTTTTCTCAAAAGATGCTGCATGTACGGTACTTGCTGCCGAACTAACTTTTTAATTGGCATTAGTTGAAAGTGCCATGCTGACATCACAAACAGATTTACTTTGAAATAAGGACAACCAAATCTGAAAAGCCGAAAAAAATTCAATATGAAGCAATTCTCTATAGCAACCTATACAAAACTATTAAGGATACTACGATTACCGACGTAAGTAATCAAGTCTTAAGTTTGGAAACTCTACTACAACAAGCCATCTCCAGTAATAAAGTAACGAAAATTAAACTATTTATTCCACCAAGGAAAGACTGGATTAATAAAAACTTTATTCCATCAATAAACAAAAGAAGTATCTTATGGCATAACCTAAAACAAACACCTCATGATCAAATATTGAGAAAGGAGTTTAAACAGCAGAAGACTAAAGTACGTGACGAGATACAGGCAACAAAGTACGTGACGAGATACAGGCAACAAAGTACGTGACGAGATACAGGCAACAAAGTACGTGACGAGATACAGGCAACAAAGTACGTGACGAGATACAGGCAACAAAGTACGTGACGAGATACAGGCAACAAAGTACGTGACGAGATACAGGCAACAAAGAATGAATACTGTAATGGCCTACTGGTGATGCTTGGAATTCGCATCTACTTAAATAAATTAAATAAAAATTTGTATTTTTACTCGAAATAACACGTGCAACATCCCAGTGAGACACTTCTCACAAAGTTATAAAAATTTAAACAAACGAGCGTTCACAGGCATTTCATTTCATCTGCTAAAACACATTAACTAAACAAAAGCTTTTAGTAACTTAAAATTGAAAAGAGTAATAAATACTCTTAAAATTGAAAAGAGTAATAAATACTCTTAAAATTGAAAAGAGTAATAAATACTCTTAAAATTGAAAAGAGTAATAAATACTCTTAAAATTGAAAAGAGTAATAAATACTCTTAAAATTGAAAAGAGTAATAAATACTCTTAAAATTGAAAAGAGTAATAAATACTCTTAAAATTGAAAAGAGTAATAAATACTCTTAAAATTGAAAAGAGTAATAAATACTCTTAAAATTGAAAAGAGTAATAAATACTCTTAAAATTGAAAAGAGTAATAAATACTCTTAAAATGACAAAGCTTGGCTCGTAAGTTTTATGAATGCGAACCGAATGTCTGGGACCTTTAGCAACTTCACCCATCGCTTTAGCAATTATAAAAAAAAATTGAATAAATAAAAACGACCTATGATCCACCACAAACGGACGATTTAACCTATCTCTGCTGGAATTAGGGCATACAATTGTTCTAGCTACTTTATTTCCACACTTAACATTAATCTTTATACTGCAGTATCACAGCATATTATTGTACAATTGATGAGTGCATGGGAGTTACTGATTATGAAGGACGACCTTTATGAGTTACCTAGCCATTAAGAGACCTGGGACCCGAACGGAGCAAAGCATAGTGGGATGCAAGAGACCCCCGTTTTGGGAACAACGTCAAAAATCGGGCATTCAGAAAATAGTTCTAGAGTAATCAACTCGTCTTCTTTAATCTTGTATAATAATTTTTTTTTATTGTGTTTATTTTATTAATTAATTGTCAATAAAATAGTACCTTACGTAAAGGTAAAATTAAAGTATTTTTCAAATTGTTTAATCTTAGAGTCAGTGGCAAGCGACTACGAGACTTCTGCTATGTGGAAGAATCACTTTCATTATTATTTGTGTACCTATCTTTTAAAAATTGTGTGTTTTGTGGGTCTTTTCAGTAAGAAGAGCATTTGTTGAGGGTCACCCTAATGGATGACTAGCAATAAAGAAATTACTCAAAGTTTCGAATACAACCAAATATATATATAATATGAAAATAATGTAGCTTTTCGTCTAATAATTGGTTTTCTTTTCACTTATCTTATACTACGTATTTGAACTTATACAAGGTACATTTACCTATTTAACTCAACTATTCAGTCAGTTCTCGTAAGAAACGTAGTCAGACTTTAATATCAAAGATTTACAAAAAGGGGTAACCTATATATTATAGAAAGTAAATGGTTGGATAGATATTTATATATTATTATTTCATTACTACAAGAGTTTCTGACTATCAGTTAATGTCTTCTTTAACGATATTGTATTGACTGGGAGTGTTCCTATTATAAGGATCAGAGCAGGACTGAGGGTTTGACAATTGATTTTTCTTCTTACAATAAATAAATGGAACCTTAAAATAAATGATCATTATAAAAACTGATTGGCCAATCAAGACGGACGTACGTTTCCAGCTTACAACTGATGGCGTCGTCACACACACACATATATATATAAATTACATAAATGAATCCCCATGGGTTACAAACATTGGGCCTAGCACAATGTCCCAAACAAGAAGAGAATCGATCTATCTCACCTCAGAGTCATATTCAGATATGATACTGCCTAAATCTCTGGTTTTCAGGTAACAATCTTAGTCAATACCGATGTCCTATTTAAAGTGATTTCCTATTACAATTATCTGAGTTGATAAATCACAAAACGATTACAGTTAATATTCACTGTAAAGCTAACTGTAAATATGACGCAACTTGCAATAATAGAAGTTTAATCACTATCCAAGTTTGTTTTAACAGTAAGTAACAATCTTTGGCAAAAATACCTATGAGAACTGACTGCGATACTAAAAATATTTAGACCCAGGATCAAATACCCACTCATTTCCATAAAAGACGATCACGACAATTATTTAGGTCTTCAGGGCTAAACTCCGAATACGAGCGACGAACTTCGACGAGATTTTTATCTATTAAAATTATCATAATACTAGCAATGTTTAGGTAAAAATTTAGTTAGTCATTCAACTAGGAACTAATACCTTCTAGGTACGTCTAGGGTCCATCACAATACTACTACAAAACATTTGAAAACTGTAAAAAAAATCCTCGAAAGCGTGGCAATTGATAAATAACTTGTCTAATAACAAAATAAAAAATTCCAACGTCTCTCTAAAATTAAACACTTCTACATGTAAAATTTCAAAAATATGTGAATGTTTTTATACTTTTTCTTAAATGTAGGAGCCAAACTTGCAAATAAGATTCCAAAAGTTTACCAAAACAGTAAAAAATCACAAATGCAAGGTTATTCACAAATGAGCGACACAAAACTGCCCAATTTTAAATTAGCCACTGTGGAAGAAGTTTTCAATATAATCGGTAATTTAGACACTAATACAAGTTCTGGCATAGATGATATCAACACTAAAGTTATTAAATGCGTGAAACATCAGATCGTTAATAAATTGACACAATGTATTAAAGCCAATTTCCAGAGTCCCTTGAGATTGCCAAAGTAAGTCATATTCAAATCAGGAATCAAAACAGACCTAGGAAGTTACCGACCAGTATCCGTGCTACTTATAGTATCAAAAGTATTCGAAAAAATACTATACAATCGACTAAGTGAATTTCTAATAGCTACTAAATATCTGTACAACACATAATGTGGTTTGAGACCAAAGTCAAATACTTAAACAGCCATAATTGAACTTGTAACTAAACTAAAACTAAACATTGACAGTAAGAAAATTATGTTAAGTATATTTGTAGACTTGTAGAAAAAGCGGCCAAGTGCGAGTCGGACTCGCGCACGAAGGGTTCCGTAACATTATATATAAAAATGCAAAAAAACATGTTTGTTGTATGGGAGCCCCCCTTAAATATTTGTTTTATTTTAATTTAATTATTTATCTTTAAAGTGTCTATTAACTAAATATTCTGTGAATATTTCAAGCGTCTACCTGTTGCCGTAATCAGTATCGTGCAAAATCAAGCAATAAAATCACGATTGTTGTATGGGAGCCCCCTTAAATATTTATTTTATTCTGTTTTTATCATTTGTTGTTATAGGCGGCAACAGAAATACATCTTCGGTGAAAATTTCAACTGTCTAGCTATCACGGTTCATAAGATACAGCCTGGTGACAGACGGACGGACGGACGGACGGACGGACAGCGGAGCCTTAGTAATAGGGTTCCTAATTACCTTTCAGGTACGGAACCCTAAAAAGCATTTTCATAGTAGGCCAGGAAATACTTCTAATAAAACTTAGGGATCTAGGATTAGCAGACACAGCTTTCCAGATAAATATCAAATTGTTAAGATTAATGGAGTTCAGAGAAGTGCACAATTGTTAAGATTAATGGAGTTCAGAGAAGTGCACAATTGTTAAGATTAATGGAGTTCAGAGAAGTGCACAATTGTTAAGATAAATGGAGTTCAGAGAAGTGCACAATTGTTAAGATTAATGGAGTTCAGAGAAGTGCACAATTGTTAAGATTAATGGAGTTCAGAGAAGTGCACAATTGTTAAGATTAATGGAGTTCAGAGAAGTGCACAATTGTTAAGATTAATGGAGTTCAGATAAGTGCACAATTGTTAAGATTAATGGAGTTCAGAGAAGTGCACAATTGTTAAGATTAATGGAGTTCAGAGAAGTGCACAATTGTTAAGATTAATGGAGTTCAGAGAAGTGCACAATTGTTAAGATTAATGGAGTTCAGAGAAGTGCACAATTGTTAAGATTAATGGAGTTCAGAGAAGTGCACAATTGATTACCTGCGGCGTTCCCCAGGGTTCAATTCTTTTATAACAGGACAGGAGTATTCTGTTACCGATGCACCGGCTAGGTACTCAGGAGATAGAGATTCAGGTAGAGCAGGTTCAGAGGCAAGCTAAGAAAATACTTTTCAGGGGTAAGGCAGGTTATAATGTATGTCTGTCTTTCACAGTTTATAATAGCAATATTTAATGGTCAGCAGTAACCTTATCACATAAGGTGATTCTTAACCCTTAATATATATTAATAATAAGTATCTATTTTACATTAGTAGAGAACTACCTAACTAAACAGCAATATAGAGAAACCGTAAGCCTGCCTACACACATTTCTAAGTTTAAGGTTTTCAAGCATATATTAAAGATAGAATATACAATTGGTTTCCTCGGCCAGAGCCCGATCAGCGATCTTCCACGTCTATCAGACCCAGCAGTTCTCCGCCGCCAAAGTAGGTAGACGCGGACGGGACTGACTTTAGGTGACCCAACGACGTGTAGTGAGTAGTGTACGGCCAAGCCGGCAGAATGTTATGCCGCACGTGGCTGGCACAATGAAATGCCACACGTGGCTGTCACGATGCTGAGCAGCACGTAGCAGAAACGAGAACGCTCCGTAAATATGGTGATCAGCGGTGCTCAGGCTGAAGCACTGCTACCGTACAGGCCGAGGATTTGGGGTATAGAACACTCCAGGCAGGCCGAGGATTTGGAGTATAGAGAACTCCAGGCCTCCCCTCAGTGCTGACGTCGCTAGAAGGCTGACGCGCACCGGCCCCGCAGTAGTTGAGAAGAGTAGTCTTCTCCCAGACCTCAGTTACGGCACAGAGCCGAAAGGTGACAGTTAAATGGTTACTAAAAAAAACCGTGCTGTGTGAACGGAAAATATAATGATTAGTGACTTACCAATAATACATTAATCACAGCACAAAAGACAAACACTTAACATAAATATACCGTTTCGCACGGTTTTATCACTGAAAGTATGTTCAGTAGGTTGGTAGTAGTGATGCAGTAGGTTGGTAGTAGTGATGCAGTAGGTTGGTAGTAGTGATGCAGTAGGTTGGTAGTAGTGATGCAGTAGGTTGGTAGTAGTGATGCAGTATAATAATATTCAATTTAAGTTTTAGTTTAGTTTAAAAATATCTCTTTTATTCCTTCGCGTCAAGTCATATGTTATGACATAGCAGTGGCAAAACTCACAGAGATTCTTTGATATCTTTATTTAAAATCACAACGCCGGTAATGGGCCTAAGAGTGGATGCCTAGTAACTTTCATCGTTTCCTACATCATCCGGTCCTTTACCGGAGGCGGACCACCTAAACGGTCGTTCCGTTATACTTGAACCACTTCTTTTTTTAATTTACATAAATAATATAAATTAAATTGGTTTAAAAGGGGATATTTCACTCTACGCTGATGACACAAGTTTGTTTTACTCTGGCACGTCAATCCACTCAATAGTCAAGCAGGCTCAAACTGATTTGGATCTTTTACATAGTTGGCTAGAATCAAACTTAATCACTATAAATATAGCAAAACAAATTATATCATTATCGCTGCTAAAACTAAAAAAAATGGTAATTACAGTAACTAACATGAAAACCGTATATAGAGAACATTCAAAATAAACTCATCTCACCTGCGTGGTATTGCGCGTTGTCGTCCAAAACAGGTTATACAATTTATAACTCCATGATAAAATCTCACATCAATGATATTTAATTGAGATATGGGGTGCCGCTGCTAAAACAAACTTGCAAATTCTCCAAATAGCCCAGAATAAAATCCTTAAAACATTATTTTGTTATAATTATTTGCTCCCACTAAAAAATCTATGTACAATGATACAAAACTAATGAATATATAATAATTGTATAAGTACAATACATGTATCCTATCAGAAAAATCTTAACTAAAGATATTAACTCCCAGTTGATTTTAACCAAAAAAAAGCCAAACCCAAAAAATATTGACAAGACAAGCAAATAATATTTGCTTAATCATACCGAGAACAAATTACGGCAAAAAGAACATTATGTTTGAATGGGTAAAACTTTATAACCAACTACCGAAGGATATCAAAGAAACTCAATCAATAAACACTTTTAAAAGAATCCTTAAATTTCACGTTCTAAAGGATTCATCATTAACACAAAATGCATAAATAATATTCCATACTATAGCTGTATCACATATATTGTTTTTGTAGATTCCAGTTTTCATTTTATTTTATTGTTATTGTAACATCTTTAATAAAGATACTTTTAAATAATCGTAATTTTGCCAGTCTTCTCCAAAAGTGTTATTACGTAAAATACGTAATTAAGTATATTAATCAGTGTTAGTATCTAAGTACAAACAAATAAAAAATATAAAAAAAATTAAATCTATGAGTAGTGGGGATTCGTTGCTTCTGAGCTCCGTAACCCCAACCCCTCTCCTAAAAAAGCTCACCAATTTTTCTTTTTTCTGCCCTGTTCGACTCGCGCTTGACCATTCTCAAAACCACCCCCTGTGTCTGGGGTGTGGCGACTCGCGCTTGACCAAAACTACCGCGTGATGTCACAGTGGCTTCTGTGTATAACTTGTTTCTAGTTTTGTTATGTAATTATATCATTATCGTTATGGGTCTATCATGTTTTTCCCGTTCAGAATTAAGTTATTCTTATTTAATTACAATGCTGTTGGTGGTGACATTCCAAAAACTAGTCGCCCGAGGGTGTATCTCAAGATTTTAGGGGTGTGTCCACTTACGCTTTACAAAAACTTAACCCGGAAACGTGTCGGTTCACGCTTGACATGACTTGACATGTTATACCTACAGAAAATCTTCAATTCAAGTTCAAATCAAGTCAAAGAGAAAAGCTAATAATAGTGTTAAAGATTTACAACTAGCATCGACGTCAACATCCTCCAATACAACTCGTACACAGGATATGATGTGTCAAATATGTGATTTACAGGTTAACCAAAGATTGTATGCTCAGCACTTACGATCTAAGAAACACAAAGAGAAATTTCTTATCCTTAATCATAATTTACTTTATGTGTCTGGCAATCACTCCTGAAGAATTTATAGCATCATTTGAAGAATCAATACTATTTCTTATTTAGAGAAGTTTAAAAGTTTAAAAGGGTTAACTATTGTTAAAGTTAATTTTATTATTCATGCAGATTTTGAACAGGAAACAAAAGATTTAAAAAAAATCTTTTGATTTTTAAATTTGACGATTAGAAATTGGATAAAAATTGGTGAATTAGAAAATAATTCAGAACCTTTAAGTGATGACGTTAAAAATAAAATGTGTAATGTGTGAGTGGTTAGAAAAAAAAGATAATGGATCCTAAACCCTAAAAAAATCAGTTCTTAGAAATGCATGTTAATAAGTTCAATCCCTTACGGGGATCTTCGTATATTAAATAACCTTTAGATGTAAAGCGTAAAAAACAGTAGGTAATTAATGTAAAAAAGAACGATCAACAATGTTTTAAGTGGGCTTTATTTTCGGCACTATATCCTGTAAATACACACACACCGATAGGGTATCATCATACTTAAGGAATCAAATAAACTAACGTTTAATAATATTCAGTTCCCAATCAAATTATCTGATATACCCAAGGCAGAAAAACAAAATTACATTAGTATTAATATGTTTGAATTAGAGTTCAACAAAGAAAAAAAAATATAATACCATCGTTGGACCATTACTTTACAAAATGAAGTAAAGAATTACACATTAACTTATTATTTTTAAACAATGGTTGAAATGGTCATTATTGTATTTATAACGCTTGGTAAATAAACAAATAACAGATCGAAATGACGCTTTGCATGTCCGTGCTGGGTGCCGTTTCTATTTTAAATCTAAAGTAAATTTAATTAATCACCAAAAACATGTCTGTGCTCATATTGTTACTGAATTACTAAGAATTCATAAAAAAGAAAATATTGGTCTAATAGGTAAACAAATAATGATGAAATCTATTTTGATAAGTTTCAAAGAATATTAAAATTGCATTTTATAATATATGCAGACTTTGTAGCTCTTTTAAAACCCGTCACCTATTGTGTCCCTGATCCTTCGAAGGTCATATACGAAAACAATACATGAACATGTAATTTGTTCTTATGGATACTATATAAAATGTTTATATGATGATAAACTGTCTATATACAGAACATACACAGAGCCTAATTGTACAAAAATGTTTATGGAAAGCATTAACAAAGCTATTAGCAATATACATAGGATAAATTGTTTTCAAAAATGTCCACTTTCATTAGCTAATGAAGAGAAGGAATCTATAAGACAATCGCTATCATGTTATATCAGGTGATGAAATCACAGTAGACTATGACTGGAATACTAGTAATTTTAGAGGTGTTGGTCACGAATTATATAGTTCAAAGTATCGTATTCCATTTTATTCCTATTCTATTTCACAATCTAAACAAATATGATGCTCATTTTATTGTTCATGCTTTGAATGTTAAAGATGGAGAAATAAAAATAATTCCGCAAAATAAGTTAAAATATATTTCATTCTCATATAAACCTAATATAAGAGGTCGTATAGTTCATTTGCGGTTTTTAGATTCTTTTTAATTTATGAACTACTAGAGTTTAGATAGTTCAGCAAAAAAAAAAGAAAATATAATATAAAAGATAAATTTGCAGAATTAAGAAATCAATTGTTCAATCAAGTATTTTTCTTCATGAATTTGTTAATTCTTATGAGTCCTTAAAAGTTACATCTCTTCCACATCAAAAAGATGGAGAATTATAAGTCGTGTCTATGTAATACAAATGTAAATATTTCACAAATGTGCAGAAATCGAAGTGTAAAACATACTATTTTACACAAAAAAAAAACTTGTTGTAGACTTATAATCCTACAAATAAATCTTTTTTATTTTGTCACACTTTTCTTGAAACCTTTAGATTCAGCAATTACTCCAAGCAATTATAAGTCTACAACAAGTTTTATTAATTTTTGTGAAGTCTGTAGGTCTGTCTCGAAATACTTTACCATTGTTTTTATCTTTAAAATATCCAAGTTTCTTTTTATTCAAGTTTAATTATAAAGTATATATAAAGTTATCACAAGAATAGTCTGAAGTATCGAAAAAAAAATCTAAGTCAGATTTTACATCATTATAAAAATTATCTGTAATACATAGTAAACTAAGCAATCCGTGTCAGGGTATTATAACTAGACACTATTATCGTAATTTTTTTTGTGCATGTTATAATAATGAAAGTTATACATCAAAGTTTTTATATTTCCAATTTCGTCTACGTCTTATGGGTAGGTCTAGTGCATTCAGGAAGTGCACGGGTGCAAACGACTTTGTTCTTAGTGGTGACACACCAGAAACTTTGTCGATTGTACGTTTCATTAGCAATTGTATATTTCGTTGCATCAAACCATTAATGATACGTATAGGTTGTGTTAACTTGTTGAGACAGGAAAGAAACTTGGCACAGGTTCCTACTTCTTAGATTTTACACATTGTTTTAAGCTTATGAATCAAAATGTATTAGGAGAAGTGGTCCTGCTTTTAACATTTATGTTTTTTTAACCAAATATATATTTTTTTCTTTTCTCTTGCTCTGATGGGATATTTACTTATGTGCATCGCCTCATTAGTAAATGCAAAGCAAATGTGACGAAATAGCGGAATCCCACTAACTTTGAATATCTTCTGACATATAAATAACGACTGTGCAGGAATGCAGAAACTCGCCCATATGAAGAATCGTCCCATGATACTGATAGGCGGATAGGAGTGTCGGCGGGGGCAGTCAACGGGTGCAGGGCGCGCCGGTACAGCCCGCTTAACCACCTGGATGGCAAGGAGCGCACGCAAGTCGGGGCACGCGGGTACTGCACGTTCAGCCATTTGGACGGCGAGGGGCGCGCACGCATGGTGGACGTGAGCGAGAAGCCGGAGAGCGCGCGGCGGGCCGTCGCCGAATGCCGCG
The DNA here is from genome assembly GCA_946406115.1 of Apoda limacodes. Taxonomy (NCBI): domain Eukaryota; kingdom Metazoa; phylum Arthropoda; class Insecta; order Lepidoptera; family Limacodidae; genus Apoda; species Apoda limacodes. Next base: position 28,641,662 of record OX291556.1, read on the forward strand.
TTCAGCTCGGCGCGCGCGCGCTGCAGTCGTTGCGCGATGCCACGCTGCGCAAGGGGGACGCGCTCACCGTCGCGGAGGTCGCGGGCGCTCTTGCCGCCAAGCGCACTGCGGACCTGATCCCGCTCTGCCACCCGCTGCCGCTGCAGTGCGTCCGCGTACACGTGGCGCTGCCAGCTCGCGGTGATCCCACCGACCTTCCGGGCGTGGCGCTGGTGCGGTGCGAGGTGCGCGTGCGTGCAAAGACTGGCGCCGAGATGGAGGCGCTGACGGGGGCGGCGGTAGCAGCGCTGGCGCTCTATGACATGTGCAAGTCCGTCGAGAAGCACATCGTGATCACAGAGCTACGGATCACCCACAAGTCAGGCGGCGCCAGCGACCTCCAACGGCGACCCGACGACCCCACCGACTAGGCCCGACCTAATTCACTCTTTCACTTGTCATGATTACAATGTTGAATAGAAACCGATATATTTATTTATAACCCGTATACCGGCGTTACAAAGGCGAAGGATTGCTTTAAAAATAATAATAATAATATTTTTTTTTTTATAAACACAGTAAAACAATTTTGTTCGGCAGGCCAAGAATACATTATGTTTTTTACAAAATACAAGACAAGCCGGAAAAACAAAATATTATCATTTTGGAAAGATCATTAACAGCCGTGCTAGGTATAACCTGTGTTATCAAAATCAAAATCAAAATCTTTTTATTAAAATGGGTTACTAAGAACATTTTCGAATCGTCAAGTAAATTAACTACAACTAGTTTTACAAACTAATTACAATACTGTTTTATTGCGTGCGTCCAATAGGTAATCTTTGTAAAATCACAAACGTAACATAAAATTATAGTGTATTAACTAATAAATACATGTTTTGCATTGAAACATTAAATAAATAAGATTTATAATGTAAATAGTTTGATTTAAAAAAAAAAACAATCAATATTTATGTAATATTTCAATTGCCTATTGTTTTTCAGATTGCAAAGGGGGGGGGGCACCATGTGATCAACACTACACCTGTACTACACATTACAACTGTTAATGTCTCCCTCCGTGCTGCGATCAATTACATATCTATCTTATTTAGTGTATAATAACATAAATCAATTGTATATAAATACCTTTAAATCTCAATAATATGTAGTCCAAGCCTTTAGCAAGAAATTTGCACATAGTTACTCACTTTCTTAAAAGTTATACATTATAATAAACCATAATTATTAAGTAGTAAAATTAATTTAAATAACAAAGATTGAATAACTGAATGACACAGTACACTACACCTTTTATATTGTGTAGTTCTAGACAAAATTAAACTAAAACAATGTAAAAAAAGTATGACTTTTTAAACGAAAAAATAAAATAAAAGGTTGTTTACAAATTTGTTTACACGAGTATAAGGTATGACTCGGTACACAAATTGTAGATAATAATTTTATTTTTTGTTCTGAATAAAGTGGTAATAATGATATGTAAATTAAAACCTTGTTTAGGAAAATATACTTAACTATAATTTGAATGTAATTACAATAGGTTAAGCAAGAGAGGTGTAAATTATATATTAAAAATAAATAAATAGGTGTGTGTTGATTTATATAGCTATGTTGATATGTATATATTTATGTGTGTGTGTGTGTGTTTAAGAGGAGATGTCATTTGAATGGATAAGGACAAGGAATATAAATAAGGGCTTAGTTTGATCCTGCTATCATTTTTTCAGTGTCATCATAGGAAAATTTAGATAAAAATTCTTTTAAAGCTGTTTTGCATTGATATAAGTTGAGTGGATAGATATTTACGAATTTACTAATTTTGTTATAGTGAAATGGCCCGAGAAAGCAAACATGCCTTTGAGCGTATGCCGAGGCGAATAGGGGTAGTAAAACAGATTTGTCATTTCGTCGCTTCTGCAGAAAACTAGTGCAATCAAAGTTAGTGCTTCAGTGGGTTTTTAAGACAGATTTATAAATGAATAGCTGTCTTACCGTTATGACTTTTGCTTCGGCATTCAGCTGTTTTGTGTGGTATCTGAATGGTTTCGATAACATCACCTTCAAGTCTGCCCGCTGAGATCTTTCAACACGCAAAAGATAAGTTTTATACGTCCCACCCCAAACTAATATACAGTTAGTTAATATTGATTGGCAGACAGCATAATATACTGTAATTAATAGTCAACAATGTGCCTAAGTCGTTTAAAAATGACAATCAATTTTCTGACCCTCCCAGTCAGTACTTTGATATGCTCCTGCCAATAGAGTTGCTGATCTAAAATTATACCAAGATATTTTATGGAAGATACTTGTTCTAATGAGGTGGATATACATTGCGAGTTAGGCGATAAAATGTGAGCTTTTATTTTTTGTAAATGATCGGGTGGACGGTCAGCAGGTGTTTTGGAGAACGTTAGATATTTTGATTTACTTACGTTTAAAGTAAGTAGGTTCAGACGCAGCCATGATATAACCTCATTGAGTCCAGTTTCAGCTGATTGGATGACTTCCTTCCATGTTGTTGCAGCAAATAGCAGCGCAGTATCGTCAGCAAAGACTACCGTGCTACCCACAGTGTTTAGCTTGCATAAATCGTTAACGTAAATTAGAAAGATGGTTGGGCCCAAAATACTACCCTGGGGTACACCGTAGGTAATAGAAGTTACTTCGCTCAACAAGTTATCAATCTTAACCATTTGTTTCCTATTCGATAGATAATCTGACAATAGCTCCAGAGTCGTACCTCTAATGCCCACCTTCTCCATTTTCTTCAGTAGGATAGGAACAGAAACAGTATCAAACGCTTTAGTAAGGTCCAGAAATATGCCAATACATTTGCCTTTTTTGTCTACATGGCGAACGATATATTCTGTTAGCTCAGTAATTGCATGTTCAGTTGATTTACCTGGGATAAATCCAAATTGATTTTCGTATATGATTTTGAATTTCGTTAGATATGATACTAGTCGTTTGTTTAAGAGACGCTCTAACACTTTGGACAAAGCTGTAAGGATTGAGATTGGGCGATAATTATTTATACTGTTTCTGTCACCTCCTTTGTTTAGGTTTTTAGGTTTAGGTTTGATAATGGCAGTTTTGAATAATGCAGGAATAATACCTTTTGTAAAGCATAAGTTACAGATGTAGGTAATATGTGGGGCTATCAGTTTTCTAGTATATTTTAATACGAGCGTTGGTATACCATCAAAACCTGTTGAGCTACTCGATTTAAGATTAGCAATAGTTGTCTCGACCTCAGAGACATCAGTAAGTTAAAGTGCAAAAGACTGAGTAGTGTTGTTGGTTGACGATGAGGATAATAGGGGTTTGTTGCTCTCATTTTCAGATAATTTAATTTCTTTAGCTAGGTTTTTACCAATATTGGCAAAATAGTTATTTATATAATTTATCGAAGAGGTAGGTGAGTTTCTTAATAAAAGGAGATCACGATCTCGAGTGTCAGTGTTAGTTTTCTTACCGTTAATTTTTGCAATATTTTTTATAACACTCCAAGTCTTCTTACTATCATTTCCAGCAAGATTTACTTGTTTTTTGTCATATTTCTTTTTTACTTTTTCAGAATTAGTCCACAATGGTTTCTATACCTCTTAAATGTCAATTTAAGGTTTAAGTTATCCGGGTCTTTTTTAAAATCTCTGTGAAGTTTGTCACGATGCTTTATGCAACGCAGTAGTCCAGGAGTAAGCCAAGGTTCATTTAGACGTTTACGACAGAGGATAACTCTATTTGTTGTATTTTTATCAGTTGCACACTTTAATTCTGAAACTAAAACCGACGTGGCCTTATCAACGTCTTCAGTTTCAAAGATTGTATTCAACGCAATCAGGTCAAGATCAGAGATAACTTTTTCATAATTTATTACTCTTTGTACCTTATGCGAATTTTTAGGGTAAGTATGGTTATTGAGAACAAGGGCTGTTGTGTAGTGATCGGTAATTGTTGTAGAGATAACTAAGGTCGTAGCTTTTAAGTCAGATTTAAGAAAAATATGATCTAGACAACTGGATTTTCTAGTTGGAAATAAATGAGCTGGAAGAAGGTCATGTTGAGCCATTAATTCTAGATATTTATTGGAGCTATGAGTATTATCGGAAGGTGCAATATTAATATTTATGTCGCCGGTGAATATGATATTTTTAAATGTTTTTAGAGAATTGAGTCGATTGAAATTAAAAAGTTATCTAAGGAATGGTAAGAAGGTGGTCGATAAATGACAACGAGAGCTGTTTCACTGCCAGTTTTAATAATAACACAGTTAGCGTCAAAAACTGGTGGTTCTATAACTGTTGCAAATATGTCATTTCTTAGAAAAACAACTACACCTTCATTTTGGTTTTTATTGTGCTTCGATGGGAATGCTGTATAGTTGTTAAGAACAGGAATATAATCTAATTTATTAAGCCAACATTCAGTAAGAACTACAATATCTACATCAAATTTTAATTGTTTAAGTAAAACTTCCATTTCACATATGTTCTTATCGATACTGCGGATATTTTGGCAAAGTACTGTAAGCTTTTTGTTTGAAATATCTAAATAAGTGTGTGCATCATGAACTTGAACAATAAAAGATTCTGAGATTTCATAATGGTCCAAGTCTTTGGCAATGTTTATTAAAGAGAATATAGAATGTTGGTTGTTGTTGCTTGCAGCGCCAGGATGGGCGGAGTGGCTGTGGCTAGTCAGATGTTAAAGCCTCGATTTTGATGTGATTTTACCGGATAGAAAGGGGCGCCTGTATGGGATCTTATACATACATTGTAATGGGCTTACCTGGGTTATACAATGTATGAAGGGCTTCAGTCGGTAGAGTCAGTAGCAACTATTAATCTCAAGACCAGGTCCTTTTATGGTTCAGTCCCTTGAGAACGAGAGGGCTACATTAAGGGAAATGAAAAAGTTCAAGTTAAATAATAATAGGAAAACTCATATTTGTATATTTGTATACGCTTGTCACGCCATCTTGTGATTCTTATAAATGTCTCAGCATTGATATAAAATAATCTACTCTGTTTACTACTAACACTCGCGACACAGAAAATTTGGGAAAACAAAAACTCACTTTATATAAGAAAAATCTATCACACACAACAAAATGGCGTCGCACTAACGCCGCTGGATCACCTGCGAAGCACGCGGATGCGTCTCATCGTGGCAGCACGAGAAGTTGGCCGTACAGCATTGGGACAGGCTCCCGAAACAGCACACCGAGTGGCTGAAATGCACGGGTAAACAGTGCACAGTATCAATGAGATAAAAACACTAAATATGCTCCTGATAGAAGAAAATCAGTGGAGATCGAATCCACAAAAATATGATGATGCATAGAAGGATTTCCTGCGGAAGCAATAGTTCAGGGCTATAGGTCCAGCCTTAATGGTTAAGTTTTAGTTTGCTTGCTCCAAAGTTTGCGCTATGCGCAACTATTACACAGTTTGACTATAGATTGCCTCCCTTATTTCATAGTTAAATTTTCCCCACAGGAAACAGGTAGTTTCATAAAAACATTTGGTACTTTTAAATAAATCTTTCTTGTATTCAACATGGGCAATTTCATATAAACATTTTGAATGGTTCACAATTCTTCTCAATATATAAACAATACATTTTTAAACTGGTAATCTCAATTTATTACATCAATCCACAAGCGTTTATAGAAAATCACCGGCATAATGTTGTTAAAAAGCATGTTGACCCACCGAAAATGTTATTTTGTTGATTGCAGAAAGTAAAAGTTAATTATAGATAAAAAAGTTTAAAATGAATATTTATGCTTGAGCTTCAAAAAAAATCAAAATCTGTTTGGGGCCGGACAGGATGGATTCCAGCCGGTCTCTCCGCTTCAAGTGACGTCCGCAGCAATCTTGATGAAGCGTGCTCGTGCAAGACAGGTAGGGTCTTGGCGACGATTGGAGCAAGAAGGAAGAGTCATGCCGATTATACAAGGTAGTGATGGGAAAAAAGGGATACCATGTCGAAAATTTCTAATTATACCAAAGGGTATGTTAGTTGAGAAAAAAGCAATGCGGGTGCCGCCTGTGGAGGCTGGTCTGCTCTTGCAAACTTCTTTGTATTCTTAGTATTTAGTCTTACTTTTTTGTTTTGTTTATTAATACTGTAAGACATTGATTATTCCTTAGTGCTGAATACATAAACTGTTTTTTGTTTATATTAGATACTTTTTTATGTTGTGCTTGTGCTTTATATTTCATGTTTTTTTATGTTTGTAATGGAAAGTGTCCTTTTATGATAGGGAGGACATTTTCCAATATTTTAATTGGACGCTGTAAGAGAAAGGGAGAAAAGAAATGCCCTTGCTGAGTTTCTTGCCGGTTCTTCTCAGTACAAGGTCTCCCGCCCTGTAGACTTACGAACCGATGGCGTAGTGACATTCATAAGTGCTCAATTATTGTAGCCTAAACTGAATAAATTAAATTGAATTTGAATTTGAATGCAAAGATTGATTCTTTGCACATAGAGAAAACATTGAAATTGGTTAGGTAATTAGGACTTTAGCGCGCAAATAGGTATTTGCACGCGAAGTATAGGTTAATAGTGATATGTAGCATAAAAACATGCTACAGTATATAGTTTAAGTCCCAGGACATAGGCTACTTAAAAACGTCAAGTGTAAGTCGGTTTTTTTTCTATAATTGAGAAGCTGCCTGTTTAGAAAATAATTAAACTCCTTCGATATAATACAAGCAATGTGATATGTATGTGTATTTATTTAAAAATATGTATCCATTGCATATTTTTTGAAAAACTGAACAAATTTAGTGCATTTCACAAAACTTGTGTGTAAAGGCTAAAATTTAATTAATTTTCTTATGAGGTAGATTTAGTAATGATGTTTTAACATTTTATTAATATTTGATTACATATAAAGCCATTTACCTAAGTATTAATTAAAATAAAATACATTTAACTTATCAAAATTATTGCATAAGTTAGGTAGTCTGATCATATTGAAATATTTTAGTTTATTTCCTGTAAAAAGCAAGAATTTTGTTCATTAATTTATAAATTACGCACTAGGTTTTATTTATAGATAGGTGCTTATTAAATTGAGTCATTATAGTACAGTTTAATTTTAACATAGTATCAGTTTCAGGTTATTTGTAAACTTCGTTTCCCACTATGGCCGAAGAAAAGGTTTTAAGTAAGCAACGTAGCAGTTATAAAGGTCAGTTGACTGCATTCTGCAACAACTTCAAGGCATTAGATACAATCAAAATGACTTCATCTGATGCAATGGAGTTACAGTTACGAATTGGTTAGCTAGAATTATTTTACAATAAATTTGTTGAGATCTATGACCATCTATGAGTCTATATACAACAAAGTTATCCATATATGTCAGTAAAGGGTTGTCAAATAAAATAAAATACGAATTTATCACAAACAATATATTTAAATTAAATGTTTGTTTACATAAATTCGTATTTTTTTCGTATTGAAGTACAATTACAAATTGAATGTATTTGTGACGATATCAATGCCCAGTTAAAAGAGCGAACATCCTTTGAGACTCAGTATTATAGTGAATGTGCCAAAGCTCAAAATATTTCAGCTGAATTTAGCAAAAATAACCAAGACAATGATAATAGGTCACTTTTCTGCCGTAACGTTGGCAGTAATAAAAATAGTTTCGTTACGTTATCTACTATTCAACTGCCCAGGTTTTGTGGTAAATACGAAAATTGGTTAGAGTTTCGTGACACTTTCACAAGTCTTGTTCACGACAATGACGAGATTAGTACTATTAATAAATTTCATTATTTAAGATCTTTATTAGAAGGTTCTGCCAGTCTGGTCATTCGATCTGTCGATTTTTCTGCAAATAGCTACGGAATTGCTTGGGATCTCCTGTGTAAACAATTCGACAATAAGCGATTGCTAGTACAGAATCATGTTTCATCTTTGTTAAATATCGAACCAATCACAAAAGAGTCAATTAAACAAACGTTTAATTGACCAAATAAATAAAAATTTGCGAGCTATGAACTCACTTGGTGAACCTGTGCAGCAATGGGACACCCTTCTTATTTATATGATCACTCAAAAATTAGATTCCAAAACTTTTCGTGAGTGGGAGGAATATAGGGGTTTAGGGTTTAGACAAAAATAAAGACATTACGTTCGACATTTTCTCGAATTTATACGTAACCGTGTTGATTTAATTAAAACGTTAGAATAGAATCAAATAAGACTAATATAAAATTAAAAAGTATGGTTGCATAACAACAACCGTCATCAGCACATAAAATCTAAACCAGTTTTTGATGCAGCTCCAATAACACGTACAACTATAGCCTATCCGGCAAAAACGCCTTTAAACGGTGTGAGGAACATTTTATCAAAAATCGCGTTTAGAGAACGGTCGCTTCTGTGTACGCATACCTTTAAAGGAATCCCCGCATGTCTTAGGTGATTCATTACAGCGTGCAAGACCTGTATTTAAAAAAATGTACAATAACTTTATTTTAGAATAAATAGCTAGTTGGGTCATATGTCTGAACTTCACATAACTCCGGAATCCTTAGTATATTTTATTCCCAATCATTGAGTTATACGTGAAAGGAGCACTACCACAAAACTGAAAGTGGTGTTTAATGCAAGCAGTCCCACCACTTCTGTGGTATCCTTAGACAGCATTCAAATGGTAGGACCCACGGTACAGGACGATCTATTATCAAATTTGCTTCGATTTCGTCTGTACAAGTACGTTATTTCTGCCGATATAAAAAAAAATTACAGACAAATATGTGTTCATCCCGACGATAGGTATTTACAACAAATTATTTGGCGTGACAGTACAGCCAGCCCTCCAAAAACATATCAGTTCATTTGCTTACAGACCGGGTGCAAATCACTTTCACAAAGCACTTCCGCTTGCATGTCACTTAGAAAGTGGAAGTAGAACGAGCCCGCTTTAGTTTCAGAAGAGCCTTCGCAGTCATCCTCCGACTTAAACATCGGTGGTAATGAACTTAACAAAACTCTTAGATTGGTGTTGCGGACAGAGCTAGTGGACTGTAGGTTTATTGAAATGTGGGCTCTGAAAAAACCCCATGTCAAATTGAAAAAATTAAACAGAATTGGATTCTGCTTGCAACAGCTTATAATTGCCTGAAACGCAATTTACACTTATATCGATAGAACATGTAACAATTCTCGTAGTTTTAATTTACAAACACTTTTAATAAATTACAACACTTGTTTTATAAAATCGTGATTTTAATTTACACTTCACTGATTTTACTTAATGTCTTAATATCTAATACACAAATTTTCTTGATTTATAAAAATGTTTTTTCTTTCTTGAAGTAATCTTGAGTTATAAAAATGTTGGTTCTTTCTTGACACACATATACAATATGTAACGGAATACCCCCAAATCCCTTAAAGGGGTTGTAGGGTATCCAGTAAACAAGCATTTAGTAATGGGCCCAAGGGTGAAATCATTAACCTGAAGCATCCGCAGCTTTCAGAAATTTGGTGAAAGCTTGAAAAGAACTTTTACCTACAGGTGATGTCTCTGTGAGGCTAATTTAATACAAAAAAAGTAGTTTAAGACCTTTTGCTTTAACTTTTTATTTTTAAATTTATGAGTGATGACAAGAAAATTATTTCCAAATAATTTATACATCGTAAAATGTTCTTTATCGCTAATAAAGATACATGTTTCGTTTTTTTAATTTATTAATACGCTTGTTCAATTAAGAATATTAGTGCAGACCGGTCTAGAAATTACTAGCCACGTAACATGCAACATGTTAAGATTGTGTATTAATAAATTTTAATTACAATAAAAACTTAGTCAATGTCCCTACTGCGATTCGTTGTTCTTTGAAGAACCCGGACATCATAAAATTGTGCAGAGTGAGAGGGAAGATTTTTCTCTTTTCTGCACATATTTTATCTAAAGGGTCATTAATAATTACATGTTTTTCATAATTAACGAAAAATTGGTTTAAATTTTACAATAGTGAAAAGGTTCCATCAGATTCTTTTTACAGAATATAAATTAAATAAAAAATAATAAAAATAAAGTAATTAAAATTTTAATTAAAAAAATATCATAAGGCTCAGCTCTTGTATAACGTTTTGAGTGAAATAATAAAATAATTTCTACTAGATCATATCTCATAATTTTGTTCCCATTACACCTAAGCTATTTGGGCAATTGAGTTCATAAAAATTGCAGACGTTTTTAATGTGAGCTTCTAAATTCCATATACTAGGATTTCATAGAATACTGTTAGCATTTCGGACAAAGTTGATAAAAGAACAAAACGGTACCCCCATTTTCGGAATGAAGAATTAATTTGCTCTACGACGATTGGTCAATATATGGTCAACGCCCACCTGGAGCCTGGGTTGTTTGGGAATTCTCGGCAAAACTACCATACAATTGGGAATTATGATCACTATTAGTAATCACAAGAATTTCACTTTGTAATTTTTGCAAAATAAGTAATAGCTACTCCTTAGTTTTTAATAGTCGTATTACAAAAAATGAAACAACTATAATGTCACGTTCCCGTTGACGCTTGTATTCACACATTCATTTTCAGGTAAATCTTATTAAATAACTTTTTGCCTGTCGATCGTATTGTCTGGTCAACATGTACCTTTTTGGGTGAAATTTTTGTATAGTCTCCGAAAATTACGATCAAGGTGTCATTCGATTCGGAATATTATGTAGAAAGTTTAAGAAAAAGTTCCAAAAGGGGCCGATGAAAATTGCAAAAGTTATAAACAATTTAAAAAAAAAAAAAGTAGGGGTTTGTTTTTTTTTGAATATCACAAAAACTATCAAAGATATTCGAAATTTGAAAAAAGATCTGAAAAGAGGAGGAAATTTCTTAAAAAAAGTCCTGCCTCCCGGAACTGTATCTTTAATATTTATAATTTTTACGGGGCCCTGAACATAGCGCTAAAAGCGGGTAGTCTGGCTTCCGCTCGCGATTTGTCATTCGGACACGGTAACAATAAAAATCATTTTAATATATTAAATATGAATATTAAGGAATAAAAAAAATTTAGTACTATTGGGATATATAAATGAACAATAATCCGTAGGCGAAAAATTTTTATCCCCATTTTTCCATTAGTTATGCATTAGTTAATTAACTACTTTTTCTGAATAGAATGTTAACAGAAAAAACCTGATTATTATTAAACTACAACCCTAAGATTTTTTTCACTTCGTGGAGTTATTCTTAAAAGGCATTAAAATAGATCCCCGTTGGAAAAATTTAAAAATGTTAATTTTCCACTTTTTTATTAACAATCGAAAATATTAAAAAATTAAAAACTGCATAAAAGTTATTAAAAAAATTTTGTTTTTCAAATATTTCAAATTTTATGATTTCTAACGGTTAAAAGTAACATGAAAATATCTTTTTTTAATTTTTTACCGCGATTGTTTAAATAATTGTTATAAACAAATGCATTGTTTATAAGATAATCAACAATTTTTTTTTCCTAATCTACTTGTTGATATAAATTATGATTTTTAAGAAAAAAATTATTCCTTAAAAAAATTTATTTATTGCTATAAAATGCATTTCTTAATTAACAATCGTTTTTACCACTAAATATAAATATTAAGGAACCATTTTTTCTCTAAAAATCATAAATTCTATTGTTTTTAAATATTCTGGAAAAAAAAAATTTTTTTTTTTCATTTTTTATTTGTTTATTTAATAAACAATTTGTTATAAACAAATGGATTTTCTTACTTTATTTTTTTTTTAATTCGTAATTTAATTATAAAAACAGCTATGTATTATTTTTTATGAAAAAATTTTTTTATCTATTTTTTATATAACTTATAATATTTTTATGTCCTAAAATTTGCCTTTTTATCTCGCTCTTTTTCTTTTATAATGGGTATAACTTTTTAACTATTATATATACGACAATTATACTTCAAGTCGTTTTTATTAACTATAAATCAATGAACAATTTAAGCTTTTAACTTCAGCTCTAGCTCTATTATTTATGTTAATTATTGACAATTGTTTATAAAAAATAAACCGAAAAAATTCTGAAGTAATTTTAAGAATCTTAGTTTGGAAAGATTGATAAAAGAACACTCGTTAAAATGTAATTAACATAATGGAAAAGTTTTAAAATTTTTCGAGAAAAGTCTATGCAAATACGATTGTAATCAATTTTTAATAACAGCAAATTAGTAAAATGCAAGTCATCAAAGGCTCATAATTATAAATTTATGAACATTTAACCACGTTTTGGAATAGAAAAACAAGAAAAAAAATTTTTCGGTTTATTTTTTATAAACAATTGTCAATAATTAACATAAATAATAGAGCTAGAGCTGAAGTTAAAAGCTTAAATTGTTCTTTAATTTATAGTGAATAAAAACGACTTGAAGTATAATTGTCGTATATATAATAGTTTAAAAGTTATACCAATTATAAAAGAAAAAGAGCGAGATAAAAAGGCAAATTTTAGGACATAAAAATATTAAAAGTTATATAAAAAATAAATAAAAAAATTTTTCATAAAAAATAATACATAGCTGTTTTTATAATTAAATTACGAATTAAAAAAAAAAAAAGTAAGAAAATCCATTTGTTTATAACAAATTGTTTATTAAAAAAACAAATAAAAAATGAAAAAAAAAAAATTTTTTTTCCAGAATATTTAAGAACAATAGAATTTATGATTTTTAGAGAAAAAATGGTTCCTTAATATTTATATTTAGTGGTAAAAAACGATTGTTAATTAAGAAATGCATTTTATAGCAATAAATAAATTTTTTTAAGGAATAATTTTTTTCTTAAAAATCATAATTTATATCAACAAGTAGATTAGGAAAAAACAAATGTTGATTATCTTATAAACAATGCATTTGTTTATAACAATTATTTAAACAATCGCGGTAAAAAATTAATAAAAAATATTTTCATGTTACTTTTAACCGTTAGAAATCATAAAATTTTAAATATTTGAAAAACAAAATTTTTTTAATAACTTTTATGCAGTTTTTAATTTTTTAATGTTTTCGATTGTTAATAAAAAAGTGGAAAATTAACATTTTTAAATTTTTCCAACGGGGATCTATTTTAGTGCCTTTTAAGAATAACTCCACGAAGTGAAAAAAATCTTAGGGTTGTAGTTTAATAATAATCAGGTTTTTTCTGTTAACATTCTATTCAGACAAAGTAGTTAATTAACTAATGCATAACTAATGGAAAAATGGGGATAAAAATTTTTCGCCTACGGATTATTGTTCATTTATATATCCCAATAGTACTAAATTTTTTTTATTCCTTAATATTCATATTTAATATATTAAAATGATTTTTATTGTTACCGTGTCCGAATGACAAATCGCGAGCGGAAGCCAGACTACCCGCTTTTAGCGCTATGTTCAGGGCCCCGTAAAAATTATAAATATTAAAGATACAGTTCCGGGAGGCAGGACTTTTTTTAAGAAATTTCCTCCTCTTTTCAGATCTTTTTTCAAATTTCGAATATCTTTGATAGTTTTTGTGATATTCAAAAAAAAACAAACCCCTACTTTTTTTTTTTTTTAAATTGTTTATAACTTTTGCAATTTTCATCGGCCCCTTTTGGAACTTTTTCTTAAACTTTCTACATAATATTCCGAATCGAATGACACCTTGATCGTAATTTTTGGAGACTATACAAAAATTTCACCCAAAAAGGTACATGTTGACCAGACTATCATATGATGCCTGCAGAAGCATGTCACTGCGGCTACAAATACTATTATCTGTGCTGCGGCTGTGCTGTGGCTGGCACATGCTACTCTTACGGTGTGAAGAAGAGGATAACAGTCGCGTTTAACTTCATAACAAAAGTAGGAAGTAAATGTTTTAAATAGAAGTTAAAATACTCAAAAGTTTTTTTTTGTTTAGTGTTCAGTTCACTTTGAACCGCTTTTTTGAAAACGTACGTGCGTACGTACCTAGCTAATTTTTAAAATGGGAAGTTAAATAGGGTTTTAATTCAGTGTTTTAGTAAGTGAAGGTGAATCATTTTTGTGAATTAAGATAGGTACCTACATAGGTAGATAATGTTTGAAAAAGAAGATAAGTACAGTGTTAGTGAATATGTCATTGAACCTTTGTTGTTAAAACTGAAATTTTTTAATGCAGTGCTTAGTGAAAAAGTTTAGTGAATTAAAGAAGTAAGCTGCTGCTGAAGCTTTTTAGTTAAGTAGGTAGCTTTTAGCCATCCTGTTTTTATTTCTGCGTAGCGTCGCACAAATTCGCGTTTCTACGCCGAAAAAAGTACCAGGAACACATAAACGACAGGAGCGTACACGTTGTAGGTAGACAATTGTGTAACTGGAGTCGTACGAATTCAAAAGTACTAGATTCTCATAAATTAGCGGGTGGCATATTCTAAAGTTCATTAAACTTTATGGTCAAGTCAGAAACGTAAAATTATTTTATAAAATAAGTATGAAAAACTGAAATGCCGATTTTCAGCGTGAAACTTTGAATAGTGATTGCTGAGTAGGTGCACTCTTGCCCCCTTTAGGGATTTGGGGCATTTCCGTTACACTCTGTATAACTTGTTCTTTCTTCAGTTGGTTTCTTCACTGCTTATCTATCTGAATCTGTTTAACTTTCACTGCATAATGTATGCAAATTGCGTCTCCTTTTATACTTTTTTGTCTAGGAGGAAATGTTCAAATCATTTACTTTAGACCAATCAGAGAACGTTGTTTTTATTTTGGAAACCCATTAACCAGTTCAAATCGGTATTTTCCGGATTTTTACCTAGAACTTTCTATTTATATGCTAAACCGCACTGCCTAAAAATCTAGTCTTGCAAGACATTTAATACCCAAATAAAAGTTTCAAAAAAAAAAAAACAAATAAATCTTAAATTTAAATTAACTTAATCTTAAAAGTTATCACCTTTTTCCAAGTCGGTTAAACTTTATATAACACAAGTAGCATTTATCAGTAAGTTGGCAGAGCCGTGAGATCGGCTTTGTTTACATTACACAAATATCATATTGCATGTTACGTCTGGCGAACGACTCCTCGTCTTTGTTATACAATTTTATACCTATACATTTATAGCTAGCTTATTCGCAGTTACGATTTATAACATTGTTTGAGACTGTTATTATTCAATGAAAATACATAACCATGTATAGGTCTATACATTCTATTGCACGTTGCGTGCTTATATAATTTTGTTCGGTTTATATGTATCCATTCGATACGCTTATTATTAACACGTACCAGTACATTTGGTGATTTTTCTTTTACCACAGTGTAAGGCCCTAAATAAAGTTGAGAGAGCTTGTTTTCTGTTTCATTTTTAACTAAAATTTCGTCACCTATGTTATAAGACGTTGGCTTTGTATAGCTATCATAATACTGTTTTCTACGAATTTTTGACTTGACATCTTTTTACATACATCTTTTTGAGATATACTTAAACGGTATTTCAATTCGCTTGGATAGTCTTCGAAGTTTTATAACAGTTCTATTGTGTCGTTTCTAAGATTTGACGGCAGGACACACGCCTTACCGATAACGAGTTCATATGGGCTATATTTGGTTTCTGAGTGAACAGTAGTATTGTAAGAGAAAGTCCAATAAGGAAGCCAGTCGGACTGACTTTCTCACATTGAATTCTTAAGTATGCTGCTAAATTTTTATGGCACACTTCGAGAGAACCTATAGATTCATGTCTATAGCTAGTTGACACTAACTTATTAATTTTCAATAGTTTGCAGAAG
This sequence comes from Apoda limacodes, assembly GCA_946406115.1. Taxonomy (NCBI): domain Eukaryota; kingdom Metazoa; phylum Arthropoda; class Insecta; order Lepidoptera; family Limacodidae; genus Apoda; species Apoda limacodes. The sequence goes on from OX291556.1 coordinate 28,657,449, forward strand.
TGTGAAGTAAATTCTGTACCGCGGTCTGTTGCTATTGTATTTGGAATCCCGAATTTTAAGATAAAATTGTCTACTAAAGTTTTAGCTACATCAGCACTACTTTTTGTAATTAGTGGTAACGCACATACACATAAGTGGTAACGCACATACAAATAAGTGGTAACGCACATACAAATAAGTGGTAACGCACATACAAATAAGTGGTAACGCACATACAAATAAGTGGTAACGCACATACAAATAAGTGGTAACGCACATCAAAATTTGAAAGTTCACTCTGTAATGTTAGTATATAATTACAGTTTGAGTTATCTCTATCTAAAGGGCCTACAATATCTAAATATATTTTTTCAAATGCCGTATTTGCTGTTGTCGTGATTTCCATGGGTTGTTTTGTGATTTTAGTATATTTTTGTTTTTGACACTGTGTACAACCGTTAACGAACTTTGTAATATCTTCTTCCATGTTCGTCCAAAAATACCGCCTCTTAATATTATTTAACATTTTCTTAATGCCTGCATGACCGGAAGTAGGTAATATGTGAAAATCGTTTATTTTTTTTACGTTACGTTTTAAGATTACTGTTATGTCATTTTTGTCTTCAATTCTTTTACAATTTTTTAAAATACATAACGTTAAGTTTTCCACATTTTTTATAGCATTTACGATTTTCTTTACAAATATATCGTCTTGACCTACTCTTATATAGCATAATTCTTTTATTTTTATTTCTTTACAAAAATCAACGAGACGCTTGACAAAGTCAGCTGGTGACATTTGCCCTTCAGCTTCTGGTTTTACGTAAACGCATGCTTTTGTTTGTGCATATGCTAAATAACTACTTTCCTTACTAACAAAATGATGCTTTCTTAACATTCTTAACTCTTTCGCACTAACAAAAACGAACTCTGCCATATCCTTCGGTTTGTTAAAAATCTTCACAACCTTGGGGGCGCCTGCCGTTGGTTTTGGAGATTCGTAACATCCGTAGAACTGTCATTTTGTTCCTTTTGCTCTAACCTTCTTTTCTTTAATCTGGTCATAACATTCAACGTTTCTACACTCATACCTTTCAAATCGTCACTCGAAGCTCTGAGTCTGCTAAGTGCGTCTGCTGGCCCGTTTAAACTGCCTTTGATATATTCAATACAAAAATCATATTCTTCCAAAGCCAACCTAAATTTTATTAACCTACTAGAGAGATCTTTCATCCCAAATAAATAAACGAATGGCCTGTGGTCTGTAAGAATTCTAAACTTGCGTCCATACAGGTACGGTCTCAAATGTTTTACTGCCCATACAATAGACAAGCTCCTTTTCAATTAAAGAATAATTGATTTCCCCTTTGTTTAAGGTGCGGCTCGCATAAGCGATCGCGCTCCCATTTTAATTTGTTAAAACGCTACCTAATGCAAAACCTGAAGGGTCACATTGTATTGTGAATTCGTTTTTTTCTGAAAAGTCCGGATATTGTAAAACTGGTGGACTTATAAGTTTATCTTTTAATATTTCAAACGATTTTTGGCAATCGTCCGACCATACGAATTTGACATTTTTCTTTGTTAAATTGGTTCAACAGACCGTTCGTTTCGCAAAGTTGGGAATAAATTTTCTATAGTAATTTGTGAAAGCTACAAATCTCCTGACCTCGTCGGCGTTTGTCCGAACTGGGTAATCCTTTACAACCTTAATTTTTTCAGGATCGGGCTGTATGCCGTGTTCTGAGACAACGTGGCCTAAATAAAGCATTTCCTTCTTTAAAAATTCACATTTCTTTATATTTAATTTTAAATTGACTTTTCGTAGCCTCTCTAGAACGTTTAAAAGATTCTTATTGCGGTCAGATAGTGATTATCCCATTACACCGAGATCGTCTTGATATACCATACATTTATCAAAAGTTAGACCTGACATAGCTAAATTTATCATTCTGGAAAATGCTAACGGTGAAGTTTTTATTCCCATGAGCATCCTAGTTAAATGGTACTGGCCTCCTTTTAATATCGGCTACTCTGCTTATACCATCCAGACCGGGGTAGAGAGCAGCAACTCCACCAAGTCTCCACTTCAATGGTGGAAGATTGTCCTCTTTCACAAGAACCAGTGTGTCTTATTTTAAGGCGGATGTATTGGTTCTCCATTTAACGCGTTGCTAGAGCTCAGAGACGTATTCTTTGCTCTATCTGGTCCAAAAATATTGACGAAGCTGCTCGATACGATGAAATCGCGTTAAATGACTGACAGAGTGGTCACGCAGATCCTTGACAGGCAGAGATGTAAGCGGCCTTCTAATAATAAAATGTCCAGCAGTCAGCGGCATAAAATATTTTCGATTTGAATTCAAAACGAATTAGTGGCGTGAACCAGTGAATGGATAGTAAATAGTGCATAGGTATCGCACCGGTGAAATGTAACAGTTGCGTAACAGTTACTGTTATACGTCGCAGTACCTACTGGTGGTACGTAATTAGAGTGGTTCCCAGGGTATCGCTTGATGCATCACGATCTTTCCAGGTGTTAATGAGTTACAATGAATGCTCATTCAATACATTCTTATGGTGTTAGGAGCTATGTAATATCGATAACTTCACTGTAAACAGTAACTGCACTAGAAGCAAACGGTACTATTTTTTAACATCCCTTTAATGTTGACAGACTACGGTTAGGCTTTTGATTTACAGTGTTAAAATTACTTTTGTTATCAAACTAAATAGTTTTTTTTTGTTGTTCCGTATAAGCGTAAGGCTTATCTAATTTTGAATACGGAACAACAAAAAAAAACTATCAGTCGTAGACAAAAAGTGCCTATTTGCACTAAACTTTGCCTGACTGAGAACTTTTAAGTCATGCGATTTAAAACCGTATGATATTTTCATTTTATTAATATCTCTTTGAGATGAGAAGTCACTATAGTGCGTTCGGTTCTGTAAGGTTTTTCAGGGTGGAGGATTCAAATCTTTTATCAGTTTCTTTTGTATTTAAGATGGCGGATACCTATAAGGTCCATTTTTACATAAATTGATATCAAGTAGGGTTGCAACGAATATTCGGCTACTGTTTAGTATTCGGCCTATTCGGCTACTAGTACCCTTTTCTGCCGAATACCGAATATCTGGGTACTATTCAGCCGAATACCGAATATCTGGGTACTATTCAGCCGAATACCGAATATCTGGGTACTATTCAGCCGAATACCGAATATCTGGGTACTATTCGGCCGAATACCGAATACTTAGGATTCTTGGATGTAGTAGGATGATTGGCAAAATAAAAAGTTCGATTTTTTATAATAATGTATTTTATTTTAATCAATAAAATAATTATGCATTATAAACTTCCATACTATAGGCAAGTTCTTTTTAGAAGCCATAATTGATAATTATTTTATTAGATTTACACAATTTCACTTTTGAAGTAAACAAATCAAAACGAATAGAGCACGAAAACGTTCGTATTTACATGAGCACTAAATTAAACATGTCAAATATTCTATTCTTTGCAAGTCTTATATCAAGACAAAAAGAAGTTTCTGAGCAGTATCTATTACCCGACCGTTTTTTATTTGAAATACAAGAACCAAAGTTGCAGTGGTAACAGTCATGCTTATACTTACAGGCAGTGCTTTTTACGAAAATATCGTAACATTGCAATAAAAACTGAAATATTATGAACAACTTTCGAGAAATTAGCGTGCCCCCAAAAAAGAGGTGATAAAAAGGCCTGGTTACAGGGAATTGACTGGATTTTTTAATTTTTAGACAAACTCAACAATCTTAAGTCGACCCTAATCATTAACATATGGTCCGCATATGCAAGTCGACCCTAATCATTAACATATGGTCCGCATATGCAAGTCGACCCTAATCATTAACATATGGTCCGCATATGCAAGTCGACCCTAATCATTAACATATGGTCCGCATATGCAAGTCGACCCTAATCATTAACATATGGTCCGCATATGCAAGTCGACCCTAATCATTAACATATGGTCCGCATATGCAAGTCGACCCTAATCATTAACATATGGTCCGCATATGCAAGTCGACCCTAATCATTAACATATGGTCCGCATATGCAAGTCGACCCTAATCATTAACATATGGTCCGCATATGCAAGTCGACCCTAATCATTAACATATGGTCCGCATATGCAAGTCGACCCTAATCATTAACATATGGTCCGCATATGCAAGTCGACCCTAATCATTAACATATGGTCCGCATACTGCATAAACATCTTAATTACGTCTGGTAGAGCTTTTCACGATGAATTTCATAATTTAAAATCTCGAATTAAATTAAATGAATATTGTTACAATGTTTACATCATAATATCATCCTGTGGTTAATGTGCTCTTTTATACTAGAAAAGAAACTAAATGTGCAAATTAAAAGTTACATTTGTATATAAGTAGGTACCTACATCCATTTCCTTTAAAATAACAGTTGGTCGTGTAAACAAATTTTACTATATTTATATGTTACCTGTGTTCATATGACCCTACTGTTAGGCCACCGGCCTACCCTCAACTTGGGAAAGTTCGATTTAGGCCATAGTACGGCCGGCCCTATGCTTAAAAAGACCATTTGGATTTTGAACCGTTTGAAGTTTTATGATTATCTTGTTATCCACGATTATATGTACATTTGTTAAATAACACTGAACCAATATATCTATCGATTTAAAGCACATTAAAATCCGTTCCGTAGTTTAAAAGATCTAATCGTACATCGCTAGACGGTGGGAAGCGTCTTTGTTTTATACTATGAATATATGTAATAACGTTACTTTAATTTACGCCTGCTCCCACAGCATGAAATGTTGCATATATGTTGTTAAAGCAATAAAAAAGATAGAAATATCCTATTGACTCTTGGGTAAACGTGTCTTCTAGTCAACCCTGATGGAAATTCATTGGTCTAATTGGCCAAGTGCGAGTCGGACTCGCGCCCGAAGGGTTCCGTGCCATTATCTATAAAAAGGCATAAAAACATGTTTGTTATATGGGAGCCCCCCTTAAATATTTGTTCTATTTGAATTTAATTATTTATCTTTAAAGTGACTATATAACTCAATATTCTGTGAATATTTTAAGCGTTTACCTGTTGCCGTAATCAGTATCGAGCAAAATCAAGCAAAAAAATCACGTTTGTTGTATGGGAGCCCCCTTAAATATTTATTTTATTCTGTTTTTTAGTATTTATTGTTATAGCGGCAACAGAAATACATCTTCTGTGAAAATTTCAATTGTCTAGCTATCAGGGTTCATGAGATACAGCCTGTTGACAGACGGACGGACGGACAGACGGACAGCGAATCTTAGTAATAGGGTTCCTAATTACCTTTCAAGTACGGAACCCTAAAAAAGATGAAAAAACTAAACTACAGGTAAAACTAGCAAATATGTAAATTTGATTTGATAAATTATAAAAAAAAAACGTATTAAATCTATCAGCCGTTACTCACTCGCTTCGCTAGATTAAAAAAATGATGTATGGATATACATATCTATTAAAAAAAATAACAACTAACTTATATTTTATAAAATATTACCATGATAATTTCTATTTTTTGAGCGAGCGCAAGTTTTCACTACATGCGATTTCATAAACAAAAAACAAGGTTTACCATGAATACTACCTAAATGACTATCAATATTACCACCTTACTACCATATGACCAATGGTGTACGATTTCAAGACTTTATGTGTAAATTAATAGAATAGTAAAAATTTATATTTTGCCCAACACTGATTTAATAATAGTACCTATACATATTATTCATAATAGGCCGGCTGGGATTTTTTTGGGGGATGGGCCCTCGGCCACTTCACCCGAGTATCCCTTTTGATATTCTCCGCTTGGCACTATTAAAATTACTGCAGCAGGGTTTTTCAGAACTTCTGGAAGAGGTTTTTTCTCGAGTATCATTCTTCATCTCCTGCAACAGTTGTCTTACAAACAAACAATTGAGTACGTGCTTGTCGCTTTCAGATCGGGGCCGGCGGCTAGTCCGTGTGTATCGCAATTGAGTACGTACGTGTCGCTTGCAGATCGGGGCCGGCGCGCGGCGGCATGTCCGTGTGTATCGCAATTGAGTACGTGCGTGTCGCTTTCAGATCGGGGCCGGCGCGCGACGGCATGTCCGTGTGTATCGCAATTTAGTACATGCGTGTCGCTTTCAGATCGGGGCCGGCGGCATGTCCGTGTGTATCGCAATTTAGTACATGCGTGTCGCTTTCAGATCGGGGCCGGCGGCATGTCTGTGTGTATCGCAATTGAGTACGTACGTGTCGCTTGCAGATCGGGGCCGGCGCGCGTCGGCATGTCCGTGTGTATCGCAATTGAGTACGTGCATGTCGCTTTCAGATCGGGGCCGGCGCGCGGCGGGATGTCCGTGTGTATCGCAATTGAATACGTTCATGTCGCTTTCAGATCGGGGCCGGCGCTTTTTTAAAGGGCTACCGCAGGACACCTCTTTGGACGAGATTGCGGAGAAGCTTGCTTTGGCAAATTTCCCTATATCGCATATCCGCCAAATCCCTGCGGTACGAGGTCGCCCTAATGTAATTTACTATGCGCAATTAAAAACTAGGCACCCTATAGCCGACCTCCAATCCCTTTATGCGACCAACGAGATGCTGAGCATGCCGGGCATCTCTATCGAGGCGTGGCGCTCCCGACCGGGCCCAGCTCAGTGCCATAGGTGCCAGGCTTTCGGCCACGCCTCCGCGAATTGTCACCGGCCAATTAAGTGCGTTCGTTGCGGCGGCGAACACCCGGCAGCCGAATGCGACCGCAATACAGTAGCGCTCAAATGCGCTAACTGTAAGCAGGCGCATACGGCTAACAACCGTACATGCCCCTTCTTCAGACGGGAGGCTAGGAAAAAGGGTGTGGCATTACCCCCTCCACTGCCTCGAAAGGACCCGCAACGGGCTACTAATCAGCCCCCTCCCCAACCTACTCCCGTGCAACAAATTGGTCCCCAGGACTACGATTTAACGGCAGGCTCAAATTTGATTCCCCCCGCCAACCCTCCAACCGAAAGATCCCAGGCTCTCGGGAAGAGAAAGCGCAAACGAAAATCAAAAACCCTACCGCTAAACGCACAACCTCTGTCGGAACCAGCACCGGCAATATCAGGTCCTTCAGCCCCCATCACCATTACTGACACTACAAAAATCAGCTCACTCCCCCCAGTTGTAACTTTTTTGCCGCCACCGCAATTCGCAGACCCCCCCAAGCCAGTGCTAAAACCGGCCCCACCCATGCTCGCAACAAACAGTCGGCCGCCTAATCGCCCAATTACAAACCCGATCATGCAGGGACCCCCGCCTTTTGCACCTAGTGCATTAAATATAGCCAGGGCCGCTATAGCGGCATTAAACTCGGCTATAGAGGCCATCGCAGCCGGACACAACCCACTGCCAGCCCTTTTCAATGGGCTAGCGCAACTCACCACAATTCTCACGTAGGAATTTAATGGGGCCTCACAGGGGCCTTAAATTGAGAATTGTGTATTGGAACCCTGGGGGCATAATCGGCAAGACAGCCGCCCTCAGAACGTTAGTCCAGGAACACGATGTACACATTGTGTTACTGGGCGAAACGAAACTCCGAGGTGAGAATGAGCTCCGTATTCCAAATTTCTTCACCTATAGGCGAGATGAAATATCTCCCTCTAATATGGCCTATAGGGGAACGGCAGTACTAGTCCGTCGTGACCTTGTTCATGAACTATTACCCCTTCCCCTTTTTACATCTACTCGGTCCATAGGTGTAAAACTTAAGACTGGCAATACTGAGCTTAAAGTCTTCGCCGCATACAATCCACCACTAGCCCCCTTTGTTCCAATCGACATAGAAAACATTTTCTGTGACGACACACCCACCTTAATCTTAGGCGATCTAAACGCCAAACACCAACAATGGGGTTCACGAATTTCAACCAAATCGGGTCGTGAACTAAAAGCAGATGCTGAGAATAAAAACTACTTAGTCATCGGTCCAGGTGCTCCTACTCACTACCCTACTGCAGATAGGCAAATCCCTGACGTACTTGACATTACATTAGCACACAATATCAATTGGCCAATTGCATTGGAAGTCCTCCACGACACCGACACTCAGCACCTGCCGATTCTCTTGGTCCTCGGAGTGTCAGCCAGTGGGAAATCCCCCCCGGCCTCTACCAAAACTACAGACTGGGCTAAATTTCACAAGTTAATGCTCACATATAAATTGCCGCCAGGTGGCATCTCAACTCCGGCTGAGGTAGAGGAAGCCGTCGTAACATTTACGACAGCGTTAACGCAGGCCCTTAAAGAGTCCACGAGGTCCTCAACCACTGCCTCAGGCAAACAATTGCTGCCCGCGCACCTGCGCGTCAAACTCAATAAGAAGAGAGAGCTTCGTAAGCTGTGGTGCCGAACTCGCTGCCCAGTTTTGAAGGGCGAACTAAATAAAATAAGCAAAGACTTGCAAGCGGAACTTGCTCAATTTCGTAAATTTGCGTGGGACAACACAATCTTTAAGGCTAGCGATGACGATGCTGCCTTATTTCGTCTGGCCCGCCAAGTTTCGAAGACACCACCCCCCATTTGCCCCCTGATTGACTCTTCCGGCATCCGCCATTACCACGCCCCAGAACGCGCGGAACTACTGGCCGAGCACTTCGTGGACCAGTTTAAACCGAACCCCATTACCGACCCACTGCACACGCTAGGAGTAATAGATCGCGTAGAGCATTTTCTCGCGGCCCCAGCCCCACCACTCAGAGGTGATTACTTCATCTCGCCCAAAGAGGTGAGAAAGGAGGCCACCAAACTTAATAAACGTAAATCACCTGGCCCCGACGAGATTCCAAACACGGCGATTATTATGCTGCCAAGGAAGGGTCTGGTGGCACTCACCCGGATCTTTAATGGGATATTGCGCTCTGGACATTTCCCATCTACCTGGAAGACCGGAAAAGTCATTGTTCTCCCGAAACCAGGGAAAGACCGTCACCGCCCAGAACATTACCGGCCGATCACTTTGCTGTCTAACCTAGCTAAGCGGTTCGAACGCCTACTAATACATAGGATATCTCCCCATATCCTGAACAGTTGAACTATGACTGTCCCTAAAACCAAACTGTCCTGCCTGAACAGTTTGGTTTTAGGGACAGTCATAGCACTACCCTGCAGCTTGTGCGCGTGCTCCATCACATGGCCTTCGAGCTAAACAAGGGCAGGCGCAAGAGAAGGCCTTCGACCGGGTTTAGCACGAAGGACTACTGTACAAGCTGCTGGACACGGATCTCCCGCCTATTCTCGGTCGAGTAATAGCTTCGTTTCTGGACAAACGGAGCTTCTATCTCTCGGTCGAGAACAAACACTCAGCAAACAAACCCATTAAAGCAGGGGTACCACAAGGCAGCTGCCTATCGCCTCTGCTCTACGCGCTCTTCACTAACGACATCCCCACTCTCAGTGATTCCGGTTTAGCTGAAGGTGTTGAAGACGTACACCTAGCGCTCTACGCGGACGACAGCGCCTACATGTCCTCCTCTCGCAAAGCAAAATTAGCAGCCAAGAAAATGCAGCGTCTATTGGACACTTTGCCCGGCTGGCTCGACAAGTGGAGAATAGCCGTAAACGCCAGCAAAACAACTGCAATTTTGACCGGCCAACAAAGATTCCTCCCACCGAAACTTGAGTTTCGAGGCCAAGTCATTGAGTGGCAACCCAGTGTAAAGTACCTTGGTTGCGTTATAGACCGCCCCTTGCGCATGCGCAAAATGCTTGACCATGTGTCAGCACGCGCGGTCGCAGCACGGGCGGCGCTTAGACCGGTACTTTCCTCTGACTTGCCTCTCAAAACTAAAATTCGCCTGTACAAACTGTACATTCGGTCAAGACTGACCTACGCAGCCCCTGCCTGGTACGGACTTCTATCTTCATCCAGCAAACATAAGCTCCAGGTTGTCCAAAATAAGTCGCTGAGAATACTAACCGGCGCCGGCCGCTACGTCCGTAACTCCACCATCGCTAGTGACACCAAAACCGAATCACTCGCAGAGTTCATCTCTGGTTTGTCTAAACACCTCTTCGATCGCGCTGATAACAGCCACCATCAACACCTTAGGGGCATTGCCCCACTACACGCCCGCCCTCCTGAAGGACGTCCTCTCCCCCGAGAGCTCATTCCCAGAGGTGAATAAGTTTACTTATTCACCCACTTACCCACTCACCCACCTCCTTCCTTTCCTAACACTCCACCTCTACTTGATTTTATCCCGCTCATATGATATTTCGCTTTATTTTTGGTTCGTTTTTAGTTCGACTTTTAGTTCATTTTTACTTTTATTTTGCTTTTTTTTTTATTTTGCTTTTTGCTTTGTTTTCTTTTTCGTTTTATTTTTATTTTGCTTTTATTTTATTTTCATTTTGTTTTGCTCGTTTTTGTTTTTGTTTTTATTCTTTTGTTTTTCTTTTATTGTATGCGCTTACCACGTTTTTATCTCTATTTTCATTCCATTCCTATTTTATTATTTTCATTTTTCATCTTCGCATTGCGAAAATTCAACCACCATCAAGGGGCCTGATAAGTAGGCCTCCTTTCGATTTCACCGGGGGTGTTTAGCACCCCTGAGCTTCTGCCCGGGTCATGGTGGGAGGTAAATTCCCCTCCCCCGACACCCGCACCTCAACACCCAATAGGGTGATAGAGAAGATACCCCCACGGTTGAAAGTTCATTTTTTGCGTGTATTTCGTGTGTATTAATTGTGACGTTAGCTGTTCCTACGGTTTCATTATTTTTAATCCCGTAGATGGTAAGCTCGCTTCGCTCGACTGCGTACCCCAGAACCCCCCAATTCCTACCTAATAGTGGCATTTACAAAAGCTGTGGCTGGAGGGAATTTTAGGCTATTGACATCTTGGATGCGTAATGTCTCTCCCATTCAGGATTTCTCTCATTCCTAGGTACTTTTTACCACTGGGTCAATCCAGTGTCACTCTCCACGGCTTCTGTGAAACTTCTGAGGCTGGCTATGCGGGTATGATTTATCTTCGTGTCGTCCAGCCCAATGGTTCGGTCTATCCTCATTTAGTCACGGCCTAGACAAAGGTCGCCCCCATTCGCACCCGTCTTACGATTACAAAGATGGAATTGTCTGGTGCTAATCTTTGAGCCAATTGGTCAATCACGTGGTCTCGACCTTGGGCCAATCTGTACCCATTTCCCACGTCTACGCTTAGGCTGACAGCAAGATTCTGTCCATTCATTAGAGATCTTTGTGGCGAATAGGGTTCCCAAGATTTTGGAGTCTTCCGCTGCCATTGAGAGGAATCACGTCTTCATGCATCTTGACATTGCTTCCCGTGGATGTATGGCTTCTGTTTCGGACGAGAATCAACTCAATGGCAGCGGAAGACTCCAAAGGGACCTGGATGGCTTTTTGGACCAGAGTCAGGGTGGCCTTCCTCTCGTCTAAAGTTGGTGGACCTAGCTTACGCGTCCTGGCGGCAAAGATTGACCCTCCCACTTTGTTCAGATTCGTTGTTGACTAGGTTCAGTTCTTTTGAAAAATTGGTCGGAGTGATTGGCTGGATTTACCAATTTGTCAACAACACCCGTCGACCTCCGATTTGGGATTCTGAACTGGTTATATAGCCGTCAGAACGTGAACAAGTAAACAATATTTTAGTGCGAAATGTACAACGAGAGCACTATGGGATTTTAATACGGGATCTTCAAGCTGGTCACTCGAAGGTCAAACGGGCTTTGGCCAGACTTAACCCATTTTTCGACGATCGCGGACTTATATATCTGCGAGAAGTCCGCCAGTTCCTTGCTGTGTTCCTTGGAGTATCTTCATCCCTTGCAGTTGGGCATAGGACATTAACTTTCCCGCAAGGGAATTGCGTGGATTTTTGATCCCCCAGCATATCCTTCTTGGGGCGGTATTTTTGAAGCGGTGGTGAAGGTAGCAGACACATCGCGGTTTGTCGGCGAGACTGTTTTCACCTTCGAGAAGCTATCTACAGTGTTCTGTAAAATTGAGCGGTGCTCAACTTGAGGCCCCTCTGTCCGATTTCTCTGGACCCTTATGATTTGGAGGTGTTGACTCCTAGTAATTTTTTTAGTGGACGGGGGATACTCCACTCAACCGCTTGGCACGGTTTGAACTGCTGCAGCGGATGTCTCAAAGCTTTTGGAAAAGGTTTTCTTTCGAGTATCTTCATCCCTTGCAGTAGCGAGTGAGTTGGTCGGATAAGACTGAACCCCCGAAAGTCGGTGAACGTGTCTTGGTCGAGGAGATAAATATGCTACCCCTTCTCTGGAGGCGTGGTCGCATCCTTCAACTCTTCCCCGGCTCGGATGGCGTTCCTCAAGTTGCTGAAGTTCTAGTAGGCGACTCGATTCTTACGAGAGCTGTTGCTACTCTGTCGCGATTGCCGATTTCTTAGGGTGTACAGTGTCTCAGTCAGACCCGGTCTGCCTGTATATATGTATAAGATTTTGTGTGTGAAGTGCTGTTAGATCAAGGATTTTGGACGAACTACGTTACGCCAGGGAAGTTATTTTATCCTTATATACTTACTTAGTTAGATACTGTCTATACTTTTATGTCCCGTTTTTGATGTTTTATTTGGACCCCTTCAGGGAGTATGAAACTTCGTTTTGCAACCAAAAAAAAGTTGTGCTACCTGCGTAATACGTGAAGAACTGTAAAATAAAAACTTTTGACATTAGTTGCTACTATAATTTTAAAAGTATACTAATTTGAAACAATTGATTCCAACCCACAGCTCCGTACGGCTAATAGTTTTCAAGATATAATACTAAAAAAAATGTACATGTTTTAGAAATGTTTAAATTTTGAGTTTTGCTATGTTTTTAGCCGAATATCGGTATTACCGTTCATGCTTAGAGAAAAATGGTAAGAAATTATGTTTAGCTCATTTGATAACATTTCATTTAAGCGCAAAACAGTGTCTGTAACATTTATAGTTTTCTAGTTATCGTAAAAAAACAAAAAATGTAATAATTCAATTTTGAAGTATGAGCCTAGCCTAACATGAAATTGTGGGCGTTATGCAAAAAAAAAAGTAGTTTAGTCTATTGAACATTGATTAACACACATTTACACAAAATAATAATAATGTCACAAAATATTAAATTTTACTCTTTTTTGAGGGTCCCGTTGATCATCTTTTTGAGTCAATACTGCCTTAGATAGCATGTCCTCCTCAATTAGTTATATGTTTATTGTAATCTTCTTCGATGTCGGATATTCAGTTCCCGACAGAAATGATAACAGAGTACTTTAGCCCTGTTTTCTGGCAAGTGTAACCTCGTCCAGCGCCCCTCTGAGGCACTTGCAAGAAATGAATTTTAAGAGGACTTGAGGACCTGGGTCTTTTGTAGAAGTCACGTCACCAGTCTCACTTGTCTACCCACAACCACTCATGAAAACGTTTAGCTGCAGCCTCTTCAGTTGGGGGCAGGCGAGCCAAGTGAACCTTGGCGTTGGCAACAGCTCATTCAGAGCCACAGAAAGGTTATTTCCAGCAGCGGCTATTCCTTTGTAAGTGGCATCAGGCTGTAGGAAAATCGTAGCCACCTCAACCGGCAAATATTTTTGGAGGACACGTAACATTTTCATCTTCCCAAGATCGAAAAGGGCAGAAATAGCGTCACAACCAAAGAAGGCGTGCACAAATAATACAAATCTAGGAGTTAAAATAGACAGACAGACAGACAGACTTTTTTATAGTATTTATTTTATGACTTGTAAGGATTCGTACAATTCAGACAGCGATCACTTGAGTGCGCAAGATTTAACTAAAACACAAAGTTACATGATTAAAATAAATTTATTTAGTGAGTGTTTTGTAGCAAGGCAGAAGAGTTGTGCGTTGCGGTGGGTGTGGGTGTGGGTGCTGGTGTGGCTGCGGCGGTCGCAGTCGCAAGCTCGTCGGGCAGAGCATGCAGGCGCAGACCGCGCTCGAGCGCCAGGTCGGCCAGCTCGCCCGCGTCCCCGCCCCACGCGGCGCCGCGCACCAATAACCACTGCACACACAGAACGACTACAATTACAACCACTAAGGAAACACAAACGAGACTCGATATAAACCAACAATAGTAGCTGGTAGTAACAATAGTAGAAATCATGCCATCTCCTATCGGTAGTGAAATGTTTCTATACGTAGTGAAATTTTTCTATCGTTAGTGAAATATATCGCTTTAAATGTTAACTCTATTTTCCCTGTTTAATATAAACAATTATATAACAGTCTTAATCATTTTAATAGGAAGAGGAACGGTTATTATTTTACACTAAAAGTTTATTTTACGATATTCACAATTAACCTGGAAGTTTATTGCGAAGTCTCGAGTGCTCGGGTCTCGCGCTCTAGGGGGCAAAATGTATGAAAGTTTATCTCAGCGTTCGAAATCTAGCAAACTCTTGAAAAATTGTTGATTTGAGGCAATATCCCTGGGAGGAAACAGAGAGTTATCTAATCCAGAGTTTTAATACGGTGTTTTAGTTCTATTCCTGTCCACCGATGTTTTACTGATGTAAAGTTTGTTGCATGGCAGATCGCTAAAAATTAAACAACAATAAATTTATTATTTCAGTTGTTATTTAAAAAAAAAAATACAATGTTGTATTGTATTGAATTTAATTATTGAAAAATATGTTACAATTTTTGTGGTCCATTGATGTACAATAATAATTTATTCTATGCATTTAAATTCTGACAGATTATAAAGACATTTTTCTTTCAAACATTTACGTAATTTTTATTAATATTATTATCTAGCGTGTAACTAAGAAATTTGCAAGAATTTGCCAATTTTAAATGTGTTTGTTTTGTCAAATTATTATCTTTATTTTTTTTTTCTAATATTGAATTGGATGTTTGTAGTTTTCTCTTTATTAAGAAGAAGTTTGTTGGTGTTGAACCAATCTTCAAGTTCCTTTATTGCTTTTTCACTTTTTTTATTTAGTTCATCAGTGGTTTTGGCATTTATAATACTAGTTGTATCATCTGCAAAAAGGATTAATGTGGAGTGTATAACACTTTTAGATAAGTCATTTATAAATAGAAGAAACAGTAATGGACCTAGAATTGATCCTTGTGGAACACCTTGTTTTATGTCATACCATTTAGATCCTATTTCAGTCTGTCTAAGTTAGTCATCGTCCGTATATAAAAGAGAGACTTTAAATTTTCTATTTTCTAAATATGATTTTAATAAGTCTTTCGGTTTATCTTTGATCCCGTAAAATTCTATTTTTTTTTAACAAAAGTTTATGGTCAACCATATCAAAAGCCTTCGACAAATCGACAAAAATACCTAAAACATTTTGACTATTGTCTAAATTTTTTAGAATTTTATCTGTCCAATCGGTTGCTGCTGAAACGATAGATTTTCCTTTTTGAAATCCATGTTGTTGATCTGATATAATGTTTTCGTTTATGATGAATCTCAAAAGTCTGTTGTAAATTGCTTTCTAATTTCGAAATCGAAGGTAGTATTGAAAGTGGCCTATAATTTCCTAGTTCGGTTTCATCTCCTTTTTTAAGTAGTGGCGTTAAGCGAGCATAGTTCAATTTTTTGTTTCATTGTTTATTATGTTCTATATAGCTTTTAATTTATTTACACTATTATTAATTTTTTCGTATAGTAATACGCTTTGTCTTCTTTAACTGCTTTGTCGAACTCTTGTTTTAGGTTATTTATATTACAAATAAACGCATCATTTTAGAAGTACTGCTTCGCTCTGTTGAGTACACCAAGTTTTTTGGACGCCAGCTTTACCTTGTCTAGCAAATGATCTCGGAACTGAACATCGCTGGAGATGTCAACGCCAAGGATCCCAATGCTCTTGGAGATGGAGAGGGGAGTGTTCTGGAATTGTGGGACTACAGTGAATGGGGTTTTCTTAGCGGTGAACCAGACTTGTGTCTTTGAAGGGTTGAATCGGACCAAGTTTTCCCGCCTGGGGGCGGTCAGAGACCTTGGACAGACCGATCTCGATTTGAGACACAAGTTCTTCACGCTTTTCCTCCACAACGGAACGTGGGATGCTTGCACGGCCCGTGTAATAAGCGTCTCCAGTACTGTCATCTGCATAGCAATGTATGTTGTTGATGTCCAACATATCATTGATGTGCAGTAGAAACAGCGTAGGAGACGACAGCACAGAGCCTTGCGGGACACCAGAATTAATGTCCATGCTATCAGAGCAACTACCGTCAACTACGGCTCGTATGCTTCTGCCGGACAAATGGCTAGCCACCCATTTGCACAAACCCTCGGGCACTCCGTAAGATGGCAACTTCGATAGAAACCCCGGTGCCAGACCCGATCGAACGCCTTCGCTATGTCTAGGCTACATGCCAATGGCTAGTGCCCATCGGTGTGTGAGATACACTAGAAGGTCACCAGTTGAGCGACCGTGGCGAAAGCCATATTGACGGTCACTGATCAGGTCGTGTTTTTCTAGGTATCTCAAAAGCTGTGTGTTGATCACACGCTCCATCACCTTGGAGAGGAGAGAGGTTATAGCGATAGGCCTGTAATTCGATAGATCTGATCTATCGCCCTTTTTGGGCACCGGGTGCACATTCGCAGTCTTCCATGAAGACGGAAATTGCCTAGTGTGGTAGGAAAGCGTGAAGAGGCGCGTGAGTACAGGACATAACTCAGGAGCACACTGCTTAAGCACCACTGCTGGTATGCCGTCTGGCCCACTCGACTTATGAACGTCTAGGGAAAGCAACGCCCGCCGGACCTCGCGCTGTGTTATAGAGATTTCCGGCATGGTCTTACCGCACCACGGTAAAGTAGGTGGTACAGCGCCTTCGTCGTTCACATTCGAGTTAGAGGCAAAGAGACTGCCCAATAGATCGGCTTCCTTTTTTGCACTGTGGGCCAAGTCACCATCGGTCTTACGCAGTGGTGGTAATGACGACTGGCAGAAGTTCCCCTCGGCAGCTTTAGCAAGCGACCAGAAAGCACGACTCCCAGAAGGATAGCTCGCAAGTCGCCCACCTATTTTGCCGATGAATTGGAATTTTGCTCTGGCAGTTGCTTTCTTACTGAACCTCGAGGCAGCATTTAATTTGCGTTTTAATTCAGAAATATTCGGATCCTTATTATTACGAGCCGTGGTCCAAGCCTCATACGCAGTTTGCTTAAGAATTTTAGCTTCTCTGCAAGACCTATTAAACCACGGTCGTTTTTTGACGCCGGCAGCTACTCGCAGGTTAGGAATGAAACATTCCATATCAGCGAGGATTGTCTCAGTGACTGCGGCTGCGCAGACGTCAGGATCTTCTGAGCTATAGCAGACCTGCCTCTACGGGTACGATGCATAAAATTCTCGCAATCCATCCCAGTCTGCCGACTTATAATGCCACACACGACGCCAATTAGTTGGCCCAGAAGGATCAGGTTGTGTGCATGACATTTGAGTCCGGACGAGACAGTGGTCCGAGGAGCCAAGAGGCGCATCCACTGAGACGGAGTATCCATCCGGACGTGTAGTCAGCAGAAGGTCCAGTAAGGAGCTCGTATGGTCCTCTATATCTGGTATTCTCGTTGGAGAAAGTACCAGCTGAGAAATCCATAGGTCAGAGCAAATTCATGAGCAGATATCCCTGCGTGGTTATTGGTTCGAGAACTGAGCCACTCACGATGGTGGGCGTTAAAGTCTCCCAAAATAACTAATTCTGCTGTAGGATATTGCTCTAGAACTTTGTCAGTCGTCAAACTCAAGTGCGTGAAGAGTCGAGTTACGTCCGTGTCACTGCTATGAGACCTGTATAGGCACGCATAGATACGAGTGTGGCCGCCATGATCTACGTGCACCCACAATATCGACAGGTCCCTGTCTTCAAGGCTATGAAGTCGGCGACAGCAGATATCCTCCCGGACGAACATACATACACCGGCACGACTCAAAAAAATGTGTTTGAGTTTGTAGCCAGGATAACGAAGGTATGATGTGTCGGCCGGGCAGGATATCTGCGTCTCCGTTAGAAAAAGAATGGTTGGCTGCGCAGTCTCGAGATGGTGATGGACTGCGTTAAGATTTGCGTGAATACCCCTTATGTTGCAAAAATCCACATTATATGTGGATGGAGTAGCCGCTGTCAAAACTCTTTTCTTTTTTCTGTTCCTGGCCATTTTGTTTGAAGTTACTTAGAGACTAAGGATGACGATTCACTGCACAGACAGCTTAGAAGACAAAAAGTTGGGGTACTAAGACTACCGAAGCTCAACACAGATGATACGGTTGCTGGCACGGCGGGCAGAAGGGCCCCTGATCCCCCTCTGTTGTAGTAGCCGGGTCCACTCCGGTCTCCTTCTCCGGCACGACTACTACTTCAGAGACTTTACACAGGTTGGCGGATCAGCCTCCCAGGGCGGAGATTAAG
This sequence comes from Apoda limacodes, assembly GCA_946406115.1. NCBI lineage: Eukaryota > Metazoa > Arthropoda > Insecta > Lepidoptera > Limacodidae > Apoda > Apoda limacodes. The sequence continues at coordinate 28,675,901 of OX291556.1, forward strand.
TGATCCCTGGGTTCGGGAACCCGTTCAACCTGCGGGCGTTTTATCTGTGTAGTTGATGTTTAAATCCCCTGTAATTATTACATTACTTTTTAGTTTAGAACATATTAAATCTAACTTGTTAAAATACTCGTCAATGGTTGAATCACTGTCATGTTTCTATATAAACATATCAATTTAAAATTAAGTTTCTTTGTAATATGAAAATTGACATTACACATTCAAATAATGTTTCTTGATATAAATATTCAAAATCAGTAAGTAAGCTAAAATGTTTAAATAAATAATCCTTGACAAATATTATTATTCCTCCACCAGTTTTTGAAGTGAAAACTTCTTTAGCGGCGCTGTGCACTTTTTTTGTGATGGGTAAAAACTGTTAAACTCGCGTCAGGTCACGTGTTCTGATCGAAAATTCGTAAGATGTCACTCGCGTTAGGACACGTGACCTTTATTTACATTAGGTTAGTTTTTATTTTTAGTATATGGCGATTATAAGTAGTACAGGGATACAGGGAGGTTGGATATGGGATTTTAATTCTATGACAGATTGAGCTGTCAAATATACAACGTCAAAAAAGTAAATAAACAAAAGTTTTACATTTTTTATTATAAAGGCGAAGTTTATTTTTGTATTCTACTCGGAGCGTAGAGCTCTACACAGATTAATAGTAAATAGTCTATTTTTATATATCCATCTATTGTAGTCTAAGTCTAGGTATATAGCATTACTATACTTTTCGCATAAAAATTTCAGTTCATAATTCAATTTCTGTCCGTTCAAATGACTATTGTATAGAACTTCGCAAATAATTAAATTGGTGTTTGAAATGTCCTTAAGCCATGTAAATAATTCTGCTTGTAGCACAAACGGATTATTGTCATTACTGCCACTTAATATCATAACAAAATCATTCATGGTAAGTTTTAGTATTTCATGTTTGTTTGGCTATAGTTAGAGCCTAGAATATTTTGCAATGTTTTCTGCATGCCGCGTCCTTGTTGATCCGCAAGTATAATATTTTTTTTCTTACTTTCTTTATGCTCAATACCTTGTTTACTGCTGGCTGGCAATATGATATTAGTTTCCTTTTTTTTACGTTCAGAGCCCTCTTCTGTCAAATGGGAAAAAGTTAACTGTTCAGGGCCATCTAGTGCTTGCCAGGGGAAGATAAACTGTTCTTTACATAATAGGTCAAAAACATTGCTAACTTGCGAAATTTCGGGATCTTGTTGTTCGTCTTCTTTGAGATTTAAATCTATTATACTTTGGTCCTGATTGTACAAAATTGGGTTTAGTTCTTTATTTTTATTTGATATTTTTTTGTATCTTTGTTTGTTACGGACCTTTCAATAGTACTCACAGGTTTTGAGCATATCGTCTTCAATTGGTCTATTTGCCTTTGTTGATCTTTAACAATTTTTCCTAGATGATTTGTTTCATCAAGAAGATTTTCCACCTCAGTATGTGCAGATTCTAACTGTGATTTTAGTAGCTTAATCTCCTCTTTCAATTCCTCTACCTCGCTGTCGTAGCCTGTCGAAAGATCGGGCATACTACGACACCTCGAATCCGATCGTATTGATATATCAATAGCTTAAATGAAACTAGAAATATTAGAAACAACAAATCCAAAATACTTAGTAAAAGTACTTTGCAACTCCTACAAAAAAGGGGAAAGAGATGTTTAAGAATAAAAAGGATAAACTTGTGGCCAGAGAAATAGCTAAAATAAGTAAGGAAATAACACAAAATATAAAAAAAGACCAATTAAAAAGACAAAATGAATGTATCAATGATTATATCAACAAAACTGGGGGTATTAAAAGGGCCCTAAAAGAACTAAAAGAGCATGAATCATGGATACCAAATCTTCTAAACAAAAACAAAAAACTAATAACTGAAAAGAGACAATCCTAACAGTAGCCACCGACTTTTACAGAAATTTATATACCTCTCAAATCTCACAAGACGAAACCATTAGACTAGACACACAAGAAAATGAGGAGACCGTGCCAACGATATCTGAAGAAGTGATCTTTGCTATACATACCCAGAAAAATGACAAATTACCCGGCCCGGACAATATAACAAACGAAACATTAAAAATGACCCTACCACAAAAAGTATACACACTAACGGAACTCTACAACAAGGTATTGGATTCAGAATATATCCCTAGCCAGTGGACAAATAGTACCATAATCCTAATACATAAAAAGGGAGACAAAAGTAACATGGGTAACTACCGACCCATCAGTTTGATGTCAAATTTGTATAAAGTGTTCTCCAAAATCATCCTGAATCGCATCAAAAGAACTTTGGATCTACATAAACCACGTGAACAAGCAGGCTTCAGACCTGGATATTCAACTATATCACACTAGATCACAGAATTATCCCTAAAAAGCAGAAAAGTAGGACTTGTTATGAATAGAGGAAAAACAAAACTAATGACGAATAGATCAAAGACTATTATACAGTTAGAAGGTGAACCTATAGAGTATGTAAACGAATACAAATACCTAGGGCAACTTATCTCTTTCAATGACCAGCTCGAACAAGAAATAGAGCGAAGAATAGCAAACTCATGGAAAAGATATTGGTCCCTAAGACATGTAATGAAAGATGTCAAATACAGTATGCAAGTGTAAAGAAAACTATTTAACACATGTGTTCTACCTATACTTACGATCGACAGGACACATGCTAAGAGACCAGACAAATAAATGGTGCAAAACCTTAACAGAGTGGACCCCTAGAATTAACACTAAGAGGAAAAGAGGTAGACAAAAAAAAAGGTGGTCAGACGATCTCAAAGAAACAGCAGGTGCTTTGTGGACAAGAGCTGCCAAAGATAGAGCATCCTGGAAAAGGTTGGAGGAGGCCTATGTGTTAAAAGAACACGCTGACACAAACAAAACTCCGGAATGATGTGCAACTAACTTTATTTTTATTTTATTTTTTTAGCATATTAATAGCATAAATAAATTAACAATGTATTAACATATATGTATTCATCAACTTGTATGTAATTGTCAGTAATAAAGGCTTATTATTATCCACAAACAATGATTTGTTTGCATAAAACTTGAGTAGACATAGATTGTTTAATATAATCATTATTAATGTTGGAATTATATAATTTGCCAATTTGTTGTCTGAAAATTTAATTTAAATTATTACATGTCTAATTATTATACTGCTCAATAGAAGCAGGTTGTTTAGCCAAAAACTTAGCTGAAATGTCAATCACACTATTATAATTACAAGCAGATTGTTTACCTAAATTATTGGTTGTGGTATTAATATAAAATGATAGCGACAAGGCTAACACTAGGTAGCAAGGTATAATGGTGTGTGAGATAATATTTATGTCTTGTCCTTAAATAATTATGTCTAAAAATACTTTTAGTATCTATCACATGAAAGTTATTGTTATTGCTAGACATAGTATGCAAAGCTAAAACACTATAACATTCTAAATTTAAAGAAGAAATGACACATGATGTTCAACTTTCAATTGTTTTTATATACAGCTTTTGACGTGAAGATGGGTACAGTTATTATTTTGCCTGAAAACATAGATAAAATGACGTTTTCTAAAAATGAAACCTAGCTAGATCGATTAATCCCCCCCTGAAACCCCCGCATTTTCCGTTTTCGAGATTCAGATTATATATCTACAAGAATTGCTTGTTTAAAGATATTAGATTCGGGATTTTGGAAAACCATATAGACATAGATATTTGGCTTGAGATCATGTCTACAAAATTTCATAATGTTTGATCAGTAATTGCAAAAAATAAGTTCAGAATTCATTTGTATTAGGCAATGATGTATTAGGTATAAAAAAAAATTCAATCAAATAGTCGTATCGTTATGACAGTGATCATCCGACTTTGATTGTTATAAATAATTTACACTTCCATGATCTCTAGCTACATAATTTTTATTTATAAGTGTAATTTAAGTAGACTTATAAACATTCCAAATCCAGTTGCCTTGGAAGTTGAAGGAGTCGGTTTAAAAGTTTTTAATGGTTGGGAATGTTTCTAAATTGCGTAGTCCTGGAAAACCAAAATCGGTCAGAGTAACTAAAAGGTGGCGCAAGGGAAAAGCGCCCCTTTGTGGCAAGGCACACAAAAATGTAAAAATAACCCTTAAGGAGTTTTGCGCTACGTAATGTGCTGGATTAAATTAAAAATGGGCCGGCAAAATCGGTTGACACTTCTGCAAAGTCAGGTTGTGGGCTGACTCTGGCTGCTGGTAGATTTGCCATAAACGGGGCCTTTAGTTGTGGCCGACATTTGAAGCAATGTATACACTTGTACACACGGTGTCTGATAATTCGACGAGCTGATAGAATCCAGAATTGCTGGCCTAAAATGGCGTGTAATGTGTCAAAGCCTGCATGGTAGTGTATTTTGTGATAGTAGTCAATTATGAGATCCACAAGGGGTAGAGCTGGGTAAAATAAGAGGGTGCTGAGCTTCATATCTAAGGGCCGAGTTGGCTAAGCGACCACCTACTCTAAGCAGATCATAATAAGCATCAGTGAGAGGCGTTATAGTCGCACAGTACAAGTTTTATTGGTGCGCAGACGGTGGATGTCTTCGGCGAACATGTTGTGCTGAACAGAACGGACCCAGTATAAGAGCGGTTCTTTGCGTTCGCTGACAGTAATGGGACCCTTGAGGCGAGCGTCACGTTTTGTGCGACAATTGTGGGCAAAAAGTTTTATGCAGGCGGTTAGACCTATCAGAGTGTTAAGTGTGTTAAGAGTGTTAAGTGAACTGAATCGCGTGAGTAGCTCTGTATCTAGATCAGGCACAACAATGTGAGCTACCATTTTCCTGGGTTTGAGTCCCGGGAGCAGATGATGACCTAGAGCTGGAGGCATAGTAGGCCAGGTATCTGGTGGGGCGTTAAGCCATTCAGGTGACCACCATAGATCATGATTTAGAAGGTCTTAAGCAGACATACCTCTGCTCGCATTGTCGGCAGGGTTTAAAACAGAAGTTACGTGTCTTCAAATGGGATTACATGTAGTGGCCTTAATCACAGAGACCCGGTTGGCCTCAAATACTTGTAGTGATTGAGGAGGAGTATTCAGCCAGGCAAGGACAATGGTACTGTCTGACCAACAGAAATGGTGCTGAATTGGAATTTGAGCAGAAAGTTGAACTGATACACGGGCAATGAGCAGAGACAAGAGATGGGCGGCTGATAACTCCAATTTTGGGATAGTCTGGCGGTTATTGATTGGATCCACCTTCGATTTGGAAGAGAGCAGATTGACATGAACCCTACCAGTGGGTTCAGTTTCATGGAGGTATACTACCGCAGCATATCCAGATTCAGATGCATCAGCAAAGCCGTGCAGAGTATAAGTGGAACCTTTGTTTGAGCAGACCTTCCTAGGAAGTTGTATAGCAGAAAGTCGAGGTAAGTCATCGAAAATGTGCTGACACTGAACAGTGAGATCGGTAGGAGTCGGTTCATCCCAATCCAGTTTTAAAGTCCAGAGACTCTGGATTAATTATTTTGCGCAGAAGATGACAGGGCTGATCCATCCATTTGGATCAAACAGGCGGGCTATATTGCTGAGGATGGATCTTTTTGTGAATTTCTCCAAGACCGGGATTGAGATGTTGTAGCTAAACGTATCAGTCTGGTATCCATTGAATACCAAGCACCTTGATAGCATTGGAGTCTGGGCTGAGATCAAAGTTCTTAGGCATGTCACACTGGTCTTCAGGATATCAGTCTAGAAGTTCTTGGGAGTTAGAAGTCCATTTTCGCAAATTGAATACTCCCAGAGCTAATAACTCAATGAGTTCGATCTGCAGTGCCTGAGCATTTGCGACTGAGTCATGCCCTGTCAGGATGTCATCCACAAAAATGGAACGGGTGAGGACCTGTGCGGCCTGGGGGAAGCGATGTCCTTCGTCAGAGACCAGCTGGAGGATAGAACGGTAAGCAAGAAATGGGCTGGGCTGGAGAACATAGGTAACCGTGGACAAGGCATATGTGAGAAGGGGCTGATCAGGAGCAGAGCGCCATAGAATGAGCTAAAATTGTCTTTGGTCTGGGTTAATAAGTATGTTTCTGAACATCATCTGGATGTCTGTGCTGAATACCACCTGGTGAGTGCGGAAGTGGAGGATGATGTCAGTGATGTCTCGCTGAAGAGTTGGGCCGGTGTGCAGACAGTCATTGAGACTAATTCTATTGAAACTCTTACAGCTCCCATCAAAAACTGTGCGGAGTTTTTCAGAATTCGCTTTGAAGATACCATGGTGAGGTATGTAGAAATGGGGCTTATCAACGATTGAACTTGGGTGACAGGGGGTAATATAGCCTAATCGAATGTACTCCTGCATAAAGTCGATGTATTTTGAGCGGAGGGTATGATCTCTCTGAAGTTTGCGTTCCAAGTTCAAAAATCGACGTAGTGCGATGCCATGTGTTTTGCCGAACTTTGGCGCGTCTGGGAGAAAGGGAAGAGACACTATATATCGACCTGAAGGGTCACGGGTTGTGGTGGAGCGGAAAATCCCTTCACATTCATCAAGTGCTGAGTTGACCTTGAGATGACCTTGAACTTCCTCAACTTCCCAAAATCTTTCAAGAGCAGAATGGATCTCCTTACTTGTATGCTGAGGTTGAAAACTTTCAGTTTTTATTTGTACTGAGAGTACTTGAGTCTCTGGCTTAGTATGTTGCTCATTAATGGGACCTAAAAGTGCAAAATTAAAAATCGTGCCGAAGGCTGTTGGCCTGCCGGGGCCTAAAGAAATTTTGGAACCATCCAAAATTTGTCCGAGAACATCTGAACCCAATATAAGGTCCACAGGAGCTGGTAAGTTGTAAGCTAAATCAGCTAATGGAATATTAGAATTTTTACAACTTAGGCTGAACTTGGTCAAGGGCAGAAAACCGGTCAAATTTTTTAAAATGTATGCCTTAATAGTTATTATTGGTTGATTAGTTTACAGTTTTCAGAGAAACTTCCTCCCGCGAACGCTTAAGTTGTGGAATGAGCTCCCTGCCAAGGTTTTCTGCAAGGACTACAGTATGGAGTTCTTCAAGAAAGAAGTTATTAGATTTCTGAAGGGTCGGCAACGCGCAAGTGATACCCCTGGTGTTGCAAGCGTCCATAGGCTACGGTGACCGCTTACCATCAGGCGGGCCGTAAGCTTGTTTGCCACCTTAGTGGTATAAAAAAAAAAAAAAAAAAAAAAAAAAAAATTAGTGTGAATAGGGTGGAATGTGATGACTGCTGATGAGCTGGAACTTTGAGTGTGCAGATTACCTACACCTGAAATATTTAATTTTGTGTGCTGAAGTAGGATATGCAATCTTTTAGCCATATCCTTAGTTAATAAAGTTAACATTGAGCCTGTATCTAGCAACGCTCTTACCTTATGGTACTTTCCATCACTGTCAGCCAGCCAAAAAACACTGTTGGCAGGAGAACTGGTGTCTCATAAGTGCTGTTGGGCTGAACATTTGAAGAAACAAATGTTTCAGAATGGGTAGGTAGGTCGCTAGGCCTTGACAATTTAATAGTTATGGGCTGAATATTATTTTTAAACAATTTTGTATTGTTTTTATGAGCTGATTTAAAATTTTTAGGCCTGAATGAACCTGTGAACATGTGTGAATATTGTATGTGTGTGGGCTGAATGTGTTTATTTTTGTGAATGTGATGGTCTGTAGGTAGTCACAGTTGGCTGTTTTGCCTATTATGGGTGGTAGGGCTGGGTGTAGGTGAGCATTGTCGATGTAATGGTGGTGTTACTTGTCTAGCGTGTGAAGAGCTGGGTTGTGTTGAGTAGTGTGGGCGCTAGGTTGTGCTCGCAATGGGACAGGCAAAAGGTGAGCTGAGGTATGAGTTGGAGAGTTGGCTCCATGTCGATGGAGGGAAGTGTGATGGTTTTCAGCCCCACACTCCTTGCACCGACCATTGGTTTTGCACTCACTCTCTTAGTGCGGGCCTAGACAGCGTCTGCACCGTTCACGGGCATTAATGAAGTCCCACCGACCTTGCACGGGCTGATTGTTATATTGCTTGCAGGCGACAAGCTTATGGCCTTTCGTCCTGCACCACGAGCAATAAAAACTGTTGTTCGGTGGGGGTAAGTTATGAGCTGAGGGTGAGTTAGTGTGGATGGGCTGTATGGGTCGAAAATTTGAAGAGTAAGCTGGACGAGTATTAATGGGCTGAAAGTGGACGCGAGGAGCAGTAATGTTGGGCCGAGTTGTCTGTCTGTTAGAACAGAGCGGAGAGGGGTGACGGGAGGGCTGAAAAGGAGTGTTCGCTCTCTCAGTTTCCTGGCAGCGCGAATGCTCTTCCAGAAAAGTGATGAGATTGCTGAGAGTGGGCAGATCATCATCTGAGCCATGTTTTCTTTCAAAGAGTGAGCGGAGTTCACCTTTGAGCTTTCGAACAACGATCGACACAAAAACGTAGTCATTACCCTGGGGGAGCTTTAAATTATTCAGGGCCGACTGAACTGAAATTAAGGGGGTGGACCTAATATCTGAGCGGGAGGTAATAGTAGGGAGCTCCAGTATGATATCCACAAACCGGTCAATGAGAATCCGCCTATTTTCGTAGCGCTTAGTCAGAATGGCTAAGGCTACTGCGTAATTCTCATTTGTAATTTTAAGGTGGGCTATCATATTGACAGCATGTGACAAGTTCACTATGACGTCAGTTAAGCTTTTAAATATGGTGATAAAGGACGGCCACTCTTCCAATCTTGATGAAAATTTGGGTAGTTCGATCTTGGGCAGAACAGAGGCTGGCGTTGAAGATGTAGTGGGCTGAGGGGAAACACGGTCAGTTTTCTTTTGGGCTAAGTTAATTTTTGCTTTGGCTACATAAACCTCATCCAGCTTACTTTTCAGGTCATCGAGTTTTATGAAGCGACCCTCAAAGTCATCACTTGCAATATCTCTAAGGAGGGCAATTGCCCTGACGGCTTCACGGAATCTCGCGGCTTGCGATTTCGACGGCATTGCAACATTTAGATAAAGGGAATAAAAAAAGAAAATTTAAACAAAAAATTAATTCACAGACGTTTTTACGTCAGCAACAACGAAATTACACAATACAATAATGGTTATGAGCTGAGTAGGTTTTTTTTTAGCAAAAAAAAGTAGGTAGTTTTATACGAGGGGATTTTTTTAGGGTTTTATGGTTAATTTAAGGACGGAAATTGGGTAATGATGTTACGTTACGATAAATAGCTCGTACAGCTACAAGCTTTAAAAAGGGCTGAGTCGAGAATAGGAAGATTCGCCGAAAAAATTTGGGGCAGAAAAGTTACGCCGGTTGTGCAGCAGTGGGCTGTAATTTATAGGGCTGATTTACTTTACTCGAAGGACCAAATGGTCTTTGTAAGACCTAGTAGTTGAAAGAGAGAGATTAAAGTTAGGAAAAAGACTTACTGAAATTGTGCAGATAAGTTCGTTTTTTCCTTTTTTTGGGCTGAGGTCAGTTTCCTTATGAGCTGGATACTGTGATACACTTCACTGTATATAGTTCCGAGTCCCGCGCGGGTAATAGAGTTCTTATGAACAAATATTTGGTAATTTTTTACTTTGTCGACGGATCGTATTTTTACGTAAAAAAAATTTTAATCGATAGAAAGGCATCCCCTTATGCACAGATGAAACGCAAAAATCGGCGGAAACGACTATTTTTTCGTAAAAAAAATGTTGAAAAAAAAATTGTTTTTTATTAATTTATACGCTACAAAATTAATAATTACAATAAACTTACATAGTATTACGTCTGCGGAGGATAGAGAATCCCAGCTGCAGTCCAGAATTGGTGAAAACGTTCACCAGCCACTTTAAAAGTTTGTCGGAATCGCGCTTCAGCTAAATATCCCACGAAAAAGGCCTCACGGCGGCCATATTGTGGAACATTCGCACGCAAATCCCGCCAAAGTCTTTCTATATTTTGCGTGTGTGCACCTGTTACGGGATCAACAAAATGCACGCTGTGATTCACACACAAGTGCTGGAAGCCTTCTTCCGTCAAAGTTTCATAGGCTTTCCAGCAGTCACTATATATAATCGACCCCGGCTTAATATAGTCTTTCACTAATTGAATAAGAGTGTCCTTATCACGTTTTTGGACAGGCACAAAAAACTGTTTTGACTTGTCTAGTCTTTCTACTCCGCCAAAAACCCACTGTCCTTGCACAATACGCCCGCGATTATACTTCCGGCGACCGAATTTAGCTTCGTCAATTTCAACGATAACGCCTTCACCACCAATTTTTTGCGAATGACGAACACTCCAATCGACAGCTACTTCGCGCACAAAACTTGCCCAGTCCGTATAAGTTCTGGTGGAAATGTCCAAATCACTAATTATATACGAACTGCGACTACGCGGTATGCTTAAATAAAGATGAACAAATTCAAACACTTTCCACACCGGCAAGCTCGAGTTTTCAAAAAAAGTGCCTTTGAACAAAGACGATTTAAATGTACAAGGAACCGCTTTGCGTTTAGTTTTCTTGGCTAACTCCAAGTTGGCCTTGTCACACCTAAATAAATTTGTGACTGCACTAAAATTGCACTCTTTGCCGCACTTTCCACAATTCCTATTAAACAATAGGACACCGTGTTTTTTTAAAAAATCAAATAGAAGTTGAGAGTCTCCTGCAGAACCAACAAAACTAATATGTCCTATTTCTCTACACTTCAAATTACAGCCGTTGCAACTGAAAGTTTCGCGCGAGGTTGAAGCCATAACGGAAACTAAAAACTTCACTCACAAATCTCACAACCAACAACCAACCGGAAATAGCTCTACAATGTTGCTACCCTAAACGAATTTCACTCTTAATGTTTTTTAGTTGAAAAGATTTTTTTAGGGTTGTAACGAATTCTGTTTTTAGTTTGTTGGGGTGCCCTAACAAGATTACTGGGTAGAAATAAAAAAAATAACCACGAAGGCTAAGGCAGGAGCTTGCTTCGCTTCGCTCCTGCCTTAACCTCCTAACCTAACCCGGCCGCGTTGGGGTGCCCTAACAAGATTACTGGGTAGAAATAAAAAAAAAAACCACGAAGGCTAAGGCAGGAGCTTGCTTCGCTTCGCTCCTGCCTTAACCTTCTAACCTAACCCGGCCGCGTTGGGGTGCCCTAACAAGATTACTGGGTAGAAATAAAAAAAATAACCACGAAGGCTAAGGCAGGAGCTTGCTTCGCTTCGCTCCTGCCTTAACCTCCTAACCTAACCCGGCCGCGTTGGGGTGCCCTAACAAGATTACTGGGTAGAAATAAAAAAAAAAACCACGAAGGCTAAGGCAGGAGCTTGCTTCGCTTCGCTCCTGCCTTAACCTTCTAACCTAACCCGGCCGCGTTGGGGTGCCCTAACAAGATTACTGGGTAGAAATAAAAAAAAAAACCACGAAGGCTAAGGCAGGAGCTTGCTTCGCTTCGCTCCTGCCTTAACCTTCTAACCTAACCCGGCCGCGTTGGGGTGCCCTAACAAGATTACTGGGTAGAAATAAAAAAAATAACCACGAAGGCTAAGGCAGGAGCTTGCTTCGCTTCGCTCCTGCCTTAACCTTCTAACCTAACCCGGCCGTGTTGGGGTGCCCTGACAAGATGACTGGGTAGAACAATATAACCCGGTCTATTCGTTTTGTAAAGTTGGGGTAACGAATTTGATTTTTTTATCATATTTTACTCCGCTAACTTGATTTCTGGCGCAACTAGTTTTTTTAGACGTTTTTTTCACAACTTTTTTTAAAGCTAGCAACATTGTTATTAAAAAAAAAACTACATTTGTGATCTGTTATTTACAAGTCTCGTAAATATCAATTTAACGTTTTTTTAATCTTTATCATTGTTATTTAAGTTTCCGCCGCAAAATTTTTATTGGAATACGTTTCTAAAATTATAAGACAAATTTAGAACTTATTTTCAGCTCAAAAAGTTATCCGTCGCCAAAGTAAATATTTACCAAATATTTAAATGAGCGGATAAACTTTAAATTCACTTTTCGTTATTATTCAAATATTCTGACAGATATTCACAGCTGTAGCGAACGGAGGCACAGTGCTGCTGCGCTAAAAGTGTGGCCGCTTCACTCGTCGATTGCGAGGTGCGTTCCGATTAACGTCACGACACTTTGGCGTGAACATATTCTTTTATCAACTGCATTCAAAATTATTTTCTTGTCTGTGTCTCTTAGTATAGAAATAGTTGGAAATACATATTCCAATTTCGATTTAATATCTTTGAAAATTAGTTTCTAGTTTGGAGATTAGAACGATGACTGGTACTAAAATGGCAATGGATTGTTCTAACATCGATTCCAATAATTATCATCAAAAAGTGCCGACTTGATTTCTAATGGCACCTGGATATAATTTTCTTCATTAAAAGCCTTTGTCGCTTTTGTATTTCTTTCACTCAGGGCTGCAACTTGGCCACCCCAACGTTTCTGTAATTTTAAGGTCTTGTCTACTTTTTTATTTTATAATTTTGCTTAAAATTTAAATTCTGTTAATAGATTTTATTAAACTCAACCTCAAAGATTTTTTATTCAAGTAAACTTTTAAACAGCAGTTTTAAATTGTTAGTTTCTTTATAAATTTTTAGACTTTACCACAGGTTTGGAATGATTTTACTACCGAGAAGAGCCAGCAAGAAACTCAGAAGTTAACTTTTACATTTTTTTAACTACATATATAAAAATACAAAATAGTCTTACACTAGGTAATAACATAATATATAAATTATAATATATTGAATATGCCTCCCAATATATTAAGTTCTTCTTCTTCCAAAAATTTTTATCATTAAAGCTTTCATCATCTTTGCAACAGCTTTTTTTTATTAAATAATCTTTAAGATAGATATATTTAAAATTTATTTGCAATCAAATTGACCACATGTTCAGAGATTTTATTGTAAAAAATATAAACTTTGTATTTTTTTTTTACCACTAAGGTGGCAAACAAGCCTACGGTCGGCCTGATGGTAAGCGGTCACCGTAGCCTATGGACGCTTGCAACACCAAGGGCATCACTCGCACGTTGCCGACCCTTCAGAAATCTAACAACTTCATTTTGAAGAACCCCATACTGTAGTCCTTACAGAAAACCTTGGCAGGGAGCTCATTCCACGACCTAAGCGTTCGCGGGAGGAAGTTCCTCTAAAACCGCACTGTACGCGACCATTTCGGTTCCAGTGTGAGAATGAATTCCCTGCCTAAAGCGAGCGGTGCGATGGTAGAAAGCAGCCGTGGGCATCATTTCACACACACAATTCCTCAGAACACAACCTATTGTACAAGCGGTAGAAGACACACAGGGAGGCAAAGTCTCTCCTGAGACTTAAGGGCTCGATACCGCAAGTGAGTTTGGGATCGTCAAAAATTCTCACAGCCCGTCGTTGAACCGAGTCAAAAGGGCCAAGCTGGTATCCGGGTGCAAGGGGAGTGTTCTGGAATTGTGGGACCACAGTGAATGGGGTTTTCTTAGCGGTGAATGCGCAGACTTGTGTCTTTGTAGTGTTGAATCGGACGAAGTTTTCCCGTCCCCAGTCAGAGACCTTGGACAGACTGATCTCGATTTGAGACACAAGTTCTTCGCGGTTATCCTCCACAACGGAACGAGGGATGCTTGCATGACCCGTGTAATAAGCGTCTCCAGTACTGTCATCTGCAATATGCAATTGCAATAGCAATGTATGTTGTTGATGTCCAACATATCATTGATGTGCAGTAGAAACAGCGTAGGAGACAGCACAGAGCCTTGCGGGACACCAGCATTAATGTCCATGCTATCAGAGCAACTACCGTCAACTACGGTTCGTATGCGTCTGCCGGACAATAAGCTAGCCACCCCGGTGCCAGACCTGATCGAACGCCTTCGCTATGTCTAGGCTACATGCCATTGCCTCCCCCTGACTCGCAATGGCTAGTGCGCAACGGTGTCTGAGATACACTAGAAGGTCACCAGTCGAGCGACCATGGCGAAAGCCATATTGACGGTCGCTGATTAGGTCGTGTTTTTCTAGGTATCTCAAAAGCTGTGTGTTGATCACACGCTCCATCACCTTGGAGAGGAGAGAGGTAATAGCGATAGGCCTGTAATTCGATGGATCTGAGTTATCGCCCTTTTTGGGCACCGGGTGCACATTCGCAGTCTTCCATGAAGACGGAAATTGCCTAGTGCGGTAGAAAAGCGTGAAGAGGCGCGTGAGTACAGAACATAACTCAGGAGCACACTGTTTAAGCACCACTGCTGGTATACCGTCTGGCCCAGTCGACTTATGAACGTCTAGGGAAAGCAACGCCCGCCGGACCTCTCGCTGTGTTTTTTTCGGCATTTTTTTTTTTTTTTTTTTTTTTTATACCACTAAGGTGGCAAACAAGCTTACGGCCCGCCTGATGGTAAGCGGTCACCGTAGCCTATGGACGCTTGCAACACCAGGGGTATCACTTGCGCGTTGCCGACCCTTCAGAAATCTAATAACTTCTTTCTTGAAGAACTCCATACTGTAGTCCTTGCAGAAAACCTTGGCAGGGAGCTCATTCCACAACTTAAGCGTTCGCGGGAGGAAGTTTCTCTGAAACCGCACTGTACGCGACCATTTAGGTTCTAAAGTGTGAGAATGAATTCCCTGCCGATGGCGAGCGGTGCGATGGTAGAAAGTAGCCGTGGGCATCATTTCGAACAATTCCTCAGAACACAACCCATTGTACAAGCGGTAGAACACACACAGTGAGGCAAAGTCTCTCCTCAGACTTAAGGGCTCGATACCGCAAGTGAGTTTGGGATCGTCGACAATTCTCACAGCCCGTCGTTGAACCGAGTCAAAAGGGTCAAGCTGGTATCCGGGTGCACCTGCCCAGAGATGGCAGCAGTACTCCATATGGGGCCGAACTTGCGACTTGTAAAGTAACAACCTTTGCCCCGACGTGAAGTACTGCTTCGCTCTGTTGAGTACACCAAGTTTTTTGGACGCCAGCTTTACCTTATCTTGTAAATGATCTCGGAACTGAACATCGCTGGAGATGTCGACACCAAGGATCCCAATGCTCTTGGAGATGGAGAGGGGAGTGTTCTGGAATTGTGGGACCACAGTGAATGGAGTTTTCTTAGCGGTGAACGCGCACACTTGTGTCTTTGTAGGGTTGAATCGGACCAAGTTTACCCGTCCCCAGTCAGAGACCTGGGACAGTGTGGTCTCGATTTGAGACACAAGTTCTCCGCGGTTTTCCTCCACAAGGGAACGAGGGATGTTTGCACGACCCGTGTAAAAAGTGTCTCCAGTACTGTCATCTGCATAGCAATGTATGTTGTTGATGTCCAACATGTCATTGATATGCAGTAGAAACAGCGTAGGAGACAGCACAGAGCCTTGCGGGACACCAGCATTAATGTCCATGCTATCAGAGCAACTACCGTCAACTACAGTTCGTATGCGTCTGCCGGACAAAAAGCTAGCCACCCATTTGCACAAACCCTCGGGCACTCCGTAAGATGGCAACTTCGATAGAAGACCGCGGTGCCAGACCCGATCGAACGCCTTCGCTATGTCCAGGCTACATGCCAATGCCTCCCCCTGACTCTCAATGGCTAGTGCCCATCGGTGTGTGAGATACACTAGAAGGTCACCAGTCGAGCGACCGTGGCGAAAGCCATATTGACGGTCACTGACCAGATCGTGTACTTCTAGGTATCTTAGAAGCTGTGTGTTGATCACACGCTCCATCACCTTAGAGAGGAGAGAGGTAATAGCGATAGGCCTGTAATTCGATGGATCTGATCTATCGCCCTTTTTGGGCACCGGGTGCACATTCGCAGTCTTCCATGTAGACGGAAATTGCCTAGTGTGGTAGGAAAGCGCGAAGAGGCGCGTGAGTACAGGAAATAACTCAGGAGCACACTGCTTAAGCACCACTGCTGGTATACCGTCTGGCCCACTCGACTTATGAACGTCTAGAGAAAGCAACGCCCGCCTGACCTCCCGCTGCGTTATGGAGATTTCCGGCATGGACTTACCGCACCACGGTATAGTAGGTGGTACAGCGCCTTCATCGTTCATATTCGAGTTCGAGGCAAAGAGACTGCCCAGTAGATCGGCTTTCTCTTTAGCACTATGGGCCAAGTCACCATCGGTCTTTCGCAGTGGTGGTAACGACGACTGGCAGAAGTTCCCTTCGGCAGCTTTGGCAAGCGACCAGAAAGCACGACTCCCAGAAGGATAGCTCGCAAGTCGCCCACCTATTTTGCCGATGAATTGGAATTTTGCTCTGGCAGTTGCTTTCTTACTGAACCTCGAGGCAGCATTTAATTTGCGTTTTAACTCAGAAATATTCGGATCCTTATTATAACGAGCCGTGGTCCAAGCCTCATATGCATTTTGCTTAAGAATTTTAGCTTTTCTGCAAGACCTATTAAACCACGGTCGTTTTTTGACGCCGGCAGCTACTCGCGGGTTAGGAATGAAACATGTCATCCATACCAGCGAGGATTGTCTCAGTGACTGCGGCTGCGCAGACGTCAGGATCATCTGAGCTAAGGCAGAGCTGCCTCCACGGGTACAATGCATAAAATTCTCGCAATCTAACCCAGTCTGCCGAATTATAGTGCCACACACGACGCCAATTAGTTGGCCCAGATGGATCGGGTTGTGTGCATGACGTTTGAGTCCGAACAAGACAGTGGTCCGAGTAGCCAAGAGGCGCATCCACTGAGACGGAGTATCCATCCAGACGTGTAGTCAGCAGAAGGTCCAGTAAGGAGCTCGTATGGTCCTCTATATCTGGTATTCTCGTTGGAGTAAGTACCAGCTAAGAGAATCCATTGGTCAAAGCAAATTCATGAGGAAATATCCCTCACGATGGTGGTCGTTAAAGTCTCGCAAAATAACTAGTTCAGTTGTTGGATATTGCTCTAGAACTTTGTTAGTTGTCAAACTCAGGTGTGTGAAGAGTCGAGTTACGTCCGTGTCACCGCTATGAGACCTGTATAGGCACATAGATACGAGTGTGGCCGCCGTGATATACGCGTACCCACAATATCGTCAGGTCCCTGTCTTCAAGGCTATGAAGGCGGCGACAGCAGTTATCCTCCCGAACGAACATACATACACCGGCACGACTCAGAAAATTGTGCTCGAGTTTGTAGCTGGAATAGTGAAGGTATGATATATCGGCCGGTCAGGATATCTGCATCTCCGTTAGAAAAAGAATGGTCGGCTGCGCAGTTTCTAGATGGTGGTAAACTGCGTTAAGATTGGCGTGAATACCCCTAATGTTGCAAAAATCCACATTGAATGTAGATGGAGTGGCCGCAAAAAAAATCTTTTTCTTTTATTTCTTGCCATATTTATTGAAAGGGTTATTTGGACTAAATATGAGGATTCACTGCACAGACAGCTTAGAGGACAAAAGGTGCGGTACTAGAACTGCCGACTGCACACCCTCTGTTGTAGTAGCCGTGTCCACTCCGGTCTCCTTCTCCGGCACGACTACCACTTCATAGACTTTAAAGAGGTTGGCGGATTAGCCTCCCAGGGCGGAGATTAAGTGAATAAATAAATAAATAAGTATTATAGCGTAGTGAAAAATATGGGGAGTATAGCGATGTGAAAAATATATGTCACCTTCTAGACTTTGTATCGCCGCGTGACTAACGGCGTAAAAGGCTTCTCCAGGGTTCGAAGATTTAATCGAAGTCTGTCATTATTTTTCGCCACAATGCAGTAGGTACAAATTTTAATAGGTACATATTATACTTTTCATAATTGACTTTTTTTTCATAATTTTAAACCTTTATCTTTTGTATACCTCTTGTCAAATTGACTTTCGACACCATTCTTTCTACCTAATCCCTAACTACAAAGTTCTATATGTACAATAAAATTTATATTTTTAAATTATGTAGCGTCATCTATGCAATAAACAATGAACTATCTACTAATTAAATGAATAAACTTACATCAATAAGTAAGGCAGCATTCACTACAATTCACAGAGAGAGCGCCACCGATACCGAAATGTAAAATATACTATGTTGATTGGCGATAAGCCCCTTCCCTGGCAAATTTCTGTAATTATCTTGTACAAAAAAACGTGAGTCAATCGCTCAAATCGAACTTGACGCACAATCAACTTCAACTGGTAAACATAGTAGTTGATTGGTGGGCACTCGTAATGTTTTACCAATCGTTTTTATATCTGCTATCTTAATCCTATTGTCTTTGCCAGGAAATACTGCAGTAACTTTGCCTTGCGGCCATATATTGCGGGACAAAGAACTGACCCAAAATACAAAAATATCCCCCTTTTTATGGGGGCAACAAGGTTGGTAAATACCAGCAATCCATCTTTGCCAGAAGTTTTTGTGCAGTTTCCCAAGATGTGAATCTGTATCATCAAATTTTCCTGGAAGAGGAACATGAGAAGATAAACCTATCAGAAAGTGATTAGGAGTAATTGTTTCTGGGTCTCTAGGGTTAACTGAAACATAAGTTGGTAGCTTCTGCTGCAGGAGGATATTGAATTACTTTTAAGCATTTTCATTCTTTGCATAAATGGAAAACAATCAGCACTAAAGAGCATCAAAGTAAATTGAAACATTTTACGTGGCACAAAAACTTCTGGGTATCCTGGTCCTCTTTTATTATTTTGATTCTTAGGAACATGTTTTATATTTCCGCTGATATAGCATTTTTTTCTAAATTTCCACAATTACGATCAAGATTATCAAAGGCTGTTACGAACCTGATCTGACATTATATTATCATTTTTAGCCGCTGTATCAAATACGGGCCTAACTGTACCGAGCTTATTTGGATTTGTTCCCGGAAAACGAAGTAAGTACCAAGATATATTAATATGGTTTGTCTCGGACTCGTCATAGGGAATAGCAAAACTATTCTCAAAGAATCTGTTCATTTGAGCTACGTAGGATAAAGTTAATTTAGGATCTTTTTTCAGATTATTTTCCAAAGTATAAAAACGATTGCGTGCCATATTATAACTGTACTCAGGTAGGTAACCGTCGTCGTGCTTCTACAACAAACTTATTTCCCACTGAATACTATCAATTCGCTTAGTACTAAGCTGTAATAAAGTAATCGCTCTATCATGTTCAGGGTTAGAACGTTGTTTGACCTTAATACCTATGTTATCTAATTTAAAAGTCTGCTTAAACAATGCACTAATATCATTGTCACACATGTTACACTGGAGAATAACGTATATATTATCAGATACAACGTTCAAAATAGTGTCACAACCATGTTAAACCCAGCCAAGTAAAGTTTTCGAAGCAACAGGCTGAGACTTCTCCCCTGACCGTAATTCCCTCGTCACTATTAGCGGCCAATTGTCCTGACCTATGAAATCTTAAGTATCTATACACCCAATCAATAGAGCTGTCAAGTTGCCTTTTGTGTCAATATTTTATAATATCTGATCTATTAATAGCCTGTGAAATTATTTATAGTTCGGGCGTGAATTTCGTACGACTGAGATTGACTATAAATACGGCCCCGAATGGAAAACTGAGCTTTCCGACTACTTTCTAAATGTTTAAAGACAAGAGCTTGTATAGGCCGCGGCACCTAAGTCTACCGGTGAGCGTAACGTGGAGGGGATGTTTGCGCATGAGTACTGTCGCGCACGAAATATTAATAAATTTATGATAACAGATATTTTTGTTATAATCTTTTATGTATTAATTGTAAAAATATATTAATCATTAGAAAAACGCAATAAAAAATTAGACCAGAGCGGGAATCATTTTTTTTAATTAATTATAGGTTTTTACTTCTAGGTGACCTTCCACCCTATTTGTATGTTAATCACCTCATACGACAGCTCGATAAGAATATGTGCAATAAAAAAAACCACCGGTTCGGAATGATTTACTACAGAGAAGAACTGGCAAGAAACTCAGCAGTTAATCTTTTTTATGTTTTCAACTTCATACTAAAATACAATATAGCCTTATAATATAATATAATATACAATGTTTTAATTTGAATAAAAAAATATTTCAAATGCACCAATACCAATACCGGTCAATAAGTTCTAATTCTCCCAAGCATTTTAATCGTTAATGTATTCATCAACTTTGTAATAGCTTCTTTTATTAAACTTTTTTGACATTAATTTTAAATTTATTTGGTGATAAATTAACTACATGTTCTGGAATTTATTGTAACAATATTTACATTCTATTGCAAAAGAGCTATGTACCTTCTGAAGACAACATTTTGGAAATACCAATTTATCCTAATTCCCTATATTAACACTGTGTAGGTCACTATTTTCCATCCCCCCGATTGACCTCGGCACGTACTAACGGCCCCAGATGACGATCTCGCTATCCGGATAGCGAGATTAGTCTCAACGACCTCTCCCAATAGGGCCTCCCTCTAAACACGACGCCGACGTCCCCGGGTTCATCGGCGCCCAAACGGATAAACACGGTATCAAAGAGTGCCGGGGCGCTTCTCGCCCCCACTCAATCGCAACCACACTCGCGAAACGGGGAACTCTCCCCTCCCTCCTGGCGGTGACTCACCTTCGGGTTCGAGACTCACGCCGGTCGAAGGGACGCCCCCGAGAGCGACAACCCAAGCCGAGGCCCCCCCGCGGGGAGCCCTTGAGCGTTGGGCGCTATATGGGCTGAGGCTCCTTCAGAGTCTCGCCCCAAAAAGCCCGGTGAAGCAGTAATGGCTGCAACAGCCTTGTCAGCTCAGAAAAAAAAAATCTCTATTTTTAGCAAGTGATAATTTTTGCGTACGTACATTATAAAAGAGAAGATATATTGGCAAGGAACAGTTAAAATATCAATTTCCCTAAATAGTTCCCTAAGAGAAATTCGAGTTCCTAATTTATAGATTGGCAATACTGCTCTCTTTTGCAAAATAAAGCTGCTGTATTAATATCAGCTGCCTTACCCCAAAGCGAGCTGTGTAACATCTGTAAGCTGCCTAACTTTTCTAACTGCATAAGCAGCTGAACTAAGTTTCCCTGCAAGATCTGAGATGTGAGGGTTCCACTGCAGCCTATTGTCTAATGTAATACCTAGAAACACTGTTTAGTCTAATAGTTCTATTTCTTCTCCGTTTAAGTATAATTTTGTACTTATATTTCTGACATTTGAACATGTGGAATGAGCTTCCTGCCAAGGTTTTTTCTAAGGATTGCAGTGTGGGGTTCTTCAAGAAAGAAGTTGTTGGATTTTTGAAGGGTCGGCAACGCGTGAGTGATACCCGTGGTGTTACAAGCGTCCATAGGCTATGGTGACTGCTTACCGTCAGGCGGACCGTAAGCTTGTTTGCCACCTTAGTGGTTGTTATGGTAGTCTCCTGATTTAGTACTAGCTTTAAAAGTAAGTAAAATAGTTTGTCAACGTATATTGGAAGATTCTATTAGTACTTTACGGTTATTTTCAGCCATTTTCCACTGAAAACCTAAGTTCTTGATAATTTGCCTAAGACTTCGTTCTGAGCCTTGAAACTTCATATCTTCCTCTAATATTCTTTTCAATTTTTTAATCGTAAGAAGATCATAATTTGTTTTGTAGAAATTGTGTATACATCTCTTTTTAACTTCTTGATTAAAAATAATCGATATTGGTAACCGGTTTGGTTCTAGAAACTTTTTTTTTCCAGCCGTTCTGAAAACTGAAATCAAATCGGAATTTTTGGCTTCAGTAGTGATATTCCTTGCCGTTGCAACTGAGATATGTGTAGCCTCTGCAGTACGTTTTTGGAGTTTACCTGAATCACTCAATAAACAGCTAAATTTGATATTTTCTGTCTTATTAACGTGCGCAGAATGTTGAATTTGGTTTTGACTCTCAGCAGTGATGTTTGTGTGATTGAGTAGCATATTCATAGCTTGGTCGATCCGACCGATTTTTTTTCAAGCAATCAGCTACTTCACAAGTCTCTCTCTTGATTAGCTAATGCTCTCAGCTAATGAATTAACATAACATAAATACTATATTTCTCATTTATTCAACATTACATATTATGCTCATTTATTTATGCTGAATGAATACATATTTTGTTTATGACACAATAGTACAGTATTTAATTGAATGTATTGTAATGTACATAGAATAAAATAGTATAGAATTTCTTTATTTGCCAGAAATATAAGATAAGGTAAGATAAATTTATTTCCAAGTAATACAACTAGATTACATTTAAAGAATATTTACAGTACATATGTTAAATTTGTTTATACATAATTGAGAAGTGTGACAAGTATAGTTGTGATGCCCTGTCACCTGTCACCTGTCACCCACATTAGGATTTAACCTGTGTCGTGGATGTCAGTGCTCTCCGTTGCACAAGATATCATGTTTTAGACGATATCGGTTTGTGTGTGAGTGTGTGTATGTGTATAGGTGCAGATAAGATGTGAGGATTTTTTTTAAGTAACTATTTCAAGTAATTTTTCAGTGCCATTATAGTTATAGTCTAGGGCTTGCAGAAAATTGGTTACTGTTAATTTACATTCAAAGTATGTTAAGGGAAAAATGGTAACTGATTTACTAATCCTATTATATAAAAATGCACTAATAAAAGCATAGTGGCGATGAGCAAAAGTTGTTTTGCAGGTGTGAATTTTACATACTCTGTCGATACGACGCGTTTGGTTATAAAGATTTTGCTCAAAAGGAAGTGACAAATGTTGCTTTAAGATAACGTTTAGAACGTATAATTGTCGAACGCTTAAAACTTGCGTATCTTTAAATAAGTCCGTAGTTGGGAACGTATACGGACGTAACGAGCTAACCTTTGGGCTCTTTCAAGAGGTAGTAAATAGGACTTACAACTACCTCCCCCAGACGCAATACAATAAGATATGAGAGACTTACAGAAAGCATAATACATGACTTTGATTACCTTGGCATCCGCCACATGACGGACACGTCGAAACAGAGCAATCAGTTTACGGATTCTTTGAGAAAGCTGTATTATATGTTTTTGAAAGTTTAGTTTACTGTCAATAGTGATTCCCAGGTACTTTACAGACTCCTGCCTTTCCAGTCGTGTGCTTGTGCAAGTGCAAGAATCAGTGCGACAAGATTTTTAATGATAAATGATTTGGAGATTACTTTGGTTCAGTTAAGATTTTTTCTAATCGCAAAAGTCAAATAGTTAGTTTTGGTTGCGTTTAGAGTTAGTATGTTTTGTGTGAGCCAGTTACTGATGTTGTTAAGACTATTTTGTGCAATGGTAAACACCTCATTCGAGTTCTCACCTTGTATTATTATAGCAGTATCAGTATCATCAGCAAAGGTAAGCTTTTTAAGTATTACCGCAATTTAGTTAAAACTCAAATACATCATTCACATGATAAGTATATTAAATCTATACAGCACAAAATCTGTAAAGAAGCGGCAGAATTTTGGACATACATTAGAAGTCAGAAAAACGACAGACAGCGTATCCAAGAATTCCTACACAAAGACAAAATTGTGTCAAAGCAGAGTGGTGTTGACGCGTTCGCAGAACACTTCGCTTCTGTCTTTTTGGATAACGCTCCATCGTTAGACCCTTCGAATGCCTATTCATACACGGTTGCCTATTCATACACGGTTGCCTATTCATACACGGTTACCTATTCATACACGGTTGCCTATTCATACACGGTTGCCTATTCATACACGGTTGCCTATTCATACACGGTTGCCTATTCATACACGGTTGCCTATTTATACACGGTTGACACACGAGATTCGTTTCGTGTTGCAAAGGACGACGTCAGCACCGAGGAACTTAGGCGGGCAGTGAAGCGATTAAAACCGTTATCGTCATCTGGTCCTGACGATTTACCGCCTTTTCTTTTAAAGGATTGCATATCTGCTCTTGAAAAGCCTTTACTACATATCTACAACCTTTCGATTGCACACTGTACTTATCCAACCTGTTGGAAACATCTAGGGTCACACCTGTACCTAAAAATGCGTTAAAACATTTGGTAGACGAGCACAGGCCTATCGCTGTCCCTTCTGTATTTGCCAAGGTTTTTGAAACCATATTAGCTCACCACATTAGCACTGAAACTAAAGTTCGCCTATCTGATGCTCAACATGGATTCAGACCAGGCCGATCTACTGCAACAAATCATATAAACTTTGTCGATTATACACATTCAGAAATGGACCTAGAGCGACAAGTCGATGTGGCTTACTTCGATTTCCAGAAAGCTTTCGACAGGGTGGATAATGACGTGTTGTTAACTAAACTCTCAACGATAGGTTGTACACCAAAGTTACTACTTTTTGCTAGCTATCTCAATGGTCGTCAGCAATACGTACAGTTCGCCGAATACCGATCAAAACCCTACTATACTCGATCCGGAATAAGCCAAGGTAGCTCTTTGGGTCCCGTTCTTTTTTTGATTATTATCAATGACACTAAATGCGAGGTGCCTTATGTTCGCTGACGATCTCAAACTGTACTTAGGAGTGGGTTCAGTGTCTGACAGCGAAGCCTTACAGAACGACATTCTAAATGTAGAAAAATAGAGCGCCACTAACCACCTTCATTTCAACCACAAAAAATGCAAAACAATGACTTACACCAGATCTAGAACACCCGTGATTTATTGTTACCATCTCTCAGATACTACCACTCTATCAAGAGTAGACAAAGTGCGTGACCTTGGTGTGACATTCGACTCACGTCTCGACTTCAAAGGACATGTCATGACCGTGACAAAAGCAGCCAACAAAACACTGGACTTTATCATACGCCAATCACACGAGTTCCAAGACTGCACACCGGCAATCATGCTTTACAACGCTTATGTTCGCAGCCGTTTAAAATCTAAACGCTTTTATTTGGGACTCGTGTGAGACCAAGTATATAGTTATGATAGAAAAGGTCCATAAAAAGTTCTGTCGTTTTCTGTACAAGAAGAAATATGGGTATTACCCCTTTCTCTATCCTTCGCTTTTTGTCACGGGCATGATAGGCCTTGACACTCTACAGTTACGTAGGAAAGTTCAGGCAATCATTCACTTTTATCTCCTGCTTAACAATAAGTTGGACAATCCTTCAACACTGGCTAACCTCAATATTCGTGTTCCTAGTAAAGCGACACGTGGAGTGGGGGGGGAGCTGGGTCTGCGACGTAGACGACCGTTATTTGCACTTACTAACGCGCGCACTAGTGCTGCCAGAAACGCTCCTACGCTGCGGTCCCTCAAGCTCCTAAACTCACTTATATGTACACATGATGTGGATTTGTTTTCAGATAAATTACAACAAGTCATATCTGCAGCACACACCATCATCACCTTTTCCCCAGCTGTCTGTTGATAGTCTTTACTAACTGTAAATTGTTTAAAATTATTAGTTTTCCTATTGTTTGTATTGAATTTTCTTTGTTATTTGTATATTACTTTAATTTGTAGGCTTTAATGTTCGTTAATTTAAATTAGTTATTATTATCATAATTGTAGTTATTATTGTCAACTTTATTCGTGTTTATTATTTTAACTATAAGCTTTTTTTTCCGTATACATAGTATCAATGTTTTAAAAGGTATGTGCATAGGGTAAACTATATTTAAGTATGTAACAATGTTTTGTTTGTAGACGCTTTGGGTATAAACCTATTAGTCTATAATATTGTTAATAAATTAATAAATAAATAAATTAATAAAGAAATAAATAAATATACCGTTATGGTATATATTTTTACTTTTATTACTGATCTATCAATTCAGGTAATATGCACTTAAATTTTTTCTTATTTGTGTACAATATAATTCCAGATAACGCTGGACTCCAAACTTCAATGGGGTCCTCAAATTCATAACCTAGCCAAAAAACTTAACTTACTGCGATCAAGAAAATAAGACCATTGACCAATGTCGACACTGCAAAAATAGTATATTTTAGCTATTTCCATAGTTTATAAATATAAATATTTTTGGACATTACACACATTAATGACATAATGTTACTATGTTACTCATACTTATACAAAGTCAAGTTAAATTTCAACCGTAACTGCTAAATTTATGAGATATCACGTAATACATACACAACCAATGGGCGCTCACCATCACGTTATCTTAAACTGCTGTAATTGGTCAAGCAAGGAGAGAGGGAGCCGCAAAGCTGCCACGAAGACACTGTATTCAACAACTCGGCACTATTAACAGCTGTTATTGTTTTATTAGCAATTTGTATATGTAAAAACAAAAAAATTAAAGGTTATTTACACTCATAGTCTGCCTACTAATTAACATCATCCAGATCACCGCAAGAACACATATGGTATTATTGTGGGATAGCGCTGCTGATGTAAATACAATATTTTTGTTACAAAAACGGGAATTTAGTGCTATTTTTAAATTAGGATCTAGGATACCTCTGAGGGATAGGTTTAGGAAAGTAAATATTTTAACTTTAGCGTCGCAGTACATACATGAAAATCTTTTATATGTACGGTCATTTGCAATAGTCCATACATAGTGTAAAGGTTAAAATTGCGTGCAGCCATTCTGTGAATCTCGCACTCACACATTAACATTATTAGAACTGCCAATAATATTGACCTTAATGCGACAAAATTAGGTTGAGTTTTCTTTATACTAACCAGTTTATTTAAACCGTTCTTATATCTTTTGGTTTCTTAACCTAACAAATTCATTAGGTGTTAACTGCAGTGTTGTTCTACACACGTATTGTTTATTTCGCATTTCATTTTATCTCCCCGGTGGCCCGTGGTGTGATCCGTAGGCGCTGAGACTTAAACCGGCGAGCCAATGGTTCAAATCACGCTATTTCCGTTTTGAATATTTTTGTTAGGAATAACTTTTTTTTTATGTTCTAACATATAGTTCTCTCTGAAAAGGACCTGTTGGTATGAGAACTTTTTGTTTTGTTAGCAAGAATTAAAACACATGCAATCAGAAAAAAATGGTATTTATTAATAATTTTATAATAATAAATGTCTCTTTTTTCTATATATATATTTCCTATGGTTATTCGTAATGAAAAGAAAATTGAAACTTAACCATAAGAATAAAAAAAAATACAAGTCACCATTTATTCGGTAACGTTGCTATATTTTGAAAAACAACCAGGGAAAAAAAATATGTTGTCTTAGATATATTGAAATGTAAAAAATATCTGTAAGAGAAATAGTACTTTATTTTTAGGGTTCCGTATAAATGTCTCTTTTTTCTATATATATATTTCCTATGGTTATAGCTTAAGTATTCGTTTTCGTACTGAAAAGAAAATTGAAACTTAACCATAAGAATAAAAAAAATACAAGTCACCAATTATTCGGTAACGCTGCTATATTTTGAAAAACAACAAATTCCCCTCCTCTTGGTTGCGTGAGACCCAACGCTTTATGGTAATCCACTAAAAACCAAAGTGCCTGATTAAAATAAACATTTTTCAAACTACTGAATTATATTTTTTTTTTTTTAGATTTTTACTTACAAAAAAGTGTGGTATTAAAAAAATACTTACGATAAACTAGTCTCATTGCAAATTTGAGATATATTGTAACCCATATTATATAGTTCTATAATACGCATCCTCTCAATATTAATATTGGCCTGCATATTATTTTTAGCAAAAAGAAATTAATAAAAACACCAAACAACCTTGTCAACACAAGCAGTAACATATCCACAACGACAAAAATAAATTGGCTACCTATGTAGTGACCGCATCTAATTTAATAGCTAAATAAAAACACTAAACAACCGTGTCAGCACAAGCATCCCCAGAAACAAATCGGCAACGACAAAAATAAAGTGTCTACCCACGTAGTGTCCGCATCTAACTTAATAGCTATTAGAAAATTGGTCTAAGCTGTTTAACTGAACACAATATTCATAATTCGTAAAATGTAACAAAAACAAAAAGAAAGGCATAAGGCGAGATTCGAATCCACAACCTCCATTGCTCTCAATACACGTGTTATGACCTGATACGTCTATCCACTAGGCTACGGATACGATAACTTATATTCTGAAATTATTATATCTGATATTAAATGAAACTGATATTACTCAGGTTATTTAAAGTCGCCCTTGTTTTTTAGTAGTAATAATTTTGTTTTCGTTTTAATTTTATTTTATTCAAATCATCCTTAGTGCAAAAAGTATTTTTTTTGTGATATATCGCCTCAGCTGGTTTAAAGTTCACTGCGATCTTTCAAAGCCAAATCTTTGACTATACTATACGTTTGCTTGACAAATACAAAATATAAGCATATATTTACTAAAAGTCCAGGAAGAAGTCAGTAAATTATAAACATGTTTAGAAAGATCCGGTGATATGCTCATTTAATGAAGGACTGATTTTGACTAATAGTTTCATTCTTCTGTTCTCTTTATCATCACTTCATATTTATTTATTTATTTATCCTAGAAACAGCCCTGGTTCACTACTTATACCCTAATAGTTACCCTACGTTAGGTACCGTATTTTAGAATAAAATTAATAAACAATAGAAATAAGCCTTGACACAGAAAATATGTAAATCATACACGACGTGATAATTGGTGATTGATCAGACCAGTAGCGACTTTGGATGGTTTTCCTCTGACTCTGAGTTTGTCGGCGCTGAACGCTAGCGTGTAACTGGTCAGCGCTGATGCGTCAGTTTGTCGGCGCTGAACGCTAGCGTGTAACTGGTCAGCGCTGATGCGTCAGTTTGTCGGCGCTGAACGCTAGCGTGTAACTGGTCAGCGCTGATGCGTCAGTTTGTCGGCGCTGAACGCTAGCGTGTAACTGGTCAGCGCTGATGCGTCAGTTTGAGTAGTTGTGGGCTTTCTAAATTCTTATTTCGTCGGATAAAAAGTTAGCTAAATATAAAGACAATGAATTCTGTCTAAGTCAAACATTTTTATTCAAATTATAATTTTACAAACACTTTTGAATCGTCAAAGTTATGAAATATTATTTTTATGTGCATATAAAAGATTTTCATATATGTACTGCGACGCTAAAGTTAAAATATTTACATCCCTAAACCTATCCCTCAGAGATATCCTAGATCCTAATTTATAAATAGCACGAATTTTCCGTTTTTGTAACAAAAATATTGTATTTAAATCAGCAGCGCTATCCCACAATAAGATACCATATGGCATTAAACTATGGAAATAAGTTTAAGTGCATATTACCTGAATTGAAAGATCAGTAATAAAAGAAAAAAATATATACCATACCGGTATCTGTGTGATCCCTACTAACGACAGAATTACGATATATTTTTTTTTTGCGCCTTTTCTTTCTTCTCTAAGAAGTGTGAGGATACGACTATTACCGAGGAGGAGACAAATCAAATAAATTCTGTAATTTTTTACATGACTTCCATCAAGCAATGTTGTTACTGTTCTGTATAATTTTCATGACGATTATAAGTAAAGAACTGGAACTGGATATGTCCGTAAATCGTCTAGATGACATGGTCACCCTACTGACTTTTTTTAGCGAAATTGCAGACATTGCGCTTGTACATTGTCTCAGCATTACAACGTCTCTCTCGGGTTCGATTCCCAGACAGTTCAAAATAGAACGATCGAACGATCTCTACTAATTTACCCTAGGTATGGTATGAAAGATATATGACGTAGTAGGTATACAATTACCGTCACTAAGTAAGTACCTTAACTAATTATTACTAGGCAATATAGTTAAAAAAACCGCATTACTAGTTAGCTGCGTCTAGGAATCAGTCACAAAAGGTACCTATTTGCATATTTTTAAGGCTCTCAGGTAAACGGCTCAAAGATTTCCTAAACTCATAAAACAATAATAAATATTTGTAGGTAAGGTACGCGTTACTGCTGTTCACATAACTCTCGGCGCAAGGTATGCTCTCCGCCCGCACCCCGCACGCGACGATTTGCACTTAGCGGCTTCCTCCGCCGGCTTCTTAAGGGGTTGTTTACACCCCTTAAAAATTATAGGCGGAGCTCAGATCATTTTCACTTTTGAAGTTAAGGGTAAGATGAGCCTAATTCCAAAATTTCATGCAAATCGGTTCACAGTAAAAAAATTCGGAGGTAAGATCCTATTTTTCGCTTCAATGACGACTGCACTAAGAGTGCAGGCACGACGCACGACGCACGACGCACGACGCACGAGTAATGAAACAATAGGCTGCATAATTGGTCTTTACAGCCGGGATCGAAAAAAGATCCTTTTTGCGGCAAGTTCGCTCATTTTTTCTTGGAACTATAATGGAAATGTTATGTAGAAGCAAGGGGGCATCGATATAGTTGTTATGTAGAAGCAAGGGGGCATCGATATAGTTGTTATGTAGAAGCAAGGGGGCATCGATATAGTTGTTATGTAGAAGCAAGGGGGCATCGATATAGTTGTTAAGAATTTTGTAGAAATAAATGATATCGAGGTAATCACGGCGGTCTTTTCAAAGATGTATATTATGACGCTAAGTGGCAGTGGGGTAGTCGATATAAGTTTGCCCCTATCTAAATTCTAGTGATTGTATAAACTTATTTTGTACTCTCTCTATTCTGTTACTATGCGATGCATATAAAGGCTGCCAAACAACACAAGCAAATTCTAAATGACTTCTTACAAAGCTATTGTATAAAATTTTATATATAAACGGATATTTAAAAGCTTTGGTAACTCGTAATATATAAAGCCTAGCCGTTTGTAAGCCTTGTTCAATATTTTGTCAATATGCGATACAAAGGTAAGTAAGTCTTGAGTCAAGATTAACGCCTAAATCACGCACTTGACTAACTCTGTCGAGCACTTTACCACACAGTGTGTAGTTACCGTATTATTGTGTGTGTAAGGGCTACCCTCAGAGCGTAGATAGATGTGAGGTTGTAAGTCTGTGAACGTGTGCGGTGCGTAGGTACCTTGTGTTGCGGCAGCCGGTCGAGTGCCGCGACAAGCACGGCGCCGGGCCGCGGGAGTGCCGCTCGGGCCTCCGCCTCCACCCGTAGCGCCCACGCGACGCCGCTTCGTGCACCCCCACCACCCCCGTCACCCCCCGGCTCGCACACGCGCGCGCACGCTCGCGCCAGCCGCGAACATTCTACGGTACACAGAACGTACTGTTATATATATGAATAGTATACATTATTGCCTAGGCCGCTTGCCCCTCTGGCAAACCCCATGATTAGCATGTGACGTCATAAGAGACGTCGCGTCGGGAGGTCCAAATGAGACAACAGTTGACTTGTGACTGACTGTTTATTAGTCAAAACATTCTATATATAATTGCATTACATCACATATCGGGGGTTCCCGAAAAAAAATTTAAAATTTACAATTTTCAATTATTTACGAAAAAAAAACAATTAAGTTGTACATCAGATCAACTTACGCTTTGTAGACAAAATAAAAAAAAAACATAATTGTTATTATGTGCGTATACAATTTAGAAAAATAAAGAGTAATTATTACAATCGCAAGGTTTTTATTTTATATACCCCTTTATTTATATTTATTTATCTTATATACTAACACCGGAAAATCAATTACGAGTTAGGAAATATCGTGTCGATCATGTTGTCAAGGTTAGTCAATGGCCAAGTCAATAGTTAGGTCAAATAGTCAAGTCATTACATGACAAATATAAAGCACAGAATGTACGAGTAATTCTCGTTATTTAGTTAAAATATTTTTAAAATACATGAAAATTATCAAAACACAAAAATGTAGTTTAACAGAATAATAATCATAAAAACACAATAGAAACAACATCACAAGCACATTTCAATTCACCACGCGTCTCTACCCCGTCGACACCTGCCAGATATCATTTTTCTTTCTCCCTGTTTATTTTATAATTCAATTTCAATTATATTAATTCATACTTTTATTCTTTGACTTTTTAAAATCCTTTTCAAAAACTCATCCAGAAAATACTTCATAACCAATGGTGGCAGCGTAAAGGAATAATCAAAAAATATCCCCGGTTCGTCTCCGAATTCTTATATACTGTATAAAACTGTACAAAAAAATAAAAATCAAGTGGTATATCGAGAAAACCATATTTACGGAAATAAATGTCGCCTCTAAACTCACCCTTTCAAGTGTTGAACTCACCCCTTCAAGTGTCGTCATCATCGTCTCGTCCTGTGAGGTAATGTAAAAGAAAATCTACGTCTACTTCTACGTCACTTACCTTAGTTCCTGCGCGCGCGGTTGTGCCGACGCTTTCGTCGTCATCGTACCGAAAAACGCCGTCCCTGCAAAAAAAATCGTAATCCCAACTCCAGTCTAATTTAAAGATCCAGTGGTTCATCCGACAGGAGTTACCGGAAGTAACATGTTGTTCACTGAAACTGTCTACTTCTACATATTCCTATCGTATAAAGTGATTTTTTTTCACGTGAAGATTCTATTCAAGAGTGCAGAAAAATCAAGTTTCAAAATATTCTGTTATTATAACTATTCAGACATAAATACCAAGACAAAGTTCCTAGAAATAAGCAGACAGTAAATGTTTTCTTCTCTTTGTTATTGTAACTAAGTAGATAAGACTAGAGTTTCGTCGCGACCATATCCTATCTCAGCTCGCTTTATCTCGTCACGGACATATTAACACATGACTGCCTGTAACACTGTATTGTAATTTGAATTATTTGTTTTTGCATTTCATATCTCTTTTTACTCTATTCAATTAAAATTGGCTACAAGAGACGAAAGTAGAACGCGGTCCAGAGCAGAAAGTAGTAAAAGAGGAAATGTAAACATCTTCCTTAAATTTATTAAGCCTTTCGACGGGTCCCATAACAAAATAAATTCATTCATCTCAAATTGCGACAACGCTCTTTCCCTAGCCACAGAATCACAAACAGATCTACTCTCAAAATATATATCAAGCCAATTAAATAGACAGGCTCAGACAGATTGTGCAATTAAAGAGTTTGACTCTTGCGAACAGCTTAGTCAATTTTTAGTAGCGCAGTTTGGCGAGAGATAACACTACGCGCACCTTCTCTTCGACTTACAAGAATGTCACATAATGAGCCGGTCAATCAGTTCGGGCTCCGAATATAAACACACTTGTCAAAATCACACTGTCAAATAAAAGAGACATCAGAACTGCCGCAATCGAAAAGCTTGCTCTTCACACCTTTTTATAAGGGTTAACACCTAAAATTTCTAACCTTGTTCGAGTCAAAAATCCACTCACCCTTAACGAGGATATCTAATTAGCCACATCAGAAGAAAAAAATATTTTGTTACAACAAAAACGTGGTTTTCCATCAACAAGTGAAAGTGTCGCCACCTCCATACCGTAGACCAGATTTTTTTAGACGTACAGTAAATAACGTTGATTCAAAGCCCCAGGTTCCCAGTAGACCAACTCACTCAGGCCCTAACCTGTTTTGCCGATATTGTTAGGCTCTAGGTCACACGATTAAAATTCGTAAGTAGCGCTACTGCAATAATTGATTTCGGATGCCACAATCCCCACCAAAACTTTTCAAGACAACAAGCCAGAGCCATTTTGTAAAAGAGAGTAACGCTCACTGCCCAAAAAACCTATAAAGAAATTTTGAGAGATCCACTTATCTGAAAATCACCCCGTTCCTAACACTGTTTCCGATCCCACACCTGATAAAACCATCTACGAATTTTTTTTTTTTATTCCACTAAGGAAGCAAACAAGCTTACGGTTCGCCTGATGGTAAGCGGTCACCGTAGCCTATGGACGCTTGCAACATCAGGGGTTTCAATCGCGCGTTGCCGACCCTTCAGAAATCTAATGACTTCTTTCTTGAAGAAAACCATACTGTAGTCCTTGGAGAAAACCTTGGCAGGGAGTTAATTCCACAACTTAAGCGTTCGCGGGAGCAAGTTTCTCTGAAACAGCACTGAACGCGACCATTTCGGTCCTAAAGTGTGAGAATGAATTACCTGTCGATGGCGAGCGATGCGATGGTAGAAAGTAACCGTGGTCATCATTTCGAACAATTCCTCAGAACACAACCCATGGTACAAGCGGTAGAACACACACAGGGAGGCAATGTCTCTCCTCAGACTTAAGGGCTCGATACCGCAAGTTAGTTTGGGATCGTCGACATCTCTCACAGCCCGTCGCTGAACCGAGTCAAAAGGGCCAAGCTGGTATCCGGGTGCACCTGCCCAGAAATCACAGCAGTACTGCATATGGGACTGAACTTGCGACTTGTAGAGTAACAACCTTTGCCCCGACGGCGACGTGAAGTACTGCTTCGCTCTATTGAGAACCCCAAGTTTTTTAGACGCCAGCTTCACCTAGTGCTGCAGATGATCTCGGAACTGAACATCGCTGGAGATGTCAACACCAAGGATTCCAATGCTCTTGGAGATGGAGAGGGCAGTGTTCTGGAATTGTGGGACTACAGTGAATGGGGTTTTCTTAGCGGTGATCGTGCAGACTTGTGTCTTTGTAGGGTTGAATCGGACCAAGTTTATCCGTCCCCAGTCAGAGACCTTAGACAGTGTGGTCTCGATTTGAGACACAAGTTCTTCGCGGTTATCCTCCACAACGGAACGAGGGATGTTTGCACGACCCGTGTAATAAGCGTCTCCAGTACTGTCATCTGCAATATGCAATTGCAATAGCAATGTATGTTGTTGATGTCCAACATATCATTGATGTTCAGTAGAAACAGCGTAGGAGACAGCACAGAGCCTTGCGGGACACCAGCATTAATGTCCATGCTATCAGAGTAACTACCATCAACTACGGTTCGTATGCGTCTGCCGGACAAAAAGCTAGCCACCCATTTGCACAAACCCTCGGGCACTCCGTAATGTGGCAACTTCGATAGAAGACCCCGGTGCCAGACCCGATCGAACACCTTCGCTCTGTCCAGACTACATGCCATTGCCTCCCCTGATTCTCAATGGCTAGTGCCCATCGGTGTGTCAGATACACTAGAAGGTCCACAGTCGAGCAACTGTGGCGAAAGCCATATTGATGGTCACTGACCAAGTTGTGTTCTTCTAGGTATCTTAGAAGCTGTGTTGATCACACGCTCCATCACCTTGGAGAGGAGAGAGGTAATAGCGATAGGCCTGTAATTCGATGGATCTGATCTATCGCTCTTTTTGGGCACCGGGTGCACATTCGCAGTCTTCCATGAAGACGGAAATTGCCTAGTGCGGTAGGAAAGCGCGAAGAGGCGCGTGAGTACAGGACATAACTCAGGAGCACACTGCTTAAGCACCACTGCTAGTATACCGTCTGGCCTACTTGACTTGTGAACGTCGAGAGAAAGCAACGCCCGCCGGACCTCTCGCTGTGTTATGGAGATATCCGACATGGTCTTACCGCACCAAGGTATAGTAGGTGGTACAGCGCCTTTAAATTTTCAAAATTCAAATAGTTTTTCAGAAACAGGATACAATATCACTTTTTTGACGTCAGTATAATATGCAGGGAATTTATAAACTACTACCGTTTCGGAATCAAGATGGCGTTCTGGGGAGAAGAAACGGCGAAAGAAACTCTCCAGCTGTCGCTCTTTTCAATTATATAACGATTGGTATATTTCCAAATATAAGTACTATGATAGCAACATTTTAGTTATTCCCATGCGTTTTTATCTATAAGATAGTCTTTAATTGAATATTAAGCTTTTTTGACAAGTTTTAAACTTTTAAACTTTTTTAAATTCAGTTTACATACTTCTGCAGGGATTTTGTTATAAAAACGGACACATTGTCCTTTAAATGATTTATCAATTTTGTCAAGCCTTGTGTGGAGCAGAGCCAGTTTGTGTTTATTTCTTGTATTTAGATTATGAACATCACTATTTTTTTAAAAAAAGATTAATATTCTTATGAACACACATAAAATTATCAAATATATATTGACCAGGTAAAGTTAGTATATTGATCTCTTTAAATTTATCTCTTAAAGAGTGTCTGTTAGATTAATTGTATATTGCTCGAATAGACCTCTTCTGCAGTACAAATATTGTCTGTATATCAGCTGCGTGTCCCCATAATAAGATACGTTCATCGTTCATATTCGAGTTTGAGGCAAAGAGACTGCCTAGTAGATCGGCTTTCTCTTTAGCACTTTGGGCCAAGTCACCATCGGTCTTTCGCAGTGGTGGTAACGACGACTGGCAAAAGTTCGCTTCGGCAGCTTTGGCAAGCGACCCGAAAGCACGACTCCTAGAAGGATGGCTCGCAAGTCGTCCACCTATTATGCCGATGAATTGGAATTTTGCTCTGGCAGTTGCTTTCTTACTGAACCTCGAGGCACAATTAATTTGCGTTTTAAGTCAGAAATATTCGGATCCTTATTATTACGAGCCGTGGTCCAAGCCTCATACGCAGTTTGCTTAAGAATTTTAGCTTCTCTGCAAGACCTATTAAACCACAGTCGTTTTTTGACGCCGGCAGCTACTCGCAGGTTAGGAATGAAACATTCCATATACCAGCGAGGATTGTCTCAGTGACTGCGGCTGCGCAGACGTCAGGATCTTCTGAGCTATAGCAGATCTGCCTCCACGGGTACGATGCATAAAATTCTCGCAATCCATCCCAGTCTGCCGACTTATAATGCCACACACGACGCCAATTAGTTGGCCCAGAAGGATCAGGTTGTGTGCATGACATTTGAGTCCGGACGAGACAGTGGTCCGAGGAGCCAAGAGGCGCATCCACTGAGACGGAGTATCCATCCGGACGTGTAGTCAGCAGAAGGTCCAGTGAGGAGCTCGTATGGTCCTCTATATCTGGTATTCTCGTTGGAGAAAGTACCAGCTGAGAGAATCCATAGGTCAGAGCAAATTCATGAGCAGATATCCCTGCGTGGTTATTGGTTCGAGAACTGAGCCACTCACGATGGCGGGTGTTAAAGTCTCTCAAAATAACTAGTTCTGCTGTGAGATATTGCTCTAGAACTTTGTCAGTCGTCAAACTCAGGTGCGTGAAGAGTCGAGTTACGTCCGTGTCACCGTTATGAGACCTGTATAGGCACGCATAGATACGAGTGTGGCCGCCGTAATCTACGCGCACCCACAATATCGACAGGTCCCTGTCTTCAAGGCTATGAAGGCGGCGACAGCAGATATCCTCCCGGACGAACATACATACACCGGCACGACTCATAAAATTGTGCTCGAGTTTGTAGCCGGGATAATGAAGGTATGATGTGACGGCCGGGCAGGATATCGGCGTCTCCGTTAGAAAAAGAAAGGTCGGCTGCGCAGTCTCGAGATGGTGGTGGACTGCGTTAAGATTTGTGTGAATACCCCTGATATTGCAAAAATCCACATTATATGTGGATGGAGTAGCCGCTGTAAATATTCTTTTTCTTTTATTTTTTCTAGTCATTATTAGGAAATTACTTAGACTAAGGATGAAGATTCACGGCAAAGACAGCTCAGAGGACAAAAAGGTTTGGTACTAAGACTGCCTAAGCTCGACACAGATGATAAGGTTGCTGCCACGGCGGGCGGAAGGGCCCCTGATCCCCCTCTGTTGTAGTAGCTCCTTCTCCGGCACGACTACTACTTCAGAGACTACACCGGTTGGCGGGTCAGCCTCCCAGGGCGGAGATTAAGTCCCTTCGGGAACCCGTTCAACCTGCGGGCGGCCAGCGGTCAGCCGTTTCATCAAGTCTCACTGACCGCCGTACTAGCACGCCGTGTCTACACCGAGCAATGACAGCGACAAGTATTGCCGGTTCTCCGCTGTCCGTGCAGCGAATCCTCAAAGAGCTCTGGCAACCTTACACTCTGCCAGGAACGCAACACTACTCAATGTAAGTGTTATTGTGGCCGCGGTTTTCTGTAAGGTGGAGGTACTTCCCCAGTCGGGCCGCTCATTCGAGCAAGTACTCGCTATGCCCCGCTTTAATTGTTCGGGTGGTTTTTTCGAGCGAGTACTCGCAGTGCCCTATGTCCTGTGATCCGACCAAATTGTTTATAATTGTTTATTTCTCTCACAAGCATTAGGTACAACGAGATGTTTTAACAAGGGCAAGTAGTACATGTTCTGCTTGAGAGACAATTGGATGCCAAACTAAGCTGGGCTTGTATTATGTCTATATCGCCTGTTCTAGATTAGGCATTATAGCGGGTAGGTATTATTTAGTTAAGATTTTACAGAATCTTAAGATAAGAGATACATATTAAGTTCGTAATTTGAACTAAGGTAATATAAACAATAATAATTTATAATTATACTAAGAAAACAAAGGCAGTTTAACAATGTATGTGTGTGTGGGTCTGCGTGTGTGTGACTATTAGTTAATTGTATGTGTGAAGGTGTGCCTGTAAGTAAGTGAATGTGACATGCGTTATTGTAAATATATATATGACACATATGTATAGATATATGCATGTAACATGTAAATATGTATTTAATAGAATATTTAAACATATACATAAATTATAATTTAAGATATAAGAAGAACAATATAAAGATGATTTTCTAAATTTTTTTTTTTTTTTTTTATAATTTTTATTTAGCAATAAGAAGAATATGTTCGGTTTCAGTGTAGTCTAGAAAGGACAACCATGCTTTAAGGATAATTTTACATTTGCGATAAGTTTTAGGATACAAATTTAGGATTTTATTGATTTTATTGTACAAAAAGGGAGCTAAAAATCCTGAGTGATAGGTGCAAAAGGTTGTACAATAGGCTGCAGGATTACATATGTTATCTGTTTTTCTTTTTAAATTATTTATAGCAGGATAGAATGTGAAATTCCTGTGGAATTTAAGAATTGTATTTAGAATAAATAATTGACGGACTGATAATACCTGGCTTAACTTATATAGATCATGAGTAGGAAACCTAAATGGTTTATGGTACATGACTTTGAGAATAGATCTCTGTGCCCTTTCTACTTTAATAAGCTTAGTTTTACAGGCGCCTCCCCAAGCACCAATGCAATATGTGGTAACAGATTGAGCGAGAGCGTAATAAACAGATTTTAAAAGTTGTACATCTAGTATGCATCGTAGGGATTTGAATAAGTAAGTGAGTTTTCTCAGTCGAGATGTTAGATAGTCTATTTGAACTGACCAGTTCAGGTGATTGTCAAGGTGAATTCCTAGATATTTAATACTATCTACGCGGTCGATCGCTGTGCAGGAGCTAGAGCATATAAGGTTAGTATGGCAGGTATGGGCAAGGAGAGAGAATCTGGCGTCTGGTTGAGTATTTTTTTTTATTGAGAACGTAATGAATTTTGTTTTTTGGACGTTTAATGTTAGCAGGTTGACATTTAACCAGAGTATGACCTCTCTGCAACCTGATTCAGCATTGTTTTGGGCATCTGCCCAGGTCTCTCCATGAAATACTATCGCAGTGTCATCAGCGAATGTAAATATTTTACCATTATAAGGCTTGTAGTTGCACAGCTCGTTGATGTAAATCAGGAAGAGACTGGGGCCGAGAACGCTGCCTTGTGGCGCTCCGTACGAAACAGGTTCGTAAGCACTATAGTTATTATTAATACAGACTTTTTGAGTTCTGTCAGTCAAATAGGATTTAAATAATAAGAGAGAATTTCCACGAATTCCAACATTTTCCATTTTATGAATCAATTTGGGAATAGAGACACTGTCGAAAGCCTTTGCCAAATCCAGAAACAAACCAACACATTTACGCTTTTTATCAATATTGTTAGCTATATATTCCGTAAGGGTTGTAACGGCCTGTTCTGTAGACCTTCCAGCCCTAAACCCGAATTGAGCATCTGAGAGAATGGTTTCGTTTTCTAAAAATGATATAAGTCTTATATTCATTAGTTTCTCAAGAACTTTAGATAAAGCTGAGAGGACTGAGATCGGTCTATAGTTATTGACACTGTCTCTGTTCCCGCTTTTGAACACAGGGTGTATTAAAGAGCGTTTGAAAATATTAGGAAAAACTCCCTTTTCAAAGCACAAGTTACAAATGTACGTCAAAGGAGGAACGATTTGCATGTGGGCCATCTTAAGTATACGTGAAGGAATGGCGTCGAAACCCGTGGCAGAGTCATTTTTGAGCCCAAGAATGGTTTTCTTGACTTCATCTTCCGTCGTGTTTAATAATACAAAAGATTTTGAGTGATGTTGTTCTATAATATTGGAGTGGATATTAGCGTTGCTAGTCGATTCTAAAATTTTTAAAGCCATCGATTTCCCTACATTTGCAAAATAGGAGTTCACAGAGTTTATTGATATTATGATTAACACTGTTAGAGTTAATTTTTAGGAGTTCTGTTACTGGAGTTTTAGTCTTATTTGTATTTGAGATTTTCCTAATCACTTGCCAGGTTTTCTTAGGATCATTGGCATGTTTACTTAATTCGGTTTTTGTCATAATTCATTTTGGTCATTCTTAGTAATTTATTGCAGTAGTTTCTGTATCGTAGGTAAGTGACTTTTAATATATCATTGTTTGGTGATTTTTTAAGACTAGAATGAAGCTTATCTCTGTGTTTTATACATTTGAGAAGTCCTGGGGTAATCCAGGGTTTAGTAGTTTTATTGCGCCGAGATAGAGTTACAGTCTGTGAGTTGGATGTTATTGCATCAGACAATATATCAACAAGGTTGGCTGCTGCTGCGTTAGGATCATGTGTATTATATATGTCAGAGAAGTCTGCTTCAGCAAGTTTAGTAAGAACTCCTGGATAGTCTATTTTTTTGTGTAAAAAATTTGATTTAATAAATGTTGGTTTAGTCATAAGGCAAAGAAATATTGGAAGATGGTCTGTCAGCACGGTGTCTATGATAAATGTTTTGGATTTCTTTTATGACTTCATAAAAAAATGATCGAGGCAGTTGTTAACCCTAGTTGGAAAAGTATGTGTTGGCAAAAAGCCATTTTCGGCCATAAAATTTAGATAAGAGTCGGAGTGAAAGTCGTAATTATGTTGTTTAATGTCTATGTTTATGTCACCAGTAATGATTATTGTATTAAAGCTTGATATTGATTTAAGTACGTTGTTAAGTGAACTTTAGGAATATTGTGGAATGATGGGGATCTATAAATTGTTACTATTGCTGTATGATTTCCTATCCTAACTACCAGGCAACTAGCATCATCAAAATTAGGTTCTTCTACAGAAGATGTTAAGTAATTCTTAATATAAACACAGACTCCATCATTTTGATTATTATAGTTTGTGGTTACGTGAGGTTGATAATTGTCAAGTAAGGGAGGGGATTTATTACATCTTAACCAGCATTCGGTAAGTACAATTATGTCAATATCAACATTAAGTCTAGCAAGAAGAGTTTCCAAAGCATTATAATTTTTATATAGACTTCTTATATTTTGAGTAAATATTTTAAAACAGTTAGGTAATTCAGAAATATTTGTTGAACATTGTTCTGGGGTGATCAGTACAGCTTCTGATATGCTTAAGTCATCAAGTTCGTCGTTAATTTCAGTATAAAGGTTATCCATGTTTAAGTTTTATGATTAATGTTGCGGTAAGTCCATGCCGGAAATCTCCATAACGCAGCGGGAGGTCAGGCGGGCGTTGCTTTCTCTAGACGTTCATAAGTCGAGTGGGCCAGACGGTATACCAGCAGTGGTGCTTAAGCAGTGTGCTCCTGAGTTATGTCCTGTACTCACGCGCCTCTTCGCGCTTTCCTACCACACTAGGCAATTTCCGTCTACATGGAAGACTGCGAATGTGCACCCGGTGCCCAAAAAGGGCGATAGATCAGATCCATCGAATTACAGGCCTATCGCTATTACCTCTCTCCTCTCTAAGGTGATGGAGCGTGTGATCAACACACAGCTTCTAAGATACCTAGAAGTACACGATCTGGTCAGTGACCGTCAATATGGCTTTCGCCACGGTCGCTCGACTGGTGACCTTCTAGTGTATCTCACACACCGATGGGCACTAGCCATTGAGAGTCAGGGGGAGGCATTGGCATGTAGCCTGGACATAGCGAAGGCGTTCGATCGGGTCTGGCACCGCGGTCTTCTATCGAAGTTGCCATCTTACGGAGTGCCCGAGGGTTTGTGCAAATGGGTGGCTAGCTTTTTGTCCGGCAGACGCATACGAACTGTAGTTGACGGTAGTTGCTCTGATAGCATGGACATTAATGCTGGTGTCCCGCAAGGCTCTGTGCTGTCTCCTACGCTGTTTCTACTGCATATCAATGACATGTTGGACATCAACAACATACATTGCTATGCAGATGACAGTACTGGAGACACTTTTTACACGGGTCGTGCAAACATCCCTCGTTCCGTTGTGGAGGAAAACCGCGGAGAACTTGTGTCTCAAATCGAGACCACACTGTCCCAGGTCTCTGACTGGGGACGGGTAAACTTGGTCCGATTCAACCCTACAAAGACACAAGTGTGCGCGTTCACCGCTAAGAAAACTCCATTCACTGTGGTCCCACAATTCCAGAACACTCCCCTCTCCATCTCCAAGAGCATTGGGATCCTTGGTGTCGACATCTCCAGCGATGTTCAGTTCCGAGATCATTTACAAGATAAGGTAAAGCTGGCGTCCAAAAAACTTGGTGTACTCAACAGAGCGAAGCAGTACTTCACGTCGGGGCAAAGGTTGTTACTTTACAAGTCGCAAGTTCGGCCCCATATGGAGTACTGCTGCCATCTCTGGGCAGGTGCACCCGGATACCAGCTTGACCCTTTTGACTCGGTTCAACGACGGGCTGTGAGAATTGTCGACGATCCCAAACTCACTTGCGGTATCGAGCCCTTAAGTCTGAGGAGAGACTTTGCCTCACTGTGTGTGCTCTACCGCTTGTACAATGGGTTGTGTTCTGAGGAATTGTTCGAAATGATGCCCACGGCTACTTTCTACCATCGCACCGCTCGCCATCGGCAGGGAATTCATTCTCACACTTTAGAACCTAAATGGTCGCGTACAGTGCGGTTTCAGAGAAACTTCCTCTCGCGAACGCTTAAGTTGTGGAATGAGCTCCCTGCCAAGGTTTTCTGCAAGGACTACAGTATGGAGTTCTTCAAGAAAGAAGTTATTAGATTTCTGAAGGGTCGGCAACGCGCAAGTGATACCCCTGGTGTTGCAAGCGTCCATAGGCTACGGTGACCGCTTACCATCAGGCGCTTACCTTCTTACTTACCATCAAAAAAAAAAAAAAAAAAAAAAAAAAAAACCTTCCCTGAGAAAAAAGCATAAGTATTAATGTGTGTAATTTTTTTTTTTTTTCGCGGTGTATGTTTGCAGTTAGACTTAGAGTGTTTGTGTGTGTGTTGAAATAGAAATAGTGTGTGTTGAATTGAAATAGAATATATAATAACTCTGTAGGTGACTGAAATAGTCATAACTGGGTTTTCAAGTCCTGAAGCTGCATTTCAGATTTAACTAAGATAGAAAAAGATCCTTCGGTTTTTCTGAGAAACACTCGTCCATTAGAAGTCCAGCAATATTTGTATCGTGCAGTCTTGGTGAGGTCACGAGCCAGAAAATGTAGTCTGCTTGCTTTGCTTGTCAAATGTTCGACCACGTAAACTGGCGTTTTGTTGTTCAAGGAACCCAGGCAAGACATATCTAGTTTTTGACTCTTGTTGTCAGCGTTGTATTGCTTGACTGCTTTAAGTATTTTTAATTTGGTCATCGTATTAGTAAATTCAGCAATTATAGGTTTTTTGGTAACATTCTTACTAGGGACCCTAAAAATTTCTTTTACATCCGTCACATTTACGTCTACCTGGAGGGATTTAGCGAGGTTAGTAACGAGTCCAACAAGATTTTCTTTTGTTTCACCAGATGTCATTGTCACGTTACGTATTTCAATGGAGGTGCAGCGGGCGTTCCGGTTAACTTCTTCTAGCTTTTCTTCTAACGTCGCAATGTATGCCTCGTTGTTACAGCATCTTTTTTCTAGGCTATCGACTTTTAAACGCATTTCCTCGTATTGCACGTAGAAGAAATCCATTGACTTTTCAATTTCCACATTACTCGTCTTAATTTCCGCCAGTGTACTCTCAATATTTGTTAACCTCTCATCTTGATCTTTTTTCCATGATGTTAGCATGAACATCATTTCAACTTGAAATTGTTTCATGTCATCGTGAGTGAGTTCCGTGCGGGAGCGTTTCAGTCCTCGTAAGGTAATATTTTCCGAGTCGCGTAACTTGCGGAGATCAGTCTCCGAGCCGGTTTTCTGTGGCGAATGCGTCATCATTGTTTAATAAGTGAATTAAACGTACCTAGAATCTTTGTAGAATGGCGTCGTACGTAGCACTGCACTGTTGATCGTAGCTCGCGGTTCGTAGCATCACGTTGTAGACTCGTAGGCTTGGAGGCGTTCTACGTAGCACGCTGCAGTATATGCGCGTACGAGTAGGATAAGTTATTACACTTGTCACGCGTTGCTAGGTCGAGCGATAAATTTATGTTTGATGAAAAGTATGCTAAAAATAACTTAATTATAATACATTAAGGGTCACTTCCCATTAACAG
The DNA here is from genome assembly GCA_946406115.1 of Apoda limacodes. Taxonomy (NCBI): domain Eukaryota; kingdom Metazoa; phylum Arthropoda; class Insecta; order Lepidoptera; family Limacodidae; genus Apoda; species Apoda limacodes. The sequence continues at coordinate 28,720,330 of OX291556.1, forward strand.
CTTCACGAATTGTTTATTTTAACAGCGTACACGTCCTTCCTTGGCGCGATCTTGGACGGAAGAGGAATTATCCTGACCTTACGTAAATGTTCAAACAGAGGAGGAATTATCCTGACCTTACGTAAATGTTCAAACCTCTGTGTCAAATATACCATTAGCTTTCTTTGTAGATACAGGATCCTCAATCTGCCTCATTAAAAAATCTTCCATCCAATTCTATAACGACATAACATTAACTGACCGCAAATTAAAAGTAGAAGGCATAAACAACAATAAAAAAAACACCTTCTACTATAAATGATTTTGACAAGGAAATTATCTTCTCTAAAGAATTTACTCAGTTCACATTTCACGTTGTTGATGACATAAACCTATCCTATGAAGAATATCTGAGGATTATAGGACACAACCTACTCAACCGCTACCAATGTAACATGGACAACAATAGAAATACACTTAATATTGACAAAAATTACTTAAACCTCGTGTTCTCCAAACCTACCTACAACGTCCTTCCTCGTACAGAACTTATCATCGAATGTTCCATTAAAAATCCTGAACTGAAAGGTTTCATCATCGATCAACATTAAAAATCCAGCACAGCACACTTACTTCCGCGGCAGCCGTCGTAGGACGACCACTCCTTTGTTCATCGCTCAAAGTAAACGCTTAAACTCGCTATGCCAACGGTAGATGGTTGCTTTTGACAGTCCTTCATCCATAAAAGCCATTTGAAGTCGATCAAATCCGGTTATCAGGTTTTAGGCCACATTTAAAATCGTAGAAATTCATCGCACGAAAATTTTCTCGATGCAAATCCATTTTTAAATTTTTTTTTTTTTTTTGTTTGTATTTATACTTTTAAATATCTAAATTTTTCAAAATAATTACAAGTGGCCAGTGCCTTATACATAAAAATTTTTCGCAAAACTTCTGCGTGGCCTGGTATTACTAAATATATCAGACATATTCAGTTATTACATGAAAAAAAGAACAGCCTTTGTACTAAAATTACCCCTTGTTACCCCGAGAGAAGACCTAATTTACCATAGCCTACCTTTTCCCGCCGTAATCAGCCTTGAACACCCCAAGTCATATTCGACTTTAGTCCCGTCTGTCAAATATATAGGTATAAGGCATATTACTGTAAGATAGAAGATATAAAGATATGTAAAACATTATATAACCAGTTTTTCATATGTGAAATATTAGAAATAGCACTATACTCTAGCACTGCAGTCCCGATGTGTGAAACGGAAATACTAACAAAATCCTTGCATTCAGTGCCCAAAATATGTGAAACTAAATTTATTCAAGGTCACCTCGAACTCTGGCAAAGCATTCAAAACTATAAATGGATCTATTTTATGTCTCAAAAGTCAATATTATCTATAGACTGTCATAAATCTAACTTATTTGAAACCTACATTGCGGGTGCTGCCACACTAAACCTGTAACCCTTCTAAATGGCTGTGTTGCCTATTGCGGAGAAATGAAACTTTCTCCAAGACACAGAGTTAATTTAGAATTAAATCCTGTGAAAACAAACTTTGAGATAGTAAATGACTCATGCTGTAATATAGCTAAGTTTCAGAATTGAAAAAATAACTAACTTAAGCTAAAATTAAAAAATGTTTGATGACTTTTAATTCTGTTTTAGAAACCTATGGTGAAATAAGCAAAGCTATAGTTCAAAATTTAAATAAAATAATTGAAACACCTCATATTGTAACCTACGAAAATTATTATTTGTTTAGCACAATAGTTATTATTATATTGATAACGTATATTATATTGATACGTAAATTATTTGTAAATCTGGCATATGTCTTTGAGCTATCCGTTATAAACTTCCTCAAAAGAGGCAATTCGAAGTCGCTCAAGAACTTTCCGAAATTACTGAAAACACCCCTAGAAATCCAGGACCCAGAATTAATACTACTGTAACATAAACTTCACCCTTAAGGTGGAAGTTCAGTCTCACTCAACTGGGGGGCTGCTATATATATTAATAGTATACACTATTGCCTCGGCCGCTCGCCCCTCTGGCAAACCTCGTGATCAGCACATCCTGCAGTCCCATGTCACCATGGACGCATTAGACAGTTCATCACGCGTCTCTTCCCCGTCGACACCTGCCAGATATCATTTTTTTTCACCCTGTTTATTTTATAATTCCATTTCAATTATATTAGTTCATACTTTTATTCTTTGACTTTTTAAAATCCTTTTTTAAAAACTCATCCAGAAAATACTTCATAACTGTACGTTGAGCTGTCGATAAGCGACTAAGCATTTTGTTTTTACAATCGTTGCAAACGAGTCTTATTTGATAATCTCAAATTAAAGCAAAGCTATTATAGTATAGTTTTCTGCTGTATTGCGGGATAGATAATAGATTAATTAATTGGTGATGACGTCTCCACGGTGTTTTATATTTCAAGCAACTCGTCGCACTTTGCTTATTGTTTCAAAAATGAAAAACATGAATATTTTTTGTAGTGTGTGTTCTGTCTTCAACGTTTTGTCTGCAATGCTAGTCCCTTACTTTCACTGTGCTCCACCTAGTATTAAAATTTGTTTTGTTAACTCTTTGCATTCAACACTTAAATGATTGATTTTATCTTTGTCATAATAGTTTTACCCTGTTTTTTTTAACTCATTAGGTGTGTCATGTCGAAAATTATTCTGCGTTATATCTGTAGAACAAAAACATTCTTGAATATAGGCTGTTGCATTGAAACCTGATAACTTATTGATGTAAGCTGCTGGGATGCTCGTTTGCTCAGATTCAAGTAGGCAACGCAGGCGTTTCGGTTTTTTTGTCCGGCAGACATATACGAGCCGTAGTTAACGGTAGTTCCTCTGAAAGAATGGAAATTGATTCTTGTGTCCTGCAAGGCTCTGTGCTGTCTCCTACGTTGTTTCTACAGAATATCAATGACATGTTGTCCATCAACAACATACATTGCTTTGCAGATGAAAGTACTGGACACGCTTATTACATGAGCTTTGCAAACATCTCTCGTACCGTTATGGAGGAAAAGTGCGGAGAATTTGTGCCTGAAATCAAGACCTCTCAGTCCAAGGTCTCTAACTGGGAACGGGAAAGTCTGAGAAGTTGACTGCTAGGAAAACCCTATTCACTGATTCGTATAATTAAAGAACACACCCCTCACCATCTCCAAGACAATTGAAATCCTTGGTGTTGACATCTCAAGCGATGTTTAGTTCTAAGATCATTTGCTCTTGCGAAGCAGTATTTCATATCAGGGCAAAGTTTGTTGCTTTACAACTCGCACTACACAGTACTGCTGCCATCTCTAGGCGGGTGCACTCGAATATCAGCTTGTTCTTGTAGCTGTACCTATATAATTTTAGTTCTTAATCTTTTTTTCTTTTTTGTTATGGTAGTTAAGAATACTTTAGACATAGTATTGAAACAAAGAAATATATTTTTATTTTATTTTATTTTTCTCTGTGTTCTGTGGTATAGGATATGTTTATTTAGCCAATTCAGCGAGCATGTATGTTTTTTGGAGATCTGACGGCGAATAAAGGGCTCCACTGAAAATCAGTGTTGTGGCTTTGGCCGCAGCTTAGGCTGAGTGGATACCCTATTTGGCATTATGCAATACAAAAAACTTTTACTACCCTTTTTTTTTGTATTTTTGAATGTTTTGTTGTACCTATAATGTGTTGCTTATTTGCTAAATAAAAGTTTTTCTTCTTCTTATTCTTCTTCTTCTTTTGACTCGGTTCAACGACAGACTGAAGAAATCGTCGAAGATCCCAAAGTCACAAGCTGTATCCAGCCATTTAGTCTTAGGAGAGACTTTGCCTCCCTGTGGAATCTGGATTTGGGGATGGGATTTGTTCGAACTATTTTCTACCATCGCATCGCTTGCCGGCAGGGAATTCAGCTTCATATCTTAGAACGTCACTGGTTACGTACAGTGCGGTTTCAGAAAAAAATCCTTCCGCGAACTCTTCGGTTGTGGAATGAGCTCCCTGCTAAGGTTTATTCTAAGGACTACAGTATGGGGTTCTTCAAGAAAGAAGTTATTAAATTCTTGAAGGGTTGGTAACGCGCAAGTGATGCCCCAGGTGTTACAAGCGTCCATAGGCTGCGATGAACGCTTACTATCGGGCGGACCGTAAGCTTGATTGCCACCTCAGTATTATAAAACTAAGTTTTATTCATGGCATTATTCTTATAAAAATAATAAGATTTCGTTCATGAATTCTCGAAAAAAATATAAAAAATCTGTAATACTATACTTTTTGTCGACGTCCAACATTAATGGCCCAGTTTTGACTAAGATTAGATGTACGTTCATTTGCAAAACTGCATATAGAATAACAAAACAAAGTAAAATGGCGAGGCGTAGTCACTCACACACCTAAAGAAATACAGTAATATATCTTGTAGGACCTGAGTAATATTAGTTTCATTTAATATTGTATATAATAATTTCACTAAGAAAATTATTGCATCCGTAGCCTAGTGGATAGACGTATCAGATTTTAATACGTGTACTAAGTGCGATGCAGGTTGTGGATTCGAATCTCATCTAATGCCTTTCTTTTTGTTACAATTTACGAATTATGAATATTTTGTCCAGTTAAACAGCTTAGACCAATTTTCTAATAGCTATTAAGTTAGATGCGGACACTACGTGGGTAGACACTTTATTTTTGTCGTTGCCGATGATCCGTGTTTGGGAACATGTTTAATACACACTGTTCGTCGATCTTTGCATATTGAAGGATTGCATCATAGAAAGCCAGCTGAAAACCCTTTTTAACTAATACCCATAAACAAAATAGATTGTTGTTTATGCAAGATTTTGACTGGGAGCACACCTTATTCACCGATGAGAAGTCGTTTGTATCATCTGAAAACGGGAGGCTTTATTTGTGGCGCAGAAATGGAACCCGTTATGCAGAACAAAATTTTGTCGAGCGCATATAGTGCAGGATTGGATTACTCAACACCCGGACATTACTGTTATTCCTTGGCTTGCTTCTGTGAAAATTTCAACTGTCTTACTATCACGGTTCATGAGATACAGCCTGGTGACAGACGGACGAACAGCGGAGTCTTAGTAATAGGGTCCCGCTAATTACCCACGGAACCCTAAAAATAAAGTGCTACTTTTCTTACAGATATTATTTTACATTTCAATATATTTAAGACATAACATATTTTATTAACTTTGTTGTTTTTCAAAATATAGCAGCGTTACCGAATGAACTTTTTGCAAACAAAACAAAAAGTTCTCATACCAACTGGTCCTTTTCAGAGAGAACTAAATGTCAAAACATAAAAAAAAGTAATTCCTAACAAAAATACTCAATACGGAAATAGCTTGATTTGAACCATAGGCTCGCCGATTAATGTCGCAGCGCTTATATATAACATTTCATGCGACATAAACAATATATGTGTAGAACGACAATGCAGTTTACACCTCATTAATTTGTTAGGTTAAGAAACCAAAAGATATAAGAACGGTTTAAATAAACTGGTTAGTATAAAGAAAACTAAACCTAATTTCATCGATATTAATTAATTTTATTGACAGTTATGATAATGTTAATGTGTGAGTGCGAGATTCACAGAATAGCTCCACTCAATTTTTAACCTTTACACTATGTATACATACATACATGTTTTGTTCGTTGCAGTATGCTGAACAAAAACAAAAAGATATGGTTGATGGTTACACAAAAAAACCCAATCTATAGAAATTATCACAGCTACTTGTCGACTTTCAACCTTTATGACTCGATCCCGACTGAGTTTAGAGGTATACATGTCATTCTAAGTTTTGTACTATTCTGAACTAAAATAAAAAGGTTTAGGTGGTGGCCGCGCGAAAAAAAGGCACCATCTTCCATACAAATTCAGGCATTGCCTTTTGTATGAGAATTCAGATATTATTGCATATCTGAATTCTCTGATATTAAAAAGGTAAAACTGATATGGGGAAGTCGCGGGTCAAAGCTAGCAGAATACAAATGCTTTGATAAAATGCAATTGTTATTATTTTTGTAAGAAACCATATTATCTTCCCTCTAAAATTTAAAGCACGTATTTCTGTTTCTACAGTTGGTAGTTTTGTCATCGTTAAAATAGTCGTTCCTGCAGTTGATAGTTTTTTCATTAAGAAACTTTGCAGAAGTTTTTCCTGGCAATTTTCAATAACCTACTTAACTTTACTGATATAATCTTATATTTTACATCTATTTTTTCGTTTCAGACTGCCAGTAGGTAGAGTAAATTATGTTTTACGTCTTTTCTAAATTTAATTTGTAATAACATAATTTATTATATATAATTATTTATTATTATATTAAAAACATTGTTATATTTATTTATATGTACTAGCTGACCCGTCGAACGTTGTTTCTTTTTTTAAAACAACTGCCGCACCAACCTATTGTGAAAGTGTTGTACTAATTCATAAACCTTCCCTGGCGTGTGCTTAACAACTTACCAAAATTTCATTAAAATCTCTTTACCCTTATTGCGCGAGTCCGACTCGCACTTGACCTTATTTGACTCGCACATGATCCTTTTTTTTTCTCAGAAATCTTCTTCGGCTTGTGCATAACAACTTACCAAAATTTCATTAAAATCTCTTTACCCTTATTGCGCGAGTCAGACTCGCACTTAACCCTTTTTTCTATCTCAGAAATATTTCCCGGCATGTGCATAACAGCTTTACAAATTTTATTACAATCGGTTTACCCTTATTGCGCGAGTCCGACTCGCACTTGACCCTGTCTCACTCGCACTTGATCATTTTTTCTTTCTCAGAAACCTTCACCGGCTTGTGCATAACAACTTACCAAAATTTCATTAAAATCTCTTTACCCTTATTGCGTGAGTCCGACTCGCACTTGACCCTTTTTTCTTTCTCAGAAACATTCCCCGGCGTGTGCATAACAACCTTCCAAATTTCATAACAATCGGTTTACCCTTAATGGGCGAGTCCGACTCGCACTTTTGACCATGTCCGACTTGCACTTTTTTTTTCTTTCTCAGAACCCTTCCCCGGCATGTGCATAACAACTAACCAAAATTTCATTGCAATCGGTTTACCCTTATTGCGCGAGTCAGACTCGCACTTGACCCTTTTTTCTTTCTCAGAAACATTCCCCGGCGTGTGCATAACAACCTTCCAAATTTCATAACAATCGGTTTACCCTTAATGGGCGAGTCCGACTCGCACTTTTGACCATGTCCGACTTGCACTTTTTTTTTTTCTTTCTCAGAACCCTTCCCCGGCATGTGCATAACAACTAACCAAAATTTCATTGCAATCGGTTTACCCTTATTGCGCGAGTCAGACTCGCACTTGACCCTTTCAGAAAATACTTTCTTATCGGATGTCTACGTCATACAAAGAACACACCCTCCAAGTTTCAGGTCTCTAGATCAGCGGTTTAGGCTGTGCGTTGATCCGTCAGTCACTCATTCAGGACAAAGCATTTTACATGTTACTAGCTTTTGCAAGCGGCTTCGCCCGCCCTAAATTTGGTTATCGGCATAAAAAAGGATATAGTGAGCCAACCTTAAAATATAGACATTTGCTGTCGCGGACTTTTTTTTAGAACTTTTATAGGGGAACAATTCTGTCATACATGATTTTTGCGAAACTCTAACCACACGCAGCGCACGCAGCGGAAGCTCTCAAAAGGATAAAAAAAACCCGATTTGAAACATTTTTCATTAGTGGTCCGCTCCTATTTGTGTTAGCGTGATGATATATAGCCTATAACCTCCCTCGGTGAATAGGCTATCCAACACTGTAAGAATTTTTTAAATCCGACCAGTAGTTCCTGAGATTAGCGCGTTCAAACAAACAAACTCTTCAGCTTTATATATTAATATGGAAAAAAAACCCCAATTGTGAAACATTTTTCATAAGTGCACCGCTCCTATTTGTGTTAGCGTGATGATATTTAGCCTATAGCCTTCCTCGATAAATGGGCTATCCAACACTGAAAGAATTTTTTAAATCCGACCAGTAGTTCCTGAGATTAGCGCGTTCAAACAAAGAAACTCTTCAGCTTTATATATTAGTATAGATGTATATAAAGGTAGAAAAAGAAAGCTATAAGTATTATTATACACAAAAAAACAAACACTAAGAAAGTGCATAACCTCTTTAAACGTAGAAACCTTCAAACGAGGTACTACTATAGTTTGGTGACTTTCGAGACATTCCAATTTTAAAGAGTATTTGCTTTTGTTTTTAGTGAGTTCAAGCTTTTTTAAATAAAATCGGATTGAGTTTTTAAACATGTGTCAAAATAAAATGTAATTTAAATGAAAAGCACTCAGGAGTATTAATATCAACTTTGAAGGATATCACCGCCAAAATAACTTTCTACCCCTTTTTAACCCCGTTAGGGGATGAATTTCAATAAAATACGTCAACAAGTCTTCCACCAATTTTGTTAAAAAAGGTTTATGCAAAATTTGAAGTAGATTGGACCAAGGAATCACGTTGTCCAATATAAAATTTGCCCCTCTTGTTGCCCCCTTAGAGGTAGAATTTTGGAAAATCCTTTCTTATCGGATGCCTACGTCAAACATCATACACCCTCCAAGTTTGGGGGCGCCGTGTTTGGGGGGCGGCCCTACTTGGGGAGGTTGTTGAGACTAATCTCGCTATCCGGATAGCGAGATCGTCATCTGGGGCCGTTAGAACGTGCCGAGGCCGCCCAACAATAGTTTTACGACCGTGCCGAGGTTGGTCGGGGGGATGATAAGTTGTGGATTGCACAATTAATCGATTCGGCTGATTTTGAGTACGCTCGAAAAAGCGGACTGCCAGGTCTTTGAGATATTGGGGAATCGTGGGGAGCTCAAAATCCCTGTGTAGGTCCTCATTACGGACGTGCCAGAAGGCTCCGGAGGCCGCTCTGAGGAAGCGGTTTTGGAGGGTCTGGAGTTTATGGAGATCGCGTTTCGATAACGCATAGACGACACTAGCATAAGCTAGTATGGGGCGGATGCAAGTGGTGTAAAGAGTCAGCTTATTTCTAAGCGACATCTTACTGTAATTGCCTATCATGGGATATAGACGACCGAGGACAAAAGCGGCTCGGTTTCTAACTATTTTGGTGTGATCGCGGAAGTTCAAACGCCTATCCAGGGTCACGCCGAGATATTTGGCCTTGTTTTGCCAAGGAATGGCACGGCCGAAGAGTGAGAGGTGAAATGGCCGCGGAGGGCGGCCTGAGGTAAAGAGAACGGCAGAGCTTTTGTCGGAATTCACTTCGATTCTCCTTTTACGAAACCATTCGCCTAGGGCGGTGATAGCGGTTTGGAGTCTCTTAGTGATACGACTCACTTGCCTATCGGTGGTATAAAAAGCGGTATCGTCCGCGAAGAGTGCTAATTGGGTACCTATCGTTTTAGGGATGTAAGTGTACAGAAAGTACAAGATAGGGGCGAGCACGGACCCTTGCGGGACTCCTGCTTCTATGGGTCGGGGAAAAGAGAGAGTGCCTTCAACTCTATAGTTCTACAACTTCAATTCTACGGTTCGACAAATAATCTCGTATGATGAGCATGAGACGGTCTAGCAACTGAAAGTTGTACAGTTTATAAATTAAACAGTTGTGCTAGACTTTGTCGAAGGCTTTCGCTTCATCGAAGAAGAGAAGATCATAGGTCGAAACGACTTCATTCAATTATTAAATTATGTTACTTAAATATACTTTCTTCGAATGCTACAAATTTTTCCTAGCTTGATCCCATCTCTTCTAAATCTTATAATAGTATCTTCTACAAACCACATCTCTAACCAAAGTCAGTACGCTCCTGACACTTCTTCATATCATAAGTAGATATTTTTGTCATATAAAATCCTTCCTCCCAAAGCTAAGTCGAAAACACTTCCTGTAGAGAAATAGACTTAAATCGTTTAAATCAGGAATTCCCAAACTTTTTTGGGCAAACAACCCCTTTTCCAAAATAGCCAAATTACTAAGAATAATATTTTTTTAATACAAATTACGTAAAAATACTTAAGTGGGTATTTATTTTGCAAAAAACCCTAAAAAAATTAGTCATTCTTATAAAAAGTTGGTGCACGTAACACAAGTTGGCTTATCGAGGATATCAAACCTTTTTTTCGATTTTAATCCATCTGATACGAATCGCAATAAATATAGACTTCTTAAGAATCGCTGCAACACGATATGGAGAGATGCAAAACGACGCCATATCCACAGTTCCGTAGAAAACGGAGACCCAGCTAAAGTCTGGCAATTTCTTAGGCCATTAGGGGTTGGCAAGTCCCACACGATTAGTTTCCAGAGCAACATAGACTTCGATACTATGATCCAACATTTCTCTTGTGGCCGTGGCCTTTGCTGCTTACAGAAAAAAACAGTTCTTTGTAACATCCCAACTCCGACCGTTTCTCCTTTTACTTTTGATCAATTTACGGATAGTGATGTTAAGAAGAGCTATTGCTTCAAATTCCATTGGCAGTGACTGCGTTAGCCGTAAAATGGTCATTCCTATCCTGGATAGCTCCTATAATCATCCATATTCTAAATCATTCCATTATTTCCGCTGAATTTCCTAATTCTTGGAAAGAAGCCCAGATAATTCCTTTGCCAAAAAAAAAGAACTCATCCTCTTAGTCTGACTACCGACCGATATCCATACTTGCTTTCCTATCCAAGGTGCTAGAAAGTCTTGTGCACACCCAGCTTAATCATTTTCCTAAACAAAAATAACCTTTTTAATACTTTCCAATCCGGTTCCCATCCTGGGAGCTAATTTTCACGCGATCGAATTGATCACAAATTCGAACTTCTCTCGAACGAAAATGAAGTTAAACAAATCTGGTAATGTCGAATCCGACATTTCTCGAACGCAAACCACGCAACTGCTTCGAGTGGTCTGGACCGTCTAAGTCTCGCAATCGAATCATGATAAATTTCATTCAAAATAATTGGGTTATAAACATTAATTCTGCTCTTAGCGTAAAATATATGTTTTAAAATCTAAAGTAAATGCCTAAAATGTAGGTCAGGGTAATTGAAAGGGCGGAAAAAAGACTTATATTAGCAAATATAATATTTTTTTTACATGTAGTCCTTTTATAAGACATTATAAGTCTTTCCTCAAGTTTGGATTAGCCGACTTTCACATTTATTACAGTCGCCCATAACAATATTTCTATTATTTTCCATCATAACAAACAATAGGTTACACCACGTACACTGACAATTATGTTTTAGGTCCGGCGCTGCCATCTTTAGTACATCTTCTGCGTAGTATTTTGATAATACTAGGTAGAAAAATTTAATAAACACAACTACACCTTTGAAAAATAAGAATAACTTACAATTTTCAATCAAATAAATAAATAAAAATATAATAATTTGTTTTTTATTCAAATACGTTCCGTAAGATAATAGCCATTTATTTTACAAACTTTGTTATACTTATCAGTCATCATCATTTATTATTCAGAAGATTTCAAAAATATATCTGTTACAAACAAAGGGAATCTTTTACTATTTCAAGATGCTATAGCACCACTTTTGAACAAGAAACTAAAAGATTTTGGGAAACATTCTGTCAAACTTAAAACCTTAAATTCTCACATCGCATTTACTATATTAAAATACTGTCTTTGTGACCCAACTTTACTTTTATTCTTCGTAGTAGCCCTGTATGGATTTTTTCGGATTATCTCAAGATTATGGATGCCATATATTTTAAATTTATTTGAGGGTAAATTAACCACATGTTCTGGAATTTTATTGTAGAAAAATATACTTTGTATTGCGAAAGAGCTATGTACCTTCTGAAGACGACATTTTGGAACTACCAATTTATCCTTATTCCTTGTATTAACACTGTGGAGGTCACTATTTTTAGCAAATAAGTGACAATTTTGGCGTACATACATTATACAAGCAAAGATATATTGGCAAGGAACAGTTAAAATATCAATTTCCCTAAATAGTTCCCTAAGAGAAATTCGAGGTCCTAATTTATAAATTGACCGTACTGCTCTCTTTTGCAAAATAAAGACTGTATCAATATCAGCTGCCTTACCCCAAAGCAAAATGCCATAAGACATGACGGAATGGAAATAGCTAAAGTAGACCAAGCGAGCAGTGTCAACATCTGTAAGCTGCCTAACTTTCCTAACTGCATAGGCAGCTGAACTGAGTTTTCCGGCAAGAACTGAAATTTGAGGGTTCCACTGCAGCCTATTGTCTAACAGAGCGAGGCAGTACTTCACGTCGGGGCAGAGTTTGCTGCTTTACAAGTTGCCAGTTCGGCCCCATATGGAGTACTGCTGCCATCTCTGGGCAGGTGCACCCGGATACCAGCTTGGACCTTTTGACTCGGTTCAACGACGGGCTGTGAGCATTGTCGACGATCCCAAACTCACTTGCCGTATCAAACCCTTAAGTCTGAGGAGAGACTTTGCCTCCATGTGTGTGTTTTACCGCTTGTACAATGGGATGTGATCTGAGGAATTGTTCGAAATGATGCCCACGGCTAATTTCTACCATCGCACCGCTCGCCATCGGCAGAGAATTCATTCTCACACTTAAGAACCGCAATGGTCGCGTACAGTGCCGCAAACTTCCTCCCGCGAACGCTTGGGTTGTGGAATGAGCTCCCTGCCAAGGTTTTCTCTAAGGACTACAGTATGGGGTTCTTCAAGAAAGAAGTTATTGGATATTTGAAGGGTCGGCAACGCGCGAGTGATACTTCTGGTGTTGCAAGCGTCCATAGGCCACGGTGACCGCTTACCATCAGGCGGACCGTGTGCTTGTTTGCCACCTTAGTGGTATTAAAAAAAAAAATATATAGCCGACATGATGTCGAAATTGTAGGTGTTACTGAAGGAAAAAAATATTTGAAAATTGAGTTGAATTGCTGTTGGCATACGAATGGGGACAAAAATTTGCTATCTTCACATTGGTCCGTGTGGCAATAGCGTTGACGACCTTTACCTTTGTGGACTGTACTGTATCAAAAGCGCGGGTCGACTCTAAAGGCATGGTTCTCTTAACGATATAGTTCTCTTTTCACCATCAATGTTACCTGTATTTTAGAGCCTCTTGGCGTTAATCGTGATGACGGCAAGAGACCGGATGGTTTATCGTTGATTCCGTGGGATATTTTTTTTTCTGAACGGACTATGCAGTTAGCTGTTGCTCCATTACTGCTCCACCGGGCTTTTTGGAGAGAGACTCTGAAGGAGTTGTGATGTAATGCAATTATATATAGAATGTTTTGACTAATAAACAGTCAGTCACAACTCAACTGTTGTCTTATTGAGACCTCCCGACGTCTCTTATGACGTCACATGGCGACCGTGACTGCAAACCGTGCAACACGATTAGCAAGTACAAAGTGAGTGTTCGCGCCGTCAGTTCGCCTTCGGGCGTGCCGACTAAATGCAATCGCGACACAAAAGATTCCACGAACTTTGTACTCATTGTGAACTATTCAAAAAAAAATATTACGTGTGAAGAACAATATTAGTTAGTGAAAATTAGTGTAAAGAAAATTTATTAAATAATTTGAGAAGAAATTACTTAAAAATATGAAGAGTAAGGAGAATATAATTATAGAATAACGAAGATTAAGAAGAAATTACAATTTTTAATTCAAATTTTATTAAAGCAAAGCATCTAAGGAGCCGACTAATCAAGAAACTAATAATTTGATACAAGGTAACAATAGCATTAATACGAGTATGAAAATTGTGATTACTGATTTAGCATTGTTTATAATAATATCATGTTACTTCGTGGGAAAACATATAGCACGCATGTTATAAAAAGTCAGTATTCAGACATGTGAATCGTGCATTTATTGAACGTCTTCAGCAAAGGCTTTCCTTCAGAAGAGGCCAGCCAGTTCCTGAAACTAGACAAGAAACATCAGTGGTGTGAGAAGTTTCCAGGAGCCGGGAGACGTTCGAGTCCGGGATGATTTGCAAAGCTGCTGGGAGTGTTCCAGTCAATAGTGCAAATAGTGATTTCAAAAGACTATATCGCGTAAATCCGTAATCGCGTAATTCCGTTACCGCGTCAAGCTAGCCAACGGGGCCAGCTTCGATCAACGTGCACCGCGCCCTTAGCAAGAGTGATGACCGCAACGGCGCATAAGCACCTAGCTTTGCGCGACTCCACCTTCAAATCCTTTAAAAAGGAAAGGTTAAATTGTAAGGTATAGTTTTAAATATGTTTGTGTCAATTTTGAATATTCGGACATTTATTTTTCAATTTACTATTTTAATTTTGTACCTATAACCAAATATTTTATTTAATTTAATTTTTCTATGTGTTTATTAACCTTAATAAGAAGTAATATGAATATTATTTGAGTGACTTAGTGAATGGAGCAAAAGCTCGGATGAGCTTTATGAGTATAAATTTTGTTTAGAAGATGAAATTAAAAATAACTCTCTGTGTTTCTCGCAAACGAACATACAAACAAAATACCTCTTCGCATTGTGAACACTACTGAGTGTGACGTAACATTAACAAAGTTAAAACCATATATAACATTAGCATCAGACTTTCATATTTTTAATTTCTCACAGACAGAAAAGACTAAGAGGGTTCAACGAGTTTTAGATTTGTTAGATACCAAATCTCTGAACCAAGAAGAAAAGTCGTCCTTAATCAAAATCATAGCCAAATTTCCAGATGTATTCTTTTTAGAAGGTGACAAATTCAAATTCAAAATAATTTATTCAGTTTAGGCTACAATAATTGAGCACTTATGAATGTCACTACGCCATCGGTTCGTAAGTCTATAGGGCGGGAGAACTTGTACTGAGAAGAACCGGCAAGAAACTCAGCAAGGGCATCTCTTTTCTCCCTTTCTCTTACAGCGTCCAATTCAAATATTGGAAAATGCCCTCCCTATCATAAAAGGACACTTTCCATTACACAAATGACAAACTCACCTCCACTTATATATACGAACATAAAATTCAATTGAAACCAAGCAGTCAGGAAATATTTACTAAACCTTACAGATTACCATATTCTCAAAAGAAGGCATTACAAAATCAAATCGGTAAACTATTAGAGGTAGGTATAATAGAACCCACAAATAGTAATTACAGTAGTCCAGTTTTGCTAGTTCCGAAGAAATCAAGTACAGAGGAGAAAAAATGGCGGTTGGTAATAGATTATAGAAAACTAAATGAATGTATCGTTAACGACAAATTAATTCCGTTTACCAAATATTACCGAAGTTTTAGATGCACTTTCGGATCGTGTTTATTTTAATAATTTGGACCTTTATTCTGGTTTTTACCAATGCAATCTACATAAAGATAGTAGGAAATACACTAATTTTGAGTCTGGTCGGTATAGATTATGTCGCATGCCTCAAGGCCTCTCCTCCAGTCCTTCATCATTTTCCCGTATGATATAGCTCTTTCAGGGTTAAATTTCGAAAAATGTCTAGTTTACCAAGATGACATTAATGTAATCGGAAATTCACTAGCAGACCATAATAAAAACCTATTTGATGTTTTAACACGACTAAAATCAGTTCCATGTTTTAGGGAACGTAACGACCCGACACACACGCCACCACCGCAGAGACACTTTGAGAGAGCATGACACCCTCAAGCAACTCCAATAAAACTTCGATTGTACTAGTTACAATGTTTGTAGTAAAGGAACAAAATATAAGAGGAGAACATTGGAAGGTTCGTAATACTACCGAGAAGCACCGGCAATAAACTCACTAGTTAATCTTTTATACATCATATAAAAATACAATATAGCCTTACACTAGGTAATAAATAATAAACAATGTTTTAATTTAAAAAAACTATTTCAAATGCCCCAATACAAATCAATTAAGTTCTAATTTTTCCAAGCATTTTTATCATTTATGTATTCATCAACTTTGTAATAGCTTTTTTTTATTAAACTATCTTTGACATATATTTTAAATTTATTTGAGGGTAAATTAACCACATGTTCTGGAATTTTATTGTAGAAAAATATACTTTGTATTGCGAAAGAGCTATGTTCCTTCTGCAGACGACATTTTGGAACTACCAATTTATCCTCCTCCAGCATATTGTCTAATGTAATACCTAGAAACACTGTTGAGTCTCATAGTTCTATTTCTTCTCCGTTTAGGGATAATTTTGTGCTTATGTTTCTGACATTTGGCATCATAAATTTTAAACACTTAGTCTTTTTCGCATTAAGAAGTAAATTATTTGCCGTAAACCACTGGAGACCCTGAGAAAGCGCACTACTTGCGTCGTCAAAATTAGTTTAATTTCTGTCAACTTTAAATAAAAGAGATGTGTCATCAGCAAATAGTGCAATATTGCACAGCTTCTCCACAAAGAAAGGCAAGTCATTTATGTAAATTAAAAATAGAAAAGGACCTAAAATAGAACCTTGAGGAACTCCTAATTTTACTTCAGAGCCATTTGATTTTACTTTATTGATTTTAACCTTCTGCATTCTACTACTCAAATATGAGCGGATAAGCTCAAGAGCCAAATCTGCAATTCCATAATGACTCAGTTTCCGTATAAGAGTTTCATGTTGCACGCAGTTGAATGCCTTTGATAGATCACAGAAGATACCAGTAGCATTTTGTGACTGTTCCCAAGCAGCAAATAAATGCTGTATAAGGGCAGCACCTGCGTCAGTTGTGGAACGCCCTTTTGTAAAACCAAACTGTTGAGGATGAATTAATCCATTTAAGTTAAAATGTTTAAGCATCTGATTGAACATCATTTTTTCAAAAATTTTGCTTAAGGCAGGCAGTATAGAGATAGGTCTAAAATTACTAGGATCATCTTTACTTCCACTTTTAAAAAGTGGTATTATTTTACTATATTTCATTAAGTCTGGGAATATCCCTTCGTCAGCACACTTATTAAATATTATGGCTAAGATTGGTGCTATAATATCAATAATTCCGCTAAGGACTTTGACTGATATACCCCATAGGTCACAAGTTTTTTTCTGAGTTAGTAATTTAAATGTCTTTATGATGTCTTCAGAGGTAACATGCTCAAATTTAAATATAGCCTTGCATTTATTTACATTACATTTTAAAAGTAACTCTGATTCTAATGGAGAGAAATTTAATGCATTAGTTGTAATTGTAGGCATTTCAGTAAAATATTTCTCAAAAGAGTTAGCGACATCAAGATCTGAATCAATTATTTTTGAATTTACAGTAAGTGAATAATGATTGTCACGCGGTTTAATTTTTCCTGTTTGACTATTTATTACATTCCATGTGGCCTTTATTTTATTATCAGAATTTTTAATTTTATTACTTTGCAACCCTTTTATTTTGCAACCCAGCATACGTTTTTAAATATTTTTGAATACATTTTGACATAGTTGGTGAATGTGGGACTGTGGTTATATTGTTTCATTTCATACAACTCATACAACCTAGTATTATTACAAACTGAGTGAAAATATAGGTTAGTGATAATCGGATCGGATTGCCAATCTTTTATTTTTATTTGTTTCTTCATATTATATAATTTATAAGCTACAATACAATGCTCTTCCTCCTTATGTTTTAAGATAATAAACACAAAAACCGGAACAGAAAATATACAAAGTTCGTTCGTTTCAGCCAAAAGACATCCACTGCTGAACGTAGGCCTCTCCCATATGTCTCCACACCGGCCGGTCCTGAGCCGTCCGCGTCAATCCGCTTCCTGCGGTTCTGACCAAATCGTCTGTCCACCTGGTTGGAGGCCGACCCACGCTGCGTCTTCCGATCCGTGGTCGCCACTCGAGAACCTTTCTTCCCCATCGGTTATCGGTTCGACGAGCAATGTCGCCTGCCTGCCCATTGCCACTTCAGCTTGCTAACTGTTTGAGCTATGTCGGTAACCTTAGTTCTTCGGCGAATTTCCTCGTTTCGGATTCTATCGCGCAAAGAAACACCAAGCATAGCTCTTTCCATAGCTCGCTGAGCGACTCTGAGTTTATTTAGGAGGCCAACAGTAAGAGACCACGTTTCTGTACCATAAGTCATCACTGGCAGTACACATTGATTATAAACTTTCGTCTTTAGGCACTGAGGTATTTTGGACGAAAAGATGTTGCGTAGTTTCCCGAACGCTGCCCAGCCGAGCTTGATTCTTCGGTTTACCTATTTCTCAAAGTTGGACCTACCTAATTGGACTTCGAGAGTAGCGTTCCCAACAACAACCGGTACAGGCGCGACATGGACATTGAACATCACCTTCGTTTTATCCATGTTCATTTTAAGGCCAACTTGTTGGGAAACTCTGCTGAGGTCTCCGAGCAGCATCGTGCCTAGGTCTTCCAGCGATTCTGCCATGACCACTATGTAGTCGGCAAATCGATGGTGAGTGATATACTCGCCATTAATGTTGACGCCATATCATGCCCACTCCAGAAGCTTAAACACATTCTCCAACGCAGTTGTAAACAGTTTTGGAGAAATAACGTATCCTTGTCTCATACCTTTTTGCAGATGGATGTGTTCTGGTCTTGTAGTCGGACAAACATCGTGGCTCTGTTATACAAACACTTCAGCACTTCGATGTACCGATAGTCTATGTGGCATCGCTGGAGAGACTGTAACACCGCCCAGGTCTCGATAGAATCGAAGGCTTTTTCATAGTCCACGAACGCTACGCAAAGAGACCGATTATACTCCTCTGTCTTCTGTATAATCTGGCGTAGCGTATGTATGTGGTCCATGGTACTAAAGCCTTTTCGGAAACCGGCTTGTTCGGGAGGCTGGAATTCGTCAAACTTACGTTCGAGACGATTCGTAATGACCCTAGAAAACAGCTTATAGACATGGCTCAGAAGCGAAATGGGTCTATAGTTCTTCAATGAGGTGAGGTCTCCTTTTTTGAAGAAAAGTATGACCGCGCTTCTGCTCCAAGCTTCTGGCGTAGTGCCTTCGAGGATAACAGAATTAAAGAGCCTCTGAAGGACTTAAAGTATCGGTGTTCCACCCGCTTTCAGAAGCTCTGACGTAATACCGTTATCGCCCGCCGCCTTATTGTTCTTAACCTGTTTCAAGGCCATTCTAATCTCATACAAGCTGACGTCCGGGATTTATTCGGTATAGTGTCGAGTTAATTTGGCTCTGAGTTCTTTGGCCGTGATGTTGACAGGATCACAAGTTGAGGTGTACAACTATCTATAGAAGTTCTCGATCTCTCTCAGTATTTCAGATTTGGACGAAACGATTTTGCCAGTTTCGGTCTTCTGCTTTGTCAACTGTCGTTGCCCAATAGACAGGTCTGTTTATTTCGCTCTATAGCCTCTTCTACACGTGATGTGTTGATATGGCGTATATCGCGTCGTATGGCTTTCGAGATTTGTCTATTGAGCCGCGTGTATTCGGACATATCAGATGAAAACTGCAATTTCATTTCGCGCCGCACCTTCATAAGATTGAGAGTCTGATCTGAGAATTTTTGTGTCCTATTTTCGCGGCGAGCTTTGAAGAACTTAGCACCAACCGCTTGGACAGTTTCCACCAGCCTATCATTTAGATCATCCACATTTTCGCAATCTGCTAGGCACTGAAATCGATTTTGAAGTTTGAGGACGAAGCGTAGACCTTATCAAACGACTTCTTTCGAATTCGAGGTTAATATTCAGCGTGCCTCTTATCATGCGGTGATCACTGCCAGTTTTTACTCTATTGATCACAGAGACATCGCTGAATATTCGCCTATCAGAAGTCAGGATAAAGTCAATCTCGTTTATAGTCAAACCGTCAGGCCTCATCCAGGTCCATTTTCTGTGGGGTAGCTTTTTGAAGAAAGAATTCATCATAAAGAGTCCTTCTTTCTCCATGAAGTCAACCAAACGCTGGCCCCTGCGGTTTCGTTGCCCTACTCCAAATTTCCTCATTTTCAGCTCATCACAATTTTCAGTGCCCAATTTTGCGTTGAAGTCCCCCATGACGACCCCCAAGCGTGTTGGGGAGGTATGAATGACTTTTTCAATATCCTCATACATAACTTCAACCTGTGATCAGCTACTAATATTTGCTTTGTCAACCGACAAAGGATAAAAAAGAAAACAACTTTTTAGAACTTACAAAGACTCATTATTTAGGAGATAAAGTTTCATTTTCTTAATAAATATTGATTTGGTTTTTAAGGAGCGAAATGGTGGTGGCAAATCATTCCAAAATTTGCTAGCAGCAAATTTAAAACTGTCACGAAATGTCGCAGTTCTGTAACGAGGACAATTTATGAGATACGCGGCTGCCCGAGATCCGTATTTATTTCAGTAACGCGGCCATGACAATTTCTCATAAAGATAAGAGGGTTTCACTGTTTTTATGACCTTAAACAACAAGGTTACAATGTCATTTCCTCCGCTCTTTCATTTTAACAATTTGACAATGAGTAAAAATGGTGTTACATGTGTACGAGATGGTATTTGAAAACAAAATCTTGCACAAGCTTTTTTGATACGTTAAATTAATCTCTGAGACCGTGATAGTTAACAGGGGCCATAAACTGTGTCACAATAATTTAATATTGAAAGAACTGAACTGAAGATTCACATAGGTAGTCTTATTCCTTATTCTACAATAAGATGAGTTCGTATTTCGTACAATAGTTTTAAGCGATAGAAGCATCCTCGTACTGCTTCCAAAATGTGTAATTCAAACCTGAGTATATTATTATTAATTGTAAGCCCGGATTTATTGCCTCTGATACACATTCTATGGGTCGATCATGTATTGACAATACAGGCTGATACATTGCTTTGTCTTTACCTTGTTTGCTGGATCCTATTAACATATATTTAGTTTTTGTTGGGTTTCGTATATTATAAATATTAAAAACATAAATTTTAAACATTTTAGACTAGTTAAAGCATTTTCAATTCAATCCATTTTTATTTGCATTACGCTTATAGTGTTGAATTGCGTTAGCGACTAATAAAACTAGATTAAATTTTTTTTTCGTATGAAGTGCCGGTGAATATGTTCAAGCCACGAAGAAGGAAAGTACTTCAAAGCCAAAGAGGCATTCCACAATTTAAGTGCACTGAAGTAAAATGATAATTCCAAAAGAAGTAATAATTGTAACTGTTATATTGAATTATTTAAAATGCTACATTTGATTTAAATTTCGATAGATAATAAATTAAATATTCGTATAAATGTTTAGGAATTGTGGTAGAATAAAGGCTATTTTAATTTATATTTTATTTTATTTATTGTATGTTATATGTGTAGGTTGTCTTAGAAAAAAATCAGTGTGTCTGGCTATCGGCAGCATGCAATCCATGTAGGTGCATCAAACTTACATATTGCAAGTAAGTAATAGTCATTCCTCTTAAGGTTTTAATCCTAGTTAGGTTTCCCTTTACCCGTCAGTAAGACGAAACACTTACTTTTTCCTTAATTGTTTAAAATATGTAGATACGCTAGATCAACGTGACAGTCTGCACTGCAGGATATCATTGATAGTTTTAAGCAGTGTATGGCCATTGGCCACCCACGAACACGATTGAAAGCGTATAGTGGAGCTTGAAGAATAACTGTTTGATAGTCAACAATTATTGTCAACTTAAGGACGAAAAAATGAGTCTCAGCAACTTATGCTCAAAACCTATTTGGTGAGTTGATAACGAGCGATTCACTCACAAATATAAACCACAACCCTATAACAACAAATCTATCTTACCGAATCAATTATTCCATACAATGTCACTCGCCAGCAACGGTTTTAGTCACAAACAATTTTAAAAAAATGCTTGGACAGATTTATAAAAAAAAACAGAAAACTAATAAAAAACGTGGAAATTTCCATAAGTAGGTGTACACCTTTTAAGAAAAGAGAGAATGAAGTTAATAAGTAAATCAAAAGTAGTTTCTCTAAAACTTAAGCAAAATAGACTTATACATGATAGTGAGACAAAGCGTTAACAAACTGATATACAAGATTTCTTTTAATGAAATTAGTAAAAAGTATGAATGTGCAAAGAGTCAAAAAATTATAGAATATTTTTTGGCTTTAAGTGAATTAGGTGCTAGTACAAAATATAACGCAGATACATTTGATTCATTAGTAAATAATTACTCTTGTGCTTGTGTTCTTTCATCGCAGGCCTATTCACAACCCAGGGCACAAAATTATTTTTCATAAATATGTCAATGTTTCATCTAGTAACATCCTAGGGCAAAACCTGCAAAACAATCAGTTGGTCCCCAATCAGCAGCTGCCCAACAATTTTAATTTACAAAATTGCAAATAATTAACAAATTTTAATCTCAGATAAACTCGGCAAAGGCTTTGGTTTACTCCTTAGCACGGTTGAATCATTCGGTAACAAAAAATTGTACACCAGGTGTCTCCTTTGGTCTAATTGTTAAAAACATACCTGTCAGTAAACTAAATAGTACTACAATAATAGTTATATTGTTTAGAGATGATTCATTATTAAAAAAGAACGGCATCATACAGGGAGTACTGGTATTGGTGCATTTGTAATATTTTTTAAAATAAAACATTGGTTATTATGTTATTACATAATGTAAGGCTATATTGTATTCTAATATGAATTTATAATATAATATGAATAAGAAAGATTAACTGCTGAGTTTCTTACCGGTTTTTCTCGGTAGTTAACAATTCCGAACCGGTGGTAAAGTTTATAAAATGAATAATTAAACTGACGATTCAAAAGTTCTGTTTCAAAGTCTACTTAAATAAAAAAAGTTTGAGTTTGAATTGAATTCAAACTGAAGTTACTTTTAGTAGCTAATATTATGTTGTATGTATGTGTGTGTGTGGTTTTGTATTCTGTTTATAAAAATTGGAGGCGTTAAACTCGCACTCACCTGGGGGTGACCACGCGCTTGACGCGGCGCGCAGCAGGGGCGGAACGAGTGCGGACAGCGCGCCCACCCAGCTCGCCCACCCGGCGCCTCCGGAGCCCCCCGACAGCGACAACGCCTCCGAACCGCGAGCCCACAGCGGCAAGCCCGACACCACTGCAACACAAATGTTACACGTGCATTTCGCTCGGATTGTGTCTCGGGATCTGCATAAAAGTGTTTATCACATTTTTTTATCTTATCCAACTACTTAGTACTATTGAATATCTCTATAATATCTGAATTTCTTTACAGAATTGTGAATATCTGACGCTTCACATGGTGCGCCCATGTTATATATAAAGAAAAAAAACAGCCATATACACAAATTTATTTTTAGTGACTTAACTAACTTACATATATTATTATTCAATACAGAGAGGTAGGGCACAGCAAGTACTCGCTCGAATCAGCCACCTAAACAATTAAAGCGGGCATAACGAGTACTTGCTCCAATGAGCAATTCGATCTGGGGAAGTACCTCCACCTTATAGAAAACCGCGGCCATAATAACACTAACATTGAGTAGTGTTGTGTTCCTGGCGGAGAGTAAGGTTGCCAGAGCTTTGAAGATTTGCAGCGCGGACAGCAGAGGACAGGCGGTGCTCGTTGCTGTCATTGTTCGGCATAGACAAGGCGTGCTGGTACGGCGGTCAGGGAGACCTGATGAAACGGCTGACCCAAGGATCACTTAATCTCCGCCTTGGGCAGTATTATCTGTGCCGAGCTTTGGTAATTCTAGTACCACACCTTTTGTCATCTAATCTGTCCGTGCAGGGGATCCTCATCTTTAGTCTAAGTAATTCTTTTTTTAAAAAGGACAAGAATCACAAGAAAAACAGTTTTCTCAGCGGCCACTCCATTCACATTCAATGTGGATTTTTGCAATATTAGGGGTTTTACGCCCATCTTAACGCAGTCCACCACCATCTTGAAGCTTCGCAGCCGACCATTCTTTTTCTAAAGGAGACGCAGATATTCTGCCCGGCCGATACATCACACCTACATTATCCCGGCTACAAACTCGAGCACAATTTTGTGAGTCGCGCCGGTGTATGTATGTTTGTCCCGGAGGATATCTACTGTCGCCGCCTTCGTAGCCTTGAAGACAGGAACCTGTCGATAGTATATGTGCGCGTAGATCATGGCGGCCACACTCGTATCTATGCGTGCCTTTACAGGTCTGATAGCAGTGACACGGACCTAGCTCGACTCTTCGCGCAACTGAGTTTGACGACTGCCAAAGTTCTAGAGCAATATCCTACAGCAGAACTAGTAATTTCGGGAGAATTTAACGCCTACCATCGTGAGTGGCTCAGTTCTCGAACCAATAACTACGCAGGGATTCTCTCAGCTGGTACTTTCTCTAACGAGAATACCCGATATAGAGGACCATACGAGCTCCCTTCTGCTGACTACACGTCCATCTCAGGATGCGCCTCTTAGCTCTTCGGACCACTGTCTCGTTCGGACTCAAGTGTCATGAACACTACCCGATCCATCTGGGCCAACTAATTAGTGTCGTGTGTGGCACTATAATTCGGCAGACTTGGATGGATTGCGAGAATTTTATGCATCGTACCCGTGGAGGCAGCTCTGCTTCAGCTCAGTAGATCCTGACGGCGGCGCAGCCGCAGTCACTGAGACAATCCTCGCTGGTATGGAATGTTTTATTCCTAAGCCGCGAGTAGCTGCCGGTGTCAAATTACGGCCATGGTCGGTCTTGCAGAGAAGCTAAAATTCGGAAGCAAACTGCGTATGAGGCTTGAACCACGGCTCGTAATAATAAGGATCCGAATATTTCTGAGTTAAAACGCAAATTAAATACTGCCTCGGGGTTCAGTAAGAAAGCAACTGCCAGAGCTAAATTCCAATTGATCGGCAAAATAGGTGGGCGACTTGCGAGCTATCCCTCTGGGAGTCGTGTTTTTTGGTCGTTTGCTAAATCTGCCAAAGGGAACTTTTGCAGTCGTCGTTACCACCACTGCGAAAGACCGATGGTGACTTGGCCCATAGTGCTAAAGAGGAAGCCGATCTACTGGGCAGTCTCTTTGCTTCAAACTTGAATATGAACGATGAAGTACCATCTACTATACGTGCGGTAAAACCGTGTCAGAAATCTCCATAACACAGCGGGAGGTCCGGCGGGCGTTGCTGCCTCTAGACGTTTATAAGTCGAGTGGGCCAGACGGTATACCAGCAGTGGTGCTAAAGCAGTGTGCTCCTGAGTTATGTACCTGTACTCATGCACCTCTTTGCGCTTTCCTACCACACTAGACAATTTCCGTCTACATGGAAGACTGCGGATGTGCACGGTGCCCAAAAAGGGTGACAGATTAGATCCATCGAATTACAGGCCTATTGCTATTACCGCTCTCTTCTTCAAGGTGATGCAGCGTGAGATCAACACACAGCTTCTAAGATACCTAGAAAAACACGACTTGGTCAGCAAACGATAATATGGCTTTTGCTAAGGTCGCTTATTCGTTGACCTTCTAGTGTATCTCACACACCGATGAGCACTAGCCATTAAGAGTCAGAGCGAAACATTAGCATGTAGCCTAGACAAAGCAAAGGCGTTCGATCAAATCTGGCACCGGGGTCTTCTATCGAAGTTGCCATCTTACGGAGTGCCGAGGATTTGTGCAAATGGGTGGTTTTTGTCCAGCAGACGCATCCGAGCCGTAGTTGACGGTAGTTTCTCTGACAGCATGGACATTAATGCTGGTGTCCCGTAAGGCTCTGTGCTGTCTCCTACGCTGTTTCTACTACATATCAATGACATGTTGGACATCAACAACAACATACATTGCTATGCAGTATAAGATGAGTCTTAGGCTCGCGTAGCGGTCGGACGCGTTTCGGGCTCTGTGTTATAATTTTATTTAAAATATACTTTTAAAACTGTGATTGGTGCACTAATGAACTTTGTGATTCCTTATCTAACATCGCGACGGTTTATGAGCTGACTCCTCCCAGTGGGTGTTGACAGAAAAAGACAACTGCAGATACTCAATCGCTTCGCTTGTGTTCTTGCTACGACCCAGGGGCAACGCTACGAGATTGTTACGAAGCTACGCAACTCGCTACGACTACAACGATGAAGTGTAACGGCTGCGGAAGATTTGTAGCTGCGGGCGAGCGGGTTATTTGTGCAGGATGTAATAGCGTGTATGACAGGCCTTGCTTAAAAATGCCAAAATCGCTAGCTATATCTACTAGCTGGCGGTGTCCTATGTGTGTGGCAAAAAAAACCGCGAACTGATAACACTGACACACCGATCAAAGGCGCACAGCAGCTGGCAGTCTGTTCTAAGGAGGACCAGAGCGCCGATGATAAGGTAGACACTACTGAGCCTGAAAACGAAATAGTGCGAGAACTCCGCCTTTTCAGGTCTGAAGTGTCTGACATGCGTCAGCAGCTCATACATTTCGGTGCTCAGTTTGAGAAGTTATTATCATCTATGGATAGTCTCACAAAGCGAGTTGACGGCATTGAAAGTAGAATCGGAACATTAGAAGATCGAATAGCAGATGGTGTACCTAAGATCGTTACAGACTTAGTAGAAACAGTTGAAAAGCTCAAACTTGAACTAAATGACCGAGATCAAGAGCTTTTGGCTACTGATATAGAAATCACTGGTCTATCTGAAAAAAAAAAGTGAAAACTCGTTACATCTAGTTTGTCTCGTAGCAAAAAAAATAGGCATCGACCTGGAGGAGAGAGACATTGTGAGTGCAGAACGCGTGGGACCTAGACGCGGACTGACGGAGGGTGCAGAACCAGACAGGCCGCGGCCGCTAGCGGTGCGGCTAACGCGCCGCGCGCAGCGGGACAGCCTACTGCGGGCCGCGCGCGTTCGCCGCGGTGCTGACACTGACGGCCTCGATCTACCGGGCCCAACACGAAGGTTCTATGTAAAAGAACGACTTACACGAAACAACAGGCAACTTTTCTATAGTCAGGAAAGTAGTCGACGCGATTGGAAGTTTGTATGGACCCGAAATGGTCGAATTTACGCCCGCAAACAACCGGACAGCGAAGCGTGCCGCATCAGATGCGAGGCAGACATAGACAAGTTTTTTGGTATGTCTCAGATTTGACAATAATTAATCCATCGTATTGTTCCTGGCTATTTTTTACTAATATTTATTTCTGCTTTTATTTGCCATTTTTCTATATTTTTCATTTTTTGTGCTTAAATTTTTCAATGCTTATTACTTTTGATTTGCCAAACTTTTATAATTTTAAATTGAATCGTACCCCACCATTTTACACTATTTTTTATGTGTGCTTTAGTTTTGCATTTTTTTATATTTTTAATTTGTGTTTTAATTTACCATTTTTTACTATTTTTTATTTGTGCCGCAATTTAAAAATTTTCAGTATTGTATATTTGTGCTTTAATTTGCCATTCTCAAATATTTTTTATTGCTGCTTAATTTTGCCATTTTTTTATATTTTGTATTTGTGCTTTTACTTACTATTTAATATTGTGTTTATAGCCAGTGTATAAGCGTTGTGTTTTGTGGGTGTTGTAGTGCTTTGCGTCTAATGCTTATAAAAACCCATGCCTTTTATAATGTATATATAGCTTATAGCAAGTTTTTAGTTTTGTTACCTTTTTTCAAAAATAAACTCAGTTGCTTTATTGCAATTTACACAGAAATACACTCGCCACAAACCGTTTGCAGCAAAGTGTATAATCATAATAATTGCTATGGCGCCTAGCCGATCAAATATAAAAATTGAACTCCTAAACGCAGGATCATTAGGCACAAAGCATGATGAGTTCGTGGTAGCAATGCTTAATCACAATGTTGATATTTTAGCGGTAAACGAGACTTGGTTGCGTAACGGGGAGGAGGGGCGCGCGCCGGATGTGCCCGGGTACCGACTGCGACATGTACCGAGACCAAACGATGTGCGCGCGCGCGGCGGAGGCGTCGGCTTCTACCTGCGGCGCGGACTCAGCGCACGCGCATGCTCGCACCCCCCCTCCCCGCCAGTGGAACAGATGTGGCTAAGCCTGTCCGTAAATGGCACACGGCTTATTATAGGCACCGCTTATCGACCACCGTGGTTAAATGTGGATCTATTTATTGATGCGCTTACTGATAGCATTGCTGCTTTTTCGTCTAAATATGATCAACTAATTCTAGTAGGCGACTTCAACATAAATATGTTAACAAATAATTGCGGCTCGGAGAAAATAAAACAATTTTTAAATAATATGAATTTATATCAATATGTCAACATGCCCACTCACTTTACAGATAATAGTGCTACCCTAATTGATTTATTCTGCAGCAACTTAAATGTTACAAATTTGCATATAGATCACATTCCGACGCTCAGTAGTCATGCTTTTATTTGCGGTGAGTTAAGCTTAAAAAAAAGAAAACCTACACCAATATGGTTCATGATTCGCCCGCTAAAAAGCGCCGATCAGGACCTGTTTTGTACTTACGCTGATGCTATAGACTGG
Organism: Apoda limacodes; assembly: GCA_946406115.1. Lineage (NCBI taxonomy): Eukaryota > Metazoa > Arthropoda > Insecta > Lepidoptera > Limacodidae > Apoda > Apoda limacodes. The sequence continues at coordinate 28,748,746 of OX291556.1, forward strand.
ACCGGTTTATGTAGTGACCAGAACGTGAACAAAATAGTTGAAAAATTAAATAGTTGTATATTATCACTGTTTGACATCGTCGCTCCCAAAAAACGCGTTCGTATTAAAGAGCACAGCTATCCCTGGATCACTTACACAATAAGGGAAATGATTAAGCTGCGTAACGAGGCATTGCGTAGATATCGGAAATCAGGCTTGCAAACACATAAAAAATACTACAAGGATTTAAAAAGTTCTGTAAACTCTGCTTTGTTTTTTGAGAAGCGTGCATATTTTAGCCAGCACATAAATAAATTCTCCAGTAGCTCTGAAACTCTTTGGAAAAACCTAAAAAAATGTAACCGCGACTCTGAGATTCCAGGCCACTTACGTCATCCTGACCTTATTAATACGCATTTTTTAAAGGTTCCAGGGGATACAGAAGTTGAAATGTCACGGCTTACTTATTACGAATATCATCGTTTCAATAACACTGAGTTTCAGCTTAAAACGGTTGATGAATGCACTGTTCTTAAAGTCATTCAGTCCCTCAAGTCAAATGCAACTGGCACAGACGATATATCCCTTGATATGCTGCTGCTAACCCTTCCTCAAACTCTAGGTATTATTACTTTAATTGTAAACGAATCCATTACGTCCGGTATTTTCCCTGATGCTTGGAAGTCGGCTTTAGTCACACCCTTACCAAAGACGGGTAATGTTACTGAGTTGAAGGATTTGCGACCAATCAATATACTTCCATGTATCTCAAAAATATTGGAACGCATAGTTTGTATGCAATTGACAGAATACTTAGAAAATAAGAACATCTTACCAGTACGGCAGTCAGGTTTTAGGAGAGGTCGTAGTACGTCTACGGCTCTTTTAGATATAGTGGACAACATCTTATTCGCTCGTGATCAGGGTAAGGGCTCTATTTTGGTGCTTCTCGATTTCTCGCGGGCTTTTGATGCAATTAACATTTCCTTGTTGCTATCTAAAATGACATATTACGGCTTCAAACTCTCGGCAGTCCAATGGTTTGCCAGCTATCTCAGTAATCGTACTCAGACTGTACAGCTAATGGATGGAAATGGCACCCCGTTACAGTCAAAACCTGCAAACGTTCGCAGAGGAATTCCGCAGGGATCTATTTTGGGACCAGTTCTGTTTATTTTGTACACGGCTGATGTTTCTGACGTGATCAAGCACTGTCAGTATCACATATACGCAGATGATATACAACTGTACATCTCCTTCCATCCAAATAATGCTACTGATGCCGTAAACAAACTAAACAGTGATTTGCAGCGTATAAATGCGTGGTCCAATGATAACACCTTAGTGCTTAATGCTAGCAAAACAAAATATATGATCCTTGGATCGAAGCCGCAAAGGGACAGAATCCTGGCCTTAGCACCTAATGTATCCATAATGGGTACTCAAATTATTAAAGTGGAGAAAGCGCGCAATCTTGGGGTCTTGATGGACGAGGATCTGAATTTTGAAAGTCACATTGTCGAATTATGTCAGAGAGCTTTTTATCGACTTAAAATTCTGTATCGCATACGTGACTGGCTCAGCGTAAATCATCGCGTTCGGCTCTGTGACTCTTTAATACTTTCTTTGCTAGGGTACGCAGACGTTGTTTATGGCCCTCGATTGTTAGCGCGCACGGAAAGAATTGTGCAAAGAGTTCAAAATGCCTGTGCACGGTTCTGCTACAAAATACCTCCAAGGACTCACATCGCACCATATTTAAATAGCGGTAACACCCTTAAGATGATTCTGCGTAGACAGCTACATCTGGCCACATTACTGTTTGGTATTGTTCGCTCGGGTCATCCAGAGTACCTGTATGAGAAACTTAAGTGGCGAGCTGTTTCCAACAAACACAGAGCGATTCGATCAATAAGTGCACCCCTCAGTATGCCTCACCATCGTACATCCGCTTTCCGTGGTAGCTTTAGATATGCCGCTACCAAATGTTGGAATAACCTGCCACCCCCGCTTAGAAACACTTGTTTATCATTTGGTGTTTTTAAATTTAGATATAAATTACCAAAAGGATATACCGGTTGGCGGCAGAGTTATTACAACAAACCTATAGTCCCTAGCGTATTTGAAATAAATTTGAACCATAACATAAGGCAATATTAGTTAAATATTTTATATAACATTAATAATATATAACATGTAATAAATTAAAATTAAAAAAATGAGTTATTTAAATTAGTAATAAGATAATTTAAACATAAGGCAATAAAAAAAAAAAAAAAAATATATATTTAAACTTTTATCACTGTAAAAACCTAAACAATATTTTTATGTCTATTACGTCTTTTACATCTATTTTACTTAGTACTTGAGAAATAGTTCGACTGCGCCGCGAGCTAAGCCTCGCAATTGGGCTCCGCTGAAAATCAGCGCTGTGGCTATTAAGCTGCAGCACATGCTGAGTGGCGTCCATTTTGCACATTGCACTACGACACCCATGATACAATAACTCATATTTAACTGTGATATGTTTATGTGTTCTTGTTTTTATGTGCTTATTTTTTGTTATTTTTATTTGTGTAATGTGAAATAAATAACTGTCTAACTGTCAGTTGATAGTACTGGAGACGCTTATTACACGGGCCGTGCAAACATCCCTCGTTCCGGTGTGGAGTAAAAGCGTGGAGAACTTGTCTCTCAAATCGAGATCACTCTGTCCACGGTTTTTACCCCCAGGTCCCCAGGGACTGGAAAACTTGGTCCGAGAAACCCTACAAAGACACAAATCTGCGCGTTCACCGCTAAAAAACCCCATTCACTGAGGTCCCACAATTCCAGAACGCTCCCTCTCCATCTTCAAGAGCATTGGGATTCTTAGTGTTGACATCTCCAGCGACTGGTGTAATCAACAGAGCGAAGCAGTACTTTACGTCGGGGCAAAGGTTGCTGCTTTACAAGTCACAAGTTCGGCCCCATATGAAGTACTGTTGCCATGTCTGGGCGGGTGCACTCGGATACCAGCTTGGCCCCTTTGACTCGGTTCAACGACGGACTGTGGAAATTGTCGACGATCTTAAACTCACTTGCCGTATCGAGTCCTTAAGTCTGAGGAGAGACTTTGCCTCCCTGTGCGTGTTCTACCGTTTGTACAATGGCATATGTTCTGAGGAATTGTTCGAAATGATGCACACGGCTACTTTTTACCATCGCACCGCTCGCCATCGGCAGGGAATTCATTCTCACACTTTAGGACCAAAATGGTAAGAACTACAGTATGGGGTTCCTCAGCCGGGATGTCCTAAACTATGCGTATCAAACAAACACGCATTGATATCACAACTTGGTAATTCCGTACACGGATGCGTGCGGGTGGTCCGCGACTATTCCAGAACTAATTTGCACAGTATGCAAGAGCCAGCGCGCAGTCAATCGTACTAAGAGAAAGGGCATTGGGTCATCGCTTATCTTTTCCGAACAATCTGTTTAGCTTATTTATTTAGTTTTGAGCCTTAAAACTTAGCCCGTCAGAGCGATTTCAAAGTGGGGGGCTAGAAAGATAGTATAGCAAAATATTCACTTTTTTTAAACTAATTTTGGTAATGTTTTGTGATAGTTTTGTGTTTTAAGTCAGAAGTTTCTTGCTAAAATTTCAAGGAGTTATCGAAAAAACAAAATTATAGGTATAAAAATAAGGCAGCCCCCTTACATACTTTCCTTAAATCTGTTTTACTTAACTTTAACCCATAAAGTTAATTTAACCCATAAGAGCGATTTTCTCCACATACTGGAGACAAGATAGCGAAATATTGACTTTTTTAAAACCTGACCCTGCTAAAGTTGTGTGCTAGTTTTGTGCCAGAAGGTTTGTGCGAAGAAATTCAAGAAGTTATTAAAAAAATAAAATTATAGGTATGCAAATACGATCACCCCTTACTTTTTATTTTTCTTAAATTTTTATAACTTAAAGTTTTGTGCTAGTTTTGTGCCGCTAACCAAAAGTTTTGTGCTTCAAAATTCGGCTCGTTAGAGCTATTTTAAAGTGGGGGGCTGGAGAGTGAAGACATGATAGCAAAATATTGACTTTTTTTAAAAGCTGATCCTGCATAAGTTTAGTGCTAGTTTTGTGGCGTTTCATGTCGCAAACCAGAAGTTTCGTGCTAAAAAGCTCAAGGAGTTATCGGAAAACAAAATTATAGATATGAAAATACGGCGATGAAATATAATATCTGCTTAAATGAACGAATGGACATGACATCGTTACTACAGAATAGTTTTAAATATATTGGTTTTAATGTTGTAATAGTTATATGCATGTGTAGATTATATTTATTAATATTTAGTAATAAAGGTGATATAAGCTAGGTAGGTAAATATTATTTTCTCAAACATGCTACGATATGCGACCATATCTTGCACAAGCTTTCTTTGGGATAAATCGTACTTGCAGTACAGTATTAGAGAGCGACCCGCAATATTTCATATTTGACCACCAGAGCGCTCGACCGGTCAAATATGAAATTTGAAAATGGAACGAACTTTTTCAACCATTACAACAGTACGATGTCATCCCATTGCAAATCAAGTTTCCAGACTTCTTGGGATAACAATTTCAGTTTAGTTGTAACAGGTGATAGCCATCCAAGAGGATCAAAAATCTTGGATATGCTGGACAACAGGGTTCTTTTGGTAAGTTTAGATGTTTGTTTTATTTTCAATTGGCGAAATGATCTATACGTGGTTGCCACTGCAATCCTAAGGCTTTGGTTGATTCTTGGTGTTTTAAGTTGAATATCTGATTGTGCATCTCTTCTGTATTCTGGTCATCAAAATTTTCTGGTTTATTTCAGCACTATTTTCTTAGGTTAAATCCACCTCTGCTCATAAGAGCTATTAAATCTGATTTTAATTTTTTCGCGGATTCAAGGTCATGGTGAACGTGTAGAAGGTCATCCATATAAAAGTTTGTGTCTACTACTTTTGCTGCTTCAGGAAATAAATAGGCTTCGTCCTTAGCAAGCTGTTTTAGCGTCATCATCGCTAAAAAATGGTACAGCCTTGGTGCCGTATGTGACGGTGGCTAATTGGTACTCCTTTAATGGTTGTTTTGGATGCTCACGCCAGTTTTTGTAGAGGCTTATCTTCTTCGTAAGCGACAATTCGACGGATTTTTTTTGCCGTGTCTCTGATTAGTGCTATCTCATATTTTCTCCAGCTGACGATAAGAGATAACAAATCCTTTTGTAGATTTGGTCTGCTATGCATAAGATAGTTTGAGGAATAACCAGTCGATGTTTTCGTTTTTACCGGTGCACTCGGTCATATGTTGCAAAAACTAATACTCATTAATAAATTGTTTATAATTATTTGCAATAACTTTATTTTTGGTAAATCTTTTTTCTGATCAAATTGGGCAATGGCCTTGGTTTTAGACTCTCCCAATTTTTCTCTGAAATCTGGTTTCATTGGTAATCTAACTACGTAACTTCCATTTGATAAACGTTTTGTATGCAACTGTTATTGTTGTATACATCGGTTATCATCACTAGACATATTAATGTGGTTGTCTGATAAATCCTCTATCTCCCAAAATCTTCAAATATCCTTTAAATCAACTATGACTACATTACAGGAAGTTTCCGGTTGCACCGTGCTGCTTAAGATCCAACCGAGCTCTGTTTGTTGCGCAATTGGTAAGGATTAAAGACATAGGATTGAAAGCCGCTAAGGTTTCAATGACAGTACTTATTACTTTAACAGACATACCACAAATATTTTCGGTTTTCTTCTGGTTAAAACTCTTAAAAGTGTTTAGTATTATCATGCTAGTAATTTTCCTAAATGCAAAATCATTTTCGATCATTTTAACGTTTTTATTAAGAATTTGACATGCCGAAGTAGTACTAGAGTTTAAAGACCCAGTACATAAACTAGAGTTTTTACTGAAGAAATCCACAAATTTATTAGCAACTTTTAGCTCGTCAGTTAAAAGTATGTCATTGTCCATCAAGGTAATTATAAGTGGGTTACGTGAAAAGTTGTTATTTATCAAAAAAATATTTTGTACGTGATTCTTTTTTGAATATCATTATGCTGATGATGGTGTGGAGTTGGTTTAGTAGCATCTTGTTTACGCCTCGATGACTCTAGTGACGTAAATTTTTCGGGCGCGTTAAAATATTTTTCTATCGGTCATTGTAACTTACACTTATAATATAAAATATACATAAGTTATAACTATAAGAATATTAGGTAAAATGAAACCCAGTCTCTTAATTTAAACTACGTTAAAAAAACGCGTTAAGTACACTACCTCATAGGTGGCGTGGAAACGTTTGCATATTATGACGCTTACAACGTTTACAAAAACGGTGACTTGTTGAAAAAAAGTATTGATATATTTTTTGTAGATAATTTTATGATCTACAATTTTGGTCAAAAGTATTTTTTTAATAAAACTTACCGTTTTGGTAAAAATCGCGAAAAACTCATTTTTTTGACCTTTGACCTTGAATAAAAAAAAATCCATACAGGGGAAAGATGGGGAACTTCCAAGTTTTATTTTTAATCATATTTTAAACAATCTTACTTATTTTCAGCTTGGTGGGAATTTATGTAGCTTCGAATGTCTAAATTGACCGGACTATCCCTCGAACGCTTGGGTTGTGGAATGAGCTCCCGGCCAAGGTTTTCTCTAAGGACTACAGTATGGGGTTCTTCAAGAAAGAAGTTATTAACCCCAGGTGTTGCAAGCTTCCACAGTCAAAACCTCACATCAATATCAATAATATGGCTCAGAAAGGTACGGACCGTATTTTACAAACTATTGTCTTTCAAAGTCAAATTTTTTTCTTATTCAAATAAGGTTTTTTTTTTACAAACACTTTTGAATCGTTATGAAATTTTATTTTTATGAAAATCGGGTTCACAAAATTGTCTGCAAAAGCAGCCGCTGCTTCAGCTTCGTGGTGGATAGGTTAGGTGCTACCTACCGTTTTGGTAATATGATACAATAAATGCTGATAATAATATGTTAATGAAGTTAAGGGTAAGTACATCACAAATGTTAATGAAGTTAAGGGTAAGTACATCACAAATGTTAATGAAGTTAAGGGTAAGTACATCACAAATGTTATTAAAGTTGGTTTCAGAAAGCTTAAACTTATCACGAGCATAATTACTGTCTCTCTGAATATATCTTCATTAAGTCCTAACTGCTATAGACCTGATGGAATAATACTCATAACAACAACCAAAACATTTCTGGGAGCTTTATCAGCGTCAGAAACTCGTACCAAAACGTTAGAACCAATTACAACACGGGGAAATTTATAATAAGATAGTAAAATAATGTTATTTGCCTGTTTCTGTAGTTCTGATTCAGCACATTCTCTTTCAACATTTTATTTTGTTTTTTCTGAAACAGAGCTTAAAAGTTACATTAGCACCAAATCCTTTATTCTGATCGCTTTCTTCACAGATAACGTAGGTACATATTAATAACAGTCTGACCACTTATGAGTTCCTGACATCTCATTTTCACCAACTTCAAACTTACAACTTTTCCTAAATCAATGTTTGTATTGTGTCATTTATAAAGTTTTTCAAACTGTTTGTCATTTTCTATATTCTCTTCGTTTTAGTGGGACCAATATCGCAAATTGCACTGTGCGCTGTATTCTAACACGAATATGATTTTGAATACGCGTCATGGCTTTTCTTTATTCCCACAATGCGTTATGGTCCTACAGCATGCTAGCCATGACACGAATTTCGCTATGTGGTCCTTCTGTGATTGCCACAACGCGTCTTCAGCATTTTCATAAGAGTCGTAACACTAATTTCGCGATGTTTTACAATGACCACAATGCATTTTGAGCTGTTTTTTCGCGCAATGAGCGTTTTCAGTCTTTGAGCATAACATATACACGGTTGGTTATACGTCTAAAAACAAAAATTAAACAACCCTTATAGCCTGCTTTTTTGCTAGTAGGGTACAAAAATCACGTCAATCCGGTGCTCTTTTGCTAAGTTATAAAAGGGCAAACCAACAAACGTACGAATTCACTCTCACATATAATATTAGTAATATGGATTATTAGTATTAGATAATTTATTAGCATTACCGTTATTGTAGCTAAGGATTATAATATTTTAAATCTATTACGGGACCTATACGTCTAGTTTTACAATATTTTATCTACTTGTCTATTTTCATATGATGTCTGTTTTTGTCTCAAATAAATAAATAAAACAAGGAAAGCTAATGTTATTATAATATCTATGTGACAAAAAAGGGCAATTCGTACAATTGACAAATTAGTTCTGGGATATCTCTAGTTTTTAGGTTTAGGGAGCTAAATAAAAAATTTACAGTACGTACTGAGAGCGAGTAGCGCGTTGTGCGGGAATACGTTGGCGAACGCACGCAGCGCGGACGGCGGCGCGGCCCCACGCAGCGCGAGCGCGCACGCCGCCTGCTCGCTGCGTCCCGATCCGACATCCCCGCACAGGTCCGCGACGAGCCGCGCCGCGCGCTTGGGCCCCACCAGGACCGCGCGAGCCGCGCCCCACTCCCCCGCATCCGGCACGAGAGCGGCCCACGCCGACCCCGCCTCGTCCGTGCCCGCACTTATCTCCGCCGCGCACGCGCACTCACACTGTTAAGAAGATGAAGAATTATCGGAATACATCTACACTATCCATTTTAATAGAACTGTGGGAAAAAGTGTTAAGGTATTTTAAAAGTATGAGAGGCAGCGATTTTAATAGACGATATTCAATTTTTAAATCTTCAGTTTTTATTATCAGTGAAAATTAAAAAAAAAAACTGTCTACCTACTATCCTCACATAATTATTAGATATTGTAACTGCAGGCATTCTAGGTATTCCGGTGTTTTTTAATTTCTATAAGGAACACATACATATAGGCAATGACAACGCCCTAGAATAGAAGATTTGGAGCAAAAACGAACGCGTTAAGACAACGAAAGATTTTTTTTTATTTATTATAAGATCTTAAGTAGGTCCATTTTTAACACTTTCCACTTGCACTTTTCAAATTGGAATAAATATGTAGTAATTATACTGACGCCATCACCGAGTACCTACGTACGCGTATCATGCAAAATATAACATAACAAATTTTTTTAAAGCATCTTCCATTTCTAAAATCAAAATTCATAAACATCAATCATTACAATAAAGTATTATCTTTAAACGTTTATTTTCGAAGAATAAAAGGGATTGAAAAACGAGATGGATTTATTGTTGCTAAAACAAGAGAGAGTGAGATCCATATATGTTTATGCAGGAATTTCTTATTTAGGTGGTTTATAACAGGTTGCACATTTATTATTGTTATGTTTTTACCCTTGAGGAATAGTTAATTTTTTACTTTTGCAAGAGTTATTAATTATTTACCTAGTTTTTTATTTAACCTTGATTTTTCCGCAAGTCGGCCTAAGTGTATGTATACCGACCTCGTGCAACGCGGCGTCGCAAATGTCTCTCGGTGGCGCGTCAGCGAGCGCGGACGACGCGGGCAGCGGCCGGCACAGCGCGGCGCAGCATACTGCCCACCGACCCACGTCGCTCCCACACCCCCTACCCTCGCCGCTCACCTCATAAACCACCCTGCGAAACACACACCCACACCAAAGTATTTAGAGGTGTATAAAGTAGTATAATCAACTCGGGCCAAACGGTTAGCATCGTGGCGGTGAGGCGGTGCGGTGGGGGAGCGGGTGTCTTTTTTTGTATCACTGCGAAACTTTTTCACACTCTTATACTTATTGTTATACGATATCAGCCTCGCGACGACTTGTTGGTGACTGATCGTTGGAACCGACGCTTTGTTAATAATTTCTGAATTGTAATTTTTTTTTTGTATTAAATTATCATAAAAAAAAATTTTTGCTAGGACTTTTTACTTATTTTGTTTTCGACTGCCAGACTAACATGATTCTCTTTATGTATAAATGACTTTATCTTAACATAATGCGAGCGAATTGATTGATTTAATTTTATAAGTTGACATTTCTTTTTCTAATTCATTATTGTTATTTGTCTACTGTGCCTAATTTATTTATGTGTGTGAATTTCTATACTAAAATTATAAAGAGGAAAGATTTGATTGTTTGTTTGTATTGAATAGGCTCCGAAAATACTGGACCGATTTGAAAAATTCTTTTACCATTAGAAGCAGTCATTATCCCTGATGAACATAAACTACTTTGTACCGCGGGAAAATGCTTCATTCCTTCGGGAAAACGGGAAATAGGACAACGGGTAGTAAGAATTATCCTTCCGTACATTCCTAATTACTTAATTACGTAATTACTTCTTTTTTCACAGAACTTCTAAACGGCTGAACCGATTTTCTGGAAGATTTAAGACTTGCTAGGTGGCGCTGCTGTCGGTCGGCTTGATCGATTGGGTTGAAATTTTGTATGTGTATCTCCATGGTTTCACAGACACGAATGTATTATGCCATTAAAGAGAAAAGATTTAATTGTTTGTTTTTTTTTCTATAATTGAGGAGTTGCCATAAGGACCTACGCCTAACGAAATTTAGGGCGGGCGAAGCCGCTGGCAGATGCTAGTTTATTATAATTTGACATTTACACATTTTTGCCAGATGCACTCCACTCTGTAAATACAAATCTGACGGCGCAACTGAGGTAGGACCAGGGTCAGGAGATTACTTGGGCGTTCATTGTCACACGTACAAAGAAAACACAACCTTATCGCGTTGATCATTGGTCCGTTTCGACCAAGACGGCCGAGCGCGAGTACCGCATTCCTGAGCGTAAGGAATGGAACATAAGTAGGTGTGACTAAGTTTTACAATAGAGAAGATTTAATATTACGTAATTATTGTGCAGTGTTGTAAGTAATTAGTGATAAATAAGAATTAAAAAAAATCTGGTTTACCAAAACAAGCTATTGGAGAACTTAAGTAATGCAGAAAAGAATTATAAAAAGTCGTCTAAAGACAGAATCCAAAAATTGTACGTAGAACGTAACAAATTTGGACAGAGTTTAGGCAAGGCCACAAAGACATATTTTAAAAATAACGAAAGAAGACGACTGGCATAAGGATTCCTATTTAGAGGACAATACATATAAAGTTTTCGAAGAGTTGTATACCCAGTATAAATAGACGTTAAAGAAACTCTTCAGATATTTCAAGACTCATCTTAAAGTTACCCTTACCAAGCCTCGAAATCTATGTATGATTATGTAGAGAACTCAGTAAATAACGAAATTAAATTACCTATTCAAATAGCAACTTCTAATGGTAAATATGAAGAATGGCAAACATTTAATGACTTGTTTTTTCCTCTAATTCACAATAACAAATATTTGTAACCTGTACAAAAACTTAATTATTTAAAGAGTAATTTGTCAGGAGAACCACAACTATTAATTCGAAATTTTTCTATAACAAATTCAAACTATGATGAGCCGTGGAATGAATTAGTCAGACAATATAACAACAAGAGGTTAAATTGTAATGCGATTTCGAGGATTTTATCGACACAAAAATCAATATTTGTAGAATCGACTACAATAAAGCAACTAGTTCACACATCTGCGACATGTTTAAAGGCTTTAAAAAATATGGGAGTGGACACGGCCAACTGGTACTTGATTATTAACCACTTAGTTATTTCAAAATTAGATCCTGAATCTATAAAGAGAACAAAGCCGTAATGCAAGAAGGATACGAAACACTGCAAATGAAAGGACTGAAGAAGAACAAGAAATTACACGTGAACAGCGCCGTGTTAGTATGGCTCGAATTCGTGCTTCTCAATCACAAGAGCAAAGTGAGGCAGCCCGTGAAACGGCTCGGTCGACAAAGCAAAATCGTCGAGCGAACAACAGAGGTCAACAAATAGATATTTTCCGACGCAGAACAAGAGATTTATCAAGTGCTGATTTGAATCGAGCAGCGTTTCGATACGATTGCAGCAATGATTACAGCTTGCATCCTAGCGTTTGCATTGGGCAAATGGACGTTGTTTGCAAGTATTGTGGTGCATTAAAGTTTTCAGGAGAAACGCCAGGATTATGCTGCCTTAGTGGTAAAGTGAAATTGCCATTGTTTACTCCGCCACCTGAGCCATTGTATTCATTGCTTTGTGGCGAAGAACCAGAATCACGCCACTTTCTTGCAAACACTCAAAAATATAATGGTTGTTTCCAAATGACGTCATTTGGGGCAGATATTATCGAAGAGCGAGGATTTAATCCGACATTTAAGGTATTTATTAATACGGTTTTATAAGCCTGGGTTGTATGTATGTATGTAATGGAGTCTTTGAGCATGATTTTCACTAATTTACAGAAATAATATATTTGCAAATTCTGAACTTTACTCTCACACCGAAAAAAGTGTATATAACTCAGTTAATACTGACTGGTTTTTTATTTTGTAGATACAAGGACAGATTCATCATCGAATTGGATCATTACTACTACTCGAAGACAGCATAAATTTTTACAAATATATTTCATGGGCAACATGGAAGAACAACTTATCGACGTGGAGAGATCAATGCAGGAATGAAGCGAGCAATTCTTCAAGACTTGCAGCAACTGCTTCATGAACATCATGCTTTTGTCAGGTTGTTTAAGAGTGCTTTAGAGCGCATGCCAAATGATGACTATAAAGTTGTCATCAAAGCAGATAAACGACCATCTGGAACACATGAACGCACATATAACGCTCCAACAACAGATGAAGTGGCCATCCTGATTGTTGGTGAACAATTGGAAACACGCGATATTGTGCTTACACGTCGCGATACTGGGCAACTGCAAACAATATCTTAAACACATCGATCATATGACGCATTGCAATACCCGCTGATGTTTCGGCAAGGAGAAGATGGATATTATTTTAATATCAAAATGATAAATCCATTGAATGGTGAGTATCAATATCATAATTTATTTTATTTATTAGACAAATGACCTTCAACCGGTAATTAATTATGCAAAAAAATTACATATGAAATATTAAATCTACTGTTTTAATTTCAGGTGAAGAAACTGCACAGAAAGTTAGCTCAATGAATTATTACGCATATCGTTTGATGATTCGTCAAAATGCTGACAACAATTTGCTGCGGTTTCGTCGATGGTTTAGCAGTATTGCGTCGACATGTATGTAAAAATAGAAACGGAACGTTTAACTTTCATTCAATAGCTGCTTCCCGGACAAACATCAAGTGATAGCACGTATATTCAGGCAAAAAATTCGGTCCCTGATGAACTTCATTGTTAAACACCGCGTCTTTGGAGATACTCCATGCTGGATGTATTCAATCGAATGGCAAAAGCGAGGGCTGCCGCACGCACATATTCTAATTTGGTTCGCGGAAAGAATTCAACCTGACCAAATAGATGATATTATATGTGCCAAGATTCCTGATCATAAAGCCGATCTAGTCCTACATGATGTTGTTATTACAAATATGACCGTGTGGCGCCATCAACCCCCAATCACCTTGCATGGTCGATGGAAAGTGTTCTAAACGATATCCACGGAAATTTACGGCGAAGACCGTCACTGGTAACGATGGTTATCCGCTGTATCGGCGTCGATCACCAGATGACAACGGTCGAACTGTCACAACAAAAGTGAAAAGAATGGATTTCGTTGTCTACAACAGTTGAATTGTTCCATATTCGCTACTTATTTCTAAAACGTTCAAGACAAATTGCAACGTTGAGTATTTCAATTCAGTAAAGTCCATAAAATATATTTGCAAATATGTCACGAAAGGTAGCGATATGGCGGTTTTTGGATTGCAATCCTCAAATACCAACGATGAAATTTCACGCTATCAAGTTGGTCGTTATGTAAACTGTAATGAAGCGATTCGCCTTCCCTATTCACGAACGTCATCCTACTGTTGTGAATGGTCAACCGAGTATATTTCACGGCTCCGAATGCTATGCAAAGTGCTGAAACACCTCCAGCAACTACATTGACCAGTTTCTTTGCGATCTGCCAAAGCGATCCGTTTGCATGAACTTTGCTTTACTCGGAGATGCCACGTCATAATACTTGGAATGCTTCATCGAAGAATTTTCAAAGACGAAAGCAAGGCGATTCGGTTCCTGGGTATCCGGATGTGCGTTCTACTGATGCTCTTGGTCGTATGTATACAGTTCATCCCAAGAATGATGAATGTTTCTATTTGCGGTTGTTGCTGGTAAATGTGCGTGGGCCAACGTCATTTGAGACACTACGGACTGTTAATGATGTAATATTCCCAAAATATTGTGCTGCATGTGAAGAACTGAACTTAATAGAAAACGATACCCATTGGGATACGAAAATCGCTGAAGCCATTATCTCTGCATCTCCAAGTCAGATACGCACATTATTCGCTATCATAATTTCGACATGCTTTCCATCAAACCCATGTAACCTGTGGCACAAATACAAGGACAATATGTCAGAAGATATTTTACATCAAATTCGTGTAACTTCCAGAAATCACGATGTTGAGATGAATGAGGAGATACATAATCGTGCTTTACTCTTGATCGAAGATATGTGTTACCTCATGTGCGGTAGTTTATTAATCAGGTTAGGAATGCCAGCGCCCAATCGTGAAATTAATGACGCATTTAATCTAGAATTGGAATGGGAACGTGAATACGATCACCAGGAATTAGATTTTGTAGTTCAAACGAATGTACCCATGTTGAATTCCCAACAAAAGGAAGTTTATGATACTTTAATGAAGGCAATCGATGATGGAAATGGTGGTTTATATTTCCTAGATGCTCCTGGTGGAACAGGTAAGACATTCCTCATGTCAGTAGTTTTAGCCACTGTTCGTGCGAGATCCAACATAGCGGTTGCAGTTGCTTCTTCTTGAATAGCAACCACATTGTTAGAAGGATGCCGTACGGCTCATTCAGCATTAAAATTATCGTTATTGAAGAACCAACGTGTAATATTACAAAAAAATTCAGCAATGGCCAAAATTTTATCGGCATCGAAAATCATCATCTGGGACGAATGCACAATGGCGCATAAACGTGCATTAGAAGCACTTAACCGAACATTGAAAGATTTACGGAATGAATCGAGATGTTTTGGAGGAGAAATGATTTTACTGTCTGGCTATTTCCGCCAAACACTGCCAGTAATTCCAAGATCTACGGCTGCCGACGAAATAAACGCTTACCTCAAATCGTCGAATCTATGGCGATATGTGAAGAAACTGCAGCTGACAACAAACATGAGAGTTGCATTGCTTAATGATACATATGCTGAAGATTTCTCTGAGCAATTGCTGACTGTCGGTAATAGTCAAGTACCTGTCGATGAATCGAGCGGATTGATATCATTTCAAAATAATTTCTGTAATTTTGTCTCATCAAAAGACGAACTTATCAACAATGTATTTCCAGACATTATTTCTAACTACAAAAATAATGAATGGTTGAGTGAGCGAACAATTTTAGCGGCTAAGAATAAAGATGTAGACGACTGAACTATATAATTCAAAATAAGATCATTGGAACAATGCATTCATTCAAATCTATTGACTGCGTCACAAATGAAGATGAAGCCACCAACTATCCAATTGAATTTTTAAACTCCTTGGATGTGCCTGGCTTACCACCGCACAGTTTACGCCTAAAAGTTGGCTTCGAAACATAAACCAACCAAAACTGTACAACGGTACGCGTTTGGTGGTTAGAAAATTGATGAACAATGTAATTTACGTGACGATACTGAAAGGAAAATTCAAAGGTGAGGAAGCTCTCATTCCGAGGATCCCGATGATCCCAACCGATATGCCGTTTGAATTAAAAAGACTTCAATTTCCGATCCGTCTTGCATTTGCCATGACCATCAACAAATCACAAGGCCAATCCTTAAAAGTTTGTGGTTTGAATCTAGAACATCCATGTTTTTCCCATGGTTAATTATATGTGGCATGTTCACGGGTCGGAAGACCATCTGCGTTGTTTGTTTTTGCGCCTGATAAAAAAACAAAAAATGTCGTGTATCACAAGGTACTTAAGTGAAGAGCAACCTATGTACTGAAATGCAGAAACAAAAATAAATGATTAATGTACTTAATTTTTTTTTTCTAATAAAAAAATTAACTTAATAAATTCGAAAATCGGCTTATTTATTGCCTTTAAGGCGGAACAGAGTTCGCCGGGTCAGCTAGTTTGTAATAACAACATCATGTAGGACTGGATCGGCTTCATGATCAGGAATCTCGGCACATATAATATCATCTATTTGATCAGGTTGAATTCTTTCCGCTAACCAAATAAGAATATGTGCGTGCGGCAGGCCTCGCTTTTGCCATTCGATTGAATACATCCAGCATCGAGTATCTCCAAAGACGCGGTGTTTAACAATGAAGTTCATCAGGGACCGAATTTTTGCCTAAATATACGTGCTATCACTTGATTTTTGTCCGGGAAGCAGCTATTGAATAATTTCTATCCATTTTGGATTACAGGTAAAAGTAATAAATAGGTCTGGCCGACCGTAATGACGAACATATGTCATTGCATCTTGCGCATATTCATGCATATGACGTGGACTACCAATGTACGTCGCCGGCAGAATAGTTAATCGACCAATATTAGCTGCATTTCCGTCAGTACTAACTGCATCACGTAAATGGATGTACTCCTCAGAACGGAGTTTGACTTGGTTCAACCTAATGAAAGTTAAACGTTCCGTTTCTATTTTTACATACATGTCGACGCAATACTGCTAAAACAATCGACGAAACCGCAGCAAATTGTTGTCAGCATTTTGACGAATCATCAAACGATATGCGTAATAATTCATTGAGCTAACTTTCTTTGTAGTTTCTTCACCTGAAATTAAAACAGTAGATTTAATATTTCATATGTAAATTTTTTGCATAATTAATTACCGGTTGAAGGTCATTTGTCTAATAAATAAAATAAATTATGATATTGATACTCACCATTCAATGGATTTATCATTTTGATATTAAAATAATATCCATCTTCTCCTTGCCGAAACATCAGCGGCTATTGCAATGCGTCATATGATCGATGTGTTTTAGATATTTTTTGCAGTTGCCCAGTATCGCGACGTGTAAGCACAATATCGCGTGTTTCCAATTGTTCACCAACAATCAGGATGGCCACTTCATCTGTTGTTGGAGCGTTATATGTGCGTTCATGTGTTCCAGATGGTCGTTTATCTGCTTTGATGACAACTTTATAGTCATCATTTGGCATGCGCTCTAAAGCACTCTTAAACAACCTGACAAAAGCATGATGTTCATGAAGCAGTTGCTGCAAGTCTTGAAGAATTGCTCGCTTCATTCCTGCATTGATCTCTCCACGTCGATAAGTTGTTCTTCCATGTTGCCCATGAAATATATTTGTAAAAATTTATGCTGTCTTCGAGTAGTAGTAATGATCCAATTCGATGATGAATCTGTCCTTGTATCTACAAAATAAAAAACCAGTCAGTATTAACTGAGTTATATACACTTTTTTCGGTGTGAGAGTAAAGTTCAGAATTTGCAAATATATTATTTCTGTAAATTAGTGAAAATCATGCTCAAAGACTCCATTACATACATACATACAACCCAGGCTTATAAAAGCGTATTAATAAATACCTTAAATGTCGGATTAAATCCTCGCTCTTCGATAATATCTGCCCCAAATGACGTCATTTGGAAACAACCATTATATTTTTGAGTGTCTGCAAGAAAGTGGCGTGATTCTGGTTCTTCGCCACAAAGCAATGAATACAATGGCTCAGGTGGCGGAGTAAACAATGGCAATTTCACTTTACCACTAAGGCAGCATAATCCTGGCGTTTCTCCTGAAAACTTTAATGCACCACAATACTTGCAAACAACGTCCATTTGCCCAATGCAAACGCTAGGATGCAAGCTGTAATCATTGCTGCAATCGTATCGAAACGCTGCTCGATTCAAATCAGCACTTGATAAATCTCTTGTTCTGCGTCGGAAAATATCTATTTGTTGACCTCTGTTGTTCGCTCGACGATTTTGCTTTGTCGACCGAGCCGTTTCACGGGCTGCCTCACTTTGCTCTTGTGATTGAGAAGCACGAATTCGAGCCATACTAACACGGCGCTGTTCACGTGTAATTTCTTGTTCTTCTTCAGTCCTTTCAAATTCCGGCGTGTGCATAGTAATTTATCGAAATTTCATCTCAATCGGTTTACCCTTATTGCGCGAGTCCGACTCGCACTTGACCCTGTCTGACTCGCACTTGACCCTTTTTTTCTTAGAAACATGCCCCGGCGTGTCGTGAATTTTTATTACAATCGGTTTACCCTTATTGCGCGAGTCCGACTCACACTTGATCGAACGGGATAAAAAGTATCCTATGTCCGTCCCCTGGTTCTAAGCTGCCTCCCCACCAATTTTGAACCAAATCGGTACAGCCGTTCTTGAGTTATAAATAGTGTAACTAACACGACTTTCTTTTATATATATAGATACATATTTATATTTATATATATATATATATATATAAATAAATAAATAATAATATATATGTCGGGTCAAGAGGCCGAGATTGTTCTTTTTCCGACATCTTTGTATTATTATTGGGATATCGAATTATTTATGCACAAATACAATCACTATAGGTATAATATTTTAATGTTCTAAAGTTATTTAACACTAGGTATTTATAGTCTAATTTGTCTTTACTATTCTAACACTTAACAATATTTTATAACAAATTAATTTAATTCTATGACTTTATGAATACAATCAAAACGTATGACAGTCCTTCAGTACACGCGCGTCCGCCACTACTCATTACTTTTTGTAATCTGCATCTCTTTCTCTTGGAGCACGATACCGAGACTCTGCCGAAGCGCCCTGAAGTTAACTGCAGGTGTTGCTTGCGTTCTGAAGTATCCATCATACGACACAATGGATGACCGATGATTATTCCGACACGGCCATCCTGCGAGACACTGCGACACACCCAACCTTAATTTAATAGCAAACCAATCTCTTATTTATTACTCTACATCAGTTAAGAGTACTTATTCTACTTTAAACATAACTCATTACTAAATCAACTTTTATTTCGTATAACAACAATACGAATAAAGTTACTTTACAAAGAAGCATTGTCGAGCAATTAAACTTATTCACGTATTCAAAATACAATTACGCAATAGCTCTGCATTTTAACTCAAGGCTGAGGAAATCACAATTTCCCCACCTTTATCTCTCAGAAACACGTGCATCCCCACACAGGACCATCTCACATCTCAGTTTTCTCACAACCAACAACTCGGTTACCACGAAACCCATCTCCACCAGGGCAGCTGCAATACCACGTGCTCACGGACTACGCAAGGTAGACACCGATTTCTCTTAAGCTACGGCTACAAACAACCTCTGGTTCCTCCAATTTTATAACAAAATACATTAGTATTCGGTCTCACGGGAAAATGTTCCCTGTTTATCTGGCTCCACAGTAAAGTCGTCAATGTTACTTTGATCACTAGGCATAATTTTCAGTTTTTCATGGGCATACTTATAGGTACGTTTCGAGTTAAGGGCCTGTAGAGTATATCAATCACCATCTAAAATCTCTATTACTTTGTAAGGTCCACGATATTTGGGATCCAGTTTCGTTTGATTTCTTGCCTCATTTTCTATCAAAACAAAGTCACCTATAGAGAATTTATTAAGTTTTGCTTTATTTTTGTCAAATCTTTGTTTATCATAGTAAGCAGTTTTTTCTATGTTATTTAAAGCCTGTTCTCCTCCGCCTCATATACTATTTTTTGTGTAAATGTGTGTCGAATGGCAGAGTAATACATATTTGGTAAAAGCATCAATTATAACAAAAACTTTTTGAGTCTCTCTTACCGCTGAGCTTACCTGTAGCATCCACATGAATCGTATGCCAAGGGGGAGATATTCTAGAGATTGGATGCAATTGAGCTTGTAAAAATTTTTAAATTTACGCGTTCTAATTTAAAAATAATAAAACAGGATTAAACGCGTCATTTGGCAAAATACCTTTTTCCTGACGTTTCGGCTGGGTTACACCAACCAGCCTTGGTCACGGGTAGGCTCAGAAAAAAAGACTCGGGAAAAAGGTATTTTGCCAAATGACGCGTTTAATCCCGTTTTATTATTTTTAAATTAATTGAGCTTGTATCTCACCAAAGTTAGACTTTGCAACCTTACATGTCACGCAATTATCTACAAAATTCTTAACATATCGTGACATGCCTTCAAACCAGTATTGGTCGTAAACCTTTTCTAGTGTTTTATCATAACCGAGATGAATTATTGAATTGTGAACGTTATTAATAACTGACCATCTAAGTGCACGAGGAACAATAGGTAAACACATGGTACGTGCGTTTCTTTGTTTTTTTCGGTAGAGTATTCCCGATCGTATTTCATAGGTTGTACGGAAAAGTACTTAAGTATGTGTGTATTTCTAGATAGATCTAGGAAGAGGCAAATTTATAATGTAGCCAATCACTCATCTGATGATCACCGATGGCTCGTCGAGCATATGCTGATAAAGCTCCCTCAGTGCCGGCACTCTTATTAGGTCCTTAAGAGTACAGTCAATGTCCAAAGCGCGGACAAACACCATAAAATCACTGCATTAGATAGAAAAGTAAAGATAGAAAAATATCATGCGGCCACCGCGATAGTTGTTAGTATTCTGTCTTGATGGCAGGCGAACGCGGGGACTGTGTGGGGAGTGGGGTTCAACGGATGCACATAAGAAACCATTCGGTGATTAGTCGGTCAACATATGTATGCCCAATATATATACACAACATAGGTTTTAGCAATATTATTATCCAATTGACCGTTATTGAATTTTGATAATATATTGAGTATTTCATTATCACGTTGTTGTTCTGCTTGCATAGTCAATACGCTTTTGCTTTACTTTACTTTGTATTTGTTCTGATTTTTGTTTAGGAAAATTTCGCAAAAAGAAATCTACATGAGCCATATTTTTTCCTGCATTGTATATAATATCAAAATCAAATGACTGAAGAAATGCCCACCAGCGGTATATACGCGGCATTAAGTCAATCTTTTTACGAGAACACTTTAAAGAGTTACAATCTGTGACGACTGTAAATTTACGCCCATGTAAATAATGACGACATTGTTTAGCATATCATTAACTACAGCGAGAGTTTCAAGTTCGTATGAGTGGTACTTTGATTCGGCCGCCGAAGTTCGTTTACGGTAATAAGAAATGACCCGCCGTTTGCCGTCGAGTAATTGTAACAATATCGCGCCGTATCCGTCGGCACTAGCGTCTGTGTGTGACTCAACAAGCTCCTTTGCTATCACTGAGATAACGTTTTGACGTATTTCTTCATGACGTTCAGTCCATTGAAAATTAATTTTATGTGTTGTCCACTCATAAAGTGGTGTCATGATTTGTGAAAATTTTGCAATAAATTGGCGGAAATAAGTTGCAAGTCCTATAAACTGCCTTAGTTGTGTAACAGTTTGAGGTAGCGGCAATGCTGTTAGACCCTCGATTTTTCGATTATTTGGTCTAATTTCACCTGCTTGGACTTGATAGCCTGGAAACTCTAGTTTTGTTTTTAAAAAGGAACACGTTCATAGAAAAACCTGCTTTTGTTAACGTTTCAAGTACTATTCGGAGCCGTTCTATACCTTGATCTATTGTTTCGGATATTATTAAAATATCATCCGCGTAAACTATTACATACGTGTGTACCAGGTTGCCTAGTGCTTTTATAAGTGCTTTTGGAATACAGACATAGAATTGCGCAAACCAAAAGGCATAGATAAATACTCAAATTGATTTTCCTGGGTCCCAAATGAGATACGTTCAATTAAATTTTAATCTTTTATTGAAATTAAATGAAAACCACTAGCGCAGTCTAATTTCGTAAAGAAGTAAGCGCCGTTTAACTGTGAAATTTGATCATCAATTAAAGTAGTGGATATCTGTCTGGCAGAGTATTATTATTTAGCTCACGATAATCTATGCACATTCAGTAAGAACGCTTCTTAACTAATAAAGCAGGACTTGCAAATAGGGAACAACTAGGTCTAATGATATTTAGTTAGCAATAGATCATAAACTTTACTACGCATAATTTCACATTCATCTGGACTGAGCCTGTATGGTCGTCTTTGCACTGTTTTGTGAGGATCGATTAATCTTATTTTTAACTCACCTGTGTTTACTCTTGTTTTAGGTAAACCAGTAGTGAAATATTCTGAAAATTCATTACGCATGGATATCAGTTCACACTTTTTGTGTGATGGTATATCCGTGTCAATTATTTGAAAATCGTTTGAATTTAACTTATCTGAAACTAAACTATTTATTTGTAAACATTTTTTTGTAATTGAAAGCTTGACGCAGATATATTAATAATTAAGCCCAGACTTAGAATCTCACGGCCCAACATAACATTACTGCCTAAATAATCATCCGGCAAAACATGAAATAAAATCTCTATAGTATATCCACATATTTCAAAAACACATAAAATTTGCTCGGTACTGAATATTTTTGATTGAATATTGTTAACGAAATAATGTTAAATATTCGTTTTTCATTAAATTTTGAGGCCAAACTTTCTTTAATCAATGAACATTCAGCACCTGAGTCAAAATGAAAATTATAGAACACACCGTGGTTACTCATTTCTCCGGCTTTACTGCACACAAGTCGACTCGCCGCTCAGCCTGTGCTGTGCTGACCCGCGCTGCCCCGGCGCCGCTGCCGTCGCTGCTCCCAGCTGTGCACCGTGATGCTATGTGTCCCAACAAGGCGCATTTGTAGCATCGTAAGGGCCCCGTAGATGTATATTTCGATCCTTCTCGCATAGCTGGCTTTGAGGATATTGCTGTTATTTTCATGTTCTTTTCTGCTGTCTTGAATCGGCATTTAGTTATTTTGTGTCCTATTTTACCGCAATGGTAGCATTTTTTTATAGATAGCGTAAATCGAGCACTCTTGACGTCTGTATTATTCTTATTATAGCCTTGGGTCAAATCAGACTTTCGATTCATGTATGAAAATGCAAGTAGTTCTTTTTGCATGTTTCGGCGCGTAGTAATTTTCTTAGTAAAGGCGATACGTTGCAGCCGAGTATCTATTTGAGCTAAATGTAACAACACAAAAGAAATTATTAATTGCTCAGTGCTGACGTTTTCAATCTGATTTATTAGAAATAAAATCAGGCGACTCGCGTAAGCAGCATAAGTCTCGCCTTCACTCGGCTTATCTGTACTGACATTAATTAAAGTAGCAGCTATGGTTTCAGAGGTGGCAAACCTCTCAATAAACAGCTCTTTAAACTGCTCCCATGTTATCCCAAGATAAGTGATACGGGATAACCACGTAGATGCCGTTCCCTTTAAGGCCTTGCTAAGCGCCACAACTAATTCACATTCGTTAAGTGGGTTGTCCGCGAGACATAAATCAGCAGTAGTGCACCAAGATTTCGCATCTGCATCTCTTTCATCCGGGTTGAACTCGGGTAGCATTATATGATTTCTTACATTTGGAGTTTTCAAAGTTTCTATTAAGATACGCATTTGTTCATTTTGCATCTCTAGGATTGTCTGCTACGGTGTTGCATTCTGGTTGTCAGGATTAATTAAATTTTCTCGCTCGTATCCCATTTCTGATGTCGGGTCAAGAGGCCCACATTGTTCTTTTTCCGACATCTTTGTATTATTATTGGAATATCAAATTACTTATGCACCAATACAATCACTATATAATATTTTAATGTTCTTAAGTTATAATAAGCACTAAATAACAGTTCTTTAACACTAGGTATTTATAGGCTAATTTGTCTTTACTATTCTAACACTTAACAATATTTTATAACAAATTAATTTAATTCTATGACTTTATGAATACAATCAAAACGTATGACAGTCCTTCAGTACACGCGCATCCGCCACTACTCATTACTTTTTGTAATCTGCATCTCTTTCTCTTGGAGCACGATAGCGAGACTCTGCCGAAGCGCCCTGAAGTTAACTACAGGTGTCGCTTGCGTTCTGAAGTATCCATCATACGACACAATGGATGACCAATGATTATTCCGACATATATAAGATGCGAACAACAACTTAGCACGGGCGATCGAGATGATCAAGAACTACATACTTGGTAACATTAAAAGGATTTTCTAGAAGCAATAATTAAATCATTAGAACTGATAGATAGTCACAAAATACGTGTCCCACAACCTGAACAAGTAGAGAAAACTGAGGCGTTTCACTCGAAAATTAACAAAAACGAAAAAAATAACATGAAATTAAGTTCACACTGTGCAGCGGATAGCATTATGTATACCACTGTAAGAAGTTCAGAGATAGACAAGATTACGTTCAACAAAGTAAATTATGCTTCAATTGTTTTACGCCATCACAGCGAATGTCGGCAGTCGGCGTGCTGTCGGCGATGCGGACGGCGGCATCACACACTTCTACACTTCGAAAGAGAACATCTCTCGGAACAACCAAACAATGGTACAACTAAATCGACAGGTAACGCGAGCGAGACCAGACGTACGTTAAACCCCAATTCTAATGGTCACATTGTAGAGAACAATTTTTCGAGAGAACAGTGTCCTATTAGCTACTGCTGAAGTGTTAGTAGATAGTAGGAATGGTTGCAAATATATAATTAGAGCTTTATTAGATCAAGGATCACAAGCCTCATCTGTAACAAAAGCGACAGTTCAGTTTGCTCCTTACACGGAAATCGGTGAGTGGTTGGGTGTAAGGTGTAGGGGAAGGATCAACGAGAATTAAGCACATGGTTTCGCTAAGCGACATGTTGAAGCAGTTTTGGGAGCTAGAAAACGAGCCAAACACAATAAAGAAGAGATTATCAAAAGAAGAAGAAACATGCGAGGAGTTTTACGACAGAACGACAAGGTCGTACAATTTTGTTAATATTTTATTTTTAGTTGTAGAACTTGCCCCGGACAGACTGACGTGGTCCATGTAGGTACAACAATACAACCTGAGGTAAGTTGCGAAGCCCTGTAGTTCATATGTAACCAAGATAGATAGATAGTATAGATAAATAGTAGTCGTACAATTACTCACCTTGCGAGGTAAAGCGCGTCGTAGACTCTTTGATCGTGACGCGGCACGGGCTCACGCAGCTCGGCGAGTGTGGACAGTGCGGCGCGGAGCGCGGACAGCGCGACGTGCAGCGCGCGCGCCTTTCCCCCACCACCTACGAGCTCGACGCGCGCGAGCTGCGCCACCGGAAGCACGCTGTCATCGCCCCACGCACGCACCGCGGCCCGTGCCCGCGCACGCACACGCCGTGCCTCCGCTTGGTCCCCGGGATCGCTCGGGTCGAGCAGCAGGAGCAGCGCGTGGTGCCACCGCACGCGCCACGCGACAAGTGCAACGCGACAACGCCCCGACGCCGCGCCGCACGCCGCTTCCCAAAGGCCCTCCACCCACGAGAGGTACCCTGCAATTAGTTGTACATCATTTATGTCGATTTCCAAGTACACAAAATATTGTAAATTACGTTTGAAACCAGCTTTATGTTAATCTGTAACTTCTTGCTTAAAAATGATAAACTTTTAAAGATATAAATTAGGCATAATTAATATAAAAATCTTTTTAGTGTAATACTTTGTAAGTTTAGAAAGGATATTTTATGGAGATTGAGATTAAGTTATCAAAATAATTTTTTTGCCATACATTTGTTGAGAGCAACACAGATCAGAAACCAGGATGTATTTGTGATTGGATATCAACAGAGTAGAAAATGCTCAGCACCCTGAAGGACGTCTTCAACCCGGTTAAGTTCTCTTAAATATTCGCAGTGCATATACATATTTGAAAAGATTTTCAATATACCTTTTATAAAGATCCTTGATTTTCTGTTAAGTACGATGCATGAGTACGTTCCCCGAGGACTGAAGTTCAGAGAGTATAAAGAACTGGTTAGGTTATTTACATATGGTGAAGGTCGCCTTTTCGTCACAAGCAGGGAAGGTATATAAAGTATATGATGTATATCCATTGTTCGCTCAAATTTGCCCCTTTAATTTGCTCACAAATATTTTGTATATAAATAAATAAATTCCCTACAACCGACTACCGTCCGTACGTAATAACTGATATAATTATACGAAACCTAATGCACCCTAGTGACGAGTGACCCTACCGAAGACACCTTCAAGGGAAAGGCTTTCCAAGACATGTTGCCCGTTACATATACCGACCAGTCGCACCTCGCCCGCCGAAGAGAACAGTGATACCACACTCAGTAGTCATTCCAAGCTCACCGAAAAGAGCGCCGTCAGCCGTTCCGATCCCCTTTAGCAACAATTAAATCCCCTCCGCGCACCGCGACGCCGCGCGTGTTATAATATAGACAATACTATAAATTTGTAAACTGCAGTGCCGCTGCCACTACACTGCTCCGCTTAAATATTAAATAACAATACTATTCAGTCCGCTGTTTTAATTTTATGTGTGTGTGTTAGCACTCTAGACATTTAATCAAGCCATCCGAGCAAGGACGTGTCACCGCCGACGAGCCCTTCATCCTGAGGACAGGAAAACCACTCCTGTCAACATCATACAGTCACATCCATCGCTACTTCAACCTCCTGCAATTCTCCTCCGTCTCTCCGTCTCTTTTCGGAGTCATTTTCGGTACCATCGAGATCGTGGGAACGTCTTGGAAGCAAAGCCAAGAGGGCCAGCAGCACTAGACCATCCGCATCCGTCATCCGATCTACACCCGCATCAGTCCTGCTTGCCTAACTTATATCCGCGTTATCTCATTTCCATTTTATTATTAATTTGTACCATTTTATTACATAATATAAAATGTTGAAATGCGAAGCCGCGTTTACCGCGAAATATAATATTTTAAGTATAGTCCGCGACGAAATTCGATCCACGAAAACCGCAACCGCGATTGCCTTTCTAGAACGGATTTTCTTTAGGCATTTTGCCACATTAGAGGCCGCCTACACATACGTTATCTGTGATCTCGATAATACCGATCTCAGCATTTAACTTACCCGGTTTTCCGACATGCATTGTTAGATGTTGGATATGGAAGTAAAGATGCATTCAACCGAAATCAAAAGTCCGCAGTACGCTCGCAACACACGAGCTGTTGCACATGTCCCCCGGATCCGAGCAATTTTTAGCTATGAGTACCACGCAACGCCGCGCATGGGCTCCGATTGGGAAATGTATAGATGGTGTTGATGGTGAACTCACCGCAGTTTATTTATATCGCAGTACCCCTCTGCGTGGAGGTCCCACACCAAAAATAAGTCCGATCCGCGAGTTAACACACAACACACGTACACACATAACCCCGTACGTCACCTACACAAACACGTCAGAGACGTGTCACATCCGCGCCTCAGCCCATCTACCGTGAGAGGGAGAGGACCCCGTCACCGCAGACGGAACCCGCTACCCACGAATTCCGAAAACCAACCGCTTCATTCCGCGCCGCTCATTTACCGCTCCGACTAATTTTTTTTCTTTTCTATTTTATTTACTTTAGTTTTAATTTCCTATTTGATTTTTATTATCTTTTATCAATTTATGTAGTTGTAAGCCGCGTCTTTTAACCGCCCGCATGCGTTGCTTATGTCTCTCCGACTTTACAGATTTTATTTAAAATTATTATTATATTAAAACTTAATATGAGTTTTTATTTTTTTTGTTTAAGATTTGATATTTATAAACATTAAACTATCTAGTTATACTTCGCGTTCTTAACCGCCCGCATATACTATTAATTAACATGTAAAACCCCCGATTTTGCTAATTCGATATAAAATCTCGTTATTTAACTAAATCAAGTTAAAACATTCCGATTGAGTTTTTATATTATTTTGTGATTTGATTTATGACATCAATTAACCGTACCGAAATCTGTAAGCACAAATGCGAACTCATTATACATACCTATTACTTTATCGACAACCAAACAAAGTCTCTCACTTCCAAGTTGAAGGAATGCGTTGAAGCAGACATATTTAAATCACTTTAGGTACCGTACTGTCAAATCATTTAAGTCATATATTTGTAGTGTACCTACTTACTTATAACTTTGCACTGCGTAACTTATATGTTTGTTTAGGTACACATAACAACGAAACAGATAACTTGTTTTTAAACCACGTCCATATATGAAACTGTAATTTTTGTAATACATGTTTTATTCAAGTTTTAGCGCGAAGATTTGCATTAGTAAACAATTCTAATATTCTAATAAATTCTCAATAAACGTATAGCAAAATGCATCTTTAATGAAAATGACGCGTTCAAATATACAGTAAATTTATACATTAGCTGAGCAGAAGTTATGATTTATTTTATGAAAGGTTTGCAGCTAACAAAATAAATCTCAGAATAAAATCGTTAAAAGTATGTTACAAATCTTGAACATCAACACAAATTAATTGTTAAATGTAGGTAGTAATCTAACTCCAGATTTATTAATTCGGACTGAATTGAATTGAACTCAGAAGGACTGACAAAATGAAGTTGGGTAAAGTTTTAAACCAGCGGCGCGAGAATGAATATTTTAAAACGAAAGTTGATTGGATGTTTATTTGGAACGAACGTTGATTGGAGGACGATGTAAGACCAACGCTGATTGGAGGTTTTTTAAGCGATACAAAAATGGCAACACGCTTCATATGCCCTTTAAAGGTAGTTTCATAACTGTTACCTGAAAAAAAAATTATTTAGAAAATTAAACGAAGGATAAATGGGGGACCCTCTAGATAAGAATTGTTTTGTAATCCGCGTTACAATAAAAATTCTAACAATGATAAAAGATAGTTGTCTTGGTTTTCACGTATTCCGTATAATGGTATGACATGTAAGTTTCTTTGAAATTACCCGGGGTTTGTTAAAACTTTACAAACATTTAGAACATAATATTAATATTCTATTAGGATTCTTTTAATTTAGCATAATTAGGCCGTTTTATCTAGACCGTTTATATTAATCCAGGACTCTATAATAGTATCCCAATCAACATAACTAGTATTATACTTAAAGATATTCTTTTTTCTTTGTTAAAATTAATTAAGGCCGGACGTGCGTCCGGAATAAGAAAAAAAATAAAAAACAAGTGGGGCCCTGGTTGAAACGTGGGTTGAGAAGGTTGTTTCACACAGAACATTTGGTTACCACTACTTGACTGCCGAAACGCTGCCCGAGAAAGAGGAAATCATAGTCTACGTTTGTGGGTCACGAGGAGCTATCTTGGAACCACGTGGGATAACTAAGGCTAAATTGTGCCACTATTACTGGTTAGTAAATACTTTTATATT
The DNA here is from genome assembly GCA_946406115.1 of Apoda limacodes. Classification (NCBI taxonomy): domain Eukaryota; kingdom Metazoa; phylum Arthropoda; class Insecta; order Lepidoptera; family Limacodidae; genus Apoda; species Apoda limacodes. Next base: position 28,778,112 of record OX291556.1, read on the forward strand.
AGAAGTTATTAGAGGAAAAGTTTCAATGAAAATATTGTATGTTTGTTGTGAAGTCCTTTAGGTTGTGTTATCCTACATAAGGTCCTTTGAAAGTTGCAGGCGGGTCAACCACCACGTGGCATCAGATAATTTATTTTCCGGGGGCCTGTAAAGGCTTATTTCAATTAAAGATTTCCAATCTAACGTTGAAACATCGTAATGACGAGTTCGCTTTTTCTGTCGGATAGAAATTTATGGTAGAAAGAAATCTCAATTACCTCAATAGAAAGGAATATTAACGGACCTTGTTCTGGGTCATTTTCAGCTAGGTACAGCAAAACCTTCAATATGAGTAGAAGTGGGAACTAAGATTATACCAGCCATAATAATTTTATAGCTCACTAAAGGTCTGGGTCTGCCAAGAAATACAGTAATTACTATGTGTAATCCATATAACCATGGCGGCGTTAGTAGGGTTTTACTATTTTTACTGGTTAGCTTAGGTGAGCGCTGATGTACATCGCAAGGGGGCGCCCCATAAACCTACCTTCAGGTCGCAAGTCCTGAACACTTAGCTACCTAGTTCCCACTCTACAAAACAAATGCATTCAGTTTTTGTATGGATTTCACTTTCAAATGTGGAAGTAGCAAAAATTGAGGTTCCTTTGATGATGGATGGCAGAAAAATCATATCACACCTTAGTACCTGCGTCCTTTAGTTCTGATATTCGAGTATTAGCTTTATTTAGGTGTTTTTGTACTGACTTTAGAAATGGTGAAAATTCAAAGTGGGCGTTATTTATGACCGAAGATTTAACTACACTAGCCTGCAAAAGAAGGTGTAACAGTTTTAAATTTAATTTTCTCCTAAACTATTAAACTTAGAGACTTGAAATAAAAACCACATTTAGAACAGATTTTTTGAACATAAGTTTATTTTAACATAAAAACAAAAAGTAGCCATTTTCACCTAATGGTAAAAACTTAAAAAACCCTGAAAAGGGTGTTTGTAGTCTTAAAATCACCTTTTTAATAACTGGTTAACTGGTTAACACTAACAGAAGTTGCCTCCTCTGGCTCTGATCACAGCTTCGAGTCTGTTTGGCAAACTGAAGACGAGGTTTCGGAGACGATGTTAGAGGATATTCTCCCATTCTTCTATTAGTGCCTGTTTAAGATCATTGGGAGTGACAGGAGGTCGTCTGCGTCGTCTGACCAGCCTTCCGAGCTCATGCCAAGCGTGTTCGATCGGGTTCAGGTCACCAGGCCATCAAGTTGATACCAACCTCCTGAATGTTCTCTCGTACAACCTGAGTGGTGTGTGGCCGGGCGTTATCTTACATTAGAATTGATCCATCACCCATATTTACCAGATATGGTCCTGCATACTCATTAAGGATCTCTTGAGCATATTTCACCCCGGTCAAAGTGCCATTTTCTATGGCCACTAACTGTGTGCGACCTTCCGAAGAGATGCCAGCCCAAACGTGTACAGAGCCCCCGCCGTATTGGACTCTTTAGGCAAAGCAGGCTTGAGCGTATCGCTCACCAGGCCGCCTGTAGACTTTTCGCCTTCCGTCATGAGTGAATAACGAGAAACGTGACTCATCCGTGAACAAGACTTTTGCCCATTCTTCTTCACCTCACTGAACGTGGTCACGAGGATACCTCAATCTGTTAACCCGATGCGGTGCCTCAAGTGTAGGACCATTTGCTGGCCTGTATGGCTTTAGGTTTACCTAAGCAAGTCTTTTCTGACCGTGTCTTCCCTAATGTAATCATCCCTCATCAGGAGAAGCTGCTGTTGGTCCTGAACTAAATTGAAGTGACGATTTCTCAAAATAGTGCTGGCAATATATCGGTCTTCTCTAGCTGTAGTGCATCTGGGACAGCCAAAACATGGTCTTCTGAGATGGTTTTCGGTTTCCTCGTACCTTTGTTTCACCTTGAAGACCTTTCTTAATGTCACACCCACCATTCTTGCAGTACGACGCATACTAATGCCTAGTTCCAGATGTGCCATAATTCTTTCACATTCTTCAGGTGAAATAGGCATAATAATAAATGTTTACGTGCTGAAGATACCTTGGCTTATGAATTAAACGTAAATGATCAAAAAACAAATGCGAAAACAAAAGCAGAAAGCAAAAAGTAAAAAATTACAGCGAGCGTTTGTCTTTTTTGTTATTTTTTCAGCCATCATTTAAAAGGAGGTTGTCAAAAGGTTATATAACAAAACTAAATTTTCTACATAATGCTTTTTATTTCAAGTTTCTAATTTAAATAGTACTGAAGTTATCGTCACGTTTATGAGTTTTTATACCTTCTTTTGCAGGCCAGTGTGTCGCGGGATGAAGGTCTTTAGCTGCTTGTACGCGACTTTTCTGGTAAATAAAATAAACTAGTTCACAACATGTGAACTTCACGAGTGATTTTTGATTTGAAAAAAGATGATTAGAAGGTCCTATAGGACCTGTAAAGATTTTCTAAACAAATTAGATCTTTTTAATGTAAAATCCTAAAACTAACTGACGCTAAGACAAAAAGCGTCGTTATTCCTATTGCAAAATAATTTTGAATTTGAAAATTAGGCCAAAAGCAGTTGAAATTAAAAATAAAGCAATGTAGAGGTAGGCACTTACCTCTACAAAGGTTCTATGCCACAATACCCGGCTTGCCCTGCAAGGAAAAAACCTGAGCTAACAAGGGCAAGGGGTTTTTCCTAAACAATAAAATACAAAACACAAAGGTTTTAAAGAATTAATATAAATATCTGACCTTAAAAAAAGTCCGTATATAAAAATAAAAGTCTTAAAGGAAAGAACGTAGGGTATACTGGTATGGTATACTGGTAGGGAATACTGCTACAAAATACTGGTATGGTAGTCTATGATTGAATGACATAATATTTTTATTTTATTATTCATATTTTAATAACTAGCATACTTCACCTAATACATCAACTAGCATACAATCTGTCAATATGAGGTGACAACATATAGGTAGACCACTTAAGAAATCGAGCCCCATTAGTGATAGGCTTATTTATACTGTTACAATCCGCAGTAGTAATGGAAAAGAAAAATAATGTACATGACATATGGCTTATTTTTCTAGAGTTGTCAGACCGCTCGTTAAGTAGGTAGTAATACCTGAATAGAAGAAAGGAATCTAGCAATCAGATACTGTTATGTTATTATAACCCGGAAAAGGGTGTATAAGCCAGGTAGAAGGTATCTGTGTAGCAGCTTCTTTTAAGGCCCCTGAATGTAAAATTCAAGACACGCAACTTGTGTAGTGTCAAGAAAAAGAAGAATGTACAAAATGTACACTCAGTTGCAAAACTGCATATAGAGTTACAAAACAAAATAGAATGACAAGGCGCGTAGTCACTCACAGACTTAAAGAAATAAAGTAATATGTCTTGTAGGACCTGAGGAATACCAGTTTCATTTAATATTAGATATAATAATTTCACAATAAAAGTTATCGTATCCGTAGCCTAGTGGATAGACCCCCTTAAATTTTTGTTTTATCTTAATTATTTATTTCTAAAGTAACTATATAACTAAATATTCTGTAAATATTCTAAGCGTCTACCTGTTGCCGTTATCAATATCGAGCAAAATCGAGCAAAAAAAATCACGTTTGTTGTATGGGAGCCTCCTTAAATATTTATTTTATTCTGCTTTTTAGTATTTGTTGTTATATCTTCTGTGAAAATTTCAACTGTGTAACTATCACGGTTTATGAGATACAGCCGGAGTCTTAGTAATAGGTTTCCGCTAATTACCCTTTGGGTACGGAACCCTAAAAATAAAGAACTATTTTTCTTACAGATATTCTTTTACATTTCAATATATTTAACACGTAACATATTTTTTTTTTACTTTGTTGTTTTCAAAATATAGCAGCGTTACCGAATAAATGGTGACTTGTATTTTTTTTATTCTTATGGTTAAGTTTCAATTTTCTTTTCATTACGAAAACGAATACTTAAGCTATAACCATAGGAAATATATATATACAGAGTGTAACGGAAATGCCCCAAATCCCTAAAGGGGGCAAGAGTGCACCTACTCAGCAATCACTATTCAAAGTTTCACGCTGAAAATCGGCATTTCAGTTTTTCATACTCCTTCTATATATATAAAAATCAATTGCTGTTCGTTAGTCTCGCTAAAACTCGAGAACGGCTGAACGGATTTATCTTATCTTGGTCTTGAATTATTCGTGGAGGTCTAGGGAAGGTTTAAAAGGTGAGAAAAATTCGAATAATTGCCGGGAAAATCCTCAAAACAGCATTTTTCTATTTCCCATACAAACGTTTTTTAAATAAAATGGAGTCAATTTGTAATTTATTACCGCTGCATAAAGTTCAAATTCGCGTGCGCGTTGGAGGATCTAATATCGCGTTCTGAAACTCAACAAAAGTGAAAGTGAATCGCGAACGCGACAAAATTGCATAGTCTCAAAATACATAGTACATAAATAGTGGTCGGCTTCGAGAAACTCAATTTTAGCTAACTTCAGTTGTTAATCTGTCCGATTATTTTTTTAATAAGACTATATAGAAATCGAAAGATAAATCTTAAGTTTTGTCACAAATTAAATTATAAATCTTAAGTAAAATTTCTGAACGCAATCATAATATTTGACATTAGATTTGACAACCAACTAATATGTCAATCCATCCTGTCGCATTTCAGAGCACGGAAAAAAGTATTACGATATTATATTGTGTTACGAGTTACGATATCTATGAGTGCATCCTTCTATCTTTGTGGCTACGTGCGCGAGAACTTTCTTTACTTTGGTGATCCTTTGTGATAGTGACATTCCAAGTAATGTGCTCTTTTTTGTGATAGTGACACTTTACTGCTAAATGAGAGGGAAATTTTCTCACTTTGATTAATTACAATTTACGATGCCGAGGAGAAGACGACCTGACTTAGGTCGTCGTAGTCAATCAAATGTGCGAAGAGCTACCTCACGTGCTAACCGCACTGATGACCAGAGACAGACAGATCAAGAAAATAGTCGTATTGCTATGTCAGAATTGCGTTCTTTAGTGAGTGACAATGTAGGAGATAGGCTTAGAATGCAACGAGTTCGTGCACATCAAACACAACAACAGCAAGCTAGACATAATGAAATTGAGCGAATCCGCAGACGCAGTGCTCCTGTGATTCTTGAACGAGCTGCATTCCACTATGATCCGGCCATTGATTATTGTGCCGACAAATCGGTAACAATTGGGGAAATGAAAACAATTTGTAAATATTGTAAGGCGTTAAAATACACTGGTGAATCTACTGGATTATGTTGTGCTGAAGGCAAAGTAAAATTGCCACAATTGGTCCCACCACCAGATCCTTTACGCTCTTTAGTTTCTGGGATTGGAAATGATTCTAAGCACTTCTTGACCAACATTCAGAAATATAACAACTGTTTCCAGATGACATCATTTGGTGCTACACATATTATACAAGACAATTTCATGCCCACTTTCAAGGTATTATATAAGAATATTTTTTTATATTATTCAAGTTTGTACTAAAATATATATATCGGAAATAATTAATGGACAAATTTTTAAAAATTACAGATACAAGGACAAATTTATCACTTACTGGGAACTCTGTTACCACTACCTGATGCAGATCATCAATTTTTACAAATTTATTTTATGGGCAATTCAGATGCGGAAATTAATAATCGTTGTGCTCACAACCCAACAGTGAAGAGAACCATTGTCCAACAATTACAAATGTTTCTTCATCAGAATAACAATTTAGTAAACATGTTCAAAATAGCATTGGATCGGATGCCATCTGATAGCCATAATATTATTATTCGAGCTGACAAAACACCTGCCGGTGAACACACAAGGAGGTTCAATTCACCTACCATTGATGAAGTGGCTGTTGTCATTGTGGGAGAAAATTTACAATCTAGAGATATTGTGCTTCATCGTCGGAATAGTGATTTAAAACGTGTATCTGAAACACACAGGAGTTATGATGCACTACAATATCCTTTGATCTTCTGGCAGGGGGAAGATGGATACCATTTTAATATCAAAATGGTAAATCAAGTAACAGGTAAATGAATTGAACAAGATTAAATAATATTTTTAAATTCAATTCATCTAAGTAACAATTTAAACATTTATCATTTTTGATTGCAGGTGCTGAAACCAACAAAAAAGTTAGTGCTATGAATTTCTATTCATACAGACTCATGATCCGTCAAGGTGAAGTAAATCATATTTTGATGTGTCAACGACTTTTTCATCAGTTTGCAGTTGACATGTATGTCAAAATTGAGACTGAACGATTGACATACATCCGTTTGAACCAACGACGGCTACGGTCAGAGGAATACATTCATCTGAACTTCAATGGATATTGGCCGACGTAGAATTATTAGGTAAAGACTCTGGCGCATTTAGCTTTATTAGTGACTGTAATAGCTCATTAAGATGGTTAGACCACTGTTTGGTCACCGAAGCAGCCTGGAAGGCAGTTGTAAATGCTACTGTACATTATGATGTTTTTTGGTCGAATCATTTTCCCCTGGAGATACAATTAGACCTTAATTGTATCATAAGAAAAAAGTTCTTCTCACCTGTGAAACTGTCACTTAAAAACCAGGTCAGATGGGGGGAAAAAACACAGCATCAATTAGATTGGTACAGTAAGCTGTGTCATGATAAATTACGGCTAATTGAGTTTCCGGCGGAGATGAGAGACTGTTCTGATAAGACTTGTGCGAATACAGAAAATAAAAATATCATTAATATTATGTATAAACAAATTGTAATTATCCTAAGAGAGGCAGCAAAAAATACCTATGAATGTAAAAGGGGGGGCAATAAAAAACGTAATACTGGATGGAATAAATATGTCAAGAAAGCTCATGGGGATGCTCGATCGGCCTTTCTAAAGTGGGTGAGTAGTGGTAGGCAACCAATAGGACAGTATTTTGAGGACATGAAAAATAAAAGGCGTATTTTTAAACAAAAATTAAAGTGGTGCCAAGATAATGAAAAACAAATACAGATGGATATATTGGCCACACATCATAGCATAAAAGACTTCAAACAGTTTTGGAAAGAGACAAATACTCTGAACCCAAAATCAAGTGTCCCCACGAGCATAGAGGGAGTCTGTGAACCTGAACAAATATCCAATTTATTTAAAGCACATTTTAAAGTAGAATCAATCTTGGGATCGCGGTCCTCGGTGCTCGAGGAAGAGGTAGGGCAAGAAGTATCTATGTATTTAAAGGCTAAAGACGTAAGTGAGGTGATACATTCTATGTCACGTGGGAAGTCACCGGGTCATGACGACCTCACTATCGAGCACCTGAGATTTGCGGATGCACACCTACCTAGATTTCTAAATTTGCTGTTTTCTTTATGTATTGCTCATGCTTATCTACCCGAGGACTTAATTAAGACGATTGATGTGCCAATACTTAAAAATAATACGGGTGATGTGTCAGATAAGAGGAACTATCGGTCAATTTCACTGGCGACAATCATAGCAAAGGTCCTTGACGGCTTGCTTGAAAGACAGCTTAATCTGCATATAGACCTTCATGACAACCAGTTCGGGTTTTGCCCTGGGCTGTCTACTGAAACTGCTATTCTGTGCCTCAAGCATGCCGTCAGATATTATACTAGTAGGAAGACTGAAGCTTTTTAGTTAAGTAGGTAGCTTTTAGCCATCCTGTTTTTATTTCTGCGTAGCGTCGCACAAATTCGCGTTTCTACGCCGAAAAAAGTACCAAGAACACATAAACGACAGGAGCGTACACGTTGTAGGTAGACAATTGTGTAACTGGAGTCGAGTCGTACGAATTCAAAAGTACTAGATTCTCATAAATTAGCGGGTGGCATATTCTACAGTTCATTAAACTTTATGGTCAAGTCAGAAACGTAAAATTATTTTATAAAATACTAGCTGACCCGGCAGACTTCGTACTGCCTCATCGATAAATAGAAGACCTAATCTTTTGTATAAAATGATTTTAAAACAAACAAATCGAATCCGTATTTAATAAAAAAGCATTTATTGAATAAAGCATGAAGTTTTATTATTATTTTCGATACATCATGTTGCTTACTTAGAAAACAGAGTTTTCCTGAAATACTGGCTATTTATAAGGTTTAAATTTGATATTCACTGACACACACTGTTAAAATACAGTCTGTTAATTAATTTAAAGCTTTCTCATAAACTATATTTTTTGTTTTGTTTTGTGGTGCGTAAATAAACAAAGAAGACGGTTTGTCTATTGTGATGACGTTTTTAATTTCATTGCTTTTGGCGAGGATCAGATCGCGAAATGATGTTGCTCTAGCGTTGGCTTCATCTGGAATAGCTGCAACTCTGCTAGAAGGCGGGCGAACTGCACATTCTGCCTTGAAATTTCCACTAAACATGCAAATCACCGAAACACCAATTTGCAACATCGCCAAAAATAGCGCAATGGCCAAGATCCTACAGGTATGCAAATTGATTGTTTGGGATGAATGCACAATGGCCCATAAGAGGTCACTGGAGGCACTGGACAGAACTTTGAAAGATCTTCGTGACAACCAAAATATTTTCGGTGGGGCCATGATTCTGTTGTCAGGTGATTTTCGTCAGACTCTTCCAGTTATTCCCCGATCAACTGTTGCTGATGAACTAAATGCATGCCTAAAATCATCAAATTTGTGGCAGTACGTAAAGACACTCCACTTAACAACTAACATGCGAGTATTTTTGCAACAAGATGAAACTGCAAATGTGTTTGCGAAGCAGTTGTTAGACATTGGAAATAATAAAGTTGCAGTGGACACCTCGACCGGATTCATCACATTACCTACAGATTTCTGTCACATCACAGACTCAAAAGTGGAGCTTATTCAGCGAGTTTTCCCAGATATAGCGCAAAAGTTCAATAACCATAATTGGCTGGGTGAACGAGCAATATTAGCAGCGAAAAATAAAGATGTCGAGGATCTTAATGCGACCATTCAGAATTTTCTTCCAGGACAGTTGGTTTCCTTCAAATCAGTCGACACCGTAATGAACCAGGATGACGTAATCAACTATCCCACTGAGTTTTTAAATTCACTGGAATTGCCTGGATTACCACCTCACAATTTGCAGTTAAAAGTAGGATCAGTTGTCATCATGCTGCGTAACATTAATCAACCTCGACTATGCAATGGAACAAGACTGGCTGTGAAAAGACTGATGAATAACGTCATTGAGGCGACAATCATAAAAGGAAAATACAAAGGAGAGGATGTCTTGATCCCGCGGATACCGATGATTCCAACGGACTTACCATTCGATTTTAAACGCTTACAATTTCCAGTACGTCTGGCCTTTGCGATGACCATAAATAAATCGCAAGGACAGTCGTTAGAAGTTTGTGGAATCAACTTGGAGTTTCCCTGTTTCGCGCATGGACAATTAATTATACGTCGCGTGTTCGCGCGTCGGAAAACCGTCTTCTTTGTTTATTTACGCACCACAAAACAAAACAAAAAATATAGTTTATGAGAAAGCTTTAAATTAATTAACAGACTGTATTTTAACAGTGTGTGTCAGTGAATATCAAATTTAAACCTTATAAATAGCCAGTATTTCAGGAAAACTCTGTTTTCTAAGTAAGCAACATGATGTATCGAAAATAATAATAAAACTTCATGCTTTATTCAATAAATGCTTTTTTATTAAATACGGATTCGATTTGTTTGTTTTAAAATCATTTTATACAAAAGATTAGGTCTTCTATTTATCGATGAGGCAGTACGAAGTCTGCCGGGTCAGCTAGTATTTTATAAAATAATTTTACGTTTCTGACTTGACCATAAAGTTTAATGAACTGTAGAATATGCCACCCGCTAATTTATGAGAATCTAGTACTTTTGAATTCGTACGACTCGACTCCAGTTACACAATTGTCTACCTACAACGTGTACGCTCCTGTCGTTTATGTGTTCTTGGTACTTTTTTCGGCGTAGAAACGCGAATTTGTGCGACGCTACGCAGAAATAAAAACAGGATGGCTAAAAGCTACCTACTTAACTAAAAAGCTTCAGTCTTCCTACTAGTATAATATCTGACGGCATGCTTGAGGCACAGAATAGCAGTTTCAGTAGACAGCCCAGGGCAAAACCCGAACTGGTTGTCATGAAGGTCTATATGCAGATTAAGCTGTCTTTCAAGCAAGCCGTCAAGGACCTTTGCTATGATTGTCGCCAGTGAAATTGACCGATAGTTCCTCTTATCTGACACATCACCCGTATTATTTTTAAGTATTGGCACATCAATCGTCTTAATTAAGTCCTCGGGTAGATAAGCATGAGCAATACATAAAGAAAACAGCAAATTTAGAAATCTAGGTAGGTGTGCATCCGCAAATCTCAGGTGCTCGATAGTGAGGTCGTCATGACCCGGTGACTTCCCACGTGACATAGAATGTATCACCTCACTTACGTCTTTAGCCTTTAAATACATAGATACTTCTTGCCCTACCTCTTCCTCGAGCACCGAGGACCGCGATCCCAAGATTGATTCTACTTTAAAATGTGCTTTAAATAAATTGGATATTTGTTCAGGTTCACAGACTCCCTCTATGCTCGTGGGGACACTTGATTTTGGGTTCAGAGTATTTGTCTCTTTCCAAAACTGTTTGAAGTCTTTTATGCTATGATGTGTGGCCAATATATCCATCTGTATTTGTTTTTCATTATCTTGGCACCACTTTAATTTTTGTTTAAAAATACGCCTTTTATTTTTCATGTCCTCAAAATACTGTCCTATTGGTTGCCTACCACTACTCACCCACTTTAGAAAGGCCGATCGAGCATCCCCATGAGCTTTCTTGACATATTTATTCCATCCAGTATTACGTTTTTTATTGCCCCCCCTTTTACATTCATAGGTATTTTTTGCTGCCTCTCTTAGGATAATTACAATTTGTTTATACATAATATTAATGATATTTTTATTTTCTGTATTCGCACAAGTCTTATCAGAACAGTCTCTCATCTCCGCCGGAAACTCAATTAGCCGTAATTTATCATGACACAGCTTACTGTACCAATCTAATTGATGCTGTGTTTTTTCCCCCCATCTGACCTGGTTTTTAAGTGACAGTTTCACAGGTGAGAAGAACTTTTTTCTTATGATACAATTAAGGTCTAATTGTATCTCCAGGGGAAAATGATTCGACCAAAAAACATCATAATGTACAGTAGCATTTACAACTGCCTTCCAGGCTGCTTCGGTGACCAAACAGTGGTCTAACCATCTTAATGAGCTATTACAGTCACTAATAAAGCTAAATGCGCCAGAGTCTTTACCTAATAATTCTACGTCGGCCAATATCCATTGAAGTTCACAACTATAGGTATTAAGTTCATTAAAAAATATTGTATTTGGATGTGCGTTAAAATCACCCATCACAACTACTGGTTCCACACAGCTACTCTCAATAATTGCGTTTACTTCACTTATACATTCAGAGAACTCTAATAAATGTTCAGAACAGTCTGTAGGCATGTATATTGAGAAAAACATAATAAACCTTCCCTCTATTTGTGCTTTTATCGCAGCTAGTCTCACAGATTTACACTCAACGGCAGACACAAGCGTAAGCACAGATTTACGCCACATTATAGCTACGCCCCCGTACGGCCTCCCTCTCATTACCTCGCGAGACGTGTCCACTGTAGATTTTCTGGTATAACCGAAGTCCGGGTGAATTGCGCCATTAAAATTCACGTCATGGGGTAAAAGCCACGTTTCTTGGAGGGCTATAATGTCAGCCGATTGACATAATAATCTTACCTCGTCAACAGATCTATTTACTGATTTGCAATTGTATGCAAATAGACACATGCGAGTTATATTTATCGTGTATCGAAAAGTCAGACGAAAAAATATTAATAAATATAATAGCTCGATTTCCGCATAAAACAAAAATTTATGTGATGAACATTTATGATTGTCTTTAGACTGGGCATTTTCTACGTATAATTATAAATACTTTTTTCGCTTCCCAACTTTTCGATCAACTTACACCGATTTTGGTTATTTCGTGTGCCGATTTAGCAGATTCGTTCTGTCTCGTACCTAAATAAGTTATTTGACACTCATAGCTTCAGAACATAGTACTTAAGGAAGTTTGCCACAGCAGTAGCTATAGGTCGTCCGGGTATAGATATTCCTTAGGGAAGTTATAATCGCCCGGAATTAAAAGTAGTCTAGTGATTTGTACACACTAACAGACCATATCTTATTTGACAAATAAATAAATATTAAAATCCGATTATAAGTTTCTGAGATATATGTAGAAAAACATTCATAAATACACTTATAAAATTTGGCACACCTGTCTGCCTTTGTGGGCTTCCGTAGGCTAAAATATGAATATAGCGCAATTCTTACAATATTACATACATACGGGTCGAATTGATAAACTTGGTTTTTGGTAGTTGGTTAAAAAAAGCGGCCGATTGCGTGCGGGTTTACACGTATATACACGCATTGAGCTAGGCTTCTGTAGAATGAGAATGCGCATATCCAATGTTTTGAAAGCAAATAACTCGCTTTAAGTTACTTAAAAACAAACAATGTTTTTTGCAGACCTATCCATCGACACCCTCACACAACTGTATGATTTTTTTTCTCAAGTTGACTACAAAACTGTAGGCCAGTTTACATAGGACACCTAACTACATTCTTTTCCGGATCGGTGCAAGGACTGTAACATACGAACGGACGGACATGACAAAATTATAAGTGTTCTGTTTTATCACTTTTATCCAATTCGCTACGGACATTAAAAAGTATTAAAACTTAGAATTTTGACATTATTTATACAGTAAAGTGTAAAAATAAAAGTTTACACATATTCAGTAAAGTGGTTAATAAAACTCGCAATGATTATTGCAAAATAATATGAAATTGGCAGTAGGTACGTAAATCAGTGTTATAAAACATTAAGTTCTGATTCGAACTAGAAACTGTGAAAAATGTCGATAAAAGCAATAAAATATCGTACAACATCACTACCAGAAAGAAACGCATCGAACATACGACTTTGTTGCTCACGTCATTTATACATTGCTTTCTAGACACGGTCCTTATTGCGACTCCGAGGAACATTGAAAGTAATGTATATTGCTTGTATTTTGATACTTTAAGATATTGTTTATCAATGACAATTTTGATTTTTAGGTTATTTTCCTTATAATTATGTAAAAGCTTATAATTATGTATTCTTCTACTCACCAATTAAAAGATATTCCTCCCTTTGACATATTTAATACCTGGCTTCTTGCCTTCTTAATTACTGCACAGGAAGGCATTGTAAATATTTTTGCGCAGCTACCACGCAACTACACACAACGATGTAGTCCGCGAGCAACTGAATGACAGATTCGCGAGTTTCGAAGTGAATTGAGCGTCTGCTCAAGATCGTGGCACGCTCGCCGTTTTACATCGCATTTCCACTGGGGTACATCCCAGTCTTATAATGTTCTGTGGAATTAACCTATAAGGTGCTAGGAACCTGTGTTAATCATTAGATTCCCCGAGTTTTTTTTTCCCCTACAAAGAGCAAACGTAGTCACTTTTAAACTTATGTTCCGCTTAGATATTCCGAAATATTTTTTAAAAAAGAGAGATTGGTACTTAAGGCAAGATGACAGGACCTACCTTTCAAGATATTTATATTTTTTGGTACATTAACCAATTTGGTAGCAGATTAGAGTAATATAGTCCTTTTATATATTTTGGTACATTAACCAATTTAGTAGCAGATTAAAATTATATAGTCTACGAGGACAGTGAATCTGTTTACGAGAAGTTGTTAATTTTATGGAATTTTAATATTAAACATGAAAAATAAGTCCTTAATACAAAGAAGAAAATCGGGGTGTTTTTTTAGAATTTTCTGTACGCAAGGAGTTGCAGATTTTAAAAGGAATACAATTTTATAAAAAAGATATATAATGAAGAGTTTGATGGGCCAGGGCGTGCATTTTTCTAGGAGGGTAAAGTCCTTTCTGTGGTTATTAACTGTAGAAAGTTTTGTGATCTCTAGCCGCCCGTTCGTCCAGGAGGGTAAAGTCCCTGCTAGGGAGACTGAATTTTACAAGTTTTGTATTCTGGCAGTGCATTTTTCTAGGAGGGTAAAGATTCTCCTAGGAATGCTCAATTTGACAAGTTATCAGAGCTTGCACTCTTCCAGGAGGGTAAAGCCCCTCCTACGGAGTCTAAATTTTACAGTTTTTGTATTCTGGTCGTGCATTCTTCCAGGATAGTAAAGTCCCTCCTAGGAAGTCTCAATTTGACGAGTGATAAGAGCCTGCACTCTTCCAGAGGAGTCTCTTCTAGGGAGACCATATTTTGCGAATTGGTCGTACCAGTCGACTGTACTATCGCAACTTTTACCTGTGTTCCATGGAGTATTCGCCGGTTTATTCTGCCAGTAATCGCATCCTCAATGAAGGTTAGAAATTGTATAAGTTGATCGGAGATTGTAACGCTTAAAACATTTGTCACTATTAAATTAGATGGGAGCAATCACAACACACGTTCAGTGCCGGAGAAGATGGCCCGACAGTGAAATAAAGGACAAAATTATTGGCATCTGAATCAGAATCAGCGAAATACAACTTTAAGATCTTTATACAGTCAAAAACTCAGTGTTAGCTTACTTGAAAACACTGGGGGAACACATATTGACTTTTTGCTAGTCCTTACGGCTTCAAATACCCCCAAAATTTTCCAGGAACGTCGAATACAAAGGAAATCCTCTATCAAAATGCCACTCTTGAAAAATTGGACGTAAGAAAATGTTGCTTTAGTGACTTACAGTTGTCCATACTTATACTCATATCAATGTGGTCGATGGTAAATTTAGTACATCATATATCCATCTCATGTAATTTCTTTATTTTCATGCTTAAGAACGTTAAAAGGGAACGAACAAGGCAGAATTACTAAAACGGTTCCACCTGGGCACAAACGTATGGTAAAGATTTTTAAAAGTGCCCCGCTTCATAGTTATCCTAATGTAACAGTACACGTACCGTGTTCGTCGGTGAAGTAGTGAGGAGGGTCGAGCAAGAGAGCGAGCGCAGCGCGAGCGGGCGCGGGAGAGTGCGGCGCGCGGGCGGGGTGCGCGGGGGACAGTCGCCGCGCCGCACGGAGCAACGCGACCAGCGCCTCGGCGCTTTCCCCACCGCCTACCCCCTCCCCCGCCGTCGCACCTTCCACAGCCGCGAGTACGCGCGACGAGCACGGCAGCAGCGGCACCTTGCACAGCCTGCACACGTTAGACACATGACACGGTCACAGAGTAAAAGTGCCTTAAAACGATCCGTACGATTTCAACTGATCAGCATGTCAATAGGGAAGTTGAGTGTTGATGTCGGTATGTTGGCGAAACCGAGCGTTAGGGACCCTAAACCAGCGGTTTCCGAATGGTGTTCCGCGGAACCCTGGGGTTCCGTTTAAGGGGCACAGGGGTTCCGCAAATAAGACCTTATTGTCTGAGAAAACAGGCAGTCTTTTGATTTTTTTTCCATTAACCTTATCGTGTTGGAATATGAAAATTTTATCAATATTAAGAATTCATCCTCTCTTGAACAAATATTCAAATCAACTAATTCAAACTTGAATGATTTTTAGATTGAATTTAAAGATTATTAAAGAACTCTGCAGTTGTGGAGAAGGCTATCATGTTTCTGCTACCATTTGTATTGACTTACTGAAGCGGGACTGGCTTCTCGGCTTACGATTATACCTAAAACAAATTCAGGAATAAACTAAATGTCGCTCCGGATCTACGTATGCAATTATCAGACACCAAACCTAGTTTTAGAGCTATTTAAGAAAATATCTAAAAAAAAATCATTCTTTTCTCTCATAATTACTTGAAAAATGTTTTGAAATATTCTTTCTTTTCAAGTAAAACCTTAATTCTTTTTTCGATTATTGTATCTTCACGACTGTTATCCCCTTGGGTTCTCAGAGGGTTGAGAGACACCACCAGTCGTGGAGGTATATAGCCGATCAAAGCCCACGTTTGACCAGATAGTCAGAAAATAACGTGACAGGGGTGAGCCGCATCGCCTTACAACATGCTTTAAAAGGTGTAGGGTGTAATGCAACCGAACACCCTTATGACGTAAATCAAAGCTACTAAACTGATGCCGCTTGTACTGCGGCTCTTCAGTGCACTATTCGGCAGCGTGGCGAATCGTTGCATTTCTAACATTTTAACATTTAACTATAACTCTTTTCTATAAATTTTTAGTAATTAACATTTTTAACATTTGTTTTGTACAACTTTTTTAAAGATAAATTAATTAACTACTATTTTTGTAAATATTAACTTTTTATTTGAACATCCTGCTTTAACCCGAACATATTGGGCCTTCGAGTATTTGATTTAGCGCGCGGTTCGGTCAAAAGCAAGATCTGTTGCGGATTGGACGAACTAGTGAACATTGAACAATTAATTGAGTGTAGTGTCGTAGTGATAAACAAGGTCAGAATAGTGGAATGCTCTGAGCATTGATGAGGCATTGAAACAGGATTTTAAATTTTGGAATTCGCATTCGAGTACATTACCTAATTTCAGAAGCGGAATAAAAAGAGTTGTCATCAGTTTCATCAAGTGACATTACTGTATAGATTTATTCAAATATTAATAAATAAAAATAATTATTGAATACAGTCCTTAAATCATGTATTCTGCGATTCAACCAATCAAACGTAATAAAGATATGCCTGCGCAGCTTTTCTGCGCACCCTGCCCCTCCCACTGCAGCCGCCCGCCCATTTTAGTCTCCGTCATTACTTTAACGAGATAGGTAGGTACTATTACAAGCAAATTATTTAGATCGTTTTTATCTTATACCTACCTATCTCAGCTCAAAGACGTTTAATTATCGGTTGAACAAGTAACCAACTATAACTTCAGAGCGGCAGCAAAATTCTACCGAGAGGAATATGGCATGCGGCATGATCAAAACAGAAGAAAAAGGAAGCATCTATTGTGTTTGGCGTCAGTGACTTGTACGTGTTCTTTTCGGTGAAGGGTTTCATCCCTACCACATTACCAGTCCAGGAGTTAGAAGCGACATATCTACAGCCCTCGTGATTATGGATGGATTTCTATCCATAAGTATTTCCCAGCGTCAAAAGAAACAACTACTAAAACAAGGACCTACCTACAACAGCAACCAAATACTTAAATAGTGTGTGTACCTATTGAAAAAACATTTTCAACAACAAAGTGTGTGAAGTGAAGTTGAAGCTACTTAAAAATGTGAAGTGAAGTTAAACCTACATCTTACCTATTTTGTGATCGTAGTTACTGATCAAATGCAGTCAGTAAGTAGGTATACTACTTAATACAATTTTAAAGCTTTTTTCTTTATTTAAAGTGTAATGGCTCAGAAGTAAAATTAGGAGTTCCTCAAGGTTTTATTTTAGGTCCTTTTCTATTTTTAATTTACATAAATGACTTGCCTTTCTTTGTGGAGAAGCTGTGCAAGATTGTAATATTTGCTGATGACACATCTCTTTTATTTAAAGTTGACAGAAATAAAACTAATTTTGACGACGTAAGTAGTGCGCTTTCTCAGGTTCTTCAGTGGTTTACGGCAAATAATTTACTTCTTAATGCGAAAAAGACTAAGTGTTTAAAATTTATGATTCCAAATGTCAGAAACATAAGTACAAAATTATCCCTAAACGGAGAAGAAATTGAACTATTAGACTCAACAGTGTTTCTAGGTATTACATTATAGTCTGGTCAACATGTACCTTTTTGGGTGAAATTTTTGTATAGTCTCCGAAAATTACGATCAAGGTGTCATTCGATTCGGAATATTATGTAGAAAGTTTAAGAAAAAGTTCCAAAAGGGGCCGATGAAAATTGCAAAAGTTATAAACAATTAAAAAAAAAAAGTAGGGGTTTGGTTTTTTTTCAATTATCTCAAAAACTATCAAAGATATTCAAAATTTGAAAAAAGATCTGAAAAGAGGAGGAAATTTCCTACAAAAAAATCCTACTTCCCGGAACTGTATCTTTAATATTTATAATTTTTACAGAGCCCTGAAAATAGCGCTAAAAGCGGGTAGTCTTGCTTCCGCTCGCGATTTGTTATTAGGACACGGTAACAATAAAAATCATTTTAACATATTAAATATGAATATTAAGGAATAAAAAAATTTTAGTACTATTGGGATATATAAATGAACACTAATCAGTAGGCGAAAAATTTTTATCCTCATTTTTCCATTAGTTATGCATTAGTTAATTAACTACTTTTTCTGAATAGAATGTTAACAGAAAAAAGCTGATTATTATTAAACTACAACCCTAGGATTTTTTTCACTTTGTGGAGTTATTCTTAAAAGGCATTAAAATAGATCCCCTTTGGAAAAATTTAAAAATGTTAATTTTCCACTTTTTTTATTAACAATCGAAAACATTAAAAAATTAAAAACTGCATAAAAGTTATTAAAAAAATTTTGTTTTTCAAATATTTCAAATTTTATGATTTCTAACGGTTAAAAGTTACATGAAAATATTTTTTTTTTATTTTTTACGCGATTTTTTAAATAATTGTTATAAACAAATGCATTGTTTATAAGATAATCAACAAATTTTTTTTTCCTTATCTACTTGTCGATATAAATTATGATTTTTAAGAAAAAAATGATTCCTTAAAAAAAATTATTTATTGCTATAAAATGCATTTCTTAATTAACAATCGTTTTTTACCACTAAATATAAATATTAAGGAACCATTTTTTCTCTAAAAATCATAAATTCTATTGTTCTTAAATATTCTGGAAAAAAAAATTTTTTTTTTTCATTTTTTATTTGTTTATTTAATAAACAAATGGATTTTCTAACTTTATTTTTTTTTTTATTCGTAATTTAATTATAAAAACAGCTATGTATTATTTTTTATAAAATAAAATTTTTATCTATTATTTATATAACTTTTAATATTTTTATGTATTAAAATTTGCCTTTCTATCTCGCTCTTTTTCTTTTATAATTGGTATAACTTTTAAACTATTATATATACGACAATAATACTTCAAGTCGTTTTTATTTACTTTAAATTAATGAATGTATATGTTAATTATTGACAATTGTTTATAAAAAATAAACCGAAAATTTTTTTTTTCATGTTTTTCTATTCCAAAACGTGGTTAAATGTTCATAAATATCTTTTTTGGCAATTAAAATGAACTTTTTTTTTATAAACAATTGTCAATAATTAACATAAATAATAGAGCTAGAGCTGAAGTTAAAAGCTTAAATTGTTCATTAATTTAAAGTAAATAAAAACGACTTGAAGTATTATTGTCGTATATATAATAGTTTAAAAGTTATACCAATTATAAAAGAAAAAGAGCGAGATAAAAAGGCAAATTTTAATACATAAAAATATTAAAAGTTATATAAAAAATAGATAAAAATTTTATTTCATAAAAAATAATACATAGCTGTTTTTATAATTAAATTACGAATTAAAAAAAAATAAAGTAAGAAAATCCATTTGTTTATTAAATAAACAAATAAAAAATGAAAAAAAAAAATTTTTTTTCCAGAATATTTAAGAACAATAGAATTTATGATTTTTAGAGAAAAAATGGTTCCTTAATATTTATATTTAGTGGTAAAAAACGATTGTTAATTAAGAAATGCATTTTATAGCAATAAATAATTTTTTTTAAGGAATAATTTTTTTCTTAAAAATCATAATTTATATCGACAAGTAGATTAGGAAAAAAAATTTGTTGATTATCTTATAAACAATGCATTTGTTTATAACAATTATTTAAAAAATCGCGATAAAAAATTAAAAAAAAATATTTTTATGTAACTTTTAACCGTTAGAAATCATAAAATTTGAAATATTTGAAAAACAAATTTTTTTTTAATAACTTTTATGCAGTTTTTAATTTTTTAATGTTTTCGATTGTTAATAAAAAAGTGGAAAATTAACATTTTTAAATTTTTCCAAAGGGGATCTATTTTAATGCCTTTTAAGAATAACTCCACGAAGTGAAAAAAATCCTAGGCTTGTAGTTTAATAATAATCAGCTTTTTTCTGTTAACATTCTATTCAGAAAAAGTAGTTAATTAACTAATGCATAACTAATGGAAAAATGGGGATAAAAATTTTTCGCCTATGGATTAGTGTTCATTTATATATCCCAATAGTACTAAAATTTTTTTATTCCTTAATATTCATATTTAATATGTTAAAATGATTTTTATTGTTACCGTGTCCGAATGACAAATCGCGAGCGGAAGCAAGACTACCCGCTTTTAGCGCTATTTTCAGGGCTCCGTAAAAATTATAAATATTAAAGATATAGTTCCGGGAGGTAGGATTTTTTTTTAGGAAACTTCCTCCTCTTTTCAGATCTTTGTTCAAATTTTGAATATCTTTGATAGTTTTTGAGATATTCAAAAAAAACCAAACCCCTACTTTTTTTTTTTTTTAATTGTTTATAACTTTTGCAATTTTCATCGGCCCCTTTTGGAACTTTTTCTTAAACTTTCTACATAATATTCCGAATCGAATGACACCTTGATCGTAATTTTCGGAGACTATACAAAAATTTCACCCAAAAAGGTACATGTTGACCAGACTATTAGACAATGGGCTGCAGTGGAACCCTCACATTTCAGTTCTTGCAGGGAAACTCAGTTCAGCTGCCTATACAGTTAGGAAAGTTAGGCAGCTTACAGATGTTGACACTGCTCGCTTGGTCTACTTTAGCTATTTCCATTCCGTCATGTCTTATGGCATTTTGCTTTGGGGTAAGGCAGCTGATATTGATACAGTCTTTATTTTGCAAAAGAGAGCAGTACGGTCAATTTATAAATTAGGACCTCGAATTTCTCTTAGGGAACTATTTAGGGAAATTGATATTTTAACTGTTCCTTGCCAATATATCTTCGCTTGTATAATGTATGTACTCCAAAATTGACACTTATTTGCTAAAAATAGTGACCTCCACAGTGTTAATACAAGGAAGAAGGATAAATTGGTAGTTCCAAAATGTCGTCTTCAGAAGGTACATAGCTCTTTCGCAATACAAAGTATATTTTTCTACAATAAAATTCCAGAACATGTGGTTAATTTACCCTCAAATAAATTGAAAATATATGTCAAAGATAGTTTAATGAAAAAAAGCTATTACGAAGTTGATAAATACATAAATGATAAAAATGTTTGGAAAAAGTAGAACTTAATTGATTTGCATTGGGGCATTTGAAATATTTTTTTAAATTAAAACATTGTATATTATGTTATTACCTAGTGAAAGTATTTTTATATTTGTATATAAAAGATTAACTGCTGAGTTTATTGCCGGTTCTTTTCGGTAGTAAAGCATTACGAACCTTCCAATCTTCTCTTCTTATATTTTGTTCCTTTACTACACACATTGTCACTAGTACAATCGAAGTTTTATTGGAGTTTCTTGAGTGTGTCATGCTATACAATGTGTCTCTGCGGTAGTGGCGTGTGTGTCGGGTCGTTACGTTCCCTAAAACATGGTTGAGCGAAGCGATGGCTGATTCATGTGTCATACTCGTGAACGGGTGCCGCCTGTGGAGGCTGGTCTGCTCTTACAAACTTCTTTGTATTCTTAGTATTTAGTCTTACTTTTTTGTTTTGTTTATTAATACTATAAGACATTGATTATTTCTTAGTGATGAATACATAAACTGTCTCTTTTTTTATATTAGATACTTTTTTGTTGTGCTTTATATTAAATGTTTTTTATGTTTGAAATGGAAAGTGTCCTGTTATGATAGGGAGGGCATTTTCCAATATTTTAATTGGACGCTGTAAGAGAAAAGAAATGCCCATGCTGAGTTTCTTGCCGGTTCTTCTCAGTAAAAGGTCTCCCGCCCTATAGACTTACGAACCGATGGCGTAGTGACATTCATAAGTGCTCAATTATTGTAGCCTAAACCGAATTAATTATATTGAATTTGAATTTGAATGACGTTTCTTGCCTCAGGTATTAAAAAGATCTTTAAATTTTGATTTTAAAATATTTCGAGCTTGTCCAGTAATGGTGAATTCACCGCAATTCCAGATGTACTCGTGTAGTTGATACTCTGGGCTGATACAGGCCGTTGACCGCGCGAGTCGAGATACTAGTTCGGCAAGATCCGTCTAGTGCAAAATACGCCTATGGAATCACGACGAATTCGCCTTTTTGGTCCGGCACCTATGTTATAACAAATGTGAAGACTGGTATATCATTGTTGAGAGTCCACAAATAACCGAGTTAGGTCTTCAGATTAGGAAGTTTATTGGGAAAAGTCCCGAGCATTCCAGACTCGGGAATTCGAAAACATGTTGTATGAAAGTAAGCTAGGTCTTACCTCTAGAGATCCGTGAAAGTAGTAGAGGTATAAATACATTTTACTTCCCAATTCACGAATTTGGCGTAATAAAGCGTTCACAATAAGCTGTTACATTGCTAGTTTGCTGTAGTATGAGGTGTTCTTATTTATTCGACCGAGTATTTAAAAGTGAAAAACTAAATAAATGTGATTGAAATTACGAATTTCCTAACTACTAAACCTAAACTAAAAATTATTATTATGTGTGTATTCAAAAGTTTAAGTTTTGTGTTATGTAACTTAGAAAGGTACCTAAATATAGTGGTTATAGGTAGCCACTTTTAACAGACGTAAGGTTTAGACTGCCAGGTAATACATTATACCGCAAAATAAGTGATAAATAATATTAAAGAATTGGCCAATAGCGGCCAATGACCTTTGTAATAACACGCATTTAGGTTTACAAATCTTGGAAGTTGAATTCGGTTGAATTCCAATTCAAAAACTAATTTTTTTACCGTATCGATTTGAAATGTATGTATGTACTAATAGCGATACCGGTTGTATCGAGCTGATCTAATGATGGATACTCCCGTAGTGAAACTTTTATAGTTACTAGTAAACCCTTCATGGGGCTCATTAGTTTTGTTTTAACGATTTCAATACATTGCACTTAGCATTAATTATTCCGTGACTTAGCGACGAGGGTCTTATGATGCATCCTGGGCGTGGACAGGGGAACTTTTTTAATGGTAACTAGTAAACGTCTAGAGTTAAGTCTCAATTTGTTTAGGTTAACAAGTGTTAGTGACGAAAGCGTGTCATTTAGTATTTTTGTAATACATTTGACACACTAAGAGTGAGTAGAGTAGGTACGTTTTGGGATAAAAGATTATTATTTTCGTTTATTTTGTCACCTGACATCTGTTCATTTAGCACTGGTGTCATAAGTATCAAAGTAGGTACCTACCAGTTGTTTAAAACAAACACCTATCAAGCTTTTTTTACGATATTTTTGTCACTTTTACCACCGAAAAATACCACCTTAGACTTACGTTAATACATTGATCAACGTAGAGTGTCATAGGTCAATTAAATAAAATATCAATACAAATAATTTGGAGCCGTCTTTTGGTTTTGCATGACGAATAATTTTGTTACGCACGTTTCATAGCTACCCGACCGACTGCGTCGCACGAAAGATAACAATGGCAATTACGGCATTATAAAGTGGGTAACACCAGCTATAGCTCACGCTCCCCAGCGTTAGTTTATGTAATAAATAACCAACATGGTATGTAATGTTTTTTTATATTGATTTTTCAAGTTAATGATAGCGACTTATTTCTTGTTTAGAATTCATACTTAACAGCGGTACGTTCACTTTACAAAAGGACGGGCATAAGAACGGTTGGATCTTATATATATTGTAGCCGAAAATGCTAAAAAAAAGGCCGCCACCTTTTTAATTCTTCCTAACCCTCCTTCCTCAAAGCCTTTGCCTTGCAATAGGAACATTTTTTTGCATAAAAATGGCCACTTCCTGAGATGCACATTACAACAACAAATAATTTTACTAAGTACTTAAAATTTTATATAACGTGCAAGAAAGACGAAATTCGTAACATAAGCGCGCTTATTCTGCTAGTCGGGTTTAAGTGAAACTTAAGATTGTGAGTGCGAATTTCAATTCAGTCCACGCTTAAGCGCACCCGATATATCGATAACTTCCTCGAATGCATCACATTCCTAATAGAAGTGACGTGATAATGGCCGCTCACACGGAGCAAGCGCCCTTCCCCGCACTTGTCTCCCGCACCCCCGGAGCCATAAATAATAATTTGAGAACAATAATAGTTAATTGCATTTACCTGTGAAAAGTAATGTTACTTTTGAGTTTTGTATGTTTCCTAGAATCATTTTTGCAGGATATCACCGCACAATTGACTTGTTAATACCCGTGGTCAGTGTTCATACCTACCTGCTAACGCGCGCTCTATTCCTATATTATTACTGTGAGGCTGGACCAGTCAATAAGGTCCTTAAGTACTTATAATTGTTCTGCTTGCAGTTTGTGAATAGCTTACGAATCTTAGAAATACTTAAAGGCTTATTTGTATTTTTACTCGAAACTTGGATTTAATAAGTAGATACTTTATATCTCGTAAAAGTTGTGATATTTTAGTTATTCTAATAAATCATTCAAAGGAGCGAATGTTAGACAGTTTCTTTCGCCGTTTCATCTCACTAGAACGCCACTTTGATTCCGAAACGGTAGTAGTTTATAGATATTTCATATTCATTTTTAGAACTTACTTCAGACTTTTATTTATATATCCTATCATCAAAATACCTACCTTCATTATCATATCTATATACCGTCAACTCTAACACATTTGTATCTTATGTCCAAACACAACTAATAGTTTTAAGTTAAAAATAAAAAATTTTGTAATAATGCACTAGGTTTAAATTAATAAATAGATAGGTACCTAAGAATGTTGATAAAGAGATGCACGAGCTGGTTATCGTTGCGCGCCGGCAACAGCAGGTCGGCCACGTCCGAGGGGAGGGGCGTGCGCTGCGGGTCGGCGCCCTCCGGGTCACGACCGGTGCCGTCAGGGCAGGACGCCGCTGGACGCCAGTGCGCCGCCGCCCGGGCTCGCTCCACGCGCACCCACACCGCGCTCAGAGGGAGCCCGCTACCGCACACCTGTATACGTATACACTATTTCTACTCTAAACTTATATATACAGCCTGTAACAGAATACCTCCAAATCCCTTGAAGGGGTTATAGGGTGTCCGGTACAAAAGCATTTAGTAATGGACCCAAGGGTAAAATCATAAACCTCAAACATTCGGAGCTTTCAGATGTACATTTCCCTTCAATAAAACGTTCGTCGTCATTCACAGCAAGGTAAAAGTCTTACAATATTGATGGAAAGCCAACAAAACTAGTAAAAGCAGTGTCAATTAGATTTTACTATAGTTTTGTTTATTAAACTTAGACGAAAGTGTCTATTTATTTGAGAATAAGATGACTGGATTACGTATACTGGAATGCCATAATCCCTTACTCTGGACATCTGGAGATGTTTTAGGTTCCTGACGTTGACTCTGTCCTTTGAATAAATTGTAAACTATAACTTAATTGCCAACGACGACACTCGTTTTATAAAAAAAAAGAAATACCTTTATGAAATTGTTATGGGTCTACAGACTACGTTTAGAAATATACATACCGCAACCTAAACTAAATTTAAGTTTTGTTGCTTGCAGTAGTTTGGACTAAAATAAAAAGCCATCACGGGACGCCTGGCAGATGTGAAACATCGAAATTGTTTTGTATAAGTTATATGCATAAAATAACAGATTATGACAGGAATCAGATATGGCATAATGAAAAGATAAAGTGTTACAAATTTGTTCCATAAAATAATGACTGTTTATTACATTAATATTAATATTTGGCGACTGAAACCTATATAGTGCCAGTGAGAATTTTACGAATTATTTTTGTTATTTTTTATTATTATGTAATGTCGAACAGTATAACTGTGTGTCTAATATGAATGGGAGAATGCTTGATGTGGTGCTTACGAGCACGTAGCTAAGTAGTCAAGTTAGTGTGCAACAGGTGGAACATGGTAAGGAGTTGGTCGCTATGGATGGGCATCATCCACCTCTCGCTGTTTGTGTGGAATTAGCTTCTATAAGCATGCATCATTATTGGAACCTTCAAACATTGATAGATCTAAACATTGTAACTATCGTATCGCAGACTTTTATACACTATATTGCCGTATACGAGATACTGATTGGCAGTCTATTTATGAGTGCAGGAACGTTAATGACGATGTTAATCGTTTTAATAGTTTTCTTTATACTATATTTGACCATTGTATTCCAAAAAAAAAATACGAAAGCAATCGTGTAATCGAACTGACTTTGTCTTTTACACTAGAAGCATAATCCGTGACATTCAAACGAAAGCAAACTGTCATCGTCAGTGGAAACAAACCGGGGATGCTAATTGGTTGGCTGAAACCTCGCTCGAAAATCAAATGCGATACACATAAAGTTCATAGACAATATGTTATGGATGTTTCTGCTAATTTGAGAACTAAACCAGCGTTGTTTTGGCAATATGTCAACACCTTACGTAGTACCGTCGGTGTCGCACCATTAGTAATACGAGGCGAAAACGAGTGTCGCGGCCCCGAGGCAGCCAATGCTTTCGCAGCTATTTTCAATCTGTTTTCTTCTCTCGACCCTACAGTAGCCAGCTCAAGAACTTCCGCCGACTGTCGCCGCGTTGATCTAAGTGTTATCACCGTTAAAGATGTACGTCGCGCAGTCAAAAAGTTACAGGCAAATGCCTCCCCACGTCCTGATGGTATACCTGCGTATTAACGTGGATACGGTACATGGCGCTGTGGTCATTGTAAATATTAGGGAGAGGGACTATAGCGTAACATCGTTCGCGAGTTCAACTATTATGTAGGTATATAAGAAAGAAGTAGTTTAGCGAAACATCGTTCGCGGGTTCAACTGTTATATATATTAGAGAGAAGGACTATAGAGACACAACGTTTGCAGGTTCAACTATTTCGTATTTAAGGGTGTTTTATCAATGATGACAGGTACAAAAAACGCAAATTACTACAAGGTGACACGAGAAAGGCCATCCAAGCCGGGAAAGAGTCGAAGGATGCGACCACACCTCCAGAGAAGAATTGGCATATTCATAGACATAGACAACTCTTTATTTGACACCATATACACAACACAAGACAAAAAACAATTAAGCAAGAACAAATAAAAAATAAAACAATTAGGGTAAAAGCTTCAATTGTTTTGGGTTTCAAATTGGACCCACTCAGCATATGCTTTGGCAGAAAAACTGGACCCACTCAGCATATGCTTTGGCAGAAAAACTGGACCCACTCAGCATATGCTTTGGCAGAAAAACTACCATAGCGCTGGTTTTCAGTGGAGCCCAGATAACCTTCAGGTGCAGCTACAGCGTACGTATATCATGAATATTTCCTGTGCTTATATTGTAAATTACTTAATATTAAACTGTAACAAAACAAAAATAAAAATTTCTTGATATTCCAATGTATCAATAAAATTTTGTTATAATATATGTTTTATATACTTAAATTACATACATATGTATTTTATTATCATATTATTATATACTTCTTAAATAATAATAGAATAGAGAAATAAATAGTATGTATACCTACAATTTAAGTACAATTTAAATTATGGTGTTATGTATGTTCATGACATGCTACCTATAGATATTGTTTTTGAACATTAATCAATAGCTTTCTATATTTAATTTTAAAATTGTTTACTGTACAGCAGTTACGAAGAGGTGGGGTAAGTCATTCCAGCTTTTGATAGCCGCAAATCGGAAACTTCCTCGAAAAAACGTGGTCCTATGTCTTTGATTTTTCATCCGATAATTTAAGGCTTCTCGTATTGTATGGATTGCTATCCCGACATTATTGCAACTTTTCAAATATACAGAATGGCTGTTTATATTTAACAATACCGAACACGAGCGTTGCCAGGTGAACTTGTCTTCGATATGACTTCTTTAATATGTTTGTTTACGCCGTTTCATATAAGTTTCACACCACATGTAATGCCATCTAGTGAAGTTTTTGCACGAACCAATCAGTACGGTAAGTTTCCCATAATTGGCACCGCACCCAGCAGCAGCGTCTGGAGCTACTGCTACATTGTCTTCGCCACCGCGCTGCTGGAAGGAGACGAAAAATATCACTCGCATCATAATTATTGGACTCCATCAACTTTGGGTACATATCTAATCCATATTCGCGCTAGTGTCGTATATGTGAAGTGAATCAATCCACAGACAGTTCACCGTTAAGGCTGTAGTCCCCTATCTGGACTCGTTACCATCTTCACCAGCGCTGCCTAGCAAGTGCAGTCAATAGGGAGGACGAGTCGGCTGATCTGGTAAGTGCATTTCCCTTGGCTTCTTTGCATTGGTGTGAAATTTTGACCTAAACCCGTTTCGCTCGATCAATGTTAGCCGTGTTTAGGTAGGAAGTGGTACGAGTATGCGCGCGCGGAGGAATATTAAAACAATAGCGGGCGCGAGCGTTTTCAACTCTTTGTAATATTGACAATAACCGTAGGCCATACACAACGTCACCATAGTTCAACTTAGAGAGCACTAGAGAATCGCAAAGCTTAATACGCAAATTGATTATAAATAATCACGTATTCGATATAACACTTTTAGCCTATAAAATGCATTTCTGACCATTTCTAGTACGCGATTTTCAAAGCAGACTATTGTCCATTTGTCATTCCAAATTACGGGCCTCTGTAACGCGCTGCATAGGTGTTCCTCTAATATTGATTACAGAATTTTAACTCATAATACAATTAATTTGATTTTTATTTCGTAATACCATATATATATTCATATTTTCGGGACTCAATGTTAGCATATTAGATTTGGACAATTTACTATACCCAGTACTTGACCAGGACAAGATCGCCCACTTTTGCGGGTTCAGTCTTATCCGACCAACGCACTCTTTGCTGCAAGAGGTTAAGATTCTAAAATTCTTCTGCAGCAGATCAAACCATGCCAAGCGGTTGAGTGAAGTATAAAGGACACTCGGGTTAGGCCGTCAAGGGCCCACCCACCAAAAATTTACTAGTAGTTAAGACCTCCAAATCATTCGGGTCCGGAGAAATCGGACAGAGGGGTCTTAAGTTGAGCACCGCCTCAATTTTACAGAAGACTGTAGAAAACTCTTCAAAGGTGAGAACAGGCTCGCCGTCAATGCGGCGAAGATGTGTCTTTGCTACCTTTACCACCGCTTCGAAAATTCCACTCCAATGCGAGGGGATCGAAAATCCACTTAATTCTCTTGCGGGAAAGGTGATGTCCTATGCCCTGCAGATTTGCAACAACGAACTGGTGGACTTCTCTTAGATACCGATCAGCACCCTTATAAGTGCCGCAATCCGAACGGATTATATTTGGCAATCCAAGGCAGCGAACGAACGAAGGGAGAAAGACAGGCACCGAAAGTCTCAGTGGAAAGAGAGGAGACTACCTCAAGGTGGACAACCTTTGTAACAAGACATACAAATACGCACAAGTATGACTTGACCACCTTGGCGTTGCGCAAGGTAGAAGTCTTAATGTTAAAGGGACCTGCAAAATCAGTTCCAACATTAGCAAATCGGGAGCGGGGTTTACTAGATCGGAAGGCAAATCGTCCATTTGTGACTGAGTCAAAGCTGCCTTGAGCCCAAAACACTTAAAGAGCACACTCCTAATGACCTTTCGAGCCGATACATTCCAAAACTCTCGTTGGAGTATGGCAAGAAGACTGCTGAGTCCCTCATGAGAGTTTCTCAAATGGCGGTCCTGTATCAACAGCAAGGTTAAGTGGCTATTCTTAGGCAAAAGTAGCATGACGTAAACCACCTACAGGAATGAGTCCGCAATCGTCGAGAAATGGGTTAAGTCTGGCCAAAGCTCCCTTGATCTTGAAGCGACCAGCTCGAAGATCGCCTATCAAAGTCCCATAGTGCTTTTGTTGTACATTTTGCACTAAAATATGGAGCGCTTGTTCTGAGGGGGATAAAACCAGTTCAGAACCGAAAGTTGACGGCTGTTGTTGACAAATCGGTAAATCTATTCAATCACTCCGACTAATTTTCCAAGAGAGCGGAACCTAGCCAACAACGAATCTAAACATAGTAGAGGGTCAATATATGCAGCCAGGACGCGTAAACCTGAATGAGAGTCTACCAACTCCAGACAAGAAGAAGGCCACCCTGAATCTGGTCCAAAAAGCCTCTAATGAATGGACAGAAGCGTTTTGCCAGGCGAGCGCAATCTGGCTGTCAGTCCAAGCGTAGACGTGGGAAATGGTTACTGATTGGCCTAAGGTCGAGACCACGTATTTAAGCAATTGGCTCAAAAGAGTAGCACCAGACAACCATCTTTGAAATCGTAAGACGGGTGCGAATGGGGGCGACCTTAGTCTTGGCGGTGACCAAATTGAGAAGGACCGAACCATCGGGCTGGACGGCACAAAGATAAATCACAGCCGCATAGCCAGCCTCAGAAGCGGTACAGAAGCCGTGGAGAGTGAAACTGGATTGCCCCGGGGGTAAAAAGTGCTTAGGAATACGCACATGATAGAGATCCTGAATGTAAGAGACAACACGCAACCAAGATGCCAATAGATAACCAGTAAGCGGGGTGTCCCAGGAGAATCCCTCCTGCCACTGCTTTTGTAAATGACACTTGGCCCAAAAACCAACAGTTGCAAGCCAGCCGCAAGGGTCAAAAATCCGGGCTATGGAAGACAACACAGTGCGCTTAGTCTAAGTCTTGGGAGCTGAAAGAGCTCCCACCTAAATGGAGAAACAATCTGCAATCAGTTTGTTATGTACTTCAAGAATTGTACTCCAACTGAATCAGGGTTGTCGACATTCTGAAAAATCAGAGTATCCTGTTGGAACTTCTCGGCGACCTATTAAATTAAGGCGGTTAATACCTCAACCTCGGGTACTCTGCAATAGGCGGCGAATGCCTCCTGTATCCGGTATGCGCTTTCTGCCCAAACGATAAGGACTCTTGAGAGTCAGGGCGGGGCTAAACTTTCCACCCTTGGTTAGTCGGCACAATAACCAGTGGTGACGATCCCCACAATCGGCGCATTAAGGAGCACCACAAGCAGGCATCATATGCCCCGACTCCAAAAACACCATACAGCGGTGCTTATGAATCACCCTTCGCATACGCTCGTGTACCGATGACATCAAAAATGCAAGACAAAAAGTGGTTCAGCCCACGACAGTAAAAGCAGCTTGGCTGTGGTGAGGTTTGCCTGGCCGCTGTCCCAATAACCCTCGAAATTAGATTACCGTGGTGCATGTGAAACTCTTCGTGGAGGCGACTCAAGAAGAGCAGTAGGGAGAGAAACAGAAGGAAAGCTCTCACCCCTTCGGCACTCATCCTCAAGAAATTTCTCCATAGCGGAGAAGGTAGGTATTAACCGCCACAAACAAACTCAAAACGGCTCCTTAATTCCGGCGCGAGACCGTAGAGGGCCAAATGGACAAGTAGAAAGGACCAATTATTATCTACTAGAAGCCATAATCCCTTTAGTCCAGTAACTAAACCAAGATAGGATTAAGAAGCTCTCGCCGCAGGTTTCTCACCTCTGAAACGTTAGACAATTGCAACAATGCGCTGACATAGGTTAGTTAGTTGGACTTATGTTTTCCGCACTTAGCCTCATAATAGGGCCATTGTTCGTAGGTAACCAATACCTGTCATTGGTTACTCATACCATCCCAGCTCCAACCAAAATTTAAGGAAGCATCTGATGTTATTCAGCGCCCCTCTCATGGTTTGTTGATTCTTAAGGAGCTTTGTCCGTTGGTCGCTCACGCTTTTGCAATGAAGAACCACGTGAGACGGTGTCTCCTCGGCTTCCATGCAGCCCCAGTAGGTTAAAATTGGCTCGCTTTGCTCGGCGCCTGATGCAGTACCCGCCAATTTTATTCGCCCACTCATGATTCAGTTCGCTGATATTCCAATTATTCCAAACACGATACCTTTACTATAGGTTGATAAAGCGATTGCTAATGCAGATTCTAAATGATGCTTCGGTAGGTCATCATATAAATAGACAGACAGACAGGGTTTATCTGTCATACAGAGATAATATTTTAGCCAGGTTTTGAAGTATTCACTGCAGTTTGTATTTTGGGTTTAGGTTAAGTTAAAGTCAGTTTATGAGGTAAAATTTTTATTATCTACACACCATTTTTTCAAACAAGTTACATTTCTTAGGGCACATATTATAGGATGATAAATACAATTAAAAATAACACTAGAATTACGATATTCTTTATATAAACTGAGGAAATTAGGACAGTTCATATTTTCTAAATTCATCACATTGTCAGTATTACAAATATTTTTTATCCATCGTGCTTTTTCAACACCTTTGCAATAAATCATTTTGTCTGCTAAAAAGTCATTAATATACCATTTAATGTTTCCATATGGAAGAAAGCCATCGTTCCATAATATTTTTCTATGCCTTTCTACCCAATTAACAAGTTTCTTTTCTTCTATTGTAAGATTTTTGAAAGGGAATGGAGGTTGAACAAGAAGAACCAACATTTGATCATCAGAAAAGATTGCAATTTCTTTAATAATAAACTCATTATTTTCGATCTTAAACCCTTGCACATCAACAATGACTGATTTCATTATAGATAATTATTATGTTAGTTTTCGTACAACGTTGCTTAGAGGTCGGTATTCTATCAGACGCTCGTTTATAATTAAACAGTAGGCGCTGGTATTATCAGGAATATCTTTTAAAGTTTCTATTTCCAAGCGAACATCAACAGGTCCTGATTTTAAGTTTTCGTTTTGCCTTGTACAATCGATCACAAACAATGGCGCCTTTTCTTTAAATTCATGAAGATCAAGCAATGAATCTACTGGAAGGTTGTAGAAAGACTGTCGAAATCTTGCATACATGTCGTATAATATACTTAACTTATCCTCTTCAAATTTTAAATTAAGTGCATCATAGGGGTAATAGACTGAATTAAGAAATAAGGTGACATTTTTAACATTACAATGATCAAATAAAGTATTATCTCTTTCTTTATTATTTTTTCTATTTGTTTGTAGTCCAAATATAACATATCTCGGTTTTTCTAATTGTGAGGCAGTTTTTATAGACCATGAATGTTTAGTAGTCTTGGGTAATAGTGGATACTCATAAAGATCCCAATTTCTAAATGCTATTTGAATAGGCTTATCTTTTTCTTAATGTTTCAATAGAGCAAGCCTTTGAGAATCTGACACTTTTACATGCGGCATACGCCATTGTATCTTTTGAATACTTAATTCTATATCATCATTTTTGTCTGTACAATGTCAATGACATGTAGTTTTTATTGCCTTCGTTCTTATTATTGGAAGGAAGGTTTGACTCACTTTGCCTATCTTTATAACTCTCTCTAGGACTATACAAAAATCTTGGAGGTCTTGGGAGTGGAATTGTGGAAAAAGTAGGAAATGCTACTCAGTACTTACAATTGCCACTAGATGAAGAGTTGTAACATTTCTTATTTTAACGAATTTCTTTCTTCAGTTCTCAGCGTCTAAGACTTAAAAGTCAAATTAAAATTTTGTAGCTCGAAGATCTTCGGAACTTTGCACAAACTTTTATTCACACTGAGCCCCTTAGTTGGGCGCCAGTTAAAATAATAACAATTTAATGTTATAAAATTAATAAATTTATTAAAGTTAATACAAGTTTTTGTTGTTTCTTCTCTAGAGTTAGAGGTCGAAGTGAATACTATTGAAGTCCAGACTGAGGTTTATATAGTAATACGATCACACCTCTGGTGGTGACAGTGGGGTGTTTGTTGACCATTAATATTCTGGAAACATGTTGATGTTCTATTCTTTCTGAATTAATTGATATTACCCTATTGTTAGTCTGTCAATTGAGTCTTCGTATTCCATGGAGTGATAATACGTTGTTGATTGACAGGCTCAGGTTCTGTTAAAGTGTCCTTTGTTGCAATTGACCTGTTTTCTACAGACAATACAGATAGTTGTATTTGACTCTTGTGTTCTCTAAGACACATCCCTTTTCCGATACATAATTCTTCCATTTTCTTATTATGCCTTTTAAGTTCTTGTAAGCGTTGTTTTGCAGATTTAATAGCGTTAACCGCTATATCTATTCCAGCCGCTCCTCCAGCTATACCTCCTGCTGCAGATATTCCCGCAAATATTGGTATTAAGGGCAAGATTCCTCCAACTTTAGGAACTGGTATTACACGAGGTAAGTTCACAGATGCATTTGAATCTGTTCTTAATTCTTTTATAACAGCAATAGCTAAATCTATTGCAGCCTTTTTGCATTTTGGCTTAAATTTTTTTAGATGATCCTTTGTAATGGAGACAATGTTTCTAAAAGTTTTTTTTAAGCCAGCCCCGGTCTTAACATTTCCTTGTTTTGTTCTCCTTTCACATTGCTTGTTAGATTTCCTCACAAATTTTTTATCACACCTCATTATCTTTATAAAAATAATAAACAAAAGATTGGTTTAAAACACTGTTTCTCGAATGAAATACAGACTAAGAATGTTAGTAAAACAATAATAGAATTGCTTATAAAACTTCCGACTTATCTATCCAACTATTTTCTTCTGAAGGAAAACCCAACCATTTTACAAACAACTTTCTTCCCTTTCTCTTAATAATTTTTTCAACTAGGTAAATATTTGGATTTTTGGTTTTTTTGTAATTCTTCTGAGTAAAAAGAGCCCTTGATAGATCTATGTCCCTCATCTTGGATAATATATGTGACAGGGCTGGTTTTCTGCACTTTAACTATTAAAAATATTTCAGTTGACCAATTTGGTGTATATCCTTTCTCAAATGTCAAATACTTACTTATTCGAACATAATCTCCAGCTTTTAATTTAGCTTTTTTAGTTTTTAATTTATTGTTTGACTTTGCTTTATACCTTTGTAAAATTTGTTTCTTATTGTTATTGACTTGGTTCGGTTTTATACCGATAGTTCTATGTTTTGTGTTGTTATATGTATTTATTAAATTAAATAGTGTGCTATTTATCCATTTGTAGTTTCCCTGTAGGCTAAATTGCTTGTACAATTTAGTTTGAAATGTTCTTATAAATATTTCTAGTATTAATGCTTATTTTGTTGAAAATGTACAATGTTTCAATATTTAATTATAGAATTCGGTTCCTAAATCAGTTTGCAAATTTTTAGGAATACGACCTTTTTGTAACAAGTATTTTAAGGTCTTATAAAGCCAGTTTTTTTGTTTGAGAAGATATACCCATGCATATTTTGAAAATGTATCTATTACAGCTAAAATATATTTGTAATCCGAATTTTCATTACTAATTGACTGCATATCAATAAGATCAGCTTGCCATAAATCATCTACATCTTTCATCACTACATGCCAACGAATAAAGTTTTTTCTTGGTTGTTTGTATATTTCATTTACAACAATATCTTTACTCATTTTTTTCTGATTTTTTGAGATAGTGAATCTATTTTGTTTTGAGTTCCAGTAACTTCCGCTTCTAATTGATTCAAAGTTTGATTAAAGGTTTTTTTTTTTTTTTTAAATATCTTCAATAACATTGTCAACATATTGTTTTGTAGCACAGTCCCCTAAATCGATAGGTTTTCCTATATTTCTGATAACCTTATTCCTAGCATTTAAAGTACCATCTTCTGACAAAACAATAGTTGGTTCTTCATATAGTCTAATTTTCTGCTTTTTGAACACATGTATTCCAAATTTGTCAACATTCATATTTGACTTCTTTCATGCGACTGAGTTAAAAAATATTTTTGCATGTTATATATTCCTTAATAATTCCAGCTTCTTTTAATTCTTCTATAATGGAAATAATTTCACTATCATGACTTGTATTACCAGCGTCTTTAGAAGCAATTAAAACTTTCAACCTATCTATTAGTTCGTTAGGATCGTCCCAGTATACTTAATCTGTATTTGATTTATATTTTTTTAGTGTTGGTAAACTGCATCCTTCTTTTATGTTTTTAGTTTCGAATTCATTAAATAGTGGTTTTATAATTTTACAGTATTTCATGCCCGAATTTCCTTGTATCTGACCTGATGAACAGAATCCTCTTTTATGAGCATTCGTACTACTAAGTATACTTTTGTACACTAGTTTATCTTTTTCTGAAATTAACTGTGTATTAGGTTAACTTTGAAACAGTAATTCCGATAGTCCTGGAGTAACCTCATAACTCTTTCTATTAACTGTCATCAATAATATTTTGTTTGATGAATCGTCTTCAAGTTGGAATTTAATGGGAGCATTCCCTATCATTAAATTATTACCTTCGCGTCTCACACCAAAAGCAACATTCAAAGCTTTATATTCACCATGTTCTTGCTTTGAAGTGGAAGTTACTATTTTTGCAACATCATCTTGTGTTTCAAGAGTTTTAAGTTTCTGATTATCGTCGTCTCTTATTTTATCATCATCATAATCATTAAAACTGTGATTTACATCACTTGAACAAGAATCATATTCATAAATACCAGCAGTATCTGACTCCTTCTTTATTTTATTATCTCTACATAGCTTCTAATGGATCTGTTATGGGTTTGAACATTTTAGAACTTATTGTTTGCATGTCATCATCTACTTGTCGCATTTGCTTTAATTTATTTTTAATGTTTTTACCGGCTGTATTAACTGTTTTTTTTTATATTTGGCGCCATGATAACTACCTTAAACACATCTGGTGATAGTTGTAGGATAAGACAGAATGGCTTAGGCTTATATCGTTATTAGTATTTGTAAGATACGGTGTTAATCAAAATTTAACGAATATATCAAATGTTTTTCGGTATCTATCACTATTCAGTTCACAATCTTTATTTATAATCAAACATGTGTAAGGGTCTGACCATATTTGTGATGCTAATGATTTAAAATTATTCCAGCTCATACCTGAATTAACATGTTCTTCATAAATATGTTTTAAATTGATTGCATCTTGTTTAAAAATAATTAAAAGGTTTGCATTATCTCGTATAAGTTGTTTAGGTATCTTAGAGTAAGTTTGTGATAGATAAAAACAATCTATCTCTTTATGTCTACCCATAGAAAAATAATTACGGATATTAATCTGATTTTCACAAGTAACATCATCAAAAATAAATATGGATTTGTTTGAGGCTTCACTAGGCATTATAATGTCTCTATCATCTTGGAACAGGAATAAATTTATTGCAGGTATTTTATTGAGGACATTCTGTAAAAAACGATATTTAGGCTGAAATGTTGTTTAAGAATAAATGTAGACATTTTTAAACTCTAATCCATTTTTATGAAGAAAGTGACTGATCATTATATTGGTTTTTCCGCAATTAGATGGACCGCAGATAATACACCGAATAGAATTTGGTAAAAGTACGCTATGTTTAATTTTATTATGATTCGGTTCAACGCATATTCTATCTATTCCCAAAGAAACGGGTTGCTTGACTAACTTCATCTTTCCGTCTAACACTGGATTTTAATATTAATTTATTAAATATAAAAACATTAGATGAGTATTACTTCCAATTCCTACTTTTTTTTTGTTATAATTAATTTATTTGACCTACTAAACAAGTTATAACATGTTTTATTTAAATACTTATGTGAGAGTGAAGTTTATTATTATCTTAGCAACGTCATAAACCCTTAAACAGAAGTAAATTGAAACCAAACTACCTAGTACACATAAACGTATTAGATTGATTTCAATTTACGTATGTTTATTGTGAATTGTTTTAATTCTGCATTAACTTTCAAGCTGAATAGTTGTGTAATTCTAGTCTTGTAACTTGGAATATTAGTAACTGGTAAGTAATAACACTAAAAATATTGTAATTTTTATTTGATTATTTAAAATAATTTTGAAGTACTGAGTTTATTGTTTAAAGAAATAAATATTATTTTCCTTTTTAACTATATTATAGCTGCGTCTAATTTAATTTGACTTTTATTTTTTTGTTTTAGATCATGCAGGCTCCCGAATTTGACATCTATAATGTTAGCCAGGATTTTAAAGTTGAAACTGATGCTCAAAATGTGAACTCCTGGCTCGAAAAAGTTTAAAAACGAAAACAAGACATGGTCAAAGCTACTATGGAAAAAGAAAAAAAAACCATTAAAGAAGAGGAAAGGAAACGATGAATCAAGTTCATTTATTTATAAAATTGGTGATAAAAGAAAGGGAAGATATATTATCAAAATTGACATTGAAGCCATCGGCGAAAGCGATAGAGATCGAACTGCAAGTGCCCAGTATGCAGTGATGGACCCGTACGACCAAATATTAGATAATACAGAAAAAAATATTCAAAAAATTTCTAAAAAAATTTGCAATACTCAATGTTAATTCGTATCTTTTAATATAATAAATTATATAAGATATTTTTGTTTTTTTTCTATTTGTTATTGCCCTTTACGTTTTAATATAGATGTTATGTTACAGTTTTTGAAACCAATAACTGGTTGAATTTATAAAGTATAACCCTAAGACATAGAGAGTGGACAGCGCATTTCCTAAACAGCTGTAAAACGGGCTTACAAGTGTCACAGAGACGAAGATTGATTTGCAATCTGTTCTGTTCTGACCAATTGTTTTTTTTTCTTTGTAAGAAGCGACAAAGGATTGCAGATTACCTTTATCTCTTCCTAAAGAGTGGTAACCATGTTTAGGGCGTGGTTTTTTAGCTGTTATGATTGCAATTGCTTTAGTGCTGTCTCTTACTGCTTTGTTGAAAAATCTATTTGCTATCCCGCTGTCAGTTGCAACATTTGCTAAATTTGCGAGAAATTGCAAGCTACAATAACAGGCCCTTAGGAAGCTAATTGCGCAGTCCATAGCACAGATTACAGAACTCGAAGTCTATAACCTAAATTGATTTAAAAAAAATACCGTCCTTAGTTTTTTAAATAGTTTTAAAGACAATTCTTATGAACCAAATATCTAAGTAACTATCTGCTAAATCATCTTCATTTGTAATTAAACTAAATGAAATAGGGTACATATACGGGGCGACTAAAATTGACTTTGACTTAGATTGAATTTGAATTAATTTGCATCTTACCTATAAGCATACCATAATGGCCAAGTGGTTATGACGTCTTCCTTTCATTCAAAGGGCAGGAGTCCAAATCCGACATTTACCTCAGTGTTTTACAATACTCAAGTACATTACCCCATCGGCTTATCGGTGAAGGAAAGCATCGTATATATTAATAAAAATTCTAGGACTTATGAAAGGGCCATCAATCAGCACTGAGCCACGCATGGTAGCCTATGACCCAGATAACACTAGTACCAACAGTTTTATGAATTTGAGGGAAATAACATTAAACCACATGATTTTTTGTTGACATATAGGTAAATAATTTTATTATTTATCAATAACATATAAATATTCATAACAAATAAGTACAAAAAATCAAAATAAAGTAATCCTAAGCATGCCTATTTAAAGTTAGTATTTTTTTTATATAAAATCAGTTTTAAAAGAGATAAATAGTAAGCACAAAGAAAAATTAGGACATTTTAGAATAATGACCCCAGGTAAAGTTGAAAAGCTGTCTTTTTTCAATTGTCTTTTATCATCGCTTGCATTTAACATTAGTTTATTAAGTTTCTGAGTATATACTCTATGATTTTTAGATTTTATTATATACATTGAATCTCGGAAACTTTCATTACATAACAAATCATTTTAAAAATTATTGACATCTAATTTGTTAATAACACATTTTTTAACACCTTTGACTTTCTTAATCAAAGGCCTCTCTGAGTGTATACAATACAATTTAGCACGCAAACCCACAAATTCTGATATGACCTCTCCCTCCATTTCATCCTTAAAATAACCAGGAATTTGTTTATTAAGTTGCAGCAATTTATATTTATTATGTAGCTCAAAATCTAATATAAAACTAGTATCAAAATATTGTCCATACTTTTTTAAATCTTCATAGAAATTTTCAGTTTGTAACAAGTACAGAAGGCTGTCTGTATCTGTGTAACACAGCTGTAAATTTTCACTATAAATAATAAATTTATATAAGTGAGTTTTTGCAAGTTCCAGAATAGTAAAACCTACGTATAAAGGCTTGTCCAAAACAACTTTTGTTTGCTCTAACTAAACAACTATTGAGTTTTCAGAGATAATAGATAAATTTTTGAAATTAGGAGCACTTATATATTTTTCAGCGCCAAAGAATTTATTTGTTTTATTGTAATTGTCACTCCACACATTAGCAAGCTTTATATCTACCTGATTTCTTCTGTTTTCTATTGTCTTTCCAAATACAGAGTTATTTTGTTTTTTAAGGAAATCTTTTTCAAATGTACTACAAGCTTTTTGTCTGAGACTGGTATTTAAAAAAATGTATGGTGCTAAAAATGCCTCCTGATCAAAAGAAAGTATTCTGTAAGTTTTTAGCAATATTAAGCCATTTTTTAAACATTCTTGTAAGTGAATGTAATGTATAATAAATTTATGTTTGTCACATAAATTAGCAACCAACTTTATTTTTTTACCCAATGGTATTGGTACTTCTAATTGCTCTGCAGCAAATGGTAAATCAGAGTGCGAGTCGTGAATATCTGATGGATAGTGTAAATCAACTTCAAGAATGTAACCTTTTTCACTATCTAAAGAGATCTTTTGAACATCAAAGTTTTGTAAGTATTGATGTTCAAGAAATTTGAAATTTCTCGTAGGCAGTTTTAACATCATAACATATACATACAAATTTACACAATCTAAATATGCTAAAAATGTTGTAGGAGATAATGGATCGTAATCAGGCAAATATTTATTATTTGCTTTCGCATAGCGTAAAGAGCATTGAGCCAAGCCACCGCGTATACCTTGTTCTAACATTTGATACATCTCAAGGTCAGATATTAAATCTAGCTGTATGTTAGTGAATAATAGCATAGCATCCCAGCTCAATGATGGTAATGAAACATTTACAGCAACAATAAATACCGCGTATTGCAGTAAGGGGTTTCGGTGGCTCAGAAAATTTTAGTGATTGTTCAGTATGTTTCGAGTTTAGTTCTCGTTTTAATTGTAAGGTAAAATTTAGTATTTCAACCACGGTTGTTGAACTAATTACTGAAAACTTACCAACCGCTTTGATTGATGTTTCCGCTCTTCCTCATTTAGAAAAACTCCCGCTCGCCGATCATACGTTTGCGACTCCTAGTAAAATTGACGCTTTAATTGGTGCATCGCTTTTCCCTCATTTATTGTTACCTAACATAGTAGAAGGTAACCTGTCAGCACCTCCCGCTATAGAAACGGTATTGGGCTATATCATTATGGGGTCCGTACCGACTTTATCGCCGAACCGCCCAGGTTTTCTAGCCACATGCTGTGTAGTCTAAGAGTCTGTTGAAATATTAATTAAAAGATTTTGGGAGCTTGATGAGCCTCCACATGCGATTATTCAACGCTCTGATGACGTTGATTGTGAAGAATTTTACAGTGCGACTACTGAACGTGACCCGGACAGTGGTCGATAAATTGTACGTTTGCCACTCTGTGATGACGTTTTTTCGCTTGGCGATTCGCTTGAAATTGCTCGCAAACGCTTTATGTGTCTCGAACGCATGCTCGAAGCTTCTCCTACACTAAGAGCTTCTTATGATGATGTAATTAAAGAGTACATTGAAAAGGGTTACATAACCCCGCGCCTGCAGATGACTCCGAGAGCACTTTGCTCCCGCTATACGTTATCCCGCACCACGGTGTCATCCGAGAGGATAAAAATTCTACTCGCTTACGCATTGTCTTGGATGCTAGTTGTAAAACAACATCGGGTGGTTTTTGAACTATGTATAACATACTGGATCTAATCTTCAAGGCAACCTTTTTTAAATAATTTTGAATTTTCGACTTTATGCTGTCGATATGTCCGCTGACTGTCGTCAGCAGTTTTTGCAGATTATTGTAAAGGATTCTGATCGTCGCTATCAACGTATTTTGTACCGCTTTAGTCCTAATGACGCACTGGTCCAGTGGACCGTAAATAGGTTTTGTTTCGGCTTAAAATCTAGTCCCTTTCATGCATTGCGCACCGTTCAACAGCTAATCGCTGATGACGGCTCTAAATACCATTCTGCGAGCAAGATTGCTTCAACTTCTCTTTACATCGATGATATTGCATTTTCCTTAAAGACAGAAGAAGAAGGAGTTACCGCTTCCAAGGAGCTGATAGATTTATTCAAAGAAGCTCAATGGGACTTGGTTAAGTAACTCACCAACCGTTTTAGAGAGCATTCCCGTGTCACATAAACTTCCGAGAGAAGTTGAATTTGATAAGTCCGCTCAATATAAAATATTAGGTTTACACTGGTCTACAGACACTGACCATTTTTATTTTAAATTTTCGCCGCAAGATAGTATTGAATGTACTAAGCGTTCAATATTGTCGACAATAGCTAAATTGTGAGATATCATGGGCTTTGTCGCCCCCACTATATTATACGCCAAACTAATAATTAAACAACTTTGGCAATTAAAGGTTGACTGGAATGACGTACCTCCTCCACATATCGTAAAAAGGTGGAAATCGTTTTGTGACGAGCTCCCAGTACTTAATTCCTTTCAAATTCCGCGACATTTAGGCATTTCAGATGGCAGCACTGTCACTTTACTCGGGTTCTCAGATGCAAGCGAGAACGCTTACGGGGCAGTAGTTTATATACATGTTAATTTGTTGCAAATCGAGTCGTGCAAATAGCTGAAAATATTCCGCCTGAATGTTAGCACTTTGTTCCTGGTTTGCTGAACCCATCTGATAGCTTATCTCGCGGGATTACCCCTCTGAAATTATTATCACACCCTCTGTGGCTTCGTGGACCCTCATGGGCCTCTATGGATCCTTCAGAGTGGCCTATTGATGAAGCTATCACTCCAATTACTGGTGATATACCGGAACAAAAGTTATTTTCTCACTCAGTTATTACTCCAGAGAATGATTCTATTATTTATGACCTCGCTCAGCGCATGTATTCCTGGAGTAAGCTTTTGCGGGTTATTGTTTATCTGTACAGATTTCTAACTTTTGCCCAATCGTGTATCTGCCTCTGTCACTGTCTTGTTTTACAAAATAAGTATTTCGCAGAAGAAATCATTAATTTAAAAACAGAAAAATTATGTTCTGTTACAATAAATAAATTGCGTCCTTTTTTACACGAAGGACTGATTAGAGTCGGTGGCCGCCTTAATAACTCCGAGTTATCGTTTAATAATAAACACCCAATAATATTACCGTGTCATGGCCATATCATTAAAATACTGATCGATTATTACCATAAAAAGTATTTACACGCCGGGCCAGAACACTTAATGTCTTTATTAAGACAGAAGTTTTGGATATTGTCTGCTCGCCGTATAATACGGCAAAGAGTGTACCGATGTGTTAGGTGCTTCCGGATGTCACCTCGTCCCGCTTATCCGCTGATGGCTGACTTACCTAACACTCGCGCTAGGCAGGTTATAAAACCGTTCACTCATACGGGTTGCGATTATGCCGGCCCTATTTTATACACTCCGATTCGTCGCCGCGGAACGCACAGCCAAAAGGGCTATTTCTGTGTGTTCACATGCCTGACTACTCGCGCTGTGCACATTTAGGTAGCTACAGATCTTAGTAGGATGAGTTTCTTGGCTGCACTAAAAAGATTTCTCGCACGCCGCGGTCCCGTAGAGTGCCTTTTCTCTGATAACGGTAGTAACTTTTAAGGCAGTAGTGCTTATTTACGCGATTTATACAAATTTTTAAATAAAGAATATCGCTCGCGATTTGAAGAGGAACTAACGGAAAATCGCATAAATTGGAAATTCAATTGCCCAAACGCACCGCATTTTGGCGGTTGTTGGGAGAGTATGGTCAAAATTATTAAAAACCATTTGTTTAAGGTCATTGGACAACAGCTCCTATCGTACGAGGAGCTAAAATGATTGTAGTTCAGATAGAATGTCTACTGAACTCAAGACCACTCACAGTTCTTAGCTCGGACCCTGCCGAGCCGACAGCCTTAACACCAAGTCATTTCTTGCATACCTCGCCTTTGTGTTCTCTGCCTGCCCCTTTAATACAGTCTGAAAATCTCAGTTTGCTCAATAGACACTCGCTTCTAGACAAACTCGTACGTCGTTTTGGGAGCGATGGAGAATCGAGTATTTGCAGGGACTTCAAGTTAGAGAGAAGTGGAACACCCCCAGTGTCCCCATAGTTCCGGGAACAGTGGTAGTTATTCTTACCGATAACGTGCCTCCTCTAGCTTGGCCTTTGGCGATCGTCGAGAAGGTTTACCCTTCTAAAGATGGAGTTATCCGCGTAGTCTCTGTAAAGACTGCTAAGAGTACATACCTTAGACCGGTTGTACGCTTATGTCCGCTTCCAACTCAGTAGACATATAATAATAGGT
This sequence comes from Apoda limacodes, assembly GCA_946406115.1. NCBI lineage: Eukaryota > Metazoa > Arthropoda > Insecta > Lepidoptera > Limacodidae > Apoda > Apoda limacodes. Next base: position 28,822,634 of record OX291556.1, read on the forward strand.
ATAAATTACTATATAATTATTGTTATAATTACATTTATTTATTTGTTTAAATTTAATATAAGTTAATTTTTCGCTATTCATTTATACGCATATTATATGATCTAATATTTTATGATTATGATAGTTTATTTAAAGGTGACCCTTTAAGGCAGGGTGGAAATGTTAACGCCATCTCTAACTTAATATTAACATTACGTACACATGTACAATTGATTAGAAATGGACTGCGATTCTAGTACCCACCTGACCTATCCTTGTGGTGCACCTACATCGCGACAGAGGGCATTAGCCGTCTTGAAGACCGCAAGCATAGAAATTTGCCATCTTCATCAGTACAATGACAGCAACCATATGATCGATACTCACCGCGTGTGTTTACCTAATCAAATATCTCAGAACAGCTGATCGCTCGCATATGAAAGTGTATCTACGCCCTGAAGGATTAACTGAAGGTTAGTGCACTCTCCTTTAATTTCCAAATTCCTTTTTTTTTATTTTCATTTTTTTTAATTCGCATACAGTCCACTTTATTATTTGAAGATTTAATTATTAATTAACACATCAGCTAATATTAGTACATCACATTTTAAATAAAAATCGGTATATTCGCCTAAATTTTTAAAGCCAAATGTCTCGCACACATTTGAAACATGATTATAATCTTCATTAGAAATTGACTCAGAAGTTAATTGATTGAAAAAAAACAGTTTTTGTCGGAAAATTTTGTCTCTGCATATCTTTCCCAAGAGTTCATATAATCATAACAATAAACACCTTTTCTTCTGACCAAATCCAATAACTTCTGATCAACAAAAAATGACCTTAAATTCTCAAAGTCATTTAAATCGAGTGTGTGAGCTAAATTTTCTAAGCTGGAGCTCAAAAAATTAAAAGAATCAATAAATTTCAATGGTACGTTATTTGTTACATCTACTGGAATGAATTTGCTAAAGGATATATACTTTTCCTTACTTTTAGGTATGAGACTTATTCGACCACAGATCTTTGAAAGTTCTTCTATAAACAAATGGCTGTCATAGCCTGAAACATTATGAAATATTATTGGTACAAAGTTGTATTCTTTACAATTCAAGTTGCAAATATTATGATCAGGTCCTCTAAACTTTCCTGTAAAGTGATTATGATCAAGAACAATCTGCTCATTTAAAGCAAAAGGTTTTTTACAAATATGACAGTGAGTCGTATTTTCTACACTCGTTTGCTCTTCTTTTGTTAAAGGTAATATATCTCTTTGTACAGATAAAATTTCAAGCAATCTCAATATGTCATTACAAATCGTTTCTACAAATTTCTGAGAAGCGTTTGGGCCGCGATAAGATACATAATCATTTAAGCTAGTATCAGTTTTACAACAAATATAATATCCAAAACAAGTAGCTTCATGAATTTGTACTTTCTCTACATGTTGCGACTTACTCTTATCAGAGTACTCTTTAAGTAAACTTTCAAAGTCACCATAGATTACTATAGGTATTCTTTAAGTTTTTTCAAAATTGGAAAAACAAAGCTTAGAGCCTTCCTCAGGTAGCACAGTTTGCATTCTAGCACACTTATGTTTTAATAATTGATTCTCGGTGCTAAAATACATAAAACACTCTTTACACAAGTGAATTTTAGATTTATGTTTTGTAAGTTGCTTATGCAAAAGTTTTACAATATTTTTAATCAAACAAAAATGATTTTTATTTTTTATCCAAAAATAATAAATTGACATCTTCATGTTTCCGCTTAAGTGTTTTGTACAAAGGTCCAGTCACCTTATTTTTTTCATCTAAACCGTAAATGTTTGGGATTATTTTTTCAAAACATTTTATATCATTGAAGTTAGGGAGAAATTTCATGTTAGAAATATTAAAAAATTCAGAGAAATGAGGATATGAAGTTATTCTGTTTGGATTTTGTTTTGCAGGATAAATATGTGCAATTATACACCAAAGAAAACAAAATTCATCTTTGTTTCGAATATTTATACAAGATTTAGAGTTTTGAATTCGCTTTGGGAGAGGTATGTATGATCCAGCTTTCAAAGGGCTAAATTTAGCAATATTAATTTCCAAGTGACTTATTGACTCCATCGTCCAGCCTGATTCTGCTTGTTCGAATTCTGTACATTTAAATGACAGAAGATTCGATTGTTCATAATAAAAGATTCGATAGTATACTTTGTATTAAAAGATTTCAAAGATGGAGAGTCATTTTTCGGTAATTTATATGTGATAAAGAGTTCCAAGTTTACTTTTATCGATCCATGTCTATTTAATAATTTTTTAACGAGGTTAGAAACCTCTAAAAAGAATCGTTCTGGCAAAAGATACTGCGTCAGAGGATCGATTCTATAACTAATTATTCGATTTTTAAATGCAGTAGCAATTATCTGCACATTTTGGTACTCAGTTTGTAACAGGCAATTTGATTTATGAATACTAGTTTTTTTATGAGTTGATAATCGAGAAACATGAACTTGACATTTATTACAAAAAGCCATTTTGTTAAATGTATTAACGAGGTATGCAATTGCTAAGTTTTAAAGAGCTCACCATGTAAAAAAGTAAATCCGATTCTATAGTCTATATTGTACACAAAGACAATTTAAAAAAATAGGTTTAAGAATAAGGTATTCTATAGTCTATATTGTACACAAAGACAATTTAAAAAAATAGGTTTAAGAATAAGGTATACTGGAGGGGTGCAAAATAGGACGAACCAATTTGAATTGGTCCTTACATTCGGCCACTAGCTTGGTGACAGTACGCCAGACAGCAGTGTCTGTGTCCATTGCACATTCGCACTGAACTAGAGCGCACTTTACCCGATCTCGGTCGCACACCTGTAGCGTCTCGATGTTGCGAGTCTGGTATACGCGTAACTCCATATAATAATCACTGCGGCGCTCAGGATCCGCCCGGTACGCGTTACCAATCGCCATGCGTCGAGTAAAAAAATTTTTCAAAGGTGATGCTCTTACTGGTTCAGCTTCCTCCTGTAATAAAAACCATAAATATGTTACATACATATATACGCCATATATGCATTTTATATGCACTTAGGCTGGTAACTAGACTGTGGAAAAAATTCACTATCAATATGTACACGCAGGATTGGAACCGTAGATCATTGGATTGAGAGCTGAGCGGCAATCATATCTCACACTTATTTATAATTAAAAAGGGTATAGTGAAGCGCAAAACAATCAAAACCTTTAGGCTCTGTGTGTGCCTTAGGTATGTCAGGCAAGTAAGTATAAAAATCACCTCGTATTTGTGTGTACACGTCCGTGCTAGATAAGTTCAATCATTAATGAGGATTATCTCTCATGTTAACTAGTTAACTAGTATGATCAGTAAAAAAAAAAGAAAACAACAAGTATCCCAATATTATGGGATATAAATATAATCGTACAATAGCACTAGTTTTTTTTTTATATTTTTTTTTTTTTTTTTATACCACTAAGGTGGCAAACAAGCTTACGGCCCGCCTGATGGTAAGCGGTCACCGTAGCCTATGGACGCTTGCAACACCAGGGGTATCACTTGCGCGTTGCCGACCCTTCAGAAATCTAATAACTTCTTTCTTGAAGAACTCCATACTGTAGTCCTTGCAGAAAACCTTGGCAGGGAGCTCATTCCACAACTTAAGCGTTCGCGGGAGGAAGTTTCTCTGAAACCGCACTGTACGCGACCATTTAGGTTCTAAAGTGTGAGAATGAATTCCCTGCCGATGGCGAGCGGTGCGATGGTAGAAAGTAGCCGTGGGCATCATTTCGAACAATTCCTCAGAACACAACCCATTGTACAAGCGGTAGAACACACACAGTGAGGCAAAGTCTCTCCTCAGACTTAAGGGCTCGATACCGCAAGTGAGTTTGGAATCGTCGACAATTCTCACAGCCCGTCGTTGAACCGAGTCAAAAGGGCCAAGCTGGTATCCGGGTGCACCTGCCCAGAGATGGCAGCAGTACTCCATATGGGGCCGAACTTGCGACTTGTAAAGTAACAACCTTTGCCCCGACGTGAAGTACTGCTTCGCTCTGTTGAGTACACCAAGTTTTTGGGACGCCAGCTTTACCTTATCTTGTAAATGATCTCGGAACTGAACATCGCTGGAGATGTCGACACCAAGGATCCCAATGCTCTTGGAGATGGAGAGGGGAGTGTTCTGGAATTGTGGGACCACAGTGAATGGAGTTTTCTTAGCGGTGAACGCGCACACTTGTGTCTTTGTAGGGTTGAATCGGACCAAGTTTACCCGTCCCCAGTCAGAGACCTGGGACAGTGTGGTCTCGATTTGAGACACAAGTTCTCCGCGGTTTTCCTCCACAACGGAACGAGGGATGTTTGCACGACCCGTGTAAAAAGCGTCTCCAGTACTGTCATCTGCATAGCAATGTATGTTGTTGATGTCCAACATGTCATTGATATGCAGTAGAAACAGCGTAGGAGACAGCACAGAGCCTTGCGGGACACCAGCATTAATGTCCATGCTATCAGAGCAACTACCGTCAACTACGGTTTGTATGCGTCTGCCGGACAAAAAGCTAGCCACCCATTTGCACAAACCCTCGGGCACTCCGTAAGATGGCAACTTCGATAGAAGACCGCGGTGCCAGACCCGATCGAACGCCTTCGCTATGTCCAGGCTACATGCCAATGCCTCCCCCTGACTCTCAATGGCTAGTGCCCATCGGTGTGTGAGATACACTAGAAGGTCACCAGTCGAGCGACCGTGGCGAAAGCCATATTGACGGTCACTGACCAGATCGTGTACTTCTAGGTATCTTAGAAGCTGTGTGTTGATCACACGCTCCATCACCTTAGAGAGGAGAGAGGTAATAGCGATAGGCCTGTAATTCGATGGATCTGATCTATCGCCCTTTTTGGGCACCGGGTGCACATTCGCAGTCTTCCATGTAGACGGAAATTGCCTAGTGTGTTAGGAAAGCGCGAAGAGGCGCGTGAGTACAGGACATAACTCAGGAGCACACTGCTTAAGCACCACTGCTGGTATACCGTCTGGCCCACTCGACTTATGAACGTCTAGAGAAAGCAACGCCCGCCTGACCTCCCGCTGCGTTATGGAGATTTCCGGCATGGACTTACCGCACCACGGTATAGTAGGTGGTACAGCGCCTTCATCGTTCATATTCGAGTTCGAGGCAAAGAGACTGCCCAGTAGATCGGCTTTCTCTTTAGCACTATGGGCCAAGTCACCATCGGTCTTTCGCAGTGGTGGTAACGACGACTGGCAGAAGTTCCCTTCGGCAGCTTTGGCAAGCGACCAGAAAGCACGACTCCCAGAAGGATAGCTCGCAAGTCGCCCACCTATTTTGCCGATGAATTGGAATTTTGCTCTGGCAGTTGCTTTCTTACTGAACCTCGAGGCAGCATTTAATTTGCGTTTTATCTCAGAAATATTCGGATCCTTATTAAAACGAGCCGTGGTCCAAGCCTCATATGCATTTTGCTTAAGAATTTTAGCTTTTCTGCAAGACCTATTAAACCACGGTCGTTTTTTGACGCCGGCAGCTACTCGCGGGTTAGGAATATAGCATTCCATACCAGCAAGGATTGTCTCAGTGACTGCGGCTGCGCAGACGTCAGGATCTTCTGAGTTAAAGCAGATCTGCCTCCACGGGTACGATGCGTAAAATTCACGCAATCCATCCCAGTCTGCCGACTTATAGTGCCACACACGACGCCAGTTAGTTGGCCCAGAAGGATCAGGTTGTGTGCATGACACTTGAGTCCGAACGAGACAGTGGTCCGAGGAGCCAAGAGGCGCATCCACTGAGACGGAATACCCGTCCGGACGAGTAGTCAGCAGAAGGTCCAGTAAGGAGCTCGTATGTTCCTCTATATCTGGTATTCTCGTTGGAGAAAGTACCAGCTGAGAGAATCCATAGGTCAGAGCAAATTCATGAGCAGATATCCCAGCATAGTTATTGGTTCGAGAACTGAGCCACTCGCGATGGTGGGCGTTAAAGTCTCCCAAAATAACTAGTTCTGCTGTGGGATATTGCTCTAGAACTTTGTCAGTCGTCAAACTCAGGTGCGTGAAGAGTCGAGTTACGTCCGTGTCACCGCTATGAGACCTGTATAGGCACGCATAGATACGAGTGTGGCCGCCGTAATCTACGCGCACCCACAATATCGACAGGTCCCTGTCTTCAAGGCTATGAAGGCGGCGACAGCAGATATCCTCCCGGACGAACATACATACACCGGCACGACTCATAAAATTGTGTTCGAGTTTGTAGCCGGGATAATGAAGGTATGATGTGTCGGCCGGGCAGGATATCTGCGTCTCCGTTAGAAAAAGAATGGTCGGCTGCGCAGTTTCGAGATGGTGGTGGACTGCGTTAAGATTTGCGTGAATACCCCTGATGTTGCAAAAATCCACATTATATGTGGATGGAGTAGCCGCTGTGCAAACTCTTTTCTTTTTCTGTCTTCTGGCCATAATATATATAAAAAAAAGTTACTAAGACTAAGGTTGAGGATTCACTGCACAGACAGCATAGAGGACAAAGGGTGCGGTTCTAAGACTGCCGAAGCTCGCCACAGATGATACGGTTGCTGGCACGGCGGGCGGAAGGGCCCCTGATCCCCCTCTGTTGTAGTAGCCGGGTCCACTCCGGTCTCCTTCTCCGGCATGACTACCACTTCAGATACTTTACACAGGCTGGCGAATCAGCCTCCCAGGGCGGAGATTAAGTGATCCCTGGGTTCGGGATCCCGTTCAACCTGCGGGCGGCCAGCGGTCAGCCGTTTCATCAGGTCTCCCTGACCGCCGAACCAGCACGCCGCGTCTACGCCGAGTATGACAGCAACAAGCACCGCCGGTCCTCCGCTGTCCGCGCAGCGAATCCTCAAAGAGCTCTGGCAACCTTACTCACCGCCAGGAACACAACACTACTCAATGTTAGTGTTATTATGGCCGCGGTTTTCTGTAAGGTGGAGGTACTTCCCCAGTTCGGGCCGCTCATTCGAGCAAGTACTCGCTATGCCCTGCTTAGTTGTTCGGGTGGCTTATTCGAGCGAGTACTTGCAGTGCCCTGCCTCTCTTAAATTTATATTAATGTCATACAGTAAAAAATAATTTAACATAGGAATTTTAAAAATATAACCCGCGTTATTTTTCAGTTTTTAATTTATTTTATTATTCAATAGTTGATTGATTTTTTTATTTTATTGTTAGCGTTAGGGAACTTCACAAGTTTAACTTAATTATTTTTTATTTATGAGGATAGTTTAAAATACAAATCATATACTTAAATAATATACAAAGAACAGTTTATAATTCACCAGACTAACCTCGGAATCGGGAAATTGCATATTCTGCTTCCTCTTCTTTGAAGGCTGCGCAGAAGGCAAACAAGCATCTTCTTCTGAACCCACGTTCAACTGCGGACTATCAAACGTTGCTGGTGTCTTCTTAGCTTTGACTGCAGCTTTAGGTGGTTTTTTTACTTTGACTATCTTTTTCTTTGTAGACGCTGCTGGTTGCGCCACTTCCTCGAAATCAGCGTCAAACGGATTGAGAGACCTGAAAAATAATGAATTATTAAAGGTCTGATGAATAATGAATTATTAATCTTAGTAGCCGATTCCATCCACATAATTTGGCAGGGAATTACTTCAGTTTTCTAAAATTTTGAAAATAGAGGACAGTTATAGGACAAAATATGTAAAATATTTTATATAAAATATGTAAAATAGTTGACACTGTATAGGAAAAGTACAGACAACCAGCTTCGATAATAGCTTTAGTAAAAGTGTCAAAAGTATTAATAAGCAAAATTCGATGAATTGGTTCATAAAGCTGCATGCACATGATTACATTCTAAGTTTATTTGCAATCATAGGACCAAAAATACTTTGAATTTACTCACCATTGTAAACCTTATGATGTTAACACAAAGCTTATTTTTTATTCAAGAAAACTATAACCATTAATCTCTAATATGCACACGGTCTAAGAAAACTATGCTTGGTCAGTATTTTTACTAAACTTGGTTGTCTGTTTTGAATTCGATACAAGATTCTAAAAAGGAAGAGTTTTGTACTTGCATTGATTGGTAACTAAATAGGAAGGGATAAAGCTAAGTTGGTATGTATACATTTTAAAAGATGAAGGTTCATTTTTTACCGACTTCAAAACGGAGGAGGTTTTATGTTCGTTGGGTATATTTTTATGTATGTCGACCGATACCTCTGTCAATTGTAGATCGATTCAAAAAATTATTTTTTTATTCAAAAGAGCGTACTTTCGAGATGGTTCCATTGTCACCAAGTCATGATCTGATGATAGAATCCCCAGGAAATTAAGAGAAAGAAGCATTTTTATTTTTATTTTTCAAATAGCAATATTAAATTGAAAAGCGAATTCAATACTAAATTGATACCCAAATATTTAATACGATTAGTAAATCCGAAAGAAAAAAAAAATACATCATTTATATAAAAAAAAAATTGTTGATAGGGGTCGGTATTGAACCGCGACCTTTATGAGCTCAAGACCATTATTAGTAAATCCGAAAGAAAAAAAAATACATCATTAATATAAAAAAAAAATGTTGATAGGGGTCGGGATTGAACCACGACCTTTATGAGATGAAGCTCCATTATCTAATCGAATACACTACAGAGTGTTAGTTTTAAAGCTTGAATCTAATGTATCAGGTTAAATTGTTTGAAAACAATATAACGCGTTACCGTGGCGCTACCTACCATTTTCTTTGTAAACTAATAACACGTATCCTGAAGTGACATTCGATTTTATTCTTTATAACTCTTTATAAATTCTTTAGATGGCGGTTTTATAGACTAAATTTTTTTAAATTAATTTTTTGCAAAAAAAACCTGAGGCTGCTCTGTTTTAATTTAAAAAATGAAATTATGAAGAGTATTCAAATAAGCTTATAACAAATGGAAATAGTATATTATTTTTGTGTCGGGTTTTAGAGGTATTCAAAAACATGTAAATCATCAAAACGAAGTTTTTTTGATTGATAGCTATATAAGATTATGAGCATCGTTTAGAGGATGACTCGTGCTAGGGATTTTCGCTTGACGAATGCCCAACGTCTTGTGTTATCATCTAAGCGCTTGTCGCCTGTGCTTATGTTGTCTTTGAACTCTAGTACGACTTGGGCAGTCCGAAAGTGTTTAGACTGACATAGCACGAAATGTGAAATCTGAACTCTGAACTCTGAAATCTAAAACGAAAATCAAGCACTCTGAAATGTGGTGTGCCGAACAAGTAAAAAGTTAAAAGTTTAAAAAATTAGGCACACCACAAAGTAAGAGTTATGCTAAATATTTTTTTAACAAGTTCCTTAACTAATTTATAAATATTTAACTGAAATACCTTGCTGATAGATGGTCTGTCTAACTATTTACATACCTGGAATCTCCTTAGCAGCCTACAGGTAGGAGCTATCATTACAAATAATTAGTATGGTCTATGTAAGTAGGTTATAGTATATCAGCGAACTGATTCATGAGTGGGGGGTGAAAAAAATTAACTGGTTCTGCATCAGGCGCCGAGCAAAGCGAGGAGAATTGGCGGGTTCTGCATCAGGCATTTATATGATGACCGAAGCATCATTTAGAATCTGCATTAGCAATCGCCTAATCAACCTATAGTCAAGGTATCGTGTTTGGAATAATTAGTACGGACTCTGTCAGTTAATTATAGTATATCAGCGAACTGAATCATGAGTGGGGTGAATAAAATTGGCTGGTTCTGCATCAGGCGCCAAGCAAAGCGAGGAGACTGATGCAGAACCCCCAATTTTAACCTACTAGCCCCTGCATAGAGGATTCTCGGTAACGCCGATATTGAAAAAGTGCCTGTTTAGCGGGCAGTGACCTGTTATAATGCCAACTATGTAGCGTAGGTGTTTCCTGCTAACAGCTTGTTTTAACAGTTTGTGCGACAGATTTGCGTCCAAGGATGTAAGAACATTCTTGGTTTGTTTGCAGTCTGTCTGTTCTGCCCACTGTTTGTTGTGTTGTTGTAAGGTTCTGTCATATGGCATCGGTACAATTGGTTCGGGTCCCATTATTTTAGTGCCCGTTCCTCTCTTTGCCAACTCGTCTGCCGCATCATTGCCTAGAGACCCACTATAACCACGTATCCATTGAAGAGTAACCCGGTTCTTCAATGCAATTTTTTGCAGTTCACAGTGACACTCCAGGATTAGTCCACTGTTAATGCGGTTGTTGTTGAGAGCTTGTAGCACAGCGGCACTGTCGGAGATGATGCGTATCGATGCACCGCTTATGCCTCTAGACAAGACCGCTGTTGCAGCTCGGGTAATCCCAACACATTCTGCTTGGAAGATGGTGTTGAGTGTCCCAAGCTCGTTGATATGTTGATGTTCAGGTTCAATACCCCCGCGCCCGTTCCTGATTCCGTTTTGGAGCCATCGGTGTAGATCCTGACTTTATGGATGCCGGAGCTATCCTTTTCTTCCTCATGAAGCTGGATACGGTATTTTTTGTCAAAAACAAAGGTTTTTGGGATGATGTCACATGTCGCCTCTATCATCGGAAGCTTGTTTCCTATTGCCTCCTTGAGTCGTGCATGAGTGATTCTGCCGTCCCGTTTCCAGAGCCCTACTTTCTCAAGTCGTATGGCTGCAGCGGCAGCTTCTTGTTGTATTACAAGATGAAGGGGTCTGAGGTTAAGAATGACTTCTAATGCTGTCGTGGGATTGGTTTTCATACTGCCTGTGGTTGCCAGGCAGGCAAGACGCTGCAGGCTTTTTAGTTTGTTTTTTACTGTGCTTAACTGAGTTCGGGGCCACTTAACTACTGCACCATATGTTATCATGGGTCGTATTATGGCTGTATAAAGACCCATCCAAGGGTTATGGATGGCTCAAGGCCCCATTTCTGGCCTATTAGTCTTCTGCATTGCCAGAAGGTTGTACATGCCTTGGTTATTTTTGTGCTTAGATGCTTACTCCAGTTTAGTTTGTTGTCTAAAATTACCCCAAGGTATTTGACTTCACTTGAACGGGTAAGCTCAATGTCAAATAGTTTTGGCATGGTAGTTATTTGAATTTTCCTTTTATTTGTGAAAAGGAGTAATTCTGTTTTGTTGGGGTTTACCGTCAGCTCATGGTGTTGACACTACTCTTCCATGATTCTGAGGGCTAGTTGCATGCGAGTGCAGATAATATTTTCTGAGTTGCCTTTGATCAGAATGGTAATGTCGTCCGGTTAAGCGGACGCTGTGTAGTAGCATCTATCGTTAAGACGTTTCAGCAGATCGTCCACCACAATGTTCCACAGTAAAGGAGAGAGTACTCCTCCTTGTGGGCAGCCTTTGGCTACAATGCCTCTCGTGGTGATGTTAACTGTAAATTGTACTGCTTTTAGCTTCAGAAGTTGATCAATCCACCCACTGATGGTTTGTTCGACTCCAAATCTACTAAGAGAGCGGCTGATGCTGTTGAATTTCGTTCTGTCGAACGCTCCTTCGATGTCAATGAAAGCGCCTTGTGTCATTAGCTTATCAGAGAGGGCTGCTTCTATAGTTCCTACGACAGCGTGTAGGGCTGATTCTGTCGATCTACCTTTTCTATAAGCATGTTGTTGGCGGTGCATTGGCATGCGCTTTAGTGCACCTTCCCTTAGATATCTATCTGTTAGCCTCTCTAGAGTTTTCAGCATGAAGGAGGTCAAACTAATTGGCCTGTAAGATTTCGCCTGTGTGTAGTCAGATTTACCCGGTTTTGGTAGAAATATGACCTTGACTTCTCTCCACTGGCGAGGTATATAGTTGTGAGTTATAAAAGCTCTAAATATATCAACTAGATGTAGCACAAGTGTTGTTTGTCCCCATTTCAAGAGTGCTGGAAATATGTTGTCCAGGTCAGCAGATTTGAAGGGTTGGAAGCTTTCGATTGCCCACACACCTCGGTCTGCAGTGACTTTGGATTTGGCTATGTTCTAGTCTGTAGGGGTTGGTTTTCTGTGTTCCACATTTTCCCAGTTTGGGTTGCCAGTGACTACTCATCCTGGAAAGTGTGTTTCGATAAGATCCTCGCTTATCTCGCTATCAGAGGTCGCATATGTACCATCCTGTTTTTTTAATGAGCCGAGAGTTCTGTTATTATCTGGTGATAATATTTTTTTTACTCTAGCTGCTTCATTGGTGGAATTGATGTTGGCGCAGAACCGCTGCCAGGATTCACCTTTGCGATATCTTATGCGCTTCTTGTAATGATACTGAGCTTGTTTATATTGTTGCCAGTCAATAAACTGAAATATCAGTTCTTGTGTTTTTGGCTCGATTAAAGAGTCTTTTCAGATTGAGTTTGAGTCTCTCTAGTTCTGGCCCCCACCAGTGATACTTTCCCCTATGATTGGTGTTGTAGGAGTGCAGGCTTGCTGGTAGCTGTGTTGGATACACTTAGTTAGTGTGTTTATATTATGTTCTATGTTGTCAGTGTTGTTGGTCATGTCTTTAAAGGTGATTATATCAACCTCATGTTGAAGAAGGGTCGTGTACCTCGCAACGTCCGTCTTACGTGGGTTACGTTTTGGTTGCTGGTCCTTCTCATGCACTTGTATGGTATAGCAGATTCTTCTGTGGTCTGCAAACGATGGCTCAGCGGAGACGTGCCAGTTTGACACAAGATCCGTTGCTCCATCGGATGCGAGAGTTACATCTACTATGGTCTGATATCTGGAATTAACAAAAGTGGGCTCCGAGCCATTGTTAGTTATAGAATATTTAATAAAGCTATGTACGGGTAGAACTTTACGTCGTTATCGCAAACATATTGCGTATAACCCTACAAGTAATTTTAATATGTCTTTTAACCCATGCTGCTATGATGACGTCATACCAACAGCTGAGGCAGCGCAATTGTTCGGGTCCAGTTCCACACGTGGTACTGATATTACTGCTGCTGCAGTATCAAATAATAACTATGTTACTCGGTATGAAAGGACAGTGAGACCTCCTGATCGGTGGCAATACTCAACTCCGGAAGGGCCGGCCACTACGCGTTAACAATGACGTACCCGGACTATTTGAAAAGCAGCGTTACGTACTTCGTTCCGTTATTATTATTTTATTAAGTTTAATCATGCATGATAAAATTAAATTGTATTATAAAACTTATTCACATATTTAAGTTTGACACCGTTTAAAATATTAAATTATAGTTTTAGATAAAATGTAATTATTAAAATATAGCATAATGATTATTATTTATTAGCATAAATCAATGAGTTTGCAATTAGTTATAAGATTTTTGTTGATGTTCCAACACAAATAGCAATTACCTTACTTATTAAATATATTAAAATTTCCATTATTGTTCAAACTTAATCAAGAAATGTACCTATAATTTTATATAACTAAAAAAAAAAGAGGTTGCATTGGACCTATTCAATGAGGTAGGTACATTAACACAATGCATGTTTGTATATAAATACACAAACTATGTATACTATACAAAGTAATGCATGTTAGGTTTGTAATAATTGTTATTATTTAGTCCATTTCATATCGATTGAATTTGATTGATGAAAAATTTATAGGATTTTTTGTAAGCTGAAATCAAAATAAATGCAAAGTAAAACAAGTAGGTATGTATTGTTGAAGAGATTGTTGTGATATTTTAAAATGTGTTAATTTCTTTTAAAAGAAAGGGGTTGTGGGGGTATTTGAATATTTAGTATGAGTTATTGATTATTTGAGTATTCATTAAAACAGTCACAGCACAGCTACCGTGGTTTTATTACGTGTCCGTATACATCTTTACAACATCCTCCTCCTGAAGGCCCACAATAGCTTGCTCATAAGCATCTCGAATGTTGTTCATCATACTATTTAGCTGATAATACCTGTAAAGTAGCGCATCATTTTGGTGCTAACCAACGCAAGCCTCCAGCCGAAACAGTTCTAGGTGTGGCTATTTTATATAGATAAACAAGAAATAAATGAACCATTTAACTAAACTAAACTTTAACACAAATATTTTAAAACAAAATATGAACAGTGAACAAAACGCTATTAATTTCAAAGAAAGCTAATTTTAACTAAAACCTACTCAAGAAATAGTGTTATGTTTTTGTGTATGCCAACCCAGTAGTGAGACTAGTTAAAAACAATATCAAAATGATAGTCTGGTTGGTAAAGTGCCAATATCAAGTTCAGGTTACAACAAATTTGCTATGAAGGTAGCTACAACAATAGTAGGGGCAAGTAAATAGTAGTTGGTTAACCTCGCTCTGGCTGACACACTTGTTTTGTCAATGCTGATGCTGCAGGTACAAAAAACCCTAATTACTACAAGGTGACTTACCTCAATATACTCTTGTTGGATCTATATGGACCAAGTCTGTATTGTATACAGTTTAAACTGAGAGAGGACATAAAAGGTAGGGACCAGATCTACTTTAAAACAATAAAATACAAACAAAATTGTACGACCTTAAGTAAGTAGGTATGATCCTTTCTTGACAATTATTTGCACTTGCACATACATAATAAGTAAATAGACACGAACTTTATATATAAAACCTTTTTTTAAGAAAAATAAGTAATTTTATTTCTGCAGACTAATGACAACCACAAAGTGTTGCCAGCAACCCAATACAGGTTGCGTTCGGAACCTAGCATTTCGTGCGGAAGGCGCGGCTCTGATAGCAACGGTACAAAGAAAAGAGAGAGGGAATATAGCGAAACAACGCTCACCGGGTCAGCTAGATTTTCATAATTTTCTAAATATCTCTAAAATTAAAAATAAAGCCAAAAATTTATAAGGCGTTCGTATTCATACGATTTTTTTTCTTTCCAAGGTCAAATTACACACTATATTATATACGGCTCGAATTGATAACACATTTTTATTTAAAGTCGAATAAAAATGTCAGAAGCTATAGACATATTCTATGTCAAAATAAGCAAAAAACCCGCACTACACTACATCCATTACTGTGATGTGCAAAGCAAAACTGAACTACGTGCAATAACTGTGACTGTATACCTACTGCTGAATGACAGAGGCTTGACGCTACGCACCTTATCTTCGTAGTCTGCAAGAGCGGCTTCAGCAGTGGCGGGCGGCGGGACTAGCCGCACTCCCTGCGGCGCCAGCATGGCGACTGCGAGTTCCACCAGCAGCACGAGCTGCTCCCACAGCCCCGCGCTGCGCACCCACGACCCTAAGCGCAAACACGCACCTTAATTTTGTTTATACCACTGAGGTAGGTAAGCTTAAGCTGCTCCTGATGGTAAGCGAAGCGGTCACCGTGGCCTATGGACGCTTGCAACACCAGGGGTATCACTCGCGCGTTGCCTACCCTTCAAAAATCCAATAACTTCTTTCTTGAAGAACCCCATACTGTAGTCCTTAGAGAAAACCTTGGCAGGGAGCTCATTCTACAACCCAAGCGTTCGCTTCGTTCTCTGAAACCGCACTGTACGCGACAATTTCGGTTTTAAAGTGTGAGAATGAATTCCGGGCCGATGGCAAGCGGTGCGATTAGTAGATAGATCCGTTATCCAGCGCCAGATCTGGGCCAACTAATTGGCGTCGTGTGTGGAATTATAAGTCGGCAGACTGGGATGGATTGCGAGAATTTTATGCATCGTACCCGTGGAGGCAGATCTGTTTTGCCTAACGTCTGCGCAGCTGCAGTCACTAAGACAATCCTCCTGCCGGCGTCAAAAAACGACTGTGGTTTTATAAGTCTTGCAGAGAAGCTAAAATTCTTAAGCAAACTGCATATGAGGCTTGGATGACGGCTCATAATAATAAGGATCCGAATATTTCTGAGGTAAAACGCAAATTAAACGCTTCCTCGAGGTTCAGTAAGAAAGCAACTGCCAGAGCAAAATTCCAATTCATCGGCAAAATAGGTGGGCAACTTGCGAGCTAACCTTCTGGGAGTCGTGCTTCCTGGTCGCTTGCCAAAGCTGCTGAAGGGAACTTTTGCCAGTTGTCGTTACCACCACTGCGAAAGACCGATGGTGACTTCGCCCATAGTGCTAAAGAGAAAGCCGATCTACTGGGCAGTCTCTTTGCCTCAAACTCGAATATGAACGATGAAGGCGCTGTACCACCTACTATACCGTGGTGCGGTAAGACCATGCCGGAAATCTCCATAACACAGCGGGAGGTCCGGCGGGCGTTGCTTTCTCTAGACGTTCATAGTTCATAGTTCGAGCTAAGTCAAGAATACTTCAGCAACGCAATTTTAGTGGAATGGATGTGAACCGACTGTGCGATGACGCTAGTGAGTTAAATTGGGACGCTGTTATCAAAGCATCTTCAGTTGATGAGAAAATTTTATTATTTAACAAAGTCATTACTGACCTTTATCACACCCATGCCCCAATTCGAATGATTAAAAAAAAACATCTACCCGCACAGTGGCTTACCGATGAAATTAAACAGATGATGGTTAAAAGAAATCGTGCTAAAGTTAAATTTAAAACCAACCCTTGTGAAAGCAACCTTGCTAAGTATAAACTCCTGAGAAATCGCTTAATAGAATGTGTAGAGATGCACAACGACGCTATATCCATAAATCCGTTGAAAACGGTGATCCAGCAAAAATCTGGAAATTTCTTAAGTCATTAGGAGTTGGTAAGACTAATCGTATTCCCCTTTCACATGATATTGATGTCAATCTTCTTAATCAACACTTTTCTTCCAATGTTCCTATTGAAGGCAACAAAAAAATAAATACGCTGAAATCACTTTCCTTAAAACCAACTCCTGACTTTCCTCCGTTTTTTCTAAGTCGATTTTCTGATTGTGATGTTAAGAAGAGCATTATCGCTATATCTTCTAACGCTGTGGGGAGTGACTGCATTAGCCGTAACATGATCCTTTCTATCCTTGACATTATTATTCCTATCCTTGACATTATTATTCCTATCATCACAAATATCCTTAATCACTCTATTGCCTCTGGCGAATTTCCAGGTTCCTGGAAAGATTCATTAATGCCCTTGCCGAAAAAAGCAAATCCTGTCTGTTATTCCGATTATCGTCCCATATCCATCTTACCATTCCTTTCTAAAGTTCTTGAACGTCTTGTTCATAAACAGCTGTCTCATTTCCTCACTAAAAATAACTTACTAAATCCCCTTCAATCTGGTTTTCGTCCTGAACATAGTACGGTTACTGCACTTGTCAAAATCTCTGATGACATTCGTCTCGGTATAGAAAACAGAAAAGTTACAGTGCTTACACAATTAGATTTTAGCAACACCTTTAACACTGTTGACTTTGATATACTACTTTCACTTTTAAGTTCTCTTAACATATCTCCAACAGCAATCGACTGGTTTCAAAGTTACTTGCGTGGGCGCCGGCAGCGGATCAAGGTTGATGATTCCTTCTCTACTTGGTGCTACACCAATGCTGGTGTTCCGCAAGGTGGCGTGTTGTTTCCACTTCTCTTTGCTATTTTCATTAATAATATAACATCTAATTTATCTTCTGTCTACCATCTATATGCAGACGATCTTCAAATATATACTCAGGCTCCAGTTAGTGAACTAAGAAGTGCAGTTGCGATTATAAATAACGATCTTGCTCGCATTATGGATTGGAGTACCTCTTACGGTCTAAACGTTAATTCAAATACAACGCAACTTATCATTGTGGGTAGTTCAAGAATGATATCTAAGATTAATTTACAAAACCTTCCTAAAGTGAGTATTAATGGAACAATCATTCCATATAGCGAGGCTGTAAAAAACTTGGGCATCATCATAGACCAGACATTTTCGTGGGAACCACAATTAAAAGAAGTTAGCAGAAAAATATTTGCTACAGCTAAATCTATTAGCAGATTGCGTAACTTCTTGCCCATTGCCACTAAAATTGCACTGGCTAAATCACTACTGCTACCTGTCCTTGATTATGCGGATGCTAGCTATCTTGACCTTACTGAGGAGCAATTAAGTAAGCTTGAGCGACTCCAGAACCTATGTATTAGATACATATTTGGTTTACGTAAATATGATCATATATCTTAATTTCGATTAAAACTCAAGTGGCTCCCAATTCGCCTTCGCCGGAACACTCATTTTCTGTTTCTTCTCTATAACATACTGTTCAATCCGTCTACTCCGTCATACTTGAAAGAGCGTTTCAATTTTATAGGGTCTACAGCTCATCGCGCCACTACAAACATGATGCTGAAATCCCAACACATTATTCGCAAGCATATAATTACTCATTCACTGTCACAGCCATAAGGCTATGGAATAGTTTTGATGTCAAAAAAGCACAAACTTTAAGAATATTTAAAAATCTCGTAATCACACATTACTTAAAAATTTAAGCTGTCTTATCAACACTGTTTATTCATCTATATTATTTAAGATGTATGTAGTTTGTGTATTTATTTACTTTTATTTTTAGTTTTTGTTATGTATTTGATATATACATATTTTTTTATTTAGATGTTTGTACGTATTAGTATTATTTATTATTCATATGTATATAAATTTAGCTATTGCTATAAATGTATATATTATTTTACTGTTGCCTTTTTTTTTTTTCTTATATTGTTAAGTTTCAGTTAGCACATTCTACTCAATAATTTATAAAGTCTCCTCTACCCAAAGAATGTCTGGAAGAGATCGCTCATTAGCGATAAGATCGCCAATTTGTTATTACTTTTATTGTTTTAATTGTTTTGTATTCTCTATGCGCAATAAAGTATATATTATTATGTTCAAAAAACTAGCTTGCCGCCATTTTACTTTGTTTTTCTTTTTAATTGAGGTTGCGTTCGGAATTGTACCTACTACAACCTCTGCCATCGCTATCACAACAACGTATCATATTTTTTAAGTTAGCTGTATAAACTTTTAATAATACTAGACATGGGTAACTCAGTGCCGAACCGAGTCAAAAACGCAGCTCCTACAAATTGAGCTGTTGAGCTGCAGCTCAAATCCAAAATGCGCAGCTCACGGCTCAAAAATACACAACTCAACCATTCGTTTATTGAACTTTATCACAGCCTAGACGGCGCCAGCGGCGACGGCGATATGTGGCGACTCGATGGTTTGCCGAACGGTGCCACGCGCGGCACCGGTGCACACAGTCCTCTTTCTGAATTTTTATACGTAATTAACATATACATATGCAGTATACATATGTGTAACTTAACATTATTTTAATATGATTTTCGTATATATATTAGTTGCTATGCAGACAATTGTGCAGCTATCATAGAAAATTAGTCATACTCGTACATAATAAAAAAAAATACAAGTATAGTAAATGTAATAGAAATAGAATAAATTGTATTTCAAAAATCGAACTGTGTGCGGTGGGGCTCGTTAGCGAATGCATGCCGCCGACACGTGAGCCGACGAGCTGCAAGAACATTGGGCACGCTCGCGCAACCTGAATCACAATGCACCTTTCGTTAAATTTGAGCTGAGCTGCGAGCCGGCTCGCAACTCCGGCTCAGGTGCTTGAGCTGCGACTTGAGCTGCAGCTCATCAATATTTCTTGAGTTACCCATCTCTAAATAATACTAATAATTTATAAAAACTCACTTAAAAACGAAAAAATGCTATGTAGTTATATTCTTAACTAGCTGCTGCCCGCGACGTCGTCTGCGTGAACGCTACACTATAACATCACTTTTTGTGAACGAAACCATAGCGCGATCTAATTCGACGCCAACGCCATCTAGTTAGCAAATAGCAAACATTTTTATATGGTGAAAAATTATAACACATCTAAGTTATGACTTTACACGATTTTTTAACATAAAATAAATGGCTATGTGTGAGTAGAATAATTAATAATTAAGAAGCAAGTCAAATACGCGTCGTTAGATTACACGTTGTTACAGAATGCGTTGAAGAAATAAAGGTTCACTGCTCATTCTCCGTAGGTGATAGCGATAATATGTAGCCTATATGTTGACCCGACTTCTTAATAATATTCGTGCCAAATTTGAAGTAAATCCATGCAGTAC
The DNA here is from genome assembly GCA_946406115.1 of Apoda limacodes. Taxonomy (NCBI): domain Eukaryota; kingdom Metazoa; phylum Arthropoda; class Insecta; order Lepidoptera; family Limacodidae; genus Apoda; species Apoda limacodes. The sequence continues at coordinate 28,842,643 of OX291556.1, forward strand.
TTTTAGAGTTTATCCCGAACATACATACAGACAAACAGACAAAAATTCTAAAAACTATATTTTTGGCTTCGGTATCGATTGTAGATCACACCCCAAGTATTCTTTTAAAAAAATATTCAATATAAAGTTTTGACTTTCCTGCCATTTTATTATATGTATAGATTAAAATAAACAAGGTTAAGTATTTGTCCTAAAAAGTGAGGCAAAGTAATTCACTGTTCGAACTTTGACTTTTGGAATTAACCCGATGATGAAAAAAAAAACAATACAATGACTGGTCAGAAACAAATTTTGGCAAAAAAGTTAGCCAGGATCGTGGCGGTGGAGGTCTTTAATATTTTCATAGACTTTCAAAAGACGGGCTTAAAACATTTATATAGTTAAACACCTAAATTCGAAAATATAATAAAATTCATTACTAGAACACCCGGGACAGCACAACTTTACGTAGACATACACAGGGCAGCGGCGAGCGTCGCGGTGCCACCATATATAAAGAAAGCGTATGAGGTGGGCATATGCAAAATGCGATAATTTCTTATAAAATGCAATGTATTATTGAGTGAATACATTCTAATATGAGAGGAATTATGTACATTCCTGATGGCTAATAAAATGTGGCAGTGTTGTAGTGACCTGAATATTGGAATGCGACTCTTTTGTTCGAATTAGCGATGGATTTTGTTTCTTATTTTTGGTTGCTTATACTGCTGCTATACAATAAAAGGTAAAAAGACCTCGCCTTGAGTAAAGTAAAGAGGAGACTAGGAGATGATGGAGGCATGCCCAGGGATCGGAAGCTTAAAACCTACTGATCTCTCAGAATGTTTATCGTTAACATTCGTTGGTGGCTTCAACTTCAAGTTACATCGGCTAACGTTAGATTGGGTCAAATATGAATGTGAGTTCAGTGCCGAGAGACTTTCAAGTACAGATTACACAGTGTAGAAGGGTAAAGTTCCTCGCCCCGAGCTGTCTGTCAGAGTTAAAAAACTGCGAAAGAAGGTGTAGCAAGTGATCTGTAGTCTGTAGTCTGTAAATAGCTTTAGTTCTCCTTTTGCGTGATTAATTCCAAAATTTATTGTAATTTCAATATCCATGCAAGAAATGTCAAACTTATTTACTTTGACATACCGGTTGACTTTAAAATTTGATTTTGAAAAACTGACATATAAAAAATGTAAAGATGAAAAATCAGTTTTGAAATTAAAAAATAGGGTAATGACGTGATGTATGTATAAAGAATGGTGTAGTTCATTGTTTTAAACAATGGTGATTTTCTAATATCAAGAAATAATCAAGAGGTAACTTTATTACTGTGGAGAAGTAACGGAATCCATGAAGTAAAAAAAAAAAATTCTTAATTTTTAGGTTTTAGGGGATATCCACAAACCCCTAATCTACAGGTACCATATGATTTTTATTAACGGTGATTAACCTTACTTGGTACTTTCCTTGTCTACGACTGGAACACCAATTTCGCCATTTTATACATAATTTTAAAGATATTGAAAAGCCGGTGAGAGTTTTGATTTACTGCACTGGATCACGTTTAAATAATTTCTCGATACATAAGTGAAAGTATTTACACCATTTCACGAAAGATATTTGTAAAACATTTGAGGTACAGTCGACGAGAAAATACAAAAGTTCGATAATTTGGAATAAATACCGAAAATTAAAATTGATCACGGAAATATATAGAAAAGCATTACATCTAATTGTAAAAAGTGGTGGTTGCATTATAAAACTTTAATAAATTTAAATAACGGAACTACATAAAATCTTTTATTTTAATATTTCCCTGGGAAAAAGATCCTGACAAAATGGCGCCCAATGGGTTCAAAATATAATTTACCACAACACGCAAAAGGTTTTTTTTAAATATATATAATTTTCAACGATAATTTTGTAATTTTCAAAATTTTAAAAGCTTATAGCAGCAAAGTTATCATGTAATACATGAAATTTTCGGACACGTTTGGCAATTAACAATTCTTTTTCTCTATTTTATATAAATAAAAGGTTTTAATGTAAAAAAAAACCATATATACTTACTTAAAAGTATAGTAATCGTTAGATTAGTAACGAATTACTAATATTAATTATTCAATATAAAGTTTTGACTTTCCTGCCATTTTATTATATGTATAGATTAAAATAAACAAGGTTAAGTATTTGTCCCAAAAAGTGAGGCAAAGTAATTCACTGTTCGAACTTTGACTTTTGGAATTAACCCGATGATGAAAAAAAAAACAATACAATGACTGGTCAGAAACAAATTTTGGCAAAAAAGTTAGCCAGGATCGTGGCGGTGGAGGTCTTTAATATTTTCATAGACTTTCAAAAGACGGGCTTAAAACATTAATATAGTTAAACACCTAAATTCGAAAATATAATAAAATTCATTACTAGAACACCCGGGACAGCACAACTTTACGTAGACATACACAGGGCAGCGGCGAGCGTCGCGGTGCCACCATATATAAAGAAAGCGTATGAGGTGGGCATATGCAAAATGCGATAATTTCTTATAAAATGCAATGTATTATTGAGTGAATACATTCTAATATGAGAGGAATTATGTACATTCCTGATGGCTAATAAAATGTGGCAGTGTTGTAGTGACCTGAATATTGGAATGCGACTCTTTTGTTCGAATTAGCGATGGATTTTGTTTCTTATTTTTGGTTGCTTATACTGCTGCTATACAATAAAAGGTAAAAAGACCTCGCCTTGAGTAAAGTAAAGAGGAGACTAGGAGATGATGGAGGCATGCCCAGGGATCGGAAGCTTAAAACCTACTGATCTCTCAGAATGTTTATCGTTAACATTCGTTGGTGGCTTCAACTTCAAGTTACATCGGCTAACGTTAGATTGGGTCAAATATGAATGTGAGTTCAGTGCCGAGAGACTTTCAAGTACAGATTACACAGTGTAGAAGGGTAAAGTTCCTCGCCCCGAGCTGTCTGTCAGAGTTAAAAAACTGCGAAAGAAGGTGTAGCAAGTGATCTGTAGTCTGTAGTCTGTAAATAGCTTTAGTTCTCCTTTTGCGTGATTAATTCCAAAATTTATTGTAATTTCAATATCCATGCAAGAAATGTCAAACTTATTTACTTTGACATACCGGTTGACTTTAAAATTTGATTTTGAAAAACTGACATATAAAAAATGTAAAGATGAAAAATCAGTTTTGAAATTAAAAAATAGGGTAATGACGTGATGTATGTATAAAGAATGGTGTAGTTCATTGTTTTAAACAATGGTGATTTTCTAATATCAAGAAATAATCAAGAGGTAACTTTATTACTGTGGAGAAGTAACGGAATCCATGAAGTAAAAAAAAAAAATTCTTAATTTTTAGGTTTTAGGGGATATCCACAAACCCCTAATCTACAGGTACCATATGATTTTTATTAACGGTGATTAACCTTACTTGGTACTTTCCTTGTCTACGACTGGAACACCAATTTCGCCATTTTATACATAATTTTAAAGATATTGAAAAGCCGGTGAGAGTTTTGATTTACTGCACTGGATCACGTTTAAATAATTTCTCGATACATAAGTGAAAGTATTTACACCATTTCACGAAAGATATTTGTAAAACATTTGAGGTACAGTCGACGAGAAAATACAAAAGTTCGATAATTTGGAATAAATACCGAAAATTAAAATTGATCACGGAAATATATAGAAAAGCATTACATCTAATTGTAAAAAGTGGTGGTTGCATTATAAAACTTTAATAAATTTAAATAACGGAACTACATAAAATCTTTTATTTTAATATTTCCCTGGGAAAAAGATCCTGACAAAATGGCGCCCAATGGGTTCAAAATATAATTTACCACAACACGCAAAAGGTTTTTTTTAAATATATATAATTTTCAACGATAATTTTGTAATTTTCAAAATTTTAAAAGCTTATAGCAGCAAAGTTATCATGTAATACATGAAATTTTCGGACACGTTTGGCAATTAACAATTCTTTTTCTCTATTTTATATAAATAAAAGGTTTTAATGTAAAAAAAAACCATATATACTTACTTAAAAGTATAGTAATCGTTAGATTAGTAACGAATTACTAATATTAATTGTTTTTAATATTAATATAGGTCCACCAGTTAAAAATACTACGGATAAAAACGTTTAAATCGTTTTTTTGTTCTTTTAGACAAAAGGAGACAGCGAAAAATTGTGTCAAATAATTTTTAATATTTGTCTCAAGTTAGGGGTTCTTTTATTACGTTATAATTAATAAAAAAATAATAAATAAAAAGTCCTTACAAATAAAAATTTTATTTTTGTTGTTTCCAAGATTATCTCCGTCGATTGTGTCTTATGTCAAGTGCTGCGTTCACTTGACATAAGTGGGTTTACACGTACAACATCTTGGAAACAAGTATATTAATATTTTTTTACAGGGAGACTGTAATTAGTACACAAGTAATTAGTAGCAAAGTTTCCATATTTTTTAATTGTGTTATAATTAACTAGCGGTTCTGGAATCTTGATGGTTCTAGAGGCGGCAGTTGCTAGATAAAGAAGTGGTTTAAATTTTTGACCTGAAGAGTTCCAGCATAAGATACAGTCTCAAAGTAGTAAAAGCTTCGTTACGAAATTTTTACTATTTTTCTTTCAAGGAAGTGACATAAATTAAATAAATTAAAAAAAAATAGAAAAAAAAATGAAAAACAATTTAATACCATTAGCTAAATAAAAATGAATTAATATATTTCATAGTAAGGATTGAGAAACTAGCAGAAACATTAATAGGTCTAAAACGACAAATATTGCAATTAGTTGAAAAATTACCAGCTAATGAGATACTTGAGTCAATTCTAGATCCCAAAGAGGATATTGAAGGTGTTAAGGCTACATTAAAGTTTAGTAATCAAAAATTAGATGACACATGTATTAACAAAAAAAGGCGGCGACAGCAGATATTCTTCCGGACGAACATACATACACCGGCACGACTCACAAAATTGTGCTCGAGTTTTTAGCCAGGATAATGAAAGTATGATGTATCGGCCGGGCAGGATAGATATCAGCAGATGCGTCTCCGTAAGAAAAAGAATGGTCGTGGACAGATGGTGGTGGACTGCGTTAAGATTTGCGTGAATGCCCCTAATGTTACAAAAGTCCACATTAAATGTGGATAGAGCGTGTTCCGATACCATATTGATGCCTTAACATTTTGTAATACAATGTTTTTATTCAAGTTTTAGCGCGAAGATTTTCATTAGTAAACAATTCTCGATGAACGTACTACCTATAGCAAAATGCATCTTTAAATTAGAATGGCGCGTTCAAATATACAAATTCGGTAATTTTATACATTAGATGAGAAGTTATGATTTATTTTATCAAAGGTATAAAGCTAACAAAATATAAGTACAAATGACTCAAATGTAAAATATTAAAATAATAACTTACGAATCATAAGCATCAACACGGAATTAATTGTTAAATGTAGGTAGTAATTTAATTCCCGATTTATGAATTCGGACTCTAGACAAAATAAAGTTGTGTAAAATTTTGAACTCGCGACGCGGTTGAATGTTTTAAAACAAATGTTGATTGGTAGTTTGTTTGAAATTTACTGTGATTGGTGGTTGTTTAAGACAACGCTGATTGGAAGTTTAAGCGATATAGAAATGGCGCCATTTCATATGTTTCATAACTTTTACCCGAATAAAATTTTATTCAGAAAATAAAACGTAGGCTAAATCGGAGACCCTCTAGATAGGAGTTGTTTTGTTATCCGCTTTTTTTATTTTCTTATTAATTTTAATGACTTAAATAGTTATGCTACTGCTATTGGGAGTTTTTAAATGTTGAATATAACCGCGAAAGTTTAAGTTACTTAGAACTTTTATAATATTGAAAACACCCGCAAGGCATACCTAAGTCAGTCGTTTAACAACCATTAAGGTAACCTCGTACAATAAAAATTCTAACAATGGTAAAAGGTAGTTGTCTTGGTTTTCACGTATTTCGTATAATGGTATGACGTGTTAGTTTATTTGAAATTACCCGGGGTTTGTTAGAACTTTATGAACATTTAGTTAGTATTAATATTCTATTAGGATTCTATTAATTTAGGATAATTGGGCCGTATTATCTAGATCGTTCATATTAATCTAGGACTCTATAATAGTACCCCAACCAACATAACTAGTTTTATACTTAAAAGACATTCGTTTTTTTTTGTTAAAATTAATTAAGGCCAGAAATCCGTTCGGAATAAAAAACAGGATGGGGTGTTTGAAATGTGGGGTGAGAAGGTTGTTAGAGAGGGGTTAGTGGTGATAAAAGAGCGTGGTCCCATACATACAGAACATTCAATTGCCGTCGTTTAAGTTGTCGAAACGCTGCCCGAGGAAATAACCATAGTCTACGCTTGTGAGTTAATAGAAGCTACCTAGGAACCACGTGGGGTTAAACTACAGCTAGATTGTGCCACCATTACTGGTTAGTGAATACTTTTATATTAGAAGTTATTATATTCTATGTTCGTTGTGAAATCCTTAAGGTGGTGTTTTCTTAAGGATCCCATCCTTTGAAAGTTGCAACGGGCGGGTCAACCACCACGTGGCTTTAGATAATTTATTTCTGGGGACCTGTGAGGGCTAATTTCAATTAAAAATATCTAAATTAATATTTAAATATCGAAATGACGGACTCGCTTTTGGCGGTTAGAAATTTATGGTAGAAAGAAATCTTAATCACCTCAGTAGGAAGGAATATATTAATGTACCTTGTTCTGGGACATTTTCAGCCAGGTAAAGATAAATTTTCTATTAAAATAGAAGTGGGAACTAACATTATACCAGAAATAATAAATATATAGCCCACTAAATATCTAGGTCTGCCAAGAGATACAGTGATTACTATGTGTAATCCATGTCCATCCTTAGCGGCGTTAGTAGGGTTTTACTATTTTGGCTGGTTAGCTAGTGTATGTGAGCGCTGATGTACATGGTAAGGGGGCGCCCCTTAAACCTACTCTTAGGTCGCAAGTCCTGAACGCTTAGATGCCTGGTTCCCACTCTACAAAACGAATGGAGTTAGCATTTGTATGATTTTACTTTCAAATGTGGAAGTTACAAAAATTAGGATTTTTTTGCGTAGAGATGACAGGAAAATCATATAACTAGTACCTGTGTCCTTAAGTTCTGGTATTCGAGTATTTGCTCTTTTAGGTGTTTTGTACTGACTTAAGAAATTATGAAATCACAAAGTAGACATTATTTATGACCGTAGATTTAGCTATTATTTATTTTCTTGATTATTTTCGTTTATGCTTATTTTGTATACTATCCTCCAAAAGAACTGGGGTAACTTCTTATTTAACACAACGGTTTTCGGGTCCTACCAATTTTGACGATCACGCTTGGCCAATAATATAATTATCAACATTAATATTTATATTAATATTTATTTACTTTTCTCTCTCGATGAATAATAAAAGGGGCTGAGAAGTTTCCTAGGACATTTCATTATGTTATAACAATTATATTTTCAATGTGAAATAAGGGGGGCCGTTACAATTTATTATTTTTATTTATGCAAATATCGCCCCGGAAATTCTTATTTCATTGGCTATAAAAGACAATTAAAAAGAATTCGCAAAAACGATACCGTGCCACTTTAAAGTTATTACATTAAGTTAGAAGAATTACGTTTTAACAATTCCATTTGAACGCACAACCGTAACAATTTGCGAAACACACGAACATGAGTACGAATACAAATATATATGTTAATACAAATATAAATAGGAATAAAACATGAATACGAATGTATATAAGGATTAATTCGAACCGGAAGACAAACTCAAACATGAAGACGACAACGACTCCAAACATAAACACAAAAAAAGATCGTAAATATAAATAAGAATCCGAAAATAAACTTTATCACGAGCAAAACAAATACGATTTACGACCACGTATATAAAGATGAGACCGAACACTGACACAACCACGAACAAGAACAGGACAACGTACAACAATTTTACCCGAACGCGAACTTAAATATTAACAAAAAACGAATTCAAACATAACCACAAAAAAAATCATTTATATTAATACGAATCCGAAACCAAACTTGATCACGAGCATAAGGAAGATGAGACTGAATACTGACACAACCACGAACAAGAACAGGACAACGATCAACAAAAGTTACTCCAATACCGACATGAAAACGGGAATAAACTCCATAGCGAACGTGTGAATAAACGCGTGCAAAACACATGCGAGGCCGACTATAATGTAATACTAACATACTGCGTTAGCGAATAAAAGTAGAACTAATCCAAATCCGAACATAAATGCAAAGGCAAAGACATAGACACTGACTCGGAAAATGATTAATAATTAGTAATATATTGTAAGATTAATAAACAATTAATTATAGGAATAAAAATCTACAAATCTTTAAACCAAACTATAAAGAACGAAATAACTTTTAACTATCCAAAAAAAATTAACGAACACGGACTAACAGACAATTAATTATAGAAATAAGAATCAACGGACACGGACAATTGCATAATCACGGACAATGATTAATTTTAGTAGTATATTATAAGCTTACAGACAATTAATTAAACTATTAAGAATTATAATTAAAAAAAAATTGCCATTCTAAATACATAACGTTATCAAAAAAAAAAAAATATATAAGGGAAAAAATAACAATATACAAAGGATGGTTACCTCAAGATTTTATTCTGATATACCTATTTATTTTACTAATTTACAAAAAAAATACATTTGAAACAATCTAGTACTCTTTGCTACATTTCGCGACACTTAATATTATCAGCATATTAAGAAAAAACTACGCTAGCTTAATAACTCAACGCAAAGCTTAGCAAACCTACGCAGAAACGTAGTCATGCAAGTTAATTTTTTTTTCCGGTTTGACCCTAAATTTACAAAACTAAAATATAGCTCACACTCACCATACCAGCTCTCACCTTGGTAAAGCTAATGTTTACTACCAGAATAATACAATTCAAACTTGACTAAACTATTACGAATACAGTTTACATTCACCATACCAACTGTCACCTTGTATAGCTAATGTTCACCGCACATATAATATCAGACACACAACATGACTAATAGACCAATATAATCCCAGTAATCCAACACTTTAGAAGTTCGCATCTACCTTAGTCAAAGTCAAAATGTTTTATTCAAATAAGGACTTTACAATCACTTTTGAATCGTCAAAGTTATGAAATATTATTTTTTTGAAATCCGGTTCACAATGTTGTTGATTCCTACCGAGAGGAATCCGGCAAGAAACTCGTGTGTATACATTGCCCCATAAAAGAGTTACTTATTTTGTGTAGACGTGTATCATGCACCAACAGCTTATTTTTACTTCTAGTATTTACTTTGTGAACGTCACTTTTCTTGCTGAAACTATTGATATTTTTATGTACATATAAAAGATTTTCATATATGTACTGCGACACTAAAGTTAAAATTTTTACTTCCCTAAACCTATCCCTCAGAGATATCCTAGATCCCAATTTATAAATAGCACGAATTGCCCTTTTTTGTAACAAAAATATTGTATTTACATCAGCAGCGCTACCCCACAATAGGATACCATATGTCATTAAACTATGGAAATAGCTAAAATATACTATTTTTGCAGTGTCAACATCGGTCAATTGTCTTATTTTCTTGATCGCATACACAGCAGAGCTAAGTTTTTTGGCTAGGTTATGAATATGAGGACCCCATTGAAATTTGGAGTCCACAGTTATGCCAAGAATACTGTTGAATTAATACGTTCTAATTGCTCGCCATTAATATTAATAAATGTTTGTATCTGACTAACATTTGGTAATGTAAATTTAACACATTTGGTTTTTTTTTTTCATTAAGTAACAAAATATTAGCGTTAAACCAATTTACATTTTTTTTTTTACAAGCTCCAATCAAGTATGGCAGATGCTGATGAGATCTGTTTGGTGGCTTACTCTAGTCGCTACTTGAACTATGACATTCGCTCAAATATCGAGTCTCCAAGAGTACTACAAATCAGTGTGTGATTTGTTCGTTGATAGGAAGTCTACTATCCCCTCACCAAAGCTCGTGTATTCGCGGATTCAAAAAATGCGACCCCATTCCTATATTGGCGGGTAAAATTTCTTTATTCGCGGATCTAATCAGTACAGACATACTAATAAAAAGGATTCCAATGGTATCCAATCTAATTTCCTTTGTAAACACCACAGTAAACGCGTCGTGAAATGAACGAATAAAAAAGTAAAATAGAACTTATTACAACTATGCCTACAGTATGTTGTTAAATGATATCGCCGCTGTATTGGTTCGGCCTTTGACATAAGCCGCCTTCGTCGCTGTCGATGTTTTTGAGAATGTAAACAGAATGAAAGCAACCTTATTACTCAATACATAAAGTATATTTTTAAATGCTGCCACATATTAGACGTTCCGTCTTTTGGTAAGAGCCGCTTTGCGTGTTTTATTGTTAAAGTGAAAGTAGAAATGCTTGATCGTTTACGCCTTGGAGAGTCGTTTGCATCCATATCACGCTTATTCAATGTCAACGCATCAACCTAGGAACGTATCCCCTATAATCCCATATAAATTACCATTCCGTATTCACGGTTTCTGTATTCGCGGCATATTTATGGAACGGATTCCCCGCGAATAAGGAACTTTTACTGTATTGTCTAAAACTAAGTTTACCGTAGATTATTTACTCCTAATGTCACAAAAAAAAAGCGGTAAGTAAATTTTAGTTTACGACAAAAGCTCACGAACAACACTATTTGAACGCAGATACAATATACTATATAGCTACCACAAAGTAACTAAAATCAAAATTTTAGAGAAAAAAAAACATTTGACTACAAATTTAACAATGACCAAAATAAAAGTTACTGTAATTCTAAATAGGTTGTATTGATTAATTTAATGTACTAATGTAATTTAATGTAAATAAGGCACCTATGCTGATTAAATTTATTAAACCATTGCAGGAGTCAAATCTGGAGATAACCAACCACGACACAACTAAGCAACGTAAAATTAATTTCCTTGACAATTACTATTCAATTAAGATTGTTGTTAAAAAAAATTGTGTTTATACAAGGTGAAAAAAATGTAAAATAATTTTGCGCGCCTTAATCTACTGAAATCTTGGTAATTAATCTAGGTTTATAACATAATCATGAATGGACTCAAAAAAATTTGGGAAATAAAGTTTCTGCTTTGAAACTTAACCATAAGAATAAAAAAAATACAAGTCGCCATTCATTCGGTAACGCTGCTATATTTTGAAAAACAACAAAGTAAAAAAAAATGTTAAGTCTTAGATATGTTGAAATGTAAAATAATTTCTGTAAGAAAAATAGTACTTTATTTTTAGGGTTCCGTACGCAAGTGGTAATTACCGGAACCCTAATAATAAGACTCCGGCTGTATCTCATAAACCGTTATAGTTAGACAGTTGAAATTTCCACAGAAGATATATTTCTGTTGCCGCTATAACAACAAATACTAAAAAACAGAATAAAATAAATATTTAAGGTGGCTCCCATACAACAAACGTGATTTTTTGCTCGATATTGATAACGGCAACAGGTACAAGCTTAAAATATTTACAGAATATAATTAAATAATTAAATTAAATTAAATAATTAAATTAAAATAAAACAAAAATTTCAGGGGGGCTCCGATTCAACAAACGTGATTTTTTTGCCCTTTTGTATAGATAATGGTACGGAACCCTTCGTGCGCGAGTCCGACTCGCCTATTTAATATAACCTCCATTATTTTCAATTCCAGCAAGTAAGCGCTCCGACTATATTAGAACAGATCTGTTCCTCTAATATTGTCCCAAATTTCTACAGTGAGCCCTAATGACTCTGTAGTTCTTTCATTTCGCATGTCCCATCTTTGCACCATCAAAACCCATAGGTTTTCTATGGACCAGCCGCAATCATCCGCCCCCACATATTAAGTGATATCCGTCCAGATTCCATATTTGGGACAACATTTTGTTCTGCATAACGGGGTCCATTTCTGCGCCACAAATAAACCCTCCCGTTTTCAGATGATTCAAACGACTTCTCATCGGTGAATATGGTGTGCTTCCAGTCAAAATCTTAATACTCCCTTGCAAACAACAATCTATTTTGTTTATGGGTATTAGTTAAAAATGTTTTTTTAGCTGGCTTTCTATGATGCAATCCTTCAAGATGCAGAGCTCGACGAATAGTGTGTGTTAAACATGTTCCCAAACACAGCAGTCGGTATGAAACCATTGTTCCACCATTAATCATCTTTGAGTCGCATCAATGTGCCGCAAGAGTCCACTTCGAGGTCGAGTTGATAAATTCCCCTCCTCTTGGTTGCGTGAGACCCAACGCTTTACGGTAATCCACTAAAAACCAAATAGCCAGATTAAAATAAACATTTTTCAAAGTACTGAATTATATTTTAAATTTTTTTTAGATATTTACTTACAAAAAAGTGTGATATTAAAAAAATATGATATAACAATAACATCAAACAAAATACTTACGGTATAACCAGTCTCATTGCAAATTTGAGATATATTGTAACCCATATTATATAGTTCTATAATACGCATCCACTCATCAATATTAATATTGGCCTGCATATTATTTTTAGCAAAGAAATTTAATAAAAACACTAAACTACCTTATCAACACAAGCACCTACAGTAACACATCCACAACGCCAAAAAAAAATGGCTACCTAAGTAATTATCGCATCTAACTTAATAGCTAAATAAAAACACCAAACAACCTTGTCAGCACATACCCCCAGTAACAAATCACAAAAATAATATCTACCTACGTAGTGTCCGCATCTAACTTCATAGCTATTAGAAAATTGGTCTAAGCTATTTAACGGAACAAAATATTCATAATTCGTAAAATGTAACAAAAACAAAAAGAAACGCAAAAGGTGAGATTCGAATCCACAACCTCCACTGCTCTCAAAACACGTAATAAGACCTGATACGTCTATCCACTAGGCTACGGATACGATAACTTTTATTGTGAAATTATTATATACAAATGAAACTGATATTACTCAGGTCCTACAAGACATATTACTTTATTTCTTTAAGTGTGTGAGTGACTACGCCTTGCCATTCTATTTTGTTTTGTAACTCTATATATGCAGTTTTGCAAATGAGTGTACATTAGCGCTTACCTACACAAGCTAACCAGCCAAAATAGTAAAACCCTACTAACGCCGTTAAGGATGGACATGGATTACACATATTAATTACTGTATCTCTTGGCAGACCTAGTTCTTTAGTGGGCTATATAATTATTATGGCTGGTATAATCTTAGTTCCCACTTCTACTTTTATTGAAGGTTTTGCTGTACGTAGCTAAAATGTCCTCGAACAAAGTCTATTAATATATGTATTCCTTCTTATTGAGGTAATTGAGATTTCTTTCTACAATAGATTTCTAACCGGCAAAAAAAAAGCGAACTCGTTACAACGATGCGTTAAAACTAATTTAGATATTTTTAAAACACAACCTAAAGAATTTTCGGACGGATGTCCGGTCTAAATAATTTTAACAAAGAAAAAAAGAAAAAATATCTTTTAAGTATAATACTAGTTATGTTTGTTGGGGTGCTATTATAAAATCCTAGACTAATATGAACGGTCTAGGTGAACGGCTTATTATCCTGAATTAATAGAATCCAAATAGAATATTAATATTAAGCTCTAAATGTTCGTAAAGTTCTCACAAACCCCGGGTAATTTCAAACAAACTAACACGTCATACCATTATACGAAATACGTGAAAACCAAGACAACTACCCTTTATCATTGTTAGAATATTTATTGTACGAGAGTACCCTAATGGTTGTTTAACGACTGACTTAGATATGTCTCGCGGGTGTTTTCTATATTATAAAAGTTCTAAGTAACTTAAAGTTCCGCGGTTCTATTCAACATGATACAACTCCCAATCAGCGCTCCTTCAAACAAACCACCAACCAACACTTGGCGTGGCTTCTTCAATCAACTTTAGTTCTAAACAACCACCCAATCATAGTTAGCTTTAAACCATTCATTCTCGCGCCACAGGTTCAAAATTTTACGCAACTTTATTTTGTCTACAGTCCGAATTCATAAATCGGAAGTTAGATTACTACCTACATTTAACAATTAATTCTGTGTTGATGTCTATGATTCGTAAGTTCATAACTTAATATTTTACATTTTAGTAATTTATACTTATAATTTGTTATAAGTTATAAACCTTTCATAAAATAAATCATAACTCTTCATCTAATGTATAAAATTACTGAACTTGAATATTTGAACGCGCCATTCTAATTTAAAGATGCATTTTGCTATAGGTAGTACGTCAATTAATAATCGTTTACTAATGAAAATCTTCGCGCTAAAACTTAAATAAGAACATTGTATTACAAAAATGTTAAGGCATCAATATGGTATCGTCTCAAGCGGCGGCTGAAAAAACTCTTTTCTTTATTTTTCTTGCCATTTTTTCAAAAACGTTACTTAGACTAAATATGAGGTTTCTCTGAACTAACAGCTTAGAGGGCAAAAGTTGCGGTACAAGAACTGCCAAAGCTCGGCACAGATAGTACAGTTGCTGGCATGGCGGGCGGTAGGGCCCTTGATCCCCCTCTGTTGTAGTAGCCGGTTCCACTCCGGTCTCCTTCTCCGGCACGACTACTACTTCAGAGACTTTACACAGGTTGGCGGATCAGCCTCCGTGGGCGGAGATTAAGTGATCCCTGGGTTAGGGAACCCGTTCAACCTGCGGGCGGCCAGCGGTCAGCCGTTTCATCAGGTCTCTCTGACCGCCGTTCCAGCACGCCGCGAGCATTGACAGCAACAAGCACCGCCGGTCCTCCCCTATCCGCGCAGATAATCCTCAAAGAGCTCTGGCAACCTTACTCACCGCCAGGAACACAACAC
Source organism: Apoda limacodes (assembly GCA_946406115.1). NCBI lineage: Eukaryota > Metazoa > Arthropoda > Insecta > Lepidoptera > Limacodidae > Apoda > Apoda limacodes. The sequence continues at coordinate 28,857,659 of OX291556.1, forward strand.
TACTCAATGTTAGTGTTATTGTGGCCGCGGTTTTCTGCAAGGTGGAGGTACTTCCCCAGTTCAGGCTGCTCATTCGTGCAAGTACTCGCTATGCCCCGCTTTCATTGTTCGGGCGGCTTGTTTGAGCGAGTACTTGCTGTGCCCTCTCTCTTAATGAAATTATGGGTCTTAATATAAACATAAAAACTTATGTAATATGTATTCTAGATGACTGCGAGCTTCTTAATCAATAAATAAATAAATAAAAATCTTTTATTTTGTTTTTATTTTTAACATTAGAAACAAAAAAGTTCACTATTTAATGTATATACGAGATAATAGAATTTTATAGAGTAGAATTTGTTTTTATTTTAATGTTATTTAGTCTATTGTTACCGACTTTTGTTTTTGACGACATTTATTTATCAGTCGGTTCTTTATAACTTATATTGTTTATACTATATTATAACTCTAAAAATATGCCTGGTCGGGAAATGGTCTTCTAATAAAAAAAACTCACCGTAGATGTAAAAAAGGTGCGGGTAAAGGTGTTGGTCTCGCGGTAAGTGGTGCAACGCGGCAGTCGCGGCGGCGGCGACGGACAGCACGCCCCCTGCAGCCCCGGCAGCGTCCACTGTGCGCGCCCACAGCTCGGAGCGGGCCGCCTCGCATGGCTCCGCACGGACTAGGGCTTGCAGCCGCGCTAGGTACTCGGCGGGGGGCTGGTGCGCGCGGAGGGCCCGGTGTGCGCGCGCCCTCACAACCCCCCACTCTGCGCCCTTCCCACCCGCTTCCCCTGCCGCACCCAGCGCGCGCTCGCTCGCACACACAGCGCCGACGCACCCCACCCAGGTCTCCTGCGTCAACACTATATATTCATTTCTTTTGTTTTTAAATTTCTCTTATCTCAAAAGATACATTACTCGATCGCCTCGACTCCGATTCGGTTTAAACACAGACGTATATATGGTCAACACAGAACATTATAAGACTGTACCCCAGTAGAAATGCTATGTAAAACGGCGAGCGTGCCACGATCTTGAGCAGACGCGCACTTCACTTCGAAACTCGCAAATCTGTCATTTAGTTGCTCGCGAACTACATCGCTGTGTGTTGCAGCGCAAAAATATTTTAAATGCCTTCCTGTGCAGTAATTACTTGCAGAAGCCAGGTATTAAATGTATCAAAGGGAGGAATATCTTTTCATTGGTGAGTAATGAAAAGATATTCCTAAATGTAAGATTACATAATTATAAGCTTTTACATAATTATAAGAAAAATAATCTTTAAATCAAAATTGACATTGATAAACAATATCTTAAAGTATCAAAATACAAGCAATATACATTACTGTCAATGTTCCTCGGAGTCGCAATAAGGACCGTGTCTAGAAAGCAATGTATAAATGACGTGAGCAGCAGAGTCGTATGTTCGATCCGTGTCTTTCTGGTAGTGATGTTGTACGATATTTTATTGCTTTTATCGACATTTTTCACAGTTTCTAGTTCAAATCAGAACTTAATGTTAACACTGATTTACGTACCTACTGCCAATTTCATACTATTTTGCAATAATTATATTAAATAGGCCTGAGGTTTTGAAATTGCGAATTTTATTAACTACTCTACAGAATATCTGTAAACTTTTATTTATAAATAATATCAAAATTCTAAGTTTTAATTATTTTTAATGTCCGTAGCGAATTGCATAAAAGTGCTAAAACAGAAAACTTATAATTTGTTCATGTCCATCCGTTCGTATGTATAAAAATTATAATAGGCGTGGCATTACGGTTTCCGTATTTTACAAAGACAAAGATGCACTTTGTTCAATTTCCATATTTTAAACACTTTATATACACGAATTTTACGAATACACAGCAGTATGGCCACTACACAGACGGTAGAGCCATCAGCTGTCACCATCCATGGATGCGCGTAGCACGCTGTAACATAAACACACACGACCATTCGCGCAAGCGCCCTGTACCGCCTAAACGAAACAGCAGGCGCAGGCATACATTTTCGCCGCGCCGTAGAAAGAGAGGGGGATACTCCCTCTCCTACGCCGCGCCAGCTAGCTACTCTCCATCCGTCTTACGCATTTTCACGATCAGGACACGTGACCTGACGCGCGTTTATCATTTTTTACCCAATCCAAAAAAAGTGCACAACGTCGCTAAAGAAGTTTTCACTTCAAAAATATACAGTTATGTCAGGGTGTCGTTGGAAAGATCTGTAAATTGGCAAAAAAAAATTGTAAGTAACTTATAGCGAGTTATTTGCTTTCAGAACAAAAACGGTTTATAAGTTTTTTTGGATATTGGCATTCTCATTCTACGTAACCTTAACTCAATGCGTGTATATACGTATAAGCCCGCACGCAATCGTCCGCTTTTTTTTAACCGGCTACAAAAAACCAAGTTTATCAATTAGACCCGTATGTATGTAATATTGTAAGAATTGCGCTATAGGCAAACAGGTGTGTCAAATTTCATAAGTGTATTTATGTGTTTGTCTACATATTTCTCAGAAAATTATAATCCAAATATAGTAGTTTCTTTACAGTTGATAGATCTCACCAAGATCTTTATTTCGGATGACAGCTGTCAAACTAAAAACTGCTTTATCTTCGTAATTTTTGATCGTAGACTAGTAGTTTCTTCACAGAAGTGATAGATCTCATCAAGATCTTTATTTCGGATGACAGCTGTCAAACTAAAAACTGCTTTATCTTCGTAATTTTTGATCGTAGACTAGTAGTTTCTTTACAGAAGTGATAGATGTCATAAAGGTCTTTATTTTCGATGACAGCTGTCAAACTAAAAACTGCTTTATCTTCGTAATTTTTGATCGTAGACTAGTAGTTTCTTCACAGAAGTGATAGATGTCATCAAGAGCTATATTTCGGATGACAGCTGTCAAACTAAAAACTGCTTTATCTTCGTAATTTTTGATTGTAGACTAGTAGTTTCTTCACAGAAGTGATAGATGTCATCAAGGTCTTTATTTTCGATGACAGCTGTCAAACTAAAAACTGCTTTATCTTCGTAACTTTTGATCGTAGTCTAGTAGTTTCTTTTCAGAAGTGATAGATTTCATCAAGATCTTTATTTCAGATGACCTATGAATATTTTATGATATACCTTAAAACTAAATTTAAAATTAAAAGTCAGGGGGAGGCATGGAATGTAGCCTGGACTGGTAGTATTAATATTATATTTGGTGTTATGTGTTGTACTGTGTTTTCCACAATATTATTATCATTCAGACAGATATAGATACAGAATAAGTGTTTAAGATTTCGTTTTTATTTAAAAAGAGAGCAAGGAAATAGATAAAGGTTTAAATAGGTTATACATTATAAAAGGCATTACAGATAAGAAACACACTTAGAGAAAATAAAAAGTTCACATATTTTACGCATGTTTATCATGTCAATATTTTCATGATGGCCACTGAAATTGAAAAAAAAATTAATGAACGTATATTTTACACATTATAATGAAAAACATGGCATTCATTTTTGCGCCGGGGCTTGTCGATTTTAGGGTCACATATGTGACGAGTCTTCTTTGTATAACTGTCAGATGGACATTTTATTTTATTTTATTTTATACTCTTTAATCGAGCCAAAAAGACTAGAGCTGAAGAAGACTGGAAACGATATGAAAAGCCCAGTATCTTAACAAGAAGCGCATAAGATATCGCAAAGGTGAATTCTGGCGGAGGTTCTGCGATAATATCAATTCTACCAGTGAAGCAGCTAGAGCTATCAATATAATATCAGAACTCTGGGCTTAATAAAACTTCTGATAGCGAGATAAGCCAGGTGCTTATCGAAACACACTTTCCAGGATGTGTAGTCACTGACAACCCGAACTGGAAAAATATAAAACACAAAGAACCAACCCCTACCCACTAGACTTTAGCCAAATCTATGGTCACTACAGACTGAGTTGTGTGGGCAATTGAAAACTTCCAGCCCTTCAAATCTGCTGGCATGAACAAACAACACTAGCGCCACATCTAGTTGTATATATAGAGCTTCCATAGCTCACAACTACATACCTCGCCAGTGGAGAGAAGTCAAGGTTATCGTTTAAAAATATTTTAAATTTCAAAAAGATTTAAAGCATATTTAAAAAAATATAAGTACTTATTTAAAAAAAAAGAAAATAGTATATTTTTTATATTCCCATACTAGCTCCTCTAGTTTCGCCACCGCCTGTTGTGCAGTGCGTGGTCTACCGTTGTCAAGAAGCAGTAGTTTGAAGCAGTATATCTGCCATAATACAATCTATCTCATTCCTAGTCACATCGTCGGGACTTCGCCAGGTTCCTTCTATGGGAACTCTTCTTGTAGAACGAGTTCATCAAAAAGGGCCCTTCCATTTTGAGAAAGTTTATCAGCATTTGTTCCATGTGATTTCGCAGACCCAAACCATAAGGGCCGATTCTAGATTCGTCGCGTTCTTGTACTCCCACTTTGGCGTTAAAATCTCCCATCACAACGATGTAGTTAGCCTTGGTGGTGTTATGAAGGGCCTTGGTGATATCTTCATATGTGGCTTGTGTTGGCTGACAAGGTCGGCGCATACACCTGACCACCTTCAGAGAGTATCTGTTGGTGAGCTTTAGGATAACGTATGCTACCCGAGTCAAAACACTACTGTTTTCCACAACATTGTTTATGAGCGATTTGTTGACCAGAAAACCAACAACGCCTTGGAACGGGTCATCACCTTCTTGAAAGTAAAATAAGTTTCCTGACTCCAGGGTCAGCGTGTCCTCACCCTGTCTACGGAATTATGATAAACCCAGTACATGCCAGTTTATGTGACTTAGATATTTTTCGAGTTCTACGAGGTGATGATCCAACCTAATCATGCGTCCATTGTAGGTTGCCAAATGTAAGCATCGTTTTTGGTAGCCATTTGTCGTAATCCGGAGATTCCTAGCACCCTCTACCCCATCGTTATACCGACCGCTACCGTAGCCGGGAACAGTGTGGCTGCCAGGAACTGAGGGTTGTTTTTTTCCTGCTCTCACCATATTGGGTTTTGCCCATAGTCACCACGCTGGGCAGACGGGTTAGTGACCGCAGTTAATTCAGACTACTACCGGATGTTGCTGCTGCTGCGATCGTCATCTGGGCCGTTCGAACGTGCCGAGGACGCCTAACAATAGCTTTACGACCGTGCCGAGGTCGATTTTGTGTACGCTCGAAAAAGCGAACTGCGAGGTCTTTGAGAGAGCTCGAAACCCCTGTGTAGGTCCGCATTACGGACGTACCAGGAGGCTCCGAAGGCCGCTCTGAGGAAGCGGTTTTGGAGGGTCTGGAGTTTATGGAGATTGCGTTTAGATAACGCATAAACGACACCAGCATAAGCTAGTATGGGGCGGATGCAAGTGGTGTAAAGAGTAAGCTTATTCCTAAGCGACATCTTACTGTACTTGCCTATCGTGGGATATAGACGACCAAGGACAAAAGCGGCTCGGTCTCTAACTATTTTGGTGTGATCGCGAAAGTTGAAACGCCTATCCAGGGTCACACCGAGGTATTTGGCCTTGTTTTGCCAAGGAATGACACGGCCGAAGAGTGAGGGGAGAAGGCCGCAAAGGGCGGCCTACGGTAAAGATAACGGCAGAGTTTTTGTCGGGATTCACCTCGATTCTCCATTTCCGAAACCATTCGCCTAGGGCGGTGATAGCGGATTGGAGTCTCTTAGTGAATCGACTCACTTGGTAGTATAAATAGCAGTATCATACGCGAAGAAGGCTAATTGGATAACTATCGTTTTAGGGATGTAGTTTGTTTACAGAATAACACTAACATTGAGTAGTGTTGTGTTCCTGGCGGTGAGTAAGGTTGCCAGAGCTCTTTGGGGATTCGCTGCGCGGACAGCGAAGGACCGGCGGTGCTTGTTGCTGTCATGCTCGGCGTAGACGCGGCGTGCTGGTTCGGCGGTCAGGGAGACCTGATAAAACGGCTGACCGCTGGCCGCCCGCAGGTTGAACGGGATCCCGAACCCAGGGATCACTTAATCTCCGCCCTGGGAGGCTGATTCGCCAGCCTGTGTAAAGTATCTGAAGTGGTAGTCGTGCCGGAGAAGGAGACCGGAGTGGACCCGGCTACTACAACAGAGGGGGATCAGGGGCCCTTCCACCCGCCGTGCCAGCAACCGTATCATCTGTGGCGAGCTTCGGCAGTCTTAGAGCCGCACCTTTTGTCCTCTATGCTGTCTGTGCAGTGAATCCTCATCCTTCGTCTTAGTAACTTTTTTTATATATTATGGCCAAAAGAAAGAAAAAGAAAAGAGTTTGCACAGCGGCTACTCCATCCACATATAATGTGGATTTTAGCAACATCAGGGGTATTCACGCAAATCTTAACGCAGTCCACCACCATCTCGAAACTGCGCAGCCGACCATTCTTTTTCTAACGGAGACGCAGATATCCAGCCCGGCTGACACATCATACCTTTACTATCCCGGCTACGAACTCGAACACAATTTCATGAGTCGTGCCGGTGTATGTATGTTCGTCCGGGAGGATATCTGCTGTCGCCGCCTTCATAGCCTTGAAGACAGGGACCTGTCGATATTGTGGGTGCGCGTGGATTACGGCGGCCACACTTGTATCTATGCGTGCCTATACAGGTCTCATAGCGGTGACACGGACGTAACTCGACTCTTCACGCACCTGAGTTTGACGACTGACAAAGTTCTAGAGCAATATCCCACAGCAGAACTAGTTATTTTGGGAGACTTTAACTCCCACCATCGCGAGTGGCTCAGTTCTCGAACCAATAACTATGCTGGGATATCTGCTCATGAATTTGCTCTGACCTATGGATTCTCTCAGCTGGTACTTTCTCCAACGAGAATACCAGATATAGAGGAACATACGAGCTCCTTACTGGACCTTCGGCTGACTACTCGTCCGGACGGATACTCCGTCTCAGTGGATGCGCCTCTTGGCTCCTCGGACCACTGTCTCGTTCGGACTCACAACGCAATCCTTCTGGGCCAACTAATTGGCGTCGTGTGTGGCACTATAAGTCGGCAGACTGGGATGGATTGCGAGAATTTTACGCATCGTACCCGTGGAGGCAGATCCGCTTTAACTCAGAAGATCCTGACGTCTGCGCAGCAGCAGACACTGAGACAATCCTTGCTGGTATGGAATGCTATATTCCTAACCCGCGAGTAGCTGCCGGCGTCAAAAAACGACCGTGGTTTAATAGGTCTTGCAGAAAAGCTAAAATTCTTAAGCAAAATGCATATGAGGCTTGGACCACGGCTCGTTTTAATAAGGATCCGAATATTTCTGAGTTAAAACGCAAATTAAATGCTGCCTCGAGGTTCAGTAAGAAAGCAACTGCCAGAGCAAAATTCCAATTCATCGGCAAAATAGGTGGGCGACTTGCGAGCTATCCTTCTGGGAGTCGTGCTTTCTGGTCGCTTGCCAAAGCTGCCGAAGGGAACTTCTGCCAGTCGTCGTTACCGCCACTGCGAAAGACCGATGGTGACTTGGCCCATAGTGCTAAAGAGAGAGCCGATCTACTGGGCAGTCTCTTTGCCTCGAACTCGAATATGAACGATGAAGGCGCTGTACCACCTACTATACCGTGGTGCGGTAAGACTATGGAAATCTCCATAACGCAGCGGGAGGTCAGGCGGGCGTTGCTCTCTCTAGACGTTCATAAGTCGAGTGGGCCAGACGGTATACCAGCAGTGGTGCTTAAGCAGTGTGCTCCTGAGTTATGTCCTGTACTCACGCGCCTCTTCGCGCTTTCTTACCACACTAGGCAATTTCCGTCTTTATGGAAGACTGCGAATGTGCACCCGGTGCCCAAAAAGGGCGATAGATCAGATCTATCGAATTACAGGCCTATCGCTATTACCTCTCTCCTCTCTAAGGTGATGGAGCGTGTGATCAACACACAGCTTCTAAGATACCTAGAAGTACACGATCTGGTCAGTGACCGTTAATATGGCTTTCGCCACGGTCGCTCGACTGGTGACCTTCTAGTGTATCTCACACACCGATGGGCACTAGCCATTGAGAGTCAGGGGGAGGCTTTGGCATGTAGCCTGGACATAGCGAAGGCGTTCGATCGGGTCTGGCACCGCGGTCTTCTATCGAAGTTGCCATCTTACGGAGTGCCCGAGGGTTTGTGCAAATGGGTGGCTAGCTTTTTGTCCGGCAGACGCATACGAACCGTAGTTGACGGTAGTTGCTCTGATAGCATGGACATTAATGCTGGTGTCCCGCAAGGCTCTGTGCTGTCTCCTACGCTGTTTCTACTGCATATCAATGACATGTTGGACATCAACAACATACATTGCTATGCAGATGACAGTACTGGAGACGCTTTTTACACGGGTCGTGCAAACATCCCTCGTTCCGTTGTGGAGGAAAACCGCGGAGAACTTGTGTCTCAAATCGAGACCACACTGTCCCAGGTCTCTGACTGGGGACGGGTAAACTTGGTCCGATTCAACCCTACAAAGACACAAGTGTGCGCGTTCACCGCTAAGAAAACTCCATTCACTGTGGTCCCACAATTCCAGAACACTCCCCTCTCCATCTCCAAGAGCATTGGGATCCTTGGCGTTGACATCTCCAGCGATGTTCAGTTCCGAGATCATTTGCTAGACAAGGTAAAGCTGGCGTCCAAAAAACTTGGTGTACTCAACAGAGCGAAGCAGTACTTCACGTCGGGGCAAAGGTTGCTACTTTACAAGTCGCAAGTCCGGCCCCATATGGAGTACTGCTGCCATCTCTGGGCGGGTGCACCCGAATACCAGCTTGGCCCTTTTGACTCGGTTCAACAACGGGCTGTGAGAATTGTCGACGATTCCAAACTCACTTGCGGTATCGAACCCTTAAGTCTGAGGAGAGACTTTGCCTCACTGTGTGTGTTCTACCGCTAGTACAATGGATTGTGTTCTGAGGAATTGATCGAAATGATGCCCACGGCTACCTTCTACCATCGCACCGCTCGCCATCGGCAGGGAATTCATTCTCACACTTTAGAACCTAAATGGTCGCGTACACTGCGGTTTCAGAGAAACTTCCTCCCGCGAACGCTTAAGTTATGGAATGAGCTCCCTGCCAAGGTCTTCTGCAAGGACTATAGTATGGAGTTCTTCAAGAAAGAAGTTATTAGATTTCTGAAGGGTCGGCAACGCGCAAGTGATACCCCTGGTGTTGCAAGCGTCCATAGGCTACGGTGACCGCTTACCATCAGGCGGGCCGTAAGCTTGTTTGCCACCTAAATCGGAATCACTGAGAGTGGGGATGTCGTTGGTGAAGAGCGCGTAGAGCAGTGGCGATAAGCTGCTGCTCTGTGGTACCCCTGCTTTAATGGGTTTATTTGCTAAGGGGTTGTTCTCGACCGAGACATAGAAGCTTCGTTTGTCCAGAAACGAAGCTATTACTCGACCGAGCATATGCTTGTACAACAGCTTGTACAGTAGTCCTTCGTGCCAAACCCAGTCGAAGGCCTTCTCCATATCCAGAAATACACGGACCATGCGCCTGCCCTTGTTTAGCTTCACAGGCACAGGCCTAAGCTGGATATGGGTAGATATTCTATGTATTAGCAAGCGTTCGAAAAGCTTGGCAAGGTTAGACAGCAGTGTGATCGGCCGGTAATGTTCTGGGCGTTGACGGTCTTTCCCTGGTTTCGGGTGAACAATGACTTATCCGGTCTTCGAGGTAGATGGGAAACGTCCAGTGCGCAATATCCCATTAAAGATCCGGGTAAGTGCCACCAGACCCTTCCTTTATGCTGTTGTATTATGCTGCCAATAATAATCGTCGTGTTAGGGATCTCGTCGGGGCCGGGTGATTTGCGTTTGTTAAGTTTGCTGGCCTCCTTTCTCACCTCTTTGGGCGAGATAAAGTAATCACCTCTTAGTGGTGGGGCTGAGGTCGCGAGAAATTGCTCTACGAGATCTATTACTCCTAGGGTGTAAGGTGAGTCGGTAATGGGGTTCAGCTTAAACTGGTCCTCGAAGTGATCGGCCAGTAGTTCCGCGTGCCGTTGGAGTCAATTAGGGGACAAGTTGCGGCTGGTGTCTTCGAAAACTGGCGGGCCAAGCGAAATAAGGCAACGACGTCTTCGCTTGCCTTAAAGATTGTGTTGTCCCACGCCAGTTTTCGAAATTGGGCAAGTTCTAATTGCAGATTTTTGCTAACTCTATTGAGTTCGCTCTTTACGACTGGGCAACGAGTTTGGTACCACAGTTTTCGGAGCTCCCTCTTTTTAATTAATTTGGCGCGGAGGTGCGCGGGAAGTAAATGTTTACCGGAGGCAGTGATTGAGGACCTCGTGGAATCCTTTCGGGCCTGCGTTATCGCAGTCGTAAAAGAAACGACGGCCTCCTCAACCTCTAAAGGAGTTGAAATGCCTCCAGGCGGCAATTTGAATGTAAACATCGCTTTATAAAATTTAGCCCAGTCTGTAGTTTTGGTTGGGAACGAGGCAGATTTTCCACTAGCTGAGACTCCGAGGACCAAAAGAATTGGCAGATGCTGAGTGTCAGTGTCGTGAAGGACTTCCAATGCGATTGGCCAGTTGATGTTATGTGCTAGCGTGATGTCAAGTACGTCAGGGTTTTGCCTATCTAAACCGGGGCAGTGGGTAGGAGCAACTGGACCGATGACTAAGTAGTTTTTGTTCTCAGCATCTGCTTTTAGTTCACGACCCGATTTGCATGAAATTCGTAAGCTCCGTTGTTGGTGTTTGACGTTGAGATCGCCTAAGATTAAGGTGGGAGTGTCATCGCAAAAAATGGTTTTCAATGTCGATCGAAACAAAGGGGGTTACTGGTGGCTTATAAGCAGCGAAGACTTTAAGCTCAGTATTGCCGGTTTTAAGTTTTACACCTGTAGACCGAGTGGATGTAAAAGGGGAAGGGGTAGTAGTTCATGAACAATGTCACGACGGACTAGTACTGCCGTTCGCCTAAAGGCAATATTAGCGGGAGAAATTTCGTCTCGCCTATAGGTGAAGAAATTTGGAATGCGGAGCTCATTCTTACCTCTGAGTTTCGTTTCGGCCAGTAACATAATGTACATCGTGCTCCTGGACTAACGTTCTGAGAGCGGCTGTCTTGCCTTTTATGCCCCCAGGGTTCCAATACACAGTATTGCCGGTACGGGTTCTAAATAAGGTTTGAAATTAAATTTGAACCTGCCGTTAGGTCATAATCCTGGGGACCGATTTGCTGCAGGGGGGTAGGTTGAGGGGGGATGGTTGGTAGCCTGTTGAGGGTGGTGGTGGAAGTGGAGGGGTATTGGCACACCCTTTTTCCTAGCATCCCGTCTGAAAATGGGGCAGGAGCGGTTGTTTGCCGTATGAGCCTGTTTACAGTTAGCGCATTTGAGCGCTACAGTATTTCGGTCGCATTCGGATGCCGGCTGTTCGAAGCCGCAACGAACGCACTTGATTGGCCGGTGACAATTCGCGGAGGCGCGGCCAAATGCCTGGCGCCTATGACTCTGAGCTGGGCCCGGCCAATTGCGCCACGCCTCGATCGAGATGCCCGGCATGCTCAACATCTCGTTGGTCGCGTATAGTACCTGCAAGTCGGCTATTGAATGCCTATTTTGCATTTGTGCACAGTAAATGCAATTAGGACGGCCTCTGGCCGCTGGGATCTGGCGGATATGCGATACTGGGAAATTTGCCAATGCCAGCTCTTCCGCAATCTCTTCCAAAGAGGTGTCATGGGGCAGCCCCTTGATGGTAATTTTTTGGGGACGGTAGCTGTCTAAACTGTCACAGTACCAAGATACTGTACGCAATATTCTTCAGGAGATTTAGGAAAGAAACGCACTCCTTTGCCGAATGGGCGTGCGTTAGGGGGGGCGTGGCCAAAACGGGAATTCCATTTTTTTAGGTGCATACTGCATTGCGGCAAGACTTCCACTATAATAGGTGGGTGACTCTTTTTGATGCCTGCGGGAGCGGTGGCGGCCGGTTGCGCAATTGCGCTATTCGCAGGCTGGGTGCTTTGAGTTTGGGGTGCCGGTTGCGGCGAAGAAGAAATGGTGGCCTGTGCGTAAGACACTGCCGAGATTGAGGGCACAGCCGGTAGAGGAGGAGTAATCTCTATCTCTTCCGGTTGCGAAGGATTTTGGTGGGCCTTTGCGGTTCCCTCGGTTGTAGCCAGCGTAGACAGTTCCCTAAAGCAACTGATGACCTAAAGCGATCCGCGACAAGCGAAATTGCCGAGCAAATAAAATAAGTACGCTTACCAAAACTGTCCGAAAGCCAATGAAAAAGCGGCAACCGCCTAACTTTTGGACTGCGCAAGCGAAGGCACAAACACGCTGGACAAAACAAGCCCCTATCCACGTTCGTCTACGTACGTCCGCCGCCCACAGAAATTATTTTCTTTAAGCACATACACGATTTTTTACTATGGAGATAATAATATGCACTATGGAGAATGAAAATGATGGCCGGCCGACGCAGTGGCCCCTCTTAAACTTCTACTACCGTTGAGATGCCGCAGAACGATAACGAGCTGCTCCTTGACCATCAACCAGCATGGAGCGGCGCAGTGATAGCATCAGCTGACCTGCAATTTTAATAAGTTTTATGACTTCCTTCATAAAGGGGGTGTCATCATCATCTAAGGGAGTTATATATTGACTCCGTGACTCAGTGGGTAAAGACCCAACTGCTGAATCGAGGGGCGTTAGTTAAATTCTTACAAAAGACAACCATTTATTTGACGAACATTTGTATTTTCTATGTATAATATGGATGTATTTACAAAAAAAGGTATATGTATTTGTATCCGGCATCCATAGTACAAGGTTTGCTTAGTTTGGCTCACCAAACACTTTAGTTCTGCGCAACAGGTTGCCCATTACTGCAACACTGCTTCTGATAGCAGTGTGTCTGGACTAATTGGGTGGTGTTAATATATGATGGCTTCATATAAGTATACGTATAAATAATAAACATTTATGGACATTACACACAGCGCAGTCAGGTCCCAAACTAAGCAGTTTTTACAATAGAGCAATGGCTTATGTACTCGTAATAAAATCACTTGCTTAAAAGCTTGTATTGCAATGATAAATTTTCTTCATCTGCTTCAATTAGCAATATCTAATTAGCACACGCACTATTTCACAAATATAACTATTTTGACCGGTAAATTTAATTAGCAATCGTTAAAAATAGTTATTTGTTATACAAGTGAGTAAAAGCATTTTTTGGCAGATTTAAATATAGACTACTGAGCATAGCGAGGGATTTAAAGGCACGAGACCGAAAAAATTTGCTCACGCGTCCAACATACAACTTTTCACCTCTACCAGCAAGAAAAATATTTTCACGTGACTTTTCTGGTAAAAAGTTAAGTTCGGCATTGGAGACTTGTTGTCTTAATTCTTCTGGTGTCAAAGAAATATCTTTGTAGATTTTATCGCTTATTTTTCAAACAAAACAGAATTATTAATTAAATAAACAATCTTATGTTCAAAAAACTATCTTGCCGCCATTTTACTTTGTTATTTTTTAAAATTGAGGTTGCGTTCGGTATTGTACATACTACAACCTCTGCCATTGCTATCAAAAAAACGTATAACTTATGATATTTTTAAACTTAGCCGTATAAACTTTTAATAATACTAATAATGCATTTTATTCAGCCCTGGATTCAGTCAAGGGCCCAAATATAGGCATTTTCCCAAGTCTTTAGTTGGATGGTAGAAATTGGGGGGTTGAAAAATGTAATTACTCTTATTGAGAAACATTCGTTAAATTTTTTGCTATGGGATTGAGCATGGGTGGGAATAGGTAAAGGTGAGTTTATAATGGAATCTGTGGTGTGTCGGTGATGGTTGACTAGTATATGTAATGGATTGATAGTTTCTCCTATATAGTATGAATTACAGTCATGACATTCGATGATGTATACGCAACAGGATGTTTTGCATGTAGCTTTAGACATTGTATGATACATTGTTTTAAGCGTTTGGTAATGTTATGATTGTATCGGAATTAACTATTGGGCATGTTTTGCATCGAGGGCGGTAGCATGGGATTGTATTGGATGTTGTAGGAAATGTTTGATTTGTGGTGGGTGATTTAATTTTAGTTAAAATTTGTTTTATATTCTTGTTTTGTCTAAATGTAATCGTTGGTGATGTAGGTAATAAATCTTTTGTTTCTGTGTTTGTATTGAGAATCGGAAGTAAATCTTTGAAAATATTTTTGATTTTATGTGAGCCATGGAAGTATTTTGTGATAAATCGAAGTGAGTTAGTGTTATTGTTTTGTAAAGGTGATTGTTGGTAATACTGTGGTCTTTTATATATTTGTTTTTGTAAAAAGTGTCCAGGATAATGTCTTTTATGTAATGCATTAAATATTGTCTCTTGGTATGTTTTTAAGGATGTTTTATTGTTACAAATTCGTTTACCTCTTATTGATAATGAGTATGGAATGGATTTTATGGTATAAAATGGGTGACAACTATTAAAGTGTAAATATTGTAGTTTGTTTGTAGGTTTAAAGTGGACAGAAGTGTTAGGTTTATTTTTAGATGAAATGGTGATATCAACGTCGAGAAATGTGGTGTGATGTTCTGATATTTCATGTGTGAACTTGAGAATACTAAAGTTATTGAAGTTATTTATAAATGTCTGTAAAGAAGAAAATGTGTTTGTCCATATTAAAAAAATGTCATCAATAAATCTTAGCCACACTAATGGTTTTATTTGACATTGTTGTAAAAAATTAATCTCAAGTTCACCCATGAAAAGATTTGCGTATGACGGTGCCATGGGGACCCGCCATGGCTGTTCCTTTGATTTGTTTAAAATATCTATTATTATAGGTGAAGCTATTGTTTTCCAAAACTATTGTTGCAAGTTCTATTAAAAATGCTGTAGACGGAGAATGAGGTAGTGGACGTTCGTTTAAAAAGTAATACAAGGAGTTAAGACCAGCATTGTGTGGAATATTAGTGTATAAGGAGATAGCATCTATTGTAACTAAATAAACTTTTTTTGAAGTAGGTATATGTAAATTCTTTATAATTTCTATGAAGTGGTTTGTGTCTGATATGTATGATGTTAGTTTTTTTACAATTGGTTGTAAATAGTAGTCTACAAAAGCTGAAATTCGCTCAGTTGCACTGTCGTAGGACGCTACTATAGGTCGACCAGGATTTCCTTTCTTATGGATTTTGGGAAATATATAAAAATGTGGAGATCTGACGTTAGGCGGGATTAATGTTTTGCGATCGGATTCAGAAAGGTTTTCATTTTGTCCTTCTTTGTCTAAGAGTTCATTAATTTTTTCACATATTTCAAAAGATGGATCAGAACTTATTTCCTTATAGAATTCAATATTGTTAAGTTGTGTGCATATTTCACGATTGTAATCATCTTTTTTCATTATTACTGTTGAGGAACCTTTGTCTGCTTGTAAAATAATAATGTTGTCATCATATTTTAAATTTTTCAAGGCTGACTTCTCTTCATTTGTTAAATTTTCGATATCAGATTTTAACGAATTTATAAATTTTAAATTGTTCATTTTAGTAAGAAGGCACCGAGTAAATATTTCTAAAGGATGATTAGCGGGTAGACTGGGAGGCTCATGAGGTGAAGGTTGTTTAAATTTTTGAAGTGAGTTGTGTAAATTTTCATTTGAATTCGTACTAATAGGATGATGTTGCCAGTAGTATTTCCATTTTATATTTCTAGTGAAGTTAATAGTATCATTTAATAATTCGATTTCATTAAGATAGTAGTTGGACAAAATGAAAGACCTTTTTTTAACACAGACTGTTCAGCTGTTGTCAAATTTTTAGAGGATAAGTTTATAATACAGCTATTATTTTCAGGTCGATAATTATTATGGCGTGGTAGTGAGGGTGGTGGAGGAATCAAAAATAAATTATTACTATTTAATATACTAATTAAATTGTATAGAGATGTAAATTGTGCACTAAAAGGGATTATGTAGCCTTTGTTTCTATAAAAATTTAATAATTTTTGTATTTTTTGTGTATTATCATTGTAGTCTTTTAGTCTTTTTAAATATGAATCATTTAAAAAATGTTTAATTGTTAAGAAGCTTTTTGGAAAACTTATGAGAGTTACAAGCAAAGTAGAGTATAAGCATTTTTTTTGAAATATACATAAATTGTTATAACTGTTAAGAAGAATATATGTGGTTTGAAAAGCATGTGTTAGTTGTAATGTATAAAAGTTATGTCTGATTTGTGGTGGTATAGCAGAGAACGGCATTTTTGCAACTAAGGTTCGAGGTGTAATGCCAGTATAAAGACTTATTCCTAAAAATTCATAATGTTTATAATATTGATTTAATTTTCGAGAATGATATATTTTTTTATTAATAAGATTGTTCATGTTTGATAATTTTTGTTGGTGCAAGATATAAGAAAGTATTCAACAATGAATTTTCTTATGAGATTTCAATATCTATGTTAAATATTTATGACTGGCAGTTATTTGAAAGGTAATAATATAAGTAAATTCAATTGGGTTACTTTATGACAATTCAAATCTTTGTTTACATAACAAACTTCAAAAGGTTTATAGTAAATAAATATACAAATAAAAAAAGTTTGAAACCAGGATGTCGTTCCGTTTGGATCCAAAACGTAGTGGTTTTCTTCTTACATTTGTCTTGCAGAAGATTGAAATCAATAGAAGATGAATAAACATGTAATTTCTTGCAAGTCTTTGTTTTTTGTTGACGAAAAACACATCAAATTTCTTCGACATCATTTGTACAATGTACTTTCGAACTTGATTTATGAAAGATTTCTTGTTTAATCACGTCAAGATATTATTGAGATGAAGTTACAAAAGCATTATTATAAACACTTCACGTTTAAGTTGGACAAAGTTTCATATATGTTTAAAACTGTGGTTTTTCTTTGATGTGATACAATTTCTTGAAAATATTCTTCTGCTCTTAGTTGTAAATGTATAGGATGTGATTAGTAATGAATTTCTTGTGATTCTGAATACTTATTTTCTATAAATATGTCATCTCGACAAAGTATTTTCAAATACAATATTTTTACACTTTTGTGCTTTTTATTTTTTGTTGTAGTATATAAATGAATAAAACTAAAATTATGTAGATATTTCGACGTTTATTTGTCGTTTTCAATACTTAAATAGTAAAGTTATATAATATATTAGGATATTCTATTTACAATAAAATTATTAATGACAGTTGATGTGATGTGTGTGTGTGTGTGTGTTGACAATGAATGACAGTTGATGTGATAGGTATGTACATAGGTGTAATAAAATAATAACGTGAGATTCTATTTTAAATTTATGGCTCATTTTGTTGATGGTTTTATTACTTAATGCATTTTATTCAGCCCTGGACTGAAGTAGGCGCCAAAGGCCCAAATATAGGCATTTTCCCAAGTCTTTAGTTGGATGGTAGAAATTGGGGGGTTGAAAGATTTAATTACTCTTATTGAGTAACATTCGTTAAATTTTTTGCTATGGGAATTAGCATGGGTGGGAATAGTCAATAATGTCCTACGACAGTGCAACTGAGCGAATTTCAGCTTTTGTAGACTACTATTTACAACCAATTGTAAAAAAACTAACATCATACATATCAGACACAAACCACTTCATAGAAATTATAAAGAATTTACATATACCTACTTCAAAAAAAGTTTATTTAGTTACAATAGATGCTATCTCCTTATACACTAATATTCCACACAATGCTGGTCTTAACTCCTTGTATTACTTTTTAAACGAACGTCCACTACCTCATTCTCCGTCTACAGCATTTTTAATAGAACTTGCAACAATAGTTTTGGAAAACAATAGCTTCACCTATAATAATAGATATTTTAAACAAATCAAAGGAACAGCCATGGCGGGTCCCCATGGCACCGTCATACGCAAATCTTTTCATGGGTGAACTTGAGATTAATTTTTTACAACAATGTCAAATAAAACCATTAGTGTGGCTAAGATTTATTGATGACATTTTTTTAATATGGACAAACACATTTTCTTCTTTACAGACATTTATAAATAACTTCAATAACTTTAGTATTCTCAAGTTCACACATGAAATATCAGAACATCACACCACATTTCTCGACGATGATATCACCATTTCATCTAAAAATAAACTTAACACTTCTGTCCACTTTAAACCTACAAACAAACTACAATATTTACACTTTAATAGTTGTCACCCATTTTATACCATAAAATCCATTCCATACTCATTATCAATAAGAGGTAAACGAATTTGTAACAATAAAACATCCTTAAAAACATACCAAGAGACAATATTTAATGCATTACATAAAAGACATTATCCTGGACACTTTTTACAAAAACAAATATATAAAAGACCACAGTATTACCAACAATCACCTTTACAAAACAATAACACTAACTCACTTCGATTTATCACAAAATACTTCCATGGCTCACATAAAATCAAAAATATTTTCAAAGATTTACTTCCGATTCTCAATACAAACACAGAAACAAAAGATTTATTACCTACATCACCAACGATTACATTTAGACAAAACAAGAATATAAAACAAATTTTAACTAAAATTAAATCACCCACCACAAATCAAACATTTCCTACAACATCCAATACAATCCCATGCTACCGCCCTCGATGCAAAACATGCCCAATAGTTAATTCCGATACAATCATAACATTACCAAACGCTTAAAACAATGTATCATACAATGTCTAAAGCTACATGCAAAACATCCTGTTGCGTATACATCATCGAATGTCATGACTGTAATTCATACTATATAGGAGAAACTATCAATCCATTACATATACTAGTCAACCATCACCGACACACCACAGATTCCATTATAAACTCACCTTTACCTATTCCCACCCATGCTCATTCCCATAGCAAAAAATTTAACGAATGTTTCTCAATAAGAGTAATTAAATTTTTCAACCCCCCAATTTCTACCATCCAACTAAAGACTTGGGAAAATGCCTATATTTAGGCCCTTGACTGAATCCAGGGCTGAATAAAATGCATTAAGTAATAAAACCATAAACAAAATGTGCCATAAATTTAAAATAGAATCTCACGTTATTATTTTATTACACCTATGTACATACCTATCACATCAACTGTCATTCATTGTCAACACACACACACACACACACACACATCAACTGTCATTAATAATTTTATTCTAAATAGAATATCCTAATATATTATATAACTTTACTATTTAAGTATTGAAAACGACAAATAAACGTTAAAATATCTACGTAATTTTAGTTTTATTCATTTATATACTACAACAAAAAATAAAAAGCACAAAAGTGTAAAAATATTGTATTTGAAAATAATAATTTATAAAAAATCACTTAAAAAGAAAAAAATGCTATGTAGTTATATTCTTAATTAAAATGAACAATTGTAAATGTATTTGTCCCGAAATTTGTTTCTGACCAGTCATTGTATTGTTTTTTTTCATCATCGGGTTAATTCCGAAAGTCAATGTTCGAACAGTGAATTACTTTGCCTCACTAGTGAGCAAAATTCGATGTTTCTCACTGATTTTCGACAGAAAAACTATCCTTTTCGTGCTAGTGAGGTGAAAACACTTTTTCTTACATATACAAAGCAGAAAAGGAAAAACAATTAAAATAATATATGTACATTGGCTTTTACTCAATAGCAACAGTTATCATGACAGATGGTATTGCTTTCATAGGAGTAGCTGAAAGCAATGCCGCCATCTTTATTTAGGCGGTACGGATTTTCTATCAAATCCACAGAATATCGTTTATTATTGTCTATAGCTTTCACAGGCGGTACGAAATTGCAAAATGAGGTCATAAACGATAGATAACATTTTAAATCATAGGTTTAACTGTACCCGTCATAAAAACAAAAAATCGGCCAAGTGCGAGTCGGACTCGCGCGCGAAGGGTTCCGTACCATTATCTACAAAAACGAGCAAATTATTAATTTAAACTGTCTAACTATAACGGTTCATGGGATACAGCCAGGTGACAGACGGACGGACGGACGGACAGCGAAGCCTTAGTAAAAGGGTTCCTAATTACCTTTCAGGTACGGAACCCTAAGAAGAACAATTGATATGCGCAACAATTAATCTATACATAGTATAAAACAAAGTAGCTTCCCGCCGTCTGTACCGATGAACGCTTAGATCTTTTAAACTTGATTTTGAAGATTGTTTAAAGATAGAGTGATTCAAGATGATGGTTCATATGTATAATTTAATATTGTGTTGTATTATGTTCAAGATTTGAGAAGACGACAATTGTTCAAGATGTCGGAAAAATTATGCCGAGCGAGCTTTATATGGCGTGCGCAGGCTATGAGTTACATACATACATTTTTAAATATAGCTTTGTTGTAACAGACTTTAAGGGCAGAACAACATCTGCCGGGACAGCTAGTATATAGTAAATTAATTAGATAATTTTTTCGCTTATGTTTTGTATTTTACAATATCATTATGTATTTGTGATAGATGTTTGCGTTAGTAGGTGCCGATACCTGGAAGTCGATGTAGTGAATCCAGAGGGCAGCATCATGCGGATTATCCTCCAGCGCGCGCTTCAGCTCCGCCGCCCGCGCCGACACCTCTGCAGGGGACGTCGTCTCCCCTCCCGCCGCCACGCCCCAGTACCGCCCAGCGGCCCCTTCCGCTCTCCGCCAGCATCGTCCTGCGCGCCGCGCTCCCACCACAGTACCGCTCCGCCAGCATCTGTACCTACGGACAAACATTGACCATATGTATAATAAACTCTAAATGATAGTTTAACTTAAAAAAAATCCTACTAATATTATAAATGTGAAAGTTTGTATTTCTGGATGGACGTTTGTTACTCAATTATCCCGAAAAATTCAAAAGTTCCCACGAGAATAACTATAACCGAGCTTAAAAGGAACTACAGCTTGCTATAGCAAACTTCATTAGTATAATTAAGGAGTTCCACGCCGATAACCCAGTTTAGGGCGGGCGGAGCCGCTGGCAAAATCTAGTAAAAAATAAAAAATAAACCTCAAGTGTGCCGAAATTTATCGTTGCTCCGTACATAGACCGCGGCAAATTACTATTACAGTTTATTACACAAATGATATAGACATAGACATAGACAGACATTTATTTGGCACCAGAAAACACACACAATATAAAACAAAACACAAAAATACAAAACAATTAAAACATACGAAAAAAAAAATAACAAAAAAATAATAAATTTAAAAGCAGGACTATACAGAATATTGTGAGTGCTATGATGCCAAAATTTTTTTTTTTTTTTTTTTATACTACTAAGGTGGCAAACAAGCTTACGGCCCGCCTGATGGTAAGCGGTCACCGTAGCCTATGGACGCTTGCAACACCAGGGGTATCACTTGCGCGTTGCCGACCCTTCAGAAATCTAATAACTTCTTTCTTGAAGAACTCCATACTGTAGTCCTTGCAGAATACCTTGGCAGGGAGCTCATTCCACAACTTAAGCGTTCGCGGGAGGAAGTTTCTCTGAAACCGCACTGTACGCGACCATTTAGGTTCTAAAGTGTGAGAATGGATTCCCTGCCGATGGCGAGCGGTGCGATGGTAGAAAGTAGCCGTGGGCATCATTTCGAACAATTCCTCAGAACACAACCCATTGTACAAGCGGTAGAACACACACAGTGAGGCAAAGTCTCTCCTTAGACTCAAAAGAACCGAGTCAAAAGGGCCAAGCTGGTATCCGGGTGCACCTGCCCAGAGATGGCAGCAGTACTCCATATGGGGCCGAACTTGCGACTTGTAAAGTAACAACCTTTGCCCCGACGTGAAGCACTGCTGAGTTGAGTACACCAAGTTTTTTGGACGCCAGCTTCACCTTATCTGATAAATGATCTCGGAACTGAACATCGCTGGAGATGTCGACACCAAGGATCCCAATGCTCTTGGAGATGGAGAGGGGAGTGTTCTGGAATTGTGGGACTACAGTGAATGGAGTTTTCTTAGCGGTGAACGCGCACACTTGTGTCTTTGTAGGGTTGAATCGGACCAAGTTTACCCGTCCCCAATCAGAGACCTGGGACAGTGTGGTCTCGATTTGAGACACAAGTTCTCCGCGGTTTTCCTCCACAACGGAACGAGGGATGTTTGCACGACCCGTGTAAAAAGCGTCTCCAGTACTGTCATCTGCATAGCAATGTATGTTGTTCATGTCCAACATGTCATTGATATGCAGTAGAAACAGCGTAGGAGACAGCACAGAGCCTTGCGGGACACCAGCATTAATGTCCATGCTATCAGAGCAACTACCGTCAACTACGGCTCGTATGCTTCTGCCGGACAAAAAGCTAGCCACCCATTTGCACAAACCCTCGGGCACTCCGTAAGATGGCAACTTCGATAGAAGACCGCGGTGCCAGACCCGATCGAACGCCTTCGCTATGTCCAGGCTACATGCCAATGCCTCCCCCTGACTCTCAATGGCTAGTGCCCATCGGTGTGTGAGATACACTAGAAGGTCACCAGTCGAGCGACCGTGGCGAAAGCCATATTGGCGGTCGCTGAGCAGGTCATGTTTTTCTAGGTATCTCAAAAGCTGTGTGTTTTGAGATTGGACATCGACTCAGCATATGCTGTAACACGAGTGTTACAGCGCTGATTTTCAGCGACGCCCATGGTGGAGGTGTATCCGCGAGACTTGTAGTCGTGTGTATTGTTAAATATATAATTATACTTACTTATAATGATAACTAATTGCATATAAATATAAAACATAAATTAAAAAATATGAGCATACATATAAGATAAACATATCTATACATACGTGCATATAAATACATTTACACATACATATACATATATATATATATATAAATATACACATATAAATCATTACCTTACTATAACTTGGCAAGAATTATATTTGAGAGTTGATTTTGGCCACTGCAAATTAAACTCTGTTTTTGAAATTCCAAAAAATAACTTTTTAATTTTGACTTAAAAGTTTTTAAATTATTCAGATTGCGAATAGGTGGAGGTATATTGTTCCAACACTTGGTGGCCGAGTATCTAAAACTGCCTCGAAAAGCGGTCGTGCGGTGCTGAGGTATTTTTAATACGCTGTCAATGGTTCTCATACTCCGCACGTTGTCTTCTCTACGCCAAATAAATTTTATATTTAGGTAACCAGAAGGTTTACCGAATTTTACTACGCCAAACATAAGTGTCGCCAGGTGCAATTCCCTACGAGAATTCATGTTGAGCATATCTGCGTTATTTAAATATGGGCTCACGTGACTACGTGAAGGGATATAAAACCTAACCGAACCTAGCACACGCATTTTGTACTCGTTGGACTACCCGTGAAGTTTATGCCAGCAACCTGGGGCCATAAACAACATCGGCATAACCTATCTTATTTAGGATTAACGAGTCACAGAGTCTTATGCGTAGGTCCTCACTGAGAAAGCCACGTACTTGGTATAATACCTTTAACCTATAGAAGCAATTTCGAGCAATCTCAAGCACGTGACCTTCAAAGCGTAACCCATCGTCCATCAGCACGCCGAGGTTTCGAGTTTCTGTGACGCGTTCAATCTGTTCACCGTGAATACGTATAGCGGGACTGTTTGCGAGCACACGGTCTATCTGGAGCTTCGATCCCAATACCATGTACTTAGACTTGATCGGGTTTAGTACCAAAGAGTTTTTCTCCGACCACAACGATATTCTGTGCAAGTCTTCGTTTATTTTAGCTACCGCAAAGTCGGTTTCATTTGGGTCAAAAGACAAATACAATTGTATGTCGTCCACGTACAAATGATACCTACAGTGCAAGATTTTGCTACAAATATCGGCTGTATATAAAATGAAAAGGACAGGCCCCAAAATAGAACCTTGGGGTACTCCCCTGGTGAGAGGGTATGGGGTCGAAAACTGCCGGATGCCATCAGTTCGATTTATGCCAACAATTTGAGTACGATTAATTAAATAACTTGAAAACCATTTCACTGTGTTGTGGTCAAATCCGTAATAACTTAGTTTGGACAGCAGAAAAGGAACACTTATGCAGTCGAAAGCACGTGAAAAGTCGAGAAGTACCATAATTGTTCCCCTTCCTATATCCTGTGAAGCCAAGATGTTATCCACCACATCGATTAGAGCCGTAGCAGTGCTGCGAGACTTTCTAAAACCTGACTGAAAAACAGGTAGCATATTTTTGTTCTCTAAGTAAGGGGTAATTTGCATGCACACAGCTCTTTCTAAAATCTTTGAAAGGCAACAAGGAATACTGATAGGTCGTAGATCCTTAAAATGTGAGACTTCTTTGCCTTTGGGCAAAGGTGTCACTAGAGCTACCTTCCAGGCATCGGGAAAGGTGGATGTAAGTATAGACATATTGACAATTGATGTAATGACTTCTAGCGTGTATGGAAGAGTAAGTATCAACATATCTAAAGAGATGCTATCACTACCTAAAGCATTTGATTTTAGCGACTTTATTATTTTTGCTACTATGCCTTTGTCAATAGGCTTCAATATAAATGACGAGTCAGTATGCCTGTTAAATTCGAAGTAGGTCATATCAGATAAAGATGTAGTACTAGTTCTAGGCACTGTGCAAAAATGACGATTTATTTCATTTGGATTATTTATATGGTTAGGAAGGTCAGCATCACGCGATTTGCCAGTGACATTAACGGTGTTTTTGAGATTTTTCCAGAGAGCTCGAGAGTTGTTTATGTTTTGATTTATGTATTGATTAAAATAGGCACGTTTTTCATTATTTATAGCAGAGTTGACACATTTTTTTAGCTCTTTGTAATTGTGTCCTTATGTTTTGCCAGACCCGTAGATCGATAACGCTTATGACTCTCATTTCTTAAACGCATCATCTGTCTCACCGTGTAAGTAATCCAAGGGAGAGATTTTTCCTTGGCTATTACGCTTTTTACCGGAGCAAAGAAATCGAAAAGTGTAAGTATTATAAAATTAAATCTAGATATCATGTGGTTTACGTCTGACAAGTGCGTAATCGAATCCCAGTCGATCGCATTAATTTCTCTATTAAAAATATTAAAATCTATATCTTTAATGGAACGGAATGTAAAACGACGTGAAGTACGTTTTAGTTTTTTTATATGCATTTCGCAAGTCAAAAAGGCATGATTACTTAAACACTCACAGGCATGATTACAAAAAACAATCTACAAATGAATTAAGCATTGGAAAGTCACTACAAATTAAATCTATTTGGGTTTCACTATGTCCGGTAAAATGAGTAGGTTTGTTTATATATTGTGTCAAATTTAAATATTGAATAAAATTATTGAATTTAGTGAAGTTCAAATCGGAAATTAACAAATTTATATTGAAATCACCTAACAATATTAAGTAATCATTATCAGGAAAAGATACGATCGTGTCGGTCAAAGTGTCAAAAAAGGTATCGACATCGAGCCACGGCGGTCGATAAGCGGTACCCACATTGAATTTTATGCCGTTTACCGTCAATCTCAGCTACATTTGATCGACGACTGGCGTAGCGGGGTGCTTACACACTCGCACAGTAAGTCCGCGACGCACGTAGAAGCCGACACTATATGACTACCTAATAAAGTCAAAGTCAATTTTTTCTATTCAAATTAGATATAGACATAGACAACTCTTTATTTGACACGACTTATACAACACAAGACAAAAGCAATTTAGCAAAAACAAATAAAAAATAAAACAAATAGGGTAAAAGCTTCCATTGTTTTGGATGTCAAATTGGACCCACTCAGCATATGCTTTGGCAGAAAAACTACCATAGTGCTGGTTTTCAGTGGAGCCTAGATGACCGTCAGATGCAGCTACAGCGTACATATATCATGAATATTTCCTGTGCTTATATTGTAAATTACTTAATATTAAACTTCAAAAAAAAACTCTTGATATTCCAATTTATCAATAAAATTTAGTAACAATTTATGTTTTATATACTTAAATTACATATGTATTTTATTTCGTATCATATTATAATATAATACTTATATATTAATAGACAAACAAATAGTATACCTACAATTTTAAGTACAATTTAAATTATGGTGTTATGTATGTTAATGACATGCTACCTATAGATATTGTTTTGAACATCAATCAAGCGTTCTATATTTAATTTTAAAATTGTTTACTGTACAGCAGTTACGAAGAGGTGGGGGTAAGTCATTCTAGCATTTGGTAGCCGCAAATCGGAAACTTCCTCGAAAAGCCGTGATCCTTTGTCTTTGATTT
This sequence comes from Apoda limacodes, assembly GCA_946406115.1. Lineage (NCBI taxonomy): Eukaryota > Metazoa > Arthropoda > Insecta > Lepidoptera > Limacodidae > Apoda > Apoda limacodes. The sequence goes on from OX291556.1 coordinate 28,883,972, forward strand.
TTCATCCGTTAATTTGAGGCTCTGGTATTCTATGGATTGCTATCCCGACACCATTGCAACTTTTCAAATATACATCTTGGCTGTTTATATTTAACAATACCGAACACGAGCGTTACCAGGTGAACTTGTCTTCGATATGACATCTTTAATATGTTAGCCGTGTTTAGGTAGGGAGTGGTACGAGTATGCGCGCGCGGAGGAATATTAAAACAATAGCGGGCGCGAGCGTTTTTAACTCTTTGTAATATTGCCAATAACTAAGAGAGCACTAGAGAATCGCAAATTGATTATAAATAATCACGTATTCGATATAACACTTTTAGCCTATTAAATGCGTTTCTGACCATTTCTAGTACGCGATTTTCAAAGCGAAGACTATTGTCCATTTGTAATCCCAAATTACGGGCCTCTGTAACGCGCTGCATAGGTGTTCCTCTGATATTGCCAGCCTTCATACGTCTCCACTGCTGGGGCACGGCCTACCCTCATAAGCAAGGGTGATTTGGGCCATAGTCCACACGCGGGCCCAGTGGATTGTGGATTCACATACGTCATTTTTTTTTTTGACGTATGCAGGTTTCCTCACGATGTTTTCCATCACCGAAAAGCCAGTGGTGTGAATAAATAAATCAGTGTATTTGAGAAATTAAGAAAAGACTCAATGGTACACGCCGACCCCGGGGTTCGAACCTCCGCCACTTGGGACGTGAAGTGAAATTTAAACACCTCGGCCACCACCGAAATATTTAAACCCCTCGGCCACTATGATATTGATTACAGGATTTTTACTCATAATACGATTCATTTGATTTTTACTTCCTAATACCATATATTTTGATTTTTAGGGATTCAATGTTAGCATATTAGATTTGGACCATTTTACTATATTTTCCAAATTATCATTCAACTTAGTGATAGCAGAAGTTGTTAAATCAGGATGAAATGAGCGGTAAATTTGTATATCATCAGCGTACATATGAAACCTAGAATATTTAATAAATTTAACAACATCGACAGTATACAAATAAATAGTTTGGGTCCCAAAATCTATCCTTGAGGTACTCCGTTGGTTACAGGGCTTGTTTTTGATCTTTTCAGTTTCCTGTCTTTATCTTGAAGTTCAACAAGTTGAGAACGGCCACTTAAACAACTGTCAAACCATTTGATAGTACTTAATTCAAAACCGTAGAAAGCCATTTTAGATAACATAAACGAATGATTTTTTGTGTCAAATTCCCTTGAAAAATCTAATTAAACTAAAATAGATCCCATACCTTTGTCTTGAGCGATCAAAATGTTATCAACAACGTCAACTAAAGCCGTAGCCGTGCTGCGTGACTTTCTAAATCCTGACTGCAACTCTAGGAGGATCCTATTATTTTCTAAGTACTCAGTTAACTGGGTACAAATTGTTCTCTCTCTTGGGCAACAAGAGAGGATGTCGAGCCCCATAGGGCAATTCTGAGTTACGAAGCCTACCACCCACTCGCAAAAACTCTGACTCGTCTAGGAACAAATTAAGACGAGCAAGACTTCCCTGCAATTTCCTTCTCTCTGAACGGAGAAGACCAATCTCCTTTCCAAACGACTGGGCTTGCACCAGTCGAACACAGGTGAGGAGGGCATCCTGACGCTCTTCAAGAGACAAGACTGAAGATGTCCTTGGCTGTGACCTGTTCCGGAAGTTGTGGATAAACCTCTTTATCCAACCGGTGACACCAACGAGCTTGTTGAGAGAACTGAACCGATTAAGCAAGAAGTACGGTGAAGTGTCCACAGTCTGCTCAACAGCAAAGACCTTTAACCCCGGCAGAGGGTCATCAATCTCCACAACTGTATGAGGCCAAGTGTCTTTAGGAGAGGCCAGCCAGTCAGGACCCCACCAGAGCACCGCATAACTGGATTCCGACGCATCAGAGAAGCCGTGAAGACTGGCCGATCTACGAGGCACGGAGACATGTTGAAAGTACCGAAAGTGTCTCATAAAAACGTAAGACAACAAGTCTCCGATCAACGGGGTATCCCAGTCGAGACCAGAAATCCAGAGCTCCTGTAGGAAACATTTGGCCCAAAAGACTACAGGAGCCACCCAACCATTGGGATCAAAGACACGCGCTACTGTAGACTCTAAGTCCACCTCTTGATTGTGTCTGACGGTTCAACCGAGTAAGTAAAGATATCCTGAACTGGCCGATACTGAACTCCGAGGACCACGATGGAATCAGGATTTTCAGGATTCCGGAAGAGGTGGGGCTCCTGCTGATGTTCTGACGGCAAGTCTTCTAAGACGGCAGGTGAATTGGAAATCCATTTCCTCAATTCATAACCACCTGCCCGTAACAAGCCGATTAGCTCATCCCTCAGGACTAACGCCTCCTCCACAGACGAAGCACCCGTACAAATATCGTCGACGTAGGCGTCAGAAGGGAAGACAGCAGCTGCGCGCGGGAACTTTAAACGCTCACGATCAGCCAAATGTTCCAACGAGCGAATTGCTATAAATGGGCTCGACTTTAGCCCGTAGGTATTGGTGTTGAGCTCATAAACAATTAATGGAGAGGCCGGATCCTCTCTCCACAAAATGAGCTGAAACCGCCTATCTTCAGGGTGTATCATCACCTAACGGAACATCATCTTAATGTCAGCCACGAACACGACCTGGTGGCGACGAAACCCAGTCAAGATGTCCGAGATGTCTACCTGAAGCTTAGGTCCCGACATCAGGCAGTCGTTCAAGGATACACCTGAAGATGTTGGTGCCGACCCATCGATTACCATTTTTAAAGACGGCGTGATGTGGAACAAAAAATACTAAACAAGTTATAACATGTTTTATTTAAATACTTATGTGAGAGTGCAGTTGATTAATATATTAGCAACGTCACAAACCCTTAAACAGAAGTAAATTGAAACCAATCTACCTAGTACACATAAACGTCTTAAATTGGTTTCAATTGACGTCTGTTTATTGTGAATTGTTTTAATTCTGCATCAACTTTCAAGCTTAATAGTTGTTTAATTCTACTCTTGTTACTTACAATATCAGTAACTGGTAAGTAATAAGAATAACCCTTAAAATATTGTAATTTTTATTAGAATATTTAAAATAATTTTGAAGTAGTGAGTTTATTGTTTAAAAGAAATAAATATTATTATACTATCTAACTATATCATAGCGGCGTCTAATTTAATTTGACTATTAATTTGTTTTTTTTTGTTTTAAAACATGCAGGTTCCCGAATTTGACATCTATAATGTTAACCAGGATTTTAAAGTTGAAACTGATTCTCAAAAACGAAGACTAGACATGGTCAAAGCTACTATGAAAAAAGAAAAAAGAAAACCATTAAAGAAGAGGAATTCTTTAATATTTAATATTAAATTGAAAAGCGAATTCAATACTGAATTGATACCCAAATATTTAATACGATTAGTAAATCCAAAAAAAAAAACATCATTTATATAAAAAAAAATGTTGAAAGGGGTCGGGATTGAACCACGACCATTATGAGCCCAAAACCATTACGTATTCGAATACACTACAGAGTAATAGTTTCAATGTTTGAATCTAACGTATCCGGTTAAATATTGTTTAAAACAATATAACGCGTTACCGTGGCGCTACCTATCATTTTCTTTGTAAACTAATAACACGTATCATGAAGTGACATTCGATTTGATTCTTTATAACTCTTTATAAATTCTTTAGATGGCGGTTTTATAGACTACTTTTTTAAAATTATTTTTTTACAAATAAACATAAGGCAGCTCTGTTTTAATTAAAAAAAATGAAATTATAGAAGAGTATTCAAATAAGCTTATAATAAATGGAAATAATATATTTAAAAGATGCAGGTTAATTTTTTACCGACTTCAAAAAGGAGAAGGTTTTATGTTCTTTGGGTATATTTTTATGTATGTCCACCAATTTCTCCGTGAATTGTGGATCAATTCAAAAAAATATTTTTTTATTCAAAAGAGTGTACTTCCAAGATAGTCCCATTGTCACCAAGTCATGATCTGATGATAGAATCCCCAGGAAATTAAGGAAAAGTAGCATTTTTATTTTTCAAATAGCAATATTAAATTGAAAAGCGAATTCAATCCTGAATTGATACCCAAATATTTAATGCAAATAGTAAATCCAAAAGAAAAAAAAAATACATCGTTAAATAAAAAAAAAATGTTGGTAGGGGTCGGGATTTAACCACGGCCTTTACGAGTCCGAGACCATTAGTTTTTCGATTACACTACAGAGAGTTAGTTTTAACGTTTGAATCTAATGTATCCGTTTATACTATTTGAAAACAATATAGCGCGTTACCGTGGCGCTACCTATTTTCTTTGTAAACTAATAACACGTATCCTGAAGTGACATTCGATTTGATTCTTTATAACTCTTTATAAATTCTTTAGATGGCGGTTTTTATAGACTACTTTTTTAAAATTAATTTTTTGCAAATAAACATGAGGCTGCTCTGTTTAAATTTAAAAAAAATGAAATTATAGAAGAGTATTACAAATAAGCTTATAATAAATGGAAATAGTATATTATTTTTGTGTCTGGTTTTAGAGATATTCATAAAAAATGTTAATCATCACATCGAAGTTTTTTTAATTGATAGCTAAATAAGATTAAGATTATGAGCATCGTTAAGGGGATAACTCGTGCTAAGTGATTGACGTTAAACGAATGCCCATCGTCTAGTGTTATCATCCAAGCGCTTGTCGCCTGTGCTTATGTATATGTTGCCTTTGAACTCTAGCACGACTTGGGCAGTCCGAAAGAGTATACTAGACTGACATAGCACGATATCTGATATCTATATCTGAACTCTCAAACGATAATTACACACTCTGAAATGTGGTGTGCCGAATAAGGTAAAGTTGAAAGTTAAAAAAATTAGGCACACCACAGAGTTTTGCTAAAATTTTGTGGAAATGAGTATTTAACCTTTAGGAACCTTGTAACTTATTAACAGAGTAAAATAAATCAGAGGTATCAGAATCACGTAATAAAGGTATTACAATTTGTCTGTATTGCAGATACTCTGCTATTTCAGTGATATGAGGCCCTTGGCACTCGCTGTGCTGCGTCAACGCGATTTAAATTTGTTCATTACGTAAGTTGATTATATTATATTATATGTATCATTCATATCATTATACGAAGAAAGCTTTGTGGGTTGGCTGGTTTGTTTGCATGTTGCGTTTTTAGAAAAATGTATTTAAAGTTTTTATGGAGCGAACTAACTAGACCACAATATAAGCAAACAAGACCTTAATAGGTGTTATTAGGTCAACGGGACCTCAGAAAGTGTTATTGGGCAAGCCGGACCACGAATGAGTGGTCCAAAATGCGCAATAACACCCTTCCAAAGTGTTATTGGGCATTCTGGACCGCTCATTCGTGTGGACCTCCAAAGTGTTATTGGGCAAGTTGGACCACGAATGAGTGGTCCAGAATGCCCAATAACACCCTACTAACATTCGATGTAAAATGAAGTTTAGTATTATATAAGCACGAAAAAACTTGGTGTACTCAACAGAGCGAAGCAGTACTTCACGTCGGGGCAAAGGTTGTTACTCTACAAGTCGCAAGTTCGGCCCCATATGGAGTACTGCTGCCATCTCTGGGCAGGTGCACCCGGATACCAGCTTGGCCCTTTTGACTCGGTTCAACGACGGGCTGTGAGAATTGTCGACGATTCCAAACTCACTTGCGGTATCGAGCCCTTAAGTCTGAGGAGAGACTTTGCCTCACTGTGTGTGTTCTACCGCTTGTACAATGGGCTGTGTTCTGAGGAATTGTTCGAAATGATGCCCACGGCTACTTTCTACCATCGCACCGCTCGCCATCGGCAGGGAATTCATTCTCACACTTTAGAACCTAAATGGTCGCGTACAGTGCGGTTTCAGAGAAACTTCCTCCCGCGAACGCTTAAGTTGTGGAATGAGCTCCCTGCCAAGGTTTTCTGCAAGGACTACAGTATGGAGTTCTTCAAGAAAGAAGTTATTAGATTTCTGAAGGGTCGGCAACGCGCAAGTGATACCCCTGGTGTTGCAAGCGTCCATAGGCTACGGTGACCGCTTACCATCAGGCGGGCCGTAAGCTTGTTTGCCACCCTAGTGGTATAAAAAAAAAAAAAAAAAAAAAAAAACGAAAATACCATATAAACTAATTCTATAAAAAAATTAAGAAAAAACATAATATAACTACATTATATGCAGAAAATACAGAGCAGTTAGGCACACAAAAAGCGTCTTGAAAAATATATAGTTACTGCCCAATTATGTTGGTACCAAAAACCTTACTGATGTCTGCTTCGGTACGTATACGTATACGGTGAGCCGCAGTATCTGCTCCACGCCGGGAATAAATTAGGTTTTTACAATCACTTTTCAACCGTCAAAGTTATGAAATACTATTTTTTGAAAACTTCCACCCACCATCCTGTTTATAATGTTCATTTTTGAATTTTTTTCACCGATGATCGAATTTGACAAAGGTGTAAGTTCCCAAAGTGAAAAAATTATCCCCCTATAGGCAATAGTTTCGGCGGGCTGCATGCTCACTCCCTGATGAGGAGCAGATTTCGAAGATCTGGAAGTTTTCCCATACTCACCGGCCCAGTTAAATTACTTTTCCCATTCATCACTTTCACCCCCGGAGGCTCCTTCTGGGAGAACAATTATGTCAATCAGTCATTCAGTGAGTCAGTGAGTGGGTCTGCAGCTTTATATATTATAATAATTTGTCTTTACTATTCTAACACTTAACAATATTTTATAACAAATTAATTTAATTCTATGACTTTATGAATACAATCAAAACGTATGACAGTCCTTCAGTACACGCGCGTCCGCCACTACTCATTACTTTTTGTAATCTGCATCTCTTTCTCTTGGAGCACGATAGCGAGACTCTGCCGAAGCGCCCTGAAGTTAACTGCAGGTGTCGCTTGCGTTCTGAAGTATCCATCATACGACACAATGGATGACCGATGATTATTCCGACATATATATATATATATATATATATATATGTACGTCTGCTGTGTAATATTATATGTGACATGAATATATTTTTCTCGGTAGTTACTTTAAATCCCGTCACAGAGTAATTGAGGACTTTTAACGTATCACATGGTGCCCTGGTGCCCCCCCTATGCAATCTGAAAAACGTATTTATTAGTTGATAAACTATAATATTATGTTTCATTTGTGATTTTACAAAGATTACCTATTGGACGCACGCAATAAAACAGTATTGTAATTAGTTTGTAAAGCTAGTTGTAGTTAATTAACTTGACGATTCGAAAGTGTTCTTATTAACCCATTTGAATAAAAAGATTTTGATTTGATTTTTTGATTTTGAACGGCCTTTCATAAAGCCAAACTGTTTGTCGTTGATACAGAAATGGCTTAACATTTAACAAAGTATGATTTTTTCAAACGTAGTATTCAAATAGGCCGAAAATTGTTAAGATCTGTTGAACTACGTGATTTAAAAAGAGGTTTAACTTTGCTAAGTTTCATCTCAGCAAGAAACACACCATTATTAACAGAACTATTAAAAATTATGGCTAAGGGATGTGCTATAACATGAATTATTGAGTTTATAGTTTTTACAGAAAGTCCCCAAATGTATCAGCTGTTTTTTACTTCTAATGTTTTAAATATATTTATGATATCCCTAGGACTAATCTTTTTAAATACAAAGGGAGCTTTACATTCAGGAACATTAGTTTTTATAAAATTTCTGCTAAAATTGGACTTTAGTAAAGATGTTCGGTTGTTTTGAATAAAATATTGCTAAACAAATAATAAAAAGCAATAGCTACCTCAAGATTTGTCATTAAACTAGTAATATCTATGTTCAACTCATCCCGACAAGAATTCCTAGCTTTACCAGTTTCATTATTTATTATGTTCCAAGTCGTTATTATTTTATTTGACAAATTCTTTACTTTACTGTTGAGGTGAATAGATATTGCAACAAAGCTTTTTTAAAGATTTTTAGTATTCTTTTATATATTCCCTAAATATTTGGCTATTATTCATAAGCCGATGAAATCATAATTCAGTGACAGTTAGCGACTAGACAGCAAGAGTTCCGCGTGTTCTCATAGTGTTTTTAGCAATCATTTAAACTAGCAAATAAACTACTATTTATTTACTCTTTAGTTTAAGATTTATTTTAAGTTAACTTGATCTACTTCTTGTTTTCTCAGTGTTTATTATTAAACTGTTTTACAACTATCATTTAGCATTTATTACTATCTACAGTTGTTAGTAACAAACCCAACATAAGGCTTATAACAACTAGGTTTTATTTTACGAGTTAGCAAAAACTGGAAGATAATGGATAAGATTACATATAAAATCTTATCCATTATCTTTTGTACCGTTGCTATCGGGGCCGCGCCTTACGCACGAAACGCTAGGTTACGAACGCAACCATTTTGTTTTTGGAAATACTGTCATTGTCTTGTCATTAGTCTGCAGAAATAACCCATTGTAAAAACATAAAATTCGTATACATATATATATTTTTTTGTGATTAAATTAAAAGCAACTTTCGCTTATTACCATTTTTATTAATTGCGTGCTACATTGCTGTTTAAAAATGCAGTGCACATAATTACCGAGGAAGAATCATACTTACTTAAGAACGTACAATTTTGGTTATACTTTTATTGTTTTAAGTTAGAACTTGTCCCTACCTTATATATCTTCTCTCAGTTTAAGTTGTAATTTAGGGCTCCCTTATGTTCCCTTAGAAGACATAGGACAGACAGACGTGTTCCATACAGGTACATCAATAGAACATTGAGGTAAGTCGCCTTATAGTTAAATTGTTTAACTGTACCTATCATCGTTGACGAAACAATTCTGGAAGCAAGAGCGAGGTTATCGGCCTACTTTTTACTTACCGCTGTACAATTGTTTTACCTACCTACATTTCAAATTTCTTCCAACTTGAACTTCACTTTTTTTGGCACTTTTCCAACCCAGAGTAATATTTTAATACTGTTTAAAACTGTAATGTAGGTAGCTTACACATTAGTTATATAAATGTCAATGTAGGTAGTTATTAATTAGCATGAATAAAATCAGTCTTGGTCACGTACTCGTTTCATTCACAACATGGTGACAGCGGTGAATAATAAGATAACATTAGTGTCGAAATGAATTGTTAGATTATCGAAAAACATCCTTATATTGTGTTACAAAATGTGAAAAGTGATAAGTGTTACGTAACATGGAACACGCACGGCCTCCTAACGAATTAACCCTTGAACGAGGGCCGGCAAGCCGCGCCGACACGTGCCGCAAGTGGTACCAACAGTTCTCGGTGTTTCTCAAGGCGTCTGGCGTCTACAAGGAATCATCGGATGTACAAGCGAGTTTATTGATTAACTTGATAAGTCCAGAGGGATACGATGTTTCCACGACTTTTAAATTCACAAAAGATGAAAACAAGGAGGATCTCGCCGTACTTCTTAAGAAGTTTAATGAACATTTTGAAACCAAACAAAATACGACGATGGCCCGATTTAAATTTTTTACAAGAAATCAGGGAAAGGGCGAGTCGATCGACGAGTACGTAACTGCCCTGAAATTGCTGACGCAACGGTGTGAATTTGAACATCTGGAAGAAGGTATGAGATCGTCTGGTTTGCGGCGTGCAAGACGGTATTGTGCGAGACCGGTTACTCAGAGCCGACGACCTCAACCTGGTGCGTGCCGTTAAAATGTGTCAGGCGAGTGAGATGTCCAAAGAGAAAAGGCAAATCGAGGAGACAAAGGTACCTTCTGTGGCAATTATATTCCAATCATTGGTTCATGTAAAATACACTGAATATATATAAGAATTGTACATATAATTTACAATTTATTATTTCTGAACTTGATTGTCAAAGTGTGTTAGGTAAACATGCATGTGAAAATTTAATTTAGTCAAACGAGTTTTTTCACTTAATATGGATAATTATGAAGATTTATTTCATGGCTCAGGCAAACTTCCTGGAAAATACTCCATAATTACCGAAAAAGGAGCACAGCCTTCTGTGTGTCCGGTCAGAAAAGTACCTTTAGGTATACGTGAAAAACTATTGTGCGAGTTGAATCGAATGGAAACATTAGGTGTAATTAGGAAAGTAACTCATCCTACGTCATGGGTAAACGCTATAGTGGTCGCGGCCAAGAAAGATGGTAGCATCCGTGTCTGTCTCGACCCGCGTCAACTTAACCGCGTAGTGCGGCGCGCACACTACCCATTACCGACGCTTACAGAAATAGCTAGTAAACTAGAAGGAGCTAAGTATTTCAGTAAATTAGACGCCAGATCTGGGTTCTGGATGATTGAGATAGATGACGAGAGCGCAGACCTCTGCACATTTGGGACCCCGTATGGGAGGTATCAGTTTTTACGCCTTCCATACGGCATCAATTGTGCCTCGGAAGTTTTCCATGCTAAACTCCGTCAAATCTTAGAGAATCTCGATGGCGTAGATTCATCTATTGATGACGTCATCGTTTGGGAATCTAGTAAATCTGAACACGATGCGCGTTTAGATCGACTGTTAGACATGGCGCGACATGTAGGTATAAAATTCAGAAAGGAAAAATGTGAATTTTGCGTTCAGAAAGTTAGTTACTTGGGGCACACTTTCAGTTCGGACGGCATGCATATGGATCAAAGTGAAGTTAAAGCCATCAAGGATATGCCAAATCCACACGATAAATGCTACTGGGTTGGCATAAATGAAAACAGAACACCTCATTTCATGTGTAGGTTTCAGGTAAAGTTAGTTTTCTTTTGTATTTAATACCGTTTTTATTTCAATGTTCATTTTAATGTTTGATTTTAAAAAAAATATTTGTGTAAATGTTAAGTAATTTAAATAGTTGTTTAATTTCTTTGTTTATTCATATAAAATGGCCACACCTAGAACTGTTTTAGCTAGAGACTTGCGTTGGTTAGCAACGGCAGCAGCCTTGATTACAAGGCCAGACAAACGCGTTGCCCTACTTCATCGCTTTGAGCAGCTTGATGTTATGACGAACGCCATTCGAGATTCTTAAGAGCAGCTTACCACAGGTTTAGACCAGGCTGAGGACCTTTGTGACTAGATAGTTGTTATAGCTGCACAGATTCGACGGGCTGAGGCGAAGACCGTTGCCTCTAAGGACGAATGTGAAATCACTGTGGTGGCCACTCAGGGGGTTTCTTCGTTGCCAAATTTGGCCTTTCCTAAATTTTATAGTAATTTAGTAGAGTGGCGGTCGTTTATAAAAAGGTTTAACGGTCAGATCTTACCGATTCACTAAAATTGTCCAATTTGCTGGGATCAACCGCTGGAGAGCCTTATGACATGATTCGGCATTTGTCTCAGGACAATGCCGGTTATAAAACGGCCCGGCCGCTATGACAATATTAGGCAAATTGCTCATATCTATGTCAGCGCATAATTGCAATTGTGTGTGCTTCTGGGTCCGAAAAGGGTACTGAGAGTGCTTAGTGTTACCAGTGCTATAAGTGTTGTGAACTAAGGATAACGGACCTCCAATAAGAGAAAGTGACGGACGGAAGTGGCAGACGGACGCAGTAATGCGAATGTCAACTCCGCGAAGCCAGCAGGCCCTGAGTTAAAAAGGCGACGCCATCACCGTGGATGGCACTTAAAAAACACCACCGCACAACTGGGAAACAGCGACCCTACCACCAGGTGCGACGTGCTTAGTCGGGAACGCAGCCACAACGGGCGTGCGAGAACCACATAATCGGCAAGTGGGCCTAATATGACGGCTAACGCGGTCCTGACTGAACAGCACGAAGCACTGGACGGGGTGACGTCTGAGGCTCCCCAAAGTGAACTCCTGGAGCGAGCTGGAGACAACACAAGGCCAACCCAAACAATCGCAACCACAACCGGAGAAAAACGCAAACGCGGACTAAACAATCGCGGATCACGCCAAGTAGCGAATCGCCCTGAACAATCGGGACACCCCGTACCGCCCACAAAGGCGAAGAGGGAGTGCCCTGATGATACCTTGTCACCAAGGGATGGGCCGAAACGCGCTAGGCTGAATCCCACACCGAGGAAGGCAACAATCAGCTATGCAGATGCGAGCAAAACGCACTTGCTTACCATCAGGCGGACCGTGTGCTTGTTTGCCACTTTAGTGGTATAAAAAAAAAAAAAAATGTGGTGTTAGAATAATGACTCACTTGCCTGGCTCAAAACCACTGTAGTCACCAATTTCGGGAACCAAACTGACTGTTAGCCGACAGTCAGTCATAGCGAAACGAGTCCGCGATTCGCACTGGTTACCGAACTCAATCGGAGTGGACCTAACAAGAACCTATCGCCTGCTGACCGCGCAAAACCCTTGGTACAACGTCAAATCATGGCAGTTGTACGGCGCGACCATGCAGGAGAAGGTAATATTTTTGACCCTGGGCATTCCGGAATCGGAGGTGGCAACTATTCTGGAAAGTGAACGACGTGTTGCCTTCATCTCTGGCAGTGTTTACATTAGGTTTGGCACTGCTGGGGGTGAGGGTGACTTGGCGGACACAGAATCCGCTTCCTCAAACCTGGCACCTATGGACCTAAACACGGATTCCACACCTGACATAGATGCCGGCGACCATACGTCGTCTGATGGGGAGTCCCTAGACAGTAAAATTTTCGGGACCCTATCAGATTACCGTAATCCAAACCATCCTCCAGCACAAACAAATTGCAGCGGCTACCCAACGTTAACTGCTGGAGGTAGACCAGAAGACCATAGCCCTAATCCAAGAGCCGATTAGAGGAGAAAATCTTAACAACATCGGGGGTAAGTTGCTACACAAAATCACAGCTCGTCAACCGAGAACATGCATATACATACCCAGATCAATACCAGCTTTGCTACTAACCAATTTCTGTTCCAGAGACCTTACTGCTGTAAGGCTTGAAACAGGTAAAAATAAACAAACACTAGTACTAGCCTTGCTGTACATGCCCGGAGATGAGGAACTCCCGTCAAAACACTGCGAACACCACGGCTGGCACATCATAATATCAGCTGACGCAAATGCACATCACCCTCTATGGGGGAGTCCAACACCGAACCAAAGTGGTAAGTCTTTAACAGAGTATATATTCTCAACTAACCTATCTATAATTAACAATGGCTCGGAGCCCACTTTTGTTAATTCCAGATACCAGACCATAGTAGATGTAACTCTCGCATCCGACGGAGCAGCAGAGTTTGTGTCTGTAACAGAGCGATAGATAACTCATTATCTGTCCATTACTTATCGCTACACCTCGATTGCCGACGCGATTACGCATAGAACGTGGTTAGCCAGCATCCCTTATCCCTCACGTACCAATACATATAGTTAAGTTAATGTAGTAATAATTAGTATATAAGAGAAGCTATATTGTACAGATCTCTCATTCTAGTTGTACTCTATACTTAATCTCTATACGACAACAGTGATTATACAAGTTATAAGAACAATGTCTTTCCTTCAATACTACGACCGGCCTGTTTATCTCAGTGTCAAATTGGCACGTCTCGGCTAAGCCATCCTTTGCGGACCACAGGTGAATCTGCTTTACCATACAAGTGCATGAGAAGGAACAGCAACCAAAACGTAACCCTCGTAATGTCGACAACCCTGATTCAGTTGCAATTCTTATAGTAAAATACCAACTGATTGTGGATTGTTTCTCATTTCAGGTGGAAGCTCTTTCAGCTCCCAAGACCTGGACTGAGCGTACTTTTTTGTGTACAAAATATCCGGGCTATGGTAGACCATAGCCCGGATCTTCGACCCTTGCGGTTGGCTTAGTCCTGTTCTTTTTTGGGTTAAAAAACAACGGACTACTAAACTGACAACTAGTGTTGACAAAAAACGAAAGGCTGCGTTCGTCTTGTAGGCGTTGCAGACAACGGCTACCTGCAACGGGATGAAACAGCTCTCGTTGCACATTTCGCACTAAAATATGAAGCGCTTATTCACCTTTTGACGGCGATAAGACCAGTTTAGAATCCCAAATTTGACCGGCGTTGTTGACAAATCGGTATATCAAGCCAATCACCAATTTATACCGAAAAAAAATTTTGTTCAGATGGTGACAGTTTCCATTTCCGTTTAGCCTTATCAATCCCTGGTGATGTGGTCAAGCCAGGGCGCAAGATTGTTTTTAACTCTTATCTGTTTAAGTGGTGCGTGTATTTCATATACAGACAATTTATACAGCAGAATTAAAGAGTTCTAGTAACAATGACGAGTCGATATTAGAGATTCAATTCGATTATATAGCACTTTAGTCCATTTGTCCTGTAGGCACAGTCCAATACGTTCTCTTACCCTCAAATTTACATTACTTCACAATACATACAAGCTTAAAACTTAAAACGATTATAATGTTAGCTCTGCAGTAAAACAAAAAATAATAAAAACTGGCCAAGTGCGAGCCTGCTCCTGCATTCTGTGCGCTAGTCTGACTCGCACTTGGCTGGCTTTAAATCAGTTGTACTGACTGAGGTCTTCCTGGGTAGTACAGCGTAGAGACAGCACAGTTGCCGCGGTCCAACCGACTGTCCACGTAGAAGTGATCGTGCGTGTGTTGAGGAGCGGGCGGGGGGGACGCGTCCTCACCGTCATCGTCCCCGTCGTCGCTCGCTAGCAACTGCGCCTCGCGCGCCGGGGACACGCCGCCGTCGCCACTGCCACTGCTCGCAGGCGACCCGTCTGACCAAAATCAATTACATACTGTTACGCACTAATTTTATTGACTAATAACTTTTTTTTTTTATGTATATCGTCACTGTTTCGATTTTATTTAAGGTTTAAACTATTGGCAGGTTAACTAGTGGCTGGATACACACCCCCAACACAATATGAGGGGACAGCCTATTATTACAACCACTTTAGTCCTGCGTGGCACGTGACAGGTGGTAAGCCCTTCGTCGCAATACTGCTTCTGATACAGTGTAATTAAACAAGGGATAGTTTTACGAACGTCTCTATATTCTGAACATCTTCTTAATACTAAATGATAAAACAATAAAATTAGGAATATATTGGTTGCACATTGTAATACATGGGTACTTATCTAGCATAAATATAATAAGGGTGTGCATACACACTGTATCTGGACTAAGGAGGCTTTAGATATGTCCCATTAATCGTAAGTAGCAGCTTTTGAAAAGCGGTAAAATTAAAGAACAGGGACAGAATAACATCCTTGCCCCCTTTACTTATTTAGACAAACTATAATAAGTCGCTATAATCCTGACTGTTTCGTCCCGTTGAAGAGCAACTGTCTACAACGCGGTGCAAGACAAACGCAGTCTTTTTTCGTTTTCTGGCAACTCTGTTGTTGTTAGTTCGTAGTCTGTGCAAAATAACCTGAAGAAAATGTTGTGATTTTGTAGTTGATTTATTATTTGTACCTAGGTATTAGAATACTTTGTAAGTTTTTAGATCCTGTCCATATTTTAATGTCCTCTCATATTTAAGCAGTAATTCAGGGCTCCATTAGTTCCCTATAGAGGATATTAAGACAAACGAGGTCCATTTAGGTGGAATAACATTACTAATTTAAGGAAAACAATACTTAAGGGTTTCGATTTACCCCTTAATAGGACATAATAAGAAAATTGGTACCCAGAGTCTGGTTAACGACCTATCTATTGCTTGCCTCTGTGCTATCTCTAGAAGTTCATAAGTCGAGTGAACCAGACGGTATACCAGCAGTGGTGGTTAAGCAGTGTGCGCCTGAGTTATATCCTGTAGTCACGCGCCTCTTCGCGCTTTCCTACCACACTAGGCAATTTCCGTCATCATAGAAGACTGCGAATGTTCACCCAGGCAAGGACAACCTCAATTCCTTGATAGTGACAATTTAACAACTTTTTTTTTATATTTAATATAATTGGGGAAATATTATTTTTTTTAAATTGATTGGCTATAACAGCTTGAAGACAGCTTTTTGAATCTGAAAGGACTATTGATTTAGTAAGTTGAAGGGATTCTATATATGAAATGGCTACTAACAGGGCTATAAATTCTCCTGTGAAAACTGAAGTTTGTGGACGATTCTTAAAGTTGAGGCCAGTTTCATATTTTGGGATCTAAACAGCTGAGCCTACGGCACTTTCTTCAGAAAGTTTAGAGGCATCTGTAAAAATTGTTAACCATTAAGGGAAAAGACTATTTAGACAAGTGTTAAAAGCACTATTAGCACCTGGGTCACCTTTTATTAGTCCTAAGTCCAGAAAAACTCGTGGTTGGAACAAAAGAGAGTCAAAATCTGTATCATGAAGAGGCAAGAGAGGATATTGTGCAACTGGACATGGAAGACGATTAAGTTTTTGAAAACTTTTAACTAGTCTTGGGTGTTCTTTGTTGTTCCAGTATGAGCTCAGGGACACCAACGCACACAAAGTGCGTAGACGATCTAGGTGTGGATGAGAGGTTAGTCGGAAAGTTTTAAAAAGAAATCTGTCACAAAGAAACTGTCTTCGCAACCCTAATGGGGGATCAAAACACTCTACACGCAGAGCATTTAGAGGAGAGGATTTCATAGCTCTGGTAATAATTCTCAAACACTTTGCTTGGATTTTATCCACCTTATCCAGGGAAGCTTTCCTTCCTTTCAAAAGGAAGGAACCATTATCTAGATGGCTTCGGACAATTGCATTGCACAGCAGTTTTGGACAGAAGGGGTGTGAGCCCCACCATACACCTGCGGGAGCCCTGAGGATATTGACACCTTTTTCACACTTGTCCGTAATGTAATTAAAATGAGTGGAACCTGAGAACTTTGATTCTAAGATAACGCCTAAAAACTTTATCATGCTTTCTACTGGTATAATTCGATTATCACATTCAATTTGTGGAGTGAGCCTTTTCCTAGAAAAAACAACCAGAGTTTTAAGAGAGGTAGGGCACTGCAAGTACTCGCTCAAATAAGCCACCCGAACAACTAAAGCAGGGCATAGCGAGTACTTGCTCGAATAAGCGGGCCGAACTAGGGAAGTACCTCCACCTTACAGAAAACCGCGGCCATAATAACACTAAGATTGAGTAGTGTTGTGTTCCTGGCGGTGAGTAAGGTTGCCAGAGCTCTTTGAGGATTCGCTGCGCGGACAGCGGAGGACTGGCAGTGCTTGTTGCTGTCATGCTCGGCGTAGACGCGGCGCTGGTTCGGCGGTCAGGGAGACCTGATGAAACAGCTGACCGCTGGCCGCCCGCATGTTGAACGGGATCCCGAACCCAGGGATCACTTAATCTCCGCCCTGGGAGGCTTATCCGCCAGCCTGTGTAAAGTAGTAGCCTGAAGTGGTAGTCGTGCCGGAGAAGGAGACCGGAGTGGACCCGGCTACTACAACAGAGGGGGATCAGGGGCCCTTCCGCCCGCCGTGCCAGCAACCGTATCATCTGTGGCGAGCTTCAAAGTCAAAATCAAAGTCAAAATGGCTTATTCAAATAAGAATTTTACAATCACTTTTGAATCGTCAAAGTTATAAAATATTATTTTTTGAACCCTCCCACCTTCCCGCCGGTTCACAATGTTGTTGATTTCTACCGAGAAGAATCCGGCAAGAAACTCGATAGTTACACTATCAATAATACAATTAACTAAAAATACAATTAATGTTTTAAATAATAAAAATTTTAGCCATACAGTTATTTCCATTTTAATTTGCTTTACCTATGCATCCTGTAATTGAGCATCATCAGTCCCAAGGATTTTTATCGTTTACATAGTCTGAAATATTGTAGTATGCCTTTTTACAAAGTACCTGCTTGATAAAAGATTTAAATTTACTTATTGATAGATTTTGAATTTTATTGGGAACTTTGTTGTAAAAGTGTATACATTGCCCCATAAAAGAGTTACTTATTTTGTGTAGACGTGTATCATGCACCAACAGCTTATTTTTACTTCTAGTATTTACTTTGTGAACGTCACTTTTCTTGCTGAAACTATTGATATTTTTATGTACATATAAAAGATTTTCATATATGTACTGCGACACTAAAGTTAAAATTTTTACTTTCCTAAACCTATCTCTCAGAGATATCCTAGATCCTAATTTATAAATAGCACGAATTGCCCCTTTTTGTAACAAATATATTGTATTTATATCAGCAGCGCTACCCCACAATAGGATACCATATGTCATTAAACTATGGAAATAGCTAAAATATACTATTTTTGCAGTGTCGACATCGGTCAATTGTCTTATTTTCTTGATCGCATACACAGCAGAGCTAAGTTTTTTGGCTAGGTTATGAATATGAGGACCCCATTGAAGTTTGGAGTCCAGCGTTATGCCAAGAAAGACTGTTGAATTAACAAGTTCTAATTGCTCGCCATTAATATTAATACATGTCTGTCTCCGACTAACATTTGGTAATGTAAATTTAACACATTTGGTTTTTTTTTCATTAAGTAACAAATTATTAGCGTTAAAACAATTTACAATTTTAGAAAGGGCATTATTTAATTCATTATAATATGTCTGTCGTCTCTTAACTTTAAAAAGCAAAGAGGTGTCATCAGCAAATAAGACAATGTCATGGTTTTTTACATGATATGGGAGATCATTAATGTAAATAAGAAATAGAAAAGGACCTAAAATTGAGCCCTGAGGGACTCCCATAGTGACTGCTGATCCCGGAGATCTTTCACCGTTGACATATATTTTCTGTACTCCCCTACTCATATAGGTTGTCAAAAGGTCGAGAGCTTTGCCTCTAATACCATAGTGATGTAGCTTCCTGATGAGATTTTCATGTTGGACACAGTCAAATGCCTTAGATAAATCACAAAACATTCCAAGAGCATCATGCGAATCCTCCCAGGCGTTATATATATTTTTTAATAGTGCCACTCCTGCATCGGTTGTGGAACGGCCTTTCGTAAAGCCAAACTGTTTACTACTAAGTAGCTCATTAATACAGAAATGGCTTAACATTTGACAAAGTATGATTTTTTCAAAAACTGTACTGAGTATAGGTAGTACTGAAATAGGCCGAAAATTATTAGGATCTGTTGAACTACCTGATTTAAAAAGAGGTATAACTTTGCTAAGTTTCATCTCATCAGGAAACACACCACTACCAACACAACTATTAAAAATTATGGCTAAGGGTTGTGCTATAACATGAATTATTGAATTTATAGTTTTTACAGAAAGTCCCCAAAGGTCTGTGGTGTTTTTAATTTCTAATGTTTTAAATGTATTAATGATATCCGTAGGACTAATGTTTTTAAATACAAAGGGAATGTTACATTCAGGAAAAGTCCTGACAAGAATTCCTAGCTTTACCAGTTTCATTATTTATTATGTTCCATGTAGTTTTTATTTTATTTGTTGATTTTTTAACTTTATGTCTGAGGTGAATTGCTTTTGCAACAAGACAGACTTTTTTAAAGGTTTTTAAATATTTTTTTAAATATTCCCTAAATATTTGGCTATTATTATATGTTTTTTCTTTATATAATTCATACATACCCATTCACTAAAACTAAAGCCACTGGAAATAAGTTTCTTTTTTGCAGTAAATATTTTATTATACTCTGTAGTAATAGTGTCAAGAACAGTATTGTACATATCATTTGGGTCGCCATTATAAAGCAAATCTGGAAGTTTATGCATTAAGTTAGATTTAAATGATTCAACCCGTTTAGTTGTTATTAGTATAAATTTAATTTCCTTTTTAGTAATACTATTCTTTCTTTCTAAAACCACTAACTGTCCACAATGATCTGACTCTAGATTGCTTACAATTGATTTTTGAATTGGTTCATTGGTGGAAGCCGATCTACTCGGCAGTCTCTTTGCCTCGAACTCGAACATGAACGATGAAGGCGCTGTACCACCTACTATACCGTAGTGCGGTAAGACCATGCCGGAAATCTCCATAACGCAGCGGGAGGTCAGGCGGGCGTTGCTTTCTCTAGACATTCATAAGTCGAGTGAGCCAGACGGTATACCAGCAGTGGTGGTTAAGCAGTGTGCTCCTGAGTTATGTCCTGTACTCACGCGCCTCTTCGCGCTTTCCTACCACACTAGGCAATTTCCGTCTTCATGGAAGACTGCGAATGTGCACCCGGTGCCCAAAAAGGGCGATAGATCAGATCCATCGAATTACAGGCCTATCGCTATTACCTCTCTTGTCTCTAAGGTGATCAACACACAGCTTCTAAGATACCTAGAAGTACACGATCTGGTCAGTGACCGTCAATATGGCTTTCGCCACGGTCGCTCGACTGGTGACCTTCTAGTGTATCTCACACACCGATGGGCACTAGCCATTGAGAGTCAGGGTAGGCATTGGCATGTAGCCTGGACATAGCGAAGGCGTTCGATCGGGTCTGGCACCAGGGTCTTCTATCGAAGTTGCCATCTTACGGAGTGCCCGAGGGTTTGTGCAAATGGGTGGCTAGCTTTTTGTCCGGCAGACGCATACGAACCGTAGTTGACGGTAGTTGCTTTGATAGCATGGACATTAATGCTGGTGTCCCGCAAGGCTCTGTGCTGTCTCCTACGCTGTTTCTACTGCATATCAATGACATGTTGGACATCAACAACATGCATTCCTATGCAGATGACAGTACTGGAGACGCTTATTACACGGGTCTTGCAAACATCCCTCGTTCCGTCGTGGAGGAAAACCGAGGAGAACTTGTGTCTCAAATCGAGACCACACTGTCCAAGGTCTCTGACTGGGGACGGGTAAACTTGGTCCGATTCAACCCTACAAAGACACAAGTGTGCGCGTTCACCGCTAAGAAAACTCCATTCACTGTTGTCCCACAATTCCAGAACACTTCTTGGTGTCGACATCTCCAGCGATGTTCAGTTCCAAGATCATTTACAAGATAAGGTGAAGCTGGCGTTTAAAAAACTTGGTGTACTCAACAGAGCGAAGCAGTACTTCACGTCGGGGCAAAGGTTGTTACTTTACAAGTCGCAAGTTCGGCCCCATATGGAGTACTGCTGCCATCTCTGGGCGGGTGCACCCGGATACCAGCTTGGCCCTTTTGACTCGGTTCAACGACGGGCTGTGAGAATTGTCGACGATTCCAAACTCACTTGCGGTATCGAGCCCTTAAGTCTGAGGAGAGACTTTGCCTCACTGTGTGTGTTCTACCGCTTGTACAATGGGTTGTGTTCTGAGGAATGGTTCGAAATGATGCCCACGGCTACTTTCTACCATCGCACCGCTCGCCATCGGCGACGAATTTATTCTCACACTTTGGAACCTAAATGGTCGAGTACAGTGCGGTTTCAGAGAAACTTCCTCCCGCGAACGCTTGAGTTGTGGAATGAGCTCCCTGCCAAGGTTTTCTGCAAGGACTACAGTATGGAGTTCTTCAAGAAAGAAGTTATTAGATTTCTGAAGGGTCGGCAACGCGCAAGTGATACCCCTGGTGTTGCAAGCGTCCATAGGCTACGGTGACCGCATACCATCAGGCGGACCGTAAGCTTGTTTGCCACCTTAGTGGTATAAAAAAAAAAAAAAAACCACTTTACATTTAGGAATAGAGAGGGAAAGACCGTGATCTTCAAGCCAAATGTTAAGATAGTGTAAAGCAGAATTTAGTTGTTGGGATATATTATACAAACTGGTTGATGCAAGGTATGAAGCTGTATCATTTGCATATTGCAAAATATTACAGAAAGAAGAAACTGAATGTTCGAGGTCATATGTATATAAACTATATAGCAGGGGACTTAAAACTGAACCTTGTGGCAGACCTTTCCACACAACTCTAGAAGGAGCATCCTGCGAGCGAATCCTAATATTTCTAAACCTGACTCAAAATCTCTATGCAAATCTTGTAAACATAACCTAACTTTACTTAATGTTAACTTTTTCTGGTAATCTAATCATAATTCATTAAAATACTTACATGATTACCTTTATTGTCACATTCTTTAACTGGTTTTCAAATCACGACACTGATTAAACCTTAAATCTGCAAAATTTCAAATTTACAATGAGAAATATTATACGTATTTACGTATATGTTGCATAGACTAACGAAGCGAAAGACGCGTGTCAAGGTCATTTTTGTTTACACGAATTGCAAACAGATTCTGAGTCCGGTTTAGATATTAAGAGATTAAAAACAAAATGTACCAGCCTCTCAGGGATGCTCAGCTGAAGCATTTTCTGCATGAGTAACGGAAGTTGGACATTATCATAAGCTGATGCAATGTCCAGGAACACACCAACAAGATCCTCACTTCTAGAGAATGCAACCCAAATGTCGGTACACAGAACACTAAGGCTATCTATAGTTCCCTTTATCTTGCGGAAACCAAATTGACTTTTAACCAGAGTACCACTTGACTCCATGAGCCACTCTAAACAGTTTTTTATTAAATGTTCCATTACTTTGCAAATACATGACGATAAAGCAATAGGCCTGTAGGAAGAAGCTTTAGAAGGATCCATACCTTGTTTAAGTAAAGGGATAATTATTTGTGTTATCCAGTCTTTTGGGATAGTACCAGAAAGAAAAATATTATTAAGAATGTTTTAAAGAATTTGTTTACTATGACTACTAAGATGAATATAAAAGAGTAAGGGATGCCATCTTCCCCAGGGGCAGAGTCTTTGAGGTCAGACAGGACACACTCCAATTCTGTCATAGCAAATGGTTCGTCAAATTTACTGGAGGTCTGAATTGAATATGGGAGAGGTAAACAGTTTTGGTTAGGGACAAAAGGAGGGGCCAACTTATCAGCAAACTCATCAATCCATGCCAAAGAATAAGTAGGTGGGCCATCTGCAGTAGACATAGAGCCTCGGAATCTTTTTATTTGTTTCCAGACTTGAGAAGAAGGAGCCCTAGGCGATAATGACTCGCAGAGGTTAGTCCAGCCCTTTTTTTTCTTTTTTGAAAAAATTTAACTAACCAAGGACTGCAACCAGAAATATCAACTGCTGTTTTAGGATTTTGCAATGGGGATCCTCTATGTGTGGGAACTCCACTGTTAATGATGCATATATTAAAGTTTTCAAAAATATCGATCAAGTGTGTAGAGAATGAGTCACTGTAGTATCCCGTCACGCGTCCAAGGTCCCACAGTGGGACCTAAGCGACTTGTGTCGCGGGGGATTTTTTTTCAGGACGACTTTTATCAGACTGGCTAATTGTAAGTATTCAGAAGTGAAGCCAATAGCCTGTCCTACGTTCTAGTATTTTTGGGTGGACAATATTTTGTGCGCTTAATATTTTTTTATCAGAAATTGTTTTGGTAATTTGATCCGGCCGCCATTTATATTGCGCCATTTTGAGTTGGATTTTGGATTTTATTAATAGAAGCTTAGAGTTCATTTTGACCCCTGGTAATGTGCTATATATAAAAAACTATGTATTTTTTTAGTAAATAAATTTGTTATTACTTATTATATTTATCATAAACTTATTCTTATTACTTTTATATATACTGTATATATTAGGGAACATACCTAAAAATAAATAAAGAGGAATAAACATAATAAAGTTAGGTGTATGTCCGTTTGTATGCGGCAAGGGCGGATAATTTCCTTAGTATGGGGACGCTTGACGGGGTATGAACCCCATGAAACATGATGGGTATTAAAATCTCCAAGAATGACAATAGGTTGTGGAAGAGCTGTAAATATAGAAGTTAGGTCTGAGATGAGACTTGGATTAGGGTGAGGAATATAGATAGATAGAAAAGTTAAGTCTATTACACGGGCAGCAACAGCATTGAATTCCTGGGAGTGTGGAGAGAGAGGGATTTGAGAAAACGAATAATTACGGTTTATTAATAAGCAAGCTCCTCCCCGGCCATCAACTCTGTCATCACGGAGACATGAATCCTGAAACTCTAAAGTGTGAACCAGGTACAAGCCAAGTCTCCGAGACAGCAGCCACAACCGGGGAGAAACGGTTTAATAAAAACACTAGTTCGTGTTTTTTGTGTCGAATGCTTTTAATGTTCCACTGCAGAATTTTTCTCTCCATGCTGGGGGAGAATGTGAACTAGTTGGGCAAGTTTTTGTGCAACGTTGGACGGTAATGCATCATCCCATTTTGAGATGATGTTCATTAAAAGTGATAGAATTACCTCTATCAAGGATTCGTTAGGAGTTATGTCAGATTTGTTCTGTAGAGCACATCCATTGGGAGTTGATAAAGAGGGCTCTCGGACTATGTCCATGTGAGTCCTCTTATCATAGCCATGAGGTATAGGGGTATTGGGACGGGGGCTACGGACAATGGTTTTTCTAAGAAGTAGGAGAGGGACATACTGTCTGTATTAGGTAATTGTAGGGGCGAAGCAGTGGAGTCATATGTAGGTATCTCTAAGGATGAGGAAAACATGGTCCTAGCAACATCTGCATATGGACGCCTTCGAACAGTGGGGAAAGGAGCAGATGCTTCTAAGTAGGATATACTCTCATCTGACATAATTAATTTTATGGATTTCTGTCTGGAGAACTCTGGGTTTTTATTAATAGCATAGTGGCTTCCTGAACAATGAAGGCAGGTAGCCAAGTTTTGCAGTGGAGCAAGAGTCACCAGAATGTTATTGTGAACAGCGGTAGCACCTAGGTTTGGAACGGCATTGTAATTTAGTATGGCCAAATCTACAACAGTTGTAACATTGAATTGTTGGGAGCTGATAAGTTTCTCCACCTAAGAAGGTTTAAAAGAATAAATCCATTTAGGTAGGTATTGTCCTTCAAATGTCAGCACCACTGACTGGGTAGGGACCCATGATCCTTTACCTTCTAAAGTTTGCTTCCTGTTGAGACGTCTAGGTTTTAGTATCTTGCCACAAGTTTCTGGTAGATCTACAGATTCTATGAACTCTTGCATGGACCAGTCTGTTGGAACACCACAGACAAGGCCCATCTGGGTGATATGGTAAGAGGGAATATTTGCTATATATTTGTTACTCTGTAGGAAAGATGCAGAAACAAAATTATTTGCATCAACAGCTGATTTGAACTCTACAGCAACTCTATTACGACCAGCACTTTTGATACCATCATGAACAATATTTTGGACTTTATAGGTAAACAGAAGGTGACCTATTGTAATAGCAGCAACATCTGGTTGGATATGAGAAATATGTACAACCAATGGACCTCTGTCCGACTCATTATATGATCGACTATCCTCCAGTAACCTGGGGTGAGTGTAAATCAATTGTATTGATGCAGACGAATCAGTATCATTTCTTAATTTTTTGTCATCCTCAGAATCTACAACTGATTTGGAAGGGCTCTTATGAGCGCAGTTTTCCGATAAAACAGGTGAATCAAGTGACTGTGAAAAAACAGGTGGGGACATAGCGTGATCATCAGGGGGATCAGGGGATTTTGGAGGTTCTATGACCTCCATGTTATAGAATCAGTATTTTTTTGGTAAATCATTGCACACACGCACCAGGGACTCTTCTGGTCATAGATTAATTGTTGGTCTATCATAGATATTATTTAATGTTAATGGTGTTAATTTATTTTTGTGAATAATAAGGTATTTTGTACAAAATAGAACTCAAGGTAAACAAAATATTTACCAAATAACTTTTATTAAGTGTAGTGCAAGTGTTGGACTCTAGAGAGCTGCTTGCAACTACATTGGGTCAGAGTAACTAAACGGGGGTGCAAGGGGAAAAAAAAGGGGTTGTACCAAGGCTTT
This sequence comes from Apoda limacodes, assembly GCA_946406115.1. NCBI lineage: Eukaryota > Metazoa > Arthropoda > Insecta > Lepidoptera > Limacodidae > Apoda > Apoda limacodes. The sequence continues at coordinate 28,909,696 of OX291556.1, forward strand.
ACTTAACCTGGCTGCAATGAAAAAAATTACATACGCAGTGCTCACTTACGCCATTACATCTGTAGGTACAGACCTTGTTTTAAGTTATCATCAGCCTTGAAGACATGAATTGCGTAGGCAGGAAAAAGTGACATTTTGTAGTAATTTTTTTCAACTAAAGTTGTAACATATATTTTGGCACTTTTCAGAAAGATAGATTATTTTTCCTTGTGATCTATCAGGAACATTTTGTAGAATTTTATGGTATTGCTATATGCAATTTTCATACACTTCAAGTAAAACAGCTGTCAACAAGTACAAGGAGTTGTCAAACTGGACTATGTTAGGTTGAACACTTTTGACCACAACAAACAACCATGTCAGGACATTAACCACCAGAGAATATAATACACTGCTACTACTACTGTTCTCGAGTAACCAATTATAACAAAAACCAAAACTAAAAACGAAAAAGTAGGTATTTGTTTATTTGTAAAGTCTTGGATACTTTTTTTTTTTTTTTTCCTGGCTTGCATGGGTTTTTCGCATGCTTAGCCAATTAACTAGTTAAAACGAGGAGACGTTCTTTTATTTTAAATACAAATTTTGGATTTTGTCATTTAGGGCAGGAAATGATCAGGAGAGGATAAATGGAGTGCAGTAGGTTGTTTTGGAGTTTTATGTATATAAAATTTGCTGTACATATTTATAAAAAAGACTTGACACTGGCAACAAGCCGTGCAAGTCCATTATATTAATAAATAAAAATAATAAATCAAAATATAAACAAAAATTGTACAAATACATACTTTTTATTTATAAAATTAAATCCTAATATTATTATGGTAAATAAAGTAGGCAATTATTCGATAAATAACAGGATCATTCGAGCTCAGTAAACACATTATATTAGTTGGGAAGGGAACACGGATTGATAACAGAGCATAAAGAAAAGAGGAATTGTCATACAGAGGACAGGAAAAGAAGAGGTGATTCAGATCACCTACATCCAACCCACAGGGGCAAACATTAGAGTTGATTATATGAAATTTAGATAGCTGTGCATGAGTACAAACATGTCCTAATCTCATACGTATCAGAATTGTGGTTATGACCTTGCTAAAATTAATTTTATAGAACCATGGTTTAAAAGGAATTGTTGGCTGAATCTGATAAAATGAGTTACCTTTTAACTGACTGCTTACTTGCCAATGTGTATTCCAAGAATCTATTAGATAAATCTTGGGTAAAACTGTCAAATCATGACAATAAGTTTAATAAGGAAACATATCACCATCTTCAATTGCTTCCCTTGCCAGATTGTCTGCTCTATTGTTTCCCTCAATGCCACAGTGACTTGGTATCCATGCAAACTCAACAATATATCCATTTCTAAAGCATTTCAAAAGTAACTCTCGCATTTGAAAAATGATTAAATAATCTGATTTTAAATAAAAAGGATATCTAGCTAAAGCTTGTAAAGCACTTTTAGAGTCAGAAAATATTATTGTATTTTTTAATTTTGCCAAAAGAATATATTCTATAGCTTTTAAGAGGCCGAAACATTCTGCAGTGAAAATAGAACTTTCTGGAGGAAGTTTAACCTTTTGTATTGTTTTGTACTGAGAGTGGAAAACACCCACTCCAACACATTTATCAGATTTAAGTTTTGAAGCATCACTAGTGATCAATAGTTCTATTCTTTTGGCAAAATTAAAAAATACAATAATATTTTCAGTAAATGAAATATGTAATGCCAGCCTTGCCACATTTCATTTACTGTCTGAATAAATTTTTTTTTAACTTCTGTGGAGTTTTTATTTAACCCTATATTACTATGAATTACAGGAGATATTACTAAAGATTCATAGCTAAATAAAAAGACTGGAAGTTTTTGAAAAGAATATATTGGAGTTTCCATAGACAAAAATTTCTTGTAGCTTAAAACCAGACAAGGAGGTATTTTTTTAGACCAGTAGTGGGAGGCTCTAGTGGAATCTAGTAATAATTGTAGTTTACATTTTAGTGGGTGATTGGAAAATTGCATATTTCGAAACAGATATCTGTCTGAAAGATATTGCCTTCTTAATTTTAGGGGAGGGTCCCTACATTCAACTTGTAAAGCATTAACAGGGCTAGATTTCATGGCTCCAGTAATTATTCTTAATGCTTTATATTGAATGCTATCTAATTTTTTTAGAGCACTAACATTGCATGGTTCTAATAGAAAAGAGCCATAATCAATCAGACTACGGACCATTGCATTATATATAAGTTTAAGGGAAAAGCGGTGGCTGCCCCACCAGACTCCTGCTAGACATCTAAGCATATTCAAACGTTTTTCACATTTGGTGGCTATAAAATCACAATGTAATTTTCCTGTCAACTTAGAATCTAATAAAATACCTAAAAACTTAATATTATCTTTATTAGGTATTACAGCATTATCATACAAAACATTAATTACAGGGGGGGTTCTGAATCTGGAGAATAATACAATAGTACTTTTTTTTACCTTCATCGGCAAAATAGGTGGGCGACTTGCGAGCTATCCTTCTGGGAGTCGTGCTTTCTGGTCGCTTGCCAAAGCTGCCGAAGGGAACTTCTGCCAGTCGTCGTTACCACCACTGCGAAAGACCGATGGTGACTTGGCCCATAGTGCTAAAGAGAAAGCCGATCTACTGGGCAGTCTCTTTGCCTCGAACTCGAATATGAACGATGAAGGCGCTGTACCACCTACTATACCGTGGTGCGGTAAGTCCATGCCGGAAATCTCCATAACGCAGCGGGAGATCAGGCGGGCGTTGCTTTCTCTAGACGTTCATAAGTCGAGTGGGCCAGACGGTATACCAGCAGTGGTGCTTAAGCAGTGTGCTCCTGAGTTATGTCCTGTACTCACGCGCCTCTTCGCGCTTTCCTACCACACTAGGCAATTTCCGTCTACATGGAAGACTGCGAATGTGCACCCGGTGCCCAAAAAGGGCGATAGATCAGATCCATCGAATTACAGGCCTATCGCTATTACCTCTCTCCTCTCTAAGGTGATGGAGCGTGTGATCAACACACAGCTTCTAAGATACCTAGAAGTACACGATCTGGTCAGTGACCGTCAATATGGCTTTCGCCACGGTCGCTCGACTGGTGACCTTCTAGTGTATCTCACACACCGATGGGCACTAGCCATTGAGAGTCAGGGGGAGGCATTGGCATGTAGCCTGGACATAGCGAAGGCGTTCGATCGGGTCTGGCACCGCGGTCTTCTATCGAAGTTGCCATCTTACGGAGTGCCCGAGGGTTTGTGCAAATGGGTGGCTAGCTTTTTGTCCGGCAGACGCATACGAACTGTAGTTGACGGTAGTTGCTCTGATAGCATGGACATTAATGCTGGTGTCCCGCAAGGCTCTGTGCTGTCTCCTACGCTGTTTCTACTGCATATCAATGACATGTTGGACATCAACAACATACATTGCTATGCAGATGACAGTACTGGAGACGCTTTTTACACGGGTCGTGCAAACATCCCTCGTTCCGTTGTGGAGGAAAACCGCGGAGAACTTGTGTCTCAAATCGAGACCACACTGTCCCAGGTCTCTGACTGGGGACGGGTAAACTTGGTCCGATTCAACCCTACAAAGACACAAGTGTGCGTGTTCACCGCTAAGAAAACTCCATTCACTGTGGTCCCACAATTCCAGAACACTCCCCTCTCCATCTCCAAGAGCATTGGGATCCTTGGTGTCGACATCTCCAGCGATGTTCAGTTCCGAGATCATTTACAAGATAAGGTAAAGCTGGCGTCCAAAAAACTTGGTGTACTCAACAGAGCGAAGCAGTACTTCACGTCGGGGCAAAGGTTGTTACTTTACAAGTCGCAAGTTCGGCCCCATATGGAGTACTGCTGCCATCTCTGGGCAGGTGCACCCGGATACCAGCTTGACCCTTTTGACTCGGTTCAACGACGGGCTGTGAGAATTGTCGACGATCCCAAACTCACTTGCGGTATCGAGCCCTTAAGTCTGAGGAGAGACTTTGCCTCACTGTGTGTGTTCTACCGCTTGTACAATGGGTTGTGTTCTGAGGAATTGTTCGAAATGATGCCCACGGCTACTTTCTACCATCGCACCGCTCGCCATCGGCAGGGAATTCATTCTCACACTTTAGAACCTAAATGGTCGCGTACAGTGCGGTTTCAGAGAAACTTCCTCCCGCGAACGCTTAAGTTGTGGAATGAGCTCCCTGCCAAGGTTTTCTGCATGGACTACAGTATGGAGTTCTTCAAGAAAGAAGTTATTAGATTTCTGAAGGGTCGGCAACGCGCAAGTGATACCCCTGGTGTTGCAAGCGTCCATAGGCTACGGTGACCGCTTACCATCAGGCGGGCCGTAAGCTTGTTTGCCACCTTAGTGGTAGGAAAAAAAAAAAAAAAAAAAAGTACTTTTTGGAATGGATAATTGTAAACCATTGTAGTTAAGCCAAGAATGAAGAAGACCCATAGAAGCTGTTAGGGTAGTGCAAGCTTGGTCTACATTATTATCACTTACATATAACACAAGATCATCAGCATATTGAAGGACATTAACTTGGCCTTGAAGTGAAGCAGCTAAATCATAAGTGTATATGTTATATAGCATAGGACTAAGGACCGAGCCCTGTGGTAAACCTTTCCAGACAAATCTTGATAACTTGTTAGGTTCTTCAAGGGATATTACTCTTTTGGATAGGATATTTATAATTAAATTTGTAATCATTTGTGGGACATTAAGGTCATTCAGTTTTTTTCTAAGAATAGGTAATAGGACATTATCATAGGCCGCGTGAATATCTAAAAAGGCAGCAAGGGTTGATGTATTCTGAGAAAAGCCAATGCGTATATCAGTAATGAAAACACTGAGATTGTCCATAGTGCTTCTCCCTTTTCTGAATCCAAACTGGTCTCCTGATAAAAGCCCCTTACTTTCAATAAACCATTCCAGTCTATTTTTCAAAAGGTTTTCAGTTATTTTTACCAAGACTGAAGAAAGAACTATACCACGGTAAGCAGGAATATCAGATGGGTTTTTATCAGGTTTTAAAAATGGTATCACAGTTTGTACTTGCCAAGAGGAGGGAATGTTACCTGTTATCATTACTGTATTAATGAAATTCAAAAAATATAGTAATGCATTATCACTTAAGTTTGAAACAAAAGAATAGGGAATTCCATCATATCCTGGTGCAGTCTTTTACATGAGCTAACACACCTTTTAATTCCAACATGGTAAAAGGAGCATAAAGGCCTGTCAGATTTATAATAGGTAATGTGAGTGGATTTGTACAAGAATCCTCTGGCACGTATGGTGGGGCAAAATTATCCATAAATGAGTCTGTTAAGGAAGAGGGAATAGGAGGAGAGGTATTACAATAGGAGGATTTGAATCTTCTTATCTGACGCCAAACAGCGGATGGGGAAGTATCGGGAGAGATAGAGGTGCAAAATTTCTTCCATCCTTCTGATTTCTTTTTCCTAAGAAGTTTTTTTGTATGCTTAATAGTATCTGACAATATTTGAAAATTTAGAAAGGACATATCTGAGTTATATTTTTTCTCTGCTTCTTTTCTAGATTTTATAGCTATTGTGCATTCTTTGTCCCACCATGGAGGAGAAGGTATTTTGTTAGATGACCTAGGTTTTGCAGGAAAATGTTTATCAGCAGTTTCTATAAGGAGATCACTCAATGCATTATTGCATGTGTTCTCCATTCCAGAATTAGATTTAGGCAACATTGATATTTTCTTTTCAACATAGTCTCTATATTTTTCCCAATCTTCACTTTTATTAGGAAGAATATATTTTAAATGTGATTTTCGAGGAATGACTTTAACATTTTTAAATGGAAGTGTAATTAACAGGGGAAAATGATCACTACCAAAGGTGGAAGAGAGTGGATGCCAAGAAAGGGAGGAAGCTAGATTAGGTGAACATATTGTAAGATCAACTGTGCAGTTGATGAGTTTTACCTTCATGTGGAGAAGACCTTCGAGTAGGATCACCAGTATTAAGAATACAAAGGTTGTTTAAATCAAGAATTTCTAGGACTTTTTCTCCATTATAATTTGTAACAGAACTGCCCCAACACTGATGATGCGAATTAAAGTCACCCAGAATTATGATTGGTTTTGGTAAAACAGAAAAAATATGATTAACCTCAGAGAATATAAGAGTAGAAGGATGTGGAATATATATGGATACAAAACAGATATTTAGAACATTAACTGCAACAATTGAAATATTATCATTATGGGTGGGAAGGCTTATAGGGGAAAATGCATGAGAATTCTTGATGAGGATGGCAATGCCACCATGACCATCAGCTCTGTCTTCTCTTATACAAGAATAACCAGGTATCTTTAAATTATAACCAGGCTTTAACCAGGTTTCACACAGTGTAAGTATTATAGGATTGTATTTAATAATAAGATAAATTAAATCATTTTTCTTGTTTATTATACTTCTACAATTCCACTGTAGAAGTGTGGCTGGGTCGTCCGTAGTGAGACTTTTTTTTAATCATTTCAATTAAATCGTCAGCGTTGGACGGTGAAATAATATTGGATTGAGATAATGATGTAATAAGGGAGATTATTACATCAGACACAGATTGTTCTTTGTCCATCTCTCTGCTCATATTCAGAACACAACCAACTGAAGGTGAAGGGGTATTATAATCTTTTATAATAGCATTGTGAGCTTCTCTATCATATCCCACTGTTTGTTTAGGATGTGATGGAGGTTTAATCATAACTGTTTTTTTATAGGATTGCTTAAAAGGTTGTTGTTTGGTATGATTGAAATTAATAATATTATTTTGTATTGGAGAGTTAACAGAAGATATGGTCACATCTGCAAATGATTTGGAGCATGCAGGGAATAATTTTGATGCTTCAAAATAGGAAACTGAGTTATGCGACATATATGACTTAATTTCCTTCTGTCTCGAAAATTCAGGACATGATTTGCTAGTTGCATAATGAAACCCAGAACATAAACAACAGGATGCATTATCTTCAGTATCACATGAATCTCCATTGTGATCCTGACCACATTTGTAGCAACGAGGCTTGGCTCTGCATTGTGTTTTGGTGTGGCCAAATCTACAACAATTGTAGCATTGTATGGTGGGATATATATATAAGTCGACTGGGAGGGAATTGTAACACATAAATATCCTTTTTGGTAAGACTTGTCCATCAAAAGTTAGGACTACGGTTTGGGAAGGTTTCCATGTAGAAGCTCCTTCTGTAATTACCTTGTAATTAATCCTTCTAATTTTTAAAATTTCACCGCAACCTACTGGAACTGATATATTTTCTTTTACCTCCTCAGGCGACCATTCAGATGGAATGTTTCGCACAATACCCATTCTTGTTACATTAAAAGTAGGTATAAAGGCCTTTAAACTCTGTGCCAATAAACTTGAGTTATCAATAAATAAATTGGCATCAATGAAATTTGAAAATGCTAATGCAATTCTGTTCCTACCTAAGCGTTTTAAACTGCCGTTAACTATATTTTTTATAGAATTGTTTTTTAAAAATCTGCCAAATGCAATTGGATGCAAAGTTGTACTATCATTAGGTAATGTTTGCAATTTTTGCACATGTACTACATAAGGAGACACATCAGTGGATTGGTAAAAGGTTCGGCCTATGGGAGTATGTGGTGGAGCTGAATTAGTATTTAAATCAAGGATTTGAGTTGTATTGGGAGTTTGGTCCAAACTAGGTTTCGAAGTACTACTTTGAGGTATGGGATATTGAGGAAATGAATCCATTTCATCACAACAATCGCAGCTTTTACTATCTCCTAATTTATTTTTCCTCTCTTTTTTATTACATTTTTTACATCTCTTAGTCAAACAGTGTCGTTTCAGAGATGGTTGCCAGTTAGATCCATCTGTTTCTGCACTCGATTCTGCACTCGATTCTACTGTCACAAATTCAGACGCCTCAGGAACTGAGCCGCCAGGATCTGGCGGCTCGTTCATAATTGTTTTTTATTTACAGTATATATATACAAAACTTACCTATGTGGCTAAAATATAAATAAACTATATAAACTAATCTACTAAATAAAAATATTTACACTCCTCACTCGATCAATTTACCACTAAATATTTATAATTATAAATACTGAACCAAAAAAGACGCCCGCCAAATTCAACGTTTCCCGCGCTTTTTTCTCTTGGATACTTGGTCTTATAGTCTGGTCAACATGTACCTTTTTGGGTGAAATTTTTGTATAGTCTCCGAAAATTACGATCAAGGTGTCATTCGATTCGGAATATTATGTAGAAAGTTTAAGAAAAAGTTCTAAAAGGGGCCGATGAAAATTGCAAAAGTTATAAACAATTAAAAAAAAAAAAAAGTAGGGGTTTGGTTTTTTTTGAATATCCCGAAAACTATCAAAGATATTCGAAATTTGAAAAAAGATCTGAAACAAGAGGGAAATTTCCTAAAAAAAGTCTTACCTCCCGGAACTGTATCTTTAATATTTATAATTTTTACGGAGCCCTGAAAATAGCGCTAAAAGCGGGTAGTCTTGCTTCCGCTCGCGATTTGTCATTCGGACACGGTAACAATAAAAATCATTTTAACATATTAAATATGAATATTAAGGAATAAAAAAATTTTAGTACTATTGGGATATATAAATGAACACTAATCCGTAGGCGAAAAATTTTTATCCCCATTTTTCCATTAGTTATGCATTAGTTAATTAACTACTTTTTCTGAATAGAATGTTAACAGAAAAAAGCTGATTATTATTAAACTACAACCCTAGGATTTTTTTCACTTCGTGGAGTTATTCTTAAAAGGCATTAAAATAGATCCCCGTTGGAAAAATTTAAAAATGTTAATTTTCCACTTTTTTATTAACAATCGAAAACATTAAAAAATTAAAAACTGCATAAAAGATATTAAAAATTTTTTTTTTTTCAAATATTTAAAATTTTATGATTTCTAACGGTTAAAAGTTACATGAAAATAATTTTTTTTAATTTTTTACCGTGATTGTTTAAATAATTGTTATAAACAAATGCATTGTTTATAAGATAATCAACAATTTTTTTTTCCTAATCTACTTGTCGATATAAATTATGATTTTTAAGAAAAAAATTATTCCTTAAAAAAAATTATTTATTGCTATAAAATGCATTTCTTAATTAACAATCGTTTTTTACCACTAAATATAAATATTAAGGAACCATTTTTTCTCTAAAAATCATAAATTCTATTGTGCTTAAATATTCTGGAAAAAAAAATTTTTTTTTTTCATTTTTTATTTGTTTATTTAATAAACATTTTGTTATAAACAAATGGATTTTCTTACTTTATTTTTTTTTTAATTTGTAATTTAATTATAAAAACAGCTATGTATTATTTTTTATGAAAAAAAAATTTTATCTATTTTGTTGTTTGATGTGTAAACAAGGTCCGTTAATATGTTTCTTACTACTGAGGTGATTGAGATTTCTTTCTACCATAAATATCTAACTGGCAAAAGCGGGCCTGTCATTTCGATGTTTTAATATTAATTTAGATATTTTTAATTGAAATAAGCCCGGAAATAAATTATCTAAAGCCACGTGGTGGTTGACCCGCCTGCAACTTTCAAAGGACCCCACTTAGGAAAACACAACCTAAAGGATTTCACAACGAACATTCAATATAATAACTTCTAATATAAAAGTAGTTACTAAACAGTAATGGTGGCACACAATCTAGTCGTAGTTTAACCCCACGTGGTAGCTTCTAGTGACCCACAAGCGTAGACTAAGGACTATTAGTCGGGCAGCGTTTCGACAATTTAAACGACGGCAATTGAATTTTCTGTATGTATAGGACCACGCACTTATGTCACCACTACCCCATCTCTAACAACCTTCTGACTCCACATTTCAGACCCCCTGTTTTATTCTGGACGGATATCCGGCCTTTATTAATTTTAACAAAGAAAAAGAATATCTTTTAAGTATAATACTAGTTATGTTGGTTGGGGTACTATTATAGAGTCCTAGATTAATATGAACGGTCTAGATAAAACGGCCTAATTATCCTAAACTAATAGAATCCTAATAGAATTTTAATATTATGTCCTAAATGTTCGTAAAGTTCTAACAAACCCCGGGTAATTTCAAATAAACTAACATGTCATACCATCATACAGAATACGTGAAAACCAAGACAACTACCCCTTATCATTGTTAGAATATTTATTTTACGAGGCTACCCTAATGGTTGATAAACGACTGACTCGCGGGTGTTTTCAATTTTATAAAAGTTCTAAGTAACTTAAACTTCCGCGGTTACATTTAACATTATAAAACTCTCAATCAGCGCTCGTCTTAAAACTACCACCAATCACAGTAAGTTTCAAACTTTCAAACAAACCACCAATCACAGTACGTTTTAAATAAACCACCAATCAACGCTTGTTTTAAAACATTCTCCAATCAACTTCAGTTCCAAACAAACACCCAATCATTGTTAGTTTTACACCATTCATTCTCGCCATTCATTAAAATTTTACGCAACTTTATTTTGTCTAGAGTCCGAATTCATAAATCAGGAGTTAGATTTTTACAATCAACAATTAGTTCTGTGTTGACGTTTATGATTCGTAAGTTTATAATTTAATATCTTACATTTGAGTCATTTGTATTTATATTTTGTTAGTATTAAACCTTTCATAAAATAAATCATATCTTCTCATCTAATGTATAAAATTACTGAACTTTCGAACGCGCCATTCTAATTTAAAGATGCATTTTGCTATAAGTAGTATGTTCATTGAGAATTGTTTACTAATGAAAATCTTTGCGCTAAAACTTGAATAAAAACATTGTATTACAAAAATGTTAAGGCATAAATATGGTATCGTCACACCACGATTTATACTTTTCACACTTTTGGTAACGCCAGTTTTGCCACCGACACCTACTGTTCGTGTAGCTTTAAAACGTTACTAACAAATTTTTGGTTACAAAACTTGCAAAACGAACGGTTGACGTACACAGTGCACACACTACGATATTATTTATAGGCATTTTGATAGATTAACACAAAAACCCCACCTCCAGACATGGATCTAAAGTTTAATTTTTTGGTGGCAAAAGCTCAGACTAAATAGGAATACTACGTATGACAAAGGTGACAAAAATAACAACAATATCGTAAACGAACGCATGACCGTTTGTCACAGATGATACTAAAATAATATTTTTGATACCAATCACTGACCTCTACTACTACCCACTGGACTGGCTGCTGTCTAACGATTTTTGTGCCTACTTGACTAGCGCCATTTTGGCGCTGTAGGCAAATTCGAAAGTCTATAATTGGTAGTAGTAGTAGTAGTAGTAGTAGGCTCGTCCGCCCTCTCGTTCCCTTCTGACCCGACGTGTGCTTTGAGTCAAAATAGTCGGACCGTTCGTCCTTCGATCTTGATTTTTTGTATGTTCTTCCTGATTTCTTCTACAATTGGGTTGCTTACCTGTGGGTTTTGTAGTAGGTCTAGTAAGGATCTCGAGTCACTAAGTATGTTGGTAATTGGTTCCCTACTATTAGCCACGATTTCGGAGGCTTTTTGGAGCGCGTACATTTCTGATTGAAAGATCGTGCAGGACGGGTACAGACTGAAAAGTTGGTATTTGGACTCTTTTCCTTCTTCCCAGTAAGTGAGGGCAGCGCCGACTTTTCCGTCTATCTTGCTAACGTCTGTAAAAATTTGAGGACCGATGATTTCATGGGTGTTTACTCCTTATCCATTTTTTCTAGAAGTTCATATTTTGTTGTTGTGAACTTGGACGGGTGAGGATGTTTACTGTAACACACTTTGTGTTCGAGTTCTCTGTTTGGAGGTAAGTAATCTTTTGAAAGATTTATTTTTGCTTTGTATAGGTTGGCGGCTTCTTGTACCCTTAGGACTAGTGGGAGAATGCCGGCCAAGACCATTGCCGATGTTAGTGATACTGTGCGGTACGCTTTGCAGATCTTTTGAGCGAACCCTATCTGTATAGACTTGAGCTGGTCTTTTATTGCCAGCTCCGTTGTTGGTGACCACACACTAGCTGCGTACAGTATTATCGGTTCGATTACCGCAACATATATTGTTCTTATTATTTCACCATTCAGGCCCCATGTTGTCAGGCGCACGCTAATTGTTTGTAAATGTTGGATGCTTTCTTGCATATCGCAGCAACGTGCGCGTTGAATGATAAATTTTTGTTTATAATTAGTCCCAGCAGTTTGATTTCCTCGACTAGGCTTATTTCATTGTTAAACATGTAGATTTTTGGGGTTTCGTACTTTTTCTTTTTTTGTTATTATCATTGCATTTGTTTTGTGCGGAGCAAAGTTTAGATTGTTCCAAATCCCCCAATCGCCCACCGTCTTTAGGGTCATGTTGGCTGTGTGTTCTAGGACTGTGGTTGTATGGGCTGAGAATACAAGGACTACGTCGTCTGCGAATGCTTGTACATGCACCCCTTCGCACGTTATTGTGTGTAAGAGTGAGTCCAGGATGGTATTCCATAGAGTAGGACCTCCGATGGATCCTTGAACGCATCCTTTGTTTGTTTGTCTTTCTGTAGTGGCCCTGGCGTAATTGACTACAACTATTCGGTCTTGGAGGTATGAAGCTATTAGTTTGTAGATGTTCTTTGGACACCTTTTTTGGATAAGTTGGTGTTTCAGGGCTGGCCACAATGAATTGTCGAAAGCCCCTTCTATGTCCAGTGAGATAATAAGTATGATTTTTTTTATTTTCAACCTCTTTTCTGATGTAATTGACCGGGTCATAAAGGGCGTCCTCGGTACTCCGTTGGGGCATAAAGCCATATTGATTTTTGTTCAGTGTTGGTTGGATGTGCCACCTGAGCCTCCCTATCATCATTTTCTCTATGATTTTTCCGAGGACTGATAGGAGGCCGATGGGTTTATATGACTTCGGGCTTTGTGTAGTCTTCTTTACCTGGCTTGCGAAAGATTACTATGTGGGCTATTTTCCAGTCTTTTGGGAAGTGAGCCAGAGATAGGCATTTATTCGCTATCGCTATGAATACTTCCTTTTCTGTTTGGATTGCCTCTGTGCATATATCCGCTGTCAAACCGTCTGGTCAGGTTAGGTTAGGTTAGGTTAGGTTAGGTTAGGTTTTTTTTTTTTTTTTATAAAAGAAAACTAGTTTTCCATAGACATTTCGTCCATGCTCTTTTTTAGGTTATTTATTGTTTATATTTTCATTATTTAATTGGCGTGCAGTGCCGTACAAATATATTTATTACTAATCTAAGACATGCAATTTTATGGGTTACTAGGGTTTTTTTTTTTTTTTTTAATTTTTTTTTTTTATTTTAATTTTAATTATGTAATTAGAATGTTGGTTTTATTGTTTGAATTGTTATGTTAACGTTATTTTTAGTAATTTTTTTTTTTTTTTTTCCTCTCTCTAGTAACCCAAACAAAAACTTAAAACTAAGTCAGTCCGGGTTCCTCTGGTGTCGTAGACTTGTCAGGTTCCAGGTGGAGGGTGCCTGTTTTGAGTTTGAAGAGGTGTTTGTCGTGTCTGCGTAGTGAAATTTCCTGGTTTTAGGTACTGGTAAGGTCTGCCAGTGTTTCTATGGTTTTGTAGTCTCGGTTCTTCATGGCCATCTTGATGTTGTAGTCCAGGATGGTGTTAGGACTCTTTATGCCATTCTTGAAGAACCGTCCTGTGGCGCTGTCGGTGCTGTCCGTGTAGAAGGTGCATGTGGTCGTGTGTCTTGAAATAGCGACTACTGCATGAGGTACACTGTCATGTAGTTGGAGTTTCTTTGAGGACGCCTGGATTATTACTACGTCGTCGTAGGTCAGTCCCTGTGCTTCGTGTACTGTTAGGACGCTTGAGTTGGTGGCATTCCCATACCCTGAATTTTTTAAAAGCGTCTTGTCCTCTTGGGTGAAGACGAGGTAGAGGGTGTTTGGCTGGTCTTTGGGAATGACTGCGTCTGAGTATGTTTTCAGCATGAGGGATGTGACGATTTTTTTAGACGAGTAAATGCCACTGTATACTTCATGGAGGGCATAAGCGACGTCCATTGGGTTCCTGTGTGTACATAACAATTCTTGGGTGACTGAAGCCATAAGAGTTGGTCTGTTGTATTCCATGGTAAAAAGATTTTGTCGGTCAATGTAGGGCAGTTGGTTTATATCTCCAATGATAAGGATTTCCTTCGCCCCAGTGATTACCGTTGTCATTACCACGGCTCCGAAGTGGTTCATTAGGGCTTCGTCGACTATTAGTCTCCTGCAGTAGGTCTTTTCTGTGGGGTGGACACCGTTGACTAAGATCGAGGCCATTGTACGAACTTTCTTGTTTGTTTTAATATTGTATTTACCCTCGATCTTTGCTCGCAGGTCTTTTGCGGCTTCGGAGGTTGTTGTTGTTATGATGTCGTCTACGGTGTTAAAGTTGTTGATTACCCTTGTTGTCTTGCCGCAGCCGGGGACTCCGTTTACCCATTTGATAATTGGTGGTGACCAGTTGTCAAAAGATGGCTCTCCTGTGGCAGTTGTGGATATTGTATTTGCCATTTCCAGGATTTTATCTACGAGCCACACTTTTGTATCTTTAGTAAACACTACTAATGGGTCCTGCTCCGTTGCCTTGAAGGTGATGTTGCCGGTTCTTTCAGTCTCTTCTTTGTCCGCTTCGACAAAGCCTTCCGATGAGTTGTATGCTGCCATATGTGTGGTGATTGGCTTCCCTTTGATGGTTTGGGAAGTGTTGTTATCATAGATTGTGGCCTCAGTTTCTTCAAGTATGATTTTTAGATATCCTTCACTTTCCCTATAGAAGGCTTCTAGGATATCAATGCATACTTTGCGGCACACAGTCTTTGATGCTACTAGGATGGCTTTATATTCCAGAAAGGCGTTGATGTAGTGGTCTTTAACTGAGTCAGCTTTCCTGAGGTTTGGAGGTGTCACTATCCCCTGGTCGGCTAGTGTAGTTTGTTTGGACAGCTTCTTTTCTCTCTTTGTTTGTGTTTTTTTAAGGAATGTGAGTGCTGCAGTGCCCTGGTTGTGGTCATTTTTAAGTTTCCTTATTTTTCTCGCCAGTATGTTGGGCATGGATGTTGCTGCGGCACTGATAGATTGAATAATAGTTTTTTTGGTGTTCTTTGTCTTTAGTGGCGCCCTTCGACGTTCCCTGTGCGGCTATGGTTTCCTTTACCTGGAGTCTTTCTGAGCCACTTGTGGTGTCGTCTACTGGGTGCCCCCAGCAGTCTGTTGGTTGGTTAGGTTAGGTTAGGTTAGGTTAGGTTAGGTTAGGTTGGTGTTCCCCCTCGATAGGTGTCCGCCTTGTCGTGGCGGGGGGGCTGAGTAGCGTCGGACAATCCAGTCCGGCGTGAAACTAAGAGACACCTACTGTGGATCACGCCGACACTCCGTCGGTTGTGAATAGAGCGGAGCCTTCAGGGCCAGACTGCTCTGGTGGGTTGCTCCGAGTGGACTCTGTTCTCAGAGACCATGGCGGATGCATCATGGACGGGTCCGGCGGGCACTTTGCTGTGCAACTGGACAGGCTTTTGCCACCGTCGTGTCGTAACCCCGTCGCTAGGTGTCGTTGATCATGTCTAGCGGCCTAGTTAGGCGGGAACGAGGGGCTTGCCTTAGTTGGCCGGCCCGCGAGGAGTAAACCTCTATAATAAATCCTCCACCCGTCCTCCCAGGCGTATTAGGGTTATCGGGACATCACCGGATCTCTGTCCCGATGGACTGAATATTTCTCCGGTACTCGTGGGAATAGGATGGAAAAAAAACAAACTAATACTACCTGCGAGATTGTTGGGGTCGGGGGGGAAAATGAGAGAGTTAGGAGAGGGGAGGAGGGGGATAAAAAAAATAAAGACAACAAAAGAATGATGCTGCCAGAGTGCAGCGTGGTTATGGAAGCATTGAAGACGATCAGGAAGCGACCAAGTACACCACTTCCAGCGATGGATTACTTGGTCTCTGATGGAAGTGGGGACCAACGTGAGAGGGACAGATCTCCGGTCAAGAATGTTTCCCGGTCCAAAAATGGACGTGGTGGGGGAACCCACTACACCGGAGCAGCAAGAGCTCGTGCAGAATTGGGTGATCCTGAGTCCGACTCTGAATCGGATTCATCGACTATTAATCACCCGGCACTGGTCAGCCCAACACTAAGCCCTGGACAGAAAGATTACTTAAAAGTGCCCACTAATGAGGCACTTATACAGGAGGCCGAGAGAAGCGCGGAGGCCCTGACTGAAGTCGCAAGGAAGTCAGGAAACCTCAAAGGCACTTGTGTTAAGTCTATAAAGGAGTCAGCAGCATCACTCCTTCAGGTTGTAAAGGAGTTGGCCGCGAAGTCGGCTTCAGACGCGGTCCGCCGGCTGCAAGCGGACAATAAGCGACTCCGTGGCCAGCTTAATACTCTGCAAGAGGAGGTGGTGGCTATCCGCCGTGCATTCTCCGAGCGCGAGAAGCCATACACTATAGCACAGCTGGCTGAACCTCGTGACAACGATCAAGACAGTGTCACGCGCGAAGAATTCTTAAAAGTGATTGGGGGCCTTCAGAATGTGCTTCTGAAGCAAATCGGTGGCATGGTATCGGCCCGTATTGACTGTCTCGAAATGGATGGACGACTACTGCCGTCCCAAATCCGTCGACCACCTCTGGCTGCAGATGCGAGGCGGGCAAGAGCTGCGAATCCTGTTTCCGCTGATGTCGTTAATACATCATTAATGGCACCGGCTAACCTGCCAAAGCGGTCAAAAGGGCAAACTAAGACAAAGAAGGTGGCCACTCCCCCTGTCCCTAAAGGCAAATCACTGGAGCCGGCGACGGACCTGACCCGCACCCAAGGAAAGACACAGCCAGCACCTCAACCGCTGTGGACAGCGCCTTAATGTCAGAGGGATGGACTGCAGTGGGGAAGAAAACGAGGAAGCAGAGCCAGAAACCGACACCGCCGGCAAAGGCAACGCCACCCAAAACAAAGAGGCCGGTACCAGCAAAAAAGGCACCCAAAACACCCAAGACCCAAGCGGTGGTCTTGGAGCTCACGTCGGAAGCGGTGACCAAGGGCGCTACCTTTGCCAAGGCCATTGCTCAGGCCAAGCAGAGCGTCAGCCTAAAGGAACTTGGGATCGGTCCGGCAAAATTCCGGACTACAATGACGGGAGCCCGCCTGATTGAGCTGCCAAAGGAAGCAACGCCTGAACAGGCTGATGAGCTGGCTCAAAAGATCAGGGTGGCGTTGGGTGATGCAGCTAAGGTCACGCGCCCGACAAAGACGGCAGGTATCCGAGTCACAAACTTAGATGACTCGGTGACTGCCGATGAACTGGGTGCTGCATTGGCCGAAGCGGCTGCATGTCCGGTCAGCAAGTTGACAATTGGGGGACTCCGCGTTGGCCCTCAGGGAGCGGGAGCCGCTTGGTTGACCTGCCCGGTCGACATTGCCAAACGCTTGGCAAAAACTGGCAAAATTGTGGTGGGTTGGTGTCCCGCCACTATCAGTCTGGTGGACCAGCGCCCAATGCGGTGCTATAGATGCTTGGGTGTTGGCCACGCTGTGCAGAGGTGCAAATCCACCAAAGACCGCAGTGGGCTTTGTTTCCGTTGTGGGGTAGAGGGGCACAAGGCGGCGGGCTGTCAGGCAGCGCCAAAGTGCGCCGTCTGCACAGACGCTAAAAAGCCGGCAAACCACCGCATGGGAGGGAAGAGCTGTAACCCCCCTTCGGTGAAGGGACGCTTACAAACCATGGGAGGAAGGGCGCCAGCTGAGGCTGCCCAACTTGAGATGGAACACACTTAATGCCAGGTCTCCATCTCAAGTTCCTGCAGTGCAACACTAACCACTCCGCGGCGGCGCAGGACGTGATGGCCAGGCTTCTCCAGGCAAACCTTAACTGCTGTGCCAGAGCTCAGGACCTACTGGTTCAGAGCGTAGCTGAATACGGAGTGGACGTCGCCATAGTAGCGGAACCGTACTGGGTGCCGCCGACCGCCCAGTGGGCTGGTGACCTAGACGGCACAGTGGCTGTATACACGAAGGGCCCGGCTCGGACATCAGCTGGCCATGGCTGGGTGGCAGCTGAAGTGGAGGACATGTCGTTTGGTGGCCTTGTGGTGGCGTGTTATTTCTCGCCCAACCGGCCGCTCCACGAGTTTGACTCCTACCTGGAGGACCTCGGGGCGGCCATCGAGCTAAGCGGCGCTGGACATGTCCTTGTGGCTGGGGACTTTAACGCAAAGTCTCCGGCATGGGGTTCGCCGGTCGCAAGTGCGAGGGGCGAGTCATTGTTGGAGTGGGCCGTCGCGGGAGGTCTGTCTGTGTGCAATACCGGGGCAGTACACACGTGTGTGAGGCGAGAGGGTGGCTCTGTCGTGGACGTTACCTTCGCGACCGCCGCCCTCGCCCGCCGCGTGTCTGGCTGGAGGGTAATGGAGGGTGTCGAGACGTTGTCGGACCATCGTTACGTACGGTTTGACGTCTCCGCCCTCCCCGATGCCCCAGCCGACGC
Organism: Apoda limacodes; assembly: GCA_946406115.1. Lineage (NCBI taxonomy): Eukaryota > Metazoa > Arthropoda > Insecta > Lepidoptera > Limacodidae > Apoda > Apoda limacodes. The sequence continues at coordinate 28,928,254 of OX291556.1, forward strand.
ATGGTCACGGTTGCACGGGGATCCCCCGCGATGGTCGTTAAAGCGATTGGATCGCGACCGGCTCGAGGAGGCGGCTTTGGTCGAGTCCTGGCTCCCGGGTCCCATCGGACACGACCCGGCCGCCGAGGCAGATCGCCTGGGCGAAGCGGTAGCCCGCATTTGCGATGCCGCGATGCCGCGGCTCGGTACGCGTGCGCCTTGGCGCCGCGTGCACTGGTGGACGGAGGATGTGGCACGGTTGCGCGCTGACTGTGTCGCGGCGCGTCGCGCCTTTGCCCGTGACCCGGGAGAGGAGGACACGCTTTACGCCGCATACAGGGAGCGTGTCGCGGACCTGTCAACGGCCATTTGCCGGGCCAAGTCTGCCGCTAGGGACGAGCTACTAGCGTCGCTCGATCGGGACCCGTGGGGGCGCCCTTATCGTATGGTCCGGAATAAGCTCCGACCATACGCGCCGCCCCTCACGCGGACGATGCAGCCGGCGCTGGTAGAGCGTGTAGTGACCGCCCTTTTTCCTGCGGCGGACGAAGTGCGGCCACCGCCGATGCGCCCGCCCGCCGCCGCCACTAACACCACTGTGGCTGCGCCGATGACACGGCGCGTCACACCTTGGAGCTTTGCCCGGCCTGGGCAGAGGAGCGCGCGACCCTGGTCGCAGGGGCGGATCTCTCGCTGCCGGCCCTTGTCAGGGGCATGGTTCGCAGCGAGAGAGTATGGAGGGCCGCCGCAGCTTTCGCTGAGGCTGTCATGCGGCGGAAGGAGGAGGCGGAGCGCGAGCGGGAGAGGGATCCCGCTGCGCCCCGGACAAGAAGACCGCGGCCTAGGTCCCGGCGGATGGCGCACACGCGCCAGCTGCCGCCTTAGCCGAGGCCCCGGGCGGAGGGCGCTTGGAAGCCTTCCGCTCACCCACGAGAGGGATGGGGTCAGAGGGGGGAGATGCCGAGCCATGTGTTCCCGGCACGGCATCTCAAAGGGGTGGAAGGGCAGCACCGCTTGTTTGGTTTACAACCGAGCTGTGCTGCCAATAGAGCAAAGGTAACGCTGCTGGTGGAGTCGCGGATGCATTCTTGAGTTCCCGTGGCTCCGCCGTAAAGGCGCGAGAAGGAACACCGTTGGTTTTATTCGGTACGAGTCCGACATAACCTGTGCACTGTCCTTGCGGTGCATGGGTATCCATGAGGATTTCCAACGAAAAAAAAAAAAAAAAAAAAAGGTTAGGTTAGGTTAGGTTAGTCTTGTGGGGAACGCGCTAGCGAACGGATCGTTTTTCGTTCGCTCCCGTGTTTCTAACGTACTGAACCTGTAAAACCGTGTGTGCGTACGTTTGGGATGGACCTACGGGCTATTCCAAGCCCCGTGAAGTGAAGACAGTGACTTTAGAGGATCCGTGTCGCTCTCTGGCGAAGCTAGCACCGCTCACCCTGAGCTGTGTGGCGGTTTTTGCCAGATTGAGCGCCGGATTCTCGTCCAGTGTTGACTGTGTTGTGCGTGTGTTGTTTGGGAGGGACCGTTAGGCGATTCTCAACATCGCATCGCCTTTGAAAGTGCTAAATTTCGCGTCTGTGTCGAAGCTGCGCAAAGCTGTGCGAAGCGGGCTTAGCTCCGACCGTGCTGTGAGACAGCTTCGCCAATTCTTGTGTGACGATATTTTTAAAGTGTAGTGTGTGTTCGCCGTGCTGTGGAGGGACCGTAAGGCAAATCTCAGCACCGCAGTGCCACCCACTGAGGGGCCAGGCGGAGTTGCATCATTGTGGCGCCAGCCTGTCTGAGGCACATAGCGGCTTCGTGTGAGTACTTTTCAGTGTTTTTCTTTTTGATTACGTTGTGGATGGACCTTGCGGCGACTCCCAACGTGGTTTAAAAACCAGCGGGACGGTAAATCGCGAAGCTGTGTGAGGCTGTGCGAAGCGGGGCCAGCTCGGGTCGAGCTGACGGGCAGCTTCGGCCAGCTTCGACAAACTTTAGTGTTTTTATGTTTTATTGTGTTGTGGATGGACCCTTGGGCGACTCCCAACATACTTTATTAGTGTGTGTTGACTAAATAACTTATATTTTGTGTGTTAATTGTATTCATATTTGTAAAATACGAGTATTTACGGTTTTTGTTTTAAAACATGAGCAGTAAGACTAAAACAACAACCATGGAGGTACCCTCAGGGAGTGCGTTCCGCAAGGTGGCGGAAAAGCGCCCCCTAGAAGCGCTGAGCGACAGCTCTGAGGAGGAGCGGAAAGTGGGTTCCGTCAGGAAATGCCCACCCACAAATACGCGCGAGCGGGGCAGGCCACCGACGACCGGCGAATACGTCGGCCTAGCAAAGGCCAAGGAGAACCTAAATGCGGCGAAGCGGGAGGAGCTGAGGCTGCGAGCAGAGGAGGAGCTTGCAGCCTCCACGGAGGAGCTCCGGCGCACGACGCCGCGTCTGTCGTCGGGACGTACCACCGACGACAGCGAATCGACCGGTGAGCTTTCGGCGGCTCAGCTCATGAAGGAGGTGACGCGCTGCGTCACATATATCAACGAAGTAGGACGAAAATCAAAAAACCTTAAAGGTGAACGGCCGTGGCTTTAACGTTGCAGCCCGCAGCCGCAGCGAGCGGAGATACATATGCCGATGTCATACGGGCAGCGAGGCGCAGTGTTGACCTGGCAACACTGGGAATACCGGAGCTACGGTTCCGCGTCGGCGCAACGGGTGCGCGAATCATAGAGGTGCCGGGTGGTACAAGCGGCGACAAGGCAGACTCACTCGCAGCCAAGCTAAGGGAGGCCCTTGGCTCTGAGCGGGTGTCTGTCACCCGCCCCGTTAAGACGGCGGAGTTACGCCTCTACGGCGTAGAAGAGTCGGTAACCAGCGACGAGGTGATCGCCGCCGTGGCCACAGCTGGCGAGTGTAAGCAGGAGTCGGTTACGGTCGGACCGACACGCAGCGGTACAGCGTGGATACGCTGCCCACTCTTCGCTGCCAGAAAGTTGTCGTCGCTCGGGCGCTTGCTTGTGGGATGGTCGCCTGTGCGTGTTGAGCCGCTCGCTGCGCGCCCACTGCGCTGCTACCGGTGCCTGGAGCCGGGCCACACCGCCGTGCTCTGTTCCTCAGAGACGAACCGCAGCAGTGAATGCTACCGCTGTGGTGAGACGGGCCACAAATCGAATACGTGTTTTGCCAAGCCGCGCTGCACCGTGTGCGCGGCGGCCGGCAGACCCGCGGAGCACAGGGGCGGATCGAGCCTTTGCCCCGCCCCTCTTAAAAAGACGCCAGCTAGCGGCGGCCCCAACACTGCTGGGGCCGGGCCGCGGCCAGCCCAGCCGACCCCGTCCGGGGCCGAGGAGGACAGTATGCAGGCTGAGTGATGGCCAGGCTTCTCCAGGCAAACCTTAACTGCTGTGCCAGAGCTCAGGACCTACTGGTTCAGAGCGTAGCTGAATTCGGAGTGGACGTCGCCATAGTAGCGGAACCGTACTGGGTGCCGCCGACCGCCCAGTGGGCTGGTGACCTAGACGGCACAGTGGCTGTATACACGAAGGGCCCGGCAGTGCGGTGAGTTTAGAGTCAGTGGCAAGCATGGCGTCCGAAGAAGGCCGCGAGCCGCTTCACCGCAGCAAATTTATGAGAAGTACGTCGCGTAAGCGTGGAGTGCTGGACTTGGGGTCTGACCCCGGTGACAAGGAAGAGATAGATAAAGAAAGGAAAGGACAGCAGAGTACTGCTAAGAGAGGAAGGGGCCGACCGCCGACGACGGGCCAATATGTGGGCCTCGCTAAGGCGAAGGCGCAGCTCGCTGCGGCCGAGACGGAAGAGCTCATCCTTCAAGCCGAAAAAGAGATCAGCGCTAAAGTTCAGGCGATGAATAGAACAAGGGCGGAACTGGCTGTCAGTAGCAAAGAAGATGGTGATAAAACAGCTGAGGGGCTTAAAAGATCAGTGGCCGAAGGCGTGGATATTATTCTGCATGTCGCCAGCAAATCAAGCCACCTCAAGGGCACATTCCAAAAAGCCCTGAAAAATGCGGCAGCAATAATTTCTGATGCTGCAGAATTGCTGGCTGAAAGGACAATATCCACGGAGACCAAGGAGTTGCAGGCAGCTAATGACAAACTAGTTGCCGAGGTCGCTGAGCTGAGGAAAGAAATATTAAGCCTACGTGCTTCAGTTGAAAGTACTCGCTCAAAGCAACCAGCTGCCGAAACCAACGAGGAGCTTGTCCGCACTATTATGCTCCAGGTGGGGGGAATGGTGAATGCTCGATTTGAAGCGCTCGAGGAACGACTCCTTCCTGAGCGGCGCCTTCGCCCACCGCTTCAGTCCGACGGCAAAACGCTGCCAGCAAGCGCCAGCCGTGAGCCTGCAGAGCCCACAGCCAAACGAGTAACGCCAAAAAAGAAGAAAACAAAAACGAAGGAAAGGCTGACTAAAAAGACGGCTCCACTGGAGAAAGCACCTGAGCCACTGCCACCTGCTCCTACTACTCAGGACGAGGGCTGGACAACCGTCGTCAAACGGGGCGCCAGGCACAGGAGAGAAAAGACGGCCAAGGCGGCGCCAGTTCCGGAGAATACCAAACCCAAGAAGGTTAAGAGGTTACGCCCTCCCCGGTCTGCAGCGGTCGTGATCACGCTGCAGCCTGAAGCAGTTGAAAAAGGGGCAACCTATGCGGCAGTTATGACCGAGGCGAGGGCAAAACTGAACATTAAGGAACTGGGAATTCCGTCCCTGAAATTCCGGAAGGCAGCCACAGGGGCACGAATATTTGAAGTCCCAGGTGCAGCAAGCGGTGAAAAAGCGGACTCCTTAGCCACAAAACTAAGGGAGGCCCTAGGCGACAGCATAGTGAAGGTTTCCAGGCCGATAAAAACGGCAGAACTCCGCCTTACCGGACTGGACGACTCTGTCACCAAGGAGGACATAGTCAACGCCGTTACTAGTAACGGCTGCCGACCCGAAGAGGTAAAGAAGTCGGAGAAATACGTTTTGACACGTCCGGCACCGGAACTGTGCGCCTGAGCTGCCCGGTGGCAACGGCGAACAAAATGTCGAAGGCTGGCAAGCAGCTCACAGGCTGGGTCTCGGCATCGGTGAAACTCTTGGAAGCAAAGCCGCTTAGATGTTTCCGCTGCTTTCGAGAGGGCCATGTCCGAGCCCAGTGCTCAGAGGAGGTAGACCGCAGTAGCTTATGCTACCGCTGTGGCCAGCCTGGGCACAAAGCAGCGGCCGGTGCTGAGGAGCCCAGTTGCCCGTTATGCAAAGCAGCGGGCAAAGATGCGAAACACAGGGTGGGAAGCAAGAAATGCTCCCCGCCCAAATTCAAGAAGAAAAAGGCCGCAATTGCGCCGCCTGCTGAGGCTTCTACCTCGGTCACAGAAGGGACGGAGACTATGGACACTTAATGGCCTATAGTCTCCTACAGGCAAACCTCAACCACTCCGCCCGCGCGCAGGATCTCTTCCTGCAAAGCATGGCGGAGTGGTCAATAGATCTGGCGGTGGCTGCCGAGCCCTATTTCGTCCCTCATAGGGATAACTGGTTCGGGGATGTGGGTGGCTTGGTGGCCATTATTGTGTCAACAACTGCGGGCCCGGTAACAGAAGTTGGCAAAAAGATTGGATTGGTTGCTGTTTTGTCGAGGGAGATCGTCGTCGTCGGGGTGTATTTCTCCCCCAACCGATGCCTCGCCCAATTTGAGAACTTTCTGGAAGAGGTGGGAGACGTCATAAGGCGTCACCCTCTGAGCCCGGTGGTTGTGTTCGGGGATCTCAATGCCAAATCCACGGTATGGGGATCGCCCACCACCGATGTACGTAGCGAGGTATTGCAAGAGTGGGCGATGGTGACTGATCTCTGGATTCTCAACCAGGGGTCGGTTGCTACGTGCGTGCGGCAGCAGGGCGAATCAATCGTGGACGTTTCGTTCGCAAGCCCTGCTGTAGCACGCCGAGTACGTGGCTGGAGGGTTCTGGCCGATGTGGAGACGCTGTCGGACCACAGATATATAAGGTTCGACGTAGCTGTTTCGCCAGATTCTCCGGCCATACATCGTCGATGCACCTCGGCGACACCCCGATGGGCACTAACGCGCATCGATAGGGACATGCTGGTGGAAGCCTCCGTCGTACAGGCCTGGATTCCAGAGGAAGAAGGGCCTCTAAATGTTGAGCGAGAAGCGGACTGGTTTCGGGAGGCAATGACGCAGGTCTGTGATGCTTCTATGCCCCGGACCAGTGCCCGACCTCCAAGGCGTCAAGTGTACTGGTGGTCTGAGGAAGTAGCCGCTCTTCGCAATAACTGCGTGGTGGCGAGGCGCCGGTACACTAGGCATCGCCGCCTTCGTGGGCAGGGCTGTGACGCAACGACGGAGGCACAGCTGTACGAGTCCTATAGAGACTGTAAAAAGACTCTGCAGCTGGCCATCAGCCGGGCCAAGACTCAGGCTAGGGAAGAGCTCCTCGAGACTCTCAATGGGGACCCATGGGGCCGCCCCTACCGAATGGTGCGGGGTAAACTCCGATCGTGGGCCCCTCCAGTGACGGAGAGTCTGCAGCCCCATCTGTTGGAAGAGGTCGTTAGCGCCCTTTTTCCATATCGGGCGGAGTACACACCTCCTATTATGGCACCACCCCGGTCTCACCGGGCTGATAATAGTGGAATGGAGGCTGGGGTGCCAGGTGTGAGTGATGGGGAGCTCGGCGCGGCTATATTAAGACTCCGGAAGAAGAATGCTTCTCCGGGGCCTGACGGCATTCCTGGCCGCGCGTGGGTCTTGGCGCTGGATGCCCTCGGGGACCGGCTCAAGCGGCTATTTAACGCCTGCTTAGAGTCAGGACGGTTTCCTTCTAGGTGGAAAACGGGCAGATTGGTCCTTCTACGGAAAGACGGGCGTCCCGCGGATAATCCTTCTGCATACCGCCCTCTGGTGATGCTTGACGAGGTGGGAAAGTTATTCGAGCGTGTCATAGCTTCTCGCCTCAACGGGCACCTGCATCGTACGGGACCCGATTTATCGGAGTACCAGTTCGGGTTTCGAGAGGGTCGTTCGACGATCGACGCGATCACTCGCGTCAAGGCTCTCTCGGACGAGGTGGTTTCCCGGGGCGGGGTGTTGATTATGTTTAAGTTCCAATAATAGTACAGCAAGAAATATATACATGACATGAGTAATTGCAGTAGAAGTTTTTTTTTTTTTTTTTTTTTTTTCCTTTTTTTTTTTTCTTCACAATAATACTAGAATAATTACTTAAATCTACTCACTTACTTAAATTCTAGAGGACATAACAAAAGTGAATTTTCACGATTTATGACTGTGTTAACATAATGTGCTGTTTAAAGTATACAAGGAAGAGAATAACTGTGTCAGAACAAAATCTACAGGATTTACTATTATTTGTAACAATTAAAATGTAGAAAGAAAAGTTTAATTCTAAGCAATATGTACAGTAACCTTAAAAACTAGCAAATTTTGATACCCCAAAGACAACTTCAGTTTTCCGATAAGTATTCCTGAATTCCGGAAAAATATCCGGAATTCCGGAAGTCATTATTTGTATCATATTTGTAAGGTATACCAATATAAGAAACAATATGTCACTTAATCCCGCCAAATCCGGAATTTCGGAAAAGAAAAACTTAAACTCCGGGAAGCATGTAGGGTCAAGATGGTAATTAATAAAGATACATTTTACTATGTGCACTATTTACATTTTATTTATAATCCGGAATTCCGGGAATATGCGGTGACTCCGGAAAGGTTTAAGGACCCAGGAAGATTACCACTAAGGTATTAGTAAGGTATTAGACGGGTTCCGGAACTTAATTCCGGGGTAATAAGGATTTGCAAGGAAGGGTGAATTTATGCAAGTTTTTTAGATAAAGAGTCTTACGGTAAAATTATTAACGGGGAATGAGTTATGGGCTTAAGAAAATCGACTTGCGACACTCCATTGCTATGATATGGCCTCTTTTTGTTTTTGCCGGTTTAAAATATTTGAAAAGTTTAAAATGGAAACAACTTTTTTGTTTATTTGCTTAAAATCTGAAGAAAAAAAAAAAAAAAAAAAAAAAATCAAGTTAAGTCAAGTTCAAGTTAAGTTGCTTGTCTCAGTGACTAGGCCTCCATCAATTTTAAACTTGACTTTTTCAAAAATGAAATTACATTAACTAAGTTTTTTTTTCTTTCTTCGGGAGAAAAAATCGTCTTAATGTGGAAGTTTAAGATTAGGTAAAAATGGGGGGTTTAAAGTAGGGGGGGACGGGTACTTCTAGATTTTTGAAGACGGTTACCAAAGCTCTAAATAATTTTAAAGTTACTTTTTTTAAAACGTGAAAAAATTTAATGGGGGGGGGGGAAATAAAAATCGGATTCTGGTAGAAAGGTGAAATATAGGTTCTGATGACAGAACGCCGGGCGCAAGGAAAACGCTCTATCTCTTACCGTTTCCGAGATATAACGGTTTTACTTTTTTTGCTTTTTTATTTCGGAGGGGGGTGGTAGACCTTGATAAATTTTTGACCTCATATCAGTCTTTTTCCCACGGCAAAATTGTTCTTGGTTTTCGAGCTATTAGCATTCTGGCAAAGTCATATTTATAGTGAAATGGGGGGGGGGGCAAACACCTGTTGGGGGGTTTAGTGGTCTTAAGATAGTAGGTAATGCACCTGATGATGTATTTTGAGTCGGGTTGAGTACAATTTATTTATTTATTTTTGGATTGTTTTTTATTTATTTTATATTTTACGTTAATAAAAACTAATACCTACACATCCATGGCCGTGTGTGTACATACATACATACTTAAAGATTTTGAAAACCATCCTACGTGTGTTCGTAATTCGAGTTCAAAGTTGCCACGGTTGCCATGGCAATCTCGTAAAAATGTAGGTTGACCATAAATTTTAAGAAACAGGGACAAATAGGATTTTGGCATAATTTTAAGATATTTATATTAAGTTTTATTATGATGTGTGATAAGAGTGGTTGTGATTGTGTGAGTGTGTTTTAGATTAGTTAATGTTGTGCCGCATAACCTCTGCCTAAGTTGGCTTGTGCCACTGTGATTGAGTTTTTTCTATTATTCATATTGAATTCTTTTTTTTATATTTTCCAATGCCGCCAGGTATCTGGGGCAGCGATTTGAAGTAGGTGAGTGGTTAGTGTTTATGTTAATTTGGTATCTGTTGCTTCTGTTAGAGCAGTTATAACACTCTGTTAATTTTCTGTCATTTTTGGTGGGGCATTTTTTTTTTTTTTTTTTTTTTTTTTTTTCTTCTGAGCTGACAATGCAGTTGGCTGTTGCAGCCATTACTGCTTCACCGGACTTTTGGGGCGAGACTCTGAAGGAGCCTCAGCCCATATAGCGCCCAACGCTCAAGGGCTTCCCGCGGGGGAAGCCTCGGCTTGGGTTGTCGCTCTCGGGGGCGTCCCTTCGACCGGCGTGAGTCTCGAACCCGAAGGTGAGTCACCGCCAGGAGGGGAGTTCCCCGTTACGCGGGTGCGGTTGCGATTGAGTGGGGGCGAGAAGCGCCCCGGCACTCTTTGATACCTAGTGTATCCTTGTGGGCGCCGACGAACCCGGGGACGTCGGCGTCGTGTTTGGAGGGAGGCCCTATTTGGGGAGGTCGTAGAGACTAATCTCGCTATCCGGACAGCGAGATCGTCATCTGGGGACGTTAGTACGTGCCGAGGCCGCCTAACGATAGTTCTACGACCATGACCGGGTCGATCGGGGGGACGATACGTTGTGGATTGCACAATTAATCGATTCGGGTGATTTTGCGTACGCTCGAAAAAGCGGACTGCCAAGTCTTTAAAATATTGGGGAATCGTGGGAAGTTCGAAGTCTCTGTGTAGGTCCGCATTGCGAACGTACCAAGAGGCTCCAGAGGCCGCTCTGAGAAAGCGGTTTTGGAGGGTCTGGAGTTTGTGGAGATTGCGCTTGGACAGCGCATAGGCTACGCTAGCATAAGCTAGTATGGGGCGGATACAAGTTGTGTAAAGATTTAGCTTATTCCTAAGCGACATCTTACTATACTTGCCTATCATGGGATAGAGACGACCGAGGACAAAAGCGGCTCGGTCCCTGACTATTTTGGTGTGAGCTTGGAAGTTCAAACGACTATCCATGGTCACACCGAGATATTTGGTCTTATTTTGCCAGGGAATGGCACGACCGAAAAGAGAAAGGGGAGAAGGCCGCGGAGGGCGGCCTAGGGTAAAAAGAACGGCAGAGCTTTTGTCGGGATTCACCTCGATTTTCCATTTCCGAAACCACTCGCCTAGGGCGGTGATAGCGGGTTGGAGTCTCTCAGTGATTCGACTCACTTGCCTATCTGTGGTATAGATAGCGGTATCGTCCACAAAGAGGGCTAGTTGGGTACCTATCGTTTTAGGGATATCGTTAGTGTACAGAAGGTACAAGATGGGGGCGAGCACGGACCCTTGCGGGACTCCTGCTTCTATGGGACGGGGGGAAGAGAGAGTGCCTTCGACTTTGTAGCGAAAGCTACGATTCGACAAATAGTCTCGTATGATGAGCACGAGACGATCCGGCAACTGAAAGTTGTACAGTTTAAAAATTAAACCGTTGTGCCAGACTTTGTCGAAAGCTTTCGCTACATCGAAGAAGACAGCGCCCGTGTGACGGGTCTTACCTAACGCTGGCTGAAAGCCTGTAAGAATATGTTCCGTTATGCGGAGGACTTGATGGACGCATGAGTGTTTGGCACGAAAGCCGAACTGCTCATCTATTAAAATGCCTCTGGAAACTATAGCGTTCCGTAGGCGAGCAAGGAGGAGGCGTTCATAGAGTTTACCAAGGGCCTTTAGTAAACTTATGGGGCGATAGGAGGACGGCTCGGTACGAGCTTTACCTGGCTTATGGATGCCTATAACAATTGCATCTTTCCATTGAGAGGGAAAGATGCAATGTTCCATAGCAGCGTTAAAGATCGCTACTAGGAGGCAGATAAGGGGAAGAGTGAGGCGCTTTAGGATATCGTTAGAGATACCGTCAGCACCGGGGGCCTTACGGGGGCGTAGGTCTTTGATGACCTGTACGACTTCGTCGACAGTGACAGGGGGCAGGGGGTCTTGTGGAGGCAGAGAAGTTCTGCGCTCCACTTCGCCGTCTACCTCGCGCACGTGGTCGGGATCAAAGGGCTGTGTGCTTAAGGCACATTGGGCTTGGAGGCTAGACGCTAGGCAATCCGCTTTTTCGTCGTCGTTAAACGCGGGAACGCTGTTGTTGGGACGAGTTAACGGAGGGAGAGAGTTCGCGGTTTCGGTTTTTAGAGCTCTGGCTAAGTGCCAATAAGCTTGGTGAGAGGGAGAAATGTTCTCCATAAGATCGCCGAAACGTTGGGCGCGGAGCTCAGCTACAGCGGTTCTTACACGGCGGTGTAAGTCGTTGAAGCGAGCTTTATTATCGATAGTGGGAGCGCGATCGCGAGCGCGGCGGGCCGCGTTACGCTCAGTCATTAGCGACCTGATGTGCTGAGGCAGGGTTAGGTGGTGATAATCACCAACCGGCACTTGTCGTGAGCACTCGCCAACGGTGGCGGTCAGGTGGCTAGTGAGAGAGTCGATAGCTACGTTTAGATCGGTCGCGGAAGAGATTACGTTTGGAACGCGGTCTAGATGTGGCGAGCTGGGATTTTCGAGCAATTGCCCAAATTTATCCCAGTCCGTCACGGTTCTAGTGTCGGGAGGAGAGTCCGAAGGGAAACCTAATCGGAGGACGACAGGGCGGTGGTCCGAGTCAAGTTCGTCAAGCACCTCTATAGAGCGAAAGCTTAGCCTTACGTTCTTTAGAAGTGCTATGTCGAGTACGTCGGGGTTATTCCGAGTATTGTGGGGAAAGTAAGTGGGCGTCATGGGAGCGATGATGTCAAAGTTTAGTCTGTCAACTAAATCGTCGAGGAGTCTGCCTCTTTGTGAAGTTACAGAAGAGTTCCAGCGGCGATGCTTGCAATTTAGGTCGCCGGCAAGAATGACGGCGTCGCCTAAACTTAAGAGCGACTGAAGGTCGCTCTCGAGCAAGTCTTTTAGGGGAGAGAGATAAACCGATGCAATGATGATCGGCTGATGGCCGGTCATCGCTAGGCGGCAGACGGATGCTTCTAAATTCGTAAGCGGTGGAGGATCGATAGGGGAGCAATGCAGGGAGCGCCTGTAATAGATGAGAGTGCCTCCGAGATTGGAGGAAGTTCTATCATTACGGACGGTGCGATAGTTCGCGATCGAAGGGGTACGGAAAGCGGGCTTTAGGAACGTTTCCTGGATGAGGAAGACGTCCGGTTTTTGGGACGAGAGGAATTGCGATAATTCCTCTCTTTGGTTGCGGAGACCGTTGGCGTTAAAATAGCCTATGGAGACGGACCGGGGTTTTTCGCGCGCGGTTGTGCAATCCATTTTGGTTTTAAGGTTTTGGAGTTATCCTGCGGAGGACGGCGAAGAAGTCGCGATGCTTAGCCATGAAGCTGAGCATTTGATGGGAATGAGTGATCTGTACGTATTCGGCGTACACGATCTCGAAATAGGCAGGGTCGCAAACCCAAGAAATTTTGGAGGGAATATCGAAATGCTCCTGCTCGGCCGTCTGAGCGGCGTTGCGGGGCAGCGCGAGGGAGGGGCGCGGGGGGGCAAGGCGCGTTTGCGCTAGAGGTGCGGGAGCACTGCTCATTTGCGCTGGACGCGGAATGTCCCGGGACATCAGAGGGGCGGGGTAGGGAATACCCGTGACAGAGACGGGCCCGGGGAGAGCAGACAAAAGTTTGTCTGTCTCCTTAGATTGGGACGCGACAACTAGCGCTGGAGGACGGCTCCAGGCGTTGACAGTAGGGAGGGGGGCAGGCACGAGCGGAGCCTGTTGGCGGGGGGCGGAGGGGCGCGATTTACCCTGTTTGGGTTTACGCGAGCTCTGTTTGGGAGCTTTGGGGCACCCGCGGTAATTCGCTGGGTGGCCTTCACTCCCACAGAGTACGCAAGCGACCGGGTCGGATGCGTTTGAGCGATCGCGATCACAGTCCGGAGTGGCGTGATCGCGTAAACATTTGACGCAGCGCGGTCTGCGTCTGCAGTTGCGCTGCGCGTGGCCATATAGCTGGCATCGGTGGCATTGACTCGGGTTCGACCGCTTGTGCGGAGTCTCGACCCTGATGCCTTGAGGCTGCAAACATCTTTAATGTTAAAGATGGCTTTGCCTTCTTTTGTTAGGTCTAGTACAACGAGCACCATGTCGTAGCACTCGGACTTATTTCGGCCATTGTACATGCGATGTACTTCCCGTACGGGGAGGCCTTGGACGATTAAGTCGTCCTGGACAGTCTTGGTGGAGAATTCCCTAGGGACTCCCCTTACGACTGCCCTTAAAACGCGTTCCTCGGCCAATGAGTACGTGTGGTACTCATATTTTTGAGCCGTGAGGAAGGCCGTCAGATTTCGGAAATCTGACGGTGTCGGGACCTGCACTTTGATGCCGCGCTCGGCATCATTGCGGGCGTGCGTATAATTGATACGCTTGGCCTTCATAGCGTTAGCAATGTTCGGCCAGGCCCCTTTGTCTTTGATGACGATGGGCGGCGGAGATTTTTCCTTCCGTCCCGAAGTGGGACAGTCGGACTGCGAAGAGGTGGCGGCGGGGGGCGTTGTGTCCATGGCGGCTAGCTCAGGGCTGGCCGCCGAGGTGGACGGGGACGGGGACGCGGAAGCGCTAGGCGCTTTGAGGCGTTTAGCCTCAGAGTCGGAGGGAGGAGGAGTAGAAGACTCCAGAGCGGATGCCGCCGAAGCCTTTTTAGACTTGGCGGACTTTTTCCGCTTTTTACCCTTTTTGGTTCCCAGGCCAACCACTTTGAAGCCTTCGTCGTCCTCAGACAACGCCGACTCAGCGGACATTACGGCTGCTGGAGACCGGGGTGCGGTTTCGAAGGTTGCGGGGGGCGGGGTAGCGAGAGACCGAGAAGGGGTCTCATCGGCTACCGGAGTGGGAGGGCGAATGGGCGCAGGGGCCCGAAGAGCGCGGCGAGCGAGACGCGGGTCGCGATTGCGGGGTTCGCGGGAGAGAGAGCGCGAGCGATTGCGCGAGCGAGAGCGCGGAGTCGAACGCGATGAGACGGACGGGGAGGGCGCGATTGTGCTGGACGCAGTGAGGGCAGGCCCCAACGCCGTGAAGATGGCGTGGGCCAGCTCTGGGCGATCGCGAACAAGATTTTGCACGATTGCCCCTAGCTGGTCCGGGGACAAGCCGATGAGTTGCTCGGCCATCGCGGGAGTGACCGAGGTGTAGATTTTTTGTGTGCCTAGTGACTCCCCACCATTGCTGGCGAGGAGCAAGAATACCTAAATGTGGCCAGGCGCCCCGCAGTGCTACGGATTGCCTGGTGTGTACCTAACTCCTACTCCTACGGCCGGGGTTACGTTGTCACCGTTAGGTTTCCCCCCAGCAACGAGACGTTTATAAACGAGAAACTTTTAGGTAGACCGCAACTCTGAAAAGAGCTATACGATCTCACCCACCAGCCCTTGAGCACTCGGAACTGGATTTCTACAAACTAAAACGCAATCGACACTTAAAACGCGAGAATGCACGGAGCGGCGAACCGCTGAAGCGGAAATACTACGCTAGCGATTTAACACAAAGCCGGACTCAGACCGGGTGAACCGGTAACAGTCAAAGAGGCAAGCGAGGGTCACCGCTATGCGTAGTAGTTCCGCGACTACGAGAACACACACTCACGCACAAAAACGCACAGTATCGCTTCGATAAACACTCGGTTATGGGCGCGTTGAAGAACGCACAAACACACTCAGCGCGGGCCGAGAAGCAATTTCCCAGCCAATACACACTGCCGAGCAGCACTTCAACACACAGGCCGATTTTCCAAGAATTGCGGGCAATAAACCAAACAACAATTCGAGGTCGTCAGCGCTGAGGCAAAACACCACACAGGAATGCGCACCGGCTGAGTCACCACTGCACGGAGCACACTAAGAGCACTTGACGCTCGAAAACACGACCGCACAACACAAGAGTCGAATCGGGAAAGCCCATGGTGGGGCAGTCTTTGAATTGGTGCGTTGATGCCGCGCAGTGGGAGCAGGGTTTAGTGGAATTTCTACAGAATTTTTTGGTATGACCGTATTGCAGGCAGTCGTAGCACTGCCTGATCGGAAAGAATTCTTCGATGTGCACCTTTTGGTGGTCAATATTAATTCTTTCCAGTCCCGCAAATGCTTTCCAGCCCTTCGGTGTAAGTTTTAATACAACGTTGTATAAAAACTCCTTTTTCTTGTTTTTCCTAGTGAAGCTAATTTGTATGTCTTCTTCGTTTAGTGCAGCTTCTTTGATTTGATTATTTTGATTTAATATTAAAGTTAATAGCTCGGTTTCGGGGGTGTCCGTGTGGATACCCTTAATTATTATCATAGGCTGCAATGATTTTGCCGGTTCAGTTACGAAGTCTGTGTTCTTGGGTATTATATTTATTGTTTGTTTAATTTGAGTTGAGTTTTCGAACTCTACGCGGATTTTTTCGTTACTTAGGATTTGCACTTTGGAAGGAGCAAAATCACACTTTTTAAAAGACACTTTGTTTCTCCAGCTGGTGAGGAGCTGGTCTGCGTCTTTTATTGCCGGGTTGGTACTGTAGATGATTAATGAAGGTTTGTATTTGTTGGGATTTGGTATGATTGGTGTTGATGCGACTGATGAGTATGTGGGTTTAGGTTTGAGTATAGGTTGGATGGGTGGTGGAATGGATGAGTGGTTTGGATTGGGTTTGTTGTTGATGGCAGGGTTAAGTGAAGTTAGTTTTTTAAATTCCTCTTTTATAGTTTCTTTAATTGCTTCAGTAGTTTTAGGGTCAATGTAGGCTGTAGATATATGATCTGGGTCGTTAATAATTTCGCTAAGGTTAATTTTAATTAGTTTTTCGATCTCGGTCGCGTTGCTCAGAATTGTTTCTTTATTTTTTTTAGTGACTGTTTAGCTTGTATGTATTGTAACAGTGCTGCAACCATTATTTAGTTATCTTAGTTTTAACATAGATGGCGCTGTATTAATTTTAATCACACTTGTAATATGTAACTGAAACAACAGACATAAATGTACGGGTCGATATGTTATTTATCCAATAAAACGGTTTCAAACCTATAGCAATTTATTATTACTATTAACTGAAACCCCTGGATCTTGTTCATGGTCCTATTCGAGCCAAATTGCTCGGTTTAGTTTCGCAATAGCCCGGGCGTGGCTATTACCGCACCTTAAGCAGTGGATCGCTGTTCGGGCGGAGTTCACCACGAGAAGGTGAAACGCTGTTGGAGACAGTTTGAATCTACACGAATGCGCGCGACAGTGTCGCCATCTAGGAGGAGCGAAGGAAAGGTTTAATTTGAGGGAAGTGTATCTACAGAACAAAGTAAGCTGTGAAGTGAGTGGTCAAGTGTAAACTGTGAGTTACAACATTTAATATTTATTGAAGTTTTAAGCTAAATTTAACTCTATTAGCAGCAGTAAATTAACTTAGACAAATTTTCCAGTGATAGAATCACTTAGAATTTTGCAGTGATAGAAAATTTATTTGAAGCAATATTGGACTTTATTTACTTTAGTTAAAAAACTTAACCTTAGTTACTGTAGTTTAGAAACTTAGAATAATTTGTGCATGGTAATTTAGGACTTAGAATAGTAAGTAAAAATTGGTTGAGACGGGGAATCCACGACGGATTTCAGTCAGATTTCTCAAACACTTAGAATAATTTCAACAAATTTTGTATGAATAAAAAACTTAGAATATTTTGATTACTTTTGCGTTAATATATGTAAACACTTAGAATAAATTTGTATAACAAAAAATATAGTTAATACAAAAAGGGACTTAGTAAATTAATACTTAGCTATTTACAAACATATTTAGATTACTTGTGCTTTTTGTAGTATTAGTTGGGTTCAAACTTTACACATTATAAACTATTTACAATGGAAGCCTTAATCAATATACAGGAAGATTTACACTCTAGAATGCTTAAGTCTCAAGTAAATTACAAAAAATGTAGTAAAGAAAAGAAGACTATACAGTATGTACAAGGTAGAATTGAAAACTTAGAGCAGTTATGGCAAAAGTTTGATGCAAATCACACAGAGTTATTAACAATATCTAGTTTAAATGAATTTAAAAATACAGACTATATAAAGAATGATTTGTATGACACTACTGAAGAATTTTACCTTGATTATAAGTCGAATCTTAAATTATTTATTGACAGTCACTTCTAAAGTGTTTCATGTATCGCACATCAAATGTCAATTTTGTAATGAAGATCATAAGCTACCATATTGCAAAGAGTTTTCCAAGGAAAGTGTAAACAACCGTCGTAGTTTTGTTGAGCAAAATCGGTTATGTTTTAACTGTTTAGGTACAAACCACTCAGCCAAAACTTGCAAAGGATGGTCTTGTCGAATTTGTAAGAGCAAACATCATTCCTTATTGCATCCTAAAAACGATTGTAAGGATATCAGTCACTCTGGTAGCTCACACCAACAATCACAGGTTGCAAAAACAATTAGAAATCCACTTGTGATTAGCAAGGATACTCAAACTGTTGATAAAACAGTGCCAACTAGCTCATCTGAAACTGCACCTCTTGTAACTTGCTTCTCATCAATTCCTATTAGGAATCAAGTTCTTTTAGCAACAGCTCTTATTTGGGCTGAATCTAAATCTGGAGAAAATCAGGTTATCAGAGCCTTATTGGATCAAGGCTCTCAAGCGTCCTTTGTCACTGAAGCTACAGTCCAATACTTAGGATTGCAAAAGACGCCAGTTATGGGTATTATTTCAGGTTTAGAAGGGAACAAAAATATATCATGTAATTCTACGGTAATATTGAAATTACATTCAATGCTAGATTCGCGCATTACCATATCAGTGCAGGCTTATGTATTAAGAACTATCACTAACCTTCTTCCTAGCAAAAAGGTTAGTGCACTTGATTGGTCAGAGTTGCAAAGCATGCGTTTAGCAGATCCGCAATATAATTTACCAAATAAAATAGATATTTTGCTTGGTGCTGATGTTTATCAGCAAATTTTGCAAAATGGAGTCAAAAGGGATCCTAAAGGATCTTTGATAGCACAATGCACAACCCTTGGGTGGATTGTATCTGGTGTGATTGAGTCTACAAATGAAGTTTCATCAAACGTTATTACAATGCATGCTAGAATTGATGAAAACGAGATATTAAAACAGTTTTGGGAACAAGAAACAGATCAGTTCTACTATGGTGCTAACAAATTTTACACTGAAGATGAGATCAAATGCGAGTAAATCTTTAAAGCAACTAAAACGAGAGACGAATCTGGTCGGTACATTGTAGAGCTGCCTTTTCGGAGCGCAAATCCTAAGTCGCAGTTCGGCAACTCGAAGGATATTGCCATCAAAAGATTTCTTCAGCTTGAAAAAAGATTTCTTAAAAATCCTCAGTTAAAGTGTCAATACGCTGAGGTCATTGATGAGTACATAGAACTTGGTCACATGGAAGCTGTTTCCAAGGAAGACATAGACAAATCGGAGGTGGTGTACTTACCGCATCATGCAGTGATTCGGGAGGATAAATCCACTACAAAGGTTCGCGTCGTTTTTGATGGATCTTGTCCGGGTTTCAATGGAGTATCTCTGAACGATGACTTGCTGGTAGGTCCTACCTTACAGCCAGATTTGCGTCATATAATTTTGCGATGGAGACAGCATCCTATTTGTCTAATTGCCGATATCGTCAAAATGTACCGACAAGTGAGGGTAACCAAAAAACACATAGATTTTCAGCGACTAGTATGGAGGAAAAACCCACTTGAGGAGCTGCAGCATTTGAGGTTATTAACAGTGACTTTTGGCACGGCATCAGCACCTTATCTTGCAGTCAAATGTCTTCAGCAGTTATCGCTTGAGGAAGGAGAAGTTTTTCCATATGCGGCACAGAGAGTATTGATGGACTTTTATATGGATGACCTTCTCACAGGCTGTCAAAATGTTGAAGAGGGAATCTTAATACACAAACAGGTGAATGAAATGTTACAAAAAGGGGGATTCGAGCTTCAAAAATGGAACAGTAGCAGCAAGGAAATATTACAAGTCATCAAAAATAAGGAAGATAATAAACCGGAAAAATCAAATAAAAAAATAAGTATTAAAGAGGATGATTTAAAACCTAAAACAATGAAAATATTGGGGCTAAATTGGGATCAAAATTCTGATGAATTTCAATATGAGGTAAGACTTCCTGCGTTAAAAACTCCAGTGACTAAACGATCTGTGTTATCAGATATCGCTCGTCTGTTTGATCCGTTGGGATGGTTGGCGCCAACCATAATATTGGCAAAGATTTTTATTCAGAAATTGTGGCTATCTGGACTAGACTGGGATGAGGAACTTTCACCACAACTTCTGAATGAATGGTTGAAGTACAGAGAAAACCTTAACCAGTTAACTAACTTCAAAATTCCGAGATGGATTCACGCAAAAATCGAGGATAGGGTGCAGGAACTCCATGGCTTTTGCGATGCATCCAGTGAAGCTTATGCAGCAGTGGTCTACTCACGCGTTATCGACAGTGAAGGTAATGTTCATGTGACACTGCTTACTTCAAAAACCAAGGTAGCGCCGATTAAGCAGATTTCTATCCCACGATTGGAGTTGTGTGGAGCGGTTTTAGTGACACGATTATTGAAGGAAGTTTCAGATACAATGGGTTATGCGAAAGGCGATATTCATGCTTGGACTGACTCGTCTGTTGTATTAGCTTGGCTCAATAGTCAGCCAAACAGATGGAAGACTTATGTTGCCAACCGCGTATCCGAAATCCTAACAACTTTGGAACCAAATCAATGGTCTCACGTGACATCCCGAAGCAACCCCGCGGATTGTGCTTCAAGGGGTTCCAAGGATTTAAATAGTGAATTACTGTGGAAAGAGGGGCCAGATTGGCTAAAACAAGAAAAAGTTATTTACAAAAGACCGACAGTAGAAACAATACACTTAGAAGAAAAAAATAATAAGGTTAACTTAATGAACACCATAGAAAGGGATGATCAAACTGATAATATGGAGTCAATCCTTGCAAGGTTTTCTACTCTAAGCAAATCCTTACGGGTGATTACATTGTGCAAAAGGTTCATCAAACACGTTCGGAAAGAAATTGTTACTCCATGGATCACTAGTACTGAACTTCAAGAGGCATTAAAAATTTGCATACTGTTTAGTCAAAATCAAGGCTTTAACGCAGAAATAAAGGACTTAAAATCAACCAAGGTAATAGGAAAAAAAAGCTCACTCACTTACCTAAATCCCTATTTGGACAATGAAGGTATTATGAGAGTAGGAGGAAGATTGCAACATGCCCAGGTGAGCGAAGATTTAAAACATCCAATTATTCTTCCTAGAAAATGTAATTTGGCAAACTTGGTAGTATCAGATGCTCACGTCAAAACCTTACATGGTGGCCCACAGCTCATGCTTAACTATATGAGATCAAAATACTGGATATTGGGTGCCAAAGACTTAGTTAAATACCATTGCCGGAGGTGTGTATTTTGTATTCGTCATGCTGCACGTACCAGACAACAGCTTATGGGACAGTTACCATCAGTTAGAGGATCTATCTGTCGACCATTTCTGAACAGTGCAGTAGATTACGCTGGGCCCATAAACCTTAGGACATCTAAGGGTAGAGGACATCACTCCTATAAAGGCTACATCTGCTTATTCATCTGCATGGCGACACGAGCAATTCACTTAGAAGTAGTCAGTAGCATGTCTACTCAAGGTTTTTTGGACGCCTATAAGCGCTTTGTTGCTCGTCGTGGTCACGTCGCACAAATCTGGAGCGACAACGGGACTAATTTTGTAGGAGCTGCCCGCGAATTAAAGAATTTGTTTTCGCGGGAGCGATCAAATATCTCTGAGGAAATTGCCGATAAATTGGCACTAGACGGGACTCAGTGGCATTTTATACCACCCCATTCTCCAAATTTCGGAGGATTGTGGGAGGCTGGAATCAAGTCCACGAAATATCACATGAAACGCGTGATTGGGAATAGCACATTGACATTTGAGGAAATGTCAACTGTGTTGTCACAAATCGAGGCGTGTCTCAATTCGAGACCTATTTCTCAGTTGACTGAAAATCCAGAGGACCCAGCTCCTTTAACTCCAGGCCATTTTTTAGTTGGCGAACCACTCGTATTAGTTCCGGATACAAATTACGAAGGTTCTAATTTAAGCACCTTAAAAAGATGGCAATTCACACAACGAATGCTTCAGGATTTCTGGCGACGCTGGTCTCGTGAGTATTTAACACAATTTCACCATCGTTATAAATGGACTTACCAGAATCCTGAGCCTCAATGTGGAGACATAGTGCTTGTCATGGAGGATGGCTTACCTCCAGCTAAGTGGTTGTACGGCATTATCACAGAAAAGCATAGTGGTCTCGACAAAATTACGCGAGTTGTCAGTTTAAAATGTAAAGGAAATATCATTAAACGCCCTGTATCAAAATTATGCATTCTGCCTGTAACTAATTAGTTGTATATATTTTCCTTTTCGCCATTTTGAAGTCTTTAGTCAATTTATTGTATTCATTGTATTTATGGTGGGCGGATTTAAGGACAATTTGTTCACATTGTCCTTGGTGGGCGGTATGTTTAGCTTGTATGTATTGTAACAGTGCTGCAACCATTATTTAGTTATCTTAGTTTTAACATAGATGGCGCTGTATTAATTTTAATCACACTTGTAATATGTAACTGAAACAACAGACATAAATGTACGGGTCGATATGTTATTTATCCAATAAAACGGTTTCAAACCTATAGCAATTTATTATTACTATTAACTGAAACCCCTGGATCTTGTTCAGTGACACTTTTTCCTTCTTTGACCGCGGTGATGATATTCTGGATATTGCCAAGTATTTTGTTTATGAATTGGGGTGGGGACAGGGCTGACGGAGTGCCTTGTATGATATTTGAGGAGGTTGCAGGGTTTTGGATGGTGCTTGTGATGGTAGCGGGATTGGGGGTGGGATTGATGGATAGGTTCTCCAGGGAGCCCATCGGAGAGTTGAACTCTAAGTCGGAAGACATTTGTGAAGATTGCATAATAATGGGACAGTCTCGAGAAATAAGAATTTTTGGTCACCCTACTCTTATGCAGAAAATTGCAGTTATAATTAGTATGCAGTTGATAAGTGTTAGTACTGGTTAAAATGGCTAAGTTATAAAGACACAAGTTATAAAGAACAATTAAAATTTTCACTTAATGGTAAATAATTACAAACAGTATATCGTCTATAATAGCTTAATTACTTTACTTATCTTGGCTTTTTATGTCTTAAAATGTTTGTTAGATGCTGGCGCATTGAACTAAAGGCTGTGCGCAGCGTTAGAGTTAACAATGAAAACAGATTATAAGAAAATGTTTTTTAGCGGCTTTTTCAGGACAGTTTTTCTTACTTTAAAAGTTAACTATGACACTTATCTGTGCGCAGTTTGTTTCCTCCGATGCAGGGCTGGCTGGCGCGTCGAACCCAAGATTCAGAGAAGTTGAGCAGGCTTCAGGAGAGCCGCGATTGGGAGATAACTATCTCGACCAATCAGCGGTTTTTCCCGTTTTGCGGCTGTACCCTGAATTGCACGCTTCCAGGACTTTTAGTATCGGAGGGCACACACATAACTGGCATTTTGATACATTTTACACATTTGTTTCGACGGAATTTAAACAGTTATTAGTACTTTTAGATTTAAGATTTTAACTTCGCCACTTTGGACCTCTATAACTATATGAAAACACTTATGAATCACTACAAACAATATACTGCAGGAAAGGTACGTTCACTGGGCTTCTAACGGCGTATTAAAAGCTATGTGTTGCAGCGACTAATCTTACACAGCACGCGTGCAAAACTGATGAGCTATTTTTTTATACAGTTTTTGACCTAAATTCTTTATAGAATCTGAATATTTTAAATCACTATTTATATCACTGTGTTGGGCTTACAATAGCGCATCTTTTGATGTATAGTTCTTTACTATAGTTGCACTTTTACTATTTTATTATGGTTTTTGATTGCGGAGCTCGCGAAAAACGATCCGCTCGGCTCGGGAGATCGCGGGGTTCGGGGGTTAGGTTAGGTTAGGTTAGGTTAGGTTAGGTTAGGTTAGGTTAGGTTAGGTTGGGGTACTTGCCAGGTAACCTCCTCGTGAGCCGGATTCTCGCCTGTCTCTTCGGGATACGTCCTGGGAGAACGGCGAGGCTGGCCGGTGTACCCTGGGCATTGGTTGAGTAATTTTTGCTCAATTGCTCACCAATGGCAAATAACCTGGAACGGAGGACCGCTCAAATGGGCCCAATCATGGGCTCGTTCGGATGCGGAGGCCGCTTGCGGCTAGGTGGTGGACTGTGGAGGGAGGGGGGTGTCTGGGCTTCCGGCTGGTCTGGGGCATCCAGCTTGTCTGGGCTTCCTTCCTTCCTTTCACGGCCGAGGTGGGGCCGCGGTGGGAGAGTTGTGTCGGTGTTTCGTTGCCGCTCAGCCTGTCCACCGCGGCTTTGGCAGGGTCGCTCTGCAGTTTGCGACATGGTGGAGCGCGTTGGGATGAGTGAGTGTCAGAGTCAGACTGCCACTCATTCTACCCACTGCGATCGGGGTGGGGCCGCGGGGGAATAGTTGTGTTGGTGCACGTTGCCTCTCAGCCTGTCCACCGCGGCCACAGCGGTACTGCACCGTTAATGCAGCATGGTTGGTAGGAGAGGGCGGGCCTGTGTCGCTTTGGTCCTGCCTGATGATCCTACCATTGGCGGCCGGCGTGCGTGATTGGCCTCACGCACGCCATTGCACTATGGTCGTCACGGTCTGACACTGCTCTAGCGTTTCCCCTAGAGCAGTACGGTGGAGCCCAGCGTTCGAGCTGGGCAGCCCGGAGGCAAAGTGGTGAAATCTATCAGGACCCCACTTCGCCACCACTAAGGGCTTAGTTGGAAACCGGAGAGTTTTAGTGGGTATTCCCAGCATTTGTTGGGTGAGTCCCACACGCGTCTGCAGTCTAGCCAACTGTGGATAGTCCGTAAATGGATTTCTCTTCGATAAAAAAAAAAAAAAAAGGTTAGGTTAGGTTAGGTTAGGTTAGGTTTGGTTAGGTTAGGTTAGGTTAGGTTAGGTTAGGTTTTTTTTTTTTTTTTTTAATTATCTTATGCAGGAGGGGAAATCCCTTACGGACACCCATGGATGGTCTGGGTAACATGGGTAGTGTTGGGTTTGCACCAACTAAAACCCCTCCTGCCCTTCTTCGTATTGTTGTTATTGATTATACAACATTTGAGTCTTTGTTTATATGTCATTCCTTTATTTCCAATTTATAATAATTAATTTAATTGTGCCAAAACTTAAGGGTTTTCTCTTAAGTTTTGTTGTCATATAATTTATTCTATAATATTTATATTATTGTTGTTATTACTATTATTGTATTCTGTATTATTTATTCATTATTATTTATTATTCCTTTTGCATTTTATATATAATTTTAAAATTTTGCTCCATTTGCTTCTCCTGTGACTTTCATTATTCTCTTGGCATATTGAATGAATTCTTCCCGGCAGTCATTGCTTGCAATTAGCTCTGGAAAATTCTCTATGGTGATTTTCATCCCCAATCTGCACTCTGTGTCGTATCTGTCTATGCAGTATTTGGGACAGTCACATAGAATGTGAAAAATGGTCTCCTGTGTGGTATCATCACAAGTACATAAAGGAGTACTCATGAGGCCTTTTTTGTGTAGGTACTCTCTGATACCACCATGACCTGTTAGAACTTGGGTAGTTCGGTTGTCCAACTTCATCTTTTCCAAAATTTTATAAGCTGATGTGACTGTGGGAAAGAAGCTTTTAGTGACTGCGCCAGTTGTGGCTTCGTTGTATCGCTGCTGCCAGAGTGCAATTGTCTCTTGTCTAAGTAAATGCTTAGCATGCGACAAGGGAAATGCATCGTATGGAGGGCTCTGCTTGCATTTTATGGCTGCTGTCTTCGCTAGCTCGTCAGCCCTTTCGTTTCCTACGATACCTACGTGTGCCTTGACCCAGTAAAACATCGCTTCCCCTCCCATGTCTTCGAGTACTCTAAGCTCCGAGCGTATTTGGTTAGCGATGGGATTAGTTGAGGTTACATCAGCTAAACACATAAGAGCTGATTGCGAGTCACTTAAGATATTAGCCCTTCTGAGTGCCGGTTTTTCTTGCATCAGTTTTACTGCGCGCAGGATTGCTGCCATTTCTGCTTGGAATACACTGCAGTAACTTTCCAGTCGAAACTTCGCACTGCCTTTTTCTGTTTTATTTTGCCAGAACGATACCGCACCTCCAACTTTGCCTTCTATTTTGCTTCCGTCGGTGAATATTCTGGCGTATTCGTTTCCGATGGAGTCCACTTCGTCGTTCGATAGGATAGTCTTATATGAAATAGGGGCCCGATAAGCAGGATGGGGCAATGCAAAGGCGCTATTTCGTGCTTCAAGTAGTAGCTGTTGTAGTGGTTTGCCTCTTTTGATTTCGTAAAGTCTTTTCATTTCCATTGCTCTGAGGTCCAACGGTAAAATTCTAGACAGCAACGTGCTGGATGATAGGGATATGGAACGATGTGCCTTGGTTATAAGTATCCCAAAGAGCCTTACTGTTTTGTCCAGTCTATTTCGGAGCTGTTTTCTTTCGGCAGCCTGAGCCCAGACATTAGCAGCATAAAGTAATATTGGTTCAATTACTGCTGTATAAATGCATCTCAGAATGTCCGGGTTCAGGCCCCACTGTGCTCTGGCTGTCCTTGATACAGATTTATAAATGTTCACCGCTTTCCTGTTTACTTCATCAATGTGGGTAATAAAGTTCAGCTTTCTATCAATGGTTAGTCCCAAGACTTTTAAGTTCTCGTTAAAGGGTAGTGCTACTCCGTTCATTAACAGCTGGGGATTATCGTACTTTAGTTTTTTAGTTATTAGTATGGCCTGGGTCTTATGGGCTGCAAATCTCAATTTGCAGTATGTGCCCCATTTCGAGATTGTGCACAACGTCGGGTTTATTTTTTCCTCCAGTTCTTTGGCGCAGTGCCCGCTTGCTATCAAGAGCAGGTCGTCTGCAAACGCCTGAATATGGACTGGAAGTGCTTCTGCTAATCTCAGTAGTGGGTCCAGTAGAACATTCCAGAGCATAGGACCACAAGTGGATCCTTGAATACATCCCATGTTTGTGTTCCTTTTGATCTTGGCTCCGGCATAGGTAATTTCTACGCTACGGTTGGATAGGTAGCTTACAATCAGGTTGTATAGGGATGCATCAATTTTCTTTTTCTGTAGCTCGGAGAGAATCGCGGGCCACCATGCGTGGTCGAATGCTCCCTCAATATCTAGGGAGACCACCACGACAATCTTTTTTTGCGCTATTGAGTCCCTTATAATTT
Organism: Apoda limacodes; assembly: GCA_946406115.1. NCBI lineage: Eukaryota > Metazoa > Arthropoda > Insecta > Lepidoptera > Limacodidae > Apoda > Apoda limacodes. The sequence goes on from OX291556.1 coordinate 28,954,735, forward strand.
TTGTCGCATCGTACAGGGCGTCTTCGGTGCTTCGTTGCGGTAGGAATCCGTACTGTCTTCCACTTAGTTTTTCTTCGGACCCTAGCTGCCAAGTTAATCTGTTAACAAAGAGTTTTTCAAGGACCTTCCCCAAAACCGCAAGTAGTCCTATGGGTCTGTAAGATTTGGGTACTGTGTAGTCCCCTTTGCCAGGTTTCGGTATAATTTTAATAATTGCTTTTTTCCAAATCTTCGGAAAGTAACTTAGATGGAGACACTTATTAAAGAGGGCAAGTAGGGTTTCAGGTTCGGAACAATATGCTGCTTCGCAGATATCTGAGGTGAATCCATCCTCGCCGGGGGACTTATTGGGGTTCATTCTAGCGAAGACCGCTTGTACTTCTTCAGCTGTGAAGTCTGGCGAGGTCTGTGTAGGATTTTGTAATTTTTCTTAGGTTTCGAGCCTCGTTTTGCGTTGTTCTGCTGTGTCCGAAAATTGGTCATCGTGAGGGTAGAAAGTATCCGCAAGGAGATTCGCCGATGCTTCAGGTCCCATTATTTTTCCATCGGTTATAGAACGCAGGAGTTTGTCATCTTCCCGTGCTTTGCAGTTTTTGATGACTCTAAAGATTTTTTGCCACATGGTCTCTTTATCTTGTGTAGAACAAAATTGCTTCCAGCTTTCGGTGATAGTTTTTTCAAGTAGCTTTTTATAGGTTTCTTTTTCTTTGCAATATTGTTCTATCACATATGGGCGTCTATTAGGATTGGCGTTTCTAATTTTTCGTCGGGTCTTTATCATGGCCCTTTTTGCTGTGGTAAGTTCTTTTGTCCACCATTTGCTACGTTTAGTTTTAAGCGTGGTTTTAGTGGTGGGTATAGTTAGTTCACAGGTCTCGTTAATAGCTGCAGTGTACTTTCGGATGACGTCTTCTAATTGCTCTGTAGTCGTGATTCGTTTTATTTGTTGCTTTGTTATACCCTTTGTTCTCAGTGCATTTCGGAATTCAACGTGGAAGTCTTGCCAGTCTGCTTTCTTCGTGTTAAATTTGCGAGTTGTGGGCTTAGGTGTATAGTCTTCTCCTCCTGCAATTGCTATTTCAAAGTTAATTTGTCGATGGTCTGATAGTCGTGCCGATTCAGTGTCTACGTGCCAGTTTTTTATTTTGGTTATCAAACTTGATGAGCATATAGTGACATCCACGATACTGGTGTATAGATTTGTCCCCCTGTATGTATGAAAGGTAGGCGTGGTTCCATCGTTTACCACATTCATGTTCAATTGAGCAATAAACTCCATGGTTGCGATTCCTCTTATGTCTTCTGCATCGCAACCCCACCAGACACTCTTGGCATTGAAGTCTCCTGCAATTATCAGGTGCTCCTCCTGCAGCTCTCTCGCGATATCTTGTACTCTGGTAAGATAAGGTTCTATCTCTACGTTTCCTTCAAAGTAGACATTTATAAATGATATAGCCTGGTTATTTATTTTGATCTTGAAGCTTACAATATTTTCATTTATCAGATCATTATTGACAAGAGCTAGAAGGTTTCTGTCAAACACTATGGCTGCGACCTTATTTGGATTGTCTGCGGTTGCATTTGGTCTCTGTATAACTTTATGACTGGACGTGACGTATCCTTTGTTTCCCACATAGGGCTCTTGTACCAGTAAGATGGAAATATTTTTAGCTAGTGCCTCTGCTTCTGCTTCTTTCATTGCAGCGAAGCCTCGGCCTAGGTTTACCTGTCCAATTTTTATGCTTTGTAGAACCTTAGCTTAACAGTAGTAGTTGATTGAAGACCTCGATATCCTGTCCCATTTTGCCCATTCTGGGCATATTGAGCTGTAGGCAGGATGATCGATGTCTGCGCGGTTCTTTGCTGAGTGGCAGTTGGAGCATTTGGCTGGCTCGTTTCTATTGGGGCATTCTCGGGTATCATGGTGTCCAGTGCAGTATCCACATGTGTGTGCTTCCTTACATTCCCTTGCTAGATGGCCAAATTTGAGGCATTTATAGCACTGGGTTAAGGGAGACTGATCCACAACTTGGGTCGGCTTGTAACCGATTCTTATTTTCTGATCAACTACGGCTTTCCAGATTTGTGGGCTGACTTCAACAATTACATTGCTTGTTTCCGGTTTCCTTGTTCTAGTCCTTCGGATGACCTTGGTATGTCTATTTTGCGTTGGAATGTCCTTCAAAAAAGTTCCGTTCTGGTTTACAATGGCCTGTTCAATTTTGCAGTTATCCATATCATTTGTGACTCCAAGTAAGCGAATCAGCGGATACTTTGGCTTCGGTTGAGTGACTGAGAGAGAGGTGTTGCTTTCTGTTAATGCTGTTCGCAGTTTTTTGCAGTCTGATTCACTGTCGCAGCTAATAACCACCTTTTGATTCCTGCATTTCCTTAGCTGATTAACTCCGATGCCCATTTCCACTACATCGATCCCGGTTTTGATTTTTTCCATTACTTCGGTACTCGTGTGCCTTGGGTCGATTGATTGAACTACGAGGGAGAATCTAGGCTTTGCTGCAACTGAGGCATAAGTTGGTTTCGCGAGTGGTGCCGGTGCTGGTGGGAATGGAACTGCGAAGGTTGGATTGCAATCTGTGGTCTCTGTTTCCTTAATTTCCTTTCTTAGATTCTCCATCGTGGTGTGGATCGGGCCTGCTGTGTCTGTAACCAATGTTTTGAGGGCTTTTATTTCTTCGACGATAATTTCACTTCCTATCGTCTTTAAAGCCTGTGGTTGACTCAGCAGTCCTGTTATATCCTCCTTCATTGCGTGGAGTTCCTCTACTATTTCTCTTTGAAGTCTGTTATTGTGAATGTCAATGTTGTTTTTAATTTCTCTGGCAATAACTTTATTACAGTTGGTCTCCTTCGACGCTACCAGAGATTTCACCTCTCTGATTTCATTTTTAACTGTTGTCAGCATATGGACAACTTGAAACTCGTCCTCCTTTGGTTTAGGGATAGTTGTTGTGTGTTCAGGGAGGTCTAACTCTGGGATTGATATATTTGCCCGAGTTTTCAGTTCCTCTATTCCCTGTTTGAGGCTGCAAATCTCCTGTGTAAGTTTTCGGAAAGCCGGTTGGTCAGAGGCAACAGAAATCTTACTGATGTTTATGGCTTGTTCCGTCATTCTGTCTCTGATCTCCAAAATGTTTTCCCTTAAGACATCATTCGTTGTAGAGTTTGTCTGTTTCCTAGCGTTTGAGAGTGCTTCTTTAAGTCCTTTCTCTCTTTCTGCGCTCATATTTCTGTCGGATTCTAATTCGTAGGTGATAAAGCCCCGGAAGCCCGCTATTTCTTTTAGAGTCTGGGTGTTTTGTTCTTGTAGTTCCCTAGTTCGCTCCTCGTACTTGCTAATTACTTTCTCTAGTTGTTTAGTGTGTCTAGCTTCTGTGAGGAGGAGTTGATGTTCGTAGTTGGCTCTGGTTTTCTCGCGTTCCGCGATATGGCGAAGTCGTGAGTCTGCGAGTCTTAAGACGATTTCGTAAAGCCCGTGGATTCCATTGGAGACCACCTCTTTTATTTCTTTATGGAGGTTTCTGGACTCCTCGAGCTTCGATTTTGTCTTTTGAAGCAATTTGTTCGCAATCCTGGGCATTTCGTGCATGTGTCCGCCACACCCGGCCGAGGAGATGAAAGATATTGCTGATTGGTTGTCCTCGTCTTCATCCTGCGGTTCTTTGGCTTCACGTGCGGTTTGCTCAAGGTTTGCCTGGTTTGCAGCTTTTATCTGGGTTTTTATGCGCAGCAGTGATGACTCCGATCTCGGTCTCTGCTGTTCAGGGACGGGGGTAGAAGTTTGCCATATCTGGAAGTCACTCAGGGTTGGGTTATCCTCAAGTGGTAGAGGATTATTCTGCAGTGCTTTTTTTTGTTGGCATTTTTGTTCTCCCTTCCTCCTGTGTCTTGTCCGGGATTTTCTGCGACCCTGAGCTGCCAGGCTTCTCACAATTTTTTGAGGTTTTGATAGGGCCGGAGCTTCTTGATGACTTTGACGACATTTTGCGATTGAGATGTGTCTAGTTTTGCTGTGAAAAAGGGGACGGAAATCTAGATGTCTAGGATGGTGGCGAGACGTTAGCCAAGGTGCCGGTGATGTTGACTCAAAAAATTTTGAGCTTCTAGGTTAATTTGGGACTGAGTTACGCCGGTTTGAAGTAAATACCTTGCTGGAGGCAGAGGGGTTAGGGAGGGGGAGTGCTTGATATATTTGTTTAGAAGATTATGAAAAAAGAAGTTGAGAGAAAAAAGTCTGGAAGCTGTAGGTCTTGTGGTTGTCGAGATATTGGAACAATAAAATTTTCAAGATGGCGGACAAGATGGCGGATAAAACTTGAAATGTGCCTTATTTCAGTGATTATGACTTAAAAATAACCGTGTTTGGGGTCTGCGAGTAGGGAATATAACGATCTATTGATTTAAGCAGGAAAAAGTGGGGGTATATAGAAATGCAAAATTTTGGTAGTGGTGGATGCAGGACCAAGGTGAGATGGCAAAGAAGAAAATCCCGAGTTTCTGCGATGATTAGTTTGGAAGTTATACTTGTTTTAGTATATCCAATATGGCTTCCAAGATGGCGGCGTAGGAAGTGCACTTGGGATATCTCGGGATCTAGACGTCGTAGAAAGGTCGTGTTTGGATTGTCTTTGGAGGGTTGTGTATTCTAGTTACTTTGTGGACCGTTGTTTAGGGGGCTGGGGGGGGCAAATTTACGGTGTGGTGTAAGGTGTTGTTAGAGAGACCAGTGTGGAGCTAATGCCAAGATCGAAAATCCGGGTTCGGTATCTCTAAAATTAAGGGAGTAATGACGATATTAAGATTTTTAAAATAGAAGATATCTCCAGTTCTAGAGGGCCTAGGTGATCGTGTTTGGTATTGTTGTGTGGGGATTGCGGAGGGCTACACGATGACACGATAATATTTGCAAAAAATCGTACACAAAACAGAAAAAACGACAAAAACAACCAAGTTACAGTAAAAAATCCAAAAATAAAGCTAAAAACACAAACAAAATGTCAGATTGCACAGAAAAATGTCCTTAATTCTAAACACATAAAAGATTTTAAAATTTCTTATCCTAAGACCAAGCACGTGTTTCCCTTAGTTTGAGTTTATGCTTATAACTCCGAAAAACCTGATGGAAAAAATCTGAAAATTAGTATTATTATTGAAATATATATTTACAGTCTAATCAGCACTAAAAAACTACAAGCAATCGATCAACCCTGTCTTTTAATAAGCAATAAAGTCTTAAAAGAAAAATTTTTCTAACTAAAATGAAAATAATTTTAAAAATATAACTATTTAAGAAAAACTTATTGCAGAAATATAGTCCAGGTTAATATAGTAATTCAACTTAGCTTTAAATTTTGAGCCAGGCCGCAAAACGTGGTTTTCGCCAGTCCTATTTTTGTCCAGTAGCTCCGAAGTTCTTAGTGCAAAAAATCTGCGAATATGGCAAAAAGTTCCTCTCTCCAGGGTGCACCGATGGGTACAACAAAATCGTGGGGGCACCGATCTTAATTGGGCAGCGCATGCGATGAAAGGCCAAAATCCTCAGTTTTAACCTCAAAATCAGCCATGTGGTCTCCGAGGTACTCCTGTAGGATGGACTTCCAGGATGTCTTCGGCAATCCAAACACTACACCCACTTCGGTATCACAAAACACTATAATTAAGCACTTTGCACAACACTGTAGGTCAACTCTGTCTAATTTTGACGATTTTTCGACTGCGGAGCCACGCAGAATCGTGGCGCTCACCGCGGCGGCGTAGTAGTGACTGGTTAGGTTAGGTTAGGTTAGGTTAGGTTAGGTTAGGTTAGGTTAGGTTAGGTTAGGTTAGGTTAGGTTAGGGTTTTTTTTTTTTTTTTTTTTTTTTTTTTTTTTTTTTTTTAATTATCTTATGCAGGAGGGGAAATCCATTATGGACACCCATGGATCGTCTGGGATATTTGGGTAGTGTTGGACTCGCACCAACTAAAACCCCTCCTGCCTGAGTTTTATCGCTGTTATTTTATATTACAGCGCTTGAGGCTAATTATTTTATTCCATCTTTCGATTTCGTCTTTATTATAGATTTAATATAAAATTGTGATTTCAATGTCAAGTTTGTAATGTCATAATTATAAATATAAATTTTTGTTTCTTTGTTATTCTGCTTAAATTCTTCCCTGGACTTCTTCTTAATATTTTGCTCCATTAGCCAGGCCTGCAGCTTTAATTGCTTGTTTCGCAAAGGCTAGAAAGGCATCTCGACACTGTTCACTTTCCACTAAAGCGGCCAAGTTTTCTTCGCTTATTTGAGCGTCCATGATGCATTCGCAATTGTACCTGTCAATATGATATTTTGGGCAATGGATCAGTATATGCAATATTGTTTCCTGGCTTTGATCGTCACAAGTACAGCATGGAGATTGCGCTAAACCTCTTTTGAAAAGATATGATCGGAATCCGCCGTGGCCTGTGAACATTTGTGCAAGAAGGTTTTCCATTTTTATTTTCCTTAATGTTCCATATGCGCTTTTAATGCTTGGAAAGAACTTTTTTGTGATGTTTCCTGCTATGGACTGGTCGTATCTTTGTTGCCACTCATCTATTGTGTTGTTTCTAATAAGTTGTTTCGCATATGAGAGGGGGAAAGCGTCGTAAGCGTGACTTCTTTTGGATTTAAGTGCGGCTTCTTTCGCTAATTGATCGGCTCTTTCATTGCCAGTGATATTAGCATGTGCTTTTACCCAAAAGAAATGGACGCTTCCTCCTTGCTCTTCCAGCTTTCTTAATTCTAAATTTATTTTATACGCAATTGGGTTAAGTGTATTAGGATCTGCTAAGCACTCAAGTGCAGACCTGGAGTCACTCAGTATTGCGGAGTTCCTGAATGCTTGCTTTGTAGTCATAAGTTTTGTGGCTCTATATATTGCTGCCATTTCCGCCTGAAACACGCTGCAGTAACTAGCTAGGGAAAATTTGGTTTGCCCTTTTTCGGTTCCTTCGTACCAGTATGAAACCGCTCCGCCAACCCTGCCCTCAAGCTTACTACCATCTGTGTATATTTGCGGTATGTTCCTGTCAATATTATCTGTGTCTGATTGGTCGCTAATAAGATCGAAGGTGACAGGTTTGCGGAAAGCAGGATGTGGCAAAGTGAAGGGACTGATTCTACTTTCAAGTTCTCTACCCGGTAGTTCGTCTAAAGGCTTGCCTCTTTTAATCTCGTACAATTTCCTTTGTTCCTTTGCCCTTAAGTCTAGCGGAATAGTTTGAGCTAGAATGCAACCGGAAGTAAAGGAAGAAGTGCGGTGGGCCTTGGTTATAAGGTTAGTGAATAACCTGCCAGTTTTTTCCAGCCTGTCCCTTATTTGTTTTCTGTCTGCAACGAGGCCCCAGACATTAGAGCCGTACAGTATGATGGGTTCAATTACAGCTCCGTAAATGGTCCGAATTATTTCTGTATTTAGTCCCCATTGGGCTCTGGCGGTTCGGCTTAGTAGTTTATATAAATTAATGGCTTTTTTAGTCACCGCATCAATATGTGTCAAAAAATTGAGGTTTCTGTCTATTGTTAGGCCCAGCACTTTAAACGATTCTTCAAGTTTTATTTCTGTGTCGTTTAGGACAAGCTTTGGCTTGGTGTATTTAAGCTTTTTTGTAATGATAATTGCTTGTGTCTTTTGGGCAGCAAACCTGAGCTTTTTACTGTCTCCCCATTTTACAATTTTCTTTAAAGTGGGGTTCAATTTCTCCTCAATTTCTTTACCTGTTTTGCCAGTAGCTATCAATAATATGTCATCAGCGAAGGCCTGGACATGAACTGGCATATCATCTGCCGACCGTAAGAGGGAATCCAATAGAACGTTCCACAATAACGGTCCACAGGTGGATCCCTGTATGCAACCTTTATTAGTTGACCTCTTTATGGTGGGTCCAGCGTATGTGAGCTCGATACTCCTTTCAGATAAGTAGCTCTTAACTAAGTTGTACAACTTGGGATCGGACTTCTTAAGGCGCAGCTCGTCTAAGATTGCTGGCCACCACGCATTATCAAAGGCCCCTTCAATGTCTAATGAGACCATAACGGCTATAAGTTTTTGGTTCATTGCCGATCTAACCACTTCGACTGCGTCATATAGGGCATCCTCCGTGCTTCTCTGGGGTAGGAATCCATATTGTCTAGGGCTGATTTCCTCATTATGACCCATATCCCAAAGGATTCTGTTGGCAAAAAGTTTCTCCAGAATTTTCCCAAGTACTGGGAGAAGTCCAATTGGTCTATAGGATTTGGCAGCTTGGTAATCCGTTTTTCCTGGCTTAGGGATTACTTTGACTTTGGCGTGCTTCCATGCCGTCGGAAAGTGGCTAATCTCGAGACACTTATTAAATATGGCTAGTAAGGTTTCGGGGTCTGCCATGTACGCACACTCGCAAATGTCGGACGTGAGCCCATCTATTCCAGGGGCCTTATTTGGGTTCATCTTGGCGAAGACTGCCCGAAGTTCCTGGTGTGTAAAAGCTTGCGCCGCCACTGAGAGAGGCTCGTCTGCGCTTTGTTCCATACTATCTCTAAGTTTCTTTTGCTCTTTAGTGTCGGTAAATGGAATGTCAGCGGGGTAGAACGTCTCTGCCAGTAGCTGCGCTGACTTCGATGGACTCATAATTACGTCCGCATCTGTCGATGACCGAAGTAGTCTATCCCCTTCTTTGGGGTTGCAGGTTTTGATGATGCGGAACACTTTTTGCCACATTGATTCTTTTTTCTGAGTTGAGCAGTAATCCTTCCAGCTTTTTGTGATTGACGATTCAATCATTTTTTTGTATTCAAGTTTTGCTTCTTTATACTGCTCAATTAGAACTGGTCGCCTGATGGGATTGGCTTGCTTTATTCTCCTTCTTATTGAAATGACCTCTTTCTTTTTAATTCCGAGTTCTTTGTTCCACCATTTACTGGGTCTTATTTTCGATGTGGGCCTTATTTCAGGTATTGCTTCTTTGCTGGCTTCCTCTATAGCCGCGGTGTACTGCGCTATAGCTGTTTCCAGATCTTCCCTCCGTTCTATGGCTGCCACGGTTCTTGGATTGATGTCTTTATTTTCTAGCGATAGAACAAAAGAGCTTCTGAAGTCTTTCCACCTAGCTTTTTGGGTATTAAATTTCCTAGTAGAGGTTTTAGGTAAATCGTCTTGGTTATGGTCGAAGTCTATGCTAAACTCTATCTGGCGGTGGTCTGTGAGCCTTGCTGTGTCTATATTTACTCTCCAGTCTCGAATTCGTGTAAGCATGTTATTTGTACATGCTGTGACGTCCACAATGCTCGTGTAAAGCGTATCTCCCCGATAGGTGTAAAATGTGGGGGTACTCCCGTCGTTTATAATATTGAGCTCCATTTGTGCTGCCAGTTGCATAAACGCGGTGCCTCGTTCATCGTCGATATCACAGCCCCACCAGATACTCTTTGCATTTACGTCCCCTGTTACAACTATGTTTCTCTCTTCTACTTTTTCTATAACTTTTTGCAGGTGCTCCAGATATGGCTCTATATCTACACTACCTTCCAGGTAAACATTAACAAAAGCAGTAGAGACATGGCCTAGGATGACTTTGAAACTGATAATGTTTTCGGTATTGAGGCTGTTATTTTCGGTAACAATTAGGTTTCTGTCGAGGATGACCGCCGCCGACTTTACTGGGTTACTGATGTCGGCGTTGGTTTTTTGTATGACGCGATATGCTGAAGTGACGTAGCCTTTGTTACCCACGAAGGGCTCTTGTAGTAGCATAATTGATACTCCATTTGCTTCCGTTTCTGAAATCGCTTCTTTCATTGCTGCGTATCCACGGCCTAAATTTAATTGTACGATTTTAAGTGGTGATGGGCCCTTTGCTTTAGCAGTGATAATTCACTGCAGACCGCGCTATCTTGTCCCACTTTGTCCATTCAGGACATGATGCACTATAAGCCTTGTGGTCGACGGGACTTCGTCCTGCTTCTGTGCAATTACTGCACATCGGTGGCAGAGCTCTATGTTGGCACTGACGCGTGTCGTGATGTCCTGCGCAGTGTCCACAAATAGTATTTTTTTGGCAGTCTCTTGCAAGATGACCAAACTTCAGACACTTATAACACTGCGTAACCGGAGAATGATCCACCACTGGAATGTTCTGGTAATCCACTTTGATTTTTATTTTCTTGGTTACCATAGCTCTCCAGACAGCCGGTGATACCTCTATTATGACGTTGCAGGTTTCAGATTTTCCTCCACGAGTTCTGCGTATTAGCTTCATTTTAAGTTCTTCGTCTGAGATGTCTGCCAGCAATTTTCTGTTCTGCTTTATGATCGCATCAATTATTTTACCATCTGTGAGGCCTCTTATAACTCCAATTAGTTTTACCATGGGTCTTTTAAGCTGAGGTTGGGAGACTGTAAGAGACGCATCTTTTTCTCTGAGGGCTTTACCTAAGGCTCTGCAATCCGGCTCACTGTCGCATCCGATAACTACCTTTTGATTTCTAGTTTTCCTAAGTTGATTGATACCTATCCCCAATTCTATTACGTCAACGCCAGATTTGATCTTTTTTACCACATCATCACTTGTGTGTCTAGGATCCAAGGACTGGACCACTAAAGAAAACCGGGGAGTTGATGCAACGCTAGCGTAAGTAGGTCTTGGTTCCAGGTCGTCGGTTTTTGGGGCTTTGTTATCAATTGTTGCATATGTCTTTGGAAAGGGTGGATAGGTGCCAATTATTTCAGATTCTTTAAGTCCCTTGCATAGGTCCTCCATCGTGCTGTGAATTGGGCCTGCTGTGTCTGTTACTAGGGTTTTAAGGGCCCTTATTTCCTCGACGATGAGCTCCTCTCCAATATTTTTAGTTAGCTGGGGCTGACTAAGTGTTCCCGTCAGATCGTCCTTCATTGCGTGAAGCTCCTCCACTATTTCTCGTTGTAGTCTGTAGTTATGTGTGTCTATGTTATTTTTGATTTCCCTAGCAATGACCTTGTTGCAGTCAGTTTCCTTTGATGCTATAAGTGACTTGACTTGTCTGACATCGTTTATAACTGTCGTCAGCATGTGGATGATTTTAAAATCGTCTTCAACTCTTGGGGTAGTTATTTGATCGTGAGATGGGTCTGTGACCGGGTTTGTTATGGGCGGCCGAGTTTTTAGTGCTTCTATACTCATAATGAGATTTTGTATCTCTTGAGTAAGCTTTAAAAGTTCTCTAGCCTCTTGGGATGTTTTTTCTGACTTAGAATCGTCGATCTTGTTTTTAATTTCTATTAGGCTTTCATTTATGGTCTCATTTCTTTTTGGGTCTGTTTGGTGTTTAACTTTAGTAAGGACTTCCTTGACACCTTTCTCTCTCTCTGCATTCAGGTTTCTATCTGACTCTAATTCATAGGTCAAGAATCCGCGGAAGCCCGAGATCTCCTTCAAAATCTGTTTGTTCTGTTCCTGGAGGTCTCTCGCGCGTTCCTCGTGCTTCGAAATCACGTTCTCGAGTAATTTGGCATGTCGAGCTTCTGTGATAAGGAGTTGGTGCTCATATTGGGCTTTTGATTTCTCGCGCTCCGCAATGTGGCGGAGCCGTGAGTCGGCAAGTCTCAGGATAATTTCGTACAGCCCATGGATTCCGTTAATGACGGCTTCTCGTATTTCTCTATTCAGATTTCTAGACTCCTCAAGCTTAGATTTTGTCTTTTGGAGGAGCTTGTTGGCAAATCTAGGCATTTCGTGTAGATATCCTCCGCAACCAGCTGACGAAACGAACGATATTGCTGATATATTGTCTTCGTCTTCATCCTGCGGTTCCTTGGCGTCAAGTGCGGTCTTCTCAAGGTTTGCTTGGTTTGCGGCTTTGATCTGGGCTTTTATGCGCGGCAGTGATGATTCTGATCTCGGTCTCTGCTGTTCAAGTACTGGGGTAGAAGTGTGCCATGTCTGAAAGTCGCTCGGGGCTAGGTTGTCCTCGAGTGGTAGAGGATTGTTCTGCAGTGCCAGTTCACCATCTGGCGTCACTTTTGCTTTTGTTGGCATTTTTGCTTTCCCTTCCTCCTGTGCCTTGGCTGGGATTTTCTGAGATCCTGAGCTGTATGGCTTGTCAGTGATCTTCGATTTCCTGGTGAGGCTAGAACTTTTTGTTGATTTAGATGACATGTTGCAAACAAAATGTGTCTAGTTTTGAAAAATAGAGGTGGAAAAGGGATCGAACGCTAGACGCCTATAAAGGTAGCGGTTCGAAAGCCTAGATTCTGACGATGTTAACGCAAAAAATCCCGAGTTTCCGGATCGATTACGGACTGAATTACTGCGGTTTAAAGTTAACCCCTTACCGCATAGGAAGCCAAATATGGCTGTTAAAGTTTCTTATTTTTTTAAATACATAAAAAGTAGTATTTTTTAAATTATTTCCTGGCAATCAAATATTTCATGTATTCATGTATCCGAACCCATTTTTTCTTGTCTATGGTTTCTGTTAGCTGTCAAATCATTGGACGTTAAAGGCCGGTTGGTCGAAAGTGACTGTGCAAGTAGTGAGTGCCGATTTTGTTGCCGAAAAAAAATATACTAAAACGGTAAGTAAAAACCTGTGAATTTCAAAACAGCTTTCTTGTGTGTTCAAAAACATGGTATGATTACGTTTGTTGTGTTTTTTTTTGTTTTCTTCGATTTTCCCGCCATTTTTTTAAATTGCCATATTTGGCTTCGTATGCGTTTGCGCCAAAACATTATCAGACAAATATGGCTTCGTGTGCATACAAGGTTGCTTTCTTTTCTTTGCAGATATGGATCCTTCTAGCTTTTATGGCAAATTCAAGCATGTTAATCTCATTCCTGGTGATGGTTTCTTGAGTGATGACAATCTTGCTTCTGACTCCGACTCTGAATACCAACCCTATTCTCGCCCTTCCCTCGGAAAAAAAAATTGTCATACCCGATTCAGATTCTTCTGATGATGAAATTAAAATAACCACACAAACGTCGCAGGCTCCATCCACATCTAAAAAACGACGAAAAAATCCAAAAAAGACAGTGTCGTTTGGAGAAATAATAAACTGGAAACTTTCTGTAATGAAGATGAAGAAAAGAAATTGTTTTAAAGATTTTCATAAAACCTAATTATTTTATATTTCATTTAACGCATACGAAGCCATATATGGAATTGATTTATTTTACCAGAATGCATACGAATCCATATATGGCTTCGTAGAGTAATTTCTTAAGTTATGGTTTTTTTTTTTTCTTTTAATTAACATTGTCTACTAAGGCCTAATAAAAGATATTTTCGCTAAAAATGTTTTTTATTTCTATCTCCTTCATAATTCATGCAATAAGGGGCTAATACCTTGTTGGTGGGGGAAGGGTGAGGGAGAGGGGGTATTTAGTATTCTTAATTTGGAGATAGTGCAGAATGAAGTTGGGAGAAAAAAGTTTGGTTGCTGTGGGACTTGTAGTTGTCGAGATATTAAAAGAATAAGATTTTCAATATGGCGGACAAGATGGCGGACAAAACTTGATATGTCCCTTATTTCAGTGATTATGATGTAAAAATAACCGTGTTTGGTGTCTACAAGTAGGGAATGCAAAGATCTATTGATTTAAGCAGGAAAAAGTGGGTGTTTGTAAAAATGCAAAATTTTGGTGGTGGCAGGTGCGGGGCTAGGGTAAGATGGCAAAGTTTCTACGATGTTTAGTTTGGGAGTTATACTTATTTTAGTATATCCAATATGGCTTCCAAGATGGCGGCGTAGGAAGTGTACCTAGGATATCTCGGGTTCTAGACGTCGTAGAAAGGTCGTGTTTGGATTGTTTATGGAGAGTTGTGTATTCCAGTTACTTTATGGTCCGTTATTATGGGGGATGGGGGGGGGGGAAATTTAGGGTGTGGTACAAGGTGTTAGTAGAGATACCAGTTTCTAGCTAATACTAACAGTGGAAATCCGGGTTCAGGATCTCCAAAATTGAGGGAGTAGTGACGATTTTAAAATTAAAAAGATGGCGGTCAAAATGGCGGCCAAAATAAGATTGATGATATCTCCGGTTCTAGAGGACCTAGGTGAGTCGTGTTTGGTATTGTTGTGTGTGGAATGAGAAGGGCTACACGATGAGACGATAATATTTACAAAAAGACGAGCACAAGAAGAAAAAACAACAAAAAACAACCAGATTATCACAAAAAATCAAAAAATTGAGCTAGGAACACAAACAAAACGTAAAATAGTACAGAAAAATCTCCTTAATTCTATACACATAAAAGTTTTTAAAATTTCTTTTCCTAAGACCAAGCACGTGTTTCACTAAGTTTGAGTTTATGCTTATAACTCCGAAAAACCTGATGGAAAAAATCTGAAAATTTATATATGAATTTAAATTAATATTTACAGTCTAATCAGCACTAAAAAAGTACAAGCAACCGATCAACCCTGTCTTTAAATAAGCAATAAAGTCTTGAAAGCAAAATTTTACTAACTAAAATGGAAATAATTTTAAAAGTATAACGATTTAAGAAAAAGTTTTTATATAATTATAGTCCATGTAAATATAGTAATTTAACTTAGCTTTCAATTTTGATCCAGGCCGCAAAACGTGGTTTTCGCCAGTCCTGTTTTTGTCCCGCAGCTCCGAAGTTCTCTCTCTCTCCGGGGTGCACCGATGGGTACAACAAAATCGTGGGGGCACCGATCTCGATTGGGCAGCGAATGCGATGAAAGGCCAAAATCATCACTTTTAACCTCAAAATTAGCAATGTGCTCCCCGAGGTACTCCTGTAGGATGGTCTTCCTGGATGTCTTCGGCAATCCAAGCACTTCACCCACTTTGGTAACACAAAACTCTATAATTCGACACTTTGCACAACACTGTAGGTCTACTCGGTCTATTTTCGACGATTTTTCGACTGCGGAGCCACGCAGAATCGTGGCGTTAACGGCGGCGACGTAATATTTTTGTCACCGCTCCTGTTGGTGAATCTTCATAACGTTTTTGCCATGCACTTATGGTTTCGTCTCTGATGAGGTGCTTTGCATATGAAAGGGGGAACGCGTCATAAGCAGGTTTTGTTTTTAATTTCAGTGCTGCCTCCTTTGCAAGTTCATCTGCTCTTTCATTTCCTTGTATATTGATGTGTGCCTTGACCCAACAAAACCTAACTTTCCCACCTTTCTCTTTCAAGGTCTGCAGCTCGGTACGAATTTTTTGAGCAATCGGGTTTAGGCCATTCGGATCAGCAAGGCTTTCCAGTGCGGACCTAGAGTCGCTCAGAATTATCGGATATCTTAGAGAGATCCTACTGTTGATGAGTTTTGTGGCTCTGTAGATCGCTGCCATCTCGGCTTGAAAGACGCTGCAGTAGTTTGCAAGGGTGAATTTGCCTTTTGCTGTTTCACTTCCATGCTGCCAGCAAGTTACGGCACCCCCCACCTTGCCTTCTATTTTGCTGCCATCTGTGTATATTTGCGGCGTGTCGGTGGTAACATTTGTTATTTCTGTAGCGTCGTTTATTAGTTCATAATTAAGGTGTTCTCGGAGAGCAGGGTGCGGTAGGGAGAATGGGCTTATTCTACATTCCAGTTCCCTTCCTGGTAGCTCTGGTATTGGCTTGCCTCGTTTTACTAAATATAGTTTTCTTTGCTCAAGAGCTCTTAAATCCAGTGGTAGAGTTGTTGATAATAAGCAGCTAGATGTCAAGGAGGTTGTTCTGTGCGCTTTGATTATCAGGTTAGTGAATAATCTCATGGTTCTGTCCAGTCTGGTTCTGACCTGTTTTTTATCCGCTGCTTGTCCCCAAACGTTAGATCCGTACAGAAGTATAGGCTCAATGACAGCACTATAGATTGTTTGGACTATTTTTGGATTGAGTCCCCACTGTGCTCTGGCGGTGCGGCTTACCGATTTATATATTCGGACTGCTTTCTTTGCAGCTTCGTCCAAATGAGCCAGGAAGTTGAGGTTTTTATCAATAATAAGGCCCAATACCTTAAGACTGTCTGTAAAATGAATTTCGGTGCTACTCAAGAAAATTCTTGGCTTATCATATTTCAATTTCTTGGTGACGATAATTGCCTGTGTCTTTTGTGCTGCAAAGTTTAGCTTATTGTTTTTGCCCCACTCCGCAATGCTCTCCAGAGTCGGATTTAGTTTTCCTTCTAGTTCCAATCCCGTTTTGCCACAAGCTATGATGAGTATATCATCTGCAAAGGCTTGTACATGCACTGGAAAGTCGCCAGCAGTCTGAAGCAGTGAGTCCAAGAGAACATTCCACAGGAGTGGTCCACAGGTTGAACCTTGTATACAGCCTTTCGTTGTTTGCCTTGTGGTTTCGGCACCCGCGTATGTTATTTCTACGCTTCTTTCCGAAAGGTAGCTTCTAACTAGGTTATAGTGGGACTCATCCAGATTCTTTTTGCGTAGTTCGTCAAGAATTGCTGGCCACCAGGCATTATCAAATGCGCCTTCTATGTCCAACGATATAACCGCCACAATTTGTTTCTTGCTCAAACCTTTTTTAATCTCTTCATTAGCGTCATACAGTGCGTCTTCAGTGCTTCTCTGAGGAAGGAATCCGTATTGTCTGGGGCTGAGGCGCTCTTCATGGCCTAGCTGCCATAGTATTCTATTCGCGAAAAGTTTTTCCAGAACTTTACCCAAAACCGGAAGTAGTCCAATAGGTCTGTAGGCTTTTGGGACTTGGTAATCTGTCTTGCCCGGCTTTGGAATAATTTTAATTCGTGCATGTTTCCATTCCCTTGGGAAGTATCCTATTTCTAGGCACTTGTTATAAATTGCAAGTAGTGTGTCTGGAGAGGCCCTGTAAGCTGCTTCGCAGATGTCCGAGGTAAACCCGTCGATTCCTGGAGCTTTCTTTGGGTTCATCTTTGCGAACACCGCATCGAGTTCTGCTTTCGTAAATTGAATATGCGGGCCAGTATTTTCCTCAGGGTGATTAAAGTCTGTCTGGCGTCGTTTGTCTGCTTGATCATCAGTGTCGTGGGCTGGATCGTCAGTTGGGTAAAAGGTTTCCGCTAGCAGTGTGGCAGATGCCGACGGACTGAGTACATGGTCTCTGTCTTCGGGGGAGCGAAGTAGCTTGTCTCCCTCTTTTGAGGAGCTGTTTTTTATTACTCTAAAGACCTTCTGCCACATAGTTTCCTTCTCCTGAGTTGAGCAGTACTCTTTCCAGCTATTGGTTATTGAGGACTCAATTAGATTTTTATATTCCAGCTTTTTTTCTTTAAGTTCCTCAAGGAGGAGAGGTCGTCTAACAGGATTGGCGTGTTTGAGTCTTCTCTTAATTCTGATTAGCACTTTCTTTGATTTGTTAAGCTCCTCATTCCACCATCTATTTCGATTTGTTCTTTGGGAGTTCTTTATTACCGGTATAGCTTCGTGGCTTGCCTTATGCAGGGCTTCCGTGTACTCTTCTATTTTCTTTGAAAGCTGGTTCGCATTCGAGACTGCAGATATTGTGTCTGCATTAATATTTCTATTTGCTAAAGCTTTCTGGAATACATTGCCAAACTTCAGCCAGTCAGCTTTGTTTGTATTAAATTTCCTCGTAGAACTGTTTGGAAGGTAGCCTTGGCTTTGTTGTATATCGATTCTATATTCAATTTGCCGATGGTCGGTGAGCCGTCCTGTATTTTCGTTCACTTTCCAGTCTTTAATTTTCGGCAGAAGGTGGGTTGAGCAAGCTGTGACATCTACGATGCTAGTATAAAGCCTTTCTCCACGGTAGGTATGGAATGTTGGAGTGCAGCCTTCATTAACGATGCTAAGCTCCATTTGCGCAGCTAGGTGCATAAACGCCGTTCCCCGCTCGTCATCCTGATCGCAGCCCCACCAAATGCTTTTGGCGTTTAGATCTCCAGCTACAATAATGTTATTTTCATTCATGCTATTCGCTACAGTATTGACGTGGTCTAGATAGGGCTCTATATCAACATTACCTTGGACTAATATGATAGCTGTTTTGTTCATCTCAGCTTCCGCAATTGCCTCCTTAGTGGCTTCATATCCCCTGCCTAGATTGACCTGGCTTATTTTTAACTGTTGAGGAACCTCGGCTTAGCAATAATAATTTATCGCTGACCTAGCTATTTTGTCCCATTTTGACCATTCGGGACATCTGGAGCTGAAAGCGGGGTGGTCTGTTGTGTGGCTCTTTGAAGACGTGCAATTACTGCATTTTGCTGCCATAGACCTGTTTGTGCACTGGCGAGTATCGTGAGGTTCTGCACACAATCCACAGATATAATCTGTCTTGCAGTCCCTCGCCAGATGTCCAAACTTCATGCACTTATAGCATTGGACCACAGGGGACATATCCGACACGTGGATGGGGAGGAATTCTATTTTTAATGTTTCGCCTTTGACTGTTTTCCACATACCCGGGCTAACTTCCGCTTTTTGTCTTCTTCCGACAGGCTGGACAGTAATTTTGCATTTTGTCTCAAGACTGCTTGTACTATTTTCTCATCGGTTAAGTACCTAGCTACCCCTTTGAGCTGGATTAGAGGAAGCTTCTGAGCAACTTGAGAAACCGTCAGGGTGGCATCGCTCTCTTTCAAAGCTTTGCCTAATGCGCTTCTTTCGGCTTCGCTGTCACATCCTATTACAACCCTCTGTTTCCGAGTTTTTCTTAATTGATTTATCCCTATTCCTAGTTTGATCACATCGACACCTGCTTTTATCTTTTTAGTAACGTCGTCGCTAGTGTGGGTTGGGTTGGTTGATTCGACTACCAGGCAATATCTGGGAGTCGAGGCAATTTGAGCGTAGGAGGCTTTTTCGTTTGGTTGTCGGTCAGTTGGTTGCGATAGGCTTTTCCCTGTGTATCTGTGGTGTGGTGGGGAGCAGCTTACACTTTGGAGGCTGTCCGGGTTTGTTTGTGGTTCTATATTTCTGAGCTCGCTTCTTAGGGATTCGATCGCTCTTCGGATAGGATCAGCTGTTTCAACAGTTATTTCTGAGAGTTCTTTTATGTCGTGTCTAACCTGCTTCATGGCATTGGATAAAATTTTTGTCTCTTCGGAGGCTTCTAAGTTCGCTGCTGATGGTAGGCACTGAGTTCTGATGGCCTCGAGGTTTTTATTTAAGTCGTTGAGAATCTCTGGTGCGGCACTTGGTGGAGTGACAATTGTTTTTATTTCATCTCTAAGACACTCAATAACTGGCTTCAGTGTGGCGAGATCATTATTAGGGGACACTTTGGGACTGTTTCCCATGTATGTCTTGATTTCTGAAATTTCTCTCTTGAGCCCTTTTATTTCATTGGTGAGATCAGATATTGCCGTTTGCTCTTTGGGTATCTTGTTGGTTTTGATGAGTTTTAACGACTCGGCCAGCTCAGCTCGTTCTTTATTGGAATGGGAAGTCAAGTTAAACACGGCAGTCCTTATCTCGTTTTCTCGCTTTAAAGCATTTTCCCTTTCGGTAGTTAGCTCGAAGGTCATGTATTTCCTGAAGCTCTCCTGGTTAGGTTAGGTTAGGTTAGGTTAGGTTAGGTTAGGTTAGGTTAGGTTAGGTTAGGTTAGGTTAGGTTAGGTTCCCCCTCGAGTGGTGTCCGCCTTGTCGTGGCGGGGGGGCTGAGTAGCGTCGGACAATCCAGTCCGGCGTGAAACTAAGAGACACCTACAGTGGATGACGCCGACATTCCGTTGGTTGTGAATAGAGCGGAGCCTTCAGGGCCAGACTGCTCTGGTGGGTTGCTCCGAGTGGACTCTGTTCTCAGAGACCATGGCGGATGCATCATGGACGGGTCCGGCGGGCACTTTGCTGTGCAACTGGACAGGCCTTTGCCACCGTCGTTTCGTAACCCCGTCGCTAGGTGTCGTTGATCATGTCTAGCGGCCTAGTTAGGCGGGAACGAGGGGCTTGCCTTAATTGGCCGGCCCGCGAGGAGTAAACCTCTATAATAAATCCTCAATTCTCGACGTTACGGTCCGTGACGTCGGGATGCTCGAAAGAGCGGCTGGGGAGCTCATCAGCCACTAATGGCCAACCCTGGGAACCACCCGTCCTCCCAGGCGTATTAGGGTTATCGGGACATCACCGGATCTCTGTCCCGATGGACCGAATATTTCTCCGGTACTCGTGGGAATAGCATGGAATTTAATACAACCAATATTACCTACGAAATTGTTGGGGTGGGGGGGGAAGATGATACAGTTAGGAGAGGGGGGGAGGGCAACAAAAACACAAATGAAGACGAGATGGTGCTGTCTGACAGCAGTGCGGTGAGCTTAGAGTCAGTGGCAAGCATGGCGTCCGAAGAAGGCCGCGAGCCGCTTCATCGCAGCAAATTTATGAGGAGTTCGTCACGTAAGCGTGGTGTGCTAGACTTGGGGTCCGACCCCGGTGACGAGGAAGGGATGAACAAAGAAAAGAAAGGACAGCAGAGTACTGCTAAGAGAGGAAGGGGCCGGCCGCCGACGACGGGCCAATATGTTGGCCTCGCTAAGGCAAAGGCGCAGCTCGCTGCGGCCGAGACGGAAGAGCTCATCGTCCAAGCCGAAAAAGAAATCAGCGCTAAAGTTCAGGCGATAAATAGAACAAGGGCGGAACTGGCTGTTAGTAGCAATGATGATGATGGTAAAACAGCTGAGGGCCTTAAAAGATCAGTGGCCGAAGGCGTGGATATTATTCTGCATGTCACCAGCAAATCAAGCCACCTGAAGGGCACCTTCCAAAAAGCCCTGAAAAATGCGGCAGTAATAATTTCTGATGCTGCAGAATTGCTGGCTGAAAGAACAATATCCACGGAGACCAAGGAGTTGCAGTCAGCTAATGACAAACTAGTTGCCGAGGTCGCTGAGCTGAGGAAAGAAATGTTAAGCCTACGTGCTTCAGTTGAAAGTACTCGCTCAAAGCAACCAGCGGCCGAAACCAACGAGGAGCTTGTCCGCACTATTATGCTCCAGGTGGGGGGAATGGTGAATGCTCGATTTGAAGCGCTCGAGGAACGACTCCTTCCTGAGCGGTGCCTTCGCCCACCGCTTCGGTCCGACGGCAAAACGCTACCAGCAAGCGCCAGCCGTGAGCCTGCAGAGCCCACAGCCCAACGAGTGGCGCCAAAAAAGAAGGAAGCAAAAACGAAAGAAAAGCAGACTAAAAAGACGGCTCCACTGCAGAAAACACCTGAGCCACTGCCACCTGCTCCTACTACTCAGGACGAGGACGAGGGCTGGACAACCGTCGTCAAACGGGGCGCCAGGCACAGGAGAGAAAAGACGGCCAAGGCGGCGCCAGTTCCGGAGAATACCAAACCCAAGAAGGTTAAGAGGTTACGCCCTCCCCGGTCTGCAGCGGTCGTGATCACGCTGCAGCCTGAAGCAGTTGAAAAAGGTGCAACCTATGCGGCAGTTATGACCGAGGCGAGGGCAAAACTGAACATTAAGGAACTGGGAATTCCGTCCCTGAAATTCCGGAAGGCAGCCACAGGGGCACGAATATTTGAAGTCCCAGGTGCAGCAAGCGGTGAAAAAGCGGACTCCTTAGCCACAAAACTAAGGGAGGCCCTAGGCGACAGCATAGTGAAGGTTTCCAGGCCGATAAAAACGGCAGAACTCCGCCTTACCGGACTGGACGACTCTGTCACCAAGGAGGACATAGTCAACGCCGTTACTAGTAACGGCTGCCGACCCGAAGAGGTAAAGGTCGGAGAAATACGTTTTGACACGTCCGGCACCGGAACTGTGCGCCTGAGCTGCCCGGTGGCAACGGCGAACAAAATGTCGAAGGCTGGCAAGCAGCTCACAGGCTGGGTCTCGGCATCGGTGAAACTCTTGGAAGCAAAGCCGCTTAGATGTTTCCGCTGCTTTCGAGAGGGCCATGTCCGAGCCCAGTGCTCAGAGGAGGTAGACCGCAGTAGCTTATGCTACCGCTGTGGCCAGCCTGGGCACAAAGCAGCGGCCTGTGCTGAGGAGCCCAGTTGCCCGTTATGCAAAGCAGCGGGCAAAGATGCGAAACACAGGGTAGGAAGCAAGAAATGCTCCCCGCCCAAATTCAAGAAGAAAAAGGCCGCAATTGCGCCGCCTGCTGAGGCTTCTACCTCGGTCACAGAAGGGACGGAGACTATGGACACTTAATGGCCTATAGTCTCCTACAGGCAAACCTCAACCACTCCGCCCGCGCGCAGGATCTCTTCCTGCAAAGCATGGCGGAGTGGTCAATAGATCTGGCGGTGGCTGCCGAGCCCTATTTCGTCCCTCATAGGGATAACTGGTTCGGGGATGTGGGTGGCTTGGTGGCCATTATTGTGTCAACAACTGCGGGCCCGGTAACAGAAGTTGCCAAAAAGATTGGATTGGTTGCTGTTTTGTGGAGGGAGATCATCGTCGTCGGGGTGTATTTCTCCCCCAACCGATGCCTCGCCCAATTTGAGAACTTTCTGGAAGAGGTGGGAGACGTCATAAGGCGTCACCCTCTGAGCCCGGTGGTTGTGTTCGGGGATCTCAATGCCAAATCCACGGTATGGGGATCGCCCACCACCGATGTACGTGGCGAGGTATTGCAAGAGTGGGCGATGGTGACTGATCTCTGGATTCTCAACCAGGGGTCGGTTGCTACGTGCGTGCGGCAGCAGGGCGAATCAATCGTGGACGTTTCGTTCGCAAGCCCTGCTGTAGCACGCCGAGTACGTGGCTGGAGGGTTCTGGCCGATGTGGAGACGCTGTCGGACCACAGATATATAAGGTTCGACGTAGCTGTTTCGCCAGATTCTCCGGCCATACATCGTCGATACACCTCGGCGACACCCCGATAGGCACTAACGCGCATCGATAGGGACATGCTGGTGGAAGCCTCCGTCGTACAGGCCTGGATTCCAGAGGAAGAAGGGCCTCTAAATGTTGAGCGAGAAGCGGACTGGTTTCGGGAGGCAATGACGCAGGTCTGTGATGCTTCTATGCCCCGGACCAGTGCCCGACCTCCAAGGCGTCAAGTGTACTGGTGGTCTGAGGAAGTAGCCGCTCTTCGCAATATCTGCGTTGTGGCGAGGCGCCGGTACACTAGGCATCGCCGCCTTCGTGGGCAGGGCCGTGACGCAACGACGGAGGCACAGCTGTACGAGTCCTATAGAGACTGTAAAAAGACTCTGCAGCTGACCATCAGCCGGGCCAAGACTCAGGCTAGGGAAGAGCTCCTCGAGACTCTCAATGGGGACCCATGGGGCCGCCCCTACCGAATGGTGCGGGGTAAACTCCGATCGTGGGCCCCTCCAGTGACGGAGAGTCTGCAGCCCCATCTATTGGAAGAGGTCGTTAGCGCCCTTTTTCCATATCGGGCGGAGTACACACCTCCTATTATGGCACCACCCCGGTCTCACCGGGCTGATAATAGTGGAATGGAGGCTGGGGTGCCAGGTGTGAGTGATGGGGAGCTCGGCGCGGCTATATTAAGACTCCGGAAGAAGAATGCTTCTCCGGGGCCTGACGGCATTCCTGGCCGCGCGTGGGTCTTGGCGCTGGATGCCCTCGGGGACCGGCTCAAGCGGCTGTTTAACGCCTGCTTAGAGTCAGGACGGTTTCCCTCGCAATGGAAAACGGGTAGATTGGTCCTTCTACGGAAAGACGGGCGTCCCGCGGATAATCCTTCTGCATACCGCCCTCTGGTGATGCTTGACGAGGTGGGAAAGTTATTCGAGCGTGTCATAGCTTCTCGCCTCAACGGGCACCTGCATCGTACGGGACCCGATTTATCGGAGTACCAGTTCGGGTTTCGAGAGGGTCGTTCGACGATCGACGCGATCACTCGCGTCAAGGCTCTCTCGGACGAGGTGGTTTCCCGGGGCGGGGTGTTGGTGGCGGTGTCTCTTGACATCGCAAACGCGTTTAACACCTTGCCCTGGTCCTGTGTCGTGGAGGCGCTCCGATATCATGGAGTGCCCTCATACTTGCAGGAACTGGTGGGGTCTTACCTGCGGTGCAGGCAGGTCACGTACAGCACGGGCGGTCGTGAAAGGCGTAAGGAAATGTCGTGCGGTGTTCCGCAGGGCTCGGTCCTTGGCCCGCTGCTGTGGAACATCGGCTACGACTGGGTGCTGCGGGGTGCCCTACTCTCGGGCGCAAGCGTAACGTGTTACGCTGATGATACGCTGGTCACGGCGCGAGGGGACAACTGGCGGGAGGCTGCCCGTCTTGCAACTGCAGCGGTGGCGCAGGTTGTCGGCAGAATACGGTTGCTGGGACTGAGGGTGGCACTCGAGAAATCTGAGGCCCTTTGCTTTCATGGGCCCAGAAACGCGCCGCCCCAAGGGTCCCACATCGTAGTGAGTGGTGTACGAATTGAGGTCGGGTCCAACATGAGGTACCTTGGGCTCGTCCTCGACAGTCGTTGGAACTTCCGCGTCCACTTCCGGCGTTTGGTCCCCAGGTTGATGGCTGCGGCCGGTGCTCTTTCCCGGCTGCTGCCGAATCTGGGGGGGCCTAATACAGCATGCCGTCGCCTGTACTTAGGGGTCGTGCAGTCCATGGCGTTATACGGCGCCCCCGTATGGTCTGACGCTCTGACTGAGCCGAATCTCGCCCAATTGCGAATGCCGCAGAGGGCAATGGCCATCAGAGTAATACGGGGGTATCGCACCGTCTCCTATAGGGCGGCGTGTGTGCTGGCGGGGTCACCGCCTTGGGAACTCGAGGCCGAAGCCCGTGCGTCTGTGCACAGATGGCGCGCGGAACTGCGAGCCCAAGGCGAATTGCCTCAGGCGGAGGAAGAAGGACGGCGGAAATTGCTGATCCGACGGTTCCTCCTAGGGAGATGGAGGGAACAGCTAGCTCTTCCCGGGGCTGGCGTAAGAACCGTCGAGGCCGTCCGTCCAGTGTTGTCAAAATGGACGGACAAACGGCGAGGACCACTCACATTTCGGCTCACCCAGGTGCTCTCGGGGCACGGCTGCTTCGGCAAGTACCTGTGTGATATAGCTGGAAGAGAGCCGACGACGAGGTGCCATCACTGTAGTTGCGACGTGGATACGGCGCAGCACACACTGGAGGATTGCCCTGCCTGGGCAGAGCTGCGCCGTGCACTCGTCGCAGTCGTGGGGACCGACCTCTCGCTGTCGGCCGTGAAAAAATCCATGGCTGGAAGCGAGAGGGCGTGGAACTGTGTTCTGTCCTTCTGCGAGGAGGTTATCTCGCGAAAGGAGTCGGCAGAGAGGGAGAGGGAGATCGATTTAACTGCCCTCCCTATTCGCCGCCGGAGAGCCGGGCGCAGGAGGAGGGTCGAGGACATACACCTGCCCCCATAACGTGACCTCCTGGTGGTGAGCACGGGATATTGAGATAGGAGGCCCATGGAGAGGACGCGCAGTGTGTCCTGTGCGTCCCCCACTAGGAGGGGGGGGAATGTTTTCCACCTTTATTCCCCCAATTCTGGGAGGGGGCCTGCAGAACTTTTGGCAGGCCGAAGCCGTGGGGGTTGCGGAAGAATGCGAAAGCGCACCCGTGACCCCTGCATAGGGCGCCCCGGAAGGACACCGCTGGGTTTTAGTCAGTAAAAGTCTGACATAACCCCCCCACCGCCCCCGCGGCGGGGTGGTATCCATGAGGATTTCCCAGCGTTAAAAAAAAAAAAAAAAAAAAAAGGTTAGGTTAGGTTAGGTTAGGTTAGGTTTTTTTTTTTTTTTTTTTTTTGTGCAGGAGGGGAAATCCATTATGGACACCCGGGTCGCTATGTGCTTCCCAGGTAGTGTCGGACTCCCACCGACTAAAACCCCTCCTGCTTGAGTTGAGTGAAGACATTAACACCTCGCTAATGGGATACTAGGTGCTAATGCGCGTGTATTTTGTTGATTTGCGTTAATAGTTGTGTTGGGTACTTGAGTTTGGATTGTTGTTAGTGCTTGAAAGTTGGGAGTGAGCTGGTTTGTGTCTGTTGAGTTGGTTTGAGGTGGATTGGGTTGTGTTTTTTTTTGAGTTGGTTTGAGATGGTTAGTCGCGTTGTAAGTGTTATGATATGGTTCGTGTAGTGTCTTTACTATATTATGTATATAAGTAAACAAATATTTAGCGTGGGGATATAGATACACATAGTAGTAGTACAACAAGAGATATATACATGACATGAAAGATGACGAAGGTATTCTAGTTAGAGATTACATTATAAAGAGCATCAAAGTCTATTTACAAATTATGTTTCAGTTCTAATAATAGTACAGCAAGAAATATACACATGACATGGGTAATTGCAGTAGAAGTTAATGTGAGGTGATTTATATACATACCCTATTAGGTAGTAGTGTTATACATAAAAGATTAAAAAGAAAGTAACAGAGATTTTCCGGATGGGGATATTCTCTTATACTAATAATTTGAACATACTAAACAAAAGTCAAAAGAAATGATAGTTTTTTTTTTTTTTTTTTTTTTTTCCACAATAATACTAGAATAATTACTTAAATCTACTCACTTACTTAAGTTCTAGAGAACATAACAAAGCTGAATTTTCACGATTTATGACTGTGTTAACATAATGTCAGAGCAAAATCTACAGGATTTATTATTATTTGTAACAATTAAAATGTAGAAAGAAAAGTTTTATTCTAAACAATATGTACAGTAAGCCTTAATAACTAGCAAATTTTGATACTCCAAAGACAACTTCAGTTTTCCGACAAGTATTCCGGGATTCCGGAAAAATATCCGAAAAGAAAAACTTAAACTTCGGGAAGCATGTAGGGTCAAGATGGTAATTAATAAAGATACATTTTACTATGTACACTATTTACATTTGATTTATAATCGGAATTCCGGGAATACGCCGTGACTCCGGAAGGGTTTAAGAACCCCAGAAGTGTACCTTTTCCACAATTTAAATTGGTGTTTAGGTGCTTAGACGGGTTCCGGGACTTAATTCCGGGATAATAAGGATTTGCAAGGAAAGGTGAATTTATGCAATTTTTTTAGATAAAAAGTCCTACGGTAAAAATATTAACGGGGAAATTAGATAAATAGTTTATAAACTTACTAAAGCATATTCATAACGAATTGAGGGGGGAGAAAAAATCGTCTTAAAGTGGAAATTTCTCTATAACTCTAAGAGTAGGTAAAAATGGGGGGGGGGGGGGGGGGTTACAGTAGGGAGGGACGGGTACTTCTAGATTTTTGAAGACGGTTACCAAAGCTCTAAAAAATTTTAAAGTTGCTTTTTTATTGCAAAAATGTGAAAAAAATTTAATGGGGGGGGGGGAAATAAAAATCGGATTCTGGTAGAAAGGTGAAATATAGGTTCTGATAACAGAACGCCGGACGCAAGGAAAACGCTCTATCTCTTACCGTTTCCGAGGTATAAAGGTTTTACTATTTTATTTAATTTTTTTGGGCGGGAATTTACAAAAAATTTTTGCTTTTTTATTTCGGAGGGTGGGAGACTTTGATAAGTTTTTGACCTCATATTTGGTTATTCTAAAAAAAAAAAAAAAAAAAGTTTCTTTCATACTTATATTTATGTGTTATGTTTTTTTTTGTTTTTTTTTAATTTATTTACAATATTCCCGTGGGGTATATTTTTTAATTCATAGCGGGGGGGCACTATGGACTTTTCCTATTGCCCATCAGTCTTTTTCCCACAGCAAAATTGTTCTTAGTTCTCGAGCTATTCGCATTCTGGCAAAGTCATATTTATAGTGAAATGGGGGGGGGGTCAAACACCTGTTGGGGGGTTTAGTGGTTTTAAGATGGTGGGTAATGCACCTGATGATGTATTTTGAGTCGAGTTGAGTACAATTTATTTATTTATTTTTTAATTGTTTTTTATTTATTTTATATTTTACGTTAAGAAAAACTAATACCTACACATCCATGGCCGTGTGGGTACATACATACGTACTTAAAGATTTTGAAAACCATCCTACGTGTGTTCGGAATTCGAGTTCAAGGTTGCCACAGTTGCCATGGCAATCTCGTATAAAATGTAGGTTGACCATAAATTTTAAGAAACAGGGACAAATAGGATTTTTGGCATAATTTTAAGATATTTATATTAAGTTTTATTATGATGTGTGATAAGGGTGGTTGTGATTGTGTGAGTGTGTTGGTGTGTGTGTTTTAGATTAAGTTTTGTTGAACTTTTTAAGGTTTTTTATTATGTTATGAATGTGTGTAATGAAAGTTTGTATTGTGGAATTGTGTTTTATGATTTCGTTGAGTTTGAACGGAGAGGTTTTCATGGATATGCACGTTGCTATGTGTTGTATTCGAGTGTTTCCAAATTGGTCGCATTCTTGTATAAGATGATTGAATGTTTGGGTGGATTGGTCGTCACAAGGGCATCGATCGTCTGGCGTTATTTTAAATCTAAAGAGATATTCCTTATGGTATCCATGGTTGGTGAACAGTTGGGTGAGGCAAAAGTCTAAATTGACCGTGTTAAGAAATTCGGTTAATTGGCTGAATGAATCGAACCATGTTTTGATGGAAATGCAGTTACCAGGGGTTTCAAAAAGTGTTTTCAGAGATTCTGATGCCTGATCTTTGTTTTTTTTCTTTACGAAGCTCATGGGGAACCTGTCAAAAGTAAGAGCTTCGCTTAAGGTAGCTGCCTGTTTAGCAGCTTCGTCCGCTAGCTCGTTTCCGGCTAGTCCCTCATGGGCTCTTATCCAGGCGAATGAAACTTGGTTATTTGCGGTTTCAATTTCGTGTATATGCTTATGGATTTTGACTACTTGTGAATTTGTGCTGTTGGGGTTTGAAATTTCTTGTAGTCCTGATTCACTGTCAGATAAAATGAAGGTTTTGTGAGTGTTGTTATTTTTAGTCCAGGCTAGCGCTTTTTCAATGGCCAGTAGTTCAGATTGGAAAACTGAGCACGAGCTGTGTAGTTTGAATTTTTTTATATGTTGATGGTTCTGCAGGTTGAAAATCACCATCGCTGCTCCCACCATCTCGTCATGTCGGCTTCCGTCAGTGAAGATTTTGTAGTGGTCGTTTGGTATGTTGTTTAGAATGTCTTCAGTCTGAGTTATCTTGATGTAATTTATTGTTTTTCGAAGAGCTGGGTGTAGTAGGTGTTTGGGGTGAGTTTGTTTGTCAAGTTTTATGTCGTTGGGTAGGTGAATGGTGCTATGTGTTAGTCTGGTCCGTTCATTTTGTGCGATTTCTTTAATTTTACTGTCTAATGGGATGAGTTGTGCTAAAACTATTGAGTTAAAAGTATTGGTTGTACGGAATCCACGGGTTATCATAATTGCAAAAAGTCTTTGAAAAGATAGAAGTCTTTGTTGAATGTATTTTGTGTTGATGGCGTCTACCCAGATTGAGGCGGCGTAGCTTATAATAGGCACCATAACTTGGTTGTACAGTGTTTTGATGTTTTCGGGGTGGATTCCCCATGTAGGCCTGACGAATCTGCTGAGTGAGTTTTGTAGTTTTTTGGTTTTTTCTAAAACATTTTCTATGTGTTTTTTAAAAGTCAATTTTTTGTCTATTGTTAGTCCTAGTATTTTAATGTCTTTAGTGAAGCTGAGTTCATGTCCTGTCATTGTCAATTTGGTCTTGGTTGCTTTGTTTGTGAAACTGATTACTTGGGTCTTGTCTTTGCCAAATTTGAGTTTTACGCTTTCTCCCCATTTTACGATTAGTTCTATAGCTAAATTAGTGTTTGCCTCTAGAATGGTTAGGTTGCTGGATCCGGCTACCAGAAGGATGTCATCTGCAAAGGCTTGTAGACTGCATCCCTCTGGCAATTCCAGTTCGAGCAATCCGTCAACTATTAAATTCCAGAAAGTGGGCCCGCAGATTGAGCCTTGGATACATCCTCTTGATAATTTTTTGGTGACTGTAACGTCTGCGTAATTTAAGGTGGCGGTTCTATTTTGGAGGTAGCTATTTATAAGAAGGTGTATGTTTGATGGGCATTTTATGTGATGTAGTCTGTCAGTTATTGCCGGCCACCATGCATTGTCGAACGCGGCTTGAATGTCGAGGGATATTGCTAGTACTTGTTTCCTGTCAGATTTGAGTTTTCTAATAGTGTCTAACAGGTTTGTCAGAGCATGAGTTGTGGAAGTTTGTTTTTTGAAGCCGTATTGTTTGTGACTATGTAGGTTGTGTAAGTAAATGTGATGGTTAAGTCTATTAATTAAAAGTTTTTCTAATGTTTTTCCAAGTGTTGTCAAAAGTCCGATTGGTCTAAAGTCTGAGGTTTGATAGTGAGTGAATCTATTGTGCTTGGGTATTATTTTTATAATTGCTGATTTCCATGATTCTGGGAAATAGCCCAGAGTTAAGCATCTGTTCATTATTTTTAAAAGATAGTCTGGGAAGCATTTATTGAATAATGATATGATATCGGAGGTGAGATGATCTTGACCAGGAGCTTTCCTTGGGCTCATCTCTCTTAGTGCAGAGGCTATTTCGGTCTTAGTGAAGGGAGGTTCAGGGTCAGTGTTGGGGACTTTTGTAGTTTTCTGTCTTGTTCGTGTTTGTTGGTTGTTGTCTGGTGTGTCGTCGGGAAAAAAATTGTCTAAAAGTGATTGTGCTGTTTCTTGACTGTCTTTAGTGTATGTGCCGTCGTCTTTTTTGAGTGTGGCAGGCGGCTTGTTGGGGGGTTTGGTTTTTATAATACGGTTTGTTATCCCCCAGACATCTTCTTTGTCTTGATTTTGACAAAATTCTTTGAAGTGTTCTGTTGAGGTTTTTCTGATTTCAGTAGAGTATTCCAGTCTTAGTTGTTGTCTGATTTTAATGTCTTCTTCTGTAAGTCTGTTTTGTCTCTTTAACCTCGAAGTCAAATGGTGGTTTTTTATTACTTTACGTTTCAGGTCTTCGAGTTTGTCGTTCCACCATGGGCATTTATAGTTGTATCCTTGTCGACTAGAAAACAGTTTGTCACACGTTTTGGTTATACTGTTGGTAGTTTGGTTAATAATTTGGTCGAGTTCTAGGCAGGTCATGTTGTCTATGTCTGCCGATAGATCAAGGTGTCGAGTTAGGTTTTCTTTGAATGCAAGTTCTGTTGATTCTCTTGTTATGTAAGTTGTGTCGTATTTAAATGTTGAGGTCTTTTTGTTCTTTTTCGGTTTGTTATTGGTGAGGTTGATATTGTATAATATTCCGTTATGGTCGGATGATGGGCATATGGATGTATTGACTGTCCAGTTTTGTATGTATTGTTTGTGTTGTGATGATATGAGTGTCAGATCTATTATTGATTCTCTATATTGTGAGTGGGTGACTGTGTTGAATGTTGGTTTTCTGTTTTGGTTACATACTGTGAGGTTGTTTGTGACAGTAAAGTTAAATACGTCATTACCTCGAGTGTTGGTCTGGTGTGATCCCCATTCAGGGTGCCATCCGTTGAAGTCTCCTCCAACAATGTGTATCTTTCCTTGGTTGTTTTGAATTAGGTCATTGAGTTTGTCTAAAGTTTCGGTTCCAGGGTCGAGATGTTTAGGTAGTCTTTGTCGGTTGTTAGTTTTGCTGTAAGGTTCTAGGTATATGGATGAGATGATTATGTTGTTGTGGTTTAGGTTGATTTGGACGGTTACGAGTTTGTTAGATGAGAATTCTGGTAGAAAGATTGTGCTAAGTTTGTTTTTTTTAATTATTATACATGCTTTAATTGGTCCGTTATTGTCGGGGGATTGGTAAACTTCATAGTTATAGGTGTTAGTTAATGTCATTTTTTTCCCGGTGTAGGGTTCTGTTATGAGTCCTATATCAATGTCGTTGGATGTCATGTAATGCATTAGTTCATGTTGTGCCGCATAACCTCTGCCTAAGTTGGCTTGTGCCACTGTGATTGAGTTTCGTCTATTATTCATATTGAATTCTTTTTTTTATATTTTCCAATGCCACCAGGTATCTGGGGCAGCGATTTGAAGTAGGTGAGTGGTTAGTGTTTATGTTAATTTGGTATCTGTTGCTTCTGTTAGAGCAGTTATAACACTCTGTTAATTTTCTGTCGTTTTTGGTGGGGCAGTCTTTGAATTGGTGCGTTGATGCCGCGCAGTGGGAGCAGGGTTTAGTGGAATTTCTACAGAATTTTTTGGTATGACCGTATTGCAGGCAGTCGTAGCACTGCCTGATCGGAAAGAAATCTTCGATGTGCACCTTTTGGTGGTCAATATTAATTCTTTCCAGTCACGCAAATGCTTTCCAGCCCTTCGGTGTAAGTTTTAATACAACGTTGTATAAAAACTCCTTTTTCTTGTTTTTCCTAGTGAAGCTAATTTGTATGTCTTCTTCGCTTAGTGCAGCTTCTTTGATTTGATTATTTTGATTTAATATTAAAGTTAATAGCTCGGTTTCGGGGGTGTCCGTGTGGATACCCTTAATTATTATCATAGGCTGCAATGATTTTGCCGGTTCAGTTACGAAGTCTGTGTTCTTGGGTATTATATTTATTGTTTGTTTAATTTGAGTTGAGTTTTCGAACTCTACGCGGATTTTTTCGTTACTTAGGATTTGCACTTTAGAAGGAGCAAAATCACACTTTTTAAAAGACACTTTGTTTCTCCAGCTGGTGAGGAGCTGGTCTGCGTCTTTTATTGCCGGGTTGGTACTGGAGATGATTAATGAAGGTTTGTATTTGTTGGGATTTGGTATGATTGGTGTTGATGCGACTGATGAGTATGTGGGTTTAGGTTTGAGTATAGGTTGGATGGGTGGTGGAATGGATGAGTGGTTTGGATTGGGTTTGTTGTTGATGGCAGGGTTAAGTGAAGTTAGTTTTTTAAATTCCTCTTTTATAGTTTCTTTAATTGCTTCAGTAGTTTTTGGGTCAATGTAGGCTGTAGATATATGATCTGGGTCGTTAATAATTTCGCTAAGGTTAATTTTAATTAGTTTTTCGATCTCGGTCGCGTTGCTCAGAATTGTTTCTTTATTTTTTTTTAGTGACACTTTTTCCTTCTTTGACCGCGGTGATGATATTCTGGATATTGCCAAGTATTTTGTTTATGAATTGGGGTGGGGACAGGGCTGACGGAGTGCCTTGTATGATATTTGAGGAGGTTGCAGGGTTTTGGATGGTGCTTGTGATGGTAGCGGGATTGGGGGTGGGATTGATGGATAGGTTCTCCAGGGAGCCCATCGGAGAGTTGAACTCTAAGTCGGAAGACATTTGTGAAGATTGCATAATAATGGGACAGTCTCGAGAAATAAGAATTTTTGGTCACCCTACTCTTATGCAGAAAATTGCAGTTATAATTAGTATGCAGTTGATAAGTGTTAGTACTGGTTAAAATGGCTAAGTTATAAAGACACAAGTTATAAAGAACAATTAAAATTTTCACTTAATGGTAAATTATTACAAACAGTATATCGTCTATAATAGCTTAATTATATTACTTATCTTGGCTTTTTATGTCTTAAAATGTTTGTTAGATGCTGGCGCATTGAACTAAAGGCTGTGCGCAGCGTTAGAGTTAACAATGAAAACAGATTATAAGAAAATGTTTTTTAGCGGCTTTTTCAGGACAGTTTTTCTTACTTTAAAAGTTAACTATGACACTTATCTGTGCGCAGTTTGTTTCCTCCGATGCAGGGCTGGCTGGCGCGTCGAACCCAAGATTCAGAGAAGTTGAGCAGGCTTCAGGAGAGCCGCGATTGGGAGATAACTATCTCGACCAATCAGCGGTTTTTCCCGTTTTGCGGCTGTACCCTGAATTGCACGCTTCCAGGACTTTTAGTATCGGAGGGCACACACATAACTGGCATTTTGATACATTTTACACATTTGTTTCGACGGAATTTAAACAGTTATTAGTACTTTTAGATTTAAGATTCTAACTTCGCCACTTTGGACCTCTATAACTATATGAAAACACTTATGAATCACTACAAACAATATACTGCAGGAAAGGTACGTTCACTGGGCTTCTAACGGCGTATTAAAAGCTATGTGTTGCAGCGACTAATCTTACACCGCACGCGTGCAAAACTGATGAGCTATTTTTTTATACAGTTTTTGACCTAAATTCTTTATAGAATCTGAATATTTTAAATCACTATTTATATCACTGTGTTGGGCTTACAATAGCGCATCTTTTGATGTATAGTTCTTTACTATAGTTGCACTTTTACTATTTTATTATGGTTTTTGATTGCGGAGCTCGCGAAAAACGATCCGCTCGGCTCGGGAGATCGCGGGGTTGGTTCTGGTTAGGTTAGGTTAGGTTAGGTTAGGTTAGGTTAGGTTAGGTTAGGTTAGGTTAGGTTAGGTTAGGTTAGGTTAGGTTAGGTTAGGTTAGGTTAGGTTAGGTTAGGTTAGGTTAGGTTAGGTTAGTCTTGTGAGGAACGCGCTAGCGAACGGATCGTTTTTCGTTCGCTCCCGTGTTTCTAACGTACTGAACCTGTAAAACCGTGTGTGCGTACGTTTGGGATGGACCTACGGGCTATTCCAAGCCCCGTGAAGTGAAGACAGTGACTTTAGAGGATCCGTGTCGCTCTCTGGCGAAGCTAGCACCGCTCACCCTGAGCTGTGTGGCCGTTTTTGCCAGATTGAGCGCCGGATTCTCGTCTAGTGTTGACTTTTTTGTGCGTGTGTTGTTTGGGAGGGACCGTTAGGCGATTCTCAACATCGCATTGCCTTTGAAAGTGCTAAATTTCGCGTCTGTGACGAAGCTGCGCAAAGCTGTGCGAAGCGGGACCGAGCTGTGAGACAGCTTCGCCAATTCTTGTGTGACGATATTTTTAGTGTGTAGTGTGTGTTCGCCGTGCTGTGGAGGGACCGTAAGGCAAATCTCAGCACCGCAGTGCCACCCACTGAGGGGCCAGGCGGAGTTGCATCATTGTGGCGCCAGCCTGTCTCAGGCACATAGCGGCTTCGTGTGAGTACTTTTCAGTGTTTTTCTTTTTGATTACGTTGTGGATGGACCTTGCGGCGACTCCCAACGTGGTTTAAAAACCAGCGGGACGGTAAATCGCGAAGCTGTGTGAAGCTGTGCGAAGCGGGGCCAGCTCGGGTCGAGCTGACGGGCAGCTTCGGCCAGCTTCGACAAACTTTAGTGTTTTTATGTTTTATTGTGTTGTGGATGGACCCTTGGGCGACTCCCAACATACTTTATTAGTGTGTGTTGACTAAATAACTTATATTTTGTGTGTTAATTGTATTTATATTTGTAAAATACGAGTATTTACGGTTTTTGTTTTAAAACATGAGCAGTAAGAATAAAACTACAACCATGGAGGTACCGTCAGGAAGTGCGTTCCGCAAGGTGGCGGAAAAGCGCCCCCTAGAGGCGTTGAGCGACAGCTCGGAGGAGGAGCGGAAAGTGGGTTCCGTCAGGAAATGCCCACCCACAAATACGCGCGAGCGGGGCAGGCCACCGACGACCGGCGAATACGTCGGCCTAGCAAAGGCCAAGGAGGACCTGAATGCGGCGAAGCGGGAGGAGCTGAGGCTGCGAGCAGAGGAGGAGCTTGCAGCCTCCACGGAGGAGCTCCGGCGCACGACGCCGCGTCTGTCGTCGGGACGTACCACCGACGACAGCGAATCGACCGGTGAGCTTTCGGCGGCTCAGCTCATGAAGGAGGTGACGCGCTGCGTCACATATATCAACGAAGTAGGACGAAAATCAAAAAACCTTAAAGGTGAACTCGTCGGTGGCCTAAAAAAGGCCACAGCGGGGATTACAGAGGCTGTGGTCAGACTTGGCGAACTGACGGCCTCCGAAGAGGCTCGTCTAATGAAGACAGAAGTAAGGAAGCTGAAGGAAGATAACGTTCGCCTACGTGAGCAAACGGCAGAGCTGGTGGCAGAGCTAAGGGCGCTGAGGCAGGAGGCCTCGCGCCCCCCTCCCAATCCTCCTGCCACCTCACCGGCTGCAGTGGATGTGCAGGCACTCAGCCGCGCAATAACGGAGGAGGTTAGCCGCTCCGTCCTTGCCGCAGTGAGTGAGCGTTTCGGCGCTTTGGAGGCGCGCTGTTTACCCGCGCCCCGCACCCGGTCTGTTGTTGCGGACAGGCCGACGGCGGCTAGTGTTGCCCGCCGCGTGACATATGCCTCCGCCACGGCCGCCTCCACCGCCCGCGCCGTACCAGTATCGGCGCCTCTGCGCGGCCGTGGCCGTGGCCAGAGCGGCGCTACGAGCGCGCGAGTGCGCGACGTGGTGAGCGCCCGCACTCCCAGCCGAACGCGCGCCGCGGTCCCTGCCGCCGCCCCATCCAGTGTCGTGCGTGCTGCGCCACCGCGCGCTGCCGCTCCTGCATCTGTGTCAGCGATTACAAGCGCGCCACCGGTGCCACAGCGCGCTGCGCCACTGCCGCCGCGCGCCGCGCCGCGTGCTGCCTTGCGCACTGAGCCTATTGCCCCACAGAGGCCACTGTTAGCCCCGGCCCCTAGTGCTGGGCCGACAAGGCGTGGACGCAGGAGAAGACGAACACTTGCGGCGATTCGTGCGCCGGATGCGGAGCAGGCACACGTCACTCAAGACGACGGCTGGCAAACTGTCGCGCCCAGGAGGGCCGACAATAATCTTACGCGACGGCAATCAAGGTCACGATCTGCGGGCCGGCGCGGACGAGCGCCAGCCGCACGCTCGGCCGTCCGTGTGCCAAGGATGCCACGCTCCACGGCCGTGGCTTTAACGTTGCAGCCCGCAGCCGCAGCGAGCGGAGATACATATGCCGATGTCATACGAGCAGCGAGGCGCAGTGTTGACCTGGCAACACTCGGAATACCAGAGCTACGGTTCCGCGTCGGCGCAACGGGTGCGCGAATTATAGAGGTGCCCGGTGGTACAAGCGGCGACAAGGCAGACTCGCTCGCAGCCAAGCTAAGGGAGGCCCTTGGCTCTGAGCGGGTGTCTGTCACCCGCCCCGTTAAGACGGCGGAGTTACGCCTCTACGGCGTAGAAGAATCGGTAACCAGCGACGAGGTTATCGCCGCCGTGGCCACAGCTGGCGAGTGTACGCAGGAGTCAGTTACGGTCGGACCGACACGCAGCGGTACAGTGTGGATACGCTGCCCACTCTTCGCTGCCAGGAAGTTGTCGTCGCTCGGGCGCTTGCTTGTGGGTTGGTCGCCTGTG
The DNA here is from genome assembly GCA_946406115.1 of Apoda limacodes. Taxonomy (NCBI): domain Eukaryota; kingdom Metazoa; phylum Arthropoda; class Insecta; order Lepidoptera; family Limacodidae; genus Apoda; species Apoda limacodes. The sequence goes on from OX291556.1 coordinate 28,991,701, forward strand.
CGTATTGAGCCGCTCGCTGCGCGCCCACTGCGCTGCTACCGGTGCCTGGAGCCGGGCCACACCGCCGTGCTCTGTTCTTCAGAGACGAACCGCAGCAGCGAATGCTACCGCTGTGGTGAGACGGGCCATAAATCGAACACGTGTTTTGCCAAGCCGCGCTGCACCGTGTGCGCGGCGGCCGGCAGACCCGCGGAGCACAGGGGCGGATCGAGCCTTTGCCCCGCCCCTCTCAAAAAGACGCCAGCTAGCGGCGGCCCCAACACTGCTGGGGCCGGGCCGCGGCCAGCCCAGCCGACCCCGTCCGGGGCCGAGGAGGACAGTATGCAGGCTGAGTGATGGCCAGGCTTCTCCAGGCAAACCTTAACTGCTGTGCCAGAGCTCAGGACCTACTGGTTCAGAGCGTAGCTGAATACGGAGTGGACGTCGCCATAGTAGCGGAACCGTACTGGGTGCCGCCGACCGCCCAGTGGGCTGGTGACCTAGACGGCACAGTGGCTGTATACACGAAGGGCCCGGCTCGGACATCAGCTGGCCATGGCTGGGTGGCTGTGGAGGACATGTCGTTTGGTGGCCTTGTGGTGGCGTGTTATTTCTCGCCCAACCGGCCGCTCCACGAGTTTGACTCCTACCTGGAGGACCTCGGGGCGGCCATCGAGTTAAGCGGCGCTGGACATGTCCTTGTGGCTGGTGACTTTAACGCAAAGTCTCCGGCATGGGGTTCGCCGGTCGCAAGTGCGAGGGGCGAGTCATTGTTGGAGTGGGCCGTCGCGGGAGGTCTGTCTGTGTGCAACACCGGGGCAGTACACACGTGTGTGAGGCGAGAGGGTGGCTCTGTCGTGGACGTTACTTTCGCGACCGCCGCCCTCGCCCGCCGCGTGTCTGGCTGGAGGGTAATGGAGGGCGTCGAGACGTTGTCGGACCATCGTTACGTACGGTTTGACGTCTCCGCCCTCCCCGATGCCCCAGCCGACGCATGGTCACGGTTGCACGGGGATCCCCCGCGATGGTCGTTAAAGCGATTGGATCGCGACCGGCTCGAGGAGGCGGCTTTGGTCGAGTCCTGGCTCCCGGGTCCCATCGGACACGACCCGGCCGCCGAGGCCGATCGCCTGGGCGAAGCGGTGGCCCGCATTTGCGATGCCGCGATGCCGCGGCTCGGTACGCGTGCGCCTTTGCGCCGCGTGCACTGGTGGACGGAGGATGTGGCACGGTTGCGCGCTGACTGTGTCGCGGCGCGTCGCGCCTTTGCCCGCTGCCGCCGGCGGCGCCGTGCCCGTGACCCGGGAGAGGAGGACACGCTATACGCCGCATACAGGGAGCGTGTCGCGGACCTGTCAACGGCCATTTGCCGGGCCAAGTCTGCCGCTAGGGACGAGCTACTGGCGTCGCTCGATCGGGACCCGTGGGGGCGCCCTTATCGTATGGTCCGGAATAAGCTCCGACCATACGCGCCGCCCCTCACGCGGACGATGCGGCCGGCGCTAGTAGAGCGTGTAGTGACCGCCCTTTTTCCTGCGGCGGACGAAGTGCGGCCACCGCCGATGCGCCCGCCCGCCGCCGCCGCTGCCGCGGTCGATGTGATCGAGGTCACAGAGTCCGAGCTCGAGCGGGTGGTAGCGCGCATGCGTGGCCGCAACAAGGCGCCTGGCCTTGACGGGGTCCATGGCCGTGCGCTCGGCCTCACCCTTGAGGTCTTGGGCGAGTGGTTCCGGCGGTTGCTGAGTGCCTGCCTCAGCCGAGGTGTTTTCCCGCGGCGGTGGAAGGCTGGCCGGCTGGTCCTTTTGCGGAAGGAGGGGCGGCCCGCTGATGAGCCGTCGGCCTATCGCCCGCTCGTCTTGCTGGACGAGGCGGGCAAGTTGCTGGAGCGCGTTGTGGCGGACCGCCTCACGCGCCATCTTGACACCGTTGGTCCCGGCCTTTCTGAGGCCCAGTTCGGCTTCCGCCGGGCCCGGTCAACCATCGATGCGGTGAGGCGAATCAAGGCGCTAGCTGAGAGCGCAGTCGCCCGGGGTGAGGTCGTGTTGGCGGTGTCCCTAGACATCGCCAACGCCTTCAATACGCTCCCCTGGGCGTGTATCGTGGAGGCGCTCCAGTACCACGGCTTTCCGCCGTACCTGTGCCGCGTCGTCGAGGCCTACCTCTCGGACCGAGAGGTCAGGTATCCGACGCGGGAAGAGTGGGCCGTCCGGCCTATGACGCGCGGTGTTCCACAGGGCTCTGTTCTTGGGCCCCTCCTGTGGAACATCGGTTACGATTGGGTGTTGCGGGGCGCGCTGCTGCGTGGCGTCGGCGTCACGTGTTACGCCGACGACACACTTGTCACGGCACGTGGCCGTAACTTCGAGGAGGCGGCCGCCCTGGCTGCCGCTGGGGCGGCACACGTCGTGCGGCGCATCCGCCGACTTGGGCTGGAGGTCGCGCTGCGGAAGACGGAGGCTATATGCTTCCACGGCCCGCGGCGTGGTCCGCCGGCCGGTGCGGTGGTCGTCGTCGGAGGTGAGGCGGTAGAGGTCGGATCGGCGATGCGCTATCTCGGCATCGTTCTTGACCCCCGCCTCACTTTCCGGCCACACTTTGAGCGGCTGGTGCCGCGACTGATGAGCGCGGCAGGCGCACTTAGCCGCCTGCTGCGCAACGACGACGGGCCTGGCACTACCTGTCGGCGCTTATACGCCGGGGTCGTGCGCTCCATGGCGCTGTACGGGGCGCCCGTGTGGGTGGACGCGCTCTGCGCCCGCAACCGGGCGCTCCTCCGGCGGCCGCAGCGGGTGATGGCAGTACGGGTCGTGCGCGGCTATCGCACGATCTCTTTCGAGGCGGCATGCGTGCTTGCCGGCAGCATGCCCTGGGAGCTGGACGCTCGGCTGCTCGCCGCGACGTACAATCGCGTCGTTGAGGCCCGAGCGTCGCCCCGGGGTGAAGAGGAGGCGGTGGAGTGGACGCGGTGGCGCGAGCGGGTGCGCTTGCGCCTACTTGCGCAGTGGCGCGAGTCATTGGTGCGGCCGTCGGCCGGGCAGGCAACCGTCGACGCTATCCGGCCTGTCCTGGAGCAGTGGTGTGGCCTACGCTCACATGGCCACCTGTCCTACCGCCTGACGCAGGTCCTCTCGGGGCACGGTTGCTTCGGGAGGTATCTCCACCGGGTGGCCGGCCGGGAGCAGACAGCCGAGTGCCATCACTGTGGCTGTGCCGAGGACACGGCGCAGCACACGGTGGAGGTTTGCCCGGCCTGGGCAGAGGAGCGTGCGACCCTGGTCGCCGTCGCAGGGGCGGATCTCTCGCTGCCGGCCCTTGTCAGGGGCATGGTTCGCAGCGAGAGAGTATGGAGGGCCGCCGCAGCTTTCGCTGAGGCTGTCATGCGGCGGAAGGAGGAGGCGGAGCGCGAGCGGGAGAGGGATCCCGCTGCGCCCCGGACAAGAAGACCGCGGCCTAGGTCCCGGCGGATGGCGCACACGCGCCAGCTGCCGCCTTAGCCGAGGCCCCGGGCGGAGGGCGCTTGGAAGCCTTCCGCTCACCCACGAGAGGGATGGGGTCAGAGGGGGGAGATGCCGAGCCATGTGTTCCCGGCACGGCATCTCAAAGGGGTGGAAGGGCAGCACCGCTTGTTTGGTTTACAACCGAGCTGTGCTGCCAATAGAGCAAAGGTAACGCTGCTGGTGGAGTCGCGGATGCATTCTTGAGTTCCCGTGGCTCCGCCGTAAAGGCGCGAGAAGGAACACCGTTGGTTTTAGTCGGTACGAGTCCGACATAACCTGTGCACCGTCCTTGCGGTGCATGGGTATCCATGAGGATTTCCAACGAAAAAAAAAAAAAAAAAAAAAAAAAAAAAAAAAAAAAGGTTTTTTTTTTTTTTTTTTTTTTTTTTAATTTCTAGTACCTCCGGCGTTAGTGCCGCAGTCTTTTTGTATCTGTCTCATTCATGCCAATTCTCACTTTTATGCCTCTCGTACTTTTATTCTTCATACTGTATCTTTCAATCATTCCTCTCTTTTCGTACGTTACGGGTGGGATTTCCCGTTTCCCTAGTCTACTGTGTTCTATCTTTATTTATTATGCCTCTCGTACTTTTATTCTTCATACTGTATCTTTCAATCATTCCTCTCTTTTCGTACGTTACGGGTGGGATTTCCCGTTTCCCTAGTCTACTGTGTTCTATCTTTATTTATTTTTGTTTCAGGGTGAATAACTTTTACAATTTCTTTAATTTTTCTTATTCTACAGGTACACTTTTCTTATAGCTATATTTCTAAATTTTTTATTTACACAATGTTTGCTATATGTTTTCCAAAATACTTACAATATTTAGGTTCATATATTATTTCTTACACAATCCTTATTTGTTTTCTTATCAACTATTTATTCTTATATTTACTATTAAAAACATAACTACTATTTATAACATTTCGTGCTTATTTGCAACTTTTGGTTAGGTTAGGTTAGGTTAGGTTAGGTTAGGTTAGGTTAGGTTAGGTTAGGTTAGGTTAGGTTAGGTTAGGTTAGGTTAGGTTAGGTTAGGTTAGGTTAGGTTAGGTTAGGTTAGGTTAGGTTAGGTTAGGTTAGGTTAGGTTAGGTTAGGTTAGGTTAGGTTAGGTTAGGTTAGGTTAGGTTAGGTTAGGTTAGGTTAGGTTAGGTTAGGTTAGGTTAGGTTAGGTTAGGTTAGGTTAGGTTAGGTTAGGTTAGGTTAGGTTAGGTTAGGTTAGGTTAGGTTAGGTTAGGTTAGGTTAGGTTAGGTTAGGTTAGGTTAGGTTAGGTTAGGTTAGGTTAGGTTAGGTTAGGTTAGGTTAGGTTAGGTTAGGTTAGGTTAGGTTAGGTTAGGTTAGGTTAGGTTAGGTTAGGTTAGGTTAGGTTAGGTTAGGTTAGGTTAGGTTAGGTTAGGTTAGGTTAGGTTAGGTTAGGTTAGGTTAGGTTAGGTTAGGTTAGGTTAGGTTAGGTTAGGTTAGGTTAGGTTAGGTTAGGTTAGGTTAGGTTAGGTTAGGTTAGGTTAGGTTAGGTTAGGTTAGGTTAGGTTAGGTTAGGTTAGGTTAGGTTAGGTTAGGTTAGGTTAGGTTAGGTTAGGTTAGGTTAGGTTAGGTTAGGTTAGGTTAGGTTAGGTTAGGTTAGGTTAGGTTAGGTTAGGTTAGGTTAGGTTAGGTTAGGTTAGGTTAGGTTAGGTTAGGTTAGGTTAGGTTAGGTTAGGTTAGGTTAGGTTAGGTTAGGTTAGGTTAGGTTAGGTTAGGTTAGGTTAGGTTAGGTTAGGTTAGGTTAGGTTAGGTTAGGTTAGGTTAGGTTAGGTTAGGTTAGGTTAGGTTAGGTTAGGTTAGGTTAGGTTAGGTTAGGTTAGGTTAGGTTAGGTTAGGTTAGGTTAGGTTAGGTTAGGTTAGGTTAGGTTAGGTTAGGTTAGGTTAGGTTAGGTTAGGTTAGGTTAGGTTAGGTTAGGTTAGGTTAGGTTAGGTTAGGTTAGGTTAGGTTAGGTTAGGTTAGGTTAGGTTAGGTTAGGTTAGGTTAGGTTAGGTTAGGTTAGGTTAGGTTAGGTTAGGTTAGGTTAGGTTAGGTTAGGTTAGGTTAGGTTAGGTTAGGTTAGGTTAGGTTAGGTTAGGTTAGGTTAGGTTAGGTTAGGTTAGGTTAGGTTAGGTTAGGTTAGGTTAGGTTAGGTTAGGTTAGGTTAGGTTAGGTTAGGTTAGGTTAGGTTAGGTTAGGTTAGGTTAGGTTAGGTTAGGTTAGGTTAGGTTAGGTTAGGTTAGGTTAGGTTAGGTTAGGTTAGGTTAGGTTAGGTTAGGTTAGGTTAGGTTAGGTTAGGTTAGGTTAGGTTAGGTTAGGTTAGGTTAGGTTAGGTTAGGTTAGGTTAGGTTAGGTTAGGTTAGGTTAGGTTAGGTTAGGTTAGGTTAGGTTAGGTTAGGTTAGGTTAGGTTAGGTTAGGTTAGGTTAGGTTAGGTTAGGTTAGGTTAGGTTAGGTTAGGTTAGGTTAGGTTAGGTTAGGTTAGGTTAGGTTAGGTTAGGTTAGGTTAGGTTAGGTTAGGTTAGGTTAGGTTAGGTTAGGTTAGGTTAGGTTAGGTTAGGTTAGGTTAGGTTAGGTTAGGTTAGGTTAGGTTAGGTTAGGTTAGGTTAGGTTAGGTTAGGTTAGGTTAGGTTAGGTTAGGTTAGGTTAGGTTAGGTTAGGTTAGGTTAGGTTAGGTTAGGTTAGGTTAGGTTAGGTTAGGTTAGGTTAGGTTAGGTTAGGTTAGGTTAGGTTAGGTTAGGTTAGGTTAGGTTAGGTTAGGTTAGGTTAGGTTAGGTTAGGTTAGGTTAGGTTAGGTTAGGTTAGGTTAGGTTAGGTTAGGTTAGGTTAGGTTAGGTTAGGTTAGGTTAGGTTAGGTTAGGTTAGGTTAGGTTAGGTTAGGTTAGGTTAGGTTAGGTTAGGTTAGGTTAGGTTAGGTTAGGTTAGGTTAGGTTAGGTTAGGTTAGGTTAGGTTAGGTTAGGTTAGGTTAGGTTAGGTTAGGTTAGGTTAGGTTAGGTTAGGTTAGGTTAGGTTAGGTTAGGTTAGGTTAGGTTAGGTTAGGTTAGGTTAGGTTAGGTTAGGTTAGGTTAGGTTAGGTTAGGTTAGGTTAGGTTAGGTTAGGTTAGGTTAGGTTAGGTTAGGTTAGGTTAGGTTAGGTTAGGTTAGGTTAGGTTAGGTTAGGTTAGGTTAGGTTAGGTTAGGTTAGGTTAGGTTAGGTTAGGTTAGGTTAGGTTAGGTTAGGTTAGGTTAGGTTAGGTTAGGTTAGGTTAGGTTAGGTTAGGTTAGGTTAGGTTAGGTTAGGTTAGGTTAGGTTAGGTTAGGTTAGGTTAGGTTAGGTTAGGTTAGGTTAGGTTAGGTTAGGTTAGGTTAGGTTAGGTTAGGTTAGGTTAGGTTAGGTTAGGTTAGGTTAGGTTAGGTTAGGTTAGGTTAGGTTAGGTTAGGTTAGGTTAGGTTAGGTTAGGTTAGGTTAGGTTAGGTTAGGTTAGGTTAGGTTAGGTTAGGTTAGGTTAGGTTAGGTTAGGTTAGGTTAGGTTAGGTTAGGTTAGGTTAGGTTAGGTTAGGTTAGGTTAGGTTAGGTTAGGTTAGGTTAGGTTAGGTTAGGTTAGGTTAGGTTAGGTTAGGTTAGGTTAGGTTAGGTTAGGTTAGGTTAGGTTAGGTTAGGTTAGGTTAGGTTAGGTTAGGTTAGGTTAGGTTAGGTTAGGTTAGGTTAGGTTAGGTTAGGTTAGGTTAGGTTAGGTTAGGTTAGGTTAGGTTAGGTTAGGTTAGGTTAGGTTAGGTTAGGTTAGGTTAGGTTAGGTTAGGTTAGGTTAGGTTAGGTTAGGTTAGGTTAGGTTAGGTTAGGTTAGGTTAGGTTAGGTTAGGTTAGGTTAGGTTAGGTTAGGTTAGGTTAGGTTAGGTTAGGTTAGGTTAGGTTAGGTTAGGTTAGGTTAGGTTAGGTTAGGTTAGGTTAGGTTAGGTTAGGTTAGGTTAGGTTAGGTTAGGTTAGGTTAGGTTAGGTTAGGTTAGGTTAGGTTAGGTTAGGTTAGGTTAGGTTAGGTTAGGTTAGGTTAGGTTAGGTTAGGTTAGGTTAGGTTAGGTTAGGTTAGGTTAGGTTAGGTTAGGTTAGGTTAGGTTAGGTTAGGTTAGGTTAGGTTAGGTTAGGTTAGGTTAGGTTAGGTTAGGTTAGGTTAGGTTAGGTTAGGTTAGGTTAGGTTAGGTTAGGTTAGGTTAGGTTAGGTTAGGTTAGGTTAGGTTAGGTTAGGTTAGGTTAGGTTAGGTTAGGTTAGGTTAGGTTAGGTTAGGTTAGGTTAGGTTAGGTTAGGTTAGGTTAGGTTAGGTTAGGTTAGGTTAGGTTAGGTTAGGTTAGGTTAGGTTAGGTTAGGTTAGGTTAGGTTAGGTTAGGTTAGGTTAGGTTAGGTTAGGTTAGGTTAGGTTAGGTTAGGTTAGGTTAGGTTAGGTTAGGTTAGGTTAGGTTAGGTTAGGTTAGGTTAGGTTAGGTTAGGTTAGGTTAGGTTAGGTTAGGTTAGGTTAGGTTAGGTTAGGTTAGGTTAGGTTAGGTTAGGTTAGGTTAGGTTAGGTTAGGTTAGGTTAGGTTAGGTTAGGTTAGGTTAGGTTAGGTTAGGTTAGGTTAGGTTAGGTTAGGTTAGGTTAGGTTAGGTTAGGTTAGGTTAGGTTAGGTTAGGTTAGGTTAGGTTAGGTTAGGTTAGGTTAGGTTAGGTTAGGTTAGGTTAGGTTAGGTTAGGTTAGGTTAGGTTAGGTTAGGTTAGGTTAGGTTAGGTTAGGTTAGGTTAGGTTAGGTTAGGTTAGGTTAGGTTAGGTTAGGTTAGGTTAGGTTAGGTTAGGTTAGGTTAGGTTAGGTTAGGTTAGGTTAGGTTAGGTTAGGTTAGGTTAGGTTAGGTTAGGTTAGGTTAGGTTAGGTTAGGTTAGGTTAGGTTAGGTTAGGTTAGGTTAGGTTAGGTTAGGTTAGGTTAGGTTAGGTTAGGTTAGGTTAGGTTAGGTTAGGTTAGGTTAGGTTAGGTTAGGTTAGGTTAGGTTAGGTTAGGTTAGGTTAGGTTAGGTTAGGTTAGGTTAGGTTAGGTTAGGTTAGGTTAGGTTAGGTTAGGTTAGGTTAGGTTAGGTTAGGTTAGGTTAGGTTAGGTTAGGTTAGGTTAGGTTAGGTTAGGTTAGGTTAGGTTAGGTTAGGTTAGGTTAGGTTAGGTTAGGTTAGGTTAGGTTAGGTTAGGTTAGGTTAGGTTAGGTTAGGTTAGGTTAGGTTAGGTTAGGTTAGGTTAGGTTAGGTTAGGTTAGGTTAGGTTAGGTTAGGTTAGGTTAGGTTAGGTTAGGTTAGGTTAGGTTAGGTTAGGTTAGGTTAGGTTAGGTTAGGTTAGGTTAGGTTAGGTTAGGTTAGGTTAGGTTAGGTTAGGTTAGGTTAGGTTAGGTTAGGTTAGGTTAGGTTAGGTTAGGTTAGGTTAGGTTAGGTTAGGTTAGGTTAGGTTAGGTTAGGTTAGGTTAGGTTAGGTTAGGTTAGGTTAGGTTAGGTTAGGTTAGGTTAGGTTAGGTTAGGTTAGGTTAGGTTAGGTTAGGTTAGGTTAGGTTAGGTTAGGTTAGGTTAGGTTAGGTTAGGTTAGGTTAGGTTAGGTTAGGTTAGGTTAGGTTAGGTTAGGTTAGGTTAGGTTAGGTTAGGTTAGGTTAGGTTAGGTTAGGTTAGGTTAGGTTAGGTTAGGTTAGGTTAGGTTAGGTTAGGTTAGGTTAGGTTAGGTTAGGTTAGGTTAGGTTAGGTTAGGTTAGGTTAGGTTAGGTTAGGTTAGGTTAGGTTAGGTTAGGTTAGGTTAGGTTAGGTTAGGTTAGGTTAGGTTAGGTTAGGTTAGGTTAGGTTAGGTTAGGTTAGGTTAGGTTAGGTTAGGTTAGGTTAGGTTAGGTTAGGTTAGGTTAGGTTAGGTTAGGTTAGGTTAGGTTAGGTTAGGTTAGGTTAGGTTAGGTTAGGTTAGGTTAGGTTAGGTTAGGTTAGGTTAGGTTAGGTTAGGTTAGGTTAGGTTAGGTTAGGTTAGGTTAGGTTAGGTTAGGTTAGGTTAGGTTAGGTTAGGTTAGGTTAGGTTAGGTTAGGTTAGGTTAGGTTAGGTTAGGTTAGGTTAGGTTAGGTTAGGTTAGGTTAGGTTAGGTTAGGTTAGGTTAGGTTAGGTTAGGTTAGGTTAGGTTAGGTTAGGTTAGGTTAGGTTAGGTTAGGTTAGGTTAGGTTAGGTTAGGTTAGGTTAGGTTAGGTTAGGTTAGGTTAGGTTAGGTTAGGTTAGGTTAGGTTAGGTTAGGTTAGGTTAGGTTAGGTTAGGTTAGGTTAGGTTAGGTTAGGTTAGGTTAGGTTAGGTTAGGTTAGGTTAGGTTAGGTTAGGTTAGGTTAGGTTAGGTTAGGTTAGGTTAGGTTAGGTTAGGTTAGGTTAGGTTAGGTTAGGTTAGGTTAGGTTAGGTTAGGTTAGGTTAGGTTAGGTTAGGTTAGGTTAGGTTAGGTTAGGTTAGGTTAGGTTAGGTTAGGTTAGGTTAGGTTAGGTTAGGTTAGGTTAGGTTAGGTTAGGTTAGGTTAGGTTAGGTTAGGTTAGGTTAGGTTAGGTTAGGTTAGGTTAGGTTAGGTTAGGTTAGGTTAGGTTAGGTTAGGTTAGGTTAGGTTAGGTTAGGTTAGGTTAGGTTAGGTTAGGTTAGGTTAGGTTAGGTTAGGTTAGGTTAGGTTAGGTTAGGTTAGGTTAGGTTAGGTTAGGTTAGGTTAGGTTAGGTTAGGTTAGGTTAGGTTAGGTTAGGTTAGGTTAGGTTAGGTTAGGTTAGGTTAGGTTAGGTTAGGTTAGGTTAGGTTAGGTTAGGTTAGGTTAGGTTAGGTTAGGTTAGGTTAGGTTAGGTTAGGTTAGGTTAGGTTAGGTTAGGTTAGGTTAGGTTAGGTTAGGTTAGGTTAGGTTAGGTTAGGTTAGGTTAGGTTAGGTTAGGTTAGGTTAGGTTAGGTTAGGTTAGGTTAGGTTAGGTTAGGTTAGGTTAGGTTAGGTTAGGTTAGGTTAGGTTAGGTTAGGTTAGGTTAGGTTAGGTTAGGTTAGGTTAGGTTAGGTTAGGTTAGGTTAGGTTAGGTTAGGTTAGGTTAGGTTAGGTTAGGTTAGGTTAGGTTAGGTTAGGTTAGGTTAGGTTAGGTTAGGTTAGGTTAGGTTAGGTTAGGTTAGGTTAGGTTAGGTTAGGTTAGGTTAGGTTAGGTTAGGTTAGGTTAGGTTAGGTTAAGGATGCCACGCTCCACGGCCGTGGCTTTAACGTTGCAGCCCGCAGCCGCAGCGAGCGGAGATACATATGCCGATGTCATACGAGCAGCGAGGCGCAGTGTTGACCTGGCAACACTCGGAATACCAGAGCTACGGTTCCGCGTCGGCGCAACGGGTGCGCGAATTATAGAGGTGCCCGGTGGTACAAGCGGCGACAAGGCAGACTCGCTCGCAGCCAAGCTAAGGGAGGCCCTTGGCTCTGAGCGGGTGTCTGTCACCCGCCCCGTTAAGACGGCGGAGTTACGCCTCTACGGCGTAGAAGAATCGGTAACCAGCGACGAGGTTATCGCCGCCGTGGCCACAGCTGGCGAGTGTACGCAGGAGTCAGTTACGGTCGGACCGACACGCAGCGGTACAGTGTGGATACGCTGCCCACTCTTCGCTGCCAGGAAGTTGTCGTCGCTCGGGCGCTTGCTTGTGGGTTGGTCGCCTGTGCGTATTGAGCCGCTCGCTGCGCGCCCACTGCGCTGCTACCGGTGCCTGGAGCCGGGCCACACCGCCGTGCTCTGTTCTTCAGAGACGAACCGCAGCAGCGAATGCTACCGCTGTGGTGAGACGGGCCATAAATCGAACACGTGTTTTGCCAAGCCGCGCTGCACCGTGTGCGCGGCGGCCGGCAGACCCGCGGAGCACAGGGGCGGATCGAGCCTTTGCCCCGCCCCTGTCAAAAAGACGCCAGCTAGCGGCGGCCCCAACACTGCTGGGGCCGGGCCGCGGCCAGCCCAGCCGACCCCGTCCGGGGCCGAGGAGGACAGTATGCAGGCTGAGTGATGGCCAGGCTTCTCCAGGCAAACCTTAACTGCTGTGCCAGAGCTCAGGACCTACTGGTTCAGAGCGTAGCTGAATACGGAGTGGACGTCGCCATAGTAGCGGAACCGTACTGGGTGCCGCCGACCGGCCAGTGGGCTGGCGACTTGGACGGCACAGCGACTATCTTTGCGAAGGGCCTGGCACGGACGTCAGCCGGCCATGGCTGGGTGGCAGCAGAGCTGGAGGGCGAGTACCTGGTGGTGGCATGTTATTTCTCACCCAACCGGCCGCTCCACGAGTTCGAGTCCTACCTGGAGGACCTCGGGGCGGCCATTGAACTAAGTGGCGTTGGAAATGTCATTGTGGCTGGGGACTTTAACGCAAAGTCTCCGGCATGGGGTTCGCCGGTCGCAAGTGCGAGGGGCGAGTCATTGTTGGAGTGGGCCGTCGCGGGAGGTCTGTCTGTGTGCAATACCGGGGCAGTACACACGTGTGTGAGGCGAGAGGGTGGCTCTGTCGTGGACGTTACCTTTGCGACCGCCGCCCTCGCCCGCCGCGTGTCTGGCTGGAGGGTAATGGAGGGTGTCGAGACGTTGTCGGACCATCGTTACGTACGGTTTGACGTCTCCGCCCTCCCCGATGCCCCAGCCGACGCATGGTCACGGTTGCACGGGGATCCCCCGCGATGGTCGTTAAAGCGATTGGATCGCGACCGGCTCGAGGAGGCGGCTTTGGTCGAGTCCTGGCTCCCGGGTCCCATCGGACACGACCCGGCCGCCGAGGCAGATCGCCTGGGCGAAGCGGTGGCCCGCATTTGCGATGCCGCGATGCCGCGGCTCGGTACGCGTGCGCCTTGGCGCCGCGTGCACTGGTGGACGGAGGATGTGGCACGGTTGCGCGCTGACTGCGTCGCGGCGCGTCGCGCCTTTGCCCGCTGCCGCCGGCGGCGCCGTGCCCGTGACCCGGGAGAGGGGGACACGCTTTACGCCGCATACAGGGAGCGTGTCGCGGACCTGTCAACGGCCATTTGCCGGGCCAAGTCTGCCGCTAGGGACGAGCTACTGGCGTCGCTCGATCGGGACCCGTGGGGGCGCCCTTATCGTATGGTCCGGAATAAGCTCCGACCATACGCGCCGCCCCTCACGCGGACGATGCAGCCGGCGCTGGTAGAGCGTGTAGTGACCGTCCTTTTTCCTGCGGCGGACGAAGTGCGGCCACCGCCGATGCGCCCGCCCGCCGCCGCCGCTGCCGCCGCCGCTGCCGCGGTCGATGTGATCGAGGTCACAGAGTCCGAGCTCGAGCGGGTGGTAGCGCGCATGCGTGGCCGCAACAAGGCGCCTGGCCTTGACGGGGTCCATGGCCGTGCGCTCGGCCTCACCCTTGAGGTCTTGGGCGAGTGGTTCCGGCGGTTGCTGAGCGCCTGCCTCAGTCGAGGTGTTTTCCCGCGGCGGTGGAAGGCTGGCCGGCTGGTCCTTCTGCGGAAGGAAGGGCGGCCCGCTGATGAGCCGTCGGCCTATCGCCCGCTCGTCTTGCTGGACGAGGCGGGCAAGTTGCTGGAGCGCGTTGTGGCGGACCGCCTCACGCGCCACCTTGACACCGTTGGCCCCGGCCTTTCCGAGGCCCAGTTCGGCTTCCGCCGGGCCCGGTCAACCATTGATGCGGTGAGACGAGTCAAGGCGCTAGCTGAGAGCGCAGTTGCCCGGGGTGAGGTCGTGTTGGCGGTGTCCCTAGACATTGCCAACGCCTTCAATACGCTCCCCTGGGCGTGTATCGTGGAGGCGCTCCAGTACCACGGCTTTCCGCCGTACCTGTGCCGCGTCGTCGAGGCCTACCTCTCGGACCGAGAGGTCAGATATCCGACGCGGGAAGAGTGGGCCGTCCGGCCTATGACGCGCGGTGTTCCACAGGGCTCGGTACTCGGGCCCCTCCTGTGGAACATCGGGTACGATTGGGTGTTGCGGGGCGCGCTGCTGCGTGGCGTCGGCGTCACGTGTTACGCCGACGACACACTTGTCACGGCACGTGGCCGTAACTTCGAGGAGGCGGCCGCCCTGGCTGCCGCTGGGGCGGCACACGTCGTGCGGCGCATTCGCCGACTTGGGCTGGAGGTCGCGCTGCGGAAGACGGAGGCTATATGCTTCCACGGCCCGCGGCGTGGTCCGCCGGCCGGTGCGGTGGTCGTCGTCGGAGGTGAGGCGGTAGAGGTCGGATCGGCGATGCGCTACCTTGGCATCGTTCTTGACCCCCGCCTCACGTTTCGGCCGCACTTTGAGCGGCTGGTGCCGCGACTGATGAGCGCGGCAGGCGCACTTAGCCGCCTGCTGCGCAACGACGACGGGCCTGGCACTACCTGTCGGCGCTTATACGCCGGGGTCGTGCGCTCCATGGCGCTGTACGGGGCGCCCGTGTGGGTGGACGCGCTCTGCGCCCGCAACCGGGCGCTCCTCCGGCGGCCGCAGCGCGTGATGGCAGTACGGGTCGTGCGCGGCTATCGCACGATCTCTTTTGAGGCGGCATGCGTGCTTGCCGGCAGCATGCCCTGGGAGCTGGACGCTCGGCTGCTCGCCGCGACGTACAATCGCGTCGTTGAGGCCCGAGCGTCGCCCCGGGGTGAAGAGGAGGCGGTGGAGTGGACGCGGTGGCGCGAGCGGGTGCGCTTGCGCCTACTTGCGCAGTGGCGCGAGTCATTGGTGCGGCCGTCGGCCGGGCAGGCAACCGTCGACGCTATCCGGCCTGTCCTGGAGCAGTGGTGTGGCCTACGCTCACATGGCCACCTGTCCTACCGCCTGACGCAGGTCCTCTCGGGGCACGGTTGCTTCGGGAGGTATCTCCACCGGGTGGCGGGGCGAGAGCAGACGGCTGAGTGCCACCACTGTGGCTGCGCCGATGACACGGCGCGTCACACCTTGGAGCTTTGCCCGGCCTGGGCAGAGGAGCGCGCGACCCTGGTCGCCGTCGCAGGGGCGGATCTCTCGCTGCCGGCCCTTGTCAGGGGCATGGTTCGCAGCGAGAGAGTATGGAGGGCCGCCGCAGCTTTCGCTGAGGCTGTCATGCGGCGGAAGGAGGAGGCGGAGCGCGAGCGGGAGAGGGATCCCGCTGCGCCCCGGACAAGAAGACCGCGGCCTAGGTCCCGGCGGATGGCGCACACGCGCCAGCTGCCGCCTTAGCCGAGGCCCCGGGCGGAGGGCGCTTGGAAGCCTTCCGCTCACCCACGAGAGGGATGGGGTCAGAGGGGGGAGATGCCGAGCCATGTGTTCCCGGCACGGCATCTCAAAGGGGTGGAAGGGCAGCACCGCTTGTTTGGTTTACAACCGAGCTGTGCTGCCAATAGAGCAAAGGTAACGCTGCTGGTGGAGTCGCGGATGCATTCTTGAGTTCCCGTGGCTCCGCCGTAAAGGCGCGAGAAGGAACACCGTTGGTTTTAGTCGGTACGAGTCCGACATAACCTGTGCACCGTCCTTGCGGTGCATGGGTATCCATGAGGATTTCCAACGAAAAAAAAAAAAAAAAAAAAAAAAAAAAAAAAAAAAAAAAAAAAAAAAAAAAAAAAAAAAAAAAAAAAAAAGGTTAGGTTAGGTTAGGTTAGGTTAGGTTAGGTTAGGTTAGGTTAGGTTAGGTTAGGTTAGGTTAGGTTAGGTTAGGTTAGTCTTGTGAGGAACGCGCTAGCGAACGGATCGTTTTTCGTTCGCTCCCGTGTTTCTAACGTACTGAACCTGTAAAACCGTGTGTGCGTACGTTTGGGATGGACCTACGGGCTATTCCAAGCCCCGTGAAGTGAAGACAGTGACTTTAGAGGATCCGTGTCGCTCTCTGGCGAAGCTAGCACCGCTCACCCTGAGCTGTGTGGCCGTTTTTGCCAGATTGAGCGCCGGATTCTCGTCTAGTGTTGACTTTTTTGTGCGTGTGTTGTTTGGGAGGGACCGTTAGGCGATTCTCAACATCGCATTGCCTTTGAAAGTGCTAAATTTCGCGTCTGTGACGAAGCTGCGCAAAGCTGTGCGAAGCGGGACCGAGCTGTGAGACAGCTTCGCCAATTCTTGTGTGACGATATTTTTAGTGTGTAGTGTGTGTTCGCCGTGCTGTGGAGGGACCGTAAGGCAAATCTCAGCACCGCAGTGCCACCCACTGAGGGGCCAGGCGGAGTTGCATCATTGTGGCGCCAGCCTGTCTCAGGCACATAGCGGCTTCGTGTGAGTACTTTTCAGTGTTTTTCTTTTTGATTACGTTGTGGATGGACCTTGCGGCGACTCCCAACGTGGTTTAAAAACCAGCGGGACGGTAAATCGCGAAGCTGTGTGAAGCTGTGCGAAGCGGGGCCAGCTCGGGTCGAGCTGACGGGCAGCTTCGGCCAGCTTCGACAAACTTTAGTGTTTTTATGTTTTATTGTGTTGTGGATGGACCCTTGGGCGACTCCCAACATACTTTATTAGTGTGTGTTGACTAAATAACTTATATTTTGTGTGTTAATTGTATTTATATTTGTAAAATACGAGTATTTACGGTTTTTGTTTTAAAACATGAGCAGTAAGAATAAAACTACAACCATGGAGGTACCGTCAGGAAGTGCGTTCCGCAAGGTGGCGGAAAAGCGCCCCCTAGAGGCGTTGAGCGACAGCTCGGAGGAGGAGCGGAAAGTGGGTTCCGTCAGGAAATGCCCACCCACAAATACGCGCGAGCGGGGCAGGCCACCGACGACCGGCGAATACGTCGGCCTAGCAAAGGCCAAGGAGGACCTGAATGCGGCGAAGCGGGAGGAGCTGAGGCTGCGAGCAGAGGAGGAGCTTGCAGCCTCCACGGAGGAGCTCCGGCGCACGACGCCGCGTCTGTCGTCGGGACGTACCACCGACGACAGCGAATCGACCGGTGAGCTTTCGGCGGCTCAGCTCATGAAGGAGGTGACGCGCTGCGTCACATATATCAACGAAGTAGGACGAAAATCAAAAAACCTTAAAGGTGAACTCGTCGGTGGCCTAAAAAAGGCCACAGCGGGGATTACAGAGGCTGTGGTCAGACTTGGCGAACTGACGGCCTCCGAAGAGGCTCGTCTAATGAAGACAGAAGTAAGGAAGCTGAAGGAAGATAACGTTCGCCTACGTGAGCAAACGGCAGAGCTGGTGGCAGAGCTAAGGGCGCTGAGGCAGGAGGCCTCGCGCCCCCCTCCCAATCCTCCTGCCACCTCACCGGCTGCAGTGGATGTGCAGGCACTCAGCCGCGCAATAACGGAGGAGGTTAGCCGCTCCGTCCTTGCCGCAGTGAGTGAGCGTTTCGGCGCTTTGGAGGCGCGCTGTTTACCCGCGCCCCGCACCCGGTCTGTTGTTGCGGACAGGCCGACGGCGGCTAGTGTTGCCCGCCGCGTGACATATGCCTCCGCCACGGCCGCCTCCACCGCCCGCGCCGTACCAGTATCGGCGCCTCTGCGCGGCCGTGGCCGTGACCAGAGCGGCGCTACGAGCGCGCGAGTGCGCGACGTGTCGAGCGCCCGCACTCCCAGCCGAACGCGCGCCGCGGTCCCTGCCGCCGCCCCATCCAGCATCGTGCGTGCTGCGCCACCGCGCGCTGCCGCTCCTGCATCTGTGTCAGCGATTACAAGCGCGCCACCGGTGCCACAGCGCGCTGCGCCACTGCCGCCGCGCGCCGCGCCGCGTGCTGCCTTGCGCACTGAGCCTATTGCCCCACAGAGGCCACTGTTAGCCCCGGCCCCTAGTGCTGGGCCGACAAGGCGTGGACGCAGGAGAAGACGAACACTTGCGGCGATTCGTGCGCCGGATGCGGAGCAGGCACACGTCACTCAAGACGACGGCTGGCAAACTGTCGCGCCCAGGAGGGCCGACAATAATCTTACGCGACGGCAATCACGGTCACGATCTGCGGGCCGGCGCGGACGAGCGCCAGCCGCACGCTCGGCCGTCCGTGTGCCAAGGATGCCACGCTCCACGGCCGTGGCTTTAACGTTGCAGCCCGCAGCCGCAGCGAGCGGAGATACATATGCCGATGTCATACGAGCAGCGAGGCGCAGTGTTGACCTGGCAACACTCGGAATACCAGAGCTACGGTTCCGCGTCGGCGCAACGGGTGCGCGAATTATAGAGGTGCCCGGTGGTACAAGCGGCGACAAGGCAGACTCGCTCGCAGCCAAGCTAAGGGAGGCCCTTGGCTCTGAGCGGGTGTCTGTCACCCGCCCCGTTAAGACGGCGGAGTTACGCCTCTACGGCGTAGAAGAATCGGTAACCAGCGACGAGGTTATCGCCGCCGTGGCCACAGCTGGCGAGTGTACGCAGGAGTCAGTTACGGTCGGACCGACACGCGGCGGTACAGTGTGGATACGCTGCCCACTCTTCGCTGCCAGGAAGTTGTCGTCGCTCGGGCGCTTGCTTGTGGGTTGGTCGCCTGTGCGTATTGAGCCGCTCGCTGCGCGCCCACTGCGCTGCTACCGGTGCCTGGAGCCGGGCCACACCGCCGTGCTCTGTTCTTCAGAGACGAACCGCAGCAGCGAATGCTACCGCTGTGGTGAGACGGGCCATAAATCGAACACGTGTTTTGCCAAGCCGCGCTGCACCGTGTGCGCGGCGGCCGGCAGACCCGCGGAGCACAGGGGCGGATCGAGCCTTTGCCCCGCCCCTCTCAAAAAGACGCCAGCTAGCGGCGGCCCCAACACTGCTGGGGCCGGGCCGCGGCCAGCCCAGCCGACCCCGTCCGGGGCCGAGGAGGACAGTATGCAGGCTGAGTGATGGCCAGGCTTCTCCAGGCAAACCTTAACTGCTGTGCCAGAGCTCAGGACCTACTGGTTCAGAGCGTAGCTGAATACGGAGTGGACGTCGCCATAGTAGCGGAACCGTACTGGGTGCCGCCGACCGCCCAGTGGGCTGGTGACCTAGACGGCACAGTGGCTGTATACACGAAGGGCCCGGCTCGGACATCAGCTGGCCATGGCTGGGTGGCAGCTGAAGTGGAGGACATGTCGTTTGGTGGCCTTGTAGTGGCGTGTTATTTCTCGCCCAACCGGCCGCTCCACGAGTTTGACTCCTACCTGGAGGACCTCGGGGCGGCCATCGAGTTAAGCGGCGCTGGACATGTCCTTGTGGCTGGTGACTTTAACGCAAAGTCTCCGGCATGGGGTTCGCCGGTCGCAAGTGCGAGGGGCGAGTCATTGTTGGAGTGGGCCGTCGCGGGAGGTCTGTCTGTGTGCAACACCGGGGCAGTACACACGTGTGTGAGGCGAGAGGGTGGCTCTGTCGTGGACGTTACTTTCGCGACCGCCGCCCTCGCCCGCCGCGTGTCTGGCTGGAGGGTAATGGAGGGCGTCGAGACGTTGTCGGACCATCGTTACGTACGGTTTGACGTCTCCGCCCTCCCCGATGCCCCAGCCGACGCATGGTCACGGTTGCACGGGGATCCCCCGCGATGGTCGTTAAAGCGATTGGATCGCGACCGGCTCGAGGAGGCGGCTTTGGTCGAGTCCTGGCTCCCGGGTCCCATCGGACACGACCCGGCCGCCGAGGCCGATCGCCTGGGCGAAGCGGTGGCCCGCATTTGCGATGCCGCGATGCCGCGGCTCGGTACGCGTGCGCCTTTGCGCCGCGTGCACTGGTGGACGGAGGATGTGGCACGGTTGCGCGCTGACTGTGTCGCGGCGCGTCGCGCCTTTGCCCGCTGCCGCCGGCGGCGCCGTGCCCGTGACCCGGGAGAGGAGGACACGCTTTACGCCGCATACAGGGAGCGTGTCGCGGACCTGTCAACGGCCATTTGCCGGGCCAAGTCTGCCGCTAGGGACGAGCTGCTGGCGTCGCTCGATCGGGACCCGTGGGGGCGCCCTTATCGTATGGTCCGGAATAAGCTCCGACCATACGCGCCGCCCCTCACGCGGACGATGCAGCCGGCGCTGGTAGAGCGTGTAGTGACCGCCCTTTTTCCTGCGGCGGACGAAGTGCGGCCACCGCCGATGCGCCCGCCCGCCGCCGCCGCTGCCGCGGTCGATGTGATCGAGGTCACAGAGTCCGAGCTCGAGCGGGTGGTAGCGCGCATGCGTGGCCGCAACAAGGCACCTGGCCTTGACGGGGTCCATGGCCGTGCGCTCGGCCTCACCCTTGAGGTCTTGGGCGAGTGGTTCCGGCGGTTGCTGAGTGCCTGCCTCAGTCGAGGTGTTTTCCCGCGGCGGTGGAAGGCTGGCCGGCTGGTCCTTCTGCGGAAGGAAGGGCGGCCCGCTGATGAGCCGTCGGCCTATCGCCCGCTCGTCTTGCTGGACGAGGCGGGCAAGTTGCTGGAGCGCGTTGTGGCGGACCGCCTCACGCGCCACCTTGACACCGTTGGCCCCGGCCTTTCCGAGGCCCAGTTCGGCTTCCGCCGGGCCCGGTCAACCATTGATGCGGTGAGGCGAGTCAAGGCGCTAGCTGAGAGCGCAGTTGCCCGGGGTGAGGTCGTGTTGGCGGTGTCCCTAGACATTGCCAACGCCTTCAATACGCTCCCCTGGGCGTGTATCGTGGAGGCGCTCCAGTACCACGGCTTTCCGCCGTACCTGTGCCGCGTCGTCGAGGCCTACCTCTCGGACCGAGAGGTCAGGTATCCGACGCGGGAAGAGTGGGCCGTCCGGCCTATGACGCGCGGTGTTCCACAGGGCTCTGTTCTTGGGCCCCTCCTGTGGAACATCGGTTACGATTGGGTGTTGCGGGGCGCGCTGCTGCGTGGCGTCGGCGTCACGTGTTACGCCGACGACACACTTGTCACGGCACGTGGCCGTAACTTCGAGGAGGCGGCCGCCCTGGCTGCCGCTGGGGCGGCACACGTCGTGCGGCGCATCCGCCGACTTGGGCTGGAGGTCGCGCTGCGGAAGACGGAGGCTATATGCTTCCACGGCCCGCGGCGTGGTCCGCCGGCCGGTGCGGTGGTCGTCGTCGGAGGTGAGGCGGTAGAGGTCGGATCGGCGATGCGCTATCTCGGCATCGTTCTTGACCCCCGCCTCACGTTTCGGCCGCACTTTGAGCGGCTGATGCCGCGACTGATGAGCGCGGCAGGCGCACTTAGCCGCCTGCTGCGCAACGACGACGGGCCTGGCACGACCTGCCGGCGCTTATACGCCGGGGTCGTGCGCTCTATGGCGCTGTACGGGGCGCCTGTGTGGGTGGACGCGCTCTGCGCCCGCAACCGGGCGCTCCTCCGGCGGCCGCAGCGTGTGATGGCGATACGGGTCGTGCGCGGCTATCGCACGATCTCGTTCGAGGCGGCCTGCTCGCTGGCGGCCAGCGTGCCTTGGGAGCTTGACGCTCGGCTTCTCGCCGCGGTGTATGACCGTGTTGCTGAGGCCCGGGCGTCGCCCCGGGGTGAAGAGGAGGCGGTGGAGTGGACGCGGTGGCGCGAGCGGGTGCGCTTGCGCCTACTTGCGCAGTGGCGCGAGTCATTGGCGCGGCCGTCGGCCGGGCAGGCAACCGTCGACGCTATCCGGCCTGTCCTGGAGCAGTGGTGTGGCCTACGCTCACACGGCCACCTGTCCTACCGCCTGACGCAGATCCTCTCGGGGCACGGTTGCTTCGGGAGGTATCTCCACCGGGTGGCGGGGCGAGAGCAGACGGCTGGGTGCCACCACTGTGGCTGCGCCGATGACACGGCGCGTCACACCTTGGAGCTTTGCCCGGCCTGGGCAGAGGAGCGCGCGACCCTGGTCGCCGTCGCAGGGGCGGATCTCTCGCTGCCGGCCCTTGTCAGGGGCATGGTTCGCAGCGAGAGAGTATGGAGGGCCGCCGCAGCTTTCGCTGAGGCTGTCATGCGGCGGAAGGAGGAGGCGGAGCGCGAGCGGGAGAGGGATCCCGCTGCGCCCCGAACAAGAAGACCGCGGCCTAGGTCCCGGCGGATGGCGCACACGCGCCAGCTGCCGCCTTAGCCGAGGCCCCGGGCGGAGGGCGCTTGGAAGCCTTCCGCTCACCCACGAGAGGGATGGGGTCAGAGGGGGGAGATGCCGAGCCATGTGTTCCCGGCACGGCATCTCAAAGGGGTGGAAGGGCAGCACCGCTTGTTTGGTTTACAACCGAGCTGTGCTGCCAATAGAGCAAAGGTAACGCTGCTGGTGGAGTCGCGGATGCATTCTTGAGTTCCCGTGGCTCCGCCGTAAAGGCGCGAGAAGGAACACCGTTGGTTTTAGTCGGTACGAGTCCGACATAACCTGTGCACCGTCCTTGCGGTGCATGGGTATCCATGAGGATTTCCAACGAAAAAAAAAAAAAAAAAAAAAAAAAAAAAAAGGTTAGGTTAGGTTAGGTTAGGTTAGGTTAGGTTAGGTTAGGTTAGGTTAGGTTAGGTTAGGTTAGGTTAGGTTAGGTTAGGTTAGGTTAGGTTAGGTTAGGTTAGGTTAGGTTAGGTTAGGTTAGGTTAGGTTAGGTTAGGTTAGGTTAGGTTAGGTTAGGTTAGGTTAGGTTAGGTTAGGTTAGGTTAGGTTAGGTTAGGTTAGGTTAGGTTAGGTTAGGTTAGGTTAGGTTAGGTTAGGTTAGGTTAGGTTAGGTTAGGTTAGGTTAGGTTAGGTTAGGTTAGGTTAGGTTAGGTTAGGTTAGGTTAGGTTAGGTTAGGTTAGGTTAGGTTAGGTTAGGTTAGGTTAGGTTAGGTTAGGTTAGGTTAGGTTAGGTTAGGTTAGGTTAGGTTAGGTTAGGTTAGGTTAGGTTAGGTTAGGTTAGGTTAGGTTAGGTTAGGTTAGGTTAGGTTAGGTTAGGTTAGGTTAGGTTAGGTTAGGTTAGGTTAGGTTAGGTTAGGTTAGGTTAGGTTAGGTTAGGTTAGGTTAGGTTAGGTTAGGTTAGGTTAGGTTAGGTTAGGTTAGGTTAGGTTAGGTTAGGTTAGGTTAGGTTAGGTTAGGTTAGGTTAGGTTAGGTTAGGTTAGGTTAGGTTAGGTTAGGTTAGGTTAGGTTAGGTTAGGTTAGGTTAGGTTAGGTTAGGTTAGGTTAGGTTAGGTTAGGTTAGGTTAGGTTAGGTTAGGTTAGGTTAGGTTAGGTTAGGTTAGGTTAGGTTAGGTTAGGTTAGGTTAGGTTAGGTTAGGTTAGGTTAGGTTAGGTTAGGTTAGGTTAGGTTAGGTTAGGTTAGGTTAGGTTAGGTTAGGTTAGGTTAGGTTAGGTTAGGTTAGGTTAGGTTAGGTTAGGTTAGGTTAGGTTAGGTTAGGTTAGGTTAGGTTAGGTTAGGTTAGGTTAGGTTAGGTTAGGTTAGGTTAGGTTAGGTTAGGTTAGGTTAGGTTAGGTTAGGTTAGGTTAGGTTAGGTTAGGTTAGGTTAGGTTAGGTTAGGTTAGGTTAGGTTAGGTTAGGTTAGGTTAGGTTAGGTTAGGTTAGGTTAGGTTAGGTTAGGTTAGGTTAGGTTAGGTTAGGTTAGGTTAGGTTAGGTTAGGTTAGGTTAGGTTAGGTTAGGTTAGGTTAGGTTAGGTTAGGTTAGGTTAGGTTAGGTTAGGTTAGGTTAGGTTAGGTTAGGTTAGGTTAGGTTAGGTTAGGTTAGGTTAGGTTAGGTTAGGTTAGGTTAGGTTAGGTTAGGTTAGGTTAGGTTAGGTTAGGTTAGGTTAGGTTAGGTTAGGTTAGGTTAGGTTAGGTTAGGTTAGGTTAGGTTAGGTTAGGTTAGGTTAGGTTAGGTTAGGTTAGGTTAGGTTAGGTTAGGTTAGGTTAGGTTAGGTTAGGTTAGGTTAGGTTAGGTTAGGTTAGGTTAGGTTAGGTTAGGTTAGGTTAGGTTAGGTTAGGTTAGGTTAGGTTAGGTTAGGTTAGGTTAGGTTAGGTTAGGTTAGGTTAGGTTAGGTTAGGTTAGGTTAGGTTAGGTTAGGTTAGGTTAGGTTAGGTTAGGTTAGGTTAGGTTAGGTTAGGTTAGGTTAGGTTAGGTTAGGTTAGGTTAGGTTAGGTTAGGTTAGGTTAGGTTAGGTTAGGTTAGGTTAGGTTAGGTTAGGTTAGGTTAGGTTAGGTTAGGTTAGGTTAGGTTAGGTTAGGTTAGGTTAGGTTAGGTTAGGTTAGGTTAGGTTAGGTTAGGTTAGGTTAGGTTAGGTTAGGTTAGGTTAGGTTAGGTTAGGTTAGGTTAGGTTAGGTTAGGTTAGGTTAGGTTAGGTTAGGTTAGGTTAGGTTAGGTTAGGTTAGGTTAGGTTAGGTTAGGTTAGGTTAGGTTAGGTTAGGTTAGGTTAGGTTAGGTTAGGTTAGGTTAGGTTAGGTTAGGTTAGGTTAGGTTAGGTTAGGTTAGGTTAGGTTAGGTTAGGTTAGGTTAGGTTAGGTTAGGTTAGGTTAGGTTAGGTTAGGTTAGGTTAGGTTAGGTTAGGTTAGGTTAGGTTAGGTTAGGTTAGGTTAGGTTAGGTTAGGTTAGGTTAG
Organism: Apoda limacodes; assembly: GCA_946406115.1. Lineage (NCBI taxonomy): Eukaryota > Metazoa > Arthropoda > Insecta > Lepidoptera > Limacodidae > Apoda > Apoda limacodes. The sequence continues at coordinate 29,015,444 of OX291556.1, forward strand.
GTTAGGTTAGGTTAGGTTAGGTTAGGTTAGGTTAGGTTAGGTTAGGTTAGGTTAGGTTAGGTTAGGTTAGGTTAGGTTAGGTTAGGTTAGGTTAGGTTAGGTTAGGTTAGGTTAGGTTAGGTTAGGTTAGGTTAGGTTAGGTTAGGTTAGGTTAGGTTAGGTTAGGTTAGGTTAGGTTAGGTTAGGTTAGGTTAGGTTAGGTTAGGTTAGGTTAGGTTAGGTTAGGTTAGGTTAGGTTAGGTTAGGTTAGGTTAGGTTAGGTTAGGTTAGGTTAGGTTAGGTTAGGTTAGGTTAGGTTAGGTTAGGTTAGGTTAGGTTAGGTTAGGTTAGGTTAGGTTAGGTTAGGTTAGGTTAGGTTAGGTTAGGTTAGGTTAGGTTAGGTTAGGTTAGGTTAGGTTAGGTTAGGTTAGGTTAGGTTAGGTTAGGTTAGGTTAGGTTAGGTTAGGTTAGGTTAGGTTAGGTTAGGTTAGGTTAGGTTAGGTTAGGTTAGGTTAGGTTAGGTTAGGTTAGGTTAGGTTAGGTTAGGTTAGGTTAGGTTAGGTTAGGTTAGGTTAGGTTAGGTTAGGTTAGGTTAGGTTAGGTTAGGTTAGGTTAGGTTAGGTTAGGTTAGGTTAGGTTAGGTTAGGTTAGGTTAGGTTAGGTTAGGTTAGGTTAGGTTAGGTTAGGTTAGGTTAGGTTAGGTTAGGTTAGGTTAGGTTAGGTTAGGTTAGGTTAGGTTAGGTTAGGTTAGGTTAGGTTAGGTTAGGTTAGGTTAGGTTAGGTTAGGTTAGGTTAGGTTAGAGGTTAGGTTAGGTTAGGTTAGGTTAGGTTAGGTTAGGTTAGGTTAGGTTAGGTTAGGTTAGGTTAGGTTAGGTTAGGTTAGGTTAGGTTAGGTTAGGTTAGGTTAGGTTAGGTTAGGTTAGGTTAGGTTAGGTTAGGTTAGGTTAGGTTAGGTTAGGTTAGGTTAGGTTAGGTTAGGTTAGGTTAGGTTAGGTTAGGTTAGGTTAGGTTAGGTTAGGTTAGGTTAGGTTAGGTTAGGTTAGGTTAGGTTAGGTTAGGTTAGGTTAGGTTAGGTTAGGTTAGGTTAGGTTAGGTTAGGTTAGGTTAGGTTAGGTTAGGTTAGGTTAGGTTAGGTTAGGTTAGGTTAGGTTAGGTTAGGTTAGGTTAGGTTAGGTTAGGTTAGGTTAGGTTAGGTTAGGTTAGGTTAGGTTAGGTTAGGTTAGGTTAGGTTAGGTTAGGTTAGGTTAGGTTAGGTTAGGTTAGGTTAGGTTAGGTTAGGTTAGGTTAGGTTAGGTTAGGTTAGGTTAGGTTAGGTTAGGTTAGGTTAGGTTAGGTTAGGTTAGGTTAGGTTAGGTTAGGTTAGGTTAGGTTAGGTTAGGTTAGGTTAGGTTAGGTTAGGTTAGGTTAGGTTAGGTTAGGTTAGGTTAGGTTAGGTTAGGTTAGGTTAGGTTAGGTTAGGTTAGGTTAGGTTAGGTTAGGTTAGGTTAGGTTAGGTTAGGTTAGGTTAGGTTAGGTTAGGTTAGGTTAGGTTAGGTTAGGTTAGGTTAGGTTAGGTTAGGTTAGGTTAGGTTAGGTTAGGTTAGGTTAGGTTAGGTTAGGTTAGGTTAGGTTAGGTTAGGTTAGGTTAGGTTAGGTTAGGTTAGGTTAGGTTAGGTTAGGTTAGGTTAGGTTAGGTTAGGTTAGGTTAGGTTAGGTTAGGTTAGGTTAGGTTAGGTTAGGTTAGGTTAGGTTAGGTTAGGTTAGGTTAGGTTAGGTTAGGTTAGGTTAGGTTAGGTTAGGTTAGGTTAGGTTAGGTTAGGTTAGGTTAGGTTAGGTTAGGTTAGGTTAGGTTAGGTTAGGTTAGGTTAGGTTAGGTTAGGTTAGGTTAGGTTAGGTTAGGTTAGGTTAGGTTAGGTTAGGTTAGGTTAGGTTAGGTTAGGTTAGGTTAGGTTAGGTTAGGTTAGGTTAGGTTAGGTTAGGTTAGGTTAGGTTAGGTTAGGTTAGGTTAGGTTAGGTTAGGTTAGGTTAGGTTAGGTTAGGTTAGGTTAGGTTAGGTTAGGTTAGGTTAGGTTAGGTTAGGTTAGGTTAGGTTAGGTTAGGTTAGGTTAGGTTAGGTTAGGTTAGGTTAGGTTAGGTTAGGTTAGGTTAGGTTAGGTTAGGTTAGGTTAGGTTAGGTTAGGTTAGGTTAGGTTAGGTTAGGTTAGGTTAGGTTAGGTTAGGTTAGGTTAGGTTAGGTTAGGTTAGGTTAGGTTAGGTTAGGTTAGGTTAGGTTAGGTTAGGTTAGGTTAGGTTAGGTTAGGTTAGGTTAGGTTAGGTTAGGTTAGGTTAGGTTAGGTTAGGTTAGGTTAGGTTAGGTTAGGTTAGGTTAGGTTAGGTTAGGTTAGGTTAGGTTAGGTTAGGTTAGGTTAGGTTAGGTTAGGTTAGGTTAGGTTAGGTTAGGTTAGGTTAGGTTAGGTTAGGTTAGGTTAGGTTAGGTTAGGTTAGGTTAGGTTAGGTTAGGTTAGGTTAGGTTAGGTTAGGTTAGGTTAGGTTAGGTTAGGTTAGGTTAGGTTAGGTTAGGTTAGGTTAGGTTAGGTTAGGTTAGGTTAGGTTAGGTTAGGTTAGGTTAGGTTAGGTTAGGTTAGGTTAGGTTAGGTTAGGTTAGGTTAGGTTAGGTTAGGTTAGGTTAGGTTAGGTTAGGTTAGGTTAGGTTAGGTTAGGTTAGGTTAGGTTAGGTTAGGTTAGGTTAGGTTAGGTTAGGTTAGGTTAGGTTAGGTTAGGTTAGGTTAGGTTAGGTTAGGTTAGGTTAGGTTAGGTTAGGTTAGGTTAGGTTAGGTTAGGTTAGGTTAGGTTAGGTTAGGTTAGGTTAGGTTAGGTTAGGTTAGGTTAGGTTAGGTTAGGTTAGGTTAGGTTAGGTTAGGTTAGGTTAGGTTAGGTTAGGTTAGGTTAGGTTAGGTTAGGTTAGGTTAGGTTAGGTTAGGTTAGGTTAGGTTAGGTTAGGTTAGGTTAGGTTAGGTTAGGTTAGGTTAGGTTAGGTTAGGTTAGGTTAGGTTAGGTTAGGTTAGGTTAGGTTAGGTTAGGTTAGGTTAGGTTAGGTTAGGTTAGGTTAGGTT